>OW026437.1:2500-2502500 GCA_932274075.1 Diarsia rubi | reverse complement strand
GCTGCGGAATGTTGTAAGAGATCCCGCACCCTTGACATTAGGGCTAAGAAGGAACATGGGTGGTTTTTAGTCAGTAAAAGTCTGACACTCCCTTTCGCTCTGCCCAAGAGCGGGAGGTGTTATTTGATGATTTCCCACCCCAAAAAAAAGGCCCCTACAACACGGGCAATTTTTGCATTTTTACTGATTATAAATGTATGTCTGGTGGTTCTTGAGGAAGATTTTTGTAGTGCTAATTTTTTAAATGATATACCACGAACGAAAGTCACAGGAAACAGCTAGCGTAATATAAATCTATGTTTAATATTTATTGACCACATAGTTACGGGAAACCTACTTCGAGGTGGCGAGAATGGTCTATTTTGTTAGCCTTTTATTTGGGATCTCAGGTCCAGTTAAAACCAGCATCGGGCACGACCTGCTAGGCTGTTTGCTGAACTGGACCTATTTGGTGCAGCCGTGAGACACACTCATAATAATCTCTTTTTTTCTATTTAGATTTAATTTTATATATACCTACTTTATTTTTGTCATGTGCATTGTGGCATGTTCCAAATAAATAAAATTTCTCACTTTATTTTATATTTGTTTAAATAAACTGTAGTAGATAAAAAATGAATGGCAGTAAGTTTATTTAAACCAAAAATCTTGATAAGTTCAGGAATTAGAAACCATTACTTTAACTTTTCCAGGTCTTCAAATTGTGTTAAATTCCATATTGAAAGCGATGGTGCCATTATTCCACATAGCCTTCCTGGTACTATTCGTGATCATCATCTACGCCATCATTGGCTTGGAGCTGTTCTCTGGCATCTTACACGAGACCTGCTTCCTAAATGATACTAAGCTAAGTAAGTTACTGTTCGTGTTTCTTTATTTTTTTATAACCGTCGTCTTCTTCAGAAGGGTTACCTACTCGGATCGAACTTCTGGTTAAGGTGGAAGCTCACATCTGGCCCGCGAAATTCTAATTTTCTTACGTTTTTGGCAATTTGCAGGCCAGTGCTTGGTTGTATGTTTATGAAAATTTGATTTGCGACTGTAAGACGTATGAAGTTACCGAATTATAACCATCAAAATTATCAATACAACCCTCCAAGTTCATTTTCATGTCAAGATTGATTTTTGCATGTAAAAGTCATTCTTTAGTAATTTAGTCGTCGTTCTTTAGTAGTTAGTAATTTTGATGGTTCTTGGTGGTGGTCTTACGTTTTTGGCAATTTGCAGGCAATTGCCAAAAACGTAAGAAAATTAGAATTTCGCGGGCCAGATGTGAGCTTCCACCTTAAGTCACGATATCCTAGGTTGGACGGTGTGTGATCGACCACCCTTTACATCCGACTTTCCTCCGTGACTCGAAAAGCACGTTAAGCGGTATAAGCAATTAATAATCTCTGGTAAAGTTACAATTATTGCTAGATCCTTTGGCTGACTTAGTGGCCTCAAGCACAGTGGAGTAGCATTTGGTTGTACGTTTAATTCCCAGGTCAGGAGAATTGCTGCGGAGTTTTTCGAAAGAAATACTGCGGCCTCGACACGAAGGGCTAAGAAGGAACTTGGGTGTTTTTTTAGTCAGTAGAAGTATTTCACTCCCTACCGCTCTGCCCAGAGCTGGAGGAGACATTCAATGATTTCCCACCGTCCAAAATAAAGGAATGTTTGAGAAAATTCGTATTAGGTTTTTTCTCATGAAAGAAAGTCTCAGTAGCAACCTGGAACCTGGCGTTGGGCTCGTCTCTATGACTTACTCACACATTCATGTGGCTGTTAAGAGTTAGAGATGATCTAATAAGATCATCTCTAACTCTTCGTTGAAATCCGTTATAATGTTATGATATTATGTTATATTACTTTCAGATGAAATGATAGACGATCCAATACCTTGTAATAGTGAGCCAGGAGATGTGG
This sequence comes from Diarsia rubi, assembly GCA_932274075.1. Classification (NCBI taxonomy): domain Eukaryota; kingdom Metazoa; phylum Arthropoda; class Insecta; order Lepidoptera; family Noctuidae; genus Diarsia; species Diarsia rubi. Next base: position 2,500,592 of record OW026437.1, on the reverse strand, counting down.
GTTACCACTGCCCCAAAGACTACGTCTGCAGAGGCGAATGGACCGGCATCAACTATGGCATCACCAACTTCGACAATATCGGCTACGCTATGCTGACTGTATTCCAGTGCATCACCCTGGAAGGATGGACTGATATTATGTATGCTGTGAGTATTTAATTAAACTGCTGGATTTGGTATTTATATTAACATAACATCGGACGGCGTTTCCCGGTAGTTTATTTCTAAAATAGGGTAGTTAACAAAAAAAACCTCCGTCAGATAGATTTCCAAAAATATTGGACACATAGTTTTTCTTTTTTCACATAAACAAACAATGAAGACGATACAGTGCTTTGTAAACTCGCGTGACGTCATATTTTTAGACATTTGACATCTTTTAGTTGTCAGTGACGTCACAAGCCCCCACTCGAATATTTGAAGCGTTTAATCTTCGTCAACTTTTATTGATTTGATAAGACAAAAAAATACGTATTCAATATTTTTCGATAATCTAACAGACGGACTAAAATCATCTTTTTTTAGTCCAACATTCCTATTTTATATTGGCGTTAGTGGGATTTTTTTTCTCCCAGTAGATTCAGGGGCTACCAGTCTTGCCAAAAGGTATCATATTACCCAGTATTAACTGGGTTATGGAGATCAGATAGGCAGTCGCTCTATGTAAAATACTGGTATTCAGCTGCATCAAGATAGACTGGAAGCCAACCCCAGGGAGAGTTCCAGGGGTTTATAATACCATCCATAAAGAAGGATATACGGACGTTCTTTATGGTTTTGACGCTTCTCTGAGTTCTTGGATTGATGGGCATCAAATAGTCAGTCACTCTGACAATCAGTCTTTCCTGAGGCTACGATACCCTGATTGCGGGATGTTGTAAGAGATACCGTGGCCTCGACATAACGGGCTAAGACGGAACATGGGTGGTTTTTAGTCAGTAGAAGTCTAACACTCCCTTTTACTCTGCCCAAGAGCAGGAGCAATTATTTGGTTTCCCACCCATGGTTGGGAAATGGCAATGCAGATTATTATAAGGTAAGGTATCTTCATAAGATCTTTCAGTGATATAACAGAGGATAAATATCATAATAAATATCATGTTGATATTCATCTCTGAACCATAGGAAGGATACCGGTTTTCTAATTACTTCGACTAGTAGGAGAACCTCGAGGTTTTTTCTTTAAAACGACTGGTATTATTTTTTAATATTAGCAACTACAATGCGACTGTTTCAATGTTTTTAAAAAGATCTTTGTATTTCTTGCATATTACAGATTTCCAATGTCAAAGGTAACTCATGGCCATGGATCTACTTTGTGACGCTGGTCATCTTTGGTAACTTTTTCGTCATGAACCTGATTCTTGGTGTGCTGTCCGGGTAAGTGATCAAATAGTCTCTTAAAAAGATGTACTATTTGATAAGTGTAACAATTTATGTACAGAATTTAATTAATATTGGAGAAGCGGGGTTATAACATACTTATCCTAAGTCTAGATAGTTCACCCATGATGAGGCCATGGCCCTACTGACATAGGATATTTTTAAGCCCGGTAGTATTTCCCGTTCAGAATTTCCAACTTTTAGGTGCATGAAGCCGTGAGCTAATTTAATTAAAGATTTTGTTAATTTTTCACAGAGAGTTCTCCAAGGAAAGGGAAAAAGCGAAGAATCGTGGTGACTTCCAGAAATCCCGAGAAAGACAGCAGTTTGAAGAAGATTTGAAAGGATATTTAAATTGGATAACAGTAGCTGAAGAGTTAGACCTTGAAAATGATCAGGGTCAGAAAGAAGATGACCAAGATTCCCAAGGTATATACACCTTGCATCTTCTAAGTAGCGTCATTGAAATATAGAACTCAGATTTTAAGGAATTTTGCATGTTTTTTTCACACAAGAATCAATTTAATTTGCTCAACATAATAAAAGACGCTCTATCACCAAGAGTATTTGCCTGTGTTAAAACAGTTCAGACTAGAGCATTACATCAGTGTTTAAGGACAACCAAGCATTACAGTGCGCCACTTGTTATGAAAACCATTTCTGTGACCATCGTTTGTATCGTATCGTAATTTAGCTTTACCAAATTTTAAAACAATAGTGTAGTTTTTTTTTAATTTATAGAAGTATTTGATACGGTTCCAGTCACATAAGGCGAGAATTTATAAACCTTTTTTGTTTCTTACAGGCAAAAAAGACAGAAAAAGCAACGAAGGATCTCAAAGCAATGTAAATGCGAGCACAGACCAAGGACACGGATCAACATGCAAAGTTTATTGTAGGAGGTTCGACAAGGTACTATCTTAGGAGCAATACTGTTTTTATCATATATTTTTATATGATAAAAACAGTATTGCTCCTATTTATTTTTTTAAATATTATTTGATCGCTTAAAAATACTACCCGCAGAGGTCAACCAAAAGTTAAGCTAAATAAAAAAATTAAAACTTAATTTCAAAAGTACGTTCAGCCAACTGCACGTCAGTCGTAATACTTTGAACTGGTTTAGCTTAAGTTTACAAGCTATGCCGTAGAATATTGCAACTGTAGTATGCATAACATTATTTAATGATTCACAATTTAATCTTTGGTTTGATTGACTTGTACAGGACTAGTGACCATAAGCGCGACTGCTAAGCATGAGCTTTTGGGTTCAATTCCCAGGTCCAAGGTAATAATGAGCTCGCTCCTTATTACCTTGGACTTAAAAACATAATTGGCGAAATTTCGGTGTAAAATGAGGGACACCTCTGCCTGACCTTTCGGGAATCACAGGCGTTTTGTTATACATTCTTGTGTTTCAGGTTAATCGACGGTTACGAAGAACAACTAGAAAAGCGGTGAAGTCACAAACGTGTTACTGGGCCATCATTGTGCTTGTGTTCCTAAATACTTTGGTGTTAGCTACAGAACATCACGGGTAAGTTTATTTTTAATTGATCTGAACTTTATTCTTTTATATTCGTTATACAAACTTTGAGAATTATTTATGCAGTCAAACGTAATTAATGCCCGTTAACAAAGCACTGTTGTTTTAAATGCACTGTTGATTTTTTATCTTTAAGATTCACAGCAGAACACTTTATTTCGCTTAAGTCTGGTGTAAGTACTGAAAATGAGCCATAGTATTTTCATTTTTTATTTCTGTTTTATTTTCAGTCAGCCGCATTGGTTAGACCACTTTCAGAACTACGCAAACTATTTGTTTGTGGTACTATTCACTATGGAGATGATAGTCAAAATGTATGCACTGGGTGTACAAGTAAGTAATTACTCTTAGTAGCGTTTTAAATGAGACAATTTGTTATGATGGATGTGTGTTATTATTTTTTACTGTCAAACACTTACAATTACTGGATATCAAAATTTCCGGTTACAATTAAGCTACCTAGTCAGTGGCTAAAAGTTTGACAACCAGTCTTACCAAGGGGTATCGTATCATTAAGTCCTAACTGGGTTGTGGCGGTCATATAGGCAGTTGCTCCATGTGAAATGGTATTCAGCTGCAACCGTCTAAACTGGAAGCCGTCCCTATCATAGCTGGAAAGTGGCTGGCAGATGATCATGTCTATCCATTACTTTTTGAGTTTTCCATTTGCGATTTTACTGATAGATAGTGTCTCTAGGGTCCCCAGGACTATTTTATGCGGTTTTGTGACTTTGTTCTGAGTTTCGTCAATGTCTGACTCCATTACTTCCAGGGCTACTTTGTCTCCTTATTCAACCGTTTTGACTGCTTCGTTATGTTCTGCTCCATCGTGGAACTGGCACTGACTAGCAGCACCAATATGCCGCAGCTGGGTATCTCCGTGTTGAGATGTGTGCGTCTGCTTCGAGTCTTCAAAGTTACTAAGTAAGCATCAGAACAGTTACATTTATAATAGTATGTCACGTGTTAATATTAACTTTACTCAAGAAGATTACGTTGCCACTATCTACTGCATCAATACGGCCTGTTGTAAAACGAAGATCTGATTCAAAGTTACTATTTTTGGCATTACATCCCATTTTGGGATGCGCTTTTGGAAAAATCGAAACCCACTTTCACAGATTCTCGTTACTTTGCAGGTACTGGCGTTCTCTCTCCAACTTAGTTACATCTCTTCTCAACTCCATCCAGTCCATCTTCTCTTTACTTCTGCTCCTCTTTTTGTTCATCATGATCTTCGCTTTACTCGGAATGCAAGTCTTCGGAGGGAGATTTGACTACGACCCTGAAGATGAGAAAGAGAGGCATAACTTTGACTCTTTCTGGCAAGCTGTGCTGACTATGTTTCAGGTAACCTTTTAATTAAGCTGTGTTTGATTGAGAGATAAAATAATAAAATAAATATTACTGGACCGAACTACTAAATACAGACTAAAAACTGTTACATTTACAAAAAAAAATACATAAAACCACTGTGTTAAACAAAGTTTCGTCATCGGCAGCCTCCTTCAATTCAAATGGGAACTGAAAAACTTCCTAGCATTAGTTTCCAGTTCCAACCAGGGTCATGGGTTCAAAATATTCTTCACATGGAACTCATCATCATCATCATCATTAGCCTGTAATCTTCCCACTGCAGGGGCTCAGGCCTCCTCTCTAGGAGAGGGATGCTAAGAGGGTTATAATCCACAACGCGGGCCCAGTGCGGGTTGGTAGATGTCACATGTCTTCGAATATTTTTGATTCTAAGACGCTGATGAAATAAATTACGCAAAGTAATGCGCCTGCCTGGATTCGATCCCACGACCTAAGTAATGCACCTGCCTGGATTCGAACCTACGACCTATGGAACTGTATTGATCTAAATATACATTTTCTCTCACATTTAGATCTTGACTGGTGAAGATTGGAACGTGGTGATGTACCACGGCATTAATGCTTACGGAGGTGTCGGTACACCCGGGGTGTTGGCCTCCATCTATTTCATTGTCATCTTCGTCTGTGGTAACTGTATCCTTTTCCAAACCAAAAATTTGTTATTTTTACCCAACGGCGGTGAAGCCCAAATGGAGGGTTATTCTGGATTTTTTATGGTAAATTATGAACTTTGGGAGTCATACTTGTTTATAGTCTTCGTCTGCGTCATTTTAATACGTGACACAATGATAAAAAATCAATTCCTTGAAAGGTCTACCTATTTTAGTTAACGACAGAAGACGACAGTGATAAACAGTATGCAGCGTCCACAAACTCACATAAAATTATTCTCTATTTAAATTTTTTACTTTGCTAGTTCATCTCAAGGTAAAATTTTCTTGACTTATGAGTGATTCAGATATCTTGCTAAACGTGTTCTTGGCTATCGCTGTCGACAATTTAGGAGACGCTGAAGAGATGGATGAAATACAAAAAGAGAAAGATGTAAGTGTCAATAATTTCGTTTTTCGTATTCCAATACAATAATTCTAATACTAATAGTGCTATAAATTAAGTAACTTCGTTATAAAACTTAACACTTATACTATGTAATATCAAGACAAGGTTTTTAATTAAAGAAGGGCGAAAAGTTGGGTATCATAAATTCGCACTCCGTTGTCCACAGGTTGGCCAAAAGTTTGACAGCATTGACACGTGAAATAGCAATGCTGACTCTGGCAAAAAAAAATCAGACATGTCATGTTGTTATAAAGTGCGTAGTAAAAATGTTTTGTAGGAAATATTAAAAATACTTTTGGGGGGCTTTTGGCTTTTTATCACGTCGGGGTCACCAGTTTGGGGGTATGAAGAACAGGGTGTAAAGTTCCTCATCCCCCATAGAAAAGGGAGGATCTTCCGAGCAGACGGGCGTTGTGTCTGGTGGGCTAACTGCCCGACATAATATATGTAAGTCGGGATTTCCTGTATAGGGCTAATCTGGCGGATAACTTTGATAGCGCGATGCAGGAATTGTCAGTGTTAGTTCGCATCTCTTGCGATAGATGGCGCTGTCGCCACATCCTTTTAAAATTATTATTTTTATTAATTATATATTTCAAAGTAAAATAATAAACTACATCATCAATATGTAAAAGGCTAATGACAATTTGTATCTAACATCGATCGTATTTCAGGCTGAAGCAGCAGAAAATATAGAGGCTGGTAATCCACAACTGGATGAGGAGAGAGGCGAGACTGATGACGAATATGTAAACGAAGAAGAAGGGTATTCCAGTGAAGGGTGAGTTTTAATCCCAAAGGAAGAATTTCTTTCGAATCAGAAATGTGAATGTCATTACTAAAACTACACTACCTATAGTTGCTGTGTTTTTTTGAAACCTACTGTAATGTAAGATTTTGAACTGACATTTTGCTAACAATATCTTAACATTATACAGGGGATTTATACTATGTTTACCATTTAATGTTCCCAATATTTCGGCACTGTAAGCACCAGAACCATCACGAATGAAATCATTGGTACCTAATACCTACCTACCTACCTACCTACTGTATTTTAAAACAATCTAATGACGCTTTTATTAACTGTTTTCTAACAGCCGGCCTTACAAAAAGTATAAGAGGGTACCCAGGTATAGTAACAATATTGATTAATTAAAATTAATTAACCTTCTTTATCTTTCTTTTGTGAAACTTAAACTGAGATCTATAACCATTAGTTGTAAGCTCCAACTTGGTTATTGACTACTTAGATCAGTATTATGATTTTGATGATAATGCTTTCAGATCAGATCATGAGTACGAGGAGACTGGATCTGAAGAAGATGTCGAAGAACAGGAACAGGATCAAGGAGTGAGAGACGAAGCTAATGAAAATTTAGTAGGAAACGAGAAGAAACAAAATGGTGAGTATTTATATAAAATTGTGAAGGACTGCAGGATTTTTCACTTGATCTATACGCATGATGTGATAGCAACTTATAGAACAAATAAAAGAAAATTATATGTTATATGTGGATATCCACCACCATCACCACCACAAGTGAAACACGTGCATGTTCCTTTGTCTGTGGTTGTGGACGGGCAGTTAGTCGTCAGAAGAGTTATAAGATTTAGGCCCATTCCTCAAACGGCCCATACCTCAAACAAAATTTCTGTTTAGGTAGATATAATATTAATAGAAGAGCAGCAAGATCAATCCACTTAACCATGTAGTTTCTTGCTGGTTCTTCTTCATAGGAAATGACCTACCCAAACAGTGTGACTTTTCTTGATGTTTTTTTATGTGCCCTAACCTAGGTCTGTGTGAAATAAAATATTTTGATTTCTCTTGGGAGAGAATCCTTTTTGCAAGAACCAGCGTATTCGCTCGTGATAAGAAAGAACAAAATATTGGAAAATATTGAGAACAGCGAAGTGACGGTAGTTTAATTTTTCCTTTTAGGAGACATAAAAAATGAAGACTCGCCGAAACACCAGCTGGCATCGATGACGGCAAGACCTCGACGCTTGTCTGATGTCGATGTGAAAAATGAAGACAAACCGATTCCTGAAGGAAGCAGTTTCTTTGTCTTCTCTCAAACGAACTGGTAAGTAGAAGATTATTTCACGATTTTTCACAAAAAAAGTCTGTAAAAGGGAGGAGAAGTTTACATGAGAACAACCTGTTTCATGGTTCATTAAACTTTACCTCTTTATAAAATTAGTGTTGATTGAATTCAGTGACCTAATAGCTGATGTCAAGTTTGCTTTATCATATGACTTCCGGCCACCGTAGGCGCGAGCCTGTAGATGGTAAGTAATGGACTATCTCACTGTCCGTCCGTCTTATGTCGACCGATGCCAGGTCGCGTCGACGGCACGTTCGTGTTCCACTTCCGCAAGCGCCTTAAGGAGATGTAAGCAAAATTACAGGGGCCCGACGCCTGTCGGGGCTGCGGGTTATGCGATAGAGATACCGCGGCCCCGGATACAAAGGCTAAGCTAAGAAGGAACATGGGTGGTTATTAGTCAGTAGATGTCTGACAGTCCTGTTCCGCCCACAGCGGGAGGAGTCAATTGTTGATTTCATACCCTCCAAAAAAATAAAGTTTACTTATCATAAAAGTACGTAGTATTTAAGTCCAAACTCCTATTATTATTATTCATTTGGTTTCATAAACCTTACATTTAAAAAAAAAAAAAAAATGCAATGGCTTAAATTGCTAGAGCCTTCTTCAATACCTGAGGAGGTTTCACTAGGCAGTTAGATCAAGGATTTGTTCCAGAAAGCGGTACTCTAAGACACGACTAAGTTCTATTATTTGAATCCTTTTTCAGGTTCCGAGTTACATGTTACAAAATTCAGAAGAATTCATGGTTCAAGAATTTGATTCTTCTCTGTATCCTGGCGTCTTCTCTCATGTTGGCCATGGAAGATCCTGTGGGGACCAAAGACAGTGAATATCAGACTGAGGTACATGATGGGATTCCATTTGATCATTTTATTTACTCATCTCATTTTATACTGTTCATAATTATCATTTATCATCAGCATTCTCTCAAATACATTTGGGAATCGTTGTGGTGACTCTCCATTCTAACTGGATGCTGCTTGTGTATAGGCACTCGTGTACACTAGCAGCATAAAGGTATTTAATTTTTATTTTCAAAGTAACTATCAGGCCTACATAAATCGTCAGTTGGTATCTGACAAATTTTGTATGAGACAAAAGCGGTCTACACACGTAAAGTTCAGAAGTTCAGACCGCGGGAAACAGCACGCACCGTTCCATCCCTTGCTCCGAACTGCACATGTAGATGTGCGGGTTAACTGCCGCACTCAGAGAGCTTTAATGATTAGTTAGGCAATCACTTAGTAAACGTCTTGACAGTTTTGGACGTAGGACGTAGGGTCTTGACATAGGACGCCATGGCTCTTTCACCTGAAAGAGTTTGAAATTGGAATGTTGATAGATAAACAGGGAGAGGAACTGCCACGGACCATTCTATTTCGCACAAATTATATTTTTCTAATCTCTTGATTTTTCTCATATCTTCCAGATTTTACGTAAAATAGATTACTTCTTCACCACCGTGTTCACCTTGGAACTGCTTCTGAAGGTCATCACATACGGCTTCATCTTACACAAGGATGCTTTCTGTAGATCTGCCTTCAATCTCCTGGATTTACTGGTCGTCATAGTGTCTTTGATATCTTTGGATGGGTGAGTAGCTTTCATTGTGTTTTATGTAGAGAGCTTGCAGGAGCGAATCCGAAGTACATGACTAGTATCTGAATGACTCTTTGAGATCCTGGGTTCAATACTAGGATCAGGGAAAGGTTATTCAATATCAATCAATCAATCAATATTCTTTATTTGTAAACAAAGGTATACAGCAATGTGCAGGATGTTACAATAATTATGTTTATACAGTATTGGGATTTTCCATTAGATAATTATTTCTCAGTAGCATTTCACTGGATTTGTGCCATGTTATAAGAGGCGTTTTACAAGTGCCCATGTAGGCCTATGTGAAATAAAATATTTTGACTTTGACTTTTTTGTTTTTGACTTTTTTGACTTTGACTTTGAATGGGCTTACCGCCTATTACATGGGACTAAATAAAACTGGTGACATATCGGTGTACCATTAGATACATTCCTGACAACTGTTTAGAGATTACAGGCGTGATGGTGATGTTATGTCTATGAAATAATACCATTTGCATATGTTACCATTTTTGTATGGTGACATATAAATCAGTCGAGACAGCAATTGAATTGTTTAGACAACAGCAAATCAAACTTCTATCATCTGTCATATTTCTTAAAAAGATTTTCAATTTTAGCATTAGGTTCGAGATTGATTGGGAAAATAGGTAGCTCTATGTGCAGGCGTCTGTATATTAATGACTGTTCTTTTTTTAATCGTATAGAAAATGACTGGTGTTCGACATTTAAATTATTCAAGTGTGATTGTTTTTTCCCTAATGTTTTGTTTCTAATTGGCGTTTTTTTTTCTTTTGCTGCCAGGTCAAAGAATACCGTATCTTTTATAAAGATTTTGAGAGTTTTCCGAGTGTTAAGACCTTTGAGGGCAATCAACAGAGCAAAAGGATTGAAGGTTAGTTTTCAAACGTTTTATTTGACTCCAAAAAATCTTTTACCCAATTTATAGTCATGAAAAAGATGTAAAAATATTTTTATCAATTTTTAGCACGTAGTTCAATGTGTGATCGTCGCTATAAAGACGATTGGCAACATTTTGTTGGTGACAAATCTTCTTCAGTTCATGTTTGCAGTCATGGGAGTGCAAATGTTCAAGGTAGGGAGGAAGAAAAAATTGAAAATCATAATTACAATTTTTTTTACTCATTGAGCGACACCTTTGGGTCAATTTAATTACAATTTACATAAGTTTGTGGAAGTAAGTATTTTATGCACTCCGAAAATATTCTTGCACTAGTTATTTTTCCTAAAAGAAATATACAAAATCATCTGATTTCGTTTCTTTAATATGTGTGAGGCTTATTTACGTGCAAAACAAAAAATTAGTTTACTAACAATTTTATTTTCGCTTCTGCCCGTGGGTCCAAAAAATTCTTTTTTTTGTTTTTTTTTTTCTATTTAGGAGCTTGCATGCTTCATTATTTTTATTTTCAATTTAAATTAGCCCAAAGGTGTTGTGTGTTGTTTTTTTATCAAGTTTTTTTCCGAATTTTGTGATTTTTTGGACTCAAAATTAAGTGCTTCGGTGTGGTTCTGTTGCACAATGCCCTACCTTGACATTTCACTCGAAAACTAGGAGTGAGGTACTTGGTTTACTACTGTGTTTACGTTTTTTTTTTACTGTTCCAAATGTCACTGTCAGAACAGGACACTGACGTGTCTGTAGAAAAGCAATTGAAAGTTTTTTTCTTTCCGTAAAACCAAGGACTGACGTGATGTAAGTAGGCAACCTTTTCCCCCAGTTTTTTTTGTGGTATTTTTCCTAACATTTATATATTTTTGCATTCTGTTTTTTTTTCACAACTTTATTCAACGTGGTTTGCATACACCTACACAAACGCACATTGGGACAAATGGGCGCAAAATATAAATACAAAAAATAATAAAAATACACTGCAATTGGGTAATGTTTTTGTTTTGCCCGCTTTAACATTTTTTGCATTATTTGTGCTTTAGTATGTGGTCAAGTGTGTGTTTGCTTCTATAAAGTCAATTGGGAATATATTTCTTATAAATCATATGTTGCAATTTATGTTCGCTGTTGTCGGTATACAATTGTTTAAGGTAATTTTGTGTAACTATTTTACTTTGTTTTGCTCTCTTTTTCTGCTTTCCAAAAGTGGGAGTGAGATGGATTTCCATCTCATTTTTTTTGTCACTATAGAAATCAGAGGCCTTTGGTACGTATATTTGTCCTTCCTCTTTTAGTTTCTGCTAGAAATATATAATATGTAACGTATAGGCGATTTATCTTCATATATTCAATTATTTGTAGAACTGTCAACCATACTGTCAAAATTAATCAATTTTTTTTTTACTGCGGCGAGGACATACACGAGTACACTATGACTATTTAAATACATTACTCTCCGTCCCCAAGACAGTCGGTTAAAAAGATATGGTTGCCAGTATTAAGTATTAGTTTTGCTGAAAAATAATATAGTGTCAGCTACGTCATAACGTAAAATGTACTAATTGTATGTGTTTTATGTGCTTAGCTAAGCGTTTTGTAGAAAGCGAGGTCAGGTGATTCAATAGGTATATAAAATTAAAGAAAAATTAAAAAATATATATTTAAAATAAAAAAAAACTTGTACTGACTCCCGACCTAAGAAAAACGTTTCTTAGTTCAGGAGCAGTCATAATTATTTTTTGAACAAATTTGCTTTAATATAATTATGATTTCAGGGTAAATTCTATAGATGTACAGATATCACTAAAGTGACTGAAGAAGAATGCGAGTAAGTATAATAAAAATAATGGTATCTTTTATCATCTTAACCTACATGGAACCGTTTATAGCGTTGGTTACTAAAACACAGATGGCTACCAAAAAACCTACCCAGCAGCGGCTGTTTTTTTAAATGGTATCTCGCAGATGTGGAGATGGCCAATGGAGTAAAATTTTGACCGAATGGTGGCCTAGGTTGGGCATGAGAAACCAGGGCCGTCCTAAAGCACGTTGGGTGGATGACATCGTCAGGAGCTCGGGATACGGATGGATGAGAAACGCACAGAACTGAGAGGAGTGGCGGAGTAAAGGGGAGGCCTATACCCAACAGTGGGTGATTACGGGCTGAAATGATGATGATGATGATGATGATCTCGCAGTTCACCTAGAGAGGATGGCCACTGCTTAACTGGACTTTCCTGTGGATGCCTTGAAATGAAGGCCTCCGGCCAGGGCAAGTAAACTTAAAAACTAAGCTAACCCCCTGGGGTACGAGCCTCAGGCGAGTTCAGGGCGTCGCTGGGACAAGACTGCAAGGGGACAGGCTGGATCTGAGTGGTATTATCATTTTAGGGCGTTTGGTTAAGCGCTACTGGCTCAGCATCGCAGGGTAGCTTGAGTGAGGGACGGGGAGGGGCCTACCGCAGTGGTATAACAATTCAGTGAAAATTACACGATCGGTTTCTATTAAACTACAGGCTGTTAAAAGACCCATTAAAAATGTTTCAACCAATCATTACATCAAACTACTGATTGTAAGACTGCGCAAAAGTTAATAATAAAACACTACCTTTTAGTTTAAAAAATCAAGGTTTACAATGTAACATAATCAAAACACATTGTGCACACAAAAAATACAGGAGTCATGAAGGTAGCTAGGCTAGGTCACTGTCCGTCGTCCGTCCTATGACGATGACAGGCCGTGTCGACTGCGCGTTCGCGATTCACGCGCGCCTCATAGAGATGTCAGTAACATTGCAGGGGCCCGCATGGGCCGACGCCTGTTGGGACTGCGGGTTGTTCCGAGAGATACCGCGGCCCCGGACACAAAGGGCTAAGAAAAAACATGTTGAAAGCTGACATTCCCTGCCCCCCCCCCCCCTCCCGAGAGTGGGAGGAGTCATTTGAGGATTTCTCACCCTCCAAAAAATGTCATGAAAGTTTTTTCAGTAATGTTAGAAAACACTACAACTTGTTTTTTTTAAACATGTGTATAAGTTGGAGTTAAATCACTAACTTGAAGGTTCAAGTGTTATTAAAATAAGCTATGGCTCATGTCATGAGCATCAACAAACGACAATAGGTTTTAGTAAACATAGAAAAAAGTCAGTTATTGGGAAAAATATGTATAAAAATACTTTTTCCAGTGGAACGTACTTAATTCATAAGAATGGAAAGCTCTCAATAGAAGACCGGCTCTGGCAGAGAAACAAGTTTAACTTTGATGATGTGCTCAACGGTATGCTGACACTCTTCACTGTATCCACCTTTGAAGGTTGGCCAGGGTAAGTCGTAAGATTCATCATCATCACCATCCTAACTACCTCCGTGGTGGAGTACTTTGTAAAGTTGTTTCTAGATTGGCTAGGACAGTGCCGGCTTGAATCACCTGATTGTCTGACAAAAAGATGATTCCGTGCTTCGGAAGGTACGCATAAGCCGGTAGTCCCGGCCGTGAAATGGTCGTAAAACCATATCAGAGGTCCTTGAGGCGGTTTTATTCATTATTCCTTATCTCTTCTCTTCTCTTTCATTCTTTGGCCTTCCTCTCTTTCTCCATGTATATCCATCACCTTTTTAATCACATGCGAATGCCTCTTAACATGTCCATAACACGACATTCGATTCACTTTCAACTTTTCTACAACTGGCGCAACTTTTAAACTGCCTCTAATATACTCGTTCCTTACCTTATCAATTCTTGTCACACAACATATTCACTTCAACATTCTCATCTCAGCTACATGCAATCTTTTTATTCATCCATCTTCTTCAAAGCCAAACATTCCGATCCATACAGTACGAAAGGTCTAATCACGGACTTGTATATTTTCCCCATTAACTTGATTAGTGTGTGTTGATTAGTGGGTGTAAACCCGTAACCCGTATCTATAAACAAGTCAAAGTGATTACTTGAGTAATTATTATTTAAAATATGATTTTAATTCTGAATTTAAAAGAAAAAACTCAATAAAGAAAGTAAACTAGAAAAGAGAGAGCTAGAGCGAGACGACCTGATTACCACAATTTACAATAATAAAAAAAATCTAATTAGTCCGTCAGATAGATTTCGAAAAATATTCGACACGTATTTTTCCTTTTTTCACGTAAGCAAACAATGAAGACGATACAGTGATTTGAAAACTCGTGTGACATCATATTCTAAGACATTAGTATGACATTTTTTACCGGTGAGTGACGTCACAAACCCACACTCAATTCTATGACGCGGTTTTCAAAATCAAAATCAAAATCAAAACTCATTTATTCAAACTAGGCTGATAATCAGCACTTTTCGAACGTCAAAATTTACTTTACTTTACTTATTTACAAGAGACAGTCCCCCAAAACGCCCCCCCTTCGACACTTCCTAGTGTTTTTGCTGGAAAGAAGAAGTGGCGGAACAAACTCCCCAGCACAAATCTGTCTGTTAGGTTGGTTAGAAGAACCAGACTCGATACAATAGTAAGGCAAGTATAAAAAAGTATATAATAATAATAAAAAAAAGACATAACATATCAGTAAACTAATCTTGGAGAAAGAACATAAATAAATAACAAACATTGTCTTGTGTTCAACTCAGCGACCAACTGTTCTTATCATTTAAGTAGTCGTTAATGGAATAGTACGCTTTTAAACAAAGATTAGATTTTACTTTGGCTATAAACGCATTAAATGGCAAGTCTAGAAAAGAAGATGGCAGTTTGTTATAAAATGTTATACCAAGCCCGACGAATGAATTATGAACTTTGTGAAGCCGGTGAAAAGGAGCGCGTAGTTTATGCTTATTTCTAGTGTTAAAGTTGTGACTATCACTGTTTTTAGTGTACAGGTGGATATTTTGTTTAATATACAGTGTGATTCTTTATAATGTGCACATATCGAAATGGGGGAATCTATGCTTAATTTTATCGACGGAAAAATTATTAAAAAAAATCTAAATATTTTATATGGAATTTTTAAAAAATTTGTCTGCTACTGTGACCCCAGTGTAAACAAAACGGTGTAACTTTTAAACTAAATTATCTATCGCGATGAAACAAACTCCATAATGATTGGAAGCAATTAGGCGTCCTCGTAAAATGAAAATTGTGGAAAAAAACTACCCTCAATTGAAAATAAACACCTTTTTTTAATTAAAAAAAACTTTTTTTTTTCATAACTTTTTACATAAAATTGTTTCATCGCGATAGATAATTTAGTTTAAAAGTTACACCGTTTTGTTTACATTGGGGTCACAACAGCGGACAACATTTTTGAAAATTCCATAAAAAATATTAAAAAATATTTAGATTTTTGAAATATTTTTGCCATCGATAAAATTAAGCATAGATTCCCTCATTTCGATATGTGCACATTATAAAGAATCACACTGTATAAAATGTTGGCAAAGATGAACTGAGAAGCAACAGTGAGGATACCAATCTCCTTAAAAAAATCTCTAAGAGAAACTCGGGCACCCAGCTGATAAATTGCACGAACCGCTCGCTTTTATTTTCGTCAATTTTTATTGATTTGTTAAAACAAAAAATACGCAATATTTTTTGGCAGACTAATTAGAATCATATTTTTATTAGTCGATAAACATCCCTATTGTTCTATTTTTGTAGATTGCTTTCAACATCAATGGATTCTAACGAAGAACGCCATGGACCAATAGAGAACTCCAGACCACTCGTCGCATTCTTCTATATCAGCTACATTATTGTGATAGCTTTCTTCATGGTGAGTGATATAAATATTATGGGAATACGTCAATGACGTATTATATATAGACACGTCATGAACTAACATGGCGGCGCTTCAAAACGACGAAAATATTATATAACTACGTTTACGCTTAAAGAAAGGGAAAGAAAATATGACACCGTACAGCTGGATGCCTTTTAATGCCTGTTGTCTTTATGTTTCGCGCAGGTTTACACACAGAACAAACGTAGCATCGCGCGAGAGGTTGGTGCATAACTAAGCGCGATGTGGCCAATTGGCTTCATTTCATGTTGTAATTTTTGAGAGCGATCAACGTATCTATAGTTTTAATATGTCATTGGAATACGTACGTTTTGATAGGTTTTTCATTGAATCTCCTCTCTTGGATATCTTCTATTTGAGATGAGTTTTCGATACGTAAACCAACAAATAAGGACGACAACTTAGACCGATTAGTGATCTTAGATTTACAATTTCTGCTGTCAAATACTGATATTCAGCTAAAGCAGAATCTAGTTAGACTGGAAACCGACCCCAACATAGTTGGGAAAAGGCTAGGCAGATTACGATATTTTCTTGCCTTTTGTAATAATTATGAATACATACAATATTTTGTTTTCCAGGTCAATATTTTCGTAGGTTTCGTCATAGTAACATTCCAGAAGGAAGGTGAACAGGAATTTAAGGATTGTGAACTGGATAAGAATCAGAGGAACTGCATAGAATTTGCACTTAAAGCTAAACCTGTTAGAAGGTAAGAACTTCTTTATTGTTAGTGTTACTACCTCTTGACGGTACGATTGGCGCAGTGGCTAAACAATTAGTTCTTGCACGGAACAAGTATTTATATGGCCTAGAGATAGTTGTTTTGGGTCTAGCGGCTTGTAAGTGTGTAGGTAAGTTTAAATTTTTGTACCTACGTGCACCTACGATACAGGATAAATTCCTAGTGGGAACGATGCCCCAAAGTTTAAAATGGACTGTCATATTCACTTTAGCAAACGTATCTGTACGGGCGGTTAGAATTAAAATAAATGTACCATATGTTTGACATTATCCGTCGGAATAATCAGAATTCGTATCGCCAAAAAGCCTATTTTTCTGCGCTATCTGTTTTAACACCATTTTTTTACCACCTAGCCAATAAATTTAAAAAAAATGTTACTTAAATATCAACCTACACCAATTCTAAACTTGAATAATACAGAACGCCATGTTAAAAACCTCTCGAAACTTGTTAGAAAAACAGTTTTTTGTTGTTCCTGTAAAAGTTCAAATGTACTCACGAATTCTGATAATTAGACGATATCAATGCAGTTTTGCTTGACAAGTGGCAACTCCTGATCACTGATCAGTTAGTTCAACACGCTGGCACGCTCGCAAGTGTGGCGCTAGTGTAAATTCGAGCTATCAAACGAGTTTTTAGAATGCCAATCAAGAAACTCACGGCGGATTCACTAGCGAAGTCAAGAGCGAGGTCTTACAGAATCGCACTGCTAAATAGTCCATACTGTACGCGAGTGAACCAATTGACCCCGTTTTTAATTCGGACGTACCATATAAGTAAAATTCTTTCTCAAAAGTGTGACTACATGTTGTTTTCCAGATACA
This sequence comes from Diarsia rubi, assembly GCA_932274075.1. Lineage (NCBI taxonomy): Eukaryota > Metazoa > Arthropoda > Insecta > Lepidoptera > Noctuidae > Diarsia > Diarsia rubi. Next base: position 2,483,243 of record OW026437.1, on the reverse strand, counting down.
TCCCAAAGCATAGGATCCAGTACAAGACATGGTGGTTCGTGACGTCACAGCGCTTCGAGTACTTCATCTTTTTCTTCATTGTTCTCAACACTGTGGCGCTCATGATGAAGTTCCATGGGTCCTCGCAGGAGTATAAGAAGGTTCGTGTTTACCGCTGTCAGTGCCTTTAAAACTCTCGGGTCTATAGTGCATTCACAGGTTTACTAGGTACAGTCAAACAAGCTTATAAGCATACAGCCAACTAACTTACATTTACTTTTAAGATTATACGGATACATTTTTTATAGACTGATGTCAAATGATACAGTATCAAAATCAAAAGTAACTTAGTTAAGTTAGGCTAATAATTATAATCAGCACTTGTTGAACGTCAAATTCTACAAGAGACAGTCCCCCAAAACGCCCACTCTTCGACAGTGCTACAGCGTTTGAAATCAGTCGCTTAATGCGAAACGCTTTATGAAACAAAATTGCAATCAATAGTTTCCGTGTATTACTGCGGTACTCAGAGTTATTTGATGATTTTCCGGCCACCAAAACAAAACTGGAAGAAAAAACAGACTCTCTAACATTGTGTTCTTCTTTCAGATCCTGGATTACATTAATATGCTGTTGACCACGGTTTTCATGCTGGAGTTTGTATTCAAGCTTGCTGCATTTAGATTTAAGGTAAGAATTATTCAATACTATGCTATTCCAGCTTTATAAAAACTCTTAAATACGCTGCACCTTAAACATTCATGTTTAAGTTACCACCATTTTTCCTTCTGTGGAATCATGTAATTGGCCTTTAATTGCTTATTGTTTAAGAACACTGTGTTTATTATCTGTAAAAAGATTTAAGTCGAGGACAGGGCGCGGACATAAGACAGGACGTAAAAAAATATAGAAAGGAAGGGGCACGGGCGCGAGCGGACGAGTGTGTGTGGAGCGCGGGTGCCGGGAATTCCACGCAAAAGTTGGTTGAAACCGTCATCTCTGCGCCCAGCGTCACGTCCGTGCCTTTCTATATGTTTTAAAAACTCACGCCGGCGCCCCGTCTGTGCCCTGTCCGCGCCCCATCCTCGTCTTGCGTCTTTTCTATGTGGCCAGCGCTTGAGTTCCTCCCGCATAGAAAAAAATAAAATTAAATAACCTTTATACTACACCTGCTTGGAAAGTACCTTGATACTTTATCAAATTTACGGTAGAAAGTACGTCATTGCATATCGAACAAATATGCGGGGAGAAAACGCATCTGAGCGGGAGAGAAAAGTGTATGAAAATCCATTTCTTACGTGGTTTTTTTTTTTAATTTTGGGTAAGACTATGCGCCGGTAACCTAAATATCAAAAGCCAAAAAGTATTTACAGTGAGTTTTTATCTCCAAGTTCGCAAAATGGCACTGGCCACTAGCTGTGTGTTGGATGGGGTCGGGCTGGCAGTGCGACCCTGCGGCGTAAACAATTTGAAAAAAGAACATGTAAAAATTGCAGACGCCATTGGCGCCATTTTCAATTTGTGTGTTGTTTGAGGATTCAGTTTTCGTAGAAAGTAAAATAAAACTATCAAAATGATAAGTAGTGATAGTGATGATGAAGATTTTTCAACAAAACACGAATAAATAACCAAATATCGGGATCGATTAATGTGCATCAAGAGTCATCTCCTCAACCATCAACGAGCGCGGCGATGCCAAATGCTCCTCAGCAGCCAGTTGCCCCTTTGGCACCACAGCCTTCTACGAGCGCAGTGCCAACAGCACAGCCAGTTATTCCTCCTACATTGTCGCAAACATCTCAAACAATCATTAATGGAAAAAGTGTTACATTAAGCTTCACTAACTGCAACAATTTCAATATAAATTTCAATTAGTAAAGATTTAGTTTTTTATTTTCCTCGTAGGTGTAGTATAAAGCACTATGTATCACTCGAGAGAAAGCGCGATTCCCGATCTCGGGTGTTTTAAAGCCCTCCCCTACGGCTCGGGCTTCAAACGACACCCTCGACGGTAATCGGTCACTTTCTCCTCTCGGTGAACAATGTACTATTTTCAGAACTACTTCGGGGATGCGTGGAACACAACTGATTTCATTTTAGTAGTCGGCAGTATTATAGACATCGTGGTAACCCAGGTCAACGAAAACAAACCAGTGGTACCAGACGTAAGCAAACAAATGAAGAGCCTTTTTAATTAAAATAATAATACTAAACGCAGTGATATATAAGTGACCTTTAGATTAATATACTCTGAATTTTCGGATTAATGTGCGTATTGGAAATAATAACACTTGCTTCGGTGCAGGAAAACATCGTAAGGATTGCATGTCTCCCGTCGGGGCTGCGGGTTGTCCGGTCGGGGCTGCGGGTTATCTCGTCGGGGCTGCGGGTTGTTCGCAAGAAAAACCGCGGCCTCGACATAACATAAAGGGCTAAGAAGGAACATGGGTGGTTTTTATTCAGTAGAAGTCTGACACTGCCTTTCGCTCTGCCCAAGAGCGGGAGGGGTTATTTAAAGATTACCAATGCCCCAAAAAAAAAATTGCATGTCTGACAGATATTTCTCGACAGCATATAAAACCAAGTCTCAGGCCCGTGAGTGGCATGAAAGCTCTGACACCAAGTTTAACACTAACTACAAAATGAAAAATATCAGACGTTATACTAAATAAGTGTATTTCTGTTACAGTATGCAATCCCATCACCAAATTTCAACAAAAGTGTTTCTAGAGAGGTAAGCAACTATCAAAAGTAGTCATAATAAAATTTTGCCAAAAAGAAATGGGTCCAGATGCACTAAAGTATTTAGAGAGAGGGACAGAAAAAATCAACAAATAAATCAGCTTACTTTCTAACCGACATACAAAAAGAGGTTCTCAGTTCTGTTTTATTTTTCGTTTATTTTGTGATCTTTCTCATTGGTCACATAGAAATTTTATCAAAATCGGTTCGATAGTTTGTTTTTTCCTTCATGTCCTATGTTCACAATCATGATGTATCTTAATAACTTTTAGTTAAAATAAAAAACTGATTCATGAGAAGAATCTGTGTAGTATTAGTTAAAAAATAAAAACAGAAGTCGGTAGCAAATAAAATTCAACGAAACAAACAAAGTAAAGTTTTGAAGTCGCTTAAAAACAAGTTCATTAACTAATCTTTTTTCACAGGGTTCAAACCTCTTGAAATACATAACATTCTTCCGTCTCTTTCGAGCTATGCGTTTGATAAAGCTGTTGTCCAGAGGAGAGAGAATCAGGACCCTTTTGTGGACGTTCATCAAGTCTTTCCAAGCGCTGCCGTATGTCGCACTATTAATTGTACTCCTGTTCTTCATATATGCCGTTGTTGGGATGCAGGTAGCGTACCATTTTTTGTGTTTAGTGTCCTGTGTTCACCTTGGTGAAAGTAATATCACTCAGGTGAATTGAGGACACTTTAATGTCTTATCTATATGAATAGTAACCTAATATGAAAATAAATAAACTTAAAATGTATGTAAAAGCTTTTGTAAATTAATTGTAATTTTAAGAGTTTGTATTACTTTTCTTTCAACGCATGAAGTAAAAGGCTTTTTTATTTTTATTATTTTATTAGGGTCTTATGTTCACCAGGGTGATAAATTATGTCCTAGTTTTTTTTTGTTGATTGTAATTGTCATTCTGGTTTTATGGTAGTTTTGTAAGACTTTACTAACCTTGTTTCTCATCGCCAAAGAAATGTATGGTATTAGAAAGGTATATAAATTTGATTATGAGATTCCTATACATACATATAACAGTAATACATATTTCACTTAGATAGTTTTTTGCGAACTATTTTTTTATATTGAATTTATTTTATATAGGCGTTTTTTTGTGCTCACACCATAAATAATCTTATTATTATAAGTCTATACGTGAGGACTTGTAATTGGCTTTCTGGTGACTACGATTTCTTCTTTTTGTTTGTATTTATTAGCTGTAAGTTCTCCATGTACTAAATAAATACCTCCCTCATGTTTCTGGCCTCTGGTAGTTTGTGAGACTTTAATATCTATCCTTGTTTCTCACCTCCAACAAAACCTCAATTTTGACTGTTCACTCATCGATGACGCCGTGGAAGGCAAAGACTACAATTTGTATGGTGGAAGTTTTGGTTCCGTGGATTTGTGCCTATATAAATGTAAATCAATAAAATTCTAGTGTCTGTTTGTAATATCAAAATAAAAGCTACCTAACTGAATCACGTGAAAATATAAATCGCAATTATAATAAAAAAAAACTATTTTTTTCTGTTTGTCTGTTTTTTTCTGCTAATTGAATTTTTTTTTTATTATCACAGTTATTCGGTAAAGTTTTTCTGGACGACGATGTAATCAGTAGCAACAATAACTTCAAGACCTTTGGAGGGGCTCTTATGGTGCTGTTCAGATCTGCTACAGGTACGTTTGATTATTATAACAAAATACTTAAAGGTGTAACCGGCCGCAATGACAAGATACAGATCCAGAGTTCGAACCCAGGACCCAAAGATCCCGGAGCTGCATGTTGTTTAAAAGAGATACCGCGGTCCCGAGCATTAAGGGCTAAGGCCACTTTTACGGAGACGCGGGGCGTCGCGCGGCGTGTTGTGCGTTTCTAATTCAAGCACATGGCGATGTATGAAAACTTTAACGATTATTGACGACGATTTTACGAAAAGCGATTTTTCACTCGTCAGTTTAAAATGCAGCGTTCGTTGCGGTGGCCAATAAATGCCATTGATCTTTAAGCCAAGCCATTGGTACATGGTCGGCATAAATATTTCGAGTTAAACAAAAAAAAATGGGTACATTACAATTACGAAGAACGTCAGTCAGGATAATTCTATAAAGAACGCGTTCTTTTTTAGTGAGGTCTGGTACAGCCCAGAAAAAGCTGACTACTTAATGAACATTTCTCTACCCCTTCCAGGAGAAGCCTGGCAGGACATAATGATGGCGCTCTCCCCAAACACGGATGAGAGGCCAGGCGAGCCCCTACACTGCATGAGGCCGGACCGGCCTGATGATGCTCCTGAAGAAGACCCGGAGGTCGCAAACTGTGGAACCTGGATGGCTTTTCCCTACTTCATCTCGTTTTCGCTGCTTTGTACTTTTTTGGTAAGATTTCTGAACATTTAACTTAGGCGCTTCATCATCGTTTTCCTGCCTTTGTTTGAGTTTGTTTGAGGTGATGTAACTTGTCGACACAGGGTCTTGATCAAAATGGGCGTAACTCTAATTATCCTAGGTTATTAATAAGTCAACGTATTCCTTGCTTAAACCATTAAATGTTGTACCAATTCAGTTTTTATTTTACCGTTACCCTGTAATACCCACGTGTACCGACTCCCAAAAATATAGGATTTAATAATGGCTAGGAAGTAGTAAATCTGGAGCAGTACTGGAGTAGGTACTGCTCCAATAAAAGTAGAAAAATCAAATGGAAAAAAATCAAAGGTCAGAGAGCTGGGTACTCAATAGAAAACTAATCTTATCCTCTATTTCATTCAGATCATCAACTTGTTCGTGGCTGTTATCATGGACAACTTCGACTACCTGACCAGGGATTGGTCTATTTTGGGACCTCATCATCTTGACGAATTTGTTAGGTAAGAACGTAGAACAAACATTATTTTGATACAAACCATATTGCTTGAGTGAATTTGCAAATTGGCAGGCATAAGATAATAACCCTCTGGTGAGGTGGAGCGACGATCTACGTAGCGTGGCTAAGCAGAATAACTATTGCCGAGAATTGAATGAATGTTCAGATTATAGTTGTCCTGTTGGTTGTCATAGTTTTAAAGAAAACCTGGTCATCGCTTCCCAATATTTTACAGATTATGGAGTGAGTATGACCCAGACGCAAAAGGAAGGATCAAGCATCTGGACGTTGTGACACTACTGAGAAAAATTAGTCCTCCGCTTGGTAAGCCGTTATTGTATAGCATGATTTTGAGTTTATTCGAAAACTAGGCGACACTAATTTAAATGAATACCTAGATAAACGTCAGTTATACGAACAATTAGTTAACTTAACCTGGATAAATTTTGTTGACGATGCATCCTTATGTATACCAAAGTTTGGATATCTAAATTTTTGACTTTTAATATTTACACCCTTTTGTCTCTTCTAGGTTTTGGTAAGCTCTGTCCTCATCGAACGGCTTGCAAACGTCTAGTGTCGATGAATATGCCCTTAAATTCAGATGGTACTGTCAACTTCAATGCAACGTTATTCGCTGTTGTTAGGACGCAGTTGCAAATCAAGACTACAGGTTTGTAAACCAGTATTTTAAGTTTTATCTAATAATTACCTTTTTTTTTTCTTTGGTATATTATATTGTCGAAATTCATATTTAGATTAAGTGGTAAATATAGTCCTCCTTACCGATTTCGGTAACGGCGACCCTTTGAAGTTATATCTTAGCCTGTGCCTTATATGACTAGCCAGGTCGAATTTGCTTTTAAATACCCGATCACAGCCAAAGTAGTAGAGTTGATCGTTATACATTGAAAGCGCCAAATATATAAAGAGACTCTTAAAACCTCCGACACCTACACCACAACTCTACCGGTCAACTTTACTGCTTTAGCTGTAGTAAAAGATTGTAAGCGTAATGAATTCATCTGGTTCATAAATTATAATATTTTCACTGTTGCTAACACTAAATATGTTTTCTTTCAAACTAGGTGTCATCGATGAATGTAACACTGAACTCCGAGCGATAATCAAGAAAGTGTGGAAGCGCACTTCTCCGAAGCTCCTGGACCAAGTAGTACCCCCACCAGGAGACCCCAACGAGATCACAGTAGGAAAGTTCTATGCCACATTCCTTATACAGGACTATTTCAGAAGGTCAGTGTTTGAGTTGAATGTTAAAAGTAGATTGATAAATGTGTAGTAGTGTATCATCTAGATAAGCTAATTTAACTTCAACTTTCTGAATAACCTTGATAAGTAAGATAAGAGTGAGTGTTTTTTTTGATAAAAAACGATATTCTATTAGATTCCCTAGGAAAGCTAGGGTAGATAATTTTGTAGTTTTCAAAAACAGGTATTTGATAATAGTCCAATACAATATCTAAATATAATTATTTGTATTATGACTGTAGGTAATTGTTAAATTAATGACGCATTTTCCAAGTTTGTCATTAAATTATTAAGGTATCACCTCATCTCTCATTCACTTTCTTGATTTAATTTATTTTCTTTGTAAGCACTCATTAACATCAACATTTCTATTTTTATAGGAACCATGCGTAAGTCGATTCACGAGTACTAAGCAACATTCGAAGATTTTTTTTTTTACAAATGCTGTATTTATGCTTGCTTTCTTGGCAGAATTACTAGTTTTAATGCCAAGGAGGCCGCTTGAGAGATTTTTTTCTGAATTTTTGTTCATGGTCCTTTTGTTTTAATTTGATATTTTAGACTCATACGATCATCTGTAACTAAACTACTACCACTAGATTCTACGTAACACTTGTTAGTTTGTTTGGTTCTAGAGTGTCTTTCGATGATTGTATGATTCTCAAGACATTTTTATTGATTTCAGCTTCATCGCCTTTTTTTAAGGTGTTCTATATCGTCGAGTTCAATGCATTTTCCAAATATATTTTTTGACAGCATGACAATTTTTGAGACAATTTTTTTCGAGTTCTCCGAAGCATGTTTCCTCCGTGTAATAACTTGTGTATTTACAATCACTTGCTTAAAACGCACAGTCTTCATTTATACCTTTTTTTCTGACCTTTTTTTTGAGTGGAGTTGGTTTCATTTCTGTGTTTCTGTCAAATGTTTGTTTATACGCATGGAAAAGGTGAGGGCTAAATAAATTGGCTTTTTTAACATACATTGAAATAATTTTAGGCAAATGGTTGTAAGTTCGTGATCACAGAGAAGACATGTTTGGACAAGTTTGGAATTTTAACCACAAATCACCATTTTTGTGTTTGATTCCTTCACACTTACAAACAAAAGTTTAATTATTGTTTGCCCGATTATAGATTCCATTTCACAGTGATTTGAGATGAATGACTTAGTTGTAAATAAAGATTTGAAATGCTGTGTTGTGTGTGTATAGACGTGTTAAGATTAAGACAAAGACACAAAAAAATGTCACGATCTTACTGCAAAAATTCAAGTGAAAATAGTTCTCACACACAAGTAGATAATGACTACTAACATTGATAGCACTGCAAAAGATTTCAATGCTTCCCCGTCGGCAAACGAACAGATTCAGGAAGCGCAAGGAGCAAGCTGCCGCAGCATCTCTGCAGAACAACCAGATGACGTTACAAGCTGGCTTGAGAACGCTGCATGAAGCTGGACCCGAGCTCAAGAGAGCAATCTCTGGAAACCTGGATGACTGTGTTGGAGAGGTCGTGGAGCCTATGCATAGGGTGAGTAATCTGCTTCCTGTTTCTATATATTATATTAAAGTACCTAAATCTATTGGAGAGTATTTTAAATGGTCAATCATCGAACACTCGAAGATTTAGGGCTAAAGGAGTTGTTTAACTAGCTCGGTGATATAATATCTCGGGGGAAAAGTTTTTATCGCTTTACTATTTTTCAGCGTAACCACACTTTATTCGGAGCAGTATGGACCAGTATAAAGAAGCATGGACGCGAAAGTTTTTATGGGAGAGACAGACGAACTGCCATGCAGAATTTGCCTTCCCCTACAAACAATGTCAATGGTGGTAAGTTTTTATTGTAAACTAGCTGACGACCGTGGCTTCGCCCACGTAGATGTACATGCATGTTGTGTACATTATGTTTTGTAGTTGTAAAGGGTGGGCTCACCCACTATAGCAATGTGGCTGCAATAAATCTCGCTTTTAATTAATGTGCATAATGATATTAGATGAGACGAAGACCTAGCTCCAGTTTCGAAACAAAACCTCTCTAATAATTTGTAAAGCAACACAAAGCAACAAAGTATACTTACTACTATATTGCTTCGCATAATATTCATGATTTCTACAACTAAAGCAATCCTGCACACTTCAACCTAGTGCCTACAGAGTTCGTGTGATGAAGTCTTATGTTATTTCCATTTTAGTTGGCAAAGATGGTCAATCACTAAGCATAATGATGAGAAGAGAACTTGGCATGGATGGCCAGATACCGGAAGAGGAAATGTAAGTGGCCATACTTATTATTTGTTTGCTTGTGCAAATAAAAAATAGTCTGGCGAACATTTTCTTCGTTTTCAGAAAACATGAGGATGGTAACCAAAGCGATGAAGAAATCGCAATGCAGCCTCTTCTTCACGGCAAGGACTCCGAAAAGATATTCAAAGCTATCGAGTAAGTTATATTTAAAAGATTGTAATTAACTCTAGTAATTGTCGTATCAAACCAACGCAATAGCTTCTTATAGTTTTACGTTTATTCTGTGTCGTGATCAATGTTTTAATTTTGTCTAAATCATGGCACATTAAAATAATGTCCAAAAATGTTATACAGAATACCATTCAATCTATAGTCAGCAAAAACTTGAAATAAGCGCCATCTGTTATTGAAACTAAGAAAGAAACAACGCCGTCTGGTTTCTATAGATGTGACTACGCTTCGTTCATTATAAGTTTCAAAAACGTCAAGACAGGTGGTGCTTATGCACTGTTAATTGGATTTCTTGTTGAAAAGGCATCTGTATAATATTTTATTGAAAAAGAATAACTAAAAAATAATATTCGCAGAAAAACGTCCAACGATTTAATGCAGACTATGAGAAAGAACTGTAAGTCCGTTTTAGTGTGTTGTGATTGTGTAGTTATTTATTTAAATATGTCAACAACCTACTGCATGGTTATTTTTGTTATAAAACAAATATTGTGTATCTCTTTTTTGTGCGCTTCTCTTTTTCAATAGGGAGTATGTGGTACGTATGTACTTAAACTTGATGAGCAGGCTTAAATACTTGAATTGTTTATTAGTAACTAGCACTTCGCCCGCGACTTCGTCTGCAAAAAACGTGACGGCTCGGCTAATACGCATGATATAAATCTAATTTATAGCATATAACACCCGTGAATAATGTAGCTTTCTGCCAGTGAAAGAAATTTGAGAGTTCGTTTCGGAAATTGCTCCCTATATTATACAAAAATAAAAACAAATTTCACCTTTTCTTTCTTGATTGAAAACACCTTACATTCTATGGTGCACTATAACTGAGAATGATGATTAAAATTTTATGGAGTGTAGGTATGCCTGTTTGTGCATGTTTTTTTTTACCTACCTTTGATGGGTATAAGTTACCTATATGTAGCTCTTGATTATGAGTTCGATTGTTGATGCTTGCCAGGGTGATAATGGAATGTTACAGTAGCATTTTGTTTAATTATGAACATGGAAGGCGAATTCTAGGTACATTCATAATTATCGCCTCTACAACAAGATGAAAGTCTCTGACTGTCTCCTGACAACTGAAAACAGGCTGATTTGAAAATCCCTAAAGCGACGTCGAACCCATGTCAGCCGGAGCAAAGCTAATTTCTGTAGATTCATGGACGGGGTTCATGGACTCTCCCCACAGACAATATCCCGCCTTCCATCTTGCAACCCGCATATAGTATCAACATCACACTTGGTGATCTATTTACTGTATCAGTGTGCGGGGTTCGTGTAGCTAAGATTTAGGTTAAACATATCTAAAATTTTTGCCATCGATTGAGAAGAAAAAAAATTATAATTCCGATGATTGCGAAACAATTTTTCGCTAATCTCACAACTACTTACAGAGTACTTCCAGAATTTACCAAGAACTTCCTTCGCAATGTTGACTAAATTATTAAAAAATCTTGTAATATAATCCTCAGTTCGTGACAAAAAGACGAGACCTCTCCACAACGTGCCTTACTGCATAGAGAATCCAGCGGAGAATCTTATTACTCGAGTAAGTGTTACATTTAGTTCTTCCTTCTCTTCTAATAGTTTGAGGCAAGGGCCGGCAAAGCAAAGATGTTAGAAAGCGTTGTCGTAAGCACGCACATACGATTTTAAATGTTATTTTTATGTCTATAGCACTTACATTATTTCGTCTTAAAGGGACTTGGATATACTGCAGGAAACTTGGGAAGACTTTGAGATGAGAGCAGATTTTATATCACAATTAAAACAGAGTCTTGAATCGTTGTAACAAAACATATTTTCACATGAATGTCACTTCTTTTGTTCTTGAGCGTAGTGACATAATTTTAAAAATAAATCCTATTACAATGATTCAAAATTCTGTTTTATTAAATACGTGATACAAATCTGCTCTTCTCTCCGAGCCGGTCTGTATGAAGGAACCCTTAGCATGCAATGACATAATTATCTCAGTAGGTTTCGGCACGTCTTTTCGGTAGTCACTTTTGTATTTTGTCTGAGCACCTATTTGTTTCCCATCCTGCTCTAAAGTTTTTAAGAGAAATAAAAAAATATATGGGATTATCCAAGTATCATTCGCCGTGCCGCAGGATCTTTCGATATGCCACGAAATCATACGTAATAATTTATAACAATACTTTGCTATGCCATGCAGCCTGGTATAGCTTCCATTTTGTGAAACTTTCAGAACAGCACGTCTTTTTTTATTTATAAACTGTTGAATGTTAAATCGATGTTAAATGTTAAATCGATGTTGTCTTTCTTAGCTACCTCTTGGGGCATCACCTAGGTATTTACTTAAGTAAAACATGTAGTTGGATGTTGTTTAGTTACGTAATGCTGTAGTATTCATTTCTTGTAAGTTATAGATTAGTTATAGCATCTAGTTTAAATAATTAGTTTTGTTGAGAGTAGTTTTTGTAATGTAATTTATATATTTTTTTTGTATTTATCTCTTTTCTTAGATTTTGTGAAGTTATTGTTATCATGTTCGTACTAATGACCAAGAGTCAGAGGTTTATTGTAGAATAGCTTATCAACATGTACAAATTGCACAGTACTGCTGTATCAATAGTAGTAAAAACATAAAATAATACCACAGTTATAGTCTGTTACGTAATAGTTATTTATTGATAATATTATATTCGACTATATACATACGTATCACTATAATAATTCAACAGTCTAGTAAGTCGCACGGCTCATATGATACATCCCTACTAAAACAAAATGGCGGTAACCCTCAGGTACTGACGGAGCAGGGGCTCGGCAAGTACTGTGACAAGGACTTCATCCTGAGCACCTCACGCGAGATGCAGGAGGCGCTCGACCTCACCCAGGAGGAGATGGATACGTGAGATAATACTTTTATACTTTCACCATTACAAAAGAGTAACCATGGAGTTTCTTGCCGTTTCTTCTCCATAGTACCAAGCCGAACTGAGAACCCTTCCTTGACGTTTTATAAGTAGGATGTAGGCTTTTGTGAAATAAAATATTTTGATTTTGTCTAAGAACCTAAAAATTCGAAGACATGTGACATCTATCAAACCGCACTGGGCCTGCGTGGTGAATTATATATAGCTCATCCCTCTTTTTTTTTTGTGGGTGGAAAATCATCGAATAACCCCTCCCGCTCTTGGGCAGAGCGAAAGGAAGTGTCAGACTTCTACTGACTAAAAATCACCCATGTTCCTTCTTAGCCCTCTATGTCGAGGCCGCGATAACTAGTGTACAACCCGCGGCCCCGACGGGATATAGCCCATCCCTCTCCTAGAGAGGAGGCTTGAGTTCCTGCAGTCGGATCGTTATAGGCTGATGATGATGATAATAAATCTTGGGAAGGCCTTTCTCCAGCAGTCGACGGCCTTTGTCAGACATTTGGACAATGATGACATTCAAGACCTCTCAAGGAGACACCACGTTATGTTCTTTAGCTATTAGAAATAACGAGGCCACACAGGATCTGATGGATGAGACTTTTACAATAGAAGTCAAAATGTAATTTGTACCTTTTGAAGCTGACTGAACGATATAAATAAAATATGAACTAATACATAACAATGTTTACAGCGCTGCCAATCAAATAATATTACAAGAAAGAAATATGGGAGCTGCCCAGACCAGGCCAAACGATGTGGTACGTTATTTCATTTAATATTTAAGTCACTATGGGATAGATATAATTAACCGCTTCATCGTGTGGCTTAACCCAGCGAAATATTGTCTTCTATCTAAATTCTACATTCTCCTGAACTATATTTCGTTTTTTGAGCAAATGTTTCTAATTAATGCCTCACAGTAGTAGTACTAGATTCTTTATTTCTTTTAACAGGATCGAACAGTGTGCATATAATACTAAGCATTAAATGTAGGTACTATTTTCTTTTCAGGAAAGCATATTGTCTCGGCAATACCATCCGTTCCACCAACCCCCGATGCAGCCCCCACCAAGAAAAAAATAAACTCCACGACAAATTTAGTTGGATTAGTTGTAACCCCAGCGGTTGACTACCGCTGAGGTTTGTTTCCCAGGCCTGGGCTTGCAGGTCCAAGCACCTCGGGCTACAGGAGGACAAAAACTGATTTTTCGAAGAATATTTTGTAAATAATAAATAGCTTTTGGCTTATGGTCCCGTGTTTTTTCTAGATATTCCCCCTATGGGGTTCAAAATATTTTGAGGTAAGGAATGAATTTTTAAATGGAAAATTTTAATATATTATGTATAGTATACAGAGATATTGTAATCATGTGGCTATGTGCCTTATTTATATGGTATGGATAGAAGAGAAAATTGTGCCAAAAAACGTTTTTAATCGCCTTGAATAAATGCTATATTTTCTGCTATAAATGAATTAATTTATTGATAAATATATAGACGTGTTTAAATGAAATATATTGTGTAATTATGTAAAGTTCTAAGGGTATTATTTTGAGTAAATTCTAGTCATAAATGCTTGCTTAAGTTTTAACGTGAATGTTTATTTAGTATGGAAAATATTTTAAATGATGTACCTATTTTGTATGGAATTATACCTGTTATTGTGAATAAATTGTTGGAATGGATTTGAACCTGTCTTGTTTTATTCACCATTATGACACTTAATACTACGAGAGATAACGAAGAAGTAAGCATATTGATGTAAAGGAGGTTCCTCAACGAATCACAGGCAAATGCCCACAATGATAATTATATACAGTATGTTAGTTTAAAAAGAACAATAATTTTATATTAATATGATAAGTGAAGACAATTAAAAACAAAGTTTGATTTTGATGCAGCTTGGTACGAGTTTCCATAATCATATTGTCCATGATCATTGTCTTTTGTGCATAAAAGGCCTGGCGTCCTATAATTTCGTCTTAAAGTAGTATTGTTTAAATATTATTTAGTGTGGGCTAGAGATGGCGCTAGACATACCATATAGCTCTGTCTCATTATAGACGAATACTCCCGGTGAGGAGGCGCCTTTAGGATCGAAACAAGTAGCTTTCCATAATTTCTGCGAAACCGCACAGAAATAACACCCCGTCGTCGTTTGTGCGTCGGGGGTTAAAATCAAAATCAAAATCAAAATCAAAATCAAAATAAAACTGGACAAGTGCAAGTCGGACTTGCATATGAAGGGTTCCGTGCCATCGTAGTCGGAAAGCCCCCTTTAATTTGTATTATTTCTTGTTAAAGCGGAAACAAAAAACTTTTGTGATAAGTTTGTTTTTCATACTGTTTGTATGAGTGACAAAGTTATATTTGCGGTTTTTTAAATGTGCCATAATATATCTCAAAAACGGTTGACTATAATAATATATCGTTCAAACCAAATTTGGTTGAAAGCTCACATTGCGATGTTTAGCATATTATTTATACTCTGTATTTTATTTCACTCTCTTGGTTTAGAAGTTAGGCCCCCCCCCCCCTTCCCGGGGAACACATTTTACCACTTTGGAAGTGTCTATCTTCGAATCGATTGACTTTGAGAAAAACATTTTTTGGGAACCTCAATATCATTTTTAAAGACCTGTCTATAGACACCCCACGCGTATAGTTTGATATTTGATTTTTTTAGTTTCAATCCCATGTATGGGGAGACCCCCCACAATCTTTTATTTTTTTTTGTTTTTGTATAGATTTCGTAAAGCGGTTCACAGAATACTTCTACCTACCAAGTTTCAACTGTGTAGTCTTAATAGTTTCTGAATAAAGTGGCATATCTGTGACATAGGGACGGACGGACAGACAGACATGACAAATCTATAAGGGTTCCGTTTTTTGCCATTCTGCTACGGAACCCTAAAAAGCGTGAGTTACATGTATGTAGGTATGTTAAAGAAAAAACCTTTGCTATAATCAGAAGCTAACTTCAGTTTATTCAGTTTACTTTAAAGTCGTTACTATCATCATTATCATCCTCTTCACCATCATCATCATAATCATCATCATCATCATCATCATCTTCGTCATCTGTTCCAGTTTCCGTATCATCTTCATGCTCCACTTCCTTTTGCTCTACTTTCATAACCTCCTCATTTCTAACATCAGAACCAAAAATTTTAGGTATAATGCTACTAAAACTTCTACTTGTGGTTCCCGTACCTCCTAGGTCTGGACTTGGGATCTTTAGAGATACAATATCAGATTTATCATCGACTACGGTTTCAAGGCTTATAGTTTGAGAGTATTTATGTTCTGTAGTTTTAAGATATCCATTCATCAGGTTTTTATCATCGACTACTTTTTCAAGGCTTATAGTTTGAGAGTATTTATTTTCTGTGGTTTTAAGATTTCCATTCATCAAGTTTTTATCATCGACTACGTTTTCAAGGCTTATAGTTTGAGAGTATTTATTCTCTGTGGTTTTAAGATTTCTTTTCATCAAGTTTTTGTTTCGTGGATTGTCCGAGGGATCTTCTTCAGCAGGTACTAAATCGTTGCGAACAAATGTGTTAATAGAGCCAATAGAAGTTTCTGCTGCTTTGATGTTATTGTAAATGGAATTAGATGTTTTAAATTTGTCTTGAGTTATAGGAATAGCTGTATTTATTGTGCCAATTTTTGAGCTGTATTCTTCTGATGTAAACTCTTTTCTCGGCTCACTCATTCTTTTCGGAATAACTCTTTGCAATTCATTTGAAAGAACTTTGTCTGATGTGCCATTGTCTACAGTGTTATCTTTGTCCTGAGAAATATTATTTTCACTGATTATGCCAACAATATGACGAAGTTTTCTATTGAAAGTTTTAAATAAACTGTCTGTCTTTGGAAAAGTCTGGCCTGTATTTTCAATGTTGACACTCTGCGTTTGCGGTACTTTGCGAGTAGCAGGTGTTGGAGTTACATGACTAGATAATACAGGAGTGGTTAAGTTGTCAAAAGAACCCATGCTTTTCAATTTTGATTTGACAGCTTCTATTCTAGGTTTTAGTAAATCTGTGGCACTAGATTTAAGACCAACTTTAACCAGATTCCATGGGTGTTTTTCAATAGTACTGTCTTCAATTTCTATAGGCATATAATTGTCAAACAAATTATTAGGAGTCTCGGCATTTAAAAATACAGGAACATTATTCATAATATTTTCAGCGACGTTTTCATTCACAAATTCGGAAATAACATCATTAATAATGGAATCTACGTAACGTGCATTATTTGTACGTATTTTTTTGTCGTCACGGACGTTGTTGGAGGCAACTTCATCATTTGGACAAGTGCCTTCAAACGTAGAAACATTAGTAAGCTTTACTTGACGTTTATTGTTTGTAGATTCATATGATTCTATTAAAATAATGTCTTCGCCCATTGGTTTATCCATTTTCAAAGATCCAAGACCCAAGACACTTCCAGTTTCTATTGGTTTTTCAGTAAGATCTACAAGATATTTTTCGGAAAAATTACGCGTTTCTGTGGTATCATCCCATAGTACTGAGAAATCCCGCCTAACATCATCGAAAGCATCTTTCTGATCACATTCTATTATTGCATTTGAGTTATTATTTGAATAAACTTCTGCCTGATCTTCAAACATGCAAACATTTTGGCTTTCTGGCTCTTTTTCTTTATTTGACATATCAATTATTGCGTTGTTCACTTCTAATTGCTTGCTTCCGATGTTGCTTCTACTGTTTTCGTCTTTTTGGGCAATGATAGAACCATGTCGTGATATGGGTTTGCTGACTGCTGCGCACATCGCAACAATTTCATCTTGTAACTTTTTTACAAGATTCTCTAGTTCAGTTATGTTTTTATCCATTTCAAATTCACTCCCCGTGATGATTTCGATTGTGTGACCTGTGTTTGTTGATTGAGTTGTAAGCGTTCTGCCATTTAATATATCTTGTTTCGACTCCCTCCCATACTTCAGCAAGTCTTTCAGGGAATCTACATTAGAGCTAAGACTGTCGTTATTCTCCATTATTCCCAGTATTTTTCCATTCTTCTCTTGCATTCAGCAATTCTCTTCCGACGGTTCTGTTCTTCGCAAGGTGTTAGCACTTTAGGTTCAGGCGGTGGTGGGGGTGGTGGACAATTGGGCCACGGCGCGTCAGGTTTTAATGCTTTCAATTTTAATATTTCCTCACACCGCTTATAGCCAGGCAGTTGAGGTTTAATCGCGCAGGTAAACCGTGGATCGTCTTTGTAGGTTTTAGGGCCTTGAGGTAGATTTTTTACTCTCTCTATACAAAGACAAGGAAACACGCCGCAAAGTTTCTCTACTTTAGGTGGCGGTTCAACAGGTTTCGGACATTTTTTTAAATTTTTCTTTTTTTTTGGAGGGCAAGGGGGCTCTGTAAAAATACAAAGACAGTAAGATAGCGATTAGTACTGGTTACTACTACATGTCAATACAGTGTGTTAGGTTAAACAAGGGACATATTGAATGAGGGTATTCAATATTCGATTCTCGTCCCAAAAATGCAAAAAAACTATAACCTTAATTTGTGGCGTAATTGTGCCTTGGCCGGCCGACGCTCTCCAGATTTCACTTCATTGGACGTTTCTTTTTTGCCAATGTCCTACGCCAGTTATTCAATTTCAATGGAAAATGGATTATACCTAATTTAATATTTTCTGTGACAATCACAAGGGTTGCGAGACTTTCCGAAGTATTTGGTATGGTTCTGTCTGTTGTTTATCAGTGTTTTTTTTAAGTATCATGTAAGCATTCCCTATAACGGGTTTCAATATGTCCTTCGTTTAAACTAACACACTGTATGTACGATTGTACGTAGAGTAGTGGTGGCCCAGTAAAGAGCAGTGGCTGCCCAGTGGTGCCGACCCCAACTTACGAGCAGTAACTCGTGGGTTCGAACGCAGGCAGGAATACTATGTGTAATTTATTTTATCACTACTGCTCTATCTTGAGGAGAAACAAAATTCAAAGACATGATTGCTACGGCTACCAACCTGCACAGGGCGCGTTGGTGGATTATATTATATATTTTATTATTATTATATCCCATTCGGGGGAGTCCTGTATCCCAGCACTGAACAACATGTGGGAACATTATAGGCTGATTATGACAACCACATAATTGTCTAGTCTCAAAAAAAATCAAGGAAGACGTTTTGAAGAACGATAAAGCCAACAAGTTTAAGATTGATGTTTACTAACACTATAATTATAGATCTTTAAACGGCTTGTATAAACATGTTAGGTATCCCGTTTTAAAACAGTGCTATTGACAATAAAACAGTGCCAGTGATAGCTTATTCAGTGACCGTGGCTCCTACTTAAGCCATAGTTCTCCTTCACCAGTGATTTTTTGGATTCATTCATTAGCCACTTGCTTCAGTGAAGGAAAACTTGGCGAGGATATCAAACCAGCATGCATAAGCTCCTGAAACCCCTAGTAATCGTGAGAAGTTATAAGGTTTACCTGGTTCTGGAATTGGCTCTGGGTCCGGGATGCATTTCTTCATGAACATTATATTATCACTGTAATTTTGTTTGTTTGGTTTCCATTTTTAGAAGGTTTAAAAACTGTGGTTACTACATGACACAGACAGTCGATGTGACAAACACAGCTGCTTTAAAGCCATATAATGATTATGATGAAAATGTGCTTGCCAGATTTATGAAAGAGGTTTTCATGTAACTGACGTTTTCTCGCTCCTAGGAGTTATTAGCATAGTAGACGGTGCCCAATAGGGCCAGAGCCTGCCAGAGTTGCAAAATTTGTGCGAAACAGTTACTAGTCAGTAAGAGTCTGACACACCTTTCCACTCCGCCCAGGGCACGAAGAGTCATTTGATGTTTTCCCATCCTTAAAAAAAGGGCCCGTTTGTGTTTGGTTGATAGAAATAAGTTCACCTTGTATTACATGGGTAACATGGGTTTATATACAGTATGTTAACTAACAGAGGGCGTTCCCATTAACCCGCAATAGTATAGCATCCATACATGCAAAAAAAAAATTACCAACCTGGAAACCCCTTGGTTACGGAGATATTGGGGGTCAAAGTTCCAAATTGTTCACAGCTGTTTTTCAGGCTATAACGTTACTTAAATTACCTCCATGACTCATTAATTATTTAAAGCATCCACTAGCACAATGTTTTAAGAGTGGTACTTTGAGTTTTACCGTAAAATGTGATTTTTGACACCAAAAAAAAAAGTTGTTTCCCAGCAAAAAAATTTGAGTACAGAATGCTTGGTTGACGGGAACGCCCTCTGTTAGTTAACATACTGTATAATGTTTCCGCAACTACGGTCTGAACATCTGCAGACATCGCTTCAGAGAATACGCTCACGACATTGGTTTCAAGAAGCTTGATTAAAATGTTTAGCCAATAAACTTGTAAGTTAAAAAATATAACTATTTATTTATACTATGGTACTTATACCATTTTTTTTTTGGTACACCTCTGCCCTTCAGGGATTACTGGCGTGATGTTATGTTACTAAAAGTTCGAAACTTGATTCTATGGCATTTCATACTGTGACCACTCCCACATTTATTTATTTACAGAAATACATTTAAGTACACAGTTTGTCACCAAAACGCTTAAAGCTAACAATGATCATATTACAATGTCAAATTATCTTGTCAAATTCACATTCAGAAATAAAAATAAAACATTACACCACACTGCTTCATCTCGGATCATGGACAGTAAAAAAACCGGCCAAGTGCATGTCGGACCATGCGCAATGTAGGGTTCCGCAACTGCCCATCAAATGTTTGTGTGATGAGCACGATCATTTGTTCTGTGTCTGGGTGTAATTTATCTATTATATGTATGTATTTAGAAATATATAAGTATGTTTATCAGTTGTCTAGTACCCATAACACAAGCTCTGCTTAGCTTGGGACTAGATGGCGTTGTGTGATAGTTGTGGAATATTATTATTATTATTATTATTATTATTAAAATATGTCATGTGAACTTTCTGAACTGATTATCCACCCTGATGATTTTTATGGTAAAAATAAATCGTACTTAGATTTGCAGTTTTGAGACCTGCGCTTCCATACATCATTATGTATATGAAAATATTTCATACAAGTACCTACATTTTATAAGTTGGTCGACTATTACTCGTAAACTTGTGAATGTTTTACATCCGTCACTTCACTACATCAGGTTCAGTTAAAAACCAGCGTCGGGCACTAGCTGCTCGGCAGTTTGCTGAACTGGATCTATTTGGCGCTGCCGTGAGACACACGATTTTATCTCTTTTTGTTTCCTGTTTAGTTTCTATTTTTCGTATTTTTTTTTAATTGGGACAAGCCCGCCTCTCTATTCCCAAACCACTGTAACTCCTGTAAGCTAGAATCAACAGTGGCGACCACAAGAAAAGCGCCGAGACAATGAAGCTCGACAAAGTCCCAGAGAAGTGATTTAACTGTCATGGATCCCGCAACGTGTGTGTACTTATGGGTATGTGCCAAATAAATATGTTTCTTACTTTTTTATTAATTGACTACGGAACCCTAAAAATGAGGAATAAGATGATGAAGATCCTGCAGCTTGTGGCAACTTGCAGTTTAACTAACTGTTCAACGGGACTATTCTGTGGGATTCTTACCTGGAATGTAACACCCTCAGCCAAGGCCATCTAAATTAGAGTAGGTGACAGCCCCTTTGAGGGCACCTTCAATGAGGTACGAGCCTCAACTTAGGGCGTCACTGGGAAGGGCCGCAAAAGAACAGGCTGGATCTCAGTGATATTATTATTTAGGGGCTGATTTCAAACTACTGTTTCAGAATCGCGGGCTGATTCATGCAACAGTCAAGAGGGACAAAATTTAATAAATCCCACAACAAGAAAACAAGGCTGCCAATTTATGAAAAATTTATTTAGTCAGAACACAATGAAAATTGATTTGTTGCTTTGGTGCTTTTGCGTTTGCAGAAAACATCTTGTTTAGGTCTTTGAATTCAACGACGTATCAACGTCTTACATTATTTTTCTTTTTACCCGACTGCGGCGAAGCCCAAAATGAGGGTCATGTTTTTTAATATTCTAATAACACTTTCTGAAACATTTATGATCTATGACTCAATATAATCTTGTAAGTGACTTCACATGTCTAGTTTTGTTTACGTCTCCGACTTTAAGGAATACATCGGCAAATCATAAGTCTAGTTACGGGGACTTTTTATTATTAAACGAAACTTTTCGCAGGACATCACTTTCCATGATATCTTGTCAACCTTTGTCTATATTCGGTTAGCCTTGCACGTCTCTGCTGCTCTTCTAAAGGATCTCGCCTAGGTGGCAAAGGAAACATGGATGGCGGATATCTTGGGAACGGCTTCTCAAATTTGGGTGCTTTGTCATACAAGAGATCGGAAAGAGAACGTGCTGGTGCTTCCGTGATAACGTCAGGCTTCACCGCCTTTGGTTTATCAATAAGATAGTAAGGATGTTTCACTTTATCTCTACTCAAACAAGCCATCTTGTTGCATGTTTTAGACGAGTCTCCACTCACTGGGCAAACTGGTATACCTTCAAATATAATCTCTTCTTCAGCCTGTTCTGTCTCATCTATGTCTGTTTTACCTGACAGTGACGATTGCTGCTTTGAAGGCAGAGACTTGGCTTTAACGTTAGATTTTCTTATAATATTGTACATAGTACTTGTTTCGAAATATCTAGTTTAAAATAAGTTTTCTGAAAGAAAAACAATACGCATAAGCAAGAACATTAGTAGTATCCAACTAGCTTGAACATCATAGCTGCTCTGCGGTTGGATAGCAGGTCATATCTTAAAGCCTACCAAAATTGATAGATGTTATCAATTCTGGTGGACCTTAAGATATGATCTGTGGGCTCCAGTCACTAGAGTGCCAAGGGAATAAGAACACACGCGACAGAGGGAAGATTTCAGCAGCCTTTTTACAAAAATATTATATTGGTTTTATGATTATGTCACGCAATTACTCAACGCATATGTCCTAATTGTCATGGCAGTTCGATAAGCTTTTGGTATAGGATGTAATCTCTTCGACAAACTTGCTGCATTAACACCAAAGCGGTTTCTGCTAAAGTTATTGCAGTAGTATTGTAGAAAATCCAAACATAAAATATACTCTATTATCATTATCATTTATTATTATGTTTTAATAGCTGTTGCCATAGGCATCACCCACTACAACTCGAAAATTTTCCCACGGGAAGATCAAATCGGGATAAACACATGATATCCTATGTGTTTATCCAGGTAATAAACTGTCTGTGTACCAAATTTTATCCAAATCCGTTCAGTAGTTTTTACGTGAAGAAGTAACACACACACACACACACGCACAAACTTCCGCCTTTATAATATTAGTGTGATTAGTATTAGTCACCCGCTTTACAGTCACACCATCATTAGCTTAGTAATTCACGATCATTCTCAAAACATCTCACAATAATTGCCTCGTTCTTCGAAAATGGAACAACGATCTTAGTATAATTTCTTTGGCTGAGCAATATAGAGCCAAAGGTGTTCATCTACCGTTTCGGGAGATCACTAAGACGAAACCTCGAGAAGCGAGTGTTTCGCAGCGATATTATCGTCGTGCCGTTCTATAACAACTCAACGAACACAGCGATGCTATCGCAGTGATAATTTATTCAGGAGGTACCTAGCTATCGCTGCTTTTATCTCCCGTAGAGGTGGCGAGCAAATGTTAATAAATCGGTAGATTAATAACGTGACGAAGGCTGGCTTATTGAAAACTTTGCATTACTAAAAACTTTTGTCACTTTTGGAGAATTTTTTGTATTTTACCTGTCGCATATTTTTTTTTAATTATTTTACAGAGGAGAACTTTATTTTATAAAATCATTGCACTTCATGATTTAGCGTGATAAAGAATGACATTGACATAAAAGAAGAAAAATAATGTTTGCCAGATTTGAGTTGGTTATCAAGAAGTCTTGATAATTAAATAGTTCTGCGTGAGTGTGCTGGCGCGTGGCCCTACCATTTTCAGTTTTCATTAAAACAACATTGCAAGAACATGTAATATGCGAGCCCGACTTAATACATGGCTAAACAATGAGGACACACATTTCGGCTTCTGTAAAACCTTGACTAAAAACTATGTGTATATGTGTATGTGTATGTGAAAACAAATATGATAAGGCCGACTCCAGCAAAACGGAGAGGACTTGTTTAAGAGCTGGAGCGGGGCTCCGGGTTGCGGGGCGGCGGATGCGCGTTGCGGCGTGCAATCGTTGTTCCGTGATTCGGGGTCTCGTGCATTCGTTGTAGCGGTGTGCGTCGCTGCGTGCTTTCGTGCTCGCGGTGCTCGTTGTTGCTGGCATTCGGCGGCGTGTGATTCGGCGTGGTGGCTTTCGGAATGACGTATTACACTCGTAGATTTGTTTTTATGAATTGTTCTTCTGACATTCAAAAGTGCCTATAAAGGTTTAATTGAAATAAATGCCTTGAGTTTGAGTTTGAGCTGGGTGTATCAACTGAATATAATAAAGATTAACTTTGAAACGGGACTTGCAACTGAATTCTCAAATTGTTAGTAGCTTCTAATAATGTGAAAATCCTAGTGAGGGGCAACGTTTTTAAAGAAAAAAAAATGTTTCAATAACGAAATAAGAACTGCAAAGGCTCTAAATTCTGAGATAGACGTTATGACATTTTCTTAAAGCATGCGGTGTGAGTGATCCACTTTATTGACCATATAATTTTTATCTCGGGTTTAACAAATGTTTTAACCTGGTTATAATGTTTCAACAATTTTGCCCTCGCATGCCCTCAATTTTGCAAACGCCCTGATTTCTCAGGAACCGGATCTAGATCTGTTTATGAGTAATTGTAATAAAGCTATGCTTAATTATTGCATACGATTTTTAATAAATTAGCTTGTGTGATGTTGACACTCTGCACGCTTTGGTGCAAACTGTAAGTGTAGCAAGTACCTGCTTAAAGGAAGACATTTGGTCTCACGGCCGGTCCTGCACCGTGGTCGCGGCGCGAAGTTTCTGAGATAATGTACGGGTTAGCTGTGCGTAAAGAATGTAGTGGAGGAAACTATTGGTAATGAAAATGTAGTGAGGAAACCAGCATGTCTTAAAACCAAACATTCCAAGACATGAGATATCTACCAACCCGCACTGGGCCTACGTGATGGATTATAGCCCATTCCCTAACATAGAGAGGAGCCTGTGTCCCAGCAGTGGGAACATTTATTGGCCAATGATGATGATGATGATGAAAGAATGTAGTTCCTAGCTTTGTCATTCGTCCACTGACCCTCCCTCACGAGCGGTTCAGGCACCATCTCAGATAAACGATATGCGCGTAGCCATAATAAAACCAAACTTATCAGCTAAATATTTATATTGCAAGGTACACAAGTCTACTCCTAGTCTGTGGTCATGAGATCCTAGTTTTACTTCGGCATTTCGGCGTTTTTGGTTCTGTGGGCACAGAGGCAGCAATCTGATTTTTTTTCTTCTTTCCGCGTTTTGGACGGTTGTGTTTCAGAACAGTTTCTCGTCTGTCCCACCATGTTACTTGCTGGAAAAAAATGTAAAATCTCATTAGTTGAATATCTATTAATTTTCTTAACGTAATAGCTCATGATGATACTGAAGGACTGAGAACGTGTTGGTCGCCCGGCAGAATTATATCTAATGATCGTGACGCAGTGGGACAAGATACTTTTGGTCGTGAGATAGGCAAGCTACATTGTTGCTATTGGGATGATAACCAAGGTAAGGCCGTATATAGAAAGAAAGGTCGTAGCCGGCGCCGATTTCATTTACCTTGTCGATTACGTTCGGTGGTTTTCGGCACTTGTTCAAATGCCTGCGCCTATTACCTGCATGGACCGGTTCCTATAAGCGCTGATAGGCTGCCAGATTTCTTTCTGTTTACGGCCTTGGGCCTGAGTCAGTTCAGAGAATTGGAGATAAGGCACTAACAAATACTGCTGAGTATATGCCTCCAATACCCAGCAATGGATGGCGATGAATCATGAATCATCATGAATATGATGAGTCCGGAATTAAGTTTTGGAATGATGACTGTTATCAGGAAAAG
The DNA here is from genome assembly GCA_932274075.1 of Diarsia rubi. NCBI lineage: Eukaryota > Metazoa > Arthropoda > Insecta > Lepidoptera > Noctuidae > Diarsia > Diarsia rubi. The sequence continues at coordinate 2,457,882 of OW026437.1, read as the reverse complement.
GACATAACCATAATGTTAGATGAGTTTGCAATTAACATAGATTATGCCAGAAACCTAACTACTAGCTGACACCTAACTGCTGAAAACATATGAGTGCTTAAATGGCATGTTGTCCTTACCTAACAACCTAGCTAGGCGGACGGTTGTAGTATTTTCTTGGATGAACTTTTTCACAAAGATTTCTATTACTATAACTACCTTTTTTTTGAACTGCTGGGCAACGGCGTTCCCCATATTCGTCGAATCCTCTTCGGCCTTCTCCAGCCAATCCGAAAAGAAGTTCCATACTTTCTTAGACTTCCAATAGGTGTCTCCCACCAGGACTTAAATGAAGCAAAAGACTAAGCTGTCCAGGTGGAACGGGTTTGGGAGATTTTGTGGCATCGATATTAGAAGAAGTGCGTGCCTGAAGACTACAAATTAAAGGAATGAATCAAATATTTTTGTTGCTTACCGAATGCTGGATTATTTAATCTCTCGAAAGAGATGTAAGGATGCATGACCCCACTAAATGAAATACTTTCCCCGTATCGAAAGCAGCGATTTTCTGACATCTTGTTTAATTAATAACTGTAATGTTGAGAGTAATCATCAGATATAGGGTTAGAAGACTGCAAAGACAATAAAGTTAACTCCAGGTCTAGGTTCTACGCTGGTTGCTGGTATAAAATACCTGGTTAGGTGAAGATTCATAGAAGAAGACCATTTTTTTGTCCGTAACTTCATTGGAGATCCAGGATGCTTCGTACCAATCGATTTTGCTAGCACACAGACTGGAGTCCATTTGGCATTTGCAAATAATGACATCTAAACTGAAATGCATAATGTGGTTCCCAACCGATAACACATTTCATAATTATATCCTACCTTGCAGCCCTGCACCTTGATCTCAGAATCGTTCGATCGTCAGGGTTTCAAATACACAAAGAAAAACAAATCTTGAACTTACCTGTATTTTAAAACTTTTAGCACCTTCTGGTTATTTAAACTGCGGTCAAAAAAGTGTTCTGTTCTCAATAACTTAAGGTTTTTTATTGTAGTGTTTATAGTGTTGTCTGTGGTGAGTGTTTACAAAGGTGAGATTTGTGTGTATGATTGGGCAAAGCTCCGCAACAGGGGTTGTCTGCGGTGCAGTGGCATTCAGGAACGGCCGATCCTTGCTTTTGGACCTCATGAGCTTCAAATTGACGGACCTGGTGGAAACAGAAGAATAATGTGATGTTTTGTTTAAATGGTAAACATGAGGAGCCATTGGTCTTAGCTGTCATTTGTCTCTGCCAGCCGCAACAGGTAGTCCGAAAGTCTGACAACCAGCTTTACCAAAGGGTATCATTTTACCCTGTATTAACTGGGTTGTGGGGATCAGACAGGCAGTCGTCCAAGTATCTGGTTACACTGGAAGCCGATCCCAACATAGTTGAGAAAAAGGCTTGGCAGATGATTGCGGAGGTAAATGGGCTGTCCCAACCTGGTGCTTTTCCTCGCTAAGTAGTTCCTGGGGGAAAGGCCTCATGCAAGCAAGACATTTGTACTTCCTTTTTTTGCAATTCCTCGTGCAAGGCTCGTCCTCAGACATAAGGAATGGTTACTTAAGTTTAATTAATATTAAGAAAACATTTTTCTGTTGAATATATTATGGTTTGGTGGATTTTGGTGTTGAGAAGATTAAGTGACAGTATTTTTTTTATTTTACGGCATATGTCACTGAAGTTAAGATTGTTTTGACCAGTGTTTTAGTTCATTCGCAAAAAGGTTTGTTCTTCTGTACGTGTGTCTGTTACTAAACTGATGACTAAACGTCTGGCCTGATTTTGATGAAATATTTTGTATGTGTTCAAGTTCAAAGATTCGAGAATGGCTTTGATCTACAATTGTATCCGGTAGGTGTCCACTGCTGGACATAGGCCTCCCCAAAGTTTCCCACATGGATCGGTACCGTGCCTCTCTCTTCGAGGGATTCTCCGCAACCTTCACCGGGACATCGGTACGCCAAGTGGGCAGCCTTCAACACAACGTCTTCCGATTCGCTGTCGCCACTCCAGAACTTTTTGGCTCCATCGGCCATCCGTTCTGCAAGCAATGTGACCTAACTACTGCCACTTAAGTTTGACAATTCTTTGGACTACGTCCGTAACCTTGGTTCTCTTGCAGATGTCTCATTTCTAGTTCGATCATGCAAGAAAACAAAAATAACTAAGGTATGAAACTAACTTACTAAACACATTAAAAAGCTAAGTAAATAAAAGATCTATTTATTATTCTTTCTTCATTTTTTAAGAGTGACGAGCGATTAAATGGTATGATGCTAGTTTTAGAGTCACGCTGACCGTCGCATTGGCACTATCAGCTTCATGAATCCACGCTGCGGGTTGTTCGTAAGAGATACCACGGCCTCGGACACAAAGGGCTTAGAAGGAGCATGGATGGTGTTTAGTTAGTAGAAATCTGAGACTCTCTACCGCTTCTCCCAGAGCGTGAGGAGTCATTTGATGCTTTCCCACACTCAAAAAAAAGCCTCGTATCCACTAAGCAACATTTGGTATCGACGAAGTACGCCAGAGAAAACAATAAATTTATTATGAGATGCATCCGATTCACTTTACAAAAATAAAGACGCTAGAAACAAACCCAGAAAACAGAAACGCGACGCCATTGTAGTTTTGTTTAATGTATGGCCTACACTCGAAGTTGTAGACGATTATGTCTACCTGGGACAAACAGTCCAGTTTGAGGTAAATTTTTTGTTTTTCAATTTTGTTTTTGTCAATTTTTCAATTTCAATTTCCAGGTCCAACTTTGAGAAAGAGGTCAATCGTCGAATCCGACTCGGCTGGGCAGCGTTTGGGAAGCTGAGTAACATCTTCTCGTCCAACTTACCACAGTGTCTCAAGACGAAAGTCTATGACCAGTGTGTGTTGCAGTGATTACATACGGGACCGAAACGTCGCTCACAATAGGCCTCATCAGAAAGCTCAAAGTCACCTAAAGGGCATTGGAGAGAGCTATGCTTGGAGTTTCCTTGCGTGATCGAATCAGAAATGAGGAAATCCGCATGAGAACCAAGGTTACCGACATAGCCCGAAGCATTGCCAAACTTAAGTGGCAGTGGGCAGGGCACATTGCTCGCAGAACGGATGGCCGATGGGGCCGAAAAGTTCTGGAGTGGCGACCGCGAACCGGAAGACGTTGCGTTGGAAGGCCTTCCACTAGGTGGACCGATGACCTGGTGAAGGTTGCAGGGACCCGCTGGATGCGAGACGCACGGGACCGGTCAATGTGGCGACACTTAGGGGAGGCCTTTGTCCAGCAGTGGACGTCTTTCGGCTGAAATGATGATGATGATGATGATGATGGCCTACAGATAGAATTGTTTCGGGTCGGAGTGTTTAGTTTGTGTGTGGGTTTAAATGTTTGTAAACGCACTGCACGATAAGGGAGGAATTCCTAGTTGCAGTAGAAAATAAAACTTAGTGCAGCCGGCCAGATGCAAATAAACTTAGGTGTATCCTATTCATCATTGGCTAGAACTTGGTTTTCAGTGCAGTTACGTATTTTGGTTTCGTTTTTAGATTCTTCCCACGTTTCCCGATTGATTCGACTGCATGCTTACATGTGCTGTTTGGTTGACGTCTTCGTGAACGAAAACTTCTTCCAAGCATTCTGTACTTCAAACTAACTCTTTGCAATGCTGGGAAAAGATTATTTTTTGGGGTAAATATCACGGACTTAATGTAACCCACTCAAACCATTGTGCTGATCAGCTAAATGCATTATTACAAAGTTCAAAGTTATAACAATCAATACTTGTTTTTTTATTGTTAAATTATGGGACCCTCTAGTAAAGGAGCCAAACGGGACTGGAGCTGGAATGCCAAAGATCTATATGGCAGCCGGGACGAACTGCTTAACGGAGGAAACTCAGTATGTAATGGGTGGTCACCCATTCACAGACCAACGTAGGCAAGCGTGGCTAAACCTTTTTTTTTGTGGTGTGGGAAATCATCAAATAACCCCTTCCGCTCTTGGGCAGAGCGAAAGGGAGTGTCAGACTTCTACTGTCTAAAAACCACCCATGTTCCTTCTTAGCCCTAAATGTAAAGGCCGCGGTATCTCTTACAGCATTCCGCAGCCCCGACAGGCGTCGGCCCTTGCGTCGACACGGCCTGTCGTCGTCATAAGACAGACGGACGGCGAGCTAGCCCATCACTCACCGTCCACAGGCCCGCGTCTACGGTGACCGGAATCCATTACGTGGCCCCCGACGCCCAGAGCGCCTCCCGCGGCGGCTGGGACGAGAGGTTCTCTCCCTCTCGCGTCCCGCCACCTCCTTCGCTAGCATAATACTGCTTCGCAGAAGGAAGCGACGGCATCCCATTCCTCCTCGCCCCGGACCATGGCTTGCACCAGGGCCGAACACGAGAGGTCGCCGCCGCCAATCGCCGCTACGAGAACACGGCGGGGCTCCGCCCAAGCGGGGCACACCTCCACGGTGTGCTCCACCTCCGATCGATCCTCACAGTGGTGGCATCCGGGCGTTTCCTCCCGCCGGATTTGGTGCAGGTACCTCCCGAATCAACCGTGTCCGGTGAGGACCTGCGTCAGACGCAAGGTGAGAGCGCCGTGGCGTCTCTCTAGCCACTCCTCAAAGAGGGGACTTATCGCCACTATCGTGGCGTACCCTGCACGGGGTTGCGACAGTCGCTGTCTCCATGTCGCCATTAGATCGCACCGGAGGTCTATCCGCTGCGCAGCAATTTGCCGTGGCAAGAGTGAGCCTCCGGTGTAGCGAGTCCGCGCGCCATTCATGCAGGCGCGTGAGGACTATCGCCTGAGGAAGCGAGGCGCGTGAGGAAGGAGGTGTTGAAATCTTGAAATGAAATATACCAAATCAGTGTCAATGCCAATGCCTTTCTAATACCATGCAATTTTTTTTGATGGAGAAGAAAATCAGGATAGCGAAGTACCACAAACTACCAGGAGCCCAGCAGGGCTATTGCGTATCTTTTAAATGACAGTGGCCATCTTAAAGTGTACATCAAATAATGTCAAATGGTTCCATTTTGTACTAAACCATAACCAATTTGACAGTTAATCCATGGACAATATGATAGCCACTGTCATTTAAAAGATGGGTAATAGCCCTGCAGATCCCATTATCCTAAAGATTGACCCGAGTGGTACTAATTACTAAGCCACAGGCTAGTATAAAAAAAAACAATTATTCAATAAAATTCTATTCCAATCATTTGTCTTTGTTGTCACTTTCAGAGGACACAGTAGTCTCTGATGACTTTTTAGATACACTTCGCATATCAGTAAATATAGACCAAAATTTGTCCTTTATCGTTGAAACCAAATTTAAACTGCTTGTTGGAAGTATTACATTTTCAACTTTCTTAGGAGGTGGAGACTTCGGGGATGGAACATCGTATTCAGAACTGTCATCATTATAAGTTTTTGGTTTGAATTTCAAAGGATTTGGTATTTCAAAACCCAGTTCATTGCTCAGCATGGATATTGAAGAATCTACTTTGTCAACTATAGCTTGGAATGTGCCAGCAAATTGTGATTCGATTCGACTTTGATTGGTAGAAGATTTTTTGCTTTGGCAAGGTTTATCCTCTACCTCTGATGTGTCGATGTTCAAAACACGGAAACTTCTTAAATTTGCGTCACTATGAGAATTGCTTACTTTCTTCGGACCATCACTTTCACCCTTTTCTTTGCTTCCAAAACAGTCAGATGCAGATTTTTTTAGTTTTTGCATTTGCTCTAGACCTGCTTCACCGACTGCAGAAACGGCGTTTTGAGTTGCCTCGATTGCTTTGCACAGTAGAACTCTCATTGCACACTGGAGGGTTGCCATCGCTTCTTGATGAGCAATCGTGGATGATTTGTCACATGAACATGTGCCCTCTGGTGAGATTAGTGACTTTGGTGCTCTTGCTTTAGGTGGCGAGTTTGTGTCAAATGGCTGTGCTGAGTCTAGTGTAGTCTTCGAGTCAGTCTTAGGATTCCAAGAGGGACACTCGTATCTGTTTTCAGCTCTTGATACAGGACTACAAAACGGTTTTTTCGCTTTGCAGTTGAGGTTTTCGCTAGCTCTGTGGCAAGGAGTAGGAGGAAGACATGGTTTTGGTGGTGTACATTGCTGTGGAGGAATTTCTGGTGGTTTGTATGATAGCTGGTTTTTTAGTGGCTGGATTTTTTGCTGTGCGCATGATGATGGTGGGTTCTGTTGTGGTGGGCATTGTTCGGATAACCACTGTTGAGGCGCAGTGTCCTCCTGCGGTGGGAACTTTTCTAGCGAGCACGGTTTTGGTGGGTACTCTGGCATTGGGTGTTGTTCTAATGGGCTCTGTGGTGGTGTGTTTTGTGGTGGTGAGCTCAGTGGTGCTTGCCACTGTTGTGGCGGACTCTGTTGCGGCGGACAGTACTGCGGTGGGCCCTCTTGTAGTGAATTCTGTGTTGATGGATTCTGTGGCGATGAGCTCTGTGGTGCAGAGCTCAGTAGTGGTCGCCACTGTTGAGTTGGGCCCTGTTGGTTTGCTGGGCACTGGTGGTGCGAGCACAGTTGTGATAAGCCCTGTTGATTTGCTGGACACTGTTGATGCGAACACTGTTGTAGTAAGCCCTGTTGGTTTGCTGGGCACCGTTCTTGCGAGCACTGTGTTGGTGGACTCTCTTTTGGCGAGTTCGGTTCTGGTCGTTTCTGTGGCGTGTAGCTCTGTGGTGGTGGTTTCTCTGGCGCAGAGTTCCGTAGCCACGGCCACTGTTGTGGCGAATATTGCTGTGGTAGGCCCTCTTTTTTTGCTGGGCACTGCTCCAGCGAGCATGGTTGAGGTGGACACTGTTGCGGTGGTGATGGTGAGATCTGTGAGTTCGAACACAGAGACGGTGGGCATTGTGGTTGTGGGCACTGCTGTCTTGGGCACTGCGTCTGTTGTGATAGCTGGTATGGATTTTCTACACGACCGTTCATTTTGTCACCCATTTTCTTATTTTTGCTTAACTTAATATCGATCTTATTGAGCACGGGTGACAGTTTTGATACTTCCTAAAGGTCGGTATTAGAGACTGTGGTGGACATGGTTTAATCTGACTTGGTGGTGAGTATTTTAGCAGGCATGGTGGTGGATGGCACGGCACCGGCTTAGTTTCTCCTGGGGTTCAACCACAGAAGTTCATTGTTCTTTCCGTTCATATAGACCATCGTGCGAGTTTCTCAGACTGACGTAGATACTTTTGGGTTAAATAGATTTCGAATCAGATGGGTTATATAAATAGATGAAACATTTTAAACTGTATCTTATTGGCTCAGTTTTGACAAGATTGGTGACAAACACAAAGTACCCCTTTGTTACGAGTGACACAGTTTTCTTGTTTTGATGAGGCAAATGCCATAAAGGTTGCATGGATATTTTGTTTTCTTGAAATGAATTGTTCGGAGGGCGCTGTTGGTTAACATTTTCTGAAATTGTCTATGAAAAATTAACTGGAAAAGAACATGGAAGCGTTAGTTTTGATTTATGCCACACGCCAATAGAAGCAATGTATGTGCATGTGCATTTCACGACACAATTCTAAATTATTATGGCCAGTGTGAGAAAAAGGCCACAGTATTCCCAAACCCTTGTAACTCCTGTAAGCCTGAATCAACAGTGGCGACCACAAGAAAAGCGCCAAGACAATGAAGCCCAACGAAGACTTCAGAAAAGACGGAGTAAAAAAAAAAATTGTACGATCCTTGGCGCCGAGCTAGCCACGAGTGTGATAACAGAAATGTCTGATGTCCTGTGTATCCGAATGCGTCAAGCAAGACGTGTGTACACGACTCATCTACCGGTTGCCCGCAACTCTTAGGATGTCGTCGGTCAACCTGGTGGGAGACCTACCAACGCTGCGTCTACCGGTTCGTGGTCGCCACCCGAGAACATTCTTTCCCCATCGGTTGTCGGTTCTTCGAGCGATGTGGCCTGCCCATTGCCACTTCAACTTGCATATTCTGAGAGCTATGTCGGTGACCCTGGTTCTGGTTCGGCGGATTTCCTCAATTCGGATCTTATCGCACAAAGAAACTCCGAGAATAGCTCTCTCCATGGCTCGTAGCGTGACTCTGAGCTTCTCTAAGAGGCTTCTCGGAGCTATAAATCATCACTGGTAGCACACACTGGTTTTAGACTCATCTTAAGACACTGCGGAATTTTAGACGAAAAGATGTCGTGTAGTTTCCCGAACGGTGCCCATCCGAGTTGGATTCTTCGGGCGACCTCTTTGTCGAAGTTAGATCTACCGAGTTTAACAGTTTGTCCAGGGTAGACATAACTATCGACAACTTCTAGACTATCGCTCCCAGCAATCACCGGTACGGGTGGAATACGGACGTTCGATATATGATATTCTACTGTTTAATTATGAATGCCTGAAATATAAATATCTTTGCGATCCTTGTCCTATCGAATGCATCACAATATTTTAAGTGCGTTACATTGAGTCTTGCCGTAAACCGTGATTTATCACCACGATAAGCAGGCTTCGTGATGATTTCGTTTAAACCGTTTATAAGGTGTAAACGTACCCTTTATTGCTGGGAAACGACTTTTGTTTTGGGTTGTAAAATCACATTTTACGGTAAAACTCAATGTAGCACTCCTAAAACATTGTGCTAGTGGATACTTTAAATACTAATATAAGTAAAGTATATCCTGAAAAACAAGTAAAAAAATAGCTATGAAAAATTTGGTACTTTTAAATCTCCGTAACTAGGTGGTTCCCAGACATGGTCTAGAACAAACAAATGATTGCAGTGACGGGGAGAACATGTACCTTTCGGCTTGGATATAGACCTTATATCAATTAGTGCAGCATTAGGGTTTTTGCACTCGTTAGATGATAATGCCAAGTTTCAACAACAGCCAACGGCGGCAACGGCCAATAGAATCCTTACACGCATAGCACTTTCGATAATAATTTAATTAAAACCTTAGTTTTAAATAAAATAAATTTAAAGAGCTACCCGGAGTTTTATTCAATTACCATATTCATTATACAGTCATCATCGTTTTCAGAGGCCAGAGCAGTATCAGATGACTTCCTAGATGATATAGTTGTCCTATCATCGTCAGAAAACATACCCCACACCTTGTCTTTCATCGACGAAAACAAATGAAAATTTCCTGGACGCCACAAGATTTCTTCGACTTCTTCACAACTGCACGAAGCATCCTTCGGTTTTGGCGTAGGAACATCGTATTTAGAACTTCGGTCATTAAAAGTTTTCGACTGCAATGAATGGCATATTGCAACGCCTAACACTGATATTGCAGAATCTACTTTTTGAACAGCAAAGCTCAAAACTTTTTTAACTTGTGGATTGATGTCCGGCAGCGAACTGGCACGTGTAGTAGCATTAATGTCACTGGACACATCGCTTACTTTCTTCACCGCTGCTGGACAATCACATTTATCCTTTTCTATTCTTTCTGGAATCATACCAGACACAGATTTTTTGAAATTTTCGAAATGCCTGTTACTCTCGATACTGGTTTTTGAGATAAATTCATGCGTCGACGTGATTACTCTGCAGAAAACGTCACTCGCTGCACATTTGAGTGTTGCCATGGCTTCTTGGTGAGCGGCTACGGCCGTTTGAATTTTGTCAGAAAATAGCCTCTGTACGTTTGGTGTTGTTGGCTTACATATACACAGCGGTGGTTCTGGCGGTGGTTTGATTTCTGCTGGCTCATCTAGCTTAGGGTTCGAGTTTGCTGACGACGAACATTCATTCGAAGTAATAGAGTGCACATTCTTTTTAATAATAGGTTTTGGTTTAGTATAACAACCGGTCGGATGTGATCTTTCGATAGTTATTGCACGGCAAGTAGGAGGTCTTGGTGGCGAGCATTCGGGTGGTGGCCGTGGTTCTGAGGGGCACCGGTTCTCTGATGGATAATCTTCATCCATTTTCTCACACCTACAAACAATGTCTCACCTGATAATCTTTTAAATGTTGTAATAGTTTTTTTTTTTGAGGACACAATTCCGTGCAATTTTGAGGACACAGAGGCGAGTACTCTGTCGAGCATGATAGTGGAGTGTACTGTAACGGAAAGCATATAGATGTGGTAAAAAAGTAAAGGTCGAGATCTGGTGCTTTTAATCGCGAAGTATCTGCTCCAGGAAAGGTTCAAGGAAAAGAGACATTTGTTTTTTCCTATCCTTGCATTACTTATAAGTACTAGATAGATTTACATTTTTAAGACGTAAGTTTTTTTTATTTATTTAATGAATTGATGATGTAGTTACGTTTGATGATGACAACTGTCAGTCTTATCTTTTGATTTAGGTAAGTATTCTACTCTTTGGTCAGTTTTTTGATTTTGTGTAACATTTGTCATGTGCATAGCCCCACTAAGAGCGAGCTTACTGCGGTGCGGTGTGATGAATATCATCGTTATGTGTTATGTATGTGGTTTTGTACCATAATGCGTCTTTCTTGTATTAAATGTATAAGGAAATCATTATAATTAGTACTCATCGTAAGACTGATGACAGGAAAAAATAATTTAAATAAATGTAGCACACAACATGAATACAATACTGCGGTACAACGTTCGATACAATACTGCGGTGGCGCCACGATGCATTCAGGTGCGGCGCTGCGCGGTTTCGTAGGCCTCATTTACGGAGACGCTGGTCGTCGCACGGCGCGTTGTGCGTTTTTAATTCAAGCACATGGCGATGAAAACGTTAACGTTAATTTTATGAGAACCGATTTATCGCTCGTTAATTTAAAATGCAGCGTTCATTGCGATGGAGCTGCCTCTCAATAAATGAATAAAATAGCACGCGCCGCGCCACGCCCCGCGTCTCCGTAAACGATCCCTAACGGTCCGACGCCGCAAGCATCAACAACGAAACGCAACGCATCGTATGACATGGCATTGTGATTTGTATGTAGGATGAAGATGCGACACCGCTCCGGCGCCGCAACGCACCGTTTACGTATCGTGTGGTCCATGCCTGAGAGTTATCTCAGGCAAGGACTTACTTTACAAATTGGACGAGCACTCATTCCAGAAAAACGTACTGAAATAGAAATTAATAAAAACTGTTTATGTCTCTATAGTAGGGTAACTAAAGATTTTTGAATTATAACTATAATTATAAGAAAGTTCGTTTTCTCTAAGGCCTCATTTACGGAGGCACATAGCGTCGCGCGGCACGTTGTTTGTTTTTAATTCAAGCACATGGCGATGTGTGAAAACGGTAACGATTTCAAACGACGATTTTACGAAAAGCGATTTTACGCTAGTTAGTTTAAAATGCAGCGTTTTTCGCGTTGGACCCACCTCTTAGTAAATTAATAAAAAGCAAGCGACGAGCTTACTGCACGCGCCGCGCGACGTCGCTCGTCTCCGTAAACGAGCTCTTATTTTTCTGACGGGGCGTATGCGGCCGAACTTAGCCTTCCAGTTAGGCTTGATATGTGTAAACCCCATTTTAATTTTGAATCTACTGTTATGCTCAGAAATACAGCTGAGTTTCCAGCTCCTCCATGGCGAGGACAATGTTGGGACTTAGATTTCTATCATTGTGTGAACAAATCCGTGACCATGTAATGAAAGAGTGTAGCTTTGTCACAAGTACAATTGTAACTTACTGAGGGCGGCCACAGTTTATAATTTTTTAACAACATAATGTTTGAGATGATGAAATAAATATTTTTGTATTTGTACTTCAAGTTTAATCTCAATGAACTACAAGATGTTGTGTCCAACTTTACATCATTGAACCTCCTCAAGTTCATCACTGTTTTCACTTCTAGTATCGCTCGACGGTGGTTGGCAGCACGGTGGTGTTGGACAGTTTGGTGGGGGGCGACACCAAGGTGGTGGTGGGCACGGTGGGGGTGGGCACTTTGGTGGTGGAGGGCACGGTGGTAATGGAGGGCAGCACGGTGGTGGGGGTGGTTGGCAGCACGGTGGTGGAGGATATGAGGGTAGCGGGGGTGGCGGGGGTGGTGGGGGTGGTGGGGGTAGTGGGCAGCACGGTGGTGGAGGATATGAGGTTGGCGGGGGTGGCGGGCAGCACGGTCGTGGAGGATATGAAGTTGGTGGGGGTGGGGGAGAATATGAGGGTGGTGGGGGTGGTGGAGAATATGTTCGTGGTGAGGGTGGTAGAGGATATGAGGGTGGTGGGTGTGGTGCGCAGCATGGTGGTGGTTTGCAGCATGGTGGTGGTGGGCACGGTTTTGGTGGTGGACTTAGTTCAGGCTGGCTCGATAGTGATGAGCTAGGCGGACATGGTTCTGGCTGATTCGATGGTGGTGATATGCACGGACTTGGTTCCGGCTGGCTCGATGGTGGTGATCTGCACGGACTGAGTTCTGGCTGGTTCGATGATGGTGATATGCATGGACTTGGTTTCTGCTGGTTCGATGGTGGTGATGTACACGGACTTGGTTCTAGCTGGCTCGATGGTGATGAACTGGGCGATCTCCCCGAAGAACGGCCAATGTAATTACCCATTTACTTAGTTTTGCTAAATCTTATTTTGGATGGCACAAAGATTGGATTTTATAGCACGGTCTGGGTCACGGTGATAGGCAAAGTAGTGAGCACTTTAATTGGCACTGTTTTCACGATTTTAAACTTGCTGACGATAGTGGGCACTTTAGGTGGCATGGTGACGATAGGCAGGAATATTAAATTTCGAGATCTGGTACTTTCCTCTTTTAGTAACTCCCAGCAAGTTCAAGGTCTGTTTCTGTTCTCTGAGGTCATTGTGCATGGCTTTTCGTCAAATAAAAGGATTGGAAAGATTCATAGTTATCACAAAAATATAAATTAATCAAAATGTTTTGAATTGGTTTGACTGTTCGATTTTAAGTGACGTAAGGGCTTAAGCCGCGTCCTCACTACTACTGCGAGCATAAAGCCGCACTCCCATTATGAGCCGCGCGGGTTGTGGGTCGCGAGACTCAGCTTCGCAATGCTTCTTGTTTTTTTTCAACGCCCTGTTGGCTCAGTCGTCGCTCACTTCCACCCACGAGGTTCAGCCACCCAGCCTTTAATGGGGACTCACCACTACATCCCACAGCTCGTAGTGAAACGCTCTTGCTAGGCCGCGTGGCACAGGCCTCGCTCTCGTCCAGACTCACGAGGTACAGCTTTTTGGTATTTGAGGACGCGGCTTAATACCAGTGACTTTTCATTTTATTTACATATTGATAGAACTGATGCATGGAAATTATATGTGCTTATAAGAGGCTTATAGTAATACGTAATTACGCTTATTGTTTTACTGCTGGGCAAAGATCTCCTTCTATGACTTCCATATGTTTTGATCCAGGGCTGATATGTGAACAGGGCATGCCATGACAGTGACGATAAGTCCTCTCTTTGAAGAGTGGCTGGTGACGAGGCACCACGGCCTACCCCTACTGCCTGACGCAGGGAGGAAACGCTCGGGTGTTTCCACTGCTAGGATCTGCTGAAAGACATGGTGGACCATACCGTGGAGGTCTGCTCCGCTTGGGCGGGGCCCCGCTGTATCCTCCGTGGGTGACTCCCCGGGCATTGGGGGCCCGATCACCGTAGGCGCGAGCCTGTGATTGGTGAGTAATGGGCAAGCTCGCCGTCCATACATCTTATGACGACAGGCCGTGCTGACAGCGCGTTTCTGTTTCACGCGCGCCAATGAAGATGTCTGGCACTCCCTTCCGCTCCACCCAGAGCGGGAGGTGTCATTTATGTGGACTACTGGTGGTTGGTTTTGTACAGCTCATCGCACCATCTCCTACAAAGTCTGCCGCGTCACCTTCAGGGCTCCACAACGTAGTCATTTTGCAGCAGGCAATACTTGAATGCCTATGTAGCAGCCATTAAAGTATTAACTCCACTTTTTAATAAACATACAATTTATACAAACAATCGTAAATTTAAACTCAAAGCATTTATTGCGAATAGACCAGAACTTTTAAGCTGTATAACAATAATATGGAGCTACAGTCCAGTAACTTGGCATAATAATTGTGAAATAACTATAGTTGGCACGTTGGCGGTGGGCACTTTGATGGCGGAAAAGGAGATGGTGATGATTTTGATGCTTTTGCTAGGTGATGATTGACAGCACTATGGTGGCTTTGGCAATACGGTGGTGGGCACTTTGGTGATGGCGGGCACGGCGGTGGCTGGCAGAACTGTTGTGGTGGTCATGGTGGTTGTAGGACAAGGTGTTGGTGGGTAGCACGGTGTTGGTGAGCACGGAGGTGGTGGAGAATTTGCTGGTGGCGGGCACGGCGGTGGTGGACACTTTGGTGGTGGTGGTCACGGTGGTGGTGGACACTTTGGTGGTGGTGGTGGTGGCGGACACGGCGGTGGTTGACAGAACGGTTGTGGACACGGTGGTGGTGGGCAGCATGGTGGCGGTGGGCAGCATGGTGGTGGTGAGCACGGTGGTGGTGGACAATTTGGTGGTGGCGGGCAAGGTGGCGGTGGGCACTTTGGCGGTGGTGAAGTAGACGGTGGTGGTGGGCAGCTCGATGGTGGTAGGCAGCTCGGTGGTTGTGGCCACTTTGGTGGTGGCGGGAAAGGTGGCGGTGGACAGCATGGTGGTGGTGGTGGGCACGGTGGTGGAGTGCACGATGGTGGCGGGGAAGGTGGCGGTGGGCACTTTGGCGCTGGTGGGCACGGCGGTGGTGGTGGGCAGCTCGGTGGTGCTGGGGACGGTGGTGGTGGGCAGTTTGGTGGTGGCGGGCACGGCGGTGTTGGTGGGCACTTTGGTGGTGGTGGGCACGGCAGTGGCGGGCAAGGTGTTGGTGGGCACACTGGTGGTGGCGTGCATAGTGGTAGCTGGCTCTGATTGGACGGTGATGAGCTGGTCGGACACCCCGAAGACCGGCCGATGTAATTACCCATTTTCATAGTATTGCTAAATCTTATTTTGGATTTTATAGCACGGTCTGGGTCACGGTGTAGGGCAAAGTAGTGGACACTTTAATTGGCACTGTGTTTGGTGACTGTGGTGGGCACTTTAGGTAGCATGGTGGTAATGGGCACGAATGTTAAAGTATGAAGTCTGGTACTTCTCCCCTCTTAATAACTCCCAAGAATTTCCAGGGTTCTTTTTATTCTACAAATTTATCGTCCATACTTTTTCATCACACAAAAATATTGTAAAGATGCATAAATAAGACAAAAAAATACATAAATGAAAATGTCCTGTATTGGTTTGATGATTGACTTTCTGTTTGATTACGAACAAAAATAAGGCTGACGTAAAGGGAACAATGCTTATGTCAGTGACGCTTGATAGAACTGTTGCATGGAAATAATAAATGCTCTAAAGAAGTGCTCTTTATTTATTTATTTATCACTAATCATAGCAACATTGCATCATCCAATACGAAGCTATAGAACACAAAAAAGAACATATTAAATTAAATTAAACTACTAGATATTGTACAGGAACAAAAAAAAAGTTCGTTTCGTGCATCATCAGTTCATCACTCAAAACAAGCACAAGGAAAATCAACTTTCATTAATTCTCTCACAAAAACTCAAACATACACGACATACATCAACTCACTTCGAGGCAAACAAATCACCCCGTCGGGGCTGCGGGTTGTTCGCAAGAGATACCGCAGCCTCGACATAAAGGGCTAAAAAGGAACATGGGTGTGTGGTGAACCTTTTTACAACATTATTTATTCTTCTATGATCATAGATCAGATATTTCTATTTTGTCATAATCAAACTGTCTTAAGAATGAATTGTCAATTTTTAACAATACGTAACGTTTTGCAAATTAAAACCTAAAGTGTAGGTTTTGTCTGTTATTTCAATTTAATTTGCAAACAAAACGACTAAGATCCCATGGACAAATATCTACGACCGGAGCGGTTCGATGGCGACCCGTCCCTAAGCACGGCGGCCGCGGAATGGGCACACTGGAAGAAAACTTTCGTCAACTTCCTTGCGGTGCAGGACTCGACCACTACAACTGATAAGGTCAAGCTTACTATATTAATTAATCACGTGTCTCCGAACGTGTATACCCATATAAGTGTATGTGAAACATTCACTTAGTATATACGAACAGGCATTGAACCTCTTAAACAAACTTTATGTAAAACCAACTAACATCCTGTATGCACGCCACGCTCTCGCCACACGGAAACAAAGTAGCCATGAGACTATCGACACATACATCCAAGCCTTGAAGCAGCTGTCCAAAGATTGTAACTTTATGGCTGTCGATAGTAAGACCAACCGGGATGATAACATTCGCGACGCTTTCATAGCTGGCATCTCCTCGACAAAAATAAGAGAGAGACTCCTCGAAAACCTTTGCTTAACTTTGGACGAAGCACATAACCAGGCGCGTTCCTTGGAGATGGCTGAAGTTAATACACTACATTATAACAACATAACTATGAACGCGGCTACAGAAAACATCTCTGATAACACTAATGTTCGGAATACTCCTATGCCCAGTGGAAATGCAAGTACCTCTGCAGCCACGCCGGCGTTCCAGAATTACTCGAATCGCAAATGTTTCTTCTGTGGAGGACGGGTGCATCCGCGCAAGACATGCCCCGCCTTCAATGTGACATGTCAACTTTGTAACAGGAAAGGGCATCTCGCGAAAGTCTGTCGCAGTAAGAACCTAACTAGTGCTGCCGCGTCTGACCAGGAAAATGTCACCGCCTGCATCATTGCTGCATCACCGTCATCCTTATACAAAGCAATTGTCCCTGCATATATCAAAGGCATTAGAGCTGAAGCACTATTAGATACAGGCAGTTCAAAAAGTTTCATTAATTTCGAATTTTCTAAACTGGTTTCTCTGAAGATAAAACCAAGCCAGCAGACAATATCTATGGCCTCTCTTAATCATATATCATCAGTCAAAGGAGAAACTTGCCTCACTCTTACCTTGGGTAAACACACCTATGAGAACGTCCAACTGCTTGTGATCGATAATTTATGTTCAGATATGATTATAGGACACGACGTATTAGAGAAGCATTCCTCACTAGAATTCGCATTTGGTGGCCCGAAAGAGCCTCTTGTCGTGTGTAACGTAGCCGAAGCATCTGTCCCTGCTGTGCCTTTATTCGCCAACCTATCTCCCGAATGCAAACCGATTGCTATTAAGTCTCGAAGATACAGTGATGACGACCGACGTTTTATTGAAGAGGAAGTGAAGAATCTCTTAAAGGAAGGTGTCATTGAAGAGAGCCGGTCACCATGGCGAGCGCAGGTACTGATCACTAAGAATGTGAATCACCGTAAACGCCTTGTAATCGACTACTCCAGAACTATAAATCGATTCACAGAACTGGACGCCTATCCACTTCCTAGTATAGAGGAACTGATATCAAAAGTGGCAAAATACTCTGTATTTAGCGCCATAGATTTAAAAAGCGCCTATCATCAAGTTCCTATTTTGCCAGAGGAGAGACCATACACTGCGTTTGAAGCAATTGGAAATCTATACCAGTTCCGACGTATACCATTTGGAGTAACCAATGGAGTTTCTAGCTTCCAGAGAACTATAGATTGGCTTATTCGAACGGAAAAATTGAAAGGCACATTCGCATATCTTGATGATATCACAATTTGCGGCAAAACACCAGAAGAGCACGACAATAATCTGCAAAATTTTATTGCAGCAGCTAAGAAGTACAGTTTAACCCTGAATGAAGCAAAATCCATTTTTAAACAAACTTCTATTAACATACTTGGTTACACGATCGCCAATAATATCATCAAACCCGACAATGATAGATTGGAACCTCTTCTAAACTTACCTCCACCTCAAGACTTGCCCAGCTTGCGAAGAGCCCTGGGTATGTTCGCTCATTACTCTAAGTGGATACCAAACTTCTCCGAAAAGGTACATGAACTATCAAAGACCAAGACATTTCCACTGAGTGACAATATCATTAAAGATTTTCAAGAACTTAAGAACGCCATAATCAAGTCTTGTGTTCACGCCATTGACAATAATATGCCATTTACTGTAGAAACTGATGCCTCGGAACACTCAATTGCGGCAACTCTTTCGCAGGCGGGCAGACCTGTAGCATTCTATTCGAGAACACTTAATCGAAGTGAACAGAATCATTCAGCTATTGAAAAAGAAGCTTATGCAATCGTAGAGTCCTTGAAGAAGTGGCGGCATTTTCTTATAGGGAAATCATTTCTGCTCGTCACTGACCAGCGATCCGTCTCTTTCATGTTTAATGCTAAGCACAACAGTAAAATTAAAAACGAGAAAATACAGCGCTGGCGATTGGAACTATCTCCATACAAATACGACATCGTATACAGGCCTGGCACACAGAACCATGTAGCGGACGCCCTCTCCCGTGTTTGTGCCATCGTCGAGACACCTGCAAAGTTACGATCACTTCATGAAGCCCTTTGTCACCCGGGTGTAACCAGAATGGCACATTGGGTGCGTTCCAAAAACTTAGCCTATTCGATTGAAGAGATAAAGAGTATGACGAAAGACTGTCGCATCTGTTCTGAGGTTAAGCCTAGATTCATTAAAGCTGATCCTCAAAATAAACTTATTAAAGCCATAGCGCCTTTCGAACGACTGAGCATGGATTTTAAGGGACCAGTACCATCTAAGTCGAATAACAGATTCATTTTAACAGTAATCGATGAGTACTCCCGCTTTCCGTTCGCCTTTCCGTGCTCTGATATAAGCGCAAAGACTGTAATCAAGCATTTAGACAGCATTTTTATCATGTTCGGCATGCCGGCCTACGTGCACTCGGACAGAGGGACATCATTTTTATCGGCTGATGTAAAAGATTTTCTACACTCCAGGCAAATAGCGACGAGTCGTACAACGCCATACAACCCTCAAGGCAATGGCCAAGTTGAAAGGCTCAATTCTACGCTCTGGAAAAGTGTACAGTTAGCTTTGAAAACTAAGAACCTGCCAATAGAGAGCTGGGAAGATGTCCTACCGCAAGCATTGCACTCCATACGCTCGCTTCTTTGTACTAGTACAAATTGTACGCCGCATGAAAGAATGTTCCGCCACTCTCGGAGATCGACGAATGGAGATTCTATTCCCACATGGCTATCTGGCTCAAACAGAGTACTTATGCGACGCTTTGACCGGAAAACAAAATATCAACCTCTAGCCGAGGAGGTGGAGGTACTTGGGACAAACCCCACTTATTCGTTCGTTCGAACGATGGATGGTCGCGAGACTACTGTATCCAACCGCCATTTAGCACCTTTGGGAGGCAATCGAGAAGATATCCCCACAATTAACGAATTTGTGGACGCCGAACCCCAAAGATCGCAGTCACCATCACCATCTTGTTCACCACCAACTTCGCCTTCTTCACCGACATCTTACTCAACACCAGTCTCGGTGCCAGCTACTCCTTCGTCACCGCTACCATCGGAGGATTTGCAAGTGGCACCGGAACCAGAACAAATGAGCTCGGACGGGATCGAGCTCCCAGTTTCGGAGCCACTCCGGAGGTCGGCCAGATCACGGAATCCACCGAAGTTTTTGCTCGATTACATCTGGCCGGGGTGAATGTGGTGAACCTTTTTACAACATTATTTATTCTTCTATGATCATAGATCAGATATTTCTATTTTGTCATAATCAAACTGTCTTAAGAATGAATTGTCAATTTTTAACAATACGTAACGTTTTGCAAATTAAAACCTAAAGTGTAGGTTTTGTCTGTTATTTCAAGGTGGTTTTTAGTCACTAGAAGTCTGACACTCCCTTTCGCTGTGCCCAAGAGCGAAAGGGGTTATTTGATGATTTGAGACCCACCCGCCATAAAAAAAGGCAAACGAATGATCACATTCCGGTGTCGATGCCAGTCGAGTATGCAGAATTTCCAGAGCACTAACTAAAGGAGAAATAAAGTGGGAAATAGTGCGTGCAGAAGAGAAATGTAATAAATTGTGTCCACGTGTTCTTTATTTTTTTTGGGGTTTGGAAATTATGAAATAACCCCACCCGCTGATGGGCAGAGCAGAAGGGAGTATCAGCCTCCTACTGAATAAAAACCACCCATGTTCCTTCTTAGCCCTTGTGCCGAGGCCGCGGTATCTCTTGCGAACAACCCGCAGCCACAACCCCAGCACGTGGTCCAGTTGGTATTCAGGCACGGGAGAAACAAAAAGTCTAATAAGCTGAGCTACTAGTTCGGGGCCATCAGACTCGTCACGAAGGACACGACAGGCGAACATAAAGTAAAAAGTAATTATGGATAACTAGCTTTCGCCCGCGGCTTCACCCGCCTGAATGTCGGAAATCTAAAAATTACGATTTTCCATACAAACTTTGCACACCCGCTTTACCCCGTTATGGGGTGAATTTTACGTTTCTGTTATGAGTAGTATTTTTGTTGTTATAGTGGCAACAGAAATACATAATTTGTGAAAGTTTCAACTGTCTAGCTATCGCAGTCCTTGACATACAGCCTGGTGATAGACAGACGGACAGACAGCGAAGTCTTAGTAATTGGATCCCGTTTTTACTCTTTGGGTAGGGAATAGGGTTGATGAGGATTCCTCTTCCTCATCCTCATAGTTCCTCATTTTTAGCGATTCCTTATGCTCTTCCTACATCCCCAAAATCAGGCATAAAAAAATCCTCTTCCGCTTCCACATCGTTCCACTAAGAGGATTTTATGAGGAAGTGTTGTTGACGTATTCAATGATATAATCTCTGTCTTTTGCTCGCTGCATTATGTACTTTCACGATCAGGCTCGAACGTGTTTCAACGTGTTTAGAAATAAAATACCGCACGTGTGTGTAGTACTGTAGCCACTTAGCCAGTCTTAAATTAGTTTTAACTTTGCTGTGGAAAATGAACCCCAAATACACACATCAAAAGTGTCTAGGGATCAAGCATTTCTATGCGGATTTCTTGAGATTGAGATGTGGCTTTGTAATAAATTTATGATTTTATAAATTTATATGGATCCTTTTTGGTGCATTTCATAATTTGAATCAGGAACTGTGAATCAAATTCGAGTAAAAGATGAAAATCAGCTGTCAATATTTTCCCTATAAAAACATACAACGCATTGAAGACATTATTAGTGCTACTGTTTCCCTACTACTGATTAAAACCAACGTTATTATGGAGCGGCGACGTCATTTAAGCAGGGAAGAAATGCTCAGAGCCGTGGGAATGATAGAAGCTGGTTCCCGGCAACGTACTGTGGCTTTAGCTCTGAATACAAGTCAGAGTGTTATCAGTCGACTTTGGACACGTTACCGAAGCACTGGTACCGTGGCTGAGCGCCATGGAGGACGGTATCGCTGCACCACACGGAGACAAGACCGATACATTCAAATCTTAACTCGAAGAGCTCCAACAATAACCGCCATGATGTTAGCCGTGAGGCTTCATCACTCTTCAGGGAACTTAATTAGCGACCAAACAGTCAGAAACCGCTTGCATGAAGTGAACCTTCATTCCCGAAGACCGCTACGGGTACCACCTATAGCAATGCACAATCGTAGGATTCGATATCAATGGGCTCTTGAACACAGAAATTGGGCAGAAGAACAATGGCGTTTCGTGTGCTTTTCTGATGAGTCTCGTTTTGGTATGAGACCGGATACAAGACGTATACGACACTGGAGAACCCCTGGACGCCAACAGCGATTAAAATCCTGCCAGGAAGTCCATCCTTATAGTGGTGGAACCATCATGGTATGGGCGGGTATTTGGATCGGCGGAAGAACTGAGTTGATTTGGATCAGAGGCAACCTCAACGCTCAAATTTATGCTGAGACGATTGTATCAGACGTCATCGTTCCTCTACAAGTGCAAATCGGTCCCTTATTTCAGTTAATGCATGATAATGCACGACCGCACACCGCAAGAGTTGTAAGACAGACTCTCGCCGCAGCTAACATCAATGTCCTGCCCTGGCCTGCTCAGTCGCCAGACTTGAACCCGATTGAGCATGCATGGGATATGCTACAGAGAAGAGCTCTGCCGAATATGGAGGGTACCCAGTCGCAAGAAGACCTTTTTTTGTTGTTGCAAGGAACATGGGCGGCCATTCCACAGCGTGATTTGGATGAACTCATTTTGAGTATGCCAAACCGATGTTCTTGTGTTGTTAGTGTTCGCGGTAGAAACACGGATTATTAATTGTTTAAGTTACCCAATAAAATTTTAAAGAAAACTGTTATTTCAGTCTTTTTTTCGAACTTTAATGTTAATGGTTCAAATGTCAAAAATCCCTTTATTAGGAAAATGGCAAATTTCTTTATTAATGCAAAGGTGACTTGGTTTATCGTTACTGTGACAAACGAAAACACTTTATTTGATGAATCCTTATAGAAAATTTTAATTAATATCAATCAGGAGAAAAGTTATTGCAAAAATATATGTTGATCCCTAGACACTTTTGATGTGTGTATTTTGAACTTTACAGAGCTGTGCGCCAGTATCTTTCAGCCCCCTCCATCAAGTGTCCCCAGTGAGCGCCTTTGAGTTTTTCACGACGAACATCCCTAGATGTTTACTGACTTAAAAAAATAAAAAGTACTTAACCTTTAAAGTACTTTATGAGATATCCTCTATTATACGTTTTTATTCTTCGTCTAAATAATTATTAACAAAATTAACCAAAAAAAAATGTTACTTTTCGAAGTCGATTGTAGAAAGTAAATAAAAAAAATTTGAGTCACAGGCTTCCGAAAAAAAAGTTTATCCACTTTTTGAGTTTATTGTTGGCAAATAAGTTTTTTGGTGAAACCATTATTTTTGACAAATTCTATACCTACTTGAATCCGGAAACATGCACAAGGGTCTAGAGTTGTTGGTCTGTTTACTGTTCCAGAAATTAGAACAAGTGGTATAATTTTCATTACTGTATTTAATTTGATCCGGAAAAACTTTTTGATTTATAAACAAATACAGGGTGTTTGGAAGGGAGCTGTACATACGCCTAGGGTAGAAACTAGGGATAGTCTGCTACCTACCCCCGCCCATTATATTGACCTTGGCCTCAAGGTTTTTTTTTAATTTATTATTATTTTTTATTTGACTTTTTTATGATTTTTTGACTAAAACTACCTGTAGCTCAAAATCTATCCATGGGACCGGTCGGCTAATGGTCTTGTTTTAATCGTTAGAGTCTTAGGGTCCTGCAAAAAATTATTTTACACCAGAAAATTGTGGAGAAGAAAAGTTATGGGGCCTGAAGTACCGTAGTAAGGTAAAGAAATAATTTTAAATTAAAAAAAAACCTTGAGGCCAAGGTCAATATAATGGGCGGGGGTAGGTAGCAGACTATCCCTAGTTTCTACCCTAGGCGTATGTACAGCTCCCTTCCAAACACCCTGTATATTTATTTACCTTCTTAATTAAAAACTTTGCTAGACGTTTGCATTTTCGGTTGATGGGGCATTGCTTTGCTGTCCTTATATGACCACCAAGAGATTTATGTAAAGATCATAATTATAAAACAAAGTTTGTCTGTTTGCGATTAACTCCCGACATCCACGCAGGTAAAGCCGCGGGTATCAGCTAGTAAATAATCAGAATTCTAAATTCAGTCAGGTAGGTCAAGTCAACTACAACTACACAACAAATTCTATTAACTGAGTCTAGACACTAAACTACTAGTTGAGGAGTTTGTTAGCCTGTAGACTTTTCTGGTTGCAGCAGAAGATTAACCTTATCACACTACTTACAGGTTTACCAAACATCTATCGACCAAACTAAAACTTATTAAAACACGAGTGAATAAATATTTACTCAATTATTTTACTATTGTGGTGATTGGCACTATGGTGGTTGTCAGCACGGTGATGTCAAATAAGGTAAAAGGCGCTTTGGTGAACAATGTCTGTGGTAGGCATAGGTATCATTTGATAATCGTCTTTATAACTTTAATAGTTTTGAATAACCGAATTTGACACGGTGGTCGTGAGTACGATAGTAGCTGGCATGCTGGATTTGGGTAGCTCAATAGTGGGCATGTCATAGGTGGGCATGATTCTGATTTGGTCCTACACGGGCATTCTTTAGGTGGTGGGCACTTAGGCGGTGGGCATGTAGGTGGTGGAGGCGGCGTCGGGCACTTAGGTGGTGGACAAGGCGGTGGGCACTTAGGTGGTGCTGGCGGCGGGCACTCAGGTGGTGGTGGCGGCGGACCCTTAGGCTTACAAGGCGGTGGGTTCTCATATAATGAAGGCGGCGCCGGGTACTTTGGCTGGCACTTTGAGCAGAAGACTGTTGTTGAACCGCTGGATATATTAAACAATTTCTTAGTTTTGTTGAACCGCATTTTGGAGTTCTCCATTGGAGCAAGAGTGCGGTGCTGATTTCTATAGCACGTTATGCATCACGTTGGTGGTCAAGGTGTAAGGCGCGATGGTGGGCATGATTTTAATCATAACGGCTGCGATGGTGAACACTTCACCTGGCATACTGGTGATGGGCACTAATGTAAAAGTTCGACATATGTTACTTTTCCTCGCCTTGTAACTCCCGTCACAGATTTTCGTTCATGTTTTTGAAGAAGAATTGGATACATAATAAACCATTACAACACAAAATCGGAATTGGTTTGATTGGATTTGGTGACTAGAGTCAAAGACTACAATAGGAGAAGAGTGACGGATATAATGAAAATGCTCTGTGGTGATAGTTCTAAAGATATTTATTTCAGGCTTTTGCATGGAACTAATAAGTATTGCATGGGCCTTATTAGCGTGGGTATAGACGAAACATCTTTGTTGGAAAGACCTATCTTTTCTTGTGCCAATTTTTTTCTTTTTTTTTTTTCTTTTTCTTTCTTTTTCTTCTTTTTCTTTCTTCTTCCCGTTCCAGGTTTTTTCACCGATGGAAACTATGGCCCATCTCGCCATCGAACAACCCACAAATATTTTTCCAGTTCCAGTTTTTGGACGCCATTCGGTGACAGCATTAGTCCACCTGGCATCAAAGCGCCACTTATGTGTAAAGTTAGACCTAGCTAACTATGCGCCTTATGTCGCCATGAGATCGCACCGGAGGTCTGTCCGTTGGGTGGCAATTTGCCGCGGTAGTGGTCTTCTTCAGCAAAGACTTTCGTTGCCAAATCCCATGGCGGCAATTCGGCAAGGAGGCTCGCACCTTGCCGGAGATCGTCTGGTACCACCGAGCTAGCCTCACGGCTACCACGTGTGAAACTCTTCTTTCACTGTTTGAAAAAACCTATTGCCCTACAATTTCTATACTATTGTTAGAGTTCCCTGCCACCTGTGTTACAGGATTATCCAACAAAAGGCATCTACATTATGTAGTTAAAGTTTATATTTTTTTTGTTCTGAGTAAAGATTTAGTTTCTTTTTATATACGGTAATTTTAGTGGTATTGTTAGCCTGTGCCTATTGCTAGGCAAAAGCCTTCCACCATGACCGCCATAACTTTCAATCCAGTGTCAAAGTAGACCACACACCACACACACACCACCACCACCACCACCACCACACCACGCCACACCATCATTGATTCTCTCTGCTCGTCAGCGTCACACAGATTCGAGAATAACTAAAGGCTTAGAGAATCGCGCAGTACTATACTAAGCACTTATTAGTTCCATGCAGAGTAATCAAAATTAAAACTGTCACCATAGCTTGTCTCAAGATAAACATAAAAAAAACAATGGATTTGAACTAAGCGATAGTACCTAATAAATCGAATCATGCAAGAATAATTTTAAGAACAAAGAGAACCTTTAGCTCTGTCGGGAGTTACTAGACGAGGAAACCACCATGGACCTGATCTCGAGCAGGAGCATTAGTGCCCATCACCACCATGCCCACCATGTTCAAAATCGTGGAAACCGTGCCCACTAAAGTGTTCACTACTTGCCCACCACCGTCACTGATAACGTATTATAAAAGGAAATAGAGTAAATCAAAGAAAATGGGTAATATATGTGGCCGTTCTGCAAAGACACCATCGTCGTGTTGCTCACCTCCATGCTGCCGACCATGCTACCCTCCATGCTGCCGACCACGCCTTTCACCGAGATGCCCGCGCCCACTACCCCCGCCACCTCCGTGCCCAACAGAACCATGCCTGCCAAAGCCATCAATACCTAAGTGCCCGCCAAAGTGCCAACTACAAGAGTCAAATTGTCCAGCACTAAGCCAATTCTTGTTAAACAGAATTATTTTGATAATGCAAAAGATTATCAAATAAAATTTATTTATTTGTAAGTCTAATAAAATGGGCTTTCTACCACCATGGCTACCTCTATGAGTTTGCAATCTCCATGCTACTCACCAACAATATAATGACCAACCAAAATCAGGCAGTCTGCCAAAATTTATCTGTACACATAAATGAAATTAAAATTGCTTTTTACTGAATGCATTTCATCGTCATCAGTCTATAATGTTACAACATATTATATAAAATATGCGTTACAATCATTGTCTTCTTTCAAAATAATAAACTCAAATCAAATTAAAACAGACGCGGGAAAGCCATCTAAACCTAGCTGCTTCGCACGGCCTACTGACAACTCACTCTTAATTAAGGTGGAAGCTCACATCCGGCCCGCGAAATTCTAATTTTCTTACGTTTTTGGCAATTTGCAGGCCAGTGCTTGGTTGTATGTTTATGAAAATTTGATTTGCGACTGTAAGACGTATGAAGTTACCGAATTATAACCATCAAAATTATCAATACAACCCTCCAAGTTCATTTTCATGTCAAGATTGATTTTTGCATGTAAAAGTCATTCTTTAGTCATTTAATCGTCGTTCTTTAGTAGTTAGTAATTTTGATGGTTATAATTCGGTAACTTCATACGTCTTACAGTCGCAAATCAAATTTTCATAAACATACAACCAAGCACTGGCCTGCAAATTGCCAAAAACGTAAGAAAATTAGAATTTCGCGGGCCAGATGTGAGCTTCCACCTTAAGACGCAGCGCTCACCAAATATGCATAGACCATGCCTTTTAAAAACGATTGTCTCCTCCATTACCATAGTCCCTAATACGACACTAACCATCTCGTTTTATTTTGTTTAAATTAAAAAAAAAAACACGTCGACCAACATGCAACTTCAACAAAGGCCATAATTAACAAAATTGCTTTTTACTGAATGCATTTCATCGTCATCAGTCTATAATGTTACAACATATTATATAAAATATGCGTTACAATCATTGTCTTCTTTCAAAATAATAAACTCAAATCAAATTAAAACAGACGTGGGAAAGCTATCTAAACCTAGCTGCTTCGCACGGCCTACTGACAACTCACTCTTAATTAAGACGCAGCGCTCACCAAATATGCATAGACCATGCCTTCTAAAAACGATTGTCTCCTCCATCACCATAGTCCCTAATACGACACTAACCATCTCGTTTTATTTTGTTTAAATTAAAAAAAAAAACACGTCGACCAACATGCAACTTCAACAAAGGCCATAATTAACGATAAAGCATTAGGACAAGACGTTTTAAATATAAATTTTGATCCGATTTATCAAACAGAAAACCCAAACACTACCCTAAATTACCCAACACAATGCCTATAAAAAGTTATAGAAAAGAGTACAACAATCATATCACTTTCTAATCGTCAAAAAATCTTAAAGCCCTGTATTACTCCAGGACTATTACGTTGCATGCTCAAAAAGATCCGGATAACGAAGTTTAAAAAATGAACTTTCGAGAAATACAGAAGTTTATATAATAATCAAGAAAAGAAAGCATACAAAAAAACCCTATTCAGGAAGCAAAGAACGAAAATGAAAAATTATGGAAAGCAATCAAAAACATCACACACACAACAAAAATAACACAACACCATAAGATCTACTAGCTCTCTCATCTTCACCAGACCAATCACTTCACGAAGCAAAAAGCTATTTTATAAATGTGGCAGATAAAATTAATCAGCAAAATATTAATTCCCGGAATCTACCGTTACCAATTAAAACGCAAGATAAAGTACTAAACGTCCCTAATTCTTTCGTTTTAATTGAGCTAGACAAATACGAGATTGGGAATCGTATCATAGGTCTAAAAACAGATAGTGGAGCGGGATGTGATAATATTTGGAGGTCTGCACGGAGGCTCGCTTGGTCGGAGCCTCGCCGTATCCTCGAAGTGCTGATTGGCGGCGGCGACCTCTCACGTCCGGCCCTGGTGCAAGCCATGGTCTGGGGCGAGGAGAAATGGGACGCCGTCGTCGCCTCCTTCTGCAAAGCTGTGATGCTAGCGATGGAGGTAGCGGAACGTGAGAGGGAGAGAACCTCACGTCCAGTCGCCGCGGGAAACGTTCCGGCCGACGGGGACCACGTGACGGCTTCCGGCCACCGTAGACGCGGGCCTGTGGACGGTGAGTAATGGGCTAGCTCGCCATCCGTCCGTCTTATGACAACGACAGGCCGTGTCGACGGCGCGTTTGTGCTCCACGCGTGCCTCAAAGAGATGTCAGCAACATGGAAGGGCCGACGCCCGTCTGGGCTGCGGGTTGTTCGAAAGAGATATCGTGGCCTCACCACAAGGGCGGTAGGTAGGTAAAAAGGAACATGGGTGGTTTTTAGTCGCTCTGCCCAGAGCGGGAGGAGTTATTTTATAATTTCCTACCCCTAAAAAACAAAAAGCTAAGCTCCCTCTTCCTTAAAACGAGCAGAAGTATGCCCAATCCATAAGAACGGAGACAGAAATCGTATAAACAACTATAGACCTATATCCATATTACCTGGCATATCCAAAATTCTGGAAAAAAATATAAATATCCGTCTAGTAAAGTAGGTATCTCGAAAAAAATAAACTGATCTCAGTAAACCAATATGGGTTTAGACATGGAAAATCGACAGAACTGGCAGTGAATAAACTCAAAGAATTGATTAGCCCTAACCTGGACAAAGGGAAAAAAAATCTGTCTATTTTAGCTAGCCTGGCAGAGGCATTTGATACGATTTCGGTCTACAAATTAGAGCAGCAGGCATTAGGTATCAGGGGCACCCAGCTTTAACTGTTTAAAAGCTACCTTTCTGGGCGAACTTAA
This sequence comes from Diarsia rubi, assembly GCA_932274075.1. Lineage (NCBI taxonomy): Eukaryota > Metazoa > Arthropoda > Insecta > Lepidoptera > Noctuidae > Diarsia > Diarsia rubi. The sequence goes on along the minus strand of OW026437.1, from coordinate 2,428,826 downwards.
TGTGTCCTGGTATAGGAGATAGGATGGGAAATAAACATAAAAGTTCACATCTTCCAGTTACACACGGCGTGCCTTAACCTTACCAATGGTGAAATTATCTCCTTCGCGGATGACACCGCGTTGGTGTTTGCGGGTGATAGTTGGGAGGAAGTCTTCTTTAACCTAAGGGCTACAACCTAGGGACAAAGTTAAATAAGAGCTAGGGTAGGGACTACAGACTCTCCCTTATTCCAATTCATTTGTGATCGGCGCAGTATGTCTTCTTCGATACTTCTTCGTTACTCGTGATCTTATGCGACTTCTAGACTTTGTCTTTCTTTGCGATGGTGTACCCGATACTGGTGGCTATTTTGGTGTGGCTGGGCACCATGAAGATTACAGACACGTTTGTGGAAACCTTACTATTATGCTTACAAACAAATAAGTCTCATCTGATATAGTCGTCTTCATGATTATAAAATGTTGCACAACCTAATTTGGCACGGTGGTGGATGTCTTGTTGGATTCTGATTCTGATTCTGATTGCCGGGCCCTTAGGTATGGTGGTGTATTCTGGACTGTCCATTCCCTACCATACAAAGGAGGCCTGAGTCCCAGCAGTAGTAACATTATAGCCTGATGATGATATGCATTCAGTAAAAAGCAGTTATCTTGACATTTCATTTTAATTTATTTGTACAGATAGGTTGTGGCAGACTGCCCGATTTTGGTTGGCCATTTTAGTATTGGTAAGCAGCATGGATATTGCGGACCAATAGAGGTAGCCATGGTGGTAGAAAACCCATTTTATTAGGCTCACAAACAAATGAATCTCATCTGATAATCTTTTTCGTTATTAAAACAATTTTGCTAAAGCAGAATTGGCTTAGTGCTGGCAACTTTGATACTTGTACTTGGCACTTTGGCGGGCACTTAGGTATGGCTGGCTTTGGCGGGCATGGTTCTGGTGGTTCTGGTGGGCACGGCCGTGGTGATGGGGGTGGTGGGCGCGGACATTCCGGTAGTTTACGTGGGCAACATGTAGGATAGCATGAAGGGTAGCATGGAGGGCAGCACGGAGGGCAGCACGGAGGGCAGCATGGAGGTGAGTAACACGATGATGGTATCTTAGCAGGACGGTCGCATATATTACTCATTTTCTTTGTTTTGCTGTATTTCCTGTTACAACATGTTATCAATCACGGTGGTGGGCAAAGTAGTGAGCACTTTAGTGGGCACAATTTCCACGATTTTAAACATGGTGCATGGTGGTGATGAGCACTAATGCTCCTGTTCGAGATTTGGTGCATTCATGGTTGTTTCCTCGCTTAGTAAGTCCCGACAGACTTTAAAGTCTCTTTTTGTTCTTGAAACTTTTCTAGCACCACTTTTCGCTGAAGGATTCGATAAATCAAAGCATAATTTAGTTCAAATCCATTGATTGGTTTTTGATGTTTACCTTGAGACACTATCGTGACAGTTTTAATTGTGTTTACTCTGCATGGAACGAGTTAATGCTTAATATAGTACTGCGTGGTTCTTTAAGCATGTAGGTAGTTATAGTTTTGGTGGTCCATGGTGAGAGGCCTTTATAGGCACAGGCTGACATTAACAGTATTTAAAAATAACCGTACCAGAATGATCTATGGCAAGGTGGCGAGCCTACTTTCCGAATTACCGCCATGGAATTTGGAGGCGATATTCTTTGCGAGCCTGCATGAATGGCACGCGGAGGCAATGTGCCGGGGGGAAGCTTAACTACGACGGCAAATTGCCACTCAACGGATAGACCTCTGGTGCGATCTTAAGGCGACATAGAAAGAGCGACTGTGACAACCCTGTGCCGGCCACGACACGCGTATCGTGGCGTGTCCTTTACGGAGTTGCGACAGTGGAGCACAGCCGCGTCCTTGTAGCGTCGATTGGTGGCGGCGACCTCTCGCATCTGGCCCTGGTTCAATCCATGGTCCGGAGCGAGAGGGAATGGGACGCCGCGACGTCACCTCTTTCTGCGAAGCAGTGATGCTAGCGAAGTAGGTGACGGAACGTTAGTGGGAGGCAACCTCACGTGCCAGCCACCGCGGCAGATGCCCCAGGCGTCGGGGGCACGTGATGGCTTCCGGCCACCGTAGGCGAGGGCCTGTGGACGGTGAGTAATGGTCTAGCTCGCCGTCCGTCCTAACGCTTAAAGAGATTCCGCGACTCTGGAATACAAAGGGCTACGAAAGAACATACATGGGTGAATTTTTGTTAGTACATACTGATACTCCCTTCATTTGATGACTACCCATACATCAAAAAGGGTTTACCTACATACAGAACCTACCAAAGCTGCACAGTAACCTATGTACGGGTTATTATCGCTCAGTTTAGCGCGGTCTAACACAAAAGGCAGTTCATACATGGCGTTCATGTCTCTTTTCGTCTTCTCTGTGCTGGCATAAACAAACATGAGTCAATAAAGTCTCGTCTCAATAAAATTGTATACCAATTAATTTCTAGACAAAACCAAAAACTTCAAGCCAAGTGGTGAATAAATATTTATTTCATTAAATTATTTAGCGAAGTGGTAGATTTTAAGATGTTGGTGGACAGCCCATTTTTTTGCGCTTACGAACAATTATTAAGCCTCATCTGATAATCCTTTTCATCAACATGATAGATTTATTTGTCTTGGTGTAGATCGGTGGCGGTGGGCACTTCGATGTTGGGCATTTACTTGGTGGTGGGCATGGCGGTGGGCATGGCGGGCATTGTGGGCATTGTGGGCATTGTGGGCAGCTCGGGTTCGGGCAGCAAGGTGGTGGGCAATACGGGTTCTGGCAGCAAGGTGGTGGGCAGTACGGTGGACAGCATGGTGGTGGGTAGCAACCTGGTGGGCAGCAACCTGGTGGGCAGCATGGTGGTGGGCACCATGGTGACTCAGATTTCTTTGACTGACCCATACCCATTTTCTTAGTTTAGGTGAAACCTGATTTTGAAGGGCACGATTAGAGCAGGAGTGTGAGGTCGGGTTTCCTGTTACAGCACGCTGTTGGGCACGGTGGTTAGCACTTTGAGAGGCATGGCTTAGGTCATGGTGGTGAGTATGACATCAGACATGATGACGGGCACTCTTAGCGGGCAGGTGATGTGTGCTGAACTTAATTTCGTTATCTATTCCTTTTGCTCGTTCAGTAACCTCCAGGAACATTCAAAGGCTCTTCTTCGTGCATGAAATTTCTTCAAACAATAATTATAATATAAATAATGTAATGATATAAATTACTCAACCATTGTAAATTCAAATCTGTCGAATTAAATTCAAGTGACAGTTTTAAAGATTTTGTTTTTTATTATATCAGGCTGTTGAAGATTGTATGGAACTAATAAATGCTCAGTATTTTTCTGTGCTTCATACTTCTTTTGGCGTGTGATAATAACATAATTTGGCGCGTGCAATCTTAGGCGCAGGCCACACATAAATGGCGTCGGACGCGGACATGGCGCGGGCGGCTTCCTATGCGATTAAAATTTTATATCAAGTGCATAGACATAAAGCGCAATTTAGGATAAGCGGGCGACAAAATGGCGCGTCATATCACCGCCCGAGCCACGAGATTCCGTGTATCCTAAACTGCGCTTTATTTCTACGAGGCTACAGTTCACCTTGCCCGCGTCGCGCCACCACCATATTCCATACGCCATACGTATGTGACCCGCACCTTACGCAATCTTTATCACCATCTTCCTGCCTTACTTCGATGCCTTGCTCGTTTTTTTTCCATTCTCGTGTCAGTCGTCATGGCATAATTTATTCCTTTTTCTTTCATATCATACAATCTCAAAATTCATTTGAAAATCATTAGCTCGGGTCAACCTCAAGGTTCACGCTTGCCTAGATAGTTCTGTGGCAGGGTGATCACCAAAGACACAAGTTTCCTCTGTGCCTTGGAAAACACGTTGCAGTATAACTACTTTTTTTTTAAATCTTTATTTATTTACAGGGTTTTTTCTATACAGAATATGTCACCCCGATGATTACATACAATTAAATTACACATATACCTATACTAAACTAGCCTACCCGCAACCTTATAACCATAATATATAGACAATGGTGAGGCCAGAACCCTATTATAGAACATATACTTATACACATCACAGTATAACTACTTAAAATGTGCAGTTCAAGGTCGATGTGTCTAAGTTGGTACTTAGAAGATTTTTATTGTATTTCCCTTCTGTATTTTTGAATAAAGAATAATTGAATTAATTGTATTCGAAAAGGGGGACAGTTAGGTAGGTTGGTCATTTCTATACAGGTCACCCGACTGCAATAAAAATACAAATTAAAGTGGGCTTCCTTAGTACGATGGTACTTGCACTTGGCCAGTTTTATTTCTATGATAACTGCTCATTGTAACCTTTTGAATAATCTCTCCAATACGATGCAAGTGTTGGTTGGTTGTCAAAGAGTTGGTAAGATATAATAACAGACTTGCCTGGTTGCAGCATTCTCATCTAGACTAAAGTGTGTGCCGTGTGTAGTGACACCATATGCTGTGACCTGCTTCCTGTTTCAACAACATTATTATTTTCATTCTCATCAGCCTATAATGTTCCCACTGCAGGGACTCAGAGCCTCCTGTCTAGGAGAGGGATGGACTTTAACCCACCACGCGGGCCCAGTGTGGGTTTGTACATGTCACATGTCTTCGAATTTTTGGTTCTAAGATATCTGCTTTCTTCACGATGTTTCCTTTACCATTTCGATAGCAGCGGTGATGAAATAAATTACACAAAGCAATGCGCCTGCGTGGGTTCGAACCCACGACTGTTCGTAAGTCAGGGCCGCCACCACTGGGCCACCGCCACTCACAATAACAAAATAATGTTATGTTCACTATCTCCGAACAAATTCGTCATCTCCAGACCTTAGTTTAACTGGGCTTTTATCCGCACTTAGCCTCTTGATTGGGCCATTGTGGATCTCTAGACCTTATTGAAAGACGAGTTTATAGAGGGCAAACGCTAGTTGGAGAGCGTGTAGTAGGACGTCCGGAGGCTAAACTCAAGACCTTATCCAGCCGGCACGAAGTACGCCCCTGCACGCAACGTAGGCGTAGGTGCGTAGGAAAAGCGCGTTGGATCCACCCTTTTTGGTGAAGGTCTACATCGGCACCGGCCACCCGCACGAGTCTCAGTGTGCCCATTTTTTGGATGGTGGAAAATCATCAAATAACTCCTCTCGCTCTGGGCAGAGCAGTAAGGAGTGTCAGATTTCTACTGACTAAAAACCACCTAGGTTCCTTCTTCGAGGCCGCAGTATCGCTATTGAACAACCCGCAGCACCGACGGGTCTCAGTGTGCCCATGGTGTGCCCTCAGAAGGCGATTAGCCTCCAAACCCAGGATGGAGCATCCTGTCAACATACAATAGCGTCAACAGTTTCATATCGTACTGGCTAATGCCCGCGGCTTTGATTGTGTGAACTTCGTGTCATAAATATCCTTTGTGCCCCCAGGCTATAAATATGTGCAACATCTAAATCCGTTCTGAAGTTTTTACGAGAAAGAGTATCAAAGTTCTATCGAAGATTAATGATCCTCACAATCTTTCAAATTTATCTATACCTATGTATTAATAAGTAGTAAGAGAGTACTGGAGCAGCGATGGCCCAGTGGTGGCGGCCCCGACTTATGACTTATGGTCGTGGGTTCGAACCCAGGCGGGCACATTACTTTGTGTAATTTATTTCATCACCGCTGCTCTCAAAACGGAGAAGGAAGAGAAGGAGAACATCGTGAGGAAACCGGCATGTCTTAGAACCTAAAAATTCGAAGACACCATGTGACATCTACCAATCTGCACTGGACCCGCGTGGTAGATTATAGCCCATTCCCTCTCAAAGAGAGGAGGCCTGTGTCCCAGCAGTGGGAACATTAATAGGCTGTTGATGTTGATGATGATGAAGAGAGTACTTAAGAAATATATTAAAATGCCATCCGGCGTTACATGACGAGACAATCAAACAGATAGAGTGGCAAATATTATAATAAAATTAAGCAGTTTACCAAACATTTAATTTTTATTGAACCTCGTCATGGTATTCCTATAATGTCTACGTCATTTTCGGAGACTAAAGTGGTGGAGGATGAGTTTTCAGAAGACACATTTGTTTCATCATCCTTGATGAACATGGACCAAATTTTATTCTTTATTGATGAAAATATTTGAGATGCGCCTGAAGCAATTACGTTTTCTATGTCCGTGGGGCTTGGAGAATGTGGTACCGGCGTAGGAACATCGTGTACAGAACTTTCATTATTAATAGTTTCTGGGTGATTCGATAATCCCAAAGAATCGTTTATCCGTGACACTGCGTAATCAACTTTGTCGAGCAAATATCTAAAGCCACTGTGAGGTGTTGCTTTGGTATCTGATTCTTGCGGATCGATAGGTAAAACGTTTTCTTCTACACTCGCTGTGTCCAAGTTTACCACATTGAATCTACCTGAACTTGTGCCACTATGACTTTCGCTCACTTCTTTTGGGCCCGAACAATTATCAGGAGGTTTTTTTCCACAAAAACAGGCAGATGCTTTTTTTTGAACTTTCTCATACTGTTGGACACCTGCGCTGCAGAGTTGCTCAACAGTCGCTTTCGTTGTGTCCACCAAATTTTCGCAGAAGTTTTCCACGGCGGTTTTGATGATAGTCAATGGTTTATCGTCGGTTGAGCATTTTCGTACTTTTGATTTTTCTGGCACCATTACGTTCTTGCATGCTTTGGGATCGGGGCATTCACTGGGGCATAGAAACACTTGAGAAACAGTTAGTGAGGGGCAACTCCCACGAGGACAATTGCACTGTGGGGGTGGGCACGGTGGTGGTGAACATGGTAGTGGTGGGCAGCATTGTGGTGGTGGAGGGCAGCACGATGGTGGTGGGCACGGTGGTGGTGGGCATGGAGGTGGTGGGCAGCACGGAGGTGGTGGACACGGAGGTGGTGGGCACCTTGGTGGGCAAGGTGGTCGCGGGCAGCATGGTGGTGATGATGGGCACCCCATTTTTTTACGTTTGCAGACAACTATGTAGAAGTTTTGTGAAACCTGATTTGCAGGGCATCGGTGTGTTTTTATTACCACAGTATCTGGCACGGTCTTGGCCGGGCTTGGTAGGAACCACTGAGACGGAAACTACGGCGAGTACTTATGCGGGTGCGGTTTCAAATATGCTGACAGGTACGGCTTCGCCAAATGTTCCTCGCTTATTGACTCCTGAGAGTGTGGGTCGAATCACTGAAGACAGATCCATTATTTTTGTTCTCGCAGTTTTTTGTGCAAAGCTCTTTGTCGGACATTAGCCTTGGGTAGGTTGTTAATTCTCAGACTACATCTTTATGAAATAAAATTTATTGATAAGGTTTACGATTCTTAGCGCCGAGTGACAGCTCCATGTTTGTAACTGTCAAAGTTAATGGCATAGATTATTTAGACCAGTGTTACTGCTTTTGTTTGGCTTTGGTATGTTCGGAAAAAAGGTTTTTTAGGGGTAGGAGAACAAGGTGTAAATGGGTGTTTATGCCTGGTGGGTCACTGCCCGACAGTTATTATAGTAGGTTCTTCTTTACTCGTAAGTCGCCTAACGTAAATAACATTATGTGAGCGATTAGGATGGTGAAGTTAGTTGATTTTGGTCATAGCTGGTAGTATAACAGTTTCGCGTTTTGATTTGCCCTCGACGTTTGATATTGAGGCCTTTCATGACAAAATTTCCGAACCAACGCGCAATAATAATTTTCCGCACGTAGCTCAGTATTAGACTTTTCTGAAACCTCCATTCTGGACTGCATTATGGACATCTCAACTTTCAAGGTACCTAGTGATGTCCTTTAGCAGCCGTGTAACGTCGACGTGATCGTACGTGACGGGGGCAGCTTACTCAGCAGCTTCGCCACGAAGTCTGGCACGTCGTCCGGGTCAGTCTTTTTCAATATCTTGATGATGTCTTGAAGACTCTTCTCGGTTCCAGCACTTCGGCGAGAGGGTCTAGTTTCCCAAGCGACACGAACAGTAGGAGTTTCCCGCTGCTGATGTCGTCCTCTATACAATTGGACGGGCATATTTGCAGGATGTAACAATCTCACCTCGTCCATGTAGTCGATAGCATGGACTAGGAAAGCCAGCATAATTCATTCCATTCACTATGAGCTGTTTTGGAACTCATAGTGTTCACGGGCAGCGCTACGTGTATAGGTTGGGTGAGGCCAAACAAGCGTAATTTTGTGAGTCGTGAGTCGCAGAATTTCGGTCGCAGATATTGTGTGTGTTATGTTGTGTGAGACAGCATACAACTCATTTTGCGTCGCCGTGTGAATCAAATAGGACTTTTGTATGAAACCTATTGCAGCAGAATTTCTGCGACAGAAATTCTACGACTCACGACTCACAAAATTACGTTCGTTTGGCCTCCCCCTTATAAGTACATAGGTTTTGTTTTTATGTATTAGTTTATTATTGTATAAGATAATTGTATTGTATTTTATTTATGGGCCTCAGTAGCATGACAATAAAATAATTTGATTTGAAAACGCGAATAAAATTCGTACCGTGCACACTGGAAACACTTCTGAAAGTCGAAGTGCCTGAGTGAGATATTAGTACAAAATTAGTTGAAAATAAAAGAATGAAAAAGTAATCCAACGATTTAATCAGTTCTTCAGGCTCAAGTACCTATTTGTAACATCATGATGACCATCTCGGTTTCCACTGATGAAAACAAAATGAGAATTGACCTAAGAAACAATGTATCAAAAGTATGCTAGACTGTTTGTTAAGTTAGATTGGTGTGGATTGCTAGGTTTAACCTTCCCTCTACATCCGATGTTTCCAAGTTGACATTGAATGTCCTTAAACTCTTAATTTTCTGTGTCGCCATAATAATATCTTCCTTTTCTTTCAAAATCATTTGCTATACTAGCCTCTTCTATTGACTTAATCAGTGAGGTCTATCACGGTTTATTGGATAGTTTCTAGGTGAGCGGTTTTCTGATTCACAAATCCCTGTACGGTGTTGTTGGTCGAGTTTTGTATGCCAGTATCATGTCTGAACACTTGGAATTATGTTATTCACTGTGACATAGAAACTTAAGATACATTGCTTGAGGCCAGGAGAAGGAGAGGTGCTCTGCTGTGGTTATGGGCACTTTGGTGGACAGCCAGGCGGGCACTTTGGTGGTGGCGGGCACTGTGGTGGTGGGGGACATGTTGGTGGTCCGGGGCAAGGTGGTGGTGGACATGCTGGTGGTGGGGGGCACGGTGGTGGTGGACATGCTGGTGGCGGGGGACATGTCGGTGGTCCGGGGCACGGTGGTGGTGGACACGGTGGTGGTGGTGGTGGACATGCTGGTGGCGGGGGGCACGGCAGTGGTGGACACGCTGGTGGCGGGGGGCACGGCGGTGGTGGACACGCTGGAGGAGGAGGGCACGGTGGAGGCGGGCACTCTTTCTTTGGAGTCATGGTGATCTAAGTAAAAATAAATTTAGTTACAACGAAAATTCTGACACTTGGTGATATTTCACTAACTTCTGGCAGGGTTTAAGCATGGAAAAGATTCGTTCTTCGCTAATCGGTTAGCATTTTTAACTTGAAATAACCTTACGGTTTTTTTATACAATTTTAATGATGACAAATAAACGACAGTTTTAATGTTCTGTATGGCATGCCAAATGACATTTACTGGCTTTTCAACCATTGAGGTATCGTGAAATGCTTTTAACAGTAAAAGGCCAGTAACACACAGGCTACAGAGCCACTGTGATAGAAATATAAACTTTATACTGGTTGAAGTAAGGTTGGTTGTTCAAAGAAGTGAAAGAACTAAAGAGGACTTTATACATTTGCCACGCAAAGTATAGACAAGTTTGAAGAGTAATTAGACTATGATGCTGTTTTATTTATATTTAGAAAATGAGTTGACCAGTCTAACCTTTTTTAGTCAAAGGCTCTCTTAATGATTGGATCGCTTGTTTCAGCCTATTGTGCAGGCTTCCTATTTCTTAAAGCCGAAATATCAAAATTGCCCAAATTGGAAACTGTTGCTGAATGTGGTCGATTTTTCCCCAAAGTATTCCACTGTCCTTGATTTTTAGACCCCTATGCGTGCATTTGGGTTATTTTAATTGGGCAAGGACAAGTAGGAAGAAAAAGAGATAGTAAAGTCCCACAAACTACCAGGAGAATAGAAGTAGGCAGGAGGTATTTAAAACTGAAATGTCTTCTTTTAAATTTCGGTAGTTACTTGTAAGTCCCACCAACGGTCAGGAAAACGGCAATAGGTAGGAGGTATTGAAATCTTTAATAGGGAAGGCGGCAATAGAAAATAGAAAATCATATTGTGTGATAAGCTTGTTTTTGTTATTGTTTTTTTTGGGGTCAAAAATCACATTTTACGGTAAAACTCAATGTTGCACTCTTGAAACATTGTGCTAGTGGTTGCTTTAAATAGTAAAGGGGCTATGGAAGTAATTAAAGTATAGTTATAACCTGAAAAACTGGTATTTACAAAAACAGCTGTGCAAAATTTTGAACTTTGTCCCCCAATATCTCCGTAACTAGGGGGTTCCCAGGTATGGTCTAGAACCAAAAAATGATCGCAGTGGTGGGGAGAGCAAGTGTCTTTCGTTTGCGTTAAGGGTACTTTTACACCCTTTATGTGGTTAAGAAAACATTGCGACTTGCCTCTAGATAATTGAATTCGTCTACGGCTCATCATTCTTAGTTTTGCAGATCAGATTTTTATCCCAAATCATTGGATCTATTTGCACGCAGTCGAATAGTGCCTGAGTGAGACGTACGTACAAAATTAGTTGTAAATAAAAGAATGAAAATTAAAACAACAATTTAATCAGTTCTAAAGAACCTTTTTGAAATATCATGATAAGCATCTTCTTTTCTACTGATGAAAACAAAATCAGAATTGCGCCAAGAAAAAATGTCCGCATTCAAAAGGATGCTAGATTGTGTGTAAGGTTAGATTGGTGCGCCTTGCTAAGTGTAAGCTTTTCTTCTACATTCGATGTGTCTCAGTTGACATTCAATATCCTAAAACTCTTAATTTTTTGTGACGCCAGAAGTGTATCTTCCTGTCCTTTTATAAAAACAGTTCAAATGTTGTGTTAACTTGGCGCTGTAGTAGTCTTCTCTTCTACTAACTTAATCAGTGAGGTCTGTCATGACTTATTTGATGCTTTCCAACGTTTCTTGGTTTTGATTTTCAAAAATGTATTTTCGGCTTCGAAATATGTTTCAGGTGTAACCTTTTTCTCTACATCCGATGTGTCCTAGATGACATTGAATATCCGAAAACTCAATTTTCTTTGCCACCATAATCAAACCTTCCTTTCCGTTCAAAAAAACAAAGCATTTATCATTGTTTATTGAATGGTTTACGACGTTTCTAGGTGAGCGGCCATGGTTGATTCACAATTGCCTGTACGGTTATATTGGTGGTCGAGGTTTGTAGTCCAGTATCATGTCTGATTACTTGAAATTACGTTATTTACTGTGACATAGAAACTTAAGATACATTGCTTTGACGCTAGGAGAAGGAGAGCTGCTCTGCTGTGGTTATGGTTACTTTGGCGGGCACTTTGGTGGTGGTGGAGGGCACGGTGGGGGTGGACATGCTGGTGGCGGAGGGCTCGGCGGTGGTGGACATGCTGGTGGTGGGGGGCATGGTGGAGGGCTCGGTGGTGGGGGACATGCTGGCGGGGGACATGCTGGTGGTGGGGGGCACGGCGGCGGCGGGCACGGCGGCGGCGGGCACGGTGGCGGGCAAGTTTTCTTTGGAGTCATGTTGGTCAAAGTAAAAATAAAATTTAGTTTTAATGAAAATTCTTACACTTGGTGCTATTTCACGAGTACCTACTAACTTCTGGCAAGGTCGTTTTTCTCAAATCGGCTAGCTTTTTAAATTGAAATAATTTAGTGGTTCGATTTTGATATATATAGGTATAGCAAAACTGTATAGCATGGTGTCAAAAAGACATGTGTCAGTTTTATTGATTTTGTGTGGCATTTCAAATAGTATCTAATGGCCTCACTGTAACCACTGTGTTAAAACGATTACCTTTATTCTGTTTGATGTAAGGTTTATGGTAGAAGTTAAAGATCTAAAGGCGCGTCTCCTTTAGAGCCGCGTGAATACTTTGGCCGCACGACTCGGAAACCTCTTTTTTTTATACAACCCTCCATTATTCGAGTGTCCAATAAAGGTGAGCACAAAGCCAGGCGATGCGTGGGGGTTAATTTAGGACCATTAGCGGATTTGTGACGATGCAATTCGCTTACTGCAAGTCTCCGACGCACAGTCCATTCACTTACAGCTACACCGTGAACATTACTAATTTGTTATTGCTCCTCCTCTTAAACTTAAAGACACCTTAAATGGATCATCTCGTGGCAGTCGTGGTTATTGAAGCACACAGTCTCTAAGAACCTTCGGTATATTCGTCTTACTGCTGATCGACTTCGGTGTAAATATTGGTCTGGCTGCTTACAAAAAGTCTTGAAATAGTCCCGTGAATATCATAATTAGATAAAAATCAAGACTGAGAATGTAAGTAGAGTGAGTATTAAGTCTTATACCTACGTTATGCACCTGGTACCTGACAGCTGGTCACTCTGCCAAGCTAGCAGATATACATACACGCAAAGTCTACATCTACATTATACCATATATTTTATTTCTGAGAAATAAAGTAATGTCTGGTTGCTCTGCGATTCTGCTCTTTATGTACTAACAGAGGCGTATTTACCTATAGTGCAGGGTGTGCGTTGCACCCGGCTGCATCGGTCCAAGGGGGCGGCAATCGCCACTCGCTATGGAGTCCTCAGTATGGAGTAGGAGAAAAATGGATACATAGTGAATTATTATTTTATTTATTCCATGGGCCCCGGGCGGCGCGTTTAAGGGGGCGGCAGAGAGCGCAGCCAAGCGGTAGCGCCAGTTCAGGATTATCAGATCACATCATTGCTATTGTCATCGTGACTATGTTGTAAAAGTAAGGACAACCAAGTAGTGGCGTACCTTCCTTACTTTAAGCCGTTGCCGTGGGGCTGTTTTGCCAACTTGCCTTAGTAGTTATATTCATATAACCTATCTAAGTGGGGGTCCAATTGCCTTGTCAGTTTGTTTGTTAGTTTGTATCAGTAAGTTATGTTAGGCTAGGTCAATGAGATAAGCTAGGTCACTGAGTTAGGATAGGTCTGTCATAATTTAGATAAGCAAAGATCTGTAAGTTAGGTTTGGTTTTAGTTAAAACGTTTAGGTATAACATAATACCTGACGGAGCACATCCGTTAAATTTTTACTACTGATTGTAGTAATAATTCAAAAGTCAAATGTCAGGTATTAATGTTATACCTTAACGATTGAATGTTGATTACATTGCGCACATTAAAAAAATGTTGAAAATAAATAAATAGATACGATTCCCAGGTCGGATAAAGTATATTGGTGCCGGGGCTAAAAAAACAACAAAACTTATCATAACAATAATTGAATAGGGGATCGGACTAAGTAAAAAAATATGATTTTAATTAGTCCGTCAGTTAGATTATCGAACAATATTGGATACGTGTTTTTTGTTTCATCAAATTAATAAAAAATGACGAAGATAAGACGCGTCAAAGATCATGAGTGGGGGGTTGTGACGTCACTTGTAGGTGAAAAATGTACTAACATATGACGTTTTCGAGGAATTCGCGAGTTTTCGAAGCACTGTATTGACTTTTTTCATATGTAAAATGACTATAAATAATAATGTAGATACGATTTGATAACTACAAATTGACAACGTAACTTCTAAGAAGATACGTATAGTCCCACACACTACATGGTCCATTGCTTCATAGAAGTTACGTATTGTTATCGTGCCCGCTTTGTTATCGAGTACCTTACATGAAAGCGCGCCTCAAGACGCGTGAAGACAAGTTATGTGGAAAATCCAACTTCTAAAGGACAAGTTGACCCTAATATGGATCATAATATGAATCATAAAATGAATCGTAATATGAATCAAAGTATGAATCATAAAATGAATAATAGTATGAATCGTATTATGAATCGTAATATGAATTTTAATATGGATCAGTATACGAATCATAATATTGGGTCAGAATGCGGATCCAAATATGGATCAGTATACGAATCATAATATTGGGTCAGAATGCGGATCCAAATATGGATCAGATTATCGATCATAATATAAATCATGATATATGGATCAGAATACGGATCATAAAATGATTCATTATACGGATCATAATATGGAACATAATATGAATCATGATATGGATCATAATATGAATCAAGATATGGATCATAATATTCCCAATTAGTCCGTTGGACGGGTTTCCCCTTTTTTTTTCATTTTTTATTACGTAGAGACGTCACAAGCCCCCACTCATTCTTTGACGCGTTTTATCTTCTTTTTTTTTTATTAATTTCATAAAACAAATATCCAATATTTTTCGCAAATAACAACGACAGACTAATAACAATCATATCCCATCCCTATTGTCAAATTTTTCAATGCATTTTGCAAATAGGTTTTTACAAACTTGGGACCGGTGTTTCGTACCTGACTACTCTGAGAAGAAACATCCAAAACCAACTCAGAGGTCATAGTCTCTTCTTAGATCCAGACCATGTCTAGACATATTCTTCATAGTCGTGCATTTGTTGGTTTTGCGTTTAAAAAAATAACCATCACTGATTGTTATTCTCAGTCTGTCTCCGCGTATTGTTTTATAAGTACGATTTCATCCTAATTCTAATGTCGGGTCGTCAGGATTTATCCCGTTAGACTCGAACATTGCGCGGAACATGGGTTTCGTGCAAAGAAAGCTCACAGACTGCGATACACTGTTTTTAAACTAACGAAGTACCTACTTGAAATTACAACTTAGCACAATAACCACAATAATAATTTGTAGCCAAACAAAACGTAGGACAGTACCTAGGCTGGAGGTTCCGTTCTCTAGGATGGTCGGAAGGCAATTAGTGTACCTCGCCATTGCGCCCCTCCCCATGCTAGGCTCCGTCGTAGCATAATAATAATAATAATAATAATAATAATTTTTTTTATTAAAGAAAAAATAACACAAAAAAGGTGTACATTTAGGCACAGTAGTGTTGTTTCACATACAAAGTTATAATTAGTACATATAAGTTAACTATAACTATAATATATTTAAGAGTTACAAGTAGTGGTAATTTTAACTCCAAATGTTTGTATAGCGACCTGCCCGATCTAGGTTTATTTAAACCTGTGTTTCAGGCCATCACTTTACATAATATAATTTAATTAGGACAACATAATTATAAAATAAAATACATCTAATAACAACTATAGGAACAAGCATAATGATACAAAAAAAACACTAAAACTAGCTTAACTATTAATATATATATACAATTAGATACGAAGTAAAACATAATCAAACGACAACTTCTAGAAGTTTTTCTGTGTCTGTGTAATTAAGTATCGCCAAATATTCCGATATCATGACACTACATTTTTTATAGCT
Source organism: Diarsia rubi (assembly GCA_932274075.1). Classification (NCBI taxonomy): domain Eukaryota; kingdom Metazoa; phylum Arthropoda; class Insecta; order Lepidoptera; family Noctuidae; genus Diarsia; species Diarsia rubi. Next base: position 2,413,268 of record OW026437.1, on the reverse strand, counting down.
TAAGCTATAGAAGTTTAGTATCTTGTTGAGTCTATTATACAGAAAAGGTCCTAAAAACACATAAAACCGCTCAGCAAACGCATGCTTAGTTTGAGGCTTAGTACAAACCAGGTCCTTCCTTCTCCTATCGGAAGGAACTGGGTCATAGGGAAGTGTAGCGTGCTGGTGTAGTATTAAATGAAGAATAAATAATTGCCGTACTGTTAGTACATTACATGCTTTGTAAAGCTGGTGTGTAGGGAATCTGAAAGGACGGAAGGTAGCAACCTTTAGAATTGCTCTTTGAGCTCGTTCTAGAGGGAGTAGAATTGAAATTCCCGCGCCACCCCAGGATGTTATACAATAGGTTAGGATCGACTGACACAAAGCCAAGTAAATCTGTTTTATTAATTTATAGTCGGCTATATTCCGTAAATTCTTAAAAACATATATTAGTTTGCGCACTCTAGTACATAGTAACTCGATATGTTTACGGAATTTTAGATTGGAGTCAATGGTGATACCTAGATATTTTAAATGGTCAGCTTTATCTAAAGAAGGGCAAGAACATGAAGAATCAGCGTACGTGTTACAGCTATGCGCGTAAATGTTAAGGTTAGTAAGCGGTGTGTTAGTATTCCTCATTGTAAATAAAATGTATTTCGTTTTATCAGCATTCAGTGTTAGAAGATTATTCTGGAGCCATTTTGACACAGTGTTGAAGCCATTCTGTGCAAGTTCATAGACCTCTGATCTTGATTTAGCTGCAAACAACAAAGCAGTATCATCCGCATAAGATATTATAACACCATTTTGGAGTGGCAAGCTGCACAGGTCATTAATATAGATCAAAAACAATGTAGGACCCAAGATACTGCCTTGTGGAATTCCAAAACAAGTATTAGCAAGATCAGAACTTGTATTTGGACCAATTTTTACACATTGTTGACGATCACTGAGATAATCAGAAAGTAGTAGAAGCTGTGCTCCTCTTATCCCAAGTGTTTCAAGCTTATGCAACAGAGAAGTGCAAGAAATAGTGTCGAAGGCTTTGGCGAGGTCTAGGAAAATCCCAGCTGTATGCATTCCACTATCCAAATTTGTGCTAATGTAGTTAGTAAGTTTATTTACTGCTTGGCTAGATGATTTTTTAGGCCGAAATCCAAATTGATTATCTGAAAGGAGTCTGTTATTTTCCAGATATTTTATTAGTCTACTGTTTATGATTTTTTCTAATATTTTTGAAAGCCCCGTTAGCACCGAAATGGGTCTGTAATTATTCACACTGAATTTGTCTCCAGACTTGAAAATAGGAGTGACCACAGACTTTTTTAGTAATTTTGGGAATATCCCTTTAGATAAACATAGTTGAAAGATGTGGGTTAGTGGAGGGGCAAGTAGGTGTTTAAATCTTTTAAGTACATTGTTGGGTATACCATCCCAGCCAGTTGCGCAGACATCTTTTAACCCGTTTATTATACTTATTACTTCATTGACGTCCGTATCTAATAAAACAAAAGAATTTAATGTGGAAAATGTCCTAATTGTGTTTTGAACGGGAGGGCAACCAATGTTTAAAGATTTTTCAGCCAAGTTTTTACCCACGTTGACAAAAAAGTGGTTTACTTTATTTATTGCTTCGGATGGGTTTATTTCTGTTGATAGCAAATCCAGCGGAGGTTCGGAACTTTTCGACCTCAATGTATAGGTTTTTATAAAATTCCACACAAGTTTACTATTTTTCCCCGCCTTCTGTAGTTCATTTTTATCGTACTGGTTTTTTAGCTTTTTCAAAAGATTATTACAGAAGTTTCTATATCGTTTATAGGTAACAGAAAGTATTGCGTCATCAGGTGCAAGTTTTAATTTTAGGTGAAGTTTGTCTCTGTGTCTTATACACCGAACGAGACCGGGTGTGATCCACGGTTTAATACAACTATACTTTCTAGGGACTATCTTAGTGAAAGTGTTTTTCCTTATTGCGTTTTGTACAGAATGTATAAAATATTGTAAGGAAGTATTCGCATCAACAGAATCGTAAATGAGGTCAAAATTAATGCCGCGAATGTCGCTTTCAAGGTTTGTCATATTAATTTTAGTATAGCTACGCTCGCAGTTTTTTCTAGGTGAACTTATTTGCATTGTTAGTAAAACGGCTTGATGATCGGTAAGCGAAGAGTTAGTAACCAATGTTTGGGACGGATTTTTTGATTTTAGAATGATATGATCTAGGCAAGAACCGCTTTGATGTGTGGGGTAATAGTGAGCTGGCAATAGTCCATGAAATGAGCAAATATTTAGATAATTATGTGTATGGGTATCGGGTTTCTCGGAGGCAATGTTAATGTTGATATCGCCCACAAGTATTATGTTTTTGAATGTGGTCAAGTTTTTTAAGTTTGTATCAAGGGAGTCTATAAAACTGTCAATATTGTGACAGGGAGGCCTATAAATAGCCACGACCACTGTATCGGGAATAATTTTAATGATTAAGCAATTACTATTCTGGAATATTGGTTCTTCTTTGATAGTTTGTAAATTATTTTTAACATAAACCACTACTCCGTCGTTTTGGTTGGTGTTTCTGTCTGTTTTGTACGAATAAAAACCGTTTAGTGATGGTAAGTTAACTGTTTGTTTTGACAACCAACATTCAGTTTAATACTATAATATCACAGCTTATGTCAATACTTTGTAACAGAACTTGAAACCCGTCTATGTTACGGTTTATGCTGCGAATATTTTGTGTAAGCAAGGTAAGCGTTTTGTCACCAGAACGAAGAATGTGTTTACAGTCCTCAACATTACAAATTTCAGATTCAGACACAGTAAAACTATCTATGTCACTAATTAGCTGATTGCTCATGATAATTACAAAAAGAAGAGATACAAATAAGGGATGAGCTACCTGCTAAAGTGCCTACTAAATAGAATATTCTGTGGCGCTCTTAGGCGCCCTCATAGTCTATTGAATTAATGTAGTTCGTCTCTGCATATTTACGTGCCGGGCAACTTACATCACCAGTTGGATGGTCACATTTCCTATTGAACCTTTTGCACGTCGCACACTGGGGGGAAGAAGATTTGCTGCTGCATTCCTTTGAGGAGTGTCCAGTCTCTGCACAGTGGTTGCACGTAGGACTGGTTTCACGGCAAAACTTAGCTGCGTGGCCAAACTGCTGGCAATTGTAGCACCTGGTGACTATCGTAAAGTCTCTCACAGGGCATGAGGTCCAATTTATAAAGATTCTGCTTTGGTTTATAAGGACTTTTCTTATGCTAGCGGGTAGTTCCAAGATGAAGTTGCATGTAGCAAGACCTTTCTTACCCGATTTATGACTCAGTTTAATGTTCTCCAGGAAGGCTTCACGAGTTGTATTCAATTTGTCAGATAGGTTTTGCTCGTAAATACAATCCAATACCTCCTTATCAGTAAGGGCTACAGGAACACCAATGACAGTAACCCTCGGGCGCCGTTTTGATGGTTCTTCTATGGTTATGCCTGAGGTGAATATTTTCTCCGAATTTTTTAATTTTTCTATGTCGCCTTTATTTTCTGTGCTTATCAATACGCCCCCATTTTTAACTTTTTTCAGGCCACGGACATGGAGCTTGAGTTCTTCGGGAGATATGAGCTTTTGGACAAGTGACTTGGTGTCGTCACTTGTTTTGGACTTGTCGCTGGGATAAATTGCTATTGAACTCAGGTTTGCAGGACGTACGAAATGGTCGGAGCCTTTCTTTACCATGCTAGCATATGAATTAGTCGTTATTGTTGGAGTCAGCTTAGATTCAATAACCTCTTTGAACTGGTCCAGAGAGTTCACCATATTTAGTTGAAGCTGTAGGTGCTGAACGGTACTATGGGACTGGATCGCTTTCTGCTTCAGGGATTGGTATAGAATGGCCATCTGAGAAGTCCCAGTTTGAACCTTCCGGCAAAGGGTTGAGACACGCTGTTTCTGGTCCGAGTTCATTTTTCCTTCATTGACTACATTGGAGAGTTCGCTTAGAATGCCATCTATGGACGTTACCCATTTCTGGATTTCTGAAGTGCTGATGACTTCACTCGGTAAAATATTTGCCGCAGGTGCCAAGTTCACAGGTGCTGCATTCGCCGCTGGTGCTGGTACTGGTGCTGGTGCTGGCGGTGGTATATTTGGTACACAGGGAGGCAATTGTTCGGTAGGCGTCGGTGGAGGACTTCGTCGTAGTATTTGGCTACGGCCAAACGGGCTCGATCCTGGGTTAGACATACTACCCGTAAAAATTTGTATTATAGTCAATAGAAACAATTGAATTAGTTCATTTTGCACATATAACTTTGTATTGCACTAGTCACAAGTGACACACTTTACTTCGTTAATATCTGACACTGCAAAAAGTTATTGATTTATTTTGTCGTAATTGTTTATAGATATTTCATTTTAGCAAGTAGGTACATAAAAACACGTCCGATTAGCCTCGCGTCACGTGAAGTGAATGAAAAGCACAAAGTTGACCGAGTGTAGGTGCTGCCACTACTCGGGTCACGTGCAACGTCTCCGACATGTAAATATGATTGACAACTATAAGCCATTCAAATTAACAACGTAACTTCAAAGAAGCAATGGACTATGTCTATCAATCTGCACGAATGCTAGTATGTCAATTGAATGAATGACTAAATTGAAATACCTTACCTAATGCAGCTGTGCTGATGTTTCGGAAAGCGCGACTCAAGACGTGTGAAAGACGAGTTGTGTGAAATGACCTTAATATGGACCATAATTCGGATAATAAATGAACTTTAATATGGATCATGGTCGGCGTGGAAACGACTCCGTAGAACGTTTTGTCGTGCAGGGTAAAGTCGACACAAGACCAAGGGGAAGATCTCGATGCGATGGACAGACCAGGTGAAGGCTGTGATGGGTACTTCCGTACACGAATGTGCCCGATTAACGGCTAGCAGGCACCCTGTGGTGGGACGTCGCACGGCGGGTGCTGTTTTCTGGCCAACCTTCCGGAACATGATGCCTAACCACGACCACTCTGGCAAGAGTGAATCGACTGAGAAGAAGATGTATCTTAATATGAATCAGAATTTGGATCATAATATGAATCATAATATGGATCATAATATGGACGACGCACGCACGTGCACTGTGTTTGAGTATGATGAACGGCAAGTACTTTAGTTCAGTGTTAAAAACTTCTCTATTTCTATGTATGAATTGTGGAAACAGAATCATCTCATCTCATTTATCCGATGTGCTAAAATTGCTACTGACATTGTAGGAAATCGTACCTATTAAAAAAAGATTTCAACTTTAAAATAATAAAACCCAAAATGTTACATTTTGAAATAATAAAAAGTATTTGTTTTTTTGCTATTTTTATTGTGAAAATAGAGGGGGCGGCCAAATAAGGGTTGGTACCCAGCGGCAACGACTCACGCTACGCCACAAATTGGGGTTTGACCGTTTGTGGAAACTCGGTGTGCTGTTCTTGGGCTTTGTACCCATTCCATTTTGACCGTGTGCTTTCTAGGTAGGGGCGCTAGGGTTATATTTGCACACGGGCGCTACATGGGCTAGAGACGCCTACTAATACTGAAACATGATAACATTGTGAAACCAAATCATTTTAAAAGAGTTACCATGGCAGTTGTCACTATTCTAACCAAGGGGAATCGTATTACCCACTAATGCCTGTATTTTGTGTGGAGGTTAGATAGGCAGCCGATACATGTAAAATACTAGTATTCAGCTGCATCCGATTAGGCTGCAAGCCGTCCTCAGCATACTTGCGAAAAAGCTATACAGATAATGACAAAAAAATTACATCGTTAGCCAGAGATTTAATCAATCATCCTATTTAAAAGGTCTTCGTCACTTTCAGGACCCACAGATGCAGAAGATGATCCGATAGATGATATATCCTTGACATCATTGTTAAACATTGCCATAATCTTGTCCTGTATCGATGACAACCAGTTAGTTGTGGCTGAAGGTAACTCTGTGTTTTCTACACACGAGGGAACCAGAGGAGGTGACCGTGACGGCATAGGAATATTGTATGTAGAACTTAAACCATGAAAAGACTTCGCTAAGCCAAATGTGGAATCGTGTTTGGCCTGCTTTGGTATCGCACAAACTGTGGAATCGTTAAACATTGCTTCTGCAGAATTCAGTCTGCTATATAAAATACCCATGGGTGTGATGGAATGTGTGTTGGTGTCTGATTCTGGCGGTTTATATGTGTTCAAGTTAACAGCGCTGAATCTCCTCAAACCTGTGTCACTATGCGCGTTGCTAACTGTCTTTGCTTTTGTTAGTGGACCACAACATTTAGGTTCTTCTTTTTTTTCAGGCACATACATACTTGCAGTTTCGGTTATTGCATTGGAATACTCTAGTGTTTTCTCACATACTTTGTCAAAAAAATCATTCAGTGCACATTTTAAGGTTGCCACTGATTCTGCATGAGCGGCTGAGGTTTCTGGACAACCGCCAGTAATACAACTGCACTGTGAATCTGATACAATTGGTACTCTGGTAAGACTCTTTGTGCTTTTCGTGGCATTTGGACAGCCATATGAGCATTCAAATTTTTTCTGAGCTCTTGTTTCAGCTTCACATTTTCGCTTCGGTTGTAAAACCTCTTGTCTTGGGCAAGGCGGAGGCACAGGAGGGCAAATGCACGTTATTGGTGAACCCTTTGGTGGGCACGCAATAGGTGGGGGACAGGCCGAATTCCTGCACGTGCATACAACCGTCTCACCAGACATTCTTTTCAATGTTTGTATGAGTTTTGATACACCTGAAATTGGAGGGCAAGTTTCTAAAGAAGGATGTTGGTAGGGATCCTTTTTATAGCATGGGATCGCTCCAGGTGGTGGGCACTTAGGCGGGCAAAGTGGTGGTGAGCACTTAGGCGGGCACTCAGGCCGGCTCTTAGGCGGGCACGGTGGTGGTGGGCACTCGGGTAGGCATGGTGGTGGGCACGGAGGGGTTAGACACGGTGGTGGGCACCTCGGCGGGCACTTAGGTGGGCACGGTAATGGTGGGCACTTAGGGGGGCATGGTGGTGGTGGGCATGGTTGGGGTGGGCGCTTAGGGGGGCATGGTGGTGGGCGTAGAGGTGGGCACCTTGGCGGTGGACAGGGTGGTGGGCACGGTGGTGATGGAATCGGTGGTGGTGAACACGGTGGTGGGCACCTCGGTGGGCACTTAGGCGGGCACGCTGGTGGGCACGGTGGCGATGGACATGGTGTTAGTGGATGTGGAGGTGAGCACCAAGGCGGGCATGGTGGCGGTGGACACGGTGGTGATGGACACTGTGGCGGTGGACACGGTGGTGGTGGGCAAGTCGGGTGCGAGCAACCAGGTGGTGGCGGACATGGAGGTGGTGGGAACGGTGGTGGACACCCCATTTTCTCGAAGGTCACCTGATTATCTTTTTAATAATGGTAATTATTCTGCTGAACTTAATTTTGGCACGATTTCAAGCACTGGTTTGTATTAGGACATCCTTTTAGAGCAAGCATGTGTGGTTTCGGGCGTTGTTGTAGGTACTTTGGGAAGCTGGCTGATGGTCATTTCATTAGGCATGGTATTAAATTCGGCAGGTGACACGGTTATTTTGGTCACAGTGGTTGCAGTTACACTTGTGGAAATTCATATTTAAATAACTAAAACATGAAGCTATTCCTTGTTTAAAGCATCAGTTTTTTTTCTGTTCTCGCATATCTTTATGCAATGTCTTTCATCAGACATAAGGATTAGATAAATGCTTTTTTTTGGAAACCTTTTGTCATATAAGTGTTTATTTTATCAAAACTTACAATTACTTTGTTTGGTTTGGTTTGACGATGACGAGTGACACTTTGACAGCGTGTGACAGTTTTACGGTTTTACTTCGGCAACACAGAGTATTTAGAAGTTCAACAAGAGTCTTTTCGCGCATGGTCTTTCTCTGAACTAATACAGACTCTTGGTGAATGGTGCCATCCCCAAGTAACCTGTGTGTCAAACGCAGTAAGATGACGGTGGCTGTCATATTTCCCGGTAATTCCAACTATTGCCGCGGGCCTTCTCTCTTGAGACAGACTCCAAGAAGCCAATGCCACGTAAACGTCAAAAGGTGCTCCCTCATCAAGAGCTCGGATCACTTGTATCTGTACAAAATCGGTTCTTGGATTCTTACATAACATGACGATGCTGCAGATGACGGAGCATCGTAAAGAACCACGCAATACTTTATCACTACCAGAGATTCCGCCTGTCATTATAGAAAGAAAAAAAAAAATCTTTTACATCTATTTTGCAGGTAGTCAGTGACCCGATAGTCGGACAAGTCTTACCAATGTTTAGCATATTAAACAGTACGTACTACAGGTTTGTGGAGGTCAGATAGGCAGTCACTCCAAGTAAAATACTAGTGTTCAGCTGCATTCGATCAGACTGGAAGCTGACCCCAACAACGTAGGAAAAGGGCTAAGCAGATGCAAATAAAAGAAAATGAAACAGGAACCGAAATATTTAATTTATTATTTTTTCACAGTCTTCGTCATTATCAGAAGCTAAAGTCGCAGTAGATGAACTTCTCAATGGTATCGTTGTCTGACCATCGCCGGTTAACGTCTTACCGTCAGATTCTTTCGAGTCTGTTAAACAGGGCAAACGTTTTAAACTTGCCAGTTGCCTAGCACTTTCACTTTCAATGACTATAGCAGCTTCTCGCATTGATTTAAACACCTTGCACATGAGATCTGTCATGGTAGATTTTAGGGTAACCATAACATTGTGATTTGCAGTTATAAGTGCTGAAGAGAGAGGAGCTCGTGTCTTAATAAGAACTGCCACTCGGGTCGATCTTTAGGTTAAGCTGCGCTTGCCTAGGTCGATCGGTGGATGGGTGACCGCCCATTACATACCGAGTTTCCTCCGTGCCTCGGAAAGCACGTTAAGCTGTTGGTCCCGGGTGCCATAAATATATAGATCTTTGGCAGCCGTTACGGGTAGTCAGTGACCTGAAAGTCTGACATCCAGTCTTACCAAAGGGTATCGTATTACCTAGTATTAACTGGGTTGTGGAGGTCAGATAGGCAGTCGCTCCATGTAAAATACTGGTATTCAGCTGCATCCGGTTAGACTGGAAGCCGACCCCAATATAGTTGGGAAAAGGCTAGGCAGATGAAGTGCTGGCATCTCGTCGCAGGAACATGTGTCTGGTGGGCATGATAGCGGTGAGCACGGGCACAGTGGGCAAGGTGTCGTTGAACACGGTGATAGTGGACGCGGAGGTGAGCACCAAGGCTGGCAACATGGTGGTGGTGGGCAGCATGATGGTGGCGGTGGACACTGTAGTGATGGGTACGGAGGTGGACACCACGGCGGGCACGTTAGCGGGGGACACGGTGATTGTGAGAACGGTGGTGGTGGACGCGGTGGCTGTGGACACTGTGGCGGGCACTTTGGTGGGCTCGATGGCGGTGGACACGGTGGTGGCGGACACTGCGGTGGTGGACACGGTGGTGGCGGGCACGGTGATGACAGGCATGTTGGTGGCGAGTAGTCAGGTGGTGGGTACGGTGGTGTACTGCTCTGATTCTCTCTAGGTGTATTCGTAGCAGCGTTTTTAGCGTTTAGTTAAGCGGCGTGATCTGTGTTTTGGCGTTTTAACGAGCGCTTACACAGTGCTTCCAATTGCGGGGAAAATCCCAGATTTGCAAGGAATTGAGGGTAAGGCTGCTTGTCCACAGAAAGGAGCAAAGATTTTATGCAGTCCTATTGGTTAATGTTTGTCCGTTTCTCCGCTCCGCAGCGTCGCTCCGCTTCTGTGGATAGGCAGTCTTAGCGCGGGGACACTTGGACGCCCCGCTCGCAAGTACGCTCTAGCGAAAACTAGTACCGTGGACGCTGAACGCGACGCTGCACGCGACAACACACGTGTGAACGCTCCGCTGCACACCCCGCCGTTCCAATTTGCGGCCTAATCGTAGCAGCATTTTAAGCGTTTATTTAAACGGCGTGATTAGTGTTTTGGCGTTTTAACAAGCGTTTTGAAAACACTGACGCGGGGAGTCGAGAATTTTTTATTGATGTCACACACGGGATGACAATTGCCCTTGAATGGCGGCCTGCGATTGGTCAACGTACTTGGACGCCCCGCTCGCACGCACGCTCTAGCGAAAACTAGTACCTGCACGCGACAGCACACGCTGGAACTTTAAATAAAATGATATACTCACCTTCCTCTTTATCAGCCAACCTCGACTCTCCGCATTCAATGGTGCTCAGAGCTCATAATTGCTCACTTGGTCTATCTTCATCACAATGTGGCTGTCCTCAACCCAAAAGATGTAAAGCTGTCAAGTGTCTGAGAGTCTATGTGAATGGCTCTATAAGCTAGAAACCTCACATTAACCCCACCAGCCACCGAAAAAATAGGCAGCTGAGTAGCAAATAAAAGAAAATGAACCAGTAACTGAAATATTTAATCAATCATCCTAGTAAAAAGATCTTCACTGTTCGTCACTGTTAGAATTTAGAGTCGCAGTAGATGACCATCCCAATGAAATAGTTGTCTGATCATCGCCAGTAAACAGAGCCGTCATCATCTCCTTGATCGATGAAAAATTTGAGAAGAACCCGACGGTAACATCATGTTTTCTATATCTCGGTTCAGGCTCAGATTCTGTGAAAGCGTAAGAGCACTGAATGTTAAATTTGTATCGTTAAAAGACTTGGAGTTTGAAGGTCTTAATAGTTTGATACTGCAGAATCTTCTTTGTCAAGTTCCAATCTGAAGGGGCTTCTAGACCGTGCGTCAATTTCTCAATTTACTCGTAATTTCAAAAATTCATCACTAAGTGTAAACCTTTTCTTCTACATCCGCTGTGTGCAAGTTTACAATATTGTATACACTGGTTTTGTTACGAGTATTGCTTGCTTTTTTCTTCCTTTTTCGAGTCAAAAAACAATAAAAGTTTTCTCGTCAGCTGCCTAGCACCTTCACTTTTATAATGTACTTTTACAGCTTTTTGCGTTGATTTAAACACCTTAGACATTGGGTATGTCATGGCGCATTAAAGGTTAGCCATAATTCGCAATTACAAGTGCTGGCATCTCACATTATAATTATGTCAGATTGTATTATAGGGGCACGGGCACGATTGTGGGTACTCGTGAGGTGGTGGTGGGCACGGTGATGGGTGGTAAACTCTTTGGTGGACTGGGTGATGGTCGGCAACACTTTGGTGGAGGGCATGAAGATGGACATTTTGGTGGGCAGCCAGGTGGTGGTGGTCATGGTTTTGGTGGGCACCTACGTGGTGGGCAGCCAGGTGGTGGTGGGTACAGTGGTGGTTGGCAGGCAGGTGGTTGGCAGCCAGGTGGTAGTGGGCATCGTGGAGGTGGGCGGCCAGGTGGTGGGGGGCATCGTGGAGGTGGGCGGCCAGGTGGTGGTGGGCATCGTGGTGGTGGGCACGGAGGTGGCGGGCACACAGGTGGTGGTGGGCACGAAGGTGGGCACCTCTGTGGGCACGGTGGCGGTGGACAAGGCGGTGGTAGGCATCTTGGTGGGCTGGGTGATGGTTGGCAGCACGGTGGTGGCGGGCATGGTAGTGGTGGACACGGTGGTGGTGGGCACCTTGTTGGACATGGTGGTGGTGGGCAGCCTTTTGGGGGTGGGCAGCCAGGTGGCCGGTTTGGTGGTGGACAGCCCATTTTTTCTAAGGACACCTGATAATCTTTTCAATGATGGTAATTATTTTGCTAAAATTGATTTTGGTACGATTGCGAGCGCTGCTTTGTGTTAGGATATTATTTTAAAGCACGCTATTGGGAATTGTTTTAAAATAAGTAACATGCATGGTTGCGAGCATTGTTGTGGGTACTTTGGCGAGCTGTGTGATGAACACTTAAGTAGGCACGGTTCTGGACTCGGCGATGGACACGATTATGTTTTAGTTGTTGCGAATACGCTGGTGGTAATGCATAAATTGTAACTAATGCAAAAATAATTTAAGAAACTAAGACTTGAAGACATCTGAAGTTTTTTTCTGTTGTCTCAGTTCTTTTTGCAATACCCTTTATCAGACATAAGGATAAATTACTTTCTTTTTTGGAAACCTTTTGCCATTTATGTTTTTATTTAATCATAATTTACAAAAACTAAATTGTTGTGGTTACGACTGACACCCAAACAGCGTGTGACAGTTTAACTGTTTGTCTGACTGGCAGAACAATATACTTGGCATCACAGAGTCTTTATAAGTCGAACAAGAGTCCTTTTGCGCATGGTCTTACTCGGAACTAACACCGATTCTTGATGAACGCTGGCAACTTGCACATGCCAACCCCAAGTAACAAGCGTCAAGGGCAGGAAGATAATAATAGCTGTCAAAATTCCAGATAATTCTAGTTATTACTGCGGGACTTCTCTAATGAGACGAGACTCTCAGAAGTTAACGGCACGTAAAAACCTAAATATGTTCCTGGAGCTTAGATGACTTGTTTTTGAACAAAATCAAATCTTGTATTGTAGGGAGCACAGATAGACACTTCCAAACGATTGACTGAGAAAAAATGGTTTTAAGGACCTCAATCTCACTTTAAAAGACCTGTCTATAGACACACCCCACACGTACCTATAGGTTTGATTAAAAAAGTTTCTTTAGTTTCAGTTCCATGGGAGACACCCCTTATTCTTTTATTTTTTCTGTTTGTATAAAAATTGTAAAGCGGTTCACAGAAAACATCTACTTACCAAGTTTCAACTGTCTTAATAGTTTCCAAATAAAGTGGCTGTGACATACAGACGGATAAACAGACGGACGGACAGACAGACATGACGAATCTAAGTATAACGGTTCCGTTTTTTGCCATTTGGCTACGGAACCCTAAAAATGAGAAAATAAAAGAAAATTTACAGTAATTGGAAGATTTAATCAATCATCTTAGTTAGAAGGTCTTCATCATCGTCAGAATCTAAAGTCGCAGTAGATGACCTTCCCGATGATATAGTTATCTGATCAACGCCGGTAAACAGAGACGACATCATCTCCTTTATCGTTGAAAAAATTTGAGATGAGCACGCCGGTAACATCATGTTTTCTACATCTGTAGGACTCGGAGTCTGTGAAAGCGTGGGAGCATCGAATGTGGAATTTTGATCATCATAAGACTCGGAATTTGAAGGCTTTGGTAGTTCATAAACCAGGCAATCACTTATCATTGATACTGCAGAATCTACTTTGTCAACTACAAACCGTAGGGGATTTCTAGATCGTGCACCCATTTCTGATTTGTGCGTATCAATAATTGTAACCTTTTCCTTTACACCCGACGCGTCCACGTTCATCATCTTACCGTCAGGTTTTTCCGAGTCAGAAGAACTTTTAAAATTTGCCAACTGCCTAGTACTTTCACTTTCAATTGCTGTATCAGCTTCTTGCATTGATTTGAACGCCTTGCACATGAGGTCTGTCATGGCACATTTAAGGGAACCTATAACAGGTTGGTTTCCAAATCCAAGTTGTGGCATAACATCGCGAGAAGATGTCTCAGATGGCAATAAAGTATTTGAGATGTTGCTTGCATTGGGGCATTCATTCGGACATAGAAACTTTTTGCTGGCTCTAGAGCTAGGGCACGCTGGTGGTGGGCATCGTGGGCGGGGTGGGCAGGGTGGGCTGGATGGTCTAATACAGTTCTTTGCTGTACATTTACAAGCTATGCCCATCATTGATTGTATTGATGACATCAGTTTATCAAGACCGGACTTAGGAGGCCCTGAACACTGGCACGGTGGTGGTGACGGGCACTTTGGTGGGCAAGGTGGTGGTGGGCACTTTGGTGGACACGGAGGTGGCGGGCACTTTGGTGGACACGGTGGTGGAGGGCACTTTGGTGGACACGGTGGTGGTGGGCACTTTGGTGGACACGGTGGTGGCGGGCACTTTGGTGGACACGGAGGTGGCGGGCACTTTGGTGGACACGGAGGTGGCGGGCACTTTGGTGGAGGGCATTTAGGAGGGCAAGTTGGTGGCGAGCAGCACCTTGGTGGTGGGCACTTTGGTGGGCAAGATGGTGGCGAGCAGCACTTTGGTGGTGGGCACTTTGGTGGGCAGGGTGGTGGTGGACACTTTGGTGGGCATGGGGGTGGCGAGCTGCATTTTGGTGGGCAAGGTGGTGGCGAGCAGCACTTTGGTGGTGGACACTTTGGTGGGCACGCTGGTTGCGAACACGGAGGTCGGCACACAGGTGGGCACGGCAGTGGTGGGCTACAAGGCGGAACGTACGGTTTGGGGCACGTGTAGGTGGGACAACTTTGTTTTGTACATTCCTTGCAAATTGTCGGTTCTCCCTCCTTACCGCAACAAATTTTCAGATGATTTTTTTCCGGGCAGCATGGTTTTGGTTTTGGGCATTTTGGTGGTGGACATCGTGGTGGACACGGTGGTGGCGGGCATTTGTAGCATAGGTTATATGGCTGGTTTTCAGGGAACTCTGTGGAAACTTTTATAACAGCATTCGTGAGTAGTAGCTCGTTACTACTTAGACTGTCAGGAGGATTATCTTTTAAGTACGGCTTTATAACTTCTTTGCAATAACTGTATCTGTTTGAGAAGTCACATAGTGAATTACTATCCGGTTGAATCTCTACTGTGGTACCTTCAATGCCGATGGTATCTGACTTTGGACAACCCGGATCTTGCAACACTTGAGATAATTGAAATGCTTTTACTTCACTTCTGTAGTCAAGATCTCTCGGTAACGGTAATTTAAACAATTTTGATGAATGTTCTAAATTCTTTGTGATATTTTCGTTAGTTTGGGTGTCTTTGTCTAGAATTTCAAAGATAGCACCAGCACCACTGCCTTTCAATGCGAGGTTTATAGGAAGCATAATAAGTACTATCTAGTTCAAAGGTTTATTTCTTCCAGCGTTTCCGAGTTACATTTTGATGGAGTTTAGTGTGTTCATTATTAATCTTATTACTTTAAACTGACGTCATTTCATAGTTTCACTTCGGTTTTTACATAATATATTATTTACGAGGTATTCATGGTTGTTGGTGACGTTTGTTTTACATGACCTTTTGGTATAAGTTTTTAACATGTCACAAAGAAAAATGACTATTGTTCTTAAAAAAATACTGGGCTACCAAAAAGTATGTCTTCATTATTTTATACACCACACTGCGGTCCCAAAAACAGACTGCTGATCATCTGCTGACGTAGCTTAAAAAGCTGTAAAGCGGAGATGGGTCTACATCATCATCATCATCAATGGATATCAATTCGTTTACAAGTGCGTGAGCACTTATGGGTGGTTCTTCAGAGACAACATTTTCGATGTCTTTGCGTGTATTTTCTGTGACCAACCTACAAAACGGCATGTATTTTTTTTTATTGTACAGTTTATGTCAATTGGAACAAATTATATTTTTCAAATAATTGGTGCCTAGGAAAAAAATATTTAAAGTGTGTTCTGCTGATTCATATATAGCATGTCCGTATGTCATTTTCCGGAACAAAATGGTCGATGTCGCATTTTCCCTTTGATAAATTATATTAAAAAAAAAATATAAATATATATATCGAAAGGACATGAGTTGTCCTCTTACAAAAAAAAAAACCGGCCAAGTGCGAGTCCTACTCGCACATGAAGGGTTCCGTACCATCGTAGTAGGGGAGTCGCTTTTTATTTTTTTTTTTTAAATTATTAAAAATATTTTTATTATATGATGTAACTAAAAATTTATGCTTTTCGCAATTTTTCCTTTATCTGTGTTATAAGACGTTGCTTCGTACCAAATTTCAAGATTCTGAGTTCACGGGAAGTACCCTGTAGGTTTTGATTCCCTTGCGAGTGTCGAACATTTGCGGCATAAACGGGAGTATCTTTTGATCGCGTTGACTTAGAAGTTTGATTTTTTCACAGCTCCAAGAGACCATAGACTTGAGTATTTGATATGAATTTCAGCTTGATACCTCCACGCGTTCCTGAGAAAAAAGGTCTTGACAGACAGACAGACAGACAGACAGACGGACAACAAAGTGATCCTATAAGGGTTCCGTTTTTACCTTTTGAGGTACGGAACCCTAAAAAGAGTATTATTTTAACTATGTTAGTGTGTTTATAAACAAATAAGTAAGAAGTGTCCGGCGTATAATACTGATTCTGATTGGCCTGTTGGTCTAGTGGTTAGTGACCCTAACTGCTATGCCGGAGGTCGTGGGTTCGATTCCCACCCAGGACATATGTTTGTGTGATGAGCACGATCATTTGTTCTGTGTCTGGGTGTAATTTATCTATAATATGTATGTATTTAGAAATATATAAGTATGTTTATCAGTTGTCTAGTACCCATAACACAAGCTCTGCTTAGCTTGGGACTAGATGGCGTTGTGTGATAGTTGTGGAATATTATTTATTTTATTTTTATTTATTCATGTGGCTTAAGCTTTGCTTGACCGTACTTGGTGGGGTAATAATAATGAGAGCCTGGCTTCCTAAGTGGGAGATCCCCTTCGTCCAACGGACGAACTAGAAGGTGGACATGCGGTTGATTGGCTTAGATCTCGGTGCTATGAATTTTATTTTATTTATTTAGGGTAAAACAAACAGTAGCACAATAAAAATTAAACAAAATATCTTAAATCTAACATTTTTAATCAATTATGCTACCCACTACGTTTTCCGCGGAAAGGTATAGGCGTGAAGGTAAATGTGTGATGCATTTGTGCTTTGGTTCAGGTGGCATTGTGATTACACTGCTTCCTTAATATTTTTTTTTTTAATTTCAATTTTGGTTTTGTGTGATGCTGTTGGGTTTCAGATTCGTGTAGAAAGATAACAATTCTGAAATCTGTATGTATGATGAGTTATGCGTGATTGTAGGCAAAACCCTGATTCATCTGTGCCTGACTCATGTGGTCAAAAACCTATATAAATCATAAAATAAACTAGTTTTGCGCCTCTCCAGCAGGAAAGGAGAGCCTTTGTTGTGTTATTTTCTTTAAGTTTTGACCGTGAGACTCATTTATTACTAGCTGTTGCCAGCGGTTTTACCCGCAATTTGGAAAATCTTCCCACGGGAAGATAAACTCGGGACAAAAACTATCCACATGTACCAAATTGTATCCAAATTCGTTCAGTGGTTTTTGCGTGAAGAAGTTACAAATATACACACTCATACACAAACTTTCACCTTTATAATATTAGTGTGATAATATTAGTTTTTACTTAGAAACAACCTTTTGCGATTGAACAAAGCGGGTATAAGCTCAGCGACAAAATAAGCTGCAAAACTGGAATCGCTGATGTGGGCAATAAGACTGCTAACTTGAAGTGAGATTGGGCGGGCCATGTCTGTAGAATGCATCAGTGCTAGAAGATAGGTGTCGTTGCCGAAGATGGCCTAGAAAACGCTGGAGTAACGACTTGGAAACGTGTGACAAATTGGCCAGAGAAAACCACACGAGACGAGTGGAAAGCTCCAGACAAAGGCCCCCCCCCCTATGCCTTTGTCTAGGGACAAAGGCCCCCCCCTATGCCTTTGTCTAGGGACAAAGGCCCCCCTGAAGAAGTTTGACTGGTAGAGAATGCCTTGAGGCATTAAGTCCGCCTATGTACCACTCTTGTACATGAAGTTTTAATAATTAAATTAAATAATAATAATAACTGCTAGTATTTTTGAAGACCTATCTAACGACACCCCACACAATGGACTTTGCGTGAAATAAAAAATCATCCCCACTTTAATGTGTACCGGGGATACCCAATTTTTTTTTTTTCAATTTTACTAATGCACTTTGTCGACGTTACTCATTTGTGTATTCATGCCAAACTACAGTCTTTGAGATACAGTGCGGACGGACGGATAGACAGACGGATATGGCAAAACTATAAGGGTTCCATATTGACTACGGAACCCTTAAAAGGCGTAGACCAAACATAACATCGCAGGCTTTGGTGTATCGTTTTAGGTGAAACAATTTTCGCAGAATAGTGTTTGGAAGTAACGTAGGGAACCCGTTCAATTGGATTCGAGGATGATTTAGATTTACAATTGGATCCGGTAGGAAGCGCTGCTGTCCGGGCAGGACGATGTCTGCCAAGTCCGCTAGTATATAATAATATATAATATTATAAATGCGAAAGTAAGTCTGTCTGTCTGTCGTGCTTTCACGCCAAAACTACTAAACCGATTAAAATGAAATTTGCTACACAGATAGTGTATAATCTGAGAGGGCTACTTTTTGATGCGAGAAACGGGTTGCAAGGGCTTGAAAGAGGGGAGATGAAAATAATATAATGTTGGTCGCGAAACCCACCTCGGTCGCGATAACCGACATCTACGCGGACAAAGCCGCGGGCATCAGCTAGTTATTGATAAAAGGAGACCCTCCATTCACCCATTGCACTCTTTTGCCATGCTGAAACGTAAACGATATAGTTTTTCTCATATTGTTTTTTTTTTATTGAAAATGA
This sequence comes from Diarsia rubi, assembly GCA_932274075.1. Lineage (NCBI taxonomy): Eukaryota > Metazoa > Arthropoda > Insecta > Lepidoptera > Noctuidae > Diarsia > Diarsia rubi. The sequence continues at coordinate 2,394,800 of OW026437.1, read as the reverse complement.
AATAGTTTTTTTAGTATCCCTTAAACAGTAAATTATTTCTTCTTTTTTGCAGCTGCAGCTCTAGCATGAGGATTGTTTAATTCGCAACAAATTTTATCAGATTCCATCTTCAGCCTTTTCCTGTTTTCTATTTCCTCTGGACTATCGGGACATGAGAGCACCATTGGCTTTTGAGGACCAGGTGGCCCTAAAAGTCCAGGGATCAATGGAGGCGACTTCGGTTTACAGGGGTCCCGGGAAGGGCAAGGGGAATTTTCTGCCGCCTCCTCTTCTTTTAGATTTCTACAAGGACTTACGTATTTCTTTTCAGCCATAATGTATGTACCGTAAGGTCTTTTATTCTGTGAGAGTAGTTGTGGTTTGTAGCCGGTTTATTCTGTTCCAATGTTTTTTTTTATTTTACGGATGTGTTGGTGAAAAATTTGTGCTGAAAAGATTTTCTGTTTTACTGATACTGTACGTTGTTTTAAAGTAATTTATTGTCAGATATTCTTTGACAGTTAGTACTAATTTCTATCACTGCAGCAAAGAGTACTGCTAGGTGATTTTGCCAGTCTATGGATCTGATGATGTCTGAAACAAAGGAGGTGACTGCTGAGATGACGAGTAATAGAGAGTCTGACCAAGAAAAGCTGTCTGAAATATTTCCAAAGTTTTAATATATTAAGGCACCCACCGTGGAGCGCACGCGCACGCACTTGTAAGAAAATATATGTGGTTGTATCCACTGCAACCCACGGAGAGGCTTCGCATGAATTGACGTCTGTGATACATGCGTGGCTTGCTTGACGGCACGGTTGGCGCAGTGGCTGAGAAATTGGACTGCTGCGCTGTTTGTCGGGGGTTCGATCCCCGCACGTAACAAATATTTTTATGGCCTACAGATAGTTGTTTCGGGTCTGGGTGTGTTTGTGTATGTAAGTTTAAATGTTTGTAAATGCACGCACAATACAGGAGAAATTCCTAGTGTGGGGCAACGTTTTAAAAAAAAAGAATAGGCGGTTACATAGCTCAACGTTGTCGACGTGGGTCTACGTTTTCACTGGAGTACACGAATATGACCCACGACTATGTACAGCTCGCTTATCGATGTACAATCGCTTATTGTGTTAAGGCACGGGCCCACCGCGGTGTACGAAGAGGCTACACACATGCATTTAACTTCGTTTTGTAAGAAAATGTATGTGGTTGTATCCACTGCAACTTACGGAGACACTACGCATGTATTGACGTCATTGATACATGCGAGGCTTGCTCAAATAGGCGGGTACATAGCTCAATGCGCTCGACTTTGGTTTACGTTTACACGCAATTTCACCGTGAGCCGTGATTTCTAATAAAAAAAAATGCCTGTGTGTCGATATGCCAGCTTCTATACAAAAAATTTCAAACTCATTTGTTTTCTTTCTCTTCTTGTTGCCGTACTCAGAGACGTTTATTGATTACTTAAGTCGTCACTTAGTAAAGGTTTTGTATGTCAGATCTTTACTAAGAGATGGCAAGTAATTATTAACCATCTCTGAGTGCGTAGTTAGAGTCCACCAGACAACACTCGTTTGGTTGGAGAACCGACCCTTTTCTAAGAAAAATGAGTAGATTTGCACCCTGTTCTTCATATCTCTATACAGTGTGATTCTTTATAATGTGCACATATCGAAATGAGGGAATCTATGCTTAATTTTATCGACGGAAAAAATATTTAAAAAAATCTAAATATTTTTTAATATTTTTTATGGAATTTTCAAAAATGTTGTCCGCTGTTGTGACCCCAATGTAAAGAAAACGGTGTAACTTTTAAACTAAATTATCTATCGCGATGAAACAATTTTATGTAAAAAATTATGAAAAAAAAAAGTTTTTTTGATCAAAAAACGTGTTTATTTTCAATTGAGGGTAGTTTTTTTCCACAATTTTCATTTTACGAGGACGCCTAATTGCTTCCAATCATTATGGAGTTTGTTTCATCGCGATAGATAATTTAGTTTAAAAGTTACACCGTTTTGTTTACACTGGGGTCACAGTAGCAGACAAAATTTTTAAAAATTCCTTAGAAAATATTAAAAAATATTTAGATTTTTTTTTTTAAATTTTCCGTCGATAAAATTAAGCATAGATCCCCCCATTTCGATATGTGCACATTATAAAGAATCACACTGTATAAAGAAAATGTAATATCGAAGTGTAAATGTCTAAAATCACTTGATTTTCTATATTTAATTGTAACACCACAAATAAAGATTTCATTTTAACTCAACCAACTTTACTTTCAACCAACCGACTACAAATAAAATATCAAAAATCTGTTAGTCAAGCTTTTATTTAGACCAAACTAGTTTTAACCTACAGTTTAATTTTAAGAAACAGTCCCATTTTGTGGAATGACAGCGTTATTAGTATGACTAACTGTTATAGAAGCCTAGATTTTTAGCTAACTTGCTCTTCTTCATCAATTTCATCCTCATTTGGTATTCTGGCCCACAATGCTTCTATAGTGGAAAGAGTGACGTATAAAACCAAATGCCTAGCTACTTGAGCGCCTCACTATAGACACAATTACAAAGTCATTGCTTTATGTACAGATGGTGTTCGTAAGGCGCGCGAGGAGCTAGTTAAAGACGAAAAATTATAAGACATTTTGAGGGTCTTAAAACTTTTTGTCTTCTGTATCTATACTAATTTTATTCTTATACAGTTCTTGTAGGAGAGATTTGTGTCCTGTTAAAGCAATTTCATTAATAACTCCACACAATCTGTTGTCAGTTCTTTGACTTGGCAGAGCATTCTTATTCACTAGAGATTCTGTTTTAAAGTACCAAGTTTCTTTAAAAACGGTGCGTTTGTTTGAATTGTATTAGATGCTTTGTTATCTTCTATTTTCTGAGGGATGTGTAGTTTGGTTGCTTCATTATCTCAAGTCGATTAGATGTCTTCTTTATTTTTCTTGCCCTTTGCTTTGCTAAACTTTTTAAACGTTTCAGGTTTACCGCCTGCTTGCTTCTTGTCAGGACACATGGCATTTTCGACGGCAGTGTGACCTACTTCGTTGCGCTTATCTGTTGGCGATGAACCTGAAGGAAGTATTGGCTTATGTTCTATTACCTTCTTTTTCTTCTTAGCAGGCATTTTTGCATCTTCTGCTTTCGTTTTTCACAAAATAACGACTAGGATTTCTTGATAACAAAAAAAAAAAAACTTAATAGTAAAATCTTTGGTGTTCCAAGTTTTGTTACATATTCATTACGCTGTTATTACAAGTTATTACAAACAATTTTATTAAAATAAAGCCACCGTTCGAATTTTCGTTTTGCTAAAATTATTTTCTTGTCGTTTTGTCCGAAAAGTGCTAAATGTCAGATTGTTTTCTTCTTTCTGACAAGGTTCGTGGTGTTTTTGACTGGAAACTTTTTTATTATTTACTCTAGTCCAAAAAGTAGTTCTTCTAAACGAGCTTTAATTCCCCGGCTGTATGAGGCTGCAATACACTGGGTGACACCGATGGATTGAGATCAAGCCCATGAATCAAATAACTACAAACAAACTGTGTGAAGAATTAGACTCTATATTTACAACGTTTGGTTTGCCACAATTTTTGGTGTCTGATAACGGGACACAGTTTACCTCCCGGGAATTCCAAAATTATTGCAGAGACAAGGGTATTCTACATATTAAGTCATCTCCATATCACCCGAGGACTAATGGCTTGGCAGAACGCCTGGTTCGTACTTTCAAAACTAGAATGTCTTCAAGTGCGAGCGATGGCATGACCCTGAGAAGGAGGCTAGAAAACTTCCTATTTTCCTACCGTATAACACCTCATAGTGCCACCGGGAAGAGCCCAGGTGAAATTTTGTTTGGGCGTCGGTTGCATTGTGCTCTGGATAACGCGCGGCCTAACCCTAAAAGAACTCTGCAACACAAGCAGATACAGGCAAACATTGAATCTGAGAAACGAATCCCATCTTTTAAAGCAGGTGACAGTGTTTTTGTTCGCGCCCGAGACGGATCGCGATGGCTACCTGCTACAATATCAAAGCGTACGCACAGATATTCTTACGCTGTGAAAACTTCAGACGGTGTAGAGAGGAGATATCATGCAGATCATGTGCGTTTCCGCATAGCAGACTCAATCAGTCCAGCTGTTACTGATCTTCCTCCTCTACCTTCGTCAACACCTGTTGGACACCCACTAACACCTCCGTCCACACCTCATTCTCGCCCTTTGCCTCGATCCACACCTACGCCTCATTCACTAACTTTTTCCACACCTATCAGACAGCGTTCACCATTATTCACATTTAGCAATCAGCCAGAGTCACCTCACCCAACGCCTCAACTAACCCAACCATCAATTTGGTCCTCCTGCCAGACTACTCAAGACTCGCCTGATATAAATCCAAATGTGATGGAGCACATCGTTCCAAGTTCATCAGGCACACAGAATCAAGCGGGCACTCCACGACAAGCCAGCGCTGAGACACCTGGTCTCCCGCTGGCCACGGCTGTCTTGCAGGGAGCACCAGCAAGGCGCAGTGGGCGCACCACCACGAAGCCACGACGTCTTGTCGAGGAGATGTCGTAGCTTCGTTGGAATGGACGAATGTTATATACCTACCTCTATGGTTGTGACATTCATGTTTACTTAGTTACGATATTAAATAAAATATATTCTTGTACGATGATTGTAATTTATTTCAGTAACAGTTGGTAAAATTACAATTATTAAAATGATACGTAGTTGTAGTATGTTTTTTAATTATGTTTTCGGAAAATGACTTGGCATTTTTCATGTTTTTCCACTTTAAGAAATTTTCATACGTGGTTATGTATCTGTCCTTGGATATTGACGGCAGCAAGCTGTCGCATGCGGTTCGCGCTTCTGTTAGTATATCCGGTGGAGTTGAAGTAATATATTGCTCATCTTCATTATTGAAAGTTGTCATTTTTAGATATTCACAATACAAGTACAAAGAAAAGAAAATTTGAGAAAAATGGCGCGAGGATTATTTTCTGCCGTGGCTGCGTGAAAATGTTGGCAAAGACACTAGAGCATGCAGCCAAGTTTTTAAATTACCGAAAAAACGGTTTTTTTTTAATTTAAAATAAACTCAATCTGTGAATGCACACTGTTGCTTTCCCGCCTTTTTGATTTGTTCGAAATTTGAATAGCAACAGCGCGCTGCTCACTAGCTGGAGTCGTGCAGCGGCGTGAGTTCCAAATTTGAAATGGCAAATAATACCGTTATGGAATTTGTATGGACTATAACTTAACTATTTGCTTTGGTAACAGACGCGTTTTTTATGACCCTCTTTACATATTTAAAACCGGTGGAATTACATCAGCTTTACGAGCAAGGGTGTTAAAAAAGTACTAAAGTAGTGCCGGGCCAACTTTTTACCGATTTCCAAAAGGAGGCGGTTCTCAATACTTCGGATCTTTTTTTTTATGTATGTTCCCCGATTACTCGAAAGTGCCTACACCGATTTCGATTTTTTTGTTTTTTTTATGAAAGGGTACATTTCCCAGGTGGTCCCATGATCATCAAGTCAGGATCTGATGATGAGATCCTGAAGAAATAGAGAGAACTCTTCAAATTTTATAGGCACACATGAAGTGATTTGAGTAGTTTTTGGAAGTGTACCTTCTCGGAGTGATCCCATTTCAATTTGGAGAAGGTCTCAAGAAGAACTTCGGTGAGAGGCGCAACTCCTCAATAAATGATAGAAAATGGAATGGGATTGCTGAAATCTCATGTCAGTCTAGTGTTTACACCAGTTTTTAACAACATCACGACGGGTACGCTTTGAAAGCACATGTGAACCACTAAAAAGTGAAAATTAAAAAATAAGACACAAATAATTGAAATAAAAAAACAAAATTTAGAACATAAATCATTTTCTGAAGTCGGTGGAAAAAAAAATCGAACAAACGAAAGTCACCGACTTCAGAAACTGATTAATGTTTTAAAGTTTGTTTTTCACTTTTTTGTGTTTTGTTTTTTGTTGAATTCGGATTTATTTTTTGATAAAAAGGTTTTTTATTTTTTATTTATAAATAATATTCCACAACTATCACACAACGCCATCTAGTCCCAAGCTAAGCAGAATTAAGAAAACTATGAGATGCCTCTTGCTCAGGAGTATCTAAAAACACCTCAGGTAAAAAAACAACCACAAAAATTATTATAAAATAAAAGTAATCAATTTTTATAAACTCATATGCTTTATTTCGTACTGGTGCGTTTGCCTTACAAATATACTTATTGAAAAATTAAACAGAAAATTCCATGTTTTTTATTAAATCATTTATCTATTATTATGACGTTCACTTAACGATATGCTTCCAGAGATTAAAAGCAACACCAAATTATTTAATAAATAGGAAGGAATTATAATGCAAAATATAATTATAATACAAAAATGAGTAGAATACTTTATACAGCTCAGACCTTTATCTAATAAATACAAGAATTACAAATTCCATTAGTTAACAAATACTAAACAATGTAAGTAATAGAAAACTTTAAAATATGTTACTACACGAAATCATTAAAATATTCATTTAAAAAGGCAAAAAATTAAAGACTTTTCATATTTTGGATATCAGAAAAAGGCCCGCTATTTGTATCTTTGGTGAATCGTTATTGCTTTCTTCATATAAAATATAAACTATTATTACACTGCGCTGTATACTAAAGACGTTACAATCTTTTTTTAAGTCTTTGGTGTTTTTCTAAACTGTATGACGTATGTTTTAAAACAATATTAAAAGCATGCTCATCGGATTTGAGAAAATATTTACATTTAAAAAATCTCAATAATAACTTTGAGAACATAATAATCAATAATAATAATAAATGGACGGAAACGATAAGATTTCGTAACTAATATTTTTCACAATAAAACAATTATTTGAACTTATTATTTTTATATAATTATGGCATACAGCGTGCTAATTTGAACATGCTATACACGTATAATTAAAAACTAACCATTTTATATAAAAAGTACAAAAAAAACACGAATAATCTCATAGTAATTTCAAAAATAATCTAAATAATATACTAAGCAGTTGACTTGCAAAGTTTGTTATATAGCTTCTTCGGAAGCATTACATTTAATAACAATACAAAAGAAATAAATTAGATAACTTATATAAATGATAACGATTTTAAATGTATAATAAATGTAAAATCTTTATTCCATTGTGCACACAGGACAGCTTAAATAAAAATAAATGGAAGTTTAAAAATTAAATGTTACACAAAATTACTCACTACTTTGTAACTATGCTGAGGTAAAAAAAGAGAATTAACCTTAATCCTAATAATGACATTAAATGAATTACATTTACTTTTCATTAAAATACATTATTTACATCTTAACGTAGTGAAGTAACTTTGGCTTTCTGAACTTTCATTTAATTAAAGATAATGAGTATAAATGAAATATAATTTGTTTAAATGTTCAAGAAAGCAAAAGTCAAAGCGGTACTGACCTGGTTAAAAATTAGGGAAATAATTGTAGAATATTATAAAGGATTGTACAAATATATTAATTTATCTACAAAAGGAGATTGCCTATAGAAATAAAACTAAATTCTCACATGATCGATCGATATACATTTATGTTTAGTGTCCGTTTTATCACTTATGTTTTTTCGTTGTTATCCGCCGACTACTACTCGCACGGCGTACGTTGATATCTGGAATAAAAAAAAAATGTCATCAATTTGGTATTAATTTAGGCAGTCTAAAATACCATTCCCTATTTATTACTTATTTGCAACATTGATACAATTTCGAAAAAAACTTGGTAGAGGTTCACGCAGGGGCGGGGGATCGATACAAAAAATTTGCCTATAGGTACTTAGAGGAGTGAAGACAGTCCCATCAATCACAGTTGATGATGATGCCATGAGAGGTTTACGGTGACTCCGCTGGGGCTGCGGGTCCCGTCGGGGCTGCGGGTTGTTTAAAAGAGATACCGCGGCTTCGGCACAAGGGCTAATAAGGAACATGGGTGGTTTTTACTCAGTAGAAGTCTGATACTCCCTACCGCTCTGCCCAGAGCGGTAGGAGCGATTAATTTAATTACCACCTTAAAAAAAAAATACGGTGATAATTCAAAGTTTATTTAATACATTCTTGTTAGCTAAGTTAAGCCGGAAAAATAAATTGGTAGGGTTCAGCATGGGAAGGACACGACGTAAGTACATACTCTTACAAAAAATAAAGAAGATGATCTTACTTATTCCAAAAATGGTTTTTGAAATCAACATCACTCTATATAATTATCTAAATCATCTATTTTTCAAAAGAAACGATGGGTAGAGTGAGCGAAGGATGATGTTATGGCTAGGAAGGAGGCGACTGCTGACATGGCGAGTGGCGATTTTAAAAAGTATGGAAGTAAGTGGATGTAAGTGTGAAAGAAAAGACATGCTACGTCGACCGTAAATAAATTAAGAGGACAGGAGAATGATAATGGTTTTTGAAATCTACAAAATTTCGTACACCGTAATCTACATACCTACTTCCTTTCATTAAAATCCTTCAAAAACTAGCTTTAGTCCTCGATTCCATCGGAAACCATTTCACCCGAGAACCTCAATCAAGCTTCATCTCCTTAATCCGAACAATGGAATGCAAGCAATCAATTCGTTCCATACATTCGCCATACTGAAAGCACTTCCCTCCGAACTTTAAAAGTGTTCGTACTAGAATCACTTAAACTTAATACGCTGTAAGTTATCCAGGCCCTGAGGGACTCCTGTGCCCTTTGTCGGGGTCCGTTGGGACAAATATAGGGACAGGACAACAAATGTGCGAGTGTGGCCCCATTGTGTGTCCCTGATTTATTTTTTGTCGATTAATTTAGTTGTAATGATGGTATTTCTTTATGTTATAGTGATGACAGGGTTGTTTTTTTTGCTGTCGATTTTTAACTGCTACAGCTGATGGAGAGTAAAGTGTATTTTGGGCGTGATTCACCGGTTACTACACCAGTCCTATTATAGTTATGATAAAATATGTTTTTATCTCAATAGAGCAACATCTATTAATTATAATTTAGCTAGGTTTGATTCGGTTTCCGAAAGGCCAAACTTCATGTAACTTAAATAACCGAGAAATCACTGAACCAACCATGATCGTTGCCGATGCGATGATACATAACTTCTACATTATAATATAATATTTTTGTAAATTATATTCAAATCCCTTTTCACATTATTAGCACCACAAACAAACAAGTTCTTCTACTCGACATCACTGCAAATACTCACAGAATTTGCTACAAATCCGACCCCATATGAATATCAAAACACAATATTGCTGCTTCCAAAACTATTAAAGAGCTTTACGACCTAGGATCGAAAGATCATTTTGGTATGATATTTGGGTTTATTGATACAGAAATAAGTTTGTATAGTACAGTAGCTTTGATGTAGCACCTATGGGATTGGGAATTTGTATGTAATTTGATGGTGGAATCAAAACAGTATATTGAACGAGTGATTCTTTATACTCGTTCCAATTGTCAGTGAATTTTCCAAGGGATTTAAAGGGCAATGGTTTTTTATTTGTTGAGTGTCGGTGGATTTTTGGGATGAGCTAGAATATTACTTACGGTTGTTAGATAATATGGTTACAAAATGAGAAAATTTTTAGGTCGGAATAGAAACTACTAAACTAATAAAAACTTGCCTTTTAACTCAGATTATATCAAAGAAATTACTAGTGCAAAATGCAGTCCTGCAGGGTTATTGCGTATCTTTTAGATGACAGTGGCTATCATATTGTCTATGAATTAACTGTCAAATTGGTTATGGTTTAGTACAAAATGGAACCATTTGACAGTATTGATAGGCACTATAGGTTAGCCACTGTCATTTAAAAGATACGCAATAGCCCTGCTGGAGACATTGTTTTTCTTAACATCTATAAAGGCACTAACACTAATTTGTAATGGAAGAAGGCTGGGTTGAAGAGGTATTGAGGACACATGAGGACGTCATTCTTTTTTTTTTTTTGGCGGGTGGAAAGTCATCGAGTAACCCCTCCCGCTCTTGGGCAGAGCGAAAAGGAGTGCCAGACTTCTACTGACTAAAAACCACCCATGATCCTTCTTAGCCCTTTATGTCGAGGCCGCGGTATCTCTCACAACATCTCGCCGCCCCGACGGGCGTCGGCCCTTACGGGCCCCTCCCATGTTGCTGACATCTCTTTGAGGCGCCGACACGGCCTGTCGTCGTCATAAGGCGGACGGACGGCGAGCTAGCCCATCACTCACCGTCCACAGGCCCACGTCTACGGTGGCCAGAAGCCATCACGTGGCCCCCGACACCCGGAGCGCTTGGAGTCTCGGAATAGATCTAAGCACTTAACCATGCATCAAAGTAAATAATTTAAATTAAAATGTTTTAGGACTGTCTTATACAAGATTTTTATTTCACCATAAATTAAAATGAACCTACAATCAATTCACATGGGATCACCAAAAGCCTTCGACATCACCACGCACATTAAGCGTTCGCCGAATTTTAAAGCCTTTAAACCGTTGGCCATTTAGCAGGCTCTGAATAACAAATGGCAATGTGTTGGGTATAAATCTCACTCGTTTATCACTTAAACGGTCACTTTTTAGAGGGTATACCTCAGGGAAGTGTTTTAGCACCTGTGCCACTTAATTAATTGGAAATGTTACATTGGTTTGCTTTGTAGGAAAACATATTTTGGAAAGAAAATACCGAGAATTTGGTAGAATTTGATATTTCACAGGAAGTATTTATTTTTTCTTTACCTTTGATGTTTTTTTGACTACTTATATACTGACAAAAAGTTTTTACGTTATAATTACCCCTGTAAATTTTTCAGGATTTAATAAATCTTTACCAATATTATACAGAGGTAAACTTTGTATGTTTATAAGTTTTTCTGACCTAGTATTGTATCCTCGAGTCTTATGGTCTATATATTAAATCTTGCCCGTGGGTTAACTTCCGATCATAACGCGAGTGAAGCTACATCAAAATTATATATTATATTATTATTATATTTATTATATTATATTATTATTATTTATTATAAATATGTATCCTATGTGGTCATAAAATATATTTTCCTTTTCATCCATTACCTTTTAGTAGTTTTGATTGAAAAACTTAAAACAACCCATCCATCCATCCTCGCAATCTTCGCATTTATTTAATTAATGAGATGAGATACATACCACTTGGACAGTAGGCCGGTGGCCGCAGAATGCGAGTAGGGTCCTCCGTACGGCGAGTATTGTGAGTAGGGCGCTGCGTACGCGTATTCACTGGCTAACGTTGTCGTACCTGTAATGTTACAAATAAACACATTAGAATAAAATCAGAAAGTTACATAAAGCCACTTCAGAACGGCACATACTACTGTCGTTACATACTTCTTTATCTTCGTTCACCATCATTCATTTATGTATCTATGTAAAAATTTTTACATTCTGTGAACAGAGCAAACAGTTTTTTTTGCTATGTACATAAAACACTCTTAATTTTTGTAATTATCTATAAATCCATTATTTGTCCAAGTAGTTGCTAAAAGAAGTAAAGAAACGCAGTAGGCTTTCAAATGACTAAATAGTTTGAAGGCGTAGATATGCAGCAATAGATTTCGATATCAGCAATGTCTTGCAGAATACAAGCTTTTCTTCAAGTGCAATGAGGGTCAATGAATTAAACGTTTCAAAAACGACCTAATCGTTACAATTAGCACCAACGCAATTTCCATTTTGAATAAATACACGTCCTGCCTGCTATACAAACTGAAAGAAAAAAAGCATCTTATAAAAAGATAAATGTTTTTATTTCAGCCTGTCCTTCGAGCACTCGCTTCCTCCTTCCTTCATCGTCTTAAAGAGATACGTCATGTAATGATTTATGGTCTGTCTCTATTGTTCTCTCAAATTCGTTTAATGAGTTAATCGTTTTTGAAGGGGGAGTCTTAAAAGTTTCTAGTAGTAGTTTTACTTTGGCAAATTACAGTGAGCATAGTTATAATAACGGAACCATCATGAATCGTGAATTATTTTTGAACCACCAAATATGAAGTTTTGTTTGGCGCGGGCATTGAACTTAAAACCATTAAACCCAGGGTGGCAGGGTGACAGTGCTAGCTGGCATATTCGTTTTAGAGACTGGTGTAATTACGGAGTGTTATATTTCGTATTATTTATTCACAAAATCAGCGATCTCATTATACGCAACCGCTGCGTTATTTATTAACATCATCCAATTTGATCACTCAGAATCACCACTCAACATTAATAGGCTGTACCCAAAGCGGCACGCCTCAAACAAATTTAACACTAACACGCCCCCTGAACACTTACGCGTAACCACTTGCAACCCCCTCCCACCCTCGGTTTAATATTTATAAACGTGAGCCTAAACCCGTTTGAGCAAGCAGCACTTCTGTTCCGCAGACTCTTGTGCCGGTTCGTTAGCCCAGACAAAGCCCGTATGATCCCCCACCGTTCCCCTCTCTAAAATTATTTGCATAGAGCCCCGAATGAGCTATTAAAGATGTCTGCGTGCCCCCCTCGCCACCCTCTACCAAGATAAGCAGATTGCGGCAGATTAAAGACCAGAAGCGTAAAGAGCAGCCCCACACCGCTCCCTGTGGCACTCCATTTTAGAATCTCTCTTTAATATGCATAAGTGCTAAAACTGTGGGCGCTGTATGAAATTTTATGATGTTATAACGCAGAGAGCATTGCGGGGTCCAAGGAGAAAATTAGATTTCCGACGGAGTGGCTCGGAGTGGCTCACTCGAGTTTGTCGAAAGCTTTCCTGACTTTTTTTACGCTTTTGTTTTCTCAACAGTGATTCTTGCTGTTTATCTGTTCGGCCACTTTTGTTTCGGCTTTCATTGTTTTATTTCTGTGCGTGGATCTTTATTGGGGGGGAGACGCAATTTTATTTGTCCTTTTTGTGCTTTTGTCTAAGCGGTAAGCGGATACTAACATATTTTTGCCAAAATGATCGCCATTTTCCTTTTGTATTCTACATGTTCATTTAATAAACACTGCATTAAAGACAGCTTTCCTTCTTTTAAATATTGAGACCGTTCTCAAAAGATTTCGTATATCTTTACTCAATAAGTAACTTCTAATTTTTACACTTCCTACTTAATATTCAACTAAAGTTATACGGCCCTTACATTCAAGATCTATGTTTTATGGATCCCTTTACTTGGATGGTTTATGTACGAGTTTTACGAATATACTTAGCTTCTATTAAAGTAAGTGCCTAATTTAGTCTTTGTGCTCATTTTATGTCCTAAGCATGGAACGCTATAATCTAGATTTATACTATGCGTACTTAAACATTTCTAAGAGATACATTGTGAAAATTTCACAAATTTTGTTTTATCTGTATATTATTTAATGCACCTAGATTTTGTCGTCTTTGCCTAACCTTTTTCCAAATTTACTAATGAGAAAGGTATGAAGCGCCAATAACGCATTAAACATTTTGTTTCTCATTTCAATTTGTTCCTCAGAACCAGTTCCAGTTTCAATTTTTGGCCTTTGCCCTACACCACTGTAGGGCAAAGGTAATTTATTTCATTTCAAGAAACGAATATTGATCGACGCGCTCCTAAAAGTAGTTTGGTAATTTCAACCTTGCGTTGACCATAATAAAGTCTGACTTACCATCATAATGAGCATACGGAGGGTACGGCGGTGCAGGCGGCTGTAACACCACCAACGCTGCTGCGTCAGGACTCGCAGCCGCCGACGGAGGCTCCCCGCCCGCTCCCCCATTCGAACCCGTGGAGTCGTTTGTTGCTGCAACAAGATCGTAAGATTAGGATATGGCTATGTCTTCTTCTATTGCAATAAGGTATAGTGTATGCTTTTTACTTGTCCGATTTGGTACACAAAGATGGCGTAAGTTTTGATGTGTGATTCTTGCGATGCTCACAGATATGGGAATGACCAAACTTTTCGAGTTTAATCTTAAGAGCCGGTCCTATTGTGCCCTATTTCGGTATTAGCTGCACTTCAAACAACGGGACATGACACCATGACGACTAAAATTGTGATGATACGGTGGTGGTGCTTGTACAACGGTGTAGAAAACATGATAAGGGGACTAGCGGGCCCTTAATTTTCCTTAGTTTTTGTATACCAAAACGAACAAGTAAAAAAAATACACTGTATTATAAAGTAGCTTACAGAGTGGTTGAAGAGATGTTTGCCCTAACGTAGGCAGACGATTGTGCGCTGCCAAAGAGGAAACTGTATGTTATTAATTTTAAAACACGTCTTATACAAAAATAACGAGGGGGAAAAGTCACTCAGAGATTGAGGTTTTGTTGCGGAGCGGACTTAAAAATAACACACACAACATAATACTATTTTATTAACATGATATAAATATAATTTTCTTTTTAGGTCATCATGATCAGAGTAAAGGTGGCAGAATCTGACTAATTCTATAAACCTAGATAACATAACCTCACGCGCATATTTTCTCAAAGAACAAAGGCAGACGTGTACCTTTAGAACACCCCTATGAGGGGGCGAGGCTACTGCCCTAAGCTGAGTGTAAATCAATGGCTACTCTAAAATGAATATCTAACAGTAACAGCCCTTAAGGCTACACTGAGCATCAGGCACCATGACCCTGGCTTTGTATCTGAATTATTTCTGCCCTTGAGAAGGTGACGAGTGGTTAGTGCCTAAACCTGGTGTCAGAGCTTTTATCAAATCAAATCAAAGTTTTCGTGACGCCTATGGACCTCTGACTTGACTTTAAATGCCTGCAAGAAATATTCCTTCAGGGATGCTGGTTTCCTCTCGATGAATTCCTCCACCAAATCAACTGAATATAACACAAAACGCACATAAATCCGAAAAATCAAAGTCGCGTGTCTTGGGTTTGTAGTATACCACTATTATTCGAGAACTTGTTCTTATTTGTGTCTAAACAACTCTATCAATGAAATTCAAATCGCAACAGTTACAAGACCACAGATTATGAGTAATAATTTAATTATCGTTACAAGAAACGCATATTAATTGGTTAAGTAGAGCTTGACAGTAATCAAGAATAATTATATAAACAACGCTAGACACCGTATTTTATCGTGATTGGTTGAGATTGGGCTGAAAATGTGGTTTAAAGGAAAAGTTGAAAAATCATCTTTATGGTATAGGTATTTGCAATCGGCGTGCGTGTATAACCTTAAGTTTGAACGTGGACATGGCCAAAAGGAGTTTAAAAGGATCGTAGTAGGTGGCGTTTCGTGGTTTCTGCCTACACCTAGGGGGAAAAGGTGTGAGTTTATATTATATGTATGACGTATGTATCATCCTACAAAACTTCTTTTTCATTCATACTTCCAGGATTTATAAAAGACGAAACAAATCTGCCTCACAAAAGCAACCTTCGAATCTCGGGCGAAACGACCCGTATTTTAAATCAAGCCTGTAATACTGTTTGGGCCGAAAACGAATAGTTTTCAACTGAATCCTGAAAAAGGTTGACTGTCTGTGATTTACGTTGGCATCCAAGCGTTTTGTGAGCGGCCACAATTTATGTGTGGTCAAATTTATTAAGGTTTCAAAAGATTTTTGAGAGATTTATGTTCATTGATGATTTTTCCTGCATGTGCTGTAGTTGTTGCGTGTGTTCGATTCTTTTATTTTGCACTGTCATCTATTTCCGTGAAATATAGTTGATGGAGATTATATAGGATCCAATTTTGTGAAAAAACAGCTGTGTGGTTTCAGTGACTACGAGTCTAACAGACTCCTCTGCTCTCACTTGGGCGGAGGATCGAAAATTAAGATGTTTTATAAATCAAACCACTTGTCTTCAAGTCTAAGCAGATATTATAGTTAAATACCAGATGTGTTTGTGGAGAGTTTGCTTAACTCACCATCAAATTCCAGTCACTGGGTGAAACAACTGGTTGTCAAAAACATTTTTTTATCGAAAGTTGCATCACTGGAAAACAGTCATATATTAATAATTATTCGGCAAACGACAAGTATATACACAGTTAAAGGACCATCAAATCGCTTTTATTACTTTACTTGATTTCTAAACTTTTTAAACTAACATGACATTTTCAATAATACTGTAAACGGGGTACTGTTTTGAGTTCTTGATATTTTAGCGCTGTCAATTTAAAAACTTACAACAGATAGTTCATCCAAACTTTCGCTCAGGATTCCAAAGGAATTTGAGCCCCCAAGTAACAGTGTCACCATAACCCAAATTCCCATTAACCTAGAGACTCCCCACAAAAATCCATGTCAAGCCAACAGTTATGGTGGCATGAGGACTGCCACCGCAGCAGGTAATTTTCAGGGCGTGACAATGGATAATGATGGCTCTTCTATGGAAGATTATAGAGTTGAACGAAATGGCAAGTTTGCCTCCGTTACTTTTGTCAACTTGATTGTTTCTAACTGTTACTGATTGAATGGTTTGAGTGTTAAGTTTGTACTTGATGTTTCTTGTGTTTTGTGTTTTACTGTTGTTGTGGCTTTGTTTGGCAGTTGATGGTACTCTATGATTTTGTTTCGTAGAATTTTACTTTTAAGTACCTACTTCTTTTTTGCATTTATATGTTTTTTGACTATGGCCTGATAATTACGAGTTATCTTGTAGTACTGCTTTGAGCTCTTTTTAAGACATTTAATAGATTTTATTAAGATTATTCCACGATGGCAAGGAGTGATTTTGTCAAAAAGAAAAGAAGGTGATTTATTTGATGTAACCATAGCCACTGGACACTCATACGTGAATTACAAATAACAGTATCGAAAGACTATTAGCAGACCAAACGTCAGCTGTTTCATACACCTTGTCCGTATAGGCACTGCCCTTTTGTATGAAAAGCAAGTGTGTCTCTAGAATCGTACACTAAAGTCACGCTTACAAGTTGTGAGTTAATGTCCCTTCCACCATGTATGTTGAAAAGGCATACTCGTAGTTTACAAGTCACAACAAAATTGAAAACAAGCAAGCAACACAGCATCTAGACCCAAGTAAAGTAACAATATAAACCACAGACCTTTTAACCAAGGAAATCGGCCGCGGGTCTACAATAGAACTGGTGGGCATCGTATTACACACGCCATGATACGCGCCGACGCAGCTAATGTTACTGAGAGGGATCTACGCGATCCATTCACACACGAGGATGTGGTTGCGACTGTTTTGTGGGAGAAACAAAGTATTTTTCTAGAGATTTATTTTTAGAGAGGTCAATGGAAGCTAGCGGTGGTTGTATTGAAGGGTTACGTTAAGATTGCAAAAGCGAAGTTGAGAAAATTTGCGTATCTCGGATAGGTTTCTTGACACTATAAGAATGAAGTACGACAAACTATGATCACAAAGTAGCGGGAAGAAGTGTTTTTGGGCGAAAAAAAATATTTGGTTGAGGAACATTTAATTTTGACGATACGGTTGGCGCAGTGGCTCAGGCAATGGACTGCTGCGCTACGTGTCGCGGGTTCGATCCCCGCACAGAACAAATATTTGTATGGCCTACAGATAGTTGTTTCGGGTCTGGGTATTTGTGTATGTGAGTTTAAATGTTTGTGAACGCACTCACGAAACAGGAGAAATTCCTAGTGTGGGGCAACGTTTTATAAAAAAAAAAAAAATGAATGGATGCGTGTCATGTCGTGAAGATAGTGTGAGTACGAACGTGGATGTGTATAAGAGTAGAGGAAAACTAAAGAAACGAAGATGGACTGTGTAAAGAACAATTTCATTCACAACAATCCCACAGCAGATTTGAAATAAACCAAACAAAAGCAATAAGACACAAAATCTTCATGAATGAGCTGAACGAATGAATGAATGTAAACGACCAGTTCCCATCGCCTCCGTGTAACCGCAGCCCATTACGTGGTAACCCATCTCAACAATCATTGTGTTATTGATTATTTTACACCTTCATTATCACATGGGAATATTTTATATCGCGAATGTATATTTGTGGTGTATTTTTTTAGAAGACGTTGGTTGGTAGTAGGTAGTAAGAGGTATTTTTACCCGACTACGGCGAAGCCAAAAGGAAGGGTAATGATTTTTAGATTTACTGATACTGATTTTTTTACACACACAAGATCACGCCATTTTGTCATGGGGATGCAGAAGCCACGAAACGCTACCTGCAACGATCTTTTGCCTTGTGCACTTTGATTTAGTCATACACGCACGCTAGTTGCACATCTAACCGAGGTTCTTCAGAGCCTCACCAAATAAAGATGCTGGTGGAAAACATAACCTCCATTTTTATAGTTTGATCAAAAATACACAGCTACTGAAGTTTTTAGACACATTAAGTTCCTTAAGGTTGATGCTTCAGGGTAACCCGCGAAATTCGTATTTTCTTACGATTTTTGCAATTTGCCGTTCAGCACATAAACTGACCGACAAATTGCAAAAATCTTTTCACAAGGAGCTTCACTAACACCACAAACTCGGACCCCAATCACCCACAAACCAATACCACTTACCTGAATGTGGCGTATAATGTGGATGCGCCGCGTGCTCGTAAGGCGTGTCGAAGAGTTCCCCATAGTAGCCCGTAGCCCCACCAGCGGCCCCACCAAGCTCTGATAGTAACTTGTATTCGTCTTTTAGACTCCATTTTGAGGATGACCAGAGCTAGAATGAAAAAAGTAGGTATTAATTCGGAAAGTAAAAAAAATAATGAAACCTCTTCTTATTTTGAAATATCTCCATGACTCACAAAGCACGTTAAACTGTTTGGTCCTAGTTGTGAACTGGATATTTGACAGTCATTAGTATAGTCGCTAAATGCTCAAACTAAAGGGTGTCAACAGACTGGTTGTTAGATTTCCAAGAAACCATAGGGAATTCTACTACCTAGTAACAGGGTTGCAAAGGTCAATAGGGAGTCGCTCTTCGTAAAATGGCTGGTATTCAACTATTTACATCTGGGTACACTGAATGATGACCTCAATGTCTTTTTCATTTACCTGCAATTATCCTATGGCTGTATTTTGAAGTCTGACTGAGTTAGATTGTTGGTTTCCTATGTGTTTACTAACTGACATTGCTGTAATTTATTTCTAATTTTTTTTTTGTAAGACAACCATGTAGATACAATATTATGGTACAGGTGGACATATCCACGAGGCAAAAATATATAGAACTTAGGTAGTCATTTTCTTGATGCCGACTCTAAAAGAATAGAATAGAATACATTTATTTTCAGGTACTCATATTCATTATATTTTCTATCAAGTCAGCCCACTATTAACCGATAAAGATACAATCATAAAGACAGCCATAGATTTATACAAATTAACAATCCGGCTAACATCACATTAAGCGCGGTACGCTCGTACGTCGGCGCGAATTGGCGCGTAAATTCAGCGGCCATCTTGTTCACTGACGAATGGCGGCGGTCTAGCGCTAATGACGTCACTTCCGACCGCCATTACGTGCGTATAAAAGTACAATTAAATCGTGCGTGATTTTTGGATGGTGTATCGGAATTTTGTGGGTTGCTGGCGAATGGAATGCGGCTTCTTGTTGTACAATAATAATGAGAGTGGATTGGTGGGTATTATTGTGTAATGTAACTACAGGTCGTGGACATCTTTTGACTGTGACTGAATGATGACGAAACTGGATTGTGTGAGGAATGATTATGAGAGAGAAGAGTATATG
This sequence comes from Diarsia rubi, assembly GCA_932274075.1. Taxonomy (NCBI): domain Eukaryota; kingdom Metazoa; phylum Arthropoda; class Insecta; order Lepidoptera; family Noctuidae; genus Diarsia; species Diarsia rubi. Next base: position 2,375,086 of record OW026437.1, on the reverse strand, counting down.
ATGCCTTGACGTCTAACGTGTTGCGTCGACCCCAAGTAGAATGGGACAAGACAAGCAGGGCTATTGCGTATCTTTTTAAATGTCAGTGGATATTATAGTGTCCATCGATTAACTGTCAAATGGTTCCATTTTGGTTCCAAACCATAACCAACTGACAGTTAATCGATGGACACTATGGTAGCCACTGACATTTAGAAAGATACGCAAATAGCCCTGCTGGAAGATGATGGTGAGGACGATGCTGGTTTATAATTACTGAGAAGAGTTGACCTAAGTATTTCAGCAAATCATTTTCCAGTCCTAATATTAGCTAAAACAAGGAAAACCTGTTCAGGTGGAGATTCATTGGACTCTACCCTGCAGGACTATTTCGTAACTTTTTAAATATCCACTGATATTTAAAAAGTCATAGTGTCCATCGATTAATTGTCAAATAAAAAAAAAATTAAATGTCAAGCTGGAGTGTATATATGGTGTTGTCCTACAAGCGATGGAACACTTTATATCGTGTCCTACTTGTCTTGTTGTTTGCACATCACAAAAGCTGGTGGATGCTACTAAAAGTGCTAACTCGTCGCCAAAATTTGGGCCGTCTCTGTTTAAATAGGGTATTTCACCTAAAAAATCTAATTAGTCCGTCAGATAGATTTTCAAAAATAATTGGAAACATTCTTTTTTCACGTAAACAAAAGATGAAGACGATATAGTGCTTCGAAAAGTCGCGTCAAGTCGTGTGACGTCACAAGGTTAGTACTTTTTTACCCACAAAGTGACATCAAAAAACCCACTCATGATCTTTGACACGTTTTATTTTCATAATTTTTTATTAATTTGACAAAACAAAAACACGTAGGTGTCTAATATTTTTCGATAATCTAACTTACGGAATAATTAGATTTTTTTGGCAAAATACCCTATTGTCATCGTCACGAAGAAGATAACCTTTATTCAGTACAATATTTCGCATTGTTTTTCTTTTTCATGAATTTTCCAATTTAACATATTTACTATCTCTTCAAAAACATTACTTTTAGCTACACTAATATTATAAAGAGGAAATATTTGTATTTGTGTGTGTGTGTGTGTATGTTTGTAATGAATAAACTTAAAAACTACTAGACCGATTTGAAAATTTCTTTCACCGTTGGGAAGCTACACTATCCCCGGATGACATAGGCTACTTTTTACCCCTGTATTCCCACGGGAACGGGAACTACGCGAGCGAAACCGCGTGACGTCCGCTAGTGTATAATATTGAGCTTAAAATAACGGTACATAGATAAATTTGTGAGAGATTCGTATCCGCACTAGGAAAATCCTGTATACCTAAATCTGATACTTGCTTTTACTATGATGTATGATAGTATGTGGTACTTACGTTGGAGTATATTTGGTCGCCATTGTAATGACTTCTTTGTCTCTTGACGTCGTCTTCCGAATGGCTGTTGAAGTCTCGGTTTTCGTCTGAAACAATGGTTTCGTTATTAAACGTTTTAATGTGGACTGGAAGTATTAACATAGAAGATGAAAATTCAAAATAAGCAGTTGTATTTGAATAGAACCCAACTTCGCTAGACCAGACCACACGCTTGAGAGCAACACCCGGTACAAGTATTTACATCATAACATCACGCTTTTATGCCCCGAAGGGTTAAGCAGAGGTGAATTTAACTAATAGGACAAAAACTGGGCACGAATCCAGACTCAATGGCTGCTGCTAGCTAATTCCTGATGAAAAAACAATGACACTGTGCCTGAACAAGGAATCGAAAACAAGACCTCATGCTCATCTTAAGAGTGCTCGATCCTCAGTGAACACCAAAATAGGACAAATCAGCAAAAAATAATCTCACAAAAATAACACCCAGAAAATAGCCAATTAAAATTTAAAATACAGAGTAAAGTTAGACAGTCTTTAAAATTAATATCAACTTGAACCCCTTTATCAAAACTGCTGCTTTACAGACTCTATGTAGAGTACCTACATAGGGAAAAGTTGTAAGTGATGTTAGTAGAGTATAGGCAATGAAATACTCGCTGCCTCCCCCGGCGAGGCCCGTTTTATGCCCCCTAAAGTTTGTAGGGAGGTGGAGTTATCGATAGATTTTGGGGGAGAGTATTTTTACTGAGAGACTCTTCTAAGAAATATCCGATCGTTTTTAAGTATATCGTTTATAATATAATCTGAACAGGAATGGGAGATAACAATTTAATTAGATTCGCGATACAAAGCAATAAAACTAATGATTTAATCGATTTAATGCTGTTTAATATGGAAATTAATATATTAACAAGTAATTATTTCGATTTGATTACATTTGTGAAATTTTAAATAATCAATTTAACGGTTTGTCAGTCATCTATATAAAACAAATAACTTATCAAATAATTAACGATTGCTGATAAAACATAATTATGGCATTGAATCATAATTCAATGCCATAATTCAAATGCCAAATGAATGCCAAAAAATTAAATCATAATTCAATGCCATATGTTACGTTACTATTTAGTAACAAAATACACAAGTATTAGAATATAAATAATTACAAAGCGCCATCTGATTTAAATTTAGTTTGTGGAATCAACTTATCAATAAGAAAAAGTATCGATATTTTTTTCTCAATTCAGCGCATCACTAGCATCCTTTCAGCCGTAGTGGTGGGCATGAACCGTGACCGCTAAGATTTACTGAGCTATTAAGTTTGCTGCACAAATTGTGACCTTATTATTATTATAACTTCTATCAAATTCTACTCGAGTTTGGAAGAAAGAGTTTAGAAGACGTAACTTATGGTAGTTTCAGTTTTATGGTGTAAGAAGGGTTGAAATCGTCTGCTGAGTCTCGTTGTTTTAATCCAGTGTTTCTAATTTGTAAAGAGAACGAAATATTTTTCGAAGCATTTAGCATTCTAGCTGTAAAGTTTTGATCTCGTTAAGATGAACATTAGTAGTTGACTTAGGCCATTTTAAGGGCACTAGGTACCTATTTCTGACACACTTATAGTTTAGAAGTTCTTGCTAATATGGGACTATCTGCTTACTTAATGATAAGTGAATACTTCTAGCTCCTACAAGCATTCGTGAGTGTCCCGGAGCCACGGTTGCTGAGTCGTTCCACCTCGCAGAAGACAAAAAGATGGCCAACCTACATTCGACGGAAAAGAGGCTGGTTATGGGTGTGGAGTTATGTTGAAAACTATTTTCCCTCTCCTATTCTGTCCTCTGAACCCCAAAAAACCAAAAACGCAGCTAAAGTGTCCTATTTGCTGTCACTGATAAAGCTCAGGCAGGACTCTCAGGTTTGGACCAACAGAAAATAAAATAAATACTGCCGCTCAATTGACAACCAGCCTTTATAAGGGGAGTACCCCTTGTAAAGGCTGGAAGACTGTATTAACTGGGTTATGAAGGTCACTTAGGAAGTCAATCCACATAAAATATTCAGACACCATTTTTTTTTGGCGGGTGGACAATCATCGAATAACCCCTCCCGCTCTTGGGCAGCGCGAAAGGGAGTGTCAGACTTCCAATGACTTAAAACCACCCATGTTCCTTTTTAGACCTTTATGTCGAAGCCGCGGTATCTCTGACAACATCCCGCAGCCCCGACGGGATATTCAGCTGCCTCCGGTCACACTGGAAGCCAAACCCAGCATAATTGAGAAAAGACTGGGCATATGACACGGAGTGTAAGACTAGCACCAAAATTAAAGAAGAAACATCCACCAACTCACCCTGGTCTTCGTGCCTCTTCCTCTTCAAGCCTGTCGCGTTCCCATTATGCAGGCCTTCCACCTGCTCGATGCCGAGGATACCGTTGATGCTGTAGCTTCCCGTATTCGTCACGTGCTGGTCTGTCGTGGGGGAGAGGACTGCTGTCGTGCCCGGCGCGTTGCCTGCGTGGGTTATTACCTACGGAAGGAAAGGTTTTTGTAGTTTAAAACATCCTTAGATAGCGGATTTTTTTCTTGTTTTATAAGGGCAATTGTCTAAGATGTAACAGTTATTAATGTTTGACTATCTTATTGAAAACGGATGATAAGGCTGATCAGAATCACTTTTTATTTTGATTTGTTGAGTTGCAGTAACGAGATAACTTGACGCCACGGTTGGTGCAGTGGCTGTGCGATTGGACTGCTGCGCTGCGTGTCGCGGGTTAGATCCCCGCACGGAACAAATATTTGTATGGCCTACAGATAGCTGTTTCGGGTCTGGGTATTTGTGTATGTGAGGCTTAATGTTTGTGAACGCACCCACGATACAGGAGAAATTCTTAGTGTGGGGCAACGTTTTTTCAAAAACTAACTGGAAGATATGTTTCTAAAGTAAGACATTTATTTGTGCGCGTCACGACAAAACAGAAAATCAACTAAGTATTATATAACATCTCACACACAGTGTGTAACCTATGTTTACAAATAAAATATTCTTATTCTCATAGAGCATAACATTGCGTCTCGATTACTTCCTAGTAGTCTCGGCGCGATCCTTTTATGTACTTAGTTTTCAAGAGTGGAACCATCGAACTGACTTATTGTCGCGGTAGACTTCGTTTTTGGGACAAATTTTCGGATAATAATGATAATAATTGATAGTGTGGGACACTTACAGAAACAACGCTTCCCTGCGCTGAGCTGATCTCCTGTTCTTGTTGCTGTTGCTGCTGATTGTGGGCCTGTTTCGCCTTCTCGGCTGCTTTGTTGCGAACGATCCTGTGGGCAAACAGACAGATAAGTATTTATATAATTTTACACATTGATGGGTGGTGGCTTTAAGTATTTACTCTGGAAAACAGACAGAAACAACAGATTTGTCTCTGAAACAAAAATTAATTAATTCAAAAATATTGAATACGTATTTTTTGTTTTATACAAAAAATACGTATTCAATATTTTTCGATAATCTAACAGACGGAATAATTAGAATCATATTTTTTTTTAAATTAGTAAACATCAATATTGGTTGAGGCGTTCACTTCTTTCCTTCGAAAAGTAAGTGAGCATATTGCCCATGAATAGACTAGAAATGCAAGTGTTGTTTTGATACTTTAACTCAGTTGTTTCTTACAATAAACCCAATTAAAAACCTTCTATGCATGATGCACAATAACAATAAAATTTCAACCTAACAATTTGCCAACGAGCGCTTTTTTGCGACAAAGCGCATCGGAAGCGCGACAAATCGCGGCGACTGCTCTCTATATTGCAAAAGGATGTCGAGTCGCGTGGCGCATAATTCATTGCGGCTTGTGGCATGCCGCGGGAAAATGTCGCAGCGACTTTTTAGTCTTACCGAGTATTTTTGAGGGGTCTTTTAATGGATTATTCATGTCATTTGCCCTAATTATGGAAGATGATCTTATAAGTTTTGGATATTGGCAGTGGCTAGGCTATAAAAAATAGCAATGAAAATATTAAGGGGTAGAAAAATTAGATCAGTGGAAATGCGAGTTTTGAGTCGTGTTGAAATTTCTTTAGAGAAAGCTTTGCCGTCTGTCTAGTTAGGTAGCGGGGTTACGGAAACGTTTTCTATACCTTGATGGTGCTCTTAAAAATAGGTAATCAGCGTAAAAGAAAGTTACTGCGAATAAATTACTGATCCCGAATGAAGGTAAGTGTTTCAAGAAGATATTAATATTCTAACAACCACCTAGCAACAAAACGAATTTCGACCTTTACAAGAATTGCATAATTATATAGATGCACCAAACGTCACTTCTAGTAGAAATTAAAAAAACCGGCATCGTACCTTTCCACCGTTTAAATAAAAGAACTTAAGGTGGAAGCTCACATCTGGCCCGCGAAATGCTAATTTTCTTACGTTTTTGGCAATTTGCAGGCCAGTGCTTGGTTGTATGTTTATGAAAATTTGATTTGCGACTGTAAGACGTATGAAGTTACCGAATTATAACCATCAAAATTACTAACTACTAAAGAACGACGACTAAATTACTAAAGAATGACTTTTACATGCAAAAATCAATCTTGACATGAAAATGAACTTGGAGGGTTGTATTGATAATTTTGATGGTTATAATTCGGTAACTTCATACGTCTTACAGTCGCAAATCAAATTTTCATAAACATACAACCAAGCACTGGCCTGCAAATTGCCAAAAACGTAAGAAAATTAGAATTTCGCGGGCCAGATGTGAGCTTCCACCTTAATGTGTAGGTATTGCAATGCAACGTGTTCATTTAATATAAATGTATTATTTATGTACATCACCCAGCAAAGTCTCTAAAATTAGCCTACAAGAATGACTTCCATTTTATCTAGCCCGCCATTTTGCCGCGTCTGACAGTTCATTCCGCCATGATGGATGGCGCGCTCCCGTGAATTATTGCCAGCCTCCTCGGGGTTGACATATGCAAAAATTGTTTAGTAAAAGTTATCAAAAAGGTGTTATTAGCTTCTTGTAATAGAGTCATCAGTTTTGGGGGAGAAGGGGATTTTGGTGATTGATGCCGTGTTTGTAGTGTTTTGGCGTTTCTGGAGGTGATTTGTTTTGGTATTAGGTATAAGAATAGTGCAGATGTATGATTTGTTTCAAACTTTTTGTAGCATTTTTATTTTTTCCTTTTTGTGTCGATGGTATGGCCATGGCCAAAAGCAGTGGAGATAATAATTAGATTTTCAATAGAACATTTGCATTAATTGCGTACTTGGTTATCTGGCATTATTTTGCACAAAAAAGTGGTTTTGCAAAGAGTCTTTCCGGTCATCCGGTTTATTTATTGCAGACCCCATTCTCGGAAGGTCTCATAGACATTAATCCACGAGATAGCCATCAGGACCTTTCTGTGGCCAAAACACATACACTTAAATTAAGTAATTTTCTAAAACCCACATAAACCACTAAACCAGGAAGGAACAAAGTAGCTATAACTAACATTTTTTGCAAAAATCTCCGAATAAATTCGCAAAAAATGCAAAATACCAACAATTGTGACCGCAAAAAGCAAGGTTATGATATCCGTTTCCGTTAGGAAGGGTTACCAGTACCGGCCATGTTTTACCCTTTAATATTTTATTACCCTCTTTTCATACGAGTGACTTGTTGGCGAATATTTTTGATTTATTTGTCCGCTTTTCCGTAATTTGCTTTGCATAATGTTGATTTAGAAAATTAAGTGGATAGGTTTCCGTTTTATAAGGTTTTTGTATGGTTACATAGCAGCTTGAAAGTGATAAGAAGAGTACCCTCCCAATGGGAAGGGTAACCTACTCTTCTTACCTCACAGTGGCAGTTAGCCCCACAGTGGTGGGGCTTCATAAAATGTGAATTAATATCATTGAATTGCAAAGTTGCCATAGTGCTAAAACCCTCGTATTTGCTTATTATTACTTATTCTTAAGTTAATCTTTTGTCTACAGACAGAGGCTATGCACATCAAGGTACCCGAAATTTTCAAATATTCCCAATGAACCTTAAATTAATAACCTTGGGCCACGTCGGTTGATGGATGTCACATGTCTTTGAATTTTTTGTTTCTAAGACATGCCGGTTTCCTCCCCATGTTTTCCTTCACCGTTTTGAGATCAGCTACCATTATTAGTATGTTTATTTAGGTTAAGGTATTTGCAAAAGGTCTTTGTTATCTGAAAATAAATGTATTATATTTTATTCTAAATCTAATGTTTGCATTGATTAAATAAAGATTTTGACAGATTGTAGTAGCTTAGGGTACTGGCGTCTGTACATTAGCTATCAGCTCCTCATTATGATTGCGATTAACGGCACAGTTGGGGCAGTGGCTCAAGGAGTTGACTGCTGCGCTACGTGTCGCGCATTCGATCCCTGCACGGGACAGATATTTGTATGGCCTGCAGATAGTTGTTTCGGGTCTGGGTATTTGAGTACGTGAGTTTAAATGTTTGTGAACGCACCCATGATACAGGAATAATACGTAGAGTGGGGCAAAATTAAAAAAGTATATTATATATCATTTTTATTGAAAATACTATCAATTCTGTTATTATTCATAAACAAGTCTTATCTAATTTCACACGTATAATAATCTAAATAGAACAAGCTTTCATTCATGTGTTGACACCCTCTCAAATTATTTCCAACGTACTCCATTTGCGCGGCAAAAAATCTAAATGTCAAAGTGGGGCTGCCAGAGTTATGGCTTCAATTACCCGCCCGTCCCTCGATTAAAATGTCTTAGTGTTGCCTAGTAAGCTTTTTTGTGTTTTTTTATTTTATGTTTTTATTTTAAAGGGCATGGTTTTTCGCTGAGTTTTAAATTTTTTTGTAAGGGTTTTATTTATTGGTTTCTTTTTGTCACTGATTGATTGCATTTTATTCGTGCGGGTGGTATAAAAAATATACCTACAGGGAAGCATCATAATTCTTATCATTTAAAATAGAAATACTATATTTCAGTATTAAATCAAGAATGCTCGTAAATGTTTGACAAGAGGACGCTCAGTCCGTAGACCTTTAGATACACAATCAATACAATCTGTGGTAGACGGGTCGGTGACCTTTGACTGTATTAGCAAAATGTATATACATGCTGAAACCGATCTTTGTATGGTTGTTTTAAAATTCGGTCTAAAATTCCAGATACAGAACAGATAAGTAGCTATGCGGTGTTCTCTGGCCAATCCCTCACCGATTTACCAATCATTAATAGGCTTAACAGATTGAATTTCATAATCCAACACAAATAAAAAAAAACAAATTATCATTAAATCGCAAATATTGTCACTGACCTTTACGAACCATCACCCTAAATTACCCCATAAACACTTTTCCCAAAACTTCTCACTTCCACTAAAATGGTCACCATTGACTCGCATGCGGTCTATTCCGAGTTCCGTCACTGCTACATTACGATCACGTGCCGTATCCGTGCCGTCACTATGCCGGCCTCGTGCCGGCCGCGTGCCGGAGCGTGGTGGGGTGGGAATCACCCTCGTATTGCAAAGGGATCGTTTTAGAATTGACTCTTGTGTTTTGGTATTTTTCACTTTTGATTACATCTGATGTGCTATGAAAAGTTTTTATTACGGAATTTTGGGTTTTTAATTTGATTTTTTTGCGATCACCTGTTTAGTACTGCTGGATGAAAAGCAGTTTATTACATTTTTGTAATTGAATATTAATGCTAAAGGTACAATACTCAAGCTTACATTATAGGTATTCAGTTTATAAATTTTATTGATGTTTCCCGCAAAAGCATGTATTCCAACATTGTCACTGGAATACTTTCAGATGACAGTTATGTTATTCTAAAATACATTTCATATATATTATATCATCTGAAATACGATATTATGTTAAACCTATACTCGTTTAAAAAATAAATTACCCCAATAAATTTTTCAACTACAAAATTTTCCATACAAATTCAAAGTAATACAATTTGATTCACCCCTCGCCAGTATATTGATACCAATAACCGTAGCTTATTGTTCAATAATGGACCCATTGCACCCCACTGGCTCTTGTACCTAGAGTATAGTTTGATAGACCAGCGAGTAAGGGCTTGTTATTGAGATTATATACATATAAGGCATATATTTGGATACCTTTTGCAGAAGAACTGTATTGAAATTACACTTGAAATGCATAGCGTAAAAGTTTGTGAGAAAGACTAATCTGAAGCATGGTGATGTTTTTGCTCAGTAAATACAGAAAATATTTTTCTTCATTTTCTGCACAACAAATTCGAATATTTTTCTTAATTTTTTGCAAATTCGAATTTTTAGTAATGTTTTATTGATTAAATAAAGTCACATAGCTTTAAAATGGCTACTAAAACACATTGAAATTCAGCTGTATCAGGTGAGACTGGTAATTCAATTCAAGATCTTTAGAAAAAGATACTCAGATGACTTGAAATTGCTAAAGCTACTTAGATTGTCTTAATATGATGCAGTTCTCTAACGATTCCTATTCAATACTAGCTCACTAGCGCCTTTTTTATTGACTTATTAACACACAACCTGGGGAAACAAAACAAAGTTTACTAATCATTATTTATTATTTAAATCACGTAGGTATGTACTACAACATAATAATATCACAAAAAAAAATTCCTGCCATTCTAATTTTATCATAGAGATGAATATTAAAAGATATATCCGGAAAGCACTCAGGCTCAAGTGTTGCCAGCGTAAATCCGCAGCTAATTGCGTGTTGCCAGATAAGATAATTCTCCCTAGATTATGGGGAGTTTTATCAATTCCCGGTTATTAGTTTGTCAACGTGTTTAATCTTTTTATTTGATCTGTAATGCTACCGTTTATTAATTTAGGGTGGGTTATCTTTATTTGTTTGTCTGTTGACTGGGGAAATTGTTTGTTATGTGTGGCAATTTTCTGGTTAGTTAAATGGATGTCGTTTTGATGTGGTAATTTCGGCATCATGTTATCAATCAGATCCATCAATTATGTAGATAAACATATGACTTAGCTCCAGTTCAATCAAGGTTGACAGGGAATTATAGGCATAACATCACGGCTGTAATCCCTAAGGCAGAAATACACCTAATAGTATCTAGACCACCAACTTACCAGATAAGTTTTAAGTCAGCGAGCCTATAGGATGCTGTGACAGATACCGTGGCATATAGGGCTAAGAAGGAACATGGGTGGTTTTTAGTCAGTAGAAGTCTGACACTCCCTTTTGCTCTGCCCAAAAGCGGGAGGGGTTATTTGATTGATTTCCAAACGCCCCAAAAAAAAAAAAGTAGTACTTACTTCAATATTTAACTAAGAAAATGTATTGCAATAACTCACATCAGACAAATCAAATGACTTTCTATAGGTATTTTATTTATTCTTATTGAATGATAACCATTAATATTTCAATAATACTAATCGAAAACTCTTGTACCGGATACAGCATCCATAACCAATCAAAACCAAGAAAACTCCATACCAAAAATATAGAGCGACCATCATCTCTATGGGATGATTCTACGCATAGAGCAGAATCTACTCATAGAGCATCTCTACATTTTAGGTGAATAATAATTCAATGGTAGCAAGGACGTCCGGAGCGCGAGAGCACGTGTCTCTACTTCCGGTACGCCATCTTTGCGCCCCCATCCGAGCCGTTTCCGGTCTTGATCACGCAACCCCTTGATGGGCCATGAAAAGTGCGAGAAAGTTGTTGTTCAGGATTTTCTGTGTCGGTATTTTAATTTTATTTTTGTCATTTCTGTGCCAGAATTGGTTCTTTGTTTTTAATGTACCGTGAAACATTATGTTATTAATATTCATAATAATTATATGAAATTACAGCTGGCCCTGTTCCCAAAACAGGAGGGCTACAATTTTTTTTTTATATTTATATTTCTCACTAGTCAGTCAGTAGTTTTTCATTTAGTCACTAGGTGCAAATGTCCAATCCAAACAAGAGTGCCTCGTATGTGTTCTGCAACCTAGTTTATAATTCTGCTGACGCAAATATTTTTGTGTCTAAATTATGTGTTTAGTTCTGGAAAATCATCGAATAACCCCTCCCGCTCTTGGGCAGAGCGAAAGGGAGTGTCAGACTTCTACTGACTAAAAACCACCCATGTTCCTTCTTAGCCCTCTATGTCGAGGCCGCGAAGTTCATAGAGTTTAAGTAAATTAAAATAATTGTGTCATTAAGTAATGTTAAAGATTAAACAGGAACAGTACTGTCCTACATATAGCATATTGTTAGAGCTCCTACAGCCTGTGATAATAATAATAATAATAATAATAACGCCATCAGGATGGAATTCGGTGTGGACAAATGTGCGATCATGCATGTAAAGCGAGGGGGGATTGTGGAATCTGTGGGAACCCAGCTCACAGATTCCATAAATCTTAGATCCCTCTCAACAACCGAAACCTATAAGTATTTGGGTATGTCGGAAGCACTGGGCATCAACGTTGCCGACATGAAACAATCGTTGAAGGAGCGCTTCTTTGGCCGCCTGAGAAAAGTATTTAATAGTCTTTTATCAGGCGGAAATAAAGTGCGAGCCTTCAACGGTTGGGTCATGCCGGTTTTGATGTACTCTTTCGGTATACTCAAATGGACTCAAACAGAGCTAGATGCCCTGGATAGGCGGGTCCGTACATTGTTGACGACATATCGAATGCATCACCCACGTTCTTCGGTTATGAGACTGTATATCCCACGGAAGTGTGGAGGTCGAGGCTTTTTAAATGCTAAGACTCTTCATAATCGTGAGATATGCAGTCTCAGGGAATATTTCCTAGAAGCCGACGTGGGGATGCATCGAGATGTTGTAGCAGTGGACAGGGGCCTTACCGCGCTCTCCTTGGCTAAAGAGAATTGGCGCAAACCTGTAGTGCTTGACACTAACGACCGCATGGAGGTATGGCAGAGTAAGGAGCTTCACGGACGCTTTTTCCGGGCCCTACACGGGCCTGATGTAGACTTCCTAGCGTCCGTGGCCTGGCTACGTTCCGGGGAACTCTTCGGAGAAACCGAAGGTTTTGTCTGTGCAATTATGGACGAAGTTATGATGACCAATAACTACCGGAGATTTATTGTGAAGGACGGTACGGTTGACATATGTCGGGCATGCCACCGTCCGGGTGAATCAATCCGTCACATTATCTCCGGGTGTTCTCGTCTGGCTAACGGAGAATATTTACATAGACACAACCTTGTAGCCAGGATTATCCATCAGCAACTTGCTCTGCAGTACAACCTTGTGGAATCAGAAGTGCCGTACTACAGATATGTGCCCGACCCAGTTCTCGAAAATGGCCATATCACACTGTACTGGGATCAATCCATCATCACTGACAGGACTATTATAGCTAATAAACCTGATATAGTGGTGGTGGATCGATCAGAGCGGCGCGCAATGATCGTTGACATAACCGTCCCACATGACGAGAACCTCGTGAAAGCCGAGAAAGATAAGCAAATCAAGTATCTTGACTTGGCTCGCGAGGTTGTCGACATGTGGGATGTGGACTCAGCGATCATTGTACCGATAGTCGTTTCAGCCAATGGCTTAATAGCCAAGAGCCTCGACCAACACCTGAGGAGGCTCTCGTTAGGCAGCTGGATCAAGGGCTTGATGCAGAGAGCGGTACTCCTGGACACGGCACGCATTGTTAGGAGGTTCCTTTCTCTGGAGCCCTGACCGCCGGTAGCTTGGACCCTGTTCCCGATACCGGTGGGCTACAATTTTTTATATTTTTAAATGTTTTTTTATTGTTTTTTTTTGTAAAGAATATTTAAAAATGTAATAAGTTTGTGACAAAATAAATAAAGGGAATAATAATAATAATATTTCACAACTATCACACAACGTCATCTAGTCCCAAGCTAAGCAGAGCTTGTGTTATGGGTACTAGACAACTGATAAACATACTTATATATTTCTAAATACATACATATTATAGATAAATTACACCCAGACACAGAACAAATGATCGTGCTCATCACACAAACATTTGTCCTGGGTGGGAATCGAACCCACGACCTCCGGCATAGCAGTTAGGGTCACTAACCACTAGACCAACAGGCCAAACAAACAACACGCCAACAGACAAAACGCCTGGCCTGTGATACAGGATTATCCTAGTACAGGCATCTAACATTATTAGACCTACATTTTTAGTTTTAGATTTTTATTGTATTTACCTTCTGTGTTTTTGAATAAAGAATTACTATTTTTTATTAATTTAAAATTATATTTTTATTAATTTATTTTATTTTATTTATGTACACACAAAATACAAAAAAGGATAAAAAATAATAGAAGAGCACACAGGTAAATTTCTTAAGAAATGTTTAAATATTTAAAAAAAAAAAGAATTGTAAAGAATATTTAAAAATGTAATTAGTTTGTAATTTAAAAAAATAAAGAAAAAATAATATGAAACTTAAATAGTGTTTTTCAAGTGAAAGATCAAGAATTCTGAACAATCAAAAAAACAATATTTTGTCCAAATAATTTATAAGTCCGTTGGATGCGAGACGCACTAGACCGGTTAATGTGTCGACACTTGGGGGGGAGGCCTATGTCCAGCAGTGGACGTCTTTCGGCTGAAATGATGATGATGAATTTATAAGTTTGAGTAGTGATCCATTTGTCTCACAGCTCACAGTTTACATACATTTTAACGGAAGTTAAAGGTATTTTATTTATTTTATTTGTACATTACAGATTGTTTATTATCTGATGCTGCGACCTTGGAATAATCCAGAAATAACTTTTATCTTGTTCAAAACATTTATAATGGTACCTACTCGTAATCCCATTCATTGTTTTATTTAAAAAATCTTTCAAGAATGTGAAAATAATTTTGACCACATTTCGCACAGCCCGGCTAGCTCAGTCGGTAGAGCATGAGACTCTTAATCTCAGGGTCGTGGGTTCGAGCCCCACGTTGGGCGCATCTTTTTGTTCCATATTTTAGTGAATCTTGCATTTTTGTGTTAGAAAGAATTGATTTAAATTTTAAAGATGAATAAATAATTATCTTAATTTAAGTCATTTTCATTTACTACAGAGAGCAGGTGGTGTCCCGGTAGTGACGGCCCCGATTTACGAGCCCATGGGTTCGAATCCAAGCAATCGTATTACTTTTTGTAATTTATTTCATCACCACTGCTCACAAAACGGTTAAGGAAAACATCGTGAGGAAACAGGCATGTCCTAGAACTGAAGATTTGATGGCATTGCGAAATTTATAAACGCGCACTGGGCCCACGTGGTGGAATTAGACCATTTCCTCTCTTAGAAAGGAGGCCTGTGTCCCAACAGTGGGAACATTGCTTATTATGTAAAATACACAATTTCATTGTATATTTCTAAAACTTTATTCATAACACAAAAATTCACTAAATAAATTTCATGGCCACACAAACTCTTTTTCTCCTTCACTTCACCAAGCAAACCAAACTCCATTTTAACTCACACCACATAAAGTTCAAACTACAATGGAAGCAGGAAGTTTTTTGGAAAACTTTCGCAAGGGGATCTTTTCTTAGTGGTTACATTTTAACATCATTGTTATTCTTACTATGTTCAGAGTAAGTAGAATCTATAAAAACTATTGTTTTGTGGTTAAGAGTTGGTTCAGTATGTTTGGGTGTTTTGTAACTTTCTCTTGTAACGTTGCGATGTTTTATCAAGTCAAAGACAGTATGGAAATACTTCGATTAAAACACGTTTGCCTAGTTGGATTTGTGTATAGGTGACATTTCGAGTTTCTCTCGTTTATAGAAAACAAATAAAGTCTAGTCCCGGCTATCATTTTCATACGATCTTTGATAGTCTGACAACCAGTGTTACCGAGCTGTATACCATTAATAATAATAATAATAATAATAATATTCCACAACTATCACACAACGCCATCTAGTCCCAAGCTAAGCAGAGCTTGTGTTATGGGTACTAGACAACTGACTGTTATTACCACACTAATAACTATGTTTTGGAGGTCAGATAGGCAGTTGCTCCATGTAAAATACCAGTAACCATCATAGTTACAATAAAAGTCAGCAGATGATAATAATGCATGTAGTCAGTTTAGAGAAGATGAGATGCAGAAAACGTTATATTTACGTCATCAACATCAATTTAGCCGAAAAACACCACTGCAGAACATGGGCATTCGACAAAGTGTCGCTACGTTGACTACACCCGTGCGGGGATTGTCTCCACCGATCCCGAAATCCGATTTGTTTTCCCGGATCCCGGGATCCGTGGAGACAATATCCCGTGCGTCTTGCATCCAGCGGATGCTGACAATAGTTAAATTATACTTAGTAAAATAAAATCAAAGACTTACCTATTAATACTGGACACGGAAGGCACGTTATCCTGGCTGCAGATTCCCTCACTTAGCAGTCTATCTCGAATCTCCCACGCGAACATCGTTGGGTTCTCTCTCTTGTACGCGGCAATGGCATCCACTACTGGCGGAGTAGCTACCTTGGGTTTGGAGCCACCGATCACGCCGGCCTTGAAGCTGCCGGTCTCGTAGTACCTGAGGGAGAGACAGGGAGTCAGACATTGGTTGACTACAGAATGTACATTGTAATGATCCAAGATGACGAACAAATCTTTAATAAAAATTTTTGTTAAAGCAAAATCCATTTTCAGTGTTGTCTATAGACCATGAGCTCTTCAAAATATAATTATGGTCGTCATTATCGGCATAGGGAACTCGGTTTCGGTTCCATAGTGAAATTTCTTTCGTTATCATATTCAATGGTGTTATTTAATTATAACTGGCTTCAGTGAAGGATAACATTGTGACTTTGTGAGAAATCCAAGCATACCTGAGAGATTTTGTAGATAGCATGTAAAACCAAATCAAAGACCTATAAATACACCAGGTTATACATCAACCACACAATGAAGACGATGAAAAGTTGGTGTTATTTCATAGCACATATAATACGGATTAGGTACGTTAAGTTATCTTTAGGTTTCTTTATGATTATTCAATATCTACGAGTACGTGACCAAGCAAACGAATTTGTTCAACCTATGAAACAATGAATTGGAAATTTTCTTTAAAATCTATCACATTACGATTGAAAATGTTTCACGCAACAAAATGAGATTGCTCCCAGCCAACCTGCTAACAGTCGTAATTTTTTTAAAGTCCCTTGTACCAAACCATTAATCAAATAAAAAACTAGCAACCATAACTCTACACTCTAATCACTAAAAACTCAATCAAAAATCGCCAACAAAAGGCCAACTCCACCCTTCACAGGGACCCAATTGTCATAATACCGTCCTGTTACTTTGTTCGACGAATTTAATTATCTTCTGCTAATGTCAAGTCCCTTAGGATAGGGGGCGTGATGGTACAATGATAAAGGGACACTTGGTTATTATTGTTTTGGGTATCAGCAGCAATATGGTGTGATTTTTTAGTCTGTTAGTACGAATGCTGGTCTGTATAAGGTAATTTTTGCTGTTTTGTTCATAATTTTATAATTATGATTTCGTTTGAACGAAGATAACCGAACTTATACACTCATTCTCACAAAAAAAATCTCACTAATCATAACAAATGTTATTCTAAAAGAAAAGCTGTTTGTTCGATTTTCATAGGCGTTTTTCAATAAAATTTGTATGCCTTTTTACTCGACTGCGGCGAAGCCCAAAAGGAGGGTTATTGTCCTGAGTTCGATTCCTGGGTCGTACGAAGTGATTTTAGGGTTTTCCATTTTGATGGAAAATCAACTAAAACTTTACCCTTCACATTTTGCATTTCTCAGTGTAGAATTTGGCAGATCATAAATGAATTGCGTTATAACACGTAGAATGGACATAATTATCATTTCAATTTCATAAAAGTTACTGCATCTGTGAATATTTTACGAATTCTAACGCAATTCTTATTATCTTCCTATTAAAACCTATTTTCCTAAATGGTCAAAGACGCAGTTACCATTATGAAAGGTATATTTTACACTTAATCGTAATTCATATTATGATCTGCTAACGTGGCCATTTTAAACGCCCCGATTTGTGCTCAGTTTTTGGCAAAGCTTGTCCCTACATGCCACTTAAACGTGATTATCGCAATGTGGGTGTACTATTAAGGACACCTTTGCCGCACCCCTCGGAGATTACAGTCGTGATGTGATGTTAAGCCTGATTTTGAACGAACCACATGACCAAAAAACTACTAAGCATATTTTCAGAACACAATTATCTTTATTTCCTTATCTTCCACAGCACCTACAAAGATGACAACAAGATTACTTAAAAAAAACAAGATTATCGGCGACTACCGCACTTAACCAATTTATTGTAAGGGTGCGCACAGCATTGTGGAGCATTACAATCGTCGTGATAAGTCAATTACCAGTGCGATCACACCCTAAGTGAGTGGTACTTTTGACTACAGTTGGGGAGAGAAGTGTTTAGAGTGAAGCTAATTTTTTTATAACGTAAAACTGGTCTGATTTTTACGCGAGCGAGGTAAAGCTGAAGAGTGGATATGATTTTAGTGATCTTTTGGTCCAACGCTTTAAACCACGCTAAGTTAAAAAATATGTTGACTTGACAGAAGGATCACGTAAAACTTCACTGAATATCTACGTATATTACAGGGGTGTATGTGTTTTAAAAAATGTATATTTTTTTGTGTATGTTTTTTTAACGCATTTTAATATGGATTTCAATACAATAAACAATAAAAAACTGTTAAAATATTGCTTTTTTACAAAGCAATACTTTATTAATTATCTGAGTTACGGTTCGAGAAAATGTCCATCCAATTACGCGTAACACTTTTCTACGCGACTACCATCGTATCGCCAAAAACAAGGGTGCTTGTGATCCATGGGGTTCGGTAACATTATCGTAACGCTACCCCTGGGCAGGGGTCGGCAATGGAAAATAGGTAAATTTGCCAAAATGCAAAACTGTACTCAAGAGATTGTGCACTTGGCTAGCCTTTTTATTGTTGGTGAATTTAGTTTTTTTTTTAAATAAAAATTTGCAAATAAAGAGGTAAAGTTTTAATTAGAAGTTGGTTTCAGTGTAATTATTAAATAATTAATAATATTTTGTAATGTTTTTATGATTATAATTGTATTATAATTTTTTATTGCATTATCTTTCAGAATGTTTATCAATCTAGCCATTTCCCAACCATTTTGGGGTCGATTTGGGTCAGTGACATCACAACCCCCCACTCCAGTCTTTGACGCGTTGTATCTTCGTCAATTTTTATTGATTTGATAAAACAAAAAAAAAACGTATCCAATATTTTTCAATAATCTAACAGACGGATTATTTAGAATCATATTTTTTTCAGTAAACATCCCTTTTATCTAGCCATGAGCCCCTTAGTCCATCCATCCATCCCTGTATCATTCAATAATAGCAACTAAAAGTAAATTGAAATCAATATCTCTGCTCTCTGGCATCTATAACCAATTTGTCGTTCATACAATGTCGAACATATTGGCAATCAAGATACCAGGCTAGCACAGGGCGCAAGCTAATAGGCTTACAGGGACTTAGTACGGCTTATAGGAGCTTTGAGTGGCTTATGGAGCTTATGGCGGTTGGTTTAAATATCGTGTTTGATGGTTGCCTGATGGGAAAATGATTGTTGGTTTGAAATTTTTGTCAGTGAATACAGGGATGGTTTTTATTTTAAAATGGCTGTATTTTTATTGGGTTTGGTGTGAAAAAGTAATAATGTTAGACCTTCTTTTATATTTTTGATGCTGTTGTGGAAGTCCGAAATGAGAAAATCACTGACAACGCTAAATTCAGATTCAATTAAATTTGAACAAAGCAGTCAAAAATAATATATTCACATCTAATTCTATGATAATTAGGCACACGACTTGTGAGTTATGATTATCGAAGTTTCTACTCGTACCTTATTTTAAGTAAACTGTTATTTCAATGCAGTTTATAAGGTAAAAATAAATAGTGATTTAACTTAACATGGTAATTGAATTAAGAAACATATTTTGGTAAATACATGTAGATGATGATACATCCCACCTAATCATAATTTAACATTGTATAATTTTCAGCTGAAAATTTTCAAAAAAACCTACGTTTCTGCCGTTCCCCTAACACAAAACCGGCGCAAAACACAAGAAGAGCATTATGAAAGTGCTATACAGTCCCGTCCTGTATCTGTTTAATAATTAGTCAGTTTTTACATCGGTCTGCGCCCGCGCAGAAAGCGTGACGCCCGCTTCCGTTTGTGCGCGTGCGTTGATTTATTTTATGAAATAAATTGTAATTATTATGTTTGTTTTGAGTTTTAGGTCGTTGTAAGTGGAGATTCTGGTTTTTGTACTTTTTTGGAGTAGTCGGAAACTTTTTGGTCTTTACTTCTAAAATGTTTTAAAAAAAAAGTGACGGCATGCGAATAAACCAAGTCTAAGTTAAACCGAGGTTTAACCATTTTTGTAATAAGGCCGAAAGGGTTTTTATATGCAAGAATTGTGAGATAAAGAAAATGATAGGTGTAATCGAATGAACTACATAACATGACGTCTGTTTCTATAATCAGCAAGTGTACGTATTTAAACATAACTGACAAGAAGGGGTTTATTAATTAATACGTACACTTACGTATTAATTAATAAACCCCTTCTTGTCAGTTATGTTTAAATTTCATGTAATTAAGGGTGAGACTATTAAATTATTAAATATAAAAATCAAAAGGTCTTCCAATTTAAAACGTGGTAGATCCTAACTACCATACCCAGAGAGTGAAGACGACGAATCATGACGCAGAAAGGCAATAACTTTCATCAAAGTCAAATTAAATACAATAAAATAAAATATATAGTTTCATTACCTACTTTAAACTGCAGTAGTTTTTTCTTAGACTTCACACATAATAATATATCATGCATTCAACAACGTCAGTCATACTGTTTCCGTAAAAGAACTTCCCCAGTGCGTTGTTACAACTCACGCGCATCGCTGTGGTAGTGTACAGATAGACAAGTGGTTTGGTATACAGGTAAAATGGTCATGTTTCCTCTACTCTGCTTATATTCCTTGTAGAGCTTGAGCGTGGAGTCCTCTTGGTTGGATTAGTAGGTCAGGGAAAGTGTATTCATTTCATTGGCAATAATATAGTCTTCTTGATCGTTTTCGATCATGGCTATCAAACATAGCGAAGATTAGCCATCACCGCAAGACACATATAGAGCACAAGTATTATAGTGCACAAGTGTGCATGCAGGCATCACAGGTCTCTCTGTTCCTTTTCTCTCATACATGGCTGGCAATCTGACATAGACAATGGACGAGAGATCAAGCGCGTTTGTAAACTACTCTACCTCCTGTGTCGTTACCTGGCTTTTGTACATTGGCACATGGACGGAAAAGTTACAGGACTATTACTTACCAAGTATTTATGCTAATGAAAATGATATTAAACCTATTGCCACATTATGAACTGAGGACAGTACGATTAAGTACAATAATCTAAAAAAAGTATTTGCAAGTTAGCTACCTGCACACCAAACTCCTTATTCAACTGAAGCTACATGCGCGTGCGATACTCCCCAGACCGTGGCGACCCAGTACAATGTACTTTATACAAGACTGTTATAAATTCACTGTCCAGTATTTACTGTACAGAGATTTAAGTTTCTGACGGAGCAAAAAACAAGGTAAAGGATCTATAAAAGGAATGATACTTACTTTGGAAAACTCTGGGAAATCAGACCTTATAGAGCCTTGTTCGCTGGGCAACGATTTATTAGGAGGTGTGCATTATGAATTCAAAATAAGACCATGATGAAATATGGTTGGGTTTTTCCATCAAGAATAACTTATAAGATGGTAGTACGCCAGTTTCCAGTATTTATCCGTAAGAGACTATCAATCAAAGACGTACTTAATATGGAAGCATACCTATACGTCTTTACCACACATATAATAAGTCTTTACTATCATATTTTAAACAAAATGTTATAAATCCCGCAATGATCGTTCAACACAGTTCAGCGCCATTATTCGAGATACAAGTACTCAGATGATTTGAGGATATTATAGCGATGTAACTGACAATGACGAGAATGGAGCGCCGGGACTCTAGCTGACCATTGTCCGATTTAAATTGAAAACTGTGAAGTGATGGGACGTGCGGGAATTTTCACGGGGTCCGGGATTTTTCTTCTGGTCCCGGGATTTGAGAAGTATGTGAATAAAAACATCGTGGGGAAACCGAAATACGAAGACATGTGACATCTACCAAACCGTACTGGGCCCACGTGGTGGAAATAGCCCATTTCTCTCCTAGAGAGGAGGCTTGAGTCCCTGCAGTCGTAGCATTATAGGGTGGCTTTGTAGTATGGTGTCTATGGAGCAAAAATCAATTAGTTCAGCTACGCATCGATAAAATAATAATTATTCTTATTTTTAAGACAAAAGGTCGATTGTTTCCAAACTTTAACTCAACCATTCCTGAATTATAAAACGTCGTCTTTTTAACGATACCAAATCCACTCACTCATGTGAATTTCCAAGCACTTTCACACATCATCATATTTTTGCTCGACAAATCAATCGATAGATCCCGGGATGCCCATCCCTAGTCCCGGGGGACTCTCAATCGGCTCGCGCCGAACACTCGCTTTTCAATTTATCCCGCTCGTGCAATTCAACCCTATGTTTTGTTTGCAACCCCCCAGCGGGTTCATTTTTGTCTTAATGACAATGTTTCTGTGTTCGTGTTGCTGTGCTGGGATTTAAAGAATGCTCTGTGGAGTTGAAAGGGTAGTGGACTACTTGATTTTGATGAGAGGGATGTAGGTTAGTTTTGTGTTGTTAAGGTTAGAGATAGTGGGCAGTCAGTCCAGTTAAATCTCCTTAGTTAATCTTGGGTCGAATCTAGAAATATCGTTTAATAAACAGCAATCGAGAAACTAAAGTTTAAATGGAAATAACGCGTGCCTCAAGCAGACTAACTGCCGCACTCAAAGCCCCACAGAACGCATGAGAATTTTTACTTCGCAGTGTTTTATATGAATCTAAAAATGAGTCGAAAGTCAAGCATCGCTCGATGTAAAATACTGGCATTCAGCTGCATTCTTGAAGACTGAAAGCCGACCCCAACATGGCTAACTGCCGCACTCAGAGAGCTTTAATGCTTACTTAGGCCATCACTTAGTAAAGGTTTTGACAGTTTTGCCATACAAAAGTATGTCAAATCTTTGCTAAATGAAAGCTTAAGTAATCATTAAATGTCTCTGAGTACAGCAGTCAGTCTTGACTCATTACTTATCATCCTCTCTGCTTAACGCTTTCCAAAATATGCGTTTTAGACGTGCAGTTGCGAACACCAGCATGTTTTACTAACCCTTTCTTAGCCATGTTGGGGTCGGCTTTCAGTCTTCAAGAATGCAGCTGAATGCTAGTATTTTACATCGAGCGATGCTTGACTTTCGACACATTTTTAGATTCATATAAAACACTGCGAAGTAAAAATTCTCATGCGTTCTGTGGGGCTTTGATTTTGCCAATGGAAGAGTACGTTTTCTAACTCTCGCTCTTACAAGGGCAAATTAACCAACACTTAACCTTATACAAAACAACCATAAACACCAGTTAAATAATACACCCATTATATTTAACTAAGCACAAATTAACTGGCACAGTAAACCGACAGAGCAGTGCTGTTTAACATCGGTTAGCCGCAAATGATGAGCGTTTAACTCAGCTGTTACGTTGTTAAGTTTAAATAATTAGTTTTAACTAGAACTCTTTAACTGACAGTTATAATTAACTAGCTTTTACTGCTTTCTGATTTGAAATGGTATGATCGATATGGGAGAGAAAAAAAAGATGTATTTGATAAAAGTAGTTTTAAATTTGATATAAATTGCAGATTATTTTTGTAAAATTCTGGTATTCCGATGCATATGGTTGACCAGACTAGAAGTGGACAACAACAGATTACTAACTGATATAAAGATGGCTGATCTAATAAAATTGTGTCGGAAGATTTTAACCTTGTGAAGTTACTAGAAGAATTGACCAAGAGCTTGGCGACTTCGTTAAAAATAACGATACCTTTTACCTCAAAGGAATAACTAACCTGGACGCGTTTGATGCTTCGCTTGTCAATCATCATCATCATCAGCCATAAGACGTCCACTGTTGGACAAAGGCCTCCTCCATAGAACGCCATAACGAACGGCAACCTGGCGTTTGCATCCACCGGTTGCCCGCAACTCTCACGATATCGTCAGTCTACCTGGTGGGAGGCCTACCAACGCTGCGACTTCCGGATTGTCAATTCGAGGTCTCCAGAATTGACAAGCAAAGCATCAGATGCGTCGAATTAAATTTTGTTGGACCGATGACGTTAAACACGGCGTCGGCTGGCACAGATTTAATGCAGAAGTCGAAAGATTAGATACTTTGGTACATCCACGGCCTAGTTGATTGGCGTGCTTAAAAGAGTTACTATAACTAGGTTTACTCTTTTAATTTCAAGAAGAATAGAGATGTTAACTGACTAAAAAAAATGTGATTCTAATTAGTCCGTCTGATAGATTATCGAACAATATTGGATAGGTATATTGGTAATCGATTGGCGTGGTATGAACATGTGATGCGAAGGAATGAAGAAAGTGTTGTGAGGAAAATGTTGAGTATGAATGTAGATGGGTATAAGAGTAGAGGAAGACCAAAGAAACGATGGATGGAATGTGTGAAGGATGATATGGCTAGACAGGAGGTGACTACTGACATGACGAGAAATAGAGAAGTATGGAAGGAAAAGACATGTTGCGCCGACCCCAAATAAATTGGGATAAGGGCAGGAGAATGATGATGATTAGATGGATATATTTTGTTTTTATCAAATTAATAAAAATTTACGAATAAATTAGGGGGTGGTTTGGTGGTCCATACAAAAAAATATTATTAGACAAAAATATTATTAGACAAAAATTGAGGAATTTTCATCCCAATTTTTTTTTGCATAGATTTGCTTAGTTTGATGTACATAATGCTTGGTACGCTTGGTTTTATTAACGGCTTCGTCAAAAGGCCGTTTACACTTAGTAGTTTTATCAGAGAACTGCGAAGGTCTGAGTTGATTAAAAACCTATTCTTTTTCCTAAAAGTCATACAGGAAACATTAACATCAATCACACTCATACTTATTATTTTAATATCATAGTAAATCACAAGGTAAATTCCGTCATATAAATTGTGTTTTTTTACTAACGGAATCACAATCATCATTCGATGTAGAGATACGCGCTAGTTATAAATACGCCAATTAGATGTGGCTTGAAGATACTAAGCAATATGCTGTTATATGGCTGATGGTTCCGTATTCAAAATGTTGTAAGAAATGTACTGAATAGACTTCTTTTTAGCGAGTCGATGACATACTGTAAAGTATGTTAGTTTAAACGAGGGACATTTTGAAACCCGCAATAGGTCATGCTTATATGATACTAATAAAAATATTAACAAATAAAAAACACTGAACCATTAGAAATATTTCGCAAAAGTCTCGCAACCCTTGCGCTTCAGATCATGTGCTGCGTCGATGACTTAGATAAAATCCATTTTCCCTTCATATTTTAAAACTAGCATAAGCGAATGGCTAAAAATAAATGTCTAATGAAGTGAGATCTGGAGATCGTGCGGGCAATAGCACAATTAAGGCTATAGTTTTTCACATATTTGGGACGAAAATGTAATACTGAATACCTTTCCTCAATAAGTCACTGGTCTAATCTAACATACTGTATATGGGAGTCTCCCTAAGATTTGGTGACGAATTTGGCACTATGCTTTAGCTGTGATATGAAAACAACACCACAGTAGCACCACATTCATACTTCAGAACAGAGTGATCTATAGTACCTATCTGACAAAACCAGGCAACCAACCTCTCAATATTATTACTTATTAAATATTATTATCTATTATGTATAAAGGTGGAGTAACTGGATTATAACTACAATTTATTTACATAGGTACTGAAACATTTTCTCCAAACTAAAATATCACCTAATAAAATCACAACCGTTTTCCAATTACCCAACGGTACCCCAATACAGCTAGTTACAACAAACCGAAACAAAAGAAAATGACATAAGCGTATTGTCTAGCGGCCGGAGGACCTGCGCACACGCCGAAGTTATTGCGCGGAACGAGGGCACACACACATGCACGATCTTCCATCGTATGTGTGTGAGTGTGGGTGGGGTTAATACACGGTGTAATTAAAGGATGGTAAGTATGAGCGTTTTAAGTTCACAATCAAATCTGATTTAGTGTTTGGTATTGTTTTTCTGGTGCTTTTTCGGTAATGGTATATACAAAATATGAAATTTGGGAATTACAGGCAATAACAGCCAGTTTAAATGAGAGGGGCCTGGCCATGTCGCACGAATTAACACTGGACATCTGATGGACAAAATCACCACCGCGAAGGTGGTGTGGGATCTGATCTTGTTTGCGGGGCGAACATAGCCAGAGATCGCACGCAGATAGAGAGGTTTGGAAGGAGAAAAAGGACGCATTGACCCAATAATGCAGGCTAGGACACAGTATTCATGTTTTTTTGAAAAAAAAAAAAACTGAAGTTTTGTAGGTTTTTTTTAAATCATTATGTAACATGCAAGTTGTCTCCTATGTTGCAGTAATTTGTATATGAAAGCTTTGGTGATACTAACACCAAAAGGACCAGTTTCTCGCCGGAACTAAACACCGTATAAAAATCCGCTCAATGGTAGTTAAAGGTGCAACAAACGTAATATCACAAACAAATAAGGTCAGTTGGGGCAAGTGCCTCTACGGGGCAAGTGCGGCGAACATCAATATCTCCTAAACCAAAACCGTATTTAAAAAACGCGCCATAGCCTGTCCTTCGAAAACAAAATTTAGTTTCGGCATTAAATTATAGATGTCGTAACTAGGCATATTAGGAAGTAATTCGCCATTTTGATTTAGCCATCTTTTTTTTGTGGACGCCACGTTGGCAAGTGCTGTGCAAATCACGTACGAAACAGCAGAAAAACCACTATTGAGTGATTTAAACCAGGTAATTCGCATTCTCTAAACATTATTCTTCATTTATCTGTAATTATTTTGTTTCTATCTCACAAGTAATTAATTTTATCGATGTTACATTTTTATAACCAAAAACAAGCGAAGTGAGGTAAGTGCGCCTACTAGAATTGGGGAAGTGCGGCACAATGACGCACTTGCCCCAAACCAGAAGTTGACAACATTTTAAAGGAAAAAGCTTTAATGAATTTTCAACATAT
The DNA here is from genome assembly GCA_932274075.1 of Diarsia rubi. Taxonomy (NCBI): domain Eukaryota; kingdom Metazoa; phylum Arthropoda; class Insecta; order Lepidoptera; family Noctuidae; genus Diarsia; species Diarsia rubi. The sequence continues at coordinate 2,348,340 of OW026437.1, read as the reverse complement.
TATATTGATCTTATAATATACTATAATGAATTTTTCAATACCCTTTAAACTTTTTCTTATCTATATTTTTGCTTGTACTTTGGAAATAAGTAAGTATGTAATCTCGTATGGGTTTATTTTATCCGACTGCCAAAAGTACGTAATGTTTTTCCAGCGTATGTTTGTATGTATGTCTATTTCTTTGATACGCTCCGTAGTTTAACGGTTTGACTGATTTTAACATGAGGTCGTGTCATTAGATTCGCCTGCTGCCGTACGGAAAACCTTACAACCCCGCGTCCCCGCCCCTTAAACTAGAGCAGAGACCGCGAAGAAAATTGTCGCGCAACAATTTTAATAATGTTCATTAGTATGAAAGGCGAATGAGAAGGTATGGTCCTCTGGAACATATCCCGAGCAACCATTTTCTTTGCCGTGTCTGCTCTAGTTTACGTTATACCTATTGAGGTATACCTCAAAATGACTGATCCTTATTTTTAAACATATTCTCATATTCAAGAGAATAATTTTTATTGATTAATAAAATATTAGTGCCTTAACATATGTTTTTATTTTTTTCTACTCTATTCACTAATGTCTTATAATAATCATAAAATTGTAATTTAACTGAATACCATGCTTCTTAGAAATATAAAATAAACACTAATAAAGCCCAAAACTCAAACTGGGGTAAGTGCGGTATACATTTGTTATCAGAGGTATAACAATACCCCAATGTTGAACACCTCTGGAAACAAATGTATACCGCACTTACCCCAGTTTTCGTTTTTTGGCGATAATAGTCCTTATTTTAATAGTAATACATTTCTGATTACAGAAACTATTTTTGCTCATAAGCTTTTGTTCGAAAAAAATAACCGTATTTTAATATTATCTAAGGAAAAGCCATTTATTGAGCTTAGCCGCACTTACCCCAGTCCTGGGGGCAAGTGCGTCTAGGCGTCTAGTTTTCTTCAAACACGTAAAATCATAACAAAACGTAGCTTATATTGCTGCGCAGAACGACCATTAATAACTTAAGAAACTAAGCTATCCAGTAGTACCCACTGAACTTGTCTAGGTTTCATAGAAATAAAAATACTAACAACGAAAAGTAAAGTTTAAAAATCTATACCGCACTTGCCCCTACTGACCTTACTACTAAAATCACAACTCGTCCTTTAGCTGTACTCAGATAATAAGTCTACAAATCAATCGGTACTCACCTCGACAGTATCTTGGAGACACAGCCGTGCGACACGCGCAACTGTCGGCTGATGTCGCACGGTCGCACCCCTGAGTGCGCCAGCTCGACTATTCTCTGCCGCACTACGTCTGGAAGCGGTCGTCCGTTTACAAAAACTCCTCCAAGTTGGTTTACTCCGCCGTGACCTGGAGAAAGGATAGAATTTTAGTATAAAGAATATTTGAAACAGAATAAATCTTCTCCTTCTTACTGCGGTACTCAAGAGATATTTAATGCCTACTTAAGCCGTCAGTTAGTAAAGATTTGACATGCTTTTGTATGACAAAACTGTCAAAACCTTTACTTAGTGAAGGCCTAAGTAATCATTAAAGCTCCCTGAGTGCGGCAATTACCGTATCAATTAATGATTAAAGTCAGAAAATTAAAGTCAGCCCAAATTTTAGTTGCGAGTTTGGTAGTTTCAGTAGCGTCCATCAACTCCTGTGATGACCTGTAGGGCTATTGCGTATCTTCTAATTGACAGTGGCTAATCTATAGTGCCTATCAATTACTGTCAAATGGTTCCATTTTGTACTAAACCATAACCAATTTGATAGTTTATCCATGGACAATATGATAGCCACTGACATTTAAAAGATACGCAATAGCCCTACAGGAAGGGCTAGGTAACAAGTGGCCCATCGTTTGTGGGGTAGGTAAAGTCATCTATGAATGAATAAAAAAGATTGTCGTCTAGGATGATTTTCAGTCTTATGTAAACGGGGAACATGGTATCTAAAATGGCCGCTTTAGCAGAATCGTAATATGAATTCGAAACTCGAGCGAATCGAAACTCTGATACAAAAGCGCCAAATACGTAAGGAGAGACCTAAACCCTCCTACACCTATACCTACAACTCTGCCGGTCAACTCTACTGCTTTAAATGTGACCGGGTATTCAAAAACAAATTCGGCCTGGCCAGTCATATAAGAGCACACGCTAGGAAATAGCTTGTAAGGGTCGCCGTTACCGAAATCGGTAAGGAGGACTATATAATTATATAATATGAATTTTGTTAAAAATTTAAAGTTCTTAAAATGAACTTTTTATATAAATAATAAATAATAATAAAATTTATTGTGTCAAATAATTGGTTTACAATTGTTGTGTTCGGAATCTTCTTTTAGACAAATAATGCCTGTAGTAGAAGACTCCGCCCCTCCGTATTTTATATAGCATGATAATTAACACAATATTTTTAAAATGTTAAAGTTAAGTTTAGAATACTAGGTCTAGTCTAACAAAAATAAGAAATTAAAAAGAGAGTATACTTAAAGTTTGTGTGTGTGTGTGTGTGTGTGTGTCTGTGTGTATGTGAATTACTTTATAGTTATAGACATTCAAGTCAATTTTAGGAATTTGAAACTTTAACGTGATTCATACTAAGATTCTGCGTGAATTCTGATATAGCGACCATTTTAGACCCGCAGCTGTTTAAATTGGAAGCCAATAATGCTGAAAAATGCTAACACATCCTAATGTTAAAGCTGATAATGTAACCGCATGTGACTCAATCGTTTTTTTATGTATGAACAATGCGAATTAGCCTAGGAACGAGAGGGCTGGCTCAGAAGAATGACACCTGGATTAAGTTGGGAAGCCTTAGCCAAATTTTGAGGCAGTTTGGCTAGGGCAAAACAAACGAATTTTGAGGCAGTTTGGCTAGGGCAAAACAAACGAATTTTGAGGCAGTTTGGCTAGGGCAAAACAAACGAATTTTGAGGCAGTTTGGCTAGGGCAAAACAAACAAATTTTGAGGCAGTTTGGCTAGGGCAAAACAAATGAATTTTGAGACAGTTTGGCTAGGGCAAAACAAACGAATTTTGTGTTACAGTTTTGTGATTGAAGTACGAGTAATATCAATAGCCAAATCATCAAGTTAATAGGAATTAGTTCTCAAGGAAATCTAGACCAAAAACTGGAATGTTTGTACTCGTAATACTGACCGTCTCCCTAACCTTTCAGTAAATACAGGTGTGATATTAAAATATGTTATTAAATACTGTTGCTTCAAAATCTCTTTCCAATCGACCAACTACCTTTCATACACTCCCCAACATACCGTCAAATCCCCGATACAAAGGCGTACATTATTGATGAGACTCCGGCCGTGAACCGGGTATCGACTCTCTACCGTACCCGGACGTACCCGGGCGTATCCGGGCGTATCGGGCGTGGACCGGCCCGATCGATGGCTGTGGCTCTGTGACGTGTTGTAACCGTTACATGCTTAGTGGACTTGGACATTGAAATGCTTGGGTACGTTCTGGAGATGACGATGTGGAAATAAGAATGAATGTTTTTTAAATAGAAGTGATTCTTCTTTATCTCTTTAAGATCTTTGCCAGTCGTTATAGGTTGCCAATAGCCTGAAAGTCTTACCAAGGAGTATCATATCGGGCTGCGGGATGTTGTAAGAGATACCGCGGCTTGACCTTGACATAGAGGGCTAAGAAGGAACATAGGTGGTTTTTAGTCAGTAGAAATCTGACACCGCCTTTCGCTCTGCCCAAGAGCGGGAGGGGTTATTTGATGATTTAATTTCCTTGCGAAGTTTCCCTTCACCGAAACTCGAGACCTACGACAGTGATACCTTTTTTTTTAGGGCTTAATAAATCATCAAATAACCCCTCCCGCTCTTGGGAAGAGCGAAAGGGAGTGACAAACTTCTACTGACTAAAAACCACCCATGTTCCTTCTTAGCCCTTTATGTCGAGGCCGCGGTATCTCTTAAAACATCCCGCAGCTCCGATGGGATGACAGCTTGACACCTCTGCTCAAAATAGAAGTGAAACTAGAAAAGTGTTTTTTGTTTTGAGTGTTAAGAAAATCAACACAATCAACAAAATCTTTCAAAATGAAAACATAGTAGCCCACTGTTATCAGGAACAGTGTCCAAGCTACTGGCGGTGCCAGGGCTCCAAAGAAACGCACCTCCTAACAATACGTTTTCGTACCTACACGTATATTATTCTCTAAAAAAAAACTATCCTAATACAAAAATTATCCCAACTACACATCCAAACAACTTTTCTCTCTCTCGACAGAAACAGCATCCCTTCTCATCTTACGTTACACTTTCACGGTGTACCCTACCCGGCTGGGGTGGGCACAAGGCGTGACGATCGATCCGACACGCCCCGCGGTCGATACCCGGGTTTTAACCGGCTGTTTGGATTGTTATCGGTAGGAAGTGATAAGGTTTCTGGATGATTTGAGAGATGAGGTGTTAAAAATGGTATAAAATAATTATTAACTCATACGACTTTGTGTATTGTAAAAGGGTAGTTACCAAAAAAAAATCAAATTAGTCCGTCAGATAGATTACCAAAAAATATTGGACACGTATGTTTTCTTTTTTCACGTACTTAAACAAAAAAATGAAGACGATACAGTGCTTTGAAAACTTGTGTGAAATTTTCAGAGTCATTAGTATGACATTCTTTAGCGGTCAGGGACGTCACAAACCCCCACTTAAATCTTTAACGCGTTTTATCTTCTTCAATTTTTATTGATTTTATAAAACAAAAAATAAGTATCCAATATTTTTCGATGATCTAACAGACGGAATAATTAGAATCACATTTCAGTTCAAGTCAGTAAACATGCCTATTCTTAAAGCAGCGTTAGCGGTCTGACAACCAGTCTTACCAAGGGATATTTTATTACCCAGTAATTACTGGGTTTTGGAGGTCAGATAGGCAATGGTGGAATACTGGTATTCAACGGCATCTGGTTAGACTGGAAGCTGACCCCAATATAGCTAGCTGAGAAAGGGTTTGGCAAATAATTATGTTGTCTGAAAGCTTTTCATCGACACATGTATAATTAAAGAGTAATAGTAGAATAACGTTGGCCTCGTTCGTCTAGCGCTTGCAAGCGCAACAGCTGAGTATGAGGTGCTGGGTTCGAGGGTTCGATACAAAGTGTTATTGGGATGTTTTTATCAGGAGTTTCTCAGTCAAAGCCACTATTTATGTATTTAAGTCCGGTTAATGGCAATAGCCTTGACAGTCGCCACCATATAACATGGGACTGGGGATGTTTACTGACTTAAAAAAATATGATTCTAATTAGTCCGTATGTTAGATTATCGAGAAATATTGGATACGTATTTTTTGTTTTATCAAATCAATACAAATTGACGAAGATAAAACGCGTCAAAGATTTGAGTGGGGTGTTGTGACGTCCGTGACCGCTAAAGAATATCATACTAATGACTCTGAAAATTTCACACAAGTTTTCAAAGCACTGTATTGTCTTTATTTTTTTGTTTACGTGAAAAAAGAAAAAAATGTGTCCAATATTTTTAGGAAATCTATGTGACGGACTTATTAGATTTTTTTTTTTAACTACCCTATTGATAAAATGTAGGTGTACATGTTAGGTACACCTCTACTTATCCATTTGAGGATTATAAGGCGTGATGTTATATTACGTTATGTTATTAAATAATATTACAGTACGTGAGTGTGTAAACCAAAGGCGTGTACCAGCACAAACAGAATTGTTTGTGTAAACAATAAATAACGCGGAGCCGCGATTGTTGCCAAAATAGTGTTATTTATCGACATCCGCTCGTAATTTGGTTATTTATACACTGTTTATTTTGTGCCTTACTGTACCTATTTACCTGGCTAACTACAATCTATTCTTAGGACCAAGTTTTAATATTTCTCAGGTATTCTCAGCAGGTTTTTGTAAGGATCTTAGCCTGTTTTTGACATGACTGTCCAAAAGAAAGAGTGTTGTGTTTTTAGGGTTCATGGATGTATGTTTTTACATTTTCAATGATCGTAGCTCTGTTTCTGCTTGCCCTAGGGGGAAAAAGGAGTGATTTCATGTATTATTACTAAGAAGATCCAAATAAAGGTTGGTTGCAGCAAGGGAAATCTGCTAAGGTAAAGAGTAGATTAATTAATGACTTTGCCCTAGAGTGTAAACGTGGTGCTGTTCCACTGACAGTGGAGTACTTTATGTTGTGTCATGCCTTTGTTCATTACAGGAACTGATAGACGCTACTGAAAGCTAAAAATTAAGAAGTAATCATACTCACTTAAACAGAGCAAGCATTTTACACAATGAAACCTATAAAATTATCTTTAGACCGATTCCATCACCTTTGTGTATTACAGAGCCATTAAATGAACGCGCATAATAGGACAAGGCACAAATAAGGCTTTATTTTAGGTAGTAATTAAACGTAATAGGAAACAAGATGGCGCGCCGGAAGCTGGGGACGCAGCGGTACCGACAGATTGTAAAGGTGATATGAGAATAAATTATGAGAATAAATTTAATAATTTGGAGTTATCATGTAAGTAACTGTTCTATTAATTGCAAATACAAACATAACATCAAGCCTGAAATCTCCATTGAGTTGGGCAGAGGCTATTTAGCCAGTTATTAAATCCTAGGGTTCGAGCCCTCAATCTTTTTTTATATTTCAAAAAAAGTTTGCAGGTGTAACCTTTATGTTTGTTTAATTCCAAAATCGTGATCGTACAAATTACTTCTATTTCCGCAAAGTCACGGTCTATTTCATCCACAAACTGATCAATTTAATTAACCTAAAATAAATTCGAATAAAAAAATAGAACAGTTGGTATCTGGTTGACTCTTCAGAAAGATTATCTTTATTCCACAATTCTCATCTAGAATTAATTTAATCTATCTTGCCGACAGTACTCTCCAACGTATACAACGCTACAGTCTCTCGCCAGGTGTCCAGGCACTCAGCGCCCTCACAGACGTTACAGCTTTTGGAAAATATGGATCTGGGTCAACGAGAATAACTTCGGGAGTTCTTGAGAGGTTTGTTTTAGTATTTTTTTTTTCATATTTTAAGGTTTGCTTAAAGCTTTTTATATGTAATACTGATTTGTTATATTATAGTGTCTGCCTGTTTAGATCGCAATAACGGTCATTGACCCACTTACACATCTTAAAGTTTTTAAGTTAATCCAAAAATGAGACTGTTCATGTCTTGCCTGTGAAGATCACGATAGATGACGAACAATCGTTTTTCAACATTTTTTATAATGATAGAATGAGTTTGGAGGGTATGAGGAACAGGGTGTAAAGTTCCTCATCCTACATAGAAAAGGGAGGATCCTCCAACCTGGTGTTGTGTCTGGTGGGCTAACTGCCCGACATATACGTAAGTCGGGATTAATGATGCGGATAACTTTGATACCGCGATGTAGGATTTGACAATTCGTTCGCATGTGTTGCGATAGATGTCGCTGTCGCCACAAGATATTAAGGAAAGGGCAATGACCGTTATTGCGATCTTAATTGGCAACAACTATAGCAGTCCTGGGCCTGCAGTCTGTACAAAGATAGCGATCGCTTTACGACAAAATTCGGTCGCAAAGCTATAACGATGCGGATTTAAGGTGGACGTGAGCCGGACGCGACCCGCCGGTATTAGCTAAAAACTTAAATCTGCATCGTTATAGCTTTGCGACCGAATTTTGTCGTAAAGCGATCGCTATCTTTGTACAGACTGCAGGCCCTGATAGTCTAGTGGTGCAACCGTCGGACTGACAAGTCGTAGGTTTTGATTTCGAACCCAAGACATGCATATATCGTGGGCTTAGTTCAAATACCAACTAACTCGAAAATAATGATAATGAACAATGATGTTTTGAAAGTTTGGTTCCTAAAATTTCATGTATTACTTTAGAAAATGGATTATTGAGAAATAGTTTCTAATTGATAATTTAATAAAGTATGCTTTGATTTATATGTTTTGAAAGAAAAGTCACTGTGTTTCACAGAAAAATACACTTTGTGCCTGGAACCCCCCTATTTAGTTGCTTTTACCTCTCTATCAAGAAAACACTGTATTTTGGAAACTAAAAGTTATTGCTGAGGGCTACTAGATCTATATTCACTAATTTAAATATTTATAAAAATTAAACATACGAAGATTTCAATAATCCTTTTATTTTTCTATAAAAACGCAAATATGTAAAATACTAGTTGGTTTTACTTCTCAAGTTTATATATTTTTTTTTATTTACCTTAACTTCCACTGTAGAAATTGATTGACTGATGATTGATTCACTAAGAAAAACTTTTGAGAGCTATCAATAATAATGTTTTTCTCATATATTATAAAAAATAAACAATATTTAAAAGTAGGTAATCATTTTATTATCAAATAAAACACTTGAAAGGAATTGAAGGAATTTGAAATTGTAAAAACTTTAATCTTCATCAGAAGACACATCAGACTACGAACACCTTGGGTACGGTCTATTTTAGTACTATCAGTCGTTAAATTTTCAAACCACGCGTGATATTCTTCTGGAATTACTTCTTTCTTACACAATTTCAGTAAATCAGTTTTTTTTTGCTTCTGAAATGGACAGCGGTGCATGATACAACTGGTTCAGTTTGACTGGAAGTCTAGTACATTCGTTGTAGTTTGTAGTTATAGCTGCCGAATTTACCATGGTCTTTTTTTGTCTGGTTCCATAACGATGAGCGGGAACATCAAGAGCAGCATTGGGAAGAACCGACTCCATGTTTATTTCCTGATCTATAACGAAGAAGTTATCGGACATGGCATAGTAGACCCTTTTCATATTTCATGCGTTTTATCTTTAACCAATTCACTTTGTCTCCTTCTGTGTTTTATTCTTGTTTTTCATGATACTGCCTGCCAATGTTTTTAAATCGAAAAAGTCGTTGAATTTCATCTCTCTTACGTTATAAGGCTTCAGTTTAATTTTTTTTTTCGTCGATAGAAGACCTAGCCCGTCGGAAAACGTTAAGCCATTCCGACATAGAATAAATCTTTGAGTGTTTCTGAGCCGACTCTATGCTACTATGCATTGAATCAACCTCCATCTATGAATCAAAATCAAAACTCATTTATTCAAACTAGGCTGATAATCAGCACTTTTCGAACGTCAAAATTTACTTTACTTTACTTATTTACAAGAGACAGTCCCCCAAAACGCCCCCCCTTCGACAATTCCTAGTGTTTTTGCTGAATTGAAAAGAATGACCCGATTCCAAAAAATTGTGCTCAATTATTGTTAAATTTTCAATGGTTTGCACCGCCCATAGCAAGACAGATGCCACATATTGGTTGCGATTCTGGCCTCCGCATGTGTCGGAAAAAAAGCCACTTTGTTGACATGTGTCAGTACATACTGAGAAAAATAAAGATATAATATAGATCCGATTTCTGCGCTGCCTTTTTACCCGTGACCCCTCTGACCAAGCAAAGCAATAAGCTTCATTAGGCAAGGCACTTTTATAAATGGCGAGGTTGTAGACCGTCAATTAACGGCAATAGTATAACAGACTAACTTGGTCGGTTGGTCACACCGACCAAGCTTGCCCGCTTGGTGGTTATGCCCAGACCTGTCTTTTCTCTTCGTTTATTATAAAAAAAATATTTTCTTGCTATTTGTTTTTTGAGTTGAGCGTTTTCTGTTTACTACAACAGTTTTAATCGGTAGCACTTCGATCAAATTTAGGATGAAGTTTTTTTTGCCTGCATAGTCTCGATTCTAATAGCTTCTACAAATTAGTGAACGATCTTCTTCTGTAAAATTTAAACTGCATTTATAGTGACACTTAGTGCTGTCTACTGGCTTTGGAACTTTTGGCTGTCGACGAACCTTTTTCGTGACATAAGGTAAACCATCAGCACGTCGCTTTTTAGCCACATTTTCTTTCCATGATCCGGGGTCAGGCACACACCAACGGCTACGTGGTTTTATAATTTTCCATGCTCTTATGAAAATATTGTCTACAATTTCGAATACATGTGATGAAGTACTTGTAACAGCACGGTCAAATATTTCCGTTACAGTTATTGTTGCTACCATTGACGCCTCACTTATATCATCTTCTTTTTCCATATCCATATCAAGAGGGCTCAAAGGTTGTCAATCAAGTCCGTGTTTTGCAGTAAAAGAGGAAATAGGGTCCAGTAAATCTTCTAATGTTATAAGATCTTCTAAATAGTTTTTTTCGGGGTTTTTGTTGATTAAAGTAGTATACGTTTCTTGACTAAACATTTTCTCCAATTTTTCTTCCATATCATCCAGATCATTACCTGTAAATTAAGTTAAATAATGACATTCTATCTGCTAGTTATCGCTGCAGAGCTAAACAGAAAAGGCTACTAACAAAACAAACAGACACGCGTCACCCTCATGGCTCCCAAATAGGATTCCCTCTATATCGGGATGGCATGGCAAGGTACACACAAACCTCTAATAATAACACTTTGTGGAATTGAATTATATGACACTCTTAGTTTGAAAGTCTTCGGGACTCAAAAGAGATGCTTACCTTGTAACGAATCCATTTCAGTAGGTACACAAACACTTAAAATAATCGAATTATTATTCCGACACCAAAAAAAACATGAGCTGTTCTCGCGGCGCGAGAGCAGAAACGACTAACGCATCAAACGCATGCGCTGCACCTGCCTGCCCGTCGGTAACTCGAGAACTTATATCAACTACCCTGGGTTAGCCGGTATTAGGTCCAGATATTGCGCGTGGAATATGAGCAAAATTATAGAAGTAAAAACCTATTACACCAATTTACTCGCAATGACTTCATTATATTGTGTCCAGTTAGATAATACGCGATCAATAGGAAAACCAACTAACCTCTAGTAATTGTTATTGAAATTATAAAACTGTGTGTTTTCTCTAATATCTTAGTACTAAAACCAACTAAACAGAATAATATCGTTTCACTTTTTAAATGTTCCTTATTATAGTCGCAAAATTTAATTTTGAAAACTGTTAAGTGTAGGTATTTTGTTTGACTTCGATAAAAATATATATTTTCACTGATTAACACGGAATATTAGGTTTTCATACAATTAACAGCGTAATTTAGCTGGTTTTAAGATTCAGTATCTCCGAAACGAAGCATCGCAGGGGTTAGTTGGTTTTACCTGTAGAAAAAGGAAAAAAATTGGAATTGATTTGTATATTAAACTCAATATGCCAAAATTGCGAGTTAGTTGGTATTTGAACTAAGCCCACGATATGATATTTCGGATTTTTGCGCGAATTGTTTAATTATATCACTTACTTCGGTGTAGGATACCATCGTGAGGAAACCAATTTGTGTGAGAGGTATTCCTCAACGAGATGTAAAGCTAAGTCAGAACCCTTTCAGCAGCATAAAAACTCTGTCACCAGACTGATATAGAATAAGAAGAATGTATTCATTTCCTTTTTATTAATATCATCTTTCAAGCAGTTCATCCATCGTGTTAAATATAAGACTTCACCATCTGCCTTTTACCAACTATGTTGGGGTCGGCTTCCAGCCTAACCAGATGCAGCTGAATACCAGTATTTTACATGGAGCGACTGCCTATCTGACCTCCACAACCCAGTCAATACGATACTCTTTGTAGAACTGGTTGTTAGACTTTCAGGTCACTGACTACTTGTAACGACTTCCAAAGATCTATATATGGCAGCCGAAACCAACAGCTTAACGTGCTTTCCGAGGCACGGTGGAAATTCGGTATGTAATGGGCGGTCACCCATCCATACACCAACCTAGGCAAGCGCAGCTTAACCTAAAGATCGACCCGAGTGGCAGTTATTATTAAGCCACGAGCTTCTCTGTTAAATCAAAGACTTTTAGATTTAAAGCTTTCCCCCTCAGCCTAAATAATATTGGAAACAAAGCAAAACCTCAAAATCAAAACCAAAAAATCAAAACGCGAAATAGTCCGTAAAGTTATTTGAAATGAGAACGTCCCTCTCAACGGAAGTGGCACAGGAAGTCCTCCCCCCACATCTAAATTGGATGCACTGTCCAGTTTTATGTTATGGGTACCCATAACTAAACATGTATACTTGTTTATGGACACTTTTATGGGTATATGAAGCCATGAGACTTGTTTATACGATTTAATTTTGAATGAACGTTGCTTCGTTGTGTGGGGGAATGTGATTCAAATCTGGTGTGATTGTGTTGTTTTAATTTAGTTCCTGTTGCTGTAACAGGGTCAAAGTATTCATAAAGTTTTGTTGATTTTGATTGGGCAAAGGCTTTCATCTAAATTAGAAGTAGCCCATGTAATTTTGTGTATCTCTTTCCAGTTTTAAACTTTTTGAGAATCATTTTTATTTGTAGCAATGTCTTCTTAGCTTGGCATGAAGTTTTTATAAACTTTCTCTAGGCATCTGCTCTTTTATTTCGGTTTTTTTATTGACATTTTAATCCGACTTTTGACAAGAAAGAAATTATGTTTTTCCTAATTTTTCCGCTATTATTTTCGTATTAATTTCGTTGAGGGTTAGAAGACCGTTTAATTATTACTCTAGCACTTCATCAAGCTTCATTGTCTCGACGCTTTTTTGGTGGCAGCCACTGTTGATTCTAGCTTCCAGAAGTTGCAGTGTTTTCGAAATATTGTGGTGGGATTATCCCATACGAAAAAGGAAGAGGTTATAATATTCGGCGTGTATCTCTTTTCGTCGACTGACTCACGGACAACTTTTTCGAAGGTGTACCTTTGGAGTTTAACTTTCTTGTTTAAATTTAAACAAGAAAGTAAAACTCACTACTCCACACAGTGTTAATTCCGATACACTACGTATAATTTCCGATAGCTACACAAGTGCAAGGACGCGCCCGTCATGCGCGGGCGCACCCCCTCCAAATGTCGAGCGTTGACGTCACAGCACTAGTAAGTGCGCCCTTTAAATCTATCGGTATTTGTTTCAGGTGCATCATGTACGTCTATTATTTAGGAAATATGGATAGACCATATACCTGGGAACCCCCTAGTTACGGAGATATTGGGGGTCAAAGTTCCAAATTTTGCACAGCTGTTATTGTAAAGTTTTTCAGATTGTAACTTTATTTAAATTACCTCCATGACCCTTTCACTATTCAAAGCACAATGTTTTAAGAGTGCTACATTGAGTTTTATCGTAAAATGAGATTTTTGACCCCAAAAAAAAAAGTCGATTTCCAGCTAAAAATGGTACTTATTTTGATATACAGAATGCTTGGTTGACGTATGTGTGATGGGTTAATTTACACCCTGTATATACAAGTAATATAAGAAAATATTTAACGTTAACTTCCAGAGATGCTCTCTCCTTAAAACTTATGAACGCTTCAAGTCAGACAGTTCAGTCTTAAAAGTTATGGCCACTTTGCCCTTATAGCCATCGACCCCTCGAGGGTAGGAGCATACAGGTGCAAGGCCACAGCGGTCATGCACCACAGCGCCCCCTCCGTGGCCCGTCAGTTTTTGTTAACATTTATAATTATTAACCTTTTTCCAAGTAGTGCGCAGGTATTTTTTTTAAGAAATTGCGATGTTTTTGTTTTATTTCGTGATGTGTTTTTTGGTTTTGTAACGTATTTTTTTAAGACCGGTTTTAGTTAGACACTGTGGTGTATCTAAAACCAAGCGTCAGAAATACAGCTATGCAAGTTTTGCTCTCTGATGTAAATAGTCAGTACAGACCATTACATCTTCTCTCCTTCTTCTTCAAACCTTCACCACCCAATGCCAATGCTGAGTGTAGGTATCTTCTCGAGCACGCCATTCTTCCCGGTTTTTCGCCTTTCGCATCCAGTTCTTTCCGGCCACTCCAACAAGGCCGTCGTCGGCCCTACATGGGACTTACTAATATCTGGCGAAATGTTGGTGTCCTGTTAGGTAAACCTCTGCCAAACCCTTCGGGTATTGCATGCGGGATGTTATGTCCTATGTAATAAGTTTATAACCAATGCAAATTGTTTGGCATAACCTAAGGATAATATTGTTCATCATCAGCCTATAATGTTCTCACTGCAGGGACTCAGGCCTCCTCTCTGGGAGAGGGATGGGCTATAATCTACCACGCGGGCCCAGTGCGGATTGGTAGATGTCACATGTCTTCGAATTTTTGGTTCTAAGATATGCCGGTTTCCTCACGATGTTTTCCTTTACCGTTTTTGAGAGCAGTGGTGATGAAATAAATTACACAAAGTTATGCGCCTGCCTGGGTTTGATATTATTATTAGGTACGAGGGATTTATTCATGTTTAAGATTATCGACTTCTAGCTTCTAAGTTAAGCTTTCAAGTTGTAAAATCACAGTACAGCAATAGGGATGGTTACTGGCTTAAAAAAATATGATTCTAATTAGTCCGTCTGTTAGATTATCTAAAAATATTGGATACGTATTTTTTGTTTTATCAAATCAAAAAAAAATACAAAGATAAAACGCGTCAAAGATTAAGGTGGGGGGGTAGTGACGTCACTAACCGCTAAAGAATGTCATACTAATGTCTCAGAAAATGACATCACACGAGTTTTCAAAGCACTGTATCGTTTTCATTGTTTGTTTACGTGAAAAAAGAAAAAATACGTGTCCAATATTTTTTGGAAAAGTATCTGACGGACTAATTATATTTATTTAGTTAACTACTCTATTAATAACACTAACTTTTAATCATACTTCAGTCTGACTCCATAAAAACCAATCTAAAAATAAAATGATAACCATCAAACCGTCATAATTCCCAGTATTATCCTTATAACTCCGTACGATATAACCACGGTATCCTATAAAACTAAATATGTGTGTTTTGCGAACCATGACGAAGAGGGATCGTCCTTTGTTTCATGGGAATTCTATGGGAATGCGCCTTTTTATGTTCCCAACGCCCATCTGCTGAAATGTTTTTATTTTAAAGGTTTTTGGGTTATGGAGAATATGGTACTGGTGTGCGTTTATGGGGTAGGTATGGAGCTGTCTTATGGTAAGTAAAAGGTCGTTCATGTCTTATTTGATAGTCTGTTATAAACACCAAATGTACAGTAATGGGAATAGAAGTTGGGTTGGAAGTTGGAAGTTGCGTGGAAGATGGGAGTTGGTCGTCCGGTGTGCAGTAAATTTTGACGTTTGAAAAGTGCCGATTATCAGCCGAATTTGAATAAATGACTTTTGATTTTGATTTTTGCGGCGAGATGAGTACACGACATTGTTACCGTTGTGGCAATAACCTGGATGAGGCTGTCACAACAACGTGGAGCTGGAAACTTGCAAAAAGAGGTCTGTGACTTCAGATTGGGTTCCGAACAACAGATCCCGGTGACACAGTGGGCCAAGAGACCAGTGACAAGCTGGATTCTTATCTAAAGGATCGGGCAAAAGTTGCCTAAGACAGAATCAAATGAGAAAAAGAAAGGGAAGTCTTTACCCTGCAGTGGGATACATCAGGTTTTTATCAATAATATTTGGTATAGCCGGTAGCTTGGACCCTGTTCTCAGGCTACAATTTTGTATATTTTTAAATATTGTTAATAACAATATACAAATTCATGTTCTTGTAACACTATACAAAATCTGGTAAGTATGCATCAGAGATCACATTTGGACAACAGATTGTATTCCGCTACTAACCTTTATTGTCCATTTCTATAAGCACTCAATACAGTTTTACCATATTGCTCTCCCCATTCTGTTCCCACGAAAAACCTTATTTTCTTTCACGGAAAAATTAACGTTAATAAATACAATAATAAACTCTCAGAGATAATAAACTACAGACGTGCAGGGTCAGACCGGAAGTGAGATTACCATGCGACGACCGGATGCGCGCCCGACGCCATTGTGTCAGCCATCTTGAATTAAACGTAAAAAGCTTTTGATGATATTTTGTAATGTTTTTGTGGGATATGTTTGTTTGTAGGTGCAGTATTTTTAGCTTTACAAATAATTTTGAAATATTTTCATTTATGTCAACCTCACAGCACATACGAAATGAGGGATATTGTCCTGATTCGGCCAAAATGTGCATTTTAGATTCACAAATCAAATTTACCGACATATAGTTCAAAATCTCAGGAAGACCCTTTGGTCTTCCTGAGATTTTCCGATCAATGGATTGTGGGACTATGAAAAAAAAACCGGCCAAGTGCATGTCGGACCACGCACAATGTAGGCTTCCGTAGTTGCCCATCAAAATATTTGGGCTTAAGTGCCTACCTACCTCCGAACGATTATATTTATTTAAAAAAAAAAGGAGTTAAAAAACTAAAAAACCCGACTGAAAAAAACAGAAAAGCAAAAAACAAGCACATTTTAATTTAAACAAAACTTGGAAGCACGCGGGTCCATTCTATTTTTATTTTATAATTTAATATTTTAAACCCTGTTAAGTTACTTTAGCAAAAAGTTAAATCTAGAACGGAGTGTCATCTTGGAAAACGGGTTTTACCATTATGTAGATCTTGAAAAGAAGATTCTAACGGTATCTGTAACTCATTTTCGCACATAAGTGACTTTAGTTGGTTTTTGCTTTAAGTGCACGATATTGATATTCAGCTAAATTCGGTAAGGCTGTAAACAGTCCCCACAACCTAGTTGAAAAAATCTAGGCAGATGGTGACGATAGAGCTCATATGATGATAATAAAGAAATCTCTAATCTATTTACTTAGAATGCATAAGTATCATTGTAACAATCTCAAACATTATCAAGTAATGTAGCACAAGTGGTCAGTCTTGCAACAGAAGAATTAAGTTTAGATAAAATTCTCGTCTGCTACAACCTTGTGATGTTTCTTCACTTCGTATACCTACCTACTATGTTGCATCGCTTAGATTTCTGATTGTACCGTGAATTGCTTTCATCTGTTTCTCTATCAATCGGGATGTTTACGGACTTAAAAAAATATGATTCTAATTAGTTTGTCTGTTAGATAATCGAAAAATATTGTATACGTATTTTGTGTTTTATCAAATCAATAAAAAAATGACGAAGATAAAACTTGTCAAAGATTTAAGTGGGGGGTTGTGACGTCACTCACCGGTGAAGAATGTCATACTAATGTCCTAGAAAATGACGTCACGCGAGTTTTCAAAGCACTGTATCGTCTTCGTTGTTTGCTTCCGTGAAAAAAGAAAAAATACGTGTGCAATATTTTTTGGAAATCTGTCTGACGAACTAAGAATTAGATTTTTTTTTGTTAACTACCTTAGGTAAGTTTAGATACTTAAGTATCATCAATATCTTACACAGAGGAGTGTAGTATTGCGTTTGCTTTATCTATAGATCTTCTTAATTTCAGACTATCATCATAGCTTTTTTGTTATTTGTTGTCGACGTGTCTTCTTCTCACCAACAGCCTATTAATGTTCCCACTGCTGGGACACAGGCCTCCTCTCTTTTTGAGAGGGAATGGGCTATAATCTACCATGCGGGCCCAGTGCGGATTGGTAGATGTGATGTGTTGTTGTGTGCATATATTCGATTTTTTGTTTCTAAGACATGCCGGTTTCCTCACGATGTTTTCCTCCACCGTTTTGAGAGCAGCGGTGATGAAATAAATTACACAAAGTATTGTGCCTGCTTGGGTTCGAACCCACGACCTACTGTTTGTAAGTCGGAGCCGCCACCACTGGGCCACCACTGCTCTGTCTCTGTCTTCTTCTACACTAATATTGTGAAGAGGAAAGATTATTGTATTTTTGTGTGTATGTTTGTAATGAATAAACTCAAAAACTACTGCGCCGATTTCAAAAATTCTTTCACCATTAAAAAGCTACATTCACCCTGAGTACCATAGGGTAATTTTCATTCCTGTATTCCCATGGCAACGGGAAATACGTGGGTGAAACCACATGACGTTCGCTAGTCTTCCATATTTCTTTGACTCGTCATTTCAGCAGTCACCTCCTTTCCTGCTATATCATCCTTCTCAAATAATCCATCGTTTCTTTGGTCTTACTTCACTCTTAAAGCCATTTACGTTCTGTAACGACAGTGGTAAAAAATAGACAGGAACTGATTAATTATTTTATTCGGGCAGAGTCTCCACTTACAAGTTTCACAATCGAGCGCGACAAGACCTCGAAACTGAGCTTACAGGGCATTATTTAGACTTATATCCCCACCGGAGGCATCGGTAGTTATGGCGGTGTCTTCGCTTGACTGTGATTGACTCGCTAGTGGTTGCCTGTCATTGGCTGGCTAGAGTGGCATGGCTATGGTTAGCTGTCTGTGGCACGCTGTGAGCAGGCTGTTGTAACAGTTCAATACTTAACATTTTCGTCACTGCATTTACTTACCTCACTGCATTTTCTTCATTGCTTCGCAACACATGTCTATTTTAGACTTTAACATCACGTTCTTCTCTTTACATTCATTGATGTGGAAGAATATCTTTGTTATGATAAAGGTCGTTGCTTCTCTTTTTTTGAAATTGTCTGACATTGTGATTAATCGTAATTTTAACATCACGTTCTTCTCTTTACATTCATTGATGTGGAAGAATATCTTTGTTATGATAAAGGTCGTTGCTTCTCTTTTTTTGAAATTGTCTGACATTGTGATTAATCGTAATTTTATTTTAATTCAGTTACTGTTTACCTACCTATACTTATTTTAAGGTTATTGTTGTGGATTTTTAGACATGGGTGGTATCTCTATCTGTAACACAGGTTTTATCTTCAATAATGGTGATGATTTACCTAAATAATTTATGCAAACCAAATGCCTACCTAATGTAACTATGCAACACTATAATTTGCAATAAATATTAACGTTTTACATAACCGGCAATAAAAAATATATATGTTAATAACACGTACGAGGGCGACGCAACCCAACCAGTTGGTTACAGCAACCAGCTAGACCGCCTTTCTAAAATCTCAACAATTACCCAGCAAAACAGGTTTCAAAACGTATAAGATCTACTTGATATGTGCGTGAGCGCTTTGCTGTCGACCAATCAGAGCCCTACGTTTGAATGTGTGCGTTTAGAATCACGAACGCGTATAGAACAGGCGTGTGTCATTTGTTTGTATGTGTGTGTCAGTCTCATGTTACAATCATGGTTTTGCTGTCATTGCATTTGAATTTGGGCTCTATTTTCTAGTGTTAAAGAACTTGTGTATGTTTTTCACGTGTGGTGGAGATATTGGTACAGCAATGTCGTTCACTCTGGCTGTATATAAGTGTAATTTCGTGATCTATGGATAGTTTACGTTGAGTCACTTGCAGGAAGTATGAAATTTGGTAGTTTTTTGTGTGTGTGTGTGTGTGTCCTAATTTTATTGTTTGAATGCGACATTGTAATGACCACCGTGGTTTATGATTTGAATGTTTCCTGTATTTTTCTGATGTATGATGACGATTTTTTTAGTATTTCTGTGCGGTATTGTTCTGGGTGTGGAGATGATTTATTTGCTCATTATTCTGGTGTAATATTTATGATGTAAAAACTACTGTGGTTTTGGTATTTAACATTTTACTTTGTATGTTTAATGTTCATTCCTAGCTAGACCAATTCTTTTGTCTGTTTTCAAGTCATTTGATTGGTTGTCGTTATTTTAAAGTAGTTGGATAGGACTTAATATACATTTCAAGTGTGTAATTATTAAACGCCATTATGAAGCTATTAGAAACAGCCTATCACAGGAAATTCTTTCTAGGTTATGGCATAGGTACTTCATCATCATCGGTGTGGAAATTAAATAAAGGTTTTTTTTTTAATTCGTGAAGACTTTAAGTAAAATTTGCAAGGGTGTAATCTACGGCTATAAAAACATCGAGATTTCCATACTAAACATTAGTTTACAATTAACGCTGTAAATTATGTTAAAAATTGTATTATTATCTATTGCATAGTGTAGAAGATCGTAACAGCCACTAGGTGTTGCCAGCGGCTTCACCCGCTACAACTCAAAAGTTATCCAACGGGAAGATAAAATCGGGGAAAAAAGCTATCCTATGTGTTAACCCATGTTAAAAACTATACGTGTAATAAATTTTATCTAAATCCGTTCAGCAGTTTTTGCGTGAAAGAGTAACAAACATCCACACAGGTCCACAGGTATCCACAGGTTTAAATAAACCTAGATCAGGCAGGTCGCTACCTAACATTTGATTTCGCCACTATCGTAACTTGCGACAGTTATATATACTTTACGTATAGATTACTTATAAGC
Organism: Diarsia rubi; assembly: GCA_932274075.1. Classification (NCBI taxonomy): domain Eukaryota; kingdom Metazoa; phylum Arthropoda; class Insecta; order Lepidoptera; family Noctuidae; genus Diarsia; species Diarsia rubi. The sequence goes on along the minus strand of OW026437.1, from coordinate 2,328,147 downwards.
ACTAATTATACAATTGTTTAGAAATAACACTACTGCACCTAAATGTACATTTTTGTAATACCTACTTTTTATAGAAATAAATTATTCTATTCTATTCTATTCTATTCTATTCTATTCTATTCTATCCATCCATACATACCTACATACTTACAAACAATCGCGTTTATAATATGAGTAAGATAGTAAAATTAGTCGTCATCTCATCAGACACCTTCTTCCTTACCATATCAACCTGAACACGGCCATAGAATCCATAGATTCTTTGGTCTACCTCTACAAACATACCCCTCAACATCATCATCTGCCTAGCCTTTTCCCAACTATATTGGGGTCGGCTTCCAGTCTAACCGGATGCAGCTGAATACCAGTATTTTACATGGAGCGACTGCCTATCTGACCTCCACAACCCAGTTAATACTAGGTAATACGATACCCTTTGGTAAGACTGGATGCCAGGCTTTCAGGGCACTGACTACCTGTAACGACTGCCAAAGATCTATATATGGCAGCCGGCACCAACAGCTTAACTGTTGACTGACCTGTTGGTCTAGTGGTTAGTGACCCTAACTGCTATGCCGGAGGTCGTGGGTTCGATTCCCACCCAGGACAAATGTTTGTGTGATGAGCACGATCATTTGTTCTGTGTCTGGGTGTAATTTATCTATAATATGTACCTATGTATTTAGAAATATATAAGTATGTTTATCAGTTGTCTAGTACCTACCCATAACACAAGCTCTGCTTAGCTTGGGACTAGATGGCGTTGTGTGATAGTTGTGGAATATTACTATTATTATTATTATTAACGTGCTTTCCGAGGTACGCAGGAAAGTCGGTATGTAATGGGCGGTCACCCATCCACAGATCGACCTAGGCAAGCGCAGCTTAACCTAAAGATCGACCCGAGTGGCAGTTCTTATTAAGCCACGAGCTCCTCAACATTCATAGTCAAAACTTCTTTTCAAATCTTCTAGCAATCGAAATTGCGTGCTCAAACCTCTTTTGTGTTTTTTTTAAATTCCTATTTTCTCTTAAATTAAAACCTTTTTTTGGAAAGTAAGTTTAACGAGTAGGCCACTTTCCCCTTAATTAAAGAGATTATGATTAAGTTAACTTTATCTGTATTGTACTGCTATGTAAGTATATAACTTTCACTGCAGTATATTATAAGTAAGTATGTAAGTAGATATGTAACACCGTGTATCGTCATGCCATAGTATAGCCAAGTGTATCGTCATGCCATAGCCAAGTATTATGGTGTAAACAGATGGTATTTACATATGCAGTTATTTAGATGGTGTTTTATGAGATATGCATCTTTGTTGGCAAAGAGTGATCTGACATCAGCTGTCTGTTTTTGCTTTGATACTTAAGTTGTATTCTTATACGTACAGATAAGGCTTTTTAAAGCATTGATTCTATAGGCTTAACGTTAGTTGATGATTTCAAAATTACTAAGTAGTGTAAGGAAGTAAGGATTCCGGCAAGCGCAGCGCGTGCCCTGTGACCTACGATCTCTGTGCTCGGACCTCACATGCGTTTTTAAAAACTTCTTCTTACTCTATGGCTTTTTCGTTGTTCGATCGAATTTTAAATTTCATGTCAATTACTCTGTATTGTTCCCAAGTAAGTTAATATTACAAATATACCTAAAAGTGAATCCAAGTTTAGCTTTTCCCATAGTTAAGTTCCCCTTTCGTAGGTACCTAGGTACCTACTAAGTTTTCCTTTCAGTCTATAATATCAGCTTGCAGTCAGTTTACAGATGATCTAGCCTTCATAATTCTACATAGACTTTTAATGGTGGGGGTCGGCTTCCAGTTTAACCGAATCCAGTATTTCACATAGAGCGACAGCCTATGCGACCTCCGCAACCCAGTTAGTGCCGGGTAATGCGATTGCCTATGGTTTTTTTCCTAGCGCGTCGATGGCAATCTAAATTGTGTCGGCCCAGGACCAGGACCCCTTCGTAAGACTGGTTGTCAGACATTCGAAACACTTGACTTCATCGAAGATCTTTAGCAGTCGTTAGGTTGTCGTAGGACTGCCAAGATCTTCAAATGACAGCCAGGACTAATGGCTGAACGTGCTTTTCGAAGCACGGAGGAAATTTAGATTTTCCATACCTACCTACTATTTTAAACAAGGACAACGTAAAATACATCTACATACTTATTCAAAACCAGTTATTTATTTATATTAGAACGTTAAATTCATTATTCTATACCACAGATTAACTATAGCATCGCAATATATTTACATAAAACCATACGCCAATCTTATAAAAGCCTCGACGTCCAATTTGCTCGACGCATCCAACACATGTAGTGAACGCGCCCAAACGCCTTGCAATTAACGTAAACTGAACGCACCTACTCACACAGACAACACGCCCCGCCCACAACCACACCGACCAATCACGGCGCGCCATTCTCCAAAACGGCCAATCAGAAGGCTTCCCTCGCCCTCCACCGCGTTTCGAGGGTTTCTATTCGTGGGTTTTGTAACGATCTTTTTCGGAGGGAAAATTTTCGGGTGTTTTATGAAATCTCAGGGCTTTGCAGATGCTTGTTAGGTATTTTACGTATTTTATGGCGGGATTGAGTTTTTATGCGTTGTATTTATGATAATATTGTTATGGATGGTTCCAGCGTTTTTGCATAATGACTGTATAACGTCGTTTGAGGGATTCGGATAGCGTTTCGTTTGTTTTAGGGATGCTCTTTTTGAAATGGAATATGATTCGGTTAAAAGGGTTTTTTGTATGTGGTTTTGTGGTTATGTTCTACAAAGAGATGCGATCCTTTACATAAATTATGTATATACATAGGTAGTTATTTAAAAACACTGTTTACTTATGTAACATTTCATTTTCCTAGAGATTAGGTCTTTAGGTCGCAGTAAGTATATGATGATTAGGCAATTTCATTTAGGTACCTACCTAACTTTTCAGATTAAAAATATTTATTCTGTCACTAAAAAAGATAAAGGTGGTTAAGTACCTAGGTACTATGAACTCTTAAGCACTATGAATAACTACATATTATGCAAAACTAGAACAATTAAGTAAAAGGATAGACATTTTGGATGGGTAAGCCCAAAATAAAAATCACAAGCAAAGAAGCAATTATTATTGTAGTCGATTTACTACAGGCCCTGGGCCTGCAGTCTGTACAAAGATAGCGATCGCTTTACGACAAAATTAGGTCGCAAAGCTATAACGATGCGGATTTAAGGTGGACGTGAGCCGGACGCGACCCGCCGGTATTAGCTACCAACTTAAATCCGCATCGTTATAGCTTTGCGACCGAATTTTGTCGTAAAGCGATCGCTATCTTTGTACAGACTGCAGGCGGACCCAACCCATGGAGATCTAAAAACGAAATATGGTCCACACAACAAACAAAATAAAAACGACATTTTAAGAAAACTAAAAGAACCTACTTTAAACTAAATTATCATCATCATCATCGTCTTAATGTTTCCAGTCTGCTGGGACGCAGACCTCCTTTCTACGAGAGGGAATGGGCTATTATAATCCACCACGCGGGCCCAGTGCGGGTTGGTAGGTGATTTTTTAGATCTAGGACATGTCGGTTTCCTCACGATATTTCCTTCCCCGTTTTGAGAGCAGTGGTGATGAAATATTTTGTCGTAAAGCGATCGCTATCTTTGTACAGACTGCAGGCTCGTTTGCAACTGATACTCTTACTAAAGTTGTACTACTTAAATGTTTGCACAAAAGTCAAAATTCTTGCGCTGATGTTTTTTGTTGCTCATGCGTTTGGATAAGAATACTTACGCTCAGCTTCCTATACCGCTCCTAAATGTTTGAAAATATCTTTGTATGGAACCCACATAACCTCTTTGTTACGAGTAGGTAGGTACGAGTAGGTAGGTATTTTTGTAAACAGAATGGACTGTGTGAAAGATGACGTTAAACTTAGCTGGAAAAGGACTTTAACATCATCTCAAGAGTCCCTTTAGATACTTAGTCCTTGTTACGAGGTCCCTAAACAATATGACATGCTAAGCCGAATCCTAACTAATAGGGATGTTAAAAAAATGTGATTCTAATTAGTCCGTCTGTTAGAGTCTCAGACCAAATAAAAAGTAAAGATGGAACTCTGCGAACAGCAAAGTGAGGCCGGTCAAACTACGCCTCGCCGTGTACATACCTACACAATACACGCACACACGTACAACATAAACTACGCCTTGGTCTAAACTTTTTATTTGGTCTGAGACGTGTGTGCGTGCATGTATGCGAGGCGTGTTTGACTGGCCTCACTTTGCTGTTCGCAGAGTTCCGTATATAGGTACTTTTCATTTGGTCTGAGGTTAGAGTATCGAAAAATATTGGATACGTATTTTTTGTTTTATCAAATCAATTAAAATTTACGAAGATAAAACGCGTAAAAGATTTGAGTGGGGGTTGGTGACGTCACTGAATGTTAAAAAATGTCATACTAATGTCTTAGAGTATGACGTCACACGTGTTTTCAAAGCACTGTAAGTATCGTCTTCATTATTTTTTTAGGTACATGAAAAAAAAAATACGTGTCCAATATTTTTTGGTAATCGGTCGGACTAATTTTATCTATAATAATTATGTACCTATGTATTTAGAAATATATAAGTATGTTTATCAGTTGTCTAGTACCCATAACACAAGCTCTGCTTAGCTTGGGACTAGATGGCGTCGTGTGATAGTTGTGGAATATTATTATTAAAAAAAAAAAAAATATTAAATTACCTACTTAATTAGTTTTTTTTTGTTAACTATTGGAAAATCGGCAGGAGATCAGAGAATAATACTAGGTTTTCTCTGTCGCTACTTACTTACCTACTTCATAAGGGCACCTGCCTTCATGAAGTAGGTAATTGGTAGGTAGGTATATACCTAAGATAAGAGGTACTGACTTTTCCGAAATCTATCTCTTTTTCTCAATGTACCTAATTATTATTTATCATTTTATCTTCACACAGCTGACTTAAAATTGTTTTTTACAATAAAATGTCTCAGCTGTAGGTACCTACTTAAGTATAGGGTCAACTTTGTGAGGGACTGATGCCTGATTTACGTGTTCATGGTGCTTGTTACAGCGCCGAAATATTGGGAACGCAAAACAAAACGTAAAGTTTGTAAATATCCTGGTTTCCATGTGACCATGTCAGTTTAAAAACTTATATCTTATTATTTCGAAATAGTTCCAACTTACATGTATAATATTCCATCATATTTTGATTGTATCGGTAAGCGGCGGAGAGATCGACGCCTCCGCCGGCCCTCAGCCCGAATAGGGCCGCAAAAGTGGCTTTACTCTGCCCCTCCAGTTTGAACACTTACACAACAACACTAATTATTAAGCTAACCACTTAATTACGTAAGAAAATCACTCAAAAACTTTAGTTTTCTTACTTCGAAAAAAGTTATGCAGACGCCATGATTGTAGTTCTAATTTTGAATTTTATTTTTTTGGTGTGTTCGGAATTATTATCGTGTATTTTTTTACATTTTGCTATCACTTTTTTTTTAGTTTTTACTTGCTGACTTTTTACAGGATATTATTATTACTGTTTATTAAAAGTATGTTTGGTTTATTAGTTCAGACACTGAAATAAATTATTTTAGTGAGTAAAATCTTGATTGCGCTTGTAATTACACCATCACCAAAGCTATCTAAAATCGACTAACTTAAAACAGAGATCGTGACGTCTGATTGCTCTTCGCAGATTTAAAAAAAAAAGAAACAAAATGAAAACCGGAAAACGTTAAAAAAATACCTATTTGTCGAAACTAGATGGTTAATTTCAATGCCCTAATGATTTTCAAAACAAAAAAAAAGAGTGGTTACCGTGAAAGCGGCATGAAAATCGTAACCGTGATTGGTCAGTAATAACGATTCGTTTGGAGCAATTTCGCCGGTTTTTCGACGATTTGTACGATTTTCCGGTGTTTGATCACTAGTTTTCTGGTTCAATAGAGGCAGGTGGGGGTATTATGACGCTGTTTTTCTCACGAGAAGGAAGATTTTAATAAGCAACCGATTATGAAGAGGAAGTCACAATTAACGCGTATAGTTTTAGTATTGTTCGTGTACTTCGGCGAAAGTCGATGTTTTAGGTTATTTTGCTGTACTTTCTAGAATCAATTAATTTTGTTTTGTTTTGTTTCACGATTAACGCTTTCGGAGAATTAATTATATTTTGCCGCATTTTTTTTAAAGTTACTTACTTTTAAGGTTTTGTATGGTTTCTGCCTAGTGAATTTAAGTTTCATGTAGGAAGTTTTTTTTCAAACCGGTAAAGATACAACTAAGTTTATGCATATAAACTACATAGATGGGAACTCCTATAAATATGAATGCACTTAAGAAGTCTTTAAAACTTTGCCAAAACACTGTCACTCAACTTAGGTCTCAACAAAACACTGTAACTCTTTAAATTAAAGCTTATTTTTCTAATCACACAAAAACCGTTTATTTCCGATTAAAACACGTCTCAATCGAGCGCCGGACAATCAAGCACAGATAACTTAGTCTCGATTTTGAGGTATATTTTACGGTTGACGGACATAATCGATGGATTGTGACAAGGGATCGGTTTCTTGTTATGTCAAGTCCGTGGGATTGTTTTTGATTTACTTTTTAATTTGATATGCTAATAACTGGCCCCAGCCGAAATTTGTAAATTTTTGACAGTATTTGCGGTAATCAGAACTTCAGAAGCCTAAAACCAGATAGGCAGTTGCTCCATGTATAATGGTAGTATTTAGCTGCATTGGGTTTGACTTAAAGCCGACTTCATCATACTTGGAGAGTCTAGACAGGCTTTGCCTAAGTATTCCTACATAATATCAGAATCTGAACATTTCAAATTAGTTAGCAACTGCAACATAATTAATAACAATGTGGAAAATATGTAAATTTCATCTCATTCATGATACTCGACCTAGTTTAACGTCTCAAGTAGTAGTTTATTTCGTAAAAGGTGATTATTCTGCTTGTTGTCTCATTGATCTTGATTACAGTTAAAATGGGATTGCCAATTTAACTCAGCAATATTGGTAATGAGCTCATGTTTAGAATCAAAGAGCTTGACGTGAGGTTCAACACAGACTTAGACTGGGATTTCAGGAGTGTAGTATTGGGAACTGCTTGACTGTTCCGTAAGTAATAGGTACTTTAAATAGTTAAAAGAAATTGCAAATATTGAGGTATTTTCAAAGTAAGGTCAAAATTAATTTAGTAGCGTTCACAAAGAAAGCTACCTCTATTTCTCGATATCCAGAAAAAAATATTAATCTTTATTTTTTTGGGAAAATAACAGAGAGATACCTAAGCGTAGGTTTTACAGTCTCAAATTCTTTAGTAAAGTAGGACTTTAGTACTTTAGGGCCGAATTTTAGAATATTAGTTAAGATCAGCATCAATTAAGTAAGAGAAGGCACTGGCTCTTGCACCACCTGGTACAGGAATCAGGGACTTCATACAATTTTGTAACCACTTTCATATTGTTATTGAATTTCAGCCACGTTAGCCTACTCCAAACCCTCAAGTCTTTCCATCATCTAAAACTGGATCGTATCTCTCATTTTATAACCGTGTAAATCGTGAAACATTCACACGGGGCGTGTACGGCTGGTCATCCGATCCGATAGCTCCGGTGATACCTACGGTGTCGGTATTACATGCCGGATTGTTTTACATAACAGGTATGTTATGTGCGGTGTGTTTATAAAGGTTTTTGTTATGTTTGAATATGGTTGAAGATTTTTATGCGTAGCGTCGGTAATTTTTTTGTGACGCTATAATTTATTTGGTATTAAGTGATAATTGTTTTGCGTTTGATCGAATTGTAGTTTTATAATCAGTAATGTTTATTTTAGGTTGTGTCGTTGCGTGATTTTAAATTTGAGCAGTAAATACCAGTTTCAATTTTGTAATGTGTATTTTAATTGTTTTGGCGACGCATTTATAAGCACAATCAAAAATCTCAATTTTGATAAACCTTATTATATTTTTTTCACTTCACTGATCACATCCAAATTCAAACACACGAATTAAAAAAAAATCATTTTGGCTAATCACTGTCTATCAAAATTCGAATCATAATTCACACCGTCACTTATTCTACGATTGACAGCACATATTTAGCACTAACATTTCATAATTATTTTTCCAAAAATCGCAAGTCGTCGCGTTGTCGCGGATCGCGGGGTCGCGTCATAGAGGCGACAACGAACCGCGCGGCAGTCGCGGTAGCACTGCCGGCACGTGGCGGGATGATCCGAAATATTCTACCCTGAGGGGTGAGATTTTCGCCGCCATCTTTGAATTTTGGCAGTGCGGAATTGATGTGTAAGGGTTTTTGTGATAATTTTGTTGAATGGTAGTATTTTTTGCAATTTTTTAGTGTCATAAAAAAGTATCATAAAGCAGGAGTAAGTTTCAGTGTCATCACCCTGGCCTATGCCCAACAGTCATGTTGGTCGGGGTCAGTTTCCCGTTTAACTGGATGCTGCTGACTACTAATAGTTCCGATAGGCATATGACCAAGTACCTACCTATGTAAGATGGCTGACCCGAGTTACTTGAAAATTCGATACCAGAAGTAATCCGCAAATAGTTCAAGTTGAATTAATTCTTGACGAGACAACGAGCAGCTGCGTGTTAATTTGCATCTTGACAGTTTAATTACATTTATAGAAACTCAATTAAGTGAATAATTAGCGAATGACTTCGTCTGGTCATTGGGTTTTAGTTTTTAGGATTCATTTCTAGAGGGGATTTTATAAGAACTTTATTCAAATATAGGTAATCAATATGGGTGTTCTTAAATAAATTTATCTACACTGAAAAAATAGTTGACTTAATATTCATCAGTCATAAGTTTTAGTGCAAATTAACTGCATTGAAACTTTAGAAGATATTAATAGTCAACTGCACTTCGCTGTTTTTTTCGCTGAATTTTAACCCCTTTTTCGACGACACGGTTGGCGCAGTGGTTGAGCGATTGACTGCTGCGCAGCATGTCGCGGGTTCGATTCCCGCACGGAACAAATATTTGTACGACCTACAAGTATTTGTTCCGAGTCTGGGTGTTTTTCTATCTATAATATGTATGTATTTACAAAAAAAAAAATGTATATAAGTAGTTTATCAGCCATCTCGTTACCATAACACAAGCATTAGGTTGCTTAGCTTGGGACTAGATGGCGTTGTGTGAAATGTCCAAGGATATTTATTTATTTTATATTTATTTTTGTCTAATAATAATAATAAAATAATAGTGATCAGATTTTATATCTCATTCAGTGATTTCCATAATTATTTAAAGTCAAACAAATTTGACTGTTACGTTAAATATAATTTCAGGAAACGTAATTTAGAATTTAAAATCAAAAACAAAACTCCCAAAAAAAAACACGAAAATTCGCCAAACAAACACAACCAAATTTCCGAACGCACTCCTGTGACATCACCTCTTCCCGCGCACCCCTCTTACGTCCCTCTCTCAGTTATCTGTCCGCTGATGTGATAAGGACAGGCATATCATTTTCATAATATTGTAACTTTAGTATAATGGTTATTTTAGTCTGAAAAGTGATGGAAAACTGTCATGTTTATAATATTTATAAAGTTTATGTAGCATCACTAGCATGTTTGTTTCATAAAGTTTTTTTTTTTCCGTGGGTCCATTGTAGACCAAATCGAGTTTTTATAGGAGAAGGAAATATAGGTATTTATCAAATATCAAGTGCCTAATATCAAGCCCAACCTATAACTGCATGTCTACTCAATAAATAGGTACATAGCACTCGATAAAGCGTTGGATTTTTCCAGTGACCACTATTGTGTCGTAAAACATCGTAATTCCCTGATATCGCTTTGGGCAATACGAAAATAGGAAAAGCATGAGATTATCTCAGTAATAGGGTAGTTAACGAAAAAATCTAATTAGTCCGTCAGATAGATTTCCAAAAAATATAGGACACGTATTTTTTATTTTTTCACATAAACAAACAATAAAAACGATACAGTGCTTTGAAATCTCGTCTGACGTCATTTTTTGAGACATTTGTATGACATTCTTTAGCGGTCAGTGACGTCACAACCTCCCACTTAAATCTTTGACGCGTTTTATTTTTAGCAATTTTTATTGATTTGATAAAACAAAAAATACGTATCCAATATTTTTCGATAATCTAACAGACGGACTAATAAGAATCATATTTTTCTAAGTCAGTAAACATCCCTTGGTCGAGTGTTGAGACGGCTAAGCTGGAGATCCTGGGTTCAACTCCGGTCGGGCTAGGTGTAAAAAAAATGCTATTTGTTTTTCATTCAACTATATTTTACACGGGGCAACTGAAAAATGACTTTCCAGTTTATTAGATGTTCGATTATTTTATTGAATGACCACATAGGTACACAAAAGGCAGTTATTGATTAGAAAAACTTGCTGTGATAGTCGGTAGTTATAGATATATGGAGTCTATACAATACTATAGTATTGTATAGACTCCATATATCTATAATATTAAATATAAGTAAGAGTTTGTAAGCTTGCATGTTAGAGCTTATCTTCGAAACTGCTGACCCGATTTCGATTTCGAGAAATTATCTCACTAACGGAAAGCTACTTTATCCCCAAATGACCCAGGGTATACTTAAAAGATGCGTGTCTTGGATATTTTATGCATATAGGGAGCAAAACCGCGGCAAAGCCAAGTCTTCAATATTGTTAATGATCTCTAAATACAATAGCTTTGTCCAAAAAGCCTATTGATCAGATTATTAATTAGGACGATGCTATTACCGACATGTCGGCTAATGCAAGGGATTGTGTGTTTGACAAATTGGTTTTACCTATGTAGTGTATTGTGGCTTGTGAGTAGGTAAACTGAGGACCTCTACCTTTTAAATGTTTGGTCTATCTTTGCAGTTAAGTATACCTTTCCTGGATCTAGTTTTCTGGTCCTAAGGTCGATTCTACGGTAGCGCAGTGTTATTGGATTTTTCCATTGCGAATTTCTTAGTAACCGCCACAATTTCAACATAGCTGTGAATGGGTTAGGCAGGTGATTATGATGGTAATGGCTCGTAAACCTAAGTAATATAATACGAAAGCACATAAGTTTGTTAGTTACCTTTTTACTTCTTAGGTAGCCCGCGAAATTCGAATATCCTTAAGTTTTTTGCATTTTACCGGACAGTGTCAAGTCTTATGTTAAATAAAATGGGATTCGCGGCAGTAACATAATAAATTAATAAAAATGTTTATTTCATCACTTTAGTAAATAATTATGTTAGGTTTGGAGTCACCTTTTAAGCAAAGATTTGCTTGTATTAGGTGGATCCGCTCCTCCAGTTTACACTCATTCTTCAAATGTGTGAGAAATAAAAGCAAAACAGAAATATTCATTTAAAACTAATACTAATTTAAAACTAATACTAATTTATACTAATACTAATTTAAAACTAATTAACATTTTATAACCGTATTTTTATATCAGTATGGGAGCGCACTGGGTGTATGATATGTTTGTGAGTGTGTGTGTGGGTGTGTTTGTGTGTGAGAGTGTGTGTGTGTGTACCTAGTTGTCGGGACGTAGTGGGTGGGCATATGTGTAAGATGATTATGTGGTACCTATGTGTAGCGTGGGGGTGTGTGGTTATATGTGTACATATTATATGTGTTCCTTAGTTATTTGATCTTGTGTAGGATATTTTCGATTTCTTCGAACTTTTGCTCTTGAGCCATTCAGTAAGTGTTTTTTTGCAGTCGTAGTATGTCATATTAATTGACTATTTACAGAGAAATAATGATTAAAACCATTAAAACAACCGTCTCATTTCATACAAGTGTCAAGACTGCCTTTTTCATCAAATTATCACTTGTTTGAAGTGTGAGAAACATTGAGAAATCATCAAATGACTCCGCCCGCTCTGAACGGAGCGGAATGGAGTGTCAGACTTCTACTGACTAAATACCACCCCATATTCCTTTTTAGGCATCTTACACCTACAACACTTATGTTGTTCAGTTCACTTCTCGAGGAAAAAAACAATGATTTTAATATGATGATAGATGGCGCCGTGTGTCTTTTAATTATTAGGTGATATTCCAGCAACTTATGATTTATTTTTATAATTATTTCCCGGAACTAAGGTCGCGAGGCTCAGCCAGTAAAAGATGTTTTGAATAAGAGAGACTCATGGCTTCGTTTTTAATGGCACCTATAGTCACTGTGTTTTTTATCTTTGCTATTTTTGTTCCAAGTCCACACACTTCGTTCCCGGACTTTGCTGATCTATTTTAACTGAATTATGGCGTTTCGTGTATGGGATCCTATGGTTCATTAGCTCAAATATTATAATGTATTGAGGAGTATTATTAATATTATCAATAGAGCTTCTTATATTGATCACATGTACCTACCTACACATAGGATAGGTACCTTAATGATATATATTCGAGGACCATTATTTTTTTGGGTGTGTGAAATGATCAAATAACGCCTCCCGATCCGCGGGCAGAGCGAAAGGGAGTGTCAGACTTCTACCGACTAAAAACCACCCATGTTCCTTCTTAGCCCTTTGTGTCGAGGCCGCGGTATCTCTTTCAAAAAACTCGCAACCCAGATTTGAGGACCTCCTGTCTATAGATAATAGGTAGCAGCCGCTTAGATCAATCTTCAGGTTAAGCTGCGCTTGCCTAGGTTAGTATGCGGATGGGTGACCAGAGTGGTCCATGTAAAATACTGGTATTCAGGTGCACATGGCTTGACTGGAAGCCGACTCCAACATAATTAGGCTATAAGTTAGGTAGTCAGATGATGTAAACCCTATTATACTTAATGATATAGATTATTATTATTACCTAAATTAGCCCTTAAGTCGACTGAATTCGCAAAAATCTTCTGTAGGAAAAAGATTAAGTATTTGTACAATTAACAAAAATACAAAGCAAATACTGCCCACTTGTAAAGCATTCAAAAAAAAAACTGTTAGATTTGTACCTACCTGTGGTACATAGCGCAAAAGCCTCTGTGTCAGTCACTGAACCATTGGAGTCATGCCACCTCCAGTACCTACTTAATTATATTGGGAAGGTGCAAGTAGGTACTTTAAGGAACAGCCTTCATTCGTCCAAAAGAATCTCTTCCGTTTAATTAAAAACAAAAAAAAGTACAAACCTTATCTTTCTACCAAATTCAACTTAACCGCACTCAGGTTGAGTTCAATTCACAATGAAAGCAATCATGTCCGATATTCATTGATAGCTTCATCAGAATAGAATAGGTTTAAGGCGAATTGGGCTGTATGCCAACAGAGATAAGACTTATATTGTTTCGGGTTGGTTCGTAATAATTTAATCATCTTGAAATTTTGTTGCTGCAAACCAAAGAAGCATAAGTAAAGAAACAGAAAAAAATGTGTTAAGCTGTTTGGTTTTGCTCAGTACCTTTTGGGACGAACACGATGTTGGCTTATTTTTTTACTGATTACACAAAAAAACACTTTGAATTCTTAAGCAACGTAAACCTACTGAAATACTATTTCTACAGCCAGGACTGTCACAATTGGCCGCGGGTAGTCCACCGGTTATCGCGGCCTCGACATAGAGGGCGAAGAAGGAACATGGGTGGTTTTTAGTCAGTAGAAGTCTGACACTCCCTTTCGCTCTGCCCAAGAGCGGGAGGGGATTCGACGATTTTACACCCACCAAAAAAAAAAAGGACTGTCACAACTACTTACATATAGGCCACAATAAAAATTTGACCATTTAAATTTATTCTGCCCACCCCTTTAAAAAATACTAGTAACAACACAACGGACGTGTCAAAATCACAATGTAAATAAATTCAAACATCCACCATTACCTAATCCCATAGTCATTACACAAAAATCTTAATTCTATACATGTCACCAGTTTCCGTTTAGGCAAACGATTGTTAAAAAACAAAAAAAAACTTTTAGGCAACATGCAAAAACCACGGTTAGTCCTTTGAAATAAGTCTCATATTCCAAAGCTTACAAATCGACTTATGCTTTTCTGACCACGTTCCATCTGTTTCAAGAGACAAACAAAACTGGGCTTTAACCCTATTGAAATAAGATGGAGATTACAATGGAAGTTGCTTGTTTAAAGACCTTTTGACTTTGGATTATCAATTAGTGTGCGCGGACAAATTTATTCTGATTGGCTGCTGTCAAAATTCGAACAAGGCGGTTCTAATCGAGCGGAACGTGGTCTGTATGGTGGTCTCTTTCGCACCGGAGATTTTGGGGTACTGTCGGTTCAATGGTCAGTTTTGGTATGGTTCTGTAGGTTTTTTGTTTTAATCATATCAAACATTTATTAAAAATAAAATTAATAGACCTTTAAACTATATCTTACCCTAGCAGGTGTGCAAAATTGGATCACAAGTACATCAAAATTAAAATCTATAACAAAACACGAGAAAATGGAATCTACGAGTATAATAAAAAGTAATTGACATAATACATAATATAACATTATTAATTCATTATTTATTAATACTTAACATTTATTTTGAGTGGTTATATTTATAGATCTGGTTTTTGCTTGAGGAAAAGATTGCGTATTTAATCATTTATTTGGTATTTTGGCTAATAAGTAGTGTGTAAAAACTTAAAAGTCATAAATGCTAGAGACGTAGAGAATAAAGAGACACAAAAACAACACAAGTAACTAATAAATATCAATTTATTTCCCAAAAAGTAGACACCTACATAAAATGCTCACTTTTCAGTGATAAGGTCCATGTTCATCCCGTCGGGGCTACAGGTTGTTCTAAAGAGATACCGCAGCCTCAGCGCAAAGGACTACGAAGGAACATGGGTGGTTTTTAGTCAGTAGAAGTCTGACACTCCTTTTTAGCGAGCGGGAAGGGTTATTTGATGATTTCCCATCCCCCAAAAAAAAAATCCTTATCTATATAAATTAAAATCAATGCCACTTTTCGTTGTAATTTTATAACTCAAGAACGAGCTCACCTATCCAAACCAAATGTTTTGGCTTTGTTCGGACTATTTAGTCAAAAAAAAAAAAAAAAATTCTATGTAGATACTTTTGCCGATCTGCATAATCAAACCCCGGTCGCAGCCCTCCGCAGTGGTAATTCTTATAAATAGACCAACGAGAGAGGATATAATCCGCTGGGACCTGTATCCCAGCAGTGGGAACATTATGGGTTGATTCTCTGGAAGTACCTATTAACACATGTTTTACATTTTTTTGCTACATTGTTATTAACCGTATATTTTGGCAAAATCTTGCAACTGAATTGCACTTTTACTTTTGGTGACAATATAATTATTTTATAAAATACACGTGACTTGCAGATCCTAGAGCAAAAACTGCCTCCGCACAAGACAACTCTTCAAACGGTACACTGACACGAATCTTTGTATGATATTATTATGTAGGTATAATTATGCGTTCAATGTTGATAGATAAGTACTTAAACCAAATTTTCATATTTTTATTCTATGAGTAATAAAATCTTTAATTATTTTATGTGAGGTACGTGTCTTTTACTAATGATTATCATTAAAAAATCAATTGGATATTGTTCCAGCAACTTTGGGTTTCTGTAAACCTTATTTAAAAAAAAATAATGTATCAAAATTTAAATCCACTATCAAACATAAATTCCCACTCAATTAAAAGCTATCAAACATCAAAACCCCGACAATTTGTCGAAAAACATTAACTTCCGTCGGTAGCAGGTCGCGGGTTCGGTTCCCGGTGCGGAACTAATGGCGATGACTCGACATCGCGACCGGTTTCTGTGGGGTATCGCTGGATTGTGAGAAAGTCAGTTAAAAGATAACTTTATGTTGTTGAACCACGTGGTTCAGTTTGAAGCTAGAATTCAAATAATAGGGGGATAGGCAAATCCTACATACTATATGACTTGAGGAGACCATGGTTAAATAATAATAGCAGCACGGGTTGATCTTTAAGGTTAAGCCGCGTTTGCCCAAGGTCAGTCTGTGAAAGGTCGATGGGTAACCATGCATTTTATAACAATTCCTCCGTGCATTGAACAGGGACAAAAGACTTAAAGTGCTCCCCATCGGGGCTGCGGGATGTTGTTAGACATACCGCGGTCTCGACATAAAGGGCTAAGAAGGAACATGGGTGGTTTTTAGTCAGTAGAAGTCTGACACTCCCTTTCGCTCTGCCCCAAAAAAGAAAAGGCTTTAAGTGGTTTCGCGCTGTGAGCGGTTGGTGCCTGTTCGTTGGAACTCTCGTTTGTAGATCATCGACAGACTTTCAGGTAGTCATCATCATCATCATCATTTCAGCCGAAAGACGTCCACTGCTGGACATAGGCCTCCCCTAAGTGTCCCCACATTGACCGGTCCCGTGCGTCTCGCATCCAGCGGGTCCCCGCAACCTTCACCAGGTCAGGTAGTTAATGACCTGTAAATCTGACAACAAGTCTTACCAAGAGATACCAGGTCAGATAGGCAGAAACTCCATGTAAGATATTGATATTATTGGTATGTATTTTATCAAATTAATTGTAGTACGCTCAATTTTATTTACCTCCAATCCAATCCTCAACTCATTCACTAGACAAAATACTACACCTTCCATTCACAGACAGACGAAACAAAAAACACGTCCACCCGCCTAGCAGGTTCCCAAGGAAGTGGCTGCGGTTGACTGAGACGTATCTGTTACCGGCGCAGGCGCACGTCTGAGATGGCCATCATTAAAGTAGGGGGCGATGTGGTGGGTCACTAGCCATTTCCGTTCAGATTTATTGATATTGATGGAATAGAGTAATGGTATGTTTTTTCGTCCAACAATTATAATGATTGTGTGTATAAGTAACCTTAACAAAGCCGAATGGCACCGGTTCTCTCCGTTATTCTGATCATGTTTTTGCTCTAGTCAGTCAGTTCTGGAACTGGAAACCTTTTAGTTACGAAATCATCATCATCATCATCAACAGCCTATTCCCTCAGCTGGGACACAGGCATCCTCTCTTTGAGGGAATGGGCTATAATCTACCAAGCGGGCCCAGTGCGGGTGGTATGAAATATTTGTGGTTAAAGTTGTAACTTTTTCACATTTTTTAATAACTATTACAACTATTGTAATGCTTCTATCAGCATAATGTTAGGAGTGCGTTACATTGAGTAACGTCGTACTGTACAACGTAATTTTTCACCCCGAAAAAGTCGTACTGGTATCCCAGCAATAATTTTTGCGTAGAGTTACATAGTTTGATGTACAGAATGCTTGGTTGACGGTTTCTTGAACAGTTCGTCCACGCGGTCCTCTGAAGGAATTTGAAAAAAACCTTAGTCTTTGTTACTAAAGCAGAGGAAGGAAGCATTTTCTATCAAACATTTTCAAAATGAATCAACTCTACTTACACCCAACTAAGTCAAACATATTAGCAACAACAACAAACACTATTAAAATCAATTCACTAATTCAATCAAATGATCAAAACCAAGATACCAGTTGAATCAAACGCTGCAGGCAATCCAGGCGACAGAACATCTGGTCAAAAGTTTTTTGGTCAGTTTTTGTGGCAACACCAAGTTTCGCTTTCGATCGGCGCGTGAGCAATGGCCGGCGAGCTATTCACTTTTATAGTCTTTGTTGAGGTTAAGAGTTGGGATTTTGTAATGGATCATGCTGTATTTAGAGGTTTTAGTTGTCATTGGGAAGGTCTACGGCTACCCATAACTAAAAAAAAAACTTAAAGATGTAATCTTGTCCAAGTCTGTGTCCTACTGCAAGACAAGATAATTATTTTGTCTGAGGTAGGAAATACATTGAATAACTCTTTCGTTTACTGCCTGGCTTCTTGCAAAATGGATTGATCAAACTTCAACCCAAAAGTGATGAATACAATCTTCTTCATAGCGCGTCAGTGACAATTTAAACTGACTCAAATCAAAGTTTTTACGAGTTTTTGACACTTTTTTAAGTGTCCATCAGCTCCTGTGACGTGTAAGCACCAGGACTGGCAGGACACGAGTTGCTTTTAAATAAACTCCGGACACAGATTGGCCGAAGCAAGGAAAACCTGTTCTATTAGATATTCATAATTATGTCTCAGCCTTGGAGTTAAAATGTGGTGCTGCCCCACAAACGATGAGACACTTTATGAATGTATAGACTATCTCAGACTTCTTCAGAAAAATAGGGATGTTTAATGAATTAAAAAAAAAATGTGATTCTAATTAGTCTGGCTGTTAGATTATCGAAAAATACCTATTGGATTCGTATTTTATGTTTTATCAAATCAATAAAAACTTACGAAGATAAAACGCGTCAATGATTTGATTGGGGGTTGGTGGCGTCACTGACCGCAAAAAAATGTCATACTAATGTCTTAGAGTATGACGTCACACGAGTTTTCAAAGCACTGTATCGTCTTCATTGTTTGTTTACGTGAAAAAATAAAGAAAACGTGTCCAATATTTTTTGGTCATCTATACGACGGACAATTTTTTTTTTTTATTATTCCTATTTAGTTTGTGTGTTTTAGTGTCCTAAAATTTTAAACATTTACAAGTTAATTGTTACGTACAGGTACACTTTTCTTTTAAATCTCTATCTCAAAACAGTCTGTTGCTTGCTAGTTATTCGCTACTAGCCAGTCCATCAGTCAGACAACAATTCGGACCTCTGCTTACCCAAAACCACTACAAAAGTACCATGATGCTCGATGAAATTCAAACTCATTCATAGATATTTCCCTGGCAGGCCACGTCTGCCGATCACATCGGGACAGTGAATGGGACGTTTTTTGTGGCAAGTACACTTGACTAAATCAGTGTGAAATTAGTTGGGACAGTCGACCCGCGTGTACGTGTGGTGGGGGCGTTGTGTCAGCGGGATTAAGTTTATGGAAGTCATTATAAATGTACTCGGCGTATTTAGGATCGTCTTAGTGTGGGAGGTTTTCGGAATATGAAACTTACGTTTTGGTGTATTTTTAGTAATTTCTTTTAGTTTTGTAAATAATCCGTACTAATATTATAAATGCGATAGTCACTCTGTTTTTTTATGTTTTCACGACGATATGGTTATTCAGTTCGTGATCATTTGGCAAGGGTATAGATTAGAACCTGGGAATGGACATAGACATTTTTTTTCCAACAGATACACTTAAAAACAGGTGGGTATACATAAAAATAACATACACACACACAATAAGAATCACATCATCCACGAGACTGAAGTCACGGTCAGCTCGTTTCATATAAAAGTGTAACCACAGCAGTCAATAAAAATACGTATCTTTAACTATCGTAAATTTGTAATTTATATTAATTACTATATTTTAAGTGCTCTGGTGTCTGAGAAGAACTCTATATTTGACTAAAACATACAACTGTGCGCACTTTACAAATTAATGACTTTACAAGTAAATTAAATCGCTGTTACAAAATAAAAAAAGCCTAGAAAAACACCAACCTTTAAGTATTTTGACAACAGTAAGTATCTCATTCTTTCACCAACTTTCAAATACTAAACTGTACCATCTCAACCCGCTACGCTTATAAAACCGCACCGCTTGCAGCCAATACTGCGCCCATACCCCACCCGATACTTACACACACACACACAAACAAAACAACAGCGTGTGAATATCATCTGTTACTGTGTGAGTGCCATTGAAAAAACGATAGATCAGATAGTCGATCCTCCACACTTTTTCCCCATCTTTCTGATCGAAGACAGTTGGATAACAGTTTGTTTCTCTTCGAAAATGTATATCATAATAATATTTTATCTAGCTTTAACTTTCTAAGTAACATATTTTTTGAGTAGACGCAACTTTTTGACGAACTAACAAAATTACTTACTTATTTCAAATAAAATATCTTCAGGTACTTTTTACTTGCTTAGTCAAATATGATAAAATAAAAGAAAAACACCGAGTAACAGAGACGTCGTCATTTCATAATCATTATCAGCCTATAATGTTCCCACTGCAGGGACTCAGGCCTCCTCACTACGAGAGGGATGGGCTGTAATCCACCACGCGGGCCCAGTGCGGATTGGTAGGTTGGTCTTTTTTTTTAAACGTTGCCCCACATTAGGATTATCTCCTGTATCGTAGGTGCGTTTACAAACATTTAATCTCACATACACAAACACACACCAGACCCGAAACAACTATCTGTAGGCCATACAAATCTTTGTTCCGTGCGGGGATCGAACCCGTGACACGCAGCGCAGCAGTCCAATCGCTCAGCCACAGAGCCAACCGTCCCGTCAAATGTTCGGTGTGAGTTTTCGAATGTTTTGGTTCTAAGACATTTCCTCACGATGTTTTCCTTCACCGTTTTGAGAGCAGTGGTGATGAAATAAATTACACAAAGTAATGCGCCTGACTGGGTTTGCATTCGTCGGCATTTGCCTAGCCTATTTCCACTGTCTTTCTGACATCCACAATGTCTTTATGACATCAACATTATTTCCTTTGTTTTGGAACGACTGGTTGTCAGACTTTGGGGCCACTACCAACCTTTAAAGACTTTCAAAGATCAACTGTTTATTCTCTATGTTTTAATCGGCATGAAAAATCAATTTGTATTGTTCTTTTAGAACAATATTTTTCATAGCGAAACACTATTTTGTTACAATCTATTTTTTGTTACTTACTTATTATTTTGTAGACAAGTTACGGGTTAAAGATTATGAGTATTTCACGGTTTTGTTGTTATTTATTTTAAGAAAGTAATCGACTGGAGAATGACGATTGAATAAATGTTATATTTTAGAAAAGTAATCTGAATGTTCATCAAATAAATAAATGAGAAAAAGTTTAGAAATCTTACAGCCATTTTTTCTATGTACCACAGCAAGTTGCAAAAATAAATTGCGAAAATCAGCTGATAGCTGATGTCGTCTGACAATAATAATTATGTGTTCACATAATGTCAGAAGTAAATTAGAGTTAGCCTCAATTATTTTATTTTACACCTTTCTTTTAAAGTTATTTCAGAAACTGTATGGGTGCTATCCCTTTCTGTATCCCACAATTTTTTTATAAAGAATGTTGTCATTGAACTCTCTCGAAGTCAGGCGTAATTATTTTTTACTTAACTTTGCCTGTCGTGTCCTTCGTGGTAGTGTTGGTTAATATACCATATAGCAAAATAAAGCACCGTGCTTAATACACATAACATAAAGCAAATGCTATCATGGCTCTCACAAGTTGCTATTTGCTTATTGCTTTTACATCGCACTCATGCATGCTGCCACTCACCGCGCTTGCTTTAAGTCACTTGACTTAAAGCAAGCGCGGTAAGTGGCATCATGATATGCCTACGCGATTAAAAATCACGTGCTTTAATAAAGCATATAAAGAAATATAAAGAAAGAAAAAAAAAGCATTAAGCGTTAAGCAAGT
Source organism: Diarsia rubi (assembly GCA_932274075.1). NCBI lineage: Eukaryota > Metazoa > Arthropoda > Insecta > Lepidoptera > Noctuidae > Diarsia > Diarsia rubi. The sequence goes on along the minus strand of OW026437.1, from coordinate 2,306,714 downwards.
GATTTTAAAGCAACTTTGAACACCACTACTTCGTGGTGAGTCCGATTGCCCCGAACTAGTGGCTCAGCTTATGAGACTTTTTGTTCCTCCCGTGCCCAAAAACCAACTGAGACCACGTGGACACAATGTATTACATGTTCCGTCTGCATGCACCGTTTCCCACTTTGATTCTGCTTTAGTTCGTGCCCTTGAATACTCTACTGGTATCGACACCGGAATGTGAATTATTTGCTTTTAAGTGGGTTGATGTATGTCGTGTATGTTTGAGTTTCTGTGAGAGGTATGTGGATATAGCAAAAGTTTAACTTATTTTACTTTTTATTTAATTTAATTATTCTGTTTTGTGTTTTATAGCACCGTATTGGGTGCTTCATAATTAATATTAAAATAGTAAATAATCGAAACAGAATAAATAAAACTTTGTTCACAATATCAGGTCCTTCTAAGAAGTCAAACAAAAATCGGGACGCCTATTGTCATCCGGGCACAAATCTAGATTCCGTGGCCACTGCTGATAAAACTCCGGATGGACACACCGCGCGGGAATCGAACTTATGCAACCTCATGCTCAGAAATCGATTTTACGACCACTCGAAAACAGATGCACTCACATTTAACAAACGATTTAATAAGACTAAATATAAATGATGAGTTGATGACCCAAGTTACTCGTATTAAAGTTCCTAATTAAAATCAATAACAATCCCTAATTTACTAGGAATCAGGCCAATACACCCAGTGAAAACCACAGCCTAACGAATCGACACACGGTCACAAAACTCTCTATTACAACGTGACAGGTGACAGGTGACAGGTCCATCTTTTTTTATACCAGTCTAGTCTAGAATGACAAACGCAAAAAGTTAGACTGAAAGCAGTTGTAAGAAATTAAATGGAATTAGTTGTTTGAGAGCATTTGTTACGAGTGGTGTGGAGGTTGGAGGGGGGGGGATGTAAATGGAGTGAATTTGTCGTAGAGTTATGTATGTATAGATAGGATTATAATAAATGTTCGAAGGTATCTTTAATTCATGTTCTAATAGCGATGGGCGCACAGAGTTACCCGAAACTGTCAAATTTCCCCTATCAATCTTTCAAGGCTAATGTTTTTACAATAAAGATGAAAATCTATTAAAAAAATTTGACAGATTGTAGTAGCTTGATGTGATGGAGTCTGCACAAAAATCAAATTAAATTTGAAAATAAACTACCATCAAGACATCACAGAAACTACATTTCGCAAAGTTCTGACTTTTTAATTGTATTCTAAAACTCATCAGAAGTAGACCTATAAATAACTATAACTTACGTAATAAAAAAAAACTTCAACAATGCGTACCTAAACGAAACAGCTTCCATTTATAAATTTAACCCTCACTTTTCTTAGCATTAAAATAATATTTGTAAGAAAGGATTGTTGTTCCTACGGATATATAGAATAAAAAAAAAAAAAAAAAAAAAATCTTTACTATATATATGCTATTCATTGCTTTGATTGATGAAACTTACACTTACATTCCCTGTGTCGTGAGTTTTAGGCTCCTTGGATCCATTTTTTATATTCACATCACACTAATATTATAAAGGCGAAAGATTGTGAGTGTATATGTTTGTTAGTTCTTCACATAAAAACTACTGAACGGATTTAGATAAAATTTGGTTCTCAGATAGTTTATAACCTGAATTAACACAAAGCATAGTTTTTATCCCGATTTTATCTTCCCGTGGGATAATTTTCGAGTTGTAGTGGGTGAAGCCGCTGGCAACAGCTAGTTGTAGATATGTCAAAAGGTTGTTTAAAACTAAAGTAATAAATACAGTTTGACTCACCGTCTCCACTCTGGTTGCTGCTGTGTGCGTACTGCTCATCTGTAAAGTCGTACTCTACGTCAGATCAGACATATCTGCTCTCAACCAACATGTATTGAGGCTTCTAATACTAAGTAGTTTAATCTTCTTTTTATTGTGTGGACAGTAGGTTGGGGCTGTGGGTTGTTCGAAAGAGATACCGCGGTCTCAACATAAAGGGCTAAGAAGGAACATGGGTGGTTTTTAGTCAGTAGTAGTTTGACACTCCCTTTCGCTCTGCCCAAGAGTGGGAAGGGTTATTTGATGATTTCCCACCCCCCCAAAAAAGGGCCTCTGACATGGTACTAGTACTTTAATGTCAACATATTTTAAAAGGTTAGCTTCAAAAATATTTGTGGTTTCAATTTTTTTTTTAAAGTGCTTCAATGTATTCAAAATTCGAGGGACACACTACTAGCGTCTCTTTCTTTATGTCATTAAATACATGCTACCTACTGAAGTCTACAGCTAGACTTAAAGTATCTTAGAAGTTTCTGCACAACCCGAAATATTACTTTACTTACAAATGCTGATTCAATAAATGTAATAGTCTTTTAATGAAACAAAGAAGTCTATAACCAAATCGATTGTTATTTTTAAGTCTTAATTAAGAATACTTGTTAAAAAAATACTCATTTGGGTCAAGAAAACGCGTATGGCTATGTTCTACCCAGTCTGCACTGTAACAAAAGATGCAAGGCATAGATCTATACGATAAATCAAGTAATAGTGTTCTGTATACGTGATCATAATCATTGATAGCTAGGGTTTAGAAATCGGACTTTGTTTTTAAAACTTTTATAAAGGTACCTACACTAAAAACTAGTAATATTCTAATTGTATATTCTAGTAAATAAAAAAGTTGTAATCATTACCATAGCTCTGCTCACCTCCGTTCCGGTGGTCGCTACTCATCAACTCTTGACTTTGTAACGTTGGAGCATGGATCAGCACCTTCTGCTGAGGACTGTGGGGATCCAAACCCTCAACCTCTAGCAGAGGGGCATGGGGCTCATAAGAATGGACTACCAACTGCGGAGCGTGGAGATCCATTCTTAGCACATCACACTTGTAAGTCTTTTTTAAACGTCACTTTGTTTCTGCACTATCGAAACGCACTGTCTTGATTTTGTTTTGTTTTTTGACTATTTTGTTTTGTTGTTCAATTGTTTGAATTTAGATAGTTCACTAGTGGCAGTTGTTTAAGTGGCACTTTTCAATCGTTGCATCATAAAGTTCGATGTCACCTCTATTTCTTTGTAGATCTATGTTGTTTTTTTTTTTCACTAAAATTGGCACTAACTTTTGTGATTAAAATCTAAATTAGGAGAGTGTTAGGAGAATTATATTGGAGTATTTTTAGTATGTTTTAGCTGTTTTGTTTTTTGTTACTATTGTCACATCGTCACGTGGACCAAGGACGGTCTCACCGGATTTTCTTGCGAATTTTTTGCCGTTGTATCATCTTTGTACCTGTGAACAAGTGAATAGATAGTTATAGTTGTATATAGGTCAATAAGCTAAGATAAAGGTAGCTGAAAGTTTTTACATTCAAAAATCAATAATTGGCTTACAAATTTAAATGCAAAAAATTAAAGCTGCGGTGCAGAGAAACAGAGAAATATTGACCAATAGAATTTTATAAAATCTGCCGTCTGTTCTAGTGTGCAATCCTATTGGTTAATATTTCTCCTATTCTCCGCTCCGCAGCTTCGCTCCGCTCCGCTCCGTTTTACCAACCACGGATGAAGCTGAAAATCCGAAAATACGTGATAAAAATATTCATCCACTTTTATCAATTTCTTAAGACAGTCATTCATTCGATAGGTACCTACATCTTCTCTTAGATCTGCAAACAGCTTTCAATGTCAATATTCCAAACTATACTCAACATTTTTGAATACAACATTTATTGCACAGTACATCGGCAAAAGCACCGATTAAGTGCACACACATATAAATCATTTGGCTTCCGTTTTGCAAATAAAATGTGTATCTATGTATTATTTTTAAAACGGCCGGGTTCGTGCCCGGGTTCGCTATTGTTTCGTGTTGTCAACGATGTGGGAAATTAGAGCGCGTGGATGTGGCATGTGCCGAAAAATTACAAATCCTTTATTATCATATCTACAGCAGTATCTGGGCGGACACTTTGTTTTTTTAACGTTGCCCCATACAAGAAATTTAGGACAGTTTTGAGTATAAGCAGTGCTTAGCGGACGCTGAACTAACTTAAGACACGAATGAGCCTCTTTGGCTTTCAAATGGCTAGTAATGAAGCGATCAAATCGGATACTTCATGGCGCATGCCCCGTGCCATTCGTAATAACTCTGACTGAGTCAGATGGTGTTAATTGTCATCAAAGTAGCCTTTCTAGATACTGAAAGCCAATGCTATTTAGTTAGTAGTCATCAGTTGGAGAATACCGTGTAAATCAAAGCCAGTTTGCGTATTTATCTGTTTTTATGGTAATTTTTATGTTCAATCATTATTTATACCGCATCCGCCACAAAATACTTCTTAGCTTCACGTCCAACATGGCGGCAGAACGTTTCTCATTGCGGCCGCTCCTACAGGCACAGCTACAGGATACCTTTTGTTGTTAAACTAATATTTTCACCGCGTTTGTTTCAATTTTAATATTCAAATGTTTACATTCTTCTCTAGTTGAGAATGTTTGCTGTTTTAGCGTCCGCATTCTCGGTTGATATTGCACGATAAGGACTTAAAACTAAACTAGTTGTATCACGGTTATACGAGTTAAAAATAATGGGGATTTATAAGAATGAACGGAATGCCACAAAAATGAGATAAACTATTTATTTATTTATGTACACACAAAATACAAAAAAAAGGAAAATATATAAAAAATAGAAGAGCACAAAGGTACTGCTTATTTCTAATGAAATTTCTTCCAGCAGACCTGCGAGAGGAGAGTTGGATTAGAAATATAGACACAGTGTGTAGAAAACTAACTACTAACTATAAGTTAATCGTCATTCAGTTAGTTTATTATTCATGTTTTATCTTTATTTCTGATCATAGATTTAACAATTTCCATAGCAACCAATCAACCTATGCTGAACCAGATTATGCAGATTCTATCTCTCATTTTACGGGAAATCTTTATGTGGCCCATACTGGAAATATCTATCTTGATGTGTCACTGTTTGTAGAATAATAGGAAACGTAATTCGTACCTAGGTATATAGTTAGCAATGCCCTTGATTTCCCTGAGATTTCATCATTACCTACAATCATTTTGAAAATCAGTTCATACAAAAAAGACTATTAGAATCGAATCGAAAACCTCATACAATTTCGAAACTGGTCCTAAATAAAAGCTTTCATGCAATTACCATTATTAACCTGACTACCTTTCTCTTGCCAAAAAACTGTCTGTGTCCAGTTGGCGAAAACATAAAAAATATTTAATTTAAGTTTCACTATGTGGACACGCCTGAAAATCTTTTACAGTCCAGATGACGAAATAATAAGTAATACTAATTTTGTGTTTCACCAACTGGACACACGTGTGTTCCGTTAGTTGTGTCGAGTTGGTGAAAAACCCAGATAATGTATGTTTTGTTTTTTTTCCATCAAATCGTAAAAAAAAAACATCAGTTATGTTTAAGACCAAGCCTATCCATATAAACACATAAATATTGGAGCGTAATTATAGTGAGGTGCCTAACTTATACCAGTTTCTTAATTTAGGTAGGTATAAAGTTTTGGGTAACAGACCTGCTGTTACCCAAAAAACGTTTTTTGGTTATTTATATTGAATTTAAGTAGGCAACCATATTTTGGCTTCGTGTGAAAAACTGACTCATATTGAGTTTCTTTGTTTCTTGGAAGGAACGGAAAAGGGGATCCTAATAATTACGGCAGTGGTCAGATTGACGTTTATGGGCGTTCTATACAACGTACTCGGTATGTGAAACGTTATCGTGTCTTCTGATATTGATTGTAAACCATCAGTTTCGTTTATTAAAACAATAAGTTTTGCAGTTTTGCACAGTTACAAACAATAATTTAAACATAATTATCTTTTACTCGGAAAAGTTTCAACACGATTGCGACTTAAAGATATGACCTATTTTATGGCAAAAAGGGTTCCAAAATATTATTTTCGTTACGTAACAAAAACAATTAAGTCAATACAGTAGGTGATAAATGCGTCTAAATGTTCGTAAATATAACACATTGGTGGTGTTGACCTTTTACTACTCTGATGGACATAGAATAGAGTATTCGAGTTCAGCCAATAGTGGAAGTTTTTCAAAAGGCGTATTATTATTGTTTATGTTGGCACTTAGGTAAAATTTGAGGCAATTATAACGGAACGTCAATGATACTAATTTAAATATCTCTAATTTAAGAATAAATTAATAACACACTACTGCCGGTCCCCAACGTGTTCAAACTTGAAGCGACATGAAGGTAGCGTCTATCCGCTTGTTCACAAAAAGACGAAGCGCACGCGCAAGGCTATGGGAAATAATTTGACAATACAATGCTGTGTGCTACACATGCGGTTATTTTGTCGGGGATATTTCTAAAGATAGTTGTATTTTCATTCCTGGTAAGTATTAGTTTAATAAAACAAGACTAGAACCGTTTTTTACACTAAGTAACGGTGTACACTAGGATATTACTGGCTATTACGCAAGCAAGAGAAACTTAATAATATGGTTTATTCACTAATTATAACTGTCCATAACTTTACTGTGATAAAATAACTTGCACTCTACAAACAAGTACTCTGTAAAAGTTGGCCTGAAATCTGACTTGTATAAATAAGTAGGTAAATTAGATGGGTTTGATAATTAGTGAAGTGTTTAATTTTTGCGACACCTCGCCGCATTTTATTTCCGTCAATTGTCACGTTGAAGTTGACGAGCTGAATGACTTTTTAACTATAATTATGCTAAATGTGTAAAGTGAGTTGAAATGCAAGAAAAAAATGTCGTATTACTTACTCCTGCTTATTCGATCAGCATAATATATCGTTCGCCACCCGATGATGCCAATTTCCTCACGATATTTTCGTTTACCGTTTTGAGACCAGCAATGATTGTAGCATCATTTGCATTTTATAATTGCCATTCTCTTAGATATAAAGTGTAATCACTAGAATTAAAAATCTGCCTACACACTGTTTTGCAGTTTGGCAGACTTTTTATATTTTATTGTTAAACAGATTTGGAATAAATAAATTTAAAAAAAACGTCCACTGAAAACCCAATCATCCATATTTTCAGACGCATCTCATCACCTCATGTGTAGCAACGATTTCCCACAATTTATTCACACGTATCCGACGATACTTATCTCATGTACAAAGTTATTTATTTGCTTATGTTTTACCTAATGAATCATTGGATGACGTCAATTGAGGATGTGGTGATTTGAAGTATTTTGGTTATAATTGGGAGTTAAAAGTGTATTATTTTCTTTGGATTTTGGGTTTATAAAGGAAATTATCTTTGATCATGGGTAAAAATGACCCTCTCCTCAGAGTGCATAGAATGCTTTGTAGATCATGTCTGACTATTCCATAAGTTGCTGTTGCTTAACCCAAATGTTGCTGTTGTTACAATGTACCATTCCAATAGTTATACAGGGTGTAAATTAACCCTTCACACATACGTCAACCCACATTCTGTACATCAAACTAAATACCCCCCAAAAAAATTTGCTGGGAAACGACTTTTATTTTTGGGGTCACATTTTCATTTTCATTTTCACACACAAAACTCAATGTAGCATTAGTAAAACATTGTGCTAGTGGATGCTCTGAATAGTAAACAAGTCAGGGAGGTAATTTAAGTAAAGTTAAAACCTGAAAAACCAGTATATACAAAAACAGCTGTGCAAAATTTGGAACTTTGACCCCCAATATCACCGTAACTAGGGGGACTCAGGACTCACCGTTTCCAGGTATGGTCTAGAACCAAAAAAATATCGCAGTGGTGGGGAGAACAAGTGCCGTTCGTTTGCGTTGAGGGTACTTTTACGCCATTTATAGTCTGTAAGTGGATTTTATAATGCATCCATCAGCACAAAGTGTTGAGTGCGTCACATCAAGTCCTACCGTAAAACGTGACTTTAAATTTTGTGTCTATTTTGTGACGAGTAACATAGTTTGATGCACAGAATAATTGGTTGACAGCTTCGTGACAGGTCCGTTTAGACCTTGTATCTTCTATTACTAGATTACACATAATACTGAATCCCAGGGGGCCGAAAGTGACCGCTTTAGAAAAATCGGCCAATTTAGAGACACAAATCAAAATCAAAACTCATTTATTCAAACTAGGCTGATAATCAGCACTTTTCGAACGTCAAAATTTACTTTACTTTACTTATTTGCAAGAGACAGTCCCCCAAAACTTCCCTTCGACACTTCCTAGTGTTTTAGCTGGAAAGAAGAAGTGGCGGAACAAACTCCCCAGCAACACATCTGTCTGTTAGGTCGGTTAGAAGAACCAGACTCGATACAATAGTAAGGCAAGTTAATGACTACAGACCCCTCAGGATCAGAGGTTCTAGGATATTAATCAATTTTCTTTCTTATTTCTTAATAGACTACATAGGTAAGCGAACTTGACATTAACATTCAAGTTTTACTGACCCCGTACAAACCGTAGATAAAGTAACCTTGGAATTTGTTAAAACGTCAAAATGTGCCGAATTTAAATAGACATAGACTTGTCAGACATAAACAAGTGTTCTAGCTGTTACACGTGGATTATATAAGCAAGTAATTGAAAACTGGTATTTTTGCGAAATAAAACAAAAATTGTATAGGTATGGTTTTACCAGGAAAACCATCTGAATTTTTGAGGCTTTTTTGGTATTTGTTGACGTCGTTTTCGTTCAAGCAATTTTTACAGAAACTAACTGAAAATATTACTTCCCTATTTAAATCGGATTTTTACTTTTTTAGCCACTATATATATATATATAGGACGTTTATATTTTTGCACAGGACCTGAATCTTTTTACCCGACTACGGCGACGCCAAAAGGAAGGGTAATGATTTTGGCAGTCTATGTATGTATGTTTTTTCTACACTAGTATTATAAAGAGAAAAGATTTGTTTGTTTATTTGTTTGTAACGAATAGGCTCCAAAAGTATTGGACTAATTTGAAAAATTCATTCACCGTTGGGAAGCTACACTATCTCCGGGTAACATAGGCTACTTTTTATCCCTGTATTCCCACGGGAATGGGAACTACGCGAGCGAAACTGCGTGACGTCCGGTAGTCTAGAATAAAAGCCTTGGTAACACCTTAAATCATCAGCAATCAGTAAGTTATCGAAATTAAGGCGGAAAAATCAGATAGACTGCTTACTGTTCTTAAACGGTTAGGAAAACATCGTGAGGAAACCGGCATTTCTTAGAACTAAAAAAATCGAAGACATGTGACATTTACCAATCCGCACTGGGCCCGCGTGGATTACAGTCCATCCCTCTCCTAGAGGCCTGAGTCCCTGCAGTGGGCATGTTATAGGCTGATTTTATATCGTTCATTCTTGCATATGCATTGCAACAAGGTGTTGTTTTGAAATCAAAAAACACACACTTCAATTTTATTTATTTTTATGGGTACCTAGTCAATGTCACACATAAAAATCTTCCAAAACCAACGTGTGTCCCCAAAATTCTTGTAATCGTCGTTGTTTTTCATAAGATTACACATTATTATTGTATAGTTAAGCTCAGAGAAGGCGCCAACAAGTTCTCACGTTTATCAGTGTCATTAACAACTTTGTTTTTTAACGAATTCGGTAGTGACTGCTATTTGATTATATGTTTGGGTTAAGACGTTCTTTTTGAGGTACTAAGATACCACTTTTTAACCTTATTACGAGTACTTAGGCAATAAGGGTGATTAGTGGTAGAATGTCAGAGCGCTCGGTTCTAGTAAGCGTGTTGATGTGATCGGTATTGTGAGGTTCACACTGTTTGGGGTTGATTAGGCAGAAAAATATGAAAATAAGCTAAAAAAAATCTTGTATTATAGTGTGGATGGCTTTTTGTGCTGATAGATTTAAGCTATAATGTAATATTATAGGACAATTAAGTAAGTAACTGTTAATCAGATATGAGGGAATAATTGAAAATCTTTGTCCATAAATCATTGAGCAATTGGGGCTTCAAGCAATTTATTTTATTAGATTGCTCATATTATTTACTAAAAAGATCTGAATTCATTATAAAATATCTAGAATCAAAAAGTTCGTCCGCTGAGTGGTCATGCTGATTCTTTAGTCAAGAAATCCGACAGCCATGGCCCCAGTGTTTCAGTTTTCACAAATGGCTGGCAAAAAAGGTTTTTTTTTTTGTGTAAAGTACTTTTTGTTCGAACACCGGTTGAAAAAACTTACCATGAATTCGGTATCTTAAGTGCTAGATTAAATAAAGTTACTTAAATGGTTAATACACAAAATTCACATCTAAACAACTATTGCATATAAGAAATTCCTGTTTAGTAGAACAAGTTAGTTCGTCGACTTGCTTTGTCTTGTGAAATATAATCATCAGGCCTCATCGGGCAAAATGAACCGAAAATAACATGACGCATAAATTCGTAAAAATCCATCATGGCGTCTCTAAATGGCGTCGAATATATGAATGACGTGTATACTCGTATTGTGTACAAAAAAAACTGTGACATTGAACTGACAAAATAATTGTTGAACTAACTAGACAAAGGCTTGTTTAATTATTAGTAGGGTGACAACCGATAGACTGCATTATGACGGACAACTTAAAACATTTAATTATTAGACAATTACAATTTCTCATCATCTGCTTCTATGTTAGGATAGAATTCTATTCTTACGAAATGTAAAATGTAACACGATACGATTCATAAATTCGATATTCAGAAAATGATAGAAAGTAAGAAAATTTTATGTTACGAGAACCTTTATAGGTGAATCCAGCTCGTATTTATATATTTTTGGGAATTTAAATTGATTTTTATTAAAAAAAAAGAGAAAAATTAACACAATCAAACGTATATCTTATAATTTAAATTTTACAGAACAAAAGAATATTTCTAACTAAATAAAATGACACGAAAAGATTCCTAGGTCGATGTTCACGAGCGCACGCCTGTCGGCCAAAGAGGAGGCGCGCTGGTTTCCGCTGGTTTATATAGGGATGGCTCGGTAACTCCCTCTAGTCTGACGTTGCAGCTAACACGGCCTCTCCTGACGGGGCAGCGTCCTCGATGCCCTCTGCAGACGGTCCTTGTTCTGGCTCAGCAGTCTCAACCACCGAGTCCTCATAACCTGGGGAGGCAGACAACATACATGTTAGATCAAGATATATCATGTTCATCAATAGTTTTATACTCGTACTTGGATGAGTCAAGATGTAGTAATGCGTTGTTACATTTTTACATGATATGTTGCATGAAATAAATTCATGAGCGATGCCACACAAGGCCTTACACGCTGCAATTCGGGCACAATCTCGATGCCACACAAGGCCTTACACGAGGTAGATGGGACGCTGTTTCGATGCCACACAAGGCCTTACACGAAAACAAAACAGTACAATGCCTTATGCCGAAGCCATCCAGGCCTTACATGTATGTTACAGCACCAACATACTTGTTTGTTCTCAGTCAACTCTACGCCACACAAGGCCTTATAAGAGTTTTGATCCAGATCTCCCTAAAATCCACGTAACATACATATTTATGTTATTGGCAAGATAGGAAATAAGTACCCACATCGCCATAGCAAATATAAGCTCTAAGCATGGACATAAAGGAAACGGAAACCTTATGCTAAGCAAAAATAAAAATTAGTGATCTTACATTCGAAGAAGGCTGCACAGGTCTCGGGGGTCCACTCGCCTCGCCACGGAATCATATATTCCGCGGCTGCCTGCGTAGTTTTCCCGTAAGAGCCCGCCAAGAGCCGTAATTCATATCGACTATTTGGCAACGCATTTATAATGCGATATGGGCCCCGGATGGCACTGTCAAGTTTATTAGTAGTTTGAGATGATTTTATAACAAAAACCAAATCGTCCACAGCGAAGGCTCTAGGTGCCTTTCTACTTTTATTGACACGCGCATCTTGGTTAGCCTGATTTTGAGCCAACAGATCCTCAGCCCTTTGTCGTCTCATTTCCCGCCAAGCTTCGCGATTTGGTGTGGAACCGTCTACAGTTATATCTCGGATGAGAGCATTTATAGCAGGGGTTGTCGTGTCACAACCGATAAGCAGATTTAATGCTGAGTATTGAGTACTTTTCTGCTTATTAATGTTCAGTACCAGCTGTAGCCTCCAAAGTACATTGGACCAGGACTCGTGTCTATAATTTACATCTATCCTAACCATGTTCAGTACTGTTCGACAATACCGTTCCACTTGGCCATTTTCTTGGTGCATTTCGGGCGTTATGAAATGTATCTGAATACCAAAATCTGCTGCCCATTCGCCAAAGTCGGTACTGTCGAACATTCTGCCCCTATCACATACTATTAATCTCGGAGTACCAAAAATCGACACCGCGTTAGTAAATGCTCGCTTTAGTTCCGCGCTTTCTTGTTTATACATAGGATACAGAAAACAATATTTTGTGAAAGCGTCGATTATAATAAGAATGTATTTGTACCCATTAGATTCTGGTAGAGGACCAAGTGCATCCGCGTGCACTGTATCAAAAGGTATTGTGGGTTTTGTCCATGATACAATTGGCTGTAGAGGGGCACGAGGCACCTTTTTGTGTGTTAAGCAAACAATACAATGACCTATGTATTTCTTGACGAATTGGCGCATGTTAGGAAACCAAAAATGTTTTAATATTAAATCGAGCACTTTTTCATTATTAATGTGTCCGTGTTCGTCATGAAATACACGTAACAAACTTAACCGAAACCCCTTTGGAACATAACAAAGTAGTCGTGGTTGCTCACCTATCGGGTTGTACTTATAGTAAAGTAAATTGTTTTTCTTTACATAGCGTGAACTATCTAACTGGCCCTGATCAAATTTTTCGAGTAACGTAACCGTTTCATCGTCTGCGGCCTGAGCAACTTGAGCCCAGTTAATTGGTTTTTGTACGGCGCAAAGGTTAACTGGATTACGGCTGAGATAGTCAGCATGTGGCATAAACTGACCTTTTCGGTACTCGAGGGTAAAATCATAGTCCTGTAGAAACATCCACCAGCGTGCCACCCTAGGCAGTAAATCCTTTTTACGCTGAGTCATCTTTAAGGCGTTGCAATCGGTAACTACTTTAAAGTGTTTACCTACAAGGTATTGACGGAAATGTTGCAAGGCCTTAACTACAGCGAGGGTCTCCAACTCGTAGGAGTGGTACCTGGGTTCCGCCCCTACAGTGACCTTACTATAATACGCTACTGCATGTCTACGTCCGTCTTTTCCCGTTTGCATTAATACAGCGCCGTATCCTAACGAACTTGCGTCTGTGTGGACCTCAGTTTGCAAAGATGGGTCAAAAATTAATAATGCAGGCTCACTAGTTAGAATCGAGAGGACTTCTTGTCTTGCTCGCTCCTGCTCGTTACCCCAATGAAACTTAACATCTTTGCGAGTCAAAGAAGCGATGGGTGCCACTTTAGTAGCGTATCCTGGGATATATCGTCTGAAGTAGCCAGCTAGACCGAGAAACTGTCTCACTTGCTTAACAGTTTTAGGAATCGGAGATTTGGCTAGTGCATCTATTTTTAGTACACTCGGCCGAACCTGACCCTTACTGATCGTCCTCCCAAGATACTCCACTTCAGTGGTAAGGAAGGTGCATTTTTTTAAATTAATAGAAAAACCTGCCTGTGTTAAAACCTCCAGAACAGAATCGAGCAAGGTTAAGCCGTCCCCTATGGAGTCACTCAATAGCATGACGTCATCGATGTAGACCAGGACCTGGCCTGCATCAATGAAAGATCGCAATGTATCAGATATAATACGCTGATAGACCACAGGAGCGTTAGCGAGACCGTAAGGCATTTTTAGATATTCAAAATGCCCCTCGGGCGTCACAAACGCAGTTCGGTGCACAGAATCTTCGTTAATTTTTATCTGGTGGAAACCTGTCACCATATCTAGCAAAATGAAATAGTTACACTTCCCAAGCCTATCTATATGATCGTCGATCAAAGGAAGAGGGTATCTGTCTTTTACCGTTATGTTGTTTAGAGCTCGATAATCAACAACCATTCTATCCGATCCGTCTTTCTTTTTTACCAACAAGATAGGACTCGCGTACGAAGACTCTGACTCGCGGATTATACCCTTTTCCTTTAAGTCACTAACAATTTCACGAACACGCAGTTTTTCATCGTATGATAATTTGTATGGTCGATAATTAACAGGGTCCTCACTAGTAAGCCGAATGTGCATCTCTCCGGTGTTAACGGTGGTTGTCGCTGTCCCACTGAGAAAATATTTCGAATACTTGTTTAGTACTAACGATAAGCGTGCTTTTTCATCACCACATAATTGTGTGTTGATCGAATCGAGTTGCACAGTCGGTTCAATATTCGTCAAGTTATTTACAATCGAACTATTCCTAATTATTCGCTGTGAATCGCCAGTTCGAATGTACGCAATGCCTTTCCTATTTAGTACATCTGTACCAATAAGCACTGGCGCACTAAGGTAATCACGGGGTACAACATAAAGATCTACCTCTAAAGTGACGTCACTAAATTCTATTGGCAAAGTTACGAAACAATAGGAACGCATTTCTATTCCACCTAAACCACGCAATATCTGTACACTCGGGTTCGTTCGACATGAGAAATATTTGACAAGATCATTTGATATTAAGGAAATACTCGAACCACTATCGATCAGAATATCGGTGGGTACTCCACTAATAACGGCTGTTATGACATCCTTTTTAGTACGATCGCACGTTATTTCACGACAAAAATTGATATTAGATCTATTTCGCGTTTCAGAACGTTCTTTCGTAAAACAAGTATTCTCCGTGTGACCTACTTTCTTACAAAATGTGCACACAACTTTAGAATCGGATTTGTTAGTTGATTCGGGGGTAGTCGCGGATTTATTTTTATTAGTTTTACCGTCATCGGTCTTATTTCGTTTTGAACAATGTTTGCTTTTATGCCCGGTTTGGTTACAATTATAGCAACGTGTACGTACATCTGTGGCAGGACGCTTGCGGAATCGGTCAGTCGAGGAATCAGATCGGCTATTGCGTGTCGTAGTATTATTAGGTACACTAGAACGACTTGGTTTCACATAGATTGATAGGAACTCCACGATAGTTTCTGGTGTTAATTTTGCGTTCGTGGCGGCTGCACGTATTTGTGGATCTTTTATACCGCGCACAATTATGGCACACAATAATTCGTCACTTAATCCTTTCACAATACGTAATCGTAACAATGATTTTCGCGCGTAGTCTGCATACGTGGAGTACCTGTCAGACTCTTTACACATCACATCAAAAAGAATATTTGCGACGTCGATGCGTCGTGGACAAAGTGATTTGAGCTCCGATTTGAAATTTGACCAAGTACGATTGTTACTGGTCCACTCGCGCAACCAGGAACGTGCGTCGCCTTTTAGAGATAGTCCCACACGGGCTAGGCACTCTTTTTCATCCCACTGGTTTTGCGATCGAGCACGATCCACTTCGTCACACCACGCATAGGCGTCATGAATGCTAGGATCGAAATCAGACACGTAATAGTGGTTGGATCTCACCGGATTTATGGATTTCAGCGCGTCGATAAGACGCTCCGTGATGTCCGTTGAAGCCGTTGTGCTGGCCACGCTCTCACCACGTGGCGCGCTCGTTGGGGAGGCTGTCTCTGGCTCGGTGAGGGCAGGCAGCGGCGGCGTGCTTGAACGTGTTTCGGCGCGCTGCTCTAGCGTTGTCAGGCGGTTGAGGATTGCTTCCATCCCAGCTGCTAGGTTACCTAAATTAGGCGAAGACGCGCGCTCTCGCGGTGGTGCACGTTTTCTACTTGACATTATTATGGAACCAGAAAAGACTTGAAGCGGCTATAATAGCGTTCAATCCCACTTCTGATTTTGGGAATTTAAATTGATTTTTATTAAAAAAAAAGAGAAAAATTAACACAATCAAACGTATATCTTATAATTTAAATTTTACAGAACAAAAGAATATTTCTAACTAAATAAAATGACACGAAAAGATTCCTAGGTCGATGTTCACGAGCGCACGCCTGTCGGCCAAAGAGGAGGCGCGCTGGTTTCCGCTGGTTTATATAGGGATGGCTCGGTAACTCCCTCTAGTCTGACGTTGCAGCTAACAATATAATATTTTAGGTTCAGCAGACAGTTAACACCATGTAGGTATAACTTAATTTACATACCAATATGTATAGATGTATAGGTAGGTAAGTACCGTCAGAAGATCCAAGGACATGTAGCGATAACATCGCTAATCCAAAAATGATTTCTCGAAACTCTTTTGTTATTTTTTTAAACAAAGGAAAACTTGTTTTGCCTTATTGCATGTTGAATTTGGTTGAGAGATATTTTGTTTTACCATAGTAGGACCATTAACCTGCCAGGGTTATCGTAATTAGACTGGTTTCGGCTTTCAGTCCAACCGGAATCAGCTAAATACCATTATTTTCCATGGAACGATGGCCTATCTGAGCTCCGCAACCCAGTGAGTACTAGGTATCAATACGTAACTCCTTGGTACGGCTGTCAGACTTCTGGGCCATTGACTATGCTGGACCACTTATACAAAACCATTTTTCCAAACATTTGGACCGATATTGTAGTTTTGTAGGAACAGCAATTTTAGTAATTTTTTAACTGACGAAATTTCCTATGTTTCAGGGTTATACTGAATTCGTAATAACCGTTTTAGTGTCGGTATCACTAAAGCCAGCTTTTGACTATGGGATATATTATATTAAATCTTGAGATGTAATATTTTATAGCTCGTCATACATTTTGAACGTGACCGTTCACACTGTGAGATGTAATATATACTCGTATTATAGAGTATATATTACATCTCATATCTCATACCATATAGCTCAAGATGATGATATATTACATCCCATAATCAAGAACCGGCTATACACCCTATATTTTTTGTGACAATTACAATTATTTTGCGGACGGAAACTGGAAATAAATATTTGTACCCATTCACAGAAACTGCTTTACTCTATTTAATTCATTACCTAAATGTTAAGTAACCTATAAAAACATTCCTAAGTAAACAAATTATATATTTCGCAAGCCTTCTCAATTACCACTGGAGCGAGTCGCTTAAAAAATGTAAAATATAAAAAAAACTTGTAAAAATTTGTTATTTTGTAAACAATAGTAATTTTCCGGTAGATTTGCGTCGAACCCCTGCGCAAGCGCAGCCTAGTGAAAAAATGCTTGTAATTGGTTTACCCTTTGTTTGTCGTACTAGGGTTTCTCGGTAACAACTCGCTTTTAGTAGGTTAAGTTTTTTTTTGCTAAAAAAACTTGATTGAGAGAAAGTTTAACGGGCTGACGATGTTTTTTGTTTTAAGGAGGAAGCGCCAGCGTAGCCTGCGAATCTCAAATTTTACCAAATATGGCTTTGCACTCTGCTTTAATCACAAAAACTATTGTGTTTATGATTTCAGTAAGTTTTTGAACAATTATCCCTCTTTTATGACTTTTTCATGAAACTGTTAATTTGAAAAAACTTCAACTACTCCTACTATCAAATAGTTTCTACTCAATAAACTGATCGAATTACCAAAGATTTATGCTGAGAAAATTATACCAAAAAGTTCACTAATAGTTTTCCAGTTTCCTACATAATCATTATATCGAATACTAGCGGACGTCTCGCGGTTTCACCCGCGTAGTTCGCGTTCCCTTGGGAATACAGGGATAAAAAGTATCCTATGTCACCCGGGGATAGTGTAGCTTCCCAAGGGTAAAAGAATTTTTCAAATCGATACAGTAATTTCGGAGCCTATTTGTTACAAACAAACAAACAAATCTTTTCTCTTTTTAATATTATTATTTTTAGTGTAGATAAATATACTAGGGGGGCAAACTGACTGGACGTGTGGTGCTTTCTTCAAAAGACCATCTCAGACATTAATCTGCATGGTCTTCATGTGTGTAATAATTATACCTTATTGTTAACCCAAACGATTTTAAAAGATTAAAAGAGTAACCTTTGGAGTTTCTTGCCGGTTCTTCTCCTTATTAATCGACCAATGCACCGAACCGTGCCCCTTTTTACCGACGTTTTATAAGTGCCCATGTAGGCCTATGTGAAATAAAAATATTTTGATTTTGATTTTTTTTTTTGAAACCTATTTATTGATCAAATACTCCATAATTATTTTTACTAATTCTAGCTCTTCTCTTCTCTCACAAAACTCTCAGTATTCCAATAACTCACTCAAAACTCACCCTTAAAAAACCAATTTAAAAACAAACAGTAACACTTTCCCACCTATTTAAGTTAATTGGTAATTTCCACCCTTATTTAAATTATACCGTTTACCATATTAAAGTTACAAGGGCAACCTTTACATTCCTATGGTGGGTCATACACCCACCCTAGTCTCCCTAGGTTGCGTGAGTGCAAACGATTGTTTTAATTAATAGAGGGTAGGTTCGGAGTTCGATTCCCGTGTCGGTATTCAAATTTGTTGTTTCCGGGATTTATGATATTTGGGAAATAGACCTTTTGAATATGAATTTAAGTCATACCAAAATAAGGTTGAAGAGCAAATGAAAATATTTCCCAAAGACAAACACCATATGCCCACACATCTGATTCATTATATAAAAATTGGTATGAAAGGCATCCATCTCACAGGTATAGCATCATGCTCATCACCCTTATAAAAATCTTGTAAGCATATTTTGTGGGATAATCCAAAATCTGCTATTTTGACCACCATATCATCATTGATAAGCCAATTTCTTGTTGCTAAATCTCGTTGTACAAACTTCCTATCTAATAGATAGACCATCCCTGATGCTATCTGTCTAGAAACATGTAGGAGATCTAAATGACTGAGTGGAGTCACAAGCAGTCTAAGATCTTCCCTATTTTCAACAGGAAATTGGTAGCTGCACTACAAGCTCTCAAATAGGTATTCATTCAAATCACCTTTTCCCATAAATTCAAAGTGGTATTTCTTTGACTGACTAATGATTGCAATTTAAATACCGCTGACCGTAAGTTCTTAAGATACAGGAGGGTTGTCCAAGATTGGTGAATGGATGGGTGATCATTAAGTACCAAGCTTTCTGCATGTCTCAGAAAGCACTTTAAGCCCTTGGTCCTGGCGGTTCTTTGTAGTTTTACCACAGGGTATCATATTACCCAGTACAACCAAACTGACTTGTATGAAAGTACCACCACTACGAGTAAGTTCGCGGGTTTCTCAATTTGTCACATAGGGATGTTAACTGACTAAAAAAAATATGATTCTAATTAGTCCGTCTGTTAGATTATCGAAAAATATTGGATACGTATTTTTTGTTTTATCAAATAAATAAAAATTGACGAAGATAAAACGCGTCAAAGATTTGAGTGGGGGGTTGTGACGTCACTGACCGCTAAAGAATATCATACTAATGTCTCAGAAAATGTCGTCACACGAGTTTTCAAAGCACTGTATTGTTATCATTGTGTGTTAACGTGAAAAAAGAAAAAATACGTGTCCAATATTTTTTGGAAATCTATCTGACGGACTAACTAGATTTTTTTTGTCAACTACCCTATTTTTTCGTTTATGACATAATCGTCGAACACCAAATAAAAGTCAAAGTAAAAGCATTTTTCCTTTCGCGCTCATGACATAACATTACGTCATTGTAAAGGGGTTTCACACGCGCGCCCTAGACATTGACTCGTGGGAACGCGCGTGTGAACTAGCACTTACATTGTTGATTTGTGGGTTAGTCTCGATTACTAGTCTGTGGTTCAAAGTTGTTGAAAAAATGTGTGAGACGACCTAGAACTATTCTTGAACTCTTTGGTTATGTAAAAGAAATGTATTTGATGTAACACCAGTCTATTGTTGTCTCGTTGGAGAAAAGCTCACAGAACGATCATCGATCGTCACTTAATACTGGTTTGGCTATTCATGATTGCAGTACGGAATCACCCACTTTTAGTTAGGTTTCTGAACTCTGTTCTGTGCGTCCCTCAACCACCCGTTTTCCACAAACCTGAAGATGTAGTCGCCCTAACGCGCTTTTGGACGGCCCTGATATCTTAGGCGCAACCATTGCCACCATTCGTTTAGAACCTTACTACATCGGTCATCTCTGCGTCTAGCCTAGATTATTTTTTTAGCCTTTATTTTTATTACGGGGTTTTTATCCACAAAGATACGTCAACCCCATTATATCTTAAACTATATATACAGAAAAATATAAAAATACCATGAAAATAATTAGGTATTAACTACAGCCAAACTACAGAGTCGTTTTGCTAAATTCGATCTGGGATTTGACAAAATTGTTTGAATTAAACCTATGTCCAATATGTTTAAAAATGCTCTCTTTCCAATTCTTCTCTGTATTTCTTATTTCTAGATTATTCCTAGATGTCCAGCATAACTTTTTTTTTCTCGGTCCTAATAGCCGCGAACTCCCATTGCTGTAAATAACATTTTCTCTAGGTGACAACCACCACATGCTAAGCAAAAAAAAATGTTACAAAACTAATTAATAAAAAAAAAATGGTTCACAACACAACACCAGAAACAACTAAATAGCTCTTAAACGAGACCTAGATCACTGTTTACGCCACAATGTATGATAGATACATGAAGAATCTATGACTAGTCTTCCAACAATAGGTACAGACTATAAAGTGATTAGGAGAGGAGCGGCAAGGTCACACAGTCATCACTAACAATGTAGCTACAGTTTAGAAACTAAATAATTTAGTGAGCATCAGAAGTGGGATTGAGCGGGCCATGTATGTAGAATGCATCAGGCCGATAGCCAAGAGTCAGAAGTGACGAGTCATAAGCGTGCATAAAAAGTTAGTCGAAAAAAAAAGGTAAAAGGTTGACTGGTAGAGAATTCCTTGTGGCATAAGTCCGCCTATGTACCACTCCTGTACATGAACTTTAAATAAATAAATAAAAATGGCATGTAGAGAGTGTGTAAAACTAAATAAATACACTAAAATATTGCCCGTTTGGTTATGAGTCTTATTGGCATAAATTCAAAGTCTGGACTGCTACAGAGATGCTACCTTTTGTGTAAATCTGTAGGGCTATTGCGTATATTTTTAAATATCAGTGGCTATCATAGTGTACATCGATTAACTGTCACATTGGTTATGGTTTAGTACAATATGGAACTATTTGACAGTTAATTGACGGACACTATCATAACCACTGACATTTAAAAAGATACACGATAGCCCTGCTGGGCATACGCTCGCATTTCTAAGCACAACCAGTGTATTATTTTTTCTGGCGCAAAAGTCAATAGATTTTGCCCCATTTGGGAATCACGTATTTAGCATGTCATCGATTATCGTTGTATGGACATGTAATGAAATAAATTTTGACTGGCCTGTTGGTGTAGTGGTTAGTGACCCTAACTGCTATGCCGGAGGTCGTGGGTTCGATTCCCACCCAGGACAAATGTTTGTGTGATGAGCACGATCATTTGTTCTGTGTCTGGGTGTAATTTATCTATAATATGTAGGTATGTATTTAGAAATATATAAGTATGTTTATCAGTTGTCTAGTACCTACCCATAACACAAGCTCTGCTTAGCTTGGGACTAGATGGCGTTGTGTGATAGTTGTGGAATATATTATTATTATTATAAATGCAGAGAAATGTCGTAAGGAATGTTTTAAGTATGAAAAGGGATAACTATAAGTGTAGGGAAAGACCAAAACGACGAAAGATGGACTGTGTGAAGAATGATATGGTTAGAAAGGAAGTGTCTGCTGGGATGATGACTAATAGAGTAATATGGAAAGAAACGAAATGTTGTTCCGACCTCAAATAACTACGGTAGTTAAAAAAAAAACTAAAAAAAAAAAATTTTGGACACGTATTTTTTTCTTTTTTCACGCAAACAAACAACGAAGGCGATACAGTACTTTAAAACTCGTGTGACGTCATATTCTAAGACATTATTATTACATTTTTACCGGTCAGTGATGTCAGCACCCCCCACTCAAATCTTTGACGCCTTTTATCTTCGTCTATTTTTATTGATTTGATAAAAAAAAAAATACGTATCCAATATTTTTCGATAATCTAACAGACGCACTAATTAGAATCATATTTTTTTAGTCAGGTAACATCCCTATTTAGGTAAAGGCAGGAGAATAAAGATGACGATGTTAGTCACCCCTTTTAGCCAACTTTAATTTAAAACACCGTCTGTCTCAACGTAACAAAATGACTAACGACACACACTTTCTTCAAAGTCGGTTAATATCGTTACATTGTGCGATAAGACAGGAAATAATTATATAACAGAGGGGAGACTTCTTATTTCAATTAACTTGTTTCCAACCGTTTGTAGAAGAATTACCATCTACACGTATGTCTAATCTTTGACATCGCGCTAAGGGGGTCAGTAGAATAGTTAGGTCGTTAAATAATTGTGGTAAATGTCAGTGTTATAAAAAATGAAGTGTCAAGTAAAATAATGCTCGCGGATAAATAATAACATTTCCGTAGATAAAACCGCAATTATTAAGGTCGGTTCGTGGATCGGTGATCATATATTATTTACCCAGACGTAGACGTAAAAAAAAACAACAAAAAAAATCGGTCCAAGGGGTACTTTTTTCTTTCACCGAATCAGGCGGGAGGAAACGCCCGGGTGTCACCACTGTGAGAATCCGCCGGAGCACACGTTGGAGCACACCGTGGAGGTCTGCCCCGCTTGGGCGGAGCTCCGCCGTGTTCTCGTAGCGGCGATCGGTAGCGGCGACCTCTCACGTCCGGCCCTGGTGCAAGCCATGGTATGGGGCGAGGAGGAATGGGTCGCCTCCTTCTGCGAAGCAGTGATGCTAGCGAAGGAGGTGGCGGAACGTAAGAGGGAGAGAACCTCACGTCCCAGCCGCCGCGGGAGACGCTCCGGGCGTTGGGGACCACGAGACGGCTTCCATGCGTGCCTCAAAGAGATGTCAGCAACATGTAACAGGGCCAGCAAGGGCTGACGCCCGTCGGAGCTGCGGGATGTTGTAAGAGATACCGCAGCCTCGACATAGAAGGCTAAGAAGGAACATGGATATTTTTTTTTAAGTGAAGAGGACATGCTCTAGATCAGTAGCTCCCAACCATTTTAATATTGTTACTTCTGTGATCTATGATAAAACCCGATTTTACTCCAGCCAATAGTTACCGATCGATGTTTTTCCTACTCCTCCGCTATTCTTTTCTGATTAATTTCGTTGCGGGATCCAAGACAGTTAAATCGTTTCTCTGGGACTTCGTCGGGCTTCATTGTCTCGGCGCTTTTCTTGTGGTCGCCACTGTTGATTCTGGCTTACAGGAGTTACAGTGGTTTGGGAATAGTGTGGCGGGCTTGTCCAATTAAAAAAAAAAAAAAACAAAAAGTTACCGATCGAATGTTATCAATACAAACAAAACTTGCAAATACTCGTTTATAGATTGTGTAGATTAATTTATATTTTTTTGAAAAAAAAAAGTGATGGTTGCGGATCCAATTCACGTATATCGGCGCCTTAATACATTTTCACCTTTCTTACTGATTAGGTTCAAGGTTGAAGCAAAAATTTTCAGGTAGGTGATTCGGGTGCGAAAGACAAACACATCAATCAACCTATTTCCTCAAAGTAAAAGGAAAATAAATCATTAATAGCGTTTTTCTCTCAAGAGTAATTATTCAATCATCATCGATGGTTTTTGTCCCATTGTCTTGCAAAGATGATGTTAATTAAGGTCGATGAACCTGTAATATAATGATGACAACTGCCTATTTGTTTTTTCTGATTGATTGTTTTGTATTTGATTGCACGCAGGTGATAGTTTTGTGAATTTTAATTAGAAAATGTATTTGGTTAAGTTATAGCAGCCGCAAAGATTGATGTTCAAGGTTAAACCGTGCTTGCGAAGGTTGATCTATGGATGGGTGGTGATTATTACATACCGAGAGTCTGCCTGTTTGTTTGTTCCAGCTAATCTCCGAAAAAGCTTAACCGGTTTTGACGGTACTATTACTGGTAGATAGCTGATGTTAGGGTTCTTTCGTTTTAGAAAATTAATTAGGGTTATGTGCAAAATAAATGAAACCCATAAAATTGCAAAAAAAATCGAATCAAATCGGGAAGTAATATTTTTCTAAAAATTTCACACGCAACGACGCATGTTGTGAGCAAAAGCTTGTTTTAAATATTTTGAACCCTAATTATCTAATAAGAACCCCCCTTCCCTATCAGAGGTTCTTAACCTACAAAACGTTCGTTACAACCTTACAAGCGAGTATCTTCTAAAAAAAACGTACTCAAATCGTAGGGGTGACTACCCTAAGGTCGTTATACCCACCTGCGTCCCCTGCGGGACACCTGACGCGCTAACGGCAAACATGCGCACGCGACGATCGACTTGCCGCCAAAACGCGAAGGAGGTTAAAAGTGATTTATTGAGCCGGTTTTCTTGAGACAGCGATCTGTCTCGAGGTGTGAAAAGAATTGATTTAGGGGGTATTTTGGGGTAGCTGGTTTGTTTTTTTTCTTGAAATGATCTTTACAAGTAGGTAGTAGCTATTTGGTTTTGGAGATTGTGGTTTCTTATTAAATATATTATTTACTACGTTTGTTAACACTGGCTTCCACTGTATCTGTTTGTGTGTCAAAAAAGTAACCTAGTGTGATCACGTATCATAACATAGGCATGATGCCTAATTGCCTATTATATCTGAAGGGTTAGGCAGGCTTAATGTGGGTGTATCTATAAATAGTACATCATTTGGGTCTTGTGATGAACGGTAGTAATCTTCTCTGTATGAAGAAGAAAAGAGACCTTCTATAAGTTTAGTGTTAAGTTTTAATTTAATTTTTTATCACGATAGTCTTGAAGTATTTAAAGAGAAGTTTTATAAGCACTTATTTTAAGGACATTTGAATTACGATTTCAACAAAAAAAAAAAAAATTGGATAATGTATTACCATATTTTTAAATATAATTTAGTTTGTATATTTCGATAATAATCTTGATTTCGATTCCAACCATTGTTATTTCAACGTGGCTTTAGTGTTTCATTTGATTCGATTTGGCTATATTCTAACATTTTAATATTTAGTTGTTTAGGAGCATGATTATTGTAATTGTATGTACTCTTAATTTTAAATTTATTTTATAATATTATATACTTACGGCATGTGTACTCGATAATGTATAAGCTGTGGTTACTTACCTGTAATTTAGTATACGTTACGGAACCATGTATTCTGTGGTAGTTTGACATGTGAATAAGATTTAATTGTAATGTAACTCGTTGATGTGAGTTTAAAAAACTTAAATACCTAAAGGTAGTTAAATAGCTGGTCAATTGGTGTAAGTTGAAATGTTGATAACGCACCAACTTCATAGAAAAATCCTAAAGTGAAAAAGAACTATAGTAACCTACCTTAACAAATATCGAAGTTCTCAGTACAGACTAGCAACAGGTATGCGAGTTAATGAATATAATTGATGGGATCACCTGACGTAACGGAATCCTGCGCACACGTCGCCCTTCGCGCCATGACGGACTGTAAGTGATTTATTTGGAAGGAAATTAGGGATGTAAGTGAAGTGAAGATTTTTTTTTTTACTATAATTTAATAAAATTAAAAACAGTTTTTTTTTTTGGTTAAATTTGTAAAATAATGTAGGAGTAAAATGGGTAAGATCATGTTAGTTATTATGATATTGTGTTTGTGTAGAACACACACACACACTCACTCCTTTTTTCCACCACCTGATACTATCTCTAGACATTTAGAAATTAGCCATAATTAAAAAAACGTATTTGTCCTCTAATTAAAAATAGCATTTTTAACGATGCGACAATTCGACTATTAAAACTAACAATCCTCTAAAACGCTCATTTCAATCTCAAATAAATACTACAA
Organism: Diarsia rubi; assembly: GCA_932274075.1. Lineage (NCBI taxonomy): Eukaryota > Metazoa > Arthropoda > Insecta > Lepidoptera > Noctuidae > Diarsia > Diarsia rubi. Next base: position 2,280,766 of record OW026437.1, on the reverse strand, counting down.
TTACTCAGAAACTAAAGTTACAATTAAGTACTAACTAAGTACAGTAATCGTCCAGCATTACTTGACCCCTGTTCTCACAGCACTTGCCCTCTTTTCCATTATACGATGGGTCAGGTAATATTGGGCACAGACTGTACGAACATACCGACAGACTACGATTACTTCGGTATGCAAATAGCTAACGTTTCCCACATAAATTGAGCACCTGTTGTTAAAACAGTGAATATTTTACATGTAAATGATGTAGTACAGCCCTAGCGTGTAGGGAGGGAAGGCAATGTATATTTTTCGATGTTTATTCTAATTTGGAATTTTGCGCTTTTGATTAACGATTTTTAATGAAACGGTTGTTTTAATATTTTATAGTTTGTACTGTCCCACACGTAAGCAGCGGTGGCCCAGTGGTGGCGGCCCCGGCTTACGAACAGTAGGCCGTGGGTTCGAACCCAGGCAGGCACATTACTTTGTGTAATTTATTTCATCAACGCTGCTCTCAAAACGGTGTAGGAAAACATCGTCAGGAAGCCGGCATGTCTTAAAACCAAAAATTCGAGGACACGTGACATCTACCAATACGCACTGGACGCACGTGGTAGATTATAGCCCATTCCCTCTCAAAGAGAGGAGTCCTGTGTCCCAGCATTGGGAACATTAATAGGCTGTTGATGATGATACTGTTCCTCCTCACAGAAGCTCTTTTTCTGTGCCTCCTCGGACCAGCCAACTTTAAATTGGATACAAATACATTTCTTTATTTTCTAGGTAAAAATCTAAAATTATAATAAGTTATTATGTTTATTATAGTAAGCTTTTTTAACAATAAACCTGCCTGAAGGACTGCGTCTCAGCAGTGGGGACGTTATATGGTGTTCACGTAAATGTACCTTTAATGAATTTAAAAAAAACAGCCCTAGACCTAAACCCACCCTCTTCTTAAAACCACAAAGACCAGTAAGTAGTAAATCTTTTTTTAACCCCATCGACGGTGACCTTTTAAAGCTTTAAGTTAAAAAACCGCAACCCTTAATATAATTGCACTGCATCACGATTATATATGAGTTAAGGGGTGTCACGGGGGGCCGCGGGTTGTACACTAGTTATCGCGGTCTCGACATAGAGGGCTAAGAAGGAACATGGGTGGTTTTTAGACAGTAGAAGTCTGACACTCCCTTTCGCTCTGCCCAAGAGCGGGAGAGGGGTTATTTGATGATTTTCCACCCGCCAAAAAAAAAAATGTGGTGTCACGGGCGAAAAGAAGACTGACACTCCCTTTCGCTCTGCCCAAAAAAAAAGGGGAAAATAAAGGGGGTTTCACGGGGATATTTCTTTTTAGTTAATGAAAATTACACAAAAATAAACGGTTAGACATTATAATCAGACAATAAAATACAAATAGTGGAGCTGCTACTGAAAATGATGTTCAACCTTTTGGAAGTTGACAGTTTTGTAAGTGCAAACAACTGTAAACCGTAAACTTGGACAAAAGTACTCGACTTCATAATAAATATCTTTCACTTGACTATCTTTACACACGACACGAAACACCAGTTGAAACTATTAATCAACGGCCTGGCTTTTCCTCAACTGTTTAAGGCGAACCTAAATGCCAGCGACCTTGAGTGGCTGAGTCACTCCCCGCGACCGTGAAACGCATCCACGCAATGCATGGTCCTAATTTCGTATGGTGAACAAGTCGGACTGGACAGTCCGTCAGCCCGACTTTTTATAATCATACAAAATTATGTTCGGGAATAATAATATCGCGATTTACAAAAAAAAACTATTGATTAGACTAAAAAAATAAAACACTTTGACCTTAGTATGTTGCTTGTAGAATTATTTGCCAAAAAATCAGAACAATCACATGTTTTTTAGTATGGTTTTACTCGTTAAAATAAAATTTTATCAAGTAAAATTTGTTGTATTATGTTTTCAACACACTGTGACAAAAGCGTATATCCTGAAGAATATCATATATTTTTCTAATTTTGCTTACTGATTAATATTACGATTCTGCTAAAGCGGCCATTTTAGACACCCCAGTAGGTCCTCCTACCTACCTCGAATCTACTCAGAACTCAGTTAGACCCGCAGACCTCCACAACCCAGTTAGCACTAGGTAAAACGATACAACTTGAAACTAGTTGTAATATTTAAAGGCCACGGACTTCATGCAACGACAGTCACAGATCTACTTGATGACAGCCAGGACGTGCTTTAGGCACGAAAGGGTCCTGACATCTTAGGGTTGGTCACCCATCCAAGGGCCGACCTCGTCAACCATTGCTTAACATATAATATCGATTCGTGAGGCTGCTATTAATTGGCCACGAGTCTTCATAATTAATATTATAACATACCCTTTACATTACACGAAACACCAGTTAACTTAAACACCGCTAAAGTTAAATATGTTCGCGTGACAACCCTAAGGGGTAAGCAGGTGTGTAGGCACGTGCTGTTCGTGATTTTTTTGCAGCGCTAAATGTCATCGCTGGTCAATAGGTTCGATGCTCGGCGGGTTATCGTTTTTAGAGAGAGTGATGGAATCTATACACATACATTACATTTTCTGATTGTAATTTAAAATATCAGGTTGTTGCTGAATGCACAATAAATGTAACAAAACATTTATTTTTATTTTTTTCGGTTTGTTCTGGTTAATCTCCGAAACGACTGTACTAATTTTGATGTGACTTATACTGGTAGATAGCCGATGTCATACGGTGCAACATAAGTAAGCTTCTATTATTTTACTTCAATTTTAAATGTGGTATACTTGTGATACCTATTTATGGTAAATGTAGGTAAGCTCAGTTTTATTTTATGTCTTGTTCTTTTCTACGAGTATCAGTGATCAGTCCGACTTCCCATTTTGAGGGATGATTAAATGACTAACTACCACTGTTACTCCTGTTTTTGGTTTCTTCTTCCAAAAGTTTAACTTCATTGACCAATTACTTGTTTTCAGGAATCAAACTCACGACTCCTGCCTTAGAATACACTGTTATAATTTGGGCTCTTCCCATTTCAATTAAAAACTAAAACAGCCGTGACAATAAACCAAAAAAATCAAGAAAACAACAGGTTGTTCACTAAATATTCATAAATAAAACAATTTAGAAGCATTACAAACACATGCTGTAACGAACTTTTTTTTTGCCTCTGGTCTACTGTCTATGGCACGTGCGTACCTATTATAGAGGGTAAAGTCATTTCCGATGACAATGATATCGAAATTTAGCATCCTGTATAATTATGGAGTGGTGGGGTGTTTGATAATAGTTGAATTGAAGTTTTTTTGATGTTCATTATTGGGTGAAGATGATGATTTGAAATGGATTGTTCAACTCATTATGCTTACGGAAGTAAGTAAATGTGTTTTTTTAAATTAAAAATAGTACTTATTAGATGTAGTTAATTTTAACTATGTAATATTAACTAGGATTTGGGGGAGGCCTTTGCCCAGCAGTGGGACAGTACAGGCTATTAAAAAAAAAAATATTACACCTGTTATCTCCGAAGAGCAGTGACATACTTAGTAGTACATCAACGTTACGTAAAAGTCCTATGAAATGTCTGTGTCTATAGTCATTAACCGGGCACCTTAGCAGCTACTTAAATATTCCTGAAAATCATGATCATCATCATCAACAGCCTATTAATGTTCCCACAGCTGGGACACAGGCCTCCTCTCTCTTTGAGAGGGATGGGCTATAATCTACCACGCGGGCCCAGTGCGGATTGGTAGATGTCACATGTCTTCGAATGTTTTGGTTCTAAGACATGCCGGTTTCCTCACGATCACCGTTTTGAGAGCAGCGGTGCTGAAATAAATTACACAAAGTAATGTGCCTGTCTGGGTTCGAACGTCGAACCACGACCTACTGTTCGTAAGTCGGGGTCGCCACCACTGGGCCAAACCAATAATATTTGCCCAACCCGGGAATCGAACTCAGGACCTCATGCTCAGCAGTCGGGCTTACGAATCACTGGACCAACGAGGCAATGTGCATAAAACGGTTAAAATTCAAGTAAAAACGGCACCTTGTCTATTTATTACTAAAATAACTTACTGTAAAGAAACTAGGAACTAACCAATCTTCTGACTTCCTAGCCACAAAAACCAACCTTACGAAAACAATCCAATTACCGAAACGACAAACGACATTGAACCTTATTGTTCACGAAATAGAATAGAGCAAGCTATTATATCGGCTACATTTACAAAATTGTTTTATTTTGCAGCTGTCGTCAATATTTTGTAAGGGAAACTCAACCTTACCCACTTAAATATAAGTGACATCAAACAATTTTCAAAGCACTGAATACAAACTTTGCCTTAACCAGCTGATAGGAAATGCATTTTAAAGTATTTTTTCTCCTAGTAACAGGGTGTGTTTTTTATAATTGTAACGGAAGACTAGTGTGGTCACCTGTCGTCGCTTGCGCAGGGTTAAACGAACTCTGTGGGGTCAGGAAAGAGCAGTGATAAGTGATAGGGGAACTTTCAAGGGTCAAGTATGGCTTTGGCTGTTAAGAGGTGCTATAAATTCAACGGGGCTTAGAGGAAGATGGCTTAAAGTCTAGGCGAAATGCAAACCTATCGGTATATGGCCGATAAAAAAAATTGGGAGGGGCAGAGTCCAGAATAATAATAATAATAATAATAATATTCCACAACTATCACACAACGCCATCTAGTCCCAAGCTAAGTAGAGCTTGTGTTATGGGTACTAGACAACTGATAAACATACTTATATATAATTTTAAATACATACATATTATAGATAAATTACACCCAGACACAGAACAAATAATCGTGCTCATCACACAAACATTTGTCCTGGGTGGGAATCGAACCCACGACCTCCGGCATAGCAGTTAGGGTCACTAACCACTAGACCAACAGGCCAGTCAATGATGGGGTACTGAACACGCGGTAACTGTTTGTGTGTCCCTTTCAGTTTATAAACTGAAAGGGACACACAAACAGTTCCCCCTGCCCCTCCCAATTTTTTTTATCGGCCATTTAAAAAATAGCTGTTTCGTATAATACCTTCACGGTCAAAAAATCAAAATATATGAAACAGCAGTTTTTTTAAAACACCAATGAAAAATTCCTTTTATTAAAGTGTTTTGTGTTTTGGCGGTTATTCATTTCCCGCCAATTTGCTCACTGGAGTAGGTAGGCAAAATAAGGAAGTATACAAAAAAAGTAATAAGTCCGTCAGATAGATTTAAAAATAATAAAAAATAATTGACACATATTTTTTCTTTTTTTACTTAAACAAACAATGAAGACGCCATAGTGCTTCTATAACTTGTGTGTCGTCATATTCGAAGACGATGAGTGACGTCACAAGCCCCACTTAAATCTATGACGCGTTTTACCCTCGTCATTTTTAATTAATTTGACACATCAAAAAAATATGTATCTAATATTTTTCGACAATTTAACAGACGGACTACTTAGAATCATATTTTTTAAAATCAGGAAACATTCATATGAAATAGCTGTTAGGAGCTCTAACTCTTTAATTAATATAATATTATACCATATCTGGTTTCATACAGTTAACTAATAACTTTAATAATCATCGACAAAACGTAAACATAAGGTGTATGGCTATACTTCGGCCTATATTGTAACTGTAATCTGTAGTCTAGGCTAGATTATAGTGATCGTCCAGGACAGTTACCTATCTTACCGGCTAGACTGCGATACGGGACAAGCAAACAGAGTTAAGGGATAGCCCTTTTGTTAGTTAGTTTATAGTTAGATACTAGCTGCTGCCAGCGGCTTTTCCCGCTACAACTCGAAAGTAATCTCATGGGGAGAAAAATTCGGGATAAATCTATCCTATATGTTAATCCAAGGTGTCAGCTAACTTCATGCCAAATTTTATTAAAATCGCTCCAGCCGTTTAGACGTGAAGAAGTTACAAACATACACACTCACATACTCACACACTCACAAACTTTCGCCTTTATAAAATTTGTGTTAGATAGTGTTAGATACTAGCTGTTGCCAGCGGCTTAGCCCGCTACAACTCGAAAATTATCCCACGGGAAGAAAAATTCGGGATAAAAACTATCCTATGTGTTAATTCAAGGTGCCAGCTAACTCCATGTCAAATTTTATTAAAATCGCTCAAGCCGTTTAGACGTGAAAAAGTAACAAACATACACACTCACAAACTTTCGCCTTTACAATATTAGTGTTAGACACTATCTGTTGCAAGCGGCTTTGCCCGCTACAACTCGAAAATTATCCCACGGGAAGAAAAATTCGGGATAAAAACTATCCGTTGTGTTAGTCTAAGGTGTCGGCTAACTCCATATTTTTTTATTAAAATTGCTCCACCGGTGAAGAAGTAACAAACATACTCACACACTCACAAACTTTCGCCTTTAAAATATTAGTGTGATAGTGTGATTATTCTTTAGAGGCTGTTTTGTTGGTCAAGTGGGCGCTACTGCTCTACATGAGGTCCTTTTATTGTCATTTCCAGGTCGGAAAAAGTGTAATTAAATAGGGTCACCCCTGTAACATACAACTTAAACAAAACTGAGCGAAATGTGGGTACACGAGTACACATCTGCCTTACCCTTTGGGGATATCAAGCGTGATATTATGTTATTCTTTGGAGAATCTGAGAAGTCGTCAAAAGTATTAACACTAAAACTGAGAGCCTCGTGACGGGTGTTGATACCAAGCTACATATTTCCAGTTTAACTTGACCTTGCTTTGCATCGACTTTACATGCAATGAGAGATCCGCTTATAATGGAATGCATAGTTTTATTTCGTCTTTTTACTTAAGCTGCAAGTACCCCACCACAAATAACATCCATTGGATCCTCACATTATCGCTAGAAAACACACACCATATCACTTGACCACAAATCGTTTATTATTATAACTTTCAAAGTTGAAACCATTGGAGCTTAACTTAATAATAAGTAAAAGAAAGTCGCCTTAGGTATGTTTGTACTAGGACGTAATCTGGGTTAGGGATGGCAAACCACTACTCCAAACTATAATAACCAAAAAAAGGTAGACAGTTTCAGAATCCTACTGAATAAAACCCACCAATGTTCCTTCTTATCCCTTTGTGTCGATACCGCAGTATTTTTTTCGACCAACCCGCAGCCCCGACGATCTCAAAAATGCATGCTCCCGGCACTAAACTCAAATGGTACCTTTAAAAGAGCCTTCTTTGTCCGAAGCAAAATCACCTGAAACGCATTGCATATGAAGTACTGGCCGGTGACTTTAATAAAAGTTTGATGATGTTTTACTCCTGTTAAACATAAGTTTGACAGCCCTGCACTAGGACATTATCTAGGGTAACTAGATTGCGGTCTAGACTGAGCCTAAGGCTGGCTGTCTGACGTCTTCTTTATGGCCTTATTGTATACTAGTTTCGGACCCCGGCTTGAATTGAACGACCTAAAATCTATGACAATGATGTAGACTCTTTAAATATTCCTGTATTTTGTGTGTAAAATATTTTCAGCCGCTTAGCCTACAATCAATTATTGAAGCATACGAAATGGGGAAAACTGTTATTGTAACGATGTTTGACTTATATCCTTCGCCAAACATTAAAAAACTTTTATTTAAACCACCGAATTACAAAGAAACAAGTTTTTTTAGGAATAGAGGATCGGACCGAGTCAAAAAAATAAGATTCTAATTAGTCCGTCAGTTAGATTATCGAAAAATATTGGATACGTGTTTTTTCTTTTATCAAATTTATAAAAATTGACGAAGATAAAACGCGTCAAAGATTTGTAGGTAAGGTTGTGACGTCATTTGCAAGTAAAAAATGTACTGATATGTGCCGTTTTCGAGGAGTTCACGAGTTTTTGAAGTTTCTTGTTTATGTGAAAAAAGAAAAAATATGTGTTCAATATTTTTTGGATCTCTCTCATCTGACGAACTAATTAGTTTTTTTTGTCGAATTCCCTATTGATTTATTTTTTGCCACTGGCTTCCGATTCTAAAACAATTTTCCGCTGTTCAGTGTTTATTAGAAGTCGGTTGCTTTTTTGCAAAAGGTTTTTTTATTTAATTATTTTTAGTCGAAGCAAATTCCTGCCATGTGTTCATTTTATATTGTAAACAGAATATGATATTAAGAAAACGTAAACAAACATAGACAAGGCAGAAAAACTACGTATTGCAGAAGCTAACTCACAATATTATATCATATCTTATGTTAGACCACCACGAGTTTCTTTAATCAAATGAAAACATAAATACTTATAAGAAATGCTTAACAGCACTCAAATAAGATGCGAGGAAGGCTTTAAGCTACATAACATCACGCTACAACCAATAGGAGCGGAGCATAAATAAAAAATGTTGCAAAAACGTATTAAAAAAAAGTATTAAAAACACAGTTAACCAAATGAAAACCAACAGGAAAACAATACTCTAATATTGGCGAACACTTGAAATAGAAAACAATCACGGTTAATAAGAAACGGTCATCGACAGGTGCGACCACAACCGCTTCCGTACAAGATAGACTGTGACCTTTAGTAGTGGTCGATCTTGAGCCTGTACCCTATAACTACTGATTTATTTTATTCAGCATCCATTATTATCCGTTATGAATGACTAGCTGTTGCCAGCGGCTTCGCCCGCTACAACTCGAAAATTATCCCACGGGAAGATAAAATCGGGATGAAAACTATCGTATGTGTTAATCCAGGTTATAAACTATCTTTGAATTAAATTTAATCCAAATCCGTTCATTAGTTGTTGTGTGAAAGAGTAACAAACATACACACTCACACACTCACAAACTTTCGCCTTGATAATACTCGTATAAGTGTGATTTACAATATCGTGGTCATTTGAATCCTTTACTGAAATACAGTTACTATATTTTTTTCATTTATTTTTATTGAAGGGATTTTTGTCCTCAAATGGTCAATCCCATGTACTTTTAGAAACATTAATTTACTTTCTAAACTAATGTTGTAATCGCATTACAACAATGTCATTAAATCTAGGTGACACCTAATTGTATCCGCACAAATTATTATTTTTGAGACGCCTGGATTTGTAACTCAAAAACGACGCTAAGCTCAAGTCAGAATCTTTTATAGGGAAGCTTTAGGTTGATGTGAAGCTACCATAATAGACACATCCAGTGAAATATTGAAACATTTCAAAAAGAAGTCCAACTTGACCGAACAAAAAGAAAATGTAAATTTTAAAACCTACTTTTCGCCCAGATATGTTTAAGCAAGACTATGGTAATCGACCAGACAAAAATTAAGTTGCTTCAGAGGAATTCAAATTGGAAACTGATAACATTTCATGCTGCTTCTGGCTTCTTCCGATCCCAAGACACAGTCGCAGGGCTAACCTAAACCTAAACAAAAATAACATACACAGCATATACACACACACACATATACAAACACTCAAAATCCCACTCGCATACATCACACACGTGCGCTACTTTTTGTATTTTTGTAATTTCTCTTGTTTTTCAATTGCATACATTGTTTAATGTTAAGTGGCAGTGCGGATTCACCTAAAACAAGCATCCCCTTGCTTAAAGGTGACCTCCAAATCGTGCCTGTTAAAACTATGTAATTGAAATAAACATTTTATTTTATTTATTTCACCTAACCTTGGAATCAAAACCAGGACCTCGTCAACACCAGCCGCGCTCACAACCACCACACCAACAAGTCAGTCACAGTAATTTCGATAATAATATTGTGTTGAACTGCTATAAGTGAGTGAAGGAAAGTGCACCTTGTTCCGACCCTTCAAAGTCACAAGCGTGACGGAGTTCAATTCTAGTCACCTGTCTTTTTGACCTCTTTGAAGATAGATATTATAATAATACAAACATTGCTGGTTTGTCTGTCTTGCTTGGAACTTAAAATAGCGCTACTAGAACTTAGATCTAGAAGTGTATTTGAAATAGTTTGGTCCAGTAGGAGCCTCGGATTAGGAACTTCTGCCCAGTTGATGATTATAGACGTGTGTCCGGTTCGTTGATCGCAATAGGATCTTACTTTACTAATAGATAGGACTTGCTTTTTTGACGGCACGGTTGGCGCAGTGGCTCAAGCAATGGACTGCTGCGCTGCGTGTCGCGGGTTCGATCCCCGCACGGAACAAATATTTGTATGACCTACAGATAGTTGTTTCGGGTCTGGGTATTTGTGTATGCGAGTTTATGTTTGTGAACGCACCCACGATACAGGAGAAATTCCTAGTGTGGGGCAAAGTTTTTTAAAAAAAAAAGAAGAAGAAACAAAGAATATAACTGGCGAAAAGTATGTTTACTAGTAGGTACACATCTACCTAATCCTTCAGGAATTACAGGCGTGGTATTAAATTTTGTACGGATTTTCAATTTATAATGAAACTTGCTTTAGCCCGCGGCTACGCCCGCGTGGATGTAGAGTAATAACCCAAAAAATCAAACTTTTAATTACTAACTACTATTTATTATTATTATTATTAATTACTAACTACCATACTACTAGATACTAAAATCTTCCTCTAGAAGTATTTTATCCACTAGTGAAAACAGAGTGAAAATCGGTGCAGTAGTTTTTGAGCTTATCGCTAACAGACAGATAGACGCGGCGGAAGATTTCGTTTTTTTTTTAATTGTGATAAAAGTGATAGTGATTTTGGAAAATATTCGATTCATTTAGAAATTATTTTATCGTCAGTAAAACCAAATTAACACACAAAGGTAATACTACGTATAACGTATAGGTATTTCCGAAGTGCGATAGTATATGAACACTATCGTCTATACATATATACGTAGACTATCGCTAACACATTACACATGTCAAGAATTTATAGCTATTCGACAACTATTAGTAGAATGCGGGTGACGTTGTCAGCTAGCGTAGTTTCTTTAGCCACTTGAACTTGCTGATAAGTATTCAGTTTAAATTCTAAATATTTCTACTATAAGATATTTTTAGCCTAATTGCTGAGGAAAGGCTTCACTTTTCTCCTTTCAACCTCTCTATCATGTCATCCAGACGAGAAATTCCTGTTGGAAAAACACAATAAAATTTGCCCCACCGATTAAGACCTCAGCAGACGCTATTGCAACGACTCGAAATACGAGGCAGTCAGGCAAAAATAAAAACTTAATTAAACTCAAACTCAAAGCATTTATTTCAATTAAACCATTGCAGGCACTTTTGAATGTCAGAAGAACAATTCATGAAACAAAACTACGAGTGCAATACGTCATTCCGAAAGTCACCACGCCGAACCACACGCCGCCGAATGCTCGCAACAACGAACACCTGCGAGCACGAAAGCAAGCAGCGACGCACATCGCAACAACGAATGCGCGAGACTCTGAATCACGGAACAACGAATGCACGCCACAGCGAAAATCGCCAATGAATATATGTATAATTTAATATTACTACGCATGAAAATATTATTGGTTTAAAGAAATGGGTTTGAAAAGGCACATCATGTAACAGTGTGGACAGCTGTGAGAAACATTTGATAATGGTACACCATATACAAAGTCAAACTGATTCAGCTCCATCTGGAGAGAGATTTTTGTAGTGAAAATCGTGGTACAATAACTATGTCATTCCTATTTATTCATCATAACATTGATGCAGAACTAAAATCGTTTGATACTGATAAATAAGCTGTACTACAACGACGGAATGTAATAACAAAAAGTTAGATGAAAATAAACCTTATTACAGACTGTTACCCGTACTTTTTGCTAATAGAATTATTAAGAAACGAAATATCGAAAACTAATATTGTATCGAGATGGTAGCGGTCAGGGCTAGTGATGTTAGCGTAAAAACTCTATTAAATATATCGATGATCCCTCATCGGTTTTTATTATAGTTAAGTAAATTGGTACACACAATTCCAATGATTTACTGCAACGATTTATGTGATTAAATATAATATGCTAAATAACAATAACAGGCTCTATGCATTTCAACCCTAAGAAAGAAATACTTCTTGTTTAATTCTCTTGACTTCGTTTTTGGTTGGGCTTTTGTACATTGATTTATCATTAGCAACCAACTTCTAGTCTTAATAAAAACATGAAAACTCTTTTGGAAAAACATCAAAACCAGCACAGTGCAACTGCGTACAGTGTCAACATTTTCCATGTTTAAAATTAAACTGCTTAGGTAAAATGTTTTAAACGCAGACATCGATAAACACGTCCCATCACTACTCGTAACCACACAATTATCAGCCTGTTTACCATTTCCAGCCATAATGCTGCTACCTTACAAATAAATAAAATAAAGATACACCACACATACAGTAGTCTATCAGACTCGTTTTTATAACATCTTCCGGGTTCGGTTACCATACGTTGTTGAGTTGGAGATAAACGAAGAGCTTTGTCAATAATTTGATTACTATATTAGAAGTATAATTGTGATCTGTGGCAATGTTGTGTGTGGTTGTTTTCTTATACTCCTCCGCTATTTGATTGATTTCGTTGCAGGATCCAAGACAGTTATATCGTTTCTCTGGGACTTCGTCAGGCTTCATTATCTCGGAGCTCTTCTTGTAGTCGCCACTGTTGATTCTGGCTTACAGGAGTAACAGTGGTTTGGGAATAGTGTGGCGAGCTTGTCACAAATAAAAAAAAAGATTTGTGTGTGGTCCCTGACTAACAATGAGACTGTAATGAAAACAACTGACTGTAATGAATGAATCAGTGATTGCTGAGATGGCCAATAATAGGGAAGTATGGAACAAGAAGACATACTGCGCCGACCCCAGATAATTGCTATAAGGGACGATGACGATGAAAAATTCTGTTATAATGCAAGCCTGTAATGTATCCCTCTCCTTATTTTGCCCTTTTTACCCACTTCCTAATATTTGAAAATGATCTTGATCGAGTCGTGGCCCGTGGACTGCAATACATTGTGTTTTAAAACCCTAAACATTGACTTCATCATAGCTCTATCATACAGAAAAAGACGGTTACTGCTTTTGTTAACAGCGGCAATTTAGACCTTAACAACACTTTATAAAGCATCTGTTGCTACGTTATATTATATTTTAAGTTGGGGTGGTTTCTCTTTAATTTTATAAAGCTCATAAATCACGAATTCCTGAATAACCAATGACATCAATAGTGCTCTTATATTTAGGGTAAAGACAAAAACCTTTAAAACAAATAAAACAGTAAAGATCAAGACCGTCAATAAAGATCAATGATCAATAGATCTACATAGAACATTTTCAACGTCGCACGCGCACTCATTGTAACGTCTTCGCGCGCCGGATGTTCCGCCATTGCTCGCTCGACCGTTCCAAATTCAAAACGGAGCCGTTTCCGGTGTGACGTCACCGCCGCCATGTTGCCGACGGCGTCTGCGCCTCTCTGGCTATTGTCGGCTCCATGGGAAATGGGGGCATGTAAAATTTAGTTTCCCGTAGGAAATTGTTTGAGGATTAAAGTATTTGTTTTGTTTAACTTTTATAATTAGTTGGTGCTACGTTTTTTTTTGGAATTAATTGGTTTCTTCTTTTGACTTTCAGAAGTAATCATCTTCCAGTCAATTACTGTCCGAATTTTTTTGCCTAATTACATTCGTTTTTTACATGAGATACTACAATATTCCGTGGACTCTTAAACAAGATATTATTGCAATTTTTCCTTCAGGAAGGATGTACGAGTATCTTCTATTAACTAACTATACTTCGATGTAACTAAACCATCATCATCAACATTCTCCGGCTCTTATTCCAATTCATGAGGGGTCCACCCTGCATGCCTTCTTCCTACTAATCCTATCCTACTAATATTATAAATGTGAAAGTTTGTGAGAATGGATGTGTGGATGTTTGTTACTCTTTCACGCATAAACGGCTGGACCGATTTGGTTGAAATTTGGTATGTAGATAGGTTATACCCTGGATTAACATATAGGATAGTTTTTATCCCAATTTTATGATCCGTGGGATAATTTTCGAGTTGTAGCGGGTGAAGCCGCTGGCAACAGCTAGTTTTCCATACTTCTGAATTACTTGTCATCATATCAGCCACCTCTTTTCTTGCTATATCATCCTTTACACAGTTTATCCATCGTTTCTTTGGTCTTCCTCTACCCCTATACATGATACATCAGTAACTATACTAATTTCGGTAAATTCATCTATCACCAGTGCTATCAAAATGGTGTATCACAAGGAAGTATCATACGCCAACTGATGCTACAATATTGTCTGAATTCCAAACAATCTTGTTTTCACTTTGTATTGGTGTCATAAAGTATTGTTGTTAATGTATCGCAATGTTAACTTTCTATTCCGTCAAAATGATCGACATTGATACAAATACCCAGCTTTATATACAATACTTTGTCAGGAAATCATATAGCGAATAAACTATTTTAAAGGACAGTGAACCTTGTTGTTCTTATCTAAGAATTCAAGGATGTTTGTACATGTCTACTAATTCTTTCGTTGCGTCCAACGTGTGCTATAAAATAATGTTATATTGGTAATGGATGGATGGATGGAACATAAAATCACGCCCGTAATCCTTAAAGAATTGGGTAATAGGCGGCGCCTATGGCCATCAATTGGGCACAAGTACAAACCCCATGGTTAGCTGAGATGATGATGATAATGAATGCTATTATTAATTTTACTACACAGGAAGAAATATGGTTCACATTGGAATACAAAGACACAGCGATATTAAAGGTGTACTATATTTGCCTTGTCCATGACGAGACCTAAAGTACCAACTTTACACAGATCTTGAGAAAAACATCTGTAAAAGACATTGAAAACAGTAATCTTATAAAGATTAAATTTTTCCTTTTATATTTAGGAACTTTAACTGACTCGACCATAAATGCACCAATATAAATGATGTAACAACATCTACGATTGATCTAAAAACTTCAATAAACCGTATCTAATCGTGACCTTCCCAAGTTAGACTAAACTTGACCTCACCTCGGTGCTAAGGTTACTAGCAAACAAATTAAAACGGTTACAGGTTGCTGATGAGCTGTGACTGTGTGATTAATAACTGATTTAAGGTGGGTTAATGAAGAATTTATAATTATCAGTAATTTAATGTTTAATGACTCTCCTGCTTTTTTCCAATTTATTTAGGGTCCGCGCCATGTCTTCTTCCATACTTCTCTATATCTCGTCATGTCAGCAGACACCTACTTTCTGATATGGCTAGATCCCTCACATATTTTATCCTTCGTTTCTTTGGGCTTCCTCTACTTACTCTTACACCCATCTACATTAATATTCAACGTCATTAATATTCATTATTATTTCCTCATTCCTTCACATCACATGCCCATACCACGATAACCGATTAGCGCACAACTTTTCAGTCCTCGAAGCATAAAATATAGTATAATAATAATAATATCGTTGACACAAAGTATACCGGATAGTCGGAAGTCTATATGACTGTCTTACCAAGGGATATCGTTGTACCTTTTAAATTGGTAGTAGATGGCAGATAGCCTCTCCATTATCCGTGATCTGCTGCAACTTTAAATGAATGTTTTAAAACGTACTTACCACAAATATCATGACTTCACGTGTTGCTGGTGCAAGAATACAAATCTTGAGATCGAATATTCTGTAGGTCAGTTCAATATTTAGTCACGCACGATACAAGAATATTGAGCCCTTCTAAATTAAATACGTTCTTTCATTACGCCTTTTATGGCGTCATTTTATCGATAGTATTTTTTTTTGGGTCAAAATAGTCACTTTCTGGAACCCTAACACGGCGAGACGGCGTCGCGTCAAACCTCGCAAAGGTTACCTAACCTCTTCGAAACTATGTTGGGATCGAAAATATTTATATCAGAGCCAAATAAAGTTTTAACAGCGAAATAAAATGTTAGATGTCACACTAATTTTCGTTCAATGAGTCGCCGAAATTAAGTAATTGATTGTCGCATTGCAATATTACAGCAAAAGTCGTGATTAAAATGAGCTAACAATTTTATGGTGGATCAGGCGAATTTGACAAGTAGTCTCCAGTATTGTGAAGGTAGTAAGGGTGAAAGTGGTGTAGCAGATGAAGGGTTTGAATTATTTTTGGTAGCTAATCTTGATTTTATTATAGATTTATATGATGTTTGGAAGTTCTGTTTAAGATACAATTTTTGTTTTTGTGCTACTGATACAATTGTGACAGATTATTTTTTTTTCCACAAAAATCTACACTAGGTATAACTGTGCTTTAAATGTTCTTGGCTCTGATTTAAATTAAATTGTATTTTTTCGCATGTTATATCCCGTATGGGATATGATTCACCCGCTCACACAGAGAAGCGTTCTAGCAATGGGAGTACTCGTATTATATGTTATTTACATTTATACCGTCCGCTTACTTTGTTATTCAAAGAAAATAATCACTTAACAACTGGCACTGCGCCGCGACTAAACCAGCAAACTTTTTTTATAAATAAAAAGTCTTGCCAAATGCTTCCATAACCATGGATTTACAACATTACAAACCGAGCTACAATTCGTTCGCACTACAAACAATTTCAGGGCGTAGTTGTGCAAACAATAAGGTTGTAACCTTGTCGATATCGACAAAAAAATCAGTTAGTCAACCGACCTCCGAAGTTTTTGTCGATATGCCAGGGATGTTCTGTGATGGTCATATTTTTTATCGATGCTATTAGGGTCAGTAAATTATTCATTTAGATTTAGAGTAGTGTATGGCCATGACTTTAATGATTTGGATTTAGCCTAGTTTAGACTCTATTATTGTGTCATTATGGTCAAAGTTAAACTTTCAGGCTGTTATTATTAGCTTGATGGAGCCAATTTTTTCATATTATTTCAAATGTTTAAGTTAGACTACCAGTCTTACCAAGGGGTATTGTATAATTTCTCAATTATTACTGAGTTGTAGAGCTCAGATAAGCAATCCCCTCATGTATAAAACTGGCATGCAGCTGCTTCTGGTAAAGCTGGAAGCCGATCCCAGAATTGTTATGAAGAAGCTAGGTAGATGATGTTTTAAATTAGTTAAGTAGGGTTGTGTTCTAAGTGTTCGAAAGTGGTTTCTCTCTTTCTCTGCTCACCTACTGACTAGCACAACTATACTACATCAATAGACGTCACGTGTACGTCCATTGACCAACACATCTTCACCCATTTGTGGTCGACTGCCCCACGTGGTGACTTCAGTGGAGCAGACAGGACGCTTGCTTGTCTCGCTCAATGACGGCCCAGTGCTTATTCACAAATATTACAAACAAAAACACAGGAGCTTGAGGCTTAATAATAACTGCGGATCGAGTCCATCTATAAATTACTCGCTGATGCCCGCGGCTTCGTCCACGTGGATGTCGGTAATCGTGACCAAAAGTAATCTTTTCATTCCCCTTTTCAAACCCTTGCAACCCTTTTTTGCATTAAAAAGTAACCTTTGTCCTGTCCTGTCTCAGGCTCTAGACTATATGTGTTCCAAAATCATTTAAATCGGTTTTGTAAGTTTGGCGTGAAAGCGCGACAGACAGACACAGTTACTTTCGCCTTTATAATATTATTATTAGCTGCTGCCAGCGGCTCCACTCGCTACAACTCGAAAATTATCCCACGGGAAGATAAAATCGGAATATAATCTATCCTATGTGTTAATCCAGGTTACAAACTATCTGTGTACCAAATTTTATTCAAAACCGCTCAGTAGTTTTTACGTGAAGAAGTAATAAACATACACACTCACTTGTCGCTATATTTGGGGAAGTAGGAACACCTTTTCCTTACCCTTTGGAAAAGCAGACGTAATTTTTTGATTATATTATATAAGGGCAGGAGAATGATGAAACGCACTTTTTCTTCAATTCCGGGCGTAAAAGAAGAGTGTCTTATTGATTAAAATTCATTCGTATTCTTTTACGTTCCAGGACATCGGTAACTCTTTCGAAAAAATCCTGCTACCCTATCAGGATGATGACACGCATCTAGTGAAGGAATATTACTAAAACCGTCTGAAAGAGATTCGAGTTCATCTAAATCCGTTGCCACCAGCTCGTGGTCGAGTGATACCACGTGGTGGCTTCAGTTGAGCAAGCAGGACGCCTGTTTGTTTCGCTCAATGACTGCTTATGCCGTTTCGTAATAGTGTGTAACTATTCCAAAACGATGCTAAAAACCGTTGTGGTTAGTCCAAAACTCAACGGTGTAACGTCTAGAATAATAAAGAGATCTAAAAAGAAGAACATTCCCTCTCTCTTTTCAATCTTTAGCCACCTTAATGTTGAGAGTAAGTCCCTTCTAAATCTCTCAACTTTTGGTGGATTTGTGTCTTGAAAGAGTTTTAAATGAATCCAAATACCAGACATAATTACCTACAGACCTCATGTGGTAAATGCTACAACAAAACATATAGATCGTTAGCATGAGATTCCAAAATTCATATTCCACTGATGAAGGCTATAACAATAGCCAACAGAAATAATGGTGCCATTTGTATGTCATACTAGATTGCCCATGAACCATGATTCCACGAGAGTAAAGGGTCATTCATACATAAACTGTAGCTATAGCATTGAATTTGTTAAAATCTCATGTTATAGGGAACGAACCTGTTGCCATCAACTGGGCACGAATTCAGATTCCGTGTGAGAAAATACTGATGGAAAAACCAAATAACACTATGCCTAACCGGGGAATCGAACCCAAAATGAAAGACAAAGAAAAGTCAAAACTTCCCAAACCAAGGCGGAAGATGTAAGAAATGGGGCTGTAAGTACACATGATTTGAAAAACAGTAGCATTCAAGTATAAAGTAGCCAAAACCACATATGAAATCATGTGGTTTCTACCTCCAAGACGTTAACCCAACAGCTGATTCTCAAACAAAACAAAAATCATTGAAGGGTGCCAAACTTGAAGCATGAAGCTACCACGTCCAGCGTGGCGGCCATGTCTGGTCGAGTGGACCCACGTGGGCATCGCTCCACTGAAGCATACACGCAGGACGCTTGTTTGATTCGCACAGTGACTGCTCATACTGTTGTGTCTTCTGTCTGCCGTGGAGCTGTTTTTTGTGGAATTACTGTTTGTAGGTATGGTCATGGACCATACAGTTAGGAAAATACTGAACTTGAATTTAGAACCGATTTTTTTAATGATTATGAAAATGAAGAAGAGAGGAATGAGAAACGTGTAGGAGAAGATAAAACAGCATTTTACATAAACCTATCTACTGCACCTTTGCGAGAGACTGGATATTTATATTGGGAAATCATCAAATAACCCCTCCCGCTCTTGGGCAGAGCGAAAGGGAGTGTCAGACTTCTACTGACTAAAAGCCAACCAGATCAATGCTCAGCCCCTGATGATTTTTGAGAGAGCACTAACTACAACAATAAGGTGAATTAAGTTTGATTCCTCTTTTTATGGAGCTGAATAATATATACTGGTATTACACTATAACAGAAAATAAAATGCTCGTTGCAGAAGCTCCTCAATTGCCATGTTTGCTCGACTGCCCCCACGTGGAGTATGCTCCACTGAAGCACACAGGACTGTTGTTTCGCCCGATGACTGCGTCAGGGTCTCACGGCTAGCGGTCTGCTGTGGTCGGTGAAATCGGTAGTAAAAGTCAATGGACTACTCTTGGGCGTGATTTAGGTAAAATTTTTGGTGATCTTTTGTGTTGGAGCGGAGTTTTTTGTTATGATTAAATATAGCGTTGTCATCATGCACGCGGTGTTTACGTGTTAACAATGAGTTAAGCACGATAGTCAGATTTACAAGTGAATGATAGGCGGATAGGTTATTAGACAGTCAGAGGAAAACTGTAGCGAATTCTACCTTTATACAGGTTTTATGCATATAGAGACTAAATACAGTAATGTTGGCGACAATACGTAGCGCCGGGAGCCACTGCGACGACCGGAGGGCGACAGCGGCTTGTGGGGAGCGCGGGACGAGGTGCCAACAGCCGCCACTGCTACCGTTGCGTTCTTATATATCTCAATATACGAACCTACTTAGATTTACAGTCCGCTATTTTATTTCTACCACCTCTGTGAATTAACTAGTTAATACAAACGTTAATTTGCCTGCGTGCTTTGGTTTAAGCTGAATAATACGTATCGTTTCTATTTTTTATTTCTTCTTTATCATCATCCTAGCCTAGCGTTTTCCAAATTATGTTGTGGTCGAATTTCAGTAAGTATTACCATGCAGCAGACTAACAGTATGTTGTACTGATTTCCCTTCATAGTAGTTTAGTAGTTTTTACTTTTTAGTTTTTACCATAGTTTTTATATTGTAAATAGTAATAAAAAATAATAAAATAATAAATAATATAATTTTTATATTATAATTTAATTTTGAGACCGAGCTATCGCATTAGGAACATTCCTGTAATGATAGTTGTAAGGGAGATTTGAATAAATAAATAAATAAATAAATAAATAAATAAATAAATAAATAAATAAATAAATAAATAAATAAATAAATAAATAAATAAATAAATAAATAAATAAATAAATAAATAAATAAATAAATAAATAAATAAATAAATAAATAAATAAATAAATAAATAAATAAATAAATAAATAAATAAATAAATAAATAAATAAATAAATAAATAAATAAATAAATAAATAAATAAATAAATAAATAAATAAAAAGTATTTATTTTTTACGTGGTAAATCACTCCTGAACTACTATCAGCATTATTCACTAAATCATCATCTTAATTATCTTCATCACTAACGTGCTCACAATATAGTAAACAACGATTAGCTTACACATAACAGAGTCAACAATCTACTGAATCCGATCGGTAAAAACGCGATACATTTGACTGAGTACCATCGGAGCGTCACCCGACTAACGCATACCGCGTCAGGATCACTGGTGTGCAGTCAACGAGACCCGCGTCATCATTGGTGATGATGTCATCATCATCGGTGCATGAATGAGTTCATGTGGGATGGTTTTGCGTGGAAAATTATTTGGAAATTTTACGGCGATTACTACCTTTCCTACCTGAGGTAAAAATGTGTCAACCTTAGTTTTTTTTTTTGCAGAGAAGTTTAAGTTTCAGCTTTCTACTGTTTACTTTCCATAGTTCTGGGTAAAATGCTTCTTCTGTTGTTTTTTCTATATTGTATTTTACTTCGTAAGACAATCTTGTTTTTGATACTTCATCAAGTTGTTTTTTAGATTTTAATTGCATCATATGACAGTGTAGAAGCTGCAAATTTGTCTTTGATATTGTAACCAGGTTTGACAGCATTCTTTGGTACTTTTGCAATTTTACTAATGTTATTGCCTACAATTTTTAGATCTTCTAGTTTTTATACTTCTTAAGCTAGTAGGTATTTTATGCATTTCATCCACAACAAAGTCATTGGCATGCTTCTATGACGTAATGATCCTGGTGCAACAATTCGCGAAGCGGGGTGCTCACGCGCCGAATCGCCGGTCACCAGTGGAATGTGTCGCTTTCATCGTTGTTGGGCGCAGTTATTGGATGAATCGCTTTTTTGCTTGGTGGTGGTAACATTATAAAATTGCGAGTGACTATAACAAATTTTTGTTATTTTATTGAAGAAGAGAACTTGTAAAGCCCTCACAAAATTCAAATCTTCTCTGGCAACGTTTACGCCGGAGGAGACAAAACCGAAGATTTAAAATTTCGCAGATTGTTGTAGTCAAAAAGGTATCTCCTATTAGCAAAGATTGACTCTTCTTTACCGACGGTTACAATAACTAAGTGACTTCTAAGTTCTGCGTAGGATTCTTAGGACACGAACCATTTGCGTTCCACAATTCAGCTATAAAAGTTTATAAAAGGCTTTACGGTTTCTCTAGCTCCTTCACATTTGTTCCAACTCCTTCCGTTGCTTACCTCCGTTCCTTTTCCTCAGCTATAACAGTTATTCGCACAGGATGAGCAGCGTTTTGTAAGTCAAGTTCAACTGGTAACGCATGGGTGGTGGTGCCGAACTGTTTGGTGTGTGTGTGACGTAGCGAGTTGGTCTGTGCTCAGTCAGCGGTGCCTTGAGCCTTGCGCAGTATGTCATTGATGTGCGGTATTTTTGTTTCAAATTTACTAGGGTTATAAAGTTCATTTTCCTATTGTTTTTGTTAGGGTATTTGCAGTTCGTTGTGAGTTTTGAGTCAATTTGATGTTTTATCATTATTGTGTTGTCTCATGTTTATAGGGTTCATTTTTCTAGCCTTCTAACATCATTTACCACTGATTTGTTCAGAGTTCTAAGATTATTTTTGGTGTTTTGAAATTTTTGTGTGAATTTGATATTCATAGACTCTTCTTATTTAATTTTCAAACTTGCAATTCACGGACATATTATAGTTCTCAGGCTTACAGTATCTAAGACAGTATTTATGAAGGGTAAGCTAATTATTGGTTGGTGGTGTCGAAATGTTAGGTGTGTCCGATAATGTAGCAAGTTTTGCTGTGCTGAGTCAGCGATGCCTTTATGTGTCATTTAAGTTTTAGCATTTTATTACGGTACTTCATGTTTATTAAGTACGCCTATTAAATTAACAAATCTACTCTTAATAAATATTCTTTCTTGGTGTTTACTGCAAGTTATATCGTCCAGAAATCGTCTTAGTTAAATACTTCAAATCATTTTGTTTTTTGTTTTTATAATTTTGCTAATGTATTACACTTTTTTTCTTTATGATACAGTTAGTAACATGTTGCCGTTAAAGTAGTAATTGCGAGAAAGTTGTAGCTAATCGGAAGAATACCTAATAAATAAAGGCTTGTTATTGCAATATTTTAGTTTTTTTGTACCAATTATAAATTGAGGAACATTCCTGCTAGTCTCCAATTATTGCTTTCGCCGATCCTAATAATCGTATAGCTATAAAAAATTCTATAAAAGTCAGAAAAAGGAAAGGGTAAGGTCCAAGTATGTAAGTCACTTAAGTTATTAATGATGATGCTATTACACAGTTTAATAGTGATAATTAAGTACCTACAAGGTTTTTTATATTTTAATTAAAACCTGATTCATTTACGTACGTTATTAATTTATTTTCATGATGTTGCAAAAATAATGTTAACTAAATCAAGCTGTGTTTAAGTCTTGATTTTTTTTAAATGATCCTACTGTCTAGAATGTCAATTTTAATCAAAATTATTGTAAATATGATGTTTAAAATTATTAAAAATGCAGTACCAGTGATACCAGTGTCCCGGGTGCCATATATGGATCATTGGCAGTCGTTACGGGTAGTCAGTGACCTGAAAGTCTGACATCCAGTCTTACCAAAGGGTATCGTATTACCTAGTATTAACTGGGTTGTGGAGGTCAGGTAAGCAGTCGCTCCATGTAAAATACTGGTATTCAGCTGCATCCGGTTGGACTGGAAGCCGACCCCAATATAGTTGGGAAAAGGCTAGGCAGATGAGGCAGTACCAGTGATAGATAGTAAATACAGTAACCTCTAATACCCTCTATTGAAATAAAAATCAATCAGAAAATGCATAAAGTAGTTTTTAATAATATGCTTAAAAATAATGAAAAACAACACACACACAGCCTAAATTTAAAAACAGACGTTATGTTGTTATACTATACCAAAAAAAAACCGGCCAACTGCATGTCAGAATACGCATAATGTAGGGTTCCGTAGTTGCCCATCAAAATATGTAAACTTACTAAACTGATTAACTACCCTGCCTACCTGCATAACGATGATTTTTATTGAAAAAAAAAACAAACTTACATTTTGCAGTTTTGAGACCTGCGCTCGTATACATTATGAATAGGAAAATATTTCATGCAAGTACATTTTATAAGTTGGTCGGCTATTACTCGTAAACTTGTAAAGTCTTCTTAGCTGTGATAGTTTTTCTTTTATTTTCGTTTTATATGCTGCTGCCATGATTTTTTTCGCATGCCCATACACAACCCGTATAGGTGGTTTAGGTTGGCGCACTTGAGTCTAACAAAAAATTGCACTTTAAAGCTTAATATTTCACAAACGAATTCCTTAATCGATAAACTGTTCGAGCAAATTCGCAATGTTTTTTAAAAACCTAACCAGTGACATCCCACACAAAGGTCTTTGCAAGAAAACTGATAAAAATGTGTATGCCAAACTACAGCTTTCTAGTACTAACTGCCGCACTCAGAGAGCTTTAATGATTACTTAGGCCATCACTTATTAAAGGTTTTGACAGTTTGGTCATATAAAAGTATGTCAAATCTTTACTAAGTCATTAAATATTTCTGAGTTCCGCAGTAAGAGTCTTCGAGATATAGTGCGGACAGACAGACGGACGGACACAGACGGACATGGGGAAACTATAAGGGTTCCATATTGACTACGGAACCCTAAAAACCTTTATCAACCTCCAATATAACTAATACATTAAACGCAATATCATACGGTCACAGCCGATCAAAACCGCTGTTTACAGTATTCGCTACTAGCCGTCGGCGCGCGCGCCGGTTACCGATCATTTTAGAAAGTGCTACCGTCCATTGTAGTTTTTTGCTGTCTTTCTTTTCTATCTTTTTCAAGAAAAAAGTCTTGACGAAAGGTGCCACTGTCACTTGACGAGCAATTGAAGAAATGGTATGATTAGTTTTGGTATATTCATTTGTAATGTGTGTGAATATTGATTTTGAATATAGATTTATTAATTGTAGTGAAGCAGTTGTTAGTAGTTATCATTTTCAAAATACCAGCAACTAAGTACTATCAGGCCTTAGAGGAACGTTCCGTAGTTAATAAGTAAAGAAACAAGAAGCCTTTTTACAAAAATTATTAGATGTTAGTATCTGGATTAAACCAGATTGATTGACTCCCAACGAAGACATTTATAGCAAAAACCGTAAATTACAATAGCCGGTATATCTTAAAAAAACTGCCGAAGAAAACTCGTGTAAAATATTCTAAAATGTTTCACTATTCTGTTGATGAGAGTCTACGAGTTGCTTTCCTAAAAAATGTTACGTGATTTCAGAGAGAAGAAATGTTTCATTTTGAAAGTCAAAGGTTATTTAGAAATGGAGGTTTCAGTAATAGACTTTTTCTTGATTATTTGATAGCTGCCAAACTAAATTGTCTATTTTCTGACAACAATATTGAAAATAATGTTATTGACCAATCTCTAACTTACTAACTGATATAATTAATAGTACAGTTATTCATACTTCTATCTCTAATACAGAAAAGAAACATATTGCACTGAATGATGACATTTAATAATACTTGTGTGAATATAAACACATAAACTCACTAGCTGATGTACGTGGCTTCGCCAGCGTGGTGTCAGTCAAATTATTTACTAAAACCTTTCTCCGCAAATCGGTGCAGTAGATTTTGGGTTTATCGCAAACAGACATAGAGACATGTTCCGATAAGAAGCTCTAACCAACAGTGAGAATGTATTTTTTTTTTTATTATTTCAACAACAAAGGTACATGAGTGGGTTTAATACAAATCTTCTGCCAAACTGCAGGACAGGTTGTCGGCAGCGTTCTCGTGAATATAACTCATAATTAAAATAGCATTAAGTACTGTAGTAGTTTTGTTGTAGTATGTTAATAATAGAATTAAAGAACTAAATATTATTTCTATAAAACAAGCACACGTTTACGTAGATAATGAAGGCTCTTGAAGAGATCCTCAAAACCACAACAAGAATTATAAAAATACCCAAAATTTCCGTAAATTCAACAAAAGTTTTTGCTTTTAATAAAACAATTATGAGTAACCAGCACACCAGTAAGCTATGGGAACCACACGTAACCAAAGACAAAGACTTTTAACCTAGAACCAGCGACAATGGCTCCCACACTTGAAACATTAGATAAAAAATATTTTCACTTGCTTGCTTATGTAAGATTATTGAAGTTTTGATGGTCAGCGAGTTTTTGGACGGTTATTGGTGATTAAGGGTCGAAAATATTTAAAAAACGGAATGCCGGCCAGGCTGGTTGTCGTAAGAGCTTTTATAAGAGCCCTAAGTTCTTTAGTATAATGTAGTTTTTAGATCATTCTTCTACAAACGAAAGCATCCTTGCAAATGTGTGCAAGATCGAAGTTTTAAAGCATAACGCTCAGAAATGCTTTTTATGGACCTAATTAAAAGTATAAATTGATTTTGAATGTCATATTGAATTAAATAACGCTGTCTAAGGATCTAACCACACGTGTCTTTAAAAAAAATTACAGTTGACAATAAAGATTTTCGTTCTTTTAGTCAATCAAGAACACCGTTCTTGAATCGCTGATCGTTCGTGAATCGCAAGAATCGCTGTTATGGAAACATAGGAGTCATCTCTAAGTAGACATTGACTGTACGTATATGATTGCCAATGAATATTGGATAATGTGTTCACTTATCAGAGCTAGCATGAGGTCAAGAACAAGCTCATATGCATTGAAATCGTTCAAAAACATAAACTAAAAGGACCCTTCGATTTGCCTACAATCCAAACATTTACAGAATAAGTACACACATTAGACACTACACTTCAAGCCGTTGGCTCTGGGGGGGTAAGCTGATTATAGCGAATACTCCTTCGCCTAACTACGTTAATAGGTGTTCGCACGCCGGTTGCTAGTACTGCTCATTTAAGCTTTTTAAGAAATATCATCGATTTCACATTAAGTAGACTTAAAAACTACATAATTAACGTTTCAAATGCAAAGAAAAAGAGTCCAATTTTCCCGAACAATCCACAATCGAGTACTACCAAACATTTTATGCAAGAAAACGTTCGCCGTCGGGTAAAAAATGTTATGATAGTTTACGTAAACCATTGCAGTTCACGTTACCTAAGCGATCAAAATATATTTCAGTTGATTGATAAACTTAATCATTTAAATTATTACTTTTCACTAGGTTTTTTTAAGAAATAGATTGTAATGTACAATCTATTTTCTAATCTTCTTTAGCTACGTCGACTTTGCTACCGATTTCAATATAAGTAAGAATTCGCATCGGTCTGTTTCTTTAAATTTGAAGTCTCTTTGAGAATAGATGAAGAAAGTCTTGGTACGTATTGAGGCTTTTTTACGTGCATACGAAGATGTCCTCATACTTCAATGTTTTCAATTAAAGCCTAGTAAAAATTGGGGGTAATCCTGATAAAATAAATAAACTCTAGGGCCGTGGGGTCCTAGTGCCCACAGTCTTTTTAAGAATATTTTTAAACGCCTTTTTGACGCTTCCTCTGACCCAAGGGCTGGCTTTTTCTTTGGCCAGAGGCTAAGTGTTGCCATACAACGAGGCAACGCTGCCAGTCTCTTGGGCACTTTACCTGCTGACAGCGTTGTGGAGGAATTTTTCGATGCCCTTTTATAATTAGTTTGTTTTTAGGTTAGTTTACTTTATAAATTTAGTAGTATATTTAGTAGTCTTACTTATATCTCCATAAATTCTTTCTAAAGCATCTAAGAACTTTTCTGATGTTGGAAAGAGAGTTTTAATAGAAATTCCGTTATTGAAATCTTAGTGAGTTTAATTATGAAGGATTTTATTACCTATTAACAAGATGGAAGAAGTACTAGTTAGTTTAACGTTATTGCTTACAAATTGTAATTTTATAATTAATTTCGCAATTTAATTTCCTAATTTTTTTTTTTTTTTTTAAACTTTGACTAACGGAAAGTTCCATAATGGTTTTACTCCGATTCCTGCTTACTTCTTTTAAACAAGAAGCTTGATCGCAATGACTTTCAAGATCAAAGCCTTGAGTTTCGCCGATGAATCAGACATACCTTTACAAATTATAAGAATCTTAGTACTTACTTAAATTGATAGTTTTAAAATAATACGCTGTTCTCTTAGGATTTCAGCAGTTTTAAATAAGGCTTTAAGGGTCCTTAAATGATCGATATCATTTCAATGTAGTATTTTAGTATAAAACCGAAACAATAACGATTTTGTAAAGATCTTTTGTAACGCATTCAATTTTTAACAAACATTTCAGCAAAAGATTCACGCAAGAACTCAGAACCGTAAAATCTATAAATTTTACAGCAACACACACTTAATACTAGTTAATATTTACATATAACATTGTAAAACACTTAAAAAAACCTTTCATACCAAGAAAAAAACGAAGCGGAATTCAGTGACAACAAAAAACATACCTGCACCGGAAAAACGGGCGAACCAGATTCACGTAACAAGCTTTTTCTAGATTGTTGAAAAAAAAAATATACAGTAGGTAAATTAAAAATTAATTTGCGTATAAAAAACTTGGTTTAAACAGAACTTTCTAACACTTGTGTTCTACACCACTCACAAACACTGTTTAGAATTGTTTTTTGTATGTTAGCGTCCGCGCGTCCGTTCGCGGTGGCGGCCACGACTCAAATGCGACTGAGTGGAACAAAATCGACGCCGGCGCAGCGACTCGCGACTGGCCTGCGCGCACGCACACATATGTTAATACTACCTTATGTAAGCCATCCTTATGTAAAACGCTGGTATATTATTTGGAGGACGGAAAACTGCTATTACTGTGAATTTTCGTGGCGCTGTCAACAGCCATTATAGATATAATAGGTTTTGTTTTAAGGATGTTGTGTGTGTGGTTACCCTCACGATAGTTTTCCTGTACGGGAAATCTTTGTATGTACTGTCTGTAATTGAAGGCTTTTGTATTGTGTACTTGATTGGAGGAGGTATATTGATCGTTGGTAGCAGTTAAGAGAGGTCATGTTTTCATTACAGACCTAATATTTCATGGCTATCCTGATTCAGCTTTACATGACAAATGCTAACATATTCTTTCTTGACACTGTAGTAGGAATACACTGAAGTCTGACTTTTAGGGACCCACAGTTTAAATGGTGTTTCAAGGTACAAGTGGAGAAACAGAATTTTCATCATCATCATCATCATTTCAGCCGAAAGACATCCACTGCTGGACATAGGTCCCTAAGTGTCGCCACATTGACCGGTCCCGTGCGTCTCGCATCCAGCGGGTCCCCGCAACCTTCACCAGGTCATTGGAATCTTCTGAAATATGTCTGAGAAGCTAGTTAGTGGCTGAATAATAACAGCCACTTGAGTAGATCTTCAGGATAAGCCGCACTTGCTTAGGTTGATCAGTGGATAGGTGACGACCCATTACATACCGAGATTTCTCGGTGCCTCGGAAAGCACCGTAAGCCATTTGTGGCTGCGGGTTGTACACTAGTCACCGTGGCCTCGACATATAGGGCTAAGAAGGAACATGGGTGGTTTTTAGTCAGTAGAAGTCTGACACTCCCTTTCGCTCTGCCCAAGACCGGGGGGGGTTATTTGATGATTTCCCATCGCCCAAAAAAAAAAAGGAGTATGAGCCAGTTACTGCCTATAATGTTCCCACTGCAGAGACTCAAGCCTCTTCTCTAGGAGAGGGATGGGCTATAATCCACCACGCGGGCCCAGTGCAGGTTGGTAGATCGTCACAAATGTCTTCGAATTTTTGATTCTCCTTACAATGTTTTCCTTTACCGAAACCGAATCGATCCGAAATATCAGAAGACTTCGATTCGAACTCTAGACCAAAAAACATATACCTACCTATGTTAGACGATAACTTGGAAACATCATTTAACAGAAATGTAGGAGCTATCTGGGTATGTGAAGAATAGGGAATTGGACAAAAAATAACTAATTAGTCCGCCAGATAGATTTCCAAAAAATATTGAACACATATTTTTCT
The DNA here is from genome assembly GCA_932274075.1 of Diarsia rubi. Classification (NCBI taxonomy): domain Eukaryota; kingdom Metazoa; phylum Arthropoda; class Insecta; order Lepidoptera; family Noctuidae; genus Diarsia; species Diarsia rubi. The sequence continues at coordinate 2,251,051 of OW026437.1, read as the reverse complement.
TTTTTCACATGAGCAAAAAATGAAGACAGATACAGTGCTTCGGACACTCGTGAACACTTCGAAAACGTCACATGTCAGTATATTTTTTACCTACAAATGACGTCACAACCGTCTCATGATTTTTGAGACGTTTTATCCCCGTCAATTTTTATTTATTTGATAAAACAAAAAACACGTTTTCAATATTTTTCGTTAGAATCCTATTTTATTAACTCAGTCCGATCCCTTATATTGTAATAAAAGACAAATGTGAACAAAAGAGTAAGACAATATGAACAAACAAGGAATGGTCATATCCCGTTCAAGAAAATCTCAAATCGCTTAGTTGACGGTTCTCGTGACCCAAAGGCTGAATTTTACCTTTTCCAGAAACTAAGTGTTGCCATAGGACATGGCAATGCCGCCAGTTTTTTGGCCACAACCGTTTGTTATTTATGTCCTTTCTCCAAGAGTTATGTCTTTTTTTATTATAATATACTTTTTAATTATTGCTTAAAATTTGTGTCTGTAGTCATTAACTTACACCTTACTATTGTATCGAGTCTGGTTCTTCTAACCAACCTAACAGACAGATGTGTTACTGGGCAGTTTGTTCCGCCACTTCTTCTTTCCAGCAAATCACTAGGAAGTGTCGAAGGCGTTTTGGGGGACTGTCTCTTGTAAATAAGTAAAGTAAAGTAAATTTTGACGTTCGAAAAGTGCTGATTATCAGCCTAGTTTAAATAAATGAGTTTTGATTTTGAACCGGTCACAAATCCAAACTCCGCGGCTGCTACTGAGAATGCTATAAAATAACTCAAGAAAAGTACGTTACACTTGGGTATACTTAATCATGTGCTTTATGATCTTAATATAACCACAACCGCGATTCAGTTGAGATTTTAAATTTTTTAACGAATATCACAAAAAACGCCGTTTTAAGTTACTTCAAGCATGCCATTAGCCTTCCGCAGTTAATTATAATTATCTGTTATAATTAAGTTACGGTATAAAAATAATTAATTATTTTTAATTTATTATTTGCCATAATGTTCTGGTTGTTTAAGGATAATAGATTAACTTGAGATTAAATTCAAATCGCGGTGATTTTTTTTTTGGAATTATAAACTACCTCAGTCTTTCTTCGGAAAAAAATACTAGTTTTTGTAAATAAAGAAAGAAAAAATGTTTATTTGTCACAGAAACATACATGCATACATAAATATAAAACAATACACAAACAACGCTTAACAGATATTAAAAAAAAAAAGTGAAATACAACAAACAGGGAAAATACTATGTATTTATTGTAAAAAGCCTATGGGCTATGGCCTTTTGGCCTCGTATGGGACTAATTTTATTTTAATGTACGAGTGTCTTATTTTTATGTGTTTCTCTTATGTTTACTTTATTAATCTTTAATTTTTGATTAATTTGTTTTGTCCTGTGTGTGGCCAATAAATACTTTTTTTTTGTTTCTTTTCATCATCTGCTTAGTCGTTTCCCAATGTTGGGATGTCCTTGTATGATGCAATTGAATACATGGATTTTACATGGATCAAGTGCCAGTATGTGAAAATAATATAAAAAAAAAAACTATTATTTCGGTCAAATTACTCATAAAAAATAAAATATATAAATGAGAATGAATTTCTGGAATACGAAACACTAATCAGATATAGTTACACTTCCAAAATAACTAGTAATATTCAAAAACAATAAATAAAAATTTAAAAAGTTTAATCTTTGTCTGGTAGTAAAAGTTTCTAACTGTGAAGACATCAACGCGTTAAACTTTCTTGAAGAAAATAATGATATTCTCAAAAACTTTGTTTTAAACCAAGATAATCATATTTTTTAATGTTGTTTCAATAAATTAGGCTGATTTAATAATGAAGACCTAGATGTGAAAGCGGTTTAGACTAATTAAATTAAATTAATATGAAAAGAAAACTAGGTTTTATATTTTTCTGTTATTTTATTTCAAATATCAAATGGATGGTTGGATGGTTCAATATTGACTAACAAGTTAGGGAAAGGTAGTGTCATTTAAACCAAGTTTTACGCTCCTATAATAATCGGTTTTTACTGTAGAGTTCTCTCTACTGCAATCCGAGTTAATTAGAGATTGACAATCTATGAAAGGACATACTCATAATATGTTCTAACGTCACTTTTTAAAGCAACTCATAATTATTCCTTATAATAAAAATACCACCACCTTACTTAACTCTTTGCGCGCCTTAAGAATACCATCTGTACATAAAACAATGGCTTTTTAATAGGGGATTGGACTGAGTAAAACAAATGAGATTCTAATTAGTCCGTCAGTTAGAATATGGAAAAACATTGGGTTTTTTGATTTATCACATTAATAAAAATTGACGGAGCTAAAACGCCTCAAAGATCATGAGTGGAGGGTTGTGACGTCCGTTGTAGGTAAAAAATGTACTGACATGTGACGTTTTCAAGAAGTTCACGAGTTTTCAAAGCACTTTATCGTCTTCATTTTTTGTTTATGTGAAAAAAGGAAAAATATGTGTTTAATATTTTTTGGAAATCTATCTGACGGACTAATTAGTTTTTTTTTGTCCGATCCCCTATTGTGTCTATAATAAGACGCTCAATCAGTTAAGAAAACAATACAAGTCCAACAATAATTGTAATAGTCGTAGTTACAACCTAAAATTCTTTATATATCAAAAAGTATATTGTCATATTTTTTGTAAATAAAATCAAACCTTTTACTTTTCATGTAATGCGCATCGTATTTCTAGTACCTTACCTTTAGAATTAGATCAATCCACAAATAATTTTAGAAAAAAAAGATCCATTAAGTATTTTAAACACAATCAAATCTACAAATCCAAGTTTTTACCTTTCCTATCAAACTATCAAACCTACTATCCACGTGCCACAAGCAGAGATCACTATCGTATATAATTAGAGACAGGTGTCTGTGCATCCCTCTACAACCCTCAGTTGAACTTGCAGGGGTGAGGGCTGAAGGGTGGTTGGGGGTCAACAGCTGATGTACTCATAGACGTAGTTGTATCAGTTTTAGAAACTTTTACTTGCAATGCGACTTTTACTGCCATCATTTTTATTTGGTATTCCAATTTACTATTTTTAAGTTTAAAAATAATACTAATTTCAATGGATAGAAATGTGAGTGGTCCTGTTTACTGGTGTCATCGCTAATTCTGTGACTTATAAAAACACAAACATTTCTAACCATTGAAATTAGTATTCTTTAAGAATTACTTTGTTTACATTTTTTTATAAATTTTCTTAACGAAACACTACGCCGGTTATCTGCTGCTTATATCCCAAGTGTGGGGCACATATCCCCTTACCCTTGGGGTTACAGAGGTGTAGTACCTATGAACTACAGTACATAGGTCACCACCACGTATTCTTAACACAACCTTATTTCTTTATTATCCTTTCACTATTGTTACCTCTGTAGATTTATGTTTAAGCACCCTGCCATACAAATTGCCATCAAAATGCTGTAAATCCAGATTTCACATAGGTACTTACATTATGGTTTGAAATATCATTGAGATCAAAGGTATACAGATACCAAGTTCTACTAAATGCTCTATGGTCAGACAAAAAGCTTCCTCAGATGGCTATAAAAAAACCGGTCCTAAAACACCTCAACTTGCTACAATCATATCTATACAACACCGTATTACAAAGTCGAGTTTCTTAAGTGCAACGGCACCTTATACCAATATATGAAAACAAAAACTATGAACCATAAACGGTGTAAAAGTACCCTTAACGCAAACGAAGGGCACTTGTTCTCCCTACCACTGGGAATTTTTTTTTGTTCTAGGACCATACATGGGAACCGCCTAGTTACGGAGATATTGGGGGTCAAAGTTACAAATTTTGCTCAGCTGTTTTTGTAAATACTAGATTTTGTTATAAATTTACTTAAGTTACCTCTATGTTTACTATTCAGAGCATCCACTAGAACTATGTTATAAGAGTGCTACATTAAGTTATACCTATATATGATTTTTGACCCCAAAAAAAAGTCGTTTCCTAGCAAAAATGTTTTGCTTAGTTTGATGTACAGAATACTTGGTTGACGTTTGCGTGAAGGGTTCATTTACACCCTGTATACAACACCGTTTTACAAAGTCGAGTTTCTTAAGTGCTGTTTCATATACCAATATATGACAATGAAAACCATGAACCATATATGGGAAGGTTAAAACTGGCGATATAGTTATCCATTATTTATTTTTACACTTATTAACAAATTTTAATGTCTTCACAAAAACATAACAAGCAATCAAAAATAAAAATAAAATAGTAGCCTACTATCATCAAAACAAGGTTCCGGGCTACTGCTGGTCAGGACTCTTGAGTGAGGACCTATTCCTAACATAATTAATATTAGTTTTTGAAAAACAAGACGAACAAAATGACCATTGCATGATATGACGTCTTTTCAACCTCTATTCCGATATTGCACCATTTCTTCATCATTACTAATTAAAACCTAAAAACTTTTGTAGAACAAAAAGTGCCTGAGACAGGTGGAATTATTACCGTCTCGCTTTGACTCTCCAGTTGTTGTATGAAGCTATCTCTTTCACCGGAAGACCGAGTTGATGGACAAACTGTAACGGACGATTGTCGTAACTGACTTTTATTTGATCGTGTGTCTCAAAGTTTTGTGAACAATTTTAATTGAATTCCGATTTTGTTGCGGAGGTCTGATAATTTTGGAGAACAAGTTCTGGTGGTCAGTGGTCTCAACTTTAAGTTGCCTTTTTTTTTTTTGGCCGCTCTTGGGCAGAGCGAAAGGGAGTGTCAGACTTCTACTGACTAAAAACCACCCATGTTCCTTCTTCGCCCTCTATGTCGAGGCCGCGATAACCTGTGGACAACCCGCGGCCCCGACGGGCGTCGGCCCTTTCGGGCCCCTCCATGTTGCTGACATCTCTTTGAGGCGCGCGTGGAACACGAACGCGCCGTCGACACGGCCTGTTTTCGTCGTATGACGGACGGACGGCGAGTTAGCCCATCACTCACCGTCCACAGGCCCGCGTCTACGGTGGCCGGAGGTCATCGCAAGGCCCCCGACGCCCGGAGCGCCTCCTGCGGCGGCTGGGACGAGAGGTTCTCTCCCTCTCGCGTTCCGCCACCTCCTTCGCTAGCATCACTGCTTCGCAGAAGGAGGCGACGGCGTCCCATTCCTCCTCGCCCCGGACCATAGCTTGCACCAGGGCCGGGCGCGAGAACGGCGGGGCTCCGCCCAAGCGGGGCACACCTCCACTGTGTGCTCCACCGTGTCCTCCGGCCGATCCTCACAATGGTGGCATCCGGGCGTTTCCTCCCGCCTGATTCGGTGCAGGTACCTCCCGAAACAACCGTGTCCGGTGAGGACCTGCGTCAGACGGAAGGTGAGGGCGCCGTGGCGCCTCTCAAGCCACTCCTCAAAGAGGGAACTTACCGCCGCTATCGTAGCGTGCCCTTACCTCATTTGCCTCAGGACACGAATTCAGTTAATTTTTTTTTCCTTAAAGACTTTATTAAAATGTTTTAGTTGGTAGATGTCCGACCTAGTCCTCAGAAATGCTTAAATGCAAGTCTATTTATTTTTCTTTTCTGTTCTCTTTGATAACCTTAGGAAGATTCATCATTGTATCGAAAGAAGTAATGATACAAGATTACAACTGGTCGTTATGTCAAAACGATTAACTAAACGATTTTTTTTTACAATCGAGTTTCGTGACGTACTATTTAATAATCATAATTATAATTATCAACCAAAAGACTTCTACTGCTGAACATAAACCCCCTTCAAGGCCGCCGCATATTCCGGTCCCATGAAAGTCATAATTACAGATTTTAGTAATTAAAAATTTATAAAAACTGTCTGAACCTATAATTACGGTTTCAATTATTGGATAGACGCAGTACAGTCCAGTTACGTTAACTGGGCTTTTATCCGTACTTGGCCTCTTGATTGGACCATTGTGCGTGATGTTTAAGTATTCCCTACTCCAACCAACATACCTCGTCCTAGAATTTTGAACAGCCTTCCCATACTGCTGCAGGCTTCCGGAAGAGTTAATGGGGATCGTAGAGTTTGTGCCCGGTGATCTGCCACGCTCTTGCACTCTAGGAGTACGTGTCGTGGCATTTCTTTCACCTCCATGCATCCTCTGCACAGTGGGCTGTCTGTTACTCCTATCGTATGTGTGTAAGTTTGATTAAAGAACAGTGACCCGTTAAAATTCCTATGATTTTACGGATTTTGTCCCTTTTAAGTTTGATGCGATTGCGAGTACAGTCTAGTTATAAACTGGATGTTATCGTGTTCATTGTAACTTCTCTAAAACACATCATACATCGTGCGTTGTGTACAATCGCCAGGTATGTTAAATTCTGAATCAACGGCTAGGTATTTACCGTGCCACGAATCCAGACTCCGTGAGTAAAAACTTCTGGATAAAAAAACAAATTTCACACAACACACACGAAAAAAACATCATTCAACACACAAAAATGAACTCAGGACCTCGTGTTCAGTAATCGTACTTGCGACCACTAAACCAACGACGAAAAATAAAAACACTAATGACATAAAAATCTTTGAGCACCACTCACCTCTAACAAAGAGCTGCTCGGCGCACGCGCGGTAGTTTTACTAACTCTTGAACATTAAGTAGAACACCAGTTTTTACCACAAATTCTCCGAAACAACATAATAATGAACATGCAACGGAACTTCATTATTTTTCAGTTTCAACTACTTATTAAGTAGATTTTTTTATAAACCTGTTTTTTTACCCTAAAAGTCTACGTCTTAAAAAGTCGAAGGAAATTGGGTTGTGTTAATGATGCTGTTGACGCATGGTTTAATATAAAAATGGCGTGGACAAATGATTCAGTGCAATATGGTGGTTAACAAAAAAATCTAATTACTCCGTCAGACAGATTACCAAAAAATTTTGGACACGTATTTTTTCTTTTTTCACGTAAACAAACAATGAAGACGATACAGTGCTTTGAAAACTCGTGTGACGTCATTTTCTAAGGCATTAGTATGACATTTTTACCAGTGAGTGACGTCACATACCCACCAATCTTTGACGCGTGTTATCTTCGTCATTTTTTATTGATTTGATAAAACAAAAAATACGTATCTAATATTTTTCGATAATCTAACTGACGGACTAATTAGAATCATATTTTTTTGTCAGAAAACTTCCCCATTGAAACATACAACACGCCTGTAAACTTCAAAGAGTGATGTTAGGTTGAGGTACAGGGTGGTAAGGGTGGGGGTCCTAATAGTACATATATTCAAATCTAGACTCCGTAGCTACTAAAAGAAACTCCTGATGGAAACCCAATAACACTTTGCCCGTCCAGCAGGGCTATTGCGTATCTTTTAGATGACAGTAGCCAACCTATAGTATCTATCAATTAACTGTCAAATGGTTCCATTTTGTACTAAACCATAACCAATTCGACAGATAATCCATGGACAGTATGATAGCCACTGACATTTAAAAGATACGCAATAGCCCTGCTGGGAATCAAATCCAGCACCTACTGCTTACTAGTCGCTTAACCAACGAGACAGTCAACAACATCTTTTAGTCAATTAATATTTTTTTTTTAGTCATTTACTGAGAGACAACGCACAGCCTCAACGGTAGGTACTAAATGCATGAAATCATGCGCAAGAGTTCATTTAATTCAACAGTAAAGGAGGCCAGAGTATTAAAGATTGTTTTGTGAGTAGTCATTCTTGCAGAAGGGAAATAACACTAGTCACACAAATATTATAAAGGCGAAAGTTTGTGAGTGTCTATGTTTGTTACTTCTTCACGTAAAAACTACTAAAAGGTTTTGAATAAAATTTGGTACACAGATAGTTTATAACCTGAATTAACACATAGTGTAGTTTAATCCCGATTTTATCTTCCCGTGGGATAATATTCGAGTTGTAGCGGGTAAAGCCGCTGGCAACAGCTAGTTAAAATGTAAATCCCTTCCCACGCTATCTTATAACCCTTTAGGGATTACTGGCGTGATGTTTGTTGCTTTGGTGGATGGTGTAACAAGTAAGGATAAGGTAAGGAATATTACAGGAAGTTTTTAAGTAGCGTCAGTCACCGAAAAGTTGAAAGATAATCGAATTTCTTGGTAAATGGTAAATGATAGCGTGACGGTTGTCAGAGGAGATGACTGACCTTTTTTTGGGGGGTGTGGGAAATCATCAAATAACCCCTCCCGCTCTTGGGCAGAGCGAAAGGGATAGTCAGACTTTAACTGACTAAAAACCATCCATGTTCCTTCTTAGCCCTTTATGTCGAGGCTGCGGTATCTCTTACAACATCCCGCAGCCATGTTCGGCTTACCTCAAGTATGTAAATAATAAGGGCCTAGAGCAGTAACATAATATTGAGAAAAAGATGTAAGCAATGAAGACAATTTTCTATGATATATACCATTTTAAACCAATTATTCTTTTAGAAAAAACATTCCTATCCATTCGTATGATCAACCATAAAAATTCTCACTTAAGTAACAACTGGACAGTCTGGATAGTAAGTTGATAATAAAAGTAAGTAATAATATCAAACGTAAGAAACGTCGGTAATGTGAACTTTTTCGTTAGGGACTGACTAGTGAGGGGAAGACGCGCCACAATTATACTACTTCCGCCCGGGAGCGTAGGGATGGGATACGGGAAGAGCTTATATCGATATATCGATATCGATGAAATTGAATATGAAAAACGTCATCATTCTAAAAAAAACATTTAATAAAAATGTTTATCTTATCTTATCTTCTCCTGCCCTTATCCCAATCCCAAATGTTGGAACAGCATGTCATCTTATTTCATACTTCTCTTCTGGCTGATATAAAAACTTTAAAAAAATTACGGACTTAAAAGTTAAGAAAACTTGTTTTTTTTTTCTTTTTACCGATATTGCTGCTTAAGCAAAATGTAAGCAGGCAGAAATACAAATTGAAGGTATTTTACAATATTAAATTAGGTTTACTTAGGCCAAGATTTTTTAGAAATGATGCAAGACATTCATGAAAATCATGTTTGACTTTACTTATATTTCCTTGGTAATTTTAGTTTATTTTCTTATTTATTGACAAACCAATCAATGTTTTAACTAAGTCCTACGTTATTAAAGTAATTGTTAAATAAATTAAAATAGAAAAACAGAAACAATAAAAAAAACACTTAATATGCATAGCTAAATTAAGAACAAAAACATCGTACAAAAACAATTAAACCATGTGATGTATGAATTGCTGATGAACTCATTTAACTGCTTTAATAAAGATTGGCAAAAAAGCGAAGGTTAGAGGCTATAAAGACTTTGTTGATACAAATTTTAATTATCTCATTAATTCAACATTTTGGTAATTATTTAAATAACTTGTAAATAAATATAATTCACGTTATTTCATAGTATAGACTGGCTGATGTTGGTCTAATTACATAGTAAAACCTTCCTTGAGAACCACTCTATGCATTGGTGGAAATAGCATGAAAATCGGTGCAGCAGTTTTTGAGTTTGTCGCGAAGAGACAGATAGACAGACATACAAACGCAGCGGACGACTTTGCTTATTAATATGTAGGTAGTGGTGTGCCAGTGTTTCTGACTGTGTTTAGGCTTCGTTTGTGCCAAGCTACACACTTTTGTGCCAGCCTTGTCTACAAAATCCAGATATCATCATCATCATCATCATTGTGATTTTCGTTTCTTCTTCGCACTTCCGTGGAACATTCCGTACAACATTTAAATCAAGTTCAGTGATTTTCGATCTAGAAACCATGCGTCAATAATCAATACCTCTGGGCCCAAAGGTATTACGTAAATCACACGTTAGATTTTCCTGTATCGATATGTGCATGTGTTCTTAAAAAGTCTAATAATAACCTGAATAATAACCTGAATTTCCGCATTTGTGCAAATGTCGAATAAATATTGCCGTTACTTATTGTGCATCAACTTGTAGATATATCTTAATCATCCTACTTTTTAACCGATACATAACAAAGTAAATACTAAAACAACACATAACACACTTAAAACTTTATCAAAATCATCGACAGTAAATTAACAACCCACTAAGTTTACATAACAATTACGTGTACTAGTGATGCAACTTTATCGTATCGATACTTGCCCATCACTAGCCCAACCCCGCGCCTGCGCTGAAGCGAGACGAAGAAAGTATAACCGTCGTGACTCGTAACGGCTAACACTACAAAACGGAATTATAAGATAAAGCCCTTGTTGGGGTGAAAAGAAAGGTAAGGAATGAAGGAAAATATTGTAGAACTAGTTATTATTAAAAATATTCCTACACCTTTTGAATCGAATTTTGTAAGTAATAGGGTATTTCACCAAAAAAAACTAATTAGACCGTCTGTTAGATTATCAAAAAATATTGGATACGTGTTTTTTGTTTTATCAAATTAATAAACAATGACGAAAATTAAACGTGTCAAAGATCATGAGTGATCTGACGTCACTTTGTGGGATTAAAAGTACTAACCTTGTGACGTCACACGACTTGACACGACTTTTCGAAGCACTGTACCGTCGTCATCTTTTGTTTATGTGAAAAAAGAAAAAATACGTGTCCAATAATAGTTTTTGAAAATTTTTGGTGAAATACCCTATATTAATGGTATAATATTTTTGCGAGACGCACGGGACCGGTCGATGTGGCGACACCTGGGGGAGGCCTATGTCCAGCAGTGGACGTCTTACGGCTGAAATGATGATGATAAATATTTTTGCAAGGGACTCATACTAGTATGCTAAAATAAATGTAAGACCTTATAATATCTGCTGTCTGTAACTATAAATTTCATTGAAACTAAAATGTTTAGACAAAACCCTCTCCCATGTCGTATCGTAGATCTCTGATTTTAGCACCAAATACTAGATGTTTCTTGCGACAACACGTTTATGAAAACTGATAGATGACCGACACCTACTCGGTTATCAACGCTTGACTGTATCGGTCATCGCCACATCTAGCCTGATGTCCCAACTCATCGTGGTTAAATTAAGTATTTTCATAAAAAGTAACATTACAATCCGATGAGGCACAAACTAAGCAGCTTGCATCTTGTGGCTCAGTGGTTGTTGTCAGATCAAATTCAAATTCATTTATTGTTTGTCACAGGTGAAATGTCAGGTCTTATGATAACAGTCTATATTTTATATTGGATAGTTTCTTGTGACTTGGAATTGATTGAGAATATTTTGTTATCTTTATCAACATGAAATGGCTTTCATGTTGATAAAGATAACAAAATATTCTCTACATGAGGGACTCATTCTCCACGATCAAACTACCGCGTTCAAGAGTTTCAAAAGAATCTGTCACCGTTAAGACACAGTCAACAAGTATGGTGTGAACATTATTTCTTTAATGAAGACTGTTCTACAATAATTATATGTAAGGTAACTAAATCTAAATGGAGACAGTGTTACAAGGCAATGCTGGTTCTTTGACCAAAAAAAAAGACTAGCCCTCTGGTCACGTGAAGAGTCCACCAACTGCTTAGTGATATCTCAAAATACCTAATGGGTAGGAAATCGAACCCCGTACCTCCAGTGTTTCAACCCCAAACAACTTACTCGCATTGTTTAATACCTTATGTTTACCTTATTAATGATTTAGAGAAAAAGCGTCATTGAACGCCCCGCGTTATGAAGGATGATAAGCATATTTTAATTAATAACTTTATTTATCATAATTTTATTATTCAAATATTTATAATATATGACGTCGTTGAAACTGTTTAAAATGCTAACAATATTGTTTTGAATATTTTATTTTTTCTTTGTTTTTTAATTTTATTTATAGAGTTTTTGATTACGTGTTTGGTGTGCTCTTTGTTATAAAGTTTTAATTATTTGGAGATAAATCACGCTGAATTAAATGATAAAATTTATAATAAAATATTTTTTGAAATAGCTCTAATACCTAATGCTTGATAATAATAATGCTCTAATGTTTTATTGGGTTTAATGTTACTTTTATCATCTGCCAAGCCTTTTCCCAAACTGTATTCGAGTCTAATCGGATGTAACTAAGTAAGTACCAATATTTTACATGAAACGAGTGTCTATGTGACCTCCACAATCAGGTCCAGTCACTGGTCAATATATATTAAACAGTCCTCCTTACCGATTTCGGTAACAGCGACCCTTTCAAGCTATTTCCTAGTGTGTGCCCTTAAATGGCTGGCCAGACCATACCCGGTCACAGTTAAAGCAGTAGAGTTCATATTCCCTGGGTAATACGATAGTAACAGTAAGATATTATGATACAGTTGCTTCAGCCTACCTCCGAGGTAAAATTTCCTGAGTTTATATTTTATATATAATAATTTTTTTTTTTGAATGGGACAATTCCGCCTCACTATTCCCAAACCACTGTAACTTCTGTAAGCCAGAATCAACAGTGGCTATATTTTATATATTAGCATTATTTTACATCGAGACTGTTGTGTCCTACTCTTAAAATGTGTTAACCTTTTCGAAAAGTAGAACACCCAAGAACCACCCAAGTAATCTTTTTGTTACAATGTCATTAAACTAAAACAGAAAAAAAAACATCAGAAAATAACGAAAAATATTAAACAACTCTTCATAATTATTTTCATTAACCTAAAAACCATGCAAGCTCTATAAAATACCTCATTATATTTTAAAACACTGAACAGAATCTGAGCAATAAAAAGCAATAATTTCCCGAGATTAGAACGACGAACAAACATACATACATATACCTGAGTACGATACAATCACGGTAGGTATACTGAACGGAACCAACCAGTAATGTACCGACTATAATTACATACTCCACGTGGGACTGAGACAGAAAGAAAAACGTTATAAGACGAAAAGAGACGGCAACAGTCATCTGTTATGTGTTGTAAGTGAGCGCACGCGCCGACTTTTTATTTCGCTCACACATGTGTGTTTATGTGTATGCGTGTGTGTCAATGTGTGAGTGTGTGCATGTGTGTGTGCGCATATGTGGTAACGGAAACTTCTAGTGTTTCTTATTTATGCACACTTTGACAATACAGAGGAGGATCTTAATCTCTAAATTGCTCGATAGAAGCGCATTCATTACCCTTTTGATGTTGAAGTTGATATGAAAATGATTAGGATTTTTGCCGGCACGTTAAGGTTTTGTAAGTTAATAATTGGTAATGTTTTGACAGAGTTAAATGTATTTAATTGGCGCTACGTATAATAATTTGTTGTTGCGCAGAAGGTGTTTTTTGTCCTCACATTTATTAGTTGCAAAGGTTGGCCAACCGGACAAAACCCGACTGGCTCTGAAATTGTGAAGATATTTACAGAAATTATTTACGTATATGCTTGTGCTTATAATTTCTCAAAAAAGCAAAAAAATGCAATACTGATTATCAAGACTAGAGATACTGCTTATAAGGGCAAGTTTTTGGGGTTATATGAAGAACGCTTCAGGCCCAGAAGGAGTTGGCGGGATGAGTTGGACTCCTCAAAGGATTGGCCTGTAATCGCATTAGATTGCGAAAAGTGGAAAGAGCGACCACTGAAGGGACTCAGGCCTCCTCTCTGGGAGAAGGATAGGCTATTATCCACCACGCGGGCCCAGTTCGTATTGGTAGATGTCACATGTAGTCGAATTTTGTGGTTCTAAGACAACGAAGGAACCCACGACCTACTGTTTGTAAGTCGAGGCCGACACCACTGAACCACCGCTGTTCCCTGATAAAATGAACATTGCAACAATATCTAGATAGAGATAAATTGAGAATGCCTAGATCAATACTGATTATTTTCCAGGCTTTCCTGTTATAAAGATCGAGTCTAATCAGATTCAGACATGAATAATTGTAATGATAAATATTAATTTGGAGTAAAATCTTTGCCCAAAGAACCACGCTTTCGCACAGCTCGCTAGCTCGTTAGCAATTTCAAACCATTCGGTTTAGATTTCAAGCACTGTTATTCAGTGGTTGGATTGTTGATTTAACTAACTTTGTATACGGTCTACTACATACATTATATCTTCTAAAATTTAAAGTGTTTTTGATTTCGAGTCCTGCCCAAAAAGAGTTCGTCATCGTCAGCCCCACGTCGTCATCATGACGTTCCCACTGCAGTGACTCAGACCTCCTCTCTAGGAGAGGGATGGGCTATAATCCACCACACGGGCCCAGTGCGGGTTGGTAGATGTCACATGTCTTCGAATTTGTTGGTTCTAAGACAGGCCGGTTTCCTCACGATGTTTTCCTTCACCGTTTTGAGAGCAGTGGTCGCTAATGCCTCATTATTGAGGGCGTTATCGAGGAGGCACAGTAGAAGAGTTATTGTAAGGACTTGGGAAGAAAGGAATTGAAATAATTGTCTTTGTCCAGTAGTGAACAGTACAGGCTAATATTTTACATAATACAGTTATCGATTCTTTGGTATTGTACTACTAAATCAAAATAATAAATTAAATTAAAAAAAAAAATTAAGCATAATAATGGTTGTTACTGACTCCATAGCCTGGAGATTACAAACGCTACCGCTGAATACGAAGTCCTGGCTTTAATCTGGGACAGGCCTGCCTCCAATTACATAATGGATGAACCACAACTTTTTACAGTGGTCCATAGATACCGGCTAATGTTAAATAACGTGTATTTCTAACTTGTAACATTATCGAATCGTTCACGTAAACTAAAGAAATATACGTTATTTTCTCATTCATATTTTTTCAAACGCCTACAGTCAGGTGGTCATAATTATGCGCGTGCGCGTTACAAGGGGTTACTTGAGGGTGACAGGTTCGGAAGGGTTCAAGACGCTCGCAACCTGTCACAGTTTGCTGATGTACACGATAGTGGTAATGGACTGTATTAATGTTGAGGTAAGTTTTGAAATACTACTTTCGAAATTTTGATATTTTTTTTGAACATTTGTTTTATCTGCTTATAGCCTTTTCTTAACTGTCATAGTTGCTTTCCAGTCTAACTAGATGAAGCTGAATTCGCTGACTAGCTGTAACGTCTAAGTCATCATCATCTGCCTAGCCTTTTCCCAACTATATTGGGGTCGGCTTCCAGTCTAACCGGATGCAGCTGAATACCAGTATTTTACATGGAGCGACTGCCTGTCTGACCTCCACAACCCAGTTAATACTAGGTAATACGATACCCTTTGGTAAGACTGGATGTCAGACTTTCAGGTCACTGACTACCCGTAACGACTGCCAAAGATCTATATGGCACCCGGGACCAACAGCTTAACGTGCTTTCCGAGGCACGGAGGAAACTCGGTATGTAATGGGCGGTCACCCATCCACAGATCGACCTAGGCAAGCGCAGCTTAACCTAAAGATCGACCCGAGTGGCAGTTCTTATTAAGCCACGAGCTCCTCTCTGCAACGTCTAAGTATTTATAGATAATTATAAGCCAGGGCAAACGATTAGGGCCGCGGGTTGTACACTAGTTATCGTGGCCTCGACATAGAGGGCTAAGAAGGAACATGGGTGGTTTTAAGTCAGTAGAAGTCTGACACTCTCTTTCGCTCTACCCAAGAGCGGGAGGGGTTATTTGATGATTTTCCACCCACCAAAAAAAAAACGATTAGTTTAAAAAACCTTTAGTAACAAAATTGAATATCACTAACGATATCATGAGATCTTCTTTTACATTTTCTGGGTTAGACTTTCAGCGGGATTTCACACCGTCCTCTTCTTACCCTAATGTGTCGTAAACCTTTTCTATTATGAATTTATGATTCATATTATATCGGCGATAAGATAGTAGTGTGACCATCGAAGAGTCAAAATATTGATTTCAATTTTGCACCCAAGGTACGTATCTCTCCCGTTGGAGCTGCGGGATACCGCGGCCTCGACATAAAGGGCTAAGCAGGAACATGGGTGGTTTTTAGGCAGTAGAAGTCTGACTCTTTATTTCGCCCTGCAAAGCGGGAGAAGGTTATTCGATGATCCCCCCCCCCCCAAAAGGCGTGCTGGTTTCCTCACGATGTTTCCTTCACAGAAGCAAGTGAATTTATTTATTTAAAAAACAAAGTTTTTAAATAGGACTTGGTATTACAATCAATCAATCAATCAATTTATTTATTTGGATGGATATTTGGATAATTTATTTACATGGATCTCACTACATTTTACGGTAGAACAACTGAGTTTTGCTTCTAGTGGGATTCTATTAATCATCAGGTGTAACAGTGAAAAAACTATAAATATCGTCGAAAGTTTTTCAAACTGTGAATTTTATGGTTTCCAACCACCTTTTCGCCAGATTTCCTTAAGATTCAGGTAGGAAAATCCAGGCCACACAGAGCCCACACTGGCGCTCGTCATCATCAGGTGTGTTGACCCGCACGTGCCACGTTTATTTATCAATTACGAGCGGGAGATTTGAACTTCTCGCTCTGCCGGCCAACTGTGGCCAGACGGAACGGCCGCCCGCTATGTACAGGTGAACGGTAAACTGGTAAGCGGTATGAGGAAATGTGCTTTATGGAATTCAGTTGAGAATTTTGGTCGGATGAAATGTGTTTTTTTTAAATTAGGTGCCTTTTTTAAGCTGTTGCTTTTTTAAAGACTAGGAAATTATGCTTAGGTAAGGTTACAAACTTAGAGATAATGACACAAAATGAACATCAGCACTGCTCTCAAAACGGTGAAGGAAAACATCGTGAGGAAACCAGTATATCTTAGAACCAAAACATTTGATGACATGTGACAAGCAAACCCGCACTGGGCTGGATTTATAGCCCATCCCTCACCTAGAGAAGAGGCCTGAGTCTCTGCAGTGGGAACATTATAGGCTAATGATGATGAAGATAAACACAAAAGTATCCACGAGCCGTATGTACCTTCTTCCAGTTTTACGTTCCAAAGTCACACTAAAAGTTAATCTTTTCGTTTAGAAAAAGGCTTTCAGAAGTTTCTTTTAATCTAATATTTGTCACAGAAAAAACCATGGAATAGGTTGGGCTGGTAAATGGCAACGACTATTCAAATATTTAAAAAGAAATAAAATGTAGAAAGTGGTTCAGGTAGACTGGGAAAATATGAAGCTGAATTGTTGATTCTGGCTTTTACAGTGGTTTGGGATAGTAATAATTTGGCGGGCTTGGACACCTCATTCTTACTCTGGAATATAATTCAAACGCTTGGTAGAATATCTTTATTATGAATGATTGAGTCCAGTTTTTTTTATTTTTTGCAGGTTACGGAGGGATCCGCTTTATGCAAGACGCATGAAAATGTGACCGGTCAGTGTGGCGACACTTGGAGTAGGTTTATATCCAGCAATGAGAGTCGTTCGGCGGAAATGATGATGATGAATGCTTCGCAAAACAATCCAGGTAGAATAATAAATCTCACCTCTGCAACCACAGCCGCGTTCAGGTGTACACGCCTCGCCGCGCGCAAGTAAGGCACACTTAACGCAATTTTTTTATATTCTCTCCACAATTACTCTGCATATGTGTGTGTGTATATGTGCATGTGTCGTGAAAACTATGGTCGTATGTATGTGTGTGTGTTTACTGTTAGCATTGCAGTATGTACTGGCTTTCGACTTGGTTTTACTTGGGGTTTTCTATCCTTTTGTGCGAAGTCATTGAGAGGGTTATTTTTCTTTGGGACAAGCCCGCCACACTATTCCCAAACCACTGTAACTCATGTTAGCCAGAATCAACAGTGGCGACCACAAGAAAAGCGCCGAGACAATGAAGCTCGACGAAGTCCCAGAGAAACGTTTTATTGTCTTAGATCCTGCAACGAAATTAATCAGAAAAGAATTGCGGAGGAGTAGGAAACTTTTCTGATTAATTTTGTAACATAATTTTAAACATGATTTCCACTTCCCTCCATATCAGCAGGAGGCAGAACAGAATAAGGCCAATAGGCACACAGGGACATATACAACTAGGATAAGCCCAGTTGCCTAGCACCACGGATATTATTGAGAGGTTTGATAAACTTAACGCCTGTAATCTCCGAAGGGTTGGGTAGAGCTATATAATAGTACACCTTCATTGCGCCAGTTATACGTTTAAGTCCTATCTAATAAAGAGGGAGCCTATTCCCATCAATCGAGCACAAATTCAAACTCCGTGGTTACTACGGTGAAATTCCGCTGTCAAAATTACAGAATTTATTCTCCTCCCAACAAAATGGCTTCTGTAAAGTTAAAATAACTGTAGACACCACCACCTGAAATATACAAGATGATTTTTTTGTCACCGTCCAAATTTTAATAATAAAATAATTAATCTTTGGCGAAAATCATTGAAAAAGTAGGTACGTGTCTTTAAGTATCACTCAATACAAACATTTTGAGATATCACATCACAAAGTTTTAACTTTTCATGGGGAACGGATAATTCTTTCAAGAAAATGATTTAATACGAAAATTTTACAAATTTTAAAAATGGTTTTAGTGAATGATACCTAAGGCCTAGAAAAAATTTGAACGGTGACTAAAAAATCATCTTGTATATTAAAAAGTTTGTGCGTCATTAAATTGCCTAGCTTTTTCCTAACTATGCAGTGTAACCGGTTGCAACTGAATATCACATGGAACGACTGACCTATCTGACCTCCACAACCCAGAGTACCCGGTACTGCAAGACAGTCGGTCTCTCCGACCACTTGAAACGACTGTCAATAATAATAATATAATAAAATTTATTTTTCTCCCACAAAGTACAATTACAATATAAAGGTGTTTACAAGCTGGAGGTACTAAGGTTTGTGGGAGTCAGGAATCCAAACTAAGATTACCCTGTGCTATGGAATCCTGGCCCCCCACGCTGAGATTTGAATTATCACAATAAATTGTAAAACGTAGGACATGTAGGACTATTGTACGTTAAATTCAATATTGTACGCAAATGTCAATGATCTACAATTGACCGCGGACACCATGCTTTCCGAGGCACGGAGGTAACTCGGTAAGTAACCCATTCACGTGGTGGTTACCCATCCACGGATCAACTCGAGCAAGCAAGTTTAAATGATAGAAAATCTTTGGTTTCCCAGATTCCCAAATTCACTATAAAAAAGTGTGGAAATCCAGTTCAACAAACAGACATAACAAAACACAAAGATAACAGTTATTATTAAAGATATTGTTAAAAACTACTTTTGAAAATTGCGGGCCCCATTACAGAATGCTTTATTTTTCGAGATGGTTTAGTTAAGAAACGGTAGTTTGATCATGTGGTATTGCTCAAATTGTGATGTGTTTGTGCAATACTATTAATGGTAGGATTCATGTTAATAATTTTTGGAAAGGTTTTTAAAATATTTTAATTATGCTTTGAAATAATAGGAAATAAGTTGCAGAGAATCGTGATTGTTGGAATAAATAGAGGGATGCTTTTGCCCAGCTCCCAGCAGTGGGACAATATGGACTAGCTGTAATAATATAAAATAATAAAACATTTTCACATTAGGAAATCCGAAAAATCAACTTTCGAACTAATATTTGTCTTGACGTACCTACGAGTTAAAGTTTTTCGAGATGTGATGGATAAAAGTAGCTCCAGGCAGTGGCCATTTGATGAACTGTTACTCTTTTTTTTTGGCGTGGTGGGAAATCATCTAATAACCCTTCCCGCTCTTGGGCAGAGCGAAAGGGAGTGTCAGACTTCTACTGACTAAGAACCACCCCTGTTCCTTTTTAGCCCTTGTGCTGATTCCGCGGTATCTGTTTCGAACAACCCGCAAACCCCGCCCCCCACTTTCGGCTATCTCTCAAACGGCACGGAGGTAACTCGGATGTAATGGGTAACTCATCTTCGAACCAACCTATGCAAGCGCAGCTTAACATCGACCTGAATGGCATTAATTATTAATCCACAAGCTCCTCCGATATAAAAAATATAACCCTTTTAGACAAACAGCTTCTTAGCTAAACTACTTACAAGAAATTATTCCAATGGATGTTATTGAACTCCTTTTTATTATCGATCGATACGAACTATCCATATATCATCCTGAGCGCATTGGGGCATCAAAGCAGACTATTAGTATGCGCCCACAACGCATTATTTTTCCTGCCGGTTCCGAGTTACAAAGATTAGTTATATGAACTTATAGACTGGACTCTTTGTTCTGGTTTAATACGGTACCTATTCTGTCTACAACCATGTTGATTGCAGTCGCGCTGAGCATGAGGTCCTGGTGTCGATTACCGGGTCGAGGGAATCGTTATTGGGTTTATTTATCAGTAACTAGCTTGTGCCAGCAGCTTCGCCCGCGTGGAATTCGATAATTGTCCCACAGGATCATACTACCGGGATAAGAAGTATCTTCTGTGTTAATACAGGTTATAAACTATCTGTGTTCTAAATTTCATCTACATCCGTTCTGTAGTTTTTGCGTGAAAGAGTAACAAACATTCATCCATCCTCACAAACTTTCGCATTTATAATATTAGTTGGATTATTCAGTTGCAGTCACGGAGGTGGGATTGATGTCAGCAGACTTGCCTTTATTACACGGTACTTTACCTATAACTGGTAAAATATGGGTGTACCTACTATTAGTTATACCACGGCCTAACCCTTCAGAATCCCCGATGCGAGCTGATGCCCGTGGCTTTGCCCGCGTGTATGTCGGTTATCGCGACCGATGCCGGTTGTCGCGCCCAAAAGTAATCTTTTCATCCCCCTCTTACAACACTTTTTTCGCAATAAAAAGCTTAAGCCCATGCCCTTTTTCAGGCTCTAGACTAGCTCCTTTATATCGGTTCAATCGTTTTGGCGTGAAAATGGGACAGACAAACAGAGTTACTTTTGCATTTTTAATATTATATTAGTAAGACTAAGGATAGGTCGTCCTGCGCTTAATTGTGTGTACCCAATGTAAGTATGAAGTGCAAATCTTACAAAAGAATAGGTACTGCTAAGTTATTTTTGAGATACTTTAATACCTAGTAGCAAGTTGCATGTCTGTCAGTTAAGTAAAACTTAGTCTATGACCAATTTTCTTGTCGGAAACTAAAGATAATTTATTTACTGTTTTATAACTGATACTTTCTTGCAGGATGCATTCCTTATAGTGTGCTGTATTTTTTGCTTTAGACTCCTCCAGTTGTGAATAATTAATATCAATAATACATACATAATAAGTGCGTAGGAAATGCGGATAGGATAAGCAAATTAAGAAACCATTACAATGACTACACGGGCACTAGAATCAATCGATATGATATGATCGTATACATGTAGTTTTATATCCATTCATCTCCATATAGATCTACATCCGGATTGGTCTGTACTGTAGCGACATTCATTTGTTATGACATTCAAAAGAGCCTGTTATGGACCAATAGGGGATCGGACAAAAAAAAACTAATTAGTCCGTCAGATGGATTTCCAAAAAATATTGAACACATATTTTTTCTTTTTCATAAAAACAAATATGAAGACGATACTGTGAGCTCGTAAAACTTGTGAACTCCTCGAAAACGTCACATGCCAGTACAGTTTTTACCTACAAATGACGTCACAGGGACTCATGATCTTTGAGGCGTTTTATCTCCGTCAATTTTCATCAATTTGATAAAACAAAAAACACGTATCCAATATTTTTCGATAATCTAACTGACGGGCTAATTAGAATCGTATTTTTTTGACCCAGTCCGATCCCCTATGAAATAAATGCATTTAGCTGAGTCTGAGTTTGATGGTAATAGACAGTCGTTTTTGTAGAGAACTGTGTATTAGCAAAAGGTGTAGCATAAGTCAGCGTAGGTATAATCTTTCCACTGCTGGGACACTGGCCTTTCTAAAGCCGAAGAAAACAGAGAATATCTATTATAGTCCACAATTCGCATGAGGACTATGCAGATTGGTGTCTGAGATAGTATTTTGAGGGAAGAACCGCACAGATTTCTGTTTTAGAAGTAATGACTTTTTCTTAAGCCTTTTGGGAATAGTAGTGTTGTTATTCGACGACAAATAGAAGTACTGCTACTCTTTGTACACTTTTAAAATAGGCCACTGAATTGAATATTAGATAGATTGCTTTTTCATCTGCAAGTGTGGTGACAAAGAAAGTTTTTTCTATTTAGAAAGAAAAAAGACAGCTGTAAACAGTCGATTGGCTTTCCGAGTTACTTTTAATAAAACAATTCAGCCTATTGCAGTCCACTGCTGGACATAGGCTACTAGACCACGCCAAACAACCTAGGTACCTACCTACTCTGTCTTCTTATCCGGTTTAAAACTCATAATCACCAGTTTAAATCTCCTCCGTCCATCTAACAAGGGGGCGCCATACTATGCTTGCTGATTTTAACTCCACTTTTCACTAATCCTTTTCATGCATCTAACATTTTTAGTGCCATCTGTTATCAAACTTTAGCTACGAAATGGTCCCACAGTATCTGGAATGATTCAAGCTTATGAACATAGATGTCACTGTTACCAAGTTTGATTGGTATTGTCCGCTGTCAATGCAAGTAGTTTTAAGAGTAACTGCCAGGTGGCGCTTTTCTACAAGGCAGTTTGGTTGTCTTTGTGAGTAGGTAACTAGATGGCGCTACCTGTTACAAAACAGTGGGTTTATTTTTCCCTTCTTAAATTGAAATCGTAGTAATAGATTGTTTTAGATCAAAAAAAGATGAATGAAATCTTTTCTTTAGTTTGCCTCTTTTCATGAACCCTAATTTCTTATCAAAGCGATCGGTAACACAAATACTTAAACGATGCAAACAAGTTTGATAACTCATTTGTTCAATAAATGAGAAGACGCGCTCAATGACATGATCACGAGTTCATTTTCACAGAAAATGACGCAACGCGCAACGCGTTCGCGCGTCATTCGTTTTGGTTCGGGCGTATCCTTGCATAGATACTCACCCTTAAACTGTAATAATCATGTTCATCAAACGTTTTCATTGTTGAGGGTGAATAAACAATGCAAAACATTATTATATACAATTATGTTTATTTTTTTCTCAAAATAACAAAGAATTAAGCTAAGGGTTCAGAACCGAGAGCCTTAAAACATTGTGTAAACTTTCGGCAATCAATAGCTAGGTACAAATTATAAAACAAATCGACCACTCGTTCACTTAGAAAGTATATATACAGGAGATAGTACCTACCCACGGCAAAATTTTATTTCAACAGTTTATAATCAGTTCATAATATCTGTAAGCCAGCTGGTTTAACTAAACCCAGTTTAGGGTTTGTCAAACTGTATACTCGTTAAAATTTTCTAGAATCGAAAGTGATCCTAATCAGTGGCAAACTGACATCGATGTAGATAACTCTCAGTTTGAATCAAACTTAATTTTATTTCAACGAACTGATAGTTTAATTATAGCGATAATTCTGATATCAGATATTATTGTGAACTGATCAACGAAGAATTGACATGGGGTTTGATTGTAGATTGGATTAGTTTCCAGAATTTACTAATTGAGAACTTTCGATTATATTGAAAACTGGGACATAACCATTCCATTCACAGTGGGTCCACTTAGTACAGTGCAGACAACTTTCTCGTCCCAGCATTGGAACCTTTAAACTGAAAAATAACCGAAAAATCTCCTGTATATTTCTAAGTTCGTTCACTAGACTAGATTCTAAACACTCGAAGTTCCCCATTTTGGTCCAACGACACATTCTTTCTTTCTTGTAACTCACAACAATTCTAATGGGTCATGCTCGGAAATCTGCCATCTTTTATGGATCTAATGGATGTCTGCATCAAAGCGGTCTGATGGACTAATCTGATGAATGGATGCAATACACAGTGTATGAGAAATCGTTTGCGCAGACTGGTCCAATCAATTCAACACATGACTCAGAAGATAATTCGAGACGGTTAACAAAAAAAATCTACTGCTTCATACAAAAGTGCAATGCTTACACTGTTAAAATGTATGGTACAGCCAAATTTTTCATAAAAACATGTACTAAATTCATGATAAAAGTTTGCGTGTTAATATCTCTTAAACTCCGTGTCTTAGAATTATTGTTTGAACACCTTTGTAGTACTCATCATCCCACGTTAACTTATCAGGGTAGCTTTCTGCATTAATTTAGTAGTAGAGTCCTAGGAATAGGACCTGGACAGGTCCTATTCCCAGGACTCGGTCTGTAGGTGCTGGACAGATCAATATTAGGATAGAACTAACATTTTGCAATTTTTTTTTAAATTTAATTTTGATGTATGGGTAAAATATATTAATAATATACCCAACATCATTTTGCGAAGTTTTAGTAATGAAGCACAAATAAACAGCCTAATATTGTTTCATAATTCATAAGGAAAGGCATTATTTTGTGCAATTTGCGATTTTTAGCGTAACTAAAATTTAAAAAAGTGTTTCATTATTTGAAATAATTTTATTCATCCGAGCATACCCATCGTTTTTTAAATAGATATAATTACTTAAACAACACAGTCTTGAAAACACACAGTTAAAATATCGTGAAATATTATGTTCAAATGATTTTATTTTGTAAAAGTGTTACTACATTAGGTCATTCATAAATTAATGGTCAAGTACCTGCATTTTAATATTTTCGATATTCTTACCAAATAGTTACTTAATTATTGTAACACTTTTACAAAATTTTAATTTTAATCAAAAACATTGATTTGAAATACTTAGTAAAATTTAAAAACAAAAACAATGTAATAACAAGATGTATTTTCGATAGAATATTTTAAAACCAAATAACAAAACCAAAATATGTAATGATAAGATATGACTGTATAACAAAATTTAAAATACTGAAGATTTAAAACCTATAGTTTTACAATTCAAAATCTGTAATAAAACTTTTTTTCTATTTTGCTGAAGTGAAATAGTTTACATGAAATCCATCGAAAAGTAAATAAAAAGGCAATAGAAAAACATTTTTTTTTAAAGAGGCAGTAACTCTCACTTAAACGTGTTGTGACAATAATTTAGGAATTCACTATATGACAGTCACCTTGAAGGTCAACCCATGTAGCTTTTGTTATTAAGCCACGAGCTCCTCCACTTCATTATAATCATGGACATAACAGGCTTTACTCAAATACATTGCAATATAGTAATGTAAGGGCAGTAAAATAGTATTAAAATATTAATGGGAAATCTTATAAAAATCACCTCAGCAAAATATCATTAAGATTGAAACCGAAACAATAAAATGGTAAAACAGCCATATAATCACAGGGATGTGGACCACAAATATAATATATATTCACGATTACCGGGTTCCGATTGCAAAATATTTGTGTGAGTTTCAGAATATCTAATATTTTACATCATACAATTTAAAACACAATAGCATTGGGATGTACCAAACTAAAATCGATATATTGACAATATACAATTTAAATTTAGTCCCAACCCTATATATTTTAGTGCTAAATTGTATATTGCAAATGAAGTTTAAAATTACGCTATTTAAGTTAGTCTTTTTTTAATCATAATGGCGTAGCACAATATTCAGCTGTTATTTTATAAGTCTTTACTCGATCGAATGGAAACCCTTTCGTATAACAATGATTCTTTACAAATGACTAAATATCTTGCAATAGGAACCCCTTTTCTATTTACCACAAATTATTATCAGCTCCCACTTTATCGAAACATTAAAGAAAAAGAAATATTTTAATATTTATTTACTTGACTCCTAAACATACTTACGATATTACCAAATTTTTATTGAATATTACACATTTTCTCATTATACTTTAGTAGAAATTGTGGCAATACTTTGGAAGAAACATTTTTTAACATCGAATTCGGTTTCATAAATACTACGATAAAAATTAAAAAAAAAAGATTTTGTTTAAAAACCATGCTTTCTTAACGTGTTTTTGAAATTTTTTCTTGGATTCAATGGTCCGCGATCAATTGGAGGCACCACTTTTAGAACCCATGGTCGTATAAGAATATTTTAAATAACGCTTATGTCTACTAGCAATTTTAAGTAGACTACATAGGAATTACTTTCAAGAAATCGGAAGAGCCTGTCTCCCATTTTAGTATTTAGACCATAAATCTGGCAAGCGACTTTATACTTCAGTAAATTGAAGTAATATTTTATTAAAAATTTAATTTGTAAGAAACAATTTACATATTATACCGATTAATAAATTTTTAATTTAAAAAATTGAAGCGTTTGACCAACGCGTAGTGACGTGACACGTCACGAAATATTCAATTATTTTTATCGATAACTTTAAAAGACACATTTGGAAAGAAAGCATGGTGAAAAAAATACATATCTACAATTTTAAAATGATGCATTCAATGCAATAAATTTTTACTTAAACACTATTCGTCTTAACACTATTTTATTAACGTATAATTAAATAAATCTCTAAGGTAACCACATAAATTCTCTATCTAGTTTTAACATTATTTTCATACTATGGTATCATAAGACTGATTCTATGATAGGGGGTCTCACTACTGGTGACATGCGGAAATGTCAATATATTGGATCATGTGTTTGGAAAGAATTTCGTTACACAGCGAAATGTATTTTTTAGAATAAATACAATGTAATTACTCTGAATTTAAAGTTTAATAGAGTACGTAATTTGTAAAAGTCTGGTAGTTAAATTTAGTAAATTAATTGATAATCAGACAGACAAACATAATATGTATTTCTATCATATTATAATATGTCAAATCAGCCCCTTATCTAGCAACCATTAGATTACCTAACGTGTCTTGCTACAAACTGCCAAAGTGTCATGTTCTTATTAACATTTTCAGAAGCCCTCTAAAATACTTTCACATTATATCACATTTACAAATTAATTTCCCAGTAAAAATCCACAAGAATCACATAACTTTAATTACTGTGAAACACATTTCACTGTGCAATAAAATACTGTGACACATATCATATTCCAGTACTACGTCCAGACGACGCATCAACCCGTCTTACATTACATATACACGCCTCACTACGTCGCCGCGACGTATAAGTCCATTACATTTACACAGCACTACGTCTCGGGGACGTTAAAATCCATTACAACACTCAATACACGCCTCACTAACACGGAGCAACGATTTTATGAAAATAAACAATATTGAAGGCACTAGTAGAGTTCTAGTGAGCAAATTATAAACACAAAATGTTTTAAAAGATGGGACCTCAAGAGTATGTCCACAATCAAAGTCATCGGAAGGTCCTGTTTTTTAAATATCAGGAAATCGTTTTAATTTTCGGAAAAATAAAGTAAAAAAATTAAAAACATTATTAGTAGTGATGTACAGATTAATACTATTAAAATATCATTAGAATTTCCATATTATAAACTATAGTAAAATGACGTTAACCTTAAATATAAATAATTAAAATTAAAAAACATTCGATGTTACACCGTTGCTTTTCAACTTAAAAATTAAAAATGCAAATAAATAATTTTAAAATTAGAAAACGTAAATTTAAATTCAATCACATTGACTTTTGACTAGAAAAAAGCATATTTTGACCATGCTCAAAAGTATGCAATAAGAAAACTACATTAGATAAATCATGTTGCGTTAGCGTTACTCATTTTTCGTTCCAGACTAGAATTTTAAAAATCTAAACTTTTACTTTTACGCTCTAACGTTAACTTAGGACCCCCAGAAATGACTTCAACTATGAACAGATTAAATATAACATACTGGTACCACTAAATAACTGCCTAATATTGATATGACTCGAATAACTATTGACTATATTGAAATTTGAAACTAGTTGTCTTTTCTAAAAAAACGCCTCTCACAAGATATTCTAAGACGAAACCATTTTCACATAATTTTACCTCGTTGTTATAAGAAGCGAGATTCTATCCGTTCATCGTTAACATTTAAAACCTTAATTAATACTGTTTTTATTACTAATACGGATTAAAGAAACTACACGGAGAGGACGCGAAAGAACATTACGTTCCAGAGACAAAGAGCACAATCCCAGAATCTTCAATCTCTTTCATGTCACAATCCAGAAATGCATTCCATTTCCAAACGTTTCTTCCATTACTGAGCGCATTCCGATAATCGAAACTTGGAATGGCACTACAGAAGTCTTTTAAAAATGGAATGGAACAAGAAATGGACTATTCCATTTTAAAAATCACAGTGTAAAACTCTGTGTCCATAACTCACACTCCAAAATCTTGCAAAATACAAATCTGATATTTTTTTTAATGTTAGGCAGTATCGTGTTAGACTTAGAACATTAAGTTACACAGATTTATAATTCTAATAATTGTAGTTTTGGGTACGTCGTTTCGACGTGGCGTCAGTAGTTGCTAGTTTCCACTAGACTTTCATGTCCGTGATATTGTTCACTTGCATGGTCATACATAGGTGTCCATGTGGCTGGTGGACGGGTCCTAGAAAGATGCTTCCACTAAGTAAGTCCCGTCCATTGCAACACCGGTCTGGTTTCCTTGCACTGTGCTCCCGGCAGGAATGTATTTGCCACACGCTTGCTGTAATCAGAATATGTAGTGTTTGAATTGTGAAAATGTAAAAATATTCGGCAATTATATTATACTCAGATTTGCTAGCATGTATATATAGTTCAGGAAATATTTCTCCTAAGTTTATTTAAAATAAAATTATATTAATACTGGCAGATTAAAATAACTCTCAACCTCGTATTTACCCTATCGAAACTATGGGAACTGTGTCAAAATCTTGGGTAAATAAAATATATTTTAGCCATGATCTGCCTTACCTAGACCTCCTGGCTGGGCAAAACTAAATAACGTCACATATCATACCATACACATAATACGTATTAATTACAATATCTACATTCATAGTAACACAAGATAGAATACCATATAAAATAAAAACACATAGCTACAATATAGATACACCTTCAAATATATTTTACATAGAAAATATATGCCTACCTAAAACTATCTACACTCACATATAACAAGCTTTTACAACAATAATAAGCGATCTCCGAAAACCTGCGGAACCAAAAACACAGACACATCAAAAGAATAATTATTATTATAAAAACATCGAGAAATATTAAAAAACAATAATAAAATATGTGACAGTTTGCTAGCATTAATGTTGTGTGAGTAAATGTGTGCTTTTCATGCTAATTTACAGAAGAAAATAGAGTTTTATATGTAGACCCAATGTGTAATGTAAAATGTATAAAAGTTTTCTGAGGTTAGCTTAGAAATTTTAAATGAATTTGAAATGCAAGATATTAAAGTTCGAAATACTCGGACTAAAATTTGGGGAAAAACATACATAATAATTATTTAAAATTAAAATAATAGCGATTCGGTATTGTTTTTTTTTTCAAATTTATTTTTCTATGACTTCACCTCAGAAAAATATTATTAATGATTTTGTTATGTTTCACTACAATGTCATTTTGTGGATTTTTAGTTTTATGGATGTCAGTAGATGCGTTTGTTTCCTGTGAGTCTCATTTTATTTGAGGACTTTAAATTTAATTTAATTTTGAATGACCTACAATTTTGAGGGAGTATACTTAAAAGTAAACTCAATTTAGTTTTACGTGAGGTTGATTTGGGGACTGATTCGCAACAAAATTTTGGCTTTTAACATACTGATCTCAATTATTGCCAATTAAAAGAATTTTCCAATTAAAATGTGTGCAGTGTGTTGGCATTTGATCAAACCGTATATTCTGTTCAACAAAATAACAGCAAAAAAACACGACGACATCCTTTAAAATATACATTTACAACACTTGGATCTACTGCGGGTCATCGCCTTATCCTTAGTTAAAAAATATGAAAGAATAAAGCGAATTATTTTACAAAAATACAGGGACATAAAGATATTTATACGTACATATATATTTGTATATAAAATAATTGACAACACGGTAACACCATAGCTCAAGCCCATAATAAACAATGATAAGTACAACATTTAACAAGATACAACAGGACGATATTGATAAAAGCAACAGTTTATGGCAGCCAACACCCTGCAGACATTTAAAGCCTCATATTTATTTATCTCTTGGATTTTGCTGACGTTACCACACAGCGATTTAACGCAGACTAACCAAAATTATAAAATAAAATAAAAATAAAATGCAAAAAAATTGCTTTATATAAACGTGACGTATGATCAATATTTTTCTAAATTTAAACTCAACATGCGTAATTAAATTACTACTAACAAAAAATCTGTTTTACCTTTCCTTTTTGTTTAGCGGGGAAAACACTTAGAAAACGATTGAATTAAAATAAAAACTCAGAGACAGTTTTGCGAATGATATTATTTAAGACAAATAAAGCGGGCTGCACAGGGCCCGTCATCGCTGTGTGTTAACGTCGCACGCACGTACTGGTAAGGGGTCTTCGCTGGGCGCAGCGGACACCGATGTATCGGAGGGTCGTGAGGTCGCAGTATACCGCCTGCTGCCCTTCCGTCCTTTCCTACTCGTGTCTAATAGCAGGACCTGTCATAGCCAATTCGAGACTGAGCCTTCGACACATAAAAATAACAAAAAAAAACTGGGAAAATTTTGTACTTTTTTAGCATTTTGAAAATTAACTTTAAGTTAAGGAAATAAAACTAAACATGGGTAAGGTACAGCCAATTTGGTAACTAAAAGTGTATTAAGACAGATAATTTAGAAAACAAAACTAAAACTACATTTTTCGAAATTTTATTTTGCGTGAATCAGTTGTTAATTTTGTGTCTTTTGTTAGAAATAAAATCAATTTTGTGAAAGTGTAGGTTTAGAGTATAAACAAAATTAAATAGAATTTCTAATCGAATGTACACGGATCAGCAAAACAAATTTTAAAATAAAATACATATTACCATTTTATTATAGCAATAACATAATAAATATGGTACTTAATATTTTTTTTTTTTAAACTTTCATATCTAGCAAACACACTGACCACGAAATAAATGCATTTATCTTAATCATGGCATACTTACCTGTACTAATTATATACTTATAAAATATAACCTGGCTCATTACCATGTTTTTTCCGTACCTACTTTCCATAAACACAAACTCGTATAAAACCTTGGCAATATAAATAGTACTCGTAGCTTACATAT
This sequence comes from Diarsia rubi, assembly GCA_932274075.1. Lineage (NCBI taxonomy): Eukaryota > Metazoa > Arthropoda > Insecta > Lepidoptera > Noctuidae > Diarsia > Diarsia rubi. The sequence continues at coordinate 2,219,949 of OW026437.1, read as the reverse complement.
TTAAAACACATTTTAGCATTTATAATATATTTCATAAAAGGCAAAGCTATAGATAGGTATATTCATTATATTGAATTGTAGTATTTCTGCCAAGCGACTCTGGCAGACGACATTTAGCTTTGGTCATAAATATTTCTAGCCACACTTTGCGTTGAAGCCACATTACATGGATCTTTTATTATTTTCTAAAGAACACCATGTAAATATGGAATACTTTAGAAAAAAAATGTTTCTACTCCTGGTGGTATAGATATGTGGTCAATTTATAAAACATTATTGCATTTTTCGTATGATAGAAATTAAAATACAGAATTTCTTGTTTTATTTTCAATATCTCTTTTCAAGTACTTACATGAATATAATACACTGAATATTAATAAGATTTTATAAAAAATCTAATTTTGATAATTTCACCATATTTTAAGATCATTAATAAAAATATTTCGTATTTTCCAATTAAATCTATTCCAACAAACAACAATAGAAAAAGTAGTTAAAAAACTAAAAAACCCGACTGAAAAAACTAAAAAGCAAAAAATTCTATTTTCATTTAATAATTTAATATTCTATTTTTATTTATTTTGCTTGTTTTTTGCTTTTCAGTTTTTTCAGTCGGGTATATTAGATTTTCAACTACTTTTTTTTATTTTTTTGTGTTTGTTCTTTCGTTGGTCGCGTAAAATTCTTCGCAGATGACTTTACTTTTGTATTTGTTTATATGATTTGTGACTTTGAATTTATTTTAAACATAGGTATCATATATTTTTGTAAAGTCCTTTTAAAACTCTTCATTTTGATACCCTACTCGATGGAATTGGTTTTTTTTTTTATATATTGCCCCCAAAATCTGCAAATTTCTTTTTTTTTTAAATTTTAATGTAGCCAGTGACACTTGCGCCATCAAGACAAATCTAACGACGTATATTTTATTCAAATCCCTTTATCCGTTTAAGAGTTATAAGGGAACAAAAAAACAGACATACATACACGCCAAACACATAACCCTCCTTTAGGGCTTCGTCGCAGTCGGGTAAAAAAAATTAGAATTGTTTTTTTTATTTGTATAGACAACAACATCTATTCCACCAATGAGCCAGCATCAAGGCAACAATGCCAGTGACAGTAGCCGTGTAGCATGATTAGTACGAGTAGGTACCTCTCTTCTATTGGGCGCGAACTGTCCTATCGGACTGATGCAGCGCACAGAACGATGGCGCTTCTGTTACCAATAATATCCATCAATGGAATATTCCATTTTATTTTTCATTAAAGAAGACATTCTCGTTAACCCTTTGATCACAGTGGAAATGACAAAATACATTTTTTTTGTTAACTTTCGTGCCTAAATACTTCAGGTTTTGTGCACATTCTCCATTCATAAGCCAACGTCGAGATATAAATTAATTGGTTAAATAATAATAATATCAATAAAACGCATGTTTTTTGTTTGGATTTTACTGGGTAAACGAGAACGACTTACAGTAATGAAATAAATTAAATACTCAAACCTGGAAAAAGAACAACGATATGACATTTTTAGTTCAAATGAAATTTTATAAATACAATAAATATATTTAATATATAATTTATTTTTATAATTTAACATTATATTTTATTTTATTGATGCAACAGCGTCGTTCTTATTTCCATGAAACAAATATTAAATTCAGAAATCTAATTCCACCTTGCTGTAAAAGGAGGTTATTGTAAATATTACAATAGGTATTATTGTAAAAATATCTAATAAAAAGAGAGAGAGAGAAAACCTAAAATAAGACAACATATCGGAGACGGTAACATAATGAATAGCCAGGCTTTGACAACAAATCAATGTGCAATCATAATTATTATTTCATTTTTCTTTTTGTTTTTAAAAAGACAATTTTTTTTTTTTTAAAGAAGTCATTACCACACTTTGAACTAGGTTCCTTTGAATGTAACATTTTTAACCTTTTTTTTTAATCTCAAGTTTTTATAAATAAAAAATAACTGGCCTGGCCATTTAATATGACACCTACCAAGAAGACACAAACTATGGTAAGAAAACTAGATCATGCTATTGAATCAATTAATGCTTTTCAGCAAAATTTTAAACACAATTAAAAAAAAAGAGCACAGATTTTGTTTAAAAGGTCATAAACTCGTAAAACATACACATGCTTTATTTGTTTTTAGTAAATTCTATACCTTGTTTCAGACATAAATTAAACCCATTCCCTTAATCATAATTAAAAAGTTTTGGACTGCCCTTGGTAAATTATTTGATTAGACAGTGCCATTGTAGGTGTTACTAAAGAGATTCTGTAATTTTCATGTATAAATGTAATTTATGACAGTCTTAAAATAATCATTTCTTTTCTTCACCGTCATTTAATCGTAATTATTCTTCTATATCATTACTCTACGTCACAGCTAGGAATAATTAAACTAACCATTCCCATAAACGTAATATTGAATCCAAAAGGGCGTAACTGACAACCACTAGGGGTAAATTTTTTTTGTTTTTTAATTTAAAATAAACGTTGCCCCACACTAGGAATTTCTCCTGTTTCGTGGGTGCGTTTACAAACATTCAAACTTTACATACACAAATACCCAGACCCGGAACAACTATCTGTAGGTCATACAAATATTTGTTCCGTGCGGGAATCGAACCCGCGACACGCAGCGCAGCAGTCCATTGCTTGAGCAACTGCGCCAACCGTGCCGTCACTTACTTTAGAGTTATAAAGGCATAAAGACTAACATTGTCTGGCGCATACGCCCTTTTGGTATCAAGCTAAGGTAGATTCACAAAACACACACCAAACAAACCAACTACATGACAGATACCTGGTATTTTTGAGGGCAACAACCACAGCGCGCACAGCACGCGAGCAGCGCGGGCGCACGTCCCGAGTGCGCAGGCGACGCCAACGGGGACGGCGACCCCGCTCTCTTAGCCGCGCCGTTGAAAGGATTCTCCATCTCCACAAACTCACGATCCTGTAGGTACGGTTATGTGTTAAGGCCCTATTTTGGGGAGAAGTAAAAGTTTAAGTAAAATAAAAGGCACAGTTAAAACCGGCAGTAACATGGCTCTGAATTCGTTGGCGAGCCGACTAACTCAGAACCGGTTTTGCCAATGATTACTGTAAATTATAGTATAACGTAATGGAAGGACGTAAGTTTTTAGAGACGTGAGGGACTGTTGCCTTGAAACAACCTAGAAATTTCTTCGAAAAAGACTGCTGTTTACTTAAAAAACTAAAAACATCACGGACACACGGCTTACAATAACAAACCATCTCATAAAAAAATACCACCGCAAAATTCATACTCACAACAAATCCGGGTAACACTTTTAACTAAACAATTAGAGGCTGGACTATGGCTAATGGTTGTCAGAGTATAAAAGACTAAACTACACGACACAACACCACACTGACATGACCATTTCACAAAAACATGCCACGAGACCGAAGCTTAAAAATGAAAGGGCCTAACTTCACCCACCGTAGTGCGCTCGAGGCATCGTAGTAGGTGGTGGTGCTGCAACTCGAAAATGTCTTCGTCTCTTCCAGCATCGTCTAGTTCTACGCCAGACTCCTGCGCAGCGAGGCGGGCCTCTGCCGCTTTCTTCTTTGACACAAAGGCCGCCCCTGATGAGGCTTTGGCGATGCGGATGCGGGCGAGACGAGCTTTCTGGAATTTTATAGGTTTGAGGTTAAATTAAGGTTCTATAATGGTGAGGCTGCGGGATAGTGTAAGAGATACGGCTTTGACATATAGGGCTAAGAAGGAACATGGGTAGTTTTTAGTCAGTGGAAGTCTGACACTTCCTTTCGCTCTGCCCAAGAGCGGGAGGGGTTATTTGATGACCCATCGCAAAAAAAAAAGGTTCTATAATGGTGATTGACAATACTTTATTGGAGACATTGCAAAAGAGCGGTGTACAATTACTGATACTGTTAGCCTGTGTCATCTCACTGCTAGGCAAAGGGGTTTTGATACAGGGCCAATGAGATCTACTGATCGTCGATCTATTGTTACAATTCTGGTGTTAAATTACTTAAAATATTCTCTATTTAGTCTATAGAGCTGCCAGGATAAGATCACTATCATCGCTTCAAAATGTCTATAAAATTAACAAATTACGTGTTTTTTTATTCAAATTTAAAACAATGTACCATACTTAAATGGAGTTAAAGACAGGCATTTTGGTAAAATTTTGCTGTTTAGAATGTCCTAGTTGGCCTGTAGGCGATGGGAAAAACGTGGAACGGGTAGTAACAAGCCCTTGTGTGCTGATATTGATATGCCACCATGCAGTTTGTAAAATTTTATATTTATTAATTGCGAAATATACATCTAAAATAGCATAATAGTAAAATGGCATAGACCGTAAGGCTATGCTTTAGCTTATGCTATGGCAAATAGCTTTATAACTCCTAAAGGAATTTCTGTTAGTCTAATAGGGAGATGGAAATACATAACTAAAGCACAATTAGAGACATTAACATACCAGGCAAAATACAACACAAAACATGTTTTTCTTTAAAATAAACATCTCAGTACCTTTAAACTGTCTAGCAAACTGAGCGAATCTAACTCCATAATATTACTGTACTATTTGGTTTAACTGCTAGCTTTAAAAAGAACCTGTAATAGGTAGCTGTGTAGACTGTAGGCGAATATTAGCGCATCCATAGCTTCTGGACGCTGTGACAGAAATATTTGAAACAAAGTTTAACATAACATAAGATGATGCTGACGCGGAGTTGTACCACAGATTACCAGATACTGCACTCCATGTACTTACACGCGCTAACTACGTACCGGGCACCGCGCTACCGGTGACCCATAGCGCAGTGGGTTGTCAAAAGCCGCGCGGCGCGTACAAACGCATATATTTCGGTCGACTTGACGTTGGTTTTGAAATCCTAAGATATGGCTACAACTGGTATATTATGTGCAGTCGATGAAGCAAGAGAAGAGATAAATACCTATATTTTTTCGGTTTCCCTCGTGATACAGATAAAGGGTGTAAAAGTACCCTTAACGCAAACGAAGGGCACTTGTTCTCCCCACCACTGCGAATAGTTACGGCGATATTGGGGGTCAAAGTTCTAAATTTTTCTTAGCTGTTTTTGCAAATACTAGTTTTTCAGGATATAACTTCTACTTAAATTACCTTCATGACCCGTTAACTATTCAAAGCATCCATTAGCACAATGTTTTAAGAGTGCTAGATTCAGTTTTGCCGTAAAATGAGATTTTTTACCCCAAAAAAAAAGTCGTTTCCCAGCAAACATTTTTGCGTAGGGGTACTTAGTTTGATGTACAGAATGCTTGGTTTTCGTTTGTGTGAAGGGTTAATTTACACCCTGTATTTGTTTTTTTTTTTTTTTTGCCCGTCCAGACACTTAGACAGCTCATGAAATTATGACGAGTTTTATATATGCATATCCTTAGTGCATCGTAACACTTTAATTTTTTTTAAAACCATTTCCGATAAATGATGATCTTTGTACCAATTTCCAATTCCACATATTCTTGAGTTCGCTAAGCGACTCGCAATAAAAGATTTGAATTTTTTTTGGAGATCAGATCAAAGTCGAAATAGTAATGATTTTTGACATAGGCGTACCCGAACCGTGTACCTGTTTTCGACGTTTTATAAAATGCCCATACTTATAAAATTTTGTTCACGTCACAGGTCCAGCCTGTAAGTCGAGAGATAATAGGCTAGTTAACAAAAAAAATCTAATTAGTCCGTCAGATAGATTTCCAAAAAATAATGGACACGTTTTTTTTTCTTTTTTCACGTAATCAAACAATGAAGACGATAAAAACGCTTTGAAAACTCGTGTGACGTCATTTTGTGAGATATTAGTATGACATTCTTTAGCGGTCAGTGACGTCACAACCCCCCACTCAAATCTTTGACGCGTTTTATCTTCGTAATTTTTTATTGATTTGATAAAACAAAAAATACGTATCCAATATTTTTCGATAATCTAACAGACGGACTAATTAGAATCCATTTTTTTTAAAGTCAGTAAACATCATTATGTATGTGGAAGCCTGAGCCACCACTTTTTCAATGTCCACCTCGTACAGGGTAGATCGAAAGCAGGAGATTAAGTATTTTTTGCACCATTGCCAGTAAATGTAGAATGGCGTTACAGTGTGAGTATAATAAATACAGTCCATAAAAAAACACTTGTAAGTCGTATTTCCATAAGTCGTCACACAGTGGGTACCAGAAGACGGGCTTCGTCGCCGAGGAACCCTAAAAATATGTCGTTTCGGCTTTTAAAATGCCAGACTGTTTCAAACTTAACCGAATTCCCTTCGACCTAGCGTAACGTCGATTTTTTAATTTTAATAATTAATATATTATTATTTAAGTTCCATTGAACTGCTTTTTCAAAGGTAAAGCGGCGTTTTACTGACCAATTAATCTAGGTAGTAAAGCGCCGCAGGCGTTATGTAGCATCACATTTTTGATAAACAAAAATAAATGATTTTATTTCTCATTAGTTAATATTATATATGTCCGTTAATATACGATAAGAGTCAAAAAAACCTAGAAATAAAAAGCGTTTTAACTGATATTTTGAGTAACAAAATTAAAATAATAATTAAATTAAATAATTTTTCTTAATTTTTAAATTCTCATTATAAACTTGGCCTTTAAGGTTAATGCCACCCCACCTTCATGTAAAACGACCATAACCTCACAAACAGCAAATTAACGTACGCGACCGATATTAAGGTCCCCTGCGCTAATTAACAGCCATGTATTCAAACGTCTAGATTGTATGAGTTACGCTCGTTTGCCATCGCGTGCAAAGATGTGTAGATTAACATCTATAAATAGTTAGCTAATGTAGGTATTTTTATAATTGTTCTGTGACGGTCGTTTCTTGGTCTTACACTTTATAGACTTTCTATTATATGGTTTTTCTCCAATGAAAATAATAAATAATAAATCAATGGCGATAAAAATACGCAATAATATTTCAATGGCGTTTAAGACCTAGAGAGTTAATGACAATATTTCATGGCGTTGCCAAATTGTGACAGCTCAATAGCTTATACATACTATTACTACGTATATTTTTGACCAAAAAAAAAACGTGTCTTCGTAGACCTCGCTACGCGGTAAGCTACGGCGTAGCAACCACTGTGCTACGTATACGAATTTTCGTGTTGTTGTTAGATATATAAAACCTAATAAAAACGCTACACCTTATAGCATAGGGTAGTTAACAAAAAATAAACTAAATAGTCCGTCAGATAGATTTCCAAAAAATATTGGACTTGTATTTTTTGTTTTTTCATATAAACAAACAATGAAGACGATACGATACTTTGAAAACTCGTGTGACGTCATATTCTAAGACATTAGTATGACATTTTTTACCGGTCAGTGACACAAACCCCCACTCAAATCGTTTTATATTCGTCATTTTTTATTGATTGTAGAAAACAAAAAATATGTATCTAATATTTTTCGATAATCTAACAGACGGACTAATTAGGATCATATTTTTTTAAGTCGGTAAACATCCCTATTTTGGTCAACCTGCGATTCAAACCCAAGACCGCTTGCTCAGCGGCAACTGCACTTTAGGACTATAAAACCAACGAGGCAATAAAAATGTCTGCTATAGAATTTATTATACTCCCCCTTATTATAGGATCGTAATAAAAACTTATCGAATGTCACGTTATGCAACACGCTGCCAACTCAACACGTCTACGAGTATCAAAGTTAAACGGTTTTTTAGATTCAACGGTGACATGCGATATTTGTTATGGTACATAAAACTATCACACAGCAAAAGATTTTGGGAAATAGACAAGTTTGAAAGTAAAAGACGCTGGGCCGAGTGAATAAATAGGGACAAAATGCAAGGAATTTTGTTGATCATTTTAATGACGCTTCAATTAAAACGATTTCACTAGTTTACACTGCTTTTTGAAACAAGTAGTCTATTTTTATTTAAACTTTAGTTTTAAAATAAAGAAAGAAAGAAAGAATTTAGATATTATACATAGCATGCTGAGAGAGCGGAGCTAGAGCAGCGGTGGCCTAGTGGTTACGGCCCCGACTTACGAACAGTAGGTCGTCGGTTCGAACCCAGGCAGGCACATTACTTTGTGTAATTTATTTCATCACCGCTGCTCTCAAAACGGTGAAGGAAAACATCGTGAGGAAACCGGTATGGCTTAGAGCCAAACATTCGAAGACATGTGACATCTACCAATCCGCACTGGGCCCGCGTGGTAGATTATAGCCCATTCCCCCTCAAGAGAGAGGAGGCCTGTGTCCCAGCAGTGGGAACATTATTAGGCTGTTGATGATGATGATGATGATACATAGCATGCATTATGAATAATTTATTTTATGAGTATGCGTTTTTGGTAGTATTAAATTTTGTTGTGTATTGACCTTCGATTATTTGATAGTCTCTCCCAAAGTTGCTTGTTACAAAAAGAGTTTGTAACAAGTCTTTAAATAAGTAAAAATGGTCCGACATTACCACGGCAATTAGCCGAAGACTGACTTTCTATCTACTCCTTTAGGGAATATTTCCACAAACTTATTTATTTCGCCAACTTCGTAAAATATAATATTTAAGCGGTCCTTCTCCAGTTTTCCACATCACATTTTACCAAAATATTCAACAAAGATTTTATCGAGTGTCACGCTGGTGACAAACGCTGTGGAATCTTGACACGCTCGCTTCATAAAATTATAACACTCTTTTATGTAAGTTACCGTGTTATAAAGTATGTGGAGAATTTTGCTTTGGTGTGGAAAATATGGAGATTGAAAAATCTTTCCGAAGTAAGTGCTAAAATAGAAATGATTTGGGGCTGACTTGATTATTCCATAAGTGTTGCGTTTATAGTATTTTGTGAAAGAAAAGAGTTTGAATTAAATGGCCGGCCTAACCTCAGCTATTTTTTTTTCAACTAGCCCGTGTCAAATTATATACTAAAACCTTCTTCGAGAACCACGCTCTACCGATTGGTGAAAACAGCATGAAAATCGGTACAGTAGTTATTGCGAACAGACAGACAGACGCGGCGAAGGACTTTGTTTTTTTTTTGTATAATATGTAGTGATGCAGTTGTGCTGAAGATGGCTCAGTGAATGGACTTTAACTTTGATAGCTATTCTCGGGAAATTTGACACTTTACAAACATCTAGCCTTATACAGAAGTTATTTGTATTGATGCCAGCTATCAATTAATGTAAGTTTAATGCGTGGCCGTTATTTTTAAAATAAAATTGCTGAAGCTATATACAAAAATCTTCCAATCCCTTTGTCAACGGACCTTTTATTTCTTTTATAATTTTTTTGGTTATCTTTAAAAGGCAGCCAGTCTTTGGGGAGAAGACTGTGGAATGTGGGATTTTCACCTCACTAAATCCACTCCAGTGGTCACAATCCGCACATAAAATAATGCACCGTTTCCTCTTAAAACACATGTCCGGAGCCTCCTCCGTGCAATGCCTGTTAAGGCACGTCCCTGGGGTGACTACATATCTCCCCTGAGTCATACTACAAAATTGTGCACGGCAGCACGTGACCACTGGTGTGCTGCCGTTCATCTCTGAGGCCACTTGGTGAGTGCACAGAGTCCCCACTCTGAGCGGACTCTACTGCCTCATTAAGTGCTTGGAAGTATATTGTGACATTAATGGCAACCGTTACTACTAAAGCTGGGGCCTAGGTTAATTAGAGTGGCTTTCGACGCTCAACTACGGTATTCAAAAAAGATTGTATTGAGTGTCACGCTGGCGGCAAACGCCGTGGAATGTTGACACGCTCGCGTCTAACACGTCGGTGCTCGTAAAATTCAACTCTCTTTTGTGAAAGGGACCGTGTTATGGAGTATGTGTTGGTGAGTTTTCCTTTGTTATGAAAAATATGCACCGAAAAATACTACCCAAATATTGCCACAAAAGAAAACATCGTTCGCTTTCAAAAGTTATTGTTATGAATATCAGAAAAACTATCAACAAAATGTCATGCAATATTCTTAAAATATTTTTTATGTGTCTTTTCAGATTTTCGGGTCTTCGCTTCAGGATGTTAATTGGTGTTTTTAGGTATTTGCTTTAGAAGATAATTATTGTTGGTATTTTCAGGTCTTTGTTTCAAAAGACATTAATATTTCAAGCCCGTTTTTTTACATTAAATAATGCTCAGTAACATCACGAACTGATTTTGCTACCATGTCACAGTACACACGAAGATCAATCAAGCCAAAACAAACAAACCAAATAGGGATGTCTACTGACTTAAAAAATATGATTCTAATTAGCCCGTCTGTTAGATTATCGCAAAATATTGGATACGTATTTTTTGTTTTATCAAATCAATAAAAAATTACGAAGACAAAACGCGTCAAAGATTTGAGTGGGGACGTTGTGACGTCACTGACCGCTAAAGAATGTCATACTAATGTCTCAGAAACTGACGTCACACGAGTTTTCAAAGAAATATCGTCTTCATTGTTTTTTTACGTGAAAAAAGAAAAAATACGTGTCCAATATTTTTGAATCTATCTGACGGTCTAATAAGATTTCTTTTGTTAACTCCCCTATTCAACTGATCTGTAATTATATGTGAAGCTCATGCAAAGCGAGGTCAGATTATACTGGATACTTGATACTTGATGTGCCACCGTGTATCAAATTTACGCTGAACCAGGGCCTGAAGTTTTTTTAGCTTATTTTTGTAATAATCCTACGGTGCCTCATCAAAGTGACTGAAAACACCACGATTACCACGATGACTATGAGTACCACGTTTGTGCATGAAGTTTAAATAAATAATAAAAGCAGCTTTAACTCTTACCCTCTGAGCCTTCCTCTTGTCAGCCCGCTGGTTCTGATGGTAGATCCGCGAGAAGTTGGACACGATGACAGGTACTGGGAGGGCGATGACCAGCACTCCAGAGAGGGAACAAACTCCTCCCACGATCTTGCCTGCTATCGTGCCTGGCACCATGTCACCGTAACTGGAGAAGAAGAGAGAGGACGGTTAATTTTTGTGGAGAATTTGGGAGAAATTGTGAAGGTGGATAATATGGTTTAAAATGTTAGGCAGTTTCCTTGTGATATCATCTTTCGCCGTTTTGAATGCACGGTGATGACATGCTCGTAAATTACTTAAAGTATTGTGCTTGTCCTACGTGGATACGTACTTATGATCATCAACTCATAAGGCCCGGTTACCTCTGAGATAAAGCTGCTGCTATAATGTGGTACGTACGAGGACCAGTCAAGTTATACAGTATCATTTTATGCGGATTTGTGATTGTACGAGAAACCTATACACAGTAAGAGCATGATATACTAGAGCTTGATGCATTCTAAACTCTATCATCAACAGCCTATTAATGTTCCCACTGCTGGGACACATGCCTCCTCCCTTTTTTGAGAGGAAATGGGCTATAATCTACCACGCGGGCCCAGTGCAGATTGGTAGACGTCACATGTCTTCGATTTTTTTGGTTCTATGACATGTTGGTTTCCTCACGATGTTTTCCTTCACCGTTTTGAGAGCCAGCCTACCTGGGTTCGAACCCACGACCTACTGTTCGTAAGTCGGGGCCGCCACCACTGGGCCACCGCTGCTCACTGGACTGTCAATCACTAAACTTTACCGTGCGTAGAATTAAAATATCTTTATCCACCCATAATAAGCATGTTTGTTTATATTCTTACATAATAATTATGTCAGTTAAGGTTTGTTCTTGTTGGAAGTCATGGCTGCAATGGCAGAAAATGGTATTGGTCCAGTCGTGGACAGTTGGGACAACTTCCAGTCGGGACTTTAGGAGGATCGTCATGCGTTTACGTTGTAAGGCCTCCCACAAGGTGAGCCGATGACCGGATGAAGGTTCCGCTGGATGCGAGATGCCCGGGTCTGTTCAATGTGGCGACACTTGGGGAAGGCCCATGTCCAGTGGACGCCTTTTGGCAAAAATGATGATGATGATCAAGTAGAAGTTTTCTCTTTTGACAGTCGTTTCCTTGTTCGTGGAATTTCTATTTTCACTTGATGATTTTGATAAGCTGAATAAAAGGATAAACAAAAAGTTGTAAATTGTCTGGGTCAACATTGATTAGCAATTAACTTATCAATAAATAATAAACCAATCAAAGTCTATTTTTACTGTAGCCGTTTTGAACTTCTAAACCAAAAAGTTACGCCATATCTTACCGCCATTCGCCATATTACAATAATCGTCTTTTAACAAATAAACATGTTTTTTTAACTTAAAAAAAAATATCACAAAACACATCGTTTGTTTTCTTTCTAATATCACACTCAAAGCTTTTAGCGTAAATCCTTAAAACCGGCTCAGATGCGCGCACGCAAGATTGTGTAACCGACGAAATTTTAACGTGCATTGGCGGATATATCTGTCAATGTGTGGGTTATAAAATTAGTTACACTGTTTATGATACGGCTATGTCATATTATAATATTGTCGTTAGCCATTTTGTCGCACTGTATAGCTCGGTCCACCTCTCTTATACCACGTATGCTAACGATACTCAACGCGCTCGTGGAAACCAATCCCGGATTGGATTTGTTTGCTGATGAATGTGAGACGATAATGTTAGAATGCTTATGGTTCTGCGAGAAGACCGAGTAAAAAGATTAATTAATTTAGTGTTAAAGGCTTCTGCTGTACTAAATACAGTGTGATTCTTTATAATGTGCACATATCGAAATGAGGGAATCTATGCTTAATTTTATCGATGGAAAAAATATTTAAAAAAATCTAAATATTTTTTAATATTTTTTATGGAATTTTCAAAAATGTTGTCCGCTGTTGTGACCCCAATGTAAACAAAACGGTGTAACTTTTAAACTAAATTATCTATCGCGATGAAACAATTTTATGTAAAAAGTTATGAAAAAAAAAAGTTTTTTTGATCAAAAAACGTGTTTATTTTCAACTGAGGGTAGTTTTTTTCCACAATTTTCATTTTACGAGGACGCCTAATTGCTTCCAATCATTATGGAGTTTGTTTCATCGCGATAGATAATTTAGTTCAAAAGTTACACCGTTTTGTTTACACTGGGGTCACAGTAGCAGACAAAATTTTTAAAAATTCCATATAAAATATTAAAAAATATTTAGATTTTTTTTAATAATTTTTCCGTCGATAAAATTAAGCATAGATTCCCCCATTTCGATATGTGCACATTATAAAGAATCACACTGTATTATATATTAATTAATAATAAAAAAATACATAGAATAATATTTTAACCTATGTATTTAGAGCTGAGTAAGGAAGAAGGTGTCTCATGAGATGACGAGAAACAGAGAAGTATGGAAGAAGACATGCTGCACCGACTCCAAATAAATTGGGATAAGGGTAAGAAGATGATGATGATGATGATGATGATGATGATTTTGAGCCGAGTAGTACTAACTGGGTTGTGGTTAGGTAGGCAGTCGCTTCATGTAAAATACTGGTATTCAGCTGCATCCGGTTAGACTGGAAGCCGACCCCAATATAGTTGGGAAAAGGCTAGGCAGATAATAATAATAATAATAATAATATTCCACAACTATCAGGCAAGGCAATTATAATATAAGTAATTAAGGAGTAACTTTGTATCTCATTATAAGTGAACTGTTATTTATTAAGTTCTTATGAGAAATAAATATCTTTAAACCTATCACACAACGCCATCTAGTCCCAAGCTAAGCAGAGCTTGTGTTATGGGTACTATAGATGATGATATTGTCTTAATTAAAACGCGATTTACCAAAATAAAACAAAATAAACAGCAATTAAAATACAGCATTTCATATCACTGACTGACACTCACACACACTGACACACACTGACACTCACTGTCACTGTCACTTGACTGTCTGTCTGGAAGGAGTTATTTGATGATTCCCCCCCCCCCAAAGTATACAGTACTAAAAAAAAAAGAAAACAGTACTAGGCCACCAAGAACATCGACTTTATAAAGAAGTGCTTTGTAAAATGGATATGAAAATATGTTTTTCACTCAAGCCTTTGTGACCGTTTTTTTTTATTAAAATTCGATATGTCCATTCGATATTACATCTCCCTTTATCAATGTATCATACATATTGTAAGTTCTAAGTAAAAAGTAGCCTCCATGGTCATTGTGTCGATAGTCATTACTGTCAACAGCCTAATAGCCAAGGGTCCCTCAAGGGTCTCTTTTCGGTTCAAGGGCTTGATGGAGCAAGCGATGCTCTTTTACACTTGGTAAGAAGGCTCTTTTCTTTAGAGCCCCATCAGTAAGTATGTTGGTCGAGTTTAAAATGTGAGTTACTTCGCGGACATACTTTAAAGTCCTTCTAATATTATAAATGCGAAAGTTTGTGAGGATTTTTGTAGGGACAGATGAATGGATGTTTGTTACTCTTTCATACAAAAGCAACTGAGCGGATGCGAATGAAATTTTGAACGCAGATAGTTTTTAAACTGGATTAAAATTATACCTTTGATTGAAGAATAACAAAAAATTCAATATTACAAAGAAAGGAAACACTTAAACGTCAAGCGAAACCTAATAACGACCGGGAAAGCGCTGCGGTGGAGATATTTTCTTCCTTTTCTTCTTTCTTTTATTTTGTTATTTTTCTTTCTTTGCAATATGTTTGAGTTGAGTATATAGCTGTAAAGTTTAGTTTAGATACGGCTGTAAAGTTCCTACCACAGAAGCCTTTTGATTTAACTAAGTTGGCTTGTAAGGCATCTATACTTTACTAATAATTGTTTAACCTACTTCCAAAAGCTGTTTACTTAGCGATATCTTCGCCATATATATATCGAGTTTGAGGATTTTTTGTTGTAAGCACCGAATGTACTGTATACCATGTATATTTAGTAAGAAAACCGTTATTCTGAAATTACAATAACATACTTCAATTATATTATTATTATAATTAACTATGTGGTCAAACACGCACGATAATATTTTGAGAACTACAAATCTCACCTCTCCGAAGAACATTATCAATCGGAGTTAAAACCATACATTTATTGTCTTAATTAAAACGCGATTTACCAAAATAAAACCGAATAAACAGCCATTAAAATACAGCATTTCATATGGACATAGAAATTAATATATCGACTCAAAGGCCGATGAGTAACCCATTCCTACCGTGTAAGTAATCAAAATGTTTTAGTTTAATTAATTTCTATAATGAGAAGATTGATTGATTTTCCAGGAATCGTACGTAGGTACTTCACCCTGTTTCGGTATTAATTTTTAATTTTGTATCTAATTACACACAATAACATAACAGTTGGTATCACTTACTCTAGTTCTCATACAATTACACGCCTTAGCAATTTTGCTCGCGTTTTTTTCCCACTGGAACATTTTAAATATAGCTCGTCTGGTAGCCCGGTAGTAAAACGGGGATGGTGGGATCAGGTCATGGAGCTCCGAGTTTTGTAATCGGATCAGTGGTTCCGAAGAATACACCCTACATACAAACTTAACTTTTTTTTTATAATGTGTTTAAAAATACCTTCATAGCAACCAAAAGGTCAGGCACAGGTTTAACTAATAAGTACACCAACATTTAGCCGCTTGTGTTTAAATCTCATGTATCACTGAGAATCTCATACTGAGAAATAGGGTATTCACCAAAAAAATCTAATTAGTCCGTCAGATAGATTTCCAAAAAATAATGGACACGTACCTATTATGTTTGTTCCTTTTTCACATAAACAAAAGATGAAGACGAAACACTGCTTCGAAAAATTGTGTCAAGTCGTGTGACGTCACAAGGTTAGTACTTTTTTCCCGCAAAGTGACGTCAAAACCCCCAGCTCATGTTCTTTGACACGTTTTTTTTCGTCAATTTTCATTAATTTGATAAAACAAAAAACATGTATCCAATATTTTTCGATAATCTAACAAATTTTTTTTTGGTGTAATACCCTATTCCTGAAAAAACGTAATCGACCTTTTTACAAAAATGGTAAAACCTGTGTTTAACTTAGACTTGGTGTATCACGCATACCGTCTCACTTCTATGATATTCAAAAGAAAGGAAGGCATGCGAGATAAACCAAGTCTAAGTTAGACCCAGGTTTAACCACTATAGGCAAGCGGACAAAAAAAAACTAATTAGTCCGTCAGATAGATTTCTAAAAAGTATTGGACACGTATTTTTTCTTTTTCATATAAACAAATATGAAGACGATACTGTGAGCTCGTAAAACTCGTGAACTCCTCGAAAACGTCACATGCCAGTACAGTTTTTACCTACAAATGTCGTCACAGGGACTCATGATCTTTGAGGCGTTTTATCTCCGTCAATTTTCATCAATTTGATAAAACAAAAAACACGTATCCAATATTTTTCGATAATCTAACTGACGGCCTAATTAGAATCATATTTTTTTGACTCAGTCCGATCCCCTATTGTAATACGGCCGTTTAAGTTTGAACCTACAATCTCAAGCTCAGCTGGAGCACTTACAACAACTCGACTAACAAGACTGTACCTGTGAAGCTTCATAGTCGTAGTTTCATAGTAGGAGCTTGTGGCTTAATAAAAACTGCCACTCGGGTCGATCTTTAGGTTAAGCTGCGCTTGCCTAGGTCGATATGTGGATGGGTGACCGCCCATTACATACCGAGTTTCCTCCGTGCCTCGGAAAGCACGTTAAGCTGTTGGTCCCGGGTGCCATATATAGATCTTTGGCAGTCGTTACGGGTAGTCAGTGACCTGAAAGTCTGACATCCAGTCTTACCAAAGGGTATCGTATTACCTAGTATTAACTGGGTTGTGGAGGTCAGATAGGCAGTCGCTCCATGTAAAATACTGGTATTCAGCTGCATCCGGTTAGACTGGAAGCCGATCCCAATATAGTTGGGAAAAGGCTAGGCAGATGATGATGTCCTCTGTCAACCATCACGCCATCATTTAATCCTTTTTCTTTTCATTTCATTCCATTTCTCACACAATCCATCCATTGATTTTTTGGTCTTACTCTCCCTCTCAGTCTATCAAAATTTATTTTCATCACTCTTTTATTTACATGCAATTCGTCCCTGATTATCACATGTCCCTACCAAGCAAATTCAAGCTTCTTTTACCCGACTGCGGCAAAACCCAAAAGGAGGGTTAAGTGTTTGGCGTGTATGTATGTCTGTTTCTTTGTTCCCTTATAACTCCTGAATGGAAAAAGGGAGAGAAGGAATTTGAATAAAATATACGTCGTTAGATTCGTTTTGATGGCGCGAGTGTCACTGGCTGCATATAAATTAAAAAACAAAGAAAATTTGCGGTTTTTTTAGACATATCGCGGATTTGAAAATAAAATAAAAAATTCGTTACCATCGAGTACGATATCAAAATAAAGGGTTTTAAAAGGAGATAACAAAAATATACGACATTTATTTGATTAAAAAAGTTTCAAAGTCACTAATTCTTTAAGCAAACATAAAAGTTAAATCATCTGCGAAGAATTTTACGAGACCAACGAAAGAACAAATACAAAATAACAGAAAATTTGGAAATTTTTTATTTCCACATTATTTGAATAAATATGCCTGCTTCCAATTTTTGATTAATTTAAAATGTGCTTGTTTTTTTGCTTTTCAGTTTTTACAGTCGGTTTTTTTAGTTTTCTAACTACTTTTTTATATACTCATTCCTTACTTTATCCATTCTTGTCACACCACACGTCTACCTCAACATTATCCTCCACCTTCTTTTATTTTTATTCTTCACAGCTCAGTCCAGTATAAAGTTTAACCTAGCCTACCATAATATTTATAAACTAAATCAATTCTCAATTTCCAGCACAGCACCAGTATATTTCAGTATCTAGGAACAGAAACAGCTCGATACAATTCCAGCGGACACTTTGACAGCTAACGTGTCTAGTTTCAACACAGCCACACCCCTCGGCCTATGAACACTAACGTTGAACCAAGACAGTGAACAACCTAGGCATTGTTGCAAACTATTTGTGAAATGGCACTTTGTGTGATTGTGTTTTTAGGTATTAAAGTTTGGGGCTGCGGGATGTTGTAAGAGATACCGCGGCCTTGACATATAGGGCTAAGAAGGAATATGGGTGGTTTTTAGTCAGTAGAAGTCTGACAATTCCTTTCGCTCTGCCCAAGAGCGGGAGGGGTTATTTGATGATTTCCCAACCCCAAAAAAAAAAGCTTAGGCTTACAGAACAGCACTACCAATCTCAAACTTAGTTTAAACCTCCCAAAACATACAGAAATACTTTTCAACCAGTCAAAATATTTCTCTCCGCACTCACCCGTATCCACAAACGAATACTCCGTTTATGACATCGTCAACTTACCCTTGAATTGAACTTAGTTTAGTTATGTGTCGACTGTTCCACGCGTTTTGCGCGCCCGTATTATACACATTAAAGTTTAAACATTCTTCGAGTTCATTGGGTGGACATACGGGTGGGAAATTGAGGCTGTAGTGGAGCGGGTGTGGTAGTTTTGGCATTCCTTTTTTTGTTTCTGTAGATAATAAACGGTGTAATGGACAGATTAAATTTAGTTTTGGGAAAAATTTCATTCATTTCTGGCTTAAGGGCATCGCATTAACGCGCGTTGTAAACTTAATGTAAATACTTTGATTTTAAAATTAAAATAGGCACTTATTTTACTTATGTATTCTAATTTATTCGTATACATGGATGACACTGATTGTGCTTGTAGCAAAAATTAAACTAAAATGCAATAGGCTCAGACCAAGAAAAAAAGATAGACGGCGCGCCGCGAACACCTCCAGTGAAGCCACAAAAACCACGCTACTACAAGTAAACATACACATTTTTACTTGTAGTAGCAAAAACAACGTGGTTTTAGTGGCTTCACTTTTGGTGTTCGCGGCGCGCCGTCTATCTTTTTTTCTTGGTCTGAGGCAAAAGGATAATTGTATTTCCCATTCAAAAACGAATTACTTGCTCCTCGAAATGAAGCCTTACGTGGCAGAATGATATAGTGATAGGTACTCTAAAACGCTGATCAGTGCAACTATAATAATTACGGCTTCAACTTTAAGCTATATTACAAGATGCAAAAAGTGTTTTGTTTTCAATGTGTTCATGTATTCATATACTTTAAAAACAAAACACTCTTTTTCATCGACCGTTAGTGTATCCAAAGATGGACGATGATTCTAGAAGCGTATTTTTTTCTGGATGGTTTGTGCTATTTCACCCGGGATTTGAACCAAATTCAAGTAGCTCATTTTAACGAAACCAATAAGAGTAACCATATTTTGAGACACATATTTACACATTATGTAACGTTTTACTGTTTTTTATTGCCCATAAAATACAAGTTTGCCCAAACTGACATTTACGTGGGTTGGTGCAATAATTTCTAACTTTGCCCATAAATATGGCCTAGTCCATATTTTTAAATGGTTTCATTTGTTATCTTTTTTAATATAATAGATGGAGATTTGAAGCGCATGCGTTATGATTGATAAATGAGGGTTTGATTTTAACGTTTTGGTATTTTAGGGTGGTTTGTGTAAACAGCGTATTTTTTTTAAACTTTTCCTTGATTGTTGTTAGACGAACGGTTTTTGCGTAACACGATAAATAAGTAAAGTGGTTTCATAATTTAGGTCTTCATCATTATTTTACTTCTATCTTACTTGCTTCTATGTTGATTGTTTAAGTGTTTATAAAAAAACAAAAAACAAAATAAACATCAATCATCGTTCGATAAATGATGATTGACATTGTGTGTGATTGACTTTTATTTCATTACAATTAAAAAAAAATGCTCGGTGCAAAATTCGTAAGGCTTTTAAAACTTGATGACCAATTTAGCAATCACTTTAGTTATTTACTCATACCATAGTGTTCACCGTTCACAAAGTAAAGTTTTATTAGTGTAAAAAAATAATATAAAAATGTATTGAAAGTTAAAACTAAATTAATCAATTAAATAAAACAGCACTAGGTATGCAAAAGTCGAGTTAACCGCTCGTTGTAACGCTAAAACACTACACTCGGCTCTGATAAACATTAAAAGGAATCTGATAACATTTATTTTCCCTGACCTAGCATGTATTTTCACACCGCTTTAAATCTTAGCAAAACAATAATTATTTCTACCATTCTCCAGGATCCATTCACCAGTCCTCTTATTAATTTTTAACAAAAGAAAAATTACTGCAATTATTTCGCTTTTAATGCAAGCTGTTATCAAATAAATCGTTCCTCACTTACAAAACCAAATATATTGGCCATTTGCGCCAAATATATCATCAATAATTTGTTCAATTACAACCAATATACATTTTTCAATGAACACAGATAAAAATGCGTTCGTCTGCGGTTTTTATGTAAACAGCTATATCCGATACCGCTAAATTGTTTACACTTTATCTTTTTATAAAAGCAAATAGTTTTAATTAAACAACTGCTTTTATTTTAGTCTGAGTGCAAGTTTTTAGAATTTTCTTTGGTGCTGGAAATTTCAATTCAATTAATTTATTTATGTAACAATAGGGATGTTTTCTGACTAAACAAAATATGATTATGTTTAGTTAGATTACCGAAAAATATTGTGTATGTGATTTTTGTTTTATAAAATTAACAAAAATTTAATAACATAAAACGCGCCTTATTTTATTGAGTGTGGGAGGGGCTTTTGACGTCACTACGTGGGAAAAAATGCTGTGCAATGTGACGTCACACTAGTTTTCTAAGCACTGTATTGTCTTAATTTTTTTTATGAATATATAAAAATATAATAGTTTTTGGAAAAATATCTGACAGACTTTTTAGATTTTTTTTTTGTCACCCTATTCGCATTCTGTTTGAATTTTTATGAAATGCGGGCATAGTCTACATTGCTTTGCTATAAAACCTGTGTGAAAGAGTAGTAAAAGAAACACAAAAGAGCACGAATGTTTCCCCTGATGGTTGATGACCCTCTTCAGTGTGGGTTGGTAAATTCCACATGTCTTTGAATATAAAAGGAATTGCTCCTTTTTCTAAGACAGCATTCGTGATTGGGTATTATCCGGATTTAAGGTTCAGGTTACTTTTACTATCAAAATGCGGTGTTTATCAATTCATTGAATTGATTGTGTGAGGAATGATAAGAAAGAAAAAGATTATTTAAAAATAAATGAAGAGAATTAAAAAAAACCCGACCAATTGCGAGTCGAACTCGCGCACGAAGGGTTCCGTGCTATTATCTATAAAAATCTCGTTAGTTGTATGGGAGCCCCCTTAAATGTTTATTTTATTTTGTTTTTAGTATTTGTTGTTAAAGCGGTTGTTATAACAGAAATACATAATTTGTAAAAATTTCAACTGTCTAGATATCGCGGTTCTTGATAATACGGCCTGGTGACAAACAGACGGACGAACAATTGTGCGTCCGCACAGTGAAGTCTTAGTAATAGGGCCCCGTTTTTACCCTTTAGGTATGGAACCCTTAAAAAGTGTTGCGCTGACCCCAAATAGAATGGGACAAGGCCAGAAAGATAATAGATAGAATAGAATATAGAGAAAGACAATACTGTGTTTATCTTTAAGTTTGTCAACGAGTTTGACATTAAAACATAGTAAAAGTGCATTAACGGAAATATGCGCCTGAAAAACTAGCGAAGGCGAAGAGCTATGAAAACATCAACGACTAAGATGCGCCTGCGCTGAATCTATCCTCACTTGCGAACTGACTGGAATACCTACATTTTTTATTCTGTTTCGTAGAACTGATTGAGTTGGAACTGTACTGGATGTTTTTATTTTCCTGTCGAGGAACTCGTGGTGGTAATAACACTGTTTTCGTGCAGTAGTTATGGACATTTCAGTGGGGACTGGTCATCTCTTAGCTGCCATCATCATCATCATCATCATATCAGCCCAGAAACGCCCACTGCCGAGCATTAGGCCTCGCCCTTTTCTGCCACACTTCTGTGCGTATAGGTGTTTCCCGCGACTTTGTCAAAATCGTCAACCCAGCGAGATCCCAGAGTATCCGAATGGCAAAAAAACGGAACCCTTATAGATTCGTCATTGTCCGTCCGTATGTCACAGCCACTTTTTTCAACTATTAAGACTACACAGTTGAAACTTGGTACGTAGATGTACTCTGTAAACAGCTTCACGATTTTCATACAAAATAAAAGAGATTAAGGGGAGACCCCCTTAATCTCTTTTACCCCATACATGGAACTGAAACTAAAAAAAAACCATACCATTACTTCTCAAAGTCAATCGTTTCAAAGATATACACTTCCAAAGTGATAAAATGTGTGTCCGGCCCTCTAACTTTTAAACTAAGAGACTACACTAGTTATCGCGGCCTCGACATAGAGGGCTAAGAAGGAACATGGGTGGTTTTTAGTCAGTAGAAGTCTGACATTCCCTTTCGCTCTGCCCAAGAGCGGGAGGGGTTATTTAATGATTTTCCACCCGCCAAAAAAAAATAGTAAAAATCAAAAAAAAAGTGCTGTAGAGCGCAATAAAAAACTTTCAATCAAAGTTGGTTTGAACAATATTTAATAAATAGTTTTTGAGATATAGCTCATTTAAAAACCTGCAAATATAACTTTGTCATTCATACAAACACTATGCACGTCCGACTTGCGCTTGGCCAGTTTTTTATTATTGATTATAATATCTGTTCACTCCTCAATTAATTTGCAAGTCTTTGTACATTGTTCTCACATTTAAATATAATATTGACATTAATGATGCAACCAAGATTTTAAATTAAAAAAAAATAGTTTAAAAGAATGTCCATGGAGATACTTGCCCATTTTTCTTCATAGAAATCTACGCTTTGGAATGGGCAAATTAAGTACTTTCAAAAGTAATTATACTTTGTCCCTGTAACGTTTAATTGAAATAAATGCTTTAAGTGTGAGTTTGAGACTGCTATAGTTCCCACCAATTTCCACAACTGTTCAGTTGTAAAAAGCTAGTAACCTACTAGGATAATAAAAATCCCAGAAACCCGCATAAACAACCAACCCCTATATAACTACAATCATTGTCCATTCTCCTTTACGATTCCCATAACATAAAGACGAATGGCGGAACTTTCACAATAGGCAACGCGATCACAAAATGGCGGGCAGCTGAACTTTACTGTCTAATTGCAATACTTCGGAAAATATGCAGATTATGAATAGCTAGCTATACCCGTGGGTCTGCTCTGAAAATTTGTTTACCGGCTTTAAAATTACGATATGTTTAGAGAATTGAATGTTTGCCCAGTTGATGGCAATTGACCCGATTAGTACATGGGACATAAATGATAACTTACGAAATAGGGTTTTTCAGGTACACCTCTGCCTTTGGGGGGGGGGGGGGGAGAATCATCAAATAACCCCTCCCGCTCTTGGGCAGAGCAGGAGGGAGTGTCAGACTTCTACTGACTAAAAACCACCCATGTTCCTTCTTAGCCCTTGTGCCAAGGCCGCGGTATCTCTTTCAAACAACCCGAAGCCCCGACGGGCGTCCTTGCGGGCCCCTTCCATAGGTACATCTCTGCTTTACCCTTGGATATTACAGACATGGCTTTATGTTATAATAATATGCTGAGAGTAGAGCGGAATAAATAGTAAGGTCGTATTTATGTGTCGTGAATTGCATTTTAGACGTGGATTTTATTTTCCTATGTTCTGGATGCAAGTTTGGTAACTAATGCGCTTTCTTCATATGTAAGTACACAATACGTAACACAACAACAAGCCTTTTTAGGGTTCCGTACCTCAAAAGGAAAAACCGGAACCCTTAAAGCATCACTCGTGTGTCTGTCAGTCCGACCCCCCCTTGATCTCCGAAACTATTGAGCCGACTTTGAAAAAAAATAGATTACACCACTTACAGATTACAGGAAAACCTATAAGAAGTCTATGGTGCTAAAATAACATGGAAAATCTCTCTTTAGGTATAAAGGGTGTTATAGTACCCTTAACGCAAACGAAAGGCATTTATTCTCCCCACCATTGCGATCATTTTTTGGTTCTAGACCATACCTAGGAACCCCGTAGTTACGGAGATATTGGGGGTCAAAGTTCCAAATTTTGCACAGCTGTTTTTGTAAATACTAGTTTTTCAGGTTATAACTTTACTTAAATTACCTCAATGACCCGTTTACTATTCAAAGCATTCACTAGCACAATGTTATAAGAGTGCTACATTGAGTTTTACCGTAAAATGTGATTTGCCAAAAAGTTTTACCAAAAAAAAAAGTTTCCCAGCAAAAACTTTTGCGTAGGGGTACTTAGTTTGATGTACAGAATGCTTGGTTGACGTATGTGTGAAGGGTTAATTTACACCCTGTATATTATAATGGTACGGGACCGTTAATGTGCAAGTCAGACTTGCACTTGGCCAGTTTGTTATTTGGGACAAGCCCGTCACACTATTACCAAACAATTTTAACTGCTGTAAACAGAAAGTGTGAAAGGGTTTTCCTTCATATAACTTAAACCGTATTTCGATTGTACCTACTGTGGTTTGAAAAAACTTATTTTCCCCCTAGGATTACAATTATAATTCAAGTAAGGTTAAACTAAAACTTTTCGGCTGTCTTGTACCGAAAATGAAAAGAAATTTTAGAAAAGTTTCTATAAAAAAGTTAAAGTTAGACATGTTGAAATTACATCGGAAAAACTGAATTAAATATGACTACTTAGAAACTTTGTATGGCCGGCTTATATAGCGTACTGGTGTGACCGTCGGCCTGCCCAGTCTAGAGGTCAAACCCGAGGCACCGACCTCTGATTTTAGTTGATAAAGAACTGATAGTTAGAGCAAAGCATAAAGCGTGTATTAAAAGTGAATTTAATGTTATAACTCTGTCTATATGGTAATAATAACATCAACCTCAAAACGAAATAAACTCGGTATTGTGGTGGCCCATTTACGGACCAACTTAGGCAAACGGGGCTTAAGTTGAAGATCGAGCGGCTGTTATAATTTAGCCAAGAGCTCGTCTAGATTGTAGATATCGTGTCATACAGTGTTCGAAAGATTTTTCTTATAATATGTTTCGATGAAAATAAATTAAGTACACTAAGCATATAACTATTGTAGATGTTTAAAGTCTATTGTAAAATCAATAACATTTATATAAAATCAATAACTGTTCATATAAAATCGATAAGCATTTATATAAAATCGATAATCATTTATACAAAATCAGTGAACATTTATGTAAAATCAATAAACATTCAGATGAATATTAAATAAGTTTTAGAAGTCATTTTTAAAATGTGTTAATGCCACTTTAATTAGCTAAAAAAAATAGTACCTTAGTTAAGGTACTATTTTTACGACTCAGGTTTGATCATTAACAGTGTTATTAAAAATTGCTTCAGAGAATCTTCTATTGTACACTAAAGGTAAATTTTAAAATCTAGCCTTTACGTAAACATGCAACCCGTACCATACAGCTGGGCTACCTCTCCTCTTGACAATTACATCAAAAGCCTATGTAGAAACGACCCAACAAAACAAACAATCACCTTCCGTGACCCAATTACCCCAATCAATACCACAATAATAATATTAATGTCACCGAAACATACGAATCACGTGTATTTCAATACCAAACAAAACTTTCAATAAAACGAGCGTTCACGCGCGCAATATAACGCCATATGTTTTCATTACTCCATTTTCTCGCAAGGCCAAGGCAGACCTTATACACACACAAAATTCAACTCTATCTTTTGCACTAAACACTTGAATTTCCAGTGTGAGTTTAAATTCATTTACTCCACTTTAAGAATACCAAGGAAAGCCCTTGAACAAGACATTCGAATTTCAACTCTACCTTTGAAACGTACAGTTGAGTTTTCAGTGTGTTAGAAGTCACTTACGTCACTTGAGAAATAATGGTCCATCTTAGTTTATTTATCAAAGGAAGTATTTCCTCGTTGGAAGAATTTTAATTACTCTGGAGAGTAATCGCCATGTGTTAGTGTTTATAATGGGCGACTGGTGATGTGGTGATTACTGTCAGCTCTTATTGCCAAGTTTTTGATATGCTCAGTGTGGGGTAAAAGGAATGATGGAATGTCTTGATGTCTTGGAGTATGGTGACTTGCATTTAGATGAAAATTTAGTTTTTCTATTTTCTGTGTGACTCCGTAAGCAAGTGTGGTAACTGATGCATAACATAACTCTTTAATCACACCTGTAATGACCGTAGTACTTTCATAGTACTTCCAATAAATGTATGTTCTTCTCCAATAATTATTCACATTCATGAAAAAAAAACAGCAGAGCAGCGATGGCCCAGTGGTGGCAGCCCCGACTTACGAACAGTAGGTCGTGGGTTCGAACCGAGGCAGGCACATTACTTTGTGTAATTTATTTCATCATCGCTGCTCTCAAAACGGTGAAGGAAAATATCGTGAGGAAACCGGTATGTCTTTTTTTTTTTTTTTTTTTTGGTGGGTGTAAAATCATCGAATAACCCCTCCCGCTCTTGGGCAGAGCGAAAGGGAGTGTCAGACTTCTACTGACTAAAAACCACCCATGTTCCTTCTTCGCCCTCTATGTCGAGGCCGCGATAACCAGAGGACTACCCGCGGCCAAACCGGTATGTCTTACAACGAAAAATTCGAAGACATGTGACATCTACCAATCAGCACTGGGCCCGCGTGGTAGATTATAGCCCAATCCCTCTCAAAGAGAGGAGGCCTGTGTTCCAGCAGTGGGAACATTAATAGGCTGTTGATGATTGACGATGAAAAAAAACTGCTTTAACAAAATAATGTCAAGGTCCAATTTTATTGCTCTCAAGTGAAATAAATAAATATAGCCATATTTCACCAGTTATATTAAAGTGGTATGTAACGGGGCGAACCTGAGTTTCCATCTACCGGACAAGAATTCTCACTCCTTGGCTACTACGAGTATCACGAAATCTTCTTTATATATATTATTCTACTGTACGTGTGTATGTCACTGAACTCCTCCCAAACGGCTAGACCGATTTAGATGACAATTTTTGTGTGTATTCAAGTGGATTCGAGAATGGTTCAGATTTACAATTCGAACCGGTAGGTAGGCGCTCCTGTCCGGGCAGGACAACGTCTGCCAGGTCCGCTAGTTTTATATATAACTAGCAGACGTCACACGATTTCATCCACGTAGTTTCGTTCCCGTGGGAATACAGGGATAAAAAGAAGCCTATGTCACCTGGGGATAGTGTAGCTTTATATTTTGTAAGAATTTTTTAAATCGGTCCAGTAGTTTCGAAGCCTATTCGTTACAAACAAACAAACAAGTAAACAGTTAAACAGTGAACCAAGAGTCAAACCACATTTTGTCAGTAATGTTTACTTCGCATGAAATATGGGGCAAGCCATTCCCATTAACATGAGCACAAATTCCGGGCCGGAGCTGCTAGGTTCAAAATGGAAAAAGACAAAACCACAGTCCGGCTAGGGAATCGAACCCAAGACCATGTCATTGAGTTCAGTGAATGAGACCTACCCTAGGTCTTGAAAACAACCAACATGACCAATTATTCAATAAAGCAAGCCACAAAGTCTCGTTGCAAAAAAATTAAACTATCTCGCTAATCGACCATTTTTCATCAAAATAAAAAATACTTTAGTTTTCCTTTGATCTCTCTAAAAGGAAAGAAATAACTAATTCTGTCTATGACGTCATTTCCCGTATATTAATATAACATGGCCGATAAAACTTCAAAGTTGAATAAGATAAAAGAAATGTGTTCTTAGTTAAATATATATTAATAATTCGTAGAACAGGAAGACGCTACGTATCGCGTCTTCCGAATATTTTACTTTTAGGGATCCCTGCTTAAATATGGATTTTTTTTTTGGCGGGTGGAAAATCATCGAATAACCCCGGAGTGTCAGACTTCTACTGACTAAAAACCACCCATGTACCTTCTTAGCCCTTTATGTCTCTTACAACATCCCGCAGCCTTTTGGAACAACCTTAACGTGTAAAATTCATCAATTGTGTAATTTCGCTACATCAATAATTTATTGATCGAGAACGTAGCGGTTTAAAAGATGATGTAGTGACAAAAGTAAAACAGTTGATGGTCAGGTCAGATGGTTTGGTCATGTAGAGCGGATTAGTGAAACTCAAATAAACAAAAGGTAAGATAACAAGGCAGATATGAGTGGTAACTCCAGTAGAGGGGGAGGGGCCCTAGACTGACCTTATTGATGGGTTTCTACAGGAAGGATGAGCGTAGCATTCGCAAACGGCGGGTAGTTTGAAAAGCGGTCAGGAGGGCTTTCCAGTTCGTGGAACAATATGAAAGCTGCAATAAAAATATACCTACGGAACCGCCTTTCCCCATAACACACCATTTACCCAATCCATTCCCACTCAAAACCCACTCAGTATATTGTTCTAACACAAAGTGTTTACTTACGTAAAACTCGCTATACACAGACACACTGCGATTTAGTAGCGCATTGGATAGAACAAGAAAAATCAGCTGTTTATCACGCTAGTGAGTCAGATCCGAAGTTATGTTGTAAACGTGAGTTACGATCGAGTTAATTAGTTCGTAGTACGTAGGTTTATAGTAGGGGCTCGTGACTGAATACTAACAGATGCACGGGTTGGAATAAAAAGTTAAGCAATGCTTGCCGAGGTTGAATTTGGATGGCTATATTGCTCTTTCTGAAAGCGCTTTAAACCATCGGTTCTAGCTGTCAATTTTATTAGAGATCTTTAATGCACGTTATGGGAAGTCCGTTAGTCAACCAACAGGTTATTAAACAACGCTTGACGAGGTTAGGTTTTAATATGGGACAAGACCGCCACAAGGTTAGTACGTTTTTACCCACAAAGTGATCTTTGACATTTTGACATATAATTTTGTATTAATTTGTTAAAACAAAAACACGTATCCAATATTTTTCGGTAATCTAACAGACACTGAGGTAATTGTTGTAAGGATGGTATTAAATATGAATATGGATGGGTGTAAGAGTAGAGGAAGACCAAAGAAACGATGGATGGACTGTGTGAAGGATGATTATGGTGAGAAAGGAGGTGTCTCATGAGATGACGAGAAACAGAGAAATATTGAAGAGGATGACAATACTGTGGCGATCGTAAATCAATTTTGGTAAGAGCTAGAGAATGATGAGTCTATCTCCTTCTTCTTTGGATTCGACAACTCAAATTTTGTCCGACCAGTACGTTACAACCTGGATAGCTCTTTTGTTTGCCTCGTTTAAGTCTTTAAAAGTGCAATTATTTGGGCACGGCGGGCAAGAGAGAAGGTGTGGCATGTCCTGTTGGGGCTCGGCACTCACAATCCACTATAAAATAACAACACTAACAATCCATTTAATAGAGCATAATAACATCGTTTTATTTACACAACGTTCTATGATTAAGTGCATTGACGTAATATTTCATTGAGTGCATCACAAATACATTTACAGATGACATCCGAATATGACATACCCTTATAGATTATTAAGTGTTGCCAGCGGCTTCGCCCGCTACAACTCCAAAGTTATCCCACGGGAACATAAAATCGGGATAAAAACTATTCTTAGTGTTAGTCTAGGTTATAAACTATCTGTGTACCAAAATTTTAACCAAATCTGTTGAGTAGTTTTTGCGTGAAAGTGTAACAAACATCCATCTATCTATACATCTTACATACTTACAAATTTTCGCGTTTAGGTATAATATTTGTAGTGGTTGGGGTTGGTTAGGGTAGGTTGCTAGTCCTATTTTGCACGGGTGCCATGTAGAAATAAACCTTCCTCTTGAATCATTATATTGCTGAAAACTACATTAAAATCTGTTGCGTAGTTTAAAAGATCTAAGCGTACGAACAGCGGGAGCGACTTTGTGCTAATCTAAGTATAAAGTTGTTCCGTCGGGGCTGCGGGTTGTTCACAAGTTACCGCGGCCTCGACATATAGGGCTCAGATGGAACATCGGTGGTTGTTAGTCAGTAGAAGTCTGACACTCCCTTTCGCTCTGCCCAAGAGCGGAAGGGGTTATTTGATGATTTTGCAACCGCCAAAAAAAAAATGTGAAATTGTGACGCACTGTCACAATTTTACACTTTTTTTTTAGCTGATAAACACTCAGGATCGATGTAGTTTGATTGCCAGTGAATTTTTTTTTTAAGAATAAATTGTGGAGTTTACCCCTACATACAAACAAATGCCTCTTTATAATCATATAAGTATAGAGTATAGATGTGAATGAGATTTAACCCATTAAATTAAACATTAAGCTTTTACACATGTTCCAGAGATTGTTTAAAGTGACATTTACGAGGTTATTACATTTAAGAATAATTTAAACAAACATAATTTAACGTGGCTCAACTGGCAACAATTAATATTGTCGTTTAAAAGACTTGTTTATGCCAAACGCTTGCGTTCTATCTAACTAAAACACGTAAACAACTTAACCCTTTAATTCATAAACTCACACCTTTTCCCAAAGGAGTATGCAGAAACCACAGAACGCCACCTGCTACTATCTTTACATACATACTCCTTTTGTCTTGTCCACATTCATACATTAGCTAATATTTTGCAAGTACTACGCACCTGTTATTTCTGAAGAACCTCACTAAAACGGTCGGTCTAGTTGCACTAGTCCGGTTGACCGAACTAGTGCAACTTTTCAGTTGCAGTAGTTCGGTTGAAATATAGCACCGAACAACTGATACTCTTTATTAGCTACAGTTCGGTTTGTAATATTAAGAATAAAATTGTACAATACTTTTCATATA
The DNA here is from genome assembly GCA_932274075.1 of Diarsia rubi. Classification (NCBI taxonomy): domain Eukaryota; kingdom Metazoa; phylum Arthropoda; class Insecta; order Lepidoptera; family Noctuidae; genus Diarsia; species Diarsia rubi. The sequence continues at coordinate 2,189,161 of OW026437.1, read as the reverse complement.
ATACTTTTCTTACGTTACCTTATTTGTTATTTTAAAATCAACACGAAAAGAGAGCTACTTTGTATATAAATAACTCAGTTGAAATCAAGTTAATTGTGGTTGAGCATCCTCTAATGGAATCATCCCTTTCAGTATGCTTTGAACTTCTTTTAGGTAATGTCTTCTTACAGAATCTCCTGTACTGATTATTTTTTGATTGTATAACAATAAAGTAAAAAATGTTTTGTACAATTTCATTCATTTTCATTAAGTAGTTCGGTGCTATATTTCAATTGACCTGAAAAGTTGCACTAGTTCGGTCAACCGGACTATCATACAGACTAGTGCAACCAGACCAAACGTTCAGTGTATATTGGTAGTTTCTAGCGTGACGTTTGACAGAGGAGAATAGAAGAACAAAACCGTGTTTCGCCGACCCCAAGTAACAATAGGATAGAGGCAGGAACATGGTGATGATGAAACATTTATAAGAGCAGAAGATGGCGGGACGAATTCGATTCTTTTCGCAGGGATTGTTCCAGCATTGGACGGCATGGCACGGATAAGTGTGGACGGTGAGTGATGGGTGGACGGTGAGTGATGGGCTAGCTCGCCGTCCGTCCGTCTTATGGCCACGACAGGCCGTGTCGACGGCGCGTTCGTGTTCCACTCGCGACTCAAAGAGATGTCAGTAACATGGAAGGGGCCCGCAAAGGCCGACGCCCGTCGGGGCTGCATGATGTTGTAAGAGATCCCGCTGCCTTGACATATAGGGCTAAGAAGGAACATGGGTGTTTTTTAGTTAGTAGAAGTCTGACACTCCCTTTTGCTCTACCCAAGAGAAGGAGGGGTTATTTGATGATTTCCCACGCCCCAAAAAAAAATTAAAAATAAATGCCACGGATAAGTGGGAGGAGGAATGCCTTTACCCTGCAGTAGGACACAAATGGTTCATAATAATGTATTTCTAGGGCATCCCCTCAAAGCGTTGCCATCTGTATGTTTATTTTATTATTTACGAAACAAATCATCTTTTGGCGACGCACTCCTATTCTGCAGAATCTCACTGTCAAGTTCATTTCTGCGCGAAACTCGAAGTGGAAACAGAGTTTTGGCACAAACACTCCTGTCTCGCAGCGTGCACAATGAATGAAGTGAATTTAATAGTAATACGTTTTTACATAACAGCTGGGGCTTACAGCTGTGCCACACGTATTGTGTTTTTCTTAAATCTTTCTTAAAACAAACTAAACTAATGTAAATCTTTAGTAATTGGATACTTTCGTGAATAAAAATATATGATTATGTTTAGTCCGTCCATTAGATTATCGAAAACACCATTAAAAAATGTACTGGAAGGTGATGTCACACGATTTTTCGACGAACTGAATCGTCTTTTTTTTTGTTTATGTGAAAAAAAATATATATTTATATCCAATTTTTTTTTTTTGTTCTATCTGACGGACACACCATAACTGTTGAACAGGTCTAAATGTAATTAGAAACTGATTATTTATAGGATACATTTTATCCCAGTAGGTAATTTGTTTTCGTAACCCGTATCCCACCTACGGCTCAACTATTATTAAAGGTTACCTACCTAATTTAAACAGGAGTTTCATAAATGATCAACAAATTACTTGTAAAATAAGTATCTTAAAATCAGGAAGCACACAATGTGTTTATCTTTTAGTCTTCAAAAGCTATGTGACATTTACGTAATGAAATTCTACCAAGACTTAATATCCAATAAGACGTGTCAGACGAAACGCCGCCATGCGCGACAAAAATCTAGGCCGGAAGCCGGCGTAGGAAACACGTATGTATGGGAATTCCGGTCCGTCTGTCTGTCTGGCATTATGTGATTAAGCTGACGTCACGTTTAACTGGTTTATTTATTTTAGCTGTTACTTGAAGTAACTTTATTTATTAGGGCTTTAAGTTATTCTGTGGGTAACTCTTCTGGAATTGGGATGTTTACTAACTAAAAAAATGATGAATCGAATCGATGAACCGTCTGTTAGATTATCGAAAAATATTGGATACGTATTTTTTGTTTTATCATATCAATAAAAATTGACGTAGATAAAACGCGTCAACAATTTGAGTTAAGAAATGTCATACTAATGTCTTAGAATATAACGTCACACGAGTTTTCAAAGCACTGTATCGTCTTCATTGTTTGTTTACGTAAAAATAGAAAAAAATTGTGTCCAATATTTTTTGGAAATCTATCTGACGGACTAGATTTTTTTTGGTAAAACCCTATTACGGGTATATTTTATCTTAATACAAATAAATACATAACATAACGCCTATAATCCCCGAAGGGTTTCGCAGAGGTCTCATGTAATCGGGGCGACCCTATTGCCATCAAACTGGCATAAATATAGTCGTTTAACATGCTTTTTGAGGCACATAAAGAACGGAACTCGGGATGTAATGTGTGGTCACCCATCCACGGACCAACCAAGACAAGCGTGACTTAACCTGAAAATCAACCTTCTTCACTTCATCATCATCATCACCATAATTTTACAAAACGTTTATCTGTCAACGGACGAAATCACTCACTAGCACTAATTTATTAAATCAGTAAAGTAAATAGACTGTTGTAATTAATTCCATTTCCATCTACGTTTCACGTAAGTCTATTTGCAGCCAACAGAGCACTACACTCGGTGCAATTATTTACATTGTATGATTCATACTCTGACGTTGTGTTTACCTCGAGCTTGCACCGTTTTGTCAGCATTTGAGGTAAACTGACCTGTAGTGTCTGGACTTGTGAAGTTAGTTTGTTACTAAATTTAAGTTAGTTTTATTTTGTGTAAGTGTGTATGAATCTTTTTTTCTTTGGGTGGGAAATCATCAAATATCTCCTCCCGCTCTTGGGCAGAGCAAAAGGGAGTGTCAGACTTCTACTGACTAAAAACCATCCATGTTACTTCTTAGCCGTTCATGTCGAGGTCGCGGCTTTCTTTCAAACAACCTGCAGCCCCGACGGGTGTCGGCCTTTCCATGTTGCTGACATCTCTTTGAGGCGCGCGTGGAAGCAGCATAAGACGGACGGACGGCAAGCGACGGCCCATTACTCAACCGGGTTGATTACAATGGGTTCGCTCATATTACAAGTGACTACCGACGAGTTAGTAGAATCACTACAAATAATCTTCATTCTCCTGCCTTTATCCCAATTTATTTGGGGCCGGCGCTGTATGCTTCTTCTTCCATACTTCTCTATTTCTCGTCATGTCAGTAGTCACCTCCTGTCTAGCCATATCATCCTTCACACAGTCCATCCATCGTTTCTTTGGTCTTCCTCTACTCTTATAGCTATCTACATTCACACTCAGCCTTATAATGTTCCCACTGCAGGGCCTCCTCTTTAAGAGTGGGATGGGCTATAATCCACCACGCGGGCCCAGTGCGTATTGGTAGATGTCACATAATTATCCTCGATTTTTTGGTTCTAAGACATGCCGGTTTCCTCACGATGTTTTCCTTCACCGTTTTGAGAGCAGTGGTGATGAAATAAATTAAAGCCTAGGTTCGAACTGTTCGTAAGTCGGGGCCGCGACCACTGGGCCACCACTGTTGTCCTTAATGCATTTTCCTAAAAAAGACTACATATTTTCATAAAATCCGATAGTTTCAAAATATTATACTTACTACGCCGTTTGTCTAGTTTGCTAAATGTTGATCATGTCAATATTTGGTGCTCCTCCAAATACACCCGCATGACGCTATTACAAATCCTATATTTATTTATCAATGGACACGATGAAACAATAAACAAATTCAAAGCATTTATAACATTGCAGACACATTTGAATATCACTAGAACATAGAAAGCGACGCTATAGTCACAAGACAAAGCACTGGTGAAAGTAGGTATTATTTATTTATTAAAACTTTATGCACAAGTAATGAAACCGTACAAAGGCGGACTTAATGCCTTGGGCATTTTCTACCAGTCTAGTGGAGTAGTGGTAGTGGTATTGTAGGGGCCCATTCCACAGCTTAGATCTCTATTGAGCAGAATGTGTTAGAAACTCCATAGACACTCTTTTAAATCAAAATACGTAATCAGTACATCATTCAACGTTGTTATTTATGTTCTTTCTCCAAGATTAGTTTACTGATGTCTGATGTCTTTTTTTATTATTATTATATACTTTTTTATGCTTGCCTCACTATTGTATCGAGTCTGGTTCTTCTAACCAACCTAACAGACAGATGTGTTGCTGGGGAGTTTGTTCCGCCACTTCTTCTTTCCAGCAAAAATACTAGGAAGTGTCGAAGGGGGGGCGTTTTGGGGGACTGTTTATTGTAAATAAGTAAAGTAAAGTAAATTTTGACGTTCGAAAAGTGCTGATTATCAGCATAGTTTGATTAAATGAGTTTTGATTTTGATTCTGAACCCCTAAACCCCGCTTAAAAAAAAACAAGGGTAATTAAAAAACAATCAGCCGTTCCTACCATTCAACACGGTTCTAAACAATCATTCATGATTTTTCCTTCTGGAATTCCTTTTCTATTCATTTTGAATGTATGTACGTACATTAATTTTTTAATTAACGAAGAAAATGTTGTGAAAGTCGGTCCAAAATCATGAACTGATAAGACAGAACAACAGAATATCATTAATCCAGTATCTACATCGCTAAATACCTATTATTTACTAACACGAGGTATCTGCTATGATTTGCATTTCGAAACACAACAATAGTTGTCAGTTCTGCAGTCTGTGTATTGTACAGCGGGTGAGTGAATCTCGCACACCCTGCATACAGCTATACATAGGTGGTTATGACTTATAGATTCGGCCGTTCAGTTTACGTGAACTAGCACAGCTAGGTTAACGTACGGTCGTGAGTAGATATTATTGGTACATAGAGAATTATATGCTGCTTGAATTTACTGCCATTATGAATATTATCATACTACTACTATACTAGCTGCCAAATTGGAATTAACTATCCTATGTGTTAATCCAGGTTATAAACTATCTGTGTACCAAATGTTATCTAAATTCGTTCAGTAGTTTTTGCGTGAAGAAGTAACAAACATACACAATCACACGCTTACAAACTTTCGCCTTTATAATATTAGTGTGAAGTGTGTTAAGCCGTAATAAATATTATTTTCTTTGCCAGTTTGATAAAAAAGAAACTTGACAAAAGGTATTGTATTACCCAAAAGTAAGTAGGATGTGGAGTTCAGATCGGCAGTCGCTACATTATTGTGTATAATATTATTGTGTATAATATTATTGTGTATAATAGTGACCTAGAACAAACTACGGCAGGAGTACTATTCTGTATGAAGGAGCTTTATAACAAATTGCCTCGGAATGTCAAAGATCAAAAGTCCATGTATACTTTTTAAAAATCTCTAAAGAAACACATTTTAGCGGATTTAAAATTTTAAGCTATCTTCGGGTAGTGTTCTAATCTAACCTATTTTTTTTTTGTTGTGTAACCGTCGCGTCGCTAATGTATTTAGAAATAAGTTTTTTTCTCATTTATGTGAATGTAATTCTTTTTGAGAAATAAAGTTCTTAAACCATAAACCATTCCGCTGCATTAGGTCAGAATAGAAACTGGAACTGGGACTCTAAATTGAGAAAAGGCTAGACCGATTCAAACCCAAAGTCTCTTTTGAAACTTGTGTAAGTACTGTAGTAGCTCATTCTAAAACTTAGATCTCTATGAAGGAGAATGCTCAAAAATCTAAACAGACACTTTTTAAATCAAAAATTGAGGAGGATAGAAATACATAATCAACTATGGCAGATAATGGTGATTTCCGTCATTCACTTAAATGTATTTCCAAATCTTCAGTCTAACGGTCGAGGTCATAAGGTCGATGACAGTCGATCGAAATAAAATTTAGATGCAACAGCTGATATATGGGATTACTGTGACGTCTTAAAATAGTATTGTTTTAATTTCATTCCAGTATGGAAAAGAGTCAAAGCTATAGAGAACGTCTAGCACCATCCTATTCCCACTTTGGAATAAGATTTATTTATTATTTTTAAAAAACGTTGCCCCACACTAGGAATTTCTTCTGTATCGTGGGTGCGTTCACAAACATTTAAACTCACATACACCAATACCCAGACCCGGAACAACTATCTGTAGGTCATACAAATATTTGTTCCGTGCGGGAATCGAACCGACACGCAGCGCAGCAGTCCGCGCCAACCGTGCCGTCAAAACGACGTCATAGTAAGCCACCTGTATTTCTAGGAAAAAACTATCCAGATAACGATGAGTGACAAGCTATTATTTTAGCAAAAAAAAATAATCTAAACTTCGACTGAACTTTTAATTCTAACCCCATTTTATAGATCAATGAAAAACCTTTTTATTTCATCAAAGCTGTGTCAATAAACGGTAATTTCCTTTATGCCAATGTATCTCAAAGTTTTTTACGAAGCCGTAAAATATATTAGAATTCGTCATTTTTCTGTTGAGCCAAAAACAACAATGTTAACAGCTATGTCCGTATGTACGTTTATTTTTACAAAGAGTTTATAAATCGGAGGATTTTAAATGAAGCAACGAAGTAAATAATCGTTTCGTGCCTTTTTATATAGCTGTAATAAAACTACGTCAAAATCTAAACGTGTTTCGAAACAAAAAACATAGAAATAGAAAATATTGATATCTCTACAGAATCATTCATGCATAAATTCTTGCAAAAGATTGAATAAAAAACGAGAAATATCGAAAAAGGAAAATGGACGTCAAAGGAGCAGGTGCCAAATAAAAATCCTGAAAAAACTAAGATTGGTGTCAGAAATCGAGGGATCGAATCTTTGGATGAAAAAGTGACCTCCTTGGGATTTCATATTCACACAATTCATTTTAACAGTTAGGTATTGGTAAGAAAATAAGAATACATAGTTTTAGCAAAATATTTGTAAAGTTTACGCCGAGGAAATACTACAATATATGCAGGTTATTTTCAAAGCATTTTGTATCAAAAGAAAACGAAGAATTATCATAATCAGTTCCCAATTGGCGAACTCATCGCTGAACATACAAAAAAAACAGAAGCATTGAAAACTTTCTCCTAGCTGTGCGCTAGCTTTACAGTAGCCATTCCCTTTGCATTAAATAACTTTTGTATTTACAAATTTGTGTTGTTTGTGCCTACTAACATAGTTTATAAGTTTTCAATTGTTACTAACCATAATGGAACATTGTTTTCTGAAATAAATTAATTAATTAAAATTAAATTAAAATTAATTAAATCAAACCAAAATTACTCTAAAATAAATAAATAAATTCTTTATTTCGCAGAAAAGTGAACAATAACACTAGTAACTAAAATAACGCTAAGAGCTGTGTTACCAGTAAATTAAAAACTAGCGTATTTTGAACTCTGGTACTCAAAGTAAGATCTAACTTGTGTTATGAGTACCAGTGTTCTTTATGGAAATTAACCAAAAACCTGAAGTTATTTTTAGTCAGGTTATACCGACGGGTTTCTCCATCATAAGCTTATCCTAAATAAAACCAAAATAAATAAACCTAGACATCTAGATACACGACGATAGATTTCAAAACCTTCCCAAAATATCGAAAGGTCAAATAATTGGATCCCACAAAATCCCTGAAGATTTGTAAATATGCGGGATTGCGAGCATACCCTTCAGCTGTCGGTTTGAGATTCAGCCTAGGACTTTATTGTTTTATGTCCTAGAACAGACAGGAGATAAGAAAACAGATTTATGTAGGCTTCCGTTTTGGAAATCCACAATTTGTTTATTTTTTTAAGATATGCTGATCTTAAAATAAACCACCAGCTGTCTACATTAGACCTGAATCGAAAGATTTTGAGGTTATGGAGCCTTTAACTTAGCAGCGGGATGGCTCAGACTAAAATAATAGTAGCAAGAGCATGAAAAATATAAGTGTCTAAAAAGTTCAGCAACGTCATTTGCACCCTACCCAGCCCCACCAAACATCCACTCCACAAAACATGACCTAACAGCACGTAACGTGCCTTACGAGGCACGGAGGAAACTTAGTATGTAGGTATATAGGGTTTAAATTAACCCTTCACACATACGTCAACCGAGCATTCTGTACATCAAACTAAGTACCCCTACGCAATTTTTTTTTCTGGGAAACGACTTTTTTTTTGGAGTCAAAAATCACATTTTGCGATAAAACTCAATCTAGCACTCTCAAAACATTGTGCTAGTGGATGCTTTGAATAGTAAACGGGTCATGGAGGAAATTTAAGTAAGATTCATATCCTGAAAAACCAGTATTTTACAAAAAACAGCTGTGTCTTTGGAACTTCGACCCCCAATATCTCTGTAACTAGAGGGTTCTCAGGTATGGTCTAGAACAAAAATATGTTCGCAGTCGTGGAGAGAACATAAGTGCATTTTGTTTGCGTTAAGGATACTTTTACACCCTTCATAGGTCACCTATCTACAGACCAACCTAGACAGGCACGGCTTATCCTGAAACCTCCCACACTATAACACAAGCACCTAAAGATTAGAAACTGACAGATTAGAATAGGGAACATTATAGACAAAAATTTTATGTGTCCTACCGTTTCTAAAAGCTACCGAACCGAGCTCCCGAATTCGTCTATCTCTCTCCGACAATTCTGTGCTCTGTGGAGTACACAGTAAAACCAATAAAAGTCACGTGCAAATAAAATAAAGGAAAGATAAAACTGGTGACAAGTACCTATCGTGTCATACCGTAAAGGTTTGGGAATATCGCACGATATTACGACACTTTCATGGTGACACCATAAAACTATGATAGTTTTGCCTTCGGAGTAGAGGTTACGGAGTTCTGAAGATTTAAACCGTTAGATATAGTCTATCACGTTGAAAATTGGTCGCTTTTAAAATTTACTTCAAGTATACATATTAATGCTGGAGAGGAACTCACCTGAATAATCATCAGGTTAAGCCGTGATTACTTGGGTTGGTCCGAGGATGCACCCATCCTCGGACCAACCCAAGTAATCCCTCTATACATATCATGTTTTCTCTGTTCCTCGGAAAGCACCGACTGTGATTTGTAAATCTTTGATAGTTGTAACAGGAAGTCAGTTGTCCGAAATTCTGACAACCAGTCCTTACCAAGGAGGTACCATAACCCAATACCAACTGGGTTATTAACGTTACTTAGGCAGTCACCACATGTAAAATACTGGTATTGTACTGCATCCGGTTGGACTGGAAGCTGACCCCAACATAATTGAGAAAGGGCTAGGCGGATAATGATACGTAATAATTGAAAGTAAGTGTACAATGAGAGATACCTCGACATAAAGGGCTAAGAAGGAACATGGGTGGTTTTTAGTCAGTAGAAGTCTGAGACTCCCATTCGCTCTGCCCAAGAGTGGGAGGGGTTATTTGATGATTTCCCACCCCTCAAAAAAAAAAGTGTATACTGTGTAAGAGAGAACACCTAACGATATAAATCTTCATCAAAGCTAAGTATAGACGTAAATTATTAAATGAATGCATGTTTTACTGGAAACTATGATCCGGGGATTTGTGTATATTTTGTAGTTGTATAAAGAGAATAAACCTGGATACTGGTTAACCGCAGACTAAACCGCGGTCTACCTATCTCTGCATAACTTCTGAAACTGATCCTTACTAGGTAATGTAATCAAAGGGGATAGAACCGATGTGGAATATCAACATGCGCGCCATTTTGCTTTTTTTCCAAAATCGCGGCTCACGATGAAAGTGGTATGTATGGATAAAAGATAAAAGGACATCTAGACGAACAACAAATGTCCAGTTACACGGTACCCCAAAGTGTCACGTTTCCGAGATATTTGAAGGTATACATCGACAAATGAGTAAAAAATAGACTTTTTACGTGTAAAGGCGTTAAATTGTATCCAAATAATCGTTCCCAGCTTGATTAAAATTATGCGCACGAGAAAATCGCTTCGCATCGCAATGATACGCCATTATGTCAAGACTAATTTTCTTGTGCTCCTAGTAGTATGCAATATACCTACTCTCTTTCAATAAACAATAATAATAAAAATCAACGCCTATAGACACGTAAAAGGTCTATTTTTTTTATGTGGTCATTGTACTCATTTGTCGATCTTTACCTTAAATATCTCGCTAACGTGATACTTTAGGCTACCATGTTATTTGACATTTTTTGTTCGTCTAGGTGTCCTCTACCCATACATACTAATTTCATTGTGGGCCATGATTCCTAAAAAAAAATGGCGGTGTGTCGATATACCAGCTTCCATACAAAAACATTCAAACCCTTTAAAAGTCCAATTGTGTTGTCTTTTTACCCGACTGCGGCGAAGCCCAAAAGGAGGGTTATGTGTTTGGCGTGTATGTATGTATGTCCTTTTCTTTGTTCCCTCATAACTCCTAAACGGATGATGGAATTCGAATAAAATATACTTCGTTAGATTCGTCTTGATGGCGCGAGTGTCACTGGCTACATTAAAATTAAAAAAACAAAGAAATTTGAGAAAAAAAATCATTACCATCGAGTAGGGTATCAAAATGAAGGGTTTTAAAAGGAGATTACAAAAATATATGACGCTTATATGTTTCAAAGTCACAAAACTTATGAACAAACACAAAAGTTAAATCATCTGCGAAGAATTAAACGCGACCAACGAAAGAACCAACACAAAAGAACAAAAAAATTGGAAATAAAAAAAAGTAGTAAAAACTAAAAAAAACCGACTGAAAAAATTGAACTGAAACAAAACTTGGAAGCAGGCGGGGTTCATTTGAATATTAAATTATGAAATGAAAATAGAATGGACCCCGCCTGCTTCCAAGTTTTGTTTAATTTAAAATGTGCTTGTTTTTGCTTTTCAGTTATTAAGTCGGGTTTTTTAGTTTTTTAACTACTTTTTGCGAATGCTGTCCTTTTCGCAACGACTGAGCATGTTTTATTCCCAGATCGGGCAAAGTCTAATAATATTATTGGGTTTATCCATCGAAAATTTCTCAATAGCTGCCACGGAGTCTGGATTTGTGCCCAGTTGCTGGCAATACTACATGATGACCCCTATTACATTAACCTTAAATCTGGCAATATGTAGGTGTACGTTTAGGTACATTTCCGCAATAATCCTTGGGGATTACAGGTGTGATGTAATGTTATCTGTCCTTTTCACAAAGATCAGTAACTACTGTATAGTCCAGTCAAATTAGACAAAAAAAGGGTAAGGTTACATTTATTCACACTAAGCTGAAAATTGGTAGGATTGTTTAAAACAGCAATATAAATTATATGTAAAAAGACCCCATCGATCCAACGGGAAAAAAGTTACTCGGGGCCATAAAAACGGGTTTTTCGCGAATATCAGCAAGACGGTAAGATTTATCATAAAATTTGCCGAGACAGAATTGTAGATCAGATAATAATATAAAAAAATGTCAAAACACTTTTATATCTAAGAGCCACCGTTTTTAAAATATACACTTCTGGACACATCTATTGGCCCACCTTAGAGTTTAGGTTTCGATGGCCCCTACCGAAATATGATTGCTAGATTGAACAAAAACTGTTGATGCAGTTTTAAACCTGATACATTTTACCATCTTTTTCGATCGTATTGTTTTAAATTTGAATTCAGAATACCATACGACATGGAGCTACGCCTAACAAGTCGGATATGCGCCTTGTTAAAGGCAATTGATTTTTGAATAAAAAACATGTTTTATCAAATAAAGGTTTAATTTAATAACGCGTGTTGCCTCCATGGGCATCTACCACAGCTCTCATACGATTAGGCATAGAGTTTATCAACCGCTGTATGAAATTTTGAGGGATCATCTCCCATTCCTCTTCTATGGCAGTTTTCAACTCCTGCATCGTCTGGGCAACTGGCTGACGAGCCCTAACACGTCTTTTTAGCTCGTCCCACATGTGCTCAATGGGGTTCATGTCTGGGCTTCTGGCTGGCCAGTCCATAACTGTGATGTTCATATCCCGAAGATATTCCCTGACGATGCCGGCCACATGGGCTCTTGCATTATCATGCATAAAAAGGAAATTTGGGCCCACATAGTCCGCGTATGGTATCACGTGAGGTTCTAAGCACTCACGAATGTACCTTTCAGCATTTAATGTTGGCAGCCGTGGTCCTGTAACAACCTCAAGTTGAGTTTTGCCACTCGCGGATATACCGCCCCAGACAGTCCATGAGCCACCGCCATAAGCAACCCTCTCTTCAAAGCAGCATTGTGCGAAACGCTCTCCCTTACGTCGGTAGACCTTCTTCCTTCCATCATTGCCATGTAACACAATTTTAGACTCATCAGAAAAGAGTACACGGCTCCAATCTTGCTGTGTCCAATTTAAATGACTGCGTGCGAAATGAAGGCGCGCTGTTCGGTGGGCTCGCGTTAGTTTGGGCCCATTAGCTGGCTTGTGTGGTACCATATCGCGTTCTTTTAACCTTCTCCGAACAGTTCGAGCGCTCACAGATAGGTTTAAGAACAACTTTATTTCTCATAAGAATTACATAGATAATTCACTTACTGAGAAACACACTACAATTAAAATTTATAATAAGAGCGCACAGATTATGTGGGTACACAGATAAATACACCTCAACTCGAACATAAGTTTAACAAAACACAACAACATGGACATCGTTTGATTATTACTGGATGTGGCATTGTTAGCATAGTCTGTTATGAGCAAGTTTGTTACCATTTTGTTTTTAGTTTATTGTGTTATTTATTTTTTGGTACATACATGATTTATAATATATTTGTATATACAGGGTGTAAATTAACCCTTCACACATACGTCAACCAAGCATTCTATACATAAAACTAAGTACCTACCCCTACGCAAAAATTTTAGTTGGGAATCTTCCTTTTTTTGGGGGCAAAACTCAATGTAATACTCTTATAAAATTGTGCTAGTGGATGCTTTGAATAGTAAACGGGTCATGGAGGTAATTTAAGTAAAGTTATAACCTGAACAACTAGTATTTACAAAAACAGCTGTGCAGAAGTTGGAATTTTGACCAATATCTCCGTAACTAGGGGGTTCCCAGGTATGATCTAGAACCAAAAAATGATCGCAGTGGTGGGGAGAACAAGTGCCCTTCGTTTGCGTTAAGGGTACTTTTACACCCTTTATAGGGTGTCTACTTGTCTAGCGCCATTGTTTTCTAAGCTGGATAGATATTGAAACAATACTGGTTTTAGACGTCATGGTAGGCCACCTGAGTATCAATATGTTTTTTCGTGTAATAACAATTGCAGCTATGAGACCTTCATAAAAAAAAATAGGTTATTTCACAAAAAAAATCTGTGTACCTGTATCGCTCTGACGCTTTTCCACACTAGCATGTTAATAAAACAATACTGCTATCAAACGTCGTAGTAACCCCATAGGACTGACACCACCACCACCACCAAACGTATGTACAGTTCACATCAATAAAAATCAAGTCACCGTTACTCAAAAACAAAATCAAAGTTGTAAGGTGAAGTGGCAATGTTTTATAATCGCTATTAAAATACGCTGTTTATTGTTTCGTCGGCCGGTATTTACGGTCGGCACGTTTCGGTAGCTTTTGAGGTCGGCTATACTTTTATTTACGGGCGGCCGATAGTCTCACGCGAGATTGTGATCGGTTCCAATCGATATAACAGTTTGGGGTTTTAAGGTATCGAATGCAATGTTTGGGTGTAGGATATTAAATTAATCTATACGTAAATTTGTCGGCACGGTTGGCGCAGTGGCTCAAGCAATAGAATGCTGCGCTGCGTGTCGCGGGTTCGATTCCCGCACGGAGAAAATATTTGTATGACCTACAGATAGTTGTTCCGGGTATTGTATTTGTGTATATGAGTTTAAATGTTTGTGAACGCACCCACGATACAGGAGAAATTCCTAGTGTGGAGCATCGTTAAATATAAAAAAATAAATTAAAAAAATATTCAAGTCACTTCATTTTGGACTTAAAATTGTCTGTCTCTCTTATTACAGCTAATATCGATTTGACGGGACTTTATTTTGGGTTTTTACTTCCAGTGCTTTTTTATTTGCCAATTTCATTGTCGCTGTTTTAATGATTACTTTATGCCTACATAAATACACTTGCTGTTATACGTCATCCATCTATGACGGGAATCACAACTGTTTCTCTTAAACACAGGTTACTTTGTAACCTCTCTAGGAGAGCAGTGCGGCACCCACTAAAAAGTAACTTTTGTTTTCTCTGTAATTTAAATATATGAAATTTGAAATCTTAGAGTAAGACAAAATTGTATTGTAAATAAACATTATTATTATTATTTCACATCGTTGGTGCTGACGTAAAATAACTAGGTATTTAATTTCGAATTAAAAACATGTAGTTTAAAAAGTATGTTCTCCAGTAAATTATTTTTAAGATCCATAAAACTTAAAATATCATCCTTGCAAACGCTCGTTGTATATCAAATGTCACCTGGAATGTCTTCCAGACCAGACCAGACGTCATAGGCGTACTGGAATGACATGCCGTTAAATTAAGAATCAAATAGACATCTCATTAAATCCAAAATACCTATCTACGTAAGTACTAGATTTAGCCCATTGCTTCGCTCACGTGTTTTCTACATATTAATATACCGGACCGTGGTAGAAAAAAGTATCGTATGTAGAAATCTAGATCAGGTTAAAATCACACCTTTTTTTTGGAGGTTTTGAGTCGTCACGTGACTCCTCAGGCTTTGGGCGGAGCAGAAGGGAGTGTCAGACTTCTACTGACTAAAACCACCCATGTTCCTTCTTAGCCCTTTGTGTCCGGGGCTGCGGTTTGTTTGAAGAGGTAATTTCAAACAAACCGCAGCCCCGCAAACGCCCGCAGCCCCGACAGGTGAAAATCACACCTTGATGCGAAAATAAATAATTCTGTCAACTTATACAGAACCAACATTCAATGTAGAATACATAAGGAGCGTTCGCTACGCTTGAAGGGTTAATTTCTCATGTTGAACAGTTAAGTTAATAACAATATCGAAAATAATGCTATATTGAGAAGGTTTGTTAATTTGTTATTTTATTGTACGTTATGGAGGGGTCATGACCCCATTGACCCCACCTTCGAATCCGTTAACTGGTTAAGCTGTGACAAACTTGCAGACAGACAGAGTTACTTTACATTTATATTCTTTAGCGTACGGAGTTAGATGATTATTTTGTAAGTAAGTAGTATATTTTTAAAATTTCACCCTCGAATATGCGTGTTTAATTCAAACGTCAGTTGCAGTTTGACGTCAAAGGACTTTGACTTCTTTGATCAAAATAAAATCAGGTAAAAAATATGAAAACACGAACAATTTATTCGACTTGCTTTTTTGACTAGCTAGCCGCCCCTGCTTCGCGTGGTTTTTACGTCTCGGTAAAACAAGTACATTAATATCTAAGTTTGTTTCATGTTTGTTCCACCTCTGGGCAAAAGACCTCTTCTTCGATCAAGTTTCTTTCCTGACCAAAATTATGAATTTATTATAACTACCCCTCAGATCAAAACTACCCATAAATTATCCTCGTAGAATAAATTCTGTCATACTAAAAACCGAATAGGGGATCAGACTGAGTCAAAAAAATATGAGTTTAATTAGTCTGTCAGTTAGATTATCGAAAAATATTGGATACGTGTGTTTTGTTTCATCAAATTAATCAAAATTGACGAAGATAAGATGTGGTTGTGACGTCATTTGTAGGTAAAAAATTTACTATCATATGACGTTTTCGAAGAGTTCACGAGTTTTCGAAGCACTGTATTGTCTTAATTTTTTGTTTATGTGAAAAAAGAAAAAATACGTGTCCAATATTTTTTGGAAATCTATGTGACGGACGAATAAGTTTTTTTTGTCCGATCCCCTATTGTATAGTAAATATTTTAAAACAAATAAGCAGTCTTACAAACAGATACGAAAACCCTTTTCATAATATTTAATATAGATTTAATATTCCTCAAAGAAAAACGCTTCACCATTTTCCTACACTACTGGAACATTCTACAAATAAACAGTCAAACTGACATCTGTCAACGAAATTTGAATTCGGAACGTCAGCTGCACTTTGACGTCATAGGCTTGCAGTGGCAACTCGACAAATTGCGATGCAGACGTACATACAAGTCAAGTCATTGCATAAATAAATTACCTATGATTTTATACGACTATCGAAATTTAAATGTGCCTTACTTCGTTTGGAATAGGGTTGCTAGTGGGTTGCTTTCAGAGGTAAAATAGTCGTAAATGAACTGTATAATTAAAGATGCCGATTAGACAGCGCGCGTATTTGGCAGACATACGCGCTTGAAATAGAGAAATGAATTTTCTTTTGATTTATTTATAACTGGCGTTTAGTTTATCGTTGCAAGTATATATGAGATAGTGAAGTAACGGTTTCTCTCGACAAGACTTTAAAACCCTTTTGATGTTGGGTTTATTGAATACTAACAGACGTCACGCGGTTTCACCCGCGTAGTTCCCGTTTTCGTGGGAATACAGGGATAAAAAGTAGCCTATATCACCCGGGGATAGTGTAGCTTCCCAACGGTGAAAGAATTTTTCAAATCGGTCCAGTAGTTTCGGAGCCTATTCGTTACAAACAAACAAACAAATCTTTCCTCTTTATAATATTAGTGAAGATAACTGTGGTTTAGAAGATTAACTTAGTAGCAAGGTTTATAGTTTTATTGACATAATTTAATTGTTTTCTATCTAAAGATAATGACCCCTATTTTTGACTTAATTTATATTAGGTTTTATCTGTATTCCACAATCATAACATCACATCTGAAATCCCCGAGATGTTAGGTAGAAGTGTATCTACCTATTAGTATAAATCCCCGAGATGTTAGGTAGAACTGTATCTACCTATTAGTATAATAGTAGATATATTTCTCTTATTATGTTTGTGTGAGCAGCGGTGGCTGCCCCGACTTACGAACAGTAGGTCGTGGGTTCGAACCCAAGCAGGCATTACTTTGTGTAATTTATTTCATCACTGCTGCTCTCAAAACGGTGAAGGAAAACATCGTGAGGAAACCGAAAGATCTTAGAACCAAAAAATTCGGACACATGTGTCGTCTACCAATCCGCACTGGGCCCGCGTGGTAGATTTTAGCCCATTCCCTTTCAAAGATAGGGGGCCTGTGTTCCAGCAGTGGGGGCATTAATAGGCTGTTGATGATGATGATGATGATGTTTATGTCCTTCTCCCACCAATGGGGCACAAATCTGGACTCCGTGGATGGATGTTATTGAAATATTCGTAACGGAAAAACTTAATAGCATTTTGCATTGTTAGCAGTTAGTAAGTTGTTTTTTTTTTTTGGCGCTCGGGCCCGCTCGGGCAGAGCGAAAGGGAGTGTCAGACTTCTACTGACTAAAAAACACCCATGTTCCTTCTGAGCCCTATATGTCGAGGCCGCGGTAACTTGTGAACAACCCGCAGCCCCGACGGGGTTGTTAGCAGTCTGCGATCCATAATTAGATTTTTAAAAATGTGTCCCATTCCAGGTCTATACTTAGTATATCCTGTCGGGGCTGCGGGTTATTCGAAAGAGATACCGCGGCCTCGACACAAAGGGCCAAGAAGGAACATGAGTGGTTTTTAGTCAGTAGAAGTCTGACGCTCCCTTTCGCTCTGCCCAGAGCGGGAGGGGTTAAATATGATGATTTACCAAACCCAAAAAAAAATTGAATGTCTATAGTAAATCGTCATAGCATACACACACTTAAATAGAGTTACTTTCGCTTTTATAATTTCGGAGTAAAGTTTTTTTTTAAACGTTGCCCCACATTTGGAATTTCTCCTGTATCGTGGGTGCGTTCACAAACATTTAAACTCACACACACAAAAAAACAGACCCGGAACATCTATCTGTAGGTCATACAAATATTTGTTCCGTGTGGGGATGGAACCCGCGACACGCAGCGCAGCAGTCCATTGCTTGTGCCACTGCGCCAACCGTGCCATCCACGATCAACGCGATCATCAGATTAAGGCGCACTTACTTAGGTTGGTCCGTGGATGGGTGATCCCCCTTTATATAACATGTTTCCTCTGTGCCTCGGAAAGAAAAATCAAATCAAAGCACCAACCGTGCCGATACACCTTGAAAAATAAACACTAAGTTGTTTAATGATATTATTGTGTTTGTTGCGCTTAACATACCCCATACAGTGCAAAGCAGCCTTACATGGGCGTTACCCTACGTCATCCGAACCGGAATACCTACCTACAGACAGCCCTGTACAAATATAGGTTCAAACTTTTCTTCCACCAAACTCCCTTGTGTTATTTCTAGCACTTTAATTAACAAATGCGAGCAGTGGTGGCCCAGTGGTGGCGGCCTCGACTTACGAACTGTGAGTCGTGGGTTCGAATCCAGTCAGGCGCATTACTTTGTGTAATTTATTTCAACACCACTGCTCTCAAAACGGTGAAGGAAAACATCGTGAGGAAACCGGCATGTCTTAGAATCAAAAAAATCGAAGACATGTGACATCTACCAATCCGCACTGGGCACGCGTGGTGGATTATAGCCCATCCCTCTCCTAGAGAGGAGGCCTGAATCCCTGCAGTGGGAACATTATAGGCTGATGATGATGATGATGAATTAACAAATCCTTTGAGTTTTCCGTTGCAGAAAAAAAGAAAAAAACATTGTAAAAAAACTGCACTGCAAGACATGTCTTCTTAGAGTTCCGTAACCAAATGATGGATGGTGTTCATTTAGCAAATAGCTTTTGCCCAAACAATTTTCCTTTTTTTTTCAACTAGTTAGGGTCGGTGTTTAATAACCAAACAAACTCAGAGATCAGTCTCTTTTAAGGTTCAGACAAAATCTTGGTCAAATCACATGAGGACTATAATACAGATTACTTGAGATGGTCTTTTGAAGAAAGGACCACACAGATTTGAGTGGACCCGTCGAGTCAGTGTAAGAAAAGGAAGAAACACGACATCGACGTCGACAATAAAATTTAGTATTAAGGGGTATTGCCCGACTAAAAGAATATGATTCTGGGTAGTTCGTCAGTTTGATTATCGAAAAATATTGGATACGTGTTTTTTATTTTTATCAAAATTACGATAATAAAACGCGTAATAGATCATAAGTTAGGGCTTTTGACGTCACTACGTGGTTAAAAATGTAGTGCGATGTGATTTCACACGAGTTTTCGAAGCACTGTATCATCTTCCTTTTTCTGTTTACGTGATAAAAGAAAAAATATGTGTGCAATACTTATTAGTCCTGTATCGTGGTCGTAAGTCTACCTGACGGACTAATTAGTTTTTGTTTTGTCAACTAACCTATTACATACCTAAGTCTATCTTATCAAACATCCTCTGTCTATCTCAAGGCCTGACCGTCATTGATGTCCCCCAACTACGCCCTAAACCAAGGATGGAACTCCACAGGTGGTAGGTTTAACTCTCAAAGCAGTATACGTTTCAATAATGCGGAACCTCGTGAGTAAGAACCGCACTTTGCCGGGCTTTTCACTTCATACATTTTATTTTCAATGTAGGTAATTAATACTCAGATATTCTTTTAATCATCTTGTTTATATGTAGAGAAATAGCAAAAAGAAGTGATTTTAAATGTTGTACATTAATGTTCCCGTTGACAACTTCAGGAAGACTCAGTGGTTAGTAATCATTATTTTCAGTAATAAATTGTATTTTCTACTGATAGTACACGACATGGTAATGATTGTAAATAATGGAATTTCATGTCATTCTGACGGAATTGGCTTACATTCAAATGGTTTTGGAAAAACAAGGATAATTATATCTTTGAAATTCTATTAGTTACAGCAGGTAGTTTACTCATGCAGGTATTTTGATCAACCTGGTAGATGGTAGGTAAGTAGTCATTGCCCCATTTTATGAACATCCTAAATGCACAATTAGTAGGTTTTAGTATTTTTTCTTTTTTCACTTAAACAAAAGATGAAGACGATACAGTGCTTCGAAAAGTCGTGTCAAGCCGTGTGACGTCACAAGGTTAGTACTCTTTTACCCACAAAGTGACGTCAAAAGCCCCCACTCACGATCTTTGACACGTTTTATTTTCGTAAATACTGATTAATTTGATAAAACAAAAAACACGTATCTAATATTTTTCGATAATCTAACAGACGGACAAATTAGGTTCTTTTGGTGAAAGCTTTTCTATTAAAGCAAGATCAGCTCCTATTTAATTCCAATTGGCGTATATTTCTGGAATAAAGTAACGCTATTTGTAAATAGAAATGTGTTCTGGTGCCTTTTTTCCTTTTTTTTTCTATAATTATTTTGTTTGTCTCCTTATTATTGTTTATTACTAAAATCTATGGAAATACATTGTTTCCAGTTTTAAAAAAAAAATAAAAAAAAATAATAATAATAATATTCCACAACTATCACACAACGCCATCTAGTCCCAAGCTAAGCAGAGCTTGTGTTATGGGTACTAGACAACTGATAAACATACTTATATATTTCTAAATACATACATATTATAGATAAATTACACCCAGACACAGAACAAATGATCGTGCTCATCACACAAACATTTGTCCTGGGTGGGAATCGAACCCACGACCTCCGCCAATAAAACTTCTTCAGATGCGCAAAGATGAAAAACATGGCACCTGAAACTTTTAACATTACCTCGAACAGAATTTTAAAGTTGATCGAAACGGATACAATATTCTGTAGCCGTTGTGCAGTTTCTAGAAAAACATGTTTTCTAGACTAACTTTTCAGAATAAAAATTTAAGTTTCATTTGAAAATTGCCTGAAGGATTAACATAATGTAGAATCGACTTTTTGGTTATGAACACTTTACGCAAGTGTCTGAAAAGTGTATGAAATTAAGATGGAATTAAGGATACGATGGAATTTAACGGCACGGTTGGCGCAGTGGCTGAGCGACTGGACTGCAGCGCTGCGTGTCGCGGGTTCGATCCCCGCACGGAACAAATTTTTGTATGGCCTGCAAATAGTTGTTCTGGGACTGGGCATTTGTGTATGTGAGTTTAAATGTTTGTGAACGCACCCACGATACAGGAGAAATTCCGAGTGCAGGGCAAAGTTAAAAAAAATATATAATAACCTCAAAAGGCTGTATTGCCTGCATTTCCTAGAAAGCACGGTATGGTAGGTATTTACGTAACATTTATACTGCACGCTCTTGCTAGAGCCTTAGTTAAAGAACTTCACAATCTGTCCTATTTTCGAACTACAGGAAATTAGAAAATCCTAACAGCTTACGCAATCCTTATCTTAATATCCCAATTCCCTGTCTTATTTTCTTAATACCACTCTACCAATTAGCAGTTTGCAGTTAATTTAATTAACTTGAACCCGAAGTAGTGCATTCTAAACGTGGTTTAAACCGTTTAATGGGTAACTGTTATCTTTAATGGTTAATGCAAGCTGTTTGATAAGACGCTTTAGTTGACTTAGCGAGGAGTAAGGCTTTAAGGAGATTTGGCGAAGGTGTGTGTGTGTTCATCGCCTGTTGAATAGGGAGAATTTTCTGACTAGACGGGTTTTGTATCTGGGAGGTGTTGTATCCTGTCTGTCGCACGACTACAAGTAAAGCTTTTTTATCCAAAAAGGACAAACTTTTTTAGAACAATTAAGCGGAAATTCCGAAACAGTTTTGGTTAAAATTTATACGAACATTGACTATGACTTTGAGTTAATGGGTAATCTTTGTGACATCAGACTTATCATCACTGATGTCCTAAAAACCATCTGCCAAAGACAACTTACCCACGAAACTTCCACAAAACGTTCATTCATAATAATTATCAAAAAAAAATATACATACCAATCCCAAATTAGACACAGGTAAATTATACTTATACCCCTCCCGCTACCACTCCTTTAATATCCCACTCCCGTATAAAGCCGTTTCCCATTATACCACTAATGTAGCAAACATGTTATTTTGAGAACAGAAGGTGGCTTACCTTTGTACTGAGGTAACAATGTGACCGATATACGACGATATTATGGGAACATGTTGTGTGGCGATAAAAGTTTTGATACTGGATTTTTAGGGTCCGTAGCAAAATAGGTAAACCAGGGGGAGTAAAATGGCCACTTTAGCAGATCATATTAATATGAATTGCGATAATATTTGTAAATGGATCCATTCATTTTACGAATTTGAACGCAATTCATATTATTTTCCTGTTATGATTTGCTAAAGTAACCATTTTAGACCCCCAGAATAGATTCGTCACCTCTGCATGCAAATCAAATCAAATCAAAATATTTTTATTTCACATAGGCCTACATGGGCACTTATAAAACGTCGGTAAAAAGGGGCACGGTTCGGTGCATTGGTCGATTCCTAAGGAGAAGAACCGGCAAGAAACTCCAAAGGTTACTCTTTTAATCTTTTAAAATCATGCACGTCGGTCAGTTCATCCGTTTGTTACAGCGTGAGTGTTTAAATAATAAATCTGAATATAATATTAGTAAAATTACATACCAACCTATCGATGAGCGTTAAAAAGCAATGTTTTATTATATTGTTTGGTGCTACGAAATTTTTTCTTCGGGGTCCGATTTTCACTTAACCCGTTTCTTACTAACAGAGTTAAGTACATTATACGACTATCATCATATCAATTTTGTTAAATTTATGTGTCATCAACAGTATAGTGTAGCAGTATTTTGTAATATCAAGGAACAAAAAAATAAAAAATTGAGTATGTTTGATCAAGACTTACGTCCCCTTTTTTCTTATTGAACCATGCTTTGGTTGACCATAAAAAAAACACACCCAAACGTTTCTTTTTCAATAGGGTATCAAAAAAAAAATACGCATCCAATATTTTTCGATAATCTAACAGACTGACTAATTAGAATCACATTTTTTTAAGTCAATAAACATCCCTATTGAATCAGTAAATTACCAGATCATTTTGTAACTAAACATTGTCTTACAGAACATTGTAGCGTTGACTAGTACGAGGATATCGGTTGTTATGTAAAGACCAACTGGCCCACTGACAGCTGACCATTATTAACTGGTCAACTGTCAATAATAGTGTGTATTTATTTCTTTATTGACAAAGTATTTGTTTTGTGTGACTAGTTACGGTGTAGCTTTTACGGATATTTCGAAAGTATGCCCACCAGTCTTACCAAAGGGATGTGTCAGTAAGTGGGTAAGTAAGACTAGGCAGATAATAAATAGGTTTATTGTAGAAACTTAAAAATCAAATCAAATCAGGTTATTGCTTACATGTTGTACATGAGTTGGAATAGTTTTAGAGGTATCAAACATGCACCCTGTGAGGACACTGCAAAACAAATACAAATCAAATCGAATTAATAACATTTCATATTATCATAATTAGCTTGTCACGTTTTACAAAATTATCAAAATTATGAAAGATATAAGTACAGTATTAATTATATCAAATCAAAATAAAATCCAAACTCAAAATAAATAGAATTATTCAATTATTTTATATAAAATGTAAAATTTTCGGGCATAAAACTCAAATTATTTTCGCCCAGAAAAACGTGTTTTTTTTTTCAGATTCGGTTTGCTTGTACAGAGGTATGACGAATGACGGGCTCGCCCGTTCTGGGCACAAAACGTGTCAAAGCTGAATTCCAGTTGAATTTGAGGGACTCTGACACTTTTGTCAATTAACTGGTGTGTCGGTAAAAAATTGCTGACATTCTAGAGATGTTTCGAATGGAATTTTGTTAAACCCCTATGTAATGATTCACATAGGGGTTTAATCAAATTCCATTTCACTTTGTTTCGACTTATACAGGGTGTAACCCTTCACACATACGTCAACCAAGCATTCTGTACATCAAACTAAGTACCTCTACGCAAAAATTGTAGTTGGTACTACTACGTAGTGATAGTGAGCTTATTTCCATCAACCGGGCGTAAATACCCTATGGCAGCCACTGAAAAAATCCTAATGTAAGAAACCTGGGTATCCCACTCAGGGCATGATGCCCTGAGTGGGATACCCACGCAGTCAAATCCATAAACACTCCCATATCATCGGCACGATTCTTAAGCGCTGACCTTCGCCTGCGCAAAAGTGAAATATTGGGTCCCTTTGGTGGTTTGAAGTAAGGCGCGGGGGCGGGGAAAGTGCAGTGATTGGCCCGTAGCGCATCGCGTCATAGCCGACACTCGGGATTTATTATTTGCTCCTGCTGCACGTACCTCTCGACGAATAAATAATAAACGGGTGTGCGTATTATTTGTCATAAGTGTATGATGCGCACAGCGATATCTTTATCCGGTATCAGTACCACTATCATAAAACCAAGCCGGTATTTGTAAGCTTCACACATAACGCAGCAAAATCATTAAACCCTACTCAATCACCAAAAAACCAACAATCCGTTTATCTCCTATCAAACAATA
This sequence comes from Diarsia rubi, assembly GCA_932274075.1. NCBI lineage: Eukaryota > Metazoa > Arthropoda > Insecta > Lepidoptera > Noctuidae > Diarsia > Diarsia rubi. The sequence continues at coordinate 2,164,741 of OW026437.1, read as the reverse complement.
AAAACCACGAACCACAGAAAGTCACTATCTCAAATTATTCAGCATCCACACAATCATTTATCAAACCTACCCCCAGATCTCCCGTTATCTTCAACCCTTATCAACCCTTTGATAGTAGCCACTGTTAATTGACGTGATTTTGCACTAGGTCGGCAAATGGTCCTTTGTAAATTAGTTGGATTAATTTTAAAAGCTTTGACCTTGAGACGTTGAGGTGGAAATTACAGTGTTGTAATCAAAGGTAGTCAATGTTTAAGCAAATATAAAATTTTGAGTACTATTTGTTGGATTGAGTCAAATTTTTGTTGAAATAATTCTTCCTCAAGTTGTCTTTAAAATGTCTCACATTTTTCAGTCAATAATAGGGTAGTTAACTGACTAAAAAAAATATGGTTCTGTGTAGTCCGTCTTTTAGATTATCGAAAAATATTGGATACGTGTTTTTTATTTCATCAAATTAATAAAAAATACGAAAATGAGACGTGTCAAACATGTGTGTGAGTGGGGGGCTGGTGACGTCACTTTCTGGTAAAAAATGTACGAAAATGTAACGTCGCGTGATTTTACGAAGGACTGAGTTCTTTATGGGGTTTAGGTTTCCGCTCTTAGTCCTTGAAATGGACCATTGTACGTGAGCCATGATGGCCGATTACTCCTTCCCGGTTTCCTCAGGGTCTCCTCACGAATCTTGGTAACGCCTGTGCACTCAAGGAGCACATGCGCCACCATTTCCTCCATGCATGCTCTGCACAGGGGACTGTCAGTTTATTCAGTGAACAGTGTCCAGTGATGGTCCCCGCCACCAGACGCAGGTTATCTCTGTCCCGCGCAGAAGGCGAAGGACTATATCGTCTTTATTTATTGTTTACGTGAAAAAAGACAAAATACGTAACTATCTGACGGACTAATTAGATTTTTTTGTCAACTAACATATTTAAGAAATCATTTTCATGGCTGCTGAGTAAGATGGTTCAGTTTCCGATTCAGGCAAAGTATTATTTGTTTGTAATTTCTCAGAAGCAGCTACGAAGACTGGATCGATCCGGTTCCGCGAAAGAATCGGCCCTTTCTATATGAGACTTAAACATACCTGACGAAATATGGGTGTATTTGATTTGATTAGAAAAAAAAATATACAGAAATTTATTATTATTTACCATTTCTTATGATCTAGTCTACTTAAAGTAGAGCCACCTATCTTTAGAACGACCGTGGGAAATACATCCTCACCTTACAAATCCATTGTTCCTCAAAAAAAAAAAATGTAACGAATAAACCCCCTGTCACACGTTTCCAACAAATTACTTATAATTGTAACGCTTTGATATTCAATTTTCAAACATAAATTATTTATAGGACCGTGGAACCTACATTAAACAAAGCAAAGCAATAAAATAATTGATTTGTGATTTCTTAAATCAATTATTTTAATGGTCTTAACGTTTGTTGCATGAATCAATTATGTTTGATACCCTCTTTGTTGTTACAAAGCTTGACTAAATTCTGCAGTAGTGTAATAATAAATGAGGTTGCTGAATGAGGTCCTCTAGCGAGCGTTCTCGAGCACGGAGTATAAGCATAACTAAATACGTAGATTTTAACACACTAATATTAAAAAGAGGAAAGATTGGTATTTTGTGTGTGTATGTTTGTAATGAATAAACTCAAAAACTCTTTAATCATCCTTGAGTATTTGTTTGTACATAATAACAGGGATTATCGACTGGTCTTATGCTTGAACTATTGACCTAATTAGAAACAACTAATTGTGTCCGAAGACCGCTCAGCTGTACCTTTTATTTCTACCGGGTTCAAAGCTACGTCTCAGCTAGAGTTCATTGAAAACAGGTCAGTATTCTTGGTACAAAGACATACCAAACAAGCTAAGGGCTTGTTTACGGAGGCGCGGGGCGACGCGCGGCCCGTGCAGAAGGCTAGTCGCGTGCTATTTTATTCATTTACTGAGAGCCGGGTCCACCGCAACAAAAGCTGCATATTAAACTAAAAGGCGAAAAACCACTTCTGGTAAAATCGTCGTTTGAAATCGTTCCGTTTTCATTCATCGCCATGTGCTTGAATTAAAAATGCAAAACGAGCCGCGCGACGCCCCGCGTCTCCTTAAACAGGCCCTAAGGAAGATATACTTCGGCGACATTTGCGTACGACTAGGATATAACTGTGGATATAACCATGGCAAAGATATAAATAAGCAAAGTTTATAATGGTGTTTCACCTTTTACCTGAGCCCAATCTACTGAATTATGTGCAGGAGGATTATAATTGGATCTTGAGCCAAGATTCACTTGACATGATAAAAACTTTTGCCATGATACTTATTAATTATGTAATTCAATTTATAATTAAGGATCAATTTGGTGTGTTTTACAATAGACAGCTTGATATGAATAAAAAAGGAGTGATCGATGAAGTACGCTGAAAAACATAAAGGAATCAGAACACAATGATGATCGTGTCACTGTTTTGAATAAAATAATTTATTTATTTATAGTTATAATAAAAATATGAAAGAAATACGATGTAAATGATTCTGCGACAAATGTCAGCGAAGCATGGAAGGAAAAGACGTCCTGATTTGACCTTTTTTTTGTTTTTTGGCGGGATGCCGGAGCCGGGCCCATGAGCGGGAGGGGTTATTTGATGATTTTCCATCATCAAATAACCCCTCCCGCTCATGGGCAGAGCGAAGTGTCAGACTTCTACTGAATAAAAACCACCCATGTTCCTTCTTAGCCCTATATGTCGAGGCCGCGGTAATTTGTGAACAACCCGCAGCCCCGACGGGCGTCGGCCCTTGCAGGCCTCTCCCATGTCCTGATTTAACCTTAAGTGATGATATGATGATGATGATGATGATATATGATGATGTTGAAAATGAATAAGAATAAGCACAATTAAAGGAATTTCAGAGCCTAACCGTTTTTTATTTATTTATTTTTTTGCGGCAAAAATGAAAATGCAGAAATGCCTAACGCATACCGCACCGTCCGGGGAGACGGTGCGGTTAAGTAGGGCTTGCACCCACTAAAAAACACCACCGTGACCCTACTGTCGCCCTGTTGGATGGGCCGCGAGAACTGCCTCCGGGCTCCAAGCTCCTTTGGCAATGTCCGGGCTCACCTGAGACATCGCCACCACTCATGAGGGCCGTGCTATGCGACGATGATAGACTCCCCGATATATCGCCCACTGGCACCTCCTATAGCAGCATCAGGCGCCATGGCGCCTGCTCCGCCACCCTGTCCTCCTGAGCCTAACCTAACCTAACCCAACCCTAAACACTGGATACGTTACGTCACAAATCTTAGCTTAGCCAAAAATCCTAACAAAGAAACCTTCCATCTCCCACCTGTCATTATAAGCCATTTCTACAGAATAGTGTAACTCCGTTTATGCCCTCTCAGAGGCGACATTATTTACGATTTGTTTTCGTCCAAAACGTATTCAATGCTTATTTTGTTAGCACGTCTATAAACTGCGGACTTGGCAACCGACTAATGTTTTCATGAAATTACAAAAAAAATCGGATGTTTACGGTTTGTAGGAGAAAAAAAAGAATCTGCGGAAATGTTTTGATGTTCAATTAGAAAAACTAATTTGCTTAATGTATTAACAACGTAAACATTACGCCTAATATTGAAAATCATAGTAGAGACACCCACATGTTGCCACGTATTAAGAGGTGCCTTTCCCATTATCTATGCACAAATCCAGAGTCAAGACTGAGAAATTGGTTTCTGAAAACACACAAAAAAAAACAACGCCTCACTGGTATATTAAAATTTTGTTTAAAAAATAATTAGCTTGCCATCAACGGACCTTAGAGTAATCAAAATTTTCGTTTTATTAGCTAAGTAAAAAGTTGTCCTAAATTATCTTTTCCTAAATCCAACTAATCAAATTAACTAAGCAATTGGCATGGTCATCTAATTAGTATTTATTTTTGCCATCAATTCGAGAACAAGAGTTCATTTTATTAAATACACAAAATGAAAGCTAAGCCAACTCCATTTTAATAAGTGAAGAAACTCGTCGATGCTATAGTCTATGTCTGCAATATTCCACTAGCGAGATGGAGTCCTACAAGGCACTACATTGCGCCCGTGTCTGAGACAAACTTCTTGAAAGTCTTGAGAGCCAGTAATTTCCGCGGCTCTTGTATTCTTCAAGCCGGAACACGGCAATGTAGCTCAGTGGCAGAAATAGGAATAGAGGTACTTTTCCGGATGGAGTACTTTACGAGGAGTTACGAATAAACTATTTTACAAGAAATTTTATTACTGGGTGTTAAAATGATTGAAGATGATAAAATAAGTTTGTGCAGTCATGAACACCAAGATATATAAACTTATCAACGTTTAGAAGCAAATTTCGCCGACTGTATTGAATTCATTTTCTGGTTACGCAACGAAACTAATATTTCGAAATCCACATTATCATAAAGTAGGTCATAACTCAAATAGTTATAATATTAAGTTTAAAAATATAAGTAATCAGAAATAATGCCCAATGTTGCTTATTTGTGTATAATCTAGTCGAGTTTTTTTTTACTAAGTAAATACAATTTCATTTTCAATATTAACTTTGTAATCAAATATTAATTGTTGCTCTTTAATTAGGTATCACTCTTAGATGAAGGCCGCTTCCACCGTATAAACAGTTAATTCATCGCTTTTCACAAATACTCATCGCTCATACTTTATTCGACAACTCCAAAGCATTCGCAAAACCAATAAATCAATAACATCGAATAAACTGCAACCATCAAAACGAAATCGGAAACACGCCACAGTACAAAACATATTACGTAAATCAACTCAGAACATTTATCCAAATTGGTCTATAAAGGGAACCCGCAATGCACCAATCGTTCGCAACCAATATTACTATTATACAAAGTATACTTTCTTGGAGTATTTTTCCATAATTTATTGTCAATACACCTTTGTTTTAACTTTGTAAATTGTTCTTTTATAAAAGATGTTTAATGATAGCGTGGAGGAAAGAACATTGCCTGCCAAGATAACGTCGTATCTTTTATTTAAAGGGAAACCAATATTGTGTAATGTTTAAGCATCATGTTTCAAAAATAATTTCGAAGTTATAAGTAAATAAGAATAAAAGTGCTCAATGTTCTGCAGGGCCTTTTTATCTGATGCGGCGAAGCCCAAAAGGAGGGTTATGTGTTTGACCTCTATGTATGTTTGTATGTATGTATGTAGGAGTATATTATGTATGTATGTATGTCCGTTTCTTTGTTCCCTCATAACTCCTTAACGGATGGCCGGATTTGGATGGGCTAGACGTCGTTAGATTCGTCTTGGTGACATAAAATTGAACGAAATAATAATACATTGAATTCTAATTCAATCCTTTCAGCAAAACTAATATTTGTAACACCGACTTCAATGGTAGGACAGAGTTCAATTAAAATCTATGCTAAGACCTTTATACCTGTGTTCACAAATAAAGATGATTTGATTTGAAAAAAACAGAAAATTTGCAGATTTTGGAGGCCATAATCGTGGAGTTCGACATTTTTTTTTCTTCCGTTACTATCGAGTACGCCGTAGGGTATCAAAATGGAGGGTTTTAAAAGGAGATAACAATAATAATATATGCAACTTATATGTTTTAGTGACATTCAATGCGATTATAAATGTCCCTAAATAAAAAAAGAAGAAAAAAAAATGTTTAATCGTCTGCGACATATTTTACGTGACTAACTAAAAAGCTGAAAATAACTAAAGTAGTTAAATAACTAAAACACCCGACAAAAAAAGCAGGCGGGGTCCATACTATTCTATTTTCATCATTTTATTTTCCGGGTTTCCGGGTTTTTTAGTTATTTAATTTTATCGTACCAACCAGGTATCAGAATTTTCATGACTTGACTTTATCAGGATGCCGTCAACAAACAGTTCTCAGACATCCTGGTTTGGCTGCGGGATGTTGTAAGAGATACCGCGGCCTTGACATATAGGGCTAAGAAGGAACATGGGTGGTTTTTAGTCAGTAGAAGTCTGACACTCCCTTTCGCTCTGCCCAAGAGCAGGAGAGAGAGTCAAAACAAACTTACATTTGCAGTTTTAAGACCTGCACTCCTATACATTATTTAATACAAGTACATTTTATAAGTTGGTCGACTATTACTAGTAAACTTGTAAAGTCTGCTTAGCTGTGATAGTTTTCCTTTTATTTTCGTTATATATGCTACTTCCATGATTTTTTTCACACGCCCAACCCGTATTGGTGGTTTAGGTTGGCACACTTGAGACTAATAAACATTTGCACTTTTAAGCTTAATATTTCACAAAGGAATCCCTTAATCGAAAAACTGTTGTGTGTTGCAAACTCGCACTAACATTAGACTTTGCGAGAGAAAAAAGTCATCCCCACTGTAATGTGTACTGCAGATACCAAAAAAAAAAAAAAAAACTATATTTTACTTTAGCACATTGTCAGCGTAACTCATTTATATATTCATGCCAAATTAAAGCTTTCTAGTACTAAGAGTCTTTGAGATATAGTGCGGACGGACATACAGAAAGACAGACAGACGGACATGGCGAAACTATAAGGGTTCTATATTGACTACGGAACCCTAAAATTTGAAAAACAATTCATAGGCCAGATGATATAGTCTCATTTACACCGTAGAGTTACACGATATATAAAAAAAAACACCTTGTTTGAGTAAAACAAAAACTATTGTACTAAATAAGCCCCAAAACTGCAAAACTTCATCCAACAGAACCTTCATGCATACAAAGTAGATGCATTATCACATCCTCATCTGCGAGGCTTCGAAAACCAATCTCATTTGGTTCTACAGTTGATGCAAGCTATTGAAACGCTTACGTCATCCTTCTGACGTCACGTTGAACATTTTCAGGTCATGACATTGTTCCGAGTCGAGCATCCTGAAAATCTAGATAGATTCGAGCTGAAATAGGTATGTCTGAATCTAGGTTGAGGTGTAGTTTCCAAGTTTCCTGGAGTTCTCTGATTTGGGAAGATTGCAGGTGAAATGTTTTGGTTTGTAGCTTTTTTGTGGATGAAGTTTTTAATTTTCTAGAGAAGTTTTATTATGTCCGTTGGTAACAATGTATGTCGTTATTTTTCACTTATTAAATAAATCAGTGATTTGTACGTTTTGTAAATAGACAGATACATTTAAAATAAATCATAGCCGTTTGGAATATTTATCAAAATCTCATAAAACTGGCGATTAAAGCAAAGGCTTTCTACAGAACTCTAAAGTAGAAAATACTGGTAAATTGTATTTTTTCTTAAAAACCTACTCGGCAAAAAGTATGTAATGTTCTTTTCAAATGGCACCTGCCCAAGCTCTTCTATAACTCAGTCCAAAGGTAGCTTCAGCAGAAACGTCGTAATAAAATAGAATATTATCTAGGTTAAAGTTGTTGTTCCCAAGATGGAAGCCGAATAAAGAAGTTAAAAGCATGAAATGTAATAAGTTTTGTTGGAAATGACGTAAAAGTTGAAATAACTATGTACTTTTAGTAAGTACTTGAAGGAAATCGACTGGAAAGTAACCAAATAATGTTGTTGGAGTTCAGGAAAAAGACTGTTGTCTATGTATCTTCTAGACTAATCTAATGGGTGTGTAATTTTTGGACCACAGATTCTACTCTAAGTAACGGACGTCTAACAGGGAATAATGAAAAAAAGCGTGTTGCACGGACCCCAAATAAAATGGGATAAGAGCAGGAAGATGATGAGATATCAAATAAATGGGTGGAATTTTAAACATCAACAACCAAAACATCAACAAACAAAATATCAACACCATTTCAACAGTTTCATTTTACAATGAATCACAACATCATTAGTTTAAAACATAAACGGTTTAAAATGTCAACACTGCAGATGAGCAACGAATACAAAGTAAAAAACTTTCCATATTTCGTGCGTAGTGTCGTTTGTTTTGTCATCTCCAAATTTGAGTTTATCAAATAATTATATTAAGAGCAAATTTCGTTAAGTCGCAGAAGTGTTGATCAAGGGAACAATCTTTGTATTCATGGATAATTTAAAGTGTTGATATTTAGAACTATTTATGTTATAAATTAATGTTATTCGCATTCGTCACTCATCTCAAGTGTTAATATTTTTAACCGTTTATATTTTAAATTAATGATATTGTGATTCATTGTAAAAAAAAACTGTTGATAAGATGGTGTTGATATTTTGTTTGTTGATGTTTTGGTTGTTGATGTTTAGGATCCCACCCCAAAAAAATACCGAATGACGTTATATTGCAGTATTTGTTTAATTAAAATATAAACATTGGACTAGATCATTTCTGAACGGCTCTTTAACCACCAATCAAAGCGGCAAAGTTGGAATCACTACAGACTAAAGCGGCGCTTTTAGTTTCTATGCATCCTATGAATAAACAACTTTGTCTTTGAATGCGGCAGTGTCATCATCTACAAATATTAACATTGCTGTATGTCGTTGTTTCCATTGAGTTACATTGAAATTAGTCGAGTTTGCCATGGATCTTTACAGCTGCGGTTTACAATTTCAGATAAAGCCATTGCACTGCTACTACCAAGCCACGCCATAGATCTCAAGTTAGAACCCAAGGCACGTACTTTTGATTTTTCGGATATATGTGCGTATTGTATAATGATCATTTGCTTCAATTAAGGAAGACATATTGAAGAAACCAGCATGCCTAAAAGATATTTGATGAAGTCATATAAGCCAAGTCAGGCCCACGGGTGTTATGAAAACAATGAAACCAAGTTACTCACTAACCGTACGGTAGAAGAGAAGACTGCTACCAGCAATAGCTTCAATACTTAAAATAACATCAAAATAAACCTTCACTAAGAACCCAGTTTCAGTATTTTATAAAACTCCACCTAACATAACAGTATCGTATAAATAAATAAATACTAACAATAAAAATGTAGGTTACTGAGGTTACTGTTTGTCGTGTACTGTGTAGGTACTTGGAGCTAGATTTATTTGTTTACTAGTTACTGTTTCCAGCAATGGAAACAGTAACTATGGTGTACATTGTGAACAATACTTGTTTACTGTTTTAATAATGTATTTAGAGCTAAAGTATGCTTCCGACGAGCCATTACCTTCTGGTTTCTACGTTACTCTGTGGAAACGTAACGACAAGGCACGAGGATTATTTTAAGGATCGTAACACCCCAGTCGGAGCTGCGGGTCCCGTTGGGGCTGCGGGTAGTTCGCAAGAGATACCGTGGCCTCGACACAAAGGGCTAAGAAGGAACATAGGTGGTTTTTAGTCAGTAGAAGTCTGATACTTCCTTTTGCTCTGCCTAGAGCGGGAGGGGTTATTTGATGATTTCACACCACTCAAAAAAAGGACTCTCCTCACGATTCCGTCCATCTATCCATCATGCCAGAGAAATATTTGTCGACGGCATGTAAACCCAAGTTAGAGACCCAAGGGCGGCATACAAACTCTGACACCAGCTTAGTGTATATCTATAACTTTATTTCATAATATCTTCTGCCTGTAGTTCACGGCTTAGTTTAGGCACCAGTCTCCCACAAATACACATTGTAACTTTTATTATTCAATTTTTTTCTTTTTTTTTCCATTACAAAATTTTTAGTTTTAAGTTGTGTTTGTGGAAGAAAATAAACATTTTTTTTTATTATAACTAAACGATAAACGAAAGATGAAGCACACCTGCTAAAATCCTTACATAGTCCAGTCAATAGGGTAGTTAACTAAAATAATCTAATTAATCCGTCAGATAGATTTCCAAAAAATATTGGGCATTATTTTTTTCTTTTTTCACGTAAGCAAACAATGAAGACGATACAGTGCTTTGAAAACTCGCGTGACGTCATATTCTAAGACATTAGTATGATATTTTTTAGCAGTTAGTGTCGTCACAAACCCCCACTCAAATCTTTGACGCGTTTTATCTTTGTAATTTTTTTATTGATTTGATAAAATAAAAAATTACATATCCAATATTTTTCGATTATCTAACAGACGGACTAATTAGAATCATATTTTTTTAAGTCATTAAAATTATCCCTTTTTAGACATCCAAGGTAAAACTAATTCCCACCCTGCTGAAAATTGGTTGGATTGTTCAAAACACCATTTATAAATGAAATATAAAAAGTCCATAACGATCCGACACCTGAAAAAAAAAATTCGAGGTCATGGTCACAAAAACGGGTTTTTCACGAATTTCAACAAAACGCACAAAGAGTTGTAATTAAAGCACGTAGTTAATTATATATGAGTACGTGGTGTACACATATTATGACGATTACAACTCCGTCAACTTTTTGAATCGATATTTTTAAAAAACGGTGTCTTTTAGAAATGAAAATGTTTGGACATTTTTATAGATTACTAGCTGTTGCCAGCGGCTTCACCCGCTACAACCCACGGGAATATAAAATCGGGATAAAAACTATCCTATTTGTTAATCCAGGTTACAAACTATCTGTGTACCAAATTTTAACTCAAATCCGTGCAGTAGTTTTTGCGTGAAGAAGTAACAAACATACAAACTCACAAACTTTCGCCTTTATAATATTAGTGTGATTATCTGATCTATAATTCTGTCTCTGCTAATTTTATGATAAAACTTACAGTTTTGTTGAAAATCGCGAAAACCCCGTTTTTGTGACCTCGAATATTTTTTTTTATGTATTTTTACATTTAATTTATAATGGCGTTTTAAACAATCCTGCCAATTTTCAGCCGGGTAGGAATTAGTGTAACCTTACCCCTATTTTCTGGTCAGGGCAGAACGATGATGATGACTTCCTACTTATCCTAAAAATCTTTTAAATTATTATATTAACAACATCATCAGCCTATAATGTTCCCACTGCAGGGACTCAGGCCTCCTCTCTAGAAGAGGGATGGGCTATAATCCACCACGCGTGCCCAGTGCGGGTTAGCAGATGTAATGTCTCCAATTTTTTTGATTCTAAGACATTTCGACACAATGTTTTCCTTCACCGTTTTGGGAGCAGCGGTGATGAAATAAGTTACACAAAGTAATCCGTCTGCCTGGGTTCGAACCCACGACTTGCTGTTCGTAAGTCGGGGCCGCCACCGCTGCTCCCATAAAAAACAGCAACAACATTTTACAATATTCTTAAAAGATTAACTTGAACAAACAGGAACGAGGACTATTTGTCACCCTCTACGGTAATATTAAAGCCAGAATCTTGAATTAGTGCGAGCCGTAAATCAAAGGGCTTTAATTTTGTCTGCCTCTTATTTTTTCTACCTTATTACGCAAAGGAATTATGTGTGCCTGAGTTTGTTAATTTTTTGTTTTATAAAATGGGATAGGAAGGTTTATGAAACCCATTTTCATTTTAGACTGTAGAGCTTTGGGATTGAGCAAAGAGTTGTTTAGATTATCATTCAAGATTTTTTTCAGTAGTAGCATAGGGACGCCCTCTGTTATATGAGACTTAAACAACTTTAAATGTGGTGATGTGGTAACTATTACTTTTTATTATATGACTGGCCTGTTGGTCTAGTGGTTAGTGACCCTAACGGCTATGCCGGAGGTCGTGGGTTCGATTCCCACCCAGGACAAATGTTTGTGTGATGAGCACGAACATTTGTTCTGTGTCTGGGTGTAATTTATCTATAATATGTATGTATTTAGAAATATATAAGTATGTTTATCAGTTGTCTAGTACCCATAACACAAGCTCTGCTTAGCTTGGGACTAGATGGCGTTGTGTGATAGTTGTGGAATATTATTATTATTATTATTATTACTCTTTCTTCTCCTTCAACCTTTCATCACCCAAAACTGAGTGTAGGTGTCTTCTAGTGCACGCCATTCTTCCCGGTTCTGCGCCTTTTTCATCCAGTTCTTTCCGGCCACTCCAACAAGGTCCTCGGTCCAACGCATCGGTTGCCTGCCCACTTTTCTATGCCCTTCTTTAGGCCTCCACTCAAGCACCCGACTACCCCACCTGTTGTCCTGTCGACGGCATAATATGGCCCGCCCACTTCTATTTTCGACCAATTTCGTTCTCTTCCGAATCTCTGTGTTCCTTGTGTTATTATTACGACTACTTATTATTACTGTTAGCCTGGTCTCTCTGGCCTCCAAATTTTTCGATAAAAGGCCAAAGTGGACCACTGGACGCTGGTTCTGTTCAGCAGCGCTATTGCGTATCTTTTCAAATGTCAGTGACATACCATAGTGTCCATCAATTAATTATCAAATGGTTCCATGTTGTACCAAACCTTAGCCATTTGACAGTTGATCGATGGACACTATGATAGCCACTGACATTTAAAAAGATACGGAATAGCCCTGCTGGCTGTCGTGGTTCATGGTCGCCTTCTGGCTGTGACGGGGCTCCACAATGTGGTTTTTGTGGCCAGCCCAGTCCCACATAACCTTTTTTTTTATGGAGTGGGAAATCATCAAATGACCTCTTCTCTTCGAAATAATCTCTTTCGAAAAACCCGCAGCCCCGACGGGGAGTTCCACTTTAGCGTGACGGCTCTTTGAGCAACGTCAGTGATTTGTGTTTTGGAGCGCAGTATGGTGTTGCGTATAGTATTACTGGCTTTACCTAACTTTTCTGGGACGATATATTTATATTATGTTTTTAGATGAGGGAAAAAGTACACCAATATCAACCTAAACACCAGGAAAACACTGTTTAAAATCAACCACTTTAAAATCCATACATTTGAATCCTACTGATTGATTTAAAGATTTTAAATGCTTTGCCGCTAACAACAGCTGTCATTGATAAATTACTTTAGATGCTTACGTCAAAATTGTTTGCGTTTACGAACGTCATTGCGTAATCTTATGGTTCTTTTAATTTCAATTTATGAATAGATACGCACTATTTATAGTGGGGAAATCAACATAAATCAAACGTATTTAAACAACAGTTATTAATAGAATGAAATTAAAAGCAGCCAATCTCATGAGTTGACTTTGTAGGCGTAAAAAAATAGTTTCCTAATATAGGAGAATTTAGCTATACTTGATGAGACACAGAAAAGCTCTTAGAAATAACACAACTGCGCCTAAATGGCCATTTTATGTAATACTTTTTATAATAATTATGATTATATTAATTTCGGGCTACATCCATAGCGTTACTAACAATGGTTTTAATTAAAAGCGTTAGTAGACACACATGGTTTATTGTAACTAATTGAGAAAACTAAGACTCATCACATAAAAAAGCGAGTAAACTACTGGAATAGGGTATTTCATTATAAAAAACGAATAAATCCGTCTCATAAATAAATAAATAAATAAATATCCTTGGACATTTCACACAACGCCATCTAGTCCCAAGCTAAGCAACCTAATGCTTGTGTTATGGTAACGAGATGGCTGATAAACTACTTATATACATTTTTTTTTGTAAATACATACATATTATAGATAGAAAAACACCCAGACTCGGAACAAATACTTGTAGGTCGTACAAATATTTGTTCCGTGCGGGAATCGAACCCGCGACATGCTGCGCAGCAGTCAATCGCTCAACCACTGCGCCAACCGTGTCGTCAAAGATTTCTAAAAAATGATGGACAGGTTTTTTTCCTTTTTTCACATGAATAAAAGATGTGTGACATCACAAGGTTAGTACATTTTTAGCCAAAAAGTGACGTCAAAAGCCCCCACTCATGATCTTTGACACGTTTTATTTTCGACATTTTTTATTAATTTGATAAAACAAAAAAACACGTATCCAATATTTTTCGATAATCTAACTTGCGGACTATTCAGATTTTTTGCTGAAATACCCTAGCTACTCCCAGTTAGAATTTAAGCCGACCCCAACATAGTCAATGATGACTCAACAAATAAACAGGTCCCCAGTTGTTTCAGTCAACAGAAAACAAAACAACATAACAATTTGTACCTATATAGTAAGTGTATTATAATCTTAATCTGAAACTTCCTGAAAACCATCCCTACACAATATAACGGCAATACATACGCAACAATATTGTGTACTCAAACGTAGTTACGAGCTAAACTTTGATCAGGACGCTCAGCCCTGAATAAACACGAGTACGATGGAATTTATTTGGAGTTTAGGGCTTAATACCGGATGGTAAGAATCTAATGACAATACTCGGGAAACATGCGGGTAGGGATTGTGGGCGGGGCCGATACTGGTGAAGATTTTATGAAAGTCTTGATTTGTTGTTGGTTGGTGTTGCGTTGGTTGTTGTTTGCTGTTGAGGTCTTTTATACATTTTGAACAAGGTATTGTTTTATACGTAAACGAAATCTCTCAATTTCGTCCATAATCGAACTTCCTTTATTTGTTTTATACAGCTTGTTTTGCGCTGTATTTTTTTTTGCAAAATGTGCCCGCTGTTGACCTCGATTACGCCTGATGCAAAGGGATGGTGTTTGGAACAACCTGCCCAGAATATGCTTAACTAATCTGGCTTTAAAGGCAGACGGGTTTAATGTGGGAACGTTTATAGCAGTTCGCTTTTAGCCAACTAATAAAAACCAATTAAAAATTCAAGAAAGTGCAGTTTATCTATTCGTTATTAATTTGTTTCAATTCTAAATACTTATAATGATTACAACAACATTTCATGAGAGAATGACAAATAAAACCAATAACTTTGTTTACTACCTACTTTATGCAAAAATTATATACCTATGAAGACTTGTGACGAATTTTCACATTTTTATACATGTGGCGAATGGAATTTCAATGTATGGAGTTTACAAAATATGACGAATTTACTTTGTGGCGAATGTTCAATAACCCATCGTTTTACTGTCACTATAATTACAAAAAGAACCATTCTCCTTAATTATTGTTATATCTTAACATAATTAAACATGAAGCCATGCTTCATGCATAAGTTACTTCATTATAAGCTAGTTTCACTATCATATAACCTGGTAAAGGAAACCTAACCTAATGCATCGCTAAAAGGGATTTATTAGCCGCTGCACTATGCACAAAGGAAAATTCTTTTGAGCTGAATAAAATTTATTGAGACTCCGACTCCTTTTATTCCTCCTTATCTTAGGTACCTACTACTTGCTGGAAAATTCTCATTTATTTTTATGATAGAGAACGAATTGGTTTTATGTTCCTTACATGAATGAAATTTCCCTGTCTGTCCGTTAGGGCGGTGTTTATTGCGGCCGATTTACGTTAAGTTCAAATTCGTAAATGTGCTTTTAGCAAGATTTTAATTTTGGCTACGATACAAACCGCAGCTTAGCTGGTTTATAAAATTCTAAAACGGTTTCGAAGTGTGACATTAACTTTTTTAAGTTAATGTCACATTAACTTGTGACATTAGCTTTTTTAAGTAAATGTCACATGGCGCTTTAAATATAATTAAGTTTTCAGAGGTTTTGTCAATTCCATGAGTGTTATCGCTCTGAGATATTTAGATAAGTTTTTTTAGAAATAAAGTATTTATGGCAAGTAGTTCGGCCCAATAATCTGCTAAGAACACATACTCCACTCGCTAAAGCAGTATTTATTTATTGATTAGGGACAAAAACCTGGTACCTTTTAAATGTAACAATTATGATTTGTTACACAAATAGGTAAACATATAACCCACACCATTGTCCACGGATTAATATATGAACAAGTTAGGAACGGAAATGAACTAAGCGAATATAAGTTCAGTTTGCGGTGAGAGAGAATTTATAGCTAAGGTCTGAAATTTTATACTAGAAAGAGATAATATATCTATGTCGATGAAATGTCTGTTATAGGCCTCCACAAGTTGACGAAGAGGCACTCGTGCCCCAGCGTTACTCCTGCATGAATCTACATGGAACAACCGGGGTAATTATGGTTTACATGCGCAAGATGGAAGGTGACATTGTAAAACAAATATCTCATAAACCGGTAATAACTACTCGTTCCCTTCAAACTAAAACAAAGCATTTAGAAATAAGTCTGTTTTAAATTACTACTAAGATCTTGTGATATTTTTATAGCAGCCATCTTCTAAAAATTCATTACGAAGATCAAAGCTTTCTTTTGACAAAGAATTGAATTGATCCATCGTAAATGTTTTTAATTCCAACAATTAATTAAGATCTTAGACATTCTTTTAATATTCTTTTATTTTAGGTTTAATAGAATATGTTTGTTTTGAATTTGACCAATACATTTTTGGCGCCACTTTAAAATTAATATTGTGGTTTTTATGAAAAATGGAACAGATTGATTTAAATTAAAATCATTATTTTGTTATTGATAAACCTCAGAAATAATAAAACCGTATAGAAATTGAAACAAATAATAACACTTGCACAAGATCCGCTGGGACAAAAGAATATAAACCAAAGTACTACCACAATACACGTCCAAATTCAACAAACACGAACGGTCTTAAACCCTTCGCATTACAAATTACACCCAAGAAACAACTTTACAAACTGAAATAAAACCGAAAATTATATTCTCCACAAGCGGGCCCTAACAAAATATACTTCCGTATGTTTCGGTGGAGAAGGAGTAATAACAATTTTGGACATCCCTATCTCGAACTTCGCCCGCATCGCATCCCGAAGTTGGCCGAACTTTGGCGAACTTCACCGAAAGTTTCCGATGTTGAGAGCATTAATTTTGTATGGATAAAAAAGGAGTTTTAAAACGGATATGTCGGCTTCGTGAAATATTTAAGTGTGGAGAATATAACCACGTTCTTTGTGTTTTAAATTCTGTAGGTTACATTTTTCAGAGACTTTCGTGAATAAGATTGAGGAGCTCGTGGCTTAATAAGAACTGCCACTCGGGTCGATCTTTAGGTTAAGCTGCGCTTGCCTAGGTCGATCTGTGGATGGGTGACCACCCATTATATAACGAGTTTCCTTCGTGCCTCGGAAAGCACGTTAAGCTGTTGGTCCCGGGTGCCATATATAGATCTTTGGCAGTCGTTACGGGTAGTCAGTGACCTGAAAGTCTGACATCCAGTCTTACCAAAGGGTATCGTATTACCTAGTATGAACTGGGTTGTGGAGGTCAGATAGGCAGTCGCTCCATGTAAAATACTGGTATTCAGCTGTATCCGGTTAGACTGGAAGCCGACCCCAATATAATTGGGAAAAGGCTAGGCAGATGATTTTTTTCGTGAATAAGATTTTGCATAATATTTAACGCACATATTTCATGACTACCTCGTTGGTTTTGTTGTTGCAAGCTAAGCGTTCCCAGATCAGGTAAATTGGATTGGTTATTCCATTAGTAAATTCTCAATAGCAATCATGGAATCTGAATTTGAGCCCGGATAAAATATTTAAATATAAGTTACCCATGTCACACAAAATCCACAATTTATTCTATATTGTTGAAATAACTTTTGTGTATAATTATGTTGTTTTTGTGTGTTTGTATGAAAACGGTGCAATCTTAAGCAATTTGCGAAAATGTATCATTATTTTTTATCTAAAGACATAAATATTTTAGATACTCTTAATCTTTCATAGAAACTCTATTCCATTTTTGACTCCCCAGTTAATCGTTTCTTCGTACACGGAAGGGTCGTTATAAACTAGAATTAATTACTGTCCAAAACAAAGTTTCTATCATTAGTGGTATGAGCTGTGCCTTACGAACATACTCCACTTGTTCAATAAGGTGGTTTTTAAAAGACTCATGTTGAAAGCAATGATATTTTCAGAATTCATAAAAGAAAAGACGATTGATGAATGATTATACGCACCGTAATTTAATGGGTATCATTCAAATTACTACTGCAAAAGTTAAGTTATAGCAGAAACAATATCAATAGTAGGCACCATTTCTGAGAAAAAAGTGTAAGTTCATTTATTTAGTCAATTTTATGGTCTGCAATTTTAGTCTGAACTGTTTTTCAGATAACACTCACGTTTAACGAGAAAAATGTGAAAAACTGCTACTTTTGACCTTGAATTACTTTTTTGTACACAGGCCGGGACAGCTGGGTCTTGTGGGGACTTTTAACATTTTATTTATAATGGTGTATTCAAGACCTTGCGTTGACGCTGACCTTGCGTTAAAATTCGTAAAATGGTCACAGACGCAGTTACTATTACTTATGACTAGTCCATTTTATATTACGATCCTATTATGATCTGCTAAAGTGGTCATTTTAGACTCACCTTTTATTTTTGAAAGGTGGGATATCATCAAATTGTAGATGACAGAAGGCAGAGTGGTACGGAGTGTCAGATTTCTATGGACTAATAACCACCCATGTTCCTTCTTAGCCCTTTGTGTCGAGGCCGTGTTATCTCTTTAGAACATACCGCAGCCACGACGGGATATTTTTGGAACCCCCTGTCCCCATTGGAAAAGGGCTTAAGTGTGGCCGGACTATAAGAATTAAGGATGCATTAAATGCGGCAACATTAATATCTGAAACCCCAGCAATGCGGTCTGTCAACTTAAATAACCCTGAATAAAATATGTCATACATAAAAGTCTTTAGCCCATCACGTACCTCCCCTCCCCCTGGGTACATAAGGGGGTCAAACGGGGGTAATTAATGACTCCCTTAATGACAAACATTATTAATTAATTACAGCAGTTCTGTTGATGTGATATGTCGGGGTTGCGGGTTGAATGAATAAGCCGTGTAAGACCGTTTTGGTTTATATATATTTTGTGCTATTGAAGCGGCTCCAATGTTTTGTATGAACAGTGTTACGAAATTTGACTTTAACTCATTTTTAACGAACTTAAAAAGGAAGAAGTTTATTTTTTATTTTTTAACATAACATAACATCGCACCTGTAATTCTCGACAGGATAAGCAGCGGTGTACCTAATTTATAAACTTCATGTTATAGGACGCGCCTGGGGCGCCATGGGTGACCCTATTGCCAACCGGCACAAATCTACTGAGAAAGTCCTGATGAAGAAACGTAATAAAACACTATGCCCGACCTGGGTTCGAAAACAGGACCTCGTGCTCAGTAATGGCGATTTTCTGTTTTGTGTTCTTAAGAACACGTGCCTCTTGACTCCATTAATGGCTTTAACACCATTTGTATACTATAAGCCCATGGCAGCTTAACCCCATCACAATCCATAACAATTAATTCTCAATTAGAACTTGTAGAAAATAATCATTAGCAATCAGACCACGAGCACAAACGTACGTGGTTCTTTCACTAACGGGCTGTGAACAGCATTTAACTATGGTTACTGTTAATGCACTTTTCATTGCATATAATCAAAGAGTTTCCTTCGTGCGTCGGAAACCACGTTTAGCCTTCGGTTCCGGCTGTCATTTAAAAGCAAGAAAGAAAAAATATAATTTGTCGCAGAAACATACCAAGCATACAGTAAAAAAATCAATACACAAACAACAGACAATAAAAAACAAAATACAACATGCAGGGATTACAAAAAAAAATACACGCACGTTCGTGACTGCGACAAGTGGACCGCGTGGACAAGTGGTCGCGTGGTGGTGGAGTGGTGGTGGTGAACTGCTTTACCTTAAAGTCTGACAACCAGTCTTTCAAACTAGTACCGTATTATCCAGGATTATTTGATAGGGGTAATGAGAGCATATTATGGAGGGATTGAAGAGGTCTGATAGGCAGTCAACTTCGACTTCGGGAATCAGCTAGGCATATGATGGTGATGATTAAATCAGAGTTTATCTGCTTGACCTCTCAGGCCGTCATAAATGAAGAACAAAGAAATCAAGAGTGATCTTTTTGTATAAAATTTTAACGAAAATTTTAGTATAGGATGCTGTAAAATATCACGAACAAGTTCGTCAAACACTGCTTTTATACACGACTAAGAACGTCACAAAGAATTTCTGCATGTCTCGAATAAATTATTCAACCCAGTTTTAAACTTCCCACTTAAATGTTTTAAATGTTCCCACTGCTGGGACACAGGTCTCTTTGAGAGGGAATGGGCTATAATCTACCACGCAGGCCCAGTGCGGATTGATAGATGTTTTCTATATTCTGTCTTCTATGTTTGGTTCTAAGACATGCAGGTTTCCTCACGATGTTTGCCTTCACCGTTCTCAGAGCAGCAGTGATGAAATAAACTACACAAAAAAGTAGTTAAAAAACTAAAAAACTCGACTGAAAAATCTGAAAAGTAAAAAACAAGCACATTTTAAATTAAACAAAACTTGGAAGCAGGCGGGGTCCATTCTACACACATCAAAAGTGTCTAGGGATCAACATATATTTTTGCAATAACTTTTCTCCTGATTGATATTAATTAAAATTTTCTTTAAGGATTCATCAAATAAAGTGTTTTCGTTTGTCACAGTAACGATAAACCAAGTCACCTTTGCATTAATAAAGAAATTTGCCATTTTCCTAATAAAGGGATTTTTGACATTTGAACCACTAACATTAAAGTTCGAAAAAAAGACTGAAATAACAGTTTTCTTTAAAATTTTATTGGGTAACTTAAACAATTAATAATCCGTGTTTCTACCGCGAACACTAACAACACAAGAACATCGGTTTGGCATACTCAAAATGAGTTCATCCAAATCACGCTGTGGAATGGCCGCCCATGTTCGTTGCAACAACAAAAAAAGGTCTTCTTGCGACTGGATACCCTCCATATTCGGCAGAGCTCTTCTCTGTAGCATATCCCATGCATGCTCAATCGGGTTCAAGTCTGGCGACTGAGCAGGCCAGGGCAGGACATTGATGTTAGCTGCGGCGAGAGTCTGTCTTACAACTCTTGCGGTGTGCGGTCGTGCATTATCATGCATTAACTGAAATAAGGGACCGATTTGCACTTGTAGAGGAACGATGACGTCTGATACAATCGTCTCAGCATAAATTTGAGCGTTGAGGTTGCCTCTGATCCAAATCAACTCAGTTCTTCCGCCGATCCAAATACCCGCCCATACCATGATGGTTCCACCACTATAAGGATGGACTTCCTGGCAGGATTTTAATCGCTGTTGGCGTCCAGGGGTTCTCCAGTGTCGTATACGTCTTGTATCCGGTCTCATACCAAAACGAGACTCATCAGAAAAGCACACGAAACGCCATTGTTCTTCTGCCAAATTTCTGTGTTCAAGAGCCCATTGATATCGAATCCTACGATTGTGCATTGCTATAGGTGGTACCCGTAGCGGTCTTCGGGAATGAAGGTTCACTTCATGCAAGCGGTTTCTGACTGTTTGGTCGCTAATTAAGTTCCCTGAAGAGTGATGAAGCCTCACGGCTAACATCATGGCGGTTATTGTTAGAGCTCTTCGAGTTAAGATTTGAATGTATCGGTCTTGTCTCCGTGTGGTGCAGCGATACCGTCCTCCATGGCGCTCAGCCACGGTACCAGTGCTTCGGTAACGTGTCCAAAGTCGACTGATAACACTCTGACTTGTATTCAGAGCTAAAGCCACAGTACGTTGCCGGGAACCAGCTTCTATCATTCCCACGGCTCTGAGCATTTCTTCCCTGCTTAAATGACGTCGCGGCTCCATAATAACGTTGGTTTTAATCAGTAGTAGGGAAACAGTAGCACTAATAATGTCTTCAATGCGTTGTATGTTTTTATAGGGAAAATATTGACAGCTGATTTTCATCTTTTACTCGAATTTGATTCACAGTTCCTGATTCAAATTATGAAATGCACCAAAAAGGATCCATATAAATTTATAAAATCATAAATTTATTACAAAGCCACATCTCAATCTCAAGAAATCCGCATAAAAATGCTTGATCCCTAGACACTTTTGATGTGTGTATTTTCATTTCATAATTTAATATTCGAATGAACCCCGCCTGCTTCCAAGTTTTGTTTAATTTAAAATGTACCTGCTTGATTTTTGCTTATCAGATTTTTCAGTCGGGCTTTTTAGTTTTTACCAGACTGCGGCGAAGCCCAAAAGGAGGGTTATTTAACTACTTTTTTATTTCCAACTTTTTAGTTCTTTTGTGTTTGTTCTTTCGTTGGTGGCGTAAAATACTTTGCAGATGATTGATTTAACTTTTGTGTTTGTTTATAGAACATATTATAAGTGTCATATTTTTTGTAATCTCCTTTTAAAACCCTTCATTTTGATTTTGATACCCTATTTGATGGTAATGGAATTTTTTTATTTTTTCTAATCCACGGTATGGCCCCTAAAACCCGCAATTTTTCTTGTTTTTTAATTTTAATGTAGCCAGTGACACTCGCGCCATCAAGACAAATCTAACGACGTATATATTATTCAAATCCCTTCATCCGTTTAGGAGTTATAAGGGAACAAAGAAACGGACATACATACATACATACATAGGTACATACACGTCAAACACATAGCCCTTCCTTTTGGGCTTCGCCGCAGTCGGGTAATAATGCGCCTGTCTGGGTTCGAACAGACGACTTACTGATCGTAAGTCGTGGCCACCACCACTGGGCCACCACTGCTCTGCTCTCAGATAAACATAACATCGCAGATTCGCGACTGAAATCACTGAATGGCAAGAGTGTACCGTGTACAAATGTGTTGTTGCCCTGCGGGCTATTTGTTCGAAAAAGATACCGCGGCGTCGACAAAGGATTCAGAAGAACATGTGTGTTTTTTTGTCAGTAGAAGTCTGACACTCGCTACCACTCTGCCCAGAGCGGGAGGAGACATTTATTGACAGTAAACCAAGTAAAGAGTCTATTACATTAAGAAGGCTTTTGCACTTAAATTTGAGATGCAGTTCACCGTATTATTATTAGTTAGAACTTTAGTTTAGAGACTGGAGAGTGCATAGTTGCGGTAAAATATAAACTATAGAGATTCCGCTCCACTGGTTTGTTCTGAAACTCGAAATCTGATTAGTTCCAGTTAAACTGTAAACTATCACGGATAGATAGTTTTAGCAATGGTAAAACTAATCAATACCAGATGATTTCCTCTGAACACAACTTCTTTGGTTATTGTGTGGTTAGTGCCTACCCCCTTTTGTTTTGGTCTTTGAGAAATCATTAAATAAATGACTCCTCCCGCTAAGTGAAATGGAGTGTCAGACTTCTACTGGCTAAAAACCACCCATGTTTCTTCTTAGCACTTTGTGTTCCAAGGACGCGGTATCTCTTTCAAACAACCTGAAGCTCCGGTAGCCGGGACTCTTCAATTTGTAGAATCAAAGTTTTTATGACGCCCAAGGGCCTGTGACTTGGCTTAATATGCCGCTGAGAAATATTAAACGAGCATGATGACTTCCTCATGATGTTTTTCTTTACCAAATCCAAAAATCTGGGACCTGTTACTTGCCAGTCTCAGGTCAAATAAAACAAAGTCGCTTTCTCTGTCCCTATATCCCTATGTATGCTTAAATCTTTAAAACTACGCAATGGATTTTGGTGCGGTTTTTTAATAGATAGAGTGATTCAAGAGGAAGGTTTTAGTATCTTTTTTGCACCCGTGCGCATCCGGGGCGGGTCACTAGTTGTGCATATAACTAGTAGCTATTTAAGAAACCACGTATCGTATCTTCAAGTAGTCTGAGCGACCACACATGAGTGGAGCCACTCAAGAGCAAGTATCTGTAATACACACCACTTGGCAACGGACCGGCAGACATCTTAGATCACTACATTATCTAAACACACATGATACGACTATGTTACAACAGATTTTTATCCTACTCCGAGCTGTTTTATTTTTAAAGGGATTTTATTTATGTAAACTTGCACTTATGCAGAACGACAATCATCCTGTTTAAGAACTCACACCTCAACAAATCACTTTGCGTGTTTTGTAATTCACAATACATTTGTGAATTACAAAACACGCATTCCAAAAACCATTGATAACCCATCGACCTTGTTAAGGCATCCACACACTCAATCGCACCCAAAAATAAATCACTTCCTTCCGAACAGCACATATCAATCGCAGACAATCCAAGATGGCCGACTGCCAAAAAATGCGCGCGCATTTAATATAATCTGATTAATTAATAACGGGAGCAAATGTTTAGAGTTTCATACAATATGTTACGTTTTTAAATGTATTTTGTTGTGATTTATTAGTTTTTAAACATGTTTTTTTTCGTGCAAATGGTGTTTAGATCGTAAACTGTCATTGTCTGTTGTTAATCTGATGTATTGCGCTATGAATGTTTTGCGAATGGTGCTGGAATTGTGCAATTTGTAGTGTTTTCTTTCATTGAAGCATTACGAGTTTGAATTACAAAAACACTCAATTCATTGAATCATAAATGTTACACGCATGATCTGCTCCAGAACTGTGTTATGTTTCTCACATGGCACTGCTAGTTCGTGTGGTAGGGCAGTTAAGCGAATCTCTCGTCGCAATGGTTTGTAGGAAATCTGTTGATGATTAAGAAATGTACAACACACGAACGAGTGGCGGTGCTCGCTTGGTCACTTATTCTGTGAGCTATGTTGACAACTTGCGCAACGATCTGGTATTATTATTATTGTGATTTATCATGTTTCCTTTCAAAAAACGTGTATTTTCGGCGTTTTCAGCTCTTTGTTTGTTCATTTTATATTATACTTTAAATTAATGTCATAGCGGCCATAGTAACCCACGCTCTGTGAAAATTACTTAAGTCTACCAATTGCAGTTCGAAACACACACCCTTTTTTTTGGCGGGTGGAAAATCATCGAATAACCCCTCCCGCTCTTGGGCAGAGCGAAAGGGAGTGTCAGACTTCTACTGACTAAAAACCACCCATGTTCCTTCTTAGCCCTATGTGTTGAGGCCGCGGTAACACAACTTGAAAAAAATATACACCCTTATGCGCACAATGGCCTAATCAAGAGGCTAAGTGCGGATAAAAGCCCAGTTAAACTAATACACCCTTATGGCAGTCAGATGGACAGACAGCGGAGCTTTTGTAATAGAGGTTGGCAAACCAACGTAACCCAATGAACACATCTATATCAAAACAAATACAATTGACAACGCAAGGATTACAAGCTCAAATTCACAATATTGACCTCACATTCACTCAAGTAGCACTAAACAGTTCGAGTTTGTTTGTGCACTCGTTAGGGTCGAGTTACACTTTGCCGCACTCATTCGCAGCTCCGTTTATTATCCGACGCCGACGTTGCATGATGAATTACTGTTATTAGCTTATGAATCATCGGCTACAATTCTGGCAGATTTATGGTGGCTAAGTTTAAATCGCCCTTAAAAGTTTTTGATGGAGTTGGTAGTTGTAGTAGGTGAAGTTTTGAAATGGAGCTGTGAAATATGAACTTTTCCTGTAAAAAGTTTTTTTTTTTTTAACTTTGCCCCACTCTAGGAAATTCTCCTGTATCGGGGGTGCGCTCACAAACATATAAAGTCTCACATACACAAATACCCAGACCCGAAACAACTACCTGCAGGCCATACAAATATTTGTTCCGTGCGGGGATCAAACCCGCGACACGCAGCGCAGTAGTCCAATAGCTTAGCCACTGCGCCAACCACTGCATTTATTAGCCGTAAAAATTTTACGGCACCGTCAAATTTTTACGGCTTATAAATGCAAAAGGAATATTGTCTTCGGGTTTATTTGGTTTGACTGGTTGACTTATCTTACTACTAAATTCGGTCCAGTGGCTAACTATTTTGTTCGAGAGAAACTATTTGTTATCAACATAGCTCTTGTCATATCTTATGTCATATTTGAATATCAATTTAACACCCTGTACGACCTAATCGGGGTTCTCGCTATATATTAAGAGTATATTAACTAACCTTCATCCCAGTTATACTGATCGTGATAGGTAAATAGGTCCATCGACGCAAACCTTGTTAGCCAAAGTAGGTCGGCAGGAAGACGAGACGACTAGGTGTAGGTAATACATTTAGGAGTCGAGGAGGCAAGTGGTGCAAGCGATGGTCCGATAAACCACTTATGTGTGGACACCGAGTTAATGCAATATGTACTGATGTATAGGTACCTTAGATACCTTGAAGCTATGCTATATGTCATTACGATCATTGTTTTGTTGTGATGTATACCTGGGAACCTTCTAGACACGGAGATATTGGACGTCAAAGTTCCGTTACTCGTTTAAGTTCGTTTACTTGATTTGCCTCCATGATTCGTGACTCAAAACATTGTGCTAATGAATGCTTTGAATAGTAATGATTCGTTTACTATTCAAAGCATTCATTAGCACAATGTTTTGAGTATGATACATTGAGTTTTATTGTAAAACGTGACTTTAAGTCAAAAAAGGTTGTTTGCCAACAATGATTTTGGCGTAGGCTTACTTAGTTTGATGTACATAATGCGTGGTGGGCGGCTTAGTGAAGGCAATATTTACTCTCTGTATAATGAAACTGGCCATGTTTTCAAACCCTTAACTTAATGCTGAAGAGATAATATGGAAAACCGTTTAAAGAAAGGGTAGTATTTAAACGAGTGACAGTTAATAAAAAAATTGAGTGCCAAAAATGAATATTTATGTCATAGAATTACTAAGTGAGCGACTGACTGCGAGAAATCAACAGAACAGCAACTAACAAACAAAAATTTGTAACTTAAAATACTCCAGTTAGTCGCTCACTTAGTAATTTAGTCGCTGTCTTAGTAATTTTAATATCTTAAATGGATTAATCACAAGTTAGTTTTTGTAAGCTCGTTCTGGATTTTATTATTAATAAATTTTCTTCGTTAGTTTAGTTATTTTTTCTCTTACTCAAATTCATACCGCTCAAGTTATTAAAACAGTATGTCATCAGCAGTCGCTTAGTTTTTATTCGCTCGTTTTGTAATAAATTCCCCTTAAAGATGTTTTTGAAAGATTGTAGAGCGTAGTGTACTGTCGTCGAACTTAGTGATTTTGTCGTTCTCAACAAACTACGACAATATCCACTGGATCACCCTCGATCTCCATCCATGAATAAGAAGCTTTACTACAAATAAACAAAGTCTATTTCTAGTTAATACTTTGAATCATACACTAGTAAATATAGCAAAGTTAATAACTCTAATATTGACAACTTGAATAACAAATTAGATACATCCCACGTCTGAGTCGCATTACACGACTAAAGGAAATGACTAACTGCTCTATTTTCAGAGATGTTATTTTGTTATAACACATCAAATGCAAATAATGTGGGATAAGAGTATACTTATTTTAGTGGTACCGGTATTTTAGAATTTACCGGTACCACCGCTCACCCAATGTATCCTAACTATAAATTGTTACGACGGTCATCTAGAATCTTCGGGAAACGTCGCTAATAACTGTGAAGTACCTTTATGAGTCGCGTAAATTCTAGTAGGTACCTACTTACATTCTGTAGGTAGTTAGTCCGCGCACGGCGTCAGCGGCAATTGCCATTGTAATTTTGACCATATGCCGAGGGCGTAAAGTAACTTTTTTCTTGGTGGTTCTTTTATCTTTAAGTTTATTTTTTTGTGAATGCTTTATGAAATAATAGGGAATTTTCTTGAATATATTTTTGTGTGTCCTAAACATTTATGTATACGTTGTCAGGTATACAAAACTGGTTACTTTCAGGTAAAATGGTTCAATATCGCTAAAAATACAAGGATCTTGAATTCAATCAAATGTCAGGCACGAGTACACGTTGACATAAACGGCTAAGAAGGAACATGGGTGGTTTTTAGTCAGTAGAAGTCTGACATTCACTTTCGCTCTGCAAAAGAGCGGGACTATTTGATGATTTCCCACACCACAAAAAAAAGGTATACAGAAATGGTTACTTTCAGTTAAAATGGTTCAATAGCACAAAAATTCAAGGATCTTGAATTCAAGAAGACATTTGACATGTCAGTAGAATAAGAAATTAAGCCTTTTTAATGTAGGCTTGCTAACGTATAAAAAGATCATCATCATCACGTTACTCCAGCCCTTATCCCAACTTACTCGAAGTCGGCACAGAATAGGGTATTTCACCAAAAAAATGTAATTAGTCCGTTTGTTAGATTATCGAAAAATATTGAAGACGTGTTTTTTGATTTATCAAATTACTAAAGAAATAGGGGTGGTTTTTGACGTCACTTTGTGGGTAAAAAAGTATTAACCTTGTGACGTCACACGACTTGACACAGCTTTTCGAAGCTTCATCTTCATCTTTTGTTTATGTCAAAAAATAAAAAATATGTGTCTATTATTTTTTGAAAATCTATCTTAAGGACTAATTTCATTTTTTTTGTGTAATACCCGATTGCATCTTGTTCCGTACTTTTCGAATACTCGTCATCTCTGTGGTCTCTTTGCATTTTGTATCCACATCGAGCTTCACGAAGTTCAAAACTCTTCAAAATACGTACAAAAATACCGCTACCAAAACCAGTATCGTGAAACCAGTACCGCTAAATCAGAGCGCACTCCAACGCAGTGGACTGACGTAGAATGTGCTATAAAAGCCGAAACATTAATATATCATAGCTCCAGATCATTACGAGATCAAATATATCATCCATCATTACTTCAGACATTTACTACGCTAATGTTTTATGTTAAAATCAACATCTTGGGAATATTTTTTCTCGGTTCATACATACGGGCGTTTCGTGATCTAGAATGCAAATTGTGGTGATTCCGGCCAGATGCAACTTTGTGCTCGTGTTTTGATAGACTGCTTCTAAGTTTTGAGAATCATTGTGCTGTTGAACGGAGATGACTTCACTGAATTTAGCATTATCCTGCCCTCATTCTAATTTATTTGGGGTCGGTGTAGCATGATTTCACATTCCATATTTCGGATTGTTTTAAGCCTTTAGGCTTATCTCAAATCAAAATGTCTTGAGAAGGAAACTAGTTTTAATCCCTTGTTACATCACTCGCAAAACTTTATTAACTCCTTCTTCTCTCCCACTGTTTAGCACCCTTTAAATATTTCTCATTTGCTTACGTCGATAGTAAAGTATTACTTGAATATATTTATTTTTTACTCCGCCATCTTTGGTAGTCTACTCGTTTTGAATTTAGAATTACGTCTAGCTAGCTAATCATTGTCATCCAAACTAAACGTGTATGCAAAATTTCAGCTCGATCGGAAACCAGTAAGTAGGTCAAATTGAATTTCTAAGACTTGACCCATTTCTTTGACTTGACTTTGACCGATCAACCTTTGTTTTCACTGTGACCACCAGACACAAAAAAACAGAAAAAAAACTTCATTACTCACACTGAACCACAAGAAAGTCCCTAAGTTTGTCAGTGCCCTCATCATTGCCTCGTCAGCGTATTATCAAAAGAGATCGTTAGCTCTTCGTGTAGAGAGTACCTCTTAAGTATACCCTCGGAGCCACCGCTATCGATTTCAGGAATCGCTGACGAACAGTTTTTGCTTGGTAAGACTTTAATGGAGGTTTTAAGATTTATTTTTTAATCGTTTTGTGGCAGGGTTAATGGTGTAACTTAACTCGCAAAATGTGGGTGTTAGATACGCCTTACCCTACGGGGATATCAGGCGTGATGGTTGTGTTATTGTTGTGAATTGTGATTTATAAAGTGGTTATTTTAGAGGTGTAAAGATTTAAATTAAAATTTGGTTGGCACGCGTCGATGGGAAGAGACCAGATGGTATGACCATAATGCCATGGAAGTTGGGAAGGCCTTTGGTGTGGGACGCAACTTGCGTCGATACCCTTGCGCCATCTCATCTTCCTAGCACGGTGAGTTGTGCGTGCTGAAAACCTCAAAAGGCGCAAATACAACTACTAAATAGGCAGTTATGTGTTTGAGCCGTTTGGGGTTGAAACACTGAGCCTTGGGGTCCGAGTGCTCAATCAAGGAAATTGCCAAGCGGTTGGTCGACTCTTCACGTGACCAGCGCGCTGGCCTATTCTTTAAAAAAAAATCAAAATCAAAATATTTTTATTTCACATAGGCCTACATGGGTACTAATGAAACGTCGGTAAAAAGGGGCACGGTTCGGTGCATTGGTCGATTCCTAAGGAGCAGAACCGGCAAGAAGCTCCAAAGGACGGAGAGAAGAACTCTTTTAATCTTTAAAAATCGTTTGGGTTTGGTATAATACACACACGAAGACCATGCAGATTAGGCCAAAGAATCAGCATTGCCATCCAACGTGGGAATGTAGCCAGCCTTCTGGGCACTTTTCCTGTTGACAGCAATGTTGACGAATTTTTGATGCCCTGTAATTCTTCTCTTTTTGATACTTGTATATAATTTTCTATAATTTTAGTTCTGTACATTGCAATAGCACATCATTTAAAAAAAGAAAAAGTATTAATTGTTTTTTTTTTAAGTATTTATTTCTTCTCCTACCATACTTTTTACATGATCCATCAACTCTCTTTTTCTAGCCATATCATATTACATACAAGTCAGTTATCGTTTTTCAGGTTTCAGGGTTTCTCACTTCATTTCCAACATTCCTCCGCATCACTCGCCAGGAGATCCGATATCCACACAATTATTCAGACTACTTCCGTTACTTATTTTTTCTGAAGGTTGAAGTCAAATAAAATAGGATTCGAGAGCGTAACTAATGTGACTTTACTTACTAATAATGATTAAAATCACCAAAACAACACGCTAAACAGGGCTATTCATCTTTTAAATGTCAGTGGCTATCATATTGTTCATGGATTAACTGTCAAATTGGTCATGGTTTAGTACAAAATAGAACCATTTGACAGTTAATTGATGGACACTATATATGATAGCCACTGTCATTTAAAAGATACGCAATAGTACTGCAGTTCATATAACTTCCTTGAAAGCCTTCTTAATCAAATAGGCACTCAATAGAATTAAATCAACTCAAGAGGATTGTATTCAGGATTTTAATGATCATATCTCATCATAAATACGTATGCATTATGTGCGCAAATCATATTTAAATCAACTAACCTGACACTGATCAACAAAATGCAAAAAAAACGTAAGAAAATTCTAATTTCACAGGCTGCCTTGGAGCTTCCACCTTTATACTTCTGCGTAGATACATATTATGTAATAGGTGGCAATAAACTTTACTTTCCACTAATCTACACTAATATTATAAAGATAAAATATTTGTTTGTTTGTTTGTAACGAATAGGCTCCGAACTACTGGACCGATTTAAAAAGTTCTTTCATCGTTTTGAAGCTACACTATCCCCGGGTGACATAGGCTACTTTTATCTCTGTATTCCCACGGGTACAGGAAATACGCGGGTGTGACCGCATGACGTCCGCTAGTTGATAAATAATTTGTAATCCATGTGTCATTTGAATTGATTTCGTTATTATCATCATCATCAGACTATAATGTTACTACTGCAGTGAAGGAAAACATCGTTATTTGATTTACTAAAAAATCTATATAAATAAAAATCAATGCCACTTTTCGTTGGAATTTTATAACTCAAGAACGGGCTTACCTATCCAAACCAAATATTTAGGCTTTGTTTGGACTATTTAGTAGATGGTTTATGTAAAGTTTGCACAAAATCGGTCGAGCGGTTCTTCATTTATCACATTTTTTGTAACAAATTAATTCAATAAATGGCGATCAATTTGTTAATGGGGATTTTGCTGTCAAATTGAAACTTTTTTAGTGTTGACAGTACAAGCATGTTGATAAGTCATTCAATTTGTTCAAGTGGGGTCGAGAATGGTTTGGATTTTTAGATTTACAATTAGACCCGGTAGGTGTCGCTGCAGTCCGGGCAAGACGACGTCTGCCAGGTCCGCTAGTATTATATAAAAACGTAAGAAGTAGCAGTAAAAAACTATATTACAGTTTCTTCGATCACCAAAATAATATTCTACGAAAATATTCCAGGAAATTCTGTAAAATCAACGCTGTTTTTCTCTTTTCTCCTATATTTTCCCATTATTATGATAACATCCGTCAAACGCCGCAGTATGAAAAGGGACAAACTGCCAAACTGCAACAAAAACCCTTACAAATGGTCCCCTGGCTTGATGGGGTGAAAATATTACATTTTTCAGCACATTCCACCCGACGAGTTGGGAAAAATGAAATGTTTTCTTGAACAATGTGGTTTTTTTTTATTATTTTGACTTTTAAGCTTAAGTCTGAGAATACGGGTGGGATGGGTTGTTTGAGTCGAAGTCATTATTTATTTTAATTTAAAATATAAGTATTCGAATCTTAACAGAAATATCGTAAAATTCAGCATTGAAAATAAAATTGTTTGGTGTAAGAGATTACTTTTACAGTATAATAGAGCGCGAGCCCAATAACAGTTTACCCGAGCCGGGAATCGAACCCTGGACCTCATACTCAGCAGTCGCGCTTACAACCACTAAACTAACGAGGCAGTCATCTAGCAATTCTTTTTATTTGAAAATAATTATTTTAGTATAAACCAACACAACATTAGACTGTAGATGGCTTTAGGACTTTAGGCTTTCAATTAAAAAAAAATAAGTTTAAAAACTAAAACCCGACTACGAATAAAAACTCAGACTAATAAAACCGCGGTCTTAAAAGTATTAAACCAGAAAAAACGTAGATAATTTGATAACTATGTATTATAGAAAACAGCCATAATCATAACATGTTTGGTATCAAATAAAAGGTCTTGGCGAGTACATCACAAATATGTATATTTTGCATAAAAATGTTTACGAAGTAATTTACTTTAACTTGGCTATAGATACCAGACTATGACTGTAAAATCAGTGGATATTAAAATCACATCACACTAATATTATATATATATAAAAAAAAAAAACATTTATTTCAGGTATCTTATCCCATATTATACACATGTTTAAAACATTCAACAATACAAACAATAAAAAGAGTCACTTAACAGTAATGTGCTGTCATTTCTTTATTTTACTTGATAGTGTCACTACATTAAGCATGCAACTTTGGGGGGCATGAGGAACAGGGTGTAAAGTTCCTCATCCCCCATAGAAAAGGGAGGATCCTCCGACCAGACGGGTGTTGTGTCTGGTGGGCTAACTGCCCGACATCTGTAAGTCGGGATTTTCTATATACGCTAATGTGGCGGATAACTTTGATAGCGCGATGCAGAATTTACAATGTTAGTTCGCATCTGTTGCGATAGATGGCGCTGTCGCCACATCACTCCCCTCCGAGACCGGAGGTCGATTGCAGGCTGAGTCTTGATGCTTGCCAGGCCAGTAGAGGGTTCCAGTGAGTCGAAACCGGATGCCGCATAGTTCACGGTGAGTCGGAACTGTCTGCGGTGATACCCCAGTGAGTCGGGGTGATGCTGCGTGTGCTCCAGTGAGTCGGAGTGTGCAGTGCTGCGTAGTGGCTGGCTGCTGCGTCGACCAGGAGAGAAGAGCGTCTCTGCTTGTTGACCGGCCGAAGTGCAGTGTGCTGTGCCAAGGTCGCTGATGAGGCTGAGGGTGATGACCAGGTATGCGCGCTCGCTGCATGCTGGTGGTCAGGATACCCGATGAAGCCGTAGTTGCTGGCTGACGGTATGACTCGCTGCTCGAAGGCTTGAGGAAGTGATGATGAAGTAGTTGCACGAAGGCTGCGCTGATGTTCAGATGTTCATGCTCGGGGTCACCAGTTTGGGGGGCATGAGGAACAGGGTGTAAAGTTCCTCATCCCCCATAGAAAAGGGAGGATCCTCCGACCAGACGGGTGTTGTGTCTGGTGGGCTAACTGCCCGACATCTGTAAGTCGGGATTTTCTATATACGCTAATGTGGCGGATAACTTTGATAGCGCGATGCAGAATTTACAATGTTAGTTCGCATCTGTTGCGATAGATGGCGCTGTCGCCACACAACAATGGTTAATGTAGTGACAGTCGAACCTCTCAGCCATCATTCTCAGGATGGTGTTGGAGCTGGCGCGGACCCTACGCACCAAAGATGTGCACCGTTTTCGCATCGTCGCATAAAAGCAGTCAATGCGTGCCTCAGCAAACATCCCCGACGCACTGCAGTACCGAGGCAGCCCCAATAACATTCTGGCGAAAGTTTGTGAGTGTGTGAGTGTGTATGTTTGTTACTTTTTCACGTCTAAACGGCTTGATTTTAGAGTTGTAGCGGGCGAAGCCACTAGCAACAGCTAGTTACAAATAAAACGAGGATAAAATCGTGTTTATAAGAGGCAGGTAACATTTCTGCTCACAGGTAATTCTTATATCCCCATTGTTTAAAACCTTCCGTTTATATAAACAACCGTATTCCTTAAAAAAATAATACCCCGAGCCACATAATGTCTTCTCAAACTCGAATCAAAATTCGCTTTCAAAATAACAGCTATGAAACACAAGGGTTTCACAATTGTATCCAGCCTCTATTGTCTGGGGGTAAAACTCCTCTGGGAGGGGGTGAAACGGAGCTCGGAATGGGGGTGAAACGTAATTAATTACACCCCTGTCGTAACAGACCGGCGGAGTGTTCCTTATCCTTAAATATTTTTAGGGAAATAAAATGTATCGCCAATGTTGGTCCCGAATGTTTGCGTATGTAATTAATTGAGACAAATAATGAGGATGTCGGTGTTTACGCTCGTTAAATAGGGAAGTGAATGCATTTGAAGTGTGATGTAGGGTGTATTTGGTAAAGATTTTGTTGTTTTCGTTGACTTAAACTTGCAGGTGAAAAATATTAGAAAATAGTGGTCACTAAAATTTGAAGACATAGATAAAGGACGATTGATAAAGTCGTGCAGAATTTGAAAGTGAAGACCGAGCGAAAGGCTGGAATATTTAGCGCCACACAAGTCATTTGTGATACTCGAATTTAATGTTTTTTTTTATATTTTATTTATTTATTTTACTATTTATGTACACACAGTAGTTAACACAGGAAAATAACATTATAGTACAAAGGTACAGCTTATTTCTCAAGAAATTTCTGTCAGCATACCTGCAAAAGGAGACACAGATCTGCTTGAAAGAGGGCCTTTAACTGAAAGGTGTTTCGCTCGTTTTGATGCCAAAAACATTACGTGTATAAAGATTAATGAAGTGTTTTATTGTTAAATAATAATTTGTGTATTGTATATATTGGCCTTAGTTGCCTAATAATAGTAATTATGCTTATTATATAATTTACTACAGCCATTAAAGCAAAACACTTTGATAAATAAATTATCAGGAATATTAGCAAGTATCAATAATTTCAACAAACTTGTTTGGAAGAAGAAAGAAATAGTCAGTTTCCTTGTACCTAATAAAGTCAATAAGGGTGCTCCGGCTTACGGGGTCCATTTGAGAATTTGCAAACAAATGACCCATTGCTACCTTCCGTTGCCGCGTTGTAAGGAACTTCTGATTTTGGGCGGAGTCCCTGCCCCAGATGTTCTCGCTCAAGGAAAACAGTCTATATCAGCATAAATTGTAACAAACGCTGAGATTTTCCTTTGTCAAATAAGCTCAAATTTGCTGAAAATAGGTTTACTCGATATCCTAACAAATTTTATAAATGCGAAAATAAGTTTGTCTGTTAATTTTTCATTTCTACGCAACCAAATATGCATAACATCCTGTAATTTTGCAAAAACGTTCTAAGGTCAACAGACATAGGGTAAACGGCCTTATGGTACCTTTCATCTAAAAAAAAGTACTGTTCTCAATAAAAACAACAAAAAGGTTACTATGATAATAGATGGCGCCACGTATCAATCGAATCATGATTGAATTAAATGATAATAGAAACTTTTCAAATTCTGAATTAATGCGATCGAAGCCGTGGGCTTAAGCTCATAAATCTATACAGGGTATAAATTAACCCTTCACACATACGTCAACCAAGCATTCTGTACATCAAATGTACAGAATGCTTGGTGGTTGTTGTGTCAAAGTACCCCTACTCAAAATTTTTTGCTGGGAAACGGCTTTTTTTTTGGGTCAAAAATCTCATTTTACGGTAAAACTCAATGTAGCACTCTTAAAACATTGTGCTAGTGGATGCTTTGAATAGTAAAAGGGTCATGGAGGTAATTTAAGTAAAGTTATAACCTGAAAAACTAGTATTTACAAAAACAGCTGAGTAAAATTTGGAACTTTGACCCCCAATATCTCCGTAACTAAGGGGTTCCAAGGTATGGTCTAGAACGAAAAAAATATCGCAGTGGTGGGGAGAACAAGTGCCCTTCGTTTGCGTTAATCAATAAAAAAACAACCCCAATCCCAAATAAAACACAACCTCTAACAAATCAACTTACACGCCTTCACCCCTCTCCAGAGACAAAAAATCCGCCTCCGCAAAGCAAAGTAAGTTAACCCTTAAAACGCGACACCGCATTTAACGAAGTGAGAGGCAAGTTGTTCAAACACCTCGAGAGAGCAGGTGCAGCAGTAAACGGTTGACCTAAATCCAGGGCTAACTTAATTGGCGAAGTTATTCTGGTTAGCGACGCGACTGTTGTGCTATATAATATGTTATTTTTAGACATTTTTATTATAACTGGATCGATTTTCTCTAGGTTAGGTTTGCTGAAATGTTGTGAATGATGATGGAGTTTTAGGTTGGGGTTTGCTTTGATACATTATAAAGGGTGTAAAAGTACCCTTAACTCTAACGAAGGGCACTTGTTCTCCTCCCTACTGCGATCATTTTTTGGTTCTAGACCATACCTGGGAACTCCTTAGTTACGGAGATATTGGTGGTCAAAGATCCAAATTTTGCACAGCTGTTTTTTGTAAATAATAGTTTTTCACGTTATAACTTTACTTAAATTACCACCATGAGCCGTTTACTATTCAAAGCGTCCACTAGCACAATGTTTTAAGAGTGCTTCGTCATCGTGATAACCCAGTTAAAACTGGGTAATAGGTATTACCTTGGTAAGACTGGTTGTCAGATTTTTGGCCCACTCTCTACTTGAAACGGCTGTCAAACATCTATGTATGACAGCCAATAGCAACGCCTTGACGTGCTTTCCAAGGCATCTCTTAATACCGTTTTCCTGTAGATATAATCGTTATGATGTAAAAAATATAATACCTTATAAAACAATAAGGTTTTCCTACTATTATACGAACTTATACAGGGTGTAAAGTAACCCTTCACACATACGTTAACCAAGCATTCTGTACATCAAACTAAGTACCCCAACGCAAAAATGTTTGCTGGTAAACACCTTTTTTTTGGGGTCAAAAATCACATTTTACGGTAAAACTCAATGTAGTACCCTTAGTAAACGGGCCATGGAGCTTATTAAAGTAAAGTTACAACCAGAAAAACTAGTATTGCAAAATTTGAAACTTTGACCCCCAATATCTCCGTAACTAGGGGGTTCCCAGGTATGGTCTAGAACAAAAAAAATATCGCAGTGGTAGGGAAAACAAGTGCCTTTCGTTTGCGTTAAGGGTACTTTTACACCGTTTATAATCATCAAATGACGCCTCCCGGCTAAAACCCACTCATATTCGTTTTTGTTGCCCTTTGTGTTTCGGGGTGCGGTATCTCTTTCGCGCAGTCCCGCTACCAAACCAGGAGCTTCTAAGGTTTTCGTAATAGGTAAAACGAATTTATATATTTTCTTGCAAAAAACCAGCCTACCTAAAGCTAGGCAACTTTTATAAAACTGTATACCTAACCATATAACCACGTTACGTCGTTACGTACTTCATCAACAGTTTATAATTAGTCACAGTACCGTCGCAATCTTGAATAGGCCTTCAAACACGAAACTTACAGCTATTGTTGTAAAAGAAAACAATTCAAAGTTATTAGTAATAACAATAACAACACTATTCTATGGATTCTTTACTTTACAGGCAGGAAACCTTAGAAAAGTAAAGAGAAGTTACATGCGCCATTTACTTGAGAGCAAGGACACATGTTTATGTATATAACTTCACTAATTACGTAAGGGTTGGAAGATGTCAGGAGTACACGGTGGAGCACACCGTGGAGGTCTGCTCCGCTTGACCGGAGCACCTCTCGCGTCCGGCCCTGGTGCAAGCCTTGGTCTGGGGCGAGATTAAATGGGACGCTGTCGCGTCCTTCTGCGAAGCAGGCATGCTGGCGAAGGAGGTGGCGGAACGTGAGAGGGAGAGATCCTCCCGTCTCAGACGCTGCGGGAGACGCTCCGGGCGTCCGGCCATCGTAGACACGGGCCTTTGGACGGTGACTAATGGGCAAGCTCGCCGGCCGTACGTCTAACGACGACGACAGGCCTTGTCGACGGCGCGTTTGTGTTCCACGCGCGCCTCAAAGAGATGTCAGCAACATGGAAGGGCCCGCAAGGGCCGACCGCGTCGGTGCTGCGGGTTGTCCGAAAGAGATACACAAGGGCTAAGAAGGAACATAGGTGGTTTTTAGTCAGTAGAGGTCTGACACTCCCTTTCGCTCTGCCCAAGAGCGGGATGGGTTATTTGATGATTTTCCAACACCCAAGAAAAAAAAAAGGGTTGGAAGATGTGTACCTACCTATTGTAGCTCATTATAAATATGCAACAGTCTGTATTTGTGCACAGTTGATGGAAATAGCTTTGCCCTTATTATATAAGACTAAAACATAACTGGTAAAATGTGTGTGTACTATAAGTTACAACCCTGCCTAACCATTGGGAAGAACAGGCGTGATGTTAAGTTAATGTCGAAAATCACTTAAATAGGTACCTAGAATAATAGGTACCTACCTACCTAAAATAACAGAAATGCTTTACATTCATCCCCCTAAAAACGAGAAATCTATAACCGAACGGCCACAAAGACTATACGAGTATTTTCCTCTCCTAATCAAATGAATATCCACAAAGGAATATCCAAAACACAATAAACAGATCAATAATCGCAGCCCGTTACGTCACAGGCCGGAAATCGAACCCGTCCCTAACGTAATATCTCTCCAATTCCCTGTTCGCCGATGTAAATGAATGCAACTAGAGCAACCCAACTAGGGACCAAATTGAAGCTTGCACAAATATTCTCCTTATTTACTTGTAGATAAGGTTGATTTTGCAATAGCCTTATCTGCTGAAAAAGTACTGAAACGATTTTAGGCTGTAGAAGGAAATTGAGTTCTATCGCAAAGGATTAAAGTTGGTTGTTAGCAAATCACGTTAGAGTTCTTAATTTGCAATGGACATCGAAATGGGTACTAGGGTAGGTAGGAATAGAAATTAAAGCCAATTTCCTGTTCAATAAAATATTATTGCTAAATGAAAAATCTAATTATTTTGCTGGAGTTTTAATTAGGTCAACACAGACAATTTCAAGTTCTAACATCAACAATATTTTGTAAAGGATTTATTCAACGACATTCCACACAATGGGCTTCGCGAGAAAAAGAAATTCCCCACTTTAATGTGAAGGTACTGCAGATACACTAAAAAAAATCTAAACTTTATTTTACCACTTTGACGGCACAGCTCATTTGTATATTCATGCCAAATTACAGCTTTCTAGTACAAACTGCGGTACAAAGAGATATTTAATGAGCACTTAAGCTGTCACTTAGTAAAGGTTTGACATACTTTTGTATGACAAAAATACCTTTACTAAGAGATGGCCTAAGTAATCATTAAAGCTCTCTGAGTGCTGCAGTAAGAGTCTTTGGGCAATAGTGCGGCAAACAGACAGACGGACTTGGCGAAACTTTCAAGGGTTCCTTGTTGACTTCGCTACGGTACCCTATAAACAGCCAAGGTAAGATTGTTATTGTTGTTATGTACATATTATATATATATATATATCTTTAATATAATAATATAGTTCTTCTATACGTGTGTTTGTCACTGAAATCCTCCTAAACGGCTGGATAAATATTGACGAAAATTTTCGTATGTGTTCAATTGGATTCGAGAATGGTTTAGATTTACAATTGGACCCAGTAAGTGGCACTGCTGTCCGGGCAGGACGACGTGTGCCAGGTCCGCTAGTATGTATATTTTTATCTGAAACACAACTTCGCTCCTATTATAAGACACTAGCGGACATCACGCGGTTTCATCCGCGTAGTTCCCATTCCCATGGGAATACAGGGATAAAAATTAGCTTATGTCACCCGGGGATAGTGTAGCTTCCCAACGGTGAAAGAATTTTTCAAATCGGTCCAGTAGTTTCGGAGCCTATTCGTACTTTATAATATTAGTGTAGATATAGATTTGCACGCCATGTTATGGTAGGATATGCTGAAACCATTTTAACTGTATCATCATAAATACTAGCAATTAATATATTTTTATATGATTTCGAAAGACTAGGGGTTTTCTTAGACACAAAACTACACAAACCATAATCCCTAAAGGGTTAAACAGAGGTGTTTCTGATAGTACACCCAGATTTGGCCAGTTATGTATAAGTCCCAGCGAACCTATTGTCATCAACTGGGCACAAATCACAAGACTACACGTCGTGACACGTCATGCTCGTGAACGGGTGCTGTCAGTTGTGACTGGTCATCTGTTAGCTGCCACGGCTTGTTTGAATTATTATATATTTTTTTAATCGTCGTTTTGGCTTTACTGACGACTTATCGTGCACATCTTGCTACATCGTTCTCACATGATAATATACCAATTTCAAAATGAATGATGTAACCAAAGTTTTGTAACAATATTATGATTTAAAAGAGTGTCCGTGAATTTTCTTGCCATTCTTCTCATGAGACCAACGCTTTGGAATCGGCAACTACAGTACACTGACAGTTATTATGCCTTGTGAGTGGGACTTTAGCTTAGTTTATTAGCTTATTAAAATTTAGTATTTGTGCGACTATTCAAAAGAGCCTGTAATTGGCCAACTTGAAATAAATGATTTTGATTTTGATTGACCACGTGGCTGCTACTGACAAAAAAATCCTGTAACACTTTGGCCGACGCGGCCGATTCGAACCCATGAACTCATGCTCCGCAATCGCGGTTCCGACGCTTCCTTAATCCAAATCCTATTAGGATTAACGTCTGGATTAAGGAACTCTTAATTTAAAAACGTTTTACTTTGACAGGACATAATTGTCCGGCAATAGGCCGTTCCTTAATAGACAATTACAGCACGAAATTAGGAAATGAGTAATTTTTCTGTTAATAGGGTACTTGACAAAAAAAACATCTAATTAGTCCGTCGGATAGATTTCCAAAAATATTGGACGGAAACATTTTTTTTTCACAAATAAAGAGGACGATACAGGTGGTTTAAAAACGTCACAAGCCCTCACTGATCCAATGATCTTTGATGGATTTTATCTTCGACAGTTTTTATTCATTTTTTAAAACAAAAACACGTATCCAATATTTTTCGATATTCAGAATAAACAGAATCGCATATTTTTTAGTCAGGAAAGAATTTTTCTATTAATGGCAATAGGCAAGCTCAATAAGGAAATGCTTAGGCATTCGGAAAGAAACCAATAAAGTGTAATAGGGTTGTTACAGCTCGAATTTGACCCTGGGGAGATTATTTCGCCACTTCATAAACAACCCTACAACTTTGACCCCCTTTGGGGGGGGGTGGAAATCATCAAATAACCCTTCCCGCTCTTGGGCAGAGCGAAAGGGAGTGTCAGACTTCTACTGACTAAAAACCACCCAAGTTCCTTCTTAGCCCTACATGTCAAGGCCGCGGTATCTCTTACAACATCCCGCAGTCCCAACGGGCTATAACTTTCATCCTTTTTTTTTTGGCGGGTGGAAAATCATCGTATAACCCCTCCCGCTCTTGGGCAGAGCGAAAGGGAGTGTCAGACTTCTACTGGCTAAGAAGGAACATGAGTGGTCCATGTTCCTTCTTAGCCCTCTATGTCGAGGCCGCGATAACTAGTGTACAACTCGCGGCCCACATCTTTCACCCTTCTTTTGCTATCTACTGCATAGTTTTTTTTAGATTCTTATCTTTCTTAGTTTAAAAATTGTCTATGTTTTCCAAAGTGGGGAAACACATTTTACCACTTTGGAAGTGTCTATCGAAACGATTGACGAAATGGTTTTAGAAACATTAATGTCATTTTTAAAGACCCATACCTAAACACCTCACGCAAATAGGTTTGGTGAAACTAAAAAAAAAAATCCCCTCCCCTTAATCTTTTTATTTTTGCACCTTTTTACCGACGTTTTATAAGTGCCCATGTAGGCCTATGTGAAATAAAAATATTTTGGTTTTGTATAAAAATTGTAAAACGGTTCACAGAATACATCTACCCTACCAAGTTAAAACTGTATTTAAAAAGTGAAAACCAAAGTGCAAAAAAGTGGCTGTGACACACTGCCACTTTTCGGACACATGGACAGACAAGACGAATCTATATGGGTTCCGTTTTTTGCCGTGCGGCTACGGAACCCAAAAAAACAGGTTAGCCCTCAAGTCCCGCGTAGAGTCGACCAGTCGGCGAAAGATTATTGATTTTAGCCTTATTTTAAATAACTTTGCATTTGCTTTAAACACACAAATTCTGCTACTTACTGTAAAACTTAAATTCACTCCCAAATAAATCCCTTTTATTTGGGAGTGAATTTAATTTTAATGATAAGATTTAAATCTCAATCCATAAAACAATTACCTCATAATCCGGTAGTAAAAACACACGTGCTATAATAACATAGTATAATCATGTTTTAATTAATTAAAGCAATAATGAGGGTTTTAATATAAGCGTGTATATTTGTACGTAGTACCGGGCCGCGTTCCAGATGCATTCATTACAACCCCAGTTTCACCCCCAGGGTTGTGGGAGTGTATATCACTCGTGTGCCTTAGGGGGGTGAACTGGTGAAGTTAGAATTAAGTATTTATGGTAAGTAGGGAATCGATTTATGTTTCTTGGTTTGCAATGTTTTTTAAAACAAGATAATAAATATAAAAAAGTAATAGGATTGGTTGTAACAGTATTAAATAACTATCCTTACGAAATATTTTTCACAAGTTTTTTTAAACATGTTTTAGGATATATGATTCAAAAACATCCATTTTCTCAATGTTTTGAGTGCCTACCGAAAAGCATGAGTTTCACCCCAATTTATGTTTACCTTAATTTGTACAAAAATGACGTCAGTCGTAGTCGCATGCCACCTTGCTAACGGCAACAGCAGCTGACTTCTGTATGAATGAAAACGCTATTAAGGAGCATCAGGAATCAGTGGCATGCGACTACGGCAGACCTCTACAATAATTTTACTTATATTTAAATAGAAATATACAAATTCAATATATGAATATTAGACAAGAATTATTTTCTTGTTTTCTAATTTAAAGACCGCGGTTTGTAGTCGGGTTTTAGTTTTTAAACTTATTTTAAGTCAGTATTAAACATCTCTATTGTCACATTC
Source organism: Diarsia rubi (assembly GCA_932274075.1). Lineage (NCBI taxonomy): Eukaryota > Metazoa > Arthropoda > Insecta > Lepidoptera > Noctuidae > Diarsia > Diarsia rubi. The sequence goes on along the minus strand of OW026437.1, from coordinate 2,121,615 downwards.
CAAAAACGTTCTCAAATAGATACATAATATTTTTAGAGACATTGAAACCACGCTAAAAGTATAAAACCACCTCGACGTATAAAGAAAACAACCTTTTGAATTAAAAACGAGACGCTAAAGCCAAACAGGTAAACTAAAGAATACTCCATTTACACTGCAGTGCAGATGTAGAGAACCACTTCATTTGCACGCCAGTGTAAACCAAAGTTTTGGGCATAATGTGTAAAGTTATGTTCTGAGCGTGACCAAAAGCGAAACATCTGGTTTACGAAATGGTTTTATGAGGTAAGTTAATTTTCTTTTGCAGTTACTGTTGTGCAGTATTTTAACTGTTAGCAAAATTATGAGTGGATTATTAAATAATTGGGTATAAAAATACCCTTAACGAATCCGAAAGGCACTGGTACGTCTTTGCGATTCTTTTTTTGTTCTAGACTTCACCTTCAAGTTACAGAAATATTGTGGAGTCTTTCTGACTTCTACACTATTTTTTTAGACACACTTTTTTAATGTTATAACTTTACTTGAACTATCTCCACTACCTTCGTACTATTCAAAGCATCCATTAGCATAGTGTTCTAAATGTGTAAATTTTTGTCCTACAAATAAAACATGACATTTCACACTGGAAAAAGAAGTTATTACCCAGCAATTTTGCGTGGAGTTACTTAGATTAAAAACATTCGTTTAGAAGCAGTGTGAATGTCTCACTGCCGCACTCAGAGACGTTTAATGATTACTTAAGCCATCACTTAGTAAAGGTTTTGACAGTTTAGTGAAGATTTTGTATTTGAAATCTTTACTAAGTGACGGCTTATGTAAACATTAAATATCTCTGAGTACCTACTGCAGGTCATAGTTTACTATAGAGCACTTTGCATACAGTGTGATTCTTTATAATGTGCACATATCGAAATGAGGGAATCTATGCTTAATTTTATCGATGGAAAAAATATTTAAAATAATCTAAATATTTTTTAATACTTTTTATGGAATTTTCAAAAATGTTGTCCGCTGTTGTGACCCCAATGTAAACAAAACGGTGTAACTTTTAAACTAAATTATCTATCGCGATGAAACAATTTTATGTAAAAAGTTATGAAAAAAAAAAGTTTTTTTGATCAAAAAACGTGTTTATTTTCAATTGAGGGTAGTTTTTTTCCACAATTTTCATTTTACGAGGACGCCTAATTGCTTCCAATCATTATGGAGTTTGTTTCATCGCGATAGATAATTTAGTTTAAAAGTTACACCGTTTTGTTTACACTGGGGTCACAGTAGCAGACAAAATTTTTAAAAATTCCATATAAAATATTAAAAAATATTTAGATTTTTTTAAATAATTTTTCCGTCGATAAAATTAAGCATAGATTCCCCCATTTCGATATGTGCACATTATAAAGAATCACACTGTATAAATTATTCTTAATTAAATAAAATTAGTGAATCAATTTATTTTCTCTTCAAGTGTAAACCAAAGTTTTGGGGCGCGGTTCTATAATGTGTAAAGTTGTGTTAACTTCTGACCAAAACCGAAACATCTGGGTTTACCAAAATGGTTTAATGGGATTAACTCAAATTCTTTGATAATAATATAGATATAACTAGGGTCTGGCGGTTAAATTATAACAGCCGCTAGGTACGATCTGTGGGGTTTTGCATTATACAATACTTGCCGAGATTGACCCGATTTGGGTGCGCACGTTAAGAGCTGGATACACGCCATTGACCATTGGCCGTCCCGCACTGGTTTTTAAAAAAAATCCATTTGTAAATAATTAAGAAAGTTTTTGGCTAAAATAATCCAAAGGCCTCCTCACATTATTTAATATAATATATTAAGATCCTAAGATCCTTTAAGATCCTATGATTGATAGTTTAGGGGAAAAATGGTATAGTTATTTATAAAAACAGGCTCTGTCTTATAACTAACTATACCATTTTTTGCATATTTATTTTTATGATGTTTAATTTTTTTTTAATGATCTAGATTGTAGATACATAGAGTGTAGATTAATTAAAAAAAAATAAAAATTTCCGATGAAGGTTGTTGAAAAAAAAATCCTGATAAAACCCAATTATTATTCACGTAAATCCACGCCGCTGTTGTTCCCAGCCGCCATTTGTAAATCTTTAACAGTTATTACAGGCCGGTGTCAGTGTTGGTGATAGTCAGTGAATTGGTCCAAAATTTAGACAACCAGTCTTATCAAAACATATTGAATTACCCAGTACTATGGCAGTTCCTCTCAAAGTGAGGAGGCCTGTGTCCCAGTAGTAGGAACATTAATAGGCTATTGATGATGATGATGAACGCAGTTGTTCCTTGTAATACACAGCATGGAAGCCGAGCTCCTTATAGTTGAGAAGAGGCTGGGTAGATTTTCATTTCAAAATTATAATCGCTTATAATACTGTCATCTTAGGCTATCGTAGACTGCTACACAATCAACAGAATAAGATTTCCCACGCTACCTCAATCACACTTATTCGTAAGATTTTTTTAGCATAAAATTCTCGAATCACATTGTAACTGTTACATTAATATCTCAATTGTAATGTTGTAATGCCGATAATCAGAACAATTTACTCAATTATTGAACACATAAAAGTTCTCTTAGCAGGCACCTCGCCAATACTCAACAAAATAAGAGAAAGTGCCGCACTCAGAGATATTTAATGATTATTTAAGCCGTCACTTAGTAAAGGTTTGACATATCTTTGTATGAGAAAACTGTCAAAACCATTACTAAGTGATGGCCTAAGTAATCATTAAAGCTCCCTGAGTGCGGTAGAAAGTCCGTCAAACAGCGTGCTAAATGCTAATGACTAAATAAAAAACCGGCCAAGTGCGAGTCCTACTCGCACATGAAGGGTTCCGTACCATCGTAGTAGGGGAGTCGCTTTTTATTTTTTGTTATAGCAGCAACAGAGAGACACATTCAGTGAAAATTTCAACTTAAAAATATTTTTATTATATGATGTAACTAAAAATTTATGCTTTTCGCAATTTTTCCTTTATCTGTGTTATAAGACGTTGCTTCGTACCAAATTTCAAGATTCTGAGTTCACGGGAAGTACCCTGTAGGTTTTGATTCCCTTGCGAGTGTCGAAAATTTGCGGCATAAACGGGAGTATCTTTTGATCGCGTTGACTTAGAAGTTTGATTTTTTCACAGCTCCAAGAGACCATAGACTTGAGTATTTGATATGAATTTCAGCTTGATACCTCCACGCGTTCCTGAGAAAAAAGGTCTTGACAGACAGACAGACAGACAGACAGACAGACAGACAGACGGACAACAAAGTGATCCTATAAGGGTTCCGTTTTTACCTTTTGAGGTACGGAACCCTAAAAACAGAGGAATGTTCACAATGTGACAACCGTGCCCGCCGTGGTCTTGTGCCAATGTTTACAATTTTTTATAGCGGCTTGTCTGTGTATGTGTGTGATTCACGCAGTGTCTACTTACGGTGTGTTGTGACTAGGAATTTGGGAATCTTTGAGCGTACTGATAAAAATGTAATTCACCACTCTACAATCAATTAATGTACACTACTTTTGTGTAGGTTGGGGAATCATCAAATGACTTCTCCCGCTCTAAGCAGAGCGAAGAGAGCGTCAGTCTTCTACTGACTAAAAACCACCCATGTTCCTTCTTAGCCCTTTTTGTCCGGGGCTGCGGTATCTCTTTTGAATAACCCGCAGCCCCGATTATGTACCTTACTTACATAGACAGTAGGCATTGAATTTCATTCAGTAGACAAGGTTTTTTTTACAAAAAAGCTTTACACCACTCTTAAGTTTTTTTCTGTACCGTGGGTGCGCTCACAAACATTTAAACTCACATATACAAATACCCAGAACCGAAAACTACATCTTTAGGCCATACAATATTTGTTCCATGGGGGATCGAACCCGCGACACGCAGCGCAGCAGTCCAATCGCTCAGCCACTGCACTAACCGTGCCGTCAATTGACGGCACGGTTGAATATCTGGCAATCAGTTTTGCAATAAATCGCATGCGAGTAGCCTTCTGCACGCGACGCGCGACGCCCCGCGTCTCCATAAACGAGCCCTTATATACTTCTTTTTACTTAACCACGTTCATACATCTAGTCATTCACGAACGCAGGTTCCGAGTAATACGCAACTTACCCTTCTGAAGAACCTCAGCACTAAGGTCAGGGTATGTCTTTCTAGTGCTTCCTCCCCTGGCGTGTCCACTCACATCTGCTTTGTAACCTTTTAATAGTCGCCTTTCTCTCATCCTCTACACATGATCACACTTTATAAGCATAATCATTTAAATTTTCGCCAACGTTATCGTAACGTTATCGTATATCGAATGATAAAATAAAGAATGAGGTTTTACAAGAACGTAGCAAAGAAAACTATGAATAAACCCAGATAAGAACTGCACTTTCTTTATTAGTTTAATAAAGGAAGGAGCAATCAGTGCTGAATATTTGGCAGTGATCTAAGTTGCAATTATGTCACATTACTCACAAACACTTTCTTAATAATTAAAATTATTATCGTTTATGATTTCCGAGTTTCTATTTCGTTGATAGATTTATTTATTTTAGGCCTTGACTGCGTTACTAAATGCGGTCTCCAGATGGCATGGCCGTTGGCCTTTCTTCTTTGGGTTTAAAGGAAGATGGATCGTTTTTAGTAAGTGGAAGTCTGACATTCCTGTCTGCTCCGCCGAGAGCGGGAGAATTCATTTGATGATTTCCCACACTGCAAATACGTCTCTTCCCGTGTACCTATGGCCACTGATGTCGAAATTATCACAACATTCTTAAAACATTAGCCATTCTTCAATGTCTAAAAGTATATCTACCTATATTTTATTGATTAATATCTCAATTAGCCAAAGATTAAGCTACTTTAATACGTATAAATCAGTCCGTAAACTGTTGTGCGATCAAGGTCATCGGGTCACGCCTTAATAATATTTATTTACGTAGTTACGAGTATAAATATTTTGTGTACACAAACATTTCATGGTCACACTATAGGTGAGACGATTTTCCAATGAAATTGGAATCAGAAGGTTTCTTGAAAAGATAGACAGATTACACACAAAATTGATACAATCGGTCGGTTTTCACTTTCCGCAAAAATACTGTAGTTAACAAAAAAATCTAATTAGTCCGTCAGATAGATTTCCAAAAAATATTGGACACGTTTTAACCGAATTTAGTATCCCCGTTGGGGCAGCGGGTTGTTCGCAAGAGATACCGCGGCCTCGACATAAAGGGCTAAGAAGGAACATGGATGTTTTTTAGTCAGTAGAAGTCTGCCACTCCCTTTCGCTCTGCCCAATAGCGGGAGGGGTAAAAAGATGATTTACCACCCCCCCCCCCCCTCAAGAGTCTGACAACCAGTTTTATCAAGGGGTATCATATATTATTACCCAATGCCAGAACACATACGAAATACAAATAATCCTGGAAAGTTTTCATTATTTTTTTAAAGGGTTTTACTAGGAATTTCGCTAGATCCGACCGCCTCGTATTCCATGCGACGGGAAACAAACTGGCGAAAAAATATTTACACCTCTGGTTACGCCCACAGGGTACACAAGAATCATTACCCATTGTTTAAACCCAACCTACACGAACATTTCAATTATGAACTTTTGCTATTAATTTCACAGTTCTGGCACATTTCCAACCCGTTTTATAGAAACGGTCATCAAAAATGTAGCCATCAATATAGTCGTTATGATTCGACTCATGCAAGGTTGCTAATAGTACACAGGTATTTATCGAGCTTGCAATGTGCGTGGTTTATAGTGAGCTGGAAATGGATTAGGTACATTAATGTGTGTGGATTGTCGTTTGAAGCTTAGGGGATCGTACTGAGTCAAAAAAATACGATTCTAATTAGTCCGTCAGTTAGGTTATCGAAAAATATTAGGTACGTGTTTTTTCTTTTATCAAATTAGTAAAAATTGACGAAGATAAAACGCGTCAAAGATCATGTGTCGGGTTGTGACGTCATTTGTAGGTAAAAATTGTACTGACATGTGACGTTCTCGAGGAGTTCACGAGTTTTCGAAGCATTGTTTTGTCTTCATTTTTTGTTTATGTAAAAAAATAAAAAATACGTGTTCAATATTTTTTGGTTTTTTATCTGACGGACTAATTAGTTTTTTTTTCATATCTCCTATTGTGTGAGAAATGATATGAAAAAAAAGAAGTAAATGATAGCGTGATGGTTGAAAGAGAAGGAAGAAAAATCCGTGTTGTACCGACCCCAAAAACGCAGAACAGTGATGTCACAAAGCATACTGCTCTACAGAAGGTTTTTTGTCTACTACGCGTCATCCACGTGCTTGTTGGTGTCCACTTTAAGGCTCACCGTATTGAGAATACCAGTGTTTCACATGGAGAGACTGCTTATCTGACCTTCCTAACCCAGTAAACAATGGGTAATACATTAAGCGCGCGTTATATCTATTAAGCGTTGTTTGTGTATTGTTTTTTTCCTGTATGCACGGTGTGTTTCTGGGACAATTATATATTTTTTCTTTCTTTCTTTATATCCCTTGGTAAGCTTGGTTGTTAGAATTTCGTCCGTTGATTGACCTGGTTGGTGTTGTCCTGTAACGACTTTTACGATGTACCTATATTTATGAAAGAAGATGACCAAGACCAGATGTTTGACTGACTCAAATCAAACAGCCATTTCAGTGCAAAATTAAAAACAAAATTAAATAACTTTTGCAAAATTAAGGAACTTTGATCCCCAATATCTCCGTAACTAGGGAGTTCCCAGGTATGGTCTAGAACAAAAAAAATATCGCAGTGTTGGGGAGAACAACTGTCCTTTGTTTGCGTTAAGGGTACTTTTACACCCTTTATATCATACATTAATTCAGACACTTCAGTTAAGTATTTTTATCATCGTAATAAAAAGCATGATTAGATCTTTTAATAACTTCGTTCAGTCGAAAACAAGAAATAGTGTAATAAACAGCTAAACAATCACACACAACTACGCCCCAACGGTTTCCACTACACACACTAAACACACAGCGCTATGATTTACTCAGCCCGACGAGTTGCCAACTTGACTGATGGTGTTATTGCCATCTGTCTGCGTTTCAGTCTGGATCTAGATCGTAATATCACTCTATAAAATGGCTGAATTACTTTTCTAAAGTATACGATTCGTCATTTCAATGATTGAGATGATTACTTTTTTAAGTTTTATGTTGATAGTGTAAAATCTGTTGAAGTCTAAAAGCGGTGCTGGTGACTGAAAAGTTATGTGGTAATTGGTTGTCGTGGTATGGCATGTGATGCGGAGGAATGAGGAAAAAAAAAAGTAGTTATAGAACTGACCGATGGAAAGTTTAAAAACTACATCAAACGTGTCCTTATTCAAAAAGCATATTATAAAATCAAGGACCACGTCGAAGATAAAAAAGTTTGGCTTTAGCTTCTGCGCATGCGGCTTCCCTGGTAACTCTTAGCCGGTACAAAGTTGTGGATGTCTCTAACTATTCTCAATTTTATTATTTATTTTTTCTCTTCCATTAAATTCTCTCTTTTACAGTGGTTTTTAATCATCCAGACGCCCTTTGGTACGAATAGTTACAGCACTGATATCAACATTTGTGCCTTACCTACATTACAAAAATTTGTTAATTGATATGTTATGTACTTTTTTATTTTTACATTGTTTATAATTATATATTTTTTTATTATTGATTTGTGTCTGTAGTAACTCTAAAATGAACTTACACCTTACTATTGTATCGAGTCTGGTTCTTCTAACCAACATAACAGACAGAATGTGTTGCTGGGGAGTTTGTTCCGTCACTTCTTCTTTCCAGCTAAACACTAGGAAGTGCCAAAGGGTGGGCGTTTTGGGGGACTGTCTCTTGTAAATAATTAGAGTAAAGTAAATTTTGACGTTCGAAAAGTGCTGATTATCAGCCTAATTTGAATAAATGACTTTTGATTTTGATTTTTGATTTTGAGTTAAAAAACTAAAAAACCTGAATAAAAAAAACTTTTAAATTAAACACAACTTGAAAGCAGGCGGGGTCCATTCTACGTCGGGGCTGCGGTTTGTTCACAAGCTACCGTGGCCTCAACATATAGGGCTAAGAAGGATCATGGGTGGTTTTTAGTCAGTAGAAGTCTGACACTCCCTTTCGCTTTGCCCAAGAGCGGGGTTAAGCAAGGGGTTATTTGATGATTTTCCTCCCGCCAAAAAAAAAGGCGAGGTCCATTCTAATTTCTTTTCATAATTTAATATTCAAATGGACCCCGAATGCTTCCAAATTATGTTTAATTTAAATGTGCTTGTTTTTTGCTTTTCAGTTTTTTCAATCGGATTTAATAGTTTTTTTCACAATTTTTTTTATTTCCAACTTTTTAGTTCTTTTGTGTTTGTTCTTTCGTTGGTCACGTAAAGTTCTTCGCAGATGATTTAACTTTTGTGTTTTTGTATAGGATTTGTGACTTTGAATTTATTTTAAACATATAAGTGTCATATATTTTTGTAATCTCCTTTCAAAACCCTTAATTTTGATACCCTACTCGATGGTAATGGAAAACACACTAACTGCCGCACTCAGAGAGCTTTAATGATTACTTAGGCCATCACTTAGTAATGGTTTTGACAGTTTTGTCATACAAAAATATATCAAACCTTTACTAAGTGACGGCTTAATTAATCATTAAATCTCTCTGAGTACGGCAGTAACACTCGCACTATCAAGACGAATCTAAAGGCGTATATTTTATTCAAATCCTTTCATCCGTTTAGGAGTTATGAGGGAACAAAGAAACAGACATACATACATACACGCTAAACACATAACCCTCCTTTTGCGCTTCACCGCAGTCGGGTAAAAAAGTTTATGAGGAAAGTTTTGAGTCTGAATTTGGATGGGTATAAGAGTAGAGGAAGTCTAAAGAAACGATATATGGACTGTGTAAAGGATGATATTATGGCAAGAAAGATGGTGTCTGATGAGATGAGTCATAGAGAAATATGGAAGACGAAGACATGCTGCACCAACCCCTATTGAATCCCGATAAATGCACGAGAGCAGAGCAGAGAGCAGTGGTGGCCCAGTGGTGGCTCCGACTTACGAACAGTAGGTCATGGGTTCGAACCCAGACAGGCACATTACTTTGTGTAATTTATTTTATCACCGCTGCTCCCAAAACGGTGAACGAAAACATTGTGTGGAAACCGGCATATCATGAATCAAAAAATTCGAAGACATGTGACATCTACCAATCCGCACTGGGCCTGCGTGGTAGATTATAGCCCATTCCCTCTCAAAAAGAGAGGAGGTCTGTGTCCCAGCAGTGGGAACATTAATAGGCTGTTGATAATGATGATGATGAAATGCACGAGGATGATGATACATCTGTGCCTTATTGGTGTCGCGTTTAGTTCTGAATTTGATCCTGGGTCAAGCACTGCTATTGGGAATTTCTCAAAACCATCTACGTGTCTGGAATTCTGTCGGAAAATGGTCATAGACTTACTTCACCAATGGGATGACCTAAGACACCTTGAACTTCTCAGAAAAACCAAGCGTTTGGTTCACCTGTACTTCGACATAAACAATAGCGTTTAAAAATGATCAAATTTTAAACTGTCTACAAAAACCCATTTTATTTTTGTGTAGAATAGAATTCTTATAGATTTCAGACTTTGCGAACCTCTGATATCGAGAGAGAGAGATATACCTACAGCTTATAAAGCGAATGAACAATAAAATAAATACCATTACTCTTCAAAGAAACCTCATAGTAAAATAAATTATATTATTATCAAAAAAATTAAAAAAACTTTCCTCAAGATTAATATCCTCCTGACCTCCCATTTCCGTTTACCCAACATCAAAGCTTTACACCTCAGAGTCCCGAGTTCAATGCCCGATCGTGTTTGTTATGAAGGCATCACCGGAGAAACAGGTGTGGTTTACTAATTTATATTGATTATGTTAAAGGCGAGGTCGATTCAATGATTGACTGAGGTTACGTATTTTTAAACTTATTCTTTTTACCTTTAAGGTGTGAAAATATAATAGTTTAGTGAACTGACGATAGCTTTATTGTTTTTTTTCAGTGAGTTGCTTGTAAATAATTAAAAAAGGAGGAGCTCGTGGCTTAATAAGAACTGCCACTCGGGTCGATCTTAAGGTTAAGCTGCGCTTGCCTAGGTCGATCTGTGGATGGGTGACCGCCCATTACATACCGAGTTTCCTCCGTGCCTCGGAAAGCACGTTAAGCTGTTGGTCCCGGGTGCCATATATAGATGTTTGGCAGTCGTTACGGGTAGTCAGTGACCTGAAAGTCTGACATCCAGTCTTACCAAAGGGTATCGTATTACCTAGTATTAACTGGGTTGTGGAGGTCAGATAGGCAGTCGCTCCATGTAAAATACTGGTATTCAGCTGCATCCGGTTAGACTGGAAGCCGACCCCAATATAGTTGGGAAAAGGCTAGGCAGATGATGAGTTGCTTGTAAATAAAAAATAGGTTTTGATTTTGACTTTGTTTTTCAACACTTCTTTGGGTTTTTTACCGTCGGTAAACTTCACCTGCATACTACAGTTAAATCAAATCAAAATCATTTACTTGCCTAAATAAGGTACAGAAGGTTGGTAAATATATAAAATTGCTCTCTTAATCTGCCTTTAATTTCGGCATGCAAAAATATAAAAGTAACACATTTATTTGTATTTAAATTAATTGAATATCATAATTTATCTATAATATATAATAATAATAATAATATTCCACAACTATCACACAACGCCATCTAGTCCCAAGCTAAGCAGAGCTTGTGTTTTGGGTACTAGACAACTGATAAACATATGTATGTATTTAGAAATATATAAGTATGTTTATCAGTTGTCTAGTACCCATAACACAAGCTCTGCTTAGCTTGGGACTAGATGGCGTTGTGTGATAGTTGTGGAATATTATTATTATAATTTAAAAAAAAAAAAAAAAAAAAAAAAAAAACATTCAGTCATTACGCAGGTAATTTTTGTTAGTACTGAGTAATACGACAGGTACCTCTTGGTAAGACTAGAAATTAGATTTTCGGGGCGCTGATACTCCTGTAACGACTTTTTTTTTTTTTTTAAATGGGACAAGCCCGCCTCTCTATTCCCAAACCACTGTAACTTCTGTAAGCCAGAATCAACAGTGGCGACCACAAGAAAAGCGCCGAGACAATGAAGCTCGACGAAGTCCCAGAGAAATGATTTGACTGTCTTGGATCCCGCAACGAAATGAATCAGAAAAGAATAGCGGAGGAGTAGGATCCTGTAACGACTGTCAAAAATCTACATAATTATGAAAGCCGGGACCAACAGCTTATCGTGGTTTCTGAGGCACGTAGGAAACAATCAGTAAACATCCCTATTCCATTTTTTTCAACCTTCAGTAACTTAATTTTATTGTACGTCCACAAACGTCACAACATTGAGAGCCACCACTAAAATGTCATATTTAAACGCTTTTATCACTACATAGAGACTTGGGAAGTTATTAAATTTTCCCACATTTTCACACAAGTGCCGCAAAGGGGCCGAGAGGTCAGGAAATTAATATTTGAACAGTAAACGCGAAAAATGTTCCTGAACCCGAACGTGTATTAGAAATGGGGTCGAATATGAAAGAAACATACGTTCTTATTCCCTGTGTAGGGTTTGGGGTTGGCAAAAAGATGGTGAATAACGTATTCGGTATTAAGATGCTGAAATGGAAATGGAATAACTTTTATGGATGCAAATATTGTTAGGTCGATGGCGAGGCACCGATACAAAGGGCTTTTAAAACTACAATCATTATTTTGCTACAAAATGTTTGATGTTTGTTTGTTTGATAGTTGTTCCGGGTCTGGGTATTTGTCTATGTGAGATTAAATGTTTGGGAACGCACCCACGATACAGGACAAATTCCTAGTGTGGGCCAACGTTTCCTTAAAAAGTTTAAAAAGAAAGATTTTAAAAAAATGTGTTCATGTGTGTGTAATTTGCAATAAAAAAACGGCAATCAACGGCACGTTTATGGTACCAATTTGTTCATTGACACCAATGCACGGAGGAAACTTGCTATGTAATGAGGGGTCACCCATCCACGGACCAACCTTGGTAAGCGCGGCTTAACCCGAAGATTGCGAAAATAATAACAGTTGTTCGGGTCACCGAACAGCTGTTATTATTTTCGCCATGCGCATTCCTCATTATCGAGTATCTCTTTCAATTCAGTATATTGCAGTCTAATTTTAGCATCGTCCATCGCCCAGGTATCGAACCTTGAACGACTGACGCGCAACCAGACATTGACCTATATGATTCAATTGCGACATCGTGGGGTTACGAAATATTCAAGGCTGGAATCTTTTCTATTGTATGGGGACGTTCGGTTATGTAAACAAATTGTGGGTAGACAGATTTTCGCTGTGACGTTTTTATCGTCTGGCTACCACGACCTAGTTAGTGTTTTTATTGGCTTTTGATTAGTCAAAACAAAAGTTAAAAAGAATTAAGAAAAATTGTTGCTAAATCGGTTCAAAATGTTTACTAAACTTTTTTTGTGACGGTTTTTTGTACCTACTAGCTGTTGCCAGCGTCTTCACCCGCTATAACTCGAAAATTATCCCACGGAATGGTAAAATTAGGATAAAAACTATCCCATGTGTTAATCCAAGGTGTCAGCTAACTCCATACCAAATTTTATTAAAATCGCTCCAGCGAAGAAGAAGAAGTAACAAACATACACACTCACACACTCACAAACTTTCGCCTTTATTTTATTAGTGTGAAGTGTGATAAACTAGACAACCGTAGTGTCGCACTACCGTTTGTCACAGTAACGTGATTTCGAGCTTCAGTGTGTCGCAGAACCGTGCATTCGAACTATGGTGCGGCGCAGTACAGTTTTGTCGCACAAGTGTTATTCGCACATCCATTTGTCGAGCTCACGTAGTACCTACTCTCTATTTTTTATGCTGCATTTAGTTCAACTGGACGCCTACCCCGATATGTACAAGCCTTAATGATTTGAATGATAATTTTAAAAAAATGGATTTCCTTCTAATAATGATGGAGAACAGCAGATTACATGGTAACTTTAATCTTTCATGGAAATACTATAACCCCATAGGATAAATTTTCAAAAATATTTGCTATTTTTCTGTCAAAAAAGAACAATTTTGCAAACCTTGCTTTAAGACCCAGCGGTTTAAACTGGGTTGTGTAATTGTTCATGTTTTTTTTAATCGAATACCTCGTGTTTTATAACAAAAAACGACACAGTTTAGAAAGGAAAATATTTACGGAGGCTCAAACCTAAGCTCCTGTGGAATCTTAATGGATTTTTTCCTAACAACTACTAGACCAGACTAAAGAAGTTTGCGTCATTTGAAAACACGTCAAAATTAATGCACTGAATGCTTTTTCTGATAACTCAATCTGAAATGTTGGTACGTTTAATAAACGTATTTGAAAGTCATGTTTGTTTGCTTGTTGAATGGCAAAAGAGCAGTCGGCTCAATTTTTTTTTTAAACATTGTTCTACACTAAGATTTTTTCCTGTACCGTGGGTCCGTTTACAGACATTCTAGCTCACATACGCAAACACCCATGCCTGGAACAATTACTATCTATAGGCCATAAAATATTTGTTCAGTACGAGGATCGAACCCGCGACAGGTACCAGTGAATCACGCAGGCACTGCACCGACCGTGTCGTCAATAAAATTGATAGAATAGGCATCATTGTCTGAAATGGCAGCTCAATTCCCAAAATCGGATTCTGGATGCCAATAAGGTTAATCCCGCGTGGTACAAGGGACGCGGTGAATTTATTTCTTTTGGAAAAGCGTGCTCCACCTTAAGCCGCATCAGCGCTTCACATCAGGCGTGTTATTGCCAAATGCAATGCCTATAGAGTATTTAAAAAACTGCTTAAATTGATCTTCTTCGGGTTCCCTATGTTGTTTCGAACGCCGCTGTTGCGACACACGCTGTTGCGAATTATTTTTCCACTGCCTCACAGGTTCGAAAGCTCATGGACTCGAATGAAGTAGTCGCGAAACATTTTCACTGCCTCATTCGATGTAAAGAACAAACGTAAAACAGTACATTAATAATAATATTAAATGTTGATGTTGACTCCGAATTTGTTGATTTTATTTAACTACTGCTTAAATATTTTTCTGTACACTTTATGACTAAATAAATCGAAATCATTCAATCATTCGAGCAGTGAAATGGGCAGTGAAAATGTTTTTCGAAACAGCGTCTTTCGCGACTACTTCATTCGAGTCCATGAGCTTTCGAACCTGTGAGGCATTGGAATAATAATTCGCAACAGCGTGTGTCGCAACAGCGGCGTTCGAAACAACATATGGGACCCATATCTTCTTCTTATCATGTGGGCAGTGAGGTCTAACGACCCCACACAGTGTTAGAGTTTCTAAACCAAATCAAAGAGCCTTTGACATGGTTTGACGACTGCTAAATGGCGGGCGCCCCAGCTTGTATCGATTATTTTTCAGATGATGAAGTCACACTTTAAATAGCATCAATTAAAACAAACGTTGTAGGTATATTATGGTGACAAAGTAGCGGAAAAGGCGATTCAAAATCAAAATCAAAAGTCATTTATTCAAATTAGGCTGACAATCAGCACTTTTCGAACGTCAAAATTTACTTTACTCTACTTATTTACAAGAGATAGTCCGCCAAAACGCCCACCCTTCGGCACTTCCTAGTGTTTAGCTGGAAAGAAGAAGTGACGGAACAAACTCTCCAGCAACACATTCTGTCTGTTATGTTGGTTAGAAGAACCAGACTCGATACAATAGTAAGGTGTAAGTTCATTTTAGAGTTACTACAGACACAAATCAATAATAAAAAATTATATAATTATAAACAATGTAAAAAATAAAAAAGTACATAACATATCAATTAACAAATTTTTGTAATGTAGGTAAGGCACAAATGTTGATATCAGTGCTGTAACTATTCGTACCAAAGGGCGTCTGGATGATTAAAAACCACTGTAAAAGAGAGTTATTAATGGAAGAGAAAAAATAAATAATAAAATTGAGAATAGTTAGAGACATCCACAACTTTGTACCGGCTAAGAGTTACCAGGGAAGCCGCATGCGCAGAAGCTAAAGTCAAAATCAAAATCAAAAGTCATTTATTCAAATTAGGCTGATAATCAGCACTTTTCGAACGTCAAAATTTACTTTACTCTACTTATTTACAAGAGATAGTCCGCCAAAACGCCCACCCTTCGGCACTTCCTAGTGTTTAGCTGGAAAGAAGAAGTGACGGAACAAACTCCCCAGCAACACATTCTGTCTGTTATGTTGGTTAGAAGAACCAGACTCGATACAATAGTAAGGTGTAAGTTCATTTTAGAGTTACTACAGACACAAATCAATAATAAAAAATTATATAATTATAAACAATGTAAAAAATAAAAAAGTACATAACATATCAATTAACAAATTTTTGTAATGTAGGTAAGGCACAAATGTTGATATCAGTGCTGTAACTATTCGTACCAAAGGGCGTCTGGATGATTAAAAACCACTGTAAAAGAGAGTTATTAATGGAAGAGAAAAAATAAATAATAAAATTGAGAATAGTTAGAGACATCCACAACTTTGTACCGGCTAAGAGTTACCAGGGAAGCCGCATGCGCAGAAGCTAAAGCCAAACTTTTTTATCTTCGACGTGGTCCTTGATTTTATAATATGCTTTTTGAATAAGGACACGTTTAATGTAGTTTTTAAACTTTCCATCGGTCAGTTCTATAACTGACTTAGGCAACTTGTTATAAAAGCGTATACTGTTTATAAGAAAAGACTTGCTAGTTTTCGTTAATCTGAATTTGGGTATTACTATTTCGTGTTTACTGCGAGTATTTAAATTATGAAAATCGCTTCTAGTTTTGAAAAGCCCTCGGTTTTTGCGGACATACAAAATACACTCTAAGATATAAAGTGAAGGCAGAGTAATTGTGCTTGTGCTGCGTACCTTTTCAAATATAAGCCTGATGTTATATTTTCTACAAAAAATATAAAACTTAGACAAGCGTGAGAAAAAAGAATTAACAATAAAATACGAGGTGAAACAAGGTACGGTCATTAAATTAATATTAAACTAGAACTGAGAAGGTATTATATTTTACTGTACAAAGAGGGTTGATCAACCTTGGTTCGATTGCTGAACCCAAGACCTAAACGCTGGTGAATATTCTGCAAATATAACAAATATTTAATAAATCTTTAATATTTCAATAGATCATACATCTATTTACTTGGGTCGATCTTAAGGTTATGTCGTGTTAAGGTCGGTACGTGGCCCCGTCGGGGCTGCGGGTTGTTCAAAAGATATACCGCGGCCCCGGACACAAAGGGCTAAGAAGAAACATGGGTGGTTTTTAGGCAGTAGAAGTTTGACACGCCCTCCCGCTCCGCCCGGAGTGAGGTGTCATTTAATGATTAACAAAAAAAACCGGTCAAGTGCGAGTTGAACTCGCGTGAAGAGGGTTCCGTACGATGAATATAATATATCTACCATATTTTTTTAAATCTGACCCAAATTTGTTTGTGGTAACTAAAAAAGGTCCAGCGGTTAGGGCTGTGCGTTCAGTCATATCAGTCATTGAGTCAGTCAGGACTTTGAATTTTATATATATAAATTCACCATGTAATTTTTAGACCATGGACTTCTTATAGGTTTTCCTGTAATCTACAGGTATAGAACTATTTTCTGTATTTTTTTCAAAATTTTAGGCTCAGTAGTTTCGGAGATAAGGGCCGGGGAACGGTCAATTTTCGTCTATTTTCTTAAATAACTTTAAAACTATTTATTTTAAAATTATTAAAAAAAAATATTTGAGACCCTCATAGTAAGCCCTTTCATTTGATGTGTCACATGGTACAGTTTGCAAAACTTTTTTTTTAATTTTCTTATTTGCCCCGTAAAAGCGACCCCCATATTCAAAATTCATTTATTTACTTTAGCCGTACATGTTTGGGTCACAAAAATCCATATGTATACCAAATTCCAACTTAATCGGTCCATTAGATTCGGAGCAAATTGGCTGTGACAGACGGACAGACAGACAGACAGACACACGAGTGATCCTATAAGGGTTCCGTTTTTTCCTTTTGAGGTACGGAACCCTAAAAAGAGGGTGAGTAATACGCAGTAGGTGGTCAGAGTTGTGGAGGTCAGATAGACAGTCGCTCCATGTAAAATACTGGTATTCAGCTGTATCTAACAGACGGACTAATTAGAATCATATTTTTGTAAGTCATTAAACATCCCTATTCAACTAGTGCTGGAAGAAATTTCTTATGAAATAAGGAGTACCTTTGTGTTCTTCTATTTTTATATCCTTACTTATTGACTTAATATAATAAATTCGGCTACTGATATTTCTACAGGAAGTCAAATGTTGATCTAATGTTGACCTCCCCTTGAGCCGTCCCCTGTTTTCGTGACGAGTCATAATCCGATAGATAAACACAAAGATAATCTTCTCCAAACCAAAAAGTACATAGAAGAAATAATTATTTTGCATTTAAGATATTGCCTCGTGTTCTTTGTCAGACTTTCAGGCGACTGACTGTGTTGCGGCCAGTGGAGATGTCAATAGCGGTCATTGACCCATCAATTAAATCGTTAAAGTTCTTAACTATTAAATCTAAAAAAAGACTTTTTCATGTCTTGCATCGTCATCTATCGTGATCTTCAACATTTTTTCCAATGAAAAACTTTTTCATTTCCAACGATACTACGAAGAGATATTAGAGAAAGGGCAATGACCGCTATTGACATCTTAAGTGACAGCAACACTATATCTGTAACTATTGTCAAAGTACCACAATTATCAGCTGAGTAACTGTTTACCGTTCTATCCGAGGTGCGGAGGTGCAATAGGGATGTTTACCGACTTAAAAAATATGATTCTAATTAGTCCGTCTGTTAGATTATCGAACAATATTTGATACGTATTTTTTGTTTTATCAAATCAATAAAAATTGACGAAGATGAAACGCGTCAAATATTGGAGTGGGGGTTTGTGATGTCACTAACCGCAAAAAAATGTCATAGTAACGTCTTAGAATATGACGTCATACGAGTTTTCAAACACTGTATCGTCTTCATTGTTTGCTTACGTGAAAAAAAAAATACGTGTCCAATATTTTTGGAAATCTATCTGACGGACTAATTAGATTTTTTTAGTTAACTACCCTATGAACACCAATAGGGTAGTTAACTAAAAAAATCTAATTAGTCCGTCAGATAGATTTCCAAAAAATATTGGACACGTATTTTTTTTTTTACATTCTCGGACCACCTTATACCAGTCGGGATTACCCTAAATATCAACCTGAGCGGTAATTATAATTTAGCCATAAGGTCCTTACTATGACCACGAGATCCTTATAATAATAGTCATCATCATCATCATCTGATGATGATGATGATGATGCAGTGAGAACATTATAGGCATCAGCCTATAATGTTCTCACTGCAGGGACTGGGCCCAGTTCTACTACTGGTTTCTACTGGGATCATCATAAGGTCCTTACTATGACCACGAGATCCTTATAATAATAGTCATCATCATCATCATCTGATGATGATGATCCCAGTAGAAACCAGTAGTAGAACTGGGCCCAGTCCCTGCAGTGAGAACATTATAGGCTGATGCCTATAATGTTCTCACTGCAGGGACTGGGCCCAGTTCGGATTGGTAGTTGTCACATGTGTTTTCGAATTTTTTGATTCTAAGAAATGTCAGTTTCCTCACGCTGTTTTCCTTCACCGTTTTAAGAGCAATGGTGATGAAATAAATCACACAAAGTAATGTGCCTTCCTAGGTTCGAACCCACGACTTACTGTTCGTAAGTCGGGGCCGCCACCACTAGACCACCGCTGCTAATAATAGTCGTAGTCTGAGGAGCTCGTGGCTTAACAAGAACTGCCACTCGGGTCGATCTTTAGGTTAAGCTGCGCTTGCCTAGGTCGATCGGTGGATGGGTGACCGCCCATTACATACCGAGTTTCCTCCGTGCCTCGGAGAGCACGTTAAGCTGTTGGTCCCGGGTGCCATATATAGATCTTTGGCAGTCGTTACGGGTAGTCAGTGACCTGAAATTCTGACATCCAGTCTTACCAAAGGGTATCGTATTAACTGGGTTGTGGAGGTCAGATAGGCAGTCGCTCCATGTAAAATACTGGTATTCAGCTGCATCCGGTAAGACTGGAAGCCGACCCCAATATAGTTGGGAAAAGGCTAGGCAGATGATGGAGTTTTTGGGGTTGGCGCAACACGTTTGCTTCTTCCATACTTCCCTGTTAGACGTCACGGTGGCATTTATTCCTTTCTCTTTTATATCATTCCTCACACAATCTATCCATTTTTACTTGCTGTTAATAATAGTAAGATAAGATAATGTATTGATGTCTGTCAAAGCCCCAGTGTCCGCAGCTAGTCCGCAGTCCAGTCCGGTCAGTCAGACCGCACCTTATCACACACGATTAAGTTAACACTCGACACAAATCAGGGGTCACATTGCGACTAAATAATAAATGCCACTGGACTGTACAGTCTACAGCACAAACATGTATACATTTTGGCAAATTACAAACGATTGGAACTTTCAGATATTATGATTTATAGTAACCTATAGGTCATTAGGAAACTTATTAGGTTGTTAGGTTTTTTTTTTGGCCCCTTCATAACCTTGTGCGATAGTTGACATTTTTTTTAATAGAGTAAACGCGTTTTAACGTAATAAGGGTTTTGACTGAAACCAGTCAAAAGTAGTTTTGATCGATTTTGACTGTAACATATAAATATCGGTGCCGTTGACTGTACGTACTTAGGTAGTAACGACTCCATGAATTTATAGAGAACCTTGAAAATGAGACGATTTTTATCAGCTGCCAGCTTTCGGTACTTTTTTTGAGGTTATTGCCTTGTTGGTATAAAGTACTTTATTTGGTGAAATTACACATCAAAGCTTTTCTCGAAATAAAATCTAGAATCATTTTCATAATTTTTTTGAAAAAAATAAGATTTTTACAAAATGATAGATAGAAATTAGGTTTATCTATCAACATTGAACTCGTATGCAAAGTTTCATGCGGATACTAATAACCTTTATAGAGTTTTTTCGTGCGGAAGCGACACTATAATGTCATGACACAAGTCATGTCTATCTTAAAAATATTTTGTTACCACAACCACAGGTTTTTGCTCAATCGGTTAAGCAGGACTGGTTTGAAATTGAGTTGCATTTAACCACAGATTACAGAAGCAAGAGATCATGCATTTGACCAAAACTTACTCGTACTAACTTAGGTACCTACTTACTCGCAAGGCAAGTTACACAAAGGTTAATAAATTACCAACCAGACCATTTCTTCAATCGATCATCCAAGCAGCGATTATATGGCTTAGACAAACAATGACGCTGATAGAAAAGTCAACAAGCTTATATTGTCATCATCAGCCTATAATGTTCCCACTGCAGGGACTCAGGCCTCCTCTCTAGGAGTGGGATGGGCTATAACAAAATTCACTACGCGGATTGGTAGATGTCACAAAATATGTCTTCGATTTTTTTGGTTCTAGGACACAACAATTTCCTCACGATGTTTTCCTTCACCGTTTTGAGAGCAGTGGTGATAAAATAATTTTCACAAAGCAATTAGTGATTAGGTTCAAACCCATGAGTCAATGTTCGTAAGTCAGGGCAGCCATCACTGGGCCACCACTGCGCTTCAACAGTGTTATACAACAAAGATTTAATCTGAAGATAAGTGGGACCGTGCGGTTAGTCATCAATTTGACATCAATCAATCTGTGCTTGCATGGCAAACAATGCCTGACATCCCAGCCATTGTTTGTTTAAGTAAAGAGGTTGTTCATTATTACACTCGGGTCTTTTACTTGCTTGTCTAAAAAGAAACTAGTTTTAATAATATCGGAAAACAACATGTGAAGTTTGTTTATTTATTTAAACTTAATTCTAAATTAGTCCCTCGATTAACGTTTTTACGACGTCTGGAAAACCGCTGTGGAAGGGATGACGGTTAAGTGGCGAAAACGGTGGCGATGACGGAAAGAGATTTAAAACTTGGTGATATTGTACTCGGACTGATACTGTTCTGAAGACGCTGTCAGAATCCACTGGCCACAGCTGGTCCGCTAAGTTACGTACTTACACACACATAACATCATACTCTCTCTTACACACACTCATACAACACCACACCTCACAAACACACAACATCTCACACATCATACTTCACGTACCTACTAACACACACGCAATTTTGTTATATTTTTTTGATTTTCTTTAATTAGAACATGTTTTGTTATTTTTAGGGTTCCGTACCTCAAAAGGAAAAAACGGAACCCTTATAGGATCACTCGTGTGTCTGTCTGTCTGTCTGTCCGTCTGTCACAGCCAATTTGCTCCGAATCTAATGGACCGATTAAGTTGGAATTTGGTATACATATGGATTTTTGTGACCCAAACATGTACGGCTAAAGTAAATAAATGAATTTTGAATATGGGGGTCGCTTTTACGGGGGCAAATAAGAAAATTAAAAAAAAAGTTTTGCAAACTGTACCATGTGACACATCAAATGAAAGGGCTTACTATGAGGGTCTCAAATATATTTTTTTAATAATTTTAAAATAAATAGTTTTAAAGTTATTTAAGAAAATAGACGAAAATTGACCGTTCCCCCCCCCCCTTATCTCCGAAACTACTGAGCCTAAAATTTTGAAAAAAATACAGAAAATAGTTCTATACCTGTAGATTACAGGAAAACCTATAAGTCCATGGTCTAAAAAGGTAGATAAATTATATTCATCGTACGGAACCCTCTTCACGCGAGTTCAACTCGCACTTGACCGGTTTTTTTCTTACAATGTGTACTACATATCTTACGTTTTAATATTATATTGTGATAATTCTAATCTCGGCGAGAGGGGCCAGTTCATTTTTTTGTTCACAGGGTACCCTAGTTTGGCTGACTGACTCCCACAAACCTTTGTACCTCCAATATTTGTAACACCTCTATACTGTGGATGTATTTTGTGGGAGATAAAAAATATATTTTTTATTATTGAACTGTCCTTACTAGTTTAGTTTAGGTTTAAGCATAAAAACTCCAAGACCAGGATTAGGCATTTTTTTTGGAGATCCGCAAATCATCAAATGATTCCTCCCGCTCAGTCCAGAGCTGGGCAGAGCGGTATGAGTGTAAGACTTCTACTGAATAAGAACTACCATTTTACTTATGAGCCCTTCGTGTCGAGGCCGCCTTACCGGACTAATAAATTGGAACAAAATACCTCCCTACTCTTACAAGAACAAATTGAAAATTTTGACGTCTTTAATTAATCCACTAGAATTATCACACCTCCATAATCATCCACCTAATTTCACCTCCTAACACACATCACAAACACCCCCTCACCCCAACCGCGCAATAATTGCTTCCACCACAACCCCCGGCCTATCTCAACATAGTTAAGCAAACTAGATCTAGCTCCCTAGTTACAGGACTACCCTACGAGGCTACTTGTAACCCTAAGTAAACAGCCCCAGGGGATGTTTCGCTTAGAACTGTGGCTTTGGTATCAACCCTGTTTTATGCCCCGTTCATGACTACGGGCGATACCACTTGCGTCTCTACGTGGAGTAGTTTTAAGCTAGGAAAATAAACTCACTATTGTAAATCAAATTGATTAGCTGCCTCCGTGGTCGAGTGGTTTGGGCGTTTGCCTTGTGACTCGGTGCTCGTGGGTTCGATTCCCTAGGAAGTTGTTTCCAGTTTGGCTAGGACATTGCAGGCTTATGAAAAAGATGATTTCGTGCTTCGGAAAGCACGTTTAAGCCGGTGGTCCGCCAAATGGCAGTCGTCAAACCATGTCAGAGACCCTAGAGACGGTTTAGAAGCTCTTTCACTAGGGTGTGTGGGGTCGTTAGACATTACTGCCTATACGTTAAAAAAAAGAGAATGATTAAATGCAACTTTATGCAACTACTAGCTTGTGCCAGCGGCTTCGCCCGCGTGGAGTTCCATAATTGTCCCACGGGATCATATTACCGGGATAAAAAGTATCCTATGTATGAATCCAGGTTATAAACTATCTGTCTTCGAATCTGATCAGTAGTTTTTTCGTGAAAGATTAACAAACATCCTCATAAACTTTCGCTTTATAATATTAAGTACGATTCGTATTAGAGGTAAAGTTGATACTCCACCCTATTGTTTAGGCACGAGAGATGAATATAGTACAAAGGAAAATTCAAAATAATTATCTCGATGCTTTCTACATTTAGATTCAACTAACAACCCGTAGTTCTTTTCCCTTTGATACTTGTATGTACATATTTGCAAGTGCAAGTCAAGTTTAACTTGACTTCAGAATGGCTACTACTTACAATGGCAATGCCATAATAATATTTTAAGTTGTACTGCAAACTGAACTTTATGTGAGGACAACAAAAGTGTTTTTTCCAAAAGCTCATATTTGTTTACAGAATTGGAAAATAAATTGCAAATGCAGGATAAACCACATTGACAGTTGCGATATTTATTACAGTTGTTAGAATATACACACATCCCTTATACAGGGGGCGTGTTTTATCAGTTCGAGTAGAATTTCATCTAAAACACGATTCTATATAAAATACAATGTTATAAACGACCAAGGGGGCGAAGTCGAAAAGAGGGGAAATTGGATTAATGGGATATTAGCGAAATGGAAAAATACTTTTTGCCCGACTACGGTGAAGTCCGAATCGAGGCTTATGTGTTTAACCTGTATGTATTTTTCGAGTTAAAAACAGTTAAGTTTGTCACTCATATTCGGGTCGGTATCATTCGGCATAACCGATCGTCAAAAATACACGAAAAGTTTTAGCTCAAATAGGAGGCCACAGAATAGTAATATTTTTGAAAATAGTTTTTCTGAAATCTGGCCATAAATCCGAAGAAAACCCTCGTTGCTTTGAGCCAACCCGAAAATGGTACAGCTACTTACTTTAGGTGCCGAATGACGTTTGCCGAATGGACTAGTCATCAGCCAAGCATCCCAAACTATGTTGGGTTCACTTTCCAGTCTAACCGGTTGCAGTTGAATACCAGTATTTTATATGGAGTGAATACCTATCTGACCTACCATGATCCAACTTAGTATACAAAGTAGTCTAGTGGTTTTAACAAAAAAACCGACCCGGTTTCTTTTTTGAGGGTAATCATCAAATATCTAATCCCGCTCTGGGCAGAGCAAAAGGGAGTGTCAGACTTCTACTGACTAAAAACCACTCATGTTCCTTCTTAGCCCTTTGTATCCGAGGCCCCGGTATCTCTTTCAAACAACACGCAGCAAGCCGACCCGCTGCGATTAACTAATCGCACCGAATCGGTTTTTTTTGTCGAACAAATACTTTCGCATTAAACTTCCTCAACCTAAGTGTAAAGCCACCCCTCACCAAAAATATTAGCGAAATGGAGAAAAAGACTTTTTCAAATAACAAAAAGTTTTCCTGTCAAGTAGTCAAGCGGTCTAAATGTAATAAGATTTTCTTCTGTTCGTCGTGAAAAAAAGATTTTATAATTCTTGTGAGGTAATATTTCATGACTGTTTAAATCATTTTGTGAATAAATAGGCGAGTGTTAGATTCAAAAAGTAAGTTACTTATTTTAAGATTAGCACTTGGGCGACTGTTTTCTAATCGGGTGAAAAAAGAGAAATCTAATTTTCCTAAATATTAGATCAATGTTTTTCCTACTCCTGCGCTAATCTTTTCTTCATTGACTGGCCTGTTGGTCTAGTGGCTAGTGACCCTAACTGCTATGCCGGAGGTCGTGGGTTCGATTCCCACCCAGGACAAATGTTTGTGTGATGAGCACGATCATTTGTTCTGTGTCTGGGTGTAATTTATCTATAATATGTATGTATTTAGAAATATATAAGTGTGTTTATCAGTTGTCTAGTGCCCATAGCACAAGCTCTGCTTAGCTTGGGACTAGATGGCGTTGTGTGATAGTTGTGGAATATTATTATTATTATGATTAATTTCATTGTGGGATCCAAGACAGTTAAACCGTTTCTCTGGGACTTCATCGAGCTTCATTGTCTCGGCGCTTTTCTTGTGGCTGCCACTGTTAATTCTGGCTTACAGGAGTTACAGTAGTTTGTCATAATGTTTCAAACAAAATAAATTAAGCACACCTTACATAGTTATGAACCTCTTATTACATCTTATGAACCAGTCATCACCATTACTCAGCCTATAATGTTCACACTGCAGGGACTCAGGCCTCCTCTCTAGGAGAGGGATGGGTTATAATCCACCACACGGGCCCAGTGCGGGTTGGTAGATATCACATGTCTTCGAATTTTTAAATTCTAAGACATGCCGGTTTCCTCACGGTGTTTTCCTTCATCATTTTGATAGTAGTGGTAATGATTTAAAGTACACAAACTTTGTGTAATTTGCCTGTGCCTGACTGGGGCTGCCACCACTGGGCCCCAGCTGCTCCTTGTGAACCTGTTGTATGCCAATCAATGATTTGCTGTTTCCAGTCTAAGCAGATGCAACTGAATACTAATATTTTATAGACCTGTATATACAAGTATGTTAGCTCCGCAACCGAGACACATGAGAGATCTATTTCCAATTCATTTGAATATGAAAAATGGATGAGTATTAGGCTAGCATATTGCTGTGATTCACTTTATATGACGAATGTATTCTACACAACCTGTCTTATCCTTCTTACTTGCGTGAGCGATTCTCTTATGCCCGTCCTTCTGACGTACCATGTAGATCTACCTTCGAACCCTACTTAAATCCCATCCTCATAAATCCAGCTATTTTTCATATTCCTTCTCTGTCCATGCTGTAAGGTTGTGGAACTCACTTCCGCCTAGCATTCGAGATTTAAAGACTATATCATTGTTTAAAATTAGAGTCAAAGAATACTACCTTTCCTCTCCAGTATGATTTATTATATTATAAATATATATTTTATTTGTTTATGCATCTTATGATTATGTATATATATATATATATTATTTTATTATTTTAGGTTAAGTTAGTTAAGGCACATATACACATTATTCTTTTCCTTTTCTCGTACACTATTGTCTACATTTCTTCTTCATTTCTCCTTTAGCAGGTCTGCTGGCAGAAATTTCGTGAGAAATAAGCAGTACCTTTGTACTCACATATTATTTTATGTTATTTTCCTGTGCTGTCTACTGTGTGTACATAAATAGTAAATAAATGTGATACAAACTAGAATGTGATAAATTCAAGTTTACACACAGAATACAGAATATTTCAGGAGATGAATCAATCATAAAAGGAAATTATGCATCGTAAATGGTCGCGCGTTTTGTAAATGTCAAGGTGAGCAGAAACTAAAGTACTTTTATGTATTTCTTGTGCTTGAATTGAATAAAATGCTTACTTATCATTTGTTTTGAATACTTTGTACACAATACTATTGCTATTGGAGTGCTATAAAGATAAATTTCGTGTAATTAAACTTTGTGTTATTTATTTTAATCATCACTGCTCTCAAAATGGTGAAAAAAAACATCGTGAGGAATCCGGCATGACTTAAAACCAAAAAATTCGAAGACTAGTGACATCTACCAAACCGCACTGGGCCCGCGTGGTGATTTTAGTAATTACAGCCCATCCCTCTCCTAGAGAGGAGTCCTGAGTCCCTGCAGTGGGAACCTTATAGGCTGATGATGATGACGATAGATAAAATGCGTCAAATGATTTCTCTATCTCCATCAAGTTAATGGATGTAGAAACAAAAACTTCTGGTGGTGTAATGTAACAAACTTCGCTAAAAACTAAGCAACAAATGCATTTTCTACCATCCAAACTTCTAGAAACCAGTTTTTTTTTTAATCCTATTTATTTATGGCCGGTTCCTGTACTACAACTATTATAATACTTACTGTACATACATTGTTAATTTATCGTCATCTGCCTAGCCTTTTCTCAAGTATGTTGGGGTCAGCTTCTAATCTATACGGATGCAGCTGAATACCAGTATCAAACTCAAAGCATTTATTTGAATTAAACCTTTATAGGCACTTTTGAATGTCAGAAGAACAATTCATAGAAAACAAAACTACGACTACCACATGCTGCCGAATGCCCGCAACAACTAGCACCGCGAGCACGAAAGCACGCAGCGACGCACACCGCTACAACGAATGCACGAGACTCCGAATCACGGCACAACGAATGCACGCCACAACGCGCAACCGCCGCCCCGCAACCCGGAGTCCCGCGCACCCTCCGCCAAGGCACGCGCCCCCGCACCCGCAGCACTCGCCGCCGTAAACATACGGCGCCGTGCAACTTGACGCAGTAACCCCCGGAACGACGCATTGCACTCTAAAGCTACAGTCAAGTATTTAACATGGAGTGCCTATCTGACCTCCACAACCCAGTTAGTACTGGTTAATCATTTCATAATTAATTACTTTTGAGCCGCTGAGTACCTGTTAAGACTATCAGAGATCTGCAAATGACGGCCTATTCAAACGAGTTAACGTGCTTTCCGAGGCACGGAGGAAACTTGGTATGTAATGGAACATCACCCATCCACAGCCCATGGTCCGAGTGGATGTTATTATATAGCCATGACCCCTTTCTGTATATAGGTCTACATCTTCATCATCAACAGACCATAATATTCCCACTGCAGGGACTAAGGTCTCCTCTCTAGGAAAGGGATGGGCTATAATCCACCACGCGGGCTCAGTGCGGTTTGGTAGATGTCAGATGTTTTTGAAATCTTTGGTTCTATGACAAGCCGGTTTCCTCAGAGAGTAGCGGTGATGAATGAAATTACACAAAGTAATGCGCCTGATTGGGTTCAAACCCACGACTTATGTTTATAAGTTGGAGCCGCCACCACTGAGTGCCATACATACATACACGGTTAAGTAATAACTCAGATTAACATATAAGGGATTTTTTTATCCGAGATAGCCTCATTTCTCATACGGACGCATCCGCGGGCACCGCTAGTAATATTATATTCCCGGCAGTTTCCATCAATCTCCTTCAACGGTACATAGGCGCCATCTTTCTTTGTGAATAGCATATACTAAATATATTACTGTTTGTGTGTCCGTTGGGGTTGGAATTAAATGTATTGTACAATGGGTTTTTTTTATATGGGACCAGCCCGCCACACTATTCCCAAACCACTGTAACTCACTCTCAATCTGTACAATGGGTTGAAGAGATTTATTTTTGTGATAGTTCCTTTTTGGTATTGTATATTGTTGTGGTTGTTATTTGAGCGGCAACAAAGTTGAAATGTACCCACTTGTTTTCCTCGTCATTCCGATTTTTTTTTTGTTCTAGACCATGCCTGGGATTTTTTTGTTATTGGCGTTCAAAGTTTTTTTTTTATTTGCAATACAAATTTTTGATGTTAATAATTTTACGTTATAATAGGGTATTTCACCAAAAAAATCTAAATAGTCCGTCTGTTAGATTATCGAAAAATATTGGATATAAGTGTTTTTTTGATTTATTAAAATAATAAAAATTGACGAAAATAAAACGTATCAAAGATCATGAATGGGGGCTTTTGACGTCACTTTGTGGGTAAAAAAGTACTAGCCTTGTGACGTCACACGACTTGACGCGACTTTTCGAAGCACTGTATCCGTCTTCATCTTTTGTTTAAGTGAAAAAAGAAAAAATACGTGTCCATTAGTTTTCGAAAATCTATCTGATGGACAAATGTTTGCAAAGGAGTTTCTTTTATTGAGATATAAGTAAGACTATACTAAATATATAAACTAAACTAACCTAAAAACAAACTAACTATAAAAGGGCATCGAAAAACTCCTCCTCAACGCTGTCTGCAGGTAAAGTGCCCAAGAGACTGGCAGTAATTAGATATTTTTGGTGAAATACCCTATTACGCCTCCACGAAATCCGTACTATTCATTGCATTTATCAGCACAATGTTTTTAGTGCTTAATGTTACTTAATTTGATATACATAACCTTGGTTAACGGTTCCGTAATGGGTTTACACCCTGTTTAACTAAACGGCGATGCCCAGCCCAGCTTATGTTTGCTTACAAGTAATACTAATTACTGACGTGAATTCATAATCTGGCATGATAAACCATCAATAAATCAATCTGTAATTTTCCTTATGTCATCTTATTCACTATAATATTTTTTTTTAAACCTTTAAGGCATAACGATCAGGCAATTGAAAAATAAGGGCAATTTGGCATAGGTATAATTGGTAGAAAAAATATTTTCAGTTTTTTTTTCCTTTTTTTTTTTGTATATTTAATGAGTGATTAATAAATCTTTAAATCATTTCTGTACAATCATAGAATACTTAACAGGAACAACATAAAAAAAAATTGTAGTGAAAAATATGGTCGGAAATATTCCCTTTACCCTATTAAGGGTTAAATGCGAAAAATTGGATGAATGAATGTTTGTGACTCAAACACAAAAAAAAATGCTGTACGGATCTAAATGTGTGGCATATATAGTCTAGAAAAGCGCATTGTTATTATTAATCATTATAGTACAATCCCGTAGGTAATTCCCAAATTCCACGTAGAGAAACCGTGGGCCAAAGCTAGTATGTTAAAATGCCCGACGGGACTTTCTATAGATAAATATGGTGAACTTGTAAACAAAGATATTATTATTTACCCTCTAGGGATAATTTGGCAGAGAAACTTTTGTTACCAGGGAAACTGATACTAAACCCAGCAATGTAGATTATTATATTATTTCATTATTATCTGCCTAGTCTTTTCTCTTTCCACAAATATATTGGAGTCGGTTTCGAGTCTAACCGGAAACAGATGAATACCAATAATAGGGATGTTAACTGACTTAAAAAAATATAATTCTAATTAGTCCGTCAAAAAATACGTATCCAATATTTTTCGATAATCCAAATTATCGAAAAATATTGGAAACGTATTTTTTGTTTTATCAAATCAATAAAAATTGACGAAGATACAAAGCGTCAATGATTTGAGTGGGGGGTTGTGACGTCTCTCACCGGTAAAGAATGTCATACTAATGTCTTAGAAAATGACGTCACACGACTTTTCAAAGCACTGTATCGTCTTCATTGTTTGTTTACGTGAAAAAAGAAAAAATACGTGTCCAATATTTTTTGGAAATCTATCTGACGGACTAATTAGATTTTTTTGTTAACTGCTATATTTACATGCCATGACTGCTTACCTAACCACCACGATCCAGTTAGTACTGAGTAATACGACACCGTTTTGTAAGACTGGTTGTCAAACATTCGGACCACCGACTACCTCTAACGTGTATCATAGAACTACAAATTTCAGCCTGAACCAACGGATCATCCACGTGCCAACCTTAACAGCTTTTATTATTTAGCCACGAGCTCCACATTAGGTATCTTTTTTTTTATTTTTACCCGACTACGGCTAAGCCAAAAGTCCAGTCTATGTATGTATGTTTGTATGTTCCACCGTAGCGCCTAAACTGCTGAACGCATTTTCATAAATGAGGTGTCAATAGATTCCTAAGAATGACCCGGGAATGTAGGCTATATAAATGTTAAAAATTCTTTTTATGACGGAATTTAAATGTCAAATTTTTAGCTCGAAAAAAATTAAATTGAGATAATTAAAACATGTTTGGACGTAGTCGCATGCCACCACCAGGCAACTAGCAGCTGACTTCTGTATCAATGAGAGCACCATGAAGAAGCATCAGGTATCAGTGGCATGTGACTACGGCTGTCCTCTAGAATAATTATCAAATTATCTACTTACTAGACGATTTTTCTTGTTCTCTACTTTTAAGACCGCGGTTTCATTAGTCTACGTTTTTATCCGTGGTCGGGTTTTAGTTTTTAAACTTATTTTTTTATTATTATTATGCTCTACCATAACAACAGCTAACACAAGATTTGACTGCATATTGACTGATCACAGACGTTATTGGGGTCAGTGAACCGCAACGTATCTAACTTAACCTTGTTACATATCTTCAAAGTGACCCCCAAAAGCTTACATTCTATTAATACCATGTCTTATTTTTAGCTCACTATTATTACCCCAACCTTGGATGACGAAAACATGATACTTGCCTGCTATGAGTTCGAATCAGAGCATGTCCAAGACTTTTATTCAAATGTATGCACATAATTTTCCATATAAGGGGAATTTGCGACATACGGTATGAGCAAAAACACCATCGTTGGTGATATGGAGACAATAACACACACATATTTATGTGTAAAGCTTTTATTAATAGTTTTTTTATTGATAGATTTGTGAGTGTCAGTAAATTGTGTTTTAATAGCCTCTGCTAAGGGTGATACTTCAATGTGTACATAACTGCATAATAAGGTAATTAAGAAAAAAATAAAAGCTGTCCGTCAGATAGATTAAACAAAAATATTGGACTTGCATTATTTTATTACCTAAGCAAACAATGAAGACGATACAGTGCTTTGAAAACTCGTGTGTCGTCATATTCTAAGACAAGAGTATGGCATTTCTTAGCGGTCTCAAATCTATGACGCGTTCTATCTTCGTAATTTTTATTGCTTATTTTTTTTAAACAAAAATACGTATCGAATAGTTTTCAATAATCTAACAGACGGACTAATTAGAATCACATTTTAGTGAACATCCCTATCGCTAAACCACTTTTGATAGAAACTCCTAGCGAATGGAAATAGAAAAAGTTTAAATACTTACTGCCACATGAATTTTAATGCATAAATAGACGCAGACTGCGTCGTGTGTTAAGTGCGCTTATTAATAAGGTCCTGAGTACAATTCCCAGCTTTGCCAAAGTGTTATTGGGGTTTTCCACAGTAGCAACCAAGGTGCAGAAACAAGAATGTGGAACTCCGCATGAGCAAAGATAGGCCTTTACTAGTCCAGTCGGGGCTGCGGGTTATTCACAAGTTACCGCGGCTTCGACATATAGGTCTAAGAAGGAACATGGGTGGTTTTTAGTCAGTAGAAGTCAGACACTCCCTTTCGCTCTGCCCAAGAGCGGGAGGGGTTATTTGATGCAATTCCACCCGCCAAAAAAATATATATATTAGGTACCTATACTAGTGGATGATGATGAATGCACTTTCCTGGGTATAAACCAGTTGTTGATGATTAAAGAAGAACAATAGATTACCAAATAGATTTTCTTTTGTAAACTCCTGACAAAATAAAACTCTCGCGTGTGGTTTTCAGTTGAGCACAGCCCACCCACTTGGCATCCGTGGGTGGCCGTCGTTAAACGCACCTTTAAAAACAGTCAAACAAAACATACTTTAGTTCTAAACTCTGTGTAATTTATGAGTAAATCAAGTACGACTTAATGTTGCAACACTAAAATAATGTAACTGACGTACTCAGAGATATTTAATGATTACTTAAGCCGTCACTTAGTAAAGGTTTGACATATTTTTGTATGACAAAACTGTCAAAACCATTACTAAGTGATGCCCTAAGTAATCATTAAAGCTCTCTGAGTGCGGCAGTTAGTCTTCTTTGAGGATAAATGTGATATAATTATTGGTATTTTTATAGGTCTTCTTAATCTCGATTATTTTTTGATTAACAAATGCGTTATGTATCTTTTTCAGCCTTTAAAGCTGGCGTGACGATCTGGACTGCCTCAACAAATTGGACGGAGAAAGCAATTAGTTAAGGCGACACTAAATGCCAGCGACCTTGAGCGAGTGGGTGGAGCTTGCGACACTCCCCGCGACCGCGAAACGCATCCCCGCAATGCATGCTCGTAATTTCGTAGGGTAACTATACGTTTCAAATAGTAAGGACTGTCCAGCCCGATTTTTTATCACCATACAAAATTATGTACGGGGATAAGAATATGCAATTTATAAAAAAACTATTGATTGGATTAAAAAACAGAGCACTACGAACTTAGTATGTTGCTTATAGATGTATTTTGGTATGGTTTTTTCGTTAAAATAAATTTTTAGAGATATTTTCGCTATTTTTTTCTATCGAGTAAAATTAGATGTATTATGTTTTCAACAGACTATGTCACTAGCGTATATCCTGAAGGATTTCATATATTTTTCTGATTTTATTTACTGCAGTGAATCATATACTTTAACGCATTATATAAATCGCATTTAGCTCCTGTTGTCACCTTAATAAAGTTGGTATTTTCCCATTGCTGGGGCGCAGGCTTACGTGCTGTAACAAAGAGTGGGGATACCACGTAGAAACAGGAAGTCATTAGGAAATCAACCACCCCAAAGTTACTTAAATATGCCGTATCCGTTTCCGTTTAACTACAAAACTTTTTAACCAAATGAAAATCAATGCTAAGCTAAAGACTTGCTAGTTTTGTCGATCGGAGTTATATCTCAAAACGGATAAATTACTGTTAATTTTATTTACTTAAATAATTATTATGGTATTAGATGGCTGTTTTTAGACAAAATAAATCTAATTAGTCCGTCAGATGGATTTCCAAAAATATTGAACACATTTTTTCTTATTTCACGTAAACAAACAATGAAGACGATACAGTGCTTTGAAAACTCGTGTGACGTCATATTCTAAGACAAGAGTATGACATTTTTTAGCTTTCAGTGACGTGACAAACCCCTACTCAAATATTTGAAGCGTCTTGTCTTCATATTTTTTTATTGATTTAATAAAACAATAACCCTCCTTTTGGGCTTCGCCGCAGTCGGGTAAAAAATACATATCCAATATTTTTCGATAATCTGACAGACGGACTAATTAGAACCATATTTTTTTTAGTAAGGACATATTTTTTTTATGTACCTATGGTCCCAACTACCATGTTATCGCACCAAGCCTGATTTCGTTAAGAATTATTCTCAATTTGTAAACATAGGCTATCTAAACAAAATCAGAATAATCTTGAAAAAGAAACTCCCGCAATTTTCATAAAAAAAACCATCTTATTAACCTCAGCTGCAGACCCTCGAGGTTCCATTTCCTCATTCAAGCAATATTTTTGTAATCAAGTCGCGCTTGGAGAAGGAAAATATTCTCAGCTGTAATAAATATTGGAATGGCATTCGACAAAATGGAGGTTCTGACTTCCCCTTTGTGAGGGGATTGTAATACCTTAATTATGAATGTGACAGATGTTTAATTATTCATCGCTTGAGAACTTAAATGGGAATTTAAATCGGAAATTGATTAATCAAACTTCCTTGATTTTTGTTAGCGAATAGGGTATTTCACCAAAAAACTCGAATGAGTCCGTCAGATAGATTTCCAAAAAATAATGGACACGTATTTTTTCTTTTAACGCGTTAACAAAAGATGAAGACGATACAGTGCTTCAAAAAAACGTGTTAAGTCGTGTGACATCACAAGGTTAGTACTTTTTCACCCACAAAGTGACATCAAAAGCCTCTAATCATGATCTTTGACACGTTTTTTTTCGTATTTTTTATTAATTTGATTAAACGATAAACACGTATTCAATATTTTTCGATAATCTAACAGACGGACGGATTTTTTTGGTGAAATACCCTATTCAAATAAGATATCGTTTAATATGCGTCATAAGCTGATAATGACAGATATCTTTGACGAATGAATTAAAAAACCTAATAAAATATATCTAACAAAATATCTGATCAAGAACAAGCCACATCGTAGCAAGATCCCTACGCCGTAGCAAAGGATCTACGCCGTAGACGTCCTTGCTACGGCGTAGCCGTTCCATTGATTCGTAAGTGTTTTTCCCACTATACGTTGTAATTCACCTACTTTAAACTCATATAACCAAAGCTGTAACCTCTCTAACTAAAAATCTCTCAGCCCACACATAAACGTCAATCAAGATTGAGTGTTAAGCGCAAAACTGTCAAACTTGCCTGACGCATGACGTACATCCGGCCGTCAAACTTTACTGATGAAAGGTTTTATGCTCTCGCATTTGTGGGTCAGCAGAGTTATTGGTGGGGAAATACGGTGATGTTTTGAGGGTATTAGTATTTAGTAGATATTCTAATGGTAAAATAAACAGATGTGTTGCTGGGGAGTTGTTCCGCCACTTCTTCTTTCCAGCTAAAACACTAGGAAGTGTCGAAGGGTGGGTGTTTTGGGGGACTGTCTCTTGTAAATTAGTAAAGTAAATTTTGACGTTCGAAAAGTGCTGATTTCAGCCTAGTTTGAATTTTTTTTTTTATTTAGATTTTGGGAAATAAGGTCTTGGTATTATGTTATTACCCTTTAGCAATCACTTTGCACTGAGCCTACGTGGGGCATTACGGCCCACCCCTTTTCTCACAGAGGCACCGTGGAAGGATTTTGTTTTATGAATTCGATATGTTTTTATTCCAGTAATATTCTAGTTTCTTTCTTATAGTCCAAAAACTATTTTGCATGATGGCTTAAAGGTAACGAAATCATATTTTAATAAAAGTAGAGGCATAAATTAGTTTTTATTTAATTAAAAAAATAGCTACTAATGTTGACAAAATAACAGCCATTTAAATGCAATCCAGCAAAGAATACCACCATCGCGTTTTTTTGTGCTGCTTGTTATCATATAATTGCTTGGAACAAATATTTGTAAGACCTACAGATAGTGGTTTCGGGTCTGGGTTTTTGTGTACATTAGTTTAAATGTTTGTGAATGCACCCACGATACAGGAGAAATTTCTAGTATGGGGCAATGTTAAAAAAAACATGTTTTCGTGCGTTTTAATCGCTGGTGACCAATGAAACAGGCCGGGGAGGCCTATGGCACAGCATCATGCAGTGGTAACCTGCCAGCTTGTCACGACGTGCAAGCTGTCAACTTTTTTTTTGTTTCATCCTGCGTAGTATGTTTTTTGTTTCATTGCGTATACACGTTATGTCCCTGCGACAAACAAATATATTTTTTCCTTGTTTCTTTCTGTCTGCGTAAACTAAAAGCTTGTTCACACTCATGCATATCGTTTTCATAAGCCGTTTGAATCCAAAAGTAGGCAGTAATTTTATAGCAAATGCTCTACCTGCATTCGAATCTGAAATTTGTGTAGTTTTGTAAAAGACATTTTTTTTTGTATCCTTTCTCTTTTTTAATTGTCTTATTTAACCCAATTAAATAGATAAATAATCAGTCTTAAACGTGTCCTCATGTGGGACCTAGAACTCTTCCCAGCATCATACTAAGTACTGAAATGGATATCACAGTTTTACATCGTGCAAGCTGTCAACTTTTTTATTTCGTCCTGTTGTATTTATTAATATTTATTGTATGTTTATTGTTTTTTTATATGCATGTCACGTCCCAGCGTCAAATAAATATTTTTTTCTTTCTTTCTTTATCTAGTCTAGTCATGTCTTGATGTCACATGTCTTCAAGTTATCTAGACTATGTTAATAATGCCTTGGATAGGTTTATTAAGAAAGTTTTTCTTGGTAGCAGGCCAAGAGTCAACAAAACACGCCGAAGTGAAAGTAGATAAAGTAATCTATATACTAACTTGTTTCATGTTGTGTCTTATGTGTTATTTGCAATGAAAAACATAATTAAAATACGTAAATCACTTTGTTTCTGTTAACATCGAAAGCAAAAATTGTATAAGTTAAAGTAAATTAACAGTAAACATCAAGTTTAGCAGCAGAATTCACTGAAAAAAGGAGTAAAAAATCCGATAATGTAACAGTAACTTTATGCGATATCGACCTCTAGAGTGAAACAGAGACAGAGAATCCGCAAACCGCAACGACAGCAAAATAATTAAATAAAACACCGCGTCTCACGTAGAATCGTATTTGCTGACCGTACAACAGAATAACATAAGTCTCTGGGGACAAAAACGTTTAGTTCCCAAAATCCTCATACAAAACCACTCTGCAGATGAAAAATACACGAAATTAAAACGGTTGTAAAACGTCAATTTCAAGTTAAACATTTTACGGTGTCGAAACGGCAAATCGACGCCATGACACATATTTTCCCGCGTTCATATTTAATGGCGGCGACAGGTGTCAGATAAGCGCAACATTTTGTTAAATGATTACTGGCTGATGCATTCCAGCGCTGACCGATGACGGGCGATCAATACTCGCGATAGCTTTGATTGGTTCAGGGATCAATTAATATTTAAGAACTCACCCCAGTGTCGTCATCGTTACAATGGTGTACCAGAAGGCGGCGGGAATAGATGTGAAGTTTGTATCTTGCTCGTTCTTCTCCGCGTAGAACATCACTGTGGCGAAGATGATGATAGCCATCGCCAGCGAGAAGACCAGGAAACCCAGCTCACTGGCACACGACTTCAACGTGTACCCCAAGATCCTCAACCCCTGAGAGTGCCTGGAGAACTTGAAGATACGGAACACTCTGAACACCCTCAGGGTCACGAAGGCACCCGACACATCGTCGTTGTCGGTGATACCGAGACCGATGTAGTACGGTAGAATGGCGACCACGTCGATGATCGACATGACGGATCGCACGAACTTGCAGCGGTCCGGCGCTGCGAAAAGTCGGAGGAGGTACTCCGCGGTAAATATCATCACACACGCAGTGTCCAAGCAAAAGAACACGATTTTGTACCGCTCACCACACGGCAGCGTGCCCGCGCGCCCAGGCCGGTGGCCACACGGCACTGTTTCCACCACGTTCGCCATCACCGATACCGCGATGAAGAACCCGGTCACATAGTAAAATACCAGGGCAGCAGTCGAAGTGTGGGGGTTCTCGAACGCACGCCACATCTTCTGCCGCAAGTCTGTCAGTTGAGGCAGGCTCTGATCTCCCGCCTCGCTTAACTTATCGTCCATGAGCCTTTCAGCATTCTCCCGTTTCCTATCTCTGTAATCCTCATAACAACAGTCTCCGATCACATCAGGTAGGATCCCAAAGAACGCGAGCTCCTCGTCGTAACCCGTCAAACACTCGTGTTTGGGATAATGCAACTTGCCAGTTCTGTAGTAATTTAGTATATGCCGGAATATATCGGGGTCTCTGTCGAAGAAGTACTCTCTGCTGTCTTCGTCGTAAAAGAATTCTCTTTCTGTGGATCCGAGAAGGGAGTCGGGATATTTTTCGAGGGTGTTCCGCCATGTCTCAAAGCGTCGTCCGGATACGTTGATGAGGAGTTTCTCGTCTTCGGCGCGGCGCCGGTCCTTGGGAACAGGAGGTGGTGGTAGTGGATGCGTGGCGATAGGGACCCAACCGATGGCGGCTGCTCGAGCGAAGGGCAGCCAAGCGGCGACGGACGCCATGGCGCGGGCGGCGTGAGCGGCACCGCCGCGACTACTGATGCCCCCCCTCGTGGCACTATTTCGGGCCGCCCAGATGAGCGCGGTGTTGCCACACGCGAAGTGTAATTACGAATTTAGTTGGACATTGTTTTGTGATCTATTTTTGTGTTTAGTCTCGTTTTTGTTTATTTACATGTGATGCATTTTTTAGTTCTTGTTTTGTTGTAGTTGATTTTGCATAATTATGTTTTTGTTGTTTTTTTAGAATTTGTTGATAGGATCAAAAAACACAACTTCAAAATATTTCACTAAGACAAAATAAAAAAAACTAATTACAAAAAGTAAACAATGGAACAACTTACAAAAAACATCAACATCATCAACCACCTATGCATTAATTTCTAGAGCACTACAAACTAAACATTCTTTATCAATAATTATTAAGAATGTAGTCTACGTACCTAATAATAATAATCCACCAAAATCAAATTACAAAACTCTGGTTACGACATAACTAGAACAGTATTTAATTTAATAAAAAACTGGAATTAGGATTAAAACTATTGTGTAAACGTACCATTCAAGCACTAATAAGAAACAAATAACACAAAGGAAAATAATTACGTTATTTTCATAATACTTAATTACAAATATCAATTAATTAGAACTAAGTAACAATAATTGCAAAAAGTAAACAAAAAGACACGAAAACATTTTCCCCTAAAACAATTTTTTTTTCATTCTCCACTATTTCAGGGAAATTACCCCTCGACCAGCAACCCTCTCCCGGGAGCAAGCGCACTGCGCCTGCGTGAAACGTGACGTCACTCACTAATAAATTGATTTTCAGCTAGCCAGCTCTCTCACACCCTGGGGGCAATACATCCTGCCATCTCCCTCACACACTTTTAAGCTCTAGTGACCTTTTGTATATTTTCCAGTGCTATGAAGAACATAGTCAAAGGCTTTTTGTCTTCAGGAAGTGAAAAGATCTGAATTTAGCTTTGGGCTAGTTTTTATTTTTTAACGCCGAATATGAGAGTTGTAGGGGGTTAAGCGGTGTGGAGCAAGGCTTGGACAATGATGGGTGAAAGAGTGTGTGGCCATGAGAAACGCGACTAGCTTTTGCAGCAGCCTGTTTTATGGCCTTAGCCTCATTCTTTGTCCTACGTTGTGTATTATTACTAGGTCAAAATGTTATACAGATGTCAGACTCGTAGAATATTTATGGTTATTTTAAACAAAAAGGTTTTGGTCTTCAAAAGGTTTTTAGGGTACTCCCTTACAGCAGTACTCAGAGACATTTAATGATTACTTAAGCCTTCGCTTAGTAAAGATTTGACATATGACAAAACTGTCAAAACCTTTTCTAAGTGATGGCCTAAGTAATCATTAAAGCTGCAGATTTAAACCTAACCCAACTAATCAAAGGGATGAAGACTGAAGTCTGGGTTAAAAAATCGTAACTGTCCCGTCACTTAGCCCTATCATATTGAATCCTTATCATTCAATATTAAGCTATTTTTCACGTAACCCCTTTTTCCTCCTAACTTATGTTCCACGATAAAACAGAAATAACCCAAGTCTCTCTTAATCATTCAGAAGTTCAGTTTGATTTATCAAAAAGAGAGAAAACTGACTTGTATTAAACTCAAGTTTTTGCCGGTTGTATTTTACTAAGAGGTCGACAATTATCCCATGAGAATTTACTACAAGTATCCAATGTCCTACCTTGTTATTAATTTAATTCAAATCAGTTCAACTATAACGTGTGAGTTGTAGACAGAGAGTTAGGTACTGCTGCATAGGGCACGCCACGATAGTGGCGGTAAGTCCCCTCTTTGAGGAGTGGCTAGAGAGGCGCCACAGCGCCCTCACCTTCCGTCTGACGTAGGTCTCTACCGGACACGGCTGTTTCGGGAGGTACCTGCACCGAATCAGGCTGGAGGAAACGCCCGGATGCCACCATTGTGAGGATCGGCCGGAAGACACGGTGGAGCACACAGTGGAGGTGTGCCCCGCTTGGGCGGAGCCCCGCCGTGTCCTCGTAGCGGCGATCGGCGGCGGTGACCTCTCGCGCCCAGCCCTGGTGCAAGCCATGGTCCGGGGCGAAGAGGAATGGGACGCCGTCGCCTCCTTCTGCGAAGCAGTAATGCTATAGCGAAGGAGGTGGCGGAACGCGAGAGGGAGAGAACCTCTCGTCCCCGCTGCCGCGGGAGGCGCTCCGGGCGTCGTCTCGCGATGACCTCCGGCCACCGTAGACGCGGGCCTGTGGACGGTGAGTGATGGGCTAACTCGCCGTCCGTCCGTCTTACGACGAAAACAGGCCGTGTCGACGGCGCGTTCGTGTTCCACGCGCGCCTCAAAGAGATGTCAGCAACATGGGAGGAGCCCGAAAGGGCCGACGCCCGTCGGGGCCGCGGGTTGTACACTAGTTATCGCGGCCTCGATATAGAGGGCGAAGAAGGAACATGGGTGGTTTTTAGTCAGTAGAAGTCTGACACTCCCTTTCGCTCTGCCCAAGAGCGGAAGGGGTTATTCGATGATTTTACACCCGCCAAAAAAAAAAAAAAGGTACTGTTGCATTTATAATATTAGAATGGATTAATGTACATTCAAGTAAGTACAGACACATAATCTCACGCTTTACTTTCATGGTGTAGACCAAATGGATTTTTCGTGTATCTTGGGTAAACTTCCAATCATTTAAATTCACATTTAGAAACATCCAGTTTCGGAATAACTGTAGTCAGTAGTCCATATAAATATTAGTCCTTGCGGGAATGGATCCCGCAACTTGCAACTCACCAGCCAATGGGGTAGCTGACAAAAAAAATGTAATTAGTCCGTCACATAGATTTCCAAAAAATATTGAACACACATTTTCCTTTATTCATGTAAACAAAAAATTATGACGATACAGCGTTTCGAAACTCGTGTGTATAAGTGACGTCACAAGCCCCCACTCATGATCTTTGGTGCGTTTTATCTTCGTCGATTTTTATTAATTTGATAAAGAAAAAAACACGTAACCAATATTTTTCGATTATCTGACGGCTAAACAGAATCCATTTTTTTTAGTTAGTCGTCATCCCTATTACTCAGAACTGCGCCACCTGCAGGGCTATTGCGTATCTTTTAAATGA
Organism: Diarsia rubi; assembly: GCA_932274075.1. NCBI lineage: Eukaryota > Metazoa > Arthropoda > Insecta > Lepidoptera > Noctuidae > Diarsia > Diarsia rubi. The sequence continues at coordinate 2,080,135 of OW026437.1, read as the reverse complement.
CAGTGGATATCATATAGTGTACATCAAATAATGTCAAATGGTTCCATTTTGTACTAAACCATAAACAATTTGACAGCTAATCCATGGAAAATATGATAGCCACTGTCATTTAAAAGATACGCAAAAGCCCTGCTGGTATGTAGACAAAACCCTTTCTTATTCAAGTCAACTTCAAACTCTGCCTACTACCAAAACACATGGCGTTAGAGTTATGATTGCGCCCTCCATAGGATAAGTAGAGTTTATGGGGTTCAATGGGGTCCACACTAAGTGCATATACCAATAAATCTTTATAGTCGTATAATCGTATAATTTCCTTTCCTTATGTTGTCAAAGAAGGCAGAATTTTTGTGACTAAATCAGTGAGTACTTGATTATTTGAAGATCTTTCTTGCTTCGTTTGTACGTGTTTGAGCTCGATTTTGAAAAATTATGTGTTATAAAAATGTGAAGCTTTAGATAGTTGAAATTTTCAGAAATCCCACGGGTTGCGGGATGTTGTAAGAGATACCGCGGCCTTGACATATAGGGCTAAGAAGATACAAGGGTGGTTTTTAGTCAGTAGAAGTCTGACACTCCCTTTCGCTCTGCCCAAGAGCGGGAGCGGTTATTTGATGATTTCCAACCCCCCAAATTCGAAGACATGTGACATCTACCAAACCGCACTGGGCCCGCGTGGTAGATTATAGCCCATTCCCTCTTTAAAAGAGGAGGCCTTTGTCCCAGCAGTGGGAACATTAGTAGGCTGTTGATGATGATGATGTTGGCTGTTGATGCGTTCTGTTGAGTTTTACCGCAAAATGTGATCGGACTTTTTCACCTCAAAAAAAAATCGTCCCCTGCAATATTTTTTTCGTTGGTTCACTTATTTTGATGAAAGTATACAGTGTGATTCTTTATAATGTGCACATATCGAAATGGGGGAATCTATGCGTAATTTTATCGACGGAAAAATTATTAAAAAAAAATTTTGTCTGCTACTGTGACCCCAGTGTAAACAAAACGGTGTAACTTTTAAACTAAATTATCTATCGCGATGAAACAAACTCCATAATGATTGGAAGCAATTAGGCGTCCTCGTAAAATGAAAATTGTGGAAAAAAACTACCCTCAATTGAAAATAAACACGTTTTTTGATCAAAAAAACTTTTTTTTTTTCATACTTTTTACATAAAATTGTTTCATCGCGATAGATAATTTAGTTTAAAAGTTACACCGTTTTGTTTACATTGGGGTCACAACAGCGGACAACATCTGTATAATGCTTGGTTGACGGTTTCGTGAAGGCTCCGTTTTACACCCTGTATGGATGCATTGATTAGCATGGGTTTCGTGGAGGTATTTAAACTTATAACATTAAACATTTTTGTATTTTTTTTTAAACTTGTGTTAAAGTTGGGAGTTTGACCACCAATATCTCTGTTAAAGAAAGGTTTTTGGTAGCCTATATTGTACCCTAGGTGGTGCTACTATCTGTGTACCAAATTTTATCCAAACCCGTAAGTAATTTTTGCGTGGAAAAGCACATAAACATCCTCACAAACTTTCGCATTTATAATATAAACTACTTGAGCACCTTATTAAAGACACAATTAAAAAGCTATTGTTTTATGTTCTGATTATGTTCGAAAGGCGCGCGAGGAGTTAGTTGAATAATAGGATACACTCACGCCAATTTCATAGATAAGCAGAAACTACACAGCATCACCTACCATAGCCTTTTTTTTTTTTTTTTTTGGTCGTTGTAAAATCATCGAATAACCCTTTCCCGCTCTTGGGCAAAGCGAAAGGGAGTGTCAGACTTCTACTTTTTTCCACTGTTTTCCATCACATTTTTCAACCTATAAAATTATGTACAAATCCAGAGTTGGTTCAACCGTCCAACACTGAATTCTATTTTGTAGGTACTACATGTTTGAAGGTAGCATTGTTCTGATGTGTCTCATGCAATATAGATGGCGTTGCTGGTTGTGGATTTATGGTACGTCAAGGAACTACACTTCCTATTCAAAACCAGTGCCACTATTTGTGATAGTGCATGGGATAGCTTAAAAATTACTAAAGACAAAGGAACTTTTGCAAAAGACAGCTCTGCGGACGAGCACATAATTTTCGTATTGTTTATAAAGCATTATGCTTTTGTGTAAGAAAACCAAAAATCAATAATCAATGCGATAAAGTTTTGGTTTGTTAATTGAATATTGTTTTATTTGCTTTTACTAAACATTCTGTAAATACAACTATGAAGTGAGTAGTATTTTTCATAATAATCAGTTCAGCCCGGAATGACCCACAGCTGAGCATCGGCCTTCCCTTTCGTCTTCCACACTTTTTGGTTACATGTGTCCCTCATTCAAAAAATTCCCGCGATTTTTACGAAAACCTTTTTTATTGGGGGCAAATGGAGCATTGGACAGGCTTACATGTACGGGCAGTGCGGTCTTAATTTGTTTATTTTTGTGTCTGTCTACTTTGTCCACTGTTTTTAATATTATTGTATGTCTTATTTTACTTAATATTATTATTAAAAAAAAATATCTAAGGATGGAGCATGTACCTAATGTAGGTAATATACGTATTTAATTGAATTGAAAAAATCACCAAATGACTCGCGCTCCCAGTCTGGGCAGAGCGGTAGGGAGTGTCAGACTTTTACTAACTGAAAGCCACCCATGTTCCTTCTGAGCCCTTTGTGTCGAGGCCGCGGTATCTCTTTCGAACAACCCGCAGCCCCGACGGGCGTCGACCCTGGCGAGCCCCTTCCATGTTGCTGACATCTCTTTGAAGCGCGTGGAACACAAACACGCCATCGACACGGCCTGTCGTCGACATAAGACGGACAGACGGCGAGCTAGCCCACTACTCGCCGACCACAGGCCCGCGCCTACGGTGGCCGGCCATCAAGCCATCATGAAGCCCCGGACGCCCGTAGCGTCCTCCGCGGCGGCTGGGACGAGAGGTTCTCTCCCTGATCCATGTGTTCCTGTATGTGATATTAATAGGGTTTGAAAATAAAACAAACACTTTTGTAAAATGTACATATAATCTTACATATAATCACGAACTATGTACATCAGAAAGCGCACTATTTAGTACTATACATACACAAAAATATTGAATTTTTGCATTTTATTTGTTAATTCTCAAATCAGTTATAAATATTACGCGAAACAGTTTTTAACAGCCAAAATAATCATTTTTGAAACTTCAAATGTAAACAAAATTTTCTATTGTAAAACTGTACTGAATTTTGTGCGCAATTTTTTGATACATTTCTTTTCTTAATATTAAACAATGAAATAAGACAATTATTTGGAATGACTTGAGACCTTTAAATTCATCGGAATGTTTTATAACCCGTAAACAGCTTTGCCTTAGTCCACATACGAGTAAGTCAGATGCAATACCACAGAATAGGCAATGGTAGAGGCACCAGAGGTCCTCAACAAAACAAATGTCAATCGACGTATTTGAAAAATTACACCATCTGCGGCTACTCTGCGGTAACTCAGTGTTATGTCACAGATTACGTTATGTGTCAGAAACACACATCAATAGAAAACAATATTTCGGGTAGTTCAGGGGTAATAGATACCTACACCCTAAGGTATAGACGGCAGCACACCACAATAAATAGATAGAATAGGGTAGTTGACTAAACAAATTAGTTCCATCAGATAAATTTCCAAAAAATATTCGACACATATTTTTTTTTCTTCTTCACGTAAACAATAAATAAAGACGATACAGTGCTTCGAAAAGTTGTGTGACATCACAGTTTGGTACATTTTTAACCAAAAAGTGACGTTACAAGCCCAAGCTCATGATCGTTGACACGTTTTATTTTCGTCAATTTTGATTCATTTGATAAAACAAAAAATACGTATCCAATATTTTCGACAATCTAACAGACGGACTAAACAGAATCGTGTATTTTTTTGTCAGGAAACATACCTATTTCAACTTTATTGTTACACAATTAGGTTCAAGGTTGGTTAGAAAAACTTGGTAATCTTAATAATTATACAATGTGGAGCAGGACGATTGACATTCCTCTAAACCACGTAAAGAAAGGCATGCTCTTGACCCGTATACAAAAAATCAATCAAATCCAATGACTACTTTAGCCACAGGAAATTATTTTTCATTTTCTTATTTTTCAACATGATGTAGATCGGAGTCCGTAATAATAGGTAAACATTGTAAGGTCAGGAACCTGTGCAAAAACCTACGATTCTATTCTCAACGTCTCAATACGCTTGAAAGACAGAGAAAGGTGTCATACGATCCCACTCTGACGCGCCCCGCACACTCCCACAAAATACTACAATTATAAAGAAAAAGTAATATTACTTACGCAAATAATGCATTAGTGGTGCATAGAAAATTGCGAGTGTGTGTGTGAGCGGAATTTTTTTCGGCAAAAAGTCCTTGACTCGGTAACTATGTCAGTCAGTGCATAGCGGCGCCCTTTGAGGAGAGCACACGCCTACTTTTTTTATCACAAGACGAGCCGCGCGCGCATTGTCGTGATTTTATGAAAAGTTTGTTGTTATTGTGATTAAAGACGATTTATGATATTTGGATTAGTGCATAGGTTACTGTGACTTATTGGTGTTAGTGTAATATTAGTTATTTAGGCATTTATTAGGTAGCTAGTTTTGTGATTTAGGTTAAGTTAGTAAGTTTTTTAGTTTAATTATGCCTCAAATAAGGTTTTAAGTGATTAATTATTCAATCAGTGATCTTTTATTAATTAACAACTCGCAACTTAGTGAGTTTATGCCGCTGATTTGTTGTTCTCCGATAAAAAGTACCTACGCCCAACATCGCCGCCGCTCGCTGCACCCCGCGCACTAGGTCAGTGACTTTTCGTAGTTAAAGCGTGTTTACTTTTTATGCAGTTGATTCTGCTATTTATTTTGTTTGAAAATTGCAATTTTTAAATTTTCCACTAACTACTAATCTTCGTGTTTTAAAATGTTTCGATGGACTAGTACAGTGCTAGTTTTAATTTAATGTCGTAGTTCCAGATCCACATTGTATATGCTTAAGTCTGTGTGATTCCTGGTGCAACCTTAGGTTTGTCATATGGCTTGACTAGATGACATTTAATATGTTCAGAAAGTCACAAACATAAAATATATAATTATGCAATGTACAAAAGAGATACATACAGTTTAGTTTTTTTCCAAAATGGTTTAATTTATTTTGTACTTAAATGTAATCAAAATGATTAATATTTTCTAAATTCTTTGACAGACGTATACTGTGTTGTGGGTGATAATGAGAACGAATTTCAATTAACAGCAGAAAATATAATGCCTACAGTAATTTATTTAATCTACTGTTTTTTTCTAAAATGGACTGCTTACATATAATATTGTCGTAAGAATAGATTCTGCATTCAATAAAGGTATTGGGTAAAGCATATTTTTCGTGTTGAGAAATTAGTAAGTTACATGTAGGGTTCTGTAGACAAAGGGTAACTAACGGGACCCTGTTACTAAACCTCCAACCGTCCGTCTGCCAGTGGTCTGTACCTCATGATCTGTTATAGATAGACAGTTGATATTTCTCTCAGCATGTGTATTTCGGTCGCTGCTATACTCAGACCAAGAAAAAAAGATAGACGGCGCGCCGCGAACACCAAAAGTGAAGCCACAGAAACCACGCTACTACAAGTAAAAATGTGTATGTTTACTTGTAGTAGCGTGGTTTTTGTGGCTTCACTGTTGGTGTTCGCGGTGCCGTCTATCTTTTTTTCTTGGTCTGAGCTGCTATAGCAAAAAATGCTAAAAATACATTAAAAGGGGATTCCCTACTACGATACGGAGTCCAAAGTTCATGTGTGACTCCACATGGCCAGCTAAGTATTAGTTTGTTGGTGTTCCTGCATTATACAGATAATATTGTATTGTGCCTAAAACAAATGCACCCATAAATACTTAATATTTTCTCAACACGAGATTTCAGTTTCACAATAAAGTAGATAGTTTGCAATTAGAAAATAAACTAATTTAAGTTGACTAGACACAAATGAACACAAAACTACTAGTATTTACATAAATAAAAATTTTGTTTCTTACATATTTAACGCCCCAGCCGACATTGAAGTTATAGGGGGCGAGATATGTTACACATTAATAATACTGTATTAAGTTGTAATAGTTTACACAAATCAACAATGTGATTGGTAGTTTGGAATAGAAATGATTTGTTTTGTATTTCTGAGTAGAACAATAGGGGATCGGACAAAAAAAACTAATTAGTCCGTCAGATAGATTTCCAAAAAATATTGAACACGTATTTTTCATTTTTACTTAAAAAAAAATGAAGACGATACAGTGCTTTGAAAACTCGTGAACTCCTCTAAAATGTCACAAGTTAGTAATTTTTTTTTACTACAAATGACGTCACAACAATCTTTGACGCGTCTTATCTTCGTCATTTTTTATTAATTTGATAAAACAAAAAACACGTATCCAATATTTTTCGATAATCTAACTGACGGACTAATTAGAATCATATTTTTTTGACTCAATCCGATCCCCTATTGGGAGGAATACAAATATGGGGTAAAATTAACTTAAAAATACTCTGAACTAAAAGAAAACCATGCATAAAATAGATATTACAAATATAAATCAACTCTATTAACTGGCTCATTAAACTTAAATACGATTGCACTTCACATATCTTTGGTGGTAAATAAAAAGACTAGTACTAGCAATGGTCACAAAAAGAAATAAATTATAAGTTAATAAATAAACTATCCTTACGTTAACTTAAATAGATGACTTCAACTAGAACTCCGAAGTTATTTGTCGTGTTAAAATAACAAAATATAAAGTTGATACTACACTGCGCGAGCGATGCGAAAGACATTAAAAAAAATAGCTTTGGAATGTGATGAACAGTTTTTGTTTGCAGTTATAAGAGACGTATAAATATATTACAGGTACAAAAATCTTACATTAGCGCAGTACAAGAAGATATTTGCATTTACGAGTAATACCTAAACATATTGCTTGAAATATAGTCATTTTTTCCTTAAACATTTCTATGAAACTCAGTGACTACTTCTTACATTATTACAATACATAAACTTTACAATTACAGTGACTAGTTTAAAATATTACACATTGTGTTGTTTTCCATAAATATTGCTATTGCTTCACTTAAATAATGGGACATTCGCTCGCTCAGTGATGCCAACTTTAACTGCGATACTCGGAGATATTTAATGATCACTTAAGCCGTCACTTAGTAAAGATATGACATACTTTTGCATGACAAAACTGTCAAAATCTTTACTAAGTGATGGCCTAAGTAATCATTAAAGATCTCTAAGTGCGGCAGTTAGGCAGGAATACGCATGCTAGTAACTCGCACTAAACTTTGCAAGTTTCTTGCATGTCAATATGACATTTACCAATCAGAAGTTGTTATGACACGATGACTTCTCACTAGAGTTATAATTCCATTTTGAAAACTCCTTTTTACTTTGACAACATTGTTTTTTTTTTAATTTTATTTGTAATGTGACTGTATGAGTGTATCTATTATTTTTATTAATTTATGAGTCAGTGACACTCGAATTAAAATTATTTTATAAATAAATTTCAGTAATAGTTTACTTTCCTTTCGTTTCTAAAAGAATCCCACTATCTCTAAAAGTCCGAATAAACATCAGACGAGGGATCAAATATCAAGAAATGTTTAGAAAAGTCTGTATATACTTTTAACCCTACATGTAAGTAGTTGCATACCTTTTCTGCGAGCTACGAGCGTGTGTATTCTCGTCTTGATTCCAAACGTTCATTAATAATACCTACATGCTGCACAAATCAGACTAGACTTACATTGAAGCGGCTCTTAAATAAATACCATTTTTATATATCTAATTTACAACTAGATAATATCACGCACAAATTTGCTTTTAAGTTTTATCAGCCGTTATAAAAGTAATTGAAATGGCTAAGAAACGTCGTGACTAGGAACGATACGTCACATGATATAGGTTTAAACAAGATTTTTTTTTGTCAATTACATTTTCTTGCGTCGAGTTGGGTAAAAATATCGTTGAAAGTTTGGTAAAATATCACAGTGACTTTGATATTTTTCAAGTGAAAAGTACGTTGTTTTTTTAAGGTTGTTCAAAATATATATTTTATTAGCATTGTGTGCACAACCTTTATATTATTATAGGTTTTACGTTTACTTGAAAATGTAAAAACAAAGAAAGGTACGGTTTTTTTCAAGGATTGTTATTTTATTGCATAAATTACCAAAATAATTATGAAAGTAGAGTCAGTAAATCTTGTTTTCCCTTTTTTTCCTGAAACGTTATCGTTAATAAGTGTAATTGATCCGATTTCATCGGATATTTGTCGCTACTTTAAAAAGATCATGTTTTGTTAACAGTTATCTAGAATTAATCATCTTTGGACAAAGGCGCCTTTTTCATTACAAAGGCGAGCTAATTGCATTCATTCTTAAATTAGTTTTTTTTTCTTACACTTACTTTTATATAAAGGAGAAGAGTGTGTTTTATTGCACTAGTAATAGGGATGTGTACAACAGTGATCGATTCAATATTGATTGATAAATTTGAACCAATCAGACGCCCAAATCCAAAGTGATTGTGTAACACAAAAAAATTACATATTGTCGTTCTAAAATAAAAACTAAGAGTTAAACTATTTTAGTTCACGTTTGACTAGAAACGTTTGATATAGAGATCAATCTGGGGCAGCACTATATCGATATCGATAGATTTGTGTGACTAGAAGATTTAGGGCATATCTTCAACAATTTCCTGTTTCATATCAGTCTGTCTTACAAAAATCATCCCTAATTGCCTAATAAAAACAACTGATCATAGCGATGAACCATCCGAAACGAAACTTCCCTATACTCATCAATCGACTGTGGACTTTCTAACTTACCTAACCAATCAGAAAGTCGATTATCATTTAACAACAAATCTATCGAGTATCGAGTCAGTGGCGCCACCCAGCGGCTAACAACTAAACGTTATCTAAAACGGCTTCGGCGTTCACTATTCACGTAAGTTTTAACTGTACACTTTGTTTACTTACTATGCTAAGGGCCCCGAGAATTTTGAAAATTATTATTACGCGTAAAATAAAATATAATCTTACCTTTAAAATAGGAGTACGAATTGAAACGGAATATTAACTTCAGTAAAATAAAAGGGAATATATGAGAGCATTAATCTGATCAAAAATACTAAAAGATATTTTGTCGTAAAGTATGTAACAATTTGTGAAATTGTTACCGCACAAAATAAATAATCTTGCAATCAGATGTCACATAGTAGATTGACACAAAAAAACAAAAGTCACATCCAAATGAAAACCCGATACTAAAGGAGTCTAGAAACTAAAACCCGCTCTCAAAATTGAAGAACAGAACAAAATTGCCAATGATATTAATAATTCTCCTGTTCAACAGAAACAGTCAATTCAGGGCCCGTAACAAGCGATTCTCATAGCACAAGTAGCTGCTGATGAGGAAGACGGCGTCACAAAAGATGGTCATCATGATCGTCGTGATCTTCTTCAGATTCCGCGGAGTCTAGACTTGGAACCCTGTCTAGGTCATGGCTCTCACATTGCTGGTCTAATTCTGAAGGCGCGTCGTCATCTTTCCATTTATCCATCGATCTTCTTCTCGCATTCATGAAGAAGTTCCCTACGGTGGTCGGCTCTAGTCCTAACTGTCTTGCTATTGTTACTTGCATCTCTTTCGACGGTCTTTTTGTCTCCTGGAAGAGAGAAATTTCATGGTTAGAATGGTTGCAGAGAATTTATTGGTTCGTTTACTTGGGGGTACAGTTCTAGTCGTTATTCACGCAGCGTTGTCCTGTATGATAGAACAGAGTAAAACGTTCCTCTTCTTTGTATCTCTTGTATTTTGTAAGCCTCTTCTTCCCCAGAACTTTGCACCATCCACCACGTCTTCGGCAGCAGCACTAAGATCTCTGCGGTTGCATGTTTTTGGGGTAAGAGGGCACAATAGATGGTGAAGATAAACTTTAGGATTACACGACAATGTCAATTTGGTTAAAAAACTGGACTTCAAAAACACATAAAGACTGAAAAATAACTTTGCTTCAACGTCGACTTTGGTTTGTTGAGTTCATCTCATTATCAATAACACGTTTGTTTCGAGTTCTCGATGTTACGACACTGTTGCAAGCAACATCACCATGAATGGTGGTGGTGACGTTGTATTCGTTACCATGGTGCTTTAACCTTTGTTTCAACGATTTCTGAAGCTAAAGTTATTTTTTACTTTTTTGTGTTTTTGAAATCGGTTAATTTTAAGCTAAATTATTGTTTTTTCCATGTTTTGTAGAAATGTCTTATCCAAATAATTTGCTATGGATTTATTTTACATTGATATAAATACTGTCATGTAAACGTTAATGATATTTACCTTCTATTATCAGGTCAATCTAATATATATAACTATCTGTCCATATGTACGTATAATGTTGAAAGAATTTTCTTTTAACTCCCAAACGTTGAGGAGTTGCAGGTACCTTCCATCATCAGCTCATACACATGAGATGATGATTATCAGACGCAAATACTTAAACAGCTTTAGAAAACATAATTATGTAAAACGTAAAAAATACTTTGTATCTCATTATAAGTGAACCTATGTATTGTTCTTATCACACTGATATTATAAAGACGAAAGTATATTATACGCAATATATCGTGCAGATCAACGCTGCAACAGCGTGTCCAGTTTGTGTGTTGAATTGTAACGCGTGGTCGCGCCGATAGATGGCGCCGTACTGTTTTCCGAAACAAATGAGGAACAAACGAACGCGGGTTGTTAAAGCAACGTTTTCAGTCGTACGTAATTGTCGTACCTGTTTTAAGATTTGATTACAGTAGTCATTTGTTTTAGAGAATATGACATTGCAAACATTGTGCTAATGCAAAAGAAGAAGAATGATTAATAATAATTGAAGACGAATTTCAAATTAAAAGCTTTTTAGGGAATATTTTAAATTATATCTGCATTTCCATACATTTTGATCATGTAAGTATTGCAGTTTTGTAGAAAACAGCTATATCTTTCTATATAAATGGAGGTTCAGAATGATGTACCGAATTCATGATACGTAATTGTTTTCGCATTTGGTGTCCCTTCTACACTTTTTACGATTCTTGTAGGTAATTGTTTTTGTCTCTCTTTATTTTTGTTTCAATCTCCGAAATCTCCTAATAATATCAGCTATCTGTCAGTCATAGTCGTGACAGGCAGATATTAAAAGGAGTAACGAAGATTTTATTTTAGACTAGCGGACGTCACGCGGTTTTAAACGCGTAGTTCCCGTTCCCGTGGGAATACAGGGATAAAAAGCTTATGTTACTCAGGGTGAATGTAGCTTTCTAATGGTGAAAGAATTTTCGAAATCGATGCAGTATTTTTTTAGTTTATTGATTACTAACATACACACACATAAAATACAAATCTTTCCTCTTTATAATATTAGTTTAGAAAAATGATTATGGATCCGTAAAAAAAAAATTAAAACCTTACAAATTGTTAACAATTTCATGAGACGTAAGTCACGAGGCACAGCTTAGCATACATACCTATAACCTTTTCTCATAACCAATTAATATGCAGAGACTTTTCCTTAACCTACGCTAATTGGAAGAATTACCTACAAAAGTATTGTTATTTTCCTTTTTAAAAATTTACTAACCAATGCCAGAAACCATATAAACAACACAATGACATTTGAAACTTTTACTTCAAACTTAACCCCTCGATTTTTGTTACGTTCAACATTCTATTTTGGTGTTTTATTTACAGTTCTCCAACTTTCTCTTTCAATTGCGAGATTTTCTTTATTTCAAGTTTTTTTGCAAATGTGCAAAATAAGACTTTGAACTGTTTTCACCATTGCCTAACCCAAGTAACAGAAAAGTTTTGAAGTTTTTCTTTAAAACCAATCCCTTTGATTTTTTTAAAGGTCAAACGAAAGACGTTGTATTTATTGCATAATTTACAAATGAACAAATATTTCTACATGTTTTTGTGGGACTTCCTAAATTTTAAGTTTTTTAGTGAAGACGAAATCGTTTGGAAAATTCGAAAGAAATGTGGCGCCATCAATCATCATAAGAACGTTATTGCTATTCTGTACTTCGGGAACAGTACCATTTTCAGGATGAAAGATATCCCACGTCCGTTTCTGTACACCTTACAACGTATGTGCGAAATTAGCAACATTCAAACATAAGCTACAGCAGCTTATGCCTGCGGCTTTGCCCGCGAGGACTTCGGTAGTTAACCCACGGATCACACTACCGGGATAAAAGGTATCCTATGTGTTAGGCCACGTTATAAACTATATGTGTGCATAATTTTATGCAAATCCGTTCAGTAGTGTTGGTGTGAAACTCGTAACATACATCCATGCTCACAACCTTTCGCATTTATTGTATTAGTATTTATTTGTCGCAGAAACATAACAAGCATACAAAGAGACATACAGGAAAAAAAGCAATACACACACAACACTTAACAAATATTAATAAATACAACAAGCAGGGATAATAAAAATAAAGTTACACGTCGTGACTGCGACAAGGAGGTTGCCACTCAGCACCGTGTATAACTACACACATCAAAAGTGTCTAGGGATCAAGCATTTTTATGCGGATTTCTTGAGATTGAGATGTGGCTTTGTAATAAATTTATGATTTTATAAATTTATATGGATCCTTTTTGGTGCATTTCATAATTTGAATCAGGAACTGTGAATCAAATTCGAGTAAAAGATGAAAATCAGCTGTCAATATTTTCCCTATAAAAACATACAACGCATTGAAGACATTATTAGTGCTACTGTTTCCCTACTACTGATTAAAACCAACGTTATTATGGAGCGGCGACGTCATTTAAGCAGGGAAGAAATGCTCAGAGCCGTGGGAATGATAGAAGCTGGTTCCCGGCAACGTACTGTGGCTTTAGCTCTGTATACAAGTCAGAGTGTTAAAAGTCGACTTTGGACACGTTACCGAAGCACTGGTACCGTGGCTGAGCGCCATGGAGGACGGTATCGCTGCACCACACGGAGACAAGACCGATACATTCAAATCTTAACTCGAAGAGCTCCAACAATAACCGCCATGATGTTAGCCGTGAGGCTTCATCACTCTTCAGGGAACTTAATTAGCGACCAAACAGTCAGAAACCGCTTGCATGAAGTGAACCTTCATTCCCGAAGACCGCTACGGGTACCACCTATAGCAATGCACAATCGTAGGATTCGATATCAATGGGCTCTTGAACACAGAAATTGGGCAGAAGAACAATGGCGTTTCGTGTGCTTTTCTGATGAGTCTCGTTTTGGTATGAGACCGGATACAAGACGTATACGACACTGGAGAACCCCTGGACGCCAACAGCGATTAAAATCCTGCCAGGAAGTCCATCCTTATAGTGGTGGAACCATCATGGTATGGGCGGGTATTTGGATCGGCGGAAGAACTGAGTTGATTTGGATCAGAGGCAACCTCAACGCTCAAATTTATGCTGAGACGATTGTATCAGACGTCATCGTTCCTCTACAAGTGCAAATCGGTCCCTTATTTCAGTTAATGCATGATAATGCACGACCGCACACCGCAAGAGTTGTAAGACAGACTCTCGCCGCAGCTAACATCAATGTCCTGCCCTGGCCTGCTCAGTCGCCAGACTTGAACCCGATTGAGCATGCATGGGATATGCTACAGAGAAGAGCTCTGCCGAATATGGAGGGTATCCAGTCGCAAGAAGACCTTTTTTTGTTGTTGCAACGAACATGGGCGGCCATTCCACAGCGTGATTTGGATGAACTCATTTTGAGTATGCCAAACCGATGTTCTTGTGTTGTTAGTGTTCGCGGTAGAAACACGGATTATTAATTGTTTAAGTTACCCAATAAAATTTTAAAGAAAACTGTTATTTCAGTCTTTTTTTCGAACTTTAATGTTAGTGGTTCAAATGTCAAAAATCCCTTTATTAGGAAAATGGCAAATTTCTTTATTAATGCAAAGGTGACTTGGTTTATCGTTACTGTGACAAACGAAAACACTTTATTTGATGAATCCTTAAAGAAAATTTTAATTAATATCAATCAGGAGAAAAGTTATTGCAAAAATATATGTTGATCCCTAGACACTTTTGATGTGTGTAGTATGTATGACTTAGAGATGAATGGACTCTACCGTGTTTGTTACGACCATGTTACCCGTATCAGCTGATAAGGCTGCTGTTTCGCGTTAACAAATAGCACTTGACATTGACTCTGTACACGGGTATGAAAAACTAGATACTTGATATAAGTGGAAATAACTTTCACAAATAATCATTTTGGCACATTTACTTCTAGAGTATTATTAATGTCTTCTAAAACAAACAATTTTAGATCCGGATCATGTTTAGTGGAGATATCATCTATATTCATACTCAATTTTTTTCTCACTTCATTTTTCTTATTCCTCCCACTCATGGGCAAAGGCCCCTGTGACTTCCAAATTTTTCGGTCCTGGGCCAATGTGGACCACTGGTCCTTAGTTCTATCCAGCTCATCGCGCCATCTCCTGCGAGGTCTACCACGTCGGTTTCTGGCTGTGCCAGCGCTCCACAACGTGGTTATATTTTGAGCAACGTCAGTGATCTGTGTTTTGGAGCGCAGCGTGATGTTGCCTATATTGTCGGTCAGTGTGGTGTGACAAGAATGGATCAGCTAAGGAACGAGTATATTAGAGGTTGTTTAAAAGTTGGGCCAGTAACAGAAAAGTTGAAAGGAAATTTTATGTCGTGGAATGGACGTGTTATGAGAAGGGACGAATCGCATGTGACAAAAAAGCTGATGGACATAAATGTTGATGGATGGAGAAGGAGAGGAAACCCAATAAAAAGTTAGATGGAATATGTGAGGAATGATTTGAAGGAGAAAGGACTAAATGACACCGTGACGTCTAATAGGGAAGAATGGAAAGGGAAAGTTATTGGGCTGACCCCAAATAGAATGGGATAAGGGCTGGAAGAAAAAAGTTTAACCCTAGGATACTACACTCCATTGCACGTTAACAACCTTAAGCTCGGACTTTTGAATGTTTATCAAATATCAAGTCTGGGATCCATATGTCAAAATGAGATGAATGCACATGCCCATGAGTTCTCGCTTGAGTAACAATAAACGATCTCTGCTCCATTCATAAGCTCATTCATGAACCAGTAGCTGTTTCAAGCATTTTCGGTTTGTCTTATGACTCATAAAAAGATACTAACTGATCAAAGCAGATGTATTCAAGGACATATTGCAATTCTTCACCATTCACTTGGATCTTGTATTTAGTGGTGTTTGACATCAGTTTAATATTTAACATGTTCGTCGCGGCTCCAACTTTAAAGCGTGTGGCATCATGTAGCTTAAAGTTATTGAAATTAAAAAAACACCATAAACCTAATAATAATTTACTCCTGTCTCTTTTATATCATTCCTCACACAACTCATTCATTTTTTCTTTGGTCTTCCTCTCCATTCATCAAAATTAATTCATTCCTTTTTAAGTCACATGCGTTTCATACGTCGCGTCGTCGTATTATATCCAAACTAAGATAGACGACTTCATTTCAATTTTTCTGTAACAGCGCCACTTTCAAATTCCCTCTAATATACTCATTCTTTACCTTCCATTCATTCTTGTCACTCCATACCTCCATCGCAAACCTCTCATCTCCGCTACATGCAATGTAAATATATGTTCTTTGTTAAACATATATACTATACCTAAATCACTGCAACTCCCGAATCAACAGTCGCGGCCACCAGAAAATTGCTGAGACAATGAACTCTTGGATCCCGCAACGAAATTATTTAGAAAAGAATAGCAGAGGAGTGGGAAAAATATAATTTTCACTTCCCTCCATAGCAGCAGGAGATAGAACAAAACAAAGTCTATAGGCACAAAGGGACGTTTACAACTGGGATAAGCTCAGTTGCCCTTGCACTACTGATAACTATTATCATTTATATATATGGCTCCTAAGTTGTGATCTGTTATTTTGTTTCCAATAATAGGGATGACAAAAATGCTTGTTTGTTTTACTTTGTGCAAGATCCGTACAGTAAAGAACTCCGAATGTAGCCTGTACTCTCTACAACATAATATTGCGTTAATTTTTCCAAAGACTACATACACAAAATGTGATGTGCAGATTAGCCTAAATTAAGATTCTTCTAAGAGTGTCGATGGCTTTTCATTAAATAAATTTGGCCCAAAATTCAGCTATGTGAATTACGGGCATGCAGCGCAAGATGGAAGGTGGGCCAAAATATGATTGTCATATTACCTTAAAAATAGCCTGTAGAGTACGCCGCTGGAGGTCTGTGAAAACCAAACGCGGTTTCTTCGGAGAAGCCATATCCGAACCCAATTCCTCCTTGCGCTTGCAACCTGGAACCAATGGAGGTAACCTTTAAATTACCTGCTTTCAATGACAAGCCAATGAAGAAAATTCTAGAAAGATTGTACGTACATATTCGGGTCTCTCCTGAAGTTGAGTGGAAAGAAAGAAATTAGCTTTATATTCAATTTTGTAAACATCATCACAGGTTTAAAGGAGACTGGCCCACTACACCATATTATACCATGACCGCGCTAGGAACATATCAGACAAAAAAAAAGTTTTTTAGAATAAGCATGATGGACCGTTCCGTCACTGACCAATAGCGGACGATACACGGAGCGTCAACAATTTAGGCTGTGATGACCGTTACAAACGTGTATGATACGCTGTTGGTACGTCTTAATTAGCATAATGCACAAGTGAAGTGTTATTAATTAAGTTTTAAGGTTCTATTTCCCAACGTAAATTAGGACATAATATAGGACAAAGTTGGCAAAAAAAAATTCCGTGCCTGATACGATCAAAACACGATCATGGTAAGGTGGGATGTAGTGGCAGACTCCTTTATCGTCACAGGAATAAAAGATAGTCAATTAGAATCTGAAATATTCAACATGATATTATGTGAGTCCAAAAAATATGTGTTAACGAATTCAGAATCAACTGCAGTAAATGAAAGAATCATTCTCTAATTTAGACAACAGAGTTAGTTGAAAAATGGTCATGTATATACAGGGTGTAAAGGGACAGACCTTCCCGTCGGGGCTGCGGGTTGTTCACAAGTTACCGCGGCCTCGACATGTAGGGCTAAGAAGGAACATGGGTGGTTTTTAGTCAGTAGAAGTCTGACACTCCCTTTCGCACTTCCCTAAGAGTGGGAGGGATTATTTGATGATTTTCCACTCGCTAAAAAACAAAACAAAAAAAAATAAGCGACAGCAAACTGATGAGTCATTATTAATTAAACATTATTTGTATGCAGCAATTCATTTAGGTAAATATATGTCCAAAATCAAAAAACTAATAATGAATATTGAAATACTCTAACAAGCGACGGCACGGTTGGCGCAGTGGCTGAGCGATTGGACTGCTGCGCTGAGTGTCGCGGGTTCAATTCCCGCACGGAACAAATATTTGTATGGCCTACAGATATTTGTTTCGGGTCTGGGTGTATTTGTGTATGTGAAGTTTATGTTTGTAAACGCACCCACGATACAGGATAAATTCCTAGTGTGGGGCAACGTTTTTTTTAAAACAATAAAAACGACACGCGTGAAATCTGCTTTTCACTTCCTGAATAGAACTCTGTAGGTTCATCGAAAGTCGCGTCTCGTCTCGAATACATTGTGCATGAGGAAATAAAACATAGTGAAAATTATTAGATTCCCATAACGTTCCTTGAATAATTTATTGTACTCTTCATCTTAATATGTTATACTAGATTCACCCCATCAATCTTTAGGGGGTTTTCCCTTACAGCCTGTACTTAACAATGATATTACAAAGAGTCTTGCTTACTCCTACAGCAAATTGTATCTAACGTTTTATGCGGGGTGTAAAGGCTCTCTTTTCTCAGTGTAGACAGAGCATAACTAAGTATTAGTTTCTCTGGTTTTTACCTAATGCTGGTTTTAAAAATTAAGAACGCAGAGAATCATATATTTGTATTCATCCACTATAAAAATGTAAATATTATTATAACCCTTAGACTTTCCAAGATTATAGCCACAATTCTAGTCCACAATAATCCATAAAACGTACTGCCTAGTTTGCTAAATCTTGTAATGGAAAGTGATATTTTTATCAGATCCACGTTTTATCCTCGGATTTTAACTGAATTTTTCCTAAAACTACCAACAATAGTTCATATCCTTCTTATTTCTAATCGGTAAATATTGGTATCAATTTCTGCTAGCTGTGTTTTTATCCTACTGATTTGTTTATCTAGGTATTCAATGAAAGCCTGTATCTTTTTAGAGTCCTATCTTTCCGAGAATAACTAAAGAGAAAAGAACAAAAAAGTAATAAAATGTGGTATTTTATTACTTTTTTGTTCTTTGCTCTAGCGAAACTCTAATTTTTGGGAAGCCTGAAGCATTGCCCTGATCAACATTTCTTAAGATGATTATGAACAGACAAAAGTGGAAAGAGAAAGAGGAGCCCTATATCTATATTCTATATCATCAACCATTGGGTTGATTCAGAGCTGAAATGACAATGATGATTTTGATGTGGTACAGAAAGTTCAATCCCTAAAATTCTCGTCGTCAGAGTAGA
The DNA here is from genome assembly GCA_932274075.1 of Diarsia rubi. Taxonomy (NCBI): domain Eukaryota; kingdom Metazoa; phylum Arthropoda; class Insecta; order Lepidoptera; family Noctuidae; genus Diarsia; species Diarsia rubi. The sequence goes on along the minus strand of OW026437.1, from coordinate 2,061,397 downwards.
TTATTTAGTTAAAAAGTTGAAGTGAGTTGCTTCTAATAGTTTACTTCTTTGGAGATCTGTTTTAAATAAAAATAAAGAATTAATTAAACATGATACAGAAAAGACTATCAAAAGTATTCATGAGATATACGAATTATATTATTTAAACGATGATATACTCACTGCCTCTCTGAGGGATCTGGGCCGCTGAAACAAATAAAAATAATAACTTTAATTATGTTTATCACATTTAAAGCATTCTGTCCCTAAAGTTATCTATTCGCGCTTGACGATTCTCTATCAAGCTCATCATCTATAGACAACAACCATGCTTCTAAACGTAGACTACATTTTATAACTTTTACAATATTACCGGCATTTTTTTATTTCTACACAAACTTTGTTAGGATTAAGTTCTTCTAGTAAACTGCTGTTTTTTTAAGTTAAATTTTGACGGTAGGTAATGTAAAAGCTTATAAATTGCATTTAGATTGATTGAAAAAAATGATCTTACATCTAATAATGGAACTAACATTTAGTTTCTTACATTATCTATTTTGGCACCCAACATGGGACCTATTGGATTATCTAGATGGGTTTTAAAATTAAATTAGTATCAATGTATTATTTGCTAGATTTTTACTATAAAAATGTATTCATGTTGTATTTATGTGGCATTTCTTTACTGCTAAAACCCGTCTAGATTTGTTTATTTGTACATTTATGTTCTGCTAATTATTCTAAAGTTGACATGTTGGAATCAAACAGAATTTACATTACAAACGTGCCAAGCTTCATAATTTTATTCTAAATCTTCTATAATAAATGCAATTTCAGTAATAATTAATGTATATTCATAAAATCCCAACATATCGGAAGTAATCTAAACACCAAACGTATTATTTAAAAACGCATACCTGGCGACAATGTAAACAACATTAACAAAGGGTTCTGAAATCACGCAGGCACCTATAAAATCATATAATGAAAAACTATTGCAGCCCGGGCGCAGGGAGAAACAAAAAGGGAGGGATGAGGGCGCGGTAGCAGTCTAACATTCATCTTGGCCTCTTGAAGCTAACAAAATAACACTTACCTACAGCTAAAAATAATGTTTCAAAAAACATTATCTAAATAAACATTCATTAGGCAGTATCGATACCACATAAGCCAAACAAACTCAAAGCTCGGGAATGGATACTGCCTATTCAGAAAAAAAATAACATCTATGAGCAAAATCTCTATACATTTTACACATATTTGATCGACAGAACAAAAATATCCATTCAGATAATCCTCTCAATCTAAGTTGACTTGTCACAAAGATGTCTGCGAATCAAAATTATGGTTAGTATTTCTATTAATAATGTGTTTGTTTTACCTTTGCGACAAGCTTATTTACATGTTTATAATACCTATGAGAAACCAAGTCCACTGCTACGCAGCCACAGGGTCGGGGATGGGCTGGATGGAAAGGGTTAGGGGAAGGTTTCAATTAGAATCCATTTTATTCAACAATAAAATATGACAACACATAGACATGATCCAACAAAATCATAATGTCGTCCATATTAACATGACGATAAAAAAATGAAAATAGTTGAGACAAGTTGACAAAAATGAAAGATGAAGAAAACAAACTCGAAACAATAATTTCAGAGATAATTAATAAATGAAAGACAGAAACAAAAGCCCCAAGGAGGAATTAAAAGGTGAGAGGAATTTGGTGGAATCCAGGAACCAAGTCAAGATGACGGGAGGACTCACAAGCAAGATACATCCCCAGCCGGTTCGTATGGCGCGTCCCAGTGGGGCGGAGGCCCGGGGTACATTGTTGAGCCCTGGGGCGCGGGCGGAGCACCCTGGTACTCTCGAGGCTGGCAGTAAGCCTGTTGAGGCATGTTGTTTACATTGTCGCCTTTTATCGTTTGTTGCTGACTTGGCGTATCTGTAAAAGCAAAGTATTTTTATTTTGCTAACTATCGTGTTTGTTACTTTAGTTGCATTATGGTGAAAGTGCCAGGGCAGCCCGTGAGATTGAATATATCATTATGAAAACGTCATTCACTGGGGATAAATGAACTAAGAGGGTTGTGTTAATGATTTTAAAGATTAGAATTCTGTAACAACATAGAAATTACGGACGCAAATCGTGTTTTCATCAACATACAACCTGACACTGACTTGCATAAAATTTAAGAAAAAAAAAATTTGCGGGATACCCTGGTCACTTTAGGAACTAATCTTTAGCAAAAGTACTGTATCAGCTTTGCCGCAGATGACAAAATAATCCTAACTTTAGCAAACAGTTTAGACAGACGGTTGCTTTTATGTATATCAGTCACAGGACGGATCGGAAGGTTTTGCCCAGGAATGTGAATTTCCAAGCTATAATAACAGTCGCAAAACATAGCCTGCATGTGGACACTTTGCTCTTCACTAACAAAATATTTAGACGTACAAAACTACAACTATTTTTCGATCCATTTTCCTAACACAGTTTGAAAAAGCGTTAGAGTGAAAGTGCCTCAGATCTCGCAGTAGATGGCAGCACTGGTCACAATACGCAAGCGACAGAATTCACGTTTAATTCAGACGCAAAGTGTTGATAAATGTAGTTCCAACAATAGGAGATTCTATATTATACAGTGTAGTAGTATGATAAAGGTGAAGAGAAATAATGTATTGATATAATCGAAACCTACTAAAAAGTGTTCTGATGCATATCATAATTTAATCGATTACTTAGTCCTTGTTCGTCTAAATTGTCGAGTATTCATCATATCATATCAAACCTAGAATTCCCGATGAGTTTGGCATAGCACACGAACATCTCGCCAGCCAATTGAACAGAACAAAAATATATTAGGAGTCATTACTAAGATTCAAATTTGAAAGCGACACAAGGCTAATTTCTCGGCTAGAGAGACCCCAGGAAAGGGAAATGTTGCCCCTAAGACACATACCACGAAAGTTTAGCAACGGAAATTAAACTTTAGGCGTAGATTTATGATGTCTGCCAGATTAAGTTATTACCACGTGCTCCATGAGTATTATATTTTAGTCCGCAATAGAATCGGAGAAATATTTTCAGTACTATTTGAATCTGAAGGTGAACTAATACAAGAGGATAAGATAGAGAGTGTATAGTACAGGGATGGCGAACCTTTATGGATCAACGTGCCATTTTTTCTAAAGACATGTTTATTGAAACCTTACACGTGCCGTCTAATAATAAACAGACTGGTAATTAAACTAAATATTGCATAAAAAAGCTCTTTCTTTATTAAATGTTTCAATTCAACGTGTAATATTTGTTGTTGTTGATTAGTTGATAAGTTACCTATATGTATAGTATAAGGATTGTAAGAGGTTACTTTTAGTAGATTGCATGTTGAACTGAACTCCTCTACCAAACGGTTTTTAATCGTGCCTTATGTTACTTAACTCTGAAAAGTATCCCTAGGCATTGTTATAAATTCGGAGGTGTGCCTAAAATATTGTGTAACGTGCCATCTTTGGCATGCGTGCCATTGGTTTGCCATCCCTGGTATAGTATGTCTGAGAGTGCTGGATTCTGGAGGTCAGATAGGAAGTCGCACCATGTAAAATACTGGTATTAAGCTGCATCCAGTTAAACTGAAACTGAAACCCCAATATTGATATTGTTGAGAAAAGATAAGGTGGATGATGATCATGAGGAAGAGAGATAGTACAGATGGTTCTAGGAAAGGCAATAAGAGACAACACAAAAAAATAAAAGGTTATTTACCTCTCCAGTATTAACGCCATAAATCTCCACGAGCAATATATGATAACAAATAAATAGCCTGAACTATATTTAGTCTGATATCAGCATTAAACATAACTTAGATTGAATCTGTGAAAGGTCATGGAAACAAAATATATAAATCAAAACTTAATTCATTCAGCCAATTATCTGGAAATTCAGTATTTTTTTTTTAAACTTGAAAGTTTCCGTCAAGTCTATCATTAGAACCCAAACTAAGTGTAACAATATCTCAGAAACCCAAAAACCTATAAATAAAATACAACATAAAAATCCCGAACGCTATAGCAAAGGTAAAATGTCCAAGAAACCCCATATAGGTACATAGAACTGGAGCCGGCGGCAGGCGACGACGGAGGGGAGGGGTCGATCGATAGAGGGGGTGGTCTGACGTCACAGGGGGGTGGGGGCAGCTTACCCTGCTTGCTCGTTTGCGGTACTACCTTTTCGAGGGTTTTTGTAGATCTTCAGGATAAATGATGGTGTCTACCAGTGGTTTTGGGGTAATTGGCCTTAATTTGGCGGGAGAGATGATCTATCAGAGGTTAAAACATGATGAATAATTTTTCTAGTCACATGTAGAGAGAGCGTTAGTTTATACACCCCCTCATGGTGGGCTGTTCACACAAATACCCCCCCCCCCCCCCCTAGTCACATGAGAACAGTGTGATTTTATAGAAAGATTTTCCCACGATTAAGCGATACTTGTCTTAATTATTTATTCGTCGTTGGATAATAATTTGTTTTAATTAATTTCTCAGAAGCAGCCGCGCAGTCTGGATTTGTGCCTGGTTTATGGCAATAGGTTTGCCCCTTATAATATGGAGTGTAGATATATACAGTCATCTGCAAAATTGCATGGATACCTTAATGTGTATTTCCCTGTGAGCGTTTATAGTTCATAACTAGTTTACGTTAGGTGGCGTCATTTCTCGCTTCACAAGATTTTAGTTCTGAATAGGAGCTCGGACTGAGTTAAAAAAATATGATTCTAATCAGTCTGTCAGTTAGATGATCGAAAAATATTGGATACGTGTTTTTTGTTTTATCAAATTAATAAAAAAATACGAAGATAAGACGCGTCAAAGATCATGAGTTGGTGGTTGTGACGTCATTTGTAGGTAAAAAACGTACTAACTTGTGACGTTTTCGAGGAGTTCACGAGTTTTCGAAGCACTGTATCGTTTTAATTTTTAGTTTATGTAAACAAATGAGGCCAATGTTTTTTGGAAATCTATCTGACGGACTAATTAGTTTTTTTTGTCCGATTCTCTATTGTCCATGCAATTTTGCAGGTCAGTGTACACCTTCGTCTCACTCCACTGGGACTTCGGACGTGACAAAATTCTTTTTAAAACTGCTCGGTCTAAAAACCTGGGTAAACACAAACCTGACATAATATACAGAAATGAAGATGTTAAAAACACATTCCTACATTCATATTATTACCTACATTCATCTAGAAGAGATTACGATATTAATCAAGGAGAGATAATCCGCATTACTAACAATGATTCCTCGCATATATACCTTCTAATAACTGAAGAAAATCTCAATCACAGATCTGATATAAATACTCTAAAACGGTGAAGGTACGGAAACCGGCATGTCAGAGAAGCGATAATTCAAAGACATGTGACATTTACCAACCCGCACTGAACCCACATTATAAATTTTGTCTCACTCTCTTTCGTAGAGCCTGTATCCCAGCACTGAAATTGAGTTAATACATATTATGTAGAATAATAACGGTATAGATCAAATCAAAAAATCAAATCAAATCAAATCATTTATTAATTTGCGAATATGGGTACAAAAATAAAAGGTCGTAAACAAACAATAGAGGCCATTAGCCATATCCTACCAATAAGGCATGCAAATTTACACATTTATTTACACAAGTATTACACAATTTTATCCTGTAAATATTCAGTGACAGAATAGTACGCCTTTTTTAGTAACAGTGTTTTGATACTGTTTTTAAATATATTAACATCATTTATCTCCAAGAATGAGTTTGGTAAATGGTTGTATATGCGTGGAGCCATACACAGTATACTTTTATTTAACAATGCTGTTTTATTCATTGGTAAACATATATTGAACTTGTATCTTCTGCTATGAACCTTATTAAAGAGGTTTTTATTTTTCCTAACGAACATTCATCATCATCATCCTTTTCCGAACTAAGTTGGGATCGGCTGCCAATCTGGGTTAAGCTGAATACCATTATTTTACATCGAGCGACTGCCTATCTGACCTCCGCAACCCTGATAATACGATACCTAATATGATACCTTTTGGTAAGACTGATTCTTAGACTTTATGAGCCTGACTGTCAAAGAGATCTTTGACAGTCGCTACGGGTAGTCAGTAGCCAAATGACAGGATTAACGAGCTTTGCGAGGCACGACGGAAACTCAGTATACTTTTTGTTATTGAACTGCTGCGCTGTGTGTCGCGGGGGTCGATCCCCACACGGTACAAATATTCATTTTACAAATATTAATACTTTACATTTCATTTATAATGGTGTTTCGAATAATCCTACCAATTTTCAGCCGGGTGGGAATTAGTGTAGGTAACCTTGGATGTCTAAATTGACCGGACTATATATGCAAGATCCGTAATCACAGAACTTGAAGTAACATCTAATAAAGTCGTAATCGTAAACCAAATACTGATATCTGCAAATACGAATGTTCTAGTGTCAATATTACAGGAAAATAAGGAAGATGAGATGACGTCAGTTATTCCATCAAGCAGACATACTTGTGAGAAATAAGTGTGTATAAAAGATGCGAGATATAAAGGAAGCCCACTCAATCAAATTTGGAGGACGGGATGATACGGAAACTACGCGTGGAGAACTAACATTAGAGGGGATGTTAAAACTGTGAGGGACTTCTTTGTGTTCTAAGAGAAGATGGATAATACATTTAAGAAGATAGTGTAATATCACGCACTGAAGAGCAACAGAAGTGCTTCGTAGAGAAATAATAACAGACGAATGGGTTGATGTTTTCTCTCGAACGTTAAACAAAGCCTGCCGAGTCGGTCCTTGGATGGGTTGGACCATTCATGTCATTCTGCTCAGCTTGATTGTGATAGTATTCAAGTAATGTTAAAGAATTTCAATTCTTTAACATTACTTGATGGACTGTGTAGTGTGTAAAGAATGATGATGCAATGAAATGAAATGAAATTTATTTATTTGCCAGAATATGGGCACCTCCATACATAATAAGATGGTAAAATAATTATTAATAATAATAATAATATAATATAATAATAATAATAATATAATAATAATATTCCACAACTATCACACAACGCCATCTAGTCCCAAGCTAAGCAGAGCTTGTGTTATGGGTACTAGACAACTGATAAACATACTTATATATTTCTTAATACATACATATTATAGATAAATTACACCCAGACACAGAACAAATGTTCGTGCTCATCACACAAACATTTGTCCTGGGTGGGAATCGAACCCACGACCTCCGGCATAGCAGTTAGGGTCACTAACCACTAGACCAACAGGCCAGTCAATTATAGTTAGACTTTATGAGCCTCTCACTATATTCGACTTATCAGTCGTGCAAATATTTCTGGTACATGCATAATAATAACATATAATTACGAGTACATCAATGGTTTTCTCAAATAACACTGACGCTAAAAATAAATTAAATTTCCAATCCAAAAACTATACACACAGCTACGATTCCCTTTTTTATTTTTTGTACGACCATTTCTCTCGAAGTTACGGCTAGTTGAAAATTGAAAAAAAAAATTTTTTTTTTGTCCCTTAATTTTTTCCAGTACTTTATGATATGGCAAGTAAGGAGGTGTCTGATGAGGTGACGAGTAATTTAGAACAAAGTGAGAAAAAGACATAGTTCGCTGACCCCAAAAATATAGGAAGAAACGTCACCATAGTTGGGAAAATGTTTTACTTTTGTGTTTTACTTTTCCAATTTAAATGATGTTTTAAAAAATTTGGAATTAAACTGTATTTTAATTTAAAAACTACTTGACATTTTAAATCCAAGGTAAACTTTATAAATTATAATTTCTTTATTTTTATATATTTTCATTTCACTTTTTATTACTTATTAATCTTTTATACAAGTGCTGTGCACACCTATAAGTGACGAATTCACCGCAATGCTGTTAAATTAGATTATTTTTATGTAATGATTTAGTGAATAAGTCGTTGGTGTGACAATAAATAAATAAATAAATAAAATGCTAGGCGGATAATGACCAAAGATATTTTCGCGAGTGATTGTCATGTCAGTAACCTAGTAAGCTGAAGAGGCAAGAAGTAATTTATATAAAGGGTGTAAAAATACCCTTAACGCAAACGAGGGGCACTTGTTCTCTCCACCACTGCGATCATTTTTTGGTTCTAGACCATACCTGGGAACCCCCTAGTTACGGAGATATTGGGGGTCAAAGTTCCAAATTTTGCACAGCCGTTTCTGTAAATAGTAGTTTTTCGGGTTATAGTACTTTACTTAAATTACCTCTATGACCCGTTTACATCTGTGTACATCATTTTAAAGCAACCACTAGCACAATGTTTTAAGAGTGCTACATTGAGTTTTACCGTATAATGAGTTTTTTGACCCCAACACAAAAAGTTGTTTCCCAGCAAAAAAAATGCGTAGGGGTACTTAGTTTGATGTACCGAATGCTTGGTTTAAGTATGTGTGAAGGGTTAATTTACACCCTGTATGTTCGAAATAAAATCAAAAAGCTAATAAAAGGACCAGACTAAGGACCAGGGTTTTTTAAAAGAGGAACAGAAAACACTAGAAGCTCTACAGAGGAAAGAAAAGGCTGGAGAAAAGACGAAAACAAGTTCCCCAGAAGTGTTGGACCAACAGTCGTTGTAATAGAAGCATCCTCGGGTAGAAACCAGGTATCAGCAAGCATAGTATAGAATCAATTCATTGATGAACCTGACATGTATGAAAAATTTCTTGTTTTGGCTGGACGACGAATACGGGGTATTGTAACCTTGGTGAGACCCAAATTATGACACAACTCACAGACTGTCAGGTAAATGCAAGAGAAAACAGAAAGCATAAGCAAAAACAAAGGTCTAAAAATCAGTCAAATACACTTCCAATCTTGAAATTCATAAACCTACATGCAAACACACATTAAAATCATACAAACCTCACTACTGAACTACCCCTCATTACAGCATGAAAGGAATCTATCAATCTTTTAAAACGTCAGTCGGACCACGCGACTGTATACATTGCCCACCCACTGCATAGATTTACTAGCAGGTAACGTAAGTAAAACGCAATGGTTATCGAACGGAGGCTCGCGGTCGCGTGCTTACGACATGTAGCGCCGAACTGTGTATTAGGGTGACTATGATAATGATGGTTGAGTGATATTTCTACGAAAATGCTCTAGTGAAACATTTTTGTCGTAATATTTTTGTAACTGTCACAGACGAACTTGTGTGTGTTTTTTTTATTATTATTTCAGCGTTACACAAGAAAGAAGGCTAAGAAACTTTAGAGTGTTGACCCGTCAAACTAATAAAAAGGCCTCGTCTGTAAAACCCCGGACAAGTATCCCAATAATACACACAATCAAACTTTAACGTCCCCACAACTGGGACACAAGTCTCCTCTCTGTGAGAGAGAGAGAGAGAGAGAGAGAGAGTGGGTCATAATCTACCACGCGTGCCCAACCGGTTGTTAATACCAATGTACATGTATAATAAGTCCAGTAACAATAAATTAGCAACGCACTAGCCAAGAACCATATTCCCCTTCAAAAGTGAGGGTAGCGCACCCCTAAATTACGTCACGCATCGATCGTGCATTCATTAAACAAGGGGATCGATGCAGGCAGCTGACGATTTTAATGATTTTTGTTAAAATTTTTACCCTTTTTGACAATAGAGAAACTTGACTAATTAGAAAACAAAAAAATGATAATTTGTCATGAAAATGTTATCAGCAAAAACCTGAAAGGCAATAGGATCTCAATATTTAAACTTCAATGAACTCAAATGCACTGTTACCATTAAACTATCCCATTCACTAAACAGACCTAACACGTACTTAAACAAAAAAAAATATCCCACGAGAAAGTCCCGCGTCTCCAAACGCGTAGCCACCGCAACTAGTGACGTACACCATCGACCGCGCGGTGACCCAACGCATCGATTCGACAAATCGATGGCCGCAGCTGACGCGGCCGCTGTTTGTAAACTGTATGCGTTTTTATCGATACTCTAGTGGCGCATCACTGCCTCAGTGGTAAACTACGTAGGGACGACGGCGCGCGGCGTCTTTTCGCGGAGACTTTATGGTTTTGAGTAGATATTTCTGACGGCACGGTTGGCGCAGTGGCTCAAGCAATGGACTGCTGCGCTGCGTGTCGCGGGTTCGATCCCCGCACGGAACAAATATTTGTATGACCTACAGATAGTTGTTCCGGGTCTGTGTGTATGTGTGTATGTAAGTTTAAATGTTTGTGAACGCACCCCAGATTCAGGAGAAATTCCTAGAGTGGAGCGAGGTATTAAAAAAAAAAAAATACTTTAAATTCCGATAGGATTTTGTCTGTGGTTCGGGCGAGGTGTTTCCCGGTCTTTGTGTAGCCATATCAAGGTCAGGCAATAGTTGCCTTATAAAAAAATACTCTAACGGATTTTCATTCTATCTATTCATGCTAATGATAACGCGATTAAGTAAAAGGAAAAAGTGACAAAAATGATATTTTTTTCGGAGTTTTTTTGTAAAGTTTTGCTTTTGAACAATGGTTTATTTTTAAACACAGCGCTTCAATCACAGGGTATTTTTCGAAAGCAAGGGCACAAAAGATATTAAACGAATAATATCCAATGAAGGCAACAAATAAAAACGTGAAGAAGATGAAAATAAAACTGACGACTGTGATAAAGCAAAGTGGTGAAAATGACGTGTTGTAACGCAAAAGCAAATCCTGGAATAAAACTAATAATCATGAATTTAAATCTGCATCTAATAAGATTACTCTGTGGCGTATCATCATCATCTGCCTGACCTGTTCTGAACTGTTAGAGTTACATTTCAGATAAACTCGGTGCAGGTAATAGAGTAGTTAACAAAAAAAAAATCTAATTCGTCCGTCAGATAGATTTTCAAAAAATATTGGACACGTATTTTTTTTTTCACGTAAACAAACAATCAATACGATACAGTGCTTTGAAAACTCGTGTGACGTCATATTCTAAGACGTATCCAATATTTTTCGATAATCGAACAGACGGACTAATTAGGATCACATTTTTTCTAGTCAGTACATAACCCAATTGGAACAAGGGCAAAATAATGAATATGACTTCTTTCAAAGTATGTTGTGTTTTACAACGACAGTAAAAGACAACAGTAAATCTATTGATATAGAAAATACTTGCGAACGCCACTTGGTTTTACCCGTGTAGTTCCCGTACCCGTGAAAATACAGAGATAAAACGTAACCTATGTCATCCGGGATAGTGTAGCTACCCAACAGTGAAAGATTTTTTCAAATCGGTCCAGTAGTTTTAAGTTTATTCGTTAAATACGAAAATACAAATCTTTCCTCTATATAATATAACTAGCTGTTGCCAGCGGCTTCACCCACTACAACTCGAAAACTATCCCACGGGAAGATTAAATCGGGATTAAAACTATCCTATGTGTTAATCCAAAGTTTTAGCTAACTCCATACCGAATTTTATTAAAATCGCTCTAACCGTTTAGACGTGAAGAAGTCACAAACATACACACTCACAAACTTTCCTTGCCTTTATAATATTAGTGTGATTAGTATTTAAATTAAATGAAAAGTCAGCTGCTTATGATGTCCTATGAGTCACAACACAAGTTAGGCTACCTACAAAAGTTATAGGTTTAGTCATGGGTCACTTTCGCTACAACTATCGCCGACTATGAATATTTAAGGAGGTCGTCACCCTTGGGTAGCTCATCTAGAGCAAGCTGAAGATTTGCCTTCGTTTGAGGCTGGATTTATTGTATTGTGTTGTTTTGAGTCTAGATTGAAATACAAACAGACGCTAGCACATAATCTGCCAAATGCTATTTCTAGTTTATCGCTATAGTTATTAGGTTCTATGTTGATTGGGAAATACAGCTTGGGGTAGGTTGATGTGCGGCCGCCTGTACTTTTTTTTCTTGATAAGAAATTACTTTTTAGTATCACAATCATCATCAATTCAAAATTCAAAAAAAAAAAAAAAAAATCAAATGCCTACTATGTTGAAGTCGGCTTCCAATCTAACCAGGCGCAGCTATATCCCAGTATTTATCATGGAGCGACTGCCTTTATGACCTCCACAACCCAATTAGTTTAGGTAATATAAAACCTTTTTGACTGTTAAGTGTAAAAACGACACATAATAGTTGATGCCACAATACTCCAAGGCTTTAGATATTTTCCTCACCATAGTTTGGAGTTCTTTCTAAATCAAATGTAATACTAAAACAGTAAAACCTACCCATAGATAACAAAAACAATAATTTGAAGTCATTGTCCTGCTCACCTTCACATGAGATATTATGTATTATACAAAGGGACTTAAACATGAACCAAGCAGGATAATGGTTTTCCTGAACCCCTCTCTATATCTTATTCAGAAATCAAGAGTGATGTTACCTTTCTTCAGCATAATGCAAATCAATTCCAAACCAGAACTACCCATTTGAAGAATCAACCGTAGATATTCTAGCTCCAATCGTCAGGAATGTGTGTGATTTTACATAGAGATAGATTATGGTTAAGTATAGCGCGCAAGTTACTTTTTATCCACACGCACACACTTTATTGCCACGAGAACGAAGTCATAGGCAACAGTTAGTGTACAACTTTTGCTCGCTGCTTTGCTCGTATCGAGTTCGAAAAAAATATTCAACTGGAACATTTTGCCGGGACAACAATAAAATTAAATTATTCTATGACCTAACCTAGGTCATGGCCGTTTATGCCAAACACCCAAATCAATTCAGCGGTAAAGGTATAAAAAAGTAACAGACAAAGAGACAAACATTTATAATGTTAGTACAATTTTGAGTCTAGATATTATAAATGTATATTTAGACTGGTTTAATACAAGCTAAAATCCACGTGGTAATCCAGGTCAGGTCACATTATGCAAATGTGGGTCGAATGAGGCGCGCTTCAGTCAAACCGCGAATTTATGAGACAATTTAGATATAAAAAGTGTTAGTTTCGACACGTTTGAAGCATTTACTGAAAGTAACAAAACAATAAAATGACAAAATAGAGAAAGTGCGTATTTTTTTCATATAAAAGAACTATTGCAAAAGAACAGGATTAATACTCCAGAAATAGACATGAAAGCCGGCCCACGTTAGCATAACAAAATCTAATTGAAAGTCGTCTTTTGAATCTCCCAATTCAAATTATCATCTGTGGATTTCCTAAAATTCTTATTAGACCTAAAAACAAGTTCAGCTTTACCTAAAACTTACCTGTAGTAAAAAAAAGTGGTTATAAACAAAAGCACATCATCTATTTAGTCTACGACCACTACAACATCATGCATCACGTACCTGCAAGTCTCAACGCCGACATTCTCTGGAACTCCGGCTCCTGTAGCCACTTCCACATTCGTCTGAACGTCTCCCTCCCTGACTTGAGCTTCGACCACGGCTTCGGATTCCTCAGCAAGTCACTCAGCGTCCCCTGAGACCTACATAGTACCCTCTGAGCAAATATCGCCTGAGGGATCGAGTACCTCTTCAGTTCTCCACTTATCCTTTGAGCTAACTCTTTCGTATTTATTTCCTCTGTATCACTCTGTGATTGTTGTTGCTGCTGTGAATGCTCCTCTCTCGCAAGCATCGACGCGTTCAGGTCCAACCCAGGACTCTCCAATGGCGGCGTGGGGCTTCGCCTTTCAAATGAGCTCGGCGACGCACTTCGTCTGCTGTATGCTGATTGTGGCGATAACGGCTCATTGTAAGGAGTTGGTGATAAGGATGCGTAGGATTGCTGCTGTTGTATGACTGTGAAGGTGCCCCCGGCATGGTACGCGAACTTGTCTGAAACGGTGCTGATCGGCGGCAGTGGTAGTAGCGGGGTGAGCGTGGCGTAGGAGGCTGGCTCGAGCCCCGGTGGGGTCAGGCGCCCGTTGACTGCGGACAGCGGGTGGAACGCCGCATCGCCGTCAGGCAATAGGTCCGCGGGCGACAGTCTGGGCGGCGAGGCGTTGCTTGGGGCCACTATGACCGTGAGTGGTGCGCGATCGCGCACTCTTATTTCTTCCATGGCGCGCGGCCGGCGGCACCGGGGTCGCGCGGGCGACTGAAGCACGCCTGCGCGACGCACCCTACCTTCCCCCCGCCCCGCATCCTGCAAACACCCCTGTTTCTTCACCCTCGTTTCAAACAACCTATCTTTGGTACAGCTAAAACTATAGTCAACCTTATTTTAAAGCAGCTAAGTTAGATTTCGTTTGGGTTTGGTTACTTTGTCGGGCTATCTGACGTTAGCTGTATACAATGCACCCTTAACCTACCCTGGGGCGTTGTACATCTCGTGTTTGTGACAGTACGGATTGTTGTGTGACCATTGCTGGTTCGCTTTTGTCTGCGTTAGGGAGGTTAGTGTTGGGGCGTCAATGGAGGATGATGTCGAAGGTCTGGCCTATTGTTTGGTGTTTTGTTGGTGGAAGCAGTGCCCTCGTTCGAGCATTGCTGTCACTTGGCTACTTGCTAGCCAAGCTTACCTCATGGTAGAACTTCCAAGAGGGAAATAATTAACGCTACAAAGCTTGAAATATTATTGCTGTTTTGTGCTATGGAGGAAATATTGTAGTTTCAGCGGGATTTTGAAACACTCTAACGAAATAGTTATAGAAAATATACTCAATGCCTATCGAAACATGGATACAACTCTGTATTTGCCGACATTGTTAGACCTCGATTTTTTATAGACTAGTTTTTATCAAAATCTTTTTAATTCTGCTCTCTCATATACAAAAAAAGACTTGACTTTAAGCATACAATGAAAAACCTGATTCTTTTTATACATATTTGATGTCAAAACTCTTGATTGTAAAGCTAGCGTATTTGCATTTGAAAGAAATCATGTTTACGATCAAACAATGTTCTGAAAACCCGTTTTAGTTTATTTATAGAATTAAAGGGATATTTTTGTAAAATGAATTTTATGATATCTACTAACTAGTTAACAAGTTTCTTGAATGGAGATAAAAAAAAATAAAAAATATGTTTAGTTGTATAAAAAAATACCCAATGGTTCTAACAATGTTCGTTTTTTTCTTCGTTTTTAGTAGTATGTGCTAGAGGCTTGACCAGCTGGCATTGCTTTCAAAATGTTTCGTATTTCTTTTGAAATACTGTTACCTTGTTTGCAAAAATTGTGATAGCTCAGCTGAGATGCATGATACAGACATAATTTATAGCACCTACAAATGATGGGTCTTTCTATTCATAAAACAAAATTTTAGAATTGGATCATTGGTTCCGGAGATTAAATAAATAAATAAATAAATATCCTTGGACATTTCACACAACGCCATCTAGTCCCAAGCTAAGCAACCTAATGCTTGTGTTATGGTAACGAGATGGCTGATAAACTACTTATATACATTTTTTTTTTGTAAATACATACATTAGATGAGAGATTACCCTCACCCCCACCCCCCCCCTTGTTGATTAGATTACCCTCTAAATACAAACTTACTAACTACTTATTCATAATACTAGCATAGGCAAACTTAGGCCCTATACAAAGCCTCTCAATTTGACCGAATTAAAAGCAGGTTTTTTAAAAGAAACCTTTTATTGGGCTAATGCCCAAAAAATGCCATTGATAAAGCACCCCAGACTTTCAGGTCCCACTATGACAATAGAAAGGGAACCTGTACTATACACGAGCCTAAATAATATTCGCATTATTTTCGGACAAAACATGTAAGTAACCTGAGGGGCGATACACGCATATTCGTCCCAGCTCTATACAGCATCGCCGGGTGGCAAACTGGAATACAAATGTTCGCTTGTGTGGAGGTAGGGAAATAGGGATGTTTACCGACTTAAAAAAATATGACTCCAATTAGTCCGTCTGTTAGATTATCGAAAAATATTGGTTACGTATTTTTTGTCCTATCAAATCAATAAAAATTGACGGAGATAAAAATCGTCAAAGATTTGAGTTGTGACGTCACTGACCGCTAAAGAATGTCATACTAATGTCTCAGAAAATGTCGTCACATGAGTTTTCAAAGCACTTTTCTTCATTGTTTGTGGATGTGAAAAAAGAAAAAATACGTGTCCAATATTTTTTGGAAATCTATCTGACGGACTAATTAGATATTTTTAAATAAAAAATACATCTTATGTCCTTACCCAGGTTATAGTGTATACAAGGTGTAAATGAACCCTTCAGAAGCCGCCAACCTAGGTTTCTCTACATCAAGTTAGGTAACTTGACGCAAACATTTTTGTTAAGAAACGACTTATTCTTGGGGTCGAAAAACATATTTTACTATAGGACTCAATGTGCCGCTCTCATAACATTGTGCTGATGAATGCATTGAATAGATCGGTCGTGAACGTATTTACTGTAAAGTTAGGATGTTTAAATCTTTTAAGTATTTGGAAAAAAAATATGCGAGAAAGATGGAACTTCAATATCTCCGAAACTAGATGGTGAAGGTCCAGAACAAAACAATAATCAACCTGACGAGAAAAGGAAATATGCACGAAGACCAAGCAAGCTATGGAAAACCAAGTAAGCAGATCTCATTTCACATTGTACGAGAAGCTCATATAAAGCGTGGTCAGGGCGTACAAAATGGCCACTTTAGCAGATCATAATATGAATTGCATTAAAAAGCGTAAAATGGACCTTTTATAATAGGAACTGCGTCTCTGCGTACGCTCATTTCACCACTTTGGAAGTGTATATCTTTCAAACGATTAACTATTAAGTAAAAATGGTTTTAGAAACCTCAATGTAATTTTTAAGACCTGTCTAAAAACACCTCACACGAATAGGTTTGATGAAAAAAATGTTTCTTACTTTAAGTTCCATGTCATGGAGTATCCTTAATCATTTATTTTTTTTATTTTTGTATAAAAATCGTAAAGTGGTTTACAGAATACATCTACGTTCCAAGTTTCAACTGTGTAGTTTTAATAGTTCCCGAATAAAGTGGCTATGACATACGGACGGACAGACAGACATTACGAATCTATAAGAGTTCCGTTTCTTGCCATTTGGCTACGAAACCCTAAAAATACTGTCAAAGAGGTCAATCTAAGTCTGTAACACCTCTGCCAACCAAAACGCAGAGAAAGTTACTTAGAACAAGACATGACGTATTTAACTGAATGTAGCAGGCGGGAGCATAAACACACAAACAGACCCCAACTGCGTGTCTATGTGTGTGTGCAAAGTTACACACACATAGGCAGGTGCTCCCAATGACCCCGCTCGACACCTGGCTCGTGACAAAGGGCTTTTAGTGATGTCACGATTAATTTATCGATGACGATACAAAACGGTTGCGGATTAGAATTTTCAACTCGAGTGGCGATGCAAAAATTTATTTTGCAGACTGGATGGTAGTTCTTTTTTGGGACGGGCTGCGTAAAATAATTATAAAACTTTTTGTTATGATTTTTATTGATTGTTTTTCGGGAAATTCTGAAGTGCCACAATATCAACAGCGTTTCTACGTATTTGTTGTAAAAATCCAATCCTGAATAAAATATTAACTTTGAGAACCTACCATATCCTACGTGAATCTTACCAAGAAACTCAAGTAGGTAAAAAGCCTACTCATTTCAAAATAGATTATTCATATCTATGAATACACACATAATATATTACCATATTTCTATCGACTACTTTTTACTCGTATGTCAGATGAACGTATGAACGTGGACAAGACACATACTTTTTGTATGGTAGGGTCATAAGCAGTGGCTTTCCGTGGTTTCTGCCTACCCCCATGGAAAAGGATATGAGATTATGCATATGTGTATGTATATTACTCTGAATAGATTTGGTACCTACTTTTATACCGACAAAGACTTTTCCTGAACATTGTGTCAAAATACTCTACTAACATCAATGATATATTAAAAATATAGATACGTTGTCCGCCCTCAAAAATGACAACATGAAATGAAGCCAATTGGCCACATCGCGCTTAGTTATGCACCAACCTCTCGCGCGATGCTACGTTTGTTCTTAATTTAAAATTTGTCTATCGACTTTTTTTCTACATCCCTATTCCACAGTAAACGCCGGCAGCCCCTATACCACGTCCCGCTAACTGTTTTACGTCATTACTACCACAAGTAAACGTGAACCTTACTATAATATAATAATAACTAGATGTTATTGTCTAAACCGCCTTCAGTTGTGAGAGAAACATGGCGAAACTTTGTCTGAATTTGGGTATAAGTAGGAATTTTTTTTGGCTTGAAAATCATCAAATAACCCCTCCCGCTCTTGGGCAGAGCGAAAGGGAGTGTCAGACTTCTACTGACTAAAAACCACCCATGTTTCTTCTTAGCCCTGTCTGTCGAGGCCGCGGTATCTTTTGTGAACAACCTGCAACCCCGACGGGAGTATAAGCAGGCCTTGCTTTTTTAAATGGTTCAGAGCAATGCTGGTAATATCTAGAAGAAAATTGAAGAAAAAATGGAAGATTTGGGCGAGAGGCGCGTGAATAATAGTACTTAATATTTCCTTTACCTTTACTTTAATATTTCCTTTTTTACCCGACTACGGCGAAACCAAAAGGAAGGATAATGATTTTGGCAGTCTATGTATGTATTTGACTTTTCTCAACCTTTTAAGGGTATCTAAAAACAACCTTTTTAGGGTTTGGGGACCTAATCGGATGCAGCCGAATACAAGTACTTTGATGGAGCGACTGCCTATCTGACCTCCACTACCTAGTAAGACTGATTGTTAAGTCAAAGTCAAAATATTTTATTTCACATAGGCCTACATGGGCATGACATTGTAAAACGTCGACAAAAAAAGGGGCACGGTTCGGTGCATTGCTCGACTCCTAAGGAGAAGAACCGGCAAGAAACTCCAAAGGTTACTCTTTTAATCTTTTAAAATAGTTTGGGTTAACAATAAGTTTAAGGTCCAGATATAATGTTAGACTTTTAAGTCACTGACTACTTAGCGACTGGTGCACAACAGCTACAATAGGTTGATGATATTATTGCAATGCCTACAAGAAGTAAATACCGAAGAAGAAATGGAGGTTTTGTGCGAAGGAAGGTCTATAAAGTTACTAAAATATTGATAGGTAGGCACAACGACAACAATAAATAAATTGGGATAGAGCAAGTCGACAGCGATGATTGTATAAATAGAAAAGTCTTAATTGATTCCCCTTCTAGATAAATTACAGCATAAAATATTTAAATCTTAAAGAAAAGCTGGAAAATCTTCATACTCGTAGAATCTTGTTTGGTAGCTTTCATGTTGGGATGTTTACCGACTTAAAAAATGTGATTCTAATTAGTCCGCCTGTTAGATTATCGAAAAATATTGGATACAAATATTTTTTGTTTTATCAAATCAATGAAAACTGACAAAGATAAAACGAGTCAAAGATTTGAGTGGGGGTAAGTGACATCACTGACCGCAAAAAAATGACATACTAATGTCTTAGAGTTTTCTAAGCACTGTATCGTCTTCATTGTTTGCTTACGTGAAAAAAGAAAAATACGTGTCTAATATTTTTTGGTAATCTATAAGACGGACTAATTAGATTTTTTCTGTTCAGATCCCTTAGCCTTTTTGTAGCAATGTTGGGATAAGCTTCCTGTCAACTGGATGTGGTTAAATCGAGAAAGAACAGTTAAGCTCACACCGTATATACCGTGGTAATATATTAGTCATTCAGGGCCACTATCTGGACTGTCGATCTAGCTGGACTCTGTTTAGCAAAGTCTATTAAAATTCTTCGTTACCCAACAAAGTAGCAAAAATGCTACAGTTTTAGGCATTGCAGTTATTTGAATGCGAATCGATTGGACAGACGATAATAAAAATAGATCGATTAGTTCTTGCCTATTTTAGCTGAAGTCGCGGAAAAAACGTTACACTGGAAAATTTATTGTGGCTAGCTTAACTTAAAAACATTAACAATAGGCGCTTGATAGACAGATATACGGAAAACAAAGTGATCCTTTGAAGGGTTCCGATTTTTCTTATTTAGATTGGGACCCTAAAAAAATATTGTGGATCTAAAAGATTATTGCATTGCAAAACTGCTTAATGTACCGACCTATTTTAATGTTTCCTCAAGGTATTTTTTGCCTCTATAATCCTTGAAACAAACAGCACATATTCAAATTATTCTCCACTAAGTTCATAGACCATAGCACCCTTTTAAAATTCGTCAACCAACGACATAAATTACAACAAAAAAACTACATTCGCGTGTCCCAAAAATGATATTGTTGAACCCCTATTTTATTCGACCATTTCGACCCTACTTTCATTAGCATACCATGTTTTTTATCAGGCGACAGCTGCGCGCGCAGCCGCCATTTTGTCGTGACGTCACGTATCGATTGCGGTGCGAAAATCGATATATCGAGCGCACACCTGTGGCAGGCGCGTGCCGTACGTTCCGGGTGCATTGACCTTTTTACTTTTTTCTTAGGGTTGAGATTGAGACGAAGGGAAGGAATAATAATGCATGTAGGGGAGTTCTTGGACCTGTTTTGTTTTAAAAAGGTACGATAAGATTAAGGTTTTGGGGACAAGTTGAGGTGTCTAGTTTTTTTTTAAAGATGTTAAGTATTTACCGAAATGGCTACTGATGAAAAGATACGAAAACTTCTCTTCTACGAATGTAAGAATGATAATATTATCTACTAGGTGTTGCCAGCAGCTTCGCCCGCTACAACTCAAAAATTATCACACGGGAAGATAAAATCGGGATAAAAACTATCCTATGTGTTATTCCAGGTTATAAACTATCTGTGCACCAAATTTTATCAGAATCCGTTCAGTAGTTTTTGCTTGAAAGAGTAACAAACATCAATCCATCCATACAGACATAAGTACTTACAAACTTTCGCGTTTATAATATTAGTGGGATTAATCAGTAGAAGAAAATTATGCCGTACTTTTCCTTTCTTTTTATGAAGGACTGCATCAGCTAAAGTGCTTTAAAGAAGAGAGAGTTCGACTTACCATCACGATCGGTTTGCCTCAATATATGTCTTAAAATCAAACCAAATATTGATGAAATAACTATTGAGAAGTCAAATTGAATATTAACATTAAAATTCTAAATAAAGTCATTTAAATAATAGCAAAACAGAAAGTACAGTTTATACAAACGCAAGATGTTTCAAAAAACCAGCCCTATGTTTTAATTGCGTAGGATATTAAAAAAATATTAGTAGGGCTTCGTGGTAAGCATCGGATGCGAAGGGTTAGGGGCACACGGCCACTTCCTACGGGTAAGTTACATTGTTTTACGGGTAACCCCTTTTTATACCATCCTATGGTAGCATGTGTCTATGCAGCCTGTGTTCACTTTTGAATTGAACCAGAAACCAAGATATTGTAACGCAATAGGAAATTTTCATTGTCCCATAGAGTGGTCAGTCTGGTGTTTTTGACATGCATTAGTAAACTGTGACATTTCGTCTTTATTTCTTTCTTAATAGTAAAGTTTTTTGCGAAATGTTTCCCTCAAAAAATTAGTGCCCGATGCTCGAAACTTTGTTCATAGGTACTCAAACCCTGTATGAGAAATCTACTCTCTAATATCAAGGAGTAAAAAGACAGTCTACTCTCTCAGACAGAGAAACCCTCATTTGTTTGGTAAGATCAATGGAAAAATTGCTAAAAAAAGCAGGTATCTACGAACAATAAAAGTAGGGTACATTTTCAAGCCTCAGAAGAGAGATAGGCTTAATCTCTTTGCTAATAGCTAATAGGCGGTTTTCACACAAAAAACTGCGTGGGAAATATTATCATCAGCTATCATCGACCACCAATCTTTTCGTAACAGGCAATGACGTATTATATATAGACACATCATGAACTAACATGGCGGCGCAACAAAACGGCGAAAATAATAATATTATATAACTACTTTTACGAGTAAAGAAAGGGAAAGAAAATATCACCGTACAGCGGGATGCCTGTTGATGCCTGTTTTCTTTATGTTTTGCGCAGGTTTACACACACGATTTAAATTAAGAACGAACGTAGCGTCGCGCGAGAGGTTGGTGCGTAACTAAGCGCGATGTGGCCAATTGGCTTCATTTCATGTTGTCATTTTTGAGGTCGGACAACGTATCTATAGTTTTAATATATCATTGGTAACAGGGATGTTTACTGACATATAATAATCATAATCGCGACAAAGATTTAAGTGGGGGTTTGTGACGTCACTGACCGGTAAAAAATGCCATACTAATGTCTTAGAATATGACGTCACACGAGTTTTCAAAGCACTGTATCGTCCTCATTGTTTGATTACATGAAAAAAGAAAAAATACGTGTCCAATATTTTTTGGAAATCTATCTGATGGAGTAATCAGCTTTTTGTTAACTACCCTCTTATTTAACTTGATAAATGTGTTAATGTCCTTGGATTTATGAAATCTACGGCTTTTTTTTTTTTTTTTTTTTTTTTTGGTGGGTGTAAAATCATCGAATAACCGCTCTTGGGCAGAGCGAAAGGGAGTGTCAGACTTCTACTGACTAAAAACCACCCATGTTCCTTCTTCGCCCTCTATGTCGAGGCCGCGATAACCGTTGGACTACCCGCGGCCCCGACAGGCGTCGGCCCTTTCGGGCCCCTCCCATGTTGCTGACATCTCTTTGAGGCGCGCGTGGAACACGAACGCGCCGTCGACACGGCCTGTTTTCGTCGTGAGACGGACGGACGGCGAGTTAGCCCATCACTCACCGTCCACAGGCCCGCGTCTACGGTGGCCGGAGGTCATCGCGGGACCCCCGACGCCCGGAGCGCCTCCCGCGGCGGCTGGGACGAGAGGCTCTCTCCCTCTCGCGTTCCGCCACCTCCTTCGCCAGCATCACTGCTTCGCAGAAGGAGGCGACGGCGTCCCATTCCTCCTCGCCCCGGACCATCCATTTGCCGCGGCAGCGGAGTGACTGCCGCGGCAGCGGAGTGACTGAAATCTACGCCTTGGATGGCTTTCTTACCAACGCGTAGAAAAAGCACAACATCGTAAGAAGTGGAACGAATGGTGGGAGGCCTTTGCTCAGGAATGTGACCATAACAATACGGGCACTCAAAAAAAAAAACCGAAAGGAAATAAATCTTGTCACAAACCTACACGAACGGGAATTACCTAATTACCTATAGGTATTTGGGTAGTCAGAAAGGCTCCATGTTAAAATGTTAAATACTGATATTCATTACAATCATTTACACTGCAAACGGGATACTTTCCATGTTAACTATTTGGTTTGAGTTCCCGATATTTCACAGGAATTCAGCTGATTCCAGTAAGACTGAAAGCCGGCGCCTGGAGAAAGGCAGGCAGATGCTACATACACATTTCTAGTTTCAACCTAGCCCTTCTTTTTTTTGGGGCGGGTTGTAAACCATCAAATAACCCCTCCCGCTCTTGTGCAGAGCGGAAGGGAGTGTCAGACTTCTAATGACTAAAAACCACTCATGTTCCTTCTTAGCCCTTGTGCCGAGGCCGCGGTACCACTTTCGAACAACCCACAGCCCTCATAATTAATCTATACCTAGGCACATTCAAGACCTAAGACGTTTATAATTCCTGTGAGACACGTAACAGCTGAATCCATTGTCTTAATATAGAATTCTAATCTAAGTAGCTTTTCAAGTATTTCTTGGTACCTTCGCCTATTTGTTTGGTATATAAGCTTCACACAGACCGAAATGATCTAATTTTCGTCAGAATTAGTCAAAGCTGGTAGTAACTTCAAAGTTTAGATCAACCGTGCTCATCATCTACCTATCATCATCATCATAAACTACGTTATGATCAGTTTCTTGTGCAACTGGATGCAGCTAAATACCAGTAGCTTACATGAAGCGACTGCCTATCCCACCTCCAAAATCTAAATAGTCATCATCAGCCTATAATGTTCTAACTGCAGGGACTCAGGCCTCCTCTCTAGAAGATGGCAATCCAAATAGTACCTACTGGGTAATACGAATAAACATACTTAAACTGCCAAAATCATTACCCTTCCTTTTTTTTGGCTTCGCCGTAGTCGGGTAAAAAAGGGTTGTAAGTGTTTGAAAGGTGGTGCGATGATATTGTGGCCGTGGCCGGCCCCACATGGACTAGAACAGCCCAAGACAGAGAGGAATGGCATAAGATGGAGGAGGCCTTCGCCCTTAAATGGGCACCCAATTATAGTAATTGAATGAATGATTATGTAGCAAATTTAATTTATTGTATTTTGATGAAGTTAATCAAGTCATTACATAAATATCTTTCAACAAATTATGTTGAAATATAAAAAAAAACGAAAAAAAAAGATAAAGATATAAAGATATTTAGGTATGTAATAAAATAAATTACTGTAATTTAATTTATTACATAAATATCTAAATAAAATTAGAATCAAAATTAAAAATAAAATTCATTCGCAATAGTTTAACATGCATTTTAACAATAATCTTATAACAAAATTTTTTTTTTATCTTTGGGAAATAAAAGGCTTAAATAGCAAAAATAATAATAAAGTGTTTGAAAATATTACTTTTAGTCGCGATAACCGACATCTAAGCCAACGAAGCCACAGGCATCAGCTAGTAGGTACCACTTATGCAACAACTTAACTATCAAATATGGAAAAACACAAATTAGTTCATTCACACCCCCGTACCACCCTGCTATCTGGCGAAAGTTTTTATTATACTGTATCTAATCCGTACCAATACGAAATACGCAAATTAAAAAATACGATTATCATTAGCCAAGATCGTTTTAGCTGAGGTTAGGTCGACCTACAGCCTGAAAACTTTTTTTTACTACATTATACGTGGTGCTCTTCTTTAAGTGATGGGGGCACTTACATTTAATTTTGAAATGTTTTTTATGACGTAAATGTAACAGTGTACTCATTGTTGAGGAGCCAAATTAAATAAATAAATCAATAAATCCTTAGTTTATAATTCCATGTATATTAGCAGAGCTGTCCTGGTTTTTATCCGACTGCGGCGAAATTCAAAAGGAGGGTTATTGCGGACGAAGTCAAAATGTGCTGCACTGAGTTTGATGCTATTTTCACCAATAGTTCCAATTTGACCAACAATCACTTGGGCGAAGCCGCGGGCATCAGCTAGTTACTATAATCCCTACTAACATTATAAATGTGAATGCAAGTTCGTTTGTTACGCTTTCACGCGAAAACTACTTATCCGATCATCATGAAACTCTGTATGTATTTATCTGCATGGTATTCATGTGTGTATTAACTCAAACGATTTTAAAAGATTATATGAGTAACCTTTGGAGTTTCTTGCCGGTTCTTCTCCTTAGGAATCGACCAATGCACCGAACCGTGCACCTTTTTACCGACGTTTAATCACATTTATATGTTATTGAATCATGTTCCAACTTTTTATACAGCCACTCAATTACAGCGCGATTTAAAATTAAAAACAGTTAACTTACGAATAAAATTAAATTATGATTTTATTATAATTTAGTTTTAACTATTTCTCTAAAACAACAGATTTATAAGTGCCATGTAGGCCTATGCGAAATAAAAATATTTTAATTTTGATTTTGTACAAAATATATTCTTTGTATTAATTAGTATTAGAAGTAACATAGGATACTTTTTATGAAAAAAAAAAGATAAAAGAATTTCCTCGCGAAAGAAGTCGCGGGCAATAGCTAGTAATTTATAAATGCGAAAGTAACTCTGTTTCTTTGTAAGGAATAAATATATAGTCTATCTGATAGGATAGTCTGGTCTGCAGGCTGATTGGACCGTATCGAGATTTGGCAAGATTAGATCCTACGGCTAGTATTATTAAAAATGCAAACGTAGCTCTATTTGTTTGTTTCTTTCCTCTTTACGACTAAACGGCTGATCTTATCGTAATGAGCTTTAGCAAGGAGATAGATTATATTCTGAGAAAGGACTCCAAATATCATTGTTCTTTCTCATCTCGACACACACACAAAAATTTTCACGCGAGCAAAGTCGCGAGTAACAGCCAGTACCTTATAATAATAAAGTTGTTACTAACACAGAAAGAAACTGGCCTAACGTGGTACGTAGTTTTAATAGACAAAGAGGTCAGTTTATACTGGTTTCATCACGATAGTCATCCGCGACGACCGCGACCTAATATTCATCCCATTTACCAACTAAATTATACGTAGGTAGGTACTTTCTTCCTAAAAGTATTAAACATATATTAATCATCGCAAAACGTATATTTTTTTTTATTAAAACACGGAAATGAAAAAAGGCCTGTTTCTACAAACCTTGCAGAATATTTCCCAAAGCGGTAGTTTTAGTTCTTAGGTACCTACGTTGGGATAAATTTTAAGTTTCTTTTTTAACACAGGCTACAACGTAAGACTAACCTACTTTGTACTTTTTAATAGAGATACCTAAAGCAATTACAAAAAATCCATTAAGAATGTGGTACTATCGGTTTTTTACGGACATCAGTTAAAGTACCTAGCTTACTACGGTACATTCAACTCGTATTGAAAATAACGCTCGAACTACATTTTACAAAACTAAACTTATCTACACCTCCAATATTATCGATATTTGTCAGAAAATCAATAATTTATGTTATCTGCAAACAGCCGCCATTTTGTAATGCGACAAAATCTATTAAAAATCTTACCGAATCAATAACGTAGTCTTTTCTGTCCACCACCATCTTTACTTTACCGTCATCCATGCATATTTCAAGCTTATTTTCATTCGTATATACTTTTACAATAAACTCCGACATTCTGACCTAAAAATATCGAGCTATTATATTGGAAATCATACCCTCGCTGTGACCTGTCGTCATGGCAACGCCGCGACGGCGACCCCTAGTTGCGGCGCCGAACCCATCCCTTTCTGCACCACTATTGTCACTGCGAGAGTGAGGGAGACGGGTATATGGCTCGCAATGCGTTCCAGTGAAAGTAGCCGTTGTCAAAATCGATATCGCACAAGGCTAGGCGTCGATTATCTGTTCTTTGGAGCAGTGGTGGAACGTCCTAACTCACAAGTACACCCAACGTATCCGCAACCCTATGCATTTAGTTATACGACTTATTTTCTGAAAAGAACAAACTACATAAAAGTTCTTACGTCATGAACGGTGGTTTGTAGGCAGCCTGCTTGGTTGAAACAAACCATCGAGTCGGCTATTGATTTTTGCGATCCCTTTAGCCGATGATTGTTAGAAATTTCGATTTATTGGATTATTAAGTACGTACTTGTGCTTACTATTCACGGTGTATTTTTACGCGTTTGCACGTTACTTGCATACTAAGATAAAACACCTGGTTTCACGTAGCTAGTAGCTGTTATGACTAACGTAGGTAATGTTATTTTAATGTCTTTTTCAACTGGTAGTTATAAAGGAATTTATTCAGTGATGACAATGTTCTAGGCTGTTTTACATTAGACCGAATGAAACGTTTTGCTTTCGTAATTATTTCAGTGTTAGACAATAATTAGTTTGATTATGGGTTCGTACATTGTATTTGATGCGGAGGAATGAGGAAAATGTAGTCAGGAAAATGTTAAGTGTGAATGTAGATGGGTAAGTATAAGAGTAGAGGAAGACCAAAGAAACGACGGATGGACTGTGTGAAGGCTGATATGGCTAGGAAGGAGGTGACTACTGACATGACGAGAAATAGAGAAGTATGGAAGAAAAAGACATGTTGCGCCGACCCCAAATTACATATTATTTTGTAAAATGAGAAAGGTTTAGATTCGATACTAATTTTAAAATAGTAGAGTAGATTGGTACTGGTTTGTTGAGTAAAAGATTTATCATAGGTACCTATTTAGGGATTTAGGTGTTTGGTAATCAATTTTCTTATTACATAATTTAACATGAATAATAAACATTTGCGTTCAGAGAAGGCACCTTGTAAGGTTTTCTTAAAAAGATTTTGTTTTGCGTGTTTTATTAAAAATATCGAATGCTAGCGTTATAGCATTGCGGAGCTAGCTATCTTGGTTACCTATAATTGTTGCCAGTTAAGATATCAATAGCGGTCATTGACCCACCCACATGTATTCAAGTTCTTAACTTAGAAATCTAAAAAAAGTAAGTATATTTGTGCAATTCTGCCCTAGGCTGTTTTGAAGCCTCTTTTTTATACATTTTGTCTATTTTTTGATACTTATTGTTTATGTATTTCTGATTGACTTATTACACTTTTGTTTTCACTACCAAGAACCAGCGGTTTTTATTTCCGTAGTTAATAATATTCATGTCTTGAATCGACATCTATCGTGATCTTCAACATTTTTCTAATGAAAAACGATACCTACATTGTTCATATCTTTTGGTTCGAACGTAGAGATATTAGAAAAAGGGCAATGACCGCTATTGACATCTTAATTGCAGCAACTATAGTTGACAAACGAAGCTATAAAGCACCAGTTAACGCGGATCTTTCATTGTATTTGAAATCTGTGAAAAACGAGGCCATGTTATACTGGAAAAGTAATGCTCGATGTGACGCCGGGTGTACATTAATTTTGTACTCCTGTCAATATATTAGGATAAGTGTATTTCTGCCATTATTGCTAAATATAGCAAAACTACGTCCCGAGTAAATAATTGTGTGAGATTGTCTGTTAGAAACTACTATAATCGAACCTCCTTGGCCCGATTGGAAGTTTAGAAAAAAACCGTTTAAAAAGAACACTCTGACAGTTTAGAAGTGTCAGTCAACTCGCGTGGATTAGATTGACTTTTGGCGGCAACAGCTTAGAGTTTCTAACAATTATGTCTATATATATAAAATTAAACTGTCTGTTTCTAATAAAAATAACTAGTTAAAGTATATATTACAGTGAACTGTCGATTTGATTTAACGTTTTCGAGCAAATGTTATGTGATACGGTACATAATAAAAATAATCTTTGCTTTTTTGTCTCTTTGGTCCGGTTAATCTCCGAAACGGCTACACCAATTTCGATTACTCTTACTGGCAGACAGCTGATGTTATAAGGAGTAACTCAGTCAAGTTTGTCTTTAGAAAAACAATAAGCTACTGCGTAAAAAAATTAAACCCATGAATTTCTTAACACAACCTTATTCTAATAAGAAAGTAGATATTTTAGATAATATTTAATTAATTTTGTTAGTCCTCGGCTTGTAGGTTTCCTAAACTTCATAAAAAAAGATATATATTTTTTTTCGTACTTAATTAATTATCTCTAGTCCCTAAATTGTTTAAAAAAAACAAATCGGTTCATAACTGACGGAGTTATGCGGTAACAATCATACAAAAAACCATACAGTCACTCTGAGAACCTCCTCCTTTTTTGAAGTCAGTTAAAAATATTTTATGCGGATCTAAGCAAGGCTACGTTATACTTGATTTGTCACCGTGCGTACGAATAAGGTCCCGAAGTTGCTACTACAGTAAATCGTACTTCTTAGAGTAGTTGACAAAAAAAATCTAATAAGCCCGTCAGATGGATTTCCAAAAAATATTGGACACGTATTTTTTTTTCTTTTAAGACGATACAGTGCTTAGAAAACTCGCGCGACGTCTCAGTTTGGTACATTTTTTCCAGAAAGTGACCAGCTATTTTTTTTATACGTATCATTCCCGTATTTTTTTATTAATTTGATAAAACAAAAAACACGTATCCAATATTTTTCGATAATCTAACAGACGGACTATACAGAATCATATTTTTTTAGTCAGTCAACTACCCTATTTCCTCTCTGCTACCGAGTGGTACCCTTAGGAACTTATACGGTTGCAGAGGGGAGCTCGGGGGATGTTACCCCGTGCGTGGCTTGTGTTGGCACCATTGCTCAACACACGCAAAGAATACGGTAAATATAGCATAGAAACGTATTTAGTTATACTGGCAGTGTTTTGAATGGCGATACATTCATATTAAACATGTTGAAAACTCCAGTTTTCACACTTCTTTTATGGAAATGTTTTAAATGATAATTAATTATGTTTAGTAAGCGAATAGGTTTTTATAAAAACTTTTACACGTCTCGTTTCTAAAACTAGATGAGGCCGGTCTTTGGTACCTGGCTACTCTGAGAAGCGATAGACGAAACATATTCGGAGGTCATAGTCTCTTTTAAGGACCAGACATAATCTTGGCCATCTCACATGAGGACTAAGTATTTATATGACAGTGGCTGGGACAATCTTTTAAGGAGAGTAAGCACACAGTCGGTAACCTGTTTTTACCCGACTGCGGCGAAGCCCAAAAAGAGGGTTATGTGTTTGGCGTTTATGTATGTCCGTTTCTTTGTTCCCTCATAACTCCTAAATGGATGAAGGGATTTGAATAAAATATACGTCATTAGATTCGTCTTAATGGCGCGAGTGTTACTGGCCACATTAAAATTAAAAAGAGAAGAAATTTGCGGATTTTGAAGGCCATAATATAGCGTATTTCAAAAAATAAAAAATAAAACCATTACCATCGAGTAGGGTATCAAAATGAAGGGTTTTAAAAGGAGAATAAATTCAAAGTCACAAATCATATAAACAAACACAAAAGTTAAATCATCTGTGAAGATTTTTACGCCAAACAACAAAAGAACTAAAACTCTACTTTTTTTTATTTCCAATAAAAAAAAGTAGTTAAAAAACTAAAAAACCCGACTGAAGAAACTAAAAAGTAAAAAACAAACACATTTTAAATTAAACAAAACTTGGAAGCAGGCGGGGTTCATTTGAATATTAAATTATGAAATGATAAAACTTGGAAGCAGGCGGGGTCCATTACTATTTTCATTTCAGATATATGCTGTCGCGGACTTTTTTGTAGAAACTTAAAAGAGGAACATTTCTTTTAAACATCATATTTGCATAACTTAAACCATTTTCGCAGCGTTCGCATCGGAAGCTCTCAATAAGGAATATCGTTTCCCGTTTGTGCATTATTTTTCATTTATGCTTCACTCCTTTTGGTTCTAGCGTGATGTTCTATAGTCTTAAGCCTTTCTCGATAAATGAACTATACAACACAAAAAGAATTTTTCAATTCCAACCAGCAAATCCTGAGATCTTAGCGTTCAAACAAACAAACAAACAAACTCTTCAGCTTTATAATATTAGTATAGACAAACTCTTCAGCTTTTTAATATTAGTATAGATAAGTGTCATATATTTTTGTAATCTCCTTTTAAAACCTTCATTTTGATACCCTACTCGATGGTAATGGAAAAAAAATGTTGTTTGAAATGCGCGTTAAGGCCCCCCAAATCAGCAAAATTTATTTGTTTTTTTTTTAATTTTAATGTAGTGACACTCGCGCCATGAAGACGAATCTAACGACGTATATTTTATTCAAATCCCTTCATCCGTTTAAGAGTTATGAGGGAACAAAGAAACGGACATACATACATACATACATACACGCCAAACACATAACCCTCCTTTTGGGCTTCTCCGCAGTCGGGTAAAAATAGAATGGACCACGCCTGCTTCCAAGTTTTGTTTAATTTAAAATGTGCTTGTTTTTTACCAGTTTTTTCAGTAGGGTTTTTTTAGTTTTTTAACTACTTTTTTTTTAATGATGAACATTCAAAAATAGCTTAGCGGCTGTGTGCTTATATTGTAGTCAAACTGTCAGAAAAAAAACTAACATAATGAATCCTACTATATATATATAATATATATATGTCGTAGGATAATTTGATACTTCGAATCTTCGCGGAAATCCTAGGGGTTTTGCGAAAACGCGGATAATTAGACATAGGCGAAAAATTATCAAATCTTACTGGACAAAGTCAGGATTTTTGCGAATATACTCGTTACTATAGTAAGATTTGATGTGCTCAACACTGATTGGCTACAATTTTGCTGGCTGACTTCTAATTGGTTCCTAGTTTGCCGATGATTAACTTCAAGTATTGTATCATAGAGTTATGAAGGTTTAGAATAGGTGAGAAAAGAAAATCACTAAATTGATTTTTATAAACTTTTTATTGAAAATTTTAGTATGTATGTTGTTTTCTACAGACAATAGGAGATCTCAGTCGTAGTAAAAAAAAATGATCCAATTTTAGGGTGTAATCCATAAATTGGATGACACTGGTTAGGTAAACAATTAGTTTAATAGTGCAACAATGGAATTGATCAGTCTTGTGAATTAAAGTCTTGAGATAAAATCACTCATTCGTCAGCCTTCTCTTCTCTTATACAGCTAAACTTAAGATATATTGAGGCAAAATTATTATCACATTCTGGTTCACTTATAGTGAACAAAATAACTACAACAAATTATTATTGAATTAGCAAAAATAGGAAAAAATAGACTTATTCAAAGAAATTAAAAGATAACTAGAAAAAAATTTGAAAAGCGAATAATCACAGAACAAAACATAATTAAATACCTACGTCACTAATGTGAAACTTACGCTGAGTTGCATGGACCTGTAACATTGGAGTTGCAATGCAAGCACAGCTGCGTTTAGTAAATAGTAATATGAAATTATTAGTAAGACTTTACTTGTTACAACAATTCAAAGATTTATGACATTTGGAATTACAAAGCAAACCGTGCTTTTTACAAGCACACTTATTTGAGGAACATTGTTTGCTTGATTTCTTGCAATGACATTGCTTAAACCCTTGTCCGCCGAATGGTGATAGTTGTGAGGAAATACCACGAATAGGTAATACTACCTCGGGAACGGGGCCGGTAAATTGAGCTCCTGGAGATATTTGAAGTGCGTTTCTTGGTAGCCAATCTTTAATTATACCAACGGAGGTACCAACTTGAAACAAACCATTCTTCTTATCAATTACTCGTCCTGTAATGTTTTTGTTATCTAAGGGTGCACGATCGTACATCGGAACATCAACCAAAATTGTAGCACCTACATCTATTTCTTTAAATTTTTTGTTGGATGTAGTACACATAGTCGCAGCTGCTCTTTTTAAATTTTCATGCGAACTTGTTCTTTCTTTCTTAATAGAATCTTCTTGCCAGCATAAGTTACATTTAACATTAGAAGAACTACTACCTTCTCTAACTTCAGACACTCCACATGCGCCGTGAATCACTTGTTGGCATTTTGAACATTTGAGTGAATCGGATGTGGTAATTTGGCAAATACAACATTTAACTTCAGTAGCAACAATATTATTGGAATGTTGTTGTTGTACATTTGTGTGGGAATTTGTGTCATTTATAGCGATATTGTTATCAAGACAGATCGTTTTTGTTGTACTTGCTGGGACAATTATTACATCTTCTAAAATTGTAATGTTATTTGCAGATTTTTTTTTATATTGTGTCATAGATGAAAGAGGGGTAGATTGTGTTGAAGTTTGTGTTCGGATAGTCATTTTTTGATCAGTGGAAACATACTGATTTGTGGTTTCGTTAGAAAGCTGCTCATAGAAAAGGATTGCATTTTCAACTTTGGATTCATTTCTACAACCTGCATTACGCTCGTCTTGAATATCTTCAGTGCGAGGAGGATTTTCATTAATTAAAACCTGTTGTAAGTCTTCTTCATTTTCTAATTTTGACAATGTATCTCTAGGCAAATAAGTTGAAGACAGGCCAATTACAGGATCGTGACCAAACAAGGCTTTGTATGGTGAACGTCCTATTGTGCGATGATGCGAAGAATTTTTCTGGAACTGAACGAAATAGCATCCCAGTGACCATTCAGTTGAGTTATTGTCGGACATCCAGGAACGCAACATGTTCTCAACATCCTGATTGCACCTTTCTACCGAACCTAAAAAAGAGAAAAATACTTTATTGCACATAAAAAAAAATACAAAACAACAGATAACAACAAAAGACAGTACAACATAGGTGGCCTTATTGCTAAGGTAGCAATCTCTACCAGGCAACCTTTGGGTGAAAGAAAAATGCATAGCGGTAAGCGGGATAGTGCAAAACTTGCAAACAAACCTTGACTTTGAGGATGTCGGGGACGTCCATTCACTATCTTGCATGCAGGCCACAATGTGATTAGCTCTTTTATTATGCTGGCAGTAAATTCCTTGCCATTATCACTCTGTAAAATCATTGGCGCACCCACTTCTAAGAATATTTTTAAAAGAGCCATGGCTACTTCAGTTGCTTTTTTACTGGTTAAAGGTCTGAGAAAGCAGAACTTAGTGAGGTGGTCTTGATAGTTTAAAATCCATTTGTAATTGTGGCTAGGAGTTGACTGGAGATCAATTAAATCTACCTGCCCACGTTTGTTAAAGTCTTGAGAAATTATGGGGCGTACAACAATTCCTGTTTTTGGGCAACTTTTTTTATTCAGACAGATCTTACACAAGTTGAGGAACAATATCATAATCGGTACCGGTATCACATATTGTTGCTTTAGGTTATATATCAGTTTGTCGCGTCCTCCATGCCCAGTTGATATGTGCGCCTGCAGAAGAATATCATAGTACATATCTGTTGAAGGTACTTGTACAACAGGAGAGTTAAGATCCTTTCTTCTCAGTATCAGAAGTTTTTCTTCACCTACACTCATCACGTCGTATTTTTTTGCATTTCTATACTGTTGTTGTGTTTTTGGTTGCTTAAGTACACTCGCAGTTTTAAATTGTTCAATTGAATTTATTATAGCATTTACGCGTTCTTTAGTCCATTCTGGTTTAGTTGTACCGTCAACTCTATTATCGTAAAACTTTCTTAACTCTATGTAAAATTTGTCTTTATCGGAGATAACCTCCAAATTCTCCGATTCTGCTGAAGGTTGAACATCATTCTCTGTCAAATCTGTCATAATTATATGAAAACCAAACCTCCTATTCACACCGTTTCTTAGTTCAAGTCCAATTTTATAGTCCACTTTTAACACAATGACAAACAAAACACCGCTAAACCAATCTCGAAAGCATTGTTGTTGTTGAGTGGTTGACTAAGACTTTTATGATATATGACACTATGTACATCCGTGTAGCACTTTTATTTACCACTTTATTTAAGTCCAAGTAGGTACACTATTTACGATAAAAAACAAAACACTTCTGCAATTTAACTCAGACACAAACGTAAACAAATAACGTGCGGCAACAAATGATTGACATTTAAGACGTCAACCAATCAGAGACGATCTCTTATTGAACGCGCTGACCGACCAATCAGCGTTCTTATTTCATAACAGCCAGCGTTTCGTTTCGCAATATTGCTATAATAACGAGTATTTTCGCAAAAATCCTGACTTTGTCCAGTAAGATTTGATAATTTTTCGCCTATGTCTAATTATCCGCGTTTTCGCAAAACCCCTAGGATTTCCGCGAAGATTCGAAGTATCAAATTATCCTACGACATATATAATATTATAAATGTGAATGTGAAAGTTTGTGAGAATGGATGTGTGGATGTTTGTTACTCTTTCACGCATAAACGGCTGGACCGATTTGGTTGAAATTTGGTATGTAGATAGGTTATACGCTGGATTAACATATAGGATAGTTTTTATCCCGATTTTATCTTCCCGTGGGATAATTTTCGAGTTGTAGCGGGTGAAGCCGCTGGCAACAGCTAGTTTAAAATATTGTAAGCTGATTTGTTTTTATATTAAATGGTATTTACTTCAATATTGTCCTGAGGAAAGAGATAAGGTCAACGATGGGTAGACTCGTTACCCAAAAGAAGCCTATTAAATCGCGACTTCAATAGATTGTGGTCGTATGAACATAAAAACACCAATGAAGACAGACAATCACTGGGGTGACTTCAAAAAATGAGGTGATTTCAAAATCTTCAGTATAATATATTAAGTTTTAGTACTTATAGTAGGAGCTCGTAGCTTAATAAGAACTGCCACTCGGGTCGATCTTTAGGTTAAGCTGCGCTTGCCTAGGTCGATATGTGGATGGGTGACCGCCCATTACATACCGAGTTTCCTCCGTACCTCGGAAAGCACGTTGAGCTGTTGGTCCCGGGTGCCATATATAGATCTTTGGCAGTCGTTACGGGTAGTCAGTGACCTGAAAGTCTGACATCCAGTCTTACCAAAGGGTATCGTATTACCTAGTATTAACTGGGTTGTGGAGGTCAGATAGGCAGTCGCTCCATGTAAAATACTGGTATTCAGCTGCATCCGGTTAGACTGGAAGCCGACCCCAATATAGTTGGGAAAAGGCTAGGCAGATGATGACATATAGTAACGCGTAGGAGTTCATTCGTAAATGCTAAATACTTATTTATTCATTCTCACAAGCCTTTTATTTAATGCTTGGGTTAAGTTAAATGCTACTTATATTTTTAACTTACTAATTAAACTCAATATTTATTTATTAAAAAAATAGAACGGCCAAAGCCAATTACACTATTTAAACTATAATTTATTCAACTAAGTCATGCAATCTTCTCACAAAAATTCAAACATTCTGACAGTATCATCTTCCATTCATCCGCAAATATATCAAGTTCTTTGTTTGAGTCCAGGAGAGCGTTAATAGCGGATAATGTCCGAGGAATGGGTGACTTGGAGCGCGCAACAGTACGGCAAGTTGGAACAGCCAGTAAGCGGTGTTTTCTGCCACGACAGTAATTATCAGGGACAAATAGTTTGCTGATTTCATTGTGCAGATCAGGAACATCTATAATCCCCCTAAGAACTTTAAGGACTATATATGACGTCCTAAGGCTCGTTGGGTTGGCGATATTGCCAAACCCGTGGAAAACACATGAACAAGGTACTTACTCACAGAACCGGAAAGTGTGTCAGAAAAATGGAAGGTCTGTAGCCAGCAGTGGGCAATTACGGGCTGAAATGATGAGGATGATTAATCAAACTCAGTTTATTTTCTGACGCACTGTACACCCAGACTAGGGGTTCCTAAATAAAATGGATGTAGAACTATTTCATTTGACTAAAACGCATTGCGATGACGTCATTGGGGATTTAAATTCCCTGAATTTAAAACACAACCTCCCGAATAGGTCAGGTACCTATCTATCTATATTCCCACATTTATTATCATACCCACATTATTGCGCCGCGTACTTTTCGCTGTCGAGATTTATTTTAATTAAACTGCTATTTCGGACTGTACAGTTATAGATTATGTGTTAAACTGAACATTTTATGATAACTTACCGTGACAATATGGAGAACAGTGATAAATTGGTGGATTTCTAACGTTTTTAAACAATATTCGATGTGCTATTGAGTGCAGTGACAAAAACAATTCGGGGGTGGCGCGAAATACAGAGTGGCGCATCGCGCTCCCTCACTCGTGCGCGACCTAGCTATCTCGGTCTCTGTCGCACTCTCGGTGTTATTGTTACGGAATCAAGATGGATTGTGGGGTTTGTACCAGAGAAATGAATATTGGCGAGACTATTGAATGTATTGCATGCAAGAAAGGATACCATTATAGATGTGTAAATATAACCCCGGCGACGGCGGTTCAATTAAAGACAACTTTTAAGTGTTCCTCCTGTTCTAACGTAACTCAGCGTATACGAGTAACAGATGACACACCGGTACGTGGTGGTAAGGCCGCTGATTTAATAGATCTAGTAAATCAGTCGTTTGAGGGAAATGTTACCCAAGAAAAAGCGCAGGTGTTGACATCGGACGACATTGTAAATAAAATTAATAGTGTAATCTTGGCTAAAATCAGTGTTTTTGAAGCAAATATTATGCAGGAGATTAAAGCCAGTGTGGCTGTACTAGCACTGGAAAATACTAAACTTAGACAGGAATTAAAGGAAGCGAATATGAAATGTAGTTCTTATGAGCGACAAATTAAAAGTTTAGAAACTGAGGGATCCCTAATTAGAGGAGGAAAAAAAGAGTATAATATTGATGCCAATTACCAGAACCAACGACCAATACGGGTACCAGTACCTACAATACCGAAGTGTACTACTGCCCTGACTGAAGCGTCTCAAGCAACTACGCCTTCGCCGCTGCCGTCGCCTCAGAGCCCCGTCACAGATGGCCCCGTGGAGACTAGTTACGCAGAGGTGGCCAGGAAAACAGCGGATATGAAAGTTGGCGATACTAGTAATAATGATTGGATAGAGGTTAAGAAAAATAGCAGAAAAAGTAACGGAATAAGGAAAGGTGGTAATAACTCGATTAGTTCTTTAAAAGCCGTTGAACGCAGGAAATTTTTACATGTTTGGAGGTTGAATAAAAGCACTACAGAGGAGCATCTAAAGGAGCATATCAAACGGACATTAGGAGGGGACACGGAAGTTGTTGTCGAAAAACTAAAACCTAAAACCGAGCGAGACTATGCTTCATTCAGGATTGGTGTTACATTAAGTAATTTTGAGAAACTTTGTGACCCGGAGATATGGCCAGTAAATGTAGAATACAGCGAATGGATTTGGTTTCGTCCCAATACTACCCCAAGTCAATCGGAAACCAAGTAGTAGTTTCCAGATTTTATATCAAAACGTCAGAGGGCT
Source organism: Diarsia rubi (assembly GCA_932274075.1). Taxonomy (NCBI): domain Eukaryota; kingdom Metazoa; phylum Arthropoda; class Insecta; order Lepidoptera; family Noctuidae; genus Diarsia; species Diarsia rubi. The sequence goes on along the minus strand of OW026437.1, from coordinate 2,022,972 downwards.
TAGAACTAAAACAACGCAATGTTTATCACTGTTGGAATCATCAGGAGCTGATTTATTTGCCATTACCGAATCGGGCCTTAATGAAGCGATTAAGAACGCGGAATTTGGGCTCCCTGGCTATCAAATACTACGGTGCGATCGGGCTGATGGTCGCAAGCAAGGAGGCGTACTTTTAGTGGCCACACCGAGATTTGAGCTGCGACGAGTATCGGTACCAGGTGACATAGATATAGATAGACAAAACTTTGAGCTGTTATGTGCGGCTGTTTATAAGCAAAACTGTTTTTTATTCACTTGTTGTGTCGTGTATATTCCACCAGGGGCTGGTGATAACGAATATTTAACGATGTTTTCCATATTAGAAAAAATATGTGTCAAATATAACAGTAATTCAATTATACTGGGGGACTTTAATATGTACTCGTGTAACAAGAACATTTCGAACTATTACGAATATTTCATGGCCTACTGTGAATTTACTCAGTGCAACTCTGTACCCAACTGTAACAATAGGCAATTGGACCTCGTGTTGAGTGCACGGAGTGGCGTGTCGGTGAGCGCGGCGGACGAGGGCTTGCAGCCTGTGGACGCCTACCATCCACCGCTGACCGTGCGCATCCAGCGCGCGCGTTCTTCGCCGCCGTCCCCCGCGCTACAAACCCCTCCCGCATCGCCGCGTACGCGACACTCGCTATCTCATTCATTGTTAAATCGTGTATGTTGGAATTTTAATAAAGCGGACTTCAATCAAATGTATAGTTTGGTAGCTAACATAGATTGGACTGAGATTTACGGTTCATGTGACCCAGACATAGTTTTAGATGTATTTTATAAAAAGGTATATGACGTTTTTGACAAGTGTGTTCCTCCAAAAAGTAAACATATGAATTCCTCAAATAAGAGATACGTTTATCCAGTTTGGTATACAGCTGATATTATTAGAGATATAAAAATTAAATATTTATTGCATAAAAAATATAAATTAAGTAAATCACGTAGTGATTATGTGGAATTCGCGTGGTATAGGGCGCGAGTGAAAACTGAGACGGCTCGAGCGCATGATCAGTACCGCAACCGCGTGCAGGGGCACCTGGCGAAGGAACCGCGAGCGTTTTGGGAGTATATTAGGTCTAAGAAAGGAGATTCGAATCAGCGGAAGTTAATTAAGGACGGACGAGTATTATCGGATTCCGATTGTGCCAATGAGTTCGCTCGGTTTTTTCAGTCGGTGTACAATCCGGAACCTCCCGTACTGAGTGTGGCGGCGGCGAGTGCGGGCGAGGCAGCGGGCGCGTCGACGGGTGCGCGGGTGCACCTAGCGAGTGTGGGCCCCGCTGACGTGCAGCGTGCGCTCGAACGCTTGCTCCCTAAGCGCTCAGCTGGGCCAGATGGTATTCCAGCGTACATTTTTAGGTTATTATTGATGTTACGTTCTTAATTAGTCTAGATTGTTAATCGTACGTCTCAGTCATTGGTAAACTTTAACTATAACTACACTGTTGTATTAGGTTAGCCTGTAATGATAGTGTGTGTTTTAAATAAATAAATAAATAAATATTAATTTGATTTAAACTTGTGTGAAAGCTGCTAGAGCGTCTGATTGCATTGAACCTGGATTTGAACTGTTATTATTTTTTTAAATCTTATATATTCTACAAACTAAGTTATGTAGATAAGTTAAGTGCTCATCTTTTGTAACTTTAAAGAATTGTACGGAGCACCTAGAGATCTGCTATCAATCAGTTTAAAACCTGATTACTTTGTTACCTCGTACTAAGTTGAATTAAACCCATCACAACACGCATAAAACGATAAGTAACACATCAGACTAGGCCACAAAAAAAAATCAAATCTTTCTAAAGTTAAACATCAAGCAAGGCAACCCGGGAAAACATTTTTAAACTAAGAACGAGTTGCTCGGATTTGAGTACCTACCTTTTTCAAAAACAAAAGTAAAAAAAGAAAGACCTGTCATTTTAAATAAGACCAAGAAGGTTTCTACGCAGAAAGTGCACCCTATGCAGTCGCACTACGCGTCAAAAACTCGATTACTAATCAATAAGATTGAAATTAAAATATCCCTCTGTCTAATAAATCAGGTTTACGTACCTCATGGTAATATTCACAGCAGTTTACCAGCATTGCACTTTTAATAACACTAAAAAGGTTTTAAGGTACCACCTATGACGTCTGCTCAGCGATATAGTTCTACCAGGGCTGCATAGATGGCGTTGATCCGCTTAGGGGATTACGCTGACCTATTTGGAACCAATGTCATTGATAAGCGCCAATATTTGAAGTTGATTGACTATGTATTGGGTTTATTAGTTCTTGGTTGCCAGACACTTCAGGCAAGGCAAATTGTAAAAAAAAAACTTGGAAAGCCACGGTGGAAGCCTTTGACCAGCACTGGGACAGTATAGGCTAAAGAAAAAAAAAACCATATAATAGTATTACCATCAGAAATAAGTGTCATGTCTAACAGGTTAGCATTGGTTGCCAAAAAGGATGTATTTTTATTTCACACAATATGAAGAATACCTAACACGCATTGATCAAGCATAATGAGATATAAATGCCGTCTTTCTCTACATAAACGAAAGGGTGTAAAAGTACCCTTAACGCAAAAGAAAGGCACTTGGCCTCCCCACCACTGCGATATTTTTTTGGTTCTAGATCATACCTGGGAACTCACTAGTTATGGAGATATGAGGGGTCAAAGTTCCAAATTTTGCACAGCTGTTTTTGTAAATACTAGTTTTTCAGGTTATAACTTTAGTTAATGTCCCGTTTACTATTGAAAACATCCACTAGCACAATGTTTTAAGAGTGCTACATTGAGTTTTACCGTAAAATGTGATTTTTGACCCCAAAAAATAGTCGTTTACCAGCAAAAAAAATTGCGTAGGGGTACTTAGTTTGATGTACAGAATGCTTGGTTGACGTAACTATGTGTGAAGGGTTAATTTACATCCTGCATACTAAAAAATATTAAAATAAAACTCAATTGTTATGTTTGTTTGTTTGTATTGCATCAACTGTAACACTTTCAGTTTTCATCGATATTGAGCAAAGTTTACCTACATTATTATAACTGCTCGCATTGAGAGACAAAATCGTTTATTTAACATCTTTTAAAAATAACAAACTAAAATACGAAATTAACAAAACCTACTAAATAAATGAACGTAAATGAAATCCGCACGCACCAACCTTGAAGCGGCGGGCTCGAATAAATTCTCTAACGGTTTTTTTTTTTCGAATTCAAATAAACGATTCTGTGTCGCACGAAAGCATAACAACGCATGCTATGTCATAATGCTCAGACCCCTTCCATGACAATACACACACGACAAAGTGCCGTCACATTTTGTTTTAAGCTTTAAGCACCAATTTTCTTTATAACAAGTCGTTCGAAATAATTAAACGACTAAAATTCTATAAATATCTTACTATGTATAGGTTAAAAATACATGTTATAACATTTTTACAAGTCTATCTTTAGTTTATTGCATGAATCTAATGATCTATTCCAACTTCTGAAAGCAATCTTAGTTTTCGTGAACAATCTTACGTTGGAATAAGTCATTCGACTCGCGAGTATCTATTTTAAAAATAAAGAAAAAATGTAAAAACCTAAATGAAAATGAAAGCGCGGAGGACATGACCGATGACAAACATAACATATAAACGCAATGTAATGTTAATTATACAAATAAAAAAATATAAATACACTCCGGAACATATTTACATACAATGATAATAATGGATACAATCATGAAATTACTAATAAAAATTAACAAATTCGCTAAAAAAACAGTTAATCATAATTGCACATCAGATGAACTAAGAAATTCGTAACTAGGAGTATTTCTCTATTGGTTAATTATACTTATAATTATTTTCTCTATTTACGTATTATGTATTCAACTTTTGAAATCCACGAAACTTATAAGACGGATTTTCGTTCCTTTTACAACAAGAAATAACTTAAAAGAAATTATAATACAAGTTTAGAGTAGATGGATTGTAATTTTGTAATTATCAAAAAGCCATGCGAGAATCAAAAAGGTGTCTACTTTGTAAAAAAAAAAGCGTGGCTATTCCAAGTCGCGTAGATTAAGAATATACATACATACCAGTAAAGTATATAGGTACATAAATGGGTACAATGTAGGTAATTACTAAAATTATACAATATCATAGAAGTAGTTTTATATTTCAGCGAAACTACGCATAGAAGCGTTACTTAATCGTACAATAATTATTACATGAGGGTTATAATTTATATCTCTGGATTCGAAATCAATTTCCAGACTGCTGGGTGCCCAGTTTTTCACAATTTTCAAATAGATATAATACAGAAACAATATGGTAGAAAACTTAAGAGAAATATCTTAGGGAAAACTAATACATCATTAAGGGTTACTTACAATTTTCCGAACATTGGGCCTAATTTTATAATAAAAATTGAATTCAAGGTCAAAATCTTTGGGAGTACATACAAGCCTTTGCAGAAATGAACACTAACAATGAAAGATAATCGTTCAAAGTCCAGGCATTCAAAATAATGTTTATCATTTATTTCTAGTTAGCACGTTGTATAGAACGCATCATAAATATCATACAATATTGTTGTATCTAAGGCACATAATGTTTAGGCTTTCAATTATTACTCCATATCGTATTAATGGTGCTAACAATGAACCAAAAGAATACATGCCGCGACCAATACATAATTTTCAATTTCTCTTCAAACCTTTTGTCCAAAATCTTGTATTAGTCACATCCATATAATTTACTGCAAAGCTATCAAATAAATCTACCGTTTCTACTAACGCTGTCAAAAAAAAATACAATTCTCAGCTTACAGTCGCTGTTACCATTACCTTTACAATTATAACAAATGCATTTCATACAACATGTTCTTATCTGCCATTTTACAATACATTTTATTTTGTATTATTACAGCACCCACTGTGCAATGCCAATCATACAAAAACAACTATTTCAATATAAGACACGTTCTGAATGAACAATTGAATCACAGTCTAGAATTTTCGGCACCAATGAGCTTTAAATTCGTCACCAATATTAATATTGCCTTACCACGTTACAATGTTATCTCTTTCAGATTTTCAATGACGAAACTGTTTTTTTTTCTGTTACCAACAAGCCTTAATGACATTACTATTACTTTCTATCGTTTTTTTTATTCGTATTCTAATAATGTTTTCTATAGCTAGCAATTGACTAATCCCGCCTTTCTGCCTAGTTCGACTATAGCTGTAAGTCTAATATATTTTTTGTCAAATAGCTATTAATTGTACCAAACTGCACTATATTTTATCATTTTACATAGTACCCAGCCTCTCGCCGATCTGTCTATAGAAAATATATTATCGCGAATCGTTTATATAGGTCACACTACGTTTCAGTACCAAATTCTAGCCTTACTAAAGCCATTTTTTTGTTTTATAATTACTTTTTATTTAGTTATTGCTTGTAGTTATTGCTACGTTTCCCTACTACACTATTTTTGTAGAAATCCAAAAAAACAATGTTTATTAAGGCATGAAAATGAAACATGACGAATGAATGATGGTGAAAATTAAGATGTTTCTGGTTTTAAGTCTGATCAAATAAATTACATGACAATTTGACGTGGATTTTGTCTCAATATTGTTTTAGTTTTTCCTACTCGAATTATAGTCACTTAATTGTTTTCGCTACGAACTTAATTTTACCACGCTTATTCAAATCTAAATCTATTAAAAATTGTGTATATATATTTGGATTTCATTCATTAAGTGTAATTTGGCCACATTTTTAGTTTCACACCCCTTACTAATAAACGTAAGGGGATTTTTTTATAATTGTAAATATTTTTTTTATTATTTTAAGTAACATTAAATTTACATTGTAACTCTAATGACTAGCTTTCCTCGTATGGCCACTGTTATTGCGAAAAAAAACAATTTCCATGAATGACAAAACTATATAATTTCTAGGATTTATTTTTTAGGATTACAGTACTTTACGTGTGTATTATGTAACCAAAAATATTTCTATGAGTATTTTGTGCATTCTAACAGCTTTTCAAATCCAACGTTATTTAGTTATTAGAAAACTCGCATTTTAACTGCACTTAAGCAAATTTTGTATATTAACGTTTCATTAATACACTTTATCAAAAAAGGATCCATATGAAGCATTAAATAAAATAATTATTAATAAAAGGTGTGAAAAATAAACACTCAACATACTGACTAGCCACATACTCGTACCACTTGTTTCACCAATTTGGTTACAAAACACACAACTCTTAAGTTAAATAATCAATGAATCGTTTGTTACAAAGTATGAGCGGATGGATTTATCAAAAAGAACACTACAATTTACAAATCCCTATTATTTAAGTTACTTTACGTTTTCTTCATGAAAGGCACCTATAAAATGTCCTTTGACACACGTCGTTCTACCCATGATTTATTGTCTCTTTCGATGCCCAGAACTTTTCACAAAATAAATCGTAAAAATAATAAAAAGGAAAAAAATCTCGTCTTGTTTTGTTTGTGTCACTGAGATCAATATTATAGATGTATTTTTGTGCGAAATCACGTAAAAAATCTTTTTGCTAATTTTTTATTTTATAAAAATTTTAATGTCATTTCTCGATCGAAAGTACAATAAATCAACTACTCTGTTCGCTACTAATTACAACTAAACTAATCTCTTAAGCAAGGCTCGTCTTTATTAAATATTCGTTCAATAAATTAAAAAAAATACTTTTAAACTAACCGACGTCTTACACTTAGTCACTTAGGTATTTAATTTTTATTACCATTACAAAACACACAACAACGAAACAAAAAACAACTTATAGTATCACACTTTCGTCAATTTAAACTGCTTTGACGCCTTTGGAAGCATTTTTATTCGCTTACAGCTCCTGTCTCACAGCTCAGCAAAACAATATTTTATAAGCTGCACTTTTTATTAACATTTTATTTCACTAAATTACTGGAAGGCTTGATCATATCATACTTGTTTTTTATATTCTATAAAAATATTAGAATATAATATGTTGTTTTTATTTCGTAGCTTTAATATTTTTTTACATAATTATCGTTGGAGTATTGTATTTTGTTATCGCCTTAACAAGTAATAAATGAAAACCATGTCGATCACCCGCGTCTGTCAAAATTCGCATTCGATTGCGGATGTGTTGTACGCCACGACAAAGTCACATCTCACGGACAGGTGCAGTCGATCGACACAGAGTAAAAATTGTAAAATCTAAATTTCAACTACAACCTCATCCGTTTTAATTCCTTTTTTTATATTTACACTAATCCCCCCACATTCAGAGATATCGTTACAAATTAAACAGTCCGGTGTGAAACGGGTCGCCAGTGAGGGAGGGGCGCGGGGGTCCAGCGGAGTACAGTCGCCGTCGGCGCCGGGGACGCGACCGATCCGACACTCGAGCCCGCCGTATCAGAATCAACACTAATTATTACAGATCCAACATTTTCGACCGATCCGTCGGTTCCAACACTTGCGACACCGACCGACGTAGCGGTTGCGTGGGATCACGGCGATCGCAAATCGGGCGCCGGCTTGTCGGGAGCGATGTCGTCCGACGTATCCACGACCGACCCGACCGTGGAGCCGGTCGTGTCCATCGCGGTCGCTTCGGACGTTATCACGCTTGATTGGAAGAAGCGTTCTGTCGAAAAAAAACTATAAATAAACAAACATATCAACTTTTAAACTCATAGCCAATAATTTTTCATGCTGGATACGGACTAGATACTTGAGATATAAATTATGTATAAAAGATCTTCTTACACAATATGGCTACGTCATAAAATAGCACTCTTGACGGGCACTCTGTAAAAGTACGCATGAAAGTAGAAAAGGCATTATAAATATACAACGCGATTATTTATGGGTCTACTACCTACTAAAGACATGTACGAGTATCATTATTTCCAAACAGCAACCTCTTTTAAATTCGAAGTGACATTGCAATTTTTCAGATGGGACAGCCACTAGCTGTGTGACTAACTCATGATTTTGGCTAGTTAAATATCTCGAGTTCGAACCCAAGATACGCACCTCTGATTTTTGGGATTCAGGTGCGTATTATATAATTAGCACTTGTTACAGTACTGGGAAACATCGAAAAACTAGCATTACTGAGAGGTATTTCTCTACGGCATGTTAAGCCAGGTAAGAGGCCCATGGGCGGTATAAAATCGACGGCAAAACTAGTCAAGAATCATCCCTATCGAAATCCTTAAATAATAGGTATTATTAAGGTTGTAGGGGACATCAAAACGCAAACTATTACCACGAATTCAACAAACTATCCTAGTTCCACCTTAAAAGTAAACTTCAGACAGTTATTTAAAAAAACTGCAGATGGACAGAGTGCAACAATTTAAATGAAAACCGCTTTTTTATCAAACATTTGCTGGATTCATATTAGTTTTTACATCAGTGTTCCAGTATAGAAATAAAAAACTGTCTAAATATTGGAAAATTGTGAGCTAAAGGATGTCTATAAGACCTACAATCACTAGAACAGAGTATACTTACCATCATCCAACAGGACCACATGATCGGGTCCTGGCGGTGCTGTCATAATGTTGAACTCTTCTTCCAGAGTAGGGAATGGTGCGTTCCATCTGGAATCACCATACCTTTGTTAATATGAAGAGGTCAGAAGCAGTACAGATGGAATGACGGGTGAATATGCGACATCAAGAATAACGAACTTTGTGAATAGTTATAGGAATACAGGGTTACCGACGCCCCAACGGGGCCACTTATGCAGTGCATCATTCTTTTTTTTTGGACGTGGGAAATCATCCTCACGCTCTGGGCCGATTGTCAGACATCGACTGACTCAAAACCACCCATGTTCCTTCTTAGCCCTTTGTGTCGAGGCCGCGGTATCTCTTTCGAACAACCCTTAGCAATTCAGTACCCCCCATTTCGAAATCAGCTATTCCATACATTTTGACCATGTGGGTGTCGCACTTTTGTTGGAAAGAACAGGTATTTCTTCTTAGTACCGATGAATAATTTCTATATCCTGGGATTCAAATTGGTGTACTGGATACGTGGGAACCGTTTGAGGGTCGGTATTCCTTCCATTCTGTATAGTGCTGTGATTTGGCAACAGTTCATCCTAAGATAACCACGTCCTGAATCAGCTTGATTTGGGCTTCCATGTATTAAGGGCGCGCCTATAGGGTATTTCACCAAAATATCTAATTAGTCCGTCTGTTAGATTATCGAAAAATATTGGATACGTGTTTTTTGTTTTATCAAATTAATAAAAATTGACAAAAATAAAACGATCATGAGTGGGGGCTTTCGACGTCACTTTGGGGGTAAAAAACTAACCTACTAGCCTTGTGACGTCACACGACTTGCAGCGACTTTTCTTTCGAAGCAGTGTATCGTCTTCATCTGTTGTTTATGTGAAAAAAGATTTTTTGAAAATCTATCTGACGGACTAGTTAGTTTTTTGGTGAAATACCCTATACCATCAACTGGGCACTAATGCAGACTCAGTGGCTGCTACTGTGAAATTTCTGATCGAAAAACCCAAGGGCACTTTGCCTGACCCGGCAATTGCACCCAAGATCTCATCCTCCGCAGTCTGTCTTGCGACCACTAGACCACCACGACCGCTACCAGCAGTATTAAAGCTAGTGAGATAGGGCTTTGCAACCTTCTACTGGACATAGGCAACTTTTAAATTAAAACTATGTTTCTTTTTCAGTCGGAGCATGCAGTTTCTTAGTCATTTTTTATCCTACTTTTTGACAACTTTGATTTCGTTGCCCATCATCAAGTTGGAGAATCAATGCTGTGAACTGCTAATAAGCTGATGATGATGAACATGAGATGTCAGAGCCTCTTTTGTCAAAGCGGGGTGTACCATGTATGGTGAGGTTGACATTTTGGAGAAGACAGACCCCTCAGTTTCTTGAAGCCTTATCAATTTTTTGCTGTATCTATTATCAGCTGAATTGTTCTCCTTTATGAACAACCAATAACAACGGAAGATTTACTGATAAAGTTGAACAGTCTTCCAAAAACTGAGGGTTACTTTAACTTCTCCGAAGCACCCCTAAATATAATCCTGATACGGACCTGTTAATCGGTCCCAAGTCCTCTAAAACCCACCTAGGCGCTGCCCTCGCCGTGGCCCGGGGTGGGTACAGCCCCAGCCCGCCAGGGGGCGACACCCCGCCCGCACCCGCCATCACGGCACCCCCACCAGCCCCCACGCCTGATACCCCACCACTTAAACCCACACCGCCTAGCGAACTTGCATAACTAAATACCTGTGGAGGAAATTTAGAGAAGTCTAGATTAGTTACATGTTGATGCACAGTTTAAGTTCAGGGTCTACCCTACTTAGCTGTGAAAAAAAAATTCATGAATTTAGTTTGAAGTAAGTTCACTAAAATAAGGACAGAAAAAAATAAATCCCGAGAATGGAAGTTACCATAATATTATCTATACCGAAAAGATGGGTTTCATTTCAACTGTAGAGAGTCTGGAATCAAGTGGTTAAACTGTGTAAAAACCAAAAGTGAAATTCGAAAATATTCTGTGGTAGCGGTACCCTGCGCAAAAACAAACAAGAAAGTGGTTAGGCTGATGTGTCTGCTCATAAACTCCTCTTGCGTTACCTAGATATATCTATTTCTGTGCTGTAGGCACATGACTTTCAGCCTTTTCTGTAGGAAGTTGAACTTGACTCCTGAATGCCTTTAGAATTGAGGATGACCAATCATTGGGCCTCATCATCATCTGCGAAACTTAACCAAACAAAATTAAAAGCATTTCCTTACCTGTTGCGGCTGCGAGTGGAAATGATTAAAGTGTGTGATGGGCGGATGGCAGTCAGTGCGGTAGGGGTGCGGGGAGCGGCGGCGTGGGGAGGCGGGGGGGGAGCGCACCTCGGGCGAGGAGGGGGACGTGCCCCCCCCGCCCACCACGCTGCCCCCCACCATCTCACTGGCTGCAACAGACGGATCATCGTCAGTGTTATAGCGTCCTGGAAAATACGAATTGCATCGTGAGTTACGGAGAAGTTGCCAGAATCCAAACTTTGGTGGTGGTTGATGGAAATTGGTATACGCAGATTCGGTTTTTATTGGATAAGAGACTAGGAGACAGGTCACTGCTTGACTTGATGTCAATGGGCCTACCTTTTTTTTTTAAATAAAAAAACGTTACTACTTAACTACGTAACTTTATGTAGAAAATGTCTGTAACGGTTCTACAACTGGGACGCCAGTCGTCTTCTCAGTCAGAGTGCGTTGCAATCCACTTCAGTGCATAGGTGTAGAACAGCTTGGTCGACAAACGTCAAAAAAAATTTTTTTTTCTTATACTTCGGCTTATATCATCTTTTTCAAGACTATTTCCCTTGGGTTTCTGAATGGTAATACCTAGTTTTATGTATGTAATCTCTTGTAATTATTCAATTCAGCAGACGCAGCCGAATAGTATCACGTCATAACGTGTAAATTACAAAAAGAAGTAAGAAAAACTCATTACCTGTAGATCTGATGATGGCGACAGGTCGGGCCATCGGCGGTAATGGCGGCGGTGGAAGCATGGAGCTGCTGAAGTACGGCGGCTTCGGACTCCTTGATAGACTGTGCACCTGAAAACGAGAGATTTAGTAAATATGGACCGGAAAATTAAGACCCTCGTTGAGAGGAGGATTGAGACGATAGTTAAGATCCAAAATTCCACTAAAGAAAAGACCATTGCAGCGTAATGAGTAGTGTGTGAATCAACCAATCGCATTGGTTGAAAGTAAACCTGCAGGGCTCTCGTCTCTGTTGGGGGCCATGTGATGGCATCCGGCTACCGTAGGCGCGGGTCTGTGATTAATGGGTTAACTCAACGTTCGTACGTCTTATGACGACGACAAGCCGTGTCGACGGCGCTTTCGTGTTCCTAGCGAGCCCCAAATCCAAGCAAGGCGCAAGGGCCTACGGCTGCCAGGGCTGCAGGTTGTTCGCAAGAAATACTGTTTTTGTCAGTAGAAACCTGACACTCCATTCTGCTCCAAAAAAAGAAACACATAACCCTCCTTTTGGGCTTCGCCGCAGTCGGGTAAATAGAGCTCTCGTCTCCCTTGTGATTGATCAAATACTGTCATATCCGCTTTAGTGAATACCGGGCATGATCTGGTGGTCGTACTGGTATTTATTTTCGATGGAAAAGGAAACCTTTGAACCTGTCAGCTAACGATGATACCTACAGTCTCATTATCATCATCTCCCAAGCCTATTCTATGTTGGGGTCTGCTTCCAGTCAAACCGGACGCAACTGAACAAGAGATAGATAGACTAGATAACTTAGCTTACTTAGGTGGGTTTTAGATAAAAGGTGGGACGGTGATGTTACCTGTAACTGCTGCACATCAGATGGGTCCTGACAGACGAAGGTGACGAAGTCTCCGAGTGAGTCCTGTGGAGCTCCGTCGTACTTGCCGCCTGCATGCTGGCTTGATAGGGCTTCTGATGCTGAAATAACCAATAGAACAATGTTGAAAGAAATTTTATGACACTTATGAAAGTATCGGCCATGATAACCCAAATAAAATAATTGCAGGATCTATTGTTTAGAATATAATAATGTTTTTTTATGAAAATTTAAAAATGATACAATATTGGAAAGATATGGCAAGTCGTTGAATATTTTTATATGAAGCCTAGACACTGGACAGCCTACTTTCCGACCATAACGAGACGTTTGGAAAGATTCTGGCAAATAAAATATTTTTTTAGATAATATATTTTTGTAGCAATCTGCTATTTTATAAAAAAAAAAATGGCAGATTGCTAGCCCAAACGAAAATATTATTCAAAGTGACACTATCTTAACTTAAGCACATTACAAAAATAAGTTTGTAATGTGCTTAAGTTAAGATAATGTTTGTAGTGCTCAGTAGTAACATTCCATTGCTATCCCATAAAACTATTATGACTCAGAAAGACACTCCGTCACCGAGTCTAAGAGCGCCATCTGTTGTGGTGGCAGGAAACTATCCCATCACGACCAAAGATGGCGTCACAAACTTAAATCCAACTTACTGGAAAGATGCATGTAGGTACGGCTGAGCTAAGGAAATATATAATACAAATACGCAAAAAAGGAAGGGTTCCGTACCGTTGTAGTAGTTATTGATATATTTTCCATGTTATTTTAGCACCTTAAACTTCCTAAAGGTTTTCCTGCAATGTATGTGTTGAACTAATTTTTTTACTTTTTTCAAAATTTTAGGCTCAGTAGTTCTGGAGGTAAGGGGGGGGGGGCGCAATGGTCGAACGGACAGGGGGTATCCGTTTTTTTTTTATGAGATACGGAACCCTAAAAGTAAGTTGCTAAGGAAGGAGTGCGTGCCGGTAGCAGATGGTGTTAGAGGGCACCAGTAGCACCTTACTATCAAGCCGGCTAAGCAAGGCCGGTAACTCCACACCGCCAACAGATGGCGCTGTAACCAACTTACTTGTAGGATGCGTTTCGGTAGGTGGCGCTGCATGCTGGTAGAAGATGGTGTTGGAGGGAACCAGCGGCGACTGCGCTGACAAGCCGGCTGAGCTGTGCGGGATGCCTGCTGGCAAAGGAAGAAGGTGAAATTACATTGTGGTGATGGTCATAAAGAAACTCGCAACGGACAGGAAACGAAGAAACCAGTGATGTAAATATCTGTAGAAGATGAGTAACAGTGAAGTGTACCTCTTTTATTTGGATGAACAAACCCTATAGCTAACAATTAAGTTTTTTCCTAGTATTTAAAGATTAATAAAGAGCTCTGACAGATACACTTTCCCCCAAAGATTTCTTTAGAATAAAAAATATTCTCGACCGGTTTTTTGTTTTTTGTTTGTTTTTTTGTTTCAAAGAACTGAATCAAGTGTCTCACAGTTCTCATACATGGTCTTCATTCGAAATATGAATAGGGTATTTCACCAAAAAAATATAATTAATTAGATTATCGAAAAGGGGCTTTTGACGACACTTTGTGGGTAAAAAAGTACTATCCTCGTGACGTTACACGACTTGCCGCGACTTTTCGAAGCACTGTATCGTCATCATCTTTTGTTTAAGTAAAAAAAGAAAAATACGTGTCCATTATTTTTTTTAATCTATCTGACGGACTATTATTTTTTTAGTGAAACACCCTATTAAATTATAGATGACTAGCTGTTACCAGCGGCTTCACCCGCTACAACTCGAAAATTATCTCACGGGAAGATATAATCGGGATAAAAACTATCCTATGTGTTAATCCAGGTTATAAACTATCTGTGTACCAAATTGTATCCAAATCCGTTCAGTAGTTTTTGCATGAAGAAGTAACAAACATACACACTCACAAACTTTCGCCTTTATAATATTAGTGTGAGTGTGATAAAACTGTTAAAATTCTAATATTCCAGTTAAAAATATAAAAATACCAACAAAAATAGCACGTGCAATGGCCAGTCACCACGACCCAACACAATACACATGCTATACTAACGCACACTATATTTAGTCGCAAGAGCACGTGCGCGGAATACTCCACCAGCTTCGGGTGTGATTGACATACGGCTTTGTCGCCTTTTTTATGTTCACTCGATTGTTATAATGAGTCATTATTTTCTTAATCATTTAGTTATTTAAAGTATTTTATCATTATTTAATACCAGCTGTTGCCAGCGGCTTCAACCGCTACAACTCGAAAATTATCCCACGGGAAGATAAAGTCAAGATAAAAACTATCCTATGTGTTAATCCAGGTTATAAACTATCTGTGTACCAAATTTTATCTAAATCCGTTACACGTACACTCACACAATCACACACTCACAAACTTTCAACTTTATAATATTAGTGTGATGTGATGACCAAAAGTCTAGCATATTAATTGGTAGGTGAGAATTCATCAAATAACCCCTCCCGCTCTTGGGCACATCGTAAGGTGTCAGTCTACTGACTAAAAACCTCCCATGTTCCTTCTTAACCCTATATGTCGAGACCGCGGTATCTCTTGCAAAATTCCGCAACCCCGACGGGGGATTGAGACCCTTCTGAATCAAAAATTGATAATATTTTATACTTGGTTATTTTTATTTTTATTTTCAACTCAAGTTGGAAATTCAAAGGGTGAATAGATAGTCATAGATCAATTTGGTTACAATTATTAACACCATGATTCTCATCTCATTATCTCTCTTCACGCCTAAACCACTGAATTGATAATAGGATAGTTAACAAAAAAAAATCTAATTAGTCCGTCAGATGATTTCCAAAAAATATTGGACACGTATTTTTTCTTGTTTCACGTAAACGAACAATGAAGACGATGCAGTGCTTTGAAAACTCGTGTGACGTCATATTCTAAGTCATTAGTGTGCCATTTTTTATCGGTTATAGTGACCTCACAAGCCCCCACTCAAATCTTTGACGAGTTTTACCATCGTCAATTTTTATTGATTTGATAAAACAAAAAATACACGCCAATACTTTTCGATAACTTATCAGACGGTTAGGCCGTCACATTTTTTCTAGTCAGTAAACATCCCCATTCTAAAACTTTGCATAAATTATAATATTATGTTGTCAAATGGAACCAATTCTGCCAAAATAAAGATCTACCAAAAGACCGATAGAAAAGAAAAACCGAATAATCGACCAACCCGACTGCACTTTTTTGTCGACGTTTTACAAGTGCCCAAGCAGACGAAATTAAATATTTTGATTTTGATCTTTTCTGATGATAGCATGCTTTGCATCTTAACACCAATAAAACATAATGAACTCACTATAGCACTGCCCCACAAGCATAGCAGAAGGAGTAGATCTCTCCGCAGGAGGCTCGAAGGCAGGAGGCGCTGGACTATTGTAGCCGCAGTAGTAGCCTGACTCCAGCTTTATGCCGCCGCCAGAACCACTCGGTGACTCCGACCCAGTCTCCTGAAGGATTGAAGCTGGAAATAAAAGAAAAGGAACCTTAATGATGGAGTTTTCTAGGTTATTTTTATGCTATGCTACGGATATGTGAGTTAGCTGATCCTACGTGAGAGAAGCATAAATATGAAATGTATGTAGGCGAAAAATATGTGTCATGACTTTGGAGCTGGTACAAATATATCTTAAGGAACAGTAATGTTACTCTTAAACGTTTTCAAAGAAGTAAATATTATAACTAACTACGTCTTCCTAGTAGCTCCCCATTTTAAAGGCATTGCAGCGCGAGTGGTCTAACCTAAAAGATCGGTAGCGCGAATACGCAACGGTTGTTGTAATTTATTCGGAAAACCGACCGAACAACCGTACGTTTACTGAACAAAATTAATGGAACAGCCACGTGTTCGTTTCATTCGCTTTTTTTGGAAAGCAGTCTTGGTCTGGGGTCAGTCAAAATCTGTGCACTTCAGCGGGATTTTGACAGTTGAAACTTGAAGTTTATGGTAAGTTTCATCGCTGTTTATAACTCTAAGAGGCCGTCTCTACGAGCGGGATAATCGCGCCAATATTACTGTCGTGCCACGTTTGTTCTGCTGTTGCATTTGTCATAAATGTTACAGCACTATGCTGAGATAATAGCCTTTTGGCCTCGCGCAGGACAAATTTTGGTAAGATAGGTGATTTTGGTGGTTTTAAGATTTTTTATGTTAAGTGTCTAATAAGTTTTCTGGGTTTTTTTTGTGTTGTTCTGTGTGAGACCAATAAATACATTTTCGTTTCTTCTCTTGTTTTTGTCTTTTTATTTCTCTACATCCTCGCTAGCCGCAATTCTCGTGACTCAACGGCTCTTGAGAGAGTGTATAGAAATACGTAGTATGGAGATAATATCGCCGCGATTCTTCCGCTCGTGGAGACAGCCCCCAAGTACTTACCTACATATTATATTTTTATCGTTGTAACCAGTCAAATAGTCTAGAACAGTTAATAAATGAATGAACAAATGAACATAAAAAGCATACCTTTGGACAACTTCCACAGCTCCTTGGATGAGAAGACACCGGTCGCTAGAATAATATCGTTGCATATTACACCGTTGTATGGATTGTGACTATAGCCTGAAATCACCCATTTCAGACGTTATAACTAATGACACTATCATACTTAAAATGAAAGGGCTAATGATACTATCAAGGATCTTCAGAACATCCATAACGAAAAGGTCCCCAGGTGTGGTCCAAAAAAATAATGACGGGAATAACACTAATTATTGGTCATCACATCATCCGTGGTGGGTAAGTCTTTTGATTCTGACAAAATATTAATGAAGAATGTCCCCACTGCTGGGACACAGACCTCTCTTTGCGAGAGAGTGGGCTGTAATCCACCACGCGGGCCCAGTCTAGCGGGATGCTAGATGTCATAATTATGTCTCAGGTTGTCAGTGGTATTTAAATAAATTGCATTAGAATTAAGTTGATTCACACACCAAAACAAAATTGATGCGACCTTAGGTTACAAATCATTCTTGTATTCTGATCCACTGAACTACAGGATCGTCTTCATTTAATACATAGGTGGGGTGACTTGTCACTTAAATTGTATTTTAATGATAGTTCGTATTCTTAGACAGGGTGAAAGAGACAGCCCTCCGCATTATTGTTAACTGTGTATGACTTATGTATGACCTACGCTAGTGACAGTAGGTATCTCTGTGAAGCGGCAATATATAATATTTATATTAACGTAAAAATAACTATTAAGAAATAAAAAATAACGTAATTTTACTTATAGTTAGAATGTATTCTCTTTTTTGAGATATTTCAATACTCAATGAAGTGGACTAAGTAGAAAAACATATTTTCTACCCAAGCCAGCCTTTCATTTCTACAGATTCTATCCGAATCATTATATCATAAATCTTCTCAAAGCCGTTCCTAATTCACAATAAATAAGTACAGTTTATTTTAATTTATTTCTTGACGTACAGGAAATATTTATTCTGGCATTTATGAAACAAGAGATTTTTATCAGGTAGGCCTGAAGTCACCGAAAGATAAGAAATTCATAACATAATATCTTTTTGGCTACAAATATAGCCAAAATCATCATGTTCAACTTGTAAAACTTTAATATCTAGAAGCCTTTTTCACCACTGTCCACAAAGTGTAACAAAATAAACGCTGAATCACTCGTGGTGGTGTCTCAGATTATGATACGGAACTGTTTCTGTTTTATAAGTTTTAAAATTCCATAACTTTAGAATAGTCACACATTTTTTGCTGATCGCGCCCAAATATTTATTTGAATTTAAAAATCTCATAGTACAAAAGATGCACAATTTCATGGTCCGAGACACCACTAAAGAAGATGTTCTTTTACTATGGTCCACCATTTTCCACCATTTCAAGATAATATTAAAACAATAAAAGCAAAAGACACCCAAATTTTGAATACGAAGAAAACTAGACAATGGTGAAATAGACTTTAATACTTAAATATAAGCGCCTGTGTTTTAATTACAGGTTTTTTTGTCTTATAATAAATAAAGCCACGACATCAAACATCTGTACAATATATAGAACATCCATCGATATACGACACCTAACTACGACAAATTTTATATTCTCAAGCCATATTACAGGAAACAACGAATTGATATAATTCAAAATATTTTTAATTATCGGGTAAACATATTATTATAAAGAATTTAACAATATGGATGGACTCTACTCAACAATATAGACAAAGTTTTAAACAAAAGTAATGATTTAGAAAAAGAAGATAAGTAAATAGATTAAAGTTGTTGCCCATTATATGACTTTAGAAAATAAACTGATCCGTTGCAGAAATACTTAATATTTGTACCGAGTTTTATCTTAGTACAAAATTAAAGACTTAATCATCCACCAAACAGTGTTGATAGTGATAAAGTTATGGATTACATCTTGACGACATAAATAGTGTTAAACAAAGTTCAACAGTACAAATACGTATTAGATGCAACGTTGTATATTGAAAACATCAAATCGAAGCCTTTCATAGACGAATTATTTGCAATTTTAATGAAGACAAGAAGTATGTTAATAATTAAGTTATAGTAGATTTAAATACAAAATCAAATAATATGTTCAGAAAGGCATCGGGCAATACAAAGATAAAAAGAGTGAAAGAGAAGGAACACCGACTACATACAAATAATTGAAAAATAAAACAATACAGGAGCAAACATTACTCTGGCAATCCCAAAATGTGATCTTTATCAAAATTTTGATACCAATAGAAGCATGAAAAGTGTAAGTGCAAGCCAATTTGATGCAGGATTAAGAATTTTGCTTTGAAAATGCATTAAATATGAAAAAAAATAAAAAATTGTAGGACAAATACTTTTGTGCAAACCAATCACATTTATGCTGCTTCTACAGTGTGGCAATCAACGATTTTTTACTTACTTTTCACTACAGATTTTAATATGAAATGTTTACATTTGACCTGAAATTCGTCATATCCGTTCGTTGCCTAATTTCGTCACTGCTGACTATAGCCCTCTCCTTAGGCTTCATTTCGGAAATCTTATTATCTATATAATTTCTATATTCTTATTATTTTTATACTTAAGACTTATGTTTAGCCACAAGTAGCCTCTGAAGCGATGACGCGGCCACGTAGGGTACACGATGGTTTTGGAGTAACCTATTCACTCAAACATTGAAGATATACAAATTTTAATGATTGGGAAATAGAGAACCCTCATGTGCCACTCACATTCCCATCAGCACTGTGGTGTAAGCGATGATCACTCATTTAAATGCAAATAGCATTAGAAACTATTCCAACGATTGGCATTTGAGGAGGCTTTAAAAATATATTTGAGGAGTGATACCTCAAACTACAAATAAAATACAAATGCAAATCTTAAAAAAAATAGAGCTTCACAAATTTGAAAATCAGAAGTAGATACGCCATCTTATTTGTATGGCACAGAGGCCAGCAAATTGAGCTACTCGAAACTGCAAAATTTTCTCAATCAACCTTGAACCTAATTCTTTAGCGACAAAGTTGAAAATCTATACAAGAAATTTGACAGATTTTACTAGATTGATGTGCTAGCGTCTGCACAACTTCTAAATTGACTCCAAAAAAACCGCGGTCAATATCATTTGAACACCAAAATATTCTAGCAGCACTGCAGATTAATTTCTACTCATCCAATTGTTTGCCACAACCGCAGAAGCAACGCCACAACAACACACGTGACACAAGACGTACAGTACTCTTGCACGAGTTACCTTTGCTCTTAGCCTCGTGTTCATTCTCTTTGTCCCTAGGAGTCTGAGGCGAAAGCGAACCGCTAAGAATATCTGAAATCACACCAACTTCATTGTACAATGGTTAGGAACCAATCATGGAACCGATGGTCAAACGTCAGAAAGATACGGTGACATAGGATTTAGTGGCAGAAACGACACTCTACTGAGCTGGGTACTGTTACTGTGTTTAAAGAACATACATAAGAGACATAGTTTTGAGTAAATTGGTGAACTATATATCCCATTCAAAGGTATTTCAAACCATAATCGGTGTTAAAAATCTTTATTAACACCGAGAAGCCGGAAAGCACTTCACTAGTAGTACAATAAAATAAGGTTTTTTTTTCTGTAATAATAATGATTTTGGGGAATACGTCTGAATGGGCTAAACTCCGCTAGCCTTTTCTCTTACTGGAGTATCGCAAAATCATTACGGAAAAAGGGCATTTGAACATACCGTGGCGTGGTCTGGTATTTGCTGACATTCAGATTAGCAAATTCAGTCATCACGACACAACGGGAACAGTGCTTGATACACAGTTTGCTTTGGTTCATCATAACCTTGGTTATCCGAAATGTGCTCTTGAAATTGTAGCAGTACTACTAAGTAATAACAATGCTATGTATGTCCGCATTATCTACTAAAGCAGTCTCGTTCGAGAATGTTTTACCGCACTTACGGATACTAAAGTAAAATTATTAATCGCTTAGGCAATATATCTATTCTAAAGTTAAATCGCTATAAAAAAAACTTTCGAATGTGAATTTGTACCAAAACCTTGAAATCGTAAACGATAAATTAAATATCCGTACTAACTGATGCTAAGTTTCATAACTCGGTTTCTAAGTATTTTGGTGCATATTCACATTCAATTTTATTGTGTGACCAATATCATATTTTCTACCATAGTGAAAACAGAAGGTAGATTTCTAATTCTAAACTAATAGCTTAAATTCTAGAGAAGGAGGAACCAAAAATAAAATCTAATAAGATCTAATAGAATCTAATAATCTATGACGAAATAATCATGATAACCGAAAACTTATGAAATAAATACTTAGTATTGACGCCAGTACATCAAGCTATTTAGCACATTTAGCGATATTGTTGAAAACTATTAACGAAATTTTACGGATTGCAGTAGATTGAAGCACTGTTGTCATGCATGCATCTACTATTAAATCTTTATTTGCAACTTATAACCATAACGAAGTGGGATGAGTGTTGATTACATTTTAACCGTTTTTTAAAGAAAGAAAGAAAGAAGAAGAATAATATCCATTTAATTAATTGATGAATTATTTATTTATCCAATACACCATTGTATTGGATATTGTGGAATTTATAGCTATTTCTTACCTACTTTTAGGTTTACCAACAGTAATAACTTTCTATCTAGCGTTGTACTTAGAGTCATCTGATTATAACTATCTACTCAAATCATAGCTCCCTGTTCACGACCTCAATTGACATGTTTTGCGGTGCCTCTTACGTCAAAAGACACGCGTGTACGTCACTAGTATTCTACGCGTGAATATTGTTTAAATAACTCGAAGCTTGTTCAAATTAAGCAATAACATCTTCTGTTTTCTCACTTCAGTGAATTTCCCAACACTCACACTCGTAGCAAATCTCCCCGAAAAACCAAGCAACCGAACCTTTACCGAACTTTAATTTACAAAGCCTTCACTGTAATCAACTTCCATTCCCAAAAAAACCCAAAAAGCAAGAGAACAAACAAGAACTGAGCGAGAGACCTGGTAGACCGTCGCTCCCATTACCATAGCTGTTTATAAAGTTCGCGAGGTACAGGTCCAGTTCTCTAACGGAGACATTGATGTGGTAGGGGTTCACGCACAAGCCTGGCTGGGTGCATTCTGGGTGCTTCTCCAGACGCTCGCCGTCTGTACTCTCCAGGGGGATCGCTTTGAAAAGGATCACCATTACCAAGTCTAGGCGCCATACCTGGAACGAAATAAGTAGGAAAACTTAATAAAACATCATAAAAACTAATACAAGGACAAAGACAGTTATTTTCTACGTGCTCACTAACAAAATCAAATTATGAGATTGAAATTGAAAAAGGGGAAATTAACAACCGAATTCAAAAATATATTAATTATAAAATATGATGTTTTTTAATTCGGTTATTTTTTTTAGTTTTTTTATTCTTTCATTTTTAGTTGTATCATATGCAAATATTTACTACGCATTTAACATTCAACCAAGAACCCTAACCCTTATCCTTCAAGATTCCCTTATTATTGCCTTAGTATTGCTTAAACTCCTAGCCGTTGAGGAGTAGTACCTTCCATCATAAGCTCATCATTATGAAGTGATGACTGCTAGATGCGAATACTTGAACAGCGCCAGAAAAAGCATGAAACACGTAAGACGTGCCTATTGAATTAGAGGTTTGCCCTCGATTTCTCTGGGATCCCATCACCAGGTCCTGGTTTCCATATCATGCCACCCTTGAAATATCTCCTTTCCAATATAGAAAAGAATCATTAAAATTGGTTCATAACCGACGAAGTGTTATTTTTGACATGACTTTTGCTAGATTGATTCAGTTGTTTGCCATCGACTTCTGAAACTTCACCTTCATTTTCGTGTCTATGATTCCCATCGTCATCATTATCAGCCTACAATGTTCCGACAGCAGGGACTCAGGCCTACTCTCTAGGAGAGGGATGGGCTATAATCCACCACGCAGGCCCAGTGCGGGTTGGTAGATGTCACATATCTTCGAATTTTTTGATTCTAAGACATGCCGGTTTAACCATGATGTTTTCCTTCACCGTTTTGAAAGCAGTGGTTCTGAGTTAAATTACACAAAGTAATGCGCCTACCTGGATACGAACCCACGACCTAGGTACTGTTCGTAAGTCGGGGCCGACACCACTGGGCTTTTTCAAATGAGACTTGATTCCCATAGTACAATTTTATCAAATTAGTTTCGGCTAGAACTCAGTTACATTGGCAGTGTCGATAGTGGCTTCGGACAGGGCCTGCAGTCTCGACAAAGATAGCGATCGCTTTACGACAAAATTCGGTCGCAAAGCTATAACGATGCGGATTTAAGGTTGACGTGAGCCGGACGCGACCCGCCGGTATTAGCTACCAACTTAAATCCGCATCGTTATAGCTTTGCGACCGAATTTTGTCGTAAAGCGATCGCTATCTTTGTAGAGACTGCAGGCCCAGGTCTCTTAAAGTATAGGTGGAGTTGCACAAAGAGCAAGTCACAAGGTGGTGGCTACAAACGACAGTCAGGACCAACGGCTTAACGTGTTTTCCAAGGCACAGAGGAAACTTGGTATGTAATGGGTGGTCACCCATCCACAGACCAACCTAGGCAAACGCGACTTAACCTGTAGATCGTCCAGAAAGCTTCTACGAGTATTATTTACCAAGGAGCTACAACTCCTCTACTTAACCTTACTTTTATATGAAAAAAAACAAGACTCACTTTATCAGCCTGCCTTAAGCAGTCTATTCTCCTCATCTTGCCCTTCTGGTCTGGATTGGAGAGCACGCACACCGCCGGCCTCTTGCCCGTGATGCTGAGCACGAAGTCTTCCCGACAGTCTTGCGTTATATCTTTCCGTAGCTTCCCCAGCAACCGCGACGCCCATTTTTGTTTTACTTCTGCTTTTTCGTTCTGGAATTAGTTGATGAGAGGATTAATCTGGAGTTTTATATTTTATTTTGATGTTTTATAACTATTCTTAATATCTTTTCTTTTTACTATGTGGTTATTCAATTGTTTTAGGAGTTTAGGTACTCGAAGGCACGAGACGCGAAAAGAAATGCAACACATCTCTCAACAATCACCAACAGAAGGTCGTTAGTCACTTTTCTCGTCTATGTTTAGTTTTGGTAATAGGGAGAGGAGATGTCTCGCACAGCGAAGAGGAGAACAGTCGTTAGTGGCGTGTGGAGAGCGGCGTTCGGTACCTCGCCGTGAGTAACCTGCACATACATCTCTGCTCCGGCATAGCCAATACGTCTCTCTTCTCCTGTCCGCTTCGCAAATCTCCGCTTTGGTGAAGTCCGAAGAGTGGTTTTGTTATGTGTTGTTTCAGGTTTTTATTTATCATTGCAAAGTTTGTCATCATCAATGGCGATGAAGACAAATATAACTCGAGTTATTTTGTTCAAATAAGTATAATGGTGGTTTTTCCGAGATATTGGCTCCATAAATCCCTGACTTTAATTAGGAAGTGAAAATTACTCTTTTGAAATCAATCAATAATAGTAAGCAGTATTTTTTTGTCACTGTATATTAAGAAACACGCTTTAATGGACTGGCTATCAACTATGTGAGGGTTTTTTTATTGTAAAAGTCAATTTTAAGGGGCGGTCTCAACACCTGCATGGAACAAATATTTGTAGGGCCTACAAACATTTGGTCGGGCCGGTGGTGCATATTTTATTTTAAATTTTTGTAAGTGTCACTGCTTTAATTGCTATAAATAATCCAATGGCAACTTACAACCCAAAAGCAGCTAGGAACATCAAGTCAAAACGATTAAACGAACAAAATTACAAATACACAAAAAAGTGTACCACATACCCACGTATCCACATATATTCAGTATGTCTATTGGAAGGACTGTCTCCTATCGCTAGTTCGATTACCACATCGAAAGCAATAGCTGTCAGCCCAGAAGATATTGGTTTAGCTGTTCGTACGTGGAATCTGAGTACCAGGGTATAAGTAGAAGCTGAGAAACATGAAAACACTTTTAAAATTAGTATTATATTTACCTGTAATTCATATTTTGTATGCCGCTCCTCCTCGAGACTCATCCGTTTTTCGTGTTTCTTATAATATTTCCGTTTGGCCGCTTGTAAATTGAACCAAGTATACGAAAAGGACTTTACAAATGGCATCAGGGCCTCTATGAACGGATGGAACTCGTCCTGTGAACAAGGAGAACATTCAAAACAGGTATTAACTTGGTAGATTCAATTTTCTTAATTGGCGCCCACCGTGGGACACCACCGCCTAACCCCAGTCTACTGATCCAAAAACCCCCGTTAACTTTCAAAAATAATAAATTCATCAGTTTCGACAACCCAAACTTCGAAATAAACGATTTTCCTCATATCTTTGTATAAGATACGATTATTTAAGCACTGAATGCTTTTACAAATAAGATTTCCAGGGTTTATACTATCCAGACTGATGACTCTGAGCTTCGTTCACATAAATTTAACTTTTTAAATAAACGAAAACATTGAGAATGTTTTGGCATCTATAAATAAACTGACAAGTAAGTTTTCATATCTATTCGTTGCGTTATATACGACTATTAAGAGAAAGATAAAGATCTTCCGAATGGACATCGAAGAATAGAAGTAGCAAGGCAAAAATAAATTACATAAAAGTAGACTTCTAGACATAGCTTTGTAAATCTCAGTTAATTTATTAAGGTAAGTGTTAATGAAGTGATTCTTCGCAGCTGGATACCAATTTCTTCGAAAATTAAGAATTCAAAGACTTAACCCAAACAAATCCTTGGAATTTAGACAATCGTAGACCAAACATTTCATTTATTTTTATAAAATCGAATTAGCACTCGATTAACATTTCTTTATCAACCCAAATATTTATTTCAAGAAAAGTATTATTTTCTAAAAAGTGCTTGATCGAATAAACAGTCTAGTTTCTCCTCTTATTACTAAAATCTCCCTTAATAATTTATTTTTAAGCTGAGAACTGACAATCCCCCAAAAAGCTCTACCGGCAACATTTCCTAATGTTACTTCTTTATCTTCCACCATATAATCGAATCAATGAAAGAAACTAAATATTGACCCAGTAGTTGTCATCAGACTCTCGATTGATAAGTATGATTGTTGCCTTATTCCCATTTTATTTGGGGCTGGTCTTCGTCTTCCATAATTCTCTACTAGTCGTCATTAGTAATTACCCCCTCTAGCCATTCATCTTTCACACAGACCATCCATCGTTTCTTTGATTTTTCACTAAACTCGCAACCATTGACATTCATGCCAAGTATCCAAAACACCAAAACAAAGAAATCATTATTATGACTGATGGCTCTTTCTCTGAAGGAAGATCCTCCATGTACGATGCGGATCATGTCCAAAACCTTAATCGTTTAGCATTCTCAACCGAAACATCTGTCATACATATCAAAACTCATCTTTCTTATTATTCAACACCAGCAGGCCTAATTGTGTCATGTACAAACAAAAGAAAAAAGAATCTACGTGAGGTACACGCAGAAATTAATATCGTATGCATCGCACATGCGTGAAAAAAATACAGTATTGTAATGCGTTGAATCATATCGGTAATGTATGCAAATATGTTGTGATTTACCACCTACCCGATTCGGTTTCTCGTATCGACTTTTCGTTGCTTTCGTGAAATGATTTTTGAGATTACAGTATTGATTTTTGTTGATATATTCTTTTCTTGACCACATTCTTTGGTTTCGTGTTTGGAATTTAAATCAATCGAAAGGTATTTTGTGACGTTTGGAAGATGTGTGCAGAGATTCAAGATGAGTTTCATATTTTGTTATTCTTTCATCGTTAAGAAGGGAAATATGTGTGCCTGTCCTGAATCTACTCATAAAGATTCATCACATAACGCTGATTATCCTATATATTGGCCCATTCAATTAATCCAGCTTCTTAAGAAAGACGTAGGACAAAATATCAAAGGCCCACGATCAGAACTAAAAGATCAAGGGTCAAAGCGATAGTATTATAGGTCGTGACAGGAATAATAAATGTATTCGGACACCCGTATGCTCTAAAAGTTTGTGAAGAGACGTGGAATGAATGAAAACTAGTCTCACTAGTGAAATGTCAACGAGGAACCCTTGAAGTGTTGATCTATCACAATTTGAACTGAAATAGCTATCGATAGTGGAGAACCCGAAAAGGTTAAAGTAAATGTTACAATAACAGGTTTTGGAAAGTCGACAATCTTACAGTCAGAGAGCACGAAATAATGCTGATAAAATTCATAAGAAACAATCAAGTCTGAGTAACTACTGAAAGTCAAAAAACAAATGAAAAATATTTAAGGAAAAATAACCATATTACAGCACCCGGAAGCTGTCTGAAACTAATTACAATGCTTTTGCTGGAAATGTAATATATTTAGTCTATACGATGCCATTTAGTACTCCCGTAGCAATTATGTTCGAAAAAAGCTGTGCAGAAAATATCCAGACAATTAGATTAATTTCTCCTGAGTCATCAAGCGAACATTGAACTGTAATAATAGGTAATAAAACTCTATAAAACTAGCAATAAGTACATTATTACTGTTACTTACGAATATGGAAAGTATAATAATATTATATTAGAGTATTTGACGTCACTGAAACGAGACCATTGTGAAAACTATAGCAGACAAGGGTAACGGCCCCATGTTGAGGCATTGTATAGTGTACACGCCTACTTCCCATTGTCGTATAGTTGCCTAGCAAATCTATATAGCCTCTGGTTGTTACTAAGTACCTAATATTACTATTGTCTAGCGTTTTGTCAACTATGTTGGGATCGCCTTCCAGTCTACCAGGATGCATCTTTAATTCTTCAGTATTTTACATGGAGTCGGTTTCAAATGTATGTGGTTCTTTCTTCAAAAGACCATCTTAGACAACTTGTTGAGATTATATCTGGAGCTTAAAAGATACTGTGTCTTCTGGGTTGCTTTCCTCTGTTTCTTCTCAGAGTATACACACAGTGGTGCGAAACAGGCACATCTAGTTTAAAAAAAATACGTGTATAAGTTTTTGTATAAACCTATTTGCAAAATAAAGATCATTAATCATTATCATTTATAGAGAACGAAAGATTATAGATATTAAAAGATTAGAAGCAATGATACTCTAGTGCTGTGACCGTTGTAATGCCAAGTTATAGGGCGCGAGTTCAAACGTCTGATTTTTCGGATTCACATGCATATTGTATAATGATCGGCTTCGGTTAAGGAAAACGTCTTGAGGAAACCACCATGCAAAGCACATCAGTTTAGGCACTATAACCAGATGACAAAAGAAGAAGATTAATCGATTTTTTGACGAATAATTTCCAAATCATTTTGAACTCGCGTTCAGAATGATGTAGGTACTAAATACGTCGTGGCAACCATTTTTCCGTCGATGTTCTTCCCAACTTGTACATAATATTTCATTCAATAATAACCTGCTAGACTTAATATATTAACCTTCTCCTCTCGAGACGATATAATACTACATCTGTAGATACGGCTAAAAGCGTCTGTCAGTAAATATAGAATGAGAATTAGCAATGGTACATAAATAGCGCAGGTAGCTAGCTCATTGCCTGTCAACAGCCAAAAGGAGAACTTCAAATGACAACTCCGGAAAATTGTAACGTTAGATAATTTGCTAGCTACAGATTAGACTATGGTTGAGATAATAAATAACAATAAGTTTATTAGATGCTTGCAGTGTATGATAGTTAGACGGATCTAGACAGACAATAGCGTCTGCTTTTAGATCATGTTTGGGAACAACAATATTTGAACAATATCAGATTGACATTTTCGGTTTTCACAAATAACCCTAGGCAAAGGGACCAGTTTGGCGAGAATTCAACAACGTCATCAACTGCCTAGTCTAATTCCCAACTATGTTGGGATTGACTTCCAGTGTCACCTGGTGCAGCTGAATACTTTTATTTTACTTTGAGCAACCGATTACTGGGTAATACGATATCCCTTGGTAAGAGGGCACCACAGCTGTTATAACTTAGCCTTGAGCTCCTATAGAATTAGAAAATGTATTGAACACTAATACCTCCATCTCTCTATCTATCTTTATCCCAATTTGGTTGGGGACGGCATCATGCGTTCTTTCTTCAAACTTATCTATTACTCGCCATTTCAGCAGTAACCATCCTTCTTCCCATATCATAGTTCACACAGTCCATCTATCGTTTCTTTGGTCTTCCTTTCTTAATAGCCATCTACAGTCATACTCAAAATTTTCCTCATTCCTTTGCATCACATGTCCATATCACGATAACTGCACCAATATATGCTACGAAAAAGTTTGTAAGCGATTTTTGCTTGTCAAAACCAGCAAACCAGCTTGCTGCATTCGCTGAACATTGCAAAAGTTTCAATTACGCAAATATTTTAGAAGTTATCTGAACCGACATTTTTCTTATTTACAACACTCTTCTAAACTGTCGGTATCATTGGTGTAGAGGTCGTAAGCGCGACTGCTGACCATAAAGTCCTGGGTCCGATACCCAGCTCAAGTAAAGTGTTACAGAGCTTTTTTTAAAATCATCAAATAAGCCCTCCCACTCTTGGGCAGAGCGAACGGGAGTGTCAGACTTCTACTGACTAAAAACCACCCATGTTCCTTCTTAGCCCTATATGTCGAGGCCGCGGTAACTTGTGAACAACCCGCAGCCCCGACGGGCGTTGGCCCTTTCGGGCCCCTCCCATGTTGCTGACATCTCTTCAAGGCGCGTGTGGTACGCTAACGCGCCGACCATTAGTTACACCTTTGACTATCCTTATAATACGGAGACTACAGGTATAATTTTATGTTGTCTTTTAAACTGATTTGTACTAAAACCACCTCTTACAGCATTTTTTTTAATGGTGTGACCATCGGACTGACAAATCATAGGTCTCGAGTTCGAACCTGAGACACGCACCTTTCTGATTCCTATTGTTAAATTATATAAAACAAGCGGACGTCACGCGGTTTCACTTCCTGCTGAATTCAAGTGCAGTTTCCGTTCCTGTAAGAATACAGGGATAAAAATGTTACCCGGGATGTCACCCGGGGATAGTAAAGCTTCCCAACACTGAAAGAATTTTACAAATCGGTCCAGGAGTTTTTAAGTTTATTCATTGCAAACATACACACACAAAAATACAAATCTTTCCTCTTTATAATATAAGTGTAGATATAGATATCGTGTGGAAACCTGGGAAATATTTCTCAAGCCAAGTCAGAAGTCCATGGCTGGTATAAAAACTCGGACATCCAGTTAGGCACTAACCAAAAGACAAATAAGAACAAGCAATGCATGAAATATAGTCATTTGTTTACATTGCCCAACAATAGAGTAGCCACTAATCATCTTCATGACACATGGTCATAGTAAAATTTTCCATCATGTAGCAGTAGAAAAGGACAAGCCCATCCTCAGTCACGGAATCAATAAATTACTCGTCGATTTCAGACTTTATTGTATTATTATCGCAGGAATTCGTATCGATAGTAAGGTCTGTGTCCCACTTCGAATCGAATACAACAATACTTTATTGGAGAACGTGAATAGAAAATCTAAGTTTAACAAATGGTCAGCGGTTGAGTCAAGCTTAGGATGAATTTCTATTAAAGAAGAAATATTACAAATACTTTGCGTGTTTTATAATCGTCTTTTTGAGGATAATGAGATTAGATTATAAGTAAGACATTATAAGACTTTCAAGTTTTTGATAACTATCCATTGGCCGTGGCTATGTCAATTCCAATTAATATTAATTTTATTGTTTGGTTTAATTCGTAATTGACGTAATAAATGTTCAATAAAATAAGTTTATGTTAATGTACTGATGTTAATCTAAATAGTTTTGTGTTTTACAAAATTTCATTAGCCGGCCAAACTAAAGTTAAATAAATAAATAGAATACAAGAAACAAAGTAAACTCTCTTAAGAACTCTACAAGACAACGTCAAAATCTCTAAGAAATAAACCCATAAAATCAAAGTACACAACACTCATTCATACAGTTTACAACTCAATCAAATTCCCACACACCTTCCTAAATCGAAAATACACGAAAAAAAATCTAAACTACCAATGATTGATTCGCCCAAACAAAGCGGTCGACTTCCGCGGGCATAAACAAAAAGGTCTAGTCAAAACATTGACTTGGCTGCCACCACAGACAAGTTGGTTGCCAGTGCCAGGCCTGGTGTGCCCCTTTGGCAGGATCCATGGCCACACGTGGTTGGAATCCCCTTGTTATAAAATTATCAGTTTTATCATGCCAAATGTGAGAGTCAATAGCCTCAGCGAAATTTTCGGCTTGGATCATTCTTTGAGTTTGTTTTCAAGTTCACTTTTGGCTGTTAATATATTCTTATATGTGGTTGTGGTTAAAGATGTGCGTTCTTTAGTATTGTTTACTTAACTTTGAGCTTTAAATAGGATACCTTTAGTGACTTTCAAAGCACAGGTGTATCAGAGAATCTCATCCAATCTAAAATTGGTTCAGTCTATCAATTTAATGTTTATTCCAAACTCATAAAATTACTTCTAACTTTTCATCGCTCAGTATACCCAACGAAATGAACAAACATGCTCATAATAACATTAAAAAGCTCCACATTACCGCATTATCCAAAACAAACAGCCACCATATTGGAAACACGGCCAAAATGCGCGCGAAATAAAAATATAAAAATGGTGCTCGTAAAACTATCACAATACGCCAGCGATAAGGTGCAAATATTTGGCAAATATAAGAACAACAAATGCTGAATAGTAACATTGTTGGCAAAGGTTCGCTCATAGTGGATTCTCGGTACGAGCCGGCTCTGCTACTATGATGATATCATACACGGGAATCGCGATATTCATGTTATTATACTTTTAGACGAGGCGCACATTGATGATAAAATCGACCGCTTGTAGATAACCCTCGGCTAACGTATTGCAATCTGGAACACGAATACGAAGTCAAACGACTGCAGAATCAAACGATCCTGCGATTATTTTGTCGTGAACAGATTAACTATGAAACACTTCTCATGTTTTACTGTCTCTGTGACCAACACCCAAAACATTTCGCTTTTCAACGTTGGCAATGCAACTACCCTAAAATAATTCTCAGTAACGACAGCATTAATGTCAAACCATTGCGAACTGATTATAAGGCCGGTGCGGTAATAATAAAACGCCTTATCAAATGAACGAACTATTAGGACAACATCCAACGAGCCATGCCAAAACACTGGAGTGCGTTCACCCAGGTTTTGGCGGCAAATCAGGAGCTGACGTTTACTTCATTATAATTTTTTTTCTCTTTATTTCGTGCGTACAATTTATTTTATAGACATTGGCGCTGGTTCATTGGGGATGCCCGGATGGACTTGGCCGTGGCACCGGTTGGCGTACCTAACTGGGTCGACGACGTCACACAGGAGAACTGGCCAAAATCACGGCACACGCGGAAAGACGCCGTGAAAAAAAGCATTCGGCCGCCATCTTGCCACGCGCGGTTTTGGCGCGCAACAAGTAATGCGTACGAACGCGCTTATCGCTCGCAGCACGTAAATTTACAATAAATCCTATTGTAAGTGGAATGCAAAATGTTTGTACGATTACATGTATTTAGGTACTTAAACGGTATGCATTCGAAATATGTTGAAAAGCTTCTTAGAAACAAGTGTGCAAGTGCACCTGGGTTGTTGCATATATTAGTATGTTAAACTTGGTTGCGGCGGTTTAGAGAGCTGCTAATGAGCAATCAAATACATCGATATGCACATGTCGGACGGCTTAATCTGCTTTAGCGAGGGAAAATTGTTATGCAAGCTTTCGTTTTCTGAAAACGAGGGTACATGTTAACATACTCTTGTGTTTATTATTCACAAGGTCTTATCTCAGTTTTGCATTGTTTCAACATGCAGTTACCTAACACTGCAGAAAGCTTGAGGTCCTGGTTTCCAACGTACACAATTATCTAGATGATACAAAAGGCACCAAGTCATAAAGATATACTTTTACAGAATCTTTACTCCTGCTCCTCTTTTAGACAACAACAAAAATATCTATTAGTTCAATTTTCTGCGATATTTTAGGGAAGTATGCAATATGTTCAACCTATAACTTATATGTGTGGTGTTACTGTTAGTATAAGTTGGTTATAAATAAATAAATAAATACATAAAATAAAAAAGTTTAGAGTAAAGATTGAAACGTTTTCAAAGATCGGTAAAGTAAGTAGTGTGAGACACAACCCAATCTAAGTCCTGAATCAATCTAGGCTTCTAACGTAGATTGATCCAGGACCTAGATTACAATATCATCTACATATAAATTACTATGGCCTTTTTCTAAATAGATTTTACTGGTTACTCAATAGAACAAGCATCTTTTCCTTTTAATATAATAATAATACTTTGAGGTAGGCGTTATAATAACTAGTCCCATGGCTATTTATAAGCGCAAGACAAATATTTTGTTATTTTACCACCACTAACCTTAAGAAGATAGTGGTATTTGTCTAATTTATAAATATCTCATTACAGACAATTTTATGTGCAAAAAAATTAAATGGCATTCTTTTACTAGGGTAGTTAACTGACTAAAAAAAATATGATTCTATTTAGTCCGTCTGTTAGATTATCGAAAAATATTGAATACGTGTTTTTTAGTTTATCAAATCAATAAAAATTTACGACAATAAAACAAAGATCGTCTTCATTTATTTTTTACGTGAAAAAAGAAAAAATATGTGTCCAATACTTTTGGAAATCTATCTGATGGACTTATTAGATTTTTTTAGTCAACTGCTCTATTGTTGCTAAGTGTTGGCAAACACGGACGTAAAACATTTGTAGAAGTCGAACTCAAACATTTTTAGACAAATAACAAAAAACTATATTATAAAAAAAACCCACAACCCGGACTATAATCGCAAAATAAAACCTTCAAATTCTTGCCCAATGAAAAGAGTCTAATCAAAAATAGAGTAGGTAGATATAATGCACCAAAACGATCAGGAACGAGTTTTTCATGGCACACGTGGCTTATTTTACGACCATGCTCGTAAACTTACTATGGTGTCAAGAAAATACAATAATTTCGTAACGTGATAGTTAAAGACGTTAAAAAAAGCTCAGAGAATTTAGTTTGAGGTGGTGAGCGGGTTTTATCAGATTCGCATTCGAATAAAATTGGTGTCTGAGATATGTAGACTAGATGTTATAAAATAAATAGAAAAAGAGTTAGTATTATTCGGATGTCGTAATAAACGTAAGATACCCACTAAAACATTTCGAGCCTTGAATCTGTACACCTAGGCCATATTTTCTTATATAACCTTGGTTTAGATAATAAGATAGCGCGAAATGGTTAGCCCATTACTGAAGAATGCAATATCCCAATGGGCACATACCTTTAAACATATAGATTCGTTACCAACATAGGTGCAGACAGAGTAGGTATTTATACCGAACAACTTGAAGAATAGTAACAGCTGAGCAGTTGCGCACAAATAGAAAATAGTTTCAAGAACTAAAGTTGTGGTGTGTGTAGCAGCGGGGTAAGGGAAAAACGCTTCCTCTTTTGAACAATATTATAGGAACGGCAAAATAGAAGAAGTTAATAATTATTAAGGAATAAAGAATCGAATTAGAAAAATAATACACTACACCGTCAACTCAATAGCATTCCGACCCGAAATTAAAGACAATCAAAAAAGGTTTAATATTGAAATCTTTTCCAACAAAATCTTAAATGTTCTTGGTATACTAAAAGAGTTATTAGTATTCAGCGATGAAATCCCGTTTAAAGTTTTGGTCCTATTCACCCTCGCATCCCTTTTTCAGTAACCATTCACCCATTTTACGGTTACACAAAACACTTCAGAAGTAGAGGATCTCAGTACCTCAACGGTAAACCATGATTCGGCCTTATACCCGCTGTGATTAAGACTGCACCTCATGTGCAATCCAGCGACCTTCTTGGGCAGAACTTACATCAAGTTGTTTCGTTCAAAGTTCGTACGACGCGAACGTTTGTGTTTTTTACCGCAGCTGTGGTATGTACTAAATGTCGTAAAAGTAGGTTGGGTAGAAATATAGGTCGTGAGGAATTAAGTGATACAGTTCATAGATGTAGATGCAAGTCTCTGTTTAATATAGTGCAGATAAAAAAAGTAAGACCTCATAGTAACATTACCTAGGCTTTGACAAATAATGCCAGTGATAAGTAGAAGTATGTTGACGCTAATTAATAATCCTCTACGAATTTGAAAAACACTCAGATGCTTTTTGAACATTGCAATAGGAAAAGCAAAATGAAACTCCATCAGTTATAATTATCGAAGAGGAGACTGCTGCTTCTCTTTGATAATTATAACTGACTACTACTACTCCGTACTCCTTCAACTGTTAAGGAGTTGAAAATGGGTGCAATTGGCATCAAAAGAATGCTTTTGACAAATGCGTAAGTTCGCTACACTATTCCCAACTCACTGCAACTCCAATGCGCTAAAATAAACAATGGTGACCACCAGAAAAGCGCCGAGACACTGAAGTACACACAGATAATAAATGAGTATGTTAATAAAAGACCTAGATCAATGTACTTAGTTAAGTAATGTGGTCACTGAGGGCGGCACAATCAATCAAAGGCTACCGCTCCGCTGATGCAAATGCAAAACACAACCCCTTTGATGACAGGTGCATAAGATCTACTCTCACATAATCTACATGAAGCCAACGAAATCTATTGGCAGATTCGCATATCGATTTCACTATTCAGTGGGAACTTGGGCTGCATACCCAAGGTACGAGTAATTGTGGATAATCGTGCATGCTCCCGGATACGCCGTTGAATGCAGGCTGCGACAGTCATGTACTAATAAATACGCTTACTGGGAGGAATTCTAATAAAGGTGATGCGTTTTAATGTGCTGTTCGCGGGTTTTCCTACGCACGTCTTGTGAGTTTATGTAACACGCGTTTGGACGGTTGCTATGATAGATATCTCTAGATCTATCTAGATGGGTATCACAGGGATATCTATATAGTACACTACTAGCTCTTTGCCCATGAATTTCATAACCCGTGGGAATTTCGAAAAATCTGCATTTTTTATTACTTTATCTTTTTTTCTTCGAGAGGCCACCTCCACCCTTTCATAGGTCAGTCAGTGAACCAGGACTTTTTTTTTAATATGACATTGATTGCTGTATTTGTTGTGCTACCCCGTAGAGGCCATTAAGGATATCGGGCGAACCTTAGTTACCAACTTATTAAAGAGACCACCAGTACAAGAAGATGAATTGTCCAATGGAAGAGGAAAATCAATTTTAGTCCTCAAAATTCCTTACAGCCAAACAAAATTAATTAAAATAATCGTACAGAAAGGATAGAGGGCCACCATAAGATGATGTAATGAACGTCTTCTATCGTATCAGTATTAACTGGATGAGAACAGATTTGAGTTTAAATGTACATAGATGACTATAGGGTACAATGTTTTTTTTTTTTCATAAAAAAACATTGTCCCCACACTAGGAATCTCTCCTGTATCGTAGGGGCGTTCACAAACATTTAAATTCACATACACAAATACCCAGACCCGGAACAACTTTCTGTAGGCCATACAAATATTTGTTCCGTGCGGGGATCGTACCCGCGACACACAGCGCAGCAGTCCAATCGCTCAGCCACTGCGCCAACCGTGTCGTCTAAAGGTAACTAGAAAGATGGTAACTACAGGGTGTTTGGAAGGGAGCTGTACATACGCCTAGGGTAGAAACTAGGGATAGTCTGCTACCTACCCCCGCCCATTATATTGACCTTGGCCTCAAGGTTTTTTTTTAATTTATTATTATTTTTTTGACTAAAACTACCTGTAGCTCAAAATCTATCCATGGGACCGGTCGGCTAATGGTCTTGTTTTAATCGTTAGAGTCTTAGGGTCCTGCAAAAAATTATTTTACACCAGAAAATTGTGGAGAAGAAAAGTTATGGGGCCTGAAGTACCGTAGTAAGGTAAAGAAATAATTTTAAATTAAAAAAAAACCTTGAGGCCAAGGTCAATATAATGGGCGGGGGTAGGTAGCAGACTATCCCTAGTTTCTACCCTAGGCGTATGTACAGCTCCCTTCCAAACACCCTGTATATCGATGACGACTTTAAGAAAATATGGAAAAAGAAGTTATGCTGCGCCGAGCAGTAATTCTACTACTAGATTGGCTAGTAAGCTGCTGTTGATTGGCCAGACTTGAATTTGGATAAGTACGCTCATACTGTGGAAAAAGACGCTTTCATCCTTTCTCCTATTGAAAATTAACTTTGCTGTGCCCGACAGGGTCCATAATCAACACTAATATTATAAAGAGGAAAGGTTTGCTTGCTTGTTTGTTTGTAACGAATAGGCTCCGAAACTACTGGAGCGATTTGAAAAATTCTTTCACTGTTCGGAAGCTACTATCTCCGGGTGACATAGGCTACTTTATATCCCTTTATTACCACGAAAACGGGAACTACGCGGGTAAAACCGCGTGACGTCTGCTAATTGATTATATGTTTTAATATACCAACTGTCACATGTACACATTATGGAATGCAGTATTGAGTAAAGTCTAACCAGTCAATAACCAAGTAGATTTCACAACATAACCTTGCAATGATTTTTAAGTCCCATGTCATAGGGGGCGATCCTATTTCCATCTACCAGACACAAATCCTGACTCCGTGGTTGCTACTGAGAAAATCTTAATGGAAATACCTAATAACACTTTGCCCGGCCCGAAATTCGAACCCAGAAACTCATGTGCAGTACTCACGCTGGCAACCACTAAACCTATGAGGCAGTCTACTAGATTTAACAGCTGCATAAACAATGCAATTTCACGCTAACCCAACTAACCGAAATTCGCCTATTAATTTATTTATAGGCCATACATAATATAGTTCCCAATGTGAGAATCAAAACCACGACCCCGCTAACCAAGGCTGAACCGCTACTGCAGCAAAACAGACAAACAAAAAATCTTATTAAGAAATAATACAGAAGTAGGAAGGTCCACAAATCATTTAAAAACTTTTCCGTACTGCAGTGATACAGAAAATTGCATGGGACTCCACAATCAAGGCACTATACAAACTTTCTGATTTATCTTTGAAACCAATTGTGTAACCTAACCAGTTTGAGAAGCTAATATTTTGCTTGGCATCCTCTCAAACGATCGCCTTCTCAAATCGCCAAGGTTATGCTAATACTTTTAAAGTATCGCGAAATGGCTTTATTGCTATGTTAATAGGTGCTATATTTTATTTGTAAGGCTTTTTAAATTTCCAGTAGTAAAAATAGAGCTGTAAAACTTTTTTTATATCCGGTTGTCATTGAAACATATCCTTTTTATGGTTGTGCCCCTAAAAATATTTGCACGTTTTATGTCTATCCGCCCCACAAGTATTTTCCGAGATTTATGTAACGTTGGAATTGACTTAAACTAACACATCTAGAGATAATGACAATCACAATTTCTGAAAGTCGGTTAGTTCGCATAGCTAGTCACAATCCCTCGACGTAGCTAAATGTCTAACTACGCGAAACGTCTAATGAGCAGTAAGTCTACTTAGCAAAATGTCCGTGTAGCAAAACGTCCAACTATCAGATGGTCTGTAAAGCAGAACATCTATTTATGAAGGACAAAAGTTCCAGGTAACATTTCCAGAGTAACCAAACGTCCTACTTTTAAAGCTTCCAGCCAGTCCGGGCTGCTGCCAGATCCTCGAATTGGAAGCAGGTAAATACCAGTATTTACATAGAGCGACTGCCTATCTGATCTCTACAGTATGAACTCAAAGTTATTATAAACGGTCTAGCTACTGTTGTGTGCATTACGTATATTCTATTGTTTGTATTTATTTTAGTTTATTATTTGGATCCCTTTTTAAAATCTCTTCTGCTAATCTCGCAATCAAAATGAGGTTTGCTGTAAGACTAGCCAATTCTGGGCTAAGCTTACGATTGACATCATCTACATAATTATATTATTGCATTTTGAATGTCTGTTTTATTTTGTGTTCAATTAAGAGTAAGTATACTGAAACCTGCATTATATTCTTTAGACTACCATCATCATCTTTCTGCCCCCGTTGTGTCATGTAACTTGGGGTCTCCTAACAAGTTTTTTCTTCAGCCTTAATTTGTTATTTAAAAATAATATCATTCCTCTCCATCTTTTTCTTCATCTACTATCTAGCTAATTGTAACTAGCACCCACCAGAAACAACAAAACATCGATTAAAACCCGACATATCTTGCTCACACATTGTGCACACAGTATTGCCCGCACACAAATACTCCAAGGTTCTATCCATCCTAAATTAAACGACACGTGAGTTTAGCCCTATTTTATAGCCTAGAAATGCGTTGCGAGCGTCTAGTGGACTATTTAATGTCAGTAACCTCGATATGTCTAATAAAAACCCTGATATTTCTAATAAAAAGTTTTGTTTTGAACTTAAATTGGGTTAAAATCAATGGCCAAAATTTTTAAAAATAGAAGGCTTGTATTGACGGGAAAATCGAATTACAAAAAGCTTGTCTATACATTTTTAAGTCTGGCCATATACTCGTACAAAGCTTTTGTAACAACAATATTATTAGAGACCTTTGCTGGCAAGTTGGTATTTTGTAATGTTATTGAAACCTCAGTGATTAATTGGATAGGCTAATTAAATATGCTAATTCCAATCGAGTTGGGAGCAGGCTAAGCACATTATGAATTAATTACGAAACTGTTTAGTAATTAAGAGTCAATCTTATACAATATAGATCAGCAGACATAAAGGCACCACAGTAATTTTATTAATTTTCCAGGATCATCTTTAATACGACAAGCTGTAGGCCAAAATTCGGCTTCACGTTGTGAAGCCCTGACACAGTCAGAAGGCGACGCTGTAGACCAGACTCTATGCAGTAGAACTAGCTAGAAAGAACTAACGACCAGTGGTCTTTTTAGGCCCTGGATTAAAAGATTTTGAGGCCATGGGGGACGGCTTTTGCCCAAGTTGGATGACACAGGCTAATAGTAAAGAAAGTGGCTCAGTTTTGAGCTCGCACAATTAAAATTGACATCGACACGCTAAGAAAATCGGTAACAGTAATCTTTTCTTAATATGCCTTTATGCATCCCTACGCATAAGCTTAAGGAAATTCAAGATACTTTAGAAGTGCACATATGTCTCAATTCCGTACGCCCTCTGAATCAAAGATCTAGTACGGCGCCTTTTGAGAGATCGTAGTGGCGCCTATAAAGTTGGATCCAGTGCTGCATATACCAAGAAATTAGATTTAATGTACTTCCTAAATGCGTCAGACTTAAGGAGCTTAGACTTCGATAATCTTCTCAGTAAAAGTCAAGAAGCGAACCAAAAAGGTAAAAAAAATTTCAACAGCCAACTGCCAAGTAATATTTGACTTTAGCCTCTACATGGTGTCATAATCATTATTTTGCACTTATCCCTTTTTTACCCGACTGCGGCGAAGCCCAAAAGGAGGGTTAAGTGTTTGGCGTGTATGTTTGTCCGTTTCTTTGTTC
The DNA here is from genome assembly GCA_932274075.1 of Diarsia rubi. Lineage (NCBI taxonomy): Eukaryota > Metazoa > Arthropoda > Insecta > Lepidoptera > Noctuidae > Diarsia > Diarsia rubi. Next base: position 1,982,309 of record OW026437.1, on the reverse strand, counting down.
CCTCATAACTCCTAAACGGATGAAGGGATTTGAATAAAATGTATGTTGTTAGATTAGTCTTGATGGCGCAAGTGTCACTGGCTACATTAAAATTAAAAAAGAAAAGAAATTTGCGGACTTTGGGGGCAATATAGCGGATTTAAAAAAAAATTACCATCGAGTAGGGTATCAAAATGAAGGGTTTTAAAAGGACATTACAAAAATTTATGATACCTATATGTTTAAAATAAATTCAAAGTCACAAATCATATAAACAAACACAAAAGTTAAATCATCTGCGAAGAATTTTACGCGACCAACGAAGCAGGCGGGGTTCATTTGAATATTTAATTATGAAATGAAATGAAAGAAATGAAAATAGAATGGACCCCGCCTGCTTCCAAGTTTTGTTTAATTTAAAATGTGCTTGTTTTTTGCTTTTCAGTTTTTTCAGTCGGGTTTTTTAGTTTGTTAACTACTTTTTTTTAACTTTGTTAACTTGCAAAACTGTTTCAATTTCTTTTTTTCATTCACAGTTCGTCTATTATTTCTTTGGTGTTCCTCTACTCTTAATAAACCTACCCACATTCATACCCAAAACATTCTTCACAACATATTGAATACGCCATATCTTTTAAACAGACCCATTACATAGACCAAGGGCACTTACTACCACGAAATGACTCAATAATATCTATGCAAATAACAAAAACTCAATTTCCACATAACAATAACAATATCAACCCACACTGGTAATTCCTAAACTGCCGTTATAACAAAAAACCCAACATACAATCCCTATGACCAATTCTGGACACGTAACACAAGGTAAGCGTAGGCCAATGCACTTGCTTGACAATTATTTGCAAATACGCCGCTTGGATTCTAATCACGGACGACGAAGTTTTTTTTACAATGGAACAGTTGACGTGGCGTATAATAAATATGTTATGTTAATCGTATTGTCAGTTGTCATTGTTGCATAAGGCTGAGGATCGTTCACCCGGGTTCGGTTGTAATTTGGGTCAAATGTGCATGTGCATTAGGAAGGAGGATGTAGCGAATTTTTTTTATTAATGAAAGTTTTAGAGTTTAATGAGATGTTTTGTGATAGATCCTTGAATGTGTGAAGCTTTCGTTTGAAGATATTTTACAGTCTTTAATTAGTGCTTTCGTTTGCCCGTATTCAGTTTGTTTTATTCCCAGTATTTCGTACTTAGCTATCATTATAGAAAAAATATAAGTAGATATAGAGCCATTTCAATTGCTAAAAATGTATCAGATCACTAAATTATACTTTTATAGTGAACAAATGTGATCTCCTTTCAATATTAAGGCAAGCTCGACACTAAACTATAGAGACAAAACAGTCCCAGTCCGAAGCATAAACACTATAAGCCCAAACCAAGATCTGCACATCCCATAACTCGGCAGCAGTCGAACCTTAGACCATAACGACAAGACTACAAGCCTACCCACCCTAAGCCCAGACCCCCTGAAATCCCGGGGTGAAATTACACAAAATTACTACCGACTTGCTGAAATCCCGCTAAGACGCAGCACTGTCTCAAATCCCGCAGATGACGTTTAACTGCGATCGTATGCAAATAGTTCCCGTGTTGTCCCGGGATATGGCGGGATTACAGGCTAGCACGTCACTAATCCAGGCTGGTTGGGTTGTCAGCGGCTTATCGTAAGATATGTAGTAGTGTAGTGCGGTGTTGCGAAGTTATGATTACTGGCACCCAATTTGTGGTTTGTGGGTCCGTGATTTGCAACGGCAGGGGTTGGCGGGTCGCCCGCGTGTATTTCATGGTTGTGCGTTGGAAAAATTGATGGTTATCGAGTGTTTGGATTATTGGTATGAAGTGTTGTGTTTGGTGTATAGATGAACTGTTCTCAAAATGTATTTTGCGCTTCACAATTCACAATATAGTTAAGAACGGAAACTTCATTTATTTGTAAAATGGAAACTGAATTACAAAATTAAGATAAAAACTAGTTGTACGAGTTTATTAATTATAAGCATTGCCCAAAGTAAAGATACAGAAGTTTATGTAATGTTCAAGAATAATTACCTAATGTTTTATTTATAGGTTTAATGAAAGTATGAGTCGACATAAAAAACATCTTAATTGATAGATTCTTAACTGTGTTAAGCTTTTGCTGAAACTTTCCATGGCAATGATGAAAACAATTAACACTTTTACCCAAAAAACTGACCAAGAAAAATAAAAAAGCCTATCAATACTCCATCACTATCACTACTTATGTAAAGGTAACATAACCCACCACAACCCAGGAGCCATATTAAATAGACAAGCCTATTAATTCCTCAATACGGACGAGCAACGAGCCTGTACTGGTATACATTATGATTCCGTACCATAGTGCCATACGGCTAGAGAATAATAAAAGACCTCACAACTTTAGAATAGGGTTTGGCTTGTCTAAATTAAGTTGGGTTAGGTTATGGTGGGGAACAGTCGAAATAGAAGATGTTTCTACTATAATTTTAAAGAAATTAAAGAATTAATATTTTTCATTCTGTATTTTCTTTAAAATATCAGAAAATTAACGTTGTCGAGAAATACTTTAGTGACTAGGCGATAAAGGGAAAAAGCAAAACTTTTTTGGAAAAACCCGCCTTGCAACTTTAAAAACACAAAAAGTTAAAGAAACAAAAACACAAAAAAGTGAAAAATAGACTTCAAAAGAAAAATCTGTTTTGAAGTCTGAAGCTGTTTTTACCCAACTGCGGCGAAGCCCAAAAGGAGAGTTATGTGTTTGGCGTGTATGTATGTATGTATGTACGTTTCTTTGTTCCCTCATAACCCCTAAACGGATGAAGGGATTTGAATAAAATATACGTTGTTAGATTCGTCTTGATGGCGCGAGTGTCACTAGCTACATTAAAATTAAAAAACAAAGTCAAATTGCGGATTCTGAGGGCCAATCGCGAATTTGAAAAAAAAACCATTACCATCGAGTAGGGTATCAAAATGAAGGGTTTTAAAAGAAGATTACAAAAATATATGACACTTATATGTTTAAAATAAATTCAAAGTCACAAATCTAAACACAAAAGTTAAATCATCTGTGAAGAATTTTACGACCATCGAAAGAACAAACACAAAAGAACTAAAAAGTTGGAAAAAAAGTAGTTAAAAAATTAAAAATCCAACTGAAAAAACTGAAAAGCAAAAAACAAGTACATTTTAAATTAAACAAAACTTGGAAGCAGGCGGGGCTCATTTTCCCGTCGGGGCCGCGGGTTGTACACTAGTTATCGCGGCCTTGACTTAGAGGGCTAAGAAGGAACATGGGTGGTTTTTAGTCAGTAGAAGTCTGACACTCCCTTTCGCTCTGCCCAAGAGCGGGAGGGGTTATTCGATGATTTTCCACCAGCCAAAAAAAAAAAAAGGCGGCGTTCATTTGAATATTAAATTATGAAATGAAAATAGAATGAACCCCGTCTGCTTCCAAGTTTTGTTTAATTTAAAATGTGCTTGTTTTTTGCTTTTCAGTTTTTTACTATTTTTACAATTTTTTTTTACGCCATCGATTTCAGAAGCGATGTGCGCAGACATACATAAAAAACCCTTTTTGGAAGTCGGTTAAAAAACTGACTGTCTTCCAACCAAAACATAGAATCATAAGCTTTGTGAACTAAACAGGTTTTTGAAACAAGGTTTTATTTATTTTTACAACTTTAATTTTCAAATAGACGGTTTTTGCTATCTGAAAATGAAAGTCTATGTCTGCAGTAAAACCCATTAAAGAAAGATAATACTCCTATTCAAAAGACTTGAGAGGAATGCGTAAGAAATAAGACTGCCATTAAAATAATGGAAACCAAACTAATGGACAGAAATCTTAGCAATTTAGTTCAATTCTTGCCCATAAATAAAACTAAAATGTACTAAAACTATTAAAGTACACAGATTTAGATGCCAATGATATGTAAGCGACTTTAACACTCAAATTTATTGGAAGACACAATGTTACAAACGTCTTTGTACACAACAAAATGTCAACTGACATAACCCAGTAGGTATTGCCAGCGCAGAAAACATTCAAACACTCGAACTTTACTCATCAAACAATGCATGCAAACGAAACAGTCTCAAATGAGTACCACTGAAAAATCATTAGGGAACACTACCTACAGACGGCAAAAATAAAAGTCATTTCTACACTTAAGTTTAAGTGGTCCAGCGTTTCAATAGGCGCCGCCGTCATTAGGAGAAAAGAGTAATTAAAAGTTCTATAAAAAATAGAGCGAGAGAACAAAAGTCCGTCGGTTCACAATGAAACAAGGAAACTGGAAGGTGTTAACATTCCATAATCAAAAATCTTGTGCAACTGTTGAACTATAAACAAGATAGTGTTTGGCAAAGCTGCAAAGCGGGCCCGATTACACTGCGCCATCATTCCGTTGCTTCATTCAATATTTTTTTTACCGAACGCTGTAATTTCTTGGCTCGAACGCATCCGTTTACATGCCAAACAATAAATTTATTAGTCGAACGGAGGAGTGGCAACACTAAACTTACGTCACACATCGACACGTCACCGATTGCGTCACGTTTTTGACATTTTCGAATTTCGATTTTGGAGCGCGTCGCGTTCGATTCGCGTGGCGCGTGTTACATAAGACACGCGCGTCAAGGTGACTCGCTCCAAGCTACTACTGAATCTATTTTAGTTCCAATTTCATAAATATCCCGTGACAGCTCATCTCTCCCGCGTCTTCTGCCGCGCGGCCGGCCGCCATGTTCGATGTTCCGAAGCTTGCGTAATTATCAGGAGCGCTGGTGTCGTTGTACAGAAATACACAGCTTGCGGCCCGTCTGTAACCGTTTGAACCCGCGTCCTTGCTAATTTTAAAGTCCTTTCTCAAAGTTTGGCGTTTATGAGGTAATAGAGGTGTGACGTCGAGCTGGCAGCATGCCGGGAGTACGGTGGACCGAGGAAAAACTGTGAGACGACGGGCCGCGTGTGCGGTTATATTTAGTTGTCCCCGCGACGCACCTTGAGGGACAAACGGTCGCCGCTCGGAGCTGCTCGCCACGGTCCGAAAGCTAACCGGCTATCGGCCGATAATGGACTATCGACCGGATAAACCTGGTGAAAACGGTTCGAAAACTAATCGTATATCAAACGTTACGCGTATAGAGCAGCAGATGCGCTAACCAAAATTGCCGGGCGGCCGGCTCTCCCATCAATATCGGCGACCTAATTGAATATTATACAGCAATTTGTGATCGCGAAAATCTGGCTGGGAATATGCGGTATCGATATATCGTGTGGTGTATGGTTGTTAATGTTTTCTATGGGCATGACACGGTGCAGTGTTGCAGAACTAAATTTAGTATGGCTGAGCCCTGTTTTAGCTCGGGTTGGTGGCGTTTGCGCAACGAGGAGTGAGGGAGATGGCGCGGTCTATTATCGGAAAAATGAACGCAACGGACGTCGGCTGTGGCGAGTCTTTGATTCCGGAGATTGGGATACAGATTCAACTTCTGATTGATACGAACTGAGGAATGTGTCTCATTAGCTCGGTTTTAAGGAGAATTGAGACGAGGAGTGACGTTGATAGATGTGTTCAGTCTGCTATTCAGATACTTCATCTGTCTAATGTACCGAATATCAATAGATATGTATTGCTTGCACATATTGCATGAAACCACATAATGGCATATGGACTTGTAATAGCGTAATGAAAACTAACTGGGCTCTGTATTAAACTCAATGCGAGCTCTTAGTTAAGCTGACATATAAGCTGAAAAATCAAAAACTTATTACAGTTTCGGTTAAACCGCTGCGGACGAGATACGGACACTACTCCGGACACCGGACTTTGACAGAGACCGTGTGTAAGTATCTGCCAGAGTGCATTGTATGCCACTGTTCCCCAATTTGTCCCCAATGTTTTGACCGGACCTTTAAAGTGACTTGTTATTGTCATAGTTTTATTTTTGTATTTTTATAAAGTACATTGTTTATGACAAGACTGTTGCACGCACATTGCAGCAGAGTTTAGTCATACTACTTTTAAGAGAATCTGGCAAAAGCTCGGTATAATTAGTAATAATCAAGTCAAAAGTCGAGTTTATTCACACCAGTGAAGTCGTAAAGTAATGTCATCATTACAGAGACGACTTATGCCTTAGTTTGAAACAGTGAATTAAGCATCTAACTCAGACAAATGGCCCTGAAAAGAGGTTAAAGACGGAAGGAGTATCTACGTAGATCGGGAAGGATCCAAACTTAGGTAGGCAAGTATTCACTAAAGATAGGTACCAACATATTTCTATGATTCTACAATGTTCTGAATCATCAAGATTTTTTAAAATTCAAATAATAAAATGTAATATATTATTATGCCGTAGATCACAACTAAAACTTTCAAAATGTACATATAGCACATTTAAAAAACTCATACAAATGCTATGAAAAACAAACTACAAACAAGATACAGTTCTTTGAAAACTCGTGTGACATTGCATGACATTTTTAACCGATTTCAAAAAGGAGGAAAAAGGAGGTTCTCAATTCGTCAGAGACTTTTTTTATGTATGTTTCCCGATTATTCAAAGATGGACTGATTTAGATTTTTTTACCAGAAAGTGACGCCTTCACTCATGATCTTTCTAAATCTCTCTCTTAACGATCCTCTTAAATTAAATGATTAATTCGATAAAACAAAAAACTTGATACAATATTTTTCGAATGTAACTAACGGACTAAACAGATTTATTTAGTCAGAAACCATACCCTATTGTATCCAAAAACAATAAGTTAACATGACAAAGTTTCGTCTATATAATATGCAGTTTTCATTCAATTTCACAACAGACTGATGCAGCCAATTTCCGAACCCCTAACGCTAATCCTAATTGCATTTTTCTAAATGCTGTTATATAGACTACCCTTTCTTTTGTGAAATGACATTTTAATGCAGTTTGCGGTCTGCAAATTGCATCCCATAAATATTAAAGACATGAAAGATTGTCACGATGTGTGTGCTATTTCTAGGAGCTACCAAAATAAAGAGGTCTTATTTATACAACCGTTAACAACTAATGGTTGTTAATTAAATATATTTTACAGCAAATTGAATGAAACGAAAAAAAATACGAAAAATTAATACTAACTGTGTGTATATTTGTTGCTTTAACGCTCATAAAACGGTTGAATGGATGCGAGTTAAAATAACACACACATAAACTGTCTCTGTTTTAAAACAATGACAACTTTTACACGTATACATAACATCACGCCAGTATTCATTTATTCCCTGGTTAAGCAGAGGTGTACCCATTACCACCCTCTCATTATTGCCAACAATCGGGCACAAATTCTAGATCCGCGGCAGCCACTGAAAAATTGGGCGAAACTTCAAAAAAAAACGAAACTCGTTTATTCAAACTAGGCTGAAAATCTGCACTTTTCGATCGTAAAAATTTACTTAACTTTACTTATTTACAAGAGACAGTCCCCTAAAACGCCCACCCTACGACACTTCCTAGTGTTTTAGCTGAAAAGAAGAAGTGGCGGAATTTAACAAACTCCTTCAAACAAACAACTTCGTAAAATGAATTACATTAAAAGTGCGAAAAGTTGTGATACATGTCAATCACGGACAATTTCTTTCGTAAATCATAGTAGTGTAGTCTACTGCAATAGAAGTAACGTAAACACAATTAACGATAGACGTGGAAAAGCTTTTCTGCATTTTTTCATCTTACAGCCTAAAGCGCTTCGTCCGGGAAAGACTAATTTCTTTGTGGCGAGCGACTAAGCGGCTTTCTTAGCGCTTGTGAATGAAATGCCTGTGCTTTCTAGGTGTATTTTTGACTGAAAAGGGTCTAAGATAAGATAAACTCTGTTGATCTGTGCTTTACTTTTTCGAGGTTTTACCGGCTTGTAGGTAAACCATGATCAGTATGGTTCCGTGGGCTAGATAAAAACTGTAAATTAATACCTTCGCAGTTTTTCGGGGACCGTAACCGAAAGGTAACCAAAGAAACCCGTCGGTCCGTCTGTCTGTCTGTCAGCGGGTTATATCTCATAAACCATGATAGGTAGACAGTTAAAATTTTCACAGAATATGTTTTATTGTTGCCGCTACAACTAACACAAATAACAAAAACAAAATTAAAAAGGGGCCGTACTCCGATAGTACCTTTTGACTCGCATTTGGCGGGTTTTTAAGTAAATATTGCGTTATTCTTGAATTCTGTGTCAGACTAACACTTAATATTATTGAAATGTTTTACAAATAAACTGATTGCCAAGTCAGAGTCGGCACAAAAATTCTAACAGCAGGTTAAGCGCTAACCACAGGATAAAGAAAACTGATTGATTTCCTCTTCCCTTGCAGATGTCACCGGTATTATTAACTTTAATGGACCAGAAAACGTTGGAATGTTGACAGCCAAAAATATTTCAGAATGAATCACATTTCAATCTAATTGACATACGCTGCTCAATTAAAGTTATAATATTTAATTTATTATGACGGTTAAACTGGAAGCCGACCCCAACGGTAGGGAAAGGCTAGCCAGACAAAATATTTATAGTTTTTAATTTACTACTTCATTTTCAGAATAAACATCATTTGTCGTCTCTGAGTACGACGGTTTATCAATTCTATATCAACCTTAGATATCACATAATATGAGCTATGTTTAACTGCGCTGTAAACGGGGATATTCAATAACTATGTATTACTAGCTATTGTCAGCGGTTTCACCCGCTACAACTCGAAAATTATCCCAGGGGAAGATAAAATCGGGATAAAAACTATCGTATGTGTTAATCAAGGTTATAAACTATCTGTGTACCAAATGGTATTCAAATCCGTTTAATAGTTTTTACGTGAAGAAGTAACAAACATACACACTCACAAACTTTCGCCTTTATAATATTAGTGTGATATGCGCATAATTTGTAAATATACCTATTTGTAAATTACACGTTCTTGATAATGGCTCTAACGATTTCGATTATGTTGCAATGGCCAAAAATCGAACTATAGGTATATCTGGAAAAATTCGTTGTTTCTATTTTGAGAAGAGGTCGGTCGCTCACATACTTATAAATATTACTGAAAAGTCCCTGTAAAACAAACAACAAGCTTCCTATTCAGATACAGGGAATGATATTTTACTTATGTATCTAACACATGTTATTAACACGGTTGGCAAGCGTGGTCGTAGCCCAATAATATCACAGTGCACGTATGTAGACAATGTTCGTGATTCATCGGAAATACATGCAGCGAAATTATCAAGGGAAAACTGCAGAAAACTGCATAGAGCTGGCGAGAGCTCTGTTCTGTATACCTATGTTTAATATGTATTTATGCAAAACGTATAACAAAATATTTATCCAAAATCCATTCAAAGGTTGTCATAAAAAGATCGACCAACAAGGTGTAACCGGAACCGTCAACCAAGCATTCTGTACATCATCAAATTAAGTAACTCTATGCAAAAGTTATTGCTGAGAAACAACCTTTTTATTGGAGGTGAAAAATCAGGTTCTACGGCAGGGTTCAAAATTGTACTAACTTTTCTTAAAATGCCTCTATGACCTCCTGTGGTCATACATGTATTTAAAGTAAAGTTATCATATTAAATGATAGCTTGTGCCAGCGGCTTCGCCCGCGTGTAGTTCGATAGTTGTCTCAAGGGATCATACTATCGGTAAAGTATCCACCTGTGTTCTAATATTCATCCACATCCGTTTAGTAGTTTTTGCGTGAAAGAGTAAGAAACATCCATCCATCCATACATACATACAGTCATTAACACTAACTTTCGCATCACACTAATATTATAAAGCCAAAAGTTTGTGAGTGTGTATGTTTGTTACTTCTTCACGCAAAAACTACAGAATGGATTTGGATAAAATTTGGTACCCATCAAATTAACACATAAAATATTTTTATACCGATTTTATCTTCTCGTGACACAATAGGGATATGATTCTAATTAGTCCGTCTGTTAGATTATCGAAAAATATTGGATACGTATTTTTTGTTTTATCTTATCAATAAAAATTGGCGAAGATAAAACGCGTCAAAGATTTGAGTGGGGTGTTGTGACGTCACTGACTGCTAAAGAATGTTGTACTAATGTCTTAGAAAATGACGTCACACGACTTTTCAAAGCACTGTATCGTGTTCATAGTTTGTTTACGTGACTGACGGACTAATTACTTAGATTTTTTTTGTTCACTGGGTAGTGAACAAAAAAAATCGAGTTACTGACTACTATACTATATGTATAAATTACTACTGGGACCAACGACTTTACATACTTTTCGAGGCAAGGATTAAATTCGGTATTTAATGGTCGACGATCCACGATATAACCTAGGCAAGAGCAGCTTATCCTACATAACGACAGGCTGTTATTATTAAGCCACCAGGTCATCATGTTGTCATAGAACTTACGACTGGCATTATGCAAAAGTATTGTATACCTTTGCCTACCCGTTGGAGAAATATAGTCAAAAAATGCCAGTAACTCTAAAAAATCAGACTGTGTGGAGTAAAAAATTCGCTATCAATAAAATGGTTAAAATTTTCAGGTAAACGCCAGTTTTTCCACGTGAACGGAGCGGTATCGGTATCAGTGATCGCATCTGAACGGAACAGTCGATACCAGAACGATACATATCTTGAAATACTGATATGTACCGGTATCAACTACAGAGAAGCCTTTGTTGCCAGCTACAGGTTTTAGACGTGCAGGAGTTAAAAGGGGAAAAGAGAATATTGAAAAAGGTTTTTTTAGGAAATAGGGTAGTTGACAAAAAAAAATCTAATTACTACGTCGGATAGATTTTCAAAAAATATTGGACACATGTTTTTTCTTTTGTCACATTAACAAAAAATTAAGAAGATACAGTGCTTCGAAAACTCGTGTGACGTCACATCGCACTGCATTTTTTTACCACGTAGTGACTTATAATCTTTGACGCGTTTCATCGTATTCAATTTTGATTAATTTGATAAAACAAAAAACACGTATCCAATATTTTTCGATAATCTAACTGACGGACTAAACAGAATCATATTTTGTTTAGTCAGGAAACATTCCTATTGTATCCGTTTATTTCAACTTGTCATCTATCAAATAGCTTGAAGAATTTGAAATGATTATGAGTAAATATATGAAGAGCAAGTAATTTAATGAGGTGTGAATGATGACGATGATGAGGCGGTAGAAAAAAACATAAGTTAACTTTATTATTAATATGTGAATTGTTAATAAGTGTCGATTTTTGCTTTACGTGACTGACTTGTTATAATTTAACAGAGCTAAGGAAATGAAATCGTTAATGTATTTTTTTTTTGGGACATGCCCGTCACACTATTCCCAAACCACTGTTACTCCTGAAAGCTAGATTCAACAGTGGCGACCACAAGAAAAGCGCCGAGACAATGAAGCTCGATGAAGTCCCAGAGAAACGATTTAACTGTCTTGGATCCCGCAACGAAATTAATCAGAAAAGAATAGCGGAGGAGTAGGAAAACCATAATTTCCACTTTCCTCCATATCAGCAGGAGACAGAACAGAACAAGGCCACACAGAACATGCGCACAGGGAAGTATACAACTGGGATGCCCAGTTGCCTGGCACCACGGATATTATTGTCATTAATATTACTGGGTCCTATTTATTGATTTATGTGACTGACTTGATATTATTATTGAATTATTGTTTTGAATTGTTTTTGAATTGTATTTAATGTTATGTTCCTATGTAATATGAGTGTATGAACGTATTATTTATATTATGAGTCTGTAATACTCGAATAAAATGTTTTTTTTTTGTTTTTAGTAAGAAACTTTTACGTTTTTACCAGAAAAAGTTTTTAAGAGAAAAGACTATTACTTGATGATACCTACTCATCAAGTCCTGTATTATCTCGACTGCTTTGGGCCAATCTAACCGGATGCAGCTGAGACTACTATTCTGCATGAAACGCTATCGGTGCCTATCTGACCTCTACAAGCCAGTTAGTTAGTACTGTGTAATACGATACCCTTTGGTAAGACTGGTGGTTAGACATTCGCGACATTGACTAACTTAACGACTGTCACAGATCTAAAATAGGGATGTTTACTGACTTAAAAAATTATCTATCAAATCAATAAAAAATTACGAAGATAAAACACGTCAAAGATTTGAGTGGGATTTGGTGACGTCACTGACCGCAAAAAAAGTCATACTAATGTCTTAGAGTATGACGTCACACGAGTTTTCAATGCTCTGTATCGTCTTCATTGTTTGTTTGCGTGAAAAAAGAAAAAATACGTGTCCAATATTTTTTGGTAATCTTTATGACGGACTAATTAGATTTTTTTTGTTAACTACCTACCCTATTAGTATTATTGTTTCAGCATTTATTTATTTATTTCGGACCTCATCCATAGTGGTAAAATGGGTTTAATTAAGTACTAGTTATTAGACATATAATACATATTTTATTCAGTGTGGGGTCTTCCAATGTCGCAGTACTAGAGATTCCCATCTCTCTGCGAATAAACTCAAGATAGTGTGATACTGCCACGAAGACGAGCAGAGACGTGCTTCTTTTACGACGAAATATAAATAAATATATATACACTAAAAAAAATATTAATATTGATGGGTGGAGAAAAGATGGATGAATTGTGTGAAAAATTTTGCGTAGGGGTACTTAGTTTGACGTACAGAATGCTTGGTTGACATATGTGTGAAGGGTCAATTTACACCCTTTAAAGTGGGAAAATGGCAGGAAGATGACAAACATTTACAGAAAATCAGAATAGATTTCCGAAAACCTTTCTCTTTGCAATGAAAAGCACCAAAGATAAATCCATCAACGCACCAAAAAGCTTCAGTTAGGTACCCAATTAAATCGGCTCCTCATTACGTAAAATTGAAAGGAAGCAATATTTCATAACGCTAGTTACACATTGGGAGCTGCAGAGCAGTGTCAAGGGCAGAATATGCCAGTTGGCATGAGAATGGCAGGCCACGTGTATGAGGTACGGCGGCCATCTTGTGACGTCATCGAAAAACAGGTGATACGGTTCTCATTGAGTACTTTAGTGACAGTTTTTATTTTTTTTAATGGAACTATAAAGCTGCGAGACTGAAATGAGACTGGGCAGGCCATGTCAGCCGGACACCGTTCCTGAGAAAATAAGTGGTGACACTCGGACAGACAGACGGACGAACGGACAAGAGAGTGATCTTATAGAGGTTCCTTTTTTTACCTTTTGAGGTACGGAACCCTAAAAAACGATTTTGTTTTAGTAATTAGTTATTCCCCGTAAAATCGAAATACACACATAACGAAACAAACACATTTTTAGCTATTCTAAGTATTTATAAACATACCTATTTATCTATTCTATTTATCTATTATACTCTTAAAATAATCTTCAAGTATGCAAAAAAAACTATCTATCACAAATAGGAACTTTTTCAAGCTACGAACATATGTGCTACGCCGTAGTCAAGTAAAAATGACTATGATGCTATGTCTACGAGCGTAGCAATATCAATTCAATCTTTGTAAAGTTGTTTGGTAAAGGTGGAAACGGGACCCTTCTATTTGGATGTTGGGACTTCTACTGACTAAAAACCATCCATGGTCCTCCTTGGCCCTTTGTGCCCGAGGTCACGCGATCTCTTTCGTACAACCCACAGCCTCGAAACGGGACTATAGAGGGACAATTTGTATGTACGTCTGTCTATCATTGGACTATTTCTTTTACTCGTAAAAAATAGCCAATTACAATTACCATAGAACCAACTTTTTCCGGAGAGGTCAAAGAGACGTTCAAGGTAAAAGATTATAATAGATGTACCTATGTTCTAACAACGATCGGTGTCAAATTAAAATCTACGATTTTACACTAATATTTTAGAGAGGAAATATTTATATTTTTGTGTGTATGTATGTTTGTAATGAACAAACTCAAAGACTTGTGCGCCGATTTCTAAAATTCTCTTACCATTAGAAAGCTACATTCACCCTGAGTAACATAGGCTACTTTTTATCCTTGTATTCCCACGGGCACGGGAACTACACGGGTGAAACCGCGTGACGTACGCTAGTATTATTATAAATATATTATAAAAGAAGATTTATATTTTTTTTTTCATCATCATCATCTGACTAGCCTTTATCTCAAATTATGTTGGGGTCAGCTTCCAGATACAGCTGAATATTTTATATAAAACGACTGCCATTATGACCTTCACAATCCAGTACCATTCTCTAATCAAAGCAAATAGAAGTGTAATGCATCTTAACAAATTTAAGAAGTACGAAACTTTTAGACCAATTTGCACTCGTCATCATCATCAGCCTATAATGTTCAGTGCCTCCTCTCTAGGAGAGGGATAGGCTATAATCCACCACGCGAGCCCAATGCGGGTTGGTACATGTCACATGTCTTCGATTTTTTTTTGGTTCCAAGACATTCCGGTTCCCTCACGATGTTTTCCTTACTGTTCGTAAGTCGGAACCGCCACCACTGGGCCACCGCTGTTCTATAAACCATCAAGCAATAAAAGTATAAAGCTCTTCTCATATTAACCAGTTTAAGAAGTTTGAAACTTTAAGACCGATTTACACAAGCCTGGTTCAATTAAACAAGCCATGAGTGAAAACTTCTTAATTAGTAAGCGAGCTCATAAGCCAAAGGTTACATAATGTGCCCTGTACACACAGTGTGAAACTAGGACAGAGTATAGACACCTTAAAATAACCCATGATGAGGAGGAACCGGTGTGGAAATGACTCGGAGCTTTTTGCTGTACAGGATTATTTTGGCCTTAATCAAGCATGGATGAATAGGGGTGTCGACTTATTTGATTTAAAAAAATATATGTTTCTGTTTAGTCCGTCTGTTAGATTGTCCAAACTATTAGAAAGGGCTTTTTTTTGTTTTTATAAATTATTAAAATTCACGTAAATGAAACTTCTCAAAGATCATGAGTCCTCATGGTCAGTTTCTGATAAAAATTTACCAAACTGTGACGACTTTTCGAAGCACTGTATCGTCTTCATTGTTGGATACGTGAAATTTTTTTTTTTTTTTGAAAATCTTTAAGACAAATATTCAGATTTTATTTTCAACTACACTAATAAACTGCAAGAATTATTGAAATTAGTTCAGTATACTCGTAGCTCATGACATGATGAAAAAGATTAGTGAAAAGCCGATTGCCTGTCTCAAGTTTTCAAATATTTTTCGTTTTCAAAACAAAACATCACACCTATATTCCCCAAATGGTCAGGCAGCGGTATATCTAACAGTGCATACGCACATTCCACCCGTTATACAAGATGATTTTTAGTCACCGTCTAATTTATTTCTAGGTATTAGGTATGATTCACTTATATCATTTAAAAAAAAATATCAATACGTAAAATTTTCATATTAAATCACTTTCTCGAAATAATTATCCGCTCTCCGTGAAACGGTAAAACTTTGTGGTGTGATATCAATATTTTTAAAATATAACAATATTTTTGTATTGAGTGATAATAAAAGAAAATATATGTATTCAATGATTTTCGCCAAAGATTAATAAAGAGTTTGGACGTCGACTAAATTATCATCTTGTATATACGACCCATGTGTAATAAGGGGTATAACTTATACTAGTGAAAATACTGCCTTAAAGAAAAACACTATAACACTCTTGTAGGAATTGAACCCAGGAACTCGAGTACTAGACCAAAAAAACAGTACTCATCATACATCGTAAACAAAATATTACCTGAAAATGTTTAAATGACGCAATTTGCTAACAAAATACTACAAAGAAACAAACGATGACACTTTTCTTGCTAACTGCTTAGTGGTAGTAAATACTACACTCAACATACCTCATTACTAATCACTATACTCACTACTAAAGTACAGTCAAACACAGGGATTGGTATCCACGGTAATCGTCATCATATTCTAGCTAAATAACGCTATCGACTAAGGACCGGTTTTTCAATCGCCAGTTAACTTTTACCTGAGGTATATACGTGTTTTGACAGATTATCTATCCAAAAACTGTCAAAATGACAAACTTGTTCGTCAGATAAAAGTTAACTGGCGATTGAAAAACCGGCCCTTAAACTTCTAAACTAACTGCCGTACTCAGAGAGCTTTAATGATTATTTAGGCTATCACTTAAGTAAAGGTTTTGACAGGTTTGTCATACAAAAGTATGAAGTATGCTTCTAAGTGACGGCTTAAGTAATCACTAAATATCTCTGAATACCGCACAAGACACAAGTCTTGTGTGTTCTGTCACTTTGTTACCCAGTTAACGCGTTGTGGAAGTGTGTTAGGCAGGCAGACGCTCCATGTTAAGTATCAGTATTCATCTGCATTTGGATAGGGAAGCAGATCAACATATTTAGGAAAAGGTAGGCAGTTAATGACTAAGCACACAATCAAAATGATGACGATAAAACACTAGAAACACACAAACGGCGCGTGTTTTGGTGAACTCTTGTAAATTTTGACGGTCGAAAAGTGCAGATTACCAGCATAATTTGAAATTGAAATGATAATCGCTTTGTTTATTTTTAGACACAATGGATATTTATGAGGGGGTGATATAATGAACCGTCCTAGAAAAATGGAGCGTACAATTTATAGCCTTTTACACCCACAGAAAATGTATTCTTTATATCAGTGAAAATATTTTTAGAATTGGGTCCTTCGTTCCGGATATTACCCCCTACATCTAAACAAATAAATACATTTAAATAATATTAGCTCGGAAATCTGCCCACGGGAACGTTTTAAATATAGCAGACACTCTGGGATAGTAAAACTTCCCATTAGTGAAAGAATTTTCAAAATCGGTTCTGTAAATCCAGAGACTACCGCCTTTTTTATTTTTTTGTGGGTGTGAATCATCAAATGACTCCTCCCTCTCTGGGCGGAGTGGAAGGGAGTGTCAGACTTCTACTGACTTGAAACCACCATATTCCTTCTAGCCCTTTTTGTCCGGGGCCGCGGTATCTCTTTCGAACAACCTGCAAACCCTGGGAGACTACCCCCTACTACAACCTCATTAACTTTACCTCTTTATAATATTAGTAAAGACAAGGCAAGCAAGGAGAAATCTCTATTAATCCTTTTTTTCCTTGCCTGCTAACCAAACTCCTTTCTCAAGTGTACGTTTAGTAAACACGCTAAGTAGATACATGCACGTTGCGCATAGTCGTGACGGTACTAGCAGCACGGTGCACCACGTGCGTTGTGGCACATTTGTTGGAGTATCTTCAAGGAGGTTACCGTTACAGGGTAGGTAGAGAGACAGGTGACGGCGGTATAATATGTAAGTCATACTGTCGATATGGATTGTGTAAATATGTGATATTTTCACAATTCTTTTAAAACTAGAATAAGATGTTATTATTTCTGGAAATTAAAAAAAATCTTATTTATCTACAGAAAATCGCGTTCGAATTAACTATAAAATTGCAGAATAAACGAAAAGCTTCGGAAGTTCTCTTATAAAGGCGAAGGGTGATTTGAGTCCCGTCGTGGCTGCGGGTTGTTGTAAGAGATACCGTGGCCTCGACATAAAGGGCTTGGAATGATTTGTCCTTGTACGTAACTAGTTTCGATGGAGGAATTATTTGTATTTGTACGAAACCACGGTAATGTACCATGGTTACGTACAAATGGGTGGTTTTTAGTCAGTAGAAGTCTGACACTCCCTTTCGCTCTGCCCAAAAGCGGGAGGTTATTTGATGATTTCCCACCCCCCTTAAAAAGAAGGGCGATTTGAGTGCCTTACTTGTGTAATAATAATTGACGTCACGAAAGTGCTGATCGTCAGCCTAGTTTTAATAAATTACTTTTGAGTTTTACTGTAAGTCGCACCATACATTGCAAAAAAACTTTGCATTTTCCATGCTACAAAGTAGGGTATCTTTTTCCACTGCAATTTACCTTCTTTCTAAGAACACAACATACTTGGACTACCACCGAATCTCTTGTTATGATTGTAAAAGTTTAACGATCACTGATTTTACCAAAGCAAGTCAATTTCTGCTTAATTTGAATCCATCTTTAGTAGTAAAACTAGATAAAATCTTCGCTTCAAACACAATCCTTCTACCATTGTCGTCAAACACAATCAACAACTTTCTTCTCCCGAGGTTCCCTTGGCACAACAGCCCCAGGTAGCATCAGCTCCCCAGCTATCAGTTAGCCAAACTATATATTCCTCTAATAAAGTCTCTCAACCATGTCTGTTAGTATCACCCAAAAGAACGTGGCTTAAAAAATATTTTTTCTGACATCATCAGTCATCACCAGTCGCCTGCCTTTATCGCAATTTATTTAAGGTCGGCGCAATATCAACACCATCTAAGTAGTTGCCAATTCTTTAAGAAAATCTTTTTACACACAGTCCATCCCTTTTTTTTTTTTTTTTTTTGGTGGGTGTAAAATCATCGAATAACCCCTCCCGCTCTTGGGCAGAGCGAAAGGGAGTGTCAGACTTCTACTGACTAAAAACCACCCATGTTCCTTCTTCGCCCTCTATGTCGAGGCCGCGATAACCGTTGGACTACCCGCGGCCCCGACACAGTCCATCCCTTATCCTCACACTCAAAAAATCATTCCGACATTGTTTTAAAATTTAAGGAATGTCATGACTAACAAAGATAGTCAGTTTCAGGTAAATTGGCATCCTTCTCCACTATACTAAACGACATGGTCCTGTCTTAACCTCAAACACAATCCTTCTAACATGTCCGTTAAACAAAAGTCAACATCTTGTGCCCACCAAGGTCGCACCGAGGGTCCCTTGGCACAGCATCCTCAGTTGGCACCAAGCTCCAGCTATCAGCTAACCAAACGGTTATGTCTAACCATTCCAACTTAACTTAGATTGCCGTTCCTGAATTTTCTAGCACTTTTTGACGCGAATTGTGTTTTAAAACTAAAGATTTGACAACTTTTTTGGAGCGAATTTGGTTAATAGTCGGGGTTTAAAGTATTTAAGTGCTTAAATGGCTGACTGCTGTTTCTGTTTACATTGCAGCTCTTTCTTTTAAGAGCTTTCAGAAAAAGATAAGCTATGACATGTATCAGAAAAAAGCCGTACTTCGCCGAACAACAGAGGGTAAAGAGAACAGTCGTATGATGATGATGATCAATATCACAAACCATCATCTACAATGAATCTAGAATTTACTTATTAATAAATTATCACATAGGCAAAACAAGATCTACGAAAGCTGCACCAGTAGTAGATACTACATTCCTTTCTTATTTATGTGATTTTAATTATTTTGACGACGTCGTATGTAGACATAAATTAAGATACCTAGGTAAATATAACAATCTTCGGAAGAAAAATAACTAACAGTCAACGAAATAAAGACAGAACCGAAAACTATGAAATGCTTTGAAGATGTATTTTCCACATTTGCTTGTGTATAAGTTTTAAGCCTTTAGAAAATCACCTGCACGTAACTACTTTAACGGATCAACACACGAAAATACCAGCAAAATGGCCAATACCTATCACTTCACCAGGAAAGGCCTGCACAAGGATAACACACAAACTAAATCACACCAACCTAACGCCACCAAAGTGGATTATACCAACCGCACCACACAACATCTTATAGAAAATAATATTCTCTACTTTCCCGAATATTTTTCCCTTCCGACCCGTGATTTACAGCATCAATATAAGATTTCAGCGTTATCTTGTAAACAAGACGTAGGCCGCATACTGATGATTATATATATAAGTTAGTACATAAATTGTGGCGGGTAAAGTATGATGTATCACGGAACTTGGTGCCTTGGGTAGTGTTAAGTGGGACGTAAGATGTTGCAGTTGGCAATTGGTAGTGATTAAAAAGAGTTTTTACATAATACTAGCGGACGTCACGCGGTTTCACCCGCGTAGTTCCCGTCCCCGTAGGAATACAGGGATAAAAAGTAGCCTATGTGACTCGGGGATAGTGTAGCTTCCCAACGGTGAAAGAATTTTTGAAATCGGTCCAGTAGTTTCGGAGCCTTTTCGTTACAAACAAACAAACAAATCTTTTCTCTTTATAATATTAGTGTAGATAACATCACGCCATGTATTTCCCGAAGGGTCATGCAGAGGTGTACTTATTGGTGGGTACTCTAACATTTTGCCCTTTAAAAGAGTTTTAATCGTGGTAAAAAACCCTAACATTATTTGTTTAGTACCCGTAATCAAGAAGAAAACGCAGAGTAAACTGCGATAAATGTCGCATTTTCTTACGGTTTTTAGCAATTCGCAGGTCAGTGTCAGGGTGTTCCCGTCAGGGCTGCGGGTTGTGCGAAAGAGATACCGCGGCCTCGACACAAACGGATAAGAAGGAACATGGGTGGTTTTTAATCAGGAGTAGGAGGAGTCACTTTCACCTTCCATAAATAAAAAGTGTAAGGCTGTTCTAATCGGTTTTCAATCGAGATTCCGATTAAAGAATTGCTCTAGAATACGAACCTACTTTCCCAAGCACAGATCATGAACCGGATGCAGCTGAATACCAGATTTTTCACATAAAGCAACTGCCTATCTGCAGGGCTATTGTGTATCTTTAAAATGTCAGTGGCTATCATATTGTTTATGGATTAACTGTCATACTGGTTATGGTTTAGTTCAAAATGGAACCATTTGACAGTTAATTGATGGACACTATATGAAAGCCACTGTCATAACTGGGTGTTTATAACTGGGTAATACGCTCCCCTTTGGTAAGACGGGTTGTCAGACTTTTGGGTCACTACATGAAGCGACTGTCAAAGATCTACAAATGATAGCCGGAATCACAATCGCATCAAACTTAAAAGGGACAAAATCATAGGAATTTTAACAGGTCACTGTTCCTTAAACAAACATCTACATAACATATGTGTAACCGATAGCCCACTGTGCAGAGGATGCATGGAGGCGGATGGAACGCCACGACACGTACTCCTAGAGTGCAGGAGCGTGGCAGATCACGGGGCATAAACTCTACGATCCCCATTAACTCTCCCGGAAGCCTGCAGTAGTCTGGGAAGGCTGCTACAATTTTGGGACGACCTTTGTTGGTTGGAGTAGGTATTCTCTAAACATCACGCACAATGGCCCAATCAAGAAGCTAAGTGCGGATAAAAGCTCTGTTAAACTTAACTAAACTATGATAGCCAAAACCATCGGCTTAACTTGCTTTCCGAAGCACGGAGAAAACTCGCTGTCTAATGTGTAGTCACCCATCCATAGACCAAACCTAAGCAAACGCGGCTTAACCGAACGACTGAACGACTGTTAATATACGACCATAGAGAACTATACCTACGGAAAGACCCCAAACACAAAAGTTACTTTTACTATAACATTCCCATTACTTTCCTTATTTCTGTATCACAGACAATTAGCCAAATGAAACACATAAAAAGGTTCTATCAAAGATTTACGACCTCTATACATAGAAATTATAAGTAAATCCTCTTTGTCTATGCTTATTTATTTCTTCCTTATTTTTTTATTGTTTGCTACCAGAGATACACTTATGACTGTAATAAACTTTATTTCTGTTTGCTTCTCCTCAATATGTTTTTATGTATGTATTTGTGTAGGATGCTGAACTTGAAACGTTCCATAGTGAATGCTTCAGATAGTTTTCTTTTATTTATTTATGTACGCATAAAATACTTAACAGATTATAAAGATAGAAACGCTCGGAGGTACTGCTTATTTCATAAGAAATTTCTTCCGGCAGACAGTGCTGCCTCCACCTACCTACCTCATTTTATTATAATAGGGTAGTTAAAAAAAAAATAATTATTAGTCCGTCAGATAGATTTCCAAAAAATATTGTACACATATTTTTTCTTTTTTCACGTAAACAAACAATGAAGACGATACAGTAATTTGAAAACTCATGTGAAGTCATATTCTAAGACATTAGTATGACATTTCATACCGGTGAGTGACGTCACAACCCCCCACTCAAATCTTTGACGCGTTTTATCTTCGTCAATTTTTATTGATTTGATAAAACAAATAATACATATCCAATTTCGATAATCTAACAGACGGACTAATTAGAAACATATTTTTTAAATTCAGTAAACATCCCTATTACGTCAGTAATGGGAAAAGATGATTATATCGGAAAATTGACCAATGGATATCTTATTATTAGCCACGAGCCCCCGATCTTTTAAGGTCATCTTCACCGCGCCTTTCTCTTGCCGTTATACCACTTCATTTGGGGTCGGTTCAGCATGTCATCTTCTTCCATACTTCCCTGTTCCTCGTCATGTCATCAAACACCTCTTTTCTTGCTATATAATTCATCACACAGTCCATCCATCGTTTCTTTGGACTCTCATTACCATCATATCAAAACTATCCTCATGACATTTTCAGGTTTCAAATCAATCTTTCACATTCATGCTAGCTCTTCAGAAATCAATCTTTAAAAGTATACAAATGGTAAAATGATGTTTAAACGTAACCCGCAAGTGAAAATTGTTATAATCGGTGCTCGATTCCGATCTTGATAATCACAACCGTGAGCTATGGCGTGGAGCTGCAAGAAATCGATTAAAGTACTCTACCAAGATGCTGATTGGTGTTGTAAGAAAATGCTTTAACATTATGACCTAAACAGAATATTGGTGAAAAAGAACCTAAAGCCGGCTTTTGACTATAGGATAAAATATAATATACATATATTACGTCTTGAGATATAATATTTTATCGCTCCTGGTGCATTTTGTACGTGACCGTTCACACTGTGCTATAATATATATTACATATTAAACTATAAATATTTTTTCGACCGACTGAGCGATATTAAGAGGTCATTTGAAGGTGTATATTTTACCTCACGTCCCCGGACACCGCGCCTCCCCCTGCATCGCCCTCAGTTTGAATGGTGATGTTCGTGTGCACGTGTCAACTGATCACGTGTTTAGAATTTTCGGTTTTATGTTTCTATAGCTGTTTAATAAGCAAATCAATCTCCATATTACCCATCTCAGAACTCAACCTTTCTGATAAAAGACGTGATGACACAGTGGTGACCGAAGCTGAACTGACCCAAAATATAGATATATACTTTTAGTTTTGTTATTGCTGTTCACGCTGTAAGATTACAATGTGAACAGCAATCGCGGGATGTAATAT
Organism: Diarsia rubi; assembly: GCA_932274075.1. Classification (NCBI taxonomy): domain Eukaryota; kingdom Metazoa; phylum Arthropoda; class Insecta; order Lepidoptera; family Noctuidae; genus Diarsia; species Diarsia rubi. Next base: position 1,959,111 of record OW026437.1, on the reverse strand, counting down.
ATAGCTCAAGATGTAATATATGTTACATCCCATAGTCGAAACCCGGCTTTAGACTGCATTTTTATTGTTTATTTCGTGGTTTACCTGGTGTCAGAGTTTCTATGCCACCCAAGGGACTTTAGGTTGACTTTAACATTCCCTCAAAACATCTCTCAGGCATGCTGGTTTTTTCATGTTTTCCTTAACCGAGGCAAGTAATAATAATTAAAGAAATCGCACATGAACCCGAAGAATCAGTGACGTTTGCCTTAGGTTCGAAATCGAGACCTATACACACATCACTAGAAGATTTCACATTGAGGATACTTCGTCTAAACCTTAAACGATACTATGAAACAAAGAAAGCTTGTATAAACCTCCTTACCTTTAAAATCTTTAGTTAGTTAATCAAATAACTGAATCTACCATAATCTTTTCTATAATCTATGTTAAAAACTCTTACAACAAATGTTTCAGAGTTTTCAACGCTAAAAAATAAGAATGGAAATATTTTAACAGTCAAAACGACTAAGTATTATCTCAGTTTATTTATAGAAGCCAAAAATCCTCTGTTTTATTGAACGAGCTTCCCACTGTCGCCCGAGATATTAACCCATTTTACTATTTCGATGTTATCTTCACAGTAGAAACACTTTAATAAAATTATTTTATAACCTGTTAAAAATCCGATTTAAAAAAATACGGTTAAATATGAATATATATAGACACCAAGAGTCAAAATACACGAGGTTACATACAGGCATTATACATGAATTACCTGTGCGCTGCAATCGAAATAAAAAAATAAACATCAAAATACAAATCCAATTCACTAATGGATTCCTTTGCTTGGAGTAGTGAAATTAAAAAAGAACATTAAAAAAATAACAGGTTCGTGCAACACATTCTCGCTTTTAGGGTAGTGCATTCGGGAATCATGCACATATACAGAATTATCGACTAAACACTGCTGGCCAGGGAAACAAATTACTTTTCATGAAATCATATGCTTCAAAACAGCTAATCATAGTTAAGTACTTCATATATTCATACCTTGTGACTGAGAAACCTTCTTTCAGCAAATATTTCATTTTTATTTACCTGGCCATTTTTTGTAAATGAAAATTTTGTTACATTGTCTTTACTTATTTGTATTAGGTTAAAGCAACCTTTTTTGTGCTTTTCAGGTGTCTTACTGCCGTACTCAGAGAGCTTTAATGATTACTTAGGCCATCACTTAGTAATAGTTTTGACAGTTTTGTCATACAAAAATATGTCAAACCTTTACTAAGTGACGGTTTAAGTAATCATTAAATATCTCTGAGTACGGCAGTTATTGTATCAAATAAATCTATTGGTGAGAAATTAGTTAAAACAATGTAACAATCCAGATACAAAAAAAAATACATTGTAGTGCGTGAATCATTATGATTGACAATAACCGAAATAGAATCATGATTGTCTTCTTATGTTTAGTCATAATTCAAAGAATTTTGCTATAAAGAACAATTCACACAGAATATAGGGCTGCCGACGCATTTGAAAAAATCTAAAATTACATAACATTTCCCGCACCACAAAGAAGACAGAAAAAAAAAGTCCAAACTAACAATTAGGGATACATTAAAATATCAACATTAACAGTTAGTGAAAAACATTCATACATCGAGTGGCAAAAAGGGTGATAGAAGAAATAATAGGGGGATACATCGAGAAACACCGATGCGACGCGGTCTGCTCAACGCAAGCCGGCCGGGTACTTTGGGCGTCAGTTTTTTAATAATATTCCTTTTTTAAAACATTAAAATAGTTCTTTTTTGAGTGATTGATTTCTTTGTTGTCAATGCCCTGTTCCTTTTTTAAACGTTCAAATAATCTTGTTGGTGTAACATTATAAGATTGAGGTATACCATTGTTCATTATGATTAAGAAATTATCAAATATTTGTAATAATCTGAATATGTAAGTATTTTTTCAACTTATTCAATTATTTATCTCCTTTGAAGAATGGTAAGTGTTTTAGCTAGTTTTCATTTTATTCGTTTTGCTTGAAGCAGTTTTAACTGATTTAGGTACTTGTTGTTTTTCTTCCTTAAATTTTGTTATTGATTTGCAGTATTACATCACTCTTCCCATTTCCGAATCATAAAATCAGCGAAAACAACATAAAATTCTTATTTCTCTCCATCAATACTGCGTACTCCTTAAGGCTCATTGATTCTCCATTCGGCTAGTTTTATTTTATTGATTCAATCGTTACTATGTAGTTTGCAAGCTTTATTTTATTGTATTTTATGTTAGGTTCTTTTACACCGAGGACATTATAACTGAACCATTTATGTATTGTAATCCCAACTGTAATTCTTGTAAGCAAAATTTGAGCTTTGAGCATGTAGTAGACATTACCCGTTAATCAATAAAAGTTTTTCCCAATTCGTTTTATTTCATCATCCATTACCTTTGAAACATTTTATTACAGCTCTTTTTATTGTTAAGCAGCAAGATTTAAGTTTTAATCAAATGCTTCGTATTCCACAAGTGAAATGTACGAAATTAAATTAGAATTTCAAGTTGTGTCGAGTTCTGGTCGGTTTATCTGTGCTGAATAAGCGCCGGCTTGGCTAACTTGGGAGGTTGGTACCTTCGCAACCTCGTTTATATTATCTGTATGTACGCGTTTTCTATATTATATGTTTTCTGTAATTGTGATTCGATACTGTTCGTTGGATGTTACTTCAGTTTTGTAAAGGTTTGATAACTTATTGTGGTGATAAGCCGGTTTTTAAAACGGTAAGTTGTAGTAGTATCGCTGTAATATCATTTCGGAAAAAACATAGCAGGCATTATAATTTAAGAAATATTTTTATTTTTTTCTAATAAATTGGGGGTTGAGTAAAATAATTACAAAAATAAGTGAAAGAAATTATGCAATTAATCAATTTATTATGTTTGAAAAAACTTAAAGGACTGTTTGAACGAAGAGAAACTTAATTATAACGAAAAAAAAAGTAAATAAATCATAAATCCAATCGATTAATTAGTATTACATAAAAAAGCTTATGTTTACCAAACGTTTTCTCATCATCAAGATCAAGGGCAAAGTATTAGGGCACGGAGCCAATAACTCCAAAATTTCCAAGATATGAACAAAATAAACGAAAGCTTTTAAAATACCGATCTTTTAAAGTATAAATAAACAAACAATAACGGAGAATCTATTAAACTATTCACTTCATGAAGTAGTCGAAATATATTCTCGTAGTATGCGGACATGAATTATCTAAGATAGAAAACTGTACCAAAGAGAATACAGTAGGAATCGTAATCAATAAAGCGAAGGACAGTCCAACATTACATTTATCTCAGCAAACAGAAACAAGAACAATAAAAAAATACTTCAAATAAACTACACGCGTTTCCCAAAACCATGTTTTCCTAACCTAAAAGCATTACAGTAAAACGTAACATAAACGATAGAGGTCCGCGAACCCGCATAAAAACTCCTTTTTAAAACTAAAACTTTTTTTGAAAACTGCTAGTAAATTGTTTTTGCAGTCGGATAGAGCCGATTTTAGCAAAACAGGGTGAACTGCAGATGCGATGGGCGTTATGCTATTCTATGCCGTAGTTTCCCTGCAGTCAACTTATTCACATCTTAGCCACACCATATCGATTCACTAACCTTTTTCCATTTCTATTATTGCTATAATCTATGGTTCTCGGACTGGCTTATTTTTTTTAATGTTGATTGGTGCTGTTGCATTAGCAAAGAGGTTCAATTTCTTTTTTCAATTGATTGAAGTTTGAATAACTAAAGTTGATTTTATCGTTTTCGAAAATGGATTCGATTTTATTTCATGACTTGAATATTGTTTAGGTTTTGTTGAATATTATACGTGATTTCCATTTTAAGTTTTATTTCTATATTTAAGCATGTGATTAGTCTTTCTAATTATTATTTATGGATTGAATGAAAATGATTGTCATTCTGAATCACGCGACAACATAGACTTAGTCATTGGATTGTTTCTTTACAACAAATTAATTTTAGTTTTTCGGTTTCATAACTACATTTAAGTCTTGATCTTCAGATGTTTCAGTTTTATGATTCTTCTTCAGTATAAATAATTTAGTTGCAGATGAAGGTTATGCTCGTTCATAAAGGTTTAGAATGAAATCTAGCGCACTACGTTTTTTGTATATTATACAATTTAGAACTTATATTTACCATTATTCCGTTTTTGAGGTTAAAGTCTGTTTTTTATGTCAAAGCTTCACATTCCCGTCGTTATAGTTTTAAATTGTTCACTGAATCGTTTTAAATTCAACGTAGATACGTCACAGCTTGCAACTGTCAATCTTATACGAAAGCATGTTTATCGATCTGTTTACAAGCTCTTTTTGAACACAATTTACTTCTTTACCTTATCGGAATACGGTACACTTGATTCTGAATTTGAATTCTTCTCAATCTGCATTGAACACGTGTTTCTCTTTTGTTTTTTTTTAAGTTACCTCTTTACTAGTGATGTGACCATACAGCCAGTCGCATCCAGCCTACAACATCAGAGGATCACGTGCGTCCACATTGATCTGACGGTGAAATCGGTACGTCCCGAAAATACCCGGGCGGCCGACGCAGTTTAGGTAAGCAACATTAGCTCACAACATCTGTTAATATGATCATTGTTAATTACATATGGGTTTGTTGTTAATAATTGTAGCCACCTGTCCCGAGGAGGGCGCTTGCAAGTAAGTCGCTACGTCGTCCACCATGCAGGCTCGCGGGAGGTCGGGGAGGAACATAATACGCTAGAGGGCGCGCATGACGCGTGTGGGCTGCGCGGCGCCCCGCGACCGACTGGCGCGACTCGACGCGCCCCCTCCCCGCGCGCACCCCGGACCGCGTGCCCCTCCCCGCCCCGCCCTACGCACAGGGCTGACGGCAAGCTTTTCCGGCTTTTTCGTAAGGTTTTTTTAGGCTGTGACTGCTATTTTTAGGCTAGATGAAAGCTATTCGAGGTATTGATTTTTTTTGTGCATTATTTTTGAGTTTTGGGTACAAGTTGCTTGTTTACAAGTCGTTATAATTGGCTTTAATTAGAACTGCATTACTCAATAATGATTGAATTAGATTAATTAAGTTTTTGTAAATAATTAATTTTTCACTCTAGAACTTCACAAAATCTCACTAACACTAACCACATAACACCATAACCGCTTTTCCACAAATAAAATAACCTACTTAACAAAAACGCATCAAAAGTACAAGTATAACAACCAAAAAGTATGTATATGTAAAAATAGCAGTTTTCCTTAGTCCCAGCCCTATGGCACTACGTCGTCGTAATGCATTCGGTGCTCGCCGCGTCTCGGCGCCTCTCGTACCCGATCGGTAAGCGCTCGGCTCCCCTCGGAAAGCTCTTTCAAATTCGGAACACAGACATGACATATCTGTTTTCTTCCACAACACAATTTAGAACCTTCGCCAGTTCAAGTTAAAGTTTCATTTGCCTTGAGTAAAAAAAGTTCTAGTGTTGTGTTTGACTTTTGAAATATCCTAATTTAGCTCAGTTTTTGCTGAGTATTCTCGCTCTTATTTAATTGTTCTTAAAGTCTAATTTACATTGTTTGCCTTTTTCAGCTGACGCGTCTATAAATGTCACATTACGTGTGTTTGTGTGCGTTTATTTTTGTGTGTGTGAGTTAAAAACACATCTTGGGCGAACGGTCGGTGGCGATTTTAGGCAGATTTTTCCGTGTTAGATAATAATAATTTTCTTTTACTTAAGAAAACATATTTTTGTGAAACTTCTAATATTTATTTAGTACTAAAATAGTACTCAAAATAGTACCCAAAATTTGTTTTATCGGTAGCTTTTGTATAAAATCCTTATTTTTATTATTCACTCCTTCGTCACGTACCTAAGACTAAACTGAGGTGTTGTATGCGTGTGCTAGTTACCTAAAAACTAAGTTGAAAACTCTGTGGTCTCTTGTGACTTTAATTTCAGAACATAAAAGTTTTAAGAGTTCTATATAGTGGCTCATGTGTGAGCTCTCTGAGTTGGCTATCGTGGATTCGATTCCTATAAGGTGCAATATTAATAATTTACTATTCCTTGTTTATGTTGTATTGCTTAGATTTCTATAGATAGATAATAATATGATTTAATTTATTAAAGAGACTGCTTTATTGGTTACATGAGGTCCTGGGTTCTATTTCAAGTTCGGGCAGTGTTATTGGGTTTTTCCAGCAAGATTTTTTCAGTAGCTGCCATGGAGTCTGGATTTGTACCTTCTTGATGGCAAAAGACTCAAAATCAAAATCAAAACTCATTTATTTATATTTATTCAAACTAGGCTGATAATAAGCACTTTTCGAACGTCAAAATTTACTTCACTTTACTTATTTACAAGAGACAGTCCCCCAAAACGCCCACCCTTCGACACTTCCTAGTGTTTTAGCTGGAAAGAAGAAGTGGCGGAACAAACTCCTCAGCAACATATCTGTCTGTTAGGTTGGTTAGAAGAACCAAACTAGATACAATAGTAAGACAAGTTAATGACTACAGACACAAATTTTAATCAATAATTAAAAAGATAATAATAAAAAAAAACTAAAAAGATATAACATATCAGGTAACTAATCTTGGAGAAAAAACATACAATAAACATAAATAAAAGGCATGAGACTTAAACATTAGTGACAAAATGTGTTCATATTAATGAGTACTCCTCTCCTCCTCCGTTTCAGTCCCAGTACTCGAACCTAGGACCTCATGCATTGCGATCAATGAGGCTGTAATCACTTCATCATTCTCCTGTCCTTATCCTAATGTATTTGGGGTCGGTACAACATAAATTAATTTATTACTGAATGGGTGCGCTTACAATTCGTACGAAATTATGCTGTTTTTCAGTACATTTTTTGACTAAACTGAAACAAATCAAATAAAATTTATAACTAGCAAAAAATAGATTGGTTCTTTATCTTCAAATGCAAGAAACGTTTTTTTTTTTAAATAATAGTTTTTGATAGTTACTATAAAAACCGTACCGTTGCCATGTTTTCGATACCGTGTTATGTGTATAACATATTTTATGATTTCTAAAAATACTGTAAGTAGGCAAATATAGTCTATTCTAAATCTAAGAAAATAAAAATGAAAAATTATTAATATTGAAATATGAAAAAATATTATTACTAAAATATGAAAAAAAAATATTATTATAAATTATTAACAAAACGAGCCCAATCTCAACACATCAAGTTCGATCCGTCGAAGAATTGCAGTAGCAGTCACCGAAGTAGACCTTCAGGTCACTCCATTAAACTCGCAGGTGAGGTTTCATCTTAGCTAACAAGTACGTATTACATAAAAAAATACAAAATTTTCAACGTATCAAAGTTCACTTGAATATTTATTCCCGCAGCTAACAAGCCAACGATTGTGTGTGTGACTCGTGTTTCTGTAGTAGTTCAATTCTATGCCTATCATTTTTGCAAATACGTCCTTAATATAAATTGCCAGCTGTTGCCAGCGCAGCGGCTTCACCCGCTACAACTCGAAAATTATCCCACGGGAAGATAAAATCGGGATAAAAACTATTATATGTATTGTTTAAGGTTATAAACTATCTGCGTACCAAATTTTATCTAAATCCGTTCAGTATTTTTTGCGTGAAGAAGTAACAAACATACACACTGACAAACTTTCGCCTCTATATTATTAGTGTGATAAAAAATTTAAACTTTTTCACTCTAATCCTAAACTAAAACACCTATAAACACCACTGCTTAATCCTTCGAATAGTACAGGCGTAATGTTCCATGCTTAGTTGCTGAGTGAAATTCGCCCTTAAGGATAAAAACCACTTTTCTTTATTATTTCTTTCTTACATATTCTTTTATTATCCTCAAGATGAATGATACACAATGACTAACATTAAATGATAGCATTTGACCTCGAAGCTCAAGGTTTGGTTCTAAGGAAGGAAAAATACAAAATAATGGGTGGAAAATGACCCTTAATAACGTCGAAAGACTTGTTGTCCCCGTCATTGCGATATTTCTTTTTGTTCGGCACCATACCTGGAAAACTTCTGGATATTGAAGGTCAATGTTACAACTATTTCACAAGTTTTGATAAGGTAAGACATTTTATTGGCATAAAACATGAAATACAAAGTGTTATTAAATATTATATATATGATCGAACATGTTCTGGTTAAAACTAAAGTGTGCTTTACTTACTAAAAATATAATTTGACATTGAGTCGAACAAACTAATAAGTATACAGGCAGAAATATTTATAATTCTAGTACACTGAAAATATTGATTGCAATTTTGTTTTATAAAGTGTTTTGCAATAAGCGACTGATGACAAACGCATATTTCGATTGATATTCATTTCGTCTCTAAACGTATCTGTATAATCCTAAAAGTAAAAACAAGTTAACTGGCTGTATACTTATTGGCTTTTTTGTACTTATTGAATTTGTTTAGTTTTAATATTATAAAGAGGAAAGAATTGTTTGTTTGTAACGAATAGGCTCCGAAACTACTAGACCGATTTGAAAAAAATCTTTCACCGTTGTGAAGGTACTCTATTTCTATTTGACTAGCCTGTTGGTCTAGTGGTTAGTGACCCTAACTGCTATGCCGGAGGTCGTGGGTTCGATTCCCACCCAGGACAAATGTTTGTGTGATGAGCACGATCATTTGTTCTGTGTCTGGGTGTAATTTATCTATAATATGTATGTATTTAGAAATATATAAGTATGTTTATCAGTTGTCTAGTACCCATAACACAAGCTCTGCTTAGCTTGGGACTAGATGGCGTTGTGTGATAGTTGTGGAATATTATTATATTATTATTATTATTATTTCCTTTATTTATTTATTCACATAAAATTTACATTTTTAAATATTTCATATAAAACTCATAAAAAAACATTTAAAAATATAAAAAATAGTCGTCCACCGGTGACGGGAGCAGGGTCCAAGCTACCGGTGGTTAGGGCTCCAGAGACAGGAACCTCCTCACAATGCGAGGATTATTATTATTATTATTATTATTATTATTCCCGGGTGACATAGGCTACTTTTATCCCTGTATTCCCACGGGAACGGGAATTACGTGGGTGAAACCGCGTGACGTCCGCTAGTAAGTTTAATATAACAGATTTACCAGTACAATGTTTTGAGTGCATTCCATTGCGTCCTACCGTATAACGTGACTTTTCTCCACAAAAAAGAAAATGGTTTCCCAACAATATTTTTTGCGCAGTTACTTATCTTGATGTACAAAATGCTTGATTGACAGCTACGTGAAGGGTCCGTTTACACCTTGAATAAGAACGAATTTTGTTAGTGAAGAAGCTGGTGGTGGTAGTCTTGTTGAATGTGATCCATTTTTTAGGATTCCTTATCTTAATGACAAAAAACGGAATCCTTATAGATTCGTCATGTCTGTCTGTCAGTCCGTCTGTCCGTCCGTAAGTCACAACCACTTTATTCAGAAACTATTAAAACTACACCTTTGAAACTTGGTAGATAGATCAGATGTATTCTGTGAATGTCACGATTTTATACAAAAAAAAAGAATACGATGAGTCTCCCAATACATGGAACTGTAAGTAAAAAAAACGGAACTGAAACTAAAAAAACTTTTTTCATCTAACCTATTCGTGTTGAAATCTACTGAATAAGAGCACAAATACTTCGACCTCAGTGCAGTCAAGATAAATACATAAACTATTTCCTAACTATTTATTTAGTAAGCACATCATATTATACTAGTGATCCTGTGTTTATAGTTACCATAAAACATAAACATTTTGCATCAAAACGAGATAAAGTATTTAGACAATGCAGTCGACTAACTTGGTTCTGATTTAAACACTAACGGCCTGATTACAAAAGTGGTTAAACCTGGGTTTAACTTAGACTTGGTTTATCTCGCATGCCGTCTCTATTCGATAATATTCAAAAGAAAATGACGGCATGCAAGATAAACCAAGTCTAAGTTTAAACCAGGTTTAACCACTTTTGTAATAAGGCCGTACTAGTTCTCTGGCATTTGTGACGCTCCTGCCTGCATCAAAGTAAGTAAGTTGATAATTATTTTTATTAGTAAAATATAATAAGTTAAAAATAAAATATAATAGGGATGGGTCCGGGTTAAAAAATATGATTCCGATTGGTCCGTCAGTTAGATTATCGAAAAATATTTGATACGTATTTTTTTTTATTATCAAATCAATAAAAAATTACGAAGATAAAACACGTCAAAGATTTGAGTGGGGGGTTGTGACGTCACTCACTGGTAAGAAATGTCATACTAATGTCTTACGAGGTTTCAAAGCACTGTTTCGTCGTAATTTTTGCTTTACGTGCAAAAAGAAAAAAATACGAGTTCAATATTTTTTGAAAATCTATCTGACGGACTAATTAGTTTTTTTTTTCAACTACCCTATGGCACATTCTGAAATGTTTCAGGGCAAGTTTAATTCCTCCATAGAAGAATTGGAAAAGTAACGACACTAATTTTAATTTAATTATAAGTAAACTGAATTGGTTACCCAACATGCAGTTTACGATTGGTAAAAGGTAAATTGAATAATATTCATAAATTACAGCTATCAAACGTGAATATTTTGAAAGAAATTGTATGATAACATAAAAGTAATGATTTACAATCTAAACCTACAAATGATCACAAACATTTTCTATCCACGACCCACAAACAAAAAAGCAACGTAAGTACCCACAACTCTCGTAGACGGGTCCTATCTACGGCGTAGACCCGCTACGAGCTACGAGATATAGCGCTACGCCACCCAAGGCGCGGTATTGATAATTTATGTGTGTAAGTGATTAGCGTTGTGACGTCATGAGTGCAGTGTAATGTTATTGCAGAGCGCGGGCTACAGAGTAGAGCAGGACAGAGGGTTTATAGAAATCATTGATAAAATAAAAATATTTTAGTACTCGTAATGAAAAGTGCATAAAACAACGCTTTAGTCATTTACAGGTTTACGCTTACTTAGCTCGTGATTAAATAATAACTAAAGATCAATCTTGAGGTTACCTAACCCTCGTTTGCTTAAGATGATCTATTGATAGGTAATATTTGACAATCATCAGACATATAACGTCCACTGCTGGACAAAGGCCTTCCCCATAGATGCCATGCCATTCTTTATGGCAGACTGTCGTTTGCATGTCGTCGGTCCACCTGTTGGGAGGCCTACCAACGCTGCGTCTTCCGGTTCGTGGTCGCCACTTGAGAACGTTCCTTCTTCATCGGTTCTTCGAGCGATGTGGTCTGCCTATTGCCACTTCAACTTGCATATTCTGAGAGCTTGTCGGTGACCCTGGTTCTTCGGCAAATTTCCTGCAAGGTAACATTAAAATAAAATGAAAATAGTCTTTATTTACTCTGACCTTAACAAGTAGTAACATTAACTTAAAATTAAAACTAGTATCTTATAACAAATAATCTATCTTTCATTGCTCATTATCAGCTACCAGCAGGGCTATTGCGTATCTTTTAAATGACAGTTGCTATCATATTGTCTATGGATTAACTGTCAAATTGGTTATGGTTTAGTACAAAATGGAACCATTTGACAGTAATTGATAGGCACTATAGGTTAGCCACTATCATTTGAAAGATACGCAATAGCCCTGCAGGTTAGGCTGTCATGCGATAGGCCTCCTCTATTTCCCTCCACTTATTCCTATCCAGGGCATTTCTTCGACAATCTTTTGGCAGATCATCCTCCCATCTTTTTGTCGGTCTTCCTTTACGTCATTTCCCATTTGCTTGGATACCATTCTGTGATCTTTTTGGTCCATTTTTCCGTCTTGGCTCTCATCATTTGACCTGTCCATTTCCATTTTAGTGTTCTGGTTTTAACTCTTACGTCTGCCACTTTAGTGACGTTCCGAATTTTTGTTGCTTTCCGTTTAGGTAACATTACTATCCTTTATATACTGAGTTTCGCCCGTGCCTCAGAAAGGTCGTAACGTTATGCCCGGCCCGTCCCAGTTGTCAGTTGTACATCTTAAACAGACACACACTCACACACACACGACATTCACTTTTGACTTTAATTTTGACATTCACTTGATCATTTGTGACTTTATTTGTTATTTTGAGTTTTGATTTTATTTTATTTTTTGTATTAAATTTAGTAGTATTTTTAATTGGTACTGTTAGCTTAGATTTAAATTATATTGTGCATGCCGTGGTCTCCTGTAAGTGAAGGAGTACACTTACTTGATACTTTTGTCGTCCACTATAATTAACATGATCTGTGTATATTCTTTGTTGGAGATCCTAAATAAATATATAAACAGTCGCTCCTGGTGAAAACCAGTCTTACCTTGGAGAATCGTATTAACCAATGCTAACTGAGTTGTCAAGGTTAGATAGGCAGTCGCTCCATGTACAATACTGGTATTCAGCTGCATCCGGTTAGACTAGAAGCCGACCCCAATGTAATTGGGAAAATGAGCTAGAGGTCCCACTGCTGGGCAAAGACATCTCATACAGAGGAGGATGGCGATCTCATCATCATCAGCCTATAATGTTCTCGCTGAAGGGACTCAGGCCTCCTCTCTAGGAGAGGAATGGGCTATGATCTACCACGCGGGCCCAGTGCGGGTTAGTAGATGTTCTATGTCTTCGAATTTTTGGGTCTAAGACATTCCTCACAATGTTTTCTTTTACCGTTTTAAGAGCAGTGGTGATGAAATAAATTACACAAAGTAATATTCACTACTCTACAAACAATAGGTGAGTAGTAAATCTAATACAGTACAACAAGTCTGGCGCTTTATTATATTACGGAGCTGAACTCAGCTTAAATAGCTCACGTGTCGCTCGTGTGGAAGGAGCCTAATCACATGTCGCGAGTGTGCAGGCACCCTAATGGTTGATTTGATTTACGGGGTGCGAGGGAAAATTCTGATTTTCTTCGAAGACGTGTGTGTGTGTAGGGAATTTCTTATGTTTTCTACATGAAGAAAAAGTTTTGTACCCCTTTTTAAGCACAAGAAAACCTGATTAGTGTAAATGTGGTGTTACCCCACAAACGATGGGACACTTGAGATCGTGTCCTGCATGTGCTGTTATTTGCATATCACAGACGCTTCTGAACCGAAAGTGTTTTTTGTTTTATCAATTTTGTGGGGGCTTTTGACGTCACTTTGTGGGTAAAAAAAGTACTAACCTTATGTCGTCACACGACTTTTTTTTTTTTTGGCAGGTGGAAAATCATCGAATAACTCCTCCCGCTCTTGGGCAGAGCGAAAGGGAGTGTCAGACTTCTACTGACTAAAAACCACCCATGTTCCTTCTTCGCCCTCAATGTCGAGGCCGCGATAACTAGTGTACAACCCGCGGCCCCGACGGGACGTCACACGACTTGACACGACTTTTCGAAGCACTGTATCGTCTTCATCTTTTGTTTAAGTGAAAAAACACGTGTCCATTATTTTTTGGAAATCTATCTGACGGACTAATTAGATTTTTTGGGTGAAATACCCTATTTTTGACGTCTATTTGGATTGTCACCGACACAATAAGATAAAGAGTCACATTGTAAGAATGGAGACGTGTAAGATTTGGCATAATGAAAGTTTTTATTATTATGGTGAAGGAGCACACGAATTTTATTTACATCTACAAGACTAGATATTTTTGTTTTAAATAAAAACGTTTCCCCAACTTTGGAATTTCTCCTGTATCGTGATTGCGTTCGCAAACATTTTACTCTTACAAACACAAACACCCATAGACCCGAAACAAGTATCTGTAGGCCATACAAATATTTGTTCCGTTCGGGGATCGAACCTGCGACACGCAGCGTCCAATCGCTCAGCCACTGCCGTGTCGTTTATATGTCGATTGGCGCACTCGAATTTTATTTATGTACCTATTATAAATGTACCGTATTACATCTGGAATACCAGACATGACATAAGTCATCGACAAAAATAGTTATAGCGATACTTCCCTGCACGAGCTCCTTTTAACCCTTCCTACTCAACAACACCACCATAGAATACAGTTCACCTCGTTACTCAAATCAAGCGTGAGCATACAATTCCCATGAATGTACCCACACTAAGCCAGTGCCAAGAATGTCTCGCGTTTACTGACGAGCATGTGAGTGTTGTCACTTTAATTCCACTTTGACACGCGGTGGAATTGTTGCCATGGTTATAAAATTATGATTGAAGGGTTATGTGAGCTTTTTATTTAGACGTAGATCGTTTTTTGGGTTATAAATAAATTTTGTTCTGTCTGGGTGTTGACAAAAGTAGCAGGAAATATTTATATTTTAAACAAAAACAGTCAGTCTATTCTATGAATGGAGCTGCGCATCATCGTGATGAAACCAGCATTTCAGAGATGTATTTCTGGACGGCTTGTAAAGCCAAGTCAAAAGAGTGGGTGGAATAAAAACCCTGAGACCGTGTTAAGCACTAACTACATGATAAAGAATGAACAAGGCGTGTCGTATTAATAGCTAAGGTAGTCGCTTCATGTAAAATCATTCAGATAGTCAGATGCATTCTGTTAAATTAAAAGCCGACCGCAACATATTTGGAAAAAAACTGGTCAAGTGCAAGTCGGACTTGCACATAAAGGGTTCCGCTGAGAGATTTTTAAATGTTATTTTAGCACCATAGACTTATTATAGGTATTCCTGTAATTTATAAGTGTTTAACTAATTTCTGTATTTTTTTCAGAATTTTAGGCTCAGTATTTTCGGAGATAATGAGGGGGGGAATGGTCGAGCAGACAGACACACGAGAGATCCCATAAGGGTTCCGTTTTTGAACCACCAAATCCCCCATTAAAGAACCTTCCAAAAAAAAAACAAAGAAAAATCAAAACCTTCCCAACCCTTGTCCACGATAATTGCGGACAAAAAACCGGCTATAACCGCAATAACGTGTATACAAAATATCAGGAACCGTTCACAAACCGCCTCAGGCATCGTCGCTGACCGTTATTCTTTTTAATTTCGAACCGTTCGACTTTATGTGCCCGATAACAGTAACGGCACAGCACTATCTATCGGACGAGTATCGTTTTATATTTATTTGAAAATTGGCGCAACACTGGCTGTTATGGCTGTAATGTTTACCTAGTTAGTGTTTTATTGTTATGGAGTATGAATGATTGTTTTTTTTTTATTTTGTAGCTTGACCAGCAGCAGGGCTATTGCGTATTTTTTTTAAATACAGTGGCTATCATATTGTCTATGGATTAACAAATTGTCAAATTGGTTATGGTTTAGTACAAAATGGAACCATTTGACAGTAATTGATAGGTACTATAGGTTAGCCACTGTCATTTAAAAGATACGCAATAGCCCTGCAGCTGTTTGTTGCCTGTGTTTTGTCGATCTTCTTGGACAAATACATATATACACTACTGATCCGATTTCAAAAAATCACTCACTAACAAGGAGCTACATGATTTTTGAGCGAACATTATTGAGTGCTACATTTAAAACGTTTCCGTGGGTTAATTTCCTTACATGACAGGATCGAAGCTGCGAGCAAAAGTTAGTATTTTGTATATTCAAGACATGATCCTTATTCGTCCAAATTCGGTTCTGCTGGTTATAGGCAATAGTACTTTACCAAAAAAAAATAATAAGTTTGTCTGTTAGAATATCGAAAAATATTGGATACGTGTTTTTTGTTTTATCAAATTAATAAAAATTGACGAAAGTATAACGTGTCAAAGATCAGGAGTGGGGGCTTTTGACGTCACTTTGTGGGCAAAAAAGTACTAACCTTGTGACGTCACACGACTTGACACGACTTTTCGAAGCACTGTATCGTCTTCATCTTTTGTTTACATGAAAAAAGGATTCTATTTTTTGGAAATCTATCTAATGGACTAATTAGATTTTTCTGGTGATTTTTACTATAGTGCTTGTTCTAAGTAACTGTCGGCACTTAGACCGTAACAACGAAATGCGAGTTTAGGTTAAATTCTACCTATCCCCACATATCACATTACGCAGGTATCTGATCTATAATATTATGCCATCAACACCACACGCTTTGTCTTGGACGAATGAAGCGACAGCTAAACCTTCGAACCAATGTGAATGCTGTGGTAATATTCTCACTGCCGCACTCAGAGAGCTTTAATGATTACTTAGGCTATCACTTAGTAATGGTTTTGACAGTTTTGTCATACAAAAATATGTCAAACCTTTACTAAGTGACGGCTTAAGTAATCATTAAATATCTCTGAGTACGGAAGTTTTTCTTCATTAAGAAGTGCTACGCTACGCGAGCTACGGACTCTGCTACGGATGCTGCGTAGCACATATTTTATTCTCAGACTTACCTACGTATCGTAGGCACTATACTTTATGTAATAGGGTAGTTAACAAAAAAAATCTAATTAGTCCGTCAGATAGATTTCCAAAAAATATTGGACACGTATTTTTTCTTTTTTCAAGGAAACAAACAATGAAGACGACACAGTGCTTTGAAAACTCGTGTGACGTCATTTTCTAAAACATTAGCATGACATTCTTTACCGGTGCGTTACGTCACAACCCCCCACTCAAATCTTTGGCGCGTTTTATCTCCGTAATTTTTCATTGATTTGATAAAACAAAAAATACTTATCCAATCTTTTTCGAAAATCTAACAGACGGACTAATTATAATCATATTTTTTTGAATCAGTAAACATCCCTATTCATTTCACCACTGTTACTCTTAAAACGGTAGAAGAAAACACCATCAGGAAACTGGGAGCTCCTAGTACCAAACACTCTAAAATATAAATGATGTGACATTGTGTGATAGAACGAATGTGAAACTTGAGTCCCGCTGGTTTTACGATATTGTAACACTCTTACATCGTAGAACGAAAAGTCCATTGACTTTTCGTTCCCACTAGTTCTACAATTTCGTACCACCTTGAATCGTAGAACTAGTGGGAAGAAAAATCCCACTAGTTCTATCGTAGAACTGCAGAAGAACTAGTGGGAATGATCCTCCAACGACCCCAACTAAAGTGATTTGTTTGAAAGTCTGTACAGTCACGAGCAATTACATGTTAACACTTGGCAAACGGGGAAGGAAAACATCGTAAAGAAACCGGCATGTCTTAGAACCATAAAATCGAAGACATGTGACATCTACCAATCCGCACTGAGCCTGCGTTGTGGATTATAGCCCATCCCTCTCAAAAAAGAGAGGAAGCCTGTGTCCCAGCCAGTGGGAACATTAATAGGCTGCTGATGACTTGGCAAAGTTCAAACGTGAATTTCTCATGAAATAACGATTACAACTTTGAGATATGTCCTACTTTATGATAACTTGAGTTCGTAAATGTTAGTTTCGTTTCGTATTAAGAAAACGAAATCAATACAGTAGGCGATCATTACTTCTAAATGTTGCTAAGTTTATATCTATTGATGCTGCTGACTGTACACACATAACATTTAATCACGCCTGTAATGACTGTAATCCCCCAAAGTAAAGCCATATTTCGCCAGTTATAGAATACTAGCAGACGTCACGCGGTTTCACCCACGTAGTTCCCGTTCCCGTGGGAATACAGGGATGAAAATTGTAAACTGTGCCACGTATGCCTGTGAAACCGATAAGCATACGTTGCAATTTGCTTGTTTAGCACTTCGCATACGTCTTGACTGAAACTAAAAATTCTAGCTAACACCTAATCCTTTCCTCACAAGACACCAACCACCACGTAATATAAATTCCTATCCAATATCCACAAATTTCACCAGCATATTTTAATGTAAGGAGCAAATTGCAATCTTCTCCGCTTACTCGTCGGGGGCATAAAATATTTGGGGAAATAGTTTTATGTAAAACGGTTTTGTAACTGGTGAGGCTTAGCTTTAGCCGGTTAGGTTTAGTAATGGCTTTAGAATGGGTTATTTTTTGATAGTTTTATAGGAAAATGTCGCGGGAGGTTTATAGCTTGAGTGGTTAACGCGGGATCCAATATGTGTACAGTCATAAGCTTGAATAGGTACCTAATACCTCACCACTACTAGTCTCTCCTTAGATATCATTGTGCATGGTTCTCTGCTCGTGTTACATGATTATAATACGGGTTGTTGGGGGCAGCCCCATGCAGAATTATGGGGTGAATAAGGGATCGGAAAAAAAAAACTAATTAGTCCGTCAGATAGATTTCCAAAAAATATTGGAGACGTATTTTTTCTTTTTTCACATAAACAAAAAATGAAGTCAATACAGTGCTTCGAAAACTCGTGAGCTCTTGAAAACGTCATATGATACATTTTTACCTACAAATGACGTCACAACCACATCTTATCTTCGTT
The DNA here is from genome assembly GCA_932274075.1 of Diarsia rubi. Lineage (NCBI taxonomy): Eukaryota > Metazoa > Arthropoda > Insecta > Lepidoptera > Noctuidae > Diarsia > Diarsia rubi. The sequence goes on along the minus strand of OW026437.1, from coordinate 1,940,754 downwards.
AATTTTGATTAATTTGATAAAACAAAAAACACGTATCCAATATTTTTCGATAATCTAACTGACGGACTATAAGTATAAGTATAAGTATAACGGGCTGGTGTCCGCAACTCCACGCTCAATGCGCGTATTTTGCGTGCGGGTGAGAATATCACTCGATCCACCCCAGCTCCCCGAGAAAAGCCAGCAACCCCTTGGTGTTACTGGCAATCTCGCGGAGAGTACCTGGGTCACCGAAGTATTTGGCCCTGTATGGGGCAACCCCCGGACAGTGCAAGAGCACGTGGGCTGCTGTTTCTTCTTCCTCCATGCAGGCTCGACACAGAGGACTATCTGTGACTCCTATAACAAAGAGGTGCTTGTTAAAAGTACCGTGTCCAGTGATGGCAGCCGTCACTGTGCGTAGCTGCAGTTTAGTTAGCCGGAGCGCTTGTTTGGTGAGGCGAGCGTCGATGGCGGGAAGCGCCTTCTTGGCCTGCCTACACTCGCCGTGGTCTAGCCACAGCTTGGCGTGAAGTTCTTTGGTACGTTTCCTTACCAGCGTGCGAAGATAGCCGAAAGGTAGCGGCACGATGGGTTCTGGGCCCACCGCCGCCATGCTCGAGCCCCTTCGAGCGAGCTCGTCCGCTGCATCGTTGCCTCGGGAGTCGCTATGTCCTTTGATCCATTGAATGGTTATATTACTGACGGACTAATTGGAATCATTGTTTTTTGACTCAGTCCGATCCCCTATTCAGTACATCACAATAAGACCAGTAGATTTTTTTTCAGGAATGTTATTTTATCCAATCAATTTAAAATGCCTTTAACACAAAACATATCGCAAAGCGCACGTAACTAACGACAAGGGCGAGGACGAGTTCGATGACTTGCGTAGCTATTCTGTGACGTTTGTAATGGTATTTCGCAACATCCATTGATGGTTTTCTGATTTTTGCCGTATATTTTGGTGCATATACAGAGAGCTGCGTACAGAGAATGTTTTTTTAAGTTGTAATAAATGAATAGTAACAGAAATATAATAATAAATAAATCCTGAGGCTATGTTGATTTTGATTGTGTTTAATTCTTTTAGACCCATAGTATGTGGCTGTAGCATTTTTAGCTCCTCTAAACTGCAGGTGTTGAACGAAGCAGAACTTGTAACCAAGGACATCGTCTAGTCGGGACAACCACATTCACACTTTGAAATAAATTTCTTTTCGCTTACTGACCGAACCAAGTTTCTACATCAACTGCGAGTATCAGGTACATAGTTTTTAGGGTTCCGTACCTCAAAAAGAAAAAACGGAACCCTTATGGGATCACTCGTGTTGCTGTCTGTCTGACCATTCCCCCCACCCCCTTATGTCTGAAACTACAGGCGCCTAAAATTTTGAAAAAGTTCATGAATTAGTTCAAGATAGTTTTAGATTACAGGAAAACTTATAAGAAGTCTATGGTGCTAAAACTACATGGAAAATTTCTCAATATCTACCACAATGGGACGGAACCCTTCATGTACAAATCCAACTTGCACTTGGCCAGTTCTTTTTATAAAAGTCCCAATAGTAGAAATAAGAGGGCACGGTTGGCGCAGTGGCTCAAGCAATGGACTGCTGCGCTGCGTGTCGCGGGTTCGATTCCCGCACGGAACAAATATTTGTATGACCTACAGATAGTTGTTTCGGGTCTGGGTATTTGTGTATGCGAGTTTAAATGTTTGTGAACGCACCCACGATACAGGAGAAATTCCTAGTGTGGGGCAACGTTTTTAAAAATATATATATATATATGTATAAAAAAAAAAATAGGTAGACGCTGAGCGAACGGAGCTAGAAGTCATGAGCTCAATCCCCTTCTTAAGACCTAAACTATTAATCGGTTAGGTCACAACTCTAGAGCAAAAGTTAGGTACCTTTGTCCTAGAGGTGTGCTTTTGTCTTGTTTAAACTGGTATTTTTTTTTTTTTTTTTTTGCTGTAGCACGAGCCCGGGCTGTAAAGGTAACGTCGGTTTTTAAATCGAAAATACAATTATCCTTTAACATTATAATTAAAGGATTATCCATCTTCAACCTCATCTCTGCCCTTAGGGCAAGGTTGAGGTCAAGAGTAAGCCCATTTCAAATAAAAAAACTGAACATGTGCAAGTCGGACTTGCACATGAAGGGTTCCGTACCATTGTAGCACCATAGACTTCTTATAGGTTTTCCTGTAATCTATAAGTGTTGAACAAATTTCTGTATTTTTTCAAAATTTTGGGTTCAGTATTTTCGGAAATAAGGGGGGACAGCCAGACAGACACACAAGTGATCCTATAAGGATTCCGTTTTTTTTTCTTTTGAGGTACGGAACCCTAAATATGGTTTAGCAACAAGCGTCTCATTTCCTCTGTGCCTAATAAACACTTCTTCTCCTACTCTCTACCAGCATCCAAACGCAAAACTTTTCAAAATTAGAACGCTAAGCAGAAAAAATCCAGTTTAATCCGGTTTCCACCGCATTTCTTAAAGTCAGTAGGTTACCTCTGAAGTTAGCAACGCTTCGGAACATTTTTCCCGTGGTAAGCGTGCGTTGTGTAGTCGTCTGATTTATACGTCGCTTATCTCGCCGCTAAATTTATTTGTCTGCGCTGCTACCCGGCGATTCTGCTCTCGTACTCGGGGTAGGAATGTCGTAGAAGGGACATGATTTGGAAAGAGTTAAGAGTAACCATGGGATTAAAGACCAGTGTATGTTGCCAGTGATTAGATGAGAGGGCTATGCTCGGAGTTTGCTTACGTGATCGAGTCAGAAATGAGGAAATCCGCATGAGAACCAAGGTAACCGACGTAGCCCGAAGAATTGCCAAACTTAAGTGGCAATGGGCAGGGCACATTGCTCGCAGAACGGATGGCCGATGGGGCCGAAAAGTTCTGGAGTGGCGACCGCGAACCGGAAGACGTTGCGTTGGAAGGCCTCCCACTAGGTGGACCGATGACCTGGTGAAGGTTGCGGGGACCCGCTGGATGCGAGACGCACGGGACCGGTCAATGTGGCGACACCTGGGGGAGGCCTATGTCCAGCAACGGACGTCTTTTGGCTGAAATGATGATGAATGATGATGGGATTTAAGAGAGGAAATAATGGGAAACTATATTGAGACAAAGCTTTGAGTATCATCGTATTATCAATGAGTAATTAAGTTAACCACATTGTAAATTTCAAGAGATACCGCGGCCCAGGACACAGAGGGCTAAGAAGGATCATGGGTGGTTATTAGTCAGTAGAAGTCTGACACTCCCTTCCACTCGGCCTAGAGCGGGAGGATTCATTTGATGATTTTAAACTCCAAAAATGAAAATAAAGTTCCCAAATATTCTGTCTTCAAAATTCTGTTATTCGGTAAGTACTTAGCAGCTATTCGGGCACTTTTAAAGCGTATTTCAATAGGCCCTTAGAGTGAGAATATTAGCTGAAACAAGACCAAAACAATAGCAGCGCCGATAATCTTCTTTCTTCTTTCAAAGAATATCTAAGCATTTAAAGAAAGAATAACATTTCCAAGAAGTCTTACACGAAGACATAGGTACATTAGAAAAAAGATCTTTCGAGAAATTGTTTTGTTTCTTTCTCTTACATTGATATTCGAGGTCTAATCTTACACGGAGAAATCTGATTGTTGATCAGTCGCCACCATGGTCGCCACTTCGCCACTGAGTCTGGATTTGCTCCCGGTTGATGACAATAGGCAATAGGGTCACGCCTTATTACATTGGACTTCACATAACTGACTTCATCATCATCTTTCTGGCGTGATGTTAATATACTATAACACAGTGAAATCCCTAAAACTATAATTATATAAAGTTCTACTTTAACGCTTCTTAGCTCTATATTCCCCCAAGTCTCGGGGGCGCTGGTAATTGTACAAATTATAAATTTGTGACCGACTGCCGCTGTTGCGGGATTAAATCGCGCGGTCGCACTCGCGTCGTGGTCGCAGCGCAGTCGCAGCGACGTCGCAGTCGCGTCGGAACGCTGGCGCTAAGCAAGAACAACAGAAGATTTACTTTCAAGGGTGTCAGTCTTGCTATAGAAACCTTACTAATAGCGAAGCAATCTTAGTATCCTACATACTGCATGAGTCGTCGAAGCCAAACTGTTACAGTTGCTGCCAGGTAAGATGTCACTATCGGTCACTGACCCACTTATGAGTACATTTATTAAAGTTCTTAACTTTGAAATCCAAAATTAAGCCTCTTCATGTCTTGAATCGTCATCTATCGTGATCTTCAACATTTTATCTAATGAAAAACGATACATGGTTCATTTGTTTTGATTCGTACGAAGAGATACTAAGAAAAGGGCAATGACCGCTATTGATATCTTAACTGACAGCAACTACAGTTACTAATTCTTTTAGTGGTGAGATTGGTGGTGACCCCATGTAAAAAAAATACTGGCATTTAGTTGCATCCGGTAAGACTGGATTCTGAAACTAACTCAGTTGGGAAAAGGCTAAGCAGATGATGAATTTTAGAACTAAGGGCTACTACTTCTCCACGCGCGCCTCAAAGAGATGTCAGCAACATGGGAGGGGCCCGAAAGGGCCGACGCCTGTCGGGGCTGCGGGTAGTCCTCTGGTTATCGCGGCCTCGACATAGAGGGCGAAGAAGGAACATGGGTGGTTTTTAGTCAGTAGAAGTCTGACACTCCCTTTCGCTCTGCCCAAGAGCGGGAGGGGTTATTCGAGGATTTTACACCCACCAAAAAAAAAAAAAAAAAAAGAGCTACTACTTCTCCCGTCGGGCTGCAGGATGTTGTAAGAGATACCGCGGCCTCGACATAAAGGGCTAAGAAGGAATATGGGTGGTTTTTAATCAGTCGAAGTCTGACACTCCCTTTCGCTCTGCCCAAAAGCGGAAGGGGTTATTTGATGATTTCCCAACACCCAAAAAAATAATGGCTATGACTTCTTCGTAGTTTCGATGATAGTCAAATATCCGTCGATCAGACGCAAACACTATGGAATCACCAAGAACAGTCCCTTCATTCGACCTCAAATCGACCCCGATATAAAAACAGCTGAAATATTATACAAAGTGGAACTTTGACCTATCTCTTTAGTGGCACTATCGCCCGCAGTGTTTTGTTTATTAAACCCATTTGTATTAACATGTATGCATTGTGATTTTAATACAGACATACCAGACCGTAGACTGCGGAATATGAGCTTTTCCGGGGATCAATCTTACCATTGGAATTACCATTTTTAGGGATTTAGTTCACCAACCCATACTGAGTTCGCATGGTTCGCGGGGCTGATTCATCTCACAGTAGCAGTATGCTTACTTCTGCCTGCGGCTTCAACAGTTTGAAAGATAGAAATTATTACAGGATATAAGTATCCTGCCCAGCCCTAACCCAGTTCCGAATCCACAGTCTACTTCGAGAATGTGCCAAAATCTGGGTACCCTCTCTGAAATCGAATAGGTTACTGATGGTATTTGACCAGCTGAGACACTAATCAGTATAGCCCACGTTTGATATTAAGAATCTACACTAATATAATGAAGAGGAAATATTTGTATTTTTGTGTGTGTGTGTGTGTGTTTGTGTGTGTGTTTGTAATGAATAAACTCAAAAACTATTGCGCCGATTTCAAGAATTCTTTCACGAATAGAAAGCTACATTCACGCTGAGTAACATAGGCTTTTTATCCCTGTATTACGACGGGAACGGGAACTGCGCGGGTGAAACCGCGTGACGTCCGCTAGTTAACAATCAAGAGACAGTGACATCCGAGATGATGATTCTCTGTAGCTTGTTTGAATTATTATTTTATTTTTGAATCGTCGTTTTTGACTTTACTGTGGACACTTTTATTGTGCACATCTAACTACATTGTTCTCATATACTCGTAGTAGGTATACCATCTCAACATGAAAGATGTAAACAAAGTTTTGAAATAATATTCTGATTGAAAAGAGTGTCCATGGAGTTTCTTGCCCGTTCTTCTCCATAGAGATCTACACTAGGGAATGAGCAACTACAGTGCTTTCACAAGTTACGAGTATTATGCCTTGTGACTGTGATTAGAGCTTCGTTTTATTTTGTTTTTCTGATATTCAAAAATGCTTGTAATGCTTTATTAATTTCATTAAGTGTTTTGTTAAACCAATTTACAGATATAAATCCAATTCATAGGATTTTTATTTTATTTTGTTCTAAAGGGACTCCGGGACCCGTGGTGCACTGGTTATGTGTGGATAAAACCAATAGCTACAAATTTTATCAACATGATTCACTCTCACATTTGTAGCAGCGGTGCTATTGACGTCGTGTGCCTTCTAATGAAAACGCTCATGTGAAAAGTCAACATCAAGAGGCTGATATAAAATAAAACTACCAATAAAAACTCCACCATAATGCCGAAATACGAAAGTACAGCTGACAAAATTAAAAATTTCGTAGTTTCTACAAAAAAACTCATAGCAATTTGTAGTAAGCGCAACTGTGGTCGCAATATTAGGCGCTTCCTCCATTTGTTGGGGACGACTAGGTAGGTTGATATTTCTGCCTAGATGTAGTGTAACATATTTTATGCGTACGTATAATTGGATAGACGTTTTCAAATAGAAAGTTAATAGTCTGACAAACTAAATCACTCATTGAACCCACCCTGCCAAACTGTTCCACTATATTTTATAAAAGGTTTAACGGCAAACGTATATTAATTACACTGCAAGAAGAAAATCTAGTGGAGAACAGCAGGATACAGGCAGCTCTCAGTTGTTTCAACTGACTGCCTCATCATCATCACCATCATTTTCTTGCCGTTATCCCAATTCATTTGAGGTCGGCGCAGCATGTCTTATTCTTGCATACCTCTCTGTTTCTCGTCATCTCACGCGACATCTTTTTTTACCATATCATTTTTAACACTGTCCAGCTGCCTGCCTCATAATAAGAAAATAAAATGAATACGCAACAATGCCTTCAAAACTGTCTTAATTTTTATGGACAGCTCCCATTTAGCTGCTTCAGAAAAACTTCACGAAGCCATCAAACTACGTACATAAAATGAGCAGCAAGTGTGCTTAGGCATTTAACATTTGTAGTCTAAAACTAAAAAGTAACGAGTTCGGGTTATGTAACTTTCAGTCGACGCGGCTAACTGCAATACGCGGTACGGAGTTAGGAAACAGTTGTCGTTTCTTATGGAGTCGGTATTTTCAGTTTTTGGTATTTAGTGGTCTTCTTTTGTAGGCTATAATATGGTGAATAGCAACAGGGCAGACAGCCCAAATAATACAAATCATCATAATCTGCCTAACCTTTTACCGACCATGTTGGGGTTGGCTTCCAGTCTTATCAATATTTTACATGGAGCAACTGCCTAACTGACCTCCACCCAGTCAGTGGGTCATACTATACCCCTCGATACCCCGCCGCCTCTGATCATTCGCTGCAATATTGGCGATGCCAGAGACAGAGCTTAAATGCGAATGAGAATGTTGTAACTGTAGTCATTGATGACCTTTATTTCTTGAAAATGAAATTAAAATATTTTCCGGTCAAACCATGAGATTTAGAGATACCTGGGCAACCCTGTTATTCTACTGATCAAATGCGGTATGAAGTATGGGTCAATGAGGGAAGTTAGCCATTTCGTTTTAAGGGGCTCACTTGGCTTGGTCCAAATCTCCACCACTAACGAGACCTTTATAATAAAATAGCCTACTAAATACTGAGTCGATCATTATAACCAGACTGCAACCAAAATTACTCTCTATTTAGTGGACTATAAGTTCTATAAGTCAAAAGAGGTCTAGTTAGTGGTGGGACATTTGGATGTGTTCGGTAGAATGCCACCTCCACTCCCTTCAGAACCTTCACGGCTCCCCTGTCGTCTGATTCGTCTCGGTCCATATCGCTAGGTTTTTCCTCTACTAATTACCACCAGTGTGCAGTTACGAGCAGAGTTAGTTCTCGAAAGCCAACGCAGTTTGGGGATTTCATTGTATTCCGTACATATGTAGCTGTGGCTATGTTTTGGTGATGTCTGTCTACTTGTATCTAGTCCTGTAAGTTTTGGGGGAGCTGTACCCTTTATGGGATAAAGCGATGAGACTGAATGAAAATAGGCCCATTGGATATTTGAGTACCTATCTGTATAGTCGGTCTGGTGGAGTCGCGTGCACTGTCGTGTTATTAGGATTTCTGAATGGCAGCTTGGAATCTGAGTTTACAATCCTATTAAATGCAATAACCTTGCCGTTTCAAAATTTACATAACATTTAAAGGCTAAATGTAGGTCCTTTACGTAATTGCTGATATGCCTAAAGAATAACCGCCGCGTCGCTCGGCTCTATGGTACCGGACCGGCTGGCAATTGAAGATATGATTTATTACAGGTGCCTTAACTGGGTTGAGGAGATCAAAAATAGGAAATTGCTCCATGTAAAATGTTGGTATTCAGCTGCATCCGGTTAATCTGGAAACCGCCCCCACACCATAGTTAGGAAAAGGCTAGACAGATTATGATGAACGTGTACGTTTGATGTTTACGAACACTTAAAAAAACTCGTAATATGCATACTTTCCGACTGTCCTAAAAATCTAACACAGAACCTACAGTACCTATTTTATGCCACAAAATCGACGGCGGAGGCGGTCGAACAATCCTTAAATTATGCTGTATTAAGAATTTCGATGTGGATAGACCATTTAGCTTAAGTTTCTATGTACTTATAACATGTGTAGGTATTCAGTTCATTTTTGCATGACAAAATATGAAAACAAAGTTAATCGCTGAAGAATTTTAACGGTCTTGGATAGCGCCGAAACTAGCAAGGCCATCTATCGGCACAAGTTAACAATTTTGATAAACACATAGAACACCTACTTCTTATCCGTAGGACATTTTTGTGACGTAATTTCCACATTGTTGTGAGCGGGTAAAAGCTATTGAAAACATAATTCGAGTTTAGAAACTTTTTTATTTTTGGCGGTTGGAAAATCATCGAATAAACCCTTCCGCTCTTGGGCAGGGCGAAAGGGAGTGTCAGACTTCTACTGACTAATAACCACCCATGTTCCTTCTTAGCCCTTTATGTCGAGGCCGCGGTATCTCTTACAACATCCCGCAGCCCCGACGGAAGAGTTTAGAACGTCCATGCATATTTGAGCAATCATTAAATATTACTGTTATTGATTGGAAGAAATTCTTATCAAAAGGAAAAATAATAAAAACAATAACAATTTATACAAACATTTATTATTATTGTCCTTTGTTCTTAACGTTACGTTTCTTGATCATACTTCTAGAATCATCCGTCAACTGCTGGAAGAAAGCCTTTGAAGTCTTCAGAGACTTATCATCCGTGACCGTTCCCTTCTCCGTGTTCCTGTGTTCCGTAACCTTTTCAACTGTTCCCTTCTTTCTTTGCAACTTCTTCTTTTTCCTGCGCTCTCTCTTCTTGTCCGTCTGTGTCCGTTCTTCTTTACTCATCAATTCTCCTTTACGCTTCTTCTTGACTTCTTCTGGGGCTAGTAAGGTAGCGTCGCTTGTTGCCACTGGGGCTACTTCTTCCATTGATATTGCTGGAGTATTGCTAATGATCTTGACTTCAGCTTGCGGTGCCTTTGGTGTGTAATGGTAGTGACATAGAGCATCTAGTTTTGAAAATAATTTACTCATTGCTTCACGGACTTCTGTGTGGGCTTCTGGTTCTTTCTCATCTTCAACCTCGCCAGATATTGCTTGCTTCTGCTTCAAATACTCTGCTTCGTAAACTTGTGCTAAGCTCAATTTGCTCTTAGATTGATCTAAGACTTCCGTTTTACGGAATGTAAGCTGATCATCAACTGGTTTTTCTTTCTTTACAACATCATCCCAAGCTTTGTCTTTGATTCTACGTCTGATTAGTTCTTCTAACGTGACAGTTGTTTGTTCAGTTATTATAGGTGGAGGTCTACTTGTAAGGTCGAAGTCTACTACTTCTTCAAGAAGAGAGTTTTGAGGACGCCGATTCGCATCAACTTCTCCTTTTAACTGCCATGGGGCGTCAGATAAAGTTTTCTGTTCTAATTTTTCTATCTGCTCTTTAAGTCTGTGCTGCCGATGTTCAAACTCTGATTTCTTTTCATCTGGTTGCGGTGTTTTATTATTGTTTGTAGCTACTTCACTATCTACAGAGTCATCATCATCATCTGAAGAAGCTTCAAGAGCAAACCTGACTTTTTTCTTTTCGTGTCTGTTTGTAGGCTCATGATCTGATTCTCCATTTTCCTCTACATTATCTATTTCTTCATTGCCCTCTCCATCATCCATATCTTCAATTTCCTCTCCATCACCAATGTCTTCACCATTTTCTTCTAGTTCATTATAACCATCATGGTCCTGTTCGTCTCCTTCTTGATTGAAGAAGTCAGAGTACATAGCCTCTTTACCACCTTCTTCATCATGGGAACCATCATCATCATCAATATCTTCAAACATATCTAAAGATTCTTCCTCGCTATCAGAAGCACGAGCTTTCCCTTCATTCTTCTCTTCATTCAGCAAGAATTTCTCCATATCTTGTAGTTTGAAGAACTTATCATCTACTATTGAGGGTTTGGCTTTAGATTTTGGTAACATAGGCTTCATTTTCTTAGGTTTTTCTTTGACTTCGTCCTCGTCGTAATTTTCTTGATCAATATCAGATTCATCATCTCCTGACACAGGTCGCTCATTAATCGAGTCGTTTTGCACATTAGTTTCCTCTTTGGCAGTTGTTACCGGGAATTGTAAATTAGTTTTAGTGGACATGCAACTGGCTACTTCCCATACAAATTGATCCCAACATTCAGTATTTTGAAGCTCGATTTGTTGCCAAATCTGCTCTTCATCGAAATCCTCGGCGATTAGCTCAGGCAACGCAGCCTTCTTTACTTTATTATCAATAGTTTCCTCTGTTTTTGTGTAGTCGTACATAGATTTAACCAAGTTTTTAATATCATCTTTGAGGTCATTTTGCACAGTGAGAAATTTAACTGGTTTCTCTGTGAAAACATTGAATTTATCTATTATTTTATCCAATTTTGTACACGCCATTGTATATTCTGCTTTAACTACAACTATTTGAATATATCCAATAGACTTCGCATGGAAATAAAATGTTAGCACCTTTGATTACAACAAAATCACACGCGGTTTCGTTTATTTCGTAAATGTCAATTTTGACATTACACACAGAAGCTGAACGAGTCTTTTCAGAAATTGAATCGGATACACTAAAAAAAGTAGTTCAAAACTAAAAAACCCGACTGAAAATGAAAAGCAGTAAACAAGAACGTTTGGAAGCAGGCGGGGTCCATTCTATTTTCATTTCATTATTTAATATTCAAATGAACCCCGCCTGCTTCCAAGCTGCTTTTCAGTTTTTTCAGTCGGGTTTTTTAGTTTTTAACTATTTTTTTTATTTCCTACTTTTTAGTTCTTTTATGTTTGTTTTTTCCTTGGTCGCGTAAAATTCTTCACAGACGATTTAACTATTGTGTCTAAAAATTGATTCACGCATATAAAATAAAATAATAAATAATTATTATAAATTCACTTTTCATACAAACTTTAAAACTATTTAGCTGCCGTCGTGGATGGATTTGGGTGTTAAAAACAGAACCTAGCCAGTTGTATTTCTGAAGCTACAAGGAATCTATTGATATTTTTGTCGTAGTCGTATCGAATCCCGGGTTTAAAATGTTGTTCTGATGTCACCATTTCATTTGTTGAGTAGTATTACTAGTAAAAAATAGATATTGCATACTACTGTGGTATATTTTTGTAGATTACAACTTTACACATTCTAGACGATGATTATATTTTTCGTTGAAATTTCAATAAAAACAAATCAAAAGATTTTTTATTTTCAAACCATGGCCACCCTATAATGTTTTTATTTTTTTTTTATTTTAGCCTAACGATACTACATACATCAATATTGGTTCAGGCTTTTAGAAGTTATAGTGGATTATAGAAACTCACAAACATACATACATACATGAACGCTAAAAACATTACACTCTTTTTTTGGGACAGTCGTGTTTCGATGGTGGAACGGTGGAACTTCCTTTAAACTCTCGTTCAATTAACTTCAAGTTTCAACTCATTCGCTCTGTCTGTCAGTTACCATTCATTCGTTCATTTACTTTTATTTATTTTCGTTGTGTATCGTGGAATTCCTGATGTGATGTTAAAGTTACGAAAATCATAATAAATCGTGAATGGTGAATAATTGTTTGCAGCATCAGCACCGCAAACTACTACATATGCGAAATAAACAGAAACCTGCTCAATAAAACGCAAGGTAAGTCCAATCAAGTAACTGTATTTGTGGTTGTGGCTGTTGCATAGATTTTTCACTCCAGTGACCGTAGCATGCCCTCTGCTTTGTTTCTTGATCACAGAAATCTTAGTTTTAAATTCATGTATAGATATAATTCTCAACTACAAAGTAATAAGTTTGGTGCTCAAAATATGAAAAATACCATGGTCTGAAAAAGTGAAAGGTATGGTACACAAAAGTTGTTTTTTTCGCCACAATAGGTGGATGCGTATGGTCGTGGATGCTTACACATGTAAATTACCGTGCAGTGTCCAAGCTAGAGAATATTGTCAATAATTAACGTTCATTAAAACAACAATAGGAGGCTTTGATAAAACAGAACAAACAATATCTACTTAGAATCATTTGTATGGATTTACTTGTTCTTTATTTAGAGACTTCGAGTTTTTTGAACTTATTAAAGAGCATGTGACTCCATAAAATACCGAAACAACAGCAACTCATCTGCTTAGTGTAGATCTACAATTTTTCTGTAACAAATAGTTCTTCATAAACTTAGCCAAGAAAGTATACAAGTATGCATTGTTAAACAGTCACTTCCATGTGACATTGATGTTATTGACATTATCATCATCAGTCCAGCCCTCTCAGACAGCTTCCAATTTGTCTGCAGGCAGTCAAATACCAGTATTTAACATGGATCAGCAACTGCCTATTTGACTTGAGAATATCAATATATATAAAAATCAATGCCACTTTTCGTTGTAATTTTATAACTCAAGAACTGGCTCACCTCGGACTCGGGCTCGGGCGGGCCAAAGCAAATATTTAGGCTTTGTTCGGACTATTTAGTAGATGGTTTATGTGAAGTTTGCACAAAATCGGTCAAGTGGTTCTTCATTTATCACATTTTTTGTAACAAATGAATTCAATAAATGGAGGATCATGGATTTCTGAAATTATTTAAAAACACAATTGGACCCAGTAGATGGCGTTGCTATCCAGGCAGGAAGTCTGCCAGGTCCGCTAGTATAATATATTATGTTGTATTGTCAGAATTTATTCCATTAATCTCAAGCACCATGTGGGCATAAAATGGGTTTGTGCAATGAACACACTCAACACACTGTTTTTTACCAACAAATTACTAGATATCACTATTTAACACAGGGCACAATGATTTGGATACAGCTCCGGGAGCTCTCAACTTTACTGCGGTCAGACAATAAATGACGTCTTTGCTGCAAGCTCATAGCATTACGAGTCTGTAGAGATGTGCTATAAGTGTGTGTAGACTTGTAAGAAGGTCACGTGATATCAAACAATGGTACACTTATCATTCACAGTTGGGTGTTCCTTGCCGGGCTCTACATCTGTTCTGTTTTTCCTACTCCGCCACTATTCTTTTCAATTTTATTGCAGGACATTTAAACCGTTTCTGGGACTTCTTCGGGCTTCATTTTCTCCGTGCTTTTCTTCTGGTCGCTACTGTTGATTCTGGCTTACAGAAGTTACAGTGGTTTGGGAATAGTATGGCGGGCTTGTCCCATAAACAGAATAGCACACCAGGATGAATGGCATAATCCACCATCCCTAACAAAACTTATGTTCCTAATTTGTTTGACTTCAGACACAATGGAAGGGCAGGACCAGATGGAGATGAAGTTCAGTGGCAACAGTGAGGTGGGGGGGCTGGAGCTCTGCATTGTGTGCGGAGACAGGGCTTCCGGCAGGCATTACGGAGCCATCAGCTGTGAAGGTATGAGTTTATGCTGCTAGTGATGTGCAAATGAAGAAGGCCAGAATAAAGACATAGTAAGATTTGCGGATGCCCTGAAGAGACTGGGAAGTCTGATCTGCTTCTGGAGGGAGGTGGGCTGGTTGGTGTAATCGGATACCATGGCTCACGCACAATGGTCCACTTCAAGGACTAAGTGCGGAAACCTAAACCCCATAAAGATAAAAAAGAAGGAAATAGTTATTATAGGATTTAACTTAATAGAGGCCTGTTTATATGGGAGGGGGTGAAAGGGAGTGTCAGACTTCTACTGACTGAAAACCATGTTCCTTCTTATCCCTTTTGATGGGAGTGCACTCTCTAATTTAAGCTATGTGGGTCCAGTTCAGTTTGGTAGATGTAGTAGAATTACTGGTTCTAGCACTGGTCTCTTCAGAATGTTTGCGTTTGACATTAAGATGTTTGCAGAGAATGGTGAATGGTCAAACTGCAGCCAACATTTTCTGATATGTTTTGGACTGTTGCCATCAATCTTCTATGCAAAAAGAAACAAAAAAGAATATTATTCCAAAATATTAAAACAGACTAATGAAGCATTTACTTCTTTCTTTTTGCAAGCGTCAGCGATGGCCATAATTTTTCATGTAGTTTATTAGAGCATGTTTTATTTTATTATTATGTTTTGTAATGGCCCAGTGGTAGCGACCTTGACTTACCAACAATAAGACGTAGGTTCGAACCACAGGCAGGCGTATTACTTTGTGTAATTTATTTCTTCACCACTGCCCTCAAAATGGTGAAACAAAATATCGTGAGGAAACCGCCATGTCTTAGAACCAAAAAATTTGAAGACATGTGACATCTACCAACACGCACTGGGCCCTCGTGGTGGCGCCTATCCCTCTCCTAAAGAGGAGGCCAGAGTCCCTGCAGTGGGAAACATTATAATTATGATGGAGATTTTTATGGGCAAAATCTAGTCATTTAGAGGTCATATAGAGCTACAAACAAAACTAACTTTACAAATATAAATATCCACTTCTCATCCTCAGGCTGCAAAGGTTTCTTCAAGCGCTCGATCCGCAAGAAGCTAGGCTACCAGTGCCGGGGCAGCATGAACTGCGAAGTCACCAAGCATCACCGCAACCGCTGCCAGTACTGCCGGCTGCAGAAGTGCCTCGCTTGTGGCATGAGGAGCGACTGTGAGTATCAGCTAGACTTGAATGTCTTTCTTTATGTAGTTAGTGCCAGAGATTTTTGGAGCTCCTCTGCAGGATATGCGCCACCTCCTGACCTTTCAGAACTTACTAGAAGCAAATGATAGAGCTGTGCAGGTGGTTACATATTGGTCTAATACGATTTGAGGTCATCGACATGTAAAGAAGAAAAATAAACCGACCATGGGCCGCTGACTTGGCTTTATAAGCTGCCGAGAAATATCCCTCAAGCATACTGGGTTTTCCGCGGTGTTTTCCTTCACTGAAGCAAATGCTAAAGCACATCAACCTGAAAAATCGGAGGTGCTCGTCTTGGGTACGAACAAATAGCTATACCTCTGGACTTGCGTCCATTTACATGTTTTGAAGTGAATCTTCTTTATAGATCGATCGATTCGTTCGAATTTTTTGCGACAATAGTGTCACGGGCGTGTCGCACAAAAGCGTTACGGCCGCTTGGGAGGGAGATACTCGTATCTCAGGAACTTTTGGTTGGAATTGAATAATTATTTTTGTGATGAATAGTCCATTTATCGAGGAAGGTTAAAAGTTATATAATATCACGCCGCGCAAGTTTTACGGGCAGATTGTTAATGTACCTACTTGTCTTGAAAAACTACCTGTAAAACTTCAAGTTAAAATTTTGTTGCGATTTTTTTTTCCACTTGTCCGTTGAAGTTTCACTTCTACTATATGTCCCAGCACACATTTCGATTTTTCGTTTGTGCCTTGATTGGTCTAATCAATGATATATTAAAACTATAGATACGTTGTCCGCCCTCAAAAATGACAACATGAAATGAAGCCAATGGCCACATCGCGCTTAGTTACGCACCAACCTCTCGCGCGACGCTACGTTTAGTTTATACGAGATTTGCCCCACACTAGGATTTCTCCTGTATCGTGGGTGCGTTCACAAACATTTAAACTCACATACACAAATACCTAGACCCGGAACAACTATCTGTAGGTCATACAAATATTTGTTCCGTGCGGGAATCGAACCCGCGACACGCAGCGCAGCAGTCCATTGCTTGAACAACTGCGCTAACCGTGTCGTTGTTCTTAATTTAAATCGTGTGAAAACAGGCATCAACAGGCATCCCGCTGTACGGTGTCATATTTTCTTTCCCTTTCTTTACGCGTAAAAGTAGTTATATAATATTTTTGCCGTTTTGAAGCGCCGCCATGTTAGTTCATGACGTGTCTATATAAATACGTCATTGGGTCTCTCAAGCGCGGCAGGTGTGCATGAAGTTTTAAGTTCGATAACTGAGTTGGATGGACAGGTTGGGTAGCAGTAGCCTCACCCATTATTACATAGGACTTAAAGAAAGAAAGAAAAAGTATTTATTGGTTTCACACAGGACAGAACAAAGTGACAAAAAAAAAAAAGCAAAACATAATTGCCAATATGTGTAACACCCCTGGCTAACTCGATGGGGATGTGATGTGATGTAACTTTTTGACAAACAATCACCTATTTATATGTAGCCAATTCTGATGAGCAATAATTCTTGCACCGTATGCTACAGCGGTCCAGCATGAACGCAAGCCTATTGTGGACAAGTCGAAGAGTGAGCAGCGAGAGGGGCTGCACGACAGGCAGGCGGCCTACTCCAAGTTTTTGGGGCTGGCGGGACAGGCACAGGGAGGACAGGTCAGTATATAAGGTTATGTAAAATGTTGTTGGATCATTTTGTTAATGGGATTTTGTTATTTTCAATTGGACCCTGTACGAGGCGCTGCTCTCCGGGCAGGAAGACGTCTGCCAGGTCCGATAGTATCTTATATATTTGACATTAAACTTATTGATGTGTAGTTACTAATATCTCCTTTGTCCCCCTTTTTGTCTGTACAATTGTTGACTTTGTCCAATCATTAGGAATAATTTCAGTTACTATGATGTCGTTGAATATTTATGTTAGTCGAGGAGTACATATTAACGTCAACAAAGTACCCTTTTTTTGGGGTGTCATCAAAATAAGGGGTCCCGCTCTTGGGCAGAGCGAAAGATAGTGTCAGACTTCTACTGCCAAAAAACCCACTCATGTTCCTTCTGAGCCCTTTATGTCGAGGCCGCGGTATCTCTTACAACATCCCGCAGCCCCACAACATCCCGCAGCCCAACAAAGCACCATGTACTTTAAACGAAGTAACTTGACAGAAAATTTACTGCTCGGAAATGACAATTTTTTTGGGGGGTGTAAATTCACTGTTTACGTCATTTGATGTCATGCATTCAAATTATTGTCTTTATTAATTAATAATAATTTGGAACTTTGATCTCCAATATTTCCGTAAAAAGGTTTCTAGGTTTAGAAAGATGGCCTTTCGACTAGGCTTTCGTTGTCTCGACACTCGAAACTGTACTCACTCGAAACTGTAGTCACTCGCGAACGTTTTTCCGTTTTTTACACAGTTATCTCGTTATTAGTGTGTATGATATTTTTATTGACCATTTCAGTTTTAAAACATATATTCTTACCTCTGTTCCGTTTTCTTAAATTCAAAGTTTAATATTAACGTTTGAATGTTGTATGCAGGAGGTATATTCGCAGATCAATCCTAAGGAAGAGCCGAGCGACTCTGCCTTTGGTGCGGTGTCTCCTGCGCCCGCGATTAACTTCGCGCTCGCTGCCGCCGTCGCATTCAATAAGGGAAATCCAGGTAATGATTTGTTGAATTATGCATTCTGATAGACACTCATAAGGCTCAGAGTCCACCAAAGATAAGAACTTAGTTTCTTCTTTTTTTCGATTCGATAACTCTTTGTCCGATCCGTACGTAGCACTTGAACAGCTCTTTCGTTGGCTTCGTTTGAATCCTTGAATGTACAATTACTTGGACACGACGGGCAAGAGAGGAGGTACATGGCCCAAATACAACACACTAAAAATACATCGTGATTTGTACACATTCTTTAAACCTCATTTTTAGGGTACCGTTAGGCAACAAGGAATGCTTATAGTTTCGCCATGTCCGTCTGTATGCCTGTCTGCACTATAGCTCAAAGGCTCTTATTGCTAGAAAGCTGTAATCTACTCTTCTACACTAATAATATAAAGAGGAAAGATTTGTTTGTTTGTTTGTAACGAATAGGCTCCGAAACTACTGGACCGATTCGAAAAATTCTTTCACCGTTGGGAAGCTACACTATCCCCGGGTGACATAGGCTACTTTTTATTTCTGTAGTCCCACGGGGACGGGAACTACGCGGGTGAAACCGCGTCACGTCCGCTAGTTTGACTATACAGATAAATTACGCCGAACAAGTCATATAACCATTCCTTGCAGTGTCTCCATACCTAACGCCGGGCAATGCAGGTGACATAGAAGGCGCTCGCAGACAACAGCTGATGCTGCAAACACAACTCGCTAAGAATCTGTTCAAGATGGGGCAGTTTGGTGAGTGACATCTGTCTAGCAATTTCCCAAATATGTTGCGGTCGGCTTTTAGGGCTCGTTTACGGAGACGCGGCGCGTGCATAAAGCTCGTCGCGTGCTATTTTATTCATTTACTGAGAGGCGGGTCTACCGCAACGTACGCTGCATTTTAAACTAACGAGTGAAAAATCGCTTCTCGTAAAATCGTCGTTTGAAATCGTTAACATTTTCATACATCGCCATGAGCTTGAATTAAAAATGCAAAATAGCGCTAGTAATTATATATAACTTGTCGTCATCATCATCATCATCATCATCATCCACAGCCCGAGTTCACCCACTGCTGGGTATACAAGGTGTAAATTAATCGTTCACACATACGTCAACCAAGCATTCTGTACATCAAACTAAGTACCCCTACGAAAAAAAAAATCTGGGAAACGAGTTTTTTTTTGGGGTCAAAAATTTCATTTTACGGTAAAACTCAATGTAGCACTCTTAAAACGTTGTGCTAGTGGATGCTTGGAATAGTTAACGGGTCATGGAGGTAATTTATGTAAAGTTATAACATGAAAAACTAGTATTTACAAAAACAGCTGTGAAAATTTTGGAACTTTGACCCCCAATATCTCCGTAACTAGAGGTTTCCCAGGTATGGTCTAGAACAAAAAAATTATCGCAGTGGTGGGGAGAACAAGTGCCCTTCGTTTGCGTTAAGGGTACTTTTACACCCTTTTTAAGCCTCTCTTTTCTGTTGCCAATCTCCACGTTTTTGTGCAAGTCTCATCAAGGTTTTGTCCTCGATAGCAACTATATCGTCTGTCCATCTCGCTGCCGGGCGACCTACAGTTTTTCCCCGTTCTTGGACGCCATTCGGTGGCAGCAATAACTCGTAACTAACAGCAAATATATTGGTCAGGTGCTATCAACGAGTATCTTCAGTCAGCTTACGGCGCGACCCCGCCAGAGGTGCCGCTTGCTGCTCTACACGCGACCGCTGAAACGCAACAGACTGAAGGTGAATAAAATATTTTATTTTTATTTTGTGTATGTGAGTTTAAATGTTTGTGAACGCACCGAATTTCGCGTACTACCGTTTTCGTGTAGTGGGCACGATTTAGGTACATTGTCGCTATGAATGAATCGCGCCGCCACCGCCGCGCCGCCGCCTCCGCCCGCCCGCGCATCTCTTTCCCGCGCGCACGATTAATAAAAATTATTCGCAATACGTAAAGTAGGATTTGCGGAATGCGCGCGCGACCGTGACCTACAAACGTTTTAGGACGACTAATGAACGAAGGAAGGGTGGTGGGCGGCGGGCCGGTCGGCGCTGGCGCTCATGCGAGGTTTGGCAACGTCGCGCGATACTTACATTAGAAAATAGGCAAAATTAGGTAAATGACCGCTATGAACGGCAACGTTTAATAACATGAGTACTCCACGACGATTATTGAGCACTGCGATGAGTCGGGCGAGATTTTTTGATAATACTTTAATTTTTCTTATTTATTTTGCATATTAAATATTTTGCTGGAATACCGATAATTCGTACTTAAATAAAGATAATAACATCAATGGACCTTTTGAAAACGATAATCGCGTAATTTTTTTTAACGTATTAGATTGTAGAAAAAACTGTTTATAATTACTATGTTACTGTAACTGAAGCTCCCATTTCATTTTGTCGCATTCATTCAAATTCACCCTGTATAATGAAACAAGTTTCATATATTGCTTCTTAATGAAAAAAAAACCAAATGCATTAGGTTTACACTACCTCACGTAAGGCAGGTGAAAACTTGTGTGTTGGTAAAGGGCGAAGAGTTGAATCCTGAAGATAACACAGTGTTCTTGGGCTTAACTTTAGACGCTAAGCTTCAGTGGGGGCCTCATATAGATAAATTGTCGAAAAAGCTGAGCTCTGCAGCATACGCAGTTAGAAAAATTCGTAATTTAACCGATGTAGAGACAGCCCGTTTAGTGTACTTTAGTTATTTTCATAGCGTAATGTCGTACGGCATTCTATTGTGGGGGAATGCCGCTGATATTCAGACCATTTTTGTTTTGCAAAAACGGGCGGTTAGATCTATTTATAAATTGAGTCCGAGACACTCTCTGAGAGAAAAATTTAAGGAAATTAATGTAATGACTGTTCCCTCTCAGTATATTTATGAAAATCTTTTGTATGCTCACAAAAATATAAAGCTGTTTAAGAAATATAGTGATATTCACAATATAAATACAAGAAATAGACATAAATATATTGTACCCACAACAAGGCTCAAGAAAATAGGTGGATCATTTAGATGCCAATGTATTCGCTTTTATAATAAACTACCAAGCCACATTCAAAATTTAAGCCTTAATAAATTCAAATCCTTTATAAAACGTAAACTTTGCCAGAAAGGATTTTATACTGTTAAAGATTATATAGAGGACAAAAAAGCTTGGGATTGAACTGCTCCAATTTGAATTGACTTAACATATAATTTTTTTTTTTTACAATTTGACATTTTATGATTATTTTTATACACTGATATTGTTTACTTTAAGTATGATATTTTTTTTTTTGACCAATATTTACTTGTTAAATATTTTATTTTATATTTTTTTTTGTGTGTGTGTTTTTATTTTTTGACATTTAATAATGTAAAATGATTATACAATATGATAAATATTTAAAAAATTGATATTGTGAATGTGAGGACCATGTGGGTCTTTCTTAAATTTTAATTGTTGTGATTGTCTGGCAGTTTGAGTACTTTAAGTGACCCACCCAAATGTCCTTTCTTTGGTATTGTTCGTCGTGACGTTGAGCTCCTTCGAGTTATAAGTCGAGCTCCACGATATCTGACAAATGCTTGCACTGACTGGACGGGTCCACTCAAATCTGTGTGGTGCTTTCTTCAAAAGACCATCTCAGACATTAATCTGCATGGTCTTCATGTGTGTATTATACCTTATTGTTAACCCAAACGATTTTAAAAGATTAAAAGAGTAACCTTTGGAGTTTCTTGCCGGTTCTTCTCCTTAGGAATCGACCAATGCACCGAACCGTGCCCCTTTTTACCGACGTTTTATAAGTGCCCATGTAGGCTTATGTGAAATAAAAAATATTTTGTTTTTTTTTTTTTTTTGATTGCTTTAACGTTACAAATAAATATAATTCAGGTGTTGGTTTGTTTTTACAAAGTACTACGGACAAATTTTAATAGATCTCTTAAACGGTTGAATTGTTTTTAACGGATTTCTACTGGCAGATAGCTGATGTTATATAAGGAGTAACTAAGGTTATTATTATTTTTGAAAACAAAGGTTAGGGTTCACTCAGATTATCTATCGTATATGCGCTGCTGAATGGGTCGAACACACCTTGATTGTTGAAAAGTGCTGATCTACATGACTCCTATATATCGTATCTTTGGTCTTATTCACATTATTTCATTTTTTCATTTAATTTAATATATAATAATAATAATATTATATTATATTATTATTTTTTAATATATAATATATATATATATATTGAAGTAATAGATATCGCACCTTTAAAGACAAACTGTTACTAAACGAAAATATAAAATTTTACCCAGGAGCCAAAACAAAATTAAATTTAAGATATTTAGCATTCCTTTTAATTATAACTGGACAGACAAATAAAATAACACGTTGTAATCAATGTCTTATTCTAAATCATAAAAGTAAGATTATACATTTCTTTGACCTAATGGGGCTTACATTTTTAAGATTACAGTAAAGATAAACTGTGACTAAACCAATAATTACTTTTGAGACGTAAATTATCATTGCAAAAATATGTCTAAACTTTGAAGTAAACTGTAACTATACCAAATGTAACATTTTACCAATAAAGTTTTACATTATAAAGAGCATAATGTGATATAGGGAAACTGTGACTAAACAAAATGTTACACTATACCAATTAAAGTGAATAAACAAAATAGTTTAATTTTGATGTATAGCCGGGGTTATCCAAAAAGTCACACATTTCTGTTCCTGTTCTTTAAACTTCCCTCATCACTATTCAACAAACAAGTTACAATTAGTATAAACACGTTATTGCATTTAGCGAGCTAATCTTTTTTCGTTTAGTAACGGTCCAATTTTGCACCATCTACCTCTGAATGTCGAATTTTTTAGTTTACGTAATTCTAAGATAGATGGCATTAACAACTCAATTCTTGAAAAAATTCGTTTAGTAACGGTTTATATTTAAAGGTGTGATATATTGAAGAATAGACTGTTAATTCCTCCCTTCTCGTTCTCTAGCAGACGGCGGCGGCGGCATCCTCAGCACCCCCGAGTCGGTGCAACTGCTGGTGTCGCTGCCCAGCGCCGCGCCCGCGCACCTGCGCCTGCACGCCGTGTGCGAGGCGGGCGCCAGGCTGCTGGCCGCGGCCGCCAGGTGGCTGCGAGCTGTGCCTGCCGCACATGCGCTGCCGTGAGTATACACTGCAGCTGCTGGTGTCTCTGCCCAGCGCCGCGCACCTGCGCCTGCACGCCGTGTGCGAGGCGGGCGCCAGGCTGCTGGCCGCGGCCGCCAGGTGGCTGCGAGCTGTGCCTGCCGCACATGCGCTGCCGTGAGTATACACTGCAGCTGCTGGTGTCTCTGCCCAGCGCCGCGCACCTGCGCCTGCACGCCGTGTGCGAGGCGGGCGCCAGGCTGCTGGCCGCGGCCGCCAGGTGGCTGCGAGCTGTGCCTGCCGCACATGCGCTGCCGTGAGTATACACTGCAGCTGCTGGTGTCTCTGCCCAGCGCCGCGCACCTGCGCCTGCACGCCGTGTGCGAGGCGGGCGCCAGGCTGCTGGCCGCGGCCGCCAGGTGGCTGCGAGCTGTGCCTGCCGCACATGCGCTGCCGTGAGTATACACTGCAGCTGCTGGTGTCTCTGCCCAGCGCCGCGCACCTGCGCCTGCACGCCGTGTGCGAGGCGGGCGCCAGGCTGCTGGCCGCGGCCGCCAGGTGGCTGCGAGCTGTGCCTGCCGCACATGCGCTGCCGTGAGTATACACTGCAGCTGCTGGTGTCTCTGCCCAGCGCCGCGCACCTGCGCCTGCACGCCGTGTGCGAGGCGGGCGCCAGGCTGCTGGCCGCGGCCGCCAGGTGGCTGCGAGCTGTGCCTGCCGCACATGCGCTGCCGTGAGTATACACTGCAGCTGCTGGTGTCTCTGCCCAGCGCCGCGCACCTGCGCCTGCACGCCGTGTGCGAGGCGGGCGCCAGGCTGCTGGCCGCGGCCGCCAGGTGGCTGCGAGCTGTGCCTGCCGCACATGCGCTGCCGTGAGTATACACTGCAGCTGCTGGTGTCTCTGCCCAGCGCCGCGCACCTGCGCCTGCACGCCGTGTGCGAGGCGGGCGCCAGGCTGCTGGCCGCGGCCGCCAGGTGGCTGCGAGCTGTGCCTGCCGCACATGCGCTGCCGTGAGTATACACTGCAGCTGCTGGTGTCTCTGCCCAGCGCCGCGCACCTGCGCCTGCACGCCGTGTGCGAGGCGGGCGCCAGGCTGCTGGCCGCGGCCGCCAGGTGGCTGCGAGCTGTGCCTGCCGCACATGCGCTGCCGTGAGTATACACTGCAGCTGCCTTTTTATTTTTTAATTGACGAGAAACAGAGAACTACGGAAGAAAAAGACATGCTACCCCGACCCTCTAAGGTAAGTAACAAAAAAATCTAATTATTCCGTCAGATAGATTTCCAAAAAATATTGGACACATATTTTTTCTTTTTTCACGTAAGCAAACAATGAAGACGATACAGTGCTTTGAAAACTCTTGTGACGTCATATTCCAAGACATTAGTATGACTTTTACCGGTGAGTGACGTCACAAACCCCTCAAATCTTTGAAGCGTTTTATCTTCGTCTATTTTTATTTAATAAAACAAAAAATACGTATTCAATATTTTTCGATAATCTAACAGGCGTACTAATAAGAATCAAATTTGTTTAGTCACGATACATCCGTATTGGGATAATGGCAAGAGAATGTTGATAAGATATAAATTTAAAAAATAAATAAAAAGTCGTACTCGCTCGCGATTTCATCCGCGTGGATATCAATTATCGCGAGCAAAATAATCTATTCATCTCCACCTTTTTTCAACCGCTTTTTTTTTTGGAAGGGTGGGATACCATCAAATGACACCTCCCGCTCTGGGCAGAGCTGTAGGGAGTGTCAGACTTCTACTGACTAATGATCCTTTTGTGTCGAGACGGCGGTATCTCTTTCGTACAACCGGCAGCCCCGACGGGAGATCAAACAAACTCTTCAGCTTTATGTACAGATTATTAACAAAAATCTCCATTCCTCCCCCAGCTTCGAGATCCAAGTGACCCTCCTAAAGAAGTGCTGGCCGGAGCTGTTCGTGCTGTCGCTGTCGATGTTCTCGCAACAACTGTCGCTCAACAGCTTGCTGCCGCAGATGGTGAGCCACTTGCAAGCTGTGTTGCGCGACAGAGCCGGCAACGACTGCGCGACACGGGCACATGATATGGCCATGCCGGAGGTGAGACACTTAAATTAGGTACCTACTAGACAAAAAAAAACGAATTAGTCCATCAGATAATTTTCCAAAAAATATTGTGTATATAAAAACGATACTGTGCTTCGAAAACTCACATTTTAATGCTTTTTTACCGAAAAGTGACATCATAAGTCCATCAAGCGCATCGTTGACCGGTTGTCTTCGTAATTTTTTTATTAATTTGATAAAAATAAAATATAATGTCCAGATTTTTCAATTAAAAACACAATTCTTCTTACTGTAGACTCGCAACAATTTTTGCCTCACTTAGTGGTCCGTTTCATGCATTGTTTTAAATTATCGATAATATTATTATCAGCCTCACTCTTCATAAAACATTTTTCTAAATTGTAATGTAAAACCATTTCGTAAAACTTTTGTGCGCTATAGTATTTTGACAATGACGGTCTCCCCCCCTCCCCCCCTACCCCACACCACCAAACAGACAGATAAATCGCCTAGTGCGCAGCTTGACCACCAGCGTTCATCTTACGTGGCGCGACCTGCAGGGCTATTGCGTATCTTTTATGATATTGTCTATGGATTAACTGTCAAATTGGTTATGGTTTAGTATCGGCTGACTCCACATCGTGGAGGTTTTCTTGCTTGGCCTGGTTTTAAGATAAATATTTCATATGATAAGTGTAGACAATAAAAAACAAAGTTTGATTTTGACGCAGCTCGGTATGGGATTCCATATATCCATGAGCAATGTCTTTTCGACAAATCCTGACAGATTTTAACCTATTTTATTATTTCAGATAACAACATCAGACTACTCAGACGAACGGATAGCAGAAGTGAGCAGTAGTCTGTCTCGCCTGCAGCAGTTCATCAGCAACATGGAGCAGCTGCGCGTTCAGCAACGAGAACATGCGCATCTCAGAGCTCTGTGCTTGTTCTCACCCGGTAATATACTCATATCTATCTTCTATCTATATATAAATAAAAAGAGAAGTCCTGACTGACTGACTGACTGACTGACTCACTCATCAATGCCCAGCCCAAACCCTTGAACGTAGAAAGCTGAAATTTTGCACAGAGGTTCCCTTTATAATGTAGACAAGGAATAAGGAAGGATTTTTCGAAATTCAACCCCTAAGGGAGTAAATAGGGGATGAAAGTTGCCTCAAATAAATTATAAAGTTTGTCACTCTTATTCTTCGTAAATTACTCCCTAAGGGGGGATTGGGGGTGGGCCGCGGGTAGTCCTCTGGTTATCGCGGCCTCGACATAGAGGGCGAAGAAGGAACATGGGTGGTTTTTAGTCAGTAGAAGTCTGACACTCCCTTTCGCTCTGCCCAAGAGCGGGAGGGGTTATTCGATGATTTTACACCCACCAAAAAAAAAAAAAAAAAAAAGGGGGGGATTGGGGGTGTCAAAGTTTGTATGGAAGAAAAAATAATATCTTTGACGTTTTATTTTTGATAATTTAACAGACGTACTAAACAGAATCATATTTTATTTACACAGGAAACATTCCTAATATTGCCAACTACATATTATGTGCGAGCGAGAGAAATATTTCCGTTATCTCCATCCCACTCACACATTAAGTTCGGAGATTTCACTCAAAGAAAACTGATTTCAATTAAATGATTGGATACGATATTCGACACACGGAAGTATATACTGTACCTATAAAAAGAAACTTTCTTTTCGTCTGTCGGTTGGTCTGGTCTCGCGAATACCGCAGCCCAGTTCTAAGAAGGAACATGGGTGGTTTTTAGACAATAGAAGTCTGACACTCCCTTTCACTCTGACCAAGAGCAAGAGGGGTTACTTGAAGATTTCCCGCCCCTCAAAAAAAAAGGCTAGGTAATCTAAGAAAAAATATTAGGGTTCCGTGCAAAATATTTAACTGATGAAATTATTAAATAGGTCCGATTCAAATAGGGAAGTAATACTTTTATAATGACTTCACGCGGGCAATAGCTAATTTATTTATACCATCATTCCATTCTTCCCCAGACGGTGTCCCAGATTTCCTGACCCGCAAACTCCAAGACTACCAGATCAAAGTCCTTCGCTCCCTTCGAGCATCATGTCAGCCAGATGAAGATCGTCTGGCAACCTTGCTGCTGCAGCTGCCGGTGCTCAGAACCTTCTCCGGGCCGTTCCTCGAAGACGTGTTCTTTGTAGGATTCGTTGGTGACGTCAGCATCGATGATGTTATACCTTACTTGTTAAATGCTGAACGCTAGGGAATGGACTTATCAACTGTACTAAGTGGTTTTAGAATAATTAGTCCTTCTCTTGGCCACCTAATCTATCCGGACTTGTTGGAGTTTTTGAAAACGGATAGTTCGAAAAGAAATCGTGCGTTGTACTCAGAAGTATAGATATGCCTAGATAAACGCAAGAGCATCAACTTCGCTTGCTCGGCTTAAGTATTTTATACTGAACTAGCGGATGTCACGCGGTTTCACCCGCGTTGTTCCCGTTCCCGTAGGAATACAGGGATAAATAATATACCGTTGGGAAGCTACACTATCCCCGGGTGACATAGGCAAGTAGCCTATGTCACCCGGGGATAGTGTAGCTTCCCAACGGTGAAAGAATTTTTCAAATCGGTCCAGTAGTTTCGGAGACTATTCGTTACAAACAAACAAATCTTTCCTCTTTATAATATTAGTGGAGATTGGTGAAGACTAGGTTAATGTTGCAGCAACCCAATTTGTTTAAAATAACAACGTTTTAGTGTCAAGAAATTTAATTCCAGACAATACGGTAGTTGACAAAAAAATCAAATTAGTCCGTCAGATAGATTTCCAAAAAATATTGGACTCGTATCTTTTCTTTTGTCACAAAAAACAATATGAAGACGATACAGTGCTTCGAAAAGTCGCGCGACTTCACAGTTTGGTACATTGTTTACCATAAAGTGACTTCACCGACCCCCACTCCCGATCGTTTTGTTTTCGTAATTTTTTATTAATTTGATAAATCAAAAAAACACGTATTCAATATTTTTCTATAATCTAACAGACGGACCAAACGATCATATTTTTTTTAGTCAGTCTACTCTATTAGCGAACAAAAACGTAGTATATTTTGTATAGTAAGTAAATAGTCCTACTGACGTCATAGTAGGGTAGTCAAATAATGACACGCTTTGATTTCATTTGGATCTTGATACTTGCTTTATCTAGGTACAGTAGAATCCCTCTAATCCGGATCAACTAAAATCAGGGGTATCCGGATAATCGATTTCTATGTAAAATCAAACTTTTTATCATAGATAGTGTTTCACATGCGTCATTTACTGCTGTACTCAGATTGATTGAGAGTGATTACCTATGCCCAGATCACTTAGTAAAGGTTTGACATATTTTTGTATGACAAAACTATTCCTGAGTGTGGGCCTAAGTAATCATTAAAGCTCTCTGAGTGCAACAGTTAGATAATTTAGACAATAGGATATAAAAATACGGTAATTAGAGCCGTGAACAATAAGTCCGGATAAGCGAGGTTCGGATAATTGGGATTCTACTGTATATCTTCTGTGGTTCGACCACTGTTCATACGTACGATATAGATTCGCACCAAAAATGCGGGCCCCTTTCTAATGGAGCGTCTACAGACAATCTTTTAGTACTTTAAGTATACTAAGCCAGTATGTAAGATATAAGTATTCGGTGCTTTGCTCACATGCGAGCAATCATTCCTTCCATAAAAATGTTAGTTTTTTTTTAAATAATATTTTAACTATACGACTTGTTATATACAAAAAATATTTTTTTAACATCGACATCGTTTTGTAAAACTTTGAGTGTAACTTCGAGGTTACATTATATTAATTAGGGATTCTTGCAAACTTTGTAAATGAGTTATCTAAAGTAGGTCTTGAGAAAATCATGGAGTGTCAAAACAAAAGTAAATCGTTGGTTCAACACAATCAAATAAGTAATTTATTTTTTGTGTTTGAATAACGAAAGCAATATGACTCCGAAGTTTCTCTACTTATCTTAATTTAAACCTGTATAAGTAAATGTAACGTTGTGGCCAATATAAAAAAAAATATATTTAAGACACACACACACACACATCCGCTCACACACACACACACTCTACACTCACACACACACACACTCTACACTCACACACACACACTCTTTCAGCTGATTTTATTATAATTAAAATATTGTAGATACTTATAAGGACTATGTTTTAATAAATTAATACTGATTAAATAGAAATCATAGACATTTATATAAAAGTTTATTTTATAATCAAAAAGACACTTGATAGGATGTTGGAATAGACCAGTGGAAAACTAAAATATTCATTTAAATTGTAAGTGCCTATAACTCAAAAGATGTAATAAATTGATATGCACATTTTAATGAAACGTTTTTATTTTATAATAAAAATATGTTTAATATGTTTACTTGTATTTATTATATTTAAATAAATATAATATATGATTTGTTATAATGTATTCGGAGGAATAACTTTGACACATACACATAAAAGTCAGTTTGTTCTGCGGAAGAAAAAATATAATTCTAAAAGGTACGTAAATCCTGCTAAAACAGACTTCATTTACAATAATTTTATCGCGTAATAGAAGATCGGACAAAACAAAACTAATTAGTCCGTCACATAGATTTACAAAAAATATTAGACATGTATTTTTAAATTTTTCACATAAACAAAAAATTAAGACGATACAGTGCTTCGAAAACTCGTGAACTCCTCGAAAACGTCACATGTTAGTTTAGATGCGACTTGACACTGGCCGGGAAATTGCAAAAGACGTAAGAGAACTCGAATTTCGCGGGCTACCTTGTCGCATCAACCTTAACAACACTCAACCCCCGTTGAGTCACAAAAGGGTCAAAATATTAGTATCAAAAACACCAAACCGGAGCGTAGAACGTGGTACATTACATTGTGTTACAACAGCCTGCTCACAGCCTGCCACCCTAGCCAGCCAATGACAGCTAACCATAGCCTTGCCACTCTAGCAAACCATAGCCATGCCACTCTAGCCAGCCTATGACAGGCAACCATAACCAAGCGACTCTAGCAACGACTAGCGAGCCAATCACAGTCAAGCTAAGACACCGCCATAACTACCGGATGCCTCCGGTGGGGATATAAGTCTATATAATGCCCTGTAAGCTCAGTTTCGAGGTCTTGTCGCGCTCGATTGTGAAACTTGTAAGTGGAGACTCTGCCCGAATAAAATAATTAATCAGTTCCTGTCTATTTTTTACCACTGTCGTTACAGTCAGAAGTGGGATAGAATAAAAAAAAAAAAAAACCTACGATAAAACGACGCTCTGCTACATTTTAAAGTCAACGGTCACCTACTGTGGAGGACGAGGTCTGAAAATTCAAACGAAGAACGTCGATGCACACCGCCTGCACGGAAAATATTGTCTCCCATCCCAGTATCACAGGGCACAAATTGAAAAAGCAGGCCACAATCTGGATGGAACACGAAGCGCCTACCCTCAGTATCGCATCGGTCATTCCATAATTTGACCTTGAAAACGAAGACTGCGGCCAGTAACCACCTGTGAGACACTTTGAGTTACAAGAAGTATCCATCTCTCTGCCAGCAACGGTTCTACGGTAAATTAAGACTACCTAAAGGTTGTCAACAGCAACCAAGGACATGGAAGTAAGGAACCGTCCTACTTCAAGCTGAGAGCTGCCAGAAACCATGCATATATAACAAGGTCAGTAAACATGCCAATATTTGCCAAATTAGCCAAATGCCATTAGCCAAATATATACTTTAGCCAAATGTGTTTTACCATGGAGTGCCCCATGAGTTGATAATTATGCGAATCGTAGACAAAATAATTTGGTAAGCCCGATAAGTAAATATAATCATAGTCAGTTAATCAGTATATTATCTCGGTACAAAAAATGTTTTACGAGTAGGTACTAGTTGTGTACTAAGGAGTTGAGAACTTATGATGTACATATTTAGTTCAAGTGCGCATTAGATTATCCAACAATAACAATTCCAAAGTAAATCATGTAGATCAGATACTTATAAATAGCTACAATAATTTTATTAAACTATTATCAGAGATATAAATAGCATTCCTTGGCGATCTCTTGCTACCGCCAGCCGATATTCAAACAGTTTTAGACTTATTGGATAAAGTTCTTGACAAATTGAAAACGAGGAACTTAAAATTAAATATGAAGAACTGCAAATTTTTACATATTTCTTAATTAGGGTATAAAACATCAAGACGTGATGGCATTCAACCAAGTGAATTTAA
Organism: Diarsia rubi; assembly: GCA_932274075.1. Lineage (NCBI taxonomy): Eukaryota > Metazoa > Arthropoda > Insecta > Lepidoptera > Noctuidae > Diarsia > Diarsia rubi. The sequence goes on along the minus strand of OW026437.1, from coordinate 1,909,338 downwards.
GTTATTGATCGTCTTAATTTCTCATCCCGAGTAATGTAAACGAAGTGCGTCAGTTTATTCTATCTAGTTCTATCTAGTTATTAAAGAAAGTCCATTCATAACTTAGCAATAATAGCTCGCCCGTAGGTATAACAAACTAACAAAAAAAAATACGATGTGGGTATGAGGCAAGTCACATAAATCTTGTTATGGAAATTAAAAAAAAAAATATGTTATAGGTCGGTATTAGTGATTATTTAGGTACGATCCTAGTTTTCCAACAGAAATTCACACGTATTGCAGGTATTGCAGGTATCTTTTATAAAGTAGATTGACGGTAGTTTGCGCCCTGTCTTTTAGTTTAGTCGCGTTACAAGTCAGAAAGGGTGTTTCTCATGATTTTGGGCTTGAATCCCTTGCAGTGATGAAATTGTTGCTAAGATTTCGTATTATGTGTTATGTAAAAATGTCCATGTAATTCGGAATGTACGCGATACAATGACTAAACATGATCTTATGCCATGTATTGCCCGATATTACTATTTACTATGGTGACCGATGAGCCAAAGCCCAAGCAAGCTAAAACGAAAAGCCAAAGTCAAAGTCTATGCCTATCTTAGGGTAGATCGTTCGATAGATGCCGTTTATTGTGTACCATTTAGAAGTGAACGATTTGTTCAGTACTGTGCAATGACAAGATGAAAAGCCGAAAAGTAGTATTGTTTTACTGCGAAGTGGATGTACAGATACCTATAGTGAGTAATTGTGTAATCGTTGATGGTAGGCTATAACGTAAACAAACCTTTACGGTACCAGATTAGTTGTGTGAGTTGTGACAAACTTCGCGCGATGGAAAATATTACAAAATGCATCATGACAATAACAAGGAGTAAAACGAAGTTCTGAATTTTATAAATATTAACAAAATTTCTGATTTCCACAAATAACCCGATTTATAAGTAAATATTATTATGTGACGTCATGTTTACATTGTGCGTACTGTAAAGGGGATAATGTAGGAAAGAGGGTTATAACATCCAATTCTAAATCTAACTTAGCTCTGATAATACATGATGACCTGAAACGAGGCTGCGCCTGTAATCTTGGGGGCCAGAGTTGCATTAACTTAACATTAGTACTTAATAGCTTTGAACACATAAAATTATAAGTATTGGAAAAATAGAAAAACGTATTCGTGTGTAGTGTGTTAGTGTGTATAAGTAATGAAGTTTTGCCATCGACACGCTAAGAATTATATATGTGTGAGTGCATGTGTGTGTGCGTGCGTCTTAATGGTATGATGTAATTAACTTAAATTGGTTCTTCCGTTTCTTCATCCGATAGTTTGGCAAAACAGTTTATTTATCTTTTCTTACATGAAAAGTGTTTCATGTTTTTAATGTCGCAGATATTAAGGAGTTCTTATAATACTGTTAATATTACAACCGGGTACCTATAAGCCTTACGATTTATCCCAGATCGGGTTTCTAAACCAGTGCAATCTAGGCGCGGTAGGGTTATCTCAGATTAGAATAGCTGGAAAGTAATGGGACGTAACTTAAGTACAAGGTGAAAAATGATAATTCAAATTCAAATTCAAACTCAAACTCTTTAATTCAGACAAGTGTCCATAGTGTTAGTAACATCAAAATAAGGCAAAAAAAAAAGGAAAGGAAATATGTTAATAAGTGTGATTTACAAAAAAAACTATGATTATGTACTTTGGCGCCAGGCGATGACTACTGGCGGCAACAAGGTTAAATGCTTTTAACATCACGCATGTATATATACAATACCCAATGGGTTAGGCAGAGGTATACTCATGAGTACACACACATTTCGCTAGTAAAATGAAATGAATTAAAAAGTGTTAATTCATGGTTACATCCGTGTTACAAGGTATATTACTTCTGCCATACTGTAAAACAGTTATATTTAATTTAAATGTAACAACTTGTTAGTACGTTTCCATTAATAACAACGACACTTTTATCTACAACTAAACGCATTTATTGCACACAAAAGTTGACTATAACGTAATGCTATAACATTTAAGTTGCGTTAAAACACTTCAATTAATAGCGGTGAAGCCGCAAACATAAGCTAGTATGGCATAAATATATACTTATACAACAATAAATAATCATAAATGGAATCTACACATCTCTTGTAATGAGGTTTTTACATAGGTGTTAAAAACAAACTTCCCTAATTTATTTTTAAAAGACATTTTCGTGGTACAGCTATTTTCTAAATCGTAAGGTATGTCGTTAAAAATTGTTGGTACTAAGCATTTCCTACGTCTTTGTCCATAATAATTAGTACAAGTGGGTACCTACTACAAATCTTCTTATGCATTTATTCCTTTTCCTTCAGCTTAAAGTCCCATGCTATAGGGGGCGAGCCAGGTTAACTCTTGTTTGTTAGAGGATTTGTTTTCTGGCCATATTATGTGATATTGAGGAGTTAGGTAATGATTGACATAAGCTAAGAAGTATGAAAGGTCATATTATATGATACAACGGGTTTACAGGTTTAGTATCCGCTGTAACATATCGTAGCAGTGCTTTTGTCTGATAGCACCAGTAGTGTGAACGAATAATTGAAAACCGAAGATTTCATAAATCTGAGAGGTCTATTGCCCCATTTTAACTTGGTTTTTCTGAGCTGACTTGTAATCACTGTTTTCTTGTTTCCATTGCGGGAGCAATTGTTCCAGGACGGCCGAATGTTACAACAGCCTGCTCACAGCCTGCCACCCTAGCCAGCCAATGACAGCTAACCATAGCCTTGCCACTCTAGCAAACCATAGCCATGCCACTCTAGCCAGCCTATGACAGGCAACCATAACCAAGCGACTCTAGCAACGACTAGCGAGCCAATCACAGTCAAGCTAAGACACCGCCATAACTACCGGATGCCTCCGGTGGGGATATAAGTCTATATAATGCCCTGTAAGCTCAGTTTCGAGGTCTTGTCGCGCTCGATTGTGAAACTTGTAAGTGGAGACTCTGCCCGAATAAAATAATTAATCAGTTCCTGTCTATTTTTTACCACTGTCGTTACAATTGCTTTTAATTTTACTTCAATACATGCAGTATTTCCGACAATGTTTGTGTTTTTTTTTTTTGTAATTCTGACATCCAGTCTTACCAAAGGGTATCGTATTACCTAGTATTAACTGGGTTGTGGAGGTCAGATAGGCAGTCGCTCCATGAAAATACTGGTATTCAGCTGCATCCGGTTAGACTGGAAGCCGACCCCAATATAGTTGGGAAAAGGCTGGGCAGATGATGATGACATGCAGTATTTCCGAAGTTACAACGACGCCGACGTAAATTTCCGAGATTAGGCGCGCTCCGTCACACCCCCGTTTAGCCTGCAAACTCGGGCGCGGCGCTTATTCCGGTGCGTTGACCCTACTAAATAAGGTCATCATTTTGTTTAGCACTTATACATACACATAAATACATAAATAAACTCACGCCCTTTTCCCATAGGGGTAGGCAGAAACCACAGAACGCCACTAGCTGCGATCCTTGCATACTCCTTTTGCCTCGTCGTCGTCGTCGTACTATGTGTGCTTGTATTTCAAAGCAATAATATTATCCTTTATATCCGATTACGCTAAAGTGAAACGTGTATTGTGTAGAATGGAAGGTTTTATAAAAGGTCAGTCGAACAATCAGGGGGCGTATTTTGAAATATAGAGCCCCGAGCCAATGACTTTTGCCGCCCTAGAAGTCAGCTAAAAGTTAAAATACCTTTTGTTTTTGTAATTTTTACACTTCGGGTTTATTTTTGAAAGACTAATCATTATTTTTAAAAACTGTAACACGACGTCTTACGCCATCTACCGGAATGTGGGCACAACCTTACACCACCCGAGTAGATAGCAACACATCAAGATAAATCATCAATACTACATGATACTACAGCAGACTAGAGCTTAGACGGCACAGCGGACGATAGCCCCGCAGTCCCCACTGTTGTCAACAAGCTTAACCTGAACGGAGGCCCCGCTCAGGATTAGCCGAGCTAGGAGGTTCGATAGCCCCGTAGTTCATCCCTAGGACCAATAATAGTTATAACCTTAGTGTAACTTTTATAAAATTGACGAAAATAAAACTTGTCAACGGGCAGCGGATGTCGACCTCAGGACGAGCTGCTTCTCACACGGGCAGCTGTACGGCGCTTACTCCCGCTTCACCAGTCCTGACTCTCTTATCTTTACATTTTGGCTGCAGCGAGCCAAACCACTAATGTTGTTTATCGAGAAGTCCTTTATGTAAGTATGTATTTTTACCCTATTCTGTATTCCATATTCATTATTTTTTTTCATCTGCTTTAGTCACAACTTATGACAGAATCACTATAAAGTAATTTAAAAAAAAAAAAAAAACTGAAAATTAAAATCAGCACTTAAAAAAATCAATCTTCATGAAAATCAGCACTTTATGAAGCTCAATTTTACAAAAGACAGTCTCCCTTTGTTCTGTGGATATGAAATGTAAAGAAGAAACGGGTAAATGAATGTTATTTTAGAAGGAATAATCGTAGGTATTTTTGATGCAGTATAGCGTTCACGCAGACGACGTCGCGTCGCGGGCACAGCTACTAATATATAATGCGACTGCCACACTATGCTCCTTGCGCTGCCGCTATTTGCCGCGATGTTGCCCGCTCTGCCCACACTGCTCTACTCGCGCAAATTATATTGGCTTTAGTATACGGTAAAACAAAAAAATAGTTGGGCTCAAACATTTATTAGAAAAGCAACATAGTAAAACATTAAATAGACATTAAATCTCTATACAAAAATAGATATGTTATTAACAACTTAGATCCCATTTACAAATTTTATTATATCTGCGTTTTCGCATAGTCTTTAATTTGTTACGGATACCGTCCATAATAGTTATTCGTCCTTGACGTATCCATCCCTTTTCACGCCTATGCTCTTCAACAAAATCCAGTATTGCAAGTATTGCCTTCCTATCTAACCCCGGTCTAACAAAATTTAAATGGAAAAATCTAGATCTAGAACCAGTGACTGAACACACACTCAATGCATTATTTGTGAAAATTTCGCCAGATAACTTTCCGGCCAATGACTTGCAATCTTTCGCGAATTTCTTGCAACATACAAGTTTGACAGCATTGATATACACGCTGGTTTTTGGCATTAGTTCAACAAGTCCTTGCCGTAATTCGCGATGCTTCAGCGTCCATCTTGAATCGTTTTTATTGTATTCTGGAGGTAGAACAAATTTAAACTTATGGTAATATTTTTTATTGGCAACTTCATCATCATCATCTTTTTTGATCTGTTTCTTTTTATTTTTGTCTGATATCTTCTCAATAACTGCTGAAGTGTCTTTTGAAGCAAGTGCAGCACGTAATTCATCAATAGTTTTTGCTTGCTTTTTCATTATGTTGTCATTCATAATCAATGTTTTACAAGCTAATTCTATCACCGAATGATTCTTAGCAGACGCTATTTGTAAATCTTGTAAACGGGTAAAAATTACAGTGAATAATTCAGGGTCGGCAATTGTTATAGACTCTAATGTAGAGTTTTCATTGGGACATTCAAATGTTTGACAGGATTGTTCTGCAATCTCGCTTTCAGACTCCACTGGGTCAACTACTTTTGTTTTTGAGTATGGTCCCGGTTTGAATCTGCGGGTTGTTTTCTCCATATTAGGATCTAAAACAGAGGGTATATAATTTTCGCTTAATGTTCAAAAACAGGCGCTAGCAGTAATTTAAATAGTAAATTGCCTTACAGTTAATGCCTTATGTGTGTCATTAAGTACGCTATGTACCACAGCACTATCTTTCCTGAAGTTTAAATAAATAAATTGAGATTTATCATGAGTTGAGTACTCTAATCCCATCCATCTTCAACACTCTAATACTCTATCTAAAAAAATCCATGGGAAGATGCTAATCCGAAATCACCAATGTCGGTTTTAAAAACACCAAACTCAAAAAGTTTACAATACGCACCTCCACTCTCCATATTTGAATATTTATTTTGTTGATGAGGAAAATCATTAATCTTTAAGGCAATAAGTTTGGTATATTCATATAAATCTGCAAAATAAAATAAGGAAATGCTTCAGCACTTTTGTACCTTCTGCGGAATAAAATATAGTGTATCACTTTCAGAAGTCAAGGTCAATGCCTGATGTCATCATCATTAGCCTATTAATGTTCCCACAGCTGGGGCTCAGGCTTCCTTTAATTGAGACGGAATGGGCTATAATCTACCATGTGGGCCCAGTGCTTATTGGTATTATGTCACAAGTCTTTAAATTTCTCGTTCGAGGACATGCCAGTTTTACTCACAATGTTTTCCTTAACTGTTATTAAGAGCAGTGGTGATGAAATAAACTATAAAGTTATGCGCCTGCCTGGGTTCAAACCTAGGACTTACTGTTTGTAAGTCTGGGCCGCTACCACTGGGCAACCGCCTCTCTCTGCCTGATATAAGCCGTAGAAAAAAAGCCATCTACCTCCCACTCACTACTTACTAACAAGTGAGCATCTTCCTGCGGGGTCTAACCATGCTCAGTCCACCTGGAAGTTTCCTCCAGACTCAAGTCTGAGACCTCCAAATCCAATTTAGTAAGGCTACTGCAATGAAACAGCAGCAGGGTGTGATTGTGGAGCTATTTTACGAACTATGCTCCACCTCGTATCCTGCCCTCTTAGACCAAAAACATGAAGCCGAAGTAGCCTTTGCACTGTCACCAAAGACCGGGTGAAAGTGGCATAAAATGTGATCTAACCAAATATAAAATTGTCATACCAGCAACTTGGCAATACGATACCTTAACAAGACTGGTTCTTGGACTTTCTGGCTTCACACTACTACTACTATCTCTACTCCGATCTCGGTATGTGAAGGATGGTCACCCTTTCTCTGAGCGCCCTCGAGAAGCCCTGCTTAAACTTGAAGACCGACCCATTCGACTATTACTTAGCCAGGCAAATAGGAACAATGAAATAGATGATGACAGTAATAGAAATATCACAATACCAGTTGCCCTTGTAACATCATTGCTTACCTTGAAGTCTCCTTGAGGGCTATCACAACTGGAAGGATTCAATATCTCCAATATTAGATGAGTCGGCACAGGATTCATTGCACCCAATCCTTAATTCGTACTAGCTGATCGATACAGGACAGGAACATTACCAGACAATGGTACCAGAGAGTTATGTATAAAAATGCAAATATAGACTAGAAAAAAACGCGGATTCACCAAAAGTTCGAACTTTCTACCAATTCTACCAGTACCTGACAGTGTTGCACAATGTTGCCAGATCCACTTGCTATATATAAAAGTACTCTGTGTCCACTTGTGACAACGTGTTGCACCAATCCAGGAACATGATGATGATGAGTGAGCACTGGGTTGCCATTTTCGGATTTCTTGCCATATTGGTTGCGGGCGTCCCAGCTTATGCTTGCCCAAGATAGGTCCTGAGGTGACGTGTTCGTTGAACATAACCTGGTTTTTGTGCAAGTTTGCCATAATGAACTAAGACATCCATGATCTACAGCAGATAGTGCAGCGATTTAGCCAGTATGACGACGATATCAACAAGTCTTAAATGTAAGATGTAGTACAGGATGAGCCCAGCGAATTCACTTGATGTCAAGAAATTGCGAAACGTTGCACCATTTCCGACTAAGACAATCCACGTCCACATTATCGGTCCGGACATCTGCGGTAACCGCTAACTTCGTTGATGAAAATTTAACACAGGATGTCGTATCGTAACGTACAAGTACAACAAAGTCGCCAGTTTTTATAAAATTTTAATCGACTCTACAAAAAATGTGACATGTGTTTCCTCTAATGGGTATTAATTTATATTATGATTGAATTCACACATTAAATTATACAATCTGTGTACTTTATTTAATTTAGATAACAGTAATCCTTATTTTTGTTATACTTCTAGCTTAATGAATTATGAGTAGTGTAATAATATTTAATATAATAATAGTTTTTAATATTGGTTTTAATTTAATACAAGTCTTAAATTTAACAATATTAAACATACCAACAAAATATGTAACCTAAACTGGCAACAAACTATAGAAAGGCATCAAATAACCCTTCTTTTGGGCTTCACCGTAGTCGGCTAAAAGCTACTCATCACTGTTAGCTGGTAAAGTGCCACGTTAAAAAATTGTTCTTATATTATAAATATAAACCCGGTTTCTGAAATAACTCCTCTACGTTTTCCTTTTCCTGAGCATTTTCACAAGCATTTCATTACTCTAAATTTAAATCAACCAGCACACTTTTCCAGAAAAGAACCCTAACGATGGTGTTGCAAGTAACGAAAAACGTACCCACCCGCACTTTGCTTCACAATCATGGTGGCCACGTGGATGTCATCGAAATTCATAGACTTAGCTAGGTCGAAATTATATAACTAGAAGCGTTGGGAATAGAGGAATGAAAATTATAGGGCAAAGCAGTCTGAATCAGCGTAATTAAAATTGTGAGAAATTTTAAACTAAAAAAACGAATGAACAAATCTGATTTAATTGCTTGTAAAATATTAACATTTGACATCATGACTTCTCACGTTTCGATGTAAGTAGCATCTGGCCACATCTGGCCCGCGAAATTCTAATTTTCTTACGTTTTTGGCAATTTGCAGGCCAGTGCATGTATGTTTGTGTTGTATGTTTATGAAAATTTGATTTGCGACTGTAAGACGTATGAAGTTACCGAATTATAACCATCAAAATTACTAACTACTAAAGAACGACGACTAAATTACTAAAGAATGACTTTTACATGCAAAAATCAATCTTGACATGAAAATGAACTTGGAGGGTTGTATTGATAATTTTGATGGTTATAATTATTACAATGTAATTATCATGACGTGCTATACATAGCGCATAGAGCAGCGTCGAAATACCGGGTGCTCACAATACTTGAAAATTTCAGACTACGGAAGATATTCTGTAAGTTTAAGTTTAGTTAAAAAAACCAAACATTATTTTAGAACCATATAATTCTATGCAAGTTTATGGAACTTGGTTGGGAAATATTGGATGTTTTTCTGAATTTTACTGTTGCAACACTAGCGTGGGTGGATTGGGGGCTTTCTGGAAGAAATGTGCTCAGGATAACTTAATTTCCCCAAGATAGAGGAAGTTTAAAAAAAATGAAAATATTCTTTGACCTATTTTGTATTTTTAACTGGTTAGATTTTTATTTTACCATTTTCTTTATTCCCAAAATGAATAAGAAAATGTCATTATTCATAAATTAAAACAAAATCAAACCTTTAATCCTTTGTAAATTAGGCTGAGAGTTACCTAATCAGGTGCATCCAGGCATATAAATTAAATAATGGGTGAGTCTAGTCTACTTTTAAGTAAATCCTGATGGGAAATCCTATAACACGTTGCCTAACCTAAAATCCAACCCAGGCGTTTAAGCTCACCTGTCGGTCTTGCGACAACTAGACAGTCAATGATGACCTCCTCCTTTATGAAGTCGGTTACAAAATAAACGATGAAGAAGGCGCAAGGGGGTATTTTGGGGAAGGAGGGAGGATGAATTTTGGGGGCATATTAGAAACTTGATCTAGCAACCCTTTGCAACACTGTCAAACTCTTAAACTCAGCTGTCAACTCACAAAAAGTCAAATAAAAAAGTTTCCACCTTTTACCGGCCCCATAATATCATTAACAGGGACGGGGAATAAGTTTAAAAATAATAGGATTCAACCTGTTAAGTATTTTGAAGAAATTGTTTCAGTTGTGGACACAGTGATTTGTTACGACATAACATTATATTTAGGACTTCTAGGTAAGCAATGATTTATTGTATAGTATACTTAAATGTATTTAAGAGGAGCTTTCCAGAGCGACGTAGTCTTTGACCTGTTACTTTCGGTGCACCCTGGCTGATGCACTTCGGTCGAAAGGCACAACGAACGATGGTACAAGACTTGATGACCATTTAACTGAGTCAGAGAGGACAGCAACTGACATTGTCGTTATTTATAGTAACTGACTATTTGCCGCACTCAGAGAGCTTTAGTGATTACTTAGGCCATCACTTAGTAAAGGTTTTGACAGTTTCATCATACAAAAGTATGTCAAATCTTTCCTAAGTGACGGCCTAAGTAATCATTAAATGTCTCTGAGTACAGCAGTATGACATCATCTATTTAAATACAGCTGGTTTTCAATCAATGTCAATGAATTTTGGTTTTTTAATCTTTCAGATGGAGGGGACTGCACATCTGCAAATAAAACAAATAAATGACTTTAAATATTATGTAATAAAATTTTTGGACTTGCCTCACGAGGATATAAATGAGTTTGTGTGCATACCGTGGATGTGGATAGTAGAACATAGAGAGAGAGATCCAAATGTAGTTGTATCATATCCCATTGAAAACCCATCTGATACAGAGAAGCGTGTTAAAGAAAGGGAAAAACATTTAATAAGATGGAAAAAATATAATGCTGTTGTCATACATGCCCATGGTAATATACATGTTTTGTGCATAATATTTTGCCTATGTTGCCATTTTATTTGTTACCTACCTACAACAATAAATCGATATTCTGTTCTATTCAGATAACATTGTATTAGTGTGTAAAATTAAAATAAAATTATAATTATGTTTCTTTACAGATTCATATGAAGTTGCGAAAAAATTTACCGCCGAGAGGATGAATGAAATATATTTGACACATAATCAATGTTCTAATAAGAAGATTGGAGGTATGTATTGTAAATTAACAATAATTATCTAGATCAGTGCCATAAAAACATGTTTAAAATTAAATATGTTAGCCACATACACATGTGCAGGTGCACACCTATAATTATATTGTAGGTACTATTGTGCACAAGATACTTGTACATATATTTTCTTGTATTTTTTTTTTTAATGTTGCTCCACACTAGAAATTTCTCCTGTATCGTGGGTGCATTCACAAACATTTAAACACACATACACAAATACCCAGACGGAACAACTATCTGTAGGTCATACAAATATTAGATCCGTGCGGGGATCGAACCCGCGACACACAGCGCAGCAGTCTATTGCATGAGCCACTGCGCCAACCATTAACCAAATATTAATATAATTCATATTATGTATTAACATATTCTGAAAAATTTAAAGGCCTATGGAAATACACTATTTCAATGGAGTGATGGATTATTTTATGTAATGCTTTTAATACATCATATATATTTAAATATACAAAAGCAGAATACTCTGCATTAAATCTTAGAACAATTATCTCTTTATTAATTAACTCTTTGTTTTAGATCATGAATCATCGGCACGTGTGGAGAAAACACCATGCCGATCCGAGCAAGGTGGTAACTCGAATATTTTTTTTGACAAATCTCAAAAGAATGATGATGGACCTGCTTCAAAACGGTTCAAAGTAGTAGAGTCTGCTAAAGCATTAAAAAAACCAAATGAAAAGCAATCTTCACCTGATGTTGGAAAATTTTCAAATTCTTCTGTAGAGCCTAGAATAATAGCAAACCGTGAGTTTTTCACGGATTTTTTTACGCTCTTACGAGATTTACATACGACCCCTGCTAGGGATGCTTCAATGATGGATCTGTTACGTGAAACTCTGATTCAGAATGCTGAAACAATGAGAAAAGCAGCTAAAACAAATGTAGATACACATGCTTCACTTGCTTCAAGCACTTTTGCACCAAGAGCATCTACATCAAAAGGTACTTCAGCAGAAATTGAAAAGAAGAAACAAGATGATGGACACGATGATGATCATGGTGTTGTCAATGGTAAACTTAAACCCAAATTTGTTTTCCCTCCAGAATATGATGAAAACGATTCAAGATGGACGTTGAAGCATCGCGAATTAGAGCCGGGACTTGCTGAACTCGTGCCAAATACCAACATTTACATCGATGCTGTCAAACTTTTTTATTGCAAGAGAAAGGCGAAAACTTGCAATGAATTGGCCCGAATGTTATCAGTTGAAATTTTTACTGAGAGTGCATTGAGGGTATGTTCATTCACTGGTGCAGCTAGTGCTAACGACGCCACATTTGTCAGACCAGGGTTGGATGAAAAAGCAAGAAATGCAATAATTAAATTTGTTGCAGAGTATGGGGATCAACAAGGTTGGTTAGTAGATGCTCGATCTATTCAGCACGGTATCAATGTTAAAATGCATGCGATTCGAAGGTACAAACAATGTCATTGTATAAAATAGGAAAAAAAAGTCTCCAAAGATGATATATGTCGCCGCAAGTGTCTATTGAACGCCGGAGCGTAAACGCATCGGAGCCCTTCCCACGCCAAGGGACAAATACCTATAATAAAATAATTATTTTATTTGTCACAAGTTTCTATTAAACAGCAGTTAAAAAGTTTAAAAAATTGACGTTTTTTTGTCACCATCTGTGACTAGATGGTGGTGGGCTCGGTTGCCACTTAAATTTCAGCTGGTATCGTGTAGGTACCTGCACAGTTGAGCGCCGTAACAGGGGATGAAGGAGTCCTCGGGGTTTGAGCCGAGCGGCGCTGGTGATAGGACACATTACCACCAGCGCCGCTCGGCTCAACCCCTCAAGGCAACAGGGCGTATTGCCTTGAGGTCCGGATTTCAGGCGAAACGGTGGCCCTACCCAATAGCGGGGTGTAGGGAAATGGTCACGGCAAGTGGGAGGTCCACGGAGGTTGTCTCAGAATGGCCAAAGCGGTGGTGAATGTCATACTGACGTAAGTGCCCTCACTTAGTCAGTTCAGCAGGGCTATTGCGTATCTTTTCAATGACAGTGGCAAACCTAAAGAGCCTATCAATTACCGTCAAATGGTTCCATTTTGTACTAAACCATAACCAATTTGACAGTTTATCCAAAGACAATATGATAGCCACTGTAATTTAAAAGATACGCAATAGCCCTGCAGAAGGGATTAGTCAGTCCCCTATGCCAACCCGATCAAGCACCCGATGTCGCACTGTGAGCCAGCCTCTCACTCCTATAACTTCGATGGTAGTCCTAACGTTCGAGCTAGCTTGTAGCGAGACGTTGTTCCCTGGTGTGGGCTCCGAGGAGCAAGGAGGGTGGGAAGCCAAAGAGATGATTTTTTATGAAGGTTTAACACTATAGATAACAAAAAAACTTGACACCACTAACATACAAAACAAAAACAAACAAAAAAACATTCAACAAACAGACACACCATCCACTCACAGTCTCACACACATACAACAACCACTAACACAAAATAACTCACCATGTACACACCACACACACCGGAGCGAAGGCGAAAGCTAAAACTCCGAAGAGGGGTACTCCAAGCACCTCTTCAACTACCACCGGGTGCTCGGCTGCCAACGCGGCGAGCTCCAGTGCGGGCACTGGTCTGGCAGCGGCCAATACCGCGACCAACAAGTCCCACAACAAGGGAAGAACATCGGCGCTGCTTCGAACCAGTTCTGCAGGGCCATTGACTATCTTTTCAAATGTCAGTAGCTATCAAGCTCCAGTTGTTCACCGAACGTTAATTTCAACAGTGAATGTCATAATATTATGGTATTGGGTATCACGTGATAGTGAATCAAGGTTCTCATCATCCCAGGAATTGACACCTCTATTTTTATCGACTATCATGTGGCTAAGTTATGCTTGAACGTTACAATACTTGATTTGGGGTATATTTTACCATTACAAAAAAAACACCTTTATTTCTTAAAAAAATATCTTCGTTATTACAAATTATTTACAGATAAAACTTTTATGCAAGAAATAAAACCGACTTCAAAACACAAAAAAGTAAAAAAATCACTTTAGAAGATTGACCAGCTTCTGAAGTCGGTGGCAAAAAAATAGGAAATTAAACAAAAGCCACTGACTTCAGGAACTGCTTTTTTTAAAGTATTTTTATTTTTTCCATTTTTAGTTGTAATATCCTTCTACTAATAGTTACGATGCATTTAAGGTGGAAGCTCACATCTGGCCCGCGAAATTCTAATTTTCTTACGTTTTTGGCAATTTGCAGGCCAGTGCTTGGTTGTATGTATAAGAAAATTTGATTTGCGACTGTAAGACGTATGAAGTTACCGAATTATAACCATCAAAATTACTAACTACTAAAGAACGACGACTAAATTACTAAAGAATGACTTTTACATGCAAAAATCAATCTTGACATGAAAATGAACTTGGAGGGTTGTATTGATAATTTTGATGGTTATAATTCGGTAACTTCATACGTCTTACAGTCGCAAATCAAATTTTCATAAACATACAACCAAGCACTGGCCTGCAAATTGCCAAAAACGTAAGAAAATTAGAATTTCGCGGGCCAGATGTGAGCTTCCACCTTAACATTCAACCAAGAAACCTAACCCTTAACCTTCAAGATTCTCTTATTGCTTTTAACTCCTAACCGTTGAGGAGTAGTACTTTCCATAGTCAGCTCACCTAGATATCCTGAAAGAATACAACCATTTATACGTCCCCATAATATTTTATTAAAAAATTATCCTCCAACTCCTAACCGTTAAGGAGTTATACCTTCGATCATCAGCTCATCAACTTTATGTTGTGGTGCGGCGGTGGGACAGGAATCCACCGGGCCGCTCCCTTTCGGTTATCTTCGCATGGTGGTAAGGAAACGTACCAGAGAACTTCACGCCAAGCTGTGGCTAGACCACGGCGAGTGCAGGCAGGCCAAGGCGGCGCTTCCCGCCATCGACGCCCGCCTTACCAAACAAGCGCTTCGGCTGACTAAGCTGCAGCTACGCACAGTGACGGCCACCATCACAGCTAGTACACGGTACTTTTAACAAGCAACTCTTTGTTATAGGTGTCACATGTAGTCCTCTGTGTCGAGCCTGCATGAAGGAAGAAAAAAAGCAGCAGGCGTGCTCCTGCACTGTCCGGGAGTTGCCCTATACAGGGCCAAGTACTTCGGTACTCCTCGGTAATTTTTTTTTTCGAAATTGTTTGGTAAATTATATTGGCTATACTATAGGTAATACGGGCAATGAATAAAAATAAGTTTGGCTCAAATATTTATAAGAATAGCAAAAATAGATATTAAATCTCTTTACAAAAATAGATTATGTTTATAACAACCTAACTGCCGTACTCAGAGATATTTAATAATTACTTAAGCCGTCACTTAGTAAAGGATTGACATATTTTTGTATGACAAAACTGTCAAAACCATTACTAAGTGATGGCCTAAGTAATCAATAAAGCTCTCCGAGTGCTGCAGTAAATCCTATAATCTCCAATAACGAATCAACAACAACATAATGATAACATATAAAACGTCAAACCAACTCTACCCAAGCAAAACATTAAAATGGATATTCCAACATCCCAAACACTCAAGAATATATATTTCTACTCTAAACGTATTAACACTAACTGCCGCACTCAGAGAGCTTTAGTGATTACTTGGGCCATCACTTAGTAAAGATTTCGACAGTTTTGTCATACAAAAGTATGTCAAATCTTTACTAAGTGACGGCTTAAGTAATCATTAAATATCTCTGAGTACCGCAGTAAGATCAGAAGAAAATCTCTTATCAGAATTGTCAATAGCACTACAAAACACCAACTGGGATATCCTCGGCATGAGCGAAGTGAGAGGAATAGGAGAAAACATACCCAGACTTTATACTCAATCATTTAGGGGACCAGAAGAAAACACGGAGTGGGATTTTTAGTAAAAACAAACACCTAACAAAGAGCACATTCATGGATTTTGTGGTGTATCAGAGCATAGCTTTATTAAATTTAAAACTACCAGATTATAAGCACCCATTATCCAGATCGATTAACCGACAGAACAAGCAGAGACTGAAACAATTAGCTAGTTTTACCAGTATCTTAACATAACCTTACAGAAACCCACAAAAATACCATCGTGATGGGTCAAATTGGCACCTCAAAACCTATTATTTTTGCGGGTGGAAATTCATCAAATAAGTCCCGCTCTTGGGCAGAGCGAAGGGAGTGTCAGACTTCTACTGACTAAAAACCACCTACGTTCCTTCTTAGCCCTATATGTCAAGGCCACGGTATCTTACAACATCCCGCAGCCCCGACGGGCGTTGGCCCTTGCGGGCCCCTTCTATGATGCTGACATCTCTTTGAGGCGCGCGTGGAACACGAACGCGCCGTCGACACGGCCTGTCGTCGTCATAAGATGGACGAACGGTGAGCTAGCCCATCACTCACCGTCCACAGGCCCGCGTCTACGGCTGCCGGAAACCGTCACGTAGCCCCCGACGCCCGGAGCGTCTCCCGCGGCGGCTGAGACGTGAGGTTCTCTCCCTCTCACGTTCCGCCACCATCACTAGCATCACCTCGCAGAAGGAGGCGACGGCGCACAGTGGATCGTCCCCATACAAGAGGTCGGACATAGAATGAAAAATTAAAAAAGTATTTAATTAAAAAAAATATATATATACAGTTGCATTCCTCTATTGAAGAACAACAAAAAATGTTACTACGCTTTTTTTATTTGACCAGCACTTTAGGAGCTATTCGATGAAAACTGTTATTTTTGTATGGAAACGAACACAAAAATGTCTGTATCTCATGATTCCCTCCTTGTTTCGATTTGCGGTTTTCACTACTGTCTTTTACCTATTTTATGCCACGTTTTCTTCAAGGACACATGGTGCCCGCAGAGCGCCCCTTTCGAGATATTTTGCCTATAGTAACTATCTTTGTTATTGTATTACTGATGGAATGGAGGTACATTAAGTATACTTATTACTGAGAATTAGTCATCACTAAGTAGTTCCTTAAATAACAGGTGCATTTGTGAGTACTTTAATGACTTATTAACGCTTTTGTTGCAATATAACAAAAGCGTTAATGAGTCATTAAGTAACGACTACCAGTACTTGCTTAATCTAATTAGTTATTGTAATTACCATGTTATCAGCCCTTAAGCTCTGCATTGTGATTGGCTCATATGTCATCATTAGCTTATCAAATTCATTACTAGTTGCAACTTGCTGCCCTATATATTTTAGTGTGTTTTGCAAATATTATTCAGTTGTAATTTCAACCTCTACCAAGTGTTGTCATTACGGCTTTCCGTGGGTTTTCTACTTATCTTGATCTTTATGTTGCTCTTCGTAATCATAAAGATCTTCGTGACTATGAAAATTTATGTAATACATTGAAGTCGAATAGTAACGTCCAGTTAAGTGAAAATGATGTGTCGGATCTAAAGAACTGGTGTCGACGATTTTGCTATCGGGTTTACTCCAAATGGGTGCAATCAAGAAGGACAGTGGACAAGTTCATGGACAAGAACAGAGAGTGGTTAAGTTCCGATATCATTTGGCCAAATTGCTTTAAGGAAAATATTGTTCACACTGAAGAAGCTAAAGATGAGACAGAAGAGGTAATCAGTCCATCAAAATCAGATGCATCAACTTCAACATTTAAATCTCCTCGAAAACGCTTTGAAGATTTATCCAGTAGACAGAAAAAAAGACGTGTTGATGAAAATATGGCTAGTTGCAGTCGTCCAGATGAGCTTTTACATACTGTTGAAAGTGCACTTAAGTCTGCCGGAAAAAATGATGTGGCCAGAATCATGAAGCATTTGCTGGGAAATCCTGAACATGTCTCAACCGTTCTGAATGTCCTGGAAACTAAACAGAATACTTTGCTTCGTGAAGTTCCTACTCACAAAGCACTTGCTCTTTACGTTCACATGCAGTTATCCAAGTGGCGTTACATCACACTTAGGGACTTTAGTTTTAAAGAAGGTCATGCGAAATACCCAAGCTATTACATGTTAGTGAAAGAAAAACTTAAGTGTTACCCGGCAAAAGAAGACGTAACTGTGACTGATACTTCCGCAAAGATACGACTCCAAGCCCTCCTTGATCTCACAGTTAGGAGGCTGATCGATTCATTTAAACCGAATTTTGATGCTGGTGAACAACTTGTGCTTCACAGTAAATGGGGTTTTGATGGAGCTTCAAGTCAAAGCATTTATCATCAAAGAACAACAACAAGTGAACAAGATTTATCCAGTGTATTTATGGCAAGTCTTGTACCTCTTAAGTTAGTGACTTCTAGTGGAAACACAATGTGGCAGAATGATCGGCCATCGTCAACCACATATTGTCGTCCGATTTCATTTACGTTTATGAAAGAAACGGAAGCAAATGTAAAGGCTGAAATGGATATATTTGAGACCGAGATTCGTGAACTGAACCCAACTGCTTGCGGCAATGCTACTGTTACGCACAATCTGTGGTTAACCATGATTGATGGTAAGGTACATTCAATCATATCGGGAACATCGGCAGCAGTATGTGATTTGTGCAAAGCTCGCCCAAGTGAGATGAATAATTTGGAAGAAGTGAGAGCTAAACCTGTGAACGAAGATTTATACAAGCATGGATTTAGTTCGTTGCATGCTTGGATTCGGTCTATGGAGTGTTTATTACACATTGCCTACAGAATGGACATAAAATCATGGCAAGCAAAAGGTGACGATAATAAAAGAATTGTTAAAGATAAGAAAGAAGCTATTCAAGCTGCTTTCCGAAGAAACACAGGCTTACTTCAGGATGTTGTAAAGCAGGGTAGTGGCAATACAAACACTGGAAATACTGCTAGAAGGTTTTTTGCAAACCCTGAAACGACTGCGGAAATTACAAAATTAGACGTCAATTTAATTAGAAGACTCGCTGTAATTTTGCAATGCATTTCCTCAGGCGAAAAAATTGAAATCCAAAAATTCAAGTTATATTGTGATGAAACAGCAAATTTCTTCGTACAGTTATATCCATGGTATAACATGCCATCAAGTTTGCATAAATTGCTGATTCATGGATCGCAGATAGTGGAACACCTATCAGTAGTGCCTATAGGTTTTTTGTCTGAGGAAGCATCTGAAGCAAGAAACAAGGATTTTCGTAAATTTAGAGAAACTCATACGCGAAAGCACAGTAGCATCGCCACTAATGAAGACATTCTTCATAATCTTCTTTTATCTTCCGATCCTCTTCTAACGAGCCTACGACCGAGGATGCCCAATAGAGTTAAAAAATCTTCATTTAGAGAACTGGACGATTTGCTCATACATGACCAGAGTGAATTGGAGCTTATTGACATTTCAACAGATACAATAGTTGGAGCAGTTTCGGAATGTAGTGACATTGAAGAAGATGACGACAATAACGATCATGATGTCGTTATTGATGAAGACGAAGAAAATATAGTTTAATTCTTATAGTAATATAATTGTTAGTAACTTTAAGGTAGTATTAGTTTATTTATTTTTTATTATAATCAATATTTACAATTTAGTTATTAGTAATTGTTTTATTTTTTATTTATAAATTATTATAGGTTTAAGTGTAATTTATTTAAAGATTTAAATATATTTTACAGTGTTATATTATATAAATAAAAAAAATTTAAATACGTATTTTCTTATTCATCAACATCATAAAACATTTCTTTTCTTTTTTATTTGTTATTGTTAATGCGATGTCACAACTCATTACCGATATTTTTTTTTTCAATATACATATAGAACTCACTAATGCACCTTTTCTTCATTTAACTTCTTATGTGTAATTCTTAGTAATTATAATAAATGATTAGATTAAGCAAGTACTGGTAGTCGTTACTTAATGACTCATTAACGCTTTTGTTATATTGCAACAAAAGCGTTAATAAGTCATTAAAGTACTCACAAATGCACCTGTTATTTAAGGAACTACTTAGTGATGACTAATTCTCAGTAATAAGTATACTTAATGTACCTCCATTCCATCAGTAATACAATAACAAAGATAGTTACTATAGGCAAAATATCTCGAAAGGGGCGCTCTGCGGGCACCATGTGTCCTTGAAGAAAACGTGGCATAAAATAGGTAAAAGACAGTAGTGAAAACCGCAAATCGAAACAAGGAGGGAATCATGAGATATAAGCCGCGCAGATAGAGAATAGATCTGAAAATGGCGACGGGTACCCATGGTACGGTTGGAAAAACAAGTTCTCAAACATCGATTTTTATTTATTTTTTTACTTTTTTTGTTATAAATCATTCTTTTTTAATATTTTAATTAATAATAGTAGAAATAATGTAAAAAAATATTAATAAAATAAATAAGGAGCAAGGGTACATTATGACACTGGATTTTAAAATTTGTCTTTATTAATTGTGACATATCAGAATCTTATTACAAAAATAACACCTCACATATACATACATAAAGTCACGTCCTTATCCCTTAGGCCAGTAAAGTAAATTCGGAACTACATTAGACCGACGCACACGTCTGAGACGTCGCCGACGTGTGATTGGTGTGCACACTAGACCGACGCCGCCGACGCGTACCTACGCGTATTTTGTGCGATCATTAATTCACGCTGGTTTTTGAACAAGACAATTTTTATGGCTTTGAAACGACCAACAGGGGAGAAAAGGTTTTATAAACCGTGTGGGCGTGCGGCGCTATACTTTAACGGATGATAACGCTCCAAGTTCTTCTCTTCGTCAAAGTATTTTATAACGTTGTGTAACAATGTCACGTGCATCACTGTCTATTTTTCGCGCGAATCACTGACAATTTTTTTGTAGCGCGTACTTCACTGTGTGAGTATAGACAGCGATAGAGAGTGAGCGAGAACGCATGCGAGCGGACGCCATTTTCAGATCTATTCTCTATCTGCGCGGCTTATACAGACATTTTTGTGTTCGTTTCCATACAAAAATAACAGTTTTCATCGAATAGCTCCTAAAGTGCTGGTCAAATAAAAAAAGCGTAGTAACATTTTTTGTTGTTCTTCAATAGAGGAATGCAACTGTATATTTTTTTTTTTAAATTAAACACTTTTTTAATTTTTCATTCTATGTCCGACCTCTTGTATGGGGACGATCCACTGTGCGGCGTCCCATTCCTCCTCGCCCCGGAACATGGCTTGCACCAGGGCGGACGCGCGAGGTCGCCGCCGCCGATCACCGTTACGAGAACACGGCGGAGCTCTGCCCAAGGCACACCTCAAAACCTAAAAGCAGAAATGGAAAAATACTCAAAGACTTTGCAATGGAAAATAATCTGACCATATTAAACACCATCTTCAAGAAAAAGAAAAGCAGAATGTGGACCTGGCTGTCACCCGACGGCAGATCAAAAAACCAAATTGACTTTATACTGACCAATAATCACAAATTCTTCCCAAACATTAATGTCATCAATAATCTGAACTTTACACCAACCACCGCATGGTCAGGGCTAAACTGAACTCTTCCCAACCCAAGAACCCCAGACCAAAAATAAACATAGAGAACATAAGACAAATATCTGATAGGTGAAATAGCCAACTCACTAAACTCAAAACTGGAAGATTACAAAATAGAAACAAAAGACGCCGCGACATGCAGGAGAAATACAGTTGGTGGGAAAATACAATCATAACCAAAACTAAAGAACATAGCAAAAGAACATAGAAAGAGAATCTAAGGAACAAGTGGTGATCAAAGAGCAGCTCTAATAATTATGAAAACTCAGATAAAAATAGGAAAGAAATTACAAGACTAAGTAAAGAAATAAAAGAAAACATAAGGAAAGACAGGAGACGACGTCCCGCGTCAGATGAAAACAATAGACAAGACAGGCGGTGTAAAGAAGGCGTACAAAGAACTAAGCAATAAAAAAGAATGGATTGTAAAGATGGAAGATAGTAGTCGAGACATTCTCCATGTTGGCAGACAAGAAATACTCAAGATCGCTACTGAATATAACACCGAATTATACAAAAATAACACAAATACAAGAGAAATTGACTTACCAGAGAACGAAACGGCACCTTATATCATGCAGGAAGAAACAGAAAAGCTATTGACACACAGAAAAGCGATAAAGCTCGGGGGCCAGACGGCATAAACAATAAAATATTTAAAAAAATCAACAACATGATTAACACAGAAATCATCCCTAAACAATGGACCGGATCCACCATAATCCTTAAATTCAAGAAAGGGAATCATTGCGATATTGGAAACTATAGACCCATCCGTCTAATATTTAATATTTATAAGATCTTTGCAAAGGTTATTTTGGAAAGAATAGGAAGGAAACTAGACGAGCCACAACCAATAGAACAGGCGAGATTCCGCAACGACTTCTCTGTACTAGACCATATCCATACTGTAAGACAAATTATACAAAAATACGCCAATACCAGCATACTACATAGCTTTTACCGACTACCGTAAAGCTTTCGACTCTCTGATACTCAAACAACAAATATATAAGAATAATAAAAAACATTTACAAACACAGTTCGGCTTGTATCCAACTAGAAATAAGTTCCAAATACAAAAAAGCGTGAGACAGGGAGACCCCCTTTCACCAACACTCTTTCTGGCCGTATTAGAAATGATCTTCAGGAACCTAGAATAGAGACATAGGCATAAATATCTATCAATGGCCGAACTCTAACGCACCTACGATTCACCGATGATATCGTAGTATTTGCAAAAACACCAGCTGATCTAAGCAAGATGAACCTAGCAAACGAAAAGCGTAAAGGCCGGATTGAAGTTAACCCGGAAAAAACAAAAATCATGACTAATGGCAACAAACATCCTGTAACAGTGGAACAGAACCAAATCTCCTATGTCGAAGAGTACATATACCTCGGTCAACTGATTTCCCCAGAGGATAACGAAATCAAAGAAATCGAAAGAAGAGTTGCGAATAGCTGGAAAAAATATCGGGGCTTCAAAGAAATAATTAAGGACAAGAACCTACACATCTCAACGAAAAGCAAGTTGTTTAACACATGCTTCCTGCCTGTGCTGACATATGGGAGCGAGACATATCAAACAAACTCTCCGTTTGCCAATATGCCATGGAAAGAAGTATGATTGGGATCAAAAGAAAAGAATTAGTAAAAAATAGCATCATCAGAAGCAAGACTAAGGTCCAGGACATATCTTTGAAAGTAAGGAAACAAGTGGAAATGGGCAGGCCAGCAGGATAAATGGAGTAAAATGATCACGCAATGGTACCCAAGAGATGGAAAGAGAAAGAGAGGTAGACCACAAAAGAGGTGGGACTTAGATATAGGACAAGTCGCAGGAACAACATGGGGTAGAGTGGCCATAGAAAGGCCAAAATGGAGAAGATTGGAGGAGACCTTTGCCAACTGGCAAACGGACCCGCAAGATGGAAGAAAACGATCTACGAACAATAAAGATGGCGTGTCCGACTGAAAGCTATATTGAAATCCTATTTACGAGTACATCTGTGTCTTCGCATAGTCGTTATTTTGTTACGGATACCGTTCATAGTAGTTATTCGTCCTTGACGTATCCATCCCTTTTCACGCCTATGCTTTTCAACAAAATCCAGTATTGCAAGTATTGCCTTCATATCTAACCCCGGTCTAACAAAGTTTAAATTAAATCTAGATCTAGAACCAGTGACTGAACACACACTCAATGCATTCTTTGTGAAAATTTCGCCGGATAACATTCCGGCCAAATGCCTGCAATCTTTCGCAAATTTCTTGCAACAATCAAGTCTGACAGCATTGATATACACATTGGTTTCTGGCATTAGTTCAACAAGTCCTGGCCGTAATTCGTGATGCTTCAGTGTCCATCTTGAATCGTTTTTATTGTATTCTGGAGGTAGAACAAATTTGAGCTTACGGTAACGTTTTTTTTTGACAACTTCATAATCATCGTCTTCTTCCTTCTGTTTCTTTTTTTCTGATGCCTTCTCAACAACTGCTGAAGTCCCTTTTAAAGCAAGTGCAGCACGTAAGTCATCAATAATTTTTGCTTGCTCTTTCATTATTTTGTCGTTCATAATCAATGCTTTACAAGCCACATCTATCACCGAACAATTCTTAGCAGATGCTATTTGTAAATCTTGTAAGCGGGTAAAAATTACAGTGAATAATTCAGGGTCGGCTATTGTTATAAGCTCTAATGAAGAGTTTTCATTGGGGCATTCAAATGTTTGACATGATTGTTCTGTGATCTCATTATCAGACTCAGCTGAGGCGACAACTCTTGTTTTAGAGTACGGTCCCGGCTTCAATCTGCGTGTTGTTTTCTCCACATGTGCCGACGATTCATCTAAAACAGAGAGTTAATATATTTTTCGTTTTTTATTTAAAATAGCTCCTAAAAGTTTTTTAAAAATTAAATTCAGACATATCATGAATTAAACACACCATACCCATCCATATTCTATTCTACTCACGATTTGGACTCATTCCAAACAGATTAGTTGGAGAAGCCAAATTGTCAACAATCTTGAAAATTATAAACAAACTATAGTCCAATACCCTAATCTAAAATAATTCATGGGAAGATGCTAATCCTATAAATCACCAATATCAGTTTTAAAGACACTACCCTCAAAAATGGGAAATGAGTTTACAATACGTACCTCCACTCTCCATATTTGAACATTTATTTTGCTGATTATAAGAATCATTCATCTTTATGGTCGTAAGTTTGATTTATGAATCTGCAAATAAATATATTATCATATATTTATAAGAAGCCGCTTCAACACTTTTGAACCCTCTGCGTGATAAAATTTAGTTTTGGTAAATTGCATTTCAGGAATCAATCCCTAGTCAGGCAACACAAGACCAAAGCTTACAAGTGCTATATCTCACAAAAGGCTTATAAGATCCTCATTCTTTCGTTGGGATCAGCTATCAGTCTGACCAGATACAGTCCAATTCCAGTATTAACATGTAGCGATCGCTTGTCTGATTTCCGCACCCTAGTCACACAAACACCGGTCGGACAACAGATACCTACTAAATGACACCCAATGGCATAAAGCAGGCACAGTTTTAACAAACTGTAGTATCCCTTTCAGAAGAAAATAATATACCAATCTCGATATGAATGATGTAACCAAAGTTTTGTAACAATATTATGATTTAAAAGAGTATCCATGAAGTTTCTTGCCATTCTTCTCATGAGACCAACGCTTTGGAATCGGCAACTACAGTACACTGACAGTTATTATGCCTTGTGAGTGGGACTGTAGCTTAGTTTATTAGCTTATTAAAATTTAGTATTTGTTCGACTATTCAAAAGAGCCTGTAACTGGCCAACTTGAAATAAATGATTTTGATTTGATTTGATTGATTTGATTTGAGAAGTCCAGGCAGCAGGGCTATTGCGTATCTTTTAAATCACAGTGGCTATCACATTGTCTATGGATTAAATGTCAAATTGGTTATGGTTTAGTACAAAATGGAACCATTTGACAGTAATTGAAAGGCACTATAGGTTAGCCACTGTCATTTAAAAGATACGCAATAGCCCTGCTGATGCCTGATGTCATCATCATCAGCCTATTAATGTTCCCGCTGCTGAGATACAGGCCTCTTCTCTTTGAGAGAGAATGGGCTATTATCTACCACACGGGACCAGTGTAGATTGGTAGATGTTGTGAGTCTTTACTGGTTCTAGGACATACCGGTTTCCTCACAATGTTTTCCTTGACCTTGAAAGCAGCGGTGATGAAATAAATTACACAAAGTAATGCACCTGCCTGGGTTCAATCAAACCCTTACTGTAAAAAAATAAGCCATAGAAAAAAAGCTGACCACCTCCCTCTCACTACTTACCGAGATGAATAGAAGATGCTAACAAGTGAGCATCTTCCTGCAGGGTCGAAGTTTCCTTCAGACTCACGTCAGAGAACTCCGATAGTGTAACAAACTATGCTCCACTTCCTATCCTGCCCTCTTAGCCCACAAACATGCATCTGAAGTGAGCTTTGCACTGTCACCAACGACTGGGTGAAAGTGGCAAAAATCTGAGCTAAACACGAAGAAGACCAGAGACCCAGTGACTTGGTAATACGATACCACTTGACAAGACTGAATCTTAGACTTTTGGGCTTCACACTACTATTTATCTGTCAAAAATCTAATAATGATAGGCAATACAATACCAACAGTTTAACGTGCTGTCCGAGGCACGGAGAGATTTCGGTATGAGAAGGATGGTCACTCTTTCACTGAGCGCACTCGAGAAGCCCTGCTTTAACTTGAAGACCCTTGCGGCGGTTATTTAGCCACAAGCAAATAGGAACAAAGAAATAGATGATGACAGTACTATAAATATCACAATACCAGTTGCCCTTGTAACATCATTGCTTACCTTGAAGTCTCCTTGAGGGCTATCACAACTACAAGGGTTCAATATCTCCAATATTAGATGAGTCGGAACAGGATTCATTGCACCCAATCCTTAATTCGTTCTAGTTGATCCATATACGACAGGAACATTTTCAGACAGTGGTACCGGAGAGTTAACTACATAACTAGAAATGAAATTATAGGCTAGAAAAAAACGCGGATTCACCAAAAGTTCGAACTTTTTACCTGACAGTGTTGCAAAATGTTGCCACTTGCCAGATCAACTTGTGACAACGTGTTGCACCGGTCCCACCCAACTATGATGGACAAGGGCAGAAAGATGATGAGTGAAGCAATGGGTTGCCATTTTCGGATTTCTCAATATATTGGTTGCTACCAGCCACCATACGAAGATCGTCGTTCTGCTGAGGCGTCCCAGCTTACGCTTGCCCGGATGATAGGTCCTGAGGTGACGTGTTCGTTGAACACAACCTGGTTTTTGTTCAAGTTAGCCTTAATGAACTAAGCCATCCTAATCTGCAGCAAATTGTACAGCGATTTAGCCAGTATGACGATGATATCAACAAGTCTTAAATGTAAGATGTAGTACAGGATGAGCCCAGCGAATTCACTTGATGTCAAGGAATTGTGAAACGTTGCACCATTTCTGACTAAGACAATCCACGTCCACGTTACCGCACCGGTCCGGTTATCTGCGGTACCCGCTTACTTCGTTGATGAAAATTTAACACAGGATGTCGTAGGGTAAACGTACAACGGTACAAGTAGGTACAACAAAGTCACCCGTGTATATAGAATTTGAATCGACAAAAATGTGACATTGTGTAAGCACTCTTACTCGACACTTGAAATCGGATATTTTTGTTAGTAGGTATACATAGAGAATTATGAATTATGTTTTTTTTTGTATTGATTTTAATTTAATAAAAATCTTAAATTTAACTATACTAAACATACCAACAAAATATGTAAACTAAACTGACAACAAACCATAAAAGAGCATCAAATAACCCTTCTTTTGGGCTTCGTCGCAGTCGAGTAAAAACTCCTCATCACTGTCAGCTGGTAAAGTGCTACGTTACAAAGTTGTTCTTATCTAATATACACCCGATTACTGAAATAACTCCTCTTCATTTTCCTTTACCTGAGCATTTTCACAAGCATTTTATTTCTCTAAATTTAAATCAACCAGCACAACCATTTTCCAGAAAAGAACCCTAACAATGGTGTTGCAAGTAACAAAAGTCGTGCCCGCACTTTGCTTCACACACAATCATGGTGGCCACGTGGATGTCATGTACGAACGAAATTTTTATACCGACGATGTGTCAATGCGTACCTAGGTAAAAGGAATGAAAATTATAGGGCAAAGGCCAAAGCAGTCTGAATCTGCGTAATTGAAATTGTTCGAAATTTAAAACTAAATAAAAACTAACTAGTAGATCGGATTTACTTGCTTTTAAAATAATAATATTTTAGCATCATGACTTCTCACGTTTCGATGTAAGTAGTCGCCATTGAAGTAACTCTGTTATCATCATCGAAATACCGAGTGCTCACAATCGTTGAAATCTCCAGACTACGGAATATATCCTGTAAGTGAACGTGAAGTTTAAGTTTAGTTAAAAAAAAACAAACATTATTGTTCCAACTCTCTAATTCTATGACTTTCCTTATGTTGGGAAATTGATGTTTTTCTGAATTTTCCTGTTGCAACACCAGCGTAGGTAGATTGGGGGCTTTCTGGAAAAAATGTGTTCAAGAAAACTAAATTTCCCCAGGATTGGGGAATTTTCGAAAAACTTAAAATATTCTTTGACCTATTTTGGTGTATCTTTTACTATACTCTTGTAGATAGTTTTAAATTCTACCATTTGCCTTATTTCCAATATGAAAAAAATATGTAATTCATTATTCATAAATTAAAACAAAATCACACCTTCAATACTTTGTAAAATTGGCAGAGATTTACCTAATCAGGTGCATCCAGTCATATAAATTAAATGAAGGGTGACTCTAGTCTACTTTTGAGAAAATCCTGATGAAAAAGCCTTTATCCCGTGCCCAACCTAAAAATGAAACCCAGGCGTTTATGCTCACGAGTCGGTCTTGCGACAACTAGATCACTATAACACTAGCCAGTCAATGATAACCTCCTTCTTTTTGAAATTAGTTAAAAAATAAGCGATGAAGAAGGCGCAAAGGGGCATTTTGGAGGAGGACAAGATGAATTTTTGGGGCAAATAAGAAACTTGTTCTAGCAACCCTTTGCAACACTGTGTCACCTTGCTCATTGGTGTCAGTCAAGCAGCGTTGCCAATCTGTGGGGAATTCCCCAAACTGCGGGGATTTTCAGTCCGATTGGGTAATTTGTGGGGAGAGCGTTAATGTGGGGAAAACGCGGGGAATTTAGACATTTATACGAGAACTAAACTAAGAAGTCATAAAAGTAGTATTAGAAGTATTTATAAATTATATAAAATTTAATTCAACATTAACTCAACATATCCGGCAGAAAGGTTTTATAGTTTCTTTTATGGCAACATTCATGATCATCAAAATGTATCAGGGAAAACCTTGTTTATTACTTTAGTTCGTAATCGTAAGTTTCGTAACGAACTATACAGAGTATTGCAGTCATTGCAGACAACTGTTGGCTGAACATAATAATACTGCACTGCTTGTTGTTATTTACTTTAATGCTAATAATTAAGCTTTTGTGCAAATACGGACAAGAGGTTGTTAAAATGTAAAGGGAAAGATAATAAGGACGACGATAATTCCAAGGTATGTTATAAAACAAATATTTAGTAGTCAGTAAAATAAATAAAATAAAATAAATAATGTTCCACAACTATCACACAACGCCATCTAGTCCCAAGCTAAGCAGAGCTTGTGTTATGGGTACTAGACAACTGATAAACATACTTATATATTTCTAAATACATACATATTATAGATAAATTACACCCAGACACAGAACAAATGATACCTACGTGTACCTATGTGTATTATACCTACATTACATTATATTACTCTGCCGCACTGACACTGTAGTTGCGCTTATGGCCACTAGAGAAGGTATTAAGAAGAAAGGAGGGAGTTTAAAATTTGATCCTTCGAATGACATGTTAACCAAAGAAATTTGGCGAAATGAAGAGCTGCAGTACATTTTTATTTTTTTTTTTTTTTTTAAGTAGGTACCTATTTACAAATGTAAAAACTTCAGTTTTTTTAAATTAATTAATAAATATGTTTGATTAATATAAATACTGCTTTTATTTCTTTGATGAAAATTTGTGGGGAAAATGTGGGGAATATTGATATTATTTTCCCCAAAATTGGGGATTTTCAATCAGGTTTTTGGGTAATCTAGACCGTGGACATCGGCAACACTGCAGTCAAGTCAACCTGCTTCGCTTCATAAACTCTGCTACTCTGCTGTGAGCTGCCAGTCAACTCTTTAGAAGTCGAATAAAAAAGTGTCCACCTTTTACCGGCCCCGCAGGGACGGGGATTCAGTAATAATTAAACAAATAACAGAATTTATCCTGTTATGTATTTTGTAGAAATTGTATTTTTTCAGTTGTGGATACAGTGATTTGTTAAGACAGAATATATTTAGGACTTCAAGGTAAGCAATGATTTATTGTTTATTCTGTAAGTGTCTATGAGGAGCTTCCCATAGCGACGTAGCCTTTAACCTGTTTCGTCCGGTGCACCCTGGGTAATCCACTTCGGTCGAGTGGCACAACTTTGGTTCAAAACTTGATGAGAGGGCACATTTTGCATATTTTATATGAATTTCTAGGCAAATAGGCAAACGAAACGATAAGGAAATTAAGACTACTCAAGGGCAACTGACATTGTCGTTATATGTAAGTTGGTTGTTGTATTGTAACTGACTATGACAATCATCATCTACCTATTTATATAAAGCCAGTTTTCAACATCAACTAATTTTGTTTTTTAATCTTTCAGATGGAGGGGACTACACATCTGCAAATAAAACAAATAAATGACTTTAAATATTATGTAATACAGTTTTTGGACTTGCCTCACGAGGATATAAATGAGATTGTGTGCATACCGTGGATGTGGATAGTAGAACATAGAGAGAGAGATCCAAATGTAGTTGTATCATATCCTGTTGAAAACCCATCTGATACAGAGAAGCGTGTTAAAGAAAGAGAAAAACATTTAAATAAATGGAAAAAATATAAAGCTGTTGTCAGACATGCCCATGGTAATATTTTTTCTTGTGTTATATTTTGCCTTTTTACCATTTTATTTGATACCTACCTACAACAATAAATCGATATTCTGTTCTATCCAGATAACATTGTATTATTTTTTTTCCTTTATTTAACTTTTTACATAATATAAATTATATTTTTAAATATTCCCATACAAAATAATTATTTTATTATTACTATATTTTGGAAGTGAAATTAAAATAAAATTTATGTTTCTTTACAGATTCATATGAAGTTGCGAAAAATTTGGCCGCCAAGAGGATGAATGAAATATATTTGACATACAATCAATGTTCTAATACGAAGATTGGAGGTATGTATTGTAAATTAACAATAATTATCTAGATCAGTGCTATAAAAACATTTAGTTTATTTAATTAAACACAACTAGTATCTTTATAAATATAATTCTTCTTTATGTGTATGTCACTGAACTCCTAATTGGCTGGACCAATTATAATGAAAATTTTTGTATGTGTTCAAGTGAATTCGAGAATGGTTTAGATTTACAATTGGATCCGGTAAGTGGCGCTGCTGTCCGGGCAGGACGACGTCTGCCAGGTCCACTAGTTTATTATAATTCGAGATTATGTATTAACATATTCCGAAGAATTTAAAGGCCT
Organism: Diarsia rubi; assembly: GCA_932274075.1. NCBI lineage: Eukaryota > Metazoa > Arthropoda > Insecta > Lepidoptera > Noctuidae > Diarsia > Diarsia rubi. The sequence goes on along the minus strand of OW026437.1, from coordinate 1,878,260 downwards.
AGTGATGTTTCAAGGAGTGATGGATTATTTTATGTAATGGTTTTAATACGACTGGCCTGTTGGTCTAGTGGTTAGTGACCCTAACTGCTATGCCGGAGGTCGTGGTTTCGATTCCCACCCAGGACAAATGTTTGTGTGATGAGCACGATCATTTGTTCTGTGGCTGGGTGTAATTTATCTATAATATAATATGTATTTAGAAATGTATAAGTATGTTTATCAGTTGTCTAGTACCCATAACACAAGCTCTGCTTAGCTTGGGACTAGATGGCGTTGTGTGATAGTTGTGGAATATTATTATTATTATATATTATTAATACCTCATGAATTGCAAATATTACTGTTAAAATATACACAAATATATATCTATCTTTTTCTAACTATTTATATATAATTCTCATGTCACAAACTCACAGTGTTAGTTGCCAAACTCCTCAGAAACCTCTTGACCGTTTTTCTTTTTACCCGACTGCGGCGAAGCCCAAAAGGAGGGTTATGTGTTTGGCGTGTATGTATGTCCGTTTCTTTGTTCCCTCATAACTCCTAAACAGATGAAGGGATTTGAATAAAATATACGTCGTTAGATTCGTCTTGATGGCGCGAGTGTCACTGGCTACATTAAAATTAAAAAATCAAATAAATTTGCTGATTTGGAGGGCCATAACGCGTATTTCAAAAAACATTTTTTTTTCATTACTTTCGAGTAGGGTATCAAAATGAAGGGTTTTAAAAGGAGATACAAAAATATATCACACTTATATTTTTAAAAGAAATTCAAAGTCACAAAACATATAAACAAACACAAAAGTTAAAGCATCTGCGAAGAATTTTACGCGATCAACGAAAGAACAAACACAAAATAACTAAAAAGTTGGAAATAAAAAAAAGTAGTTAAAAAACTAAAAAACCCGACTGAAAATACTGAAAAGCAAAAAACAAGCACATTTTAAATCAAAGAAAACTTGGAAGCAGGCTGGGTTTTTTAGTTTTTTAACTATTTTTTTTTTAGTAGATTCAAATTGGTCTTAAAGTAATTTTCACCCTCCCCACTCGAAGATAGGGTAGGTAGAAGAAGGAGCAATGCAACGCATGCAGGGCACATCTAGTAATATATCTAAATAAACATTAGCAGAATACTCCGTTTTCTTTTTTAAAGGATCTGTGAACAATAATTAAAATTTAATGAACTCTTTGTTTTAGATTATGAATCATCGGCATGTGTGCAAAGTGGTAACTCAAATTTTTTTTTTGACGAATCTCTGGAATTTGTTGTGTCATCGAATGATGATAGACCTGCTTCAAAACGGTTCAAAGTAGTAGAGCCTGCTGAAGCATTCAATAGGCCGAATGAAAAGCAATTTTCACCTGATGTTGGAAAATTTTCTAATTCTTCTGTAGAACCTAGAATAATAGCCAACCGTGAGTTTTTCACGGATTTTTTTACGCTCTTACGAGATTTACATACAACCCCTAGTAGGGATGCTTCAATGATAGATCTGTTACGTGAAACTTTGATTCAGAATGCTGAAACAATGAGAAAAGCAGCTAAATCAAATATAGATACACGTGCTTCACTTGCTTCAAGCACTGTTGCACCAAGAGCATCTACATCAAAAGGTGCTTCAGAAATTGAAAAGGAGAAACAAAATGATGGAGACGATGATGATTATGATGTCAATGGTAAACGTAAACCCAAATTAGTTTTCCCTCCAGAATATGATGAAAACGACTCAAGATGGACGTTGAAGCATCGCGAATTAAAGCTGGGACTTGCTGAACTCCTGCCAAATACCAATGTTTACATCGATGCTGTTAAACTTATTTATTGCAAGGCAAAGGCGAAAAATTGCAATGAATTGGCCCGAATGTTATCAGTTGAAATTTTTACTGAGAGTGCATTGAAGATATGTTCATTCACTGGTGCAGCTAGAGCTAACGACGCCACATTTGTCAGACCAGGGTTGGATGAAAAAGCAAGAAATGCAATAATTGAATTTGTTGAAGAGTATGGGGATCAACAAGGTTGGTTAGTAGATTCTCGATCTATTCAGCACGGTATCTATGTTAAAATGCATGCGATGCGAACGAATAAACAACGTCAATGATAAAATAGAAAAAAAAAGTACAACAATATTAATAACTTCTCTAAACGACCGTAGCTCAATCTTCAAATATTATGTCGCCGAAAGTGTCTTATCTGTTAATAAAGAATTATTATCAAAATAACATCCAACTACTTACTGTAAATTCTCACCCAGGATAATCATTAATATTTCTACATCTGTGAGATACTATCACAATCATTACAATGCATCGGTATCGATTGCTGGACGACACTAGCGTCATTTATTTGACGGCACTGTTGGCGTAGTGTCATACCCTCAGACAGCATAGCAGTACTGCCAGCGTTATACATCCACACAGTCAACTCTGGGTTAATTAATATACAAGTGTCACCAGGTTGGCAACTGTTGAAGGAGGTTTTCTCTAAATCTTTATTTTTCTAGAATACTTTGTTTTACCCTGTCATTCCTATTATGTCAATAAGAATTAGAATTTATTTATTTGTAAGAATGCAGTTGCACATTGTATGGTGTAGGTTTGTTTAAAAGATTTCTTACATTCTACCGTGTTATATTATCTGGTGTACAAATATTAGTTTTACAGTTTTGATTGATCTTATGATAATATTTTAATGAATACCATGCCACTTTTATAATAAATAATAGTTATAAACATCTGAAATTGCATGTCAAAGTAATAAACATGTCAGTAAATAAAAATTGTAGTGAATGTTTCCAACATGTAATACGTTTATCATTTCGATCCATAAAATTCCTCTCAACAGCAACATCAATAACATAAACATTCTGATGGATCACAGCAGACGGAACTAACTAGAAGGCGATCGAGCATGGTGCCTGTGGGACTCGTAGGTACCCAACGTGCCTACGCAGGTTTATTTCGAAGAATGATTAATTAAGGTGAAAGCGACAAGGTAGCAGGTCTCAGTTCATACAAGTCTCAAGAATGCCTTTTTCATCAATTAATCACTCTTGAGACTTACGGTTGTATTGGTGATTTTAATCATTACTCTACTGAAATTAGTGCTTTATTGATCTTAAAAAAACATGTGCTGTTTATGATTTGTAATTTAGTAAGTACCTAAAAGTTAAATAAATTTTAGTTTTTGAAATAATTTTCTTTTTATCCCGTATTTCCTATAATTATAATAAAACTGAATAAAATATTCTTTTTTTAATATTAAAAAATACAGTTTTAAAAAATGTTCGTCAAAATGTCGAATGCTTAGATTAACATAGAAGTTTAGGAACGTTAGTTACCCTAGGGTTTAACTAAAAATATCTAGTTAGTCCGTCAAATTTTACCAGTTAGCCTTAAGCATAAATACCTATTATTAGTTAACAACCATGGCAGTCGAGATAGTAACTCACTAGTTTCTAACAAGTATACTACCAGGTCCATGTCAGCAGGTAAATATGATGTACCCAGCGTTAGTAATTACTATGGCGATAGAACTTTAAAAAAACGTGTTCCCTATTTGTTGAACACTGCCTGCTGACATCAGACAAGAACATAATAAAGTTAAATTCGCACGCAAACTAAAAAAATATTTATTAGTTAGTATGTAAGCGTAGATATTAATATTATGTTTATGTAACAGATTTACCTACCTATGATGTGAATTCTATTGTTGAAAGTGACTCGGCGATCTCGCAGTTAAACTGCGAAAGCATTTTGTGGGGCTATATAAATAATTAGTTTTAAGATTTCTTGAAGTAAAATATAAATCATTCATTCATTCATTCATAGATTACCAAAAAATATTGGACACGTATTTTTTCTGTTTTCACGTAAACAAACAATGAAGACGATATAGTGCTTTGAAAACTGGTATAACGTTATATTTTAAGACATTATTAAGTCATTTTTTAGTGGTTAGTGACGTCACCAACCCCAATTCAAATTTGAAGCGTTTTATCTTCGTCAATTTTTATTGATTTGATAAAACAAAAAATACGCCTCCAATATTTTTCGATAATCTAACAGACGGACTAATAATTAGAATCACATCTTTTTAAGTCGGTACACATCCCTATTGTCTATGAGGCGTCGTCCCAATGTTTTGAGAGATGGCGCCGAATACAATTAATTTCATACAGGGTATGTCGTTTTTATGGAAATGTTTTTAGTTTTAATTATTATACTACACCGCATTAAAGATTCATTCATAGAAACTGAAATAAACATAAATATAGTGAATCAAACAGAAAGTACTGTAACTTACTATTAAAATATAAACAGCAGATTTATAAAATGTTAGAATATTCAGAAATTATAATAAAAATGTTTTCGGCTTGGCTTATTTTACTAATAAAATAATTCTCTAAATGAAATGCACGTTTTAATTAAGTAGGTACATGATCTAATAGTGAAAATGTAATGCGGACAAGGATAATAAAATAAGTTTGGCTCCAACATTATTTTATTAGAATACAAACATGGCTGAAATACAGGCATTCAATCTTTTTTATTTACCTAAGAAAAATATCTAAATACTCCAAAAGTACAAACATGAACAAACTTCAACAATATGAGTAGAATACTTTTACCTGGTACACAACATTCTCAATTTGACATAACATTAAAAAAAACAAAACAGCTTTGACCTTCTAGAGCATTTATTAGGATTTAGTGTACTTTGTACTTTAAATCAATATTTTTTATCGTGTGGTAAGGCCTAACCTCATAACCTGGTGTAATGTTAATAATTATTAACTAATACAAAGTAACGTATAAACACACAGTAAATAAAAACTTGAAAATGCAAAATATTAAATCACAACTGTTTCCTTACTATGCGCCGTATTTCACTCGAATCATCTTTATCAAATTACGGATACTGTTCTTAATAACAGTTGATTGGTATTTCGGAGCTTTCCAACCCCTTGCTCGTCTATACTCTTCAACAAAGTTAAGTATTGCTTTTATTGCAATTGTATCTAAGCCGGGTCTGACAAATGCGCCATGGCGGTCGTAAGCCCTAGCTCTACAACCGGTTAATGAACACACACTCAATGCACTCTTAGTGAAAACTTCCAGCAATAACATTCGGGCCAATCCTGTGCAATTCTTTGCCAATCTCTTGCAATGATTAAGTTCGACAGCATTGATGTACACACTGGTTTGTGGCATGAGTTCAACAAGTCCCGGCTCTAATACACGATGCTTCAACGACCATCTTGAGTTGTTTTCATCATATTCTGGAGGGAGAATGATTTTGGGCTCAGGATAACGGTAGTTATGGAGGACTTTATAATTTTCATCATCCTCTCCATCATCATCATCATCGTCTGTATCACCTTGTTTCTTCTCAATGGCTGCTGTAGCGCTTTTTGAAGCAAGTGCAGCACGTAATTCATCGATTAATTTGGCTTGCTCTTTCATTATTTTATCATTCATATTCAATGTTTTGCAAACTATATCAATCACCAAACGATTTGTTGTAGATGATTTATGTAAATCTCGTAAGCGGGTAAAAATTACAGTGAATAATTCAGGGTCGGCTATTGTAATAGTTTCTAATGAAGAGTTTTCATTTGCTTGACAGGACAGTTCTGTGTCCTCGCTATCAGACTCTGCTGCCTTTGTTTCAGGATTAGACTGTGGTGTTCGTTTCAGTTTTGTTGCGGACCTACCATCATTCTTTGAGGATACACCAAATTCCAGAGGTTTGTCTAAATTTTGATTCAAGTTAAAACACTTGGATCTACGTGTTCTTTTCTGCACCCTTCCCCCTGATTTATTACCTAAAACACAGTTATTATTATTACCTTTTTTGTTTAAAACATCTGCTAGTAGGTAGTCAATAGGGGATCGGACAAACAAAAACTAATTAGTCCGTCAGATAATTTCCAAAAAATATTGGAGACGTATTTTTTCTTTTTTCACATAACAAAAAATGAAGTCAATACAGTGCTTCGAAAACTCGTGAACTCTTCGAAAACGCCATATGATAGTACATTTTTAACCTACAAATGACGTCACAACCACATCTTATCTTCGTCAATTTTGATTAATTTGATAAAACAAAAAACACGTATTCAATATTTTTCGATAATCTAACTGACAGACTAATTAGAATTATTGTTTTTTGACTCAGTCCGATCCCCTATTAGGTAGTAAATTCAGATTTATCAAGTAGGTACAATATTTATAAACTTTCTAGAACAATCCATGCAAACATGCGTTTTTTTTTTTAAATAAAAATAAATAATAATAATAAACATGCTATTTCTATAAATTGCCAATGCAATTTTAAATGACATTGACCTCAAAAAAAAAATGGAAAATGTTTACAATATGTACCTTCACTCTCCATATTTGAACACACATTTTGTTGATAATTCATCTTTGCGGTAACATATTTAGCTTGGTAATACGAATCTGCAAAGAAAAACATAATTTTATTTCAATTTTACTCCTGAACTGAATATTTGCATCATAACATCAGTCAGTGTATCACTAACAAGAAAAAAAACACTTACTAAAGCCACATTTCACAACAGATGTATAAGTTTTCCATTCTTCTGATATTCCTTCTCCGTCTTTAACACGGTTTTCTGTAACCGTTGGGTTTTCAAGAGGATATGATACTACTACATGATCACCTGTACGGGCAACTATCCACGTATGGGGTATGCATACATACTCATAAATACCTTTGTGAGGTGCTCTGATCACATAATATTTACTATCATTAGAGCCTCCCATCTGAAAGTTAGAGAAACAAAATTGAAATCACAGCTTGTAAAATCAAGTCTTATTCAAACTAGGGTGAGAATCACTTTTCAAAACTTCATGAGACGTCCATAGAAGGCTGCCCTTCGCCTCCTAGTGTTCTAGCTAATCACAGGAAGAACCAGATCAAATCAAACTCCCCAGCTACACAAGCTAGTTGACCTCTTGATGATCATCTTAATCATCAATTTTAATAATTGATGCAGCTGAATACCATTATTTTACATAGAGCAAGCACTGCTAAAAACTTGAAGACCGACCGATTTAGCTACGGCTGAGTTGGTAATAACAAATAGATGATGCCAGTACAATTAATATCACAATAATAGCTGACCTTGTAATATCAGTGCTTACCTTGAAGTCTCCTTGAGGTCATTCACAAGTCAAAGGACTCAGTATCTATAATATTTTAGTACATGACACGTCACATAATTCAATGCTATGCTTCAAGCTGCTCCGGAGAGGCCAGCAACATTGACTGGGTAGTACCGACCGGAGAGTTTTCTATAAATAAACCAGGTTACCTACAATAACACAACTCTGACAGTAGTGTAAAACGTTGCCAGATCAAGTTTTTGACTTCTCCCCATGTTCGTTCTTATTTCTCAATATTATTTGTTTTGTAACAGAAAAATTTAATCTTGGATGACGTTCACAACTTTTATGGAGAAAAGCTTGTTTTGCGCAATTGAGGGGGATGTTTGATGTTTTTTTATTTTATTTCAATTTTTGTCTCGCACTTGTTTATCCTATCATTTCTGAATTCGTTTCATTTGTTCAAAATTATATCCATGTGTTAAGGTGAAAGCGTCAGGATAGCCGCGAAATTCAAATTTTCTTACGTTTTTTGCAATTTGCAGGCCAGTGCTAGGTTGTATGTTGATTGAAATGTTGGACGCGAGTGTAAGACGTATCATCAATACAACCCTCCAAGTTCATATAATTCGAGGAACGACTTTTTCGAGGTCAAAGTCATTCCTCGAATTATATGAACTTGGAGGGTTGTATTGATGATTTTGATGATTATAATTCTGTAACTACATACGTCTTACACTCGCGTCCAACATTTCAATCAACATACAACCTAGCACTGGCCTGCAAATTGCAAAAAACGTAAGAAAATTTGAATTTCGCGGCTATCCTGACGCTTTCACCTTAACACGCGAGCAAAGCAGCGTACAATTATTTTTTATTATTTATTTATTTATTTATGTACACACAAAATACAAAAACAGGAAAATATATAAAAAAAATAGAAGAGCACAAAGGTATTGCTCTTATTTCTAAAGAAATTTCTTCCAGCAGACTTGCGAGAGGAGAGTTAATGATTTTCTTAAGAAGAAATTCCGTCTACATTAATAACCGTATTTTTCTTCATTTCGATATATGCACAGTATGAAGATTCACATCACACTATGTTATACACAATTTAACAAAAAAAAAAAAAAAAGTTAAATAAAGTTTTTGCTGTATAAAACATAACACTTAAAAGAGATACAATATTTCTAAAATATCTCTCCCACGTTTTCTTTTTTCTTGAACATTTTCACAAGTTTTTATTTCTCTAAATGTTCCCCAATCTTGGGGAAATTTAATCAACCTGCACACATTTTTTCCAGGAAAAACCCCATCCACTAACAGTGGTGTTGCAACTTGCAAAAATGACATTTAAAACTTGCCAACTAAAAATCGAGAAATCATTCGATATTTTTTTACTGGCAATGGAGCCAGACAATTAAATTAGTGTTTTTATTTAATTCTATGTATGTTATTAGTGAACATTGATAAAATAAGACTGATTGAATGATTTTAAGAGAGAATAAACTGCGGTACTCAGATATATTTATTTATTTTTATTTTAGTGTTTAAATAAATATCTATATATGTTACAGTTTGGATGACCTGAGGTGGGTGTGCGGTCAGATTGGTGTACCACAATGTTCGATATAAAGTCCTTTCTTCTTTTTAATGAATGATCTACCTACCCAATTTATTTAAAAACCAACCACATTAATGTTGTTTGCTGACGATATATCTATAATATTTAAGGGAAAAAGACGTACCATTCATCTTGACGACGTAAATATCGCTATACTGCAGTTCTGTAATTGGTACGCCACTAATAAGTTAGTAAGTATTCAATGGAAGTAAAAACAAAGTGCTTAGGATTTGCCACACGTTAAAAGGTAATGATTATGTGTGACATACCATTGAATCAAGAGAAGCTAGAATTAGAAGATGAAACTATTTTCTTGGGGATCATCATCATTTTACATCTCTTGCAGTCTGACACTGCCGGAAACATGCAAAAACATACGAAAAATCGCGGACTACCCTGGCGTGTCCTCTGAACTCTTTTGTAATATCTAATTTACTTTTAATCGGTGATGAAACCTCAGAAGTGTAGCGCAGGATTGAATATTATTATTTACGCTATTGCAACACCAGCTTTAGTAGATAAGGCAGTTTTTTTTTTCAAATAAAATCACGCCTGTGATCCTCTAAGGGATAGGCAGATGTTTACATAATTAAGTTCACGCACTCCCGTGTAACATCAGGCGACCATCAATTCAGGCCTCATTTGCGGAGGCGCGGGGTGTTGCGCGGCGCGTTGTGCGTCTCGTTAGTTTAAAATGCAGCATTCGTAGCGGTGGACCCGCCTCTCAGTAAATTAATAAAATAGGACGCGACGAGCCTTCTGCACGCGCCGCGCTACGCCCCGCGTCTCCGTAAACGAGCCCTCAGGATTCAGAAGTAAGACTGACTGCTGTCTTGGAAGAAAACTAGACTTTCTGATGGTAAGACCTTGTTGTCCTACCTGAAAATTTAACCCAGGCCTATGTACTCATTAGTCAGATAACTAGACCGTAAGGTCCTTTAGTCCATTATAATTAAACAGGCAGTCAAATTTTAATAATAACCAGAAAAAAGTGCAAAATAGAGAGAGAGGATTTTCCTCAGACTCGATATGAAACGCCGTTTAGAAATAAACTTTATTTAAAACAAATAGAGTTTGTATTACTTTACTTTCGAAACGTCTTTTCGAAGGGGGAAAATTACTTCAGAGCGAGACAAAAATCAAGGGGTATTCTGTCCTGGTCTTGCAATTGCCAATGAGAAAAAAAAATTAAAAAATATAATAATCGAAAATCACTTAAGGCGCTTACAGCACCGAAACTAGCGCCAACCACATCTTCTTTTACTCTAAAATCACATCAAATTTGAATAATCCAAAACACTATCATGCTAGTAAATAACATGTAGTCTTTTAGAATCACTTTTCATGATTCTAGACTTGATCAATTAAGAGAATTACTGATTAAAGATAAAAGTGGTTACTTTTGGCGATAATAAGTAATTCTCTCCATTTCGGTGCTATTAGCACCTTAAATAGCTATACTAGCACACACGGTGTAGCGGTATTAATTTAATATTTAAAAAGTAAATATTACAATGATTAATTAATAAACGAAATAAAATTTGTCAAGGACAAGTTTCATAAAAACTGTATAACCATATTAAAAAAAAAACAAAAATATGGCGGAAACATTTTCGTGATGAACTCGTATTTTTGTTTTCTCAAGTGCTTTTTAGTGTATTTAAGTGATTTATCATAAAATAGGGTAAAATCGTGTTTTGTGAAAGGCTGTAATAGTGAGGGGTTACCTGGATGTGGTATTTCTCTTTTCAGGTTAATTATTTTAACTTTGTTTACAAACAACGACTAGGGTGACTATGTTCTAGATCTTTAAATGGGAATCATGAAATGATTGTTAAGAATACTTACGCCTTATCTATTTATTATTATATTGGAATTTATAATCTCATACATAATATTTTTTATTATCTCATAATAATCTCATAAAAATAACTTAACGAAAACGAACATTTAAATATTGTATATTTTTTACCTTTTCCATTTTAGCGGCAACTCACGCGGCAATCGGATCCAGACTTATCCAGGTTAAAATTTCTATCGATTTATGAGGCAAGGAGAGATGAGGGGAGAGGGGTTCAAGGGACCTACAACCCTGTACCATCCCCACCCCTCGGAACCTCATCATTATAGAGATATCCATGGTTAAAGTTTTTAGGTTAGAATAACGCTATTAGAATAAAACGTGTAAAAATATAGTATCGATTGGCAGGCTGTTGAGTGAGGGCTTCTACTTTTGAGTGGTTTATAAAAAAAGTAAGTTCTGGGGGCCAATTCTCGATTTTAGAGATGGTGTCGAACTCGACAAAAATTTCTAATGACGTCATTTTTTCGACAAATTTTAAAAGTTGCTGTTCTGGGGATGTCGAATTCGACATTTGTCGAAAGCTAACGTTAGAGTTCATGTCGAGTGCTTCTGAGCAGTAGAGATGTCATGTCGATTGTAGAGATACGTCATTTCTGAGTGAATTCGTTGAGTTTTGGATTGCACACTGTGTTTTCTTTTCTTAAATTTTTAAATAAAATACGGCTTGGCATCTCATATCTACTGGAAATTTGATTTATACTCTTTGATTTGTGCCCTTGCCTTGTTTGATTTTTCCCCTCCATGTTAAAATAAAACTTTTAAAATGTAAAACAGCACCCAATAATGATGTAAACACAGTACATGTAAACATAACAAAAGTTTTGAAGGAACCGCAAAAAGGCGCAAATTCTGACACTGACAGACAGTCAACTGTAAATTTGTTTTCTTTATTTCACGAAGAGCATACGAAAATCTTGAAACACACTAAACGTTTCGTTTTATACTTAAATAAGTAGGTTTAGTCAGCGTTTGAAAACAAAATCATTCATTAACTCATAGCTACCTAAAACAGAACGTGCGATTCTTCATAATGGTAACATTATCTTCACTCGACTCGACATTTTCGTGACATTTATTTCTATTTTGACTGAGAATACGGAATTCTGCTCAATTCGACATTTTTTGGTAGAGATAGAGATATTTTTAATAGACATAGAGATAGACTTACGATCTCGAACTCGAGATAAATGGCGAAAATCGAGAATTGGCCCCCTGAGCTTGATTTGCTCGCTGTTGCATCTAAGATGTCCTAGTTCCATGAAAATTTACAAAACGCTTTTTATTAAGTTTAATGGTAATGTTGTGTTTTATATTAAAGAGATATCAGTGTTATAGAGACATTATAGAGTGGACACATTATAGTTTTGTTTTGTTTGACTAAATTAAAATGTTCATTTTTTAGTATCAAATTATTTATACCATGTGCCTACCATATCATACCAATAAATGTATTTGTCTTTTTCATCATAAACCTATTCCATTGCAGTTTCTTTTTTATTGTTACCAATGCATAACTGTCCCAAAAGTAAGTCTTGTACAAAATTTTTGGACACCGTATTAGAAAGAGATGACATCCACTTTCGAGGTAATCTCGCTCGGAACGGTTTTGAGTTGCACGTGCACAGTCCAGATAGTATATAAAGTCCTTGCTGCCAACTCTGTTATTAAAGCACCAATACGTACGGTACCGTATACAGCTCAGACCAAGAAAAATTTCTTGGTCTGAGGTATATACACAGAGTACATTGTATATATATGAAAGGTATATAGTTACACTTAGCAAACTTTAGAAGCAATTTTCGCGATGATTTCATTTTCATGTTACGAAACGAAACTAACATTTTGGAACCCATAATATCATCTTAAAGTAGATCATAATTCAAAGTTGCAATCGTTATTTCACCAGAAATTTGCATTTGAACTTGGCCAAGGTATACACATTAATGCCCTTGACCGTACATAAAAATGTATTACTGATAATCTGTCAAGTACGTACGTAAGTACTGTCAACAGTAATCAAAGCTCGTTCGCTCGATAAATCAAGTTGGCAGTAATTTGTTGCTAAAGTACATTATATTACTATCATGGAGTCATGGATCAAGTCGAACGATTCCTGTAATATTAAACTAAATTGAATGTTTCAATTGACTAAATAGTGATATTGTTACGACAACATTTTGAACACTTCAAGGTTAGCAATGATTAAGTTTTTAAATGATAAGAGAAAATCCGTCATTTGTATTGATACTTGATAGGCTTGTGTGTGAGGTGAGAGGGACCCACAGAGTACGCTGGAGGGACCTCACATAATGACGATTTCGAGTCGATTATACTTGAACATCATAATGACTGCATCAGTGAGAGGAGTTCGTGTTGCTGAATTTTAGTTTAAACATATTTGTACCTTACCTTTAGCCATTTACACACTAATTTCTTTGAAGAAGAAACAGTTTTACACACTAAATTATTATTACTATAATTGTTACTATTTGGGGAGTCCAAACGCAATTGTTCAAGTGATATTTACAGGAAGTACTTACATAGAATTAAGTATATAATAGGACTCGTTACCCGTGGCCCGGCCTGTTGACCCATTACCGGGTCGATGGGTAATTTTAATTACCCGTGGTTCCATTAGGGATTGTTCTCGGGCTTCTAACTTTATCAATAGAAATTGACAACCATCGGTCACATACAATAATGTTTATTTATTCATAAGCAAATAAAATAATTCCATCCTTGGGAACAAAAACATTCCCATACCAGAACTATAATGAAAATGACTTGGGTGGTACCTAACACACAGGTGAAATGGCAAGAACAAGTAGAAAATAAGGTCTTACAAACGAGTCCCTATAATGCACGTCACTGTAATGCACATACCAGCAATGCGCGACACTGGATTTCACAACACGGGTGTGTACGCCCTTGGAAAAGGAACCATCACAATGTCTCCAAATACTCGGCTGTACCTTGCTTGCCCGATCCAAGAATGTACGGCACGATAAATGGCGACATCGCGTGATTGGCCGATTGGTTGGCCAATCAGGTGACTCGGAATTTTGGGACGTTGATATGTTTTGAATTGCAATGACGTACATTCCAATGTCGCGCATTCTCGGCCTGGACCAAGAATGTACAGCATGACAAATGAAACCAAAACAAACAGTGACGTCATATTAAAAAAGTAAAAAGCCATGTGACACTAGGGACGGGTGATACACAGATTTGATTGATGAACGATTGTTGACCAAAGACTACTATATCGTTCAATCAATTATAGTAATCTGTGAATTATTCGTTTATTTAGGTTATGTTTGGTTTCTTTGGAACTTTGATTTTCTGGCAGCTGAATTATGAAGAGAGTCCTGATATGAGATGGAAGAACACAAAAGATAATGAAATAAGTACATAATAATAACATCAACAACGTGCAAGCGTTTTCAACAAGAAATGATATTTCATTGGAGATCTTTGAGATGTTGCAACATGTTTGGCTAGTAAGTACCTATGCTATTACAAATTACAACATCATTGGTGTACATATGTACCTACGGAAGTTTGAATAACAGCATGACAACAATTTCTCCATGAGCAACCAGGGCTTACCAGGGCTCTTATTAAGAGCTCCATAATATCCCACCTCGATAGCATTATTCTCTAAGATTCTTTCCGTTAGGCCCCGTTCCCACTATGTGACGACAGATCGACGACAGAATCGTGTAGTTTTAAGTGTCGTAGCTTGCGTATTTAAATGGGAGGTGTTCACTTAAAGGACGACGCGATTACTGTCGTCCACGAGTTTTGCCATCTAAAAACCTACGATAAATTAATCGTCACTACATAGTGGGAACGGGGCATAACTTACAAATCGTCTCAATTATGATACCATATGATTATCAGTGTGTAAATTATTAGAGCTCTTTATCTGGGGGCTGTCCGTTTGGTCCCTTTGGCTTTGTTTGTGATGTAATAAGTCAATCCTTGTAGGTACTCTAGATTATGTAGGTCCTTATTAACTGATAAGTAAATACCTATCTACAAAACATTCCTACATATTACCTACAAACACAGTGACAGTGACAAAATCTACAACATAGCATGTAGCTTTAATACAGAATTAAAAATAGTAATACATAAGTAGGTACATACTATATCTATACCTACATGCTAGCAAAGTCTAGCTTTGAAAAAATTTCATCAGTGTTTATTTTATCAAAACTAGGAATTTTGTAGAAGGCCATCATAATAACTTTCTAATGAATCTTATTTATTTTAGATTTTCACTGCAATCGTAAGATGTGTGCGACTCAAACTATATTTGCCCCGAACATAGTCCATTCCACGATTGTGTTGCTGCTTGCTGCTCAAGAGGACTGCAAGCCTGGCATAGAATTCCATTACATTATATATTATATGGTTTCATTGCAGAAGAAAAGAACATGGACACACATTTAGGGAAGACTCTTAGGTATCAGAAGGTTGAAGATAAAAACACTTAAACACTTTAGTAAAAAGTTAATTCGTTATAGGTACCTAGTCAAAGCTTCCCTGAATTACATACCTAACTGCTAAGGCAAAAGAAATACCTACTATGAAATAAATTCAAGAATAAGATCAGAGACCAGGACCAAAATAGTAATTGGATATAAATTAAATTTTGGGCGCAACCAGAGTTAAGAAGATTAAGTGTGGAGACAGTTAGTATGAAAGTGGCAAAGTAAACTATTATCGGGATAGCATTATAGTTACTGCCCTATGAAAGCTAAAGCTAAAGCTTATCTCTCTATCTAAAATAACCTAAAAAACCAACTAGTTAATACCTACTTTTAATTTTGATACAGACGAAAATAATAATTTCTTATTTTTTTACTGTAAGTAGGTAGGTTCTTATCTGATCACATTTTAGAAATCCATGACAGATAAATAGCCTTTAAAATAGTAGGTACCACCTACTAATTGTTTGTTACATAATTTTATTTTGTAATTAAAATTAAATAGGTAATTTATAATGATGATTATTATTTTAATATATATTTAACATTTAATTAAATTAATTATAATATATTTAATTTCATTATCTTTTTTTCACTCTTCCTCGTCCGGAGTAGGTACGTCCTGCAGGATAGTCCTTACCCTTGTTCTTCACACAGATCCTGTACATAAATCATCACCAACATACATAAAATCATCTCTTGATCTCTATTCGTAGCTTGCTTCTTTCCATGATACCTAAAAGTAAAATTAAATAAACAAAAATGCAGTATAAATATTATCATCATCATATCAGCCATAGGAAGTCCACTTCCTCCTAAATATTATAGTCTATACTTATTAAATAAGTAAATTAATTTAAAAGATCAATTTAACCACTAGACCTTGTGGTGCACCTTGGAGTCCTATGTCAAGCAGTGGACTGCAATTATGATGATGATGAACCATTAGCTATTTTTATTAGATCGTCAACAAATGATCAGCCTCCATTGTCTAAGTGATCAGAGTGATTGGCTCGCGATCCGAGGTTCTGGGTTCGATTAGATGAACTAAGTTAGAGATGTCAAACTAGTTTATGCCTTGCGCTTCACCATGTTTTTACGTGCACCCTTCATTTGTATGGAAACAGGAATATCTAATTCCAATGGGGTGAAAAACTGCCTTTTTATCCCACCAGGTGTCCCATGATTAACTTTTCCTAATGTTGTTCTGTCACCTGTCAAAATCCATACTAATTTACGTTTTAGAAGTAAACAAATATCGAAAATAATTAAATACTCTCAAAATGACGCAGTGTTGTGCTCCAGACTGCAAAAATCAAGGCAGACATATATTTCCAAAGGATCCAAAACGTAAAAAAGCCTGGGAAAAAGCGTTGAGAATGAAAAACTTTAAAGCAACTAAGTACTCTGTATTGTGCTCTGCTCATTTTTTAGCAAATGATTATTTTGGCCAAAGTAAATACACCGGTAAGTGTGATTGATTAATAATAACTCGTGGTTAATTTTCGATCACTTTGCTTGGAAGATAATGATAAATTATGTTGTGAATTTCAGTGTATGAGCCTATGGCTAAATTCTTGAAGAAAACTGCAGTACCTTCAATATTTTCTTTTACGAAAACAAAATTTGAATCAACATCTGCAAAACAGCGTTTAGAACGTTCAGAAAAACGGTCTCGGAGGAAATTAATGCTTGATGTACCTGCAACTGTCACTACAGACTCTCAACCTCAAGAAAGCAATGAAACATGTTTATCCAGTATATCTATGGAAATAGAATCATACAATGAAGTGGAGATAAGTGCATGTGAAGTCCAAGAGAGTAAGGACATATCACTATCTTCAGCTGAATGTGTATTTGTTTCTAAAGGTACACAAGTTGATATTGAACACATGTTTGGGACAATTCATAGATATAAAAAAGATGATAAAGGTATTCAATTTTACACAGGATTTGAATCCTATAACAAATTTTACTTTGTGTATTCTACCTTGAGCCCAGTTGCTCATAAGATAAACTATTTTGGAAGCAAAGTTATCAACCTTAGTACAGAAGATCAGTTCTTTTTAACTTTAATGAAATTAAGGCAAAACAAGTGTATATTTGAATTGAGTAGATTTTTTAACATAAGTACTACAACTGTATCAAATATATTTATTACTTGGGTTAATTTTATTTATCAACTTTGGTCAAAAATAAATATATGGCCGGATAAAGATTTAGTTCAGTATTATATGCCAGATCATTTAAAAAAATATAATATTAATGTTAGGGTAATTTTAGATGGTACAGAAATTCATGTACAGAAACCAAAACATCCTACTGCTCAGCAGGCATCATGGAGTAGCTACAAGCATGGAAACACTTTAAAGGTACTTGTTGGTGCTACTCCAGGCGGCCTGTTGTCCTATTGCTCTCCTGCATATGCAGGCTCTGTTAGTGACAGGCAAACTGTAGAAAGAAGTGACCTAGTACAGAAGTGTGAAAGTGGTGATGTTATTCTGGCAGATCGTGGATTCAATATTCAAGATATGTTTGCTGAAAGTAATGTTACTGTTAAAACTCCCAACATTTTTGAAAGGTCAGACCCAATTACCAGGCTTAACAGTACTAAAGGATAGAGCTTTAGCCAGTAAAAGAGTGCATATTGAAAGGTTGATTGGTCTTACTAAAACCTATAAAATTCTCAAATGTGAATTAGATCACAATTATATTCCTATAGCAAGTAAAATATTTTTTATTTGTGTCATGTGTTGTAATTTTAGAGAGAGTATAGTTAAAAATGGAAAATAAAAGAATAAGAATATTCTACTTTTGTTTTATTAAAGCATAATTTTTATAAACATATTTATTAACAATTTCTGGTTTTAAATCACATTCGTAGAAATTGTGAAGTCCTTATACCATCTTCTCTATATAAGAATCATCTCTATTAATAAAACAGACCTGGATTTCTTTAAATGAATAAACTATCAAATACAATATTTTCTTCCTGTGCACAATAATTGTCCTTGGATTTGTGCATAATATGGATGGTTTCTTTTTAAAGTTAATTGCCCATTACTGTTTTCAAGATATGGTACAGTAACTGTATTTACTGGCATGAACCTTTCACTATAGGGGCACTTGACCTCCTCTACAACAGTCTCTTCACCTATGAGCCCATCTGGAGAAGCTGCAAGGAAGGGGTACTGCAAGCATATGAAGAGACCGCACTTTTGCACTTTTAATTGAAATGCCATTTCATATTTTTGTATTGCAATAGACTCATTAGTTTTACCATGAACTATAGACCGAGAGAAAATTTTTTTTAGGGTTTAATATTTTTCAATTAATACTTTTTTCCCAGTTCGGAGATGGCAAATCGCATGGAACAAGCTTGCTGTGGCCCTATAAGACCTCCATTTATGCCAATCAGTACATTTATCTTGATTCCTTGTTAACAGTTCCACATTATCAATTTGCTCTTTGGTCACATTTTGCAATAATAAACTGTCAAGAACAATATCTTTGTAATCCTTACTTGAATATGTATGATCTTGTTCCAGGCCATAGGGGTTAGCCGGTCGAAATGTCTGCAATATAGGCATTTTTGTGTCTCCAAAATTTATGGCTAAATTGCGCACATAATCATGGTAATTTTCTATTTCATCCTCTTTTCTCAATGGATTAAAGTTAATATTGACTCTTCTTATTTTTCTAATTGATGGCAAATGCTGAGCTTGAATAGGTGATTTATAAAAGACCTTGCTTGGTTTCTTGAAAGCCATTAAAGAACCATATTCTCTACTGCACAAAGTAGCACTGAAATATGTTTGCAGTGTGCTTTTAAACCATTTCCTGCCGCACATTCACAGTTACATTGTTCAATGTAGCCTTCATTGCTTAACTTAACATTTACAATGTATATAACTTTTTTCATTTGGGCCTTGCATTGGCCTTGTATGTATGTATTTGCTCCTTCAATGGTATACCGCGCAGTCAGCAAACACCTGGCTTCATACATAGCCTTTCCTTTCGGCTGAGTACTGAATCTGAAAGCATTAAAATAGCATTTTATGCACTCTGATATGTCATGTAACATAGTAGGAGATACCTAGCTACTTTTTTATTAGTCCTAAGGTCTAAATATAAAGGTATCAATAAAGAAACGTTACAAGAAATTTTAAAAATGAACTCACCTTTCAAAGTACGACTGTATTTCTTGCCCATTGAGAGCAGGAATCGGCGAGTCAGCATTTATATCTTTGAAAGAAGAAGTTGGTGGGCACCGATATTGTGAGTCACTGAAAGATGTTCCAGGGCCTTGGGTGGCATTAAAATTAAAATTTCGGTCGTATGCTTCTAATCTGAAAGTCAAAAACATACATCTTATTAGAATCGAAAAGAATATCGATTATTTATCAGCATAACCTTAAAATTATTTATTGCCTACCTCTCAATCAAAACGGCTTTTTTCCCTGCTGTGGATGCATTCCTTCGACGTAACTCCACTTTTAATTGAGAAACAGTCCAAAAAGAATACATTTTATACATAAAATTAGTCGAAAACAGCATTAACAAATTCACGTAAACGACAACACAAACACTACAAGGCTATGTCAATTGCAGCGACATCTATGTCAACCTTTGAGTTTTTCTCCCCATTAAATTTGACAGCTCTAAATTACGTCCGTCTCTTTCTCGTTTTATTAGAGAGAAAAAGATCGCAATAGCCTAAATTAAGTTTAGTTTGTGCACAACAGAATCGACACCATAGTCTCACAAAAAATCTTTAGGGGACTGGTTAGGAAGTTTAGTTAGGGCATAGCATGTTAAATCACCTGATTGTTTAGAAGGTAAGATGATTCCGTGCTTCGGATTCGGAGGGCACGTTACTGTCGGTCCTGGTTATTTTCTACGCGATGTACACGTAACAGAGCCACAGTATTTCCTAGAGTTTTAATACAATCATGTTATCATCTCTCTGAAGTCAAAAGCAGATTCATTTTATGAGGTTTTGTTTGCTGACGGTATCACTATCTACTAACTTCATTCAAATCTGTCCAGTAGTACTTACCTACTGGTGATAGAATGGTTGAATGATAGGTCGTGTGATAGAATGGTTGTAATTTATTCATTATAAAGAACCCATTTAAAACATCAACTCAGTTCTTCTACCGTAAAAAGTTGTGAGATCCATGTAATACCAAGTCGGTTTATTTATTCAGTCCCTCTGTCTTAAGTTATTACGTACTAACTTATCAACATCTTATTTGACATTGTACTGTCAAACTAACGAACATCGTAATGCTAATGTTAAACATTTGATCCTCTTTGATCTCACAAATTGCGGAATTTAGTAGGTACTTCGAAATTCAGTAGCGGAGTTCTCTCCTCTCTTTTTCTAGCTGTCATTTGTATGAGACAGCCAGTCCAGTGTACTTGTAATAGTAGAGGTCAGCGTGGACGCACCGCTCGGCTCACTCGTCCGGTGATTAATGCAACCGAATTTTAATTGTAATAAAAATGTCACTAATCAAAAATTTAAGGAACACCCATCTTCTAAACATTATCGGATAGCACAGGCTCCATAATTTTTTATATTGCCAGATTGAACTAAAGCCGCCAAATTGTGCCTTAATATGGTCGGGGGGTTAACCCAACTAGGTAATTGGGTGGGTGAGGCTCCTTGGCGCCCCTGGCGGTGGCGCGCGGCGGCGCCCCTAGGCCCGGGCCGAGGCCTACCAACATTACACAATATGTTAAGACAGATTAGGTGACCGTGTCACCGTGACCATGCCCTATTTCGACATATTATTTACTTATGGGTAAATGATAGCTATAACTATCGATAGACAATCGATCGTCAATAAATAAATAAAAGAAAAAAACAATAAATGATCATGTTATAATTTATTACCTATATACTTTACATTGGTATATTAATTAGGTATTGATTATTTAAAAATATCAGCAGGTACTTCTGGCTATAAAGCAGGCAGGCCGTCCGTGCTACGTACTGCTGCTTCCAGGATTGGGAACCATGGTATTCAGAATTCTGTAATGCATAAACCACAAATTGTATTACAAAAACATTATCTATCTTTGTGCGGTCGAGTCGATCTGATACGGGCTGTCACACATAGCGAGTAATCGCCGTGATTGCAATAATAAAACTCACTCACGAATTGGCCAATACGTAAAATAGTCACCGAATATGAAAAAGACTACCTAATTCGTAAATTCTTAAATGGGTTAAATCTATAAGATAAGATTTATTTGCTCAAACATGTGTACATATACAATAATACGCTTTGAAGATTTATCCAGTAGACAGAAAAGAAGACGTGTTGATGAAAATATGGCTAGTTGCAGTCGTCCAGATGAGCTTTTACATACTGTTGAAAGTGCACTTAAGTCTGCCGGAAAAAATGATGTGGCCAGAATCATGAAGCATTTGCTGGGAAATCCTGAACATGTCTCAACCGTTCTGAATGTCCTGGAAACTAAACAGAATACTTTGCTTCGTGAAGTTCCTACTCACAAAGCACTTGCTCTTTACGTTCACATGCAGTTATCCAAGTGGCGTTACATCACACTTAGGGACTTTAGTTTTAAAGAAGGTCATGCGAAATACCCAAGCTATTACATGTTAGTGAAAGAAAAACTTAAGTGTTACCCGGCAAAAGAAGACGTAACTGTGACTGATACTTCCGCAAAGATACGACTCCAAGCCCTCCTTGATCTCACAGTTAGGAGGCTGATCGATTCACTTGAACCGAATTTTGATGCTGGTGAACAACTTGTGCTTCACAGTAAATGGGGTTTTGATGGAGCTTCAAGTCAAAGCATTTATCATCAAAGAACAACAACAAGTGAACAAGATTTATCCAGTGTATTTATGGCAAGTCTTGTACCTCTTAAGTTAGTGACTTCTAGTGGAAACACAATGTGGCAGAATGATCGGCCATTGTCAACCACATATTGTCGTCCGATTTCATTTACGTTTATGAATGAAACGGAAGCAAATGTAAAGGCTGAAATGGATATATTTGAGACCGAGATTCGTGAACTGAACCCAACTGCTTGCGGCAATGCTACTGTTACGCACAATCTGTGGTTAACCATGATTGATGGTAAGGTACATTCAATCGTATCGGGAACATCGGCAGCAGTATGTGATTTGTGCAAAGCTCGCCCAAGTGAGATGAATAATTTGGAAGAAGTGAGAGCTAAACCTGTGAACGAAGATTTATACAAGCATGGATTTAGTTCGTTGCATGCTTGGATTCGGTCTATGGAGTGTTTATTACACATTGCCTTCAGAATGGACATAAAATCATGGCAAGCAAAAGGTGACGATAATAAAATAATTGTTAAAGATAAGAAAGAAGCTATTCAAGCTGCTTTCCGAAGAAACACAGGCTTACTTCTGGATGTTGTAAAGCAGGGTAGTGGCAATACAAACACTGGAAATACTGCTAGAAGGTTTTTTGCAAACCCTGAAACGACTGCGGAAATTACAAAATTAGACGTCAATTTAATTAGAAGACTCGCTGTAATTTTGCAATGCATTTCCTCAGGCGAAAAAATTGAAATCCAAAAATTCAAGTTATATTGTGATGAAACAGCAAATTTCTTCGTACAGTTATATCCATGGTATAACATGCCATCAAGTTTGCATAAATTGCTGATTCATGGATCGCAGATAGTGGAACACCTATCAGTAGTGCCTATAGGTTTTTTGTCTGAGGAAGCATCTGAAGCAAGAAACAAGGATTTTCGTAAATTTAGAGAAACTCATACGGGAAAGCACAGTAGCATCGCCACTAATGAAGACATTCTTCATAATCTTCTTTTATCTTCCGATCCTCTTCTAACGAGCCTACGACCGAGGATGCCCAATAGAATTAAAAAATCTTCATTTAGAGAACTGGACGATTTGCTCATACATGACCAGAGTGAATTGGAGCTTATTGACATTTCAACAGATACAATAGTTGGAGCAGTTTCGGTATGTAGTGACATTGAAGAAGATGACGACAATAATGATCATGATGTCGTTATTGATGAAGACGAAGAAAATATAGTTTAAGTCTTATAGTAATATAATTGTTAGTAACTTTAAGGTAGTATTAGTTTATTTATTTTTTATTATAATCAATATTTACAATTTAGTTATTAGTACCTAATTGTTTTATTTTTTATTTATAAATTATTATAGGTTTAAGTGTAATTTATTTAAAGATTTAAATATATTTTACAGTGTTATATTATATAAATAAAAAAATTATAAATACGTATTTTCTTATTCATCAACATCATAAAACATTTCTTTTCTTTTTGATTTGTTATTGTTAATGCGATGTCACAAATCATTACCGATATTTTTTTTTTCAATATACATATAGAACTCACTAATGCACCTTTTCTTCATTTAACTTCTTATGTGTAATTCTTAGTAATTATAATAAATAATTAGATTAAGCAAGTACTGGTAGTCGTTACTTAATGACTCATTAACGCTTTTGTTATATTGCAACAAAAGCGTTAATAAGTCATTAAAGTACTCACAAATGCACCTGTTATTTAAGGAACTACTTAGTGATGACTAATTCTCAGTAATAAGCATTATACTTAATGTACCTCCATTCCATCAGTAATACAATAACAAAGATAGTTACTATAGGCAAAATATCTCGAAAGGGGCGCTCTGCGGGCACCATGTATCCTTGAAGAAAACGTGGCATAAAATAGGTAAAAGACAGTAGTGAAAAGTTGAAAACCGCAAATCGAAACAAGGAGGGAATCATGGGATACAGACATTTTTGTGTTCGTTTCCATACAAAAATAACAGCCCACTAAGCAAGCAGAAATCGCAGCAATATTGCTGAACGTCACAAACGAGAGCACGTTAGTTACAAATTTAAACTTGCAAAGCCCCTGCAATGTGTGACCAATGTTGATGCAAAGCCCTAACGGCCACCCATTATATATACCCCGTAACTTACCCAGCCTTAATCTATAAAACTTTCAGTAACGTTCAAACGCAAAGTCACGGTAATATTACAGCTGAAATTTTCAATAAGTATCTAGGTAAAGTTTCAAAAACTTTTGAGTGTTACATTGTCATAACTTCACATTTATAATTTATAAGTAAGTAAGGTCATTAACGTTGCATTGATGTTGCAAATGTAACTTACATGGACGTCGCAAATTTAATATTGCTATAATATTTCGTAAATTACTTTCAATTAACTTCCAAATAGCAAGCTGCAATAATGTTGCAAATGTAAATTATATGGACGTTGCAAATTTAATATTGCATTAATATTTCTTAAATAACTTTCAAGTAACTTGCAAATAGTAAGTTGCATTAATGTTGCAAATGTAAGTTTCCAGTTATATGCGTATAGTAAGTTGCTGCAAAGTTGTATTTAAAAGTTGTGTGTAAGTTTATCTAGATATATTGCATCAAAGTTTCACATGTAAGGTTCCAGTAACTTGAATTTTTGTTGTTGCAGCAATGTTGCAAATAAGTTTCATGAAGTTTCCTTAGCAAGCTACCAATAATGTTACTATTATAACATGCCATGAATTGCAGTTTGCTGCAGCTGAAAGAATACAAGGTTACATACAACACGAAGATCAATATAATATAATATAATAATATTCCACAACTATCACACAACGCCATCTAGTCCCAAGCTAAGCAGAGCTTGTGTTATGGCTACTAGACAACTGATAAACATACTTATATATTTCTAAATACATGCATATTATAGATAAATTACACCCAGACACAGAACAAATGATCGTGCTCATCACACAAACATTTGTCCTGGGTGGGAATCGAACCCACGACCTCCGGCATAGCAGTTAGGGTCACTAACCACTAGACCAACAGGCCAGTCAATAATTGTAAAAATCCAGGAACTACCTGGCATTAGAGCATTATTTTGTAATATTAATCATATATTTTCGAAAGACAAAATAATGCTCTAATTCCAGGTAGTTTCTGGATTTTTGCAATGGACCTTCGTGTTGTATGTATATCCTTGTATCCTTTCAGCTGCAACAAGCTGCAATTCATGGCATGTTATAATCGTAACATTATTGGTAGCTTGTTAAGGAAACTTCCATGTAACTTATTATTAATAATCATACTAGGATATCAAACACATAAAAAACAGAACTAAAAAATAAACATTTAAAAACGAATAGTAAATACAAAAATTCAAATTATTTAGTAATGATTGGAAACAAATAATAATAGGTAATACAGTGCCCATAACATTTATTAAAAAAAAAAACAATTTATAATTATCCTTATCTTTATCCTCATTATCCTTATATTTATTATTGCAATAGAATTATTGATATTTATCCTATTTTTATAACCAACGTTGTAATTTGGCTTAAGACACAATGGTCACAAATGGTCCAGTTATATACACAAAAGGAATGTACGAGCAATGTACCGAATGTACGGTCAGCTGCATTAACTGGGTACCCCTCACGCATACAACTTCTTTGGGAAAGGGACATCTAGTTGATGCAGCTGTACTCACAACTGTACCTACCTCAAATTTAGAACAACTTCAGATCCAAATAGTTATATAAGAAACAAAGTGAGTAGCTAGCCTGATATCAGGCTGGTAGGTGCATTTTAAATCTGAACCAATTAGTAACTTCAGCAAGTGGATTATGCTACCAAAACATTTATTTTGGTTCAAAAAAAAAAACATGTATTCACTATGGAAACTATGTCATTTGTATTCAATAGGGAAACTATGTCAAATTCTAATGTTTCCATTCAGACTCTATTTGACATAGAAAAGAGGAGATTGGTGAGTACAATGATAGATGGGTATAGACTTTCATTGGAAACAGCAAAAAAGATACACCATTGAGAATGAGGGCTTATTCCGTTTATCCACCCTGAGACAGCCACCCTAAGCTGGATACTCGGAAAACGCGTGTCATCTATCCACCCCATCGTACTTGATTCGATAGTATGATGGGGTGGATAGATGGACAAGGGTTTTCTGAGTATCCAGCTTAGGGTGGCTGTTTCAGGGTGGTGATTAGTCCAATTCGCAATTCGTCCAAAATAAAAGGATATCCAAAAATAAACAAAGGAGGTCATTTATTTGAATGATTTTAATTATACCTACATAATTATAAACGATAAACGACAATACGAAACTAGTTGTACGTAACTATTAATTGATGGCTTCTAGATACTTATAATTACCTACTTATGTATAATTAAAATGCATACAAATAAATGACCTGCTAATCGCGAATTTGTTATTTTTCACCATTGGACCAATCACGCCTAAACGGTGGCAGCGTTTGATCAAAAGACTTATGAATAACATCATATTCAAACATATACTTATACATAACAAAAATACTTGAAAAAAATTACAATTGTATTTGGAATATAAAACAGCGACTAATTTTCGCGTTTCAGTCTCGTACCGGCGTGCTGGAACCACCCCATAACGTGACGCTCGAAGCTATCGTCAGTAATATTAGGGAATGTCTCCCTAACGGCAACTGTTAGAAAAGAGAAATGCCATAAGAATTTTATTTGAACAACAAAAGCATTTAAATTAAAACAATAATAACATTAATTTTTAAATTTGTATATACATAGAACCAAACTGGTTTCCTTCTCTCTCCTAAAATAGGTTCACAAGAGCCTCGGACGACAACTACTGGTATAGTATTATATAATGCTAAAAAATAACGTAATAAATACTTACGTTTTATTGTAGTCATCAAATTCATTGATGACAGTTTGTAATTGTTCTTTTTTCCAGTCCATGAGCAGTATTGCCCTAGGTAATTAGAAAATACTTTTTCTAAACATCGAGTGACACAGTCACGTTCTTTTGCTCCTCCGGTGTGTCTCAGCATGTCAAACTAAAATTACAAAACAATATTTAATCAATTATTATTATATGACAAAAATATTATTATCAGTATCTGTCTCTTTTGTGTAAGTATTAGTAGGTAGGTTATACTATAAATCACGTACCAATTCTCTCCGAATGCTCTCATTTTCGAGATTGTCTTCTAGGGTACGAAGCTGCGCAATTTCCATTAATGGGAGTTTTGGTAAGAGAGATTTTTGTGGCTCAAGTGACGGAACTGGTTTGTACTTGGCCAGAGTTATTTCCAATGATTCAACTTTGCGCATAGTATACATTACAAAATGTTTTATCTGTTTCATCTCCGATACAAGTTCATCTGCATTAATAAGAAATAAAAACATTTAGTACCTACTTAAGCACATAAATTGACGGAGTATTCCCGTTTGAGTACCTATTTTTTGAGCACCTATGCATTTAGCACCAAAGGTATTCCCATTTACCATAGGTTAATGCATAGGTGCTCAATAAATAGGTGCTCAAACGGGAATACTCCAAATTGACTATAAGTAAACAATCTAGAATTAAAAAACAATACAGTTAAATAACAATACCGATAGAGCTGTTTCCAGAAAAACTTGAACCGCCTTTTGCAGAATCGCTTTGAAGACTTTCTGTGTCACTCGGTGTTTTTTTTAAATTGTTAATTGATGGAGTTTGTTGCACTACGTCGATAGATGAGCTTGCCATATTATTTTCATTTCCAAAAAAATTTGAACCGCTTGCTTCAGAAATGCAGCTTCTATAGACATGGGTGAAAATTCAGATTGAGGGACATTCTTTAATTCTTGACGTATAATACTTCTGAAGTATTTCGGAGTGAGCTTTTCCATTTCTTTACGTCTGATTCCGGTCTGAAACAGTTTATTATTTATTTACTTAGTAAAAAAAATTAATTATGCAGCTACTTGAGCATAACTTATTTACAAATAATATGAGTGACTGAAATACAGAACAAATGTCATTGCATTTGTCAAAAGATAGTTTGATACAGTATAATAGTTATTGTTGGACAACTATCATTTCTGCAAGTCATTAACAAGTTAATTGAACACTACCTAATGAGTATCTTGCAGTCACACAGTCAGGTAACGGATAATAATACCTTTATTAGAGTAGTATCCTTAAGCAACTAATATTAGAAATGTAAAAGTTTGGGTGTATAAAGTCTATCCATAGTCTATATCATTATATGTTTAGGTAACCTAAAATTATACTACTACTATTTAAATTTATATTGTAAACCATAATCTAGAACATAATTTTCAGAATTTGCTTAGGAATGCGGCAAGAGTCAGAAAAATGAATTAAAAATTTCTGATTCTCACTTAATTTAGAATTTTGATGAATAACTAAGTAGGTATATACCTAACAGGTACTTAATTTATTATAGGTAATTAGGCAGGTAGGTATTTATTTATTTACTAACTAGCTGCAACCCGAGGGGCTTTCCTATATAATTACCTTGAGGCTCTGCATTATCATGAGTCAATGAAAGTTCTGTCTTTAATTTGAAGGGTGCAGCAGTGGGCGCTTGCCCATGCACTCTTGCCAAAATTAAAACCACCCAGCGTGGGGCAGAGTGGGATGTTTATCCCACTTTGCCCCGCCCTGCATATGTCCATGCTTTCAAACCGCCCCTAAGAGTACCCACTGACCAAACTAAGGGATACCTAGTTAATTACGTTGACGGTTAATACAAATACTTACGACACTTTCCTTTGCATTTGGTACAGTTTCAAAGTCTAATAAGAAAATTAGTAAGTAAGTAGGTTTAGATATAAAATTATGCTTTAGGTAGATGAGTGGTTTACAAAATAAATTTCGGTTTGTAACTTGGTATTTTAACAAGAAACTGAAAAATAACCATTAATTTAGCGGGCGTTACTTCGTTATGAAATGAAATTAGGACTGGAGCAACCTCGCGAGGGGAAAGGAAAGAAAAAAGGGGCGACACGTGATTGAGTAAGTAGTACCTACCGCGTTCAGCGTGTAGGTATAGTATATTACCCAAAGGCGGCATAATGCCCAAAAAGCTGCTCGTCCGGTCAATTTCACTTGGAAACGAAAGAAAATGTAATCACTACGCTTGGACATTAGATTTGGAGGTTATTCAAAAGACAAGAAATCATTTCTTAGGTTCAATCAACTTAATTAAAAAGTTCTACTTGCTATGCCTACCTACAACTACTTACTACATAATTTTACTACCATTAATAATTTAGTACTTACCTCCATAGTTTACTAGCGTTTCTTTTCTTTACTCGTTCTCGAAAAACATTAATGGGATGGGAATGGGATATGGCCGTCTGGGGTGCTTTTAAGACATCCGGCAAAATTTTCGCCGGTTAAAACTTAAACTAGCGAGGGTTCTAAATTCTATTTGAATGGCAATTGTCACAGAGCATCTAAACGCAATAGTGCCGATGTCGACAATTCTGCCAATGTCAAATGTGGAATGGAGAAACGTGTGTGGAAAGCATTAAAAAAGAAAATAATTTTGATTATGAAAAATAAATAAAACAAACTGTACGTAAAGTGTAACTTGTCGATGAGTGTTAATAAAAAAAAAATATGTTTAAAAAGGAAAAGAAATATATAATATTTGTAATATAAATTAATTAAATAAACCGTATACCACATTACGACTTACAAAGGGTTCGCTGAACAGAGTCATAGATTTAACTGTCAAATTCAATTGACAGATAAGCTTGAATTCTTATTTTTTTTAATGTTATGTTCTTTTCACACTTATTACATTACTAACATAATCGTTCATATATATACAGATGTACAGACGCCAGCAATCAAGTTACCCCAATGTGTCAAATTTTCCCAATTGATTAAGAACCTTATTCTGTTTGACATAAAGTTGAAAAACGATCAAAGAAATTTGACACATTGGGGTAACTTGATGTGCTGGCGTCTGACAAACTTTTGAATTAAACAATGCTATTTATTTTTTTATCACAAAAGCTCCAATATTTTTTTTTCTAATAATAACTTCATCCATGATGATCCACAAATAAAATTCATGGAGACGATGAACTAAGTAGGTACTCTTATGAAATATTTGTTTCTAGGGCGCGAATCGAGCAAATAAAACAACAAACAGCTCAATGTCAAAGTCAATCTGACAGCGGGATAAAATTTGTTGAAAAAGGTCGCTAAAATTTATCCTAGTCAGGCGAAAACTTATACCAGATTACCAGCGGACGACCGTGAACGGGGCAGATTAAATTTTAGTCAGTTTAATTTTTCATTTCGAACGCTGTGTTTTTTTTCGCTTGAACGGTGTGTTTAACGTTTAGTCAGGTTAAAAATAATAACTAGGTGCGTTTAAGACAGCCGACGAAATTTTCACCGCTAAATTAAACTAGCGAGGGTTCGCTGAACGGAGTCATAGGTTTAACTGTCAAATTCAATTGACAGCTCGGCTTGTTATTAATGAAATTATTCTCATTTTTTTTAATGTTATGTACTTTTCACACATATTACATTACTAAAATCGTTCGTTGATAGATGTACAAAGTTTTGAATTAAACATGTTATTAAATCACTATTTTTTATTACAAATAGCTCCAAGCTCAATAACTCAATAGTAGTTAATATAATAATAATACCAGCCTGTTACTGTCCCACTGCAGGGCAAAGGCGCCGCCTCTTCTCATACAGAGAAGGCTCGAGCATTGATCGACGCTTGCTCAAGGCGGATTGGCGATTTCAAACTTATATTAACCCTTATTCAAATAAAGGTATATATATTACCACATCGTATTTTTTTAAATAATGCACTCTAACTTTTAATTCGGTAACACTAAAGGTATAAATATCACATATTTATAATCTATAATAATTTGTTTATCTATTTTATTTCATTTGACTGTTGATTTGACTATTTTAATTCATACACTTATCGATCGTCAGTATGTACACCCGTCGTTCTGACCGTCATTCAGGTCCGCGGCTCACTTAATTTATTATTAAAATTGTTCTTGTACTTAATACGTTTAATTTAGGACAGCCATCATATTATTATCATTTTTATAAGTACAAACTCGGGTGCTAGTATAGGTACCTAGGTACCAACCTTACTTGGGATACCATCCTTTCAATGTTAGGTACCGCACCAAAAAACTTTTCCAGCAATTACAAATATATGATTCCAGCAATATTTTTAAGCTAACTTTACAGAACGATCACTTGTACGTTGTCAATAAATGAAAAAAAGTAATATTACAAATGACATTTTGATGCAATTTCACGAATTACCATTTCAGTAGCTTTCACCAGCAAGGTAGAGGCAAATATTAAATAATGATGTTTAAAGAGTAACGTTGCTGCAACATATATTTAGGAACGTTACAATTAAATGGTTGTAGCAACGTTATAATTTAACGTTTTACAAAGTTGAGTGACTTAGGTTGTTGCAAAATGAAAATTATAACTTTCAATTGTAATATAATAGTTACATTATAAATATAAATTCCAATAAGTTTCGAAAATAAGGTCTTAGCTAATATTTGACAATTACCACAATATTATCGGTACATTTGTTTTGTAACTTCCAAATGCGTGATAAACAAACTTACTGAAACTTCTTGTAAGTTTCATGTTTAGTGGGAGTTTTCATCGAATAGCTCCTAAAGTGCTGGTCAAATAAAAAAAGCGTAGTAACATTTTTTTGTTGTTCTTCAATAGAGGAATGCAACTGTTTAAATATATTTTTTTTAATTAAATACTTTTTTAATTTTTCATTCTATGTCCGACCTAAAATAATACCTAGTATTTACGCAGTAGTTTTTTTATGTATACTTTTTTCTCGTTCAATCGTAAAAAAATAATATTTCTCCAGCTGCCCTTTTTGTCCAAAAATCGTCCCATTTCAGGTAGTGAATCGTCCGAAAATCGTACTCATTTGTATTTGTTTACGGAGGACGGTGCGTCAAAATGAGCGTCGAACCCATTTTATGGGATGCTAAACTTAAAAATCATAAAAATAAAATGAAAGTACATGACGTATCAGATGGATGCATCTCTAAGAAATAATGAATATTGACTGATTAAAAAAATAAACAAACTAATGTCCAGTTAAAGGAATTAAAGGAAAAAGGTGAAGGATTCTAAAAAGAAGTCTGGAGCAGGATATTATGTATAGCAATTCTGTATAGAATAATTCGGCGTCCATTCTCGACGAGCGCGCGAACCTTTATATTATTGTACTCTGTGGCGCGAATGTGGAGGGACATGTTTTACCTGACGACTTCGCGGCCAAATTACGGGCGCGAATGTGGAGCGCAGCGCGCTATAGATAGTCGATAAAGTATGTCTATGGACATTGTTTGTTCTATGACTAGACTGTTTACCTCTATGCCTTTGTCTGTGGTAGGATATTAAGAAATAAAAAACACCTCTCTGGTATCATAAAACAGCAATGTGTATTTTATTTAATAATTAATACTCTGCTACTAAAAATCCCTAAAACATATAAAATACCAAATAAAATAATAACAATGAAAAACCGCTGTGAAGATATTTTATGCGTTTGGGCGGACCAACCTTTTCATTCACTCAATCAATCGTCTTTCGGAACAGCACTACCTAGTATCCAAGTCCCAAAATTCCGGTCACCTGATTGGCCAACCAATCGGCCAATCACGCGATGTCGCCATTTATCGTGCCGTACATTCTTGGATCGGGCAAGCAAGGTACAGCCGAGTATTTGGAGACATTGTGATGGTTCCTTTTCCAAGGGCGTACACACCCGTGTTGTCCAATCCAGTGTCGCGCATTGCTGGTATGTGCATTGTCGTGCTGTACAATATCAAGCCGGACAATCTTGGTTCAGGCCGAGAATGGGCGACATCGGAATGTACGTGTTTTGAATTCCAATGACGTACATTCCTATGTCGCGCATTCTCGTGCCGTGCATTGTTGATGTTGAGCATTGCTGGCTCCCTTACAAACTACCAGGAGGCTAGAATAGTGAAGTAGTAGCATCATCAGTGCATACTGCATGGTACTAAAAATGAAAATAGATTTGATTATGAGATTCCTATTAACAATATTATATAATACCTCCTTCATGTTTCTGGCCTCCTGGTAGTTTGAGAGACTTTATTGTTTCTCAACTCCAATTTGTTCTTGCCATTTCGTAAACATAGGCGGTTATGAATTCATCATTTTCAATGTAGTTCTGGTATGAGTATGTTTTTATTCCCAAGGATGGAATCATTTTATTTGCTTATGAATGAGTAAGTAAACATTATTGTATGTAAATTAACTTAAAAATATCACCTACTAAGTCTACTTATTATATAATAATGTATATAAAAATATATATTTCTTATCTCACTTCCCTTTGTCAATATTTATGCACTGCTCACAGCAAGACTCTTCGCTCTGCTAATAATCGTCTTCTACGTTGTCCCTCTCATTGCTCTGGCTTTATAAAATCGTCCTTCTTTGTCCAGGCGGTTTTCCTCTGGAATGAACGCCCTCAAGTTATCAGAACAGTAAACAGTTCACATTCAAAATGAAAGCTCGCAAGCACATTCGCAAGAAGTTGGCAGCTTCGTCTCACAACTAAGTTGTTAAAGCTTTTCATGTGTATCTTTCAAAACTTTATATATTTTATGTATACATGTGTATGTATGTATTTATTCTTATATGTTAGGTATATATATTTTCTAATATTTGTTTCTGTTTTGCACCTACTGTGTAATGTCTCTGCATCACCATAAGGTAGACTGGTAGAAAATGCCCAAGGCATTAAGTCTGCCTTTGTACGGTTTTATTACTTGTGCATAAAGTTTTAATAAATAAAGTATTCATGGTTTTCTTTGTTTTCATTTTCTATAGATAAAATTATAAGTCCGGGAACAACCTATAACGCCATGGAACCACGGGTAATTAAAATTTCCCATGGACTTGGGTCTGGTCTGGGTCGACCCACCGAGACCACGGTTAACAAGTCATATAGGTCACACCTATCTGACTATGACATTACATCATCTAGATTTGAATTCAAGTCATCAACTGCTTATTTTTGTTTTTTATTTATACTTTCAGATGGAGCGCTCTACACCACTTCAAATAAAAGAAACTAATGATTTTAAGTATTATGTGGTAAAATTTTTGGAATTTCCTCCTGAGGATACTAATGAGATTGTGTGCATACCATGGATGTGGATAGTATTACATAGAAAGAGAGATCTAAATGTAGTGGTATCATATCCCGTTGAGAGTCCGTCTGAAACAGAGAAGCGTGTTAAAGATAGGGAAAAACATTCAAAAGAATGGAAATTGTATAAATGTACTGTGATATATGCCACTGGTAATATTTTTTCTTATGTCTTTGAAATGAGGAAAACACCATAAATGTAGACGGCCATGAAGGTGGTGTGACTGTGTGCAGTAAGATAGAGGAGGGAGACCTGTTGCCAACAGTAGGACAAACAAATAGGTTAAGAAAAACAAATTGTTCTGTGCATTCCTACAATAAATCAAAATTATACTGTCTTCTGATCAATTAGTCTAGTAATCTAGTATTCAACCCTGTTTTAACTCAAAAAATAGTTCCAAAGTTAAATTTAAATAGCCTGAGGTCTTGGGTTTGATTAATTGCACCCATTGAGTCTGGATTTGTGCCTGTTTGATGGCAGAGTACACAGATGTAATAGTCTTGCAGCCTAATAAATGGGACTTTACACCTAACACTAATGGGTACACCTAACACTACGGGTATGCCTATTTTCCTAATCCTTCGGGGATTACAGGCGTGATGTTATGTTATGTAATATTTTATTTTCAGATTCTTATGAAGATGCAAAACATATTACCTCAAAATGGATGAATTTAATAGGCCATAAACATGATCAATGTTTGAATGTGAAGATTGGAGGTATAAATTGTTAATTAATTTCTTTTATGTAGCTCAGTATCTTAAAGTTAAATCAATTAAATACAATAATAATATTCATAGCCTCAATCAACATCTAAGGAGGCTCTCGTTAGGCAGCCGCTAGATTAAGAGCCGTGTCCAGGAATCAACAGAAAGCGGTACTCCTGGACACGGCTTGTATTGTAAGGAACCTCCTTAGTAGGAGGTTTCTTTCTCTGGAGTCAAAAAATAAATAAAGGGAATTATATTCAAATATTAAGAATAAGTTATGTATTTAAATATAGAAAATAAAACATAATATAAAATAATACTATTGGTTATGCATCTCTAGAAATCCTAAATTAACTTAAAAATATCACCTACTAAGTCTACTTATTATAATAATGTATATAAAAAATATACCTATAAATAAAGTAGTCAATAAGAACACTAAATCAATTTAACAGTAATTTTATGTTTAGGTCAAAGTTCATCGGCAAATGTGGAGGAACCAACAAAGATATCTAAGCAAAGTGCTAACTCAAATCCAAAGAAGAGACATACGGAATTTGCTGTATCCTCAATAAATAATAGATCGACTTCAAAACATCCCAAAGTAGTTACGCCAGCTGAAGCACTCCTTAGCACGAGTATAAATGAATCTTCACTAGCTGTACAAAAATCTTCACCAGCTGTTGATAAATCTCCAAATTCTTCTATGCAGCCTAGAATAATAGCCAACCGTGATTTTTTTACTAAATTGTTTACGCTCTTACGAGATTTACATACAATCCCTGCCAGGGATGCTTCAATGATCGATCTGTTACATGAAACTTTGATTCAGAATGCTGAAACAATGAGAAAATTTGCTAAATCAAATGTACGTGCTTCACTTGCTTCAAGCACTGTTACACCAAAAGCATCTACATCAAAAGAAAGAAAAAACAGAAACTGAGATTATTTTTTAAGGATATCTATCCGAAAAAACTAATAAGAAACAGAAGGAACAAGATGATGGAGACGATGATGATGATGATGATCATGAAGTCGTCAAATAAAAACGGTATT
Organism: Diarsia rubi; assembly: GCA_932274075.1. Taxonomy (NCBI): domain Eukaryota; kingdom Metazoa; phylum Arthropoda; class Insecta; order Lepidoptera; family Noctuidae; genus Diarsia; species Diarsia rubi. The sequence continues at coordinate 1,842,265 of OW026437.1, read as the reverse complement.
GTAAGTTCAAAGTTGCTCAATTAAGGATGAAAAATATAGGGTACTTAATAATAAGTCGAGCCACAGATTTTTTCTTAGCCACGTGATCGAACGTCCATTTCTAAGCTACAGGAAAATGAGACAGCCTCTAATAAACTAATTCGTCTTTTGTAAGTACAATGCCATCTAAATATCTTACAGAGAGCGGCAAGGAAAGATCATCAAATATTATAACTTGTCGTTCTTATTTATACATAGCCACCTAATTTACTAACTCAGCCACGGAATTTATATCTCATCATCATTTTTCGTTTTATGACGCTATAAAACATTACATCCCCTTATATAAAATACAATTCAAGCGACCATAGACAATATAATTGATTATAACCTATCATGTAAAATAATACATCTTAATCTTTTTATCGTGAAAATAGCAACTACAAGATTTGGCGCGACCGCGTGAGACGACAGGGGCTGGCCCACAGATTAAGTAGAGATGCTAGGCTGGCCATTTGCACCAATGGCTAGCGATATAAAAACTATCAAAACCTAAGTGATGGCCTAAGTACCGTGAAATCCCGATATATTACTTTACTCTATGCGTGAAATCCTCCAACTTTGTCCACATTTTGTAGAAAGTTTGTTGCTACACCAAAAAAAAAATTAGGAAAAAGTGTTGATTTTATGACCTGAACGCGAAGAATACCTACACGACTTACTATTAGTCAAGCATATAAAATCTGTTAAAAATAACTGGTTTTGTATCTTAAAAGTAACTTGAAAGACTGGCCAAAGTTAGCTCCACTTTCTGTCAACATTATCCACAGCTTATATTGTCTGAACTATCAGCCCTATTCCCATATTGTTAAGAGCTATGGTAAAAATCTGGCCAAAGAAGGCGATGAAATAAAGTAAACGATCAAAAGTGGCCACTTTCGCTGTTTATCACAGTGACCAATGTTACCGGGTATTTTTTGCTAATTTCCATACAACTGATTTTAGGTACTAGGGTTGACAAAAAGAAAGAAAGAGAAATGAAAAAATTGTTTTATTTAAAAATCAGGAACCAAGTAAATGCGCGCTTGTAGCGACTAGGGAAAACGTAAGTACTTAAATAAAATTAAAAATAAGAATTATAGTGAGTTTAGGAAAAACTAACTTTAACTTTATACAGGTCTACCGTCTAGGTAGTTATACCTAGTTCTACATTTTGGCATCAAGACTCAGGGTCAGCGCCGACCTGATGGCGCGCAGAGAAAATACTGAAAAAACCACAATTCTACACAAGTACTTACACACACTAAGCACACACCGTACACTAAGTAGGTAACCTTAAATTTCGCGACAGACGTGAGACGTTTAAAAACATCTTGCAAGATATTCGCGCGTCGGCTCCCGTAGCCGCTTTCGTGGCGTTCGTTACTGCAAGCCATTTTCAACCGCCTTTGTTGTATTATCAGAATATTCGTCGCGCGCCGTCAGGTCGACGCTGGGCCTCAGTTTAGTCTTGTGCCTCAGTCATGTGAGTTTACAAAGATCACAGTATTTTTATGGCAAACAACGAGATCAAACAATTAAGTCGACGTTCGCACGGACGTAAAAATATCGCGGCGATTTTTTTTTCGTGCATTGGATTTTCAACGCTCTGCTTAGCGTCGAGAGTTGAAAACCCAACAGTGTGTTTTTTCGATGCGCTAGAATGCACTCTCTTGTTGGAGGTTGGATTCTCAACGCTCGGCTCAACAACGAGAGTTGAAAATCCAGTGCGCGATAAAATCCCGCTGCGATATTTTTACTCCCGTGCGAACGTCGGCTGTCTTTGTTTTGACTTAACCTATATTTAAATGGCACTTCAGCGTTTCAGCATAACGAATTAAATTTGTTGAAATAATAGAGAAAAAAAAATTAAACCCACAAACTTAAAAGCTTTCTAAAATATCTACTTATACTCTATTTTTAATCAAAATCTTTACTTATTCTACGAGATCATAAAAATGTTTTTGGAGAGGTTTATGACTAGATAAGTACCTACGTTAAAGCACATTTAATCCACTGAAATCTACGTCAAATTTTAATGAACCCCGACGGCCATCAGTTGGTTGTGGTAATACTTTGACAATATCAAATAAATACATTTCAGACTCATCTTTGACTTGAGGCCATGAAAATGTGGTATTATTTTTCTTCTTTCTCAAAAAATTTATCGATACAAAGATCTCATCGACTTTTGTAACCTTTCCTACGTAATGTTTAACACTTTTCTTAGTCATAAATTTGACCAAGACGTATGTGCCAGCGTACACATCATTTTGAATATCTACATGTTCGAATAGATCTTCATTTTCTACTCCATCGGTTATAGTTTTACTTTATTCATTATATTCTGTTGTATTCATTTCGATGTCAGCTTCAACATCTTCAGGAACGTATGTTTCGTTGTCAGATGATTCTCTGTCTTCAAGAACGTATGTTTCGCTGTCAGATGATTCTCTGTATGAAATATTCTCGGACACGTCGGTTTCACTGCCACTACTGTTTCGAGCTAGTCGTCTACATTCTTTTTGTCTTTTACTATTTTCACCATATTTTTTCTCATTATTAGTCATTTTTATAGGCTCCATTTCCTGTATTAAAATATTGTCTTCTTTCGTCATTATTTCCTCTGTTTCTCCGCAATTCTTGTAATTTTCTCTAGACAGCAATGGACGGTTTCTTTTTTTCTTTTCATTATTTATGTTGACCTCAATTTCTGCCAGCATGTTTTCTTTGTCTATGTTTTGCAGTTCTTCGTCACTGTCGGAGTATAGGACTTGTGGTCTAAAAAATGATTCCGATTGATTTATCCTTCCCGTTGAGGTTGATGGTAGCTTTAAAATCACATCTGAGAGATTTTTTATCTTGTTTTCATTGTTTTTATTTCCAGATAATTTCTTAATTTGGTTGTCCGTTTCAGTTTTATTTGTAAGGTTTGTTTTTCCTTTCATTGCTAGGAGTCCCGTCTTTTCATCTAGAAACGTATTAATTTCACTAACGTTATCTTCAAATATATCTTTGGGAAATTGTGTCACACCCATTGCAATGTTATCTGTAAGATCTCCATTTTCTGTCCTTTCCACGAGCTCCATTCGTTCATCTAAAATCATGTCCACCTCATAGCTGTCATTTGCACCATTGTCGACCAGTTCGTGACTATATAATTTTCGATTATTTTTCTTATTGGTTCGGTTATTCTTGGAAGTCTTTCGTACTCCAGGTACTGATGATTTTGGCGCATTTGTTTCCTGTCGTAGAAAGTCATTGACTGTCACTGATTTTCCTGGTTCCGTTACAACTTTTTTATTTCGTCTAACATTGATGGGATTTGGTTGTCTAATTTGTTTTAAATAATCGAGTAAGGCCTCGTCGATTTCATACGAACCCAAATCTTCGTGATATTCAGGTATCCGTTTCAACACTTCACGAGGGTTGAGAGGGCTGATTCCGGTAGCTTTAAACCCGCTTTTGATATTCTTCGATCCTGTTAACTGGATCTGTTCAGTCAAAGACTTTAATAATTTTGGAAAGTGGTTTTTATTTAGTGTCGTTTGTTTTGGATTCTCGATTTTATATTGCAGTAAAATTTTTCGCCACAGTTTCTTAAGTGGTCCAAAAAAGGCCACATCGAGCGGCTGCGTCAGATGTGTTGAATTTGCGGGGAGGAAAACAAAGTGAATATCATGACTTTCGCAGAGCTCAATAACATCCACACTTACAATGGCTCGATAAATTGTCGCAAATAACGACTTTTTTCCCAGGTAAACTACTCGCCCAATCCAAGACTATTCGTCTGAAGTAGTCCTCAAAAGTTTGAGAATCAAACCAGCCTGACTTGGTGTGATTATATCTAGCATCACGAGGCCCGCCCTGAATCCACTCCGAGTATACATTGTCAGCTTTATAAACAACATAGACCGGTAAAACTTCACCAGCCGCTGTAGCAGAGAACATAATTGAAATGCCCCCCTTTGTGGAATTAAGTGCTCTTTCGGGATATTTCACCCCTCTCCTGAAAATGCATTTCGAATTTCCGGGGTTGTCACTTAAGTTGGTTTCGTCAAAATTCATTATGTTCGATGCAGGAACATCTTTGATAGTCTCCTGTAAATTTTGAAAATATGTCATAAAGTCATCGACACTTTTTTCAGCTCGGGCTGTTTTGATATTTTGTGTATTGCGTACGGTCAAATCACAAGCATTTCGCAACAGAAAAATGTCCACCCAAGCTTTTCCAGGAAGTTGACCTTCAAACAAGTCCTGCCGATCATTTTTTTTTAAGAATTCAAATACCACGAGACGTAGGTCTAATTTAGTAAGCGGACAACCAAAATTAGCAGCGGCAATCAGGACTTCACTATTTTGGCTTCTTCTTTCGCTGCTAGACGCGGTGGACATCCAACAGACTTGTTATGTTTATTGTGGACTTTGTTCAATATGGTCTGTTTAGGTATGGAAAACTGTCGCGCAGCTGCTCGTGCCGATAATTTAACATTTTGCACTAACTCGACTGCTAGTTCCAGCATTTCTTGGCTATAGTTTTTATACTCACGAGCCCCAAGACGCCGACGACTTTTTCTTTCTTTCTGTCTGGATTTCGCTTTAACTTTGCTCCTGAAATAAATAAAATAACTCATTGCTACATGTAGCTAGGTGTATGATTTTGAATTGAAGTATATTAGAAAATGATTTGCGCAAATACAAGTTTCACGTTGACAAAATGTAGTGGAAAGGTGAAACCAACAAAAAAACTTCTAAGCAGTCCGTCATACTACCGAACCACCGTAATGTACTTTTAAATTACAATTTAAATTAATTTTACTTACTTACATAATGTAAGTAGGTACTTAGCTATATTTAAAAAAAAAAAAAAAAAAAATGTGTTTATTATCTTAAATCTATACAGTAAATTTGCCGGGGCTTCCCAGAAGGTAATCCGAAGATACCTGTGATGGGATAAACCTCGCTCTTCCTCGTATAAATTAACAATTGTTTATCTGTGCTAATTAAGTACAGTTTACACATTTTTAAAACAAAAAGGACAAATAAAAAGATAAAAGAATGAGAATCGTGTTTATGGCAGTGTGTTTAGTACAGATGTGTGTTTATAAGTGTGTTCATGAGTGTGAGGATGTATATTTTGTGTGTAAGAGTGGGTGTGTGTGAGTGGGCGTGTGTATGTGTGAATGTGTGTGTGTGAGTGTGTGTGTGCGTGTGTTGGAGTGTGCGTGCGTGTGTTGGAGTGTGTGTGTGTGTGTGTGTGTGTGTGTGTGTGTGTGTCAGTATGCATGGCGCTCAACCCAGAGTCGCCAAAATGCCTTCAACGGCATCATAATTAAGTGTGAAGAGCCATTCAGTTAATGTCTTCTTACACTGGTACAGCTGCATAGGGTAAATGTGAAGTATGCGATTTACTTTATTATAGACGCGTGGGGCTTGAGTTACATTTTGACGACTGGCAAAGATTGAACGTGCTGGGTATGTAGGGGCTACAATATCACACCGTCTTTTTTTAAGTTTGTCATGGCTAAAGGGTAGAGTTTTGTGATATCTTAGTACCATGTGTAGCATATGGAGTTTTCTGACGGAGAGCAGCTTAGAGATTGCGTATAGATTTTCAGTAGGGAACCTGTAGGGTTTACAGTACATGACCTTAATCAAGGATCTCTGTGCCCTCTCTAGTTCTATAAAATACGACTTAGCTGCTCCACCCCAAACCGAGATACAATATATGATTACAGATTGGGCCAGTGCGATATATATTTTATTCTGTAGTTCTGCATTCAATACGTGTCTCAGAGATTTGAAAACCCATATGAGTTTTCTCACCCTCGCTATAGTTAGTTCGAGGTGTGAGAACCAGCATAACCTTTGATCTACTACTATACCTAGGTACTTGACGGAATTTACCTTATGAATTACAGGGCAACTACAGGTAGATAGGGTTGGCGTAAGACAAGAATGTATTCTAATGTTAAAGTCAGGCGCAGGCTGAGAGTTTGCGTATTTAGTAAAGCAGACGTAGTTGGTTTTTTGGGTATTTAGCGTGAGTAAATTCTCCCGTAGCCAATCACCAACCCTAGCCAGTCCACTCTCAGCCTCCAGCCTAACTTTGTCCCAGGTCTTAGCAGAGAAGATAATAGCGGTGTCATCCGCGTACGACAGTATCCTCGCGCCGTTGATAATAAGGTTACAGAGCTCATTAATATAGATCAAAAAGAGCGGCGGCCCGAGGACACTGCCCTGCGGGACTCCATACGTCACGTTCTCTTCGTTACTAACATAGTTTCCAATTTTTACCCCCTGCTTTCTGTTTTGAAGGTAACTACTGAGAAGAGAGAGAGCAGAACCTCGAAATCCTATGTTCTCCAGCCTGTGTATAAGTTTAGGGATAAAAACGGTATCAAAGGCCTTCTTGAGGTCAAGAAAGGCCACTAGGCATTTGTTCCCCTTATCTACTTCCTTGGTTATCACAGAAGCAAGTGTCTCAGTAGCATCCTGGGTCGATATTCCCCTTCTAAAACCAAATTGAGAGGAAGATAAGACGTTATACTTGGTCAGGAAGTTGACTATTCTAGAGTTCAAGAGCTTCTCAATGATTTTAGAGATGGAGGTCAACACAGAGATTGGCCGATAGTTGATAACGTCGTCTTTATCTCCACTCTTATACACAGGGGTAACAACAGAGCGCTTAAGGAGGTAGGGGAAGATACCTGTGTTAAAGCATAGGTTGGCCAGGTCACAGATCAGTGGGACTAGGATCTCCTTTGCCTGCTTTAGGAAAAGGGTAGGAATTCCGTCCCACCCTGGGGCACTCCCAGAGTCTAGGGACATCAGTATATTTTCAACTTCCTCCTGATAGGTGTCTAGGAGAACAAAAGAGGACAAATGAGGGCTGTCAGTATTACAAGATGTTCTGGGTACGTTACCATTTAGGATTTTCTTTGCCAGAGCTTGTCCAATGTTAATAAAATAATTATTAACATAGTTGACTGAGTCTTGGGGACACGATTTTGACTCAAGTAGGACGCTATTTGAGCTCCTGGGTGGCTTATAATTTGTGATGTCATTAATGGTGGACCACAGAGCCCGGGGGTTTTTAGCGGATGCCTTGATTTTGTTTTTATTAAATTTAGTTTTTAGTTTTTTTATAAGGTTCCCACAGAAAGTCCGATATCGTCTATATGTAATGTTTGTGTGATGAGCACGATCATTTGTTCTGTGTCTGGGTGTAATTTATCTATAACATGTATGTATTTAGAAATATATAAGTATGTTTATCAGTTGTCTAGTACCCATAACACAAGCTCTGCTTAGCTTGGGACTAGATGGCGTTGTGTGATAGTTGTGGAATATTATTATTATTATTATTATAAAATCAATAGAATTTGATTATGTGGGTTTGATTTGAGTTTAAGGTAGATTGAATTTCTTAGTCTAATACACCGAAGGGCACCTGCTGTTATCCAGGGTTTAATAGATCTTCTGCTATTAGTGATAATTACATTTTTAGAGTTCGACAGTAAAGCTGACTTGACCAATTCGATAAGCGCAAAAGCGTAAGTGTCAGGGTCTTTGAAGATGTTAAACATGGAGGTATCAGTGTTTTTTAGACTATTAAGGGCATTTTCGTAGTTGACTATTGTTTTGTGTTTTTTAGGTATATTAGAGCAATATTTATTCTCCAGAGATACCAAAACCATGCAGTGGTCTGTTACGGTTGTATTTAAAACCGCTGTAGAAGCTATATTTTTTTGTTTTTCGAGGCTCAGAAAGACGTGATCAAGGCATCCAACTCCCCTCGTGGGTAGGTTATGAGATGGTAAAAGTCCATGCGTAGATAGCATATTTAAATAGGTTAGTCTATTGTTTCTTTCATAACTAGTTTCAGTAGGGGAAATAATTAAGTCAATATTAATGTCCCCTAGGATTAGAATGTTTTTACATGGAGTAATATTTTCAAGATGATTGTTAAGGGATGTAATGAAGTTACCTGCATGTAGAAATGATGGGGAGCGGTAGATACCCATTATAGTGTAATTTGATATATTTAACTCGAGTCCGGTGGCATTTATAAGGTTAAGTTCTTTAAATTTTACTGATAGTTTATTTGAGATGTATACAGCTACCCCGTCACTTTGGTTAATTTGGTGTTTTGTTTGGTAAGATGTGAAATTCACTAATTGTGGTATGTTTTTTTTTGAGTTTAACCAACACTCTGTGAGAATCACAATATCTACTTCATATTTTAGTTGTGATAGGGTGATTTGCAAGTCATCAAAGTTTTTATATACACTTCTAATGTTTCGTGTTATAATTATTAAATTGTGTGGAGAATTACCCGAGTTTAATTTTAGTTCCTGTATGTTACACTTTATCGAATCCGATGGTACAATCTGATCAATTTCCTTTAGTGTATCGAAATTATCCATTTAAACATGTCAGGTAAGTACTCTCGGGGTAGCAACTGGGGTAATAAGATGGAATGGATATTAGCGGATCAGGTTCCAGGAAGTGTAAGTATACACGGATGAATTTATCATTTTGTATAGGGGAAAACAGGGGGTAATAAATTGGTCGTTTAGAATCTAAGTAGTAGAGGTTTCCTAGTAGTATAGGTTTAGAGCTATTGTATCTAGAGTGTAAGTAAGTAGATAAGTTTGTTTTTTGAGCGTGTTTTTGTTTTTTGTCAGAGATCAGGCGACGTATATGTGGGGTATATCGTTGGTAGTTGTAATTGTGGTATAAAGGTGAGTAGGTATGTAAGGATTTGTAAGAAGATTTCTGTGAGCACTCTAATTTATAGTAGACGTTTGTTATTGCTTTTGTCAGGCAAGGCAATACATACCCAGCTTGACAAAGGCAAGAGTGTGTGTAGACGTGTATAAGTATGTAGACATGTATGTGTGTGTATATGTGGACGTGAATAAGTGTGTAGACGTGTATAAGTATGTAGACATGTATATATATGTATGTATGTAGATTTCAGTGAGTGTTTTGTTATAAAGTAGCCATTTAACACATTTTTTAACACATTAGGTTTTGGGCTTATGTAAGTTGTTTTAAGTAGGAGAAACAGTTTTGAGATATATATACCCATAGCTAGTCATTGTTCTTGCATTAGTTGTTGCACCTGTGCTTCGTGTTGTATATGGATAGTTTTAGATGAATCTTCTTTCCGGATCAAAACCTTTCCCAAAGAGGTCCAGCAGTACTTATATTTTCCAGCCCTTTTCAGATCTCGAGCCAAGAAAAACAGACGAGCCCCCTTAGGAGTAAGTTGCTCATTTACAAAAACAGGAGTGTCTTCGTTGTTTGTGAGGCCTAGGTGCTTAGCCTGTAGTCTAGTCTTATTTATAAGGTTGAAGTCCTTCACTTTCTTCAGGAGGTCGGATCTAAGAATTGCTGACCTCAATTCCACCTTCTCCTCGGGGTTTCGAGCGGAAAATGTCGCTTATATCGCATCCATTCAAATCAAGGTGAATGGTTTTTGCGAGATTTACAACCATTTGTGTCAAGTCATCCCTGGTTTCCTGGGGCTTTTTTATATTTTACTTCACTATTATATAATATAGAGTTAAAGCAAACTTTTAGGAGCAAAACTCTCAATAGTATTTTACTAGCAGGTGGCAGCCCTAATGCATAATGGACAGCGGCCAATGTTTACACCCCAAGTACGGAGACCTTGTTTGTAACATTGGTCGCTCAAATTTCTTAAACACAAACACTAATCTTAAGCTATAATGCATATCAAAAAGTTCTCCTGACATCATTCTATAACATATTCAGAAACTACTTACCCAGGCTTCATTCTAACAGGCACTCGATCAAAAATTCAAAAGTGAAAATTGGTCCACACTTCTATTCTATTCTATTATTCTTTATGGCAATGGTGCCGATGTCGACAATTCTGCCAATGTCAAAGTGTTATGAGAAAACGTGCAACAAAAAGAAAACCCTAGTAAATGGGACAAGAAGCTAAATCCAATATGAATTTGTTGATAATTAATTGAATTTAATGTGAGACTTGTTGACGGGTGTTAGTACACTGAAACAAACAGATAAAATATTGTTAGATATAATGATAAATATTTATATGACATTGAATGACACACCACAACCACACTAAAACAATCATAATTTGATATCATTTACTCGGATAAAAAACATCAAAGCCTGAAAGAGCTTTGGGGAAGAATGTGTTAGTAAAGATGGAAAGTTAGTTGGGACAGGGATCTTTAATTTAGGGAGATGACTATACAAGTCATGGGCTGGGTTATTATTGGAGCAATTAAAAAAAATGTGCTCCAAAGTACCTTCATCCAACCCACATTCGCAGAGCGATGTATCTCTGACCCGGATTTTGTGTAGAAAAACCGGAGAACAACAATGGCCTATACGGAGACGACAAATAATAGATATCACTTTTTTTGATATTTTTTTATAAGGATAAAACCAAGGCTTGGGAGTAACATTAGGCTGTATAGCGTGATAGAAAGCACCTTTCCGTTTACTTGAATTTTGCCACTGCATCTGCCACGAGGTTAGCAAGCTCTTTTTTGGAAGGCCCAGCAAATCGTAGCCCTGACATTGGAAATATTTAAGATCAACATCTTGGGACGTAACAGCATCCTTAGCGAGAGAATCAACATATTCGTTTCCTCTAATACCACAATGGCTTGGAATCCAAACCAAGTGAACGGTTTTGTGATTCTTGGCACAAGAGGAAAGAGACTTTTTAATTTGGAGCAGGACAGGACTGTGAAGTTTGCTCTTAAAAGGATTCTGTTCCAAAGCTTGCAAGCAACTAAGCGAATCAGTAAAGATGACACCAAATTGTATGTTATGAGACTCTATAAATAGGCACGCCTCCAATATAGCCACACACTCACCCGTAAAGACTGATGATTGTACAGGACATTTGAATTTTAAAACAATTTTGGAGTTCTGGTAGTATACCGCAGCTCCAGTGCAACTTGAATCATTCAATTTAGAGGCGTCGGTGAAAAATTTATCAAAATTATGCCATCGCTCATCAACCGCCGCATTGAAAATAGAGTCCGCTGAAGGAGACGTTTTCGATATACCAATATTATAGAAAATGTCTGGCTTAAAACATATAATTTCATAATCAAAACTGAAAATAGGAAGTTTCGGAAACTGAATGATAGGAGAATCTAAATTTTTATAGCAACGGAAAGAATTTAAAAATAAAGGGACTTCTTTATGATTCCAGTAATTGGTACTTTGGCATGCAATATCCAAGTCCACCACCCTTTGTACAAGAGGGTGGGACGATTTGGTGATTACTCTAGCCCAAAATCTCGATGCTAGATATTGCCTTCTCAAAGCCAATGGTGGTTCTGCGCACTCTACCTGCAACGCGTTAATTGGTGAGGACTTCATACAGCCCGATATGATCCGAAGACACTTAGCCTGAATTTTGTCCAGCCTTGCCAAAGCACCTTTGTTGCAGGGTATTAGTAGAAAAGATCCGTAGTCCAAAACGCTCCGGATTAAGGCATTGTATACCAATTTCATTGTGAATGGGTGCGCACCCCACCAGACACCAGCGAGCACTTTTAAAATTGGGATAGTTCTCTCGCATCTACTAACTAAATAATTTAAATGATGTAACCCACTCAATTTAGAATCCAAAAAAACGCCTAAAAATTTTACTTTTGAAGAAACCGGTATACAATGCCCTTGAATACCCACTGAAACTTGTGGGATCAGCCTCCTGCGAGAGAACACAACTACAGCACTCTTGGAGGCAGACAAACTCAGGCCGTGGAGATTTAGCCATTGGTTTAGAGAGTCCAGGGACACACAGAGAGATGACGCAGCGTTGCTCACAGAACTATTAGCAACATATAAAGCCAAGTCGTCAGCATATTGCAGTATTTGGCAATCATTATTGAGGCATGTACCAATATCAGCTGTGTATAAATTATACAGTAATGGACTAAGAACAGAGCCTTGTGGAAGGCCCTTCCAAGACACTCTGACGCCAAATTCTTCACCTGGAACTCTCAAAACCAAAGATCGAGACATAAGCAAACTACAAATGCACTGTACCATTCTCTCCGGTATTCTCAGCTGTTGCAATTTTTGCCTGAGAATGGGAAGAAGGACATTATCATAGGCAGAGGAGATGTCTAAAAATGCAGCGACTACGGATTCATTTTTTGAAAATGATGAGCGGATATCTGTAACCAAAACACCAACACTATCCATGGTGCTGAGTCCCTTTCTAAAACCATATTGAGACTTAGGAAGTAAGTCCCTGGATTCTACAATAAATTCTAATCTGTTCTTAATGAGGTGTTCTAATATTTTTGCAAGGACAGATGACAAAGCGATAGGTCTGAAGCTATTCGGATCATCAGCGTGCTTGCCAGGTTTTAAAATAGGGATAATTATTTGAGTTTTCCACTGATCGGGGACCCAGCCGTTGGTGTAGCAAAAATTTAAAATGTCCAAAAAATATTTTTGGGCTCTATGACCTGCGTGTGATATAAAAGAATAGACTATACCATCTATACCAGGAGCAGTGTCATGCACATGTTTCAGAACTGAGTTGAGCTCCTGCATCGAAAATGGTGCTTCAAAAGGGTTACCTGAACAAGTAAGAGACGGCTGATGATGTTCTGCTTCTGTTGGTACATATGGAGGGGCCAGTTTATCAAAGAATCGCTCAGCAGTGTCTCGAGAGATGGGAGAAGAAATTGAAGGGGAACATCCAGATCTGAAACGGTTGATCTTTTTCCAAACAACTGATAAAGGAGTAGAGGGGGACAAAGAACCGCAAAAGTCAGCCCAACCAGCACGTTTCTTCCTTCGCAGCAGTCTTTTAGATTTAGCGAGGGCCCTGTTAAAAGCTATTAGATTATCGCTAACCATCGCCCCATTGTACACCTTCTCAGCATCATCCCTTTCCCTAATTGCTGTTGTACAATCCTGATCCCACCAAGGTGGAGGAGGGATTTGACCACGGGCTGAGTTTTTAATAGGAAAACATGAATCTGCACTAGCTATTATGGCAGACTTAAAATTTTCATAACAATTTGACACATGGAGGGGACTAAGAGAATCAAAATCAGGGAAAACTAAATTTGGAAGTGAATCAATTTTGTCCTCCAATAATGATGAATACTTTGTCCAATCAGGATTAGACAAATTATGCCTCAAGAGTGGAGGACTCGATTTTTCTAAGTAAGTTTTTTCAGCCAAAGATATTATAATTGGATAGTGGTCACTACCATGTGTCAAACTGGAGCAATCCCAATGACACGACGCCGCGATATCCAATGTGCAAAAGGTAAGATCAACGCAGCTCTTATGCTGTCCAGGAAGAGACCTACGGGTTGGGCAACCATTGTTTAAAATACAGAGGTTAAGTTCATCTAAGATTTCAACTAAACCTTCCCCAAAAGAGTCGCAGCGTTCAGAACCCCACCTAAAGTGATGGCAGTTGAAGTCTCCCATAACAAGTACAGGGCCTTCTATGTTTTCCAACAAGTGTTTCAAAATTGGAAGCAAACTTAGATGAGGGTGAGCAATATAAATAGATAAGAGAGTTATACCCTCTACCCTACCAGCCACAATGCTAATATCATCACCTAGAGAAGGCAAAGATATAGTCGCAAGTGAAACCCTATTGTTCACGCAGAGAGCCGACCCGCCATAGCCATCAGATCGGTCGCATCTGAGAATATTAAAAAAGGGTAAACGGAAACTAAGACTCGGGACTAGCCAAGTCTCAGCGAGGGAACAAGCTAAAGGTTTGTATTTGTTCAAAAGGAATGTGAGCTCGTGCTTCTTATGCCACACGCTCCTCACATTCCATTGAAGGAACACCAACCTAGCCATTATTATAAGATGAAAGTGAGTTAATAAGTGAAGTAGCAACGTTGGACGGTAATTGAGTTTTATTGGATGAAGACATTAAAGTTAACAGAAGTTTACTAAGAAGTTCAATGATTGAAGACAAGTTTTCAGGAGATTCTGTGAGTTGGTGGTTAAGACCACAACCATTAGGCTGTGAAGATTGGGGAGTGTTAGTGAGCTGCTGATGAGCTGTTTTATCATAGGATGGAGAGAGGGAAGCATGGGTCCTTGGCTTAAGAAACACAGTTTTGCGGTATGACTGAGTCTGTATTTTTGCAGTGTCTGCATAACTGCGAGTAGAAATAGGAACAGTTTTACTTGCTTCTGAATAAGACATTACTTTCTCAGCCATAATTGATTTAATGGTCTTCTGCCTGCTGTACTCCGGACAGGCCCTGCTATTTGCAAAGTGGCTTCCAGAGCACAACACACAGAAAGCCTCGGTCTCAGCAATGCTGCAACCATCACCGGGGTGATCATTGCCACACTTACTGCAACGGGGTTTGGAACGACACAGAGATTCTACGTGACCAAATCTGCAACACTTGCGGCACTGAATGGTGGGGTAGATATATTGTTCTACAATTAAGGAAGTGTAAAAACAGAAAATTCTTTTTGGTAAAACTTGGCCATCAAATGTGATGACACAAGTTTCTGTGGGCCTGTACTCAGTTAAACCATCTTTTGTAACTTTTCTGTTAAAACGTCTTACTTTAAGAATTGGACCACAGCCTTCTGGGACCTTTAAATAAGACAAGACGTCTTCTTCTGAGAAGTCGGTTGGGATGCCACTTACAACCCCCATACGGGTTATATTAAATGAAGAAATAACTGCCTCAAATAAGTTTGTGCCTAAAACACTGTTTGATAAAAAAGCATTTGCATCCTGAGGGGATGCAAACTCAACGGAAACGCGGTTTCTACCAACTCGCTTAACTGCAGTGATGTTGGCTATGTTATTGTTTGCCAAGAAACGTCCAAATGTAACGGGATGTAGAGTAGTTCCAGCATTAGGTTGTGCTTCTTGACGGGAAACATGGACAATAAATGGACCTTTATCTAAAACTGAGTACCTCACACGGCCTACATGAGTTCTTGGTTGTTTGTTAGGACGATTGGATACATCATCTTCATTACCGGGGCGTTTACGAGTAGACTGGGATGGAAGGATTTGGGACTCAAGGCTACAAACGACATCAGCAAACTGGCTTAACGGGTTGGAAGAAAAACCAGACAAAGGGGTAGTAGGGATATTATGAGGAGGGTCAGGAGGTTTATTTTTATCTATATTCATATTGAATAATGATAAACGATATCTTTAAAACAAACACAAAACAAACCTGTTAGCAGGTGACAACAAAACAACACAAAAACAAACACAATAACAAGTCACAATAAACGCAATATTACAATAAAACAGCCAAAATTCTGAACACACGTGTCACTCACAAGCACACTGTGGCGAGAATCCTGGTCCACACTTCAATAGTGTCACTTTGACCACGGCTGACAGACAACTGAATGACGTAAGCAAACAAACTGTCAGTTAGTGTTGCCAGAAATATAATTTATTTTCTACCACTGTTTTAAAAATGTGCCTATCTTACATAATTTCTGTGGTACGACCTAATTTAGTAATTTTTTTGTTCCGTCCAATGTTACCCCTAGAGTCCAAAGTTGGAGGATTTCACGGTAATTATTAAACCTCTCTGAGTGCGGCAGTAGGTACCTACATTAAAGGTAACTGAGTGCGGCAGTTAGTAATTTAGAAGACAATGTAGATTTTTAGAGGCGAATAATGCTATTAAAAAGAAGCCGGTTTAACTAGCACCCAAAAAAAAATATGATTCTAATTAGTCCGTCTGTTAGATTATCGAAAAATATTGAACACGTATATTTTGTACTAACAAAAATATGGATCACAGTTATCTGAATTTAATACATTATTATTATAAATGAATGATGAATGAATGGATGGATGGATGATGAATGGTGAATGATGATGATGATGATGATGATGATGAATGTTGTGTTTTTTTTTTGTTTTTTAATGCTACCTAATGACTTATTTTGTTTATTAGGTACCTACAATTTGCAATTTTAAAAGTACCTTTAAAATTATCGCGTAGGGGGTCCATACATTGTGATTGCCATCCAACGTGGGAATGCTTCCAGCCTTCTGGGCACTTTTCCTGTTGACAGCGATTTGGAAGAATTTTTTGACGCCCTGAACCTGTATATATCTGTAATTCTTTCCTATTTACCCGACTGCAAGTATGCAAGCAAAGGGTTTTGTTTTCCGCGCCTGTCTTTGTTTGTACTATTCTTTACTCCCTCATTTCTTCCAAACCACTCGATGGATTTATTTAAGGTTTGGAGATTCGTCTCATTTGTATAAGTGTTATAAAATTTATAGGTACAACTTAGATGTTTAAAAAAAATTCAGTGACAAATCGTATTTGATACAAAAAAGATAAATCATGTGCGAAAAATTATAATTTATACATACCTATATATTTTTTTATTGAGTTTATATTGTTTTTTTATTAATATTAAGTTAATATTATAATTATTATATTATCATTAATAATAAGACTAATAATGTTGGGACCAATGTGATAGTGTTTGTTTTTCTCTAGCCCTACAATGATTATTAAATTGTTATGCTACATTTATTTTTAAACCCACTGTTCGACATGAATGTAAGAATGAATAAATAAATATTTTACGTACCTACTAATTAAAAAAAAAAAGTTAAAAATTAAAAACTCCGACTGCAAAAACAGAAAAGCAAAAACAAGCATATTTCAAATGAATCAAAACTTGGACTGGAAACAGGCGTGGTCCATTTCAATAAAAACCGGCCAAGTGCATGTCAGACCACGCACAATGTAGGGTTCCGTAGATGCCCATCAAAATATGTGAACTTACTAAATTAATTAACCCACCCTGCCTACCTGCCCCCGAACGATGATTATAATTGTAAAAATAAAACAAACTTGCAATTTTGCAGCTCGTAAACTTGTAAAGTCTGCTTAGCTGTGATAGTTTTCCTTTTATTTTCGTTATACCCCAGGTAGCAAGATGACGTCTGTGACGAAATAATGACGTCCCACTTTAGTCATTTTAGGGTCCGTCCTTTATTCGTCGAACATGTACGTAAAAATGACGTTATTTTAGGGTCGATTCATAACCAACCCGTGTTAGTCATAAATGATACGTCGTAGCAACGTCTATTTAAGGTCAATTTTGTGACGTCCGGTATTAGTCACGAATGGTACGTCCTGATGACGTCTATTTAGGGTCACCAGTGTGACGTCCGGTATTAGTCACGAATGGTACGTCCTGATGACGTCTAGTTAGGGTCACCAGGGTGACGTTCTGTGTCCCATTTATTTCAGCCCGTGTTGGTCATGAATGGTACGTCCTAGCTACGTCTATTTAAAATCATTCTGTGACGTCCGGTATTAGTCACGAATGGTACGTCATGATGACGTCTAGTTAGGGTCACCAGGGTGACGTTCTGTGTCCCATTTATTTCAGCCCGTGTTGGTCATGAATGGTACGTCCTAGCTACGTCTATTTAAGATCATTCTGTGACGTCCCGTATTAGTCACGAATGGTACGTCCTGGTGACGTCTATTTAGGGTTACCAGTGTGACGTTTTGTGTCCGATTTATTTCGGCCCGTGCTAGTCACGAATGGTTCGTCCAAGCAACGTCTATTTAAGATCATTATGTGACGTCCGGTATTAGGCACGCATGGTACGTCCTGATGACGTCTATTTAGGGTCATCAGTGAGAAGTTCTGTGTCTGATTTATTTCAGCCCGTGTTGATCATGAATGGTACGTCCTAGCTACGTCTATTTAAGATCATTCTGTGACGTCCGGTATTAGTCACGAATGCTACGTCGTGTTGACGACTATTTAGGGTCTATTGTGACATCAAAGTAATAGTCATGTTAAGGCCACTTCAACAATCTCGCACACTATCATAAACAAACACAAACAGTTTTATACTTTTAATGACCAAGTAGCGCCAAATGACCAACAGGGGACCAACGCCCCGCGTTAACACCTTCATTGGTCTATGCTCGAAGAAGCCCGAAATAAATAAAAATACTCCGGCTGGGCGCTGCTAAGACAGTGCTTCCAACTAGTTTTAGATTTTGGCATTATTTTCACTCGCCTAGCACTGATATTTTATTTTATTTATTTAAATAATAAAAACTAGTTCAAACTGGATCTACCCTACTCAAGAAAAATGCTAACTGATGACTATGCAGCATGGTCTCAGACCTTAGCCTGTTCCGTCAGGAATTATAATATAATATTTAGTATAATTTATTTACAAAAAAAAAGTGAAGCTAAGCTAGTTTTCGCCAGTGTTGCCAACCGTACGATTTAAATCGTCCTTTTTGGCACTTGTACGATCGAGTAATCGAAGTCGTACGCAAAATATACGATCTTTTCAAATTTATACCCATCATCATAACGAAGTAAAACTAGATGACATATTAAATTAATTTTTGATATTATAAAAAAAAACAAGTAGAAGACTTGAACGAGCTAAACTGAAACTGTCAAATTGTACGTACGTAATAAGCAAAAGTTACGATTTCAATCAACTGAAATCGAGAATTGGTAGCATCAGAGCTACTCAAGGTAGAGGACAACTTTTATCCGTATACAAATTCGAGATTTTAAACCTGTATCTATGGAAATGACACCTAATCACGGTTTCATCTGAGTCTTAGAATTTACTTAGGTACTTTTCTCATATCTAAAAATATAAAAATTCAGTTAAATCTTAATCCGAAATGTTGATTCATGTCCCTTAAATGATAAATATCTATTAAAAATTATAAATTACATTCTGTTTTAAAATGATTTACATTGTTTTATTGAAATTTCATTAGGTACTATTTTTTTCCTTGATATGTTACGATCTTCTAAAAAATAAAGTTGGCATCACTGGTTCGCGGGTTCGCGCCACAGACGCGCTGACATTTTGTTTTGTACAACATAACCTACCTACAAAACATGACTAGTATACTTTACGAACATAACGGTCTTTATGAGTATTCCTGCAGTCGATAACTTGCTCGTTTTGTACAAATTGATTGAATTATCTTTGTTCTAAATAAAATTTCTAAGTTCTGTGCATCATACTCTCTCAGTAGACAATATGTATTCAGTCATTCAGTTTTCTGATCCTTCTACTGGTGCCGAAGGAAGTGTGTCAATTGTAAATCGCCAGTGGATGACACCACATAAATGTGAAGTGTATTGGCCCCCTGTACGGGAATCCAAGGCCGTTAATCGGTTAGTTATAGAACAGGCTGAACCTGACGTGGATACATGGAAGCTATATGGTGTCCGGAGAGTTTTTTATGAGACTGGTAAGTACTACATGGTATTAATACGTTTAATGGTCGTATCTGTCTGCATTAAATTTCGGTCAAGGAAGCTGCGGTTTTCTCATCTTTACAATACTTACTTGTTCTTCCTGTGAGATAACAATTGGCAATTTTGACATGCCTTACCAACGTCACTTTTCATTCGTGATAGGTATAGGTACACAGCTTCTATTCTACCATAATCACTTGTTACTTGAACTGCTAATTAAACATATTCGTAATTACCTACGATTAATTAGAATATGCCCCACCCCCAGAGTGACGAACGCACTGTTAGAGCATTGCAGCGACAGAAAAGCTCCTGTTGGGTAATTTCTTTTGTTATGTATTAGGAAGGGGTAAATGTTAACCCGGCTTGGTTTCAAAAGTTGTTGAATGAAAACTTTTTTGTACCTATTCTTTTTTCAAACTATGATTCTTGTGCTTGTAAAACTGCAAACACAACAATTCAATGTTACAAAACCTAAAAATTAACTGATGATAACACCCGCAGTCAAATTCATAATCGGGAACTCCTGACACTAGGATCTACAAGGACAAGGGAACATGGTGTAGGGTGGTGGGGTGTACCTGTGCAACTTCAGGTGTGTTATGTATTGTAACATTTAAGGTGGAACGATTTTCATACAAATTGCTTTTACCATCTAAGGGCGAAGGGCTAGTATGTTTGTGTATACTGAAATAACTGTGTCAGTTTTTATTTTGGTCTGTATTTGTGACAAATTATATTTGGATAGAGAAAACCATATTTATTATTAGTAATCGTGAAAATAATATTGACATTTTAATTTGAATGTGTGACTAATCACTGAATTTCAGTGTTCGCTTTATATAATACGATACTATAATTTGCCACAAAATAAAGACCAATGTAAAAGCCTAACTAGATACCAGGTTACATACAAATTTATAGCTAAAAAAAGGGGCTAACATGCAATGATTAAATTTGAATTGGGTTTATGAGTATGCCCCTTTACTGTTGTTTGTCTACTACTGTTTGTGCATGTGCATGGCATGGTTATTTTGGGTGGATTCTTGTTCTTTAGACTGCTTAGAAAAAGCTAAGGAAAAACTGAAATTGGCAGAGGTAACGTCTGACGTACAGACAGAAGCAGAGGATACTGAACTAAAGCAACGAAGACCTAAGCGTAAACCCAATCGTTATATTACTTCAAGTGAGGATGAGGACAATAATGACAGCCATAGATGCCCACCACCACTAAAAAAACAATACATAGATGGTAAGATTTTCAAAATTTCAAGATTATTGTGTGAACATGGTATTACAAGATTTTTATTCAGCTTATCGTGTAGGTATTGTTCTATTGTACATTTATATGGTATTTACCAAAAATAAAATAAACAGGGGATTTTATTTAGCTTGCTTTGGATGATTGTTTGTTAAATTATTGTATGATGTAATTACCAAATTCATTATACAGGATGTAAAAAGACCACTAGGTTACTTCTAGGTCAGCGTGCTACATCTTCGACCACATCGTCACTTAACATCAGGTGAGATAGTGGTCAAACGCGAGCCTATCTACAATAAAAAAAAAAAAAAAAAAACCACTCCCAAAAACTTCGGGGAGTTTAAGTACCCATCAATATAATAAACAACTTTTCAACCTTTGAAGCTCAGTTGGTAGTAGCTTTACCTTCTGCGCTGGAGGGCGTGGGTTCGATCCCCGCCGAGAACAAATGTTTGTGTGATGAACACATGTTTTGTTCTCTGCCTGGGTATATTGTATTCTAAGTATGTATTTACAAATAATAAAAAAATTATATAAGTATTATATCAGCTTATCTGGTTCCTTTCTGGTTATTACAAGCTCTGCTTAGATTGGGGCTAGATAGTGTTGTGTGGAATGTGTAAATATTTATTTATTTAACAGTGTGGAAATTAGTGCTAAACGCGCGTCAGCAATTGGTCTGAATAAAAGAACAGAATTATTTTTTTACGGTTATGTACCATAAACAAATATAAACGGTACATATCTTTATTTACAGTACTACGAAATAAACAGTATGTGTCAGAGCCCTCAGGATTAGTAAAGGAAATTGAAGCACAAGAAAAACATAAACGTAAAGCCATACCAACTGATTATTCATCTGATGATACAGTTACTGACCATAGTTGCACAATATTAAAAAAAAAATTTGATTGTACAGTAAAACCAGCAAGTTATCGACAGGCATACTCATCAACACCGAAAAGTAAGTTAATCATAATTTAACTCTTTCCCATTGAGAAGTAAAAGTGATTTGGGCTGCATTAGAATATTATACCTTTTGTAATTTCGACACCTACATGCTCCAATTCATTTTTTTTTTAGTAATTTTTCCCTTAAGAGTCAGGTCAGGGGTCACTGACCGCCGTTAGGTGGTTAAGGGTTAATAAAAAATTAGCCTAGACACATTTTCTTTAATAATATTTATAATTTCTGACATTTAGATGCTGGGACGAACAATGACAACAGTGATTTTCCGAACACATTGTCATCCAGTATTCTGCAAAGTAAGTAGATCTAGGTAGTTTATCAGGGGTGTTCATTATTAGCTACAAATACTGATAGGGCCTAATTTATATGTCATACAATATTTGATTGCATTTTTTTGTGTGCAGGTTTGTTCAAAACTTAAAAAAAATCGTACGAATTTTTATTTTTTTAGTACATCCCGTTATCCTTGAATGTAATTAAATCATAATGAACAACCATATATATTAAGTATAAATCACCATCATCATCATCAGCCTATAATATTCCCACTGCAGGGTCACGGCGTCCTCTCAATGAGAGGGAGTGGGCTATAATCCACCACGCGTGCCCAGTACGGATTGGTAGATGTCACATGCCTTCGATTTTTTGGTTCTAGGACATGCCGGTTTCCTCACGATGTTTTCCTTCGCCGTTTTGAAGAGCAGTGGTGATGAAATAAATTACACAAAGTAATGCGCCTGTCTGGGTTCAAACCCACGACTTACTGTTCGTAAGTCGGGGCCGCCACCACTTGGCCACCGCTGCTCTCAAGCATAAATACTGAAAGATATTTGGGTAGGGACTAACTGAAAGTTATGAATATTTGCAGACTTAGAACAAGACCTTTTCACAAGTGATCAAAGACGAAACGATATCTTCCACGAGAAAGTAATTACATTGTTGTCTCATATTAAGTGTCAAAATGACCAAATTTTATCTATATTAAAATCTACTGAAGGAACTTTAAAAGTAGATTTCAAACTGCCAATAACCACAATTGAGGCCTTGGAAACTACAGAAGAATTACTAAAAAATAAAGAAAACTATGATAACTTGGTATGATTTTATTTCTAATACCTATACTAAGTATTTGATGAACTATTGAATGTTTGCTCGGAAACACAAATTTATTTTGGGTTTATTATTAATTTCATTAACTGTTACTGCACAGCACTAATCAATACTTTGATTCACAGGTTCAATATATAAAGTCTATTGGTGGAAGGGACATCTTCAGCAAAGTTTCTCGAATTCTGAAAACGCTTTTGTGCGACTCTCTAGCAAAGCAGTTCAATTTCTATGGCAAACGATCACAGAAAAAGCCATTCTGTCAATTACGTCTTCGAAACTGTCTTGTTGGTGAGTACTTTTGAATTGATTTGTTGAATTTAACGAACATTTCGCTAAAATTCCTTCTCCTCTTTCGGAGCCACGGACACTTAAAATTTATCCGCGGTGAGAGGTACCGTCATCGAGGGAAAGTTATCAATTCAACTATCAACATCTCGTTAATTTTTGCCATGTCCAGTAAAGTCTGACATGGCCTGCCTTATTTTATTGTGGGCTTATTTAACTAACCACTTTTACATGTATTTGATTACAGAGGCTGTAAAGAAATCTACTTTAGGAACAACTGAAAAAGATATCGAAGATTGCATTAAAGTGTGGCTTAAACACGCACCTGAAAGACACCGCAAAAACGAAAATAAGCAGGTTATATAAATGTTACCTCAAACAAAATATAAGACAAAAGCTGTAGTTGGCCAGCGTCAATTGTTAAGAAGAGCTAAAATAGCAAAAACGGAATTTATATCAGATTTACAAAAAATATATAGCAGTTCATTTTCACATACATCACATTGTAGCTTGCCTTCGACCTCATCGAGCGAGTGCAACATCCACATACAACAAACCATACCAAACATTTCCATGGGCAATGATAATAATTTATGTGAGAATGATGATGACGTTGAAGTTACCAATAATATAGACTCGCCATCTCCGTTAAGAACATTACCTGAAATTGATATTAATTGTAACACTGACTATGACTTGCCAAATCAATTGAAACATTGGGCTACTGAGCATAAAATACCGCACAACGCCATAAACAGTCTCCTCAAAATTTTAAAACCACTATCTCCTATTTTACCAAAAGACAGTAGAACTTTGATGCAAACTCCAACGAATTTAGAAGTAACTGCCTTAGATACAGGAGAAATGGTTTATATGGGAATATTGTCTCAAATACAAAAACAAATTAAACATATTACTTTACCCGACGCTGAAATTAAAATATGTTTTAATATCGATGGATTGCCCTTGTTTAAGAGCTCAAATACTCAGGTGTGGCCTATATTAGGTTTGTTAAAAAATCACCATGATTTCAAACCATTTGTGGTTGCTATCTTCTGTGGGCAGTCTAAACCTTCACCATTAAATCAATTTTTAAAGCTTTTTGTGATAGAATTAGCACAATTACTTGAAGATGGGTTTCATTTTGAAAATAATCATTATACCCTCAAGGTGCACAGTTTCGTATGTGATGCTCCAGCACGAGCTCTTATTAAGTGTACTAAACAGCATGGTGGCTATTCCGCTTGCGACAAATGTGTAGAGCCTGGCGAATACCGAGGGCGAGTTGTTTATGAAAATGTGTCTGCACTCAGGAGAACTGACGAATCATTTCGTTTGCAATCAGATGATGAACACCATATGGGTGAATCGCCACTGATAGCACTTCCTATAGATTTGATATCATGTTTCCCCGCTGAATACATGCATAGTGTTTGTTTAGGAGTAATGCGTAAGCTTTTAAACACGTGGAAAAGTGGACATTTAAGTGTGCGCTTACCTAGTCATTTGGTAAATGTTATATCAGAAAGATTGATTCTCTGTGCAAAAGTTACACCTATTGAATTTAATAGAAAACCAAGAAGCTTAAACGATATAGCTCGTTTTAAAGCAACAGAATATCGAATGATTTTATTGTATCTTGGTCCAGTGGTTTTTCAAAATGTTTTGCCAAAATCTCTTTATGAAAACTTTTTGCTATTTAATTGTGCTATTACTATTCTATGTTCAATTAAACATATGAATAACGTGGGTGTAGACCTGGCTCACGAGTTGTTGACGATGTTCATAAAAAATGCAAAAGTAATATATGGACTCGAGTTTCTAGTATATAACGTACATATGTTATGTCATATATGTGATGATGTACGCGTGCTTGGAGCTCTTGATGAGTTTTCGGCGTTTCCCTTTGAAAATTATTTAGGTGCATTAAAAAACTTGGTGAGGTCACCTAATAAACCTCTGCAACAAATTGTCAAAAGATTAATAGAAATAGATTGTTCCCAGTTCGACGGCCTCTTCTCTGATAAAAAACCGGTTTCGTACTATTATTCTTATTATTCAGGGCCTGTTCCTAACGAAAGTGCGTATAAGTGCTATAAAAAAGTTAATTTTAATGGGTTAACTTTATGTGTTGAGGCATATCGTAAGGCTGATTGTTACTGTCTTACTAAAAATAGAAAAGTTTTTAAAATATTGAATGTGTTAAAAAACTCAGAGGGCAGGCTGTTTTTTTACGGGTGTGAGTTTTTATGTTATGAATCATTCTTTGATTACCCATTTAGCTCGGTCACTATCGACATTTTCAAAGTTAAAGAATTCTCTGATTTAAAAACCCTAGCTGTGGATGTTGTACTCACTAAATGTGTCCTAATTCCAAATGAAAATGATCATAGCTATGTAAGTATTCCACTGCTTCACGCATTATAAACTGTATATCCATTTAAAAAAAAAAAAAATTTGCGATACTAAATTCATATCCATACTATGCAGTGATTGCCGCTGCTTGATTGACTACTTTCTTTAATTTATACAAAGCAAAAGCAAACTTACTAATTTTGTTGATTAACATTGAAGTATGCTGTTTACAATTTAGTTGATTGTTCATTGTTAACCCTAAAAATTTTGTATTTGTAACTTCAAATTTTTCATTATTATACAGTTATGGGCACGTAAATTGGCAAGAGTCGTTAGATGCGCAGAACTCGAATTCTAGGTCTCTTTGGTATCAAGTGGGACGCTGGGTATAGGTAGCGCCGATCCGAGCGCCCGATTGGTCGCGTCAGTCGACCCCTGCCTCCCGCAACGCGTCTACATTCCGTCAGTCGACCCCTGCCTCCCGCACCGCGTCTACATTCCGTCAGTCGACCCCTGCCTCCCGCACCGCGTCCCTACATTCCGTTAGTCGACCCCTGTCTCCCGCGCCGCGTCTACATTCCGATCGCGCCTGCTTTTTTGTTCCCGATGCGCGAACTTACCCCCACTACGCTAAAACCTTGCCAAGTTACGTCCCCAGCACTGTAGCTTACATTTCGTTTTGCATTGGCTACTCTTTGACGAAAATTCATAATTTTTGTTTTCTTCAAATTTATAATTATTAAGTTGTTATGTTCTAACCAGTTAACGGCTTGTTGTAAAGCATTGATTGTGTCAGCTTCAGTCTTTATTATTTTTGTCAAGTTTAACAATGATAGTACTCTCATAGGCAAACAATGTCACGGGATAGGGTATATTCTGAGGAAAGTCATTTATATATTTAAGGAATAATAAAGGCCCTAGCACACTGCCTTAGGGCAATCCATAAGGCATTTTTCGTTCTTTAGAAATGTTTTATTTCTGTACGTTGTGTTCTATTTTTTAGGTAAGAATACGCTTCTATTTCCATTTTCGATTTATTATACAGGGTGTTTGGTGCATCGTTTGCCAAATTGAATTGGCCGAAAGAAGAGGTCATTTGCTATCGCTTCAGGCTCAAGTACTCATTTTTGGCCACACCGGTTTTTTTATTACAACTTTCTAATTTTTATTTTGAAAAAATCCAAAACTCAGCATTAAAGCTTAAATTAAAAAAAAAGTTTTAAGTGTAGTCGTCAAATTTCATTTTTATTTACATATGTACTGTTGTATGGCTCTATCAAATTTAAAATTACTTGCCAGTTACATCTAGTTTTTTTTTAATAAATCACAAAGTTTTTGGAAAAATAAAAAATGAACTTAAAACTCAACTTTAAATAGCTATAAAAAAAAAACTAAAAGCGATCGGGATCTTCGAATTATTTTAAAAAGTTCTCTAGTCTATCCCCTTTCCAACGGTATGCAATGTGTTTAAAAAATGTTTCAGTAAGTTCACTAATACGCTAAGTTTGTGTATCGGGACGCACCATCAAACTATTGCATATTCGGGATAAATAAGTGTTTTCGCGTAAACAATACATACGAAGCAGGTAAAGCCTGCTATCTCCCTCCTACACAGTAGAATTCATTATCTGTCTCTTTTTGTTATTGGGTTGGCCGCAAATTGGTTAAGTTTGTTAGTCGTTATTTGACTGTCTCTGAAAACTAACCCCTTGTTGTTGTTGTGTTATTTTCTGTTACTGTTATTTTCTGTTACTGTTAATTTCTGTTACTGTTATCTTTTCATTGAGTTTTGTGGGTGTTTGTGTTAACTTTCGTGATTTTTTTTGTGTTACAATATGGCTACATTCTCTAATGAAGAATACGCTGATATTTTGATGGCTTATGGAAGAGCCGATGGTGTTGCTCGCGAAGCACAAAGAATTTATCAGGAACGCTTTCCCAATAGACGATTGCCTTCCCGCCATACTTTCCAGAACACTTATCGACGCTTACGTGAGACTGGTAATTTGACTGCTAGTGAACCAAGAGGGATTGTAGTGCGTCATAATGTTGACGTAGATGAACAGATTCTGGCACTGTTTGAAGAAGATCCCACTAGAAGCATAAGAAATGTAGCTGCATTACTGGGAATTTCGATCTGGAAAGTATGGCGAGTACTTCGCCAAAATAACAAACATGCTTTCCATTACACTCCGGTGCAAGGTACGTAATTTTTAAATTAATAGACTCACAACCGTAGGCGCTAACGTAGATTGCGAACCCTTTCTAGCTTTACCGCGTACCCGACGCAGCAGCAGGTAGCGGCTTTGACGTCACTCTGCCAGATGTCATAAACCTTCAGCGGTCAGGCCATTGTCTTTTACATTGTACTGCCCGTACTTTTTACAAACAATAAAAAAAAATCTTGCGAGAAAGTAATGCATTCTTACGCGTATTTTATTTGTTGTAGGTCTCGAGAATCAAGACTTTGATAACCGTGTCCAGTTTTGTCGTTTTTTACTGCATTCAGACGTGGATAATCCGGTCTTTTTAAAAAGAATTCTGTGGACGGATGAGTCCAAATTTACTAAAGAGGGAATCCTCAATTTACATAACTTACACCACTGGACAGCAAAAGATCAAAACCCACGCGTAAAACGACAAAGGTCATTCCAGAGACGATTTAGTGTGAACGTTTGGGCAGGAGTCATTGCAAATCATGTAATTGGACCACACTACTTACCTGACAACCTGAACGGGGATAATTACTTAGAATTTCTGCAAACAGAGTTGCCCTTATTATTAGCTGATTTGCCAATTTTCAGTGAAGACAGGTCTTTTGTTTTCCAACATGACGGTTGTCCCGCTCATTGGAGAATAACCGTCAGGGAGTACTTGAATGATGCATTCCCGGACTCATGGATTGGGAGGGATGGCCCTATTCCTTGGCCTCCACGTTCTCCAGACTTAACTCCGTTGGATTTTTACGTCTGGGGACGGGCCAAAGAACTCGTCTACGCCACGGAAGTTGAGACAAGAGATGATTTAGTCCAACGCATTGAGGCGGCTTTCATGACGATCAAAGCAGAAATGCGTTTACGCACCACTACAGTTGAGATAAGACGAAGATGTCGCGCGTGCATACGCAATAGTGGTAGACAGTTTGAACAAGACTTGTAAGATTAGTATGTAATTAAATTACTTATTAATAAATGATTATTTTTGTAATAATGTATTTTTTTTTCAATTTCGAGGAAAGTTCCCTATGTAAGAACGAGATAAGAGACTACGTAAGACGTGAGATAACAGTATCTATCTACTAATAGCATGTAATTTATGCGAAAACTAGTGTTTTAAACGTAATATCCAATATCAGCCTGATGTGTCTCGACTACACATTTAGCTAATTATTAAAGATATTAAAAGAGTTTTTTAACACATTACATACCGTTGGAAAGGGGACAGACTAGAGAACTTTTTAAAATAATTCGAAGATCCTGATCGCTTTTATTTTTTTTTTTATAGCTATTTAAAGTTGAGTTTTAAGTTCATTTTTTATTTTTCCAAAAACTTTGTGATTTATTAAAAAAAAACTAGATGTTACTTGCAAGTAATTTTAAATTTGATAGAGCCATACAACAGTACATATGTAAATAAAAATGAAATTTGAAGACTACACTTAAAACTTTTTTTTAAATTTAAGCTTTAATGCTGAGTTTTGGATTTTTTCAAAATAAAAATTAGAAAGTTGTAATAAAAAAACCGGTGTGGCCAAAAATGAGTACTTGAGCCTGAAGCGATAGCAAATGACCTCTTCTTTCGGCCAATTCAATTTGGCAAACGATGCACCAAACACCCTGTATATGTCTCTATTTTATAATAATTCTTTGTGTCAATTAGTGTCAATTTGATAATTTTCTTAAGTCTGTTTGAATAACTTTTAAGTTTCGTCACATTTACCTGAGATGGATTTAATCTATGGTGCCACAACATGAGTCTTTTTATTATTTGGCTACACCGTCTATTACCAAGAGTTAGCCAATTTGGATTCATTAATAATTTTCTTTTTTTGAACGTAACCGGAAAACCTAGATTATAAAATAATTGGAATAGTTCGAAAAAGTTTTTGTATGCTACATTAGGGTCTTTAATGAGGTAGATATCAGAAAAAGGAATTGATTTCAAACAGTCTTTGAATTTCATCAAATTTAATAAAGTTATGCACCTTTATATTCCAACTTTTAATTAAACATATCTTTTTTACTGGAAGTTTTAAAGTTTGTGCGGTGTGATCCGACATATTATGTATATCAAGGACCCTATGAGTACCCTTTCGTGAAATATTATGTGCAAAATTATCGATACATTATCGGTTCATTAATTTGTAAACATAAATTGTACTTCATTATGAGACTAGTAAATTCAAGAGATATCTTGTTTTAAAATATTAATGTTGAAATCACCACAAAGGATTACATTTTTGTTTAAGTCTTAACAGTGTTTTGGTAATATAGTGTTTAATTTTGAGTAGAAAACCTCTAAATTGTTTTTGGTAGGTACTTACCTACTCTATCTAGGCAACTAATGATTGTGTTATGTGGTATTAGTTCAAAATTGCACAAACTTCAACGTCGCTATTACCATGATTAAATAATAAATTGATAGTGATTTTTGTAGAAAATGAAAAGTTTTTTATTTCATGGTACCTATCCATATTCATTTTATATGCACTGTAGGCTTTTAAATGACTAATAAGTAGTTATATTTTTTTGCAGCTTCAAGGCATCATCTCATCACTAAAGTATGACGCAACTTAGACACTTCAACACGTCATCTCAGGACCAATATAAAACCTGGTGGCCGTCATTAATCATGACATTAAAACGTCTTATAAGGACGTACCTTGGTAGACAATTGTTTACCAAGGTATGTCCTTAATGACGTTGTCTAAGTTGCGTCATACTTTAGTGATGAGATAACGTCTTTATGCCGTTATTAATGACGTCCACAGTAGATCACTATATGACGTCATAATGCCATTATCAATGACGTCCACAGTAGGTCACTATATGACGTCTTAGTGCCGTTATTAATGACGTCCACAGTAGGCCACTATATGACGTCTTAATGCCGTTATTAGTGACGTCTTAATGCCGTTATTAATGACGTCCACACTAGGTCACTTATGACGTCTTAGTGCCGTTATTAATGACGTCCACAGTAGGCCACTATATGACGTCCTAATGCCGTTATTAATGACGTCCACAGTGGGTCACTTTAAGACGTCTTAGTGCCGTTATTAATTACGTCCACAGTACGTCACTATATGACGTCTTAATGCCGTTATTAATGACGTCTACGTTACGTCATATATTAGTCCTGAGGTGACCAGCCTATACGTCATAAAATGACGTCGTGAGGCTGTGACATATGTACGTCATATTCCAGGGACGTGTGACGTCATAAAATGACGTCAGTTACGTCGAAAATGACTGCGAATGGACGTCATAATCACGTCGAAATGCTACCTGGGACATACTACCATGATTTTTTTCACACGCCCACACAACCCGTATCTAGGTGGTTTAGTTTTGCACTCTTGAGTGTAACAAAAATTTGCACTTTAAAGCTTAATGTTTCACAAACGAATCCCTTAATCAAAAAACGGTTTGAGCTATCTCGCAATATTTTTTTAAGACTTATTCAAGGATAGGTACCCCACACAATGGACTACGCGAGAAAAAAAGACATCTCCACTTTAATGTGTACCTAGGTAGGTACGTACCTACCTACTGAAGATACCTACCCTAAAAAAATTCCAAAATTTTATTTCATCACTTATTTATATATTTATGCCAAATTACAGCTTTCTTGTACTAAGAGTCTTTGAGATATAGCGCGGACGGACGGACGAACAGACAGACGGACATGGCAAACCTAAAAACGATGACAAATAGAACGGGAGGAACTATTACGAGTAAATTTGCCTACTTCCACGTTTTATTTAATTTAAAATGTGCTTGTCTTTTGCTTCTCCGGTTTTTCAGTCGGATTTTTTAGTTTTTTCTACCTATGTTTTTGATCAATACTTTTACCTACTATATATTTTATTATAATTTTAGTTCTGTAAATTGTGGTTTGTAAACAGGTTCCTATTGTAAATAATTTGATTTAGATTTCGAACTACAATTAATATAATGACTGAGCACCTACAAAGAGTTTGATTAGTTCTAACTTCTCTGTACAAATAAATACCCACTTCGTACGGCAACTGGTAGTGGTGCTAGTACCTATATCAAATTACTTAATGGCATCAAACAAAAATATCTCAGACGTCGTCGTGCCCGGACGACGTCGTCGTGCCCGGACAACGTCGCCACCTACCTGGTCCAATTGTGTTTTCAAACCATCCAAGAACCCATTGAAATATCCTCAGAAAGTTTCATCAAAATCGGTTCAGCCGTTTAAGAGGAGTTCAGTGACATACACAAAGATAAACTTCGTTATTGTACATAATAGTGTTTTTAGTCTTTGCAACACCCGAAAGTAGACTCGTAGAAAATACCCAAGGCACTATGTCCGATTATGTGTGTTTTTATATTATGTGTGACATAGGGTTGCCAACTATACCGTTAAAAACAGTATTATACTGTTTTTCGCTACATTAGACTTTTTACTGTCGTACAAAAAAACAGTATAAAAGTACTGTTTTTGACATCACTGGTACATCTTTGTTTTTTCTGTCATTTATGCCCGGTTCCTATAAACAAGAAACGAGTCGTTTTGCTTACGGATAGTAGTATTTTCAACGAGACGTAGGCCAAAACCGTTCCTATAAAAAACGTTTCGTAAGTTAAGTTACCGATAGATCAGTACCTACGGATGGGAGGGTTACGAATAACGAACCGTAAGCTAAATGTATGCAGATGTGGGGCGATGGTGTTCCTATAACAAAATAGTAACGTCAACGAGCTGTCAAAGTTACGAGTCGTTTACAATTTGTTTACCGCCCGATTTTGGTCGGTTATTTGCAAAAGTTTTGTTGTTGCTGTTTTAAAAACATATTTCTTGGTGTTTCTCGCACAACTTAGCAATTTAGTGTAATTTTTAATGCTTCATAAGCTTCACTACAAGTGAAATCAAAATTAAAGTAAATGAGAAGCTCATTTTAATTAAATTTTTGGAAGATCTATTTCTGTTGGCCTGCCACTTTGCATTAATGACAGAAAAAATAAAGATGTACCAGTGATGTTAAAAACAGTATTTTTATACTGTTTTGTTGTCTGACAGTAAAAAGCATAATGTTGTGAAAAACAGTACCTATATTACCGTTTTTAACAGTTTAGTTGGGAACCCTAGGGGTCCATTGTAGAGAGTAATTAAGTAAGTAAAAAATTAAGAATTTTCTATAGCAACGGATATAGGTATTATGTTTTACGACAAAACCTTAGAATACCATTATCAAAACAATGCTCTGTGCCATAAAATTTAATTCACAATAGTGCAATATTATACAAATACAAAACTTAAACTTAGAATGCGTGTCAAGTCAGAGCCTTCAGAGGTCTGTAGCTCTACCATGAGTTGTCATAGAAAACTTACTCGCTAACGTTGTACTCGCTAGCGTGCTAACGTGTATCAAATAGAATTCGATAATGCTTGCACCATGAGATTTACGGAGTCTTACGCAGGCGCTAATGTAAGCTCGATAGATTGTGTCGTCTAGCTAACTTCACTCTACTCATGTTTTGTTTCTTTCTTTCCTACTAATAAGAGGAGAGATCGATATATACACAAATAAACCGACAAAATAGAAAAGTTGACGGTTATTAGACTACCTATAGTATTTAGTGGTTTTTGAATTTTTATTCCTTATAATATGTCACTGTCGTGTATTCAATTTGTAATCTTGTTTGTTGACCTTGTGTCACAGAGCTGTGTTGTGTTGTTTAACAGTTTACATTAGTAGATTCAAACAGATTATTTAAAACAATGAGGACCCTGTGCCTCAGTTTCAATTGTTGGTATATTCATAAAAGGTATGTTTCAACTTTCTTCAAAATTATTGTGTTTTGTTTAGAGAGAACTGCATGGTACCTTTAGTTCTAATGAAACTCGTTGTGTTGACATCAAATCCGTAACATTATTCATATATATGCACAAACCTTTAAAGTATTCTTTAAAGAGTCTATAATGTTTAATAAACCTTCATTCATTTATATTTTGCAATTGGTGTCTAACATGAATTCTCATTTCGGAAAATCATTTCTCGAAATTCACCTTATTCACGTCGTTGGTCTTCAAATTCAGCGGCCACTAACATATTTCATACCAAATAAGCTTTGCAAACATTATTTTGACTGCATGAGACTCAAAAACGTACATAATTTTGTTGTAAACATATGTTTCACACGCCAAAATGCTAGTGAGCTACGTAACCACTATAGTAAGCGAATTATTCGATAGGTTCAGTGAAATTAGTGACTCAATATGGTACCGTTTTGTATGGTGACAGCTGAAAAACGTTAGAAACTATCGATTAGATTACGTTAGGTTTTTAACCTATCGTCATCTATAGTGCTCATGTTACGGATTGTAATTCTTTCCGTGACCGCTAGAGGCGCTGTACGATATTTCATACAAATAATTTACGTAGACGCTTGCGAGATTTGGCTGTGTAAACTCATGGTAGAGGTACTGACGCTCTTCATCGCGTTTTATTCACTTCAGTAGCCAGAACAGAATAACATTTTTGTTTTTTTAAATTAAATAATGAGATTTCTTCAACACCAGTATAATAAAATAAACATAAAAGTTAAGTTTACTGTTTAAAAGTATAAATATGTTGTATTTTGTGTAATATGCACATGGATTTACTCTAGTTCTAAACATTCCTAATTTGTAATAACGAAACGCAAGGAGGGTCGAACATGTGTTGACCGAGGGCTTTGGTAAGTGGGTAACCAACACCCGTTCGTCGCAGGTAGAAGTGGCAAAAACTTTTAGGAACGCCTTTTAACGTCCGTTACTCGTTACTCAAAAACGAATGGTATCTTTTGCACAATAACGAATCGTTGTTTATAGGAACCGGGCATAAAGCAAAGTGGCGGGCCGACAGAAATATATCTTCCATAACAAGTACTAATATTTCACTATTTTCATATCATTGTGGTACATTTACTGACAAAAAAATGTGATTCTAATTTAATAAAAAGAGTTCCTCATTTACTTTAATTTTGATTTCATTGTAGTAAAGCTTGAAGCCTTAAAAAATTACACTCAATTGCTTAGTTGTACGAGAATTTTGAAAATTAGGAATGAGGAAAATGACGTGAGGGATCACGTCATTTTCCTCATTCCTCAAATAAATAAAGGAGATAATCTATAAACCTTATGCGAACGTTATTATACTTCATAATGATGTTATACGCCAAAACCACTGAACCGATCGAGATGACATAGCTAGCTAGCGTAGAACAGCCAGTAGGTAATAAAACTGTAATAAGTTAACTAAAGTGATACCAAAATAATAATAACAAAAAACATAATTTGTTAAACTAACAGCAACTTAAAAACTAAAATAAGTAACTTTAATGTAGGTAGGTAGCCATAGGTACATTTTATTATTATTTACACACTACAATCAAAGAACTACAACTATACAAAATCATAAAATTGAAGTCATGATCATAATCATCATAGCCTCTAATATTCCCACTGCTGGGACTCAGGCCTTCTTTCTAGGAGACGGATGGGCTATAATCCACCACTTGTGCGCATTATGAGTTGGTAGATGTCTCATGTCTTCGAATTTTTTGGTTGGAGAGCAGTGGTAATGCCTTGGTTTAAACCCACGACTTACAATTCGTAAGTCGGGGACGCAACCACTGGGCCACCACTGCTGCTAAAATTAAAGTGTCTGTAATTTCAAAATAACAGAAATTAAAATCCTCGAAAATGTTAATAAAATCCAATTCAAATAAGGAAGTAAAATTTTTATAATAATTTAATACGGACGAAGGTCGAGGGCATCAGCTAATTTATAATAAAATCGTGCCTTGACTAATATTAGATTCGACTTGCTATTGTTCTTGACTTTATTTAGAGCCGGCGCATTATCCCTTATTAACCAGCTTGGTCGCCGCTTGAGCTGATCAGAAAATGTTAAATGTCCTTGCCTTGCCTGATCAGTCAATAAGTTCCCACAGCTGGGGCACACGCCTCATCCACTCTTCGTTATCCGCATATCCTTAAAATTCTTTCTCTGGTTTAACACCATCCCAGGGTACAACTTGCTTGTCGAACCACACCAGTTCCCCCCTGAGGGAGTCGGGAGCATCCAGTGCGACCCACAGTGGAGCCGCCGCCCCCTCGTCGATGGTCATGGGGCCGTTGTGAGAAGACATGTCCGTGTTCACGAACCCGGGGTGCACCGAGTTCACTTTTATATCTGGGGAAGATGAATTGATTAATTATTATCAAGGAAAGAGTGAGAATGGTATCGCACGGTTGTTCGGTTTCTTACTCTAGTGTTCTTGAAAACATTATCTTTTGGTACATTGTATGTTGGTACTTAGGTTCTTACTTTTTGTAGGTAGCTACTTCATTTGTGTAAGCTTATCTCTCTTACTTAAGTGCATAATGATAATAAAATACCTACGTGTGTCAATAATAAGCTATGTTATCAAGGTACATACATAATTTATCTCTGATGTTTGGTAGCTTAACTATAAAAGATATTCTTAGTGGACTGTACCTAACTTTGTCATAACATGCCTGATAAGACGGTTGTTTCACTCACCTCTACTGTTCAACAATCGTTGATGAATTTTACTCAGAGCCGTCACACCAACTTTAGTGACGACTAACGATGAATTGCCCCAGTCTGCAGCATGAGTGCCTAGCTTAGCAGCATCCACGTACTGATGCATCAGCTTGGACAGCTCCGGAATAGATAGCTTCTCGTTCCTGAACTTCTCTCTCAGCTCTAAGTTCGGTATATTGCTCAAGTGCGCGTAAGAACTGGAGATGTTCACCACTCTGGCTCCATCCTTGAGGATTGGGTTAAGTATTTCACTGGTAGTCACTAGAGCGAAGTAGTTACCAAGCATTGTCTGTTCTGCTTGCACGGCAACTGATTCTGTAGCATTCCTGCTGAATCCTATGCCAGCATTGTTTACCAAAATATCGATGCCTTCATATTTGTTTTCGATGTAATCTCTGAATTTCTCAAGGCTTTGCTTATCGGTGACATCAAGTTGGTGATATTTAGGGTGTAATCCTTCTTTTTCCAAGTCGGCTACAGCTTTTTGTCCACGTTCTATATTTCTCGAAGTCAAGTAAACAGCTCCATTGAAACGCTTGCAAAGTCCGCGAACTATCGCAAAGCCAATTCCTTTATTCGCTCCAGTTACCACGGCGACTTTTGAGGCCATATTTGAAATTAAATTCAAATATTTCAACCAAGTAGTAGTAATGTAACTTGTTCAGCGTTCAGTTTGATACTAAACCAGAATATTTACCAGTTTATATTTTATAGGTATCAAAAACGCTGTTTGATAGTTGTTTTGTTTACACATTCATCGTTGCTAGACTGATGTAAAGAGCAAATCATCGCGGCTTACCTGAAACATGACGTAATACGTGTATCACGAGTCACACCTTCATATGATAATGTTGGAGGTTGGGGGACTACTCGTATATTGCTGATGCAATGGGAACGACGATGTCGACGTCGACAAGTCACGTAACGTACAGTCACCAGTACCAATTATGTATACACTAAGCAACGTAAAGAAGTAAGTTTCGCCTGCTGTATTGATTTCATTTTCATGTTTATAAAAATGTGAAAATAGACCAAGTTTTTTTTAAATAATTTGACAGCTGTCAGTTGAAAGTGATTCTCCCTAGGGCTGAAAAGTAGTACATTCAACCCGCTCCGCAGACCTGCCTGCGGAGCGGGTTGAAAGTACTTGTGTTCCATGACCAAATTTCTGAGTGTGAGTAATGAAAAATTATTTGCTTTCCCACTAAATTAAATTTGGAAGTGGCTCCTCAATTGATACTTTTTTTGGGTGGTGGGAAATCATCAAATAGGGGTTATTTGATGTCCCACTCTGGGAGTGTCAGTCTTCTATATATAAATAATAAATACTGTATTTTAATTTAACTTGGTTTATTAACAGAGAAAGACGTTTTTACATCTTAGAGAGTTGGTCGTTCGGACGCCATGTTGGCTGTCTTGTCAGTTGACTAGTGATGTGCCATTACACTAGTGACGTAACATCATAACATCCTTCTTATTCGAAAAAGTGAAATTATTATAATTTTACAACTTAAAGACAGTTTAACAAAACTTAACAAAAACCCTTAACAATAACTTTCGACAACAAATATAGTTTAAATAAATAAAAAAGAAAGAGTTTGTTGAACTAAGTATCCATCTATATATAATCTAGAATTAACTAAAAAAATCAGGCCTTCACAGTCATTGTTACGTTTGTTTGGTTAACAAAAAATAAAATA
The DNA here is from genome assembly GCA_932274075.1 of Diarsia rubi. Lineage (NCBI taxonomy): Eukaryota > Metazoa > Arthropoda > Insecta > Lepidoptera > Noctuidae > Diarsia > Diarsia rubi. The sequence goes on along the minus strand of OW026437.1, from coordinate 1,804,464 downwards.
ATTTTAATACTAACTTATAAATCTAACCGTCTTGGTGGTCTTATGACTCTTCCACAACTAGTGCGCATTTCAACTGGAGTTGTACACTCTTTAATAGACGGTGCTACTGTATGACACGTAGGAGATGTCTCGATATTTGGACTTTTTTGTAACAAATCTTGAGATACCATTTGAGGTGACTGCGGAGGCTTCAAAATATGTTGCCTGTTTCTCCTTCCTATAAATCCATCTGACCCTTCAACAGTATAAGATCTAGGCTGATCACATTTGGACCTTACTGTGCCTGTAATCCATGGAGTATCTGGCATTTTCTTAAAATAGATTTTATCACCTTGTAGTTCTGGTAATGATTTAGTCTTGCCGTCATAGTACTCCTTCATTTTATTTTTATTTTCTTTCTTAGCTTTGACATGTTCTTGAAATTTGACTGTTTTTGGTATCAAGTTTTTTGTGACTGTTGGCAATTGTGTTCTAAGCGATCGTGACATTGTGCTGGAGATGGAAGATTTCCTCTAGGTGTATTCCTGAATTGAAGCAGAGCCAGGTAGGGATCTGTCCCTGACTCCTCTGACTTGGTAAGAAAACGTTTACATATTTTTACTACCGACTCTACCAACCCATTTGACCTTGGTATGTAGGGACTTGACGTATTATGATTTATTCCCCAGTCCCACATGAAGTTCTTAAACTTTGCCGAATTAAATGGTGGTCCATTGTCAGAGAATAACTCAACAGGAATACCATGTTTGCTGAAGATACTTTTAAGACAAACAATTACTGTTTTGGCGTTAGTACTTGCCACTGTCATTAATTCAATATAATTTGAGTAATAATCTTGTACTACTATGTATTTTTTAGATTCATAATCCATAAAATCAACACCAACTTTTTTTCATGGAAGTAATGTAACATCATGTGGAAGAAGTGGTTCTGGAGCATTTGAGCTTCTATGTGACAAGCAAATATGACAAGACTGAACAATGTTTTTTATATCAGTCGACATAAATGGCCAAAATACATGTCCTCTAGCAAACGCTTTTGACCTTTCAATTCCAAGATGACCACTGTGTATTATTTTTAAAATCTCTGGCCTTAATTTTTTAGGTATGACTATACTGTTACTTCTGAAAATTAAATCATTTTCTCTATAAGATGTAAAAGCGTCTTTCTCTGTTAATAAACCAAGTTAAATTAAAATACATTATTTATTACGCCTAAACTAAAATGGAATTGTGAACGTTGTTAGTAATAACAGAATTTTGGTAAAACAATCTGCATTTCTCTTGCTAAAAGTTTGTATCATTTTTGTTATTTTTTTATAAGAAAATTATAAAAATTGAAAGCTATCTAGTTATTAATAACTGTTCCGCCAGGAACTAATTTATTAAAAAATATCTATTAATAATTGTGATCTGTCTTAATGACTTTTAGAAGTTATATAATTATTATATTGTTAGATCAGTTGTCTCTTAGGGCAACCATACCGGCTGGAGATACCAAAGTAACGGGAGTCCTTACTTCGGTTCCCGTAGAAATGTCCAATAACCAATTTTCTCATTGATTGGTAGTACCAAAAATGTAATTCAAGTTAGGCGCTTCATGCGCAGGGTCAGAAGTGACGCTGGCGTAGCTTTCGTCCCTACACAGGCTGTCGCGGTAACCTTCGGCTCCACTATTCTTCCTCAGTATATTTACTTGGACTCATGGCGTCATGAAGTGAGTAAATACATACCACCAGTAAAACAATGCCTTAAGTGTTTGCGGTATGGACATATTGCTAAATTTTGTCGCAATGTTGAGATATGTACAATTTGTACACTAAATCATAATTTTAAGAATTGTCAGGTTGACCCCAAATTTCAAATTCAAATTCAAAACTTTAATTCAGACAAGTGTCCATAGTGTTAGTAACAACAAAATAACTTAATGACTAGGGTTAGTAAACTTAGTAATAAGGCAAAAGGAAAACATATATAAAAATCAGATAGAATGGATCCTTACCCAATGACGCAGCAGAGGGGAGTCCCACCGATCTGAGAACATGCTCAGGAGACCATTGGTGGCGGTGCGTAGCCGACCGAACATGGAGGCGGTCCTTTTTCTGACGATCGCGTAAAAATCATCTGTGCGCGCCTCTGCAAACATAGTGGACGCACTACTGATGAAACATGTGTGTTCTACGCTTTAATTATCTGTTGGCATAGAGCATCATCCTCTATAGTCTTTGTATATCTTTCAACTTCCTCTTGTCAAAAAGTCATCGAGGTGAGAACACGTTATTTCTCTGATGTTATATCATTTTCCTATTTTGTATGTGCCTATTAAGTTTTAAGACCAAATATGTTATTGATGACTAGCTATTCGTGAACTGCTTGATAATCAAGAAATACAGGAATAGTTACCGAAACATTATCTTGTTTTAATCTCACCGCATGCCGCCTATTCTGCCCAGAGCACCTCCTTCATATAATTTACTTCACAGTGCAAACAACCACTCTGTTCAGATAGTCCGTAATAACAGGTTATGGGCCCAGAAAACTTATATGCAGAAAAGGTGATTACGAGTGCACGTGTGCAGAAGTCAAAACATAACCTCATTTTTTTATTACTGCACTTGGCTGTGGCGCGGTGGTGATTTTGCATAGGCGGTGTGCTTCGAAATGGACTCGCCTAGTCGTCAAGAAGCAAGCAATGGAAATGCTGCTTTGCAAGGTAACTATAGCTTGTCATCTTCTATAGAAAAGTTGGAAGGAGTATCTAACTATTTGAATTGGAAATTTGCTATCAGAATGCTGCTTACCATGGATGGCTTGTGGAATGCAATCGAAGGCACAGAGACTGATCTGATGAAGGATCAGCGTGCTTTGGCGCGTATAGCTTTGAGCATCAAGCCGGCACTTTATCAATATATCAGGAATGCTACTACAGCTAAAAGTGCATGGAAAAATTTAGCTGATATATTTGAAAATAAGGGCTTGTTACGGCGTGTGCTACTTTTGAGACAGCTGCATAGAATTGAATATACTCAGTTTTCAAATATGTCTGAATACATACAGGGTGTCATGACCCTTGTGCAGCAGCTCTCGGATATTGGCCGTAAGACAGATGATGCTGAAGTTGCAGAGATTTTGTTGAGTGGTCTGCCTCAGGAATTTGAATACTTGGTTTCTAATCTTGAAACAGTATGTTTAACCAATAATCTCACCAGCGAGATTGTACGAACTCGACTTTTACAAGAAGAGCTGCGTAGAAGTGATGGTGCATCGAACAATAACAAAGCTTTAATTTCTAAGAACTCATCTAAGAAGAAGACTATTGTCTGTCATTACTGCAATAAGCCTGGACATGTCAAGGCCAAGTGCTACAAGATGAAGAATGACAAGAAGAATGAGTCTACAAGCTTCGCTTCAGCTTTGTTTGTTCATCAAAGTAGTGCATGGTTCATCGACTCCGGTTGTACATCTCATATGACAAATTGTAAAGACAATATGGTGAATTATAAAGACTTTAATTGTAATCAAAAACACACTACAGTTGCTGTAGCAAATAATGAACATTTAAGATGTAGTGGTGTAGGAGATTTGTTGGTTAACTTTGGAAATGAGGTAAGGCAACTTAAAAATGTTTTGTATGTGCCACAGATAGCCACTAATTTAATGTCAGTAAGTAAATTCATAGAAAGTGGGCTTACTGTTGTATTTGATGGTAGTGGGTGCAGCATTTATGATGGTAAAGTCTCTGGCAACCGTATAGCTCTTGTGAGGTGTGAGAATGGAATTTATAAACTAAATTGTAATATTGTAAAGTCTTTGCACAATAGGGTGTATTCTTCCAAACTTTTGAGTAGTGTGCAAAAGACAGAGAGTACCGCAGTAGCTGTGTCTACTGAGCTATGGCATCGCAGGTTGGGACATTTAGGTCTGAGAATGATGAGTACTCTGAAAGGTCATGTGTCTGGAGTAATGTTTCAGGATAACCAGGACAGTTTGAAGGACTGCATTCCCTGCCTTGAGGGGAAGCTGTCAACACAGCCGTTTCCCAAAGGAGAGGGCAAGCGTGCCGAGCGACCATTGGAGTTGATACATTCAGACGTCTGCGGACCAATGCGTGACTACAGCTGGGGGGGTGCAAAGTATTTGGTTACTTTTACAGATGATCACACAAGAAAAACGTTTGGATACCTAATGAAGTATAAATCTGAGGTAATGTCTAAGTTTATTATTTTTAAGGCTATGGTTGAGAGGCAAACTGGATTGAAGATTAAATGCTTACGTTCGGACAATGGAGGCGAGTATGTCAATCATAGGTTTTCTGGATTCTTAAGTAAAGAAGGTATTGTACATCAGACTACAGTTCCTTACTCGGCCCAGCAGAATGGTGTTTCAGAGCGTCTTAATCGGACACTCATTGAAAAAGCGCGATGCATGCTGCAGGAAGCAGGTCTTAGTAAGCCTTATTGGGGAGAGGCAGTAAATACTGCAATTTATTTGAAAAATCGGTCCCCAACGACGGCTTTGTCTGGACAGATTCCTGAGCACCTGTGGTCGGGATCTAGGGTTGATCTGAGCCACTTAAGGGTTTTTGGTTGCATCGCTTATTCTTTGGAGCCTAAGCATAAGCGTGGTAAGCTTGATGCTAAGAGTAAAAAGTATATTTTTGTGGGGTATAGTGAGACCTGTAAAGGGTATAGACTATCAGATCCAATGAATCCTAGAAAAATTGTGTTGTCAAGGAATGTTGCATTTTTAGAAGATAGATTTTATAATAGGAATGTAAATGAAAATGATAATGATGACATTAATTACAATGAAATTATTTTACAGAATAATTGTTTTGACAAGAGCAATGAATTGGTTATAAATAATAATAATTTAAATAATTCTATTGAAATAAATTCTAGTCAAATAAATTTAAATGAATGTAGTAATAAGGATATGACTAGTGACACAACCAATTCGTTGGAATTTAATGATGGTTCTCAAATTTCAGATACCACAGATGAGGAGCATTACTGCACAGGCAGTGAGGATGAGTCCCGCTGTGCAGACTCATCGTCGGCGAGCCACGAGTCTATGACTTCGTCATCGCCGGACGCGTCTGTTCGAGGGGAAGGAGAGACAAGTACAGAGGTACCCCGGGCTGAGGGTAATACCCGCCCTGTACGAAGTACTCGTTCAATTCCGCCATTGAGGTATTGTGATTATGACATTTCAATGTATGTCGGTAATATTGAGGAACCATCTAGTTATGAAGAGGCTATCTCTTGTTCGGAAGCCACCGAGTGGCGTGCAGCGATGCAGAATGAGTATGACTCGTTAATTGCAAATGAAGTATGGAAGATCGTGAGTCGCCCTATAGGGAAAAATGTTATTAAGTCCAAATGGGTATTTAAGCGTAAACACGATGCTTCTGGAAACTTTACAAAGTATAAAGCGCGATTGGTTGCCAGGGGGTTTACACAGAAACATGGGGTCGATTATAATGAGACTTTTTCCCCAGTGGTTAGGCACTCTACTATGCGAATTTTGTTTTCATTGGCAAATGATTTAAATCTCAGTATAGATCACATTGATGTAGCTTGTGCTTTCTTGAATGGTAACTTAAACGAAACAATATTTATGGAACAACCTATTGGTTTTGATAATAGAGATAACTCCAAGGTGTGTTTATTAAAGAAGAGTATTTATGGCTTGAAACAAGCTAGTAAAATGTGGAACAGTAAAGTTCATGATTTGTTAAATAATAATGGTTATGTACAAAGTCAATGTGAACCATGTGTTTATGTAAAGAAAGAGAAGAATGATTTAACCATAATTGCTCTATATGTTGACGATTTCTATATATTTTATACTGAGAAGAGTGTCATTCAAAAAGACTTAGTAAACCTGTTAGAAAAGGAATTCAATGTAAAGAACCTTGGCCCATTAAAAAGCTGCCTTGGTATTAATGTAACAAGAGATAGGACGAAAGGTATTTTAAAACTGGACCAGACTGATTATATTAAGAAATTATTATTGCGGTTTGGTATGGGTAATTGTAAGACTGTATCTACACCTATGCCATTGAATTGTAAATTACTGAAAGCTGAAAATGTAAGCGAGAGCAATGATAATTTCAGGCAATTGTTAGGCTCATTAATGTATTTAGCTGTATGCACTAGGCCTGATATTGCGTATGTATGTAGCCAGTTAAGCCAATTTAATAACTGTCACGATAATAGTCATTGGCAAGCTGCTAAACGTGTTTTACGTTATTTGGCGGGGACAATTAATTATAGCTTACTATTTGTAAGAAGTAATAAATTGAGTTTAGCTGCTTATACTGATGCAGACTGGGCTAATGATATAACTGATCGTAAGTCTTATACTGGGTACGTCGTGAAGCTAGGTAATAATACAATAAATTGGGAGTCACGGAAGCAACGCTGTGTTGCTTTATCTACTACGGAGGCTGAATATATTTCAATTTCTGACGTTTGTAAAGACATATGTTTTATTAAGAGTCTGTTGTCAGAGATATTCTGTTTAAATGTAGAGTCAATTGTTTATAATGACAGTCAAAGTGCAATTAAGTTGTTGGAATGTAAAGAGTACTGTCATAAACGAACAAAGCACATAGATCTCAGATATCATTATGTAAAAGACCTAATAAATAATAATATTGTAAATGTAAATTATTTACAGACTGAAAAGATGATAGCAGATGTGCTTACCAAACCGCTTAGCTCTAAGAAACATATAGATTTTATTAAGGACATGAATTTATGTGTTGTGTAGCATGTCTGTGTGTGTGTGTTTTTTTTTTTTTGTTGACTCTTTAAAAATAATAATGTAAAGCGTAAGGGGAAGTGATGAAACATGTGTGTTCTACGCTTTAATTATCTGTTGGCATAGAGCATCATCCTCTATAGTCTTTGTATATCTTTCAACTTCCTCTTGTCAAAAAGTCATCGAGGTGAGAACACGTTATTTCTCTGATGTTATATCATTTTCCTATTTTGTATGTGCCTATTAAGTTTTAAGACCAAATATGTTATTGATGACTAGCTATTCGTGAACTGCTTGATAATCAAGAAATACAGGAATAGTTACCGAAACATTATCTTGTTTTAATCTCACCGCATGCCGCCTATTCTGCCCAGAGCACCTCCTTCATATAATTTACTTCACAGTGCAAACAACCACTCTGTTCAGATAGTCCGTAATAACAACTACAACGCCACGACAGCCCCAACAGTATCCTAAACGCGTTATTATATTGGACACGCAGGTCGCTGTATGTCCTCTGCGTAAAACTGGTCCAAAGACTGCACGTGTAGAATGACTGGCACAAAAAGCTTTGAAAAGAGTCACTTTTACTTGATTTGTACTACGTGCAAACCTTCGAACCAGCATGTTACATCGAATAGCCAACGACCTGCGCTCCCTCTCAATATCCATGTTGTCCCTTAGATCATCAGTGACCCAAGTACTTAAACTTAGTCACCTATGCTAAAGGAGTGCCACAGAGCGAGATACCGGGAAGATCCAAGTAGTTCATGGCACTTGCTTTAAACATCATAAGTTCGCTCTTCTTAACATTGTACTTGAGCCCATGGGACACTGCATAGGACTCACAAATAGCCACCAGTTTCCTTAAAGCGCCTATCGATGGGCTTAGCAGCACCATGTCATCTGCATAACTAATATTATTTAAGCATACGCCGTCAATATGACATCCGACTTTGGTGCTGCTAAGCTCACCGACTAGCCGGTTGACTTACAAATTGAAGAGGCGTGGTGAACTTAACCCCCCCTGCCTCACCCCACATTCCAACTCGTACATCTCCGACTGAGCCTCCGCCCATCTAACAATAATACTCTAGTTGTAGTACCAGTAGCGAAACATGGACGTGACTTCATTCGGAAGTGTTGTATCACTCCGCAACTTATCCCATAGTACCTCGTACGAGACTAGGTCGAACGCTTTTGACAGGTCCAAAAAACAAGTAAAAACTGGCGTTTTTCGAGAAGTGTAATATTGAACAGTTTGCTTGAGACACAGAATGGCACTTTCCGTTGATAAACCAGATTTAAAGCCAAATTGCGCGTCATGGAGTTCAACGTGTTTAGCCAACTGTTGATCAAGCAAACTGTCCAAGACCTTGGCGACTATAGTGGCCAACGAAATTGGCCTGTAATTGGACACGTTGATGAATATTATGTCTTATATACGCTCGCCTGGCCCCCTATTATTACATGGACTGGCTAAACGTGACTGTACTAAATACATGTCTGCTTGGAATTACAAGCCCCATGTAATATTTACAATCAGCGCCTTGTTATTGCCTCTTTATACAATTATCATAATTTATGGTATAAAGAACCTGTTATCTAGAAACAAGATCTAACAAAAAAAAAAAAACAATGAAGAATACAAAAATACAGGTTTATTTGAATTTAACAAATGAACTTATAAATCAAAAACATTATGCTTTGAGCAGTTAAAAATAAGACAACTTACATTAATTATTATGATGATAAACATATCTAAAATTGTAACAAAAAAAACAAAGATTGAACATCTTTAACAAATAACCAGATAGAAAGCTTTATTGTACACCAAAGTAGTAACAGATAGATAGTTTTAAATCAAATATTTAATACTTATAATGTTACATTACGTTAATAGAAATTATCCAGGGAATCTACAACCCTCAGCAAAGAAGTTTTCATAGAATTTTATAAAATTCTGTTTCTAACAAAATTTAAAAATATTATAAACAAGCACAAATTATCATGTGGTGTCTCAAACCATGAAATTGAAAAAAAATTACAACATTAAAAGGACTTTCTATAGGCATTTTTGGATCAACATGTATGGTAAAACTAAAAATGTTATTCTACAAGTCATTAAACTAAAGTTGTTCAGTGTCATGGCCTGAGACCTGAGTCACAAAACAACAAGTAGTGTGTTTATAATGTTGAACCTTATATGAAGCCAAAATGGTTGTACTGAATTGTCTAAAAATAAAGATGCAGGTTGTGCATCTTTACCTCTATAACTGTGTATACAAACTAAGCCAATCTAATCTAATACCACTCCTTAGGTTTCACACCATCCCACTCCACAATATCCTTGTTGAACCACACATATTGTCCCCTGACGGAGTCTGGAGCATCCAAGGCTAAGTAAAGCGGGGCTGCAGCACCCTCGTCAATGCTCAAAGGTCCCTTGTGTGATGTCATATCCGTGTCTACATAGCCAGGGTGGACTGAGTTCACGTTTATGTCTGTGGACAGGCAAATAGGTTTAATTTAAAGATTTTAAAATAATATTTAGTGGGTTTGTGGTATGTTTGATTATATAATTATCTTTTTAATAGTAATTTCTCAAGAACGTTGGTGGGTTGTATACCAGAATTTTCCATGAAGTGGGACTTAAACCTAACTGATGAAATATGGGTTATTTATTTCAACACTGCTGACACCATTGGGTATTAAAGTATGTTATTCCAGAAAACTTGTGAATTAAAAATTTGTAATTAGTAATTCATCACCCAGCAATTCCTATTTTCACGACCTTGAGTAATAATTAATTATTGCGAACAATAAATTACACATTTCCCAAGACATTAGATACTGTTTATAATTATTATAAAAGCGACTATATAAGGCCTACTCACCTCGGTCATTCAGCAGTCTCTGTTGAATAATAGACAGAGCGCTCACACCAACTTTAGACACAACATATGTGGAGTTGCCCCACTCCGCAGCATGAGTGCCTTGCTTAGCAGCATCTACAAACTCCTGCATCAGCTTGGAAAGCTCCGGAACAGTCAGCTTCTCATCTTTAAGACGGTTTCTCAATGCTTCGCTAGGTATGTTACTCAAATGGCCAGCAGAACTGGAAACATTGACCACTCTACCTCCATTCTTCACAATGGGGAAGAGAATGTCACATGTAGATACTAGAGTAAAGTAGTTCACGAACAGAGTCTGTTCAGCTTGCACGTCAACCGGCTCCGGAGCGTCGTGTTTGAACGCAATGGCTGCGTTATTAATCAAAATATCGATACCTTCATAGTTACTCTTTATGTAATCCCTGAAAACCTCTAGGCTCTTCTTGTCAGTCACATCCAGTTGGTGGAACTTAGGGTTTAAACCTTCTTTTTCCAAGTCGGCTACCGCCTTTTGGCCGCGCTCGACATCACGGGCAGTCAAGTAAACTACGCCTTCAAAACGCTTGCAAAGTCCGCGAACTATCGCGAAACCAATGCCTTTATTTCCTCCTGTTACTACGGCGACTTTGGAAACCATTTTTCACGAAATGAAGTAGAAAATATCAAATCTAATGTACAAACAAAGTTTTACGACAAAAAAATGTCAAGCTATGTCAAATTGCTTTTAAAACTCAACAATTCAACATGTAATAAGTCAAGCACGGGTATGGCGTGTTCGGCCTCCAAAAAACAATAAAATAATTTCTTTGAAATGTTGCTGAGTAATGAAGATAAAACTTAAATAAACAGTAATATACCTAACATATTACCCCACATACCTACACTATCTTATCAGAAATTGTTTTAGTGGATACATAACAATCGGAATTTTATTGAAGAGGAATTGTCTAAGTCAATAATTCAATGAACCAAGTAGAAGCGACATAAGCTCTCATAGTATCTATTCTACACGTACAAAAATACGCGTTTTGGACGTTATAATAATGACGTGGTGTTGTGGACACTACAAGTTCAATAAGCAGCCGACCTTGAAACATGCATCGTCATTTATTCGACATCACCAGACAAGCTTGTAAATATGACGAGTTAGTTTTGGTGTTGGTTGGTGGTGGATTGTACAGACGGCAGCACGTCAAATAATCCAAAGCTGAACCTAGTAGGTACATACTATCTCTCTGTCCGGTCTTTGGTAGGTACCTACCTACTCTAGCGATAAAGTTGAAATCTATTAGGTCACTGAGTAATACGATACTTTTTTTTTTATTAGTTTTTCCTGACGGTACAGGCTAAGGTCTGAGACCAGCTGCCTAGTCATCAGTTAGTATTTTTCTTGAGTAGGGTAGATCCAATTCAATTCATCAGTCTTGTTTGTAATTTCAAATCCAATAAAATTCATTAGTTTTATATATTTATCTATAAATAAGTAATTCCAGTTTAATTCATCAGCAGTATTTATCCTTAGGTAGGTAGTCAAATCCAGTTAAATTCATCAGTTTCTTCATTTTGCATGTAAAGTTAATCCGTTTAATGTCTTCAGTTTATTTCAATTAAATCCATGTTAAGATTTGTTAGTCCACAAAATCTTGGGTCAAGTCCAATTATTTTTCATCGTAATACGATACCCTTTGGACTGAAAAACCACAAACAATAACATCAAATTAAAACTCCTTTCATCTTCCCCAGATATAAAAGTGAACTCGGTGCATCCCGGGTTCGTGAACACGGACATGTCTTCTCACAACGGCCCCATGACCATCGACGAGGGGGCGGCGGCTCCACTGTCGGTCGCACTGGATGCTCCCGACACCCTCAGGGGGGAACTGGTGTGGTTCGACATGCAAGTAGTACCCTGGGATGGTGTCAAACCAGAGAAAGAGTTTTAAAACTTTCTCAATCTTTCCATGGTATTAATATCTTTTTTACAAAAAAAAAGAAAAACAAAGATTTTTGAAACTTGACTAAAAACTAATGAAACCCTAAAAATATGAACAAATAATTGCTTTTTTTTGTTATTGTTTTTATGTTGCTACACATTATCTGCAGAGATTCTCTCTCCAGCCTGTATGAGGCATTGCGGTCAGTACCTGCATGGACGATTACATAATATTGAACATAACCCCAAACGAATTCAAATCTTTACCAACGAAATGTAATGGTACCTAAATCTCAAAAGATTTAGCATTTTTCTTGGAATGTCGTACCTAGGAGTGTTTATTAACACTCCTATGTATTTGCACAAAATGTTAGCACGTTTCGTAGTTTTTACTTGTATAGGTATTCCTGAGACGAGCAAAGTTAAATGAGTTAAGTTTTTTAATTTAATCCCCAGTGTTATTGGGATAACCCATCAAGAATTTCTACACCTCTGCTTAACACTTTGGGGATTACAGGCGTGATGTTATTAATAAATAATTTCTTAGTGTAATATGTAGTTTTTTTAAAATCATCTGTCCCTACTTTTACAGCAGTTATAGAATAGAACTGAGCTAATAGGGATGTTTACTGACTTAAAAAAATGAGATAATAATTAGTCCGTTTGTTAGATTATCGAAATATGTTGGATACATATTTTTTGTTTTATCAAATCAATAAAAATTGACGAAGATAAAACGCGTCAAAGATTTGAGTGGGGGTTGCTGACGTCACTGACCGCTAAAAAATTTCATACTAATGTCTTAGAGTTTGACGTCACACGAATTTTCAAAGCACTGAATCGTCTTCATTGTTTGTTTACGTGACAAAATAAAAAATACTTGTCCAATATTTCTTGGCACCTAATCGATATTATAATCATGACGGACTAATTAGATTTTTTTTGTTAACTACCTTATTCAAAGATTTGTTTTTCTAAAACGTATTGTCAATTTTCTGTCAGGATTGCCGCAAGTAAAAATAAAACAACCTTAAACAATCTAACCATTTATTTTTCTAGCAAACATGCAACAAAAACTCGTTAACTCCTCAGAGATCACTATATTGTACTAATGCGGACCAAGTTATTTAGTCAACTTGAAATCAATTGTTGAATTGAAAGTTTAATAATACCGGGTGTTTGGTGTATCGTGTGCCAAATTGAAACGGTCGACTGGAGGGGTCACCTGCTATCCTTTCAGACCCCTAAACACTTCTCATACCCTGTGGATTTTTTATTATTTTATTTAAAACAGACCGAACATTTTATATTTAAATAAAAAATTTAAAAAACGTATTAGGCGTAAACACTGAGATTTTGTATTACTTTTAAATTCAAAATTCGTGACATTAGCCACCTAGTTTGAAAAAAAAACCACGGGGCATGAGAAGTGTTTAGGGATCTAAAAGGATAGCAGATGACCCTCCAGTCGACCACCTCAATTTGGCACGCGATGCACTAAACACTCTGTATATTTAATGTAAATTATTAATTGAGTGTGCTAGCTAGCTATTATATTATTGCAATTTGTATGTATACTTTTTTGGGTGGTTAGTTATAATAATATGTCGGAATACGGCAAACACAATAGGCGCATCTCAAAGTCCATGCGACACGACTTAGTCTTGCGGTGCTATAGCACTCAATGTATTAAGACCGCAATCCAGCGAAACCTGGGTTCCAAAGTGATCGCAAAGAATGCATCATTGGACAAAGCCACATGACGAAACTGATTAACAGCTTAGGAATGAAAAGGGTATGATGGAATCCCGACAGAACTTCTGCGAGCGAGTGGAAAACCAGTACTTTTAGTACCTACCCCAGAAGTTGTTAAATTCTGGCACACTCGCAAGGCTATGCCAGAAGCATGGCACAGCAGTATGATGGTTCTCATGGTGGGTGGAAAATCATCCCACCCGCTTTGAGCGGAGCGGAAGGAAGTGTCAGACTTCTACTGACTAAACCTGTCCCCCCTTTGAAGAGTGGATGCCAGTAAATGGACAAAATGCTGCGGGACTTTTCAAAAGAGATACCACGGCCCCTGAACAAAAAGGGCTTCGAAGGATCATGGGTGGGTTTTAGTCAGTAGAAGTCTGACACTCGTTCAATGATTTCCCATCAACAAAACAAAAAAAGGAGTATGGTGGTGCTCTTCTCCAAAAAAGGTGACAACACCAACACCTTTTTTACCACCTAGAGAAGCTCTGCGTCACGCAATAAGCCATGGAGAAAGCTATGCTCGGAGTTTCTTAACTTTAACTTGAAGAACCGACAACCGATAGGGAAGAAAGATTCCTAAGTGGCGACTACGAACCGGATAACGCAGCACCGTTGGTAGGGCCTCCCACTAGGCCCCTTATTTACAACGCTTCGATTCGGTTTCGATTTCGACAAGTCGTATGTCTACCTTTTTTGGCATTATGAAAGTGAGCGAGATAGACATACAATATGTTCGATTCGGTTTCGACCTGATTGTTTGTGAATAGCTGGTGGACCGACGACTTCGTTAGTCACGGACAACCCGATACAAACAAACATACAAATTGCAATAACATAGCATATGTGCGTACAATGAAGGAAATAAATAACTTAGTTTTAACTCACTGCACACAAAAAAGTAAACATAAAATTGCAATAACTTATATAATATTAACTACTTAATTCTAACTTAATATTAACTTACTTGCAAAAGATAAAACGATGTTTATAGCTTCCTCTATAAATATAATTTTATATTTGACCTTACCAGTAACTAATTAATAGTAACTTAATATTAGCTTACTTAACTTATGACGCTTACAGCACCAAAACTAGCGCCACCCACATCTTATTTCTTTTATGTACTCTAAAATCACATAAAATTTTAAAAATCCAAAAACAGTATCATGCTAGGAAATATAACCCGTAGCATTTTTAAAATCACTTTTCATGATTTTAGATTCGATAAATTAAGAGAATAACTGATTAAAGATAAAAGTGGCCAGTTTTGGCGGTAATAAGTAATTCTCTTAATTTAACAAGTCTAGAATCATGAAAAGTGATTTAAAAAAATATTTACTAGCTTAATACTGTTTTAATTTTTTTTTAAATTTGATGCGATTTTAAAGTAATAGAAATAAAATGCCGGTGGCGCAAGTTTCGGTCCTATAGTTGTCATAACAGGTTTTCTCCTTCCATTCTTCCCTGGCAGACAACCTATCCAACATTTCTTTGGCCTTAATACTAATAATAGGAAGGGGAAGGAGGGGGGGGGGGTGAGTTAGGCTAATGATGATGACCCACTAGTTTGGCTAAGCTGGCAATTTATTTTGTGAAAAAAAGGGTGGTCCAATCAATGCCCATTATTCAGTATCTGGAGCACCTCCTATTTCACAAATTTGCGCTATAACAGAGCTACAATTAGCTTGAAAATGCTTTAATACGTTACTTTATCGTTTACTTAATAGTAACTTATTAATAGCAACTAAGTACTTAATAATACGACGAGTTTTAGAAAGTAAAATGTAAAATTATATTTAAATAGGGCATATAAAAATATCATTTTATATTTTACTTAAATGTGATTATTAAAATAACCTCTACACAAACCCTTCAAACGTTGGAATTTCAAATTCTTCTTCTTCCTTTTCGATTTTGATCTGTATCTCTCCCTCAGGAACCATAAGAGGGTCTTCCTCAATCTCAACAGAAACATCAGAACGGGTCTTCTTATCTGCAATAGGTGGTTCCCAATTGGTGGTCCTATTTATATTATTCTGTATCAATTGAGTTTTATTACGTTTCTTTTGTGCCTTGATATCTTCTCTTGTCATATTTAAATGCTTGAGCTGGTAATGGACTTTGACATAAGGTTGAGTTTTGAAAAGCAGCCCACATTCTTTGCAAGGGTACATCTCGTTCGAATGGACTTTCTTGTGACGGGTCAGTACTTGCTTGTTCTGGGAAAGATAGATTGATAGTTAGATATAAAATAACATCACGCCTGTAAGAAAGGGCAGATGTGTAAGTAATAAATAGGACATTCACATTGTGCCAGTTGTGTTTAAGTTTCATGTACCAAGAGCCTTTTGGCATCAACTGTGCCCAATTCCAGACTTTGTACCTGCCACTGGGATTTCGAACCCAGGGTTTTACGCTCAGCATCGACGGTGCTGCTTGCGACAACCAGACCAACCAGTTTAATAAAATATTTTTACCACTGAATAAACATAGAACAGGGTAGATAACAAAAAAAAATTGTCAGATAGATTTCCAAAAAATATTGGACACTTTTTTTTCTTTTTTCACGTAAACAAACAATAAAGACGATACAATGCTTTGATAACTCGTGTGACGTCATATTCTAAGACATTAGTATGGCATTTTTTACCGGGCAGTGACGCCACCAGCCCCCACTCAAATCTTTGACGCGTTTTATCTTCGTCAATTTTTATTGATTTGATAAAACAAAAAATACGTATCCAATATTTTTCGATAATCTAACAGACGGACTTATTGGAATCATATTTTCTATAGTCACGAAACATCCCAATTATTTTTACATTAAATCATTAATTCTTGAGGCTGAGAAAATTCACTTAAACTCATGAAATTTCTAAGCAGGCATTTTGGTTTTCATTTAATGTAGGCATCGTCCTACATTAAACCCGTAACTGCTAAAACCCAATAAATCAGAAACTAAAACTTTAGCAATAAAGTTGGAAATGTATTAAAGAAACTTGGCAAATTGTAGTATCTTGGTCTACTTCCTGTGCAGAATTTCGCGAAAGCCCGCTAACAAATCCCAGAGCCAGTGACATTAATATCTCCATGGCCCTGGGATTCGATAGAAGGCAACCACAAAGAGGCCCGAAGATGCACGAAGATCCCCGAAGAAGCACGAAGATGCACGAAGATGGCCGAAGTTGAACGAAGATGGCCGAAGATGCAGGGATGCAGATGGTGTGGACTGAAGACTTCCACACCATCCAAAACCATCTTCCAAAAATCTTCGGTATCTTGCAAGTTCTTCCAATGATGAAAAGTAGAACCGTTCTGCTACAATGCGAAGGATCCACCCGGAATCATTCGCATTGTAATAGAAAAGTTCTAACAAATTTGATTTCAATTGAAGTCGTCTTCTCACGTGGAGCATCAGGAACTGATGAACGGCTGATGAAGACACCTTGGTAACTAATGATACGGTTGAACACTGCTACAATGCGAAGGATCCACGCGGAATCATTCGCATTGTAATAGAAAAGTTCTAACAAATTTGATTTCAATTGAAGTCGTCTTCTCACGTGGAGCATCAGGAACTGATGAACGGCTGATGAAGACACCTTGGTAACTAATGATACGGTTGAACAAGGCATTAAGTATAAAACCAGCTAACTAGGATTTACTTTTAAGGTTACATGATGATATAGAGATACATTTAGAGACTGATTTCAAACGATACAGCGTTTTACATCAGGTGTTTCTTTATCAAACGCTTTAGAAAACAAAATTGCAATCAATATTGTAAGGGTACTTATAAAGATTTTTGCGTGTAACCCAAATAGATGAGTTAAAAAACGATGATTTAGGATTGTATAAAAAAACAGAAAAACTATTTTTTTTTTTTTTATACGATCATAATAATATTATAATTGCAACGGTAAAACATATTCTCATTTTTATCTCCCCATAACCCGTAGTCTTCGGTATCTTGTCATCATCATCATTTCAGCCGAAAGACGTCCACTGCTGGACATAGGCCTTCCCTAAGTGTCGCCACATTGACCGGTCCCGTGCGTCTCGCATCCAGCGGATCCCCGCAACCTTCACCAGGTGCACGCTCCACCTAGTGGGAGGCCTTCTAACGCAACGTCTTCCGGTTCGCGGTCGCCACTCCAGAACTTTCCGGCACCATATACGGTATCTTATATCTTCTTCCAATGATGACAAATAGAACGTTTCTGCACCAACTCGATTGATTCGCTTTCGGAATCACTCGAGTTAGTATAAAAAAATTCTAAAAAGATTCTCTTCAGTCGTCTTCATCCGTGAAGAATCAGGAACTGTAGGACGACTGATGAAGCCATGTAGGTTACTTCTGGTTGTCGAACAAGCTATTTTGGTATTCAACCTTATAATTCTAGTACAGGGACAATATTGATTGCAATTTCGTTTTATAAAGCGTTTGGCATTAAGCGACTGATGTCTAACACTGTATCATTTGACACCAGCCTTTAAATGTAGCTGTGTTATCAGAAAATGCAAGTTGCCTGTTTACATAATACCTTGTTCGACTGTACACACACAACACGATAACAAAATTATAAAATATTTTTTTTATTTTTTATTAAATAATAATTTATAAAATAATTTTATTATCAGGCATTAAGGCCCATAGGGTGTTAGTATTAAATCTTGCTTAAAAACTACGTTATTAACATGCAGGAACATTAAAAATACAAATAGTGTATCACAATAGCAAACACAAACACGGGATGGTCTAACAAGCTTTGTTGCCAACATGTAGCTTGAACCTCCCCATTTTGGGCCCATCCAGCCTCTCTGCAAGCACCCTCAGAATGCTGTTGCTACTTCTCCTCACTCGGGCTATTACTGAGGCAACTTTCTTCCGTATTATGGCAAAGTAATCGTCAGTGTGCCCATCAGCGAACATGTCTGAGGCACTACAGCACCCTGAAGGCATTTTTATTTTGAATTAAATTTATATTGATTTAGATAAATGTTACAACTGTTGTATAATCTAAACTAATATTATAGAGAGGAAAGATTAGATTTTTTGTTTGTTACGATTCAACTCAAAAATTACTATGACGACTTTGGAAATTCTTTCCACATTAGAAAGCTAATTGAAAAAATATTATTATGTTGTTTGGATAGTCGATCTATCGAGGAAGGTTGTAAGCTATATATTATTGTGACGCAGACGAAGTTGCGTGGGTCAGCTAGTAATTTATAAAGGACACGACAAACATTTAGTTATTTACAATTTACAGGTTTAAAAAACATTTTTGTTTTTGAGGTTCGAAATTATGTTTTGGAAGTAGACGGGACGCGGGACCGAGATGGGTCCCGTGGTCCAGTCAGATTTTTTCATTTTAGAATTCTAAAATTGTCTGTTCCTAAATTACTCTAGGGTGATAAAATTTTCGTTTTTCCAAAACTGAGTTGATGTTAGTGTTTTGGTCGGTTTCCTTTTTTTGTAAGGAAAGGCCGCGCCCCGCCATCCGCACGGTCCTGTGAGGCTCGTCCCAGACTGGTCACCTCTCCACCGACTAAGAGGACTGATTCCCAATTGAGCGCAGCCCAGTCCCAACTTTGAAAGCTAAAGCTAGGCACTGGGGGGGAATACAAGGTGAAATTTATATTGGGAATTCACAGTTAAGACATAAACTTACAAAAATAATATCAAATCAAATAAAACAAACAATTGGCTATTTGACCACTGTTAAAAATTCATGAAAATGTTATGTTATTTCAAAGAACTAACAAAAATAACACGATGTGCTAAAAAGTAATGAAATCGATCAAAAAATGGCTTAGTTTTAACTGATTTTAAATGACGTGTTAGACAAAGACAGTGCTATAGAAACGTGACGTCATATTCTAATATGGGTTATGTTACCTGAAATAAATGAATTTTATTTAATTAATTATATTTCATACCGCCATAATTACGTAGTACAAATGGCCGTTACGCGCGACAAGGATAGAAAGTGCCCCCATCAAAAACTTCTTAAGCTAAACTCCATTTTTTTATCGATTTTATTACTTTTTTCACACGTCATCGTGTTATTTTTTCTAGTTCTTTGAAATAACATAACATTTTTGAATTTTTAACAGTAGTCAAACATCCAATTGTAAAGACTGAAGCTAATAAGACAAGAGGACTCAAAGATATGATAGATGATATATTATTATTATGTATGTTGTGTTATGTGTGTGTGTGTGTATGTACGTAACAGTTGAATTAGAATATCTGATTGACAATCACACATCTCGAAAAATATTGTACAGCTTATCAAGTATAAACCTGTCACTTTATTTTTTTTCCAATAAAACTTAAATCTAATGCTTTAACTATATAGTTGAAAATCTATTACAAAGAATGTACAGTCACGAGCAGTCCAATGTATACACGTAGTATCTTGGAAAGTTAAATTCTATTATTATATTGATCTGATTGATTTACACTTTTACGAGGATAATATTTTGAAACCAATGCATTATACATAAGTTCTACCTTAAAGTGTATTTAATTAGTTGAAGAAAAACATGTATAGTGGAGCGTCGATTATCCGAACTAATTGAGGCACATTTTCAGATAAGCGAACTATTATTAATCTTGTATTGACCTCTCATAGAAAGGACAACACGTTTACGTTTAGGCATTTTAAATCGAGTTTGTTTTGCCGCGGCAACATTTAGGTTATCGACTAGCGACAACTTGCATGCAAGTGACATGCGAGTACAATAGGGCAATTGAAAAAAAAAAATTGTCCGTCAGATAGTTTTCAAAAAATATTGGATAAGTATTTTTAACTTTTTACGCAAACCAAAAATGAAGACGAGACGGTGCTTCAAAAAGTCGTGTGACGTCACAGTTTGGTACATTTTTAATAGAAAATGACGTCACAAGCCCCAGACTCATGATCTTTGATACGTTTTTTTTTGGGAAATTTGTATTAATTTGATAAAACAAAAAACACGTACCTAAATAGGTACTTTTTCAATATATTTCGATAATATAATAGATGACAAGTGCGCGAGCACTGTAGCGGAGACAGGTACTCGCGTATTTCGGATAGCCGGTCGTTGATCGACGTTCGGATAGTAGAACACTCCACTCTACAATTTTATAGAAAAATCCAAGATATAGGTATGTTGCGATCGTTATTATTCAAGTAAATGGCTTCTGAATTTAGCTAATTGTGTACATTACTTGTTCGTGATTGTACACAGATCATAGGAAATCAATAATGGACAACAAAAGTATCACAATATAAATAATTCAAGCAAAACAGGTTCAGAGGATTTTACAAAAACGTTTATAAAGTACACTGCATTATAACCACGTGTGGTGTGCAAATATGTCAGGAACGTTATGACAGAATTATTCATATACAGTACCTATAATTATTAATTACAACGATCTTTAATAAAAATATTAATAATAAAACGTTTACTTCAGATACAACCTAGAAAACAAAATACACTTTATATAGTTACTTAAGGGACCAAGCATATTTTATCTTTATAGAGATATACCGATAAAGAGCGTGTAAACAAACCCTTGACGAAATTAAGTACTTTTACTCAAAAATTATTGCTGGAAAACGGTTTTTGGTATTAGTTATTAGTATTATAATATATAGGATCGTATAAAAATGTAGGTAAAGCTTCTTACCGCAAAAGCCTTATCACAATGTTCACACTGATGTACCCTGGGCGGTGGCTGTGAAGCATGGAACCTGGCCTTATGGTCGCGTAGCAGGGAGGGGCTGCGGAAGATACGGCCGCAGGTGCAGGCGTGGCCTCCTCGGGCTTCAGCGGGCATGTGGGACCATGTGATGTGAGACCTGACCTCGCCTTTGGTCAGGTAGAGGCGTTGGCAATAGTCGCATTGGTATCTGGAAGGGAGACGGTATTCTCGTGATTAAAGTGTATCAGAAAGGTTTGGGAGATAAAATAATCAGTTACCCATAACTGTCTTGTTTGTCTGTAATCCCCAAAATTTAGGGAGAGGTGTAGGTACCTAATAGTACACATACATGTTACAAGTTATGTTGAAGTCCCATTTAATAAGGAGCGAGCCCATTGTCATCAATCGGGCATAAATCCAGACTACGAGGCTGCCATTGAAAAATTCCAGATGGAAAAAACCGAAAAAGACCTCATTCTCAGCGCAGTCCGCCACTAGGCCAACGAAGCAGTTTCAAAGCATGTTGCCTGTATACCAAATATCTCATTCAAAAGTGGACCAATACCACTCCCTTGCAGGAACACAGGTATAATGTTACGTCTACTTCTTAGTCCTAGCACTGTGCATCATCTGCATGACCAAAATATCTCATTCAACGGTTGACCTATACCACTCCCTTGCAGGAACACAGGTTTAATGTGACGTCTACTTACTTCTTAGTCCTATCACTGTGCATCCTCTGCATGTGTCGCTTCAGCATTGCCCGCGTCGAGAATATCCGCTCGCATGCTGTGCAGGTCTGTTCCGGAAGACTGGAATATATGTATTTATATCTTCAATAGCGTTAAGTTTAGGTAACGTAGTTTTGATTATAAATATTTGTTTACTATTCTGTTTTAATATATTTTCATGATAAGGCCAGGACTAATAAGCTATGTGGAAGATTTTGGCCTAATTATAGGGCAGCACAAGTTATAACTTGTTGAAGAGTTGGGACCTCAACCTCAAATATCTACGTAACTAGATGGTTTCCAGTTCAGTCCAAATGTAATGATGGGGAGAACAAAGTGCCTATCGGCTTCGTGCTAAAGATTTTCATGTCAGTATTAGTAGTAGTAAAGAAGACTGGGTTGCGGAGGTCAGATAAAGAGGCACTCGCATGTAAAATACTGATCTTCATACTGACTTAAACAATGTTGGGAATAAACTAAGGCAGATGATGAAAAAGGTACTCACCCAACATATTTTTCATTATGAACTTTCATGTAGTGATTGCCAAGCGTGATCCGATTTTTGCACTTCTCGTAGCAGATCTCGCAGTGGACATCTTCATCGTGAGTGAGGAGGTGGCGCTTCAAGCTGGCCTTGCTTTTGTAGTCGCGAGAACAGATCTGGCAGGTCGCTGGTAAGCGAACCGTCTTGGCTCGTACCTCCTCGTTATGAGTCCTGTTTAAAATTTAAACACTATTATTTTTGTCCCGATGAACTGGAAGGTATTTTTAAATTTGAATATCTATCAATTTCAGCCGAAAGACGTCCACTGCTGGATATAGGTCTACCCCAAGTGTCGCTACATTGATCGGTCCCGTGCGTCTCTGATGTGTATATAACTAGGGCTCCTAGCATGTGGGTAGATATGCATTAGTCTCGCATCCAGCGGATCCCCGCAACAGTCAACTGTCATCTGTCCACCTAGAGAGAGACCATCCAACGCAACATCTTCCGGTTCACGGAAACAGGAAAAAAGCAGTCAACAGAGATGATGATCGTAATTTAAGTTAAGTTCTTACCTGATATGCGTCCTATACCAGCCCCGCTCGTGGAAAACTCGGAAGCAAACGCCACATTCAAGATTATGAGGCTTCGTGTGATGCTGTTCTACGTGCCTCTTCAGGTACTGCGGTCGTCTGTAATTAAGGGAGACAGCTTATAAGGCATGGAGTCAGACAAAGAAAATTGTTCACAACCAACAAAATGATTTATAGGAATTGTGTCAATTATTTAAAGCTACGTATGCTGTATATATGTTTGTCGACTCCATTGTTTGCACTTAAACTCCCGTTTGAAGCTGTTTGGGTGGTGGATCCGCCACGGCGATTTAGGCAGCTTCTCTCAGGAGTAATGCAAGTTTTGTCAACTAATATGGATTCTTGTCATGTTAATAGGACCCGTTACATAAATATACCTCGGAAATGTACCGTAAACAACATGATCATGATGGGTTTGCAACGCATCTCACTCAGTTTCGTAAGAAAAAAGTCTACTAGCACAGTCTACAGCATTTAAAGTCCTACAGACGACATAAACTCGAGGGACCTTATTCTATCTACCAAGTACCAATACCAGTACTTACTTGAATCCTCTTCCACAACGATCACACTCGAAGGTTTGACCCGCATGTTTATTCATGAC
Source organism: Diarsia rubi (assembly GCA_932274075.1). NCBI lineage: Eukaryota > Metazoa > Arthropoda > Insecta > Lepidoptera > Noctuidae > Diarsia > Diarsia rubi. The sequence goes on along the minus strand of OW026437.1, from coordinate 1,781,001 downwards.
ATGGCAGGCCGCAGTGTCCTTATCCTTGAACCGGGTCCAGCAGAGCAGGCACCGGTAACGGCGAAAGTGACGTAAGCGATGGCGGTACAACATGTCAGCGGACTTGAGACGCGAGTGGCAGATTGAGCATTCGTGGTCGCCTGATTCCTGGATAATGTTAGGAAGATAAATGGTAATTTATATTCTCCTTAGCTTGTTGATGACACTTTTGATTGAGTAAGTTAGTCATAAGTCAGCTCACGGAGGAGTTATTCAACCATAAAATAACTGAGATCAGCCTGATTGGGATTTTTTTTTTAAGACCTTCTAAAACATACGCAATATTTAAATATAGCTTTAATGCTTAAATTGCCACGTCTGCCACCCATGTTTGGCAGGAGTGCTTCTTTGGCTGCCCTGCCAGTACTTAATAGTTTTTTTTTATCAGGCGGTCATAAGGTGCGTGCCTTCAACGGTAAGTCTTCTTCTTCTATACTTTGTATTAGACCAGTATGTAGACACCAGCACAGCTTTATCATTTGCTTCGAGTAAATCTTTAAAGGTGCAAGTGGTTATGCAGGGTGGGCAGGATAGGAGGCGGCGTAAATTCTGCAGAGCAAGTTGTTTGGGATGGATCGAGGATATCCCATTTGGCTAGATTATATCTACAGGCAGCCAACCTGAGGTCGCAATCGGTTAAGAGATTTTATATTTTTAGATTGGCCACTTAGCGTAGCACCCTCTGTTCTAGGGTGCTTCTGTCCACCGTCTTCGGAAGCAGCATCACTAGAGACGCTGAGCACTAGGGGCCTGCTGTTCTTTTTATTTATTCGATAGACAGTTAACACATCACACTTGTCCAGTCCGGGTTAATGGGTGAACCTACTGACTAGGTCCAAGAGTGCTACCGTTGACATTCAGATAATGTTCCTCTGCTAACAGCCTAAATTGACGTCCTGTTTTTACGCCAACTGTCCAACTCGCATGCCCTAAGATGGCTGTGGTTTACTTGAAGATGTAAAAGTGAACAGTAAACCTTTCTCTTTGTCGACTTTTACGACACGCGCGGGACGAAATGCAGCTGATGCATTTTATGTTATTCTTTTTCTCGCAGATCAGCATGTGTGCCGGATCCGGGTTAGGCTGTGGGCTAGCATATCTCAGAACTGGAGTCCTGAGACAGCTAGACGGCGGTTCGGCAGATCAAGGAGATATTGGAGGGACGCCTTGGATGGCTTTCTCGTTAACTGGCGGGAAGAGGCGCAACAACGAGAAAAGTGGAAGGAATGGGGGAAGGCCTTTGCTCAGGAGTGGGGAAATTTAGGCTAACAAAAAAAAGAAGATTGGCCACTGCCGTATCGTATCCGGGTGGCAGGCATGGGATGTTTGTTTCTCCATAGTTTGCATCTCTCGTCCGACGCACCGTTTTCTAAGGAGATCGTAAGTCTTAAGAATCTTTTACGGCTCTTTAAACGTGAAGGTGGTAGTTGTGATGCTCGGCGCGGCGGTTGTCTCGTTCTTGTTTTTCCTTTTTGATGCGACTTGCTATTCCGCGTCGTGCATCAGGTGGTACTAAAACTGCAAGCGGGATACACTGTTCAACATTACTTGGGGGGTAGGTCTTAAGCACCCCGTTACGATACGACCGCTATTGATTAGCGCTACGACAACCTCTTTTGCGAGGGTGGATCGATGTCACACTGCATGGGTATGCGAACTCTCCAGCAGAACAAGAAAGACGTAGGCTGGTTGTGCGGGAAACTTGTGGCGATTTTCCTCAGCTGGTGGGTGTAAGGCGACGAAGAATGCTATTCCTAGTATCGACTTTCTGTTTTGCTTTCCGGCAGTGATACTTGTACAGGTAACGAGGTTTGGAGTAATGCTCTATGCCAAAGCCTTGCCACATATGCTGAGAGCCCTATTTGACTGACGGTTGCGAAGGTGGAAAACACAGGACTGGGTCTTGGGTGGATTTGGCCGTTAGTGTAGAATTTTTGGAGTGTTTCCAGAGCTGCCGTCAGTTTTTCTTCACCTTCTTCGAAAGTTTGGTCGGGGCAGTTAGAGCCAGATCATTTGCATATAATTATTAAAAAGCGTTCTGTTTGTGGAGAGCACATCTGGTCGTTTGTTTTGTATAAATGTTAAATAAGGCTGGGGTTAACACGGTACCTTGCGAAAGCCCAATTTTTCTGACATCGCCACCCACTTTTGCTATTATCCTCGGCGTTCAATAATTTCATACTGCGATTCCAAACAACCGACGCACCCTGGACAGCTAGTACTCAGTAACGCAGTCTTGCTGAGTAATCCTGTCATCACAATGACTCAAACGGTTAGTTAATGTCGGTTTTGATTAAAATATCGAATGCATTTACCCACTTGTTTGGATAAGAGACTGTATATCTCGCGGAGATGTAGGGATCGAGGCTTCATAAACGCTAAGTCTGTCTAAAATCGCGAGATAATTATGCGGTCTGAGGGAAGTCGATGTGGGGATACATCGAAATGTGGTCGCGGTGGATAAGGGCCTTACCCTTCTCTCCTTAAGTCAAAAGAACTGATGCAAATCTGTAGTGCTTGCAGTTTTCGAAAATGGCAATATATACAGGTTTTTTCTAATTGTGCTGAGATCAATCCATCATCACTGACAGGACTGACCAATAAAACTGATTAGTCGAGAGTCGATCAGAGTTTGAAATCAGATGTTGTTAACATAACGCTCCGTCATGCCGAGAGCCTTGTGAAAGCCAAGAAAGATAAATAAATTAAGTATCCTGATTTGGCAAGTCGCTAGGGTTGTCGTTACTTTATGTAGTCGATGGTCGTATCCGCTAAAGGCTTCATTGCCAATAGATTCGTTCAATATCTGAAACGGTTAGGCAGCTGATTCCAGCAGGGCTATTGCGTATTTTTTAAATGACAGTGGCTAACCTATAGTGCCTATCAATTAACTGTCAAATGGTTCCATTTTGTACTAAACCATAACCAATTTGACAGTTAATCCATGGACAATATGATAGCCACTGTCATGTAAAAGATACGCAATAGCTACTACTGGGCTTGGTACAAAAACCGTACTCCTGGACACGGCTCGTATTGTTAGGAAGTTCCTTTCTCTGGAGCCCTGACGACGAGTAGGTTGGACCTTTTCCCAGCGGTCGTTATGTTTGCGGCTCACGTGACTTGCATATGTTTAATCTTTATTGAATTATTTCGTTTATTTTAGTTGACTGGCAAAAAATAATTACCCCAATCTGTATGATCGAACTCAGATATTTTGTGGTTGAATAACTTCTCGGTGCAATGACTTAGGACTTAGGAGTAATAATATTTGTTTTAGTATTGTTTGTAAAAATGATAAAAATAGAAATTAATAATAAGTTTATGCCATGTGGTCTCGTATTGCAGTTAAAATACTAACCTTAAATTCAAATGCAAATGTAGGTAAAGTAAAATATACTAACTCACCTCCACTCTTACCCTTTTGAAATACCTCATGCGTTGACCAACATTTTGAACTAAAGAGGGAGCTGATTCGCGCCTTGTGGATTGAGTATTTGGCGGTATCAGGGAGAGACATCTAGGAATCAACGTTGACTAAGTAAAATCAGGGGTTGTACTCACCGGGGCATGCACCTTCATATGCACATCAAATGCATGTTGCAGTACAAACCCTAGCGCGCAGTGTTTACACACATGACGCATATGCTGGCGAGACTTTAGCGTCTCTTTGAACTCCTTGTCACGCTCTTCTTCGTCAATTGTTACGATTTCTATGTTCCGCAGTGTTTCGTAGGAGTACATCAGGGGGGTTCCCACTGTAGAAAAAAACGACAGTAAATTTAGGAAAATTGATCTTACCTGGGTTTTGTTGTCTTTTAATTGTATTAAGTTCTAGGGAGTAAAAAGAGATAAAAATGAGGGCAATATTCACAGAGCATACTTTCATTTTACTTTGCCAAGAGAAGTTAGTGTCAAGCCGAAAATAAACATTTGTTTTTAATATTATACAGTCTTACGCTGACCTGACGCTGTGTTAACCTTAGAATGAGCTGTAATACGGGGTGTAACAGAAACGAAATAGTAATATGATTAAAGGTATGCCACATTGCAGACGATTAAATTGTACAACTTTGGTAGTTGATTATTACGAAGCATGGTCCCATGGAGAAAGTTGTTCAGTTGGATGATTTTTATAGCACGCCCTATAAATTACTATAACTTTTCTGTGACACGCTGTGAATTTAACAGTTTAAACTTGTAGATACCTACATTAATTTAAACTTTAAACATGTCGTTTATTGTTTGAGAGTAGGTATGTTAAATGCAGTAAATGAAACTTACTCTTTGCTTGAGGATTCCCTTGCTCTTCATTTTCATCAGGGACATTCTGCCAGAAATAATAATTCGTTAACAATACTTCACTCTGGGTGCGCAAAATTCAGAAATTCACAGCAAAAACAAATAGTGTGAGTGGGAACCACGCCCTTTAACATCCAGTCACTACTTACGTTATTTGAGATGATGCTAAAGCTGCTCTACCTGCCTTTTAAACGACTTCAAAAATAGAATAGGTGTATTAAAATCCGCGCCACAAAATAATGACTTTTATGATCCCCACTTTTTTATTGCTTCCGCATAATTAAACTATTGTACTAAACTGCCAATATCCTTAAGCCAGCATGACTACACCAAACTTAACTGACGATATTCTTCATTTAGAATGACTATACTCTACTTAGCTGCCGAAATTCTTCAATCAGCATGACTATCCAACACTGAACAGTCAATTTCCTTTATTCAATATGTCTATCCCATACTAAACTGTCGATATACTTAATTAAGAATGACTACCTAACACTAAACTGCCGATATCCTTCATTCAGCATGACTATCCAACACTAAACGGCCGATTTCCTTTTTTCAGCATGCCTATCCAACATTAAACTGCCGTTATCCTTCATTAAGCATGACTATCCAATACTAAACTGCCGATATCCTTCATTAAGCATGACTATCCAATACTAAACTGCCGATATCCTTCATTAAGCATGACTATCCAATACTAAACTGCCGATATCCTTCATTAAGCATGACTATCCAATACTAAACTGCCAATATCCTTTATTCAGCATGACTATACCCAACACTACACTGCCGATATCCTTCATACAGCATGACTATCCAACACTAAACTGCCGATATCCTTCATTAAGCATGATTATCCAATACTAAACTGCCGATATCCTTCATTAAGCATGACTATCCAATACTAAACTGCCGATATCCTTCATTCAGCATGACTATCCAATACTAAACTGCCGATATCCTTCATTCAGCATGACTATCCAACATTAAACTGCCGATATCCTTTATTAAGCATGACTATCCAATACTTGACTGGCCTGTTGGTCTAGTGGTTAGTGACCCTAATTGCTATGCCGGAGGTCGTGGGTTCGATTCCCACCCAGGACAAATGTTTGTGTGATGAGCACGATCATTTGTTCTGTGTCTGGGTGTAATTTATCTATAATATGTATGTATTTAGAAATATATAAGTATGTTTATCAGTTGTCTAGTACCCATAACACAAGCTCTGCTTAGCTTGGGACTAGATGGCGTTGTGTGATAGTTGTGGAATATTATTATTATTATTATATTATTACTAAACTGCCGATATCCTTCATTCAGCATGACTATCCAACACTAAAATGCCGATATCTTTCATTAAGCATGACTATCCAATACTAAACTGCCGATATCCTTCATTAAGCATGACTATCCAATACTAAACTGCCGATATCCTTCATTAAGCATGACTATCTAATACTAAACTGCCAATATCCTTAATTTAGAATGACTATCTCGCACTAAACTGCCAATATCCTTAATTTAGAATGATTATCTCGTACTAAACTACCTATATCCTTCATTCAGCATGACTATTCAACACTAAACTGCCGATATCCTTCATTAAGCATGACTATCCAATACTAAACTGCCAATATCCTTCATTCAGCATGACTATCCCAAACTAAACCACCAATACCCTTCATCCATCATGATTATCCCCTATCACGCCTATAATATCAATAAATATCCCACGAGTATCCCCGCAACACAGGGCTTATATCCCTCATTTAGTATAGAGATGAATCTTGAACTTTGACACATCCCCTCTACCCCAGACCGGTTCACTGCCCCGATCTCCCCCCTCCCCGCGTTTTATCCCCCGCATTGCAGATATAGATTTATCTGAAGCTTCAACGCATCTCCTGCCAAAAACCAAACCCTTATGAGCAATATTGATGTTTATTCCCCACTACCCCGTAATATTAATTAATATCCCACGACTATCTCTGGCCAATGACCTTCATTTCGTATGAGAGATGTAGCTATAGTTTTACCGCGTCCCCTCCCTCCTGGACCACCCCTCACCCCCCTTCCTCTTCATCATCCCCGCAATGCGCCATATACCCCTCCCCCCCCCCGTTTTATACCCCGCGCTGCACCATGTCAAAAAAGGAACCACGCCCGTGAGAAAAATGGCAAAGGCCTTATGACCAATATTGCAGCCGTTTCCCGGACAATAATGTCGCAATGGCCGTTATATACGCAAATGAATTCATGACTGTTCTCGGATCACAAAGAAACACCAACATGAAGAAAAATATGACAGCATCTGCATTCTGCGACTGCTTAATTACCTATGGCTGTAAAAAGACAAAAAAAAATCGGAGGGCAAAGATCGAAGAACGCAGCACGCACGAGCAATGTAGAGAAAGAAAAAGACTCACCTTCTCATCCGGCTTTTCTTCTTTAGTGAAGTCGTCATTTTCTTGCTTAACTCTCTTCTCTAATCTTTTCTTGAGCGGCAATGATTTCAGATCTTTGGTTTCTCCATCTGCAAATATGTTGTAGTAGTCTTATAATTTAATTAACACCCTGTTTTCTTCTTACCCTCCCCTCCCCCTATCAGTATTGACTTTTTTAGGGGAGAAAAGGAAAAAGACGGTACTCTATCTCTAGACGATTACATAATAAATGTATTTTTCTTTAAGTAATTTAGTCACGACATAGACGTATTTACGCAAATCGAATCGAAAATCGGATATTGTAACGTTTTGTGTATCGAACGTATTTTGAGTAATACGGATATGAATGTACAAATTAGTAAACTAAATCTCGCGGAAATGTGTTTAAAACGCAGCAGTCGCGACAATTTTAAACCCTAAAACGCTTCTGTAAAGAACACTGACAAAATTCTGCACAATTTTTCAGTGCAAGCCTCAACCCGGTATATCTACTGCGGTACTACGCCCATTGCTCTCGGTGCACCCTATTTATACCCCAGCGAGATGCGGATACCGCAGCATCCCCGCGCAAGTCTGTTAGGTCTCAAATATAAGTATAGGTAACCTATCTAAAGTACTAATCGATCAATACATGTTTGTAAATCTGTACCGCGCAAGGCAGACAACGCAAGGTGGGCGGAGATAATTCATCTGCAGTGAGCGTTCTATGCAATTTATGTTGATATATATCGAAGGTTGTAGATTTTGAACGCTGCGGTATGACGTCTATTCCTTGTAGTTTTCGGACTCTTTTCGACTTTCCCAGACACAGAAGTAATATTTAGTCATTGCGTATATTTTGTGTTTTGCTGGCCACAAGTGTACCAAAATTTGGTGTTTAAGGGCTGGTATTTATCTAATAGACACTTAACCGCAGGAACAGCAAGGTAACTTTGTTCTTTGTTAAGTTGACAAAGAAATATGCAGTTTTCTTGTAAAACGTTACATTTTTTACCCAACTGCGGTGAAACCCAAAAGATGCTTGATCCATCCAGCTGCATGCTTGATGGATGGACTGTGTGAAGGATGATTATGGCTGGAAAAGAGATGACGACTGAGCTGACGAGTCATAGAGAAGTATGGAAGAAAACACAACTGCTCTAAGGAAAGCCGAACATCGAGAGAAATGGAGACAGATTGTAAGATCTATGAAGGACTTTCATCAGGGATACGACCTTCAGTAATGAAGAATACGACTACAAAGAAAGAAAATGGAAGAAAAGGACATGCTGCGTCAACCCCAAATAAATTGGGATAAGTTCAAGAAAATGATGATGATGCTCGATTGAACATAAACAGCAGTGGTTTGACAAATATCAGGATTTTTAAGTCTTACTACCGAACTCAGAGAGCTTTAATGATTACTTAGGCCATCAGTTAGAAAAGGTTTTGACAATTTTGTCATACAAAAGTATGTCAAATCTTTACTACGTGCCGGCTTAAGTAATCCTTAAATATCTTTGAGTACCGCAGTAAGTAATTAGACTATAAAAATCTTACACTGCAATCAACTGCCCTCTTCCTGTTTTCGTGGCGCGCGTTTTTATGAAGTAAAATACATTTTTAGTAATCCTATCTTAACTTTACATTTGTTCAGCTGAAAGACGTCTACTGCTGGGTCAAGATCTGGCACCTAGATGACCTAACCGATTTTCCTGGCGGATGACATTCGATTTCAAAAACTAATGTCATCTTATGCTACTTGCGCGCGGTACCTGGTCGCATAACCAAAACTTTCTGGCCCAATCAGGTCTTCGTGTAAAATGATATAACTACAGCCACTTAGACAGCTACGTTAAAATTTTCTTTGCTAATCGAATTAAAAATGTGAAGATTCGCAGGGAAACCAAGGGTACTGACATTTATCCTGAAAGCTCTCTTAATTATAACTGTGTTTTTGTGTGTGTGTGTGTTTAGTTTACACAGTTCCGGTAACCTGTCGTTCTTGCCTCTTTATAAACTGCTAAAAGTAAAAAAAAACCTCGAAAAATAAAAAACATCTCAAAAATCTAATTTACCGTTAAAAAGTCTTGAATGGGAGAGGTGCCTAGGCGTGGGCGGCCCACTACCAGACAAAGACCTGCGATTTACTAAAATCAATAGTGTACATTTTCTTATCGCACATTCAGAATTATTTCTTATGTAATAATTTTAGAAATATTTAGTTTAAATTAAAATATTAATAGTTGTAAATGTATAAAGACTTACATAGAATACGGAAATATCTATTTTATCTCGTAAAAATTGTGCGAAGTAACCAAAGCAGGGGGCGGGTTAAACGAGTAACATAAATCTTTAACACACAACTTAGATTAACACCATCCAATGACTAATGACGTGATGTTTTCACAACGGGACTACCGGACTGACGGAGCTGTTAGGTACTCCCGGAGAGGGCTCAGGCTTGGGAGGTGGCTTGGCATAGTGCCAAACCCCTGCCCCTGGGGTATGTGAACCTAGCAGCGATATATCGTCATATCTGAGGTAAAGGCTTAGTATATTACACCTGACTACATTGGTACAAAAGTAATGAAATAATAACAAGAGCAAATAACTATATGGCAGTAATTTATTTAAAAGACGTGTGGATAATGTTGGCTCGGTAAATGACATTTCTAAATACAAGAAGGAGCTCCTGACTTTCTATCAAGTTATACGATTAATAAAGCAAAACCATACTTTCATCAAAAAGTCGTGAAATTATAACATACTAGCGGACGTCACGCGGTTTCACCCATCACGTACTCGTAGTTCCTGTGGGAATACAGGGATAAAAAGTACAAATCTTTTTCACGATAAACTCAAAAACTACTACACCGATTTTCATGCTGTTTTCACCAATGGATAGAATGGTTCCCGAGGAAGGTTTTAGTATATAACTAGCTGTTGCCAGCGGCTTCGTAAATTATCCCAAGGGAAGATAAAATCGAGATAAAAACTATCCTATGTGTTAATCCAGGGTATAACCTATCTACATACCAAATTTCAACCAAATCGGTCCAGCCGTTTATGCGTGAAAGAGTAACAAACATCCACACATCCATTCTCACAAACTTTCACATTTATAATATTAGTAGGATTTGACCGACTTCCACGCGGGTAAAGCTGCGGGCATCAGCTAGTTAAATATAGATTTGTTAGGTCTAACGATCAATACAACCCACCGTCCTATATAATATCTATTACTACTTAACATGCCCATGGTACGTCAATACTTCGTTGCACTTGCAGGTACACTACAGGCAGGTCAACCTAATTACAGGTGGGATAAGGTCTCTTTTCTATTAAATTATGTTGTAGGGCCGTTCACAGGGCTGGATTTAGAGGTGTGGAGGCCCTGGGGCAACCAGAGAGTGGAGGCCCGTAATTATTTTTCAAATAGGTTAAATAATATTTAACTTGTTAGTGTTTCAATAATTTATTTATATAATCGTATGAACAAAAAAAAAACAGACAATCACAAATTAAGTCACACAATAAGTGAATAAACTTTAAATTAAAGCCTCTCGTGCAAATAGCACATTCCGAGCTTTCTTCAACGAAAAATCATTGATGATTTCGCTGAAATCTAGCTCCCGCAGTAAATCACTTTTAATGCTAAGTAGTGATAACTTTGATAGGTGGTTTTGTCCCATCGTAGTTCTTAGCCATTTTATGTAATTTTCATTTTTTTTAAATGAGCGCTCTCCAGTGCAATTTGACACCATCAAAACCAAGTACATTCGCAGTGTTATTTCGATGTTTGGAAATGTTGCTTTAAAATTTTGATTTTCAAGAATTCGTAAATAGAAAAGAGCCTTAGATAATGTATTTTTAGTCTGTTTTGTATAAGTTAATAAAATATACAAATTGAACCAACACATTAAAGTTTTAATGTCGTTCCAAAGGGTTCGGGGCTTCTAATCTATTGTTTTTGTCTTGTAGGTACATGGTGCAGTTAATGAATACATTCATTAAACTTTCTAAGTAACACAGCTGTGTATATTATGTTTTGTTGTTGTTTAAATCAAAAGAATATAAAAAAAATACTTAATATGTCATTTGTTTTAAATAATAATAAAACTTAAGTTGAATTGTTATTTAAATTTAACCCTATGCGACACTACGGCGACAGACTGAACACCAACAAGATTTTACTTCGACGGGACTTTTCGCCGACAAGACAGTTCGCCGACAGGGCTCATCAGAGACGCAAGTTATCTCCGATGATCAGATCAGATACACTCAGTGGAATAAGGCCACCAATGACAACATGACGTAACATCACGCCAGTAATCCCCGAAGGGTTAGGCGGACCCCGTCGGGGCTTTTTTTTTTTTTTTTTTTTTTTTTTTTTTTTTTTTGGTGGGTGTAAAATCATCGAATAACCCCTCCCGCTCTTGGGCAGAGCGAAAGGGAGTGTCAGACTTCTACTGACTAAAAACCACCCATGTTCCTTCTTCGCCCTCTATGTCGAGGCCGCGATAACCGTTGGACTACCCGCGGCTCGTTGGACTACCCGCGGCTCACCCCGTCGGGGCTGCGGGATGTTGTAAGAGATATCGCGGCCTCGACATTAAGGGCTATGAAAGAACATGGGTGGGTTTTAGTCAGTAGAAGTCTGACACTCCATTTCGCTCTGCTCAAGAGCGGGAGGGGTTATTTGATGATTTCCCAGCACCAAAAAAAAAATCAGTGGTGAACCGAATAGTACACTCACATTTCGCCAATTATGTTTTAGTCCCATCACCCATGTAATAATTTGTGAGCCTTTTGCAATAAACCGGCCACAAATCCAGACTGCGTGGCTGCTACTGAGGGAAAATCCCAAGTGTTATTGGGTTTTTCCATAAAAAAATTGTGGAAGTCCCGTCGAAGTAGAGCTTGAAGCGAAAGGCGGCGGAAGGGAGCGTCAGACTTCTACTACTGACTAAAAACCACTCATGTTCCTTTTTAGCACTCTGTGCCGAGGCCGCGGTTTTACTTTCGAATAACTGCCACTCGGGTCGACCTTCAGGTTGAGCCGCGCTTGCCTAGGTTGGTCTGTGGATGGGTGACCACCCATTAATACCGAGTTTCTACCGTGCCTCGGAAAGCACGTTAAGCTGTTGATCCCGGCTGCAATAGGTACCTATACATACAGTGTGTTGGGTTTAAACGAGGGACATAGGTACCGAAGTAGGGTATTCAGTATTCGATTCTCGACCCAAATATTTATAAAACTACTAGCGTATTATTTAAAGACACGTCACGTACTAACATCGCGGGGCTTAAAAACGGGGAAAATATTAGATAACTACTTATACGCGTAAAGAAAGGGAAAGAAAATATGACACCGTACAGCGGGATGCCTGTTGCTAGAGAGAGATAAATATACATCTTCAGTTACGTCACAGGATAAGTAATAGTCTAATTACTTGCTCATTGGTCGAGCGCGTGAGTGACGTAGCTAACGTAACTTCATGCGCCGGCCGCCATTACACGGCGGCGTCGAACAAAATAAAATAAAAATAGGTAGTTTTGTGAACTTACGCATGAAATGACACATTTTTATCTATAACTTTTGGAGTATAATTTGTACATCGTAAGAAAACACACGACGGCATGTTTTTTTATGTTTTGCGCAGGTTTACACACACGATTTAAATTGAGAACAAACGTAGCGTCGCGTGAGAGGTTGGTGTGTAACTAAGCGCGATGTGGCTAATTGGCTTCATTTCATGTTGCCATTTTTGAGGGCGGACAACGTATCTATAGTTTTAATATAATATTGGTTGCAATGCCCTTTTACCTACCTGCCTACTACCCTACCTACTACCCTACATACTACCGTACCTACTACCCTACCTATTACCCTACCTACTACCCTACCTACTACCCTACCTACTACTCTACCTACTTACCCTACCTACTACCCTACCTACTACCCTAACTACTTCCCTACCTACTACCCTACCTACTACCCTACCTACTACCCTACCTACTACCCTACCTACTACCCTACCTACTACTCTACCTACTTACCCTACCTACTACCCTACCTACTACCCTAACTACTTCCCTACCTACTACCCTACCTACTACCCTACCTACTACCCTACCTACTACCCTACCTACTACCCTACCTACTACCCGACCTACTACCCTACCTACTACCCTACCTACTACCCTACCTACTACCCTACCTACTACCCTACCTACTACCCTACCTACTACCCTACCTACTACCCTACCTACTACCCTGCCTACTACCCTACCTACTACCCTACCTACTACCCTACCTACTACCCTGCCTACCTTCCTACTACTTTCTCACCGTTTAAACCTTCCCTGGACTACCACAAATAATTCAAAACCAAAATTAGACAAATCGGTCCAGCCGTTCTCGAGTTTTAGCGAGACTAACGAACAGCAATTCATTTTTATATATATGATACCCCTAATTTGTGACGTACCTAATTGTGACAAGGCCACCCTCACACGCTCTCCAGGATCTCACTTTAATAGACGTTTCTGTTCCTTTTTCGCCATTGTCCTACGCCAGTTTTAAAATATGAAGGGAAAATGGATTAATATCCAAAATTCTTTCACCCGCGGATTTTCTGTGATAAGCGCAAGGGTTGCGAGACTTTTCCGAAATATTTAGTATGGTTCTGTCTGTTATTAAGTGCTGTAGACAATGTCTGTTTAACCAGCAGGGCCCTATGATGAATCGGATTGGAAGCTAAAGTGTAACTTGCGTAATATTCAGTACCTACCTTCCGAATCGCATAATTAAAAAAAATGTACCTTAATGCTTACGGCGAAATCTTATATTATTTCCCAGCAGGACCCTCCGCTGTTTGAAGGTCTTCAGACCAAATTTATATGGCCCCATTTAGCAGTGTTATTGTACCTTAAAAATAACTTAGTTTTATTTTAAAATAATAATTATGGTATGAGTTATGGACCTTCAAAACTTGTCAAGCCAGCAGGGCCCTATTTTGTTAACTAAGCCGTTTTCAGCCCAGAAAATCATAATATTGTGATATATAGAAATAAACGTAGCAAGCGGCTCCACGGTAACGTCGTAGAACAGTCCTGAACTAGCCCTTGTGAGAAGCAGACGGACCCTTCGAGTTGCACACTACTTACTGAAATATTGAGAGGTTTTAATCTAAACCCCAAGCCAAGTGATTCTAGTGAACACAACATTGGCGACGAGTAAAAAGTGCGGTAAGTGAAATTGTAACTCAAATTATATACCTGCTTACGGAAATTGGTCAACAACAATAAATTATATCAAGTATAGATCATTGTGTAAAAAAAAAACATGCGTTTTGGTCGAATAGTACTTGATACACTTCCGCCTATTCCTTTACGGATAACTGGTGTGATGGTGCAAAAAAAGAAAAAAAGCTCTTAAAGAATATACTTTCTTGTATGTTTTAATAAATAACTTATAATTACTATTTGTTATTAAATATTATTTCTTTGGCTATGCAAAATCTACGTCGGCTTTCTGCTGATGTGCTCAGATAGATACCATAACATTTTGACGTGTAAAGGTGTTTGTGAAACAAAATATAAACTCAACATCATTTAAGTACTCATTTAACAACCCATTAATTTATAACTTGAAACAGGATCGTGTGTGTGACGAATACAGTGATGACATAATCCATTTCTTTCTTTATTTTGTACCAGCTGTTGCCAGCGGTTTCACCCGCTTACAACTCTAAAATTAACCCACGGGAAGATAAAATCGGGATAAAAACTATCCTATGTGTTAATCCAAGGTGTTAGCTAACTCCATATCAAATTTTATTAAAATCGCTCCAGCCGTTTAGACGTGAAGAAGTAACAAACATTCGATTACATTTACATATATTATTATGTGTGATGTGATTTAGGTACTGCCCTAACCTACGTATTGTTGACCAAATCCGTTCGCAAATAACATGTGCTCTATTGAAAGAAATTTCAATAAAAATAATGTTGTCACGAGAAAATTACTCTTAAATTCCAGTTTTAACCAAGTACCCCTTCGACAATGTCGAAGTCCTTGCGGTCTGTTAGGACTGATTTCTATATTGTACTGATCTCATAATTAACAAATATCAATATTAACCTTTTCCCATAATTACTGATTTTCTAAATGTGTTTGTTTCAGAATGTCGGAAATAAAACTGTCAAATTCATGTACAGTCAGTAACACTTTATTTTAAAATTAAATAAAGAAAGTACTGTTCTCTTCGAAAAACAAAACAATATTATTCAGGTCAATAGATCTATGATTAATGTATTTTTTTTATAGTTATATTAATATTTTAATAATAATATCAATATTTTTAAAGAAACTGATTTCCATCGGTTGTAATTCATTCAACTGTTTTTACCCGACTACGGCGAAGCCCAAAAGGAGGGTTATGTGTACCTGTCTGTATATATGTTTGTACGTCCGTTTCTTTATTCCCTCATAACTACTTAACGGATTTGGAAAAAATAAACGTTGTTAGATTTGTCTTGGTGGCGCGAGTGTCACTGGCTACATTAAAATTGAAAAACAAAGAAAAATTGTGAATTTTGGGTGCCATAACGTGGACATGGAAAAAAAATCTTACATTTCCATCGAGTAGGTCTTAATGAAGGGTTTTAAAAGGAAATTTCAAAAATATATACAACTTATATGTTTAAAAGAAATTGAACATGACAAATCGTATAAAAAGGAAATAATCGTATTTAATGCAAAGAAGTTAAATCTTTCTTTTTTTTTAAAAAAAACGTTGCCCTACACTAGCAACTACTCCTGTATCGTGGGTGCGTTCACAGACATTTAAGGTCACATACACAAATACCCAGACCCGGAACAACTATCTGTAGGCCATACAAATATTTGTACCGTGCGGGGATTGAACCCGCGACACACAGCGCAGCAGTCCATTGCCTGAACCACTGCGCCAACCGTGTCGTCGCCGCCGAAGTATTTTAAGTGATTAACTGAAAAACTGAAAATAAAAAAGTACATAGTTAAAAAACTAAAAAACCGGACTGAAAAAACTGAAAAAAAAAACAAGCACATTTTAAATTAAACAAAACTTGGAAGCAGTTGGGGTCTATTCTATTTTAATCATTTTACATTCAAATGGACCCCGCCTGCTGGCGCAGTATTTGTTGCTCCGCCTAAGGTCGCGGGTTCGAGTCTCACAGGCTTTTTCTAAACTCTATGTGCACTTTACCGATATATTCAAACGCAAACGGTGAAGGACAACATCATAAAAAAACAGGTAAGTACCTAGGTTTTTTACTTGAACATTATTTTTGATTTATTATTACGAATGTACCTTATTTCTGTCAGACGATAAGAGTTTCCGACATTCTACAACAGACATTTAGAAAATCAGTCATTACGGGAAAAGGTTATTGTGATAATTGTTCATTATGAGATCAGTACAATATAGAAATCAGTCCTAACAGACTGCAAGGGTCGAAGTAATGTAGATAAATTAATTTATCTGCTATTCAAACTGAACAAGTGTTTGATATGGACCACGAGAACACTACTCGGAAAGTCCCAGTTTTAAACAAGTGCCCCTTCGTCAACCCCGAAGTAATGTAGATTTAATTCATCATCATCATCATCATCATTCTCCTGCCCTTATCCCAATTTATTTGGGGTCGGCGCAACATGTCTTTTTCTTCCATACTTCTCTATTTCTCGTCATGTCAGTAGTCAGCTCTTTCCTAGCCATATCATCCTTCACACAGTCCATCCATCGTTTCTTTGGTCTTCCTCTACTCATCTTACTCATCTTAATTATCTGCTATTAAAGCTGAATTCCGTTAAGGCTAATTATTTTAACTAAATCTAGAATGCATTTGCTCTGCCTATCGTCACATAAAATAATAAATCACCTCTATTGTTAAGTGCCCGTTTAGCCTAGAAACAAGTATAAGGGTACACTTGAAGAGTATAAGGGTTACTTTTAACGAATTGTCGTCTAGAGTTTCTTTATCTTAAGTGCAAAATGAAGTCACAAAGCTCTTTAGCCGGATACGATAAATGTAAACTAAATAAACAAAGTTGTTACGTATTCTTTTATGACGGGACTCGTTTATTTTTACACTAAACAACAAATCATTGTGTTAAAGTTATAGTGAACTTGTCCAATCGATCTTGAAATTTATTACTATTATGGTGAGGTTTCTTCTCCATTATTTACAGATCGATCAACATGTCCCAATAACAAATCCCTGCGATAGAACCATTTAATTGTGCCAAAGAGCCAAACTCAATCTCCAAGGCTCCCAATGAGTAAAATGGAAACGTGCTTTAGAAATATTTTATAGCAACAAATACCAGGGATCAAAATAATAAACGTGCAATTTTACTGCATTCCGGAGGACAATTTACCCGAAGCTCATTCGACTGATCCAAACGCGACTGCCATTTACGATATCACGGTTAAAAAGTTGGAAGAGTGTTTTTTCGCGAAATAAAGTTATTTATTTGAAAGACACATTTTCCGATTAATGGGACAAGAATAAGAAGAAAAAATTGAAAGATTCCTGATTCAATTGATGCGTCAAAGCTCAAAATGCAACTTTGCTAAAAAAGATGAAAATCTTATAGATCAAATACCAGAAACGTGTATTCGATTTAAAAAATATATTTTAATACTTGGTGATACAGCAACAGTTGAAAAAAACCATAGCAGAATCAAATTGTTTAGAAGCCGTAGAACGGCAAATGAACAATTTTCACGATGGCCAAAGTACAAATGCCACAAGACAAAATGCCGCCTTAACCAAAATTGACACAAAAAGTACATCTAAAAAAGAGGTTGAAATCACAAAGGTGATAATAGTTCCCCTACAGCCAATGTGGCAGCGGAAATCACAAAGGTGATAACAGTTCCTGCCCTGCAAAATGCAATTTGCAAGAAATGTAGATTCAAAGGCCACTAAATTCACACCACCTGAAACACTGCAGAACAAGGGCCAAAGTTTTCAATTAAAAAACAATAAAATTTTGAGCCACGAGCTTTCACCGTCAGGTATTGAACTACTTAATAACTACATCAAATCAATTGAAACATTTAGAGCACCGGAAACCATCGAAAAAATTCAAAGTTTTTTAGGATTAATAAATTTTGTCGGGAAGTGGATTCCCAATTTGTCAACCCAATTTCGCGGCATTTTGGAAACCATAACAAATTAATGCAATGTCTCCAAAATTCCTACTCTTGGTTACTACGACCCAGTATATAGATCGTACACAAGTTATTGTGTATGTTGTTATTCAGTATGACGACAAAGCACCCCGCATCATTGCTTTTGGCAATAAGACATTGCCCGACCGAAAATGAATATTAGCTTTGGTTTGGGTAATAGAACACTTCCACATGTAATTAAATGAAAAAAATATGATTATAAAGTCATCTATAAACCGGGTAAAAGAAACATAGCCGGCCCTTTTTCCCCGTCTGTGTAGGTACAAGTGCCATCATAGAAAAAATACTACTTGAAAATGAATATCATGTTAACCAAGTTGTTCAATATGCGCCACCCGTTGTATTATCGGTTAAAACGATTATTGAAGCTCAAATAATGAAAATGAATTAAAGACGCTTTAGTGAATAATGTTTGGGACAGTTCAATAAACAACTAAATATAATTTGAACATGAACTTTGGTTGCATCTTATTAAGGGGAATCGAATTAGTGTTAACTTATTTGAGAAAACAAGTATTGGAAGCAGCCCATGAAGGTCACTCAGGCATTGTAAACATGAAGGCTAGGTTACGCATAAAAGTATGGTGGCAAAAAATAGATATAGACGCCAAAATACGGTAAAAACTGTAAAGGATGTATTTTAGTCTCAGGCAAAAATCTGCTAGTAGCGATGAAAAGATGTGAACTTCCTTCAAAAGCCTGGGTAGATACTGCTGTTGATTTTTAGGTTCACTGCCAAGTGGAAATTATATCTTCGTAATTACGGTTGATTTAAAGAAATAGAAATCATGAAATCTATCTCTACACAAGATACAATAAAAATAAAAAATAAATAAAAGAAAACTTCTCACGTACCGGAAGTTGTGCTTGTATAACATCAGATAATGGTAGAAAATTAACTAGTCAAGAATTTCAATTATTCTGTACAATCCCTTACTGCTCCTCAGCAAAACGGCGAAGTCGAGAGGCAAAATTGAGATATCCTTAAACGACTTAGACTTAAAAAATCAGACTGGACAGATGATTTGTTAAAATATTTATGTATAACAGCACACCTGTTTAGGCGACTAAGGTTCTTATTTGTTTTAAGGGGTTGGTATTGAACAGAAACAACGTCTTGCTCGCACGCTCTGTATATTGACACTAAAAAATCTTACAATGTGTGGACTGTAATATATAAATACGAACGATAGCTAGGTAGGTGCATACGTCATAGTGGTAAGCACCCATCATCTTATAATCGTTTGGACATTCCGCCCACCAAAGAACATCGTTCTTTAGTCACTAGGATCCTTACAATCAAGGTTAGTACATAACACAATCTTAGAAATCACCTTGACAGATTCTACACAAAATTACGTCTAAATGGTGAGTTCAACAAAACTAAATTCTAAAAACAACATAATAGTAGGGGCAAGCATCTAACCTAGAACATTACATCATTAAGTGCTTAGGCACTCGAAAGTGTAGGTAAGTAATAATACCTATTATACGAAACACAAGTAGATCTGAGTGTAGAATAAGTAACTATCACTTATAAGTGTGACCGCCCCCGTTGGTTTAGTCACAAGAATTTTACTACACAAAACAAAATCGTAAAAGTAAAATCATGATACAAATTACTCAGTTTCTGTAACTCAAAATAAAAAAAAATAAAATTAACGAAAGTGTAAAATAATACAAGTAAATATTTTACTTGGTTATAACGCAAATCTTACTAAGTGGGCGCTTGTATTCTCCTGTTTTACATTTGACTGTCACGACACGGGTTATGTTGTCATGACCAGGATGTTTTTGTATAATTTTACCAAGAATCCACTTAGCAGGAGGAACGTTATCCTCTTTTAAGATGACAATATCACCAATTTCTGGTTCAGTACTCTTAGAATTCCACTTATACCTCTGGCTAAGACTTACTAGATACTCTTTTGACCATCTATTCCAAAAGTCGTTTACAATTTTTTGAGTAAATCTCCATCTGTCTAAACCTACTACATTGGATTTAGAATAATCTTCATCGGTTATATTAATTAACGGCTCACCTACCAAAAAATGACCTGGTGTCAAGGGTAGTGGGTCATTGAGATTGTCACTTAGTAAAGTTATAGGTCGTGAATTTAAGCACGCTTCCACTTGTGCTAGAACTGTTGCCATTTCCTCATAAGTAAGTGTAGCATTACCAACTACCTTACGCAGATGTGTCTTGGTACTACGGACGCCAGCTTCCCACAACCCACCAAAATTTGGGGCGTGAGGTGGTATAAAGTGCCACGTTGTTCGCTCCAACGTAAGTAACTCCGCTATTTCCTTTGGAAGGGCCGACTTGGCACTGTTGAACATTTCTCTCATTTGTTTGTCAGCACCAACGAAATTGGTGCCGTTATCACTATATAGGTTTTGACAGTGGCCTCGCCTCGCAGTAAAACGCTTGAACGCTGCGATAAAGCCCTTAGCCGTCAAGTCCGTAACAGCCTCTAAATGTATCGCTCGCGTCACCATACAGACAAAAAGGCATATATAGCCCTTGTATGACTTGGAACCTCTACCGGGTGAGAACCGAATATTCACCGGACCGCAATAATCTACGCCAGTAGACTTAAATGGTTTACTGGGTTTTACTCTTACTTCTGGAAGCGAACCCATTAACGGTACCGACTTCTTCGTGGAGTATCTTATACAAACGACGCACTCTCTAAAACATTTCTTGACACGTTCCTTTGCTCTTAGTATCCAATATTTTGTTCTCAAGAAATTCAACATAACCTGTGGACCTCCATGTAATGTTTTGAGATGAGCATCGGTAATTATTAGCTTGGTAACATGATGTTTAGCAGGCATAATTATCGGATGTCTCGTATCATTGCACGCATCCGCATGTGTAATGCGGCCACTGACTCTTAATATCCCTTTTTTATCTAAAAACGGACAAAGAGTTCGTAAAGAGCTCTTTTTAGATACATATCCTCGAGTCTTCAACTGTTTGATCTCGTCTAAAAACGCGCGTTCTTGAATAAGTTTAATCAATGCCATTAAAGTATCATTTAATTCGTCTGCGGTAATGAATTTAGGTAAATTCGGACGTTCACTTTTAGGTAATTTCAACGTTAAAATTCTCCTACAGTATGATACAACTTTTAATAATCTCGCTAATGAAGAAAATCTCAACCAAACGCATAACTCATGAATATTAGATGAAACAAATAAAGACTCGATTTTCTCCTCTTCATGTGTATCTATGACCTCTGTGTTGACCTTTTGTATGTTTTTCTCTGCCAGCCATTGAGGTCCTTTCCACCACAGTGGGTGGGTTTTTAATTCTCGTGGTTGTAAGCCTCGTGATGCACAATCGGCGGGGTTTGCATCAGTGGAGACATGTCCCCACTGTTCATAATCTAAAATATTTAAAATCGTGGACACCCTATTACTAACGAATGTTGCCCATCTACTTGAGCCTCCTTTGAGCCAAGCTAAGACAACAGTGGAGTCTGTCCATCCATATAAATCTTTCTTAGATACCTCCATTACCTGTGACACCTCATAAATCAGTTTAGCAGCCAAAGTTGCCCCACATAACTCTAACCGTGGAATCGTAACTTCCTTCTCAATTGGTGCAACTTTGATTTTTGCAGTGACCAAATGTACATGTACATTATAGGACTCATCAATGACTCGTACGTAAACTGCCGCTGCGTAGGCTGCTTGCGATGCATCGGAAAACACATGTAGTTCCGTTTTAGAGGCTCGCGTTATGTTTAACCATCTTGGTATTGTGAGCTCTTTTAAATCAATTAAACGATTTTTATATGTTAGCCACTGCCTAAGCAGATCCTCCGTTAAGGCTTCATCCCACTCAAGACCTGATTTCCAAAGTCTCTGTATAAAGATTTTGGCAACGACTACCACAGGCGCAATCCAGCCTAACGGATCATATAATCGTGCTATAACAGACAGTATTTGTCGTTTAGTAACCGGCTCCTCTGTGGCGTCAGGTAAGTTGAGCACATATTCAAAACGATCAGATTTCCGACACCAACTTACTCCGAGTACCTTAATTGAATCATTTACCTTAATTGGTGTATTTTGGTCACTATATTGTTCTCCACTCTTGCCTATATGATTCATAAAGTTCTCACTGTTGCTGTTCCACTTTTGGAGTTCAAATCCACCCAATTTCATAAGCTCGTTCATCTCATAGTAAATTTGTAATGCTTCAGTTATTGTTTCAGCGCCTGACATCAAATCATCCATATAATAGTCTAGTTTAGTTATTTTTGCTGCTAACGGGAATTTATGCTTCTCCAACTCGGCTAGTCTTTGTAAAGACTTAACAGCTAGGTATGGCGCGCATGCCGTACCAAACGTTAGCCGCACTAGCCTAAAATGTCGTATTTCTTCAGATGGATTAAATCTCCATACAATTCTCTGAAAATCAGTATCTTGATCAGCTACTCGAACCATTCTATAGAATTTTGTAATGTCTGCTACTAGCCCTATTTTGTGGTTTCTCCATCTCATTAGTATATGCCTAAGATCTTGTTGTAACTTAGGTCCCACAAGTAGATCATCATTTAATGATACGTTATTGTTTCCCTTGCTTGACGCGTTGAAAACGACTCTAACCTTTGTAGTGTCCTTATCCTCCCTCACCACGGCATGATGAGGAAGATATACCGCTCGTGGATACTCTCTCGCTTGCTCATTTACTTCCGTCATGTGGTTTAGACTTAAATATTCCTCAAATACTTTATTATACTCTATTCTCAACTGGGGATCGCGTGATAACCTTCTTTCTAAACTCTCTAACATTTTGATAGCTCTCTGTTTTGACTGACCGTACTGACACTTAGGATCATCAGTGGCAAAAGGTAACCTAACTATAAATCTTCCAGTATCATCTCTGTCTGTGGTTAAATCAAATAAGTCTTCACATACCTTTTCGTTTTCAGTCATATCCTTTTGTATTGAATTAGGTTCATTCTCCATTTCCCAAAATGACTTAAGTAAATCAGTCTCCTCTAAATGTACATGCATGCTAGTCATATTTCTTCCTACCGACGAATGGGGTTCTCTTGACACTTGACCTGAAATAATCCAACCTAAAAGTGTGTTTTGCGCAATTAAACCACCCTGAGATTGCTTAACCATACCTTCGATCAATATATTTCCATACACTTCTGCGCCTAGCAGTATATCAATCTTACCTGGTGTTGCATAGGTGGGGTCTGCTAAAGGCAGACTATTAATTTCAACCCACTCATGAGTCTTTAGATTGGCTGTGGGAAGCATGGACGTCAAAGAATGCATTACATAAGCGTTAACTTCAATAAAATTTGCTGGATTATGGCGTGATTCCAATTTAAGTGAAACTCTGTGTTTTATTCTCGCATGACCATCACCCAGCCCTGACACCAAACCATTTACTGGTATACGTTTTAACCCAAGTAACTGAACCGTAGCCTCGGTAACTAACGAGGCTTGTGACCCTTGATCTAACAAAGCTCGAATATATTGTTTAGAACCTTGTGAATTAAATACCTTAACTCGAGCCGTTGCAAGGAGTACCCTGGCAGGCTGCAACTCCTCCCTAGTAAATGTAGTTGTAATGCGGGTGTCACCTCGTGGTGTGCTCGCATTCTCGTGTTCACCCGGTGACATTGTTACCTCGCTTGCTTGTTTGGTTATCTCGCTCTTCTCTCTCTCGAAGTGTAGCAATGTGTGGTGTCTTCTACAACATTTCTTGCAGCTCATCGGTTGACGACACTTGATGACGGGATGTGTCGGTGACAGGCAGTTGAAACATAATTTATTATTTTGCACAAACTCTTGTCTTGCTGTAGGAGTCATAAGTCCAAAACTTTTGCAATGGTAAATATAATGGCTCTCGTGACACATTGCACACTCAACATCGTTGGACTTTGGTTTGTTTTTAACTGACGTATGGAACGTTTTTGGTTTCTGTGCTGGCTTCACTGTCTGTGTTGAACGTTGAGTTGTGGAATCAATCATTTCTATGGATCTGAATCTGTACTCTAAATAGTCTTTCAACTGCGACCAAGTGGGCAATTCATCACTAGACAAAGTATTAAGGTACTGTTCCCACTGTTTTATTGATTCCGCGTCCAACTTCGCAACTGTTAAATAAACAATTATTTCATCCCAGTTATCTGTAATAATGCCTATACTCTGCAGCGACTTCAAACAAGTCGATGTAGTGTCTAGTAAATGCTTTATTGAATTAGCCGACTCGTTGTGTATTTTCTTAAGGCCAATCAGGTTATTCATAATAGCATTGCAGTTGTAACGCTTGTTATTATACCTTTTTACTAGTAATTTCCACGCCTCCTCATAATTTGCTTCAGTAGTTGCAAAGTTTCTTAAAAGATTCATCGCTTCACCCGACAAATTACTTTTTAAATAATGTAATTTTTGAACAGACGTTATGGCTTTGTTGTTGTGAATAAGTGACGAAAACATATCATAAAACGTTTGCCATTCTTCGTATTTACCTCCGAATGTAGGTAGCGTGATACGCGGTAGCTTAACATCGTTCTCATTATTACTAGCGGTAGATGTTGAAGCCATTAGCGATTGAGACATTGATTGTGTCAAAAATGGCTCCAACGCTTCACGTAAACTAGTTTTATACTGCACGTACATTTCCTCAAACTGTTCATAATAGTCCTCGGTGAAATATGGCTCCCTTTTATCTTTCGATGCTGCAGAAATTATAGCCTTATGTCCCTCTTTGAATTCTGTATATTGTAGTTCAAGTACCTCCAATCGTGTTTCTAAATAAGGTCGTTTTATTCTTTCTTTAGGCGTTTTCCTATAATTACGTTCGGCTTTCTTCAAATTGTTCATCAACTGTTCTTGCATTGTTACTAACTCCTCCATTGTATTTGTATTATAAGACGCGTCACTGTTTTAATAACCCCAACACACTCACTATAATAGTTATTTTAGTCTCGGATACCACTAATTGTTCAAGTCTTTAGTTCACTTATGTAACGTCGTGTAAGTAACTAACAATATCACACTCGTAAATAACTAATAGTTCTCTTTGTTCACTGAATAAGTCCCTTAATACTTTATAACTCGTTTTTGTTACAAAAAAGTCTCATTATGTGTAAGTAGCCGATCACCTGACGAATCCTTATCTAAGGAATGCGTTCCTTTTGTTCTCGTGGCGCGCGGCTATGCTCGATCTTACGTAACTCAATCCGGTTCGATATGGACCATATGTTTAGGCGACTAAGGTTCTTATTTGTTTTAAGGGGTTGGTATTGAACAGAAACAACGTCTTGCTCGCACGCTCTGTATATTGACACTAAAAAATCTTACAATGTGTGGACTGTAATATATAAATACGAACGATAGCTAGGTAGGTGCATACGTCATAGTGGTAAGCACCCATCATCTTATAATCGTTTGGACAACACCTCATCCCTTTTTTTTACCAGACCACGAAAATAACTACGGTACGATAGAATAAACCCTAAAAGCCTACAAGTGATTCTAGTGAACACAACTTACGGCCGCTTCCAATATTCGATCGTGAATCTAGGATTTCTAGTGATCCAGATTTTATCTGATCCCTGGATTGATGATGAATCCGCATTTCAATAAGCCGATCTCGCCTCCAAATCCATTGAAAAAAAGGGATTGGTCGAAAATCTGCGCCCTCCTTATCGTTCTGTTTCACGCATTTGCAGTAAAATTACATCAGTGATTATTAATCAGTAAAATAGAAGTTGTTTACTTGAAGCTAATTTATTTTATGTATAATCACAAGGAATTGCATACACAGTAACAACAATAATTCACGACATTTAATCTCCAAGACAGACTTTTTAATGAATCTCCACCTGACCAGTTTTTCCTTGCTCACAGCAGACATGGAATTTCAGCAATCCCAATCCATTTGTTATCATTTATTGAGGAGTTCCGTAGCCAATCTCAGAAGTTCTTCATCTGATCTTCACCAAATTGAAATGGGACCACTCCAAGAAAGTACTCTTCCAAAAACTACTCAAATCACTTCAAGTGTGCCTATAAAATTTGAAGAGAACTCTCTATTTATCCAGGATTTCATCATCAGTTCCTGACTTGGTGATCATGGGACCACTTGGGAAGTATACCCTTTAAAACAAAACAAAAAAAATCGAAATCGGTCCAGCTATCTTCGAGTAATCGACAAAAAAGATCTCCGACGGATTGAGAACCTCCTCCTTTTTGAAGTCGGTTAAAAATAATTTGATAAAGATTTTACAAGAATTATGAAGAGAACACATACATAACACAAAATCACGCCTGTAATCTTCGAAAGGTTAAGCAGAGGTGTAAATACTTATTAGTACACACGCATTTCGCCAGTTACGTTTAAGTAATGTAATGGCGCGAGCCTATTGCCATCAATCAGGCACAAATCCAGTCTCCATGACAGCTACTGAGAAATCACAACCACAAACTTAGATAACTCACTCAGTCATTTTCATTACCGCGTCGCGATTTCAAAACGAAACAATTTGACAGCTAAGACTGAATGAATGACACATGTCATTTTTGTTTGCAAATAAACGTCAAACACATCGAAAAACCAGTGATTTTGATTTGGTAAAATTAAATACGCAAACTAACTTTTACAAGAACTCACTATGCTCACTACGTAGACTAACTCAACAGGTGAAATTAAATCGCCTGCGTCCACCCACAGGGTAGGAGTCAGTTCGGGTTTCCTGCTAAGCCGTCCCCCCAATGTCCAGCTTAATTCTCAAGCTTTTGAAACAGTGTAGTAGCCCTTCTCTCCGGTAAGCTAAAATGCCTATGTACTTAAATAAGTAAGGAATATCATTAAATATCTAGCAATTGGTATTTTATAATCATAATAATCTCACACCTTTTCCCATCAGTGAAGGCAAAATAAAACAGAACGACCTTTGACCTTTCGCAAAGCGGGGTGAATAGGAACAACACTGAGAGGGATTTTAACTTTGAATTAATATGGTATGTTGCCAAAACCGTATCGAAACTAAAGAAAAATTTTGTCAACAAAATAGACTACTTGTTGGTAACTTATCAAATAAATTCAATGTCAAAATGCCTTTCAAACCTTTGTCTCTATTTACCCTTGCATTTTTATTCACCTCCTCTGTACTCTTTTTGCTGTGTCTACATTCATAAATCGAATTGTTATTTTCTGTTTTGCACAGCTACGAAATGGCACTCTCGTATTATGTCACAACATTGGTAATGTCGGAAGTAAAAAATAAAAAACAAAAGCTCTCTCAGCGACGGCGTGTGTTACGACAAAGGTTCGTCATGAATTCAATTCCTGATAAAGAGTTTATATACAAATATAGGCTAAGCCGGGAACTCTTTGACAAATTGTGTGCAGAAATAACACCTTTGCTGCCCCCAAAAGAGGGACCGAATGAACTTGATCCTAGAATAAAGGTATGCTTTAGCTACTATACATATTTTTCTAATACTTGAATATATGTATAATATATAATGAATAAATTCATGACCATTGGTACTACTTACAGTGTTAGAAGAAGCACTATCAAAATAACTAATATACTCCATAGCATGCTCACATGCTGCAGTGACAATTTCTTTAGTGTGGTGCCTAGGTGTATGTATGTGTTCTGACATACTGATAATAACTTATCTTAGTCTTGCAGATTCTCTATGAGTATCTTAGTATTAATAACTATCACTAAAATAAATATTTCTTTTAGATCCTAGCAGTATTAAATTTCTATGCTTGGGGCCGCTTGCAAAATTCCATGGGTAAACAATTTGGTTTGTTAGCACACCAGAAAATGTCTTGTTGCATCAAAGAGGTCACCGAAGCCTTAAATCACAGCACCATATCACGGAAATATATTAAGTTTCCTCGAACTAAAGAAGAACGAGATGTTATTAAAAAGAAGTGAGTATGTATTCTTTTAAGATATCCTGGTTTTCCTTTCATTTAATTTATCATGTTTGTTAGAGAGATTTCAGCCTTATAATTGACCCTAACGATCGATGCAATAAAAGTACAGGGTATAATTTTTTCAGATTTTAGCCGGTTCGATTCCCGGGTGTGGGAGAAGAAAATTTTCGAAACTCTTTGAATGCAGTTTGCTTTCTATTCAAAAATAAAGGAATGTTTCCTTTGAGTAAAATTTTATATCTGCAGTATTAAGAGTACTTTCCCTCCAGGTGGCATTACAAAATTCTACCCTGTATATTCTTATCAAGATACTAACTAATATATATATTGTGTAAAAAAAGTTGTGTCTTTCTTATAGCAGACACACAATCTTCATGTGTATAAATATGATTCCAGATTTTTTGAAAAGTTTGGTTTCCCTGACGTGATAGGGTGCATTGATTGCAACCACATTGCTATCACACCAGTTGAAAAAGATGGATATTACGATAACAATCATAACTACTGCTCTTTCTTGGCCCGGATTGTAAGTAGTTTTTTATTTTACACATCCACTATAATATCTGGCCAACAACATCATGTAACCTGCTTAATAGTTTAAGATGAATGAGACTAGGTAGCCCGCGAAATTTGATTTTTCTTACGATTTTTTGCAATTTGCTGATCAGTGGCAGGTTGAATACTATGTTAAAAAAAATAGGATTCGCGACCATAACAAATGTGACTTTACTGAGTAATAATGTTTTTTTATTTACCAAAACAAAAGAACCCTCTCATTTCATGTAACTTCCATGAATCCCTTTTCCATCAAATAGTCATTCAAGGAACGTTCCAACCATTAGCTTCAATTTAGTTAACAAAAAATTCCTGAATCTTGAACTTTTGTAATGCAACAAACATTGTGTATGTGATTTTTATAACTAATACCAAAATTGTTTTGCAAAATATTTGTTA
Source organism: Diarsia rubi (assembly GCA_932274075.1). Classification (NCBI taxonomy): domain Eukaryota; kingdom Metazoa; phylum Arthropoda; class Insecta; order Lepidoptera; family Noctuidae; genus Diarsia; species Diarsia rubi. Next base: position 1,752,082 of record OW026437.1, on the reverse strand, counting down.
CATAATGAACAAAAGATTGTGCAGCATAAGTTGAGCCTATTTCATTATAGGCACAATCTCTCGATAATCTGCCAAATATGTCATCCAAAGATACCAAAACTTATCTAAACCTAAAGGTATCTTGATTCTGCTTTTGTAAAGAATGTTCTATTTTTTTAGAATGAATCTAAAGAAAAAATAATTACATATTATTTTTTCCCAGATCTGCGATGCCGATTGTAATATCATGAGTGTAAATCCCAGAGCTACGGGAGCATCCTTTTGTACTGAAGCATGGTGTGATGACCCCATCTCTGACCATTTGATGATTCTGGACGATACTGCCTACCTAATAGGTAACTAAAATTATTTTTCCATGAAAAGATAACACCACACTTGTACCCAGAGGAACAGGCAGTGGTACAGTCACATTTCGCCAGTTACGAATAAGTCGGGGTAATGTAGGGGGCCTGTAGCCTTTTGCCATCAACAAACATAAATGTAGATTACAAGCTGCTGCTGAGACATAATACATATATGGCTATGGCTGAGAGTCACCAACTCATCAGTAAATCACCTCATTTAAAAAATGATTTTTTTTTGCAATTTCATACCTAAACTGCCTGCCCTAAACCCCAGTAGGGTTTAACTTTAACCGTAAAAAAGCGTTATCATCAAATCTATTAACTTTACAGGCAACTCAAACTACAACTTAGATGAACACCTGATGACACCTATACTTGATGATGATGTCACCGACAACTCCCCAGAAAGCCGTTACAACGATTTACACAAAACCGTCTATGCTACCATAGACCAAACAATTTACAAGTTAAAATCTAGATGGCGCTGCCTTCTTACTCGCAAGGAGCTCAATTACGACCATGCTATGGCTGCAAAAATACTCGTAGCTTGTTGTGTTTTACACAACATGTGCAATATGGCGGAGCTTGAAGCTCCTGAATTGTCAGAACGAGAAATTGAGGAAGAGAGAAAGAGGCAAGATGAACATTCTCAGGACTCATGCTGTGATGATGAAGAGTATAGAGTTAAGTTGGTGCAGGCGATCGAGGAGAATAGGTTGAAGGCTTGTGGTGAAACAATGGAGATCACAAGTGGTAACACGGAAGCCACTGGTACTAAGAGTACGGAAGACATATGTGGCAACACTGCAGAAGCCCCGTGTAGTAATACTAAAGAGGCCATGTGTGGTAACACTATGGAGGAAGCCGCATGTAGCAACACTCCAGAGGCTATTTGTGGTAACACTATTGAGAAGGCCACTTGTAGCAACACTCCAGATGCCACATACAGTATGCAAGAATAGAGGCCATGGAGGGTTAAAAAACTAGGTCACAGAGCATTAATGGTATAGCAAAAATATACGCCGTTTTGATTTTTATAACATGCGAAAAAATCTTATAATTCAGTCTTAAAGCCGTGTTTTCGGAAAGATAATTAAATAAAATTAAATGCGATTGGATTCATGTCATCATTCTATCGATGATCCAATATCCTTGTAGCTCTGCAACTTCCAGTTTGTACAATCATACCTTGTTTTTTTAGGAAGTCAGAATTCAAGGACTAAATAAGTTTTACTCTGATATTATTCTCAGGGTAGTCCCAGTTGCTAACTCGCCGTCCGTCCGTCTCACGACGAAAACAGGCCGTGTCGACGGCGCGTTCGTGTTCCACGCGCGCCTCAAAGAGATGTCAGCAACATGGGAGGGGCCCGAAAGGGCCGACGCCTGTCGGGGCCGCGGGTAGTCCAACGGTTATCGCGGCCTCGACATAGAGGGCGAAGAAGGAACATGGGTGGTTTTTAGTCAGTAGAAGTCTGACACTCCCTTTCGCTCTGCCCAAGAGCGGGAGGGGTTATTCGATGATTTTACACCCACCAAAAAAAAAAAAAAAAAAAAAAAAAAGGGGAGTCCCAGTTTGTTAAAATCTGACCTTAGTGTGATTATAATTAAGTTTAATTTACTTTTTCTTGGATATGATGTTGGTGTGCACTTAGTACTTACTGTTTTTTTTGTATTATCTATTACTATCAAGATCGGAGACTCTACACTCGAAGTTGTAGACGATTATGTCTACCTGGGACAAACGGTCCAGTTAGGTAGGTCCATCTTTGAGAAAGAGGTCAATCGTCGAATCCGACTCGGCTGTGCAGCGTTAGGGAAGCTGAGTAATATCTTTTCGTCCAACTTGCCACATTGTTGCCAGTGATTACATAGATACGGGACCGAAACGTGGTCGCTCACAATGGGCCTTATCAGAAAGCTCAAAGTCACCCAAAGAGCAATGGACCAATGGAGAGAGCTATTCTCAGAGTTTCCTTGCGTGATTGAATCAGAAATGAGGACATCCCCATGAGTACCAAGGTTATCGACATAGCCCAAAGAATAGGGATGTTAACCGACTTAAAAAAATGTGATTCTAATTAGTCCGTCTGTTAGATTATCAAAAAAGATTGGATACGTATTTTTTGTTTTATCAAAAATTGACGAAGATAAAACGCGTCAAAGATTTGAGTGGGGGTTAGGGACGTCACTGACCGCTAACAACTGTCATACCTTAGAGTATGACGTCACACGAGTTTTCAAAGCACTGTATCTTCTTTATTGTTTGTTTACGTGAAAGAAACAAAAAATACGTGTCCAATCTTTTTTGGTAATCTATAAAGATGGACTAATTCTATTTTTTTCTTAACTACCCTATTGCCAAAGTTAAATGGCAGTGGGCAGGGCACACAGAACGGATGGCCGATGGGGCCGGAAAGTTCTGCAGGGCTATTGCGTATCTTCTAAATGACAGTGGCTAACCTATAGTGCCTATCAACTACTGTCAAATGGTTCCATTTTGTACTAAACCATAACCAATTTGACAGTTAACCCATAGACAATATGATAGCCACTGTCATTTAAAAGATACGCAATAGCCCTGCTGGAGTGGCGACCGCGAACCGGAAGACGTTGCGTTGGAAGGCCTCCCACTAGTTGGACCGATGACCTGGTGAAGGTTGTGGGGATCCGCTGGATGCAAAACGCACGGGACCGGTCAATGTGGCGACACGTCTTTTCGGCTAAAATGATGATGAATGATCTATTACTATTATTTCAAGTAATACAAAGTACAAGTTCACCTTCATATTTTAAGTGTGTTATCATAATTTGTTAAAAATAAGTTGATCCAGCCATGTCCCACCATGTCATTGTTATTACAAGGTTTTTTTTTCTATGTTTAACAATATTTTATTTGCACCAAAAAATTAGTATTAATAAAAACTATTAAAATTTGTAACACTTTATTTTTTATTGTCTTTTTCAGTGAATTGTTTTACAAGTCCTACCATTTCTTGAATGGGGTTTTTGATTCCTGTCAACTCTTCGCTATGCACTTCTTCACTTGTTTTATACTTTGAAAATGCTGATGATATATAACTATAAAGTTAAATTAATAATCATTAGCCCATGACACATGCATCTCTAAATTTTGGATAACATTGGATGTTTGCTGCTCGACGTTGTGTGCCTCCTCACTTTCGTAGGATATTAAAATATCGACAACGTCTTTCCATTTAGCATCATGGTATTCGTCTAGCTTATGTATACCATGTTTTACGCAAATAAATAAATAATCTTATCTTAAGATTTGTCGTAAACCCGAGCCAGTCCATCCAGTCTCATGCCAACAAGTTAGGGAAGCAGAGACCACCCCGCCCCTATTTAGTGCTTCATTATAAATATCCCATGTTAATTTTTCCTTCTTCCATTCATTTCTGTCAATCGTCACGCTATCGTTTATTCCTTTTTCCTTTATTATCATTCCTCTTTAGTACTAATCTTAGGTACACATACTTGAATGGCCCCATAGCATAGGGTTTCATTTCATTAAACTCACTCACAACATTTTAGTTGCAAGTTTTGTTTAGCTTAAAAGCCTATTCAACTGTACTAGGTTAGTCAATAGAAGTCTGACACTCCCTTTCGCTCTGCCCAAGAGCTGAGACCTTTTTTGATGATTTCTCAAACCCCAAAAAAATAAATGTGGTGTTTCTAACGCGATCTGTTCGCCTAACACCTATTATGCTACGCTCCATTGCTCGCTAGCAAATCTTGAGTTTGGACTTCTAAACCAATCCCATTGCAGTTTCTCATTTAATTGTAACCAATTCAATGCAAGCTGGATGCTAGAAAGCTATAACATAATAACAACTGTCCCGAATGTAAGTACAAAAATATTGGACACCCTAATAAAAAGAGATATCATCCACTTTCGAGGTAATCTCTCGTTCGGAACGCTTTTGAGTTGCACGTGCACATTCCAGTTAGTATATAGTTTCCTTGGTTGTTACCGACTCTTGATTTCTAAACGAAACAATTTGACAGCTAAGACTGAATAAATGACAATTGACAAAATGAATTAAAATGTCAAACAAATCGAAAAAACCAGCGATTCAATACGTAAACAAACTTTATTAATTACAAGAACTCTACTCACTACGTAGACTAACTCAACAGGTGAAATTAAATCGCCTGCGTCCACGGAGCAGGTGTCATTTCGGGTTTCTTGCAAAGCCGTCCTCCCAATGTCCAGCTTAATTCTCAAGCTTTTGAAACAGTGTCGTAGCCCTTCGGTCCGGTAAGCTAAAATGCCTAAGTATCTATGTACGGAATATCAATTGGTATTGACATAAATAATAATCTCACACCTTTTCCCATCAGAGATGGCAAAAAAAAACAGAAAGACACCTTGACATTTCGTAAACGTTGAATTAATATGTTAAGTTGGCAAAAACGTATCGAAATGATAAAGTAAAATTAAGTCAAAATTTGGACTACCTGTTGGTAACAAATTCAATGTCAAAATACCTTTCAAACCTTTGTCTCTATCTACCCTTGCATTTTTATTCACCCTGTTTTTCCGTGTCTATTTTTATTCATAATTCGATTTTTTTTTCTGTTTTGCACAGTTACGAAATGGCACTCTCGTATTACGTCACAACACTGGTTATGTTAAAAGAAAAAAATAAAAAACATAAGCTCTCTCAGCGACGGCGTGTGTTACGACAAAGGTTTGTCATGAATTCAATTCCTGATAAAGAGTTTATATACAAATATAGGCTAAGCCGGGAACTCTTTGACAAATTGTGTGCAGAAATAACACCTTTGCTGCCCCCAAAAGAGGGACCGAATGAACTTGATCCTAGAATAAAGGTATGCTTTAGCTACTATACATATTTTTCTAATACTATGATATACCTAAGTTTTTATTTAATATTTACCATGTTACTCTACACTTAAGATATTTTCTATGTTGAACCAACATAACAGTTTCTAACCAACATAACAGACAGAATGTGTTGCTGGGGAGTTTGTTCCGTCACTTCTTCTTTCCAGCTAAACACTAGGAAGTGCCGAAGGGTGGGCATTTTGGGAGACTGTCTCTTGTAAATAAGTAGAGTAAAGTAAATTTTGACGTTCGAAAAGTGCTGATTATCAGCCTAATTTGAATAAATGACTTTTGATTTTGATTTTTTGACCACTTGTTCCGACTTCCCGATATCTCGGCTCTGTTGCAAGCACCATGAACATGAAGAAATTCATGACCATTGGTACTACTTACAGTGTTAGAAGAAGCACTACTAAAATAACTAATATACTCCATAGAATGCTAATACAGGCTACAGTGACAATTTTTTCAGTGTGGTGTCTAGGTACATGTATGTGTTCTGACATACTTATAATAACTTATCTTAGTCTTGCAGATTCTCTATGAGTATCTTAGTATTAATAACTATCACTAAAATAAATATTTCTTTTAGATCCTAGCAGTATTAAATTTCTATGCTTGGGGCCGCTTGCAAAATTCCATGGGTAAACAATTTGGTTTGTTAGCACACCAGAAAATGTCTTGTTGCATCAAAGAGGTCACCGAAGCCTTAAATCACAGCACCATATCACAGAAATATATTAAGTTTCCTCGAACTAAAGAAGAACGGGATGTTATTAAAAAGAAGTGAGTATGTATTCTTTTCATAACAGAGTATTTGTCGCATGTTTGTTTTTGGCCCACAACTGGGATTATTATATGCTTATTGTCTGTGTATGTTAACTGCAGTATACTTTTTTTTATAAATCTTACTGCCATATCAGTAAGACTACAAAACTTGTCAACATTTGTAGTTAAACTGAATCCTGATATTCTGCGATAATAACTAATATATAGGTACAAAATTGTGTTTCTTATAGATTTTTAAATGATTACAGATTTTTTGAAAAGTTTGGTTTCCCCGACGTGATAGGATGCATTAATTGCAACCACATTGCTATCACTAAACCAGTTGAAAATGATGGATATTACTATAACAATCAAGATTACTTTTCTTTCTTGGCCCAAATTGTAGGTAGTTTTTTATTTTTATTTATTTTAAACATCCACTATAATATCTGGCGCTGGCCAATAACATGTGTAACCTACCTGTGCATAATGGTTTAAAATTACTTAATGATATTTAGTGTTTGGATTTTATCCGGATAAACACTCAAAATGGATAAATACTTATAAATATCCGTTTTATTCACTTTACCTGGATAAAAACTAATTTCTATGGTACCCTTTCTGACCACTAGCTTCAATTTAGTTTAAAAAAATCTAAATCATGCACTTTAGTAATGCAACGAACATTGTAAATGTGAGTTATAACTAAAAATAAAATTGTTTTGCAAAATATTTGTTACATAATAATAAACAAAAGATTGTGCAGTAAAAGTTGACCTAATCTCTCGATAATCTGCTAAATATGTTATCCAAAGATACCCAAAGTTATCTGAACCTAGAGGAGAGAGTTTTTATAAAGAATGTTCTATTTTTTCAGAATGAATCTTTAATAATTATTTAATTATTTTAGTATGACACATATTATGTTTTCCCAGATCTGCGATGCTGATTGTAACATATTGGGTGTAAATCCCAAAGCTACTGGAGGATTCCATTGTACAGAAGCATGGATTGATAACCCCATCTCTTACCATTTAAGCAGTCTGGACGATACTGCCTACCTAATAGGTAACTAATTATTTTGCCTTTTAATATTCAAATGATTTATTAATAAAGTACATTTAACAAACATCACTCTTATACCCAGAGGGATAGGCAGTGGTACAGCCACATTCCGCTAGTTACGATTAAATCCCATGTAGGGGGTGAGCCTTTTGCCATCAACACAAAACATATATCTAGATTTCAGGCTGTTACTGAGACCTTATTCATTTATTCCTTTGCATAAAATAACGAAAATAAACTATGACTGAGAGTCATTAACTCATCAGTAAATAGACTCATTTTTTTTAACATAAAGAAACTGTCTGCGCTACCCCCCGGCAGGGTATAACCGTAAAAAAATGTTATCATCAAATCCATTAACTTTACAGGCAACTCAAACTACAACTTAGATGAACACCTGATGACACCTATACTTGATGATGATGTCACCGACAACTCCCCAGAAAGCCGTTACAACGATTTACACAAATCCGTCTACGCTACAATAGACCAAACAATTTACAAGTTAAAATCTAGATGGCGCTGCCTTCTTACTCGCAAGGAGCTCAATTACGACCATGCTATGGCTGCAAAAATACTCGTAGCTTGTTGTGCTTTACACAACATGTGCAATATGGCGAAGCTTGAAGCTCCTGAATTGTCAGAACGAGATATTGAGGAAGAGAGAAAGAGACAAGATGAACAGTTTCAGGACTCATGCTGTGATGATGAAGAGTATAGAGTTAAGTTGGTGCAGGCGATCGAGGAAAATAGGTTGAAGGCATGTGGGGAAACAATGGAGATCACAAGTGGTAACACGGAAATCACTGGTACTAAGAGAATGGAAGACACATGTGGCAACACTGCAGAAGCCCCGTGTAGTAATACTACAGAGGCCATGTGTGGTAACACTATGGAGGAAGCCACAGGTAGCAACACTCCAGAGGCCATTTGTGGTAACACTATGGAGAAGGCCACTTGTAGCAACACTCCAGAGGCCATGAAGGGTTAAAAAACTATGTTACAAAACAACAATACTATAATAAATATGACGGTGTTTTGATAGAAAATAATACGCTCAAGTGATGCGATTGGTAGTTCACGTCGGTCCACCTCATGTTTTAAATGTGTTATCATAATTTGTTATAAATATGTTTAATCAGCCATTTTCCACATGTCATTGTTATTACAAGCCTTTTTTCTTGTTTAAGTTTTAATTATTAAGTAAAGGAGCCTACAGATTTGCTAGATTTCTGAACTATTTTGTTTAGTATTTCTGCCCCCTATGATGAAGAAGACATTTTGCAAATCTATAGGCACTTTGGGATAGTGTGATGACTAACTGATTGTTACTATTTACATAATAAGAAAAAAAGTAATTGTAACAATACTTTATTTGTACAAAAAATAACTACATATTATTAAAACTATTAACATTTATAACGCCTTATTTTTTATTGTCTTTTTCAGTGAATTGTTTCACAAGTCCTACCATTTCTTGAACAATTCCTACCATTTCTTGAATGGCGTTTTTGATTCCTCTTAACTCTTCGTTTCTTTTGAGGTCATTTTTTAGTCTTCGCTCTTCTACATGGAATAATTTCTGTGTGTATGGGTCCAGACCAGCCCGGTATCTTACTCGGCCTTGACGATTTTGCCCTGCTGAAGATAATTACATTTTAATATTGATCTGATTGAAAGTTACATATTTTTCAATGCAGGTACTCGAAAGCCAGCTTTTGTTGCAATATGATTTGGGTTAAAATGCAATGTATTTCACACTCGTGATTTTTTTCCATGTATCTCAAATGGTGTTTTATTTTCACAGATAATAAGAAACAAACACGTGTGAAACTTCTTTAGCGGCCTTGTGCACTTTTTTTGGGATGAGTAAAAAATGTTAAACTCGCGTCAGGACACGTGACCTGCAGGGCTATTGCGTATCTTTTAAATGACAGTGGCTATCATATTGTCCATGGATTAACTGTCAAATTGGTTATGGTTTAGTACAAAATGGAACCATTTGACATTATTTGATGTACACTATATGATAGCCACTGTCATTTAAAAGATACGCAATAGCCCTGCAGATCGAAAATTCGTAAGACGGCGCTCGCGCGAATGTGCGTCAATGTCAAATGTCAATAAAAAAATGTATTTAACTTTTATGCTGATAAATAGAGCAATTCGTGCGAAATTCCCAATGGTTAGGGAATGATTTCGCACAGATTGCTCTCCAAAATATTCAAAAATGCAAAACATTAATGTTCAAGTTTTCACTTCTGCCGGCACTCCCGAAATGCAACCGCTTTGTGTTTTTTTTTACCACAGCAAAGTGGCACCTCTTTGCTCGGAACTAGGTCTAGCCGCACTTCGGCTATTAGCCGTAACATATAGATTAAATACCTCGTCTAGACAACTACTTATTAGCTAAATTTTTCATTTCAATATTCCCAAAAATAAAATGGCTGTCTGCGATAATGTTACCGCAGCAGGAATTGTTTTTGTGATATTTAAAAAAGTGCGCAACTATTACAAAAGCTGGTAAACTAATATCTTTAACATTTATATGACTATTTTCGACACTATTTTGCTCTCAACACCTTGTAAATTCTAGCAAAGTCTCTACGAGTACTACTGTTTCAATAGTTTGACTTGATACAATGCACATGGTACACAATCAAATTTGATTCTGATGATAGGCCCCTCCCAAGTTCCATCACAATTTGAATGACCCGCTGGATGCGAGACGCACTGGACCGGTCAATGTGGCGACACTTGGGGGAGGCCTATGTCCAGCAGTTCCTTTTGGCTGAAATGATGATGATGAATATAAAAGTTAATTTAATAATCAAAAGAAAACACACCATCGAAAGTGTGCGTCCAACGCAGAGAGGGATAAGATGCTGTAGCGTCGCGTACTTTTTATATTTTGTAGTTAGCCTTTAATCTTCCGCTGCTGCTGGGTAAAGACTGTCCCATAGCCATCCACCCTACCATCCGTGCGGATTTGTCTGGCCAATCGCTCACAAATGCCTCTAGGTCCTCACGCTCCACGTTTTTTAGGCCTCCCTCGACGCCCGTCTTCTAACACCCACTGATTGTAGAATAAGCCCATCGGTCCTGATGCATTCTACAGACATGGCCCGCCCAATTCCACTTCAACCCAGCAATCTTAATGCCCACATCAGCAATTCTAGTTTGTGAGCGTATTGTGGTATTGCGAATTCTATAGCTGAGCTTAATACCCAACACGCTACGCTCCATCGCCTTTTGGAAAACCTTTAGTTTGATAATTATATTATTGCATAGGAATGGGACGTGTTCGCATTAACGCTACGGATCCATTCACTACAAGGTTGCAAGATTGGTGTTTAGATTACAATCCAACTGATTGCAGACAATGATAACGACTTTCAAAAGCAAAGTGATCTTATTCTTGTAACAAAAGGTTGATTTTGGGCTAGCTTGCTATGTACTATCAGTGTTTAAAACCTCTTAGCCGGCTTATGACCCCAGGTTGGCTATCCTCGATTCATCCCAAACATAGTGCCAGTGCGGATCCCCCTCTGCAGGATATGCGCCACCTTCTACCCTGCACATCCACTAGCACCTTTCAGGATTTAATTGATGCAAATGTTAGAGCTGTGCAGATGGCTACATACGATGGTCTGGCACAGTTCTAGTTCATCATCATCATTTCAGCCGAAAGACGTCCACTGCTGGACATAAGCCTCCCCCAAGAGTCGCCACATTGACCGTCCCGTGCGTCTCACATCCAGCGCGTCCCCGCAACCTACACCAGGTCATCGGTCCACCTAGTGGGAGGCCTTCCAACGAAAGGTCCTCCGGTCGGTTTTAAGTTCATCAACACGTAAGGAAGAAAAAGTGTCTGAAATAACTGTGAAACGTCTGTAATACAAACCTCGTTGAATAGGAGTTGGTGACAGAGGATCAGAAATAGAAGCTGAAGAGGGCAGGTCATCCAGTTCATCACCCGGCTTAGGAGGCTCATCTGGTGGCTCTGAGGCTTCCGGCTGATGTAACCCATCTGGTACAATAACCGGTGTTGATGGTACATCTGGTTGCTGAATATTGGATTTTCTTGATTCCTCTTTGCGTGAGGAATCTGCCTTTCTAGGAGTATAAGGTTTTCTTGGTTGTATTTGTACTTCTGATAGATGTGGGGATAGTCGTTCTCCTGGTGATGACTCCAATTCTACTGTTGAAGGTGCTGGTACTACCGAGACATCTTGTGGCTGTTTTGGCGTCTGCGGGTTTGGCTGGAAAAGTAGAAATTGATAATATTTTAGTATGTTTTTAGACATAGGTTCGAAGACAAGTCAAGCACTACCGAAAAATTTCATAATGCAGAAAACTCAATCACACGGATGACAGCACGGTTGACGCAGTGGCTGAGCGATTGGACTGCTGCGCTGCGTGTGGATCCCCGCACGGAACAAATATTTGTATGGCCTACATTTAGTTGTTCCGGGTCTGCGTATTTTTGTATGTGGGTATAAATGTTTGTGAACGCACCCACAATACAGGAGAAATTCCTAGTGTGGGGCAACGTTTTGTGTAACGTAAAAAAAAAGGTTAGTTCGTATGCTGATTTGATCAATACTTTATATTTGTCGTTATGGGTTTATTTTTTTAATTGAATCCTAATATTGACATAGATTGCTGGGCTTCCCGTGACGGCGAATTTTTTTATGCAGTTGAGGCGGAATATTCCAGTGCACAGATATAATTCAGCACGTAAGGTAATTCGACAAAATTGTGTTCAAACTAACATTTTGTATGTACCTACTATGTATTGATTTTTATTAACAGATTTTTTATAAAAGGGACCATAATTTCGAAGAAAAACATTGCATACTCAACCTCAACACGAGTCTTATTTTCATACCCTGCGTACCCAACACAGTCTTTATTTATTTGAAACTCACCTCAGGAATACCCGTCTTCGGATAGACACGTCTCGGTGGAATTGGTTCTCCAATAATAGCCAGGATCCTCTCATCTTGAAGGGTCAGTTCTGGCGCTAGAGCTGCTCCACCAGCTGCTATGGATGAGTATCTGATAGCCGCAGCTTTTCTTGTTAGATACTTTTTATCGGACCATACCTGAAAGTAGAAAAATAAAACTGTTATTAGTTATGGCTTGTGGATTTCTATCTTGTGACACATCAAGCTATACATTTTCAGTATAACATGGCTTCGCTTTGATTACATATCCCATGTAATGAGGGATCCGCATAAACTGGTTTTGAATAGCTTGATTGGTCATCGGGATAGGGAATAAAATGAAGAGGCATTTCGTAATTTTTATCTATGTATATCCTGTATCAGTGTCGGTGAATACCATCCTGCAGACCAGACCATGGTCCCTTGCTGGAAGATGTAAAATGACCCTAAACCTACACTTTATTGAACAAAAAAAGATGCCATTGAGATCCTCCAACCGGGCCCGAGTAATTTAACAAGATGCGCCATTGCTCATTGTATCGAGAGGTAGAACGAACATTTGCTGCAAATACCGCAATGATTTCAGTAACATCATCAGTCATCAAACACCTATTTTACGCATGTAGGATTTAGATCATTTCTAAGCTTTCTCCTAGCTCAGTATATTGATTTTCAAAAATCCAATGATGCTGTTTCTCTTATCATTTAGAAAATCTGCCCTATCATATTAGTGTATAGTAGACCAAAGGTAGTTCCGTCGGGGCTGCGGGTCGTTCGAAAGAGATACCCGGCCTCGACACAAAGGGCTAAGAACTTACATGGGTGATTTTTAGTCAGTAGAAGTCTGACACTCCCTACCGCTCTGCCCAGAGCGGGATTCATTTGACGATTTCCCACACTGCAAAAAAAGGTAGTTACAAAAACAGCCTTACCCTTTGCCATTGTTGCGTAGTCTTAAAACAGCCACTGATGCGATTGAGCCTCTCCGTAATAGTTTCCCAGAGTTGGTTAGCTCTAACTCGGCCAGCGGGTCCCCTCAACATGCAATTAGCAAGGTCCCTGTGCTCATTCAGAAAATCTAGAAACACCAGAATCTGTTTTCTTGATGGGGCATTAGATTGCCTGTTTCCTAAAAACAAAAATTTACTGTATTGATTGCTATTTTTTAAATAATAAGAAAGATAATATTAATTTATTATACTTACTGCATGCGGAATAATTGTGGATTTTTCTGTTTTTTATTTTGATCGAACACAAACTTAGATTGGCAATAGAACAAAATTTAATTAATCTTATGGGCACCGAATAAAGAACAACCAACCATAACCAAGTGGTAAATTATAGCTCTCTTTCTCTCGTAGAGAGGGGACGTGTGTGCAATGGGAACATTATAGACTGTTATGTACTTAAAGACTTCTGGAGAAAGACCAAACATACCAAAGACAAAAATGAATGTGTTTACATCATTATTATTTTAAATACATCTAATTTAGGTATGTAGTTTTAGAAAGTAAGTATACTCGGATGATATTTAAATGGTTTAATATTTCTCTACAGTTTTTTACCTAGGCCTGAGCATTGAGTCCTTTTAATATTTATTCTCTTTCTCTCTTACGTGTTACGAATCTGTTCACCGACACCATATTACACATTAACTTTGCAGTATCAACGGGATAGTTAGATCTGTGGAGATTAGTAGACTATGCTAAATTCTGGGAGGCACACTAAACCAAACTTTATTTTTTATAAAAATAAGAAATACAATTGAACCGTAGCTACAAAAAACATGTTTCAACTACAACTGCTTTAAAGAAGCTTTTAGGCACCACTAAACATTAAAAACATGATATTAAATTAATGGAATTGTATACATTTCTTTCATCTGTTTTGAATGTTGAGTTTTGGTTACCACAATAGTTTAGTTTAGAGTATACCTCAGAATATTTACGTTCCATTCAATAATATTCTACTCACTCTTATATTCATAATCCGGGGTTTCCTCATCTAATCTGCTTTCGTTCTCGGAGAGCGTTCCGGGATCGTCTTCCTTGATGAAGGCATCTTGAGAGTCATCATCTTGGGGTTCCGGCTTGATACATAGCTCTTCCTCTTTGACTGAAGTAGGAATGTAGATTATATGTTAATATTTAATAGCTATAAGAGTGGAGTATGACCAGAAAAATATTAGATGGACTGTGTGAAAGATGATATGATTAGAATGGATGTGACTGCTGAGATGACAAGTATTAGAGAAGTATGGAAAAAGGAGACCCCCAAACAAAGGACCCCAAGACAGGAGAATAATAATGATTTTGTGAATTAAAGTGGTACATCTGGATGTGTCCTGGAATCCTCAATTTTGTAATGGTAATAATGTAAAATAATGTTACTCAACTGAAAGGCAGCCCCTAAGATTGAAGAGAAATTTTGATATAGAGAAGAGTCTGTTCTGCAACTCAGTAACAGCTTGTGGTTAAGATTGGAGCATAGCCGATGGCAACATTCCTGACCCATCCATTGCATGGAAAAACATCAAAATAATGTGTATTTACTTGTCATGTTTTTTTTTTTGGCGGTTGGTAAATCATCAAATAACCCCTCCCGCTCTGGGGCAGAGCGAGAAGAAATGTCACACATCTAATGACTAAAAACTACCCATGTTCCTTCTTAGCCCTTTATGTCGAGGCTGCTGTAACTTCTAAACAATCTGCAGCCCCAACGGGCAATACTTGTAATGTCTGCCTGACCCTCTGAGAGCACATGCGTGATGGTGTATCGATGTGTTTACATTACTTACCAACTTCACTTGGTTGAATATTTCCATTCTGATCGTCCCCCCCTGAATTGTCACTGTCTATAGGTTCATATTTCACAGTTACCTCTACCACTGGCAACGTCTCCTCCATAGCTAATCGTGATAACCTTCGTAAACTACCACAAAACTAATATTTTATTTTGGCAAAAAGAATAAAAAATTGCGGTAACCAATCGATTACAAAGTTTTTATGCATGTTTTCTGACAAGAAACAGTTCAATGTCAAAGTTGTTTTCACAGAAAGTCACAGTCACAATGTTCATAATGTTTTTTATGCACAGAACTTCTCACTTTTTGGTGATTTTCAGTCACTATCCGCAATTTTCAGAACCACTAGCTGCCGGTACCTAGCAGACAAAGTGATATCATTTTACACATTTATACCTGATGTTTTCAAATACAGCGTACTGAACACTGTTATTACGGAAACTATATTCACTAGAAACTACCGGGTCTAATCGATAAACGTTTTTAAAATGTCCTTTTTCCAATTATTTTCAATCGATCTACATCGGACCACCACAATCAGCTATCACTTGTCAAAATTAGTGATGTGCGTTGTCGCTTGTCGCTTTAAAATTCCGATTTCGAAAAATAAAACGCAAAATCGATTCGATATTTTTATTTTTGCAAGTAATATGGTGAATCGTGACCGTTAAGAGGAATGGAGGGAGGCCTTTGCTCAGCAGCGCGACAACATAGGCTAGTTATAATATAATAATAATAATATGGTACAGGTACAATAATGGTCTTGCAAATTAAAAAGGTTTCACATATTTCGTTTATTTCATTTAGCAGGCAAACCTAAAATTGAATTAAAATACCTAGTACAATGTACTCGTAATTTAGGTGCAGAAACCACATCAAGCTTGTGTCCTTGTGCTCGTATCATGGTATCAGTTGTTCGTGGGGGGGGGGAGGGTAAATTAAGAACACAGATTTCCTTTATTGACTCTCGTAATTATAGAATTGAAACTTCTTTTGACATGTTGGGTACATTTTTATGATATGATTTTTTCTCGATAAGTACGGCCCAGTTCAAGTGAGATTGTTGTGTGATGGTACCTAATAAACTGGTTTACCTCCGACATATTTAGGAAGACCTTAATTCTAATTAAATACTACTCAGTTACATAATTAACCCTCCTTTTGGGCTTCGCCGCAGTCGTGTAAAAATACACGGATAACGCGGAAGAAATACTGGAAAATATTACCCTGTACGAAACCATATTTCGATCGAATCGGTGTTTTGAAATACCTTTAGTTATTGCACTGTGTGTAAGCCCAACACTAGAGGCCTTTCCGTACTCTGCCTTTAGCACTGGCCGTCTTTCTAATGCAGCTGCTCTCCATTACAATCTAGGATAACTGTCTATGAGTATAAGGGTAAGAACAAGAAGTACTTAATCGATTCATATTACCGAGTGTCCCACAAAAAGGCCGTTCTACCCTGTTCTGTCCACGGCGCTGCTGCTGGCGTGTCTCGCCAACAGACAACAGTGGTCACCTTACGAGTCCTTTTTTTTTTTTTTTTTTTTTTTTGGTGGGTGTAAAATCATCGAATAACCCCTCCCGCTCTTGGGCAGAGCGAAAGGGAGTGTCAGACTTCTACTGACTAAAAACCACCCATGTTCCTTCTTCGCCCTCTATGTCGAGGCCGCGATAACCGTTGGACTACCCGCGGCCCCGACAGGCACCTTACGAGTCCTTATATTTGCTTTAGACTCAGATTTCAGGATTGCTAACAAGGTCGAAAATATTGTTCAATTCCTCGGTGTATTTCGTTATTTTTTCCCGAACGTCCCACTAATTTTGTTAATGGGACGACCGGGAATAATATATAAATAATTTTTGAAGTCCTCTAGTTCCTACCAAATTATTGGGTGGGACCACAGAACAGAAACTGTTCTGTGGTCCCACCCAATAATTTCAGACTGGTTGTTTTAATGGTAAAAAAAAATAATAAAATCAAAAATCTTTCATTGAATAAAGATGTATTCCCATTTGAGCACTTATTTTTAGAGCACCTATGCTTAGAACACCAAAGGTATTCCCAATAGGGCACCGATCAATAATAGGTCTTTACCTATGAAATTGCCGTTTTGTATGAAATAATTTAAACGAATTTTTTTCATGTATTTTTTATTTGTATTAATCGAAGTAATCACCCATGCAATCAATGCATCTTTGCCAACGCAGTGGCAGTTTATTGATGCCCTTTTAAAGAAATCAGCTGGTCGGGAGGCAACAAATTCTTCAAAGGCATTTTGTACTGCCTCTCGGGTATTGAATTTTTTTCCCGCCAAGAAGTTATCCAAATTCTGGAAAAAGTAGTAGTCTGTAGGCGCAAGGTCTGGTGAGTAGGGCGGATGACGGAGAGCTTCCAACCCCAGTTCTTGCAACTTGGAGACCGTCTGTTGTGCAGTATGAGGTCGCGCGTTGTCGTGCAGGAGCAGCGGAGACGAGCGATTGACCAATGCTGGTTGGAGATGTGCCAGCTTCCCCATCATTGTGTTCAGTTCTTCACAGTACACATCTGCAGTAATGCTCACCCCGTTTGGTAAGAAGCTGTGATGAATCACACCGGCGCTAGAACACCAAACAGTGACCATCACTTTTCTAGGGGTAAGTTTTCGTTTAGGGCATTGTTTAGGTGCTGAACCAGGATCCAACCAACTTGCTGAGTGCTTGCGGTTATCAAACAGAATCCATTTTCCATCGCAGGTAACAATGCGGTTCAAAATTCCTTCATATGTGTGTCTGTTGAGCAGTGCAAGGCACGTCTCGACGCGTACTTCGCGCTGGCGATCATTGAGTTCGTGGGGCACCCATTTGTCAAGCTTTTTTACCTTGCCAATTTGACGCAAATGGACCAATATTGTTTTGACGCTAACGTCGAAAGCTGCTGCTAATTCAGCCATAGATTGTGTATCATCAGCTTCCACAATCGCCTTTAATTCGTAATTGTCGACCAAAGTCTTCGGACGACCGCGAGGTTCATTTTTCAGGTCGAAATTTCCAGAACGGAAGCGAGCAAACCAATAACAGGTGGTGCGTTGGTTTGTAGTGTTAGCTCCGTAAACGTCGTTAATGTTGCGTGCCGCTTGTGCCGCGTTGCTGCCACGACGGTACTCATATTCCATAATTACTCGAATTTTTAACGTATCCATGATGACGAAAAATATTGAAATGCGATGAAAATGTAACACTAATCAATAAACAAATGACTACTTTTGGAAAAAAAAACCATGTTTTTAAAATAAAATTAATTTGAAATTAGAATTCTTAGCCAAACAAAAATTATTTTGATTTGAAATGGCCAGTACTGCAGAACGGCAATTTCATAGGTAAAGACCTAATATTTTGACGTGGTGCTCTAATGGGAACAATAAAAAATATTCAACTTTATTCCCCTTTCAGCACCTACGGTTCGGTAGCTGTTAGTGATGGGGAGTTTATTAAAACATTTCGATAATAATCGGCGTTTTATTGCAGAATGTTATCGATAAAAAAGAAATCCCAGAAAACAAAAAAATAACAGTTCGTTTGTTAAGGTGAGTATAAAAGTTTGTAAACACTCCCACGACACAAGAGAATTTCAGTAAAGTCCCACAAACTACCAGAAGAACAGAAACATTATGAGATATTGGAAATTGGAATCTTAAAATCCAATCTATATGCCTTTTTAATACCATGCAGTTTTTTTTTGTTAAAGTTGAGAAACAAGGACGGTGAAGTCTCACAAAGTACCAGGAGGCTAGAAATATAGAGGAAGTATTGTATTATTAGTAATAGGAATCTCATAATAAAAACATGTGGTACTTTGTGAGACAGTTTATCTGTCCTTGATCACCAACAAAATATAACTGCATGGTATTAGAAAGGCCTATAGATTTGACTATAACATTGCTATTTCCAAAAATACAATACAATACGTAACACTTTGATATCCTGGTTTCCCATCTCCAACAAAAAAAATGCATGGTATTCGAAAGGCAAAATATAGATTTCATTTTAAGATTCCAATTTCCAATACCTCATAATTTTTCTGTCCTCCTGGTAGTTTGTGGGACTTTACTATCCTTTTTCTCGTCTCCTTCTTGTCCTTGCCTATTTAAAATAATACAAATGCACCTAGTAGTTGCATACATCAACAGGCTATAATAACACTTCCCTCCGCGGCTTGACAGCGAGCGTTGATCCGGTTTTCGCTGCTGCTTTTTAATTACGATTGTTGTGTTTTGCGTTCAATTTGCGGCTCGTGATTTGTTTCAGGTTGTGTGATTTTGTGTTGGGTGTTTGTGTAGTAAGTTTTTCTGGCATTTTAACGTCGGTTTTATTGGTAATTACTTAATTTTCGTTGGCACTCGGTGAGTACATTTATTTTTTTGGGTGTGTGGGTACCTCGTTATAAACTTGTCGCCTGTTTTTTAGTCTTTGTTTTTTTTTTTCTTTTTTTCTTAAACTGTTGACGATCTAATTACGTTCTAGGTTCAATTTAATAATTTATAATATGTCGACTACAAACGACGAACCTCCGGATCGCGGGAGAGAAATAATGCGCCGGAATGATAAAACACCCACCTCCGGTAATTCTAAGCGTTTGTTTAGCGAAATGTCTCCTACGTACATTTCGCCCGACGATAGATCAAAACGGCTTCAAACATCCAATTCACTTGAAAAGTCTTCGCCGTTATTAAGTGCCAGTCCAAGTGCGAGCCATGACGATTATTACGATTTAGTTTCTCAGGCGTCTGCATATTTGTCTAAAATTAATGAACTTGTTAATGACCAAGGTTCCCGCATTAATGTTGCGAATAAATCTGCCATCATGGACATGACTCAGCGCATAACGTCCATTGTTTCTTTGCTAGCCATAAAGTCATCCTCTAATGAAACGAAATTGGCCAATACGGAACGCGAATTGGATAAAATTAAATCAAATACCAATGTCAATACAAGTAACTGTAACAAACTTTCGTATGCGGATTCCCTAAAACTTCGACTACCTAAAACCAAACTTGCACCGGTTGTCGACTCGCGCGCACCCAAACCTTGTGTCGTGGCTTACCCCACCGCTGAGCGATTAGCTGATTACACATCCTCCTCTGCTACTAAACAAGCACTCATGAAGGCGATCAAGCCCAGTGATGACGGGTTTCAAATTGTAGGCGTTCGAAAAACCGCTAAATCTGGCGTAGTATTACGTGTCGCTAATGATAGCCAAATTAAAAAATTGCAATCGGTCGACGCTATTAGGTCCGCCGGCCTGCGACTTGAAAAACCAAAAGGCCGAAAGCCTCGTATATTAGTTAGGGACGTGCCATCCGCAATGGAAGACAATGCTTTTTTGCACGCGTTGTACTGTCAAAATATTCAAGATGAACTGCCAATACGAGAGGATGATTTTATTAAATCAACTAAAATCTACCGTCGGCGTTCCTTAGATAACGGTCGCATGTGGATAGGCATTGAAATCGAGTCCAACGTGCGTAAACATTTAGTGTCCACTAAGGAAAAAATATTTATTGACTGGGCGACTTGCCGGTTCAATGACGACGTTGATATAGTCCGTTGTCTACATTGTCAACAGTTCGGTCACGTTAAGAAATACTGCGTTAACAAGTCACCTACCTGTGCAAATTGCTCCGAATCACATGAAACTATTAAAATGAATGCATATCTATGATACTTATTTATCTGTGCAACAAATGTTTTCACTATTAGCCGCTATGCGCCGTGGCGCCACTGTCAATGCAAGTTGTGTTACTGAATTATGAGAATAAAAAAGTCGTCGTCCATCTTGCAACCGTGCGGTGTTTCATTGTCTAAGTAAAACCCAAATATAGATATCCTTAAACCTCCTCCAAAAGGTTATGGGCCCAGATCCCGCTCACAGGAGTCAGATCTCCAAGAGGAATTATTTTGGGGTCGCTGCGGTATCAGCAGCTAAAACGACAACGACGAGTGGAAAATTCCACGCGGGAAAACGTCGCGTCGGACGGACCGGTAAAGGTCCAATCTCAACAAGGAACGAATATTAAGCATTGCGGTATAGCAATAATACAATGGAATCCTTGGGAAACACGCCAGCAGTTGGTTTTGTCGGCCAGCAACAACTACTGGAAGGCGTCGAAAACTGGTGCACGTGGTCATACAAAATCAAGATAATCTTAAGGGCGGCAGATCTTCTAAGCATCGTGGACGGTACAGTCCAGCCTCCTTCAGATGGTAAGGCAGAAGAATACGAAAAATGGATGAACAAGGACGCCAAAGCTCAAAGTATTTTGGTCACACGCATTTCTGAAAAAGTACTTGCGCAAATTGTGAGCTGCCAAACGTCGAAGGAAATTTGGAACAAGCTACACACAGTATTCGAGCAACGGGGAGAATTGTCGGTTCACATTCTTCAACAGAAATTTTTCTCAATGAAATTTGAAGAAAAAGAAACAGTCACGGAATTTTTAGGCAGATTCGAGAGCCTGTTATGCAAGCTGAAAAACGTCAAAGCAGAAGTCAGTACGAGCATGGCTATAACCAAAATTACGTCATCTCTTCCCTCTCAGTATCAGCACTTCGTGTCAGCATGGGAGTCGGTGCCAGCAGAGAAGCGCACGATGGAGGAGCTAACTGCAAGACTACTTATCGAGGAACAGCGTGCCACGACCTGCATGCAAGACAGTAACGAGTCAGCAGCACTAGCATCCAGATCCAGCAGAAAGTGTTTCCAATGCGGCAAGACAGGACACATAAAAAGGAACTGTAAAAACAAGGTAAAAAGTAATATTTGTGTTTATTGTAAAAGGTCAAATCACAAGTCTGTTGATTGTTGGTTCAAAAATAGTAAAAATAAAGGTGTAAAGAAAAATGAGCCTAGCGAGCAAGGTAATGCATTCCCTGTGTCCGTGTTGTCATCAGCATTTTATAGTACATCAGACAGCAGCCTGTGGATAATGGATAGTGGAGCTTCAGAGCACATGTGTAGCAGTGTTAGCATGTTTACTAAATACAAAGAGTTAGAATGTCCTCGACCAATCATAATCGGTGACGGTAAAGTCATAAAAGCTGTAGGTACAGGTATTATACAATTAGAGGCGTATAATGGTAAAGAGTGGATCAGTTCAACATTAAATAATGTCCTACATGTCCCTGCTATAAAAATAAATCTATTTTCAGCAAGTTCAGCTGCAGATAGAGGTTATAATATGACAATTGAAAAAGAGTGTTGCTATTTGAGGAAAAATAATGAAGAAAAGGTTAGTGCTGTAGCTTATCGTAAAAATAATGTATTTATCATGAAATTCAGATACAATACAGATGAAAAAGCTTATGTAGGTAAATCTTTTGATAGTCTAACAGAATGGCATCAAAAAATGTGCCACCAAGACATACAGCAAGTAAAAATAATGTTAAATAAGTGTAACATTGATTTTAGTGCAGATAAACATGAGGAACTCACATGTGAGCCATGTCTCCTTGGCAAAACTCATAAACAACAATTTCCACAAAGTCTAAATAGGGCAGAACAGCCTGGTCAAATTTTACACATGGATTTATGTGGTATTATGGAAACCACATCATTAGGCGGTGCCAAATATTACTTATTAATAAAAGATGATTACACAAAGTACAAACAGGTTTATTTTCTGAAAAATAAGTATGAAACAAACAACAAAATAAAAACTTTTTTAAAATATGTCATTAAGAATCTTGAATACAAAGTTACAACAATAAGGTCAGACTGTGGCTTAGAATTTACAAATAAAGAATTGAAATCTCTATTAGATAGTTTAGGTATTATCCACCAAACTAGTGTTCCATACACACCTCAGCAAAACGGGTGTATAGAACGTGAAATGCGCACAGTTACAGAAGCAGCTAGAACTATACTATTGTCAAGTGGTTTGGACAAGTCCCTATGGGCTGAAGCGGTCAACACAGCTGTTTATGTCTTAAACAGAACTGGTAAAAGTAGATTAAACGGTGTTACTCCTTATGAACTTTGGTATAAAAAGCAAGCCTACAACATAAATAATTTGAAAGTATTTGGATCAAAGGTAGGAGTACATATCCCTGACCAACGGCGTAAGAAATGGGATAGTAAAGCTGAAATAGGATATTTTGTAGGTTATAGTGAAACAACAAAAGGTTTTAGAATTTATTTCCCACATAAAAATGATGTTCTTGTAAAAAGAGAGGTAACATTCATAAAAGGTACGTTTATTAATGTGCAAAAGGTTTGTAAAAATAGACAGGATCAGAACAGTAAACCCTCGGTTACTATCACAGACTCTGAAACAGAGGAAATGGAAAATGATAAGCAAGAAATAGAAAATGATAACAAAGAAGTAGAAGAATATCATAGTTTCTGTGAAGAAGAAGACAGATCACAGACACCAGAGCTAGAAGAGAATCTAGAAATTCCCATGGAGGGAATATCAAGTCCAGAAGAGGAAAGAATAATGTCTGCAGAAGATTCAGAAGAAGAGTATTCAGTTGATAAAGCAATAGAACAAGAAAAACCACAAGAGGTAACAAGAAAAGGTAGGGTAACAAAGAAACCATCATGGTTATCAGAGTATGACACAAACCTCTTATCCATTGACACTGAACCAATCACTCTGGAAGATGCATTAAATTCAGAAGAAAAAGAAGAATGGGAAAAGGCTATGAATATTGAATTAGACACCCTGAAAGAAAACAATACATGGACCGAAGTTAATAGTATTCCAAGTGGAAATAAAGTTATATCAAGTAAATGGTGTTTCAAAGTCAAACAAATAGGTGGAGAAAAAGTATACAAGGCTAGGTTAGTTGCTAGAGGTTTTGAGCAATCAGACACTGATTTAGAAGTATACTCTCCGGTAGCCAAATTACCAACATTTAGAGTATTTATAGCTGTAGCCAATAAACTACAACTTCCAGTCCATCAAATGGATGTGGTAGGCGCTTTCTTACATGGTGATATAGATGAAATAGTATACCTAAAGCTACCAAATGGTAAAATATGTAAACTGAATAAATCCCTATACGGTTTGAAAAGTTCCCCTAAATGCTGGAATAGAAAGTTCGATGAGTTCATGACTAAAGAAAATTTCAATAGATCAAAAAATGATTATTGTTTATATTATAGGAAACTAAACGGATGTGAACTATACGTTTTACTATTTGTAGACGATATACTTATGTTTTGTTCTGAAAATAAGGTTTTAGAAAATTTCAAAACAGAGTTGCATAATAACTTTAAAATGAAGGACTTGGGGTTAGCAACTAGTTATTTAGGCATAGATATCAAACAAGATAAATGCAGAACAATAATCAGTCAGAAGACATATTTAACTAAAGTCTTGGAACGTTTTAATATGTCAAATTGCAAACCTATATCAACTCCATTAGACCAGAATTACAAGTTTGATTTGTTGAAAAGGGAAAAATCTGAAAATCCAATAATAGAAAGAAAGTGTAGACAACTTATAGGCAGCCTAATGTATGCAGTATGTGGTACTCGACCAGATTTATGTGTGTCAGTTTATTTTCTTAGTAGATATCAACACTGTGCAAGTGTTATGTTGTATAAGTCATTAAAACGTATTCTACGGTATATAAAGGGAACCTTAGATTTTGCATTAGTATACAGCAGCACGGGCACAGGAATGCAAGGCTTTGTAGACGCAGATTGGGCTGGTGACACCCAAGACAGAAAGTCTACAACGGGTTACATTTTTAAAGTGTTTAATTGTAGTGTAGTATGGTGTTGTAAGAAACAACTCAGTGTATCACTATCATCCACTGAATCTGAATACATTGCATTAAGTATGGCTGTAACAGAAGCATGTTGGTTAAAGAATTTGTTATGTGATTTCAATATTGTCATTAATGATGTGATTATTTATGAAGATAACCAGTCAGTTATAAAATTGGTTTTCAACAATGGAAATAATAAAAGGCTTAAACACTTGGATATCAGATATCACTTCATCATTGACAAAATAAAAGAAAAATGTATGTCTTTGCAGTATATTAAAACAGAAGATAACTTGGCAGATCTTCTCACTAAACCTTTAGGTAAAACTTTGTTTGAAAAGTTTGTCAAGTTACTGTATTAGAATTTAAGCTATTGTGTGAATTGTAAACTTTTAGGTTAGGTACTATTCATATCAGCTGGCCATTCATGCATAGGAAAATAAAGTAAATAAGCTAAGTTAGTTCTCAAACAAGTTGAATTGTTAATGCATAGCCAGCCAAGTTAAGATTTGTTTGTGTAATTGAAGTATATTAAAGTACAGTGTAAAACATAGAATGTAAAGATTGAAAGAAAATATTTGTTGAGGGGGGGTATTAAAATGAATGCATATCTATGATACTTATTTATCTGTGCAACAAATGTTTTCACTATTAGCCGCTATGCGCCGTGGCGCCACTGTCAATGCAAGTTGTGTTACTGAATTATGAGAATAAAAAAGTCGTCGTCCATCTTGCAACCGTGCGGTGTTTCATTGTCTAAGTAAAACCCAAATATAGATATCCTTAAACCTCCTCCAAAAGAAACCAACGACTGCCCGCATAAGGACAATTTAAATTTTATACCAACTTGCGTGGCGTGTAAACGTTTTAAAAAACCGTTTGACCATCGTTGCGGGTCATCAGAGTGTACAACCTACAAACTTAAGCTCGAACAGTTAATCCTCAACACAAACTACTAAAATAATGGATAGTTTAAATATAGGACAATTAAATCTCCACAACGACAGGGTAGCGACTTCTGAACTAGACAAATTAATTATCGATTACAGCTTGGACATAGTGCTTGTTCAAGAGCAATATCAAAACTCACACTTACGACATAGAGTAGTTCAGCTGGATTCAAAGTCACGAGCCGGAATTTACGTAGCGCGTTCTTCTAACTTTACAGTAACGTCTTTGCGTAACCTCATGACGCCGCACTGTGCCGTTGCGGAAGTCTCTTCGGCTTCCTATAAAGTTTACGTTGTGAGCTGTTACTTTCAATATTCAGACCCTGTTGGTCCTCACATACATAACCTCCGTCATGTCTTGCGGTCACTCGCTGGCTGTAAAGTTATCGTTGGCGCGGATGTTAACGCGTCCTCGTCTCTGTGGTATGGCAAGGTTCGGTGTACGGATTCCGACCGACGTTCCGCTGTTGAAGATTTCATTGCTGAAATGAACCTATCGATTCATAATACCCCAGATGCACCACCTACTTTTTGCAGCCAAATGGGCGAATCTTGTATTGACGTCACACTTTCTAGTGCAGACGTTCGTTTGGATAGGTGGCGTGTCCTTCCGGATGCGTCATGTAGCGATCATCGGCTTATCGTGTACGAATTTGTTCCGATGTCTACTCAAGGTCCGTCACATATCATTGGTAACTTTAGGTATAAAAGTAAAGGCGCGAATTGGGAATTCTTTAGCTTGCTTTTTGCGTCTCACACCAAAGACTTCACTCGAGACGGGCTGTCAGCTGAAGAAAGTGCTGAAATTATGTCAGACACCTTCACTTACTGTGCTGACATCGCCATTGGTCGCGGATCTATGACCAATATTCGTAGATGTGATTGGTGGTGTGACTACTTAATTGAACAACGTAAAAGTTATCGCCGAGCGCGTAGACATTTAAACAAGCTTAAAAAACGAAAGGTCACCGGAGACCCCCTTATCTCTGCTTTAAATGCGTTTAGAGTTGCCAAGTCCCGCTACAGAGCATCGGTAGAAAAATCTAAAGGTAACTTACTGCGGAAAATAGTAGAAAAGTTAGATAAAGAAGGTCCGTGGTCTCCATTGTATCACGAGTTCAAAGCAAACCGATCAGTGGATCTTGCGTTCGTCGAAAACATTAAAGTAAACAACAAACACACCACCGGTATTGAGGAGACAACCGAAGCTCTATTAAATACTTTGATACCTGATGATTTGCCTGATAATGACAATGATTACCACAAGCAGATCAGGGCGTGGGCGGCTGTGCCACCTGAATCACCAGCGTCAGACCTTCCAACCATTGACGAATTAATTAAAGTTGTCAAGAAACTCCCACTTAACAAATCGTCAGGTGAAGATAAAATATCTAATCGGATGATAATAGAAGCATGTAAAACAGCGGCCGACGCAATTTTAAGTGTTTACAACCGTTGCATTGCAGAAGGCGTTTTTCCTCGTATATGGCGACGCGGCTTTATACGAATAATTCCGAAAAGTGGCGACAAGCCACCGGACGACCCTAAGTCTTACCGCCCTATAACACTACTACCATCTTTGGGGAAACTCCTGGAGCGTCTTATCGTTCCACGTTTACTACCAGACGGACCGAAATTTCACAACAACCAATTCGGTTTTACCGTGGGAAAATCTACCGTAGACGCGGCACTTTCTGTCCGGAAAATTGTCAATACATCCGAACATAAGTACGTAGTTGGGATCTTTCTAGATATTTCTGGGGCTTTTGATAACGCATGGTGGCCGATGCTACTCCTTAAACTGAAAATTCGTGGTTGCCCTAAAAACATATACAATCTTGTATACTCGTACTTCTTAAATGGTTCCGCGAAACTCAAACTCGGACATCATTCTATGTCAAAGTCCCTCACCATGGGATGCCCTCAGGGTTCGGTTATGGGTCCGTATGTATGGAACGTAGGCTTTGATGACTTCCTCGCGATTCCACTTCCATGCGGCTGTTCATTAACCGGTTACGCGGACGACGGCCTGCTGCTCATTCAGTCAAGTACTCGGGCTGGACTCGAAAATTTGGCTGACACTTGCCTAAAATTAATATCCCAGTGGGGTGATCCGTCTGACCTTTGCACCACATAAAACTTATCAACTTCTTTTAAAAGGTAATCTTAAATCATGCCCCAGTATAAAATTTAATAACGTTCCCGTGAAAAAGAAGGAGTCCGTGTGCTACCTTGGGTTTGTCTTAGAGAGGAATTTTTCATTCATTGAACATATAAAAACCGTCGGTGAAAAAGCTAAAAAGAACTTTTATGCCTTAACGAGAATATCTAAATCTACGTGGGGTTTATCATTTGTAACTCTGAAGACGATCTATGGGGCTACTTACTTGGGGTGTATGTGCTACGGGGCACCAGTTTGGGCCGATAGGGCCACCATAGGAGCGGCACGACGTAAATTACTTCAAAGCCAGCGGTTGGCCTTGATTTTCTTATGTAAAGCGTATAGGACGGTTAGTACTGAAGCCTTACCGGTACTGGCAGGGGTACTTCCAGTCGATCTCGAAGTGCAGCGCCGTGCTTCAATGTACTATTGCGCACGAGAGACCGCGGACGCAGACTTTTTAACACAACGTGACCGTACTAAAATAGCTAGATTACTTAAACCACAGACTGACGTCTGGGAGGATCTTTTGTCAGAATGGCAATGTAGGTGGGATAATTCCATCAAAGGCCGACACCTCCACCAGTTCTTTCCATCCGTTCGTGAGCGGCTGGCCAGGACATGGCTGGAGGTGGATCACTGTGTTGCCCAATTTCTCACTGGTCATGGTAACTTTAAGAGTAAATTATTTTCCTTCAAGCTTGTTGCGTCGCCTTTTTGTCAATGTTCTACATCTGACTGCGAGTATGAACAATCTGCACATCACATTTTATGGGAGTGTAGTCTTTGGCAGAATGAACGCAATATTATGTTGGATAGTGTACAGGTTACATCCGGAGTTATTTACTATACGGACCTTGTAGAAACTAGAACAAATTTCCGTGCGTTCAAGCATTTTTGTCATACCTATTATTGGAATCAGATATAACAGCTCACAACTTAGGACCCAGTAATATTAATGACAACAATATCCGTGGTGCTAGGCAACTGGGCTTATCCCAGTTGTATGCGTCCCTGTGTGCCTATTGGCCTTGTTCTTTTCTGTCTCCTGCTGATATGGAGGGAAGTGGAAATTTCTGTTTTTCCTACTCCTCCGCTATTCTTTTCTGATTAATTTCGTTGCGGGATCCAAGACAGTCAAATCATTTCTCTGGGACTTCGTCGAGCTTCATTGTCTCGGCGCTTTTCTTGTGGTCGCCACTGTTGATTCTGGCTTACAGAAGTTACAGTGGTTTGGGAATAGTGAGGCGGGCTTGTCCCAATAAAAAAAAAAAAGGCTATAATAATCAACTAAATAAAATATGCATGTATGTTTCTGTGACAAATAAACATTTTTTCTTTCTTTCTTTTTTTTCTTTTCTTTATATCATGGCTGCTCTAAAATTATTTAGTGCGACGATCGGGAACAAAAATATTATTTTTGTAAATTCCCGTTCGTCCCATGACGGGGACGAAGTCGGTGGGACGAACTTCGCTTCTCGTGCTTGCAGTGTCTGCAGATGTTAAGGAGGAAGCGGAAATCTAAAATTAAAACTATGGTACCTTACAGGTAAGTGCCAGCGCGAAATTAAAATTTTCATATTTCCGGTCTGTGAAAAAAAAAAGTTTTTGCGCTTTTAATAATACGTATGAACTTACACAATTATAACCAACTAGCTGATACCCGCGGCTTTATACACTAAAACCTCCCTCGAGAAACAATCTATTCATTGGTGAAAACAGCATGAAAATCGGATCAGCAGTTTTTGAGTTTTTCGCGAACAGTCAGACACAGACGCAGCGGAGGACTTAGTTGAATATTATGTATAATATATGATAGTGATTAAATCATAAATAGGATACTCTTTAATAGATAAATAGGGTCATTCAATGGGGCGAACTATCTTAGCATTTGAACTAAAATCCATTATGAATAGTAAGACGGATATTAGTGCAAAATAATGCTAAGATATTTTCTATTATTTACTCTAAATACCGTGTAATCTAAATCGTTGTTTTCCCGAGGCTAAACAACTTGCCATAAGGAGCACTTTCGAAGCATGGAGTTAAAGTAAAAAAAAATAGGAAAGTTTTTATGTCAAAATAATTTAAAAAATATTCATGAACTCGAAAACGTGGGAATCAATAGTAACACTAAACGTAACTTATAGCACAGTATAAATATGGACTTGTAGGCAGTACTGCAGAGTAAAGTGCAGTACCGTACTCGAATCGCACGTAAAACTATGTGAGAAAATTTGAGTAACTTGTAGGGTTATTATAATTAAAATTGTACGTATCAGCCACAACCCCATCCATCATAAGTTTTAGGTAAAAAAAACTACACGCAGACGGATTTGCGAGTCTCAGATAGTAATTAAATGAAAACACAGCTTATCTTTCCTAATTTTTATTTCGAACCGTTACACATAACTTAATAA
This sequence comes from Diarsia rubi, assembly GCA_932274075.1. Lineage (NCBI taxonomy): Eukaryota > Metazoa > Arthropoda > Insecta > Lepidoptera > Noctuidae > Diarsia > Diarsia rubi. The sequence goes on along the minus strand of OW026437.1, from coordinate 1,721,996 downwards.
AAAATTAGATGTATCTTTTTTAATATGACTTAAAAGAGTGTACAAAATGCATTATACTATGAAACATAATCTCAAAATAGAATGGTTCTATACAATGAAGATAACATTTTGGTATCATTACAAATCCCGAATTAAATAAATGATGACGAGCATTCTTTTAAAAGTTCAATCATTTCTGCTGGCCAGGTTGAGTGACATTGTTGAGAACCTCTTTCTTTTGAAGTCGGTTAATATGGAAAATATGATATGATTTTAAAACAGAAACCTTAACAGTTAAAGCTGTGAGTAAACAAAGATACAAGCCCGGAATGAGAGTAACCTAACAAGCGATCAGTCTCAATAACTTATTTTCAAAAAAGTTGTATAGTGTGTACTAACCCTTCGGAGATTACAGGCGTGATGTTTTATTAAGTCGTACTATGAAGTGTCAGACTTATGATTATTTAAATGCGAGACAGAGATAACGCTATATAGACGTAAACCACCATTCATTTCTCACAGTCAATACAATCGGTTCCAATAGAAAAATAAATATTGTACAGAAAATAGCAGTAGAAACAATGTCAATAAACTTGGCCAGCCGACTATTGTAATACTAAACTAAATTATAATTCTTGCACCTGCGCGATTATAAAAATATTGACTATGGTATATTTTGGAAGAGTTACACCTCATTTCTGAGAAGTCAAATTTAGTTGGCTGGCGCTCTGAGGGCCAAAAACATCATATTTTTCATAGGACAATATTGCATTTCCATGTCATCTATCCCAGGTTTCATGAGTGGCCATATTCCGTACTAAAAATCATGTCAACATAGTCAGGTCAGCCTAATTCCGCAAATTACACATGCGGTTTAGCAGCCTGGTGTTGACAGCGCTTTTATGTCGCAGCAATAAGGTTGGTTTTCGATATGCAAGTTAGTAAACGGTGTAGTCCTTGCCAAGTCAACAACTATAAAGCAAGTGAAAATTACTTGTGCAGTGGTATTAATAAGAATCATTTTGGATCAACAGCGCGCTCTATCAGAAACAAGGTGGTACTTCAAAAAATAACTCAAGTCACAAGAAATATCGGTGGAAAATTATATTTACATAAAAAAAAACATGACATCATCATTACATTATAAACCTTAAAAATATAAGCTAATGGTACAAATCAAAATGAAATTGGAAGAACAAGATTGCAAGATTCGTTTGAAAAAAATAAAAATGCTTTTCTTTACACATTATAGCATTTTACCTGTGACTCGAGTATATTTCAAGTGATCTTATTTTCTAAAATATATATTCTGGCCGATTTTTTGAATGATCGAGCTCGCTATATTAACCTAGTGATTTATTTAAAAAACGATTTACGTCACAATTCCATTCTATTTTTTATACTGAGTCGTAATGATAGTTTTACGACTACCAATAATTTAATGATGGAATAAGTTACTGTTACTGTTAGCCTGTGTTATCCCACTGCTGGGTAAAGACCTACCCCCGTCTTCCAAATTTTGCGATCCAGGGCCAATGTGGACCACTGATAGTTATATACTGTGGTTAGGTTAGGTTCAAAATCGTTTTTTATACAGAAGACTATCCAGAACACTTTTCCCTGACCCTTCTTCACTTTTGCTTGGGTACGGCCACAGAGTGAACAAAAACATAAAACATCAGTTTTGTTTCTGTTTGTTCTTATTTCGAAAACTATCATTACACCTTCAGAAGCCCACGCGATGTACCCAGTGTACCCAGTACAATGAAATATCTGCTTGAAACAGCAAAAATAATCTCTAGCCGGCTAGGGGATTGAACAAACTAATCGACATGGAATCGGCTTAAACCGACCAATAAGAATTTTATGTCCGTGCAATAAAGGCCAATAGTCCGCGTCATCATCATCATCATCAATAGCTATTAATGTTCCCACTGCTGGGACACAGGCCTCCTCTCTCTTTGAGAGGGAATGGGCTATAATCTACCACGCGGGCCCAGTGCGGATTGGTAGATGTCACATGTCTTCGAATGTTTGGTTCTAAGCCATGCCGGTTTCCTCACGATGTTTTCCTTCACCGTTTTGAGAGCAGCGGTGATGAAATAAATTACCCAGAGTAATGTGCCTGCCTAGGTTCGAACCCACGACCTACTGTGCGTAAGTCGGGGCCGCCACAACTGAGCCACCGCTGCTCTCATCGCGTCATCTGAACCAAAACCAGGTAAAGCGAAGCAACTTTGATTGTAAGGACATATTCTATCTGATCAGCTCAAGCATATGCCGCGTCGACATGTCTGATCACGGGTAAAGGAAATATATTGCCATGAGTCTATTCACTTTAGTTATATAAGCCTGTCAAAAAGTCAACGTTTATGTCAAAAATGTACAATACAGTATAAATGTTACAAAGCTAACAGTCAAACAACGTTCGATGTATACAATATAAATATCAATTCCTTATGGAAAACATGATTGTTGGCGATTTTTGGAGCAAACTTGTGTTTTTCAATATGGAAGCCTCAATTTAGTAAAGCTCATCATAAAGAAGGTTATTCCTGAAGTTGAGTGAGACAAGCTATTGGTATAAAATAGTTAAAAAACATAGTTTCTTTGATATTATAAAAAAAAAATAGTATTTACAAGGCTGATGTGAGTATCAACGGCAGGTGGGGACGCCCTAGAAAGATATACACTGACTTTATTGGTAAGGTTCATTGGAAAGGACAGGTGCGTAGTACCTGCAACCGGCGTGTGTGCAAAAAGAGTATGAAGGTATCGCAGCAGGTGGCATTGTAGCATCGGCATACTTCCATGGGCAAAGGGCGCGAGATTATATAATATGTATATCAAATAAAAAAATCTCGGGATTTTCCATTCAGATCAGTATTTTTCATCAAGCATCTTGCACGTATGTGTAGATAGATAGTAATCTTAGTCTCCTTAACGCTTAAAAGTTACAAAAAGAGGTACAAAAGTTATCAGTCTGTGTTTGTAAGCATAATTTTATCCTAATTCAAACAATCCTGTTTCATTTATTGCATATTACGAAAAGGTTTCTACTTCCGCGCACAAGTTTGATCCAAAAACCGCTAAGGTAACTGCTCGCTACAATATTATTGCGATCACTAACAGAGTATACAATGTCCGGTGTTTTTACAATTTTAACCATTATTCACTTAAAACTAACGTGATTTTTAATCATCTCCTTGGTCTAATCTTGTGTGCCCGAAAGTTAGCTTCGAGAACGAGAGTAGCGACTGTCGGGCACGAAACAATTGTCTCGTGGAATAATTACATTTTATATTGCCTCAGAAAATTAAATAAATACATTTGTTTCGTATTCATGACATACATATATTTAGTCATAAGAAAAACAGATGATATTAGTCTCAAATCGTCAAGAAACAATCTTTCAAACAGATTTATAAATCACAACGATGAATAAATCTAATCTTCTTTGATATATCAATCACAAATGTTAATTACAAGAAAAGGTGTCAAATCATGTCGTTTAGGGTCAGTTTCCACAGCAGAAAGATCTTCGCGAATTTATTTAATAACTGATTAAAAGACAGTATCAGTAAAAAAATGCAGGATACCTACCTTGGTGTAGTGCAGACAGTTGGACTAAGGCTGTTACCGAATGGCGTCCAAGAATAGGGATGTAAACTGATTTAAAAAAATATAATTCTAATTAGTCCGTCTGTTAGATTATCGATAAATATTGGATACGTTTTTCTTGTTTTATCAAATCAATAAAAAATGATGAAGATAAAACGCATCAAAAATTTGAGTTTTTGACGTCACTACCCGCTAAAAATGTCATACTTATGTCTTAGAGTATGTCGTCACACGAGTTTTTAAAGCACTGTATCGTCGTCATTGTTTGCTGACGTGAAAAAATAAAAAGTGAGAGTCCAATATTTTTTGGAAATCTATCTGACGGACTAATTAGATATTGGAATTACCCTATTGGAAAAAAAAAGTGTGCCGGCCGGCGGCTAGTTGGGCAGACGACAAAGTTGCCATTGGGGGAAAATCTGGATGAGCCTGCACAGGAACGTGGGGATTAGCACCAGGAAAGAGAGGCCTCTACCTCGCTCACCCATCCTACACCACCCTTAACGTCTGCGTCGAATTCTAACCTCAAAACCAGTAATGATACAGTCCTTTATTCAGCCACATCCAAATGTGCGAGAATTTATTTCTGCTTGATGAAAACTGACCCATAGAACATTTCAAAGTCCTTTTAAAAGAACAATGGCTGCAATCCAACAATTTCTATTATTAATAAATGTTAGACCACGTCTAAAATACAAGATAGATAGTTACAGAATAGCATAAGCAGCCTATAATGTTCCCACTGTTGGGACAAAGTGAAGAGTGACTGTGAACGTGCCTGGTACTGAGACTACGTCTCATCATGATTTGCCTGCCTTGTCCCAACAATGTTGGGGTCGGCTGTATACCAGTATTTTACATGGGGCAACTGCCTATCTAACCTCCACAACTCAGAACTGGGTAATATGATAGGTTTTCTTTTTTTTTGGGCTGAGCGAAAGGGAGTGTCAGACTTCTACTGACTAAAAACCACCCATACTCCTTCTTAGCCCTATATTTCAAGGCCGCGGTATCTCTTACAACATCCCGCAGCCCCGACGGGAATATGATACCCCTTGGGAAGGCCCTTGTTTGTTTGACTTTTGGGCCACTGTCTACTTGCAACAACCGTCAAGAGCTATAAATGACAACCGGGGCATAAAGGAAATTCGATATGTAATGGATGGTCACCCATCCACAGACCAACCTAAGTAAGCGCGGCATAACCTGCCAGCCCTTTTAGAAATTCTATAACTATCTATTTTGTTACAAATTGATCTAATGTTAGTTTCAACATCAAGCATTAAAATTAGTTGCTAGACATTCAAAAATGGTCCTTCGAGCCGAATAAGCATTTGGCATGATTTTCTTTGCATCAATATTCCTTATGTTGCAAGCTTATTGATTTGAATTCCAATAAATTACCAGTACTTAATGGTTATTATAATACCTAGATAAATAGCTGTCCCATAAGGAATAATAATGAATTTAGATTTAGCCACGAATTATTATAAAAAATGTCATACATTTAAAATGATGAGACAAATACAAATTTTACACGAATTTATATAAACATTGGAAAATGCAGTAAAATGCACGAAAAAAAGAAATAAATACACATCAAAATGAGTTTCTAATAATCTCAATACCGTTTTTTTTATTATATTTTTTTAGTAGATTTCGATTACAAAAAATTATAATTACAATTTTTTATACATATTTTTGGATTATTATATGTAAGTAAATATTTATATTTAACAATACATGGTTTTGTGCGTCCTGTGTGTATTACAATATTGTAATATTTATTAACTAAATCAGTTTTACAAAATGTGTAACAATTAAAGAGTTTACATCACAAATTATAGGTATACTTCAGTTATTCATAGCATTTTGGTTTCTTTCAAATCCCATATTTAAAAAGTATCATTCCTATTTTAATATTTATGTATTGTATGGTGATCTCAAAGCGAAATTATTTATTTATTATCCTTTCAAAAGCTCGTTAGTTGCTTTCACAAATGCTTAATATTTACACATTTGTGTAAGCAACTGATGAGGTTTTGTTACCCATATTTCAATGTATTTCCAGGAGCTGAAATAGGCTACTGTGAGCCAAGGTCTTCGCCAATTTTTGGGCTGACTCAATTTAAATTGTCAATGACACGCTAAGAAGAATATTATTTAATAATTTGCATATCATTGCACATTCAAATATCTATAACATAACCTCCTTTCAAAGGCAGTCGGGTGAAACAGGGTACCACAAGGCAGTCTAAAGCTAACACTCACTATGATACATTTCAAATATGGGACCCAAAAAATTCACCATCAATTTCACTTCACCATAACTACCGTGCAATCAATAGCCCAATATCGGTGGGCACAGTCCATAGAGCCTAAACCATAGACGTTTAGTCTATGGCCATATGACGAGACAATTTTAACTGGTCTGATTCTCGTCAAGAAATTCGACGCAAGTGAAGGGAAAATGACCTATTTTACCGTGTAGCTCTCCTTCCCATTGGCCGTTAATGTTGATTTTTGTCACCTGAAACAATGATGTAATTAGTATTGGGGCCGGTTTTTCATTCGCCAGTTAATTTTTACCTGATAAAAAAATGTTTTGACAGATTGTGTTGACAAAAACTGTCAAAATGACAATCTTAATCGTCAGATAAAAGTTAACTGGCGATTGAAAAACCGGCCTTTATTTAACTTGTTTCAAATCCTAGTGAATAGCTACTGACTGCTTTGGGGTCTAGTGGAAAGAAAACCATAAGGACCAAAAACATCTAGACAATAAACTCCCTAATTTTATTATAACTGGTCTCTAGTGGTGGTAAGTGCGACTGCTAAGCATGACATCTCCGGTTCGATTCACGGGTCGAGTAATGGCTTCATCCAGTCATGAAGTCTGGATTCGAGCCCAGTTGATGGCAATAGGTTTGCATACATGTAGGGTTGCCATCTCAAAAATTTGCCAACTAGAACCCAAACCCGGACATGTCAACAGGTTTTTTTTAAACACAGTCAGAGTAAAAAAAAACAATTGAAAAGGTCAAAATCACCGCTTATTTATTTTCAGACAGTAATTTTTTTATTCATAATCAGTTAAAAGCTTTAGCGAGTGATCGGTTCGTCGGTTGATCGCGGCGTTCGGGTACAGTGTGTGTATCGCGGGTGACCCAAAACTTTTTTTTAAAAACTCGGACAACATATGAAGCCCCGCCCGGACGCTCCCCGGACGCCCTCTAAACTAGGACAAATCCGGGGAATCCCTACATACATAGGACTTAAAACATAATAGGGAATCGGACAAAAAAAAATTAATTAGTCCGTCAGATAGATTTTCAAAAAATATTGGACACGTATTTTTTCTTTTTTCTGCTCTTTTGTGTTGCTGCTGTCCACTAACGAATAAATACATATTCTATTCTATTCTATTCTATTCTACATAAACAAAAAATGAAGACGATACAATGCTTCGAAAACTCGTGAATTCCTCGAAAACGTCACATAGTAGTTTTTTACATTTTTCACCAACAGATGACGTCACAACCCCCCACTCATGATCTTTGACGCGTCTTATCTTCGTCAATTTTTATTAATTTGATAAAACAAAAAACACGTATCCAATATTTTTCGATAATCTAACTGACGGACTAATTAGAATCATATTTTTTTGACCCAGTCCGATCCCCTATTGTTGAAACGAGAGTGTACTAATGCTTCGACGCAGAAGATTGATGGTGTATCCCCAATAAATCTATACATAGGTACTACCATACAACTATTTGTCGTACTTTCTTTCAAGACAAATGCAAACTTACTTTGATAATATCTCCTTCTTCAAGTTTGAGTGCTGTCTTGTCGTACGCGTTCGGTACTCGCGGTTGCTTCACCCGCGCTAACGCTGGGAGAGTGCGCTGTAATTGCGATAAAATATTACAATTAATTTCAAGTCTGTATTCGCTCCTGTATGTAATCGTATCTGTTTGGTAACTGGCTTATGGTCAGATGGGCAGTGATAGGTCTATAATGAAACAATTACAAGCGCTGCCTTGTATCAGCATTTCTGGGAAGATCATTTTAACTAGTTGGTTCACGATATAAGGCGATGCCGTTGTGGTGGTTACATGTGTATCGCATACGTTGCAATATAGAGTTTCATAGCAAGAATCCTAAAAGGCTTGAGTAAAAGCGATTTTGTCCCTTGTATCATAGAAACGCTTCGATTCAGAAAGTCGTTAGTGTATCTCGATCGCTTTTGTAATGTCAAAACAAGATGCGACTGGGTTCTGATTTCATACAGTGCGTATACATAATGGTTTTTACTTTCTAAATGGCATCATATAAGCAGCGGTGGCCCAGTGGTGGCGGGCCCGACTTACGTCGAACCCAGGCAGGCACAATACTTTGTGTAATTTATATATATTTTTTTTTTTTTTTTTTTACTAGCTGACCCACGCAACTTCGTCTGCGTCACATAAATGTAGCTTACAACCTTTCTCGATAAATCGACTATCCGATCTAACTACCTTATTTTATATTTTATTAGAATATTGTAGAGGAGAATTAAGAAGAGATTATAGGAGAATATTATTGTAGAGGCTGCAGAAGATTGTAATTATTTCTTTGCATTGTATAGATTCAATATCTTAATATTATATAATTGCATGGCACATGTGTGAGTACTATGTACTATAAAGCCACTTTTTACATTTAGATATATTATTTTTAATGACGATGCCCTGGTGGCTGAGAGAATGTCATGCTCACTCAAATGTCTCGCTGATGGTGGCGCGTGTGTCGGATCATTTAGTTCCCTTCAAAATGGTTGAGTTGAATGGTGCTGATCCATGCGTCATGTTCGTGAACGGGCGCTGTCAGTGGAGACTGGTCATCTCTTAGTTGCCATGGTTTATAAATATATACATATTTTTTTGATTTGTTTATTATACCTTTTTACTCCGGACGCTCTTAACTTGCACGTCTTGCTACATAGTTCTCACATAATATACCATCTCAACATGAATGATGTACTGTACCAAGATTTTGTAACAATATTTTGATTTAAAAGAGTGTCCATGGAGTTTCTTGCCCGTTCTTCTCCATAGAGATCTACGCTAGGGAATTGGCAACTACAGTACTTTCACAAGTTATTATGCCTTGTGACTGTGACTGTAGCTTAGGAGTGCAATACGTTGTTTCGGGGGTTGCTGCGTCGGGTTGCGCGGCGCCGGATGTTACCGGGGGCGAGTGCTGTGGGTGCGGGGGCGCGCGGCGGCGCGTGCCGTGGTGGCGGGTGCGCGGGGCTCTGGGTCGCGGGGCGGCGGTTGCGCGTTGCGGCGTGCATTCGTTGTTCCGTGATTCGAGGTCTCGTGCATTCGTTGTTGCGGTGTGCGTCGCTGCGTGCTTTTTTGCTTGCAGTGTTCGTCGTTGCGGGCATTCGGCGGCGTGTGGTTCGGCGTGGTGGCTTTCGGAATGACGTATTGCACTCGTAGTTTTTCGTAGTTTTGTTTTATGAATTGTTCTTATGACATTCAAAAGTGCCAGTAATGGTTTAATTGAAATAAATGCTTTGAGTTTGAGTTTATTTCATCACCGCAACTCTCAAAACGGTGAAGGAAAACATCGTGAGGAAACCGGCATGTCTTAGAACCAAAAATTCGAAGACATGTGACATCTGCCACTGGGCTCACGGTTAGATTATAGCTCATTCCTTCTCAAAGAGGAAATTCGAAGACATGTGACATCTGCCACTGGGCTCACGGTTAGATTATAGCTCATTCCTTCTCAAAGAGGAAATTCGAAGACATGTGACATCTGCCACTGGGCTGACGGTTAGATTATAGCGCATTCCTTCTCAAAGAGAGGAGGCCTGTGCCCCAGCAGTGGGAACATTAATAGGCTGTTGATGAAATAGCATCGCGTAGGCCAACCTATGAGCCTGGCTTCTGCTTAAGGTGAATGCGACAAGGTAGCCCACGATATACAATTTTTCTTACATTTTTTGCAATTTGCCTGTCAGCGTCAGCTTGTATGTTAAATAAAATAGGATTCGCGACCGTTACAAATGTGACTTTACTCAGTAATAATAATTAAAACTGTGGCGTCTTCATTAATTATTTGTTAATATTATAGGTATTACTTTAGTGAACTTAGTATATAAATAGTGTTTTAAGTTAACTGTAATGTACCGTTAGCTTTAAGTTTCTCATGGCAAGCCTGCACGCATTGTATTCTCCTGTTCCTTAGCTATTCAAGGATTACAATGGTTTATTGTAGGGTAAATGTTCATTGCCCAATTTGTGTATTGTTTATACTAACGTTAAGAATTTAGAGTAATATAGCCATTAATGTTTTGTTGAGATGCCGACGTTTCTTTTGTATGTATTTAACTGTGCTATTTTTATTGTGTAACCTAGCAGTAAATACCTTTGTATAGATTTAGTTTTTAACGTGCCGCTCTCGACCCTCTCCCGAGTTTTCTATAATTGCTAAAATGTACATGCAAGTTAGTATCTTCTCATCTCTGGGATCGGTCGGTCGGCAATCTCCCTCCGTGTAATTTATTTTAATAAACCGACTCCATCACCAAGTAACTTCAGTACTTATTTTGCGATTCCCATAACGCCGACACTAGTTAACCGACAAAAGTGCGCACAAGCGCAAAAAAACCACTAACAGATCCGTCTCAGTTCATGTAAGTCTCTTGAGTGACTATTTGATGAAAAAGGCATTCAAAAGACTTGGAATGGACATAGTATTATTCAGTTTGTTGGCCTTTATAGTAATGTGGGACACTGCAAACTGCCCAGTGTAGAAGAGAATGTCTACAAACCTGCATGTTAGTCCGTTGCTGCGGGTGTTTGCTGCTGGGCGGGCTCGGCGGGTCGGCGAGATGATTGAGAGCCTCTGTCGGTGGGTATGGCACGCCGGACGGGTCCAAGATCTGTTTGTCAGATGGGTAGGTGTTTTATTTTTATAAATTATAGCCATTCAATTTTCACGACGAGAAATGCAAAAAGTAACTAACTTAAAAGCTATTATAGATTCGAAACCCCGAGATTCCGGCAGATAACAGCCTTTTATTTTAACAACCCCTTCGACCGGAAGCGTGGCGTCTCCTGTAATCCGGCTACACGGAGATCAGGAGCGGCGGATGATCATACCCCAGGGTTCCTGGGACCTAGCGACTCATACGGGCTGTTCATACTAAGCCAGGTATTAACATGAAGCCGTCGGAGGAGTTCGAGGGGTGCAGTTTAACTGAGGGGTGCACCTGGCCAGGAGGGTGACCCAACACTCAAAAGCTCCCGTCGTATCGGTCAGTAGTGGGCGCTTAGAACAGCCTGGCGGATGAACAGACCCAATACTATTGTAATTTTTGGACGTGAATTTTGAAATAATTATAACGGCTTATCTTAATTGGTAAAACTTTCAAGACGTCGCTTTTCTTACAAACCCCATAGTAAGTGCCCACAGACACGAAACTTATAGATAAGATTCGTCGTCTCTCGTTCTGCATTTTATGATTTTTTTTAATTGACGACGTGCATACTGTTCCTGGGAGATCTTTACTAAGATTTAAGTAATGAATGTGCTTCGACAATTTCACAATACACCATCGATTTCGAGTATTACACGGGTAAGTTTAGGATGATTACAACCTACACCGCAATAGTACCGATACAGAACCGTGGTAACGCGGGCGAAGGTACACAGCCAGCGACAGCATCACGACATGCTGATATGGAGAGATGAGGAAACTATGTTTTTCCTACTCCTCGACTATTTAATTTCGTCGATACAAGGCAGTTACATTATTTCTCTGGGACTTCGTCGGGTTTCATTGTCTATGCGTTTTTATGGTGGTCGCCACTTTCGGGAGTTGCACAACTACTGTCACAAGTTCAATTCATAGGCGAGGACGCTGGCACCCTAAACACAAGTTAAATCTTACATTGGGTGCCAGAGTTCATCGAAAACACTCTTTCCCTAGTTGTACAGCTCCATAGTGTTATAATAAGTGATTTTATGTACAATTTAAGAAAATAAATATACTTTTTTTTTAGTGATTTGGGAATAGCGTATCGGGTTAGTATCGCAGCCGTGTAACTTTTTCAACGCCACAAAAACTAGCTGTGAGAGATTGCCCTTTTTTTCTTGGTGGTTGAGAAATAATCAAATGACTCCTTCCTAGCGTCACACTTCTACTTACTATAAACCACCCATTTTCCTTCTTAGCCCTTTATGTCTGGATCTGCGGTACCTCTTTCAAATAATTTGCAGCCCACGGGCAAAAGCCCTAATATCGTAATATCTTACCCTCTGCACATAGGGTACGGGGATGGAGCCAGTGCGGCCGAGACTGTTGCGCGCGGTCCACCACTGTTCCTCATCGCGGTTGATCACCATCAGGCGTTCCCCGCGCCGGAATGGGAGGTCATCTGCGTCCTGGAAAATACAGTAACAAAGTTTTATAAGTATCACAACATATTTTATAGACATTTGTGTTACATATCATTGTTGAAGATCTAAGTTTTGAGCGTTTTAGTCGTTTTGATTTTTGATGCTGTTTGCTAGACATCTGAATACGCGTGGATCCGGTTACACTGGAAGACAACATATTTGGGAAAAGCAAATTTAAATTATCTGATCAAATTTTTTGAAATAACCTTGCCTTCGAGAGGAGGTACGCTGAACAGATGTTCAGCGTACTATGGGCACTAAAGTGCAGTCAGATACACGAGTAACTTCTTTAATTGTGGATATTATAACCATAAAATAATTTATTTTATAGTATACTACTTGATGGCCGCGGCTTCGCCCGTGTGGATGTCGGTCAAATTATATACTAAAACCTTCCTCGAGAACCACTGTATCCTTTTGTGAAAACAACATGAAAATCGATGCAGTAGAGTTTGAGTTTATCGCGAACAGATCGACAGATAGACGCCGCGGAGGACTTTGTTTTATTGTAATGTATTAGTGATAGTGAAGTTTGTGTTTCTGCTATTGAGTTATAAACACTTATATAAGTTTGTGAGTTTACACTACTATTTAAAGATGATCATAGAACTTGGTCTAGTTATTTACCCAATGTTCAATTAGCTTTAAATAGTAGTGCCTTTTACCTTTAAGTATGGATGAAGCAGACGATCATGCTATGTGGACCCCAAATAAATTGAGAAATAAGAAAATTATGATGAAGAGAGTGCTGAACGTGAGTAAATCAGTAGCGGGTTCGATCTTCGAAACAGGCGTTGTTTTAACTTTTTTTAGGGTTCCGTACCTCAAAAGGTAAAAACGGAACCCTTATAGGATCACTTTGTTGTCCGTCTGTCTGTCTGTCTGTCTGTCTGTCAAGACCTTTTTTCTCAGGAACGCGTGGAGGTATCAAGCTGAAATTCATATCAAATACTCAAGTCTATGGTCTCTTGGAGCTGTGAAAAAATCAAACTTCTAAGTCAACGCGATCAAAAGATACTCCCGTTTATGCCGCAAATTTTCGACACTCGCAAGGGAATCAAAACCTACAGGGTACTTCCCGTGAACTCAGAATCTTGAAATTTGGTACGAAGCAACGTCTTATAACACAGATAAAGGAAAAATTGCGAAAAGCATAAATTTTTAGTTACATCATATAATAAAAATATTTTTAATAATTTTAAATAGGCAGTTGAAATTTTCACTGAATGTGTCTCTCTGTTGCTGCTATAACAAAAAACACGACTCGACTCCCCTACTACGATAGTACGGAACCCTTCATGTGCGAGTAGGACTCGCACTTGGCCGGTTTTTTTATCAAATATTTTACTCAATAATAACCCGCAGTCTATGTACTCGTATTGGTGACCGTTTGACGTCAATAGTTTTGCCAAAAAACTAAATTATCCTGGCGAAATTTACGGTTGTTCAGAAAAGAAACACAGCACAGTTCAGAATATAGAAAACATTTCACAATCATAAAATCCAAATCATACATACTTGTGGCATTCACAAACAATATTTGTACACCACAGACCTTGGTCTATCTTTAGGCCAAACAAATTCTTTTGCGACCCGGGCTTCGAACCGACGACTCGCAGTGCGTCAGTCATAATCTCGTAACTATCACTGGCATATTAGCGAAACATAACATAAACAGAGAACATCTGCCATAGACTCTTGTTAGTTTCGAATTATTTTTATCTTAGTACATAGGCAAATGGAAATAAAAGTGTAGAAGCATAAACTGGATATTTCCGGATCGGAATTACATTTTAGAATGTTTTAATCTAGTGGTCGCAATTATAGAAAGAAATCGTTAATCTAATTTTAATGTATGATGAATTGATGACCCCTAATCTTATAAACCATATTTGTACGCCGGAAACGGCAGAATATTATGATCGTAATTATACACACGTAACGCATAACAACCTTGTACAATATTCTGATAAATAAATGACTTCTATTCTATTCATAAAGAAAGAGAGAAAAGATTTTATAAAATATAAAATAAAGATTAAAAAGTAAACTTATGAGATACACTTAAAATTAGGACATATTTACATTAAATTAAAATTAGTCCCGTACGAAGCCAAAGGGCTACTATCTCAGATTGGTGCTGCTGTAGCATTTAGTACAAATGTCACAGCGCTGGTGACTGCTAAACATGCGAGTCTCTCTAGAACTCATCATTATCTGTCTAGCTTTATCTCCACTATGTTAGGACCGGCTTCAAAATACTAGTATCCAGCTGAATCCAGTTAGACTACTAACTGAACTCAGCTGGATACCAGTATTTTACATGGCAACTGCCTATCTGACCTCCATAACCCAGTTAAAACTGGGTAATACGATACCCTTTGGTAAGACTGGTTCTCAGACTTTCGGGCCACTGTTACGACTATCAAGGGTCTACAAATCAAAGCTGGGAACAACAGCTTAACGTACTTCCGATGCACGGGGGAAAATCAGTTGTAATGGCAGGGTGGGAGTTTAATTTTAACTGCAGATAATCATCATCAACAGCCTATTAATGTTCCCACTGCTGGGACACAGGCCTTCTCTCTATGAGAGGGAATGGGCTATAATCTACCACGCGGGCCAAGTGCGGATTGGTAGATTAGATGTCACATGTCTTCGCTCCCAAAACTGCAGGTAAAGCTAAAAATAATGTAATGATTAAAATAAAATAAAATATTAAAACTTGTACAAAGTTAAAGTTTACAAAAACTAAATTCTCAGTTACATTCTGGAATATAACTAAGAATTTAGTTTTTTTTTTTTTTTTTTGGTGGGTGTAAAATCATCGAATAACCCCTCCCGCTCTTGGGCAGAGCGAAAGGGAGTGTCAGACTTCTACTGACTAAAAACCACCCATGTTCCTTCTTCGCCCTCTATGTCGAGGCCGCGATAACCGTTGGACTACCCGCGGCCCCGACAGGCGTCGGCCCTTTCGGGCCCCTCCCATGTTGCTGACATCTCTTTGAGGCGCGCGTAGAACACGAACGCGCCGTCGACACGGCCTGTTTTCGTCGTGAGACGGACGGACGGCGAGTTAGCCCATCACTCACCGTCCACAGGCCCGCATCTACGGTGGCCGGAGGTCATCGCGGGACCCCCGACGCCCGGAGCGCCTCCCGCGGCGGCTGGGACGAGAGGTTCTCTCCCTCTCGCGTTCCGCCACCTCCTTCGCCAGCATCACTGCTTCGCAGAAGGAGGCGATGGCGTCCCATTCCTCCTCGCCCCGGACCATGGCTTGCACCAGGGCCGGGGTCAGCTAGACTCTGGAGTCTGGATTTTCACATCTTCAATCGCGAAGGACTTATAGTAATGGCAAATATTAATGGCACTATAAAGATTTACCTAATATAGTTTTTATTTTAAAACGTTGCCCCACAATAGGAATTTCTCCTGTATCGTGGGTGCGTTCACAAACATTTAAACTCACATACACAAATACCCAGACCCGAAACAACTATCTGTAGGCCATACAAATATTTGTTCCGTGCGGGGATCAAACCCGCGACACGCAGCGCAGCAGTCCATTGCCTGAGCCACTGCGCCAACCGTGTCGTCAAGAATATAGGGTATAGTTATTATTTTATATGTTAATTCTGTTATTGCTTTTATCAAAATGGTTCTTCTCCCCATAACCTTTTAATAGAACGTAACTCGATATGATTACGGCAATTAGTCATAGCGAGACCGGCAGCGTTACTATGAAAGCTAATATTAGAAATACATTCACTTGGAGACCTAGTTTTTACCGTTTTACGATGAGACGTGTTACTTCCTTGTTTGTAGGCATATTTTTATTTTAGACTGTGTAGTCATAGGTGTGATATATGATCTGGGTTTGAATGTTCTGGATTTGACGTCACGCCCGTGCTCGAGCACCCGCATAATGTCAGAAAAGTATTAGGGTAGTTAACTAAAAAAATCGAGTTAGTTCGTCAAGATAGATTTCCAGAAAATATTGAATACGACGACGACACAACGGCACGGTTGGCGCAGTGGCTCAAGCAATGGACTGCTGCGCTGCGTGTTGCGGGTTCGATCCCCGCACGGAACAAATATTTGTATGACCTACAGATAGTTGTTCCGGGTCTGGGTATTTGTGTATGTGAGTTTGAATGTTTGTGAACGCACCCACGATACAGGAGAAATTCCTAGTGTGGGGCACCATTTAAAAAAAAAAAATATTATTTTTTCTTTTTTCACGTAAGAAAACAATGGTATGGGTAGTTAACAAAATCGAATCGAATTCATCCGTCATATGGATTACCAAAAAATATTGGACACGTATTTTTTCTTTTTTTACGTAAACAAACAATGAAGACGATACAGTGCTTTGAAAACTCGTGTGACGTCATATTCTAAGACATTAGTATGACATTTTTTAGCGGTTAGTGACGTCAAAAACCCCCACTCAAATCTTTGACGCGTTTTATCTTCGACAATTTTTATTGATTTGATAAAACAAAAAATACGTATCCAATATTTTTCGATAATCTAACAGACGGACTATATAATTAGAATCATATTTTTATAAGTCAGAAAACATCCCTATTATTAATTTAATTACAATAGGGAAAGATTAGAGTTGTGGTTAGATTGACATCCTATTATGATATCAACATTCTATCGCCCTTATCCTTCCTTATACGTAATATTATGTAATAGCAGGACACTTAATTAAAAACCTATTAGAGTCCAGCCTAATTTTGTTATCGGCAATAATCATCACCTCATCTCATCATCATCAACAGCCTATTAGTGTTCACACTGCTGGGACACAGGCCTCCTCTCTTTGAGAGGGAATGGGCTATAATCTACCACGCGGGCCCAGTGCGGATTGGTAGATGTCACATGTCTTCGAATTTTTTGGTTCTAAGGCATGACGGTTTCCTCACGATGTTTTCCTTCACCGTTTTGAGAGCAGCGGTGATGAAATAAACTACACAAAGTAATGTGAATGCTTGGGTTCGAACCCACGACCTACTGTTCGTAAGTCGGGGCCGCCACCACTGGGCCACCGCTGCTCTTTTTTATCATCTCATCTGCGTAACCTTTTTACCAAACTATGTTGGGGTCGGCTTCCATCTAACCGGATGCAGCTGAATACCAGTATTTTACATGGAGCGACTGCCTATGACCTCCACAACCCAGTTAGTACTGGTTAATATGATATACCTTGGTAAGACTGGATGTCAAACTTTCGGGCCACTGACTACCTGACAAAGATCTACAAATCACAGCCGGGACCAACGCTTTAGGGTGCTTTTCCACCAGAGATGTGCTATGGATGCGTTTGATATCTACCAATCATATTCATTGGTGCACTAGCACTAGTGGAAACGGATTCAACTATGATATGTTTTTTATATGGAAGTATGCGTGCTATGGATGCCTGCTATGGGTCGCTCTCGCCGCTTCTAGGGAAGCTAAACTCGAGCTGCGCATCTTCCTCGCGCAGCTACTTTGCGGAGGCGCATTACGCTTACTATTACATCTTCGCAGCATAGCTGCATAGCACACCTCTGGTGGAAAAGTAGCCTTAGTCCCCTATTGTGTAATAGTAGGCGACTAAATGAAAAGAATTACGAGTTAAAGGCTTTTAATAGGCAAAGATATATAAATTAGGTAGGACTCTAATGAGTCCTTGAGTTGAGTGAGTGTATTTCGGTACCCGGCATTAGGGTAGTTACAAAAAAAAAATTAATTCGTCCGTCATATAGATTACAAAAAAATATTGGACACGTATTTTTTTTTTTCACGTAAACAAACAATTAAGACGATACAGTGCTTTGAAAACTCGTGTGACGTCATGCTCTAAGACATTAGTATGACATTTTTTAGCGGTCAATGACGCCACCAACCCCCACTCAAATCTTTGGCGCGTTTTATCTTCGTCAATTTTTATTGATTTGATAAAACTAAAAATACGTATCCAATATTTTTCGATAATCAAACAGACGGACTAATTAGAATCACATCTTTTTGAGTCAGTGAACATCCCAATTCATTTAAATGTGACATCTCACAAAAGATTAGATCTACGTTTACAAATACAGCTTATTGATCGATTCAAATAACATCTGTCATAAAACGTTCATGGTTCTATTGTTGAGTTCCTTAAAAGTGTACATGGCGTGTTACAATCACCATTAGTTTTGTTTTGTTACTATGTGTTTTCTATAAGTGTTAATTTGATAGTCAAATATTTTAGGCAGGTGACGCCAAGTGAGTCGAGATTTGTTCTATACTTGTGATTTCCGACTCGCAAGTCGTGGATTGAAAACCAGGAGGAAAAACATCTAGACGAGACAAAACTCATTTTTATTTATATTTTAATCTCAATTCTATTTAATTAATGTACTTATTATTAATTATATAAATTTAATTTATATTTTATTTTAAATAAATTTAAATACTAATTTAAATTATACCTACCTATTAAGCACTTTTTGTCTGTATCTGGAGAAGGGCGTTCGAAGCTGCGCTACAGTTTATACCTTTGCAGCTTCCATCGTTTTAGTTGTTTTATTATGACTCGTGTTATTGTTCCTAAATAAACTTTTATTTTTACTATTTATTTATTATTCGATTAAAACTGATCTGGCTGCCTCAGCGGTCTAGTGGTAGCAAGTTTGATTGCTGAGCATGATGTCCTAAATTTGATTCCTGGGTCAGGCAAAGTGTTATTGGGTTTCCATTACGAATTTCTCAGGAGCGGTTGATTGCAATCGGACCCTATTACATGTGTCTTGAAAAATCAGGAGAAATCTGGGTGTACAATAAGGTCACACCTCTGCCCAAACCTACGGGAATTACAGACGTGATGTTATGAACATGATTCTAAAGTATGATGTCGATCAACCCGTGTATAGTCCTGCGTAGATTACGGTATGTATGGTACTCCTCTTGTTCACACAGAGAAGGATATATTCAAGTCTCTTTCTGCTAAAGTCAACTATCGATCTCAAGGGAGTCATGAACAATACGGCTTATTAGTCGATGAATGCAGTACCCTAAAGAACTTACAGCTGTGAACCCAAAACGTCGTATGGTTGTACTTACATTGCCAGAGAAGTCAAACTTCGCAATCACCAGCTCCAAGACCTGGTGTGGCTGCGGAGGTGGCGGTGCTGCTACTTTCGCCAGCGCCTGTGGCAGAGGCCGGACCAGCGGCGTAGTGTCTAGGTAATGAAGCCGGTAGAACGCCAGGAGCGCTGGCATGTCTGCGAAGAGCTGGTCTCCAATCCGGAACCTGATCGCGCCGTCGGCTGAGACGACGCGATTGATTATGTAGTGGGAGACTCTGTCGTCTTCTCTGGAAGGTGAGAAAAGCGGTTTTGAATAAATTTGTCCAACCCGCACTGGACGCCCGCGTGGAGGATTCAAAATCAAAATCAAAACTCATTTATTCAAACTAGGCTGATAATCAGCACTTTTGGAACGTCAAAATTTACTTTACTTTACTTATTTACAAGAGACAGTCCCCCAAAACGCCACCCACCCTTCGACACTTCCTAGTGTTTTAGCTGCAAAGAAGAAGTAGCGGAACAAACTCCCCAGCAACACATCTGTCTGTTAGGTTGGTTAGAAGAACCAGACTTTATACAATACTAAGGTGGAAGTTAATGACTACAGACTCAAATTTTAATCAATAATTAAAAAGTATATAATATAAAAAAAATACATTACATATCAGTCAACTAATCCTGGAGAAAGAACATAAATGACAAAAATGGTCTTGTGTTCAACTCAGCGACCAACTATTGTTATCATTTAAATAGTCGTTAATGGAATAGTAAGCTTTTAAACAAAGATTAGATTTTACTTTGGCTTTAAACGCATTAAATGGCAAGTCTAGAAAAGAAGATAGCAGTTTGTTATAAAATGTTATACCGAGCCTGACGACTGAATTATGAACTACATATATTATATGAGTCGGCAGTTTCCAGCTCCTGATTGGCGAGGATAATATTGGGATCTAGATTTCTAACATTGGGTAAAGCGTAGTTAACTATTTTAATTTACTTGGCTTTAAGAATAAGGTTGTTGGTTTGTTGTGAACCAATCCGTGACCATTGATAGCGTGCTGTTTACGTCGTCAAAATGGTGTCTATTCCTATTTACTTTAAAGATAAGAGAGGTACCATCTGCAAATAGTACGCCACAAAAACCGTTTCAATAATATGGTAGATCATTAATTAATATAAACCAAGAATAAAAACGGACCCAGTATTGAACCTTGAGGTACACCTAGCCGGGCCGCGGGTAGTCCAACGGTTATCGCGGCCTCGACATAGAGGGCGAAGAAGGAACATGGGTGGTTTTTAGTCAGTAGAAGTCTGACACTCCCTTTCGCTCTGCCCAAGAGCGGGAGGGGTTATTCGATGATTTTACAACCACCAAAAAAAAAAAAAAAAAAGGTACACCTAGCCCAACCGGTAGCCCGGAAGATTTCGCGCCATTTAAGTCTACACATTGAACCTATTTTGTAAATACGAATCTATCACATTCAGGGCCTCATTTTGAACACCGTAATAATGCAGTTTCCGTAGAAGTGTGTCGTGATGTACGCAATCAAAAGCTTTAGAGTTTTCCCATGCTTTAAATATGTGTTTATGGCATGACTTATAACCAAAAAATTCAAAGACATGTGACATCTACCAATCCGCACTGAGCCCACATGGTAGATTGTAGCCCATCCCTCACCTACAGAGCAGGCTTGAGTCCCTGCAGTGGGAATATTATAGGCTGATGATGATGAATGGTATAAACTTGCGTTTATTTATTTAGTTTGGGCCCCGCGCGAAGTGTTAGAACATTTGTAACTATCTTGAACTACTACTAATATTTGGTACATTCAGTTGACACTCTTCATTAATGTACTAGGTTAGCTACTGTTTTTGGAGCGCTTAATTTGTTGTGGCGTTCGAGACAGCGAGGCCACAAAATATACATTAGATTTTGCCGCCCGACCTTTGCGAAATCAGAACTAACCGAACATGTGTATAGCATGGTTTAAAAACACACACACTGATGCTTAGGTACAGTCTTCAAAAAAGGGTTCGCTATGACTTTAAAAAAGTAAACAAATGTTTGTTAGGTTTTACTTTGCATTTATTGTTTTTAACATTATAATTATTATAAGCGGGAAGCGGGCTGGGCGCCGCATTACGGCGAGGTGCAAACTTAGCTTGGTCGAGTTGTAACTGATCATTTAAATTACTATACTTTAAGAAACCGCCCCCAAAAAAATCACCTTTAAAAGTCAGTCAATAAAGAAATAACACCAACCTGACACACAGAACATAGTCTCCAGTAATAGTCTTGGAGTCCCTGACGAGGAACACACCACTCTCCGTCTCGTTGAGGAGCAACCTCGTCGCTTCAGCGCGGGATAACTCTCTGAAGTACCAGCTGTTGATAGAAAATAAATTACCTTCAGAATCTACGAATATTCGCGTGATGATATAACATGGCAACTATGAAAATAATTTCAGTAACTGGCATCATTTATTACTCTCAAAAATAGCTTATAGACATCTAATAAAATTTAAAAAAGGGTGTTTACTTTCTTGGGACGTGTATGTGAATGGGTTATTTATCAAAGATTAGAAGATCACCAAGCATTTGAGTTAGTAAAGCTGCATGCAATCACAGTATCCACAGGCAGATTGATGACTCAATTTAAACAGCCTCCATATAATATTTTACGTCTAAAGCTCTTAGAGAATAAATGAGACATATTAAACGGGAAATTGCCACCTACTGGATATGCAAGGTAATAAATAAACATCGAACGCCCCAAGGCACTGTCTTGAGCCCACCTTAGTACCAATATGTCTAACTCTGTTTTTTAGTTACAAGCCTGAGCTGTTCCATCTTGCCATAGAAACATCTTGCAAACGATGACAAGAAATATTTCGAAATGATAGCTCAAAAAGCTAGCTAGCTTAAGTTAGTTATCAACTAGAATTATTTATTCTCATTGTTCTTTCATTTGTAATTTGGTGACTACCCAGAGTCACGAAAAGAAGAAGAACCACCTTCTACCTGTTAAGGTCAGCTTCCAGTCTAACCAAATCCTAGAAAAGGCAATTAATTATGTAATGCATGTTATTGCATGAATGAAAATAATCCTACTTCCTATTAATATTATAAATACGAAAGTTTGTGAGGATGTATGGATGGATGGATGTTGGTTACTCTTTCACGCAAAAACTACTGAACGAACGTGGATGAAATTTAGAGCACAAATAGTTTATAACCTGGATTAACACATGGGATAGGTACTTCTAATCCCGGTAGTGTGATCCGGTGGGAAAATTATCGAACTCCACGCGGGCGAAGACGCTGCCTGGCACAAGCTAGTTCTAGATATTTTAAAATTCCTCCCACACTAAGGAAGTAGAATAAACTAGGCCAGAAATGAACGGTTTCACTTACAGAACAGTTGAAGGTCATTCTAGTTAGTTACTAATTACCAACAAAATGTTTTTGTTGTCTCAATACAAGATGTTTCTGTAGTAATTAAACTTCGTGAGTTGTGAAAAATTTCAAGGTAAAGTACTAATACTGATCTTTTAAGTGATGAGTTTTGGATTCTTTTTTATAAAATGCTTGGTTTTAAATAACTACACACATCAAAAGTGTCTAGGGATCAAGCATTTTTATGCGGATTTCTTGAGATTGAGATATGGCTTTGTAATAAATTTATGATTTTATAAATTTATATGGATCCTTTTTGGTGCATTTCATAATTTGAATCAGGAACTGTGAATCAAATTCGAGTAAAAGATGAAAATCAGCTGTCAATATTTTCCCTATAAAAACATACAACGCATTGAAGACATTATTAGTGCTACTGTTTCCCTACTACTGATTAAAACCAACGTTATTATGGAGCGGCGACGTCATTTAAGCAGGGAAGAAATGCTCAGAGCCGTGGGAATGATAGAAGCTGGTTCCCGGCAACGTACTGTGGCTTTAGCTCTGAATACAAGTCAGAGTGTTATCAGTCGACTTTGGACACGTTACCGAAGCACTGGTACCGTGGCTGAGCGCCATGGAGGACGGTATCGCTGCACCACACGGAGACAAGACCGATACATTCAAATCTTAACTCGAAGAGCTCCAACAATAACCGCCATGATGTTAGCCGTGAGGCTTCATCACTCTTCAGGGAACTTAATTAGCGACCAAACAGTCAGAAACCGCTTGCATGAAGTGAACCTTCATTCCCGAAGACCGCTACGGGTACCACCTATAGCAATGCACAATCGTAGGATTCGATATCAATGGGCTCTTGAACACAGAAATTGGGCAGAAGAACAATGGCGTTTCGTGTGCTTTTCTGAGTGTCTCGTTTTGGTATGAGACCGGATACAAGACGTATACGACACTGGAGAACCCCTGGACGCCAACAGCGATTAAAATCCTGCCAGGAAGTCCATCCTTATAGTGGTGGAACCATCATGGTATGGGCGGGTATTTGGATCGGCGGAAGAACTGAGTTGATTTGGATCAGAGGCAACCTCAACGCTCAAATTTATGCTGAGACGATTGTATCAGACGTCATCGTTCCTCTACAAGTGCAAATCGGTCCCTTATTTCAGGTAATGCATGATAATGCACGATCGCACACCGCAAGAGTTGTAAGACAGACTCTCGCCGCAGCTAACATCAATGTCCTGCCCTGGCCTGCTCAGTCGCCAGACTTGAACCCGATTGAGCATGCATGGGATATGCTACAGAGAAGAGCTCTGCCGAATATGGAGGGTATCCAGTCGCAAGAAGACCTTTTTTTGTTGTTGCAACGAACATGGGCGGCCATTCCACAGCGTGATTTGGATGAACTCATTTTGAGTATGCCAAACCGATGTTCTTGTGTTGTTAGTGTTCGTGGTAGAAACACGGATTATTAATTGTTTAAGTTACCCAATAAAATTTTAAAGAAAACTGTTATTTCAGTCTTTTTTTCGAACTTTAATGTTAGTGGTTCAAATGTCAAAAATCCCTTTATTAGGAAAATGGCAAATTTCTTTATTATTGCAAAGGTGACTTGGTTTATCGTTACTGTGACAAACGAAAACACTTTATTTGATGAATCCTTAAAGAAAATTTTAATTAATATCAATCAGGAGAAAAGTTATTGCAAAAATATATGTTGATCCCTAGACACTTTTGATGTGTGTATTTAGAATTGTATGATTTCCATATTTCAAGTTGACTGAGTGATTTTCATTTGTTATGAGATACTTCTATTGTATCTCTCTAATCCAAAGTTCCCTACTAACATAAATGCGAAAGTAATCCTTGACACACGGTTTGTGGCAATCATAATCAAAATGACAGAAGAATGCTAAGGAACTAAAAACCTTGCATTGCACGCTTGGAGCTCCATATTTAATCCATGACATAATTAACTACATAACATCAACTATAGAGCCATTGACAACCAGACACAATGCTCATCTGATCGGAGGATCACTGTTGCCAATGGGGGCTGAGGAAATTTGCATGCATACAAGCATACAGTTTTGCCAAGATGGGAATATCTTAATGGATGGGTATGGTAGGTAATACTGTGGGTTACTTTACGATCTCAAGTGATATTTTCGAAAGGGTTAGCAAAACCGTAAATTTGTACCTAAGAAGCCCCATGTAATGGGGATATCCGAACTCAGTGTATGCTACTGAAGAATTCCTGATGGAAGCACCAATAACACTTTGCCCAAAGTAGGAATCAAACCTCAAGCACTCAAGGTCAACAGTCGTGCTTGCAACCACTACCAACCAAGGAAGAAGTGGGTGTAGCTTTAGTCCTCGAAATGAGTAATGCAAAAATCAATCAATCTTATGTTTTGTTCATCACAGTTCAAAGTCTAGCCTGTGTGTAATATGAGTTATTTCTGTTTTGTTTATGAATATTTACGTTGGGATAAACAACCTGGTTCGTAAGATTGGGGACAGTCATAAAATATATTTATGATTTACTTTAGAGCTTCTTAAAAGATTTTAGGTTAATTAGTTCCTGGATTATTTAAAAATATTTTTTTTCTCTTTGCCAATATGGTTTGACACACTTCCTGCCAAAAAAAATCTGTTTATGTGCCTGTAACATTAGTTGGCAACTTTAAAAACTTGTAATAATTATGTTAGACTTACATCATAATTATATGGGTCCAAAACAATATGTTCATAACACAAAATTGCTTTAAGAAAATCACTGTGTATCTTGTAGAAATCAATTGAAAATCACTTTTGAATTTTAGTAAGTGGAATTTGTGGAAAATTGATTTAGCTACAGTAATTCAACAATTAACTATAATAGGGATAAGTGGAAGGCGGACAGAAAGGAATTTGCCCTGCAGTGGGACACATTCCACTGATAATAATCCTACTAATATCCTACTTTCCATAAATTTTATAAATGCATAATTTCTGAGGATAGATGGATATTTGTTACTCTTTGACTCATTACCAACTAAAAGAATTTGGACAAAAATTTGCAGACATGTAGTTTAGTATAACCAGGATACTTTTTTATCCCGATAGTATTGTCAGGAGGTACAACGCACTCTATGCTGGGGGAGCCGCAGGCATGAGCTAGCAACAGCTAACACATATTATCAGATCTTAAAACAGTACAGCATACACCATCAGCTATTTTAGAACTGAGATCAACACTTGAAACTTCAATTGAGTTAAAAAACATGAGTTGTATAATGAAGCAGGGTATTTATAGAACTGTTATCAATGGATGATTAACTGATATTACTCTACTTGATGTTGTTAACACGCATTTAAATTGCAAAGAGCACAAAGTATTAAGGGCAGTGTTAAGCAGTATTTATCATTTAAAAGGTAAAGATGGAATTTTTTTGCAGGTTCTTCTCCATAGGAAGAGACCAATCTAAACCATGCACCGTTTTTCAATGTTTTATTATAAGTGCCTATGTAATGACGTAAGCCAAACATTTTGATTTTAAAGCAAGAAAAGCGTGGGAATAATATTTTTTTATGTATAATAAGTTACTCAGGGTGAGCTTTCTAATGTGACTTTTTGAAGTAGGCGCATTAGTTTTTGGGTTTATTCATTACAAACATACACACAAATTTTTCCTCTTTATAATATTAGTGTAGATGACATACATGGTGTAAACAGATTCTTCACAAAGCTTTCAGTCATGTAAAAATGATTGCTTTCCTTTGGGAGAAAAATCACAGTTTATTATTAAAGATTATTTTAAAAAAAACTGTATTAACCCAAGAGCAACACAAATAATAGTGAAATTCAGAAGAAGACATACTGCACCTTCATTAAATTGGGTTACAATTTATGATAAATAATAATAATCATTCTGAATAGACATTTTGATAATTTTAACTTTACATCAACCAATAAGGTTCAATGTA
Source organism: Diarsia rubi (assembly GCA_932274075.1). NCBI lineage: Eukaryota > Metazoa > Arthropoda > Insecta > Lepidoptera > Noctuidae > Diarsia > Diarsia rubi. The sequence goes on along the minus strand of OW026437.1, from coordinate 1,695,485 downwards.
AGACTGAAAAAGAAATTGACTGTTAAAACTAAACAAAAGTCCAAGTACAAAGGCTGCTACACATTACGATAAATCAATACCATTTGACGGTACAGTTCAAACTGTACAGGTTTGAGAAAAAACTGTACAGTTTGTCCGATTGTAGCACTATGAAAACTGTGCAGTTTAAACTGTACCGTCCGATCGTAACGATTTATCGTAATGTGTATAGCAGCCATTACTTTACCCACTACTAAGATGTGGAAATAAAGGAAATATCAATATTGAGAAGCTAAGTTGGTGGTTAATGGGCAGCATTAAAACTTTGACACCAACCACATAAAAGAGAGACACAACATTGAAAACATAATATCACAAACAAATTATTAGAATAGAAATCCTTACCATGCTGGAGAATACTCAAACATCAAGTATTTAATATTATTTATTGGAGAAGGCATGTTGAATAAACCATAAATAAATGTGAGATAGGTGTATGAGGTCCAAACTACATAATTATACTGACGTAGTTTACTTTGAAACTATTTCAAGCAGAGAAATATAACTTTATATTAAAATAAAGGGAAAACCAATTAAATAAACTGTGTTGATATCTGTTCGGTTTATGTGTCATCTAATTGTGGTTTTGAGACAGTTTTTCTAATTGTTTGTTCTCGTTATATTTGTACAAATTGTTATTTTTAATTTTAGAAATGGGAAATTCTAACTGAGATTTGAATTCCAATTATTATTCTGAACATGTTTATTGTAGACATCAAATTGAACATTTTGAACGAAAAACTAATATTAGGTTCACAGTTTATAGAAACTTCCTAGTACTCTGTATTTTACTTCCTTATTAGGAAAATCATGAAGGGAAACAGGAAATTATAGGTATTGTGGTTAGGGTTACTTGTTACTACTATTATACGATCTTGTTACTAACCTGGTCATGTCATTAGGGTCAAAAGAGACCCCGATCCCTGTGTTCGCCATGGCTATACCAGGACGTTATAACGATTCTGCAGGAGACTTCACCGGGGCGCCCACATCACGACTAACACACCGGAAATGACCGCACTTTATCACTTATCACCAGCCCCACACGGATCCGCTACGGTAATCACCACTACCACAAGATCACAAACAACCCTTTATCACTCCAACACACAATTAATACACACGTAAACTTTGATAAATTATAATTTGTTGTCATGTATCATGATTTGATGTTCACATCAAAACACATGTTTCCGCATTCGTGGCGCGCCGACGGAGCGTCGCAATCCACAAACGCGTCGTCCTAACTAAGTTTGGGATGTATATGTAAAAGAAATCTATAATTAAAACTGAATTATAAATAATCTTCCTCGGTCCACACACGCGAAGTTTCGCTGATGATGACGCATAGACAAATTTGCATGCTTTTTAATTTTTGACGCATAATCTTCTAGAATTATTGCCGTTGTCTATTGTAAAGAACCGTATACACAAGGTTAAATCGGAGGTTTCACGCAGTTTTATTGATTTTGTTAAGTGGCAACATCGTTTTCATTACACATCATCTTCAAAATTTTAGTCTATGGTTTGTGTCCATTGTTTTTCTACAATGTTATTTTTCTGACTGCTGCTGGTGGACGAAAAATTGGTTTCGCTGCGTCTAGTGTGAGTTAGTTCTAGTGTTCGTGTTCGATATTGTGATTTATAGCAATAGATCACGAAGATGTCGTCACCGAGCGCTGGGAAACGACGCATGGACACCGATGTCATCAAACTGTATCCTTTCTTTGTTATCGTCATTACAAAGAACCTATTGCGTTCGAGGGCCACCATGTAAATAAGTAGCCGAAGGGCCGTCAGCTGATTGTCACGACCCTATATAAAATCAATATGGGGTGTGTTTATATTAACATTTCTTTGTTGTACACCCGTGAAAAGTTATTAATAACACTTTATTTGAAGGTTCTTATTGATGTAGACCTTTGCCTATTTGTCTGGGTAAGGAGCGTGCATTCTTTTCACGTCTCCGTGGGCCAACGTATCTATATATAACGCATTGATAAACTAGTAGGTAGGTGCGTTACGTTCGCACTATTCTTCCGTATGTTGTAGCTGGTGATATTTCGTAATTCCGTATGTAGGCCATGGTCTCGATTGCGCATTTTTTTTCTCTATGTTTATGGCCTTAGGCACACAACGGATTATAGAGTCTATTACGCGTAATTAATCGTTGTTGCATGTAAATAGGTCCCTGTTGCTAGCTATTTCTTTGTTACTGTATGTTTGGGTCATTGTCAGCAAACAGGTTTTATTTGCATTTGAATAATTCCTTATAGTTTTCATTGATGTTGTATGCACATGATTCATTAAACTACTTTGTTTTGGAACATTCTGATATGTTTTGCACTTGTTCTAAATAAATCTCCCTTTCCTAAGACATAAACAACTGTGAATATTTACAGTAATTATGTTCCCCAAAAACAATTTGAACAAAAATATTGTCTCATTGTTTATTTTTTTACAGTGTCTAACACCTCATAAAGAATGTGTTCCTTTTTTTCAATTTTACTATTGTGATTAATTCTCAAACAATGCATTTCTTCACTTGCCTCTTTATCTAAAATAGTACATATTCATTAATAAAAGTTCAAATTACCTGTAATCAAATGTCATTAACTACTTGGTAGCCTTATTATAGACAATTAAAAAGCCATTGTTTTATGTACAAATGGTGTTCGTAAGGCGCACAAGGAGTTAAAGTCAGTTAAAAGTTGTTTAAAATACATTTAATTAAAAATATAAAGTTTGACTTAGTTACTGAGGTCTCATAACACATTCTATTTAAAATGTACACTCAATTAACAGTGGTTCATTATCCTCAATAAAATAGCTAAATAATTATTTGCCATTATTATTTTGATTCAAGTATGATGGTAACAATCATTGTAATCAAAACTATCTTTATGAAATTAAAAAATAATTTGTAGTATGTATGTATCATCCCTCTGCTAAAACAAAAATAAATAGACATACTTACTTCATAATAATTATAAGACATTATAAATAGTTGTTTATAGTTTTCTTTTGTAACATAATTTATGGTGATAATTTAACTAAAATGCTATATTTTTCATCATTAGTCCATCAAAGTTGTATTTTATTTAATTACTGACAAAATCTTTATATTGGGGTGGGGTCAAAATTACTGAATTTGTGGTAACCGTTTTAGCATCAGTGTCACTTGCACCCTATAATTAGTTTGTAATTTTGTATATTACATACTATGACACATCAAGCTATACATTTTCTGTTTATCATGGCTTCGCTTTGTATAGATTTTCTGTACACTGAGAGATCCACGTACAGTGGTCTTGTTTTGCTTGAGTAGTAGTTCCATGTTTACCTACTAGATTGCTTTCTATGAAGACAGTACATATTCTTATAAAACATCTAGATTAAATAGAGTAATTAGATTTTTTTTTTTATAAATTTGGCCTTAATATACTATTGATGAGAAAATAAGAAGTAATTAAAAAATGAGATCAAATAGGTTAGGGTTCAATGACTTACTTGTTAATATAAAATTAATTAAAGTAACCCATTAATAAAATAGGTAGCGTCCACTTGTTGATTGGTAAAATGAATAAGATACAATAATTAGACATAATATTATGACTTGTAAAAGTTGATTAAAACTGTTGTAAAGTACATTATCATTTTAGCCTAGGTCTACTGACTGCTTCCTTTTTTGATATTTTAGACAAACCATTGAATGGGTATTCATTTACTTGTTTTGTTTGCCTGTACTTCCTTCCTACTGCAAAAAAATACAATTACACAAATGACTTAAAATTATGCAAAAAAAAAGTTGCATAATTTTGAGTCATTTGTGTAATTGTATTTTCAAATAAATAATAATAAAAAAAAATTTACTTTCTAATTTCACAGCTAAATAATTTCATTTATATGCGTCTTTTTGTGAAAAATTCAACGGCCAAGTGTGACTCGAGCTCTCCCACTTATGTTGTTTTATTCATTTAAAGAATAATTTATAAAGCAGGATAAAATATTGGTTGGTTTTGGTGCAAATAACGTCTTATTGTTTGTTTCATACTAATTATAAAATAACATTAAAGCTCTTTTACCTCTTGTTTTAAATTGGCAAGAAACAAGCCACAATAGGGCGCTCATATCAGCTAGATGCGTCATAATCGTTGAAAATATACAGCTCTATTACAAAGACCTAGACATAGGTCAACGTCAGAAGTAGCCAGAACCAAATTTGTAAGTTACAGTTAACCCAGATAAAGTATGTGCAACAATGTTCGTGTTTCCTTTTTTTATGCTTTTTTTAATAAGGGCAACGTTATTAGGAATTTCTCCTATATCGAGGGTACGTTTACAATCATTTAAACTCACATACACAAATTAAACACCTAGACCCGAAACAAATATCTATAGGTCATACAAATATTTGTTCCGTGCGGGGATCGAACCCGCGACACGCAGCTCAGCAGTCCGATCGCTCAGCCACAGCGCCAACCGTGCTGTCAATTAGCACGAACGTCTCGTCATAGAGTAACTTTCCACTGAGAAAACTTTTATTTATAAATATTACTGTCGCACTAGATCACCGATCGAAAAGCCAAGCGCATAAACCTTAAAAAAATATTATTCCACTTTCATGATAAAAAGGTCATGTTTATTTGCGGTATTGAGATGACCTTGTGAGATACAAAACTTACCTAGATAGTTTGTTATTTTTATAATAAATTACTTTAAAATTATCATTAATGGTTTAGAATGTGAGTGTATTTGTTTGTAATAATTGCTCAACATTGATAGATGGTTATCAAGGATTAGTCAAAAACGTTTAGTTTAAGTGTAAAACAAATTTTCAGGGATTATTCACGTGTTTTTTCCCACTGTTGGGCAATGGCCTCCTGTTTCTCCTCCCAATCCTCTGTCTCGTGCAGTTTCAGGTCATGGGGCCCTGCAGACATGATCAGATCGTCACCTTGACCGTGGTCGCATGCGACGGCGATGTCCTCTGGCGTCTAGTGAGTGACGATTTTTGCCCCCTTCTCATTATGATAAGTCATTCATTAAAATTAGGCTGATAATCAGCACTTTATGAATGTTAAAGTTTACAAAAGACAGCCCCCCATGACACCCCCTTTGGCACTTCCTAGTGTTTTAGCTGCGAAGAAGTGGCGGAACAAATTCTCAAAATTTGCCACTTGACTCCACTTTTGAGTGCATTCGTAAGACGTAACCAGAACCACTTCACTCCCATTTCTGGCTCCCCCTAATTTTCCCTATATTTTTTTCATCTACATTAACAGTCGCTAACGCCTTAAATTACCACAAGCTATTAAATTTCTTCAAATAAATTCAAACCTTAAAATGTTGAAGGTTAAGTTCTTAATCGAATGTGGAAATTTGACAGTTTGTGGTAACTTGATGCGGTAGGGACTGTACTACATGTTATTTACAGTAAATACTTTATCTCCTCCCATTTCATTATCACCTAGCCTAAAGCAATCTTAGACGTCTGCAAAAACATAAATGAATTAGGTCCAGTCTACATTTTCTTAGAACTCTTGAGCTGTTTCCACTAATTAAAAGCATTTTTCTTGATTAGAACTCTGTACACTTTCACCGTTTATCTTGTGAGGAAAGAACGAAAAACGACGAAAAAAGAAAAAGATTAGTCAGTGTGTCCAAGAGAGAATTGATTTAACCGTCTGCGAACTCTGAACGAAATTAATTATAGGTAGAATAAAGAGGAATATTATAGAAAGGCAGCGTTTGCTTTTTCCTATGTAGCCAGGAAAAATAATAGAAAAGGTATTCTATCTTAATTAGAGGAATTGCATATAGGTACCTAGTCTTTTTGTGCCCTTTCATCGTCTGGGTATCTGGTATCTGCAATGTCAATAACATAACATCACACCTGTAATCTCTGGTTAAGCAGAGATGTACTTTACAGGACACCCACGTTTCGCGAGTTAGGTGCAAGTTCCAATAAGGGGCGGACCTGCCCGTCGGGGCTGCGGGTTGTTCACAAGTTACCGCGGCCTCGACATAGAGGGCTAAGAAGGAACATGGGTGGTTTTTAGTCAGTAGAAGTCTGACACTCCCTTTCGCTCTGCCCAAGAGCGGGAGGGGTTATTTGATGATTTTCCACCCGCCAAAAAAAAAGCGTGCGGACCTGTTGCCACCAACCGGGCACAAGTCCACGTGACTCATCATCATCATTTTAGCCGAAAGACGTCCACTGTTGGACATAGGCCTCCCCTAAGTGTCGCCACATTGACCGTCCCGTGCGTCTCGCATCCAGCGGGTCCCCGCAACCTTCACCAGGTCATCGGTCCACCTAGTGGGAGGCCTTCCAACGCAACGTCTCCCGATTCGTGGTCGCCACTCCAGAACTTTCCGGCCCCATCGGCCATCCGTTCTGCGAGCAATGTGCCCTGCCCACTGCCACTTAAGTTTGTCAATTCTTTGGGCTATGTCGGTAACCTTGGTTCTCATGCGGACGTGACCACCACGTGAAATCTAACCCAGGACCGTAGGCTCAGCAGTTGCACTTGCGACCACTAGACCATTGAGGCAGTTTAATTTTTCACATTGTGTCAAAAGTCATGACATACTGCGGTACTCACGAGATATTTAATGATTACTTAAGCCGTCACTTAGTAAAGATTTGACATACTTTTGTATGACAAAACTGTCAAAACCTTTACTAAGTAATGCCATAAGTAATCATTAAAGCTCTCTGAGTGCGGCAGTCACAATCATATTATTTTCCCTCTAGTAAAATAAAATATCTCAGTCTAGGGGCCGGTGGCTAAGTAATAAGTTCACGGGTCGATCCAAGGTAAAGCGAAGCTTACCGAGGTCAGTCTGTGGATAGACGACCGTTTATTATTTCATATCGAGACCCCTCCGTGTCTTGACAGAAAGCTGTTTGTCTCGGCTATAATTCAAAGATCTGACGAAGGTCCTGCCAGGGTTGCGGAGTCACCGTGACCTTGGAACGCAAAGAGCGTTAAGAGGAACACGGATGGCTTTTTTTTAGTCAGTAACAGTCTGACACTCCGTTCTGCTCCGCCCAGAGCACGAGGAGTATTTGCAGATTTACGACTGACCAAGGTGTCCGAGTTATGGAGATCAAATAGACAGTCTCTCCATGTAAAGCACTGGTATTCAGCTACGACAGTTTAGACTGGCAGCCTAAGAAAACGCAGGGCAGTCTGCTCTGTCCCACTCCTGGGTAAATGCCTCTTTCCACTCCTTCAATTTTTAACGAACCCGTTCGTCCACCTTCCAGTGACGAAGCTGTCTATTTAATTGAAGTAAATGGTTTGAGTTTGCAGTTTGATGATTATAATATTTTCTCAATAAAGTCGTTTAGTCGCAAGCAGCGAATAATGTGACGTATGTAAAGCATGTGTTATATGCATTTATACATGACCACATGCGTCACATCAAAATCGTACCGTGATAATCTTAAGCGATTCGTTGGAATTATTTTGTCCTGTGTCAAATCCTCCAGAAAACGACCATTAATCCAAAATATTGTTTTCGGTGATTTTCATTTATGATGTCACTGTAATATGTTACAGTCTTACCAAAGGGTATCGTATTAACTGGGTTGTGGTGGTCAGATAGGCAGTCGTTCTATGTAAAATACTGGTGTTCAGCTGCATCCGGTTAGACTGGAGCCGATCCCAACATAGTTGGGAAAAGGCTGGGCTGATGATGTCACTAAAATGTGTTAAGTATAAGAAAACTTAAAAACAGAATTTCTAAATTTAATTTTACTCCTAGCTTCGAACTCGGCACGTGTAGTAAGCCCATTTGATTTTCTTTCAACTAAATAAAAAATAGAAAGTGTACTACTCCTAACCAAATTCGGCCTTGTTAAAAATAACGTAATGATTCAAATTTCCAGACTCATAAACTGTAGTTACGGCCATTAACGGTTGCTTTCGCACCTGGCACTAACACTCCTATTGATTTACTCGATTCTGCAGACATTCAATATTTGGTCTTTATTTGGGCATCGAGGTTTGCTAAGAACTTCAAGTTTATGCTTAAATCGTTATCTCTTCTCAAAATTATAAAAAAAAATAACTGTAATTTGCAGTTATTTTTTTATAATTTTATTTTTTTCTTAAATAAAAACATTAAAAAATATAAAAGATCAAATAAGTTTCCGCCGATGTCGGGAGGAGGTCCAAGATAGTGGTGGTTAGAGACCTGCTCACAATGCGAGCTGTATGTATCGAGGAGTACTGCCATCTGAATTGAACCGTTGATCTATCCGCTTAGTGACTTCACTAAGCGTGTACATACATAAGCGAAACTTCTAAAGATGCTCGTCGAGGCTCTAGCGAAACTTCTAAAGATGCTCGTCGAGGCTCTTAAACTTGACAGTTTCTTTCTCTTTTTCAAATTACCAGCCTTTTACCAACTTTGATAGAGTCAGTTTACAGTCTAACTGGATGCAGCTAAATACCAGAACATAATTGTTCTAAATGGACCGACTGCCTATCTGACCTTCACCACTACTAACACGAAATTCCTTTATAACCCCGTTGGGGCTGCGGGTTGTTCAAAATAGACACCGCGGCCTAGGCTTGTGCCTGGGCTAAGAAGGAACATGGGTGGTTTTTAGTCAGTAGAAGTCTGACACTCCCTTCCGCTCTACCCAAGAGCGGGAGGCGTTATATGATGAATTCCCACCCACCAAAAAAAACCCGCTTATTACGACAGGTTGTCAGAATTTCAGACTTCCGACTACTGTAACAACTGTCATAGGTCTACAGATGACAGCTGAGTGAAACATGCCGTCTCTTTCTAACACCCGATGTGTGTAGTATCGCTGCATTCGATTCAGACAATATTTACGTTCTCTGAATGTGCATTGAATTAAACAGAGCGAGAAACTGAACTCAAAGCTAATTTATGGCAACGATTAGTGTAGAATGACTAATTCGTTAATAATAATTGCATTCGTTTATAAACAGATTTATTTTGTGCTCATTTGTTAATGAGATTCATATTGTTAAAAGCTGGAATCATCAACATTAGTATTCCCAAAAATCTGCACCCATTAACGAGTCTTTTGTCGACAACTTTGGGGACAACCTCCAATTTAACCAAACACAGATGAATATCAGAATTCGTACTATGTAGGAGTTACTGCCAAGCTGACCTCTGCCACCCATTTACTGTGTAACACGATACCCCTTTTTTTTTTTTTTTGGTGGGTGTAAAATCATCGAATAACCCCTCCCGCTCTTGGGCAGAGCGAAAGGGAGTGTCAGACTTCTACTGACTAAAAACCACCCATGTTCCTTCTTCGCCCTCTATGTCGAGGCCGCGATAACCGTTGGACTACCCGCGGCCCCGACAGGAACACGATACCCCTTGATATGAGTAGCTGCTAATTTTTACTGCGCCATTTTCATTAATTACTATTGTTTCAATAACTTATTGTTAAAATCGTGAATCTCTGTTGGATCCGAAAGGTCGAGCATTCGCTCCGCGTTCAACCAATAACTCTTCAATCATGAATGAATGAAGGATAAACACCGAAAAAATACTAATAGCATCTCACTATTGCAAAGCCAAAGTACGGAGGCATCAGGTAAAAGGCGCAAGCTTGTATTCACCAAAAAAAAGCGCAACCTACTCGTAAATGTAACTGCACTATATTGTTATTTTAACTAAAGGGTTTTAAAATCCTTTCTCAGCGTTCACTTTTCCTTAAGGAACTCTTAAAAATTTGATGGTTTTGGACCCTAAAATTTAAGCAGTACGCTGTTTACTCAGTGATTTTTACTAATGAGGTGTTGTCTAGTGTTTGCAATTTGCAAAGCAAGTACATCATTATAATAGGGGATCGGACACGGTCAACAAAATATGATTCTAATTAGTCCGTTAGTTAGATTATCGACAAAATAACGTGTTTTTTGTTTTATCAAATTAATAAAAATTGACGGAGATAAAACGCCTCGAATATCATAAGTGGGGGGGGTTGTGACGTCATTTGTAGGTAAAAAATGTACTGACATAATATGACGTTTTCGAAGAGTTCACGAGTTTTCGAAGCACTGTATCGTCTTCATTTTTGTTTATGTGAAAAAAGAAAAAATATGTGTTCAATATTTTTTGGAAATCTATCTGACGGACTAACTAGTTTTTTTTTGTCCGATCCCCTAATTTAGAGTCGGCGCAGCATGTCTTCTTCTTCCATACTTCTCTGTTACTTGTCACCTTTCTAACCATATCATTCTTCCCACAGTCCATCCATCGTTTCTTTGGTCTCCCTCTACTCTTAAATTATATCTACATACTCAACAAAAAAATTAAATAAAAATTGTAAGAAGTATTTCCACAGAATAATACTAATGGCTACGTATCGTGGTAAAATTATTTTGTCACAATTTTTTTAATGTATATTTCATAATGAAATGCAACGCGACTTGTTATTTTACTATAAATCACGTTCTTTAAAATGATAAAAAATATTTGTAGTTAACACAAAACTCGTGTAAATTATAAAAAAAATTGAAGCAACAACTTACTAAGTTTAGCGCTCATCACATTTTAGATTTGGTTGTCAAAAAACAGTAGTTTCGTTTAGCGAATCAGGTGATGCTGCATTTGGTACGAGAAAGGTTCATCTGTCAGGGATCAATACAAAATAAGCCTTTGTCAAAGGTGTTTACAAGACAAATGTGAGTGGCAACGCCAGGAGGGGACGCCCTAGAAAGACATACACTGACGTTATTAGTGAGATAGTGCGTAGTACTCGCAACGGTGCGTGTATGACCAGCAAGGCTATTGCGATCTTTTAAATGACAGTGGCTATCATATAGTGTCCATCAATGAACTGTCAAATGGTTCCATTTTGTACTAAACCATAACCAATTTGACAGTTAATCCATGGACAATATGATAGCCAATTAGCCACTGACGTTAAAAAGATACGCAATAGCTCTGCAGATGTATAAACGTGGGGAAGGCAAAAGGAGTATGTAAGGATTGTATCAGGTGGTTTCTGCCTACCCCCCTTGGGAAAAAGGCGTATAATATGTATGTAGCCCCTGTCCTTCGCCAGGTCCCAGGATACTTATTTCGTCAATTTCGTAACGATCGATTTTGTGGTTCTTTTTCCCCTTTGGTTTTTACCCGACTGCAAGGAAAGGGTTATGTTTTTAATGCTGAACTCTCAAATCCCGGTCATTGACGTCTATTTCTTAAAAGCCTGTCTCGCCGAAATTGGATACCAATCTACTCCCCTCGTACTACGAATTTGGCTAGACGTAAATTTATTATCCCTTACAAGAAATTTAAATCACATACTCGTTTGGCAATCAATTTGAGCCGTGTTTTTTATTTTCATTATTACCCTTTTTATCATATCTGACCTTAGGTTCATACACCTCGATTGACCCCTTCGCATAATATTTGTATACGTATACTCACTTACGGGGCCATTGTCTTTACATATTTATGTCGTTCAGAAAACTGCAGCTATTAACGACTTGCTTGGGGCTTCGGAATTTCACAAGCCTTGCTTCCAGTAGGGTTTTATATCAGTCACTTCTTCCCATTTAAACACTCATATTTCTACCTTTGTCCCATATTAATTGGGATCGGCGTAACGCGTTTTTTTCTTCCATTATCTCGCGTTTCATTATCTCCTGTCAATCGTTACGTAGTCAATTACTTCGTTTTCTTTCAAATCATTCCTCACGCAATCCAAGTGCGGATTGGGTCTTTCTTATGCGGCCGCCACACAGTCATGCTCCTTGCGCTGCTCATCGCTATGCTCCTTGCGCTGCTCATCGCTATGCTCCTCGCGCTGCCAATTTTTGCCGCGATGTTGCCCACACTGCTCTACTCGCGCAATTAATCGCGACGCTCCTACAAAAAACAAAAACCGACAAAATAAGAAGCGATGGGCAGGACGAGGAGCATGACGTGCGGCATGACGAGTAAAGTGGCCACACTGGGTCTCTGCCTCCTTTCCTCGCTACTTCCCGCGCCACTCGTCGAGTGTGTGGCGGCCGCATTAGATTTTGCTCTCCTGCTCCATCCTAGCTAAAACCCTATAAAATGGTGGAAAGAATCGGCCAATTTGGGGGCTTACTTAGACGTTCAAAAATAGCTGATCTTCATTCTAAATTGGGTTTCAACCACATTGTATAAGTCTGATTGAACTTAAAGCTGACCTATTGCAACTTTTGATAAGCTAATTGGCAATGACGTCAGACTATTGACATTGTGACTATGACCAGTTGTAGTAAATAATAGTCATTACCAGTTTATGCGAATGAGTCATTCTGTCGCAAGTGTAGGCTGAAATATTTATGCAAATAATGCATAGAAACAGTCCTACTGCTTTATTTAGATCTTGTTAATCTTGCATAGTAACAGCGGACCCTTTGCGTCATCTACCTGGCCTTTGTCTAGCCATGTTGGTCGGCTTCTATTCTAACCGTAGTATTTTACATGGCACGACTACTTCTCTGACCTCCACGACCCAGTTATTGACTGACAGATTTTCGGGTCACAGACTAACATAAATATCTAGAAATTAAAACTGGGACCACCGGATTAACGTGCTTTCCGAAGTACGGAGGAAGTTCGATATGTATATCAAACGCTGCCAAACCTTGATCGATCCGTGCGAATGTTATTATTTAACCATTAGCTCCTCAACAACGGACCTTTTGCATGAATTTCAAATCGCAAATCCCCTGTTTTTAAATCCTTGAACTTTTTAGAAGCTTTAAGTATAAGCTTAAATCCTCCTGGGTTCGGAATTTCGGACCCAACGGAATTAAACTTTTGACCGTCCGAGTTTACTCCGGTGGCGAACTCTTTATGTTAGCGTGTACACTGAAGTGTAAATAGGATGAACTGGAGAAAACTTTGACTAAGTCATGTGAGCTCTATCTACTTATATCAACCTTCTGCAGTTCTACAGTTCTACAGTTGAGAGTGACTGTTATGTGTGTCAGAGACTGCAAAGCTTAACGTTTTCTAAGGGGTCAATAAGCCCCGTCGGGGCTGCGGGCTGTTCGCAAGAAATACCGCGTTCTCGATGTAAAGGGCTAAGAAAGAACATTGGTGTTTTTTAGTCAGTACACTCTAAAAAAAAAATGATTGCTCCTAACAAGATTGTGATTATTGCAATCAAGCATCTTGATTCCATACGAGCCTAACAAGACGTTAGATAAATCAAATAAGGTGATTTTTGTTGCTCTTACTATCTGCTTCTTAACTAGAACAATTAGAACCTTAGTCGAAGTCAACATGAAATTGATCAATAAGACGAATTCAACTAAATAGATTCATCTATAATCTTGGTCAATATAAATATGTAAATGACTACTATAACTACTTATCATTAATAAATTTGACTAAGGACTTGGTCATTGCAACAAATTCATCTTCGTAGATTCAACGAAGAACTTGTTCATTATAACTAATTCATCTTTTTAGATTCGACCAAGATCTTGGTCATTAACACTAATTCATCTTTTTAAATTCGACTAAGAACTTGGTCATTATAACAAATTCATCTTCGTAGATTCGACCAAGAACTTGGTCATTATAACTAATTCATCTTTTTAGATTCGACCAAGAACTTGGTCATTAAAACTAATTCATCTTTTTAAATTCGACTAAGAACTTGGTCATTATAACTAATTCATCTTCGTAGATTCGACCAAGAACTTGGTCATTATAACTAATTCATCTTTTTAGATTCGACTAAGAACTTGGTCATTTTAACATAATCATCTTCGTAAACCAAATTAGGACCTTGGTTATTTAAATTATTTTAATTTTTATTCGACTATTTTAGCTTAATAAATTCAACTATGACCTTGTTCAATTTAAATCTCATAATATTCACAACAATCAATTTGTTTATTTGAATAAGCTACTAATTTTGTTCGTTACTATTATAAAACATTATTATACTTAAATCACCTCTTGTGATTGGTTAATTTTAACGATGATCAAAATGACAACCAATCCACGTGACATGCTCTTAATTACGCGTTTGAAGTGCTGATCCAATTAATGAACCTAGCACCTCAAGATCATACCCAGAATGCTGTCTGGATTGAGAGCAATTTATTATTGAAAGTATGATATCAGAACATGATCGTTTTTTCTCAAGTAAGTGTACCTACTCTATTTAGATATTTAAACTGTATCGATAGGTAACCATTTTGTCTAACAACATTTTTTTAAGTAGCTGACAGGTTAGATACCTACAAAAATTTGGTCAAAATGAAACAAAAAATATAATTACAAAAATTGTATAATTGTTATTAGTGACATATAAAACATGTTAACATTTTGTCCTAATAACTATCTACCTTAGAATAAACTTTTATAACAACAATATTTAACAGAGAAAACAACACAGCTTATTTCTTAATCAATTATGAATAATCAGTCACATTATTATTTGTTTCTGACACAAAATAAAATATTTTAACAGTGGTCTGGAATTATTACAACCAAAACCAACTAAACTATGAAAATCTCGTTGCAACAATTTGCTTATTAAGTACCTAGCTAAGTAGATATGTATAATACTAAATACTTAATTATGAGTAATAAAGGGAATTTTAAAATAGCAACATAAATAATGTCATAAAAAAAGTTATTCATTATCAGTCATTTAGCAACATCCAGCAGAACGGCAGCAAATTGAATTTAAAAAATTGCTTTTTTTTATTACTTAATGCGTTCATCGGCGCGTATTCTTCCAGAAGAAGTTTAGACATACAAATTTGAAAATTTCAAAACCACACCGATAAATTAATGAGTTAAAAAAGAAATATACCTACAAAAAGTATTATATATGGCAATCCGCGAGAAGAGACCCGGCAGCAGTTGATCCTTTATCAAATGCAGATGACATTTTATAAAACGCTTTTTGTATACAATACCACACAGGGTATGTGTCGATACCATACTCTGCATTAAGTTCCCATATTATTTTGTAACACGTATCAACTGCGTGCATAACAGACATTCCCTCATAGATGACCGATCTATTCGCAACAATATGGAAGGTATTTATTTTGTCTAGCGACTCACCCACTACAATAATATAAGGTTGGGATGGCGCTCCTTTTTGGAGAAGGGTTGAAAGGCGGAGTTCTATTGCTTGACGGATTTCTGCACTAGATTTCACGTGCTTTATAAAGCCTTCCCGGGCTTCAACTTTACTTGGTTTCCAGCTTTGACCTGCATCCGAACTGCGTTTCTTCTTTTGTTTAACAGCCGCAGTGTTTAATAAAAACGGTATGGTGGTATGCGGCTAAATTTGATGAATCTTCATTTGATGCTGAAAAAAATAGAAGAAGTAAGCAAACAATTTTATTATAATAAGTAATAAATAAAATAAAACCTTTGTATTGTTATATATATGAGCAGTAAACCACCGAAATATACAGGATGGAAACGGTAAACGGGGCAGTAAGGGGAGCTACATTAACCGTTGCAGCTACATGAAAATGGTCTTAGGAAACTATCATTAACTTTTTGTAAAATTTTGATCCCAATTCACAGATTTAAAAAAAAATGTACAGTTAGCAAGAGAATTTATTTATATATAATTGCCATTTTAAGTACACAAAACAGTTTTTTGATGCCAATCTATCCTGTTTCTAATACTGATCAAAAAGTTTTTGTAGACCGACCCAAGTTGCAGTACTCAAAGTCAGAAAATGCAAAAAATAACTTTCAGCGGGACAGTAAGTACCTATGATTCCTAATTACAATTTTCAAAAAAAAATACAGTTAGCAAGAAAATTGATATCTAATAATAATAATTGATATTGATATGATCTTAGCGTTAACCGTTTCCACCCTGTATATTTATATTTAGATATTTCTTTCATACTTACAATTGGTAAGAGTGACCAGTTCATGAAAAAATGGTTCTGTTGTTTTTTCTTTTACAGTTCCTGTAGCCTGATTTTCAATAATGGAAAATGAATAAACAAATTGTCTTTTTAAATACCATGTACAGCATCAAAGTCTATATGCATCTGGAAAATAAAAATGCATAATATCTTTATTAGTTACAATAAACAATAATAGAAAAAATGAGAGTCAAGACACTTTTATTTTTACCCGACTGCGGCGAAGCCCAAAAGGAGGGTTATTAATTTTCTGCCAGATCTCATGCCAAAACAATACTGTATCAATTTCAATGAATTATAATTGGGAATGCTTATACATATATATCTACAATATTACGGATTATCAGATTTAGTGACTGACACAAATATGGTTTATCTATACATACATAAATATGGGTTATATTTAATTCGTGAAAACGAACGTGAAAATAGGAGAGAAATCGTGCCCACATCCACTTTTCTCGTAATGCTCGCTCGATAATTTAAAAAGCAAACTCGAGACAGTAAATGTGATACTACCTATTTCCTTACACAACATGGATTCATATCACCCGGGGTCAGTGGGTCGTCTTAAGGGAAGAGGCCTCCGGGTTTATTACATTTTCAATCAGCACCATACAATAAACTAGCGAGTGCGATAAGTAGGTAGGTACTTACGGGTGAATACTGGTATTAGAGCCTCTAACTCCCATGTCTTGAGGAGTTCGGTAACGTCTTCCATTTCAATTCATAGATTTATAATATGTTACACTTTCAATGTCAAAGGACAGGATCACTGCACTTGTAGGTAGGTATAGTCTAATCGACGGTTCCACCAAATAATCTTTGAAGACACTGCTAAACACTGAAATTACTTGATACTTGATACTACAAAGTTTCTAAGAAAAGGAGCACTTGGAGGACAGCTGAAGTCCAACTTCGTTTCGTTTTTTAAAATTTTCCGATTATTGGATTGGATTTAAACTGGTTTTGACTCGCTTGCAGAGACGACACACCACCAGCGCGTGCCGCGCGCTGGTGGTGTGCGGGGTGGGGTACCCGGACTAGGGAGGAATAGGGAAGGGCGGATCTCTTGAATAAATCGATCAATCGAATGATCAATTCAACAAATATGAAAGTCGATACAACGTTTTAGTTTTAGTAGAATGTAACAATAAATTTTAGTTGATGTAATTATCAGATCTTAGTTAAATCAACTAAGACATGTTTGTTAATTTTATAAATAAAACTTATCGAAACGATTACTTGATTTGATTGCTTTTACTATTTTATTCTGAATTGATTCAACAGACGTATTTGTTTAAGTTAACTAAATAAAAATGATTAAGTCATGCAAAGAAGAAAATTGTGATGCAATCAACAAATAAACATGTTAGAATTAATAAACATACCTACATTGTTCGTTCAATCACAAATGAACTTGCTGTTGTAACTAATTAGCTATCGTTGAGTTGCCTAATATCATGGTAGTTTTATTCAATTTAACGTCAACTAAGTAAAAATCCCTCTTAGTTGGCTTCAATTTTTTAGAGTGTAGAAGTCTGACACTACCTTTCGCTCTGCCCAAGAGCGGAGGGGTTATTTGACGATTTCTCACACCCCCAAAATAAAAAGGGTCAATAAACGAACACGTGAACAGCGGTATACTGTATGTTTGTGTCTGTCTACTGCAGTTTTACATATTTGCGACCTTCGTTCACGTGAAATTATTATAAAAATATTACTTTCCTGTTTGAATTGGATTTTGTTAACAGGGTTTTTTTTGCACGGAACCCTAATCCTTAAAATTAAAGTAGTTGAGTACTCTTATATGTCCCGTTAAAATCGGTTCTGCCGTTTCGTAGATGAGCCGGAACAAACAGATTTTAATTGGTTTGTATAGATTTCTTTGGAGTTATGAAACGACCTATAGTTATAAATTTTCTTTTTTTTTTGTCTTGTTCATACTTTCCCGCTGCTGGTCAAAGATCTCCCAAATCTTACCAAGAGAATTAACCTCACATGTAAAATATGAGCAAAAATTCACAACTTACCTAAAACGTACCGCGCTGAACCCAAAAACGTCCTCTCACGAACCCAAACAACTGCATCCTGCTCAAAACAAAGGTCTCTGACCGAGGAGTGTGAGTCGGTCACTCCTGCAGTACTGCTTCAGACAAAGAGCAGACAATATCGATTGATAGCCGTCTGCAACTATACTTACATAATTAATCGGGTGCACGTAGCGACCCCAATCAGTCCAGAGTTTGCGAGGTAGTAACTGACGGATTTTTATCCGTTTTGCTTATTACAAGCTTTTGTTTAACTTGCCGTGTTAGTTAGTTTGTTAGTCGGTATTGGTCAAATATTGGAACTGACTTATAAACCAGTCCTCCCCAGGATCGCCAGGAGAACTCATCAAAGGTTAATAAAACGGTCACGAAATTTTGTACGCGTCCAATTTATGTATTATGTTTACAAAATGATATTATTCTTATTATTTTTTGTCCTATTTGACCCAAAGGTTGACTGGTAGAGAATGCCTTGTGGCATTAAGTCCGCTTATGTACCACTATTGTACAATGACATGAACTTTAAATAAATAAACCTAAATCAACAATTTTTTTTTGCTATTTATAAATATTGTATTACTTTTTTACCTCAAAATTATTTAATATCCACGTGTAAAATAACGTTTCTTTAAGTTAATTGTAAAAGTCATTAGTCCGAAGTTGTTTCAAAAGTTTGTTCATAGTGATGAGTAGGTACAAGAGATTTTGTGTATGAATAGAGAGACTCTTTACTGTTCAAGTATAATTAATGTGATGTGGCGTTCTGTAATTTCTGTCTACCCCCACAGGAAAATGACGCGAGTTTATGTATGTAGCATGTATTATATAAGGTAAATCCCCACACTAAAACACGATGCAGTCCCAGAGAAACAATTAAACTATCTTTGATACCGCAACGAAATTCCGCGCTCTTCTAGTGGTCGCCACTGTTGGTTTCGGCTTTCAGGAATTACAGTGGTCTCGGAATAGCGTGGTGAACTTGTCCTAATAAAAAAATACCCCTATACTGCCTACGTGATACCAAATTTCTAACCTGAATAAATAATTTAGTTTTTGATGTTCCTTCCCGTGGTGATAGACCGCTGAATCACTGTTTCAGGAAATTCAATGACGTTAAATACGTGAGCTGTGTTTAAATTCAGTATGACAAATCGGGCATAATTAGAGTTACTCATTTCATTTTCATAATATTTTCAATGGCTAAAACATTTGTTGGTTTATTTCTAACTTGCTGATTCAGAATTTTCCCTAGCAGGTAGTGTCACTATTGTATTGATTGGTTTTAAAGTTTTTTAAGTTACTAGGTGTAGTATGACGAACGGCTTTTCAACCCTCAAAAGCACAGTAAGCCCGATGATCAATCCGAGCGGGAGTAATTGCGTCTTGTTACTGGTTAGACTGGACCCTGGAGTACCACTCCTACATAATAGGGGATCAGACAAAAAAATAGTAGTTAGTATTGGACACGTATTTTGTCTTTTTTCACATACATAAAAAATGAAGACGATACAATGCTTCGAAAACTCGTGAATTCCTCGAAAACGTCACATGGTAGTACATTTTTCACCAACAAATGACGTCACAACCCCCCACTCATGATCTTTGACGCGTCTTATCTTCGTCATTTTTTATTAATTTGATAAAACAAAAAACACGTATCCAATATTTTTCGATAATCTAACTGACGGACTAATTAGAATCATATTTTTTTGACCCAGTCCGATCCCCTATTGGTAAAAGCCTAGGCATGTTGTTTTATATTATGTCAAACTTCCCATCATGACGTCACATGGCTGCTTTAGCAAAATCGTACTTATGATAATAATATGAATCACGTAAAAATTCTTAAAATGGTCATACTAGGCCCAGTTAATATTATGGATTATCACTACGTGACCATTTTACGAATTTTCTGTTATTTTATATTATTATCCTATTAAGTATAAGTCTGATACTTAATTATTTAAATTTTACCTCAATTAAATTTTTAATGACTTTTCAGAAAATAATTGGCATGACTCGCACAGTTCTGTGAAAAATATCAATTTTAATAATTTTTTCTTAACATTTATTTAAAATTGATATTGTTACTTACTCATAATTAAACTTTTACCCCTTTTGAATAGAACCTTTTTTATATTTGGGGGGCGGGAAATCATCAAATAACCCCTCCCGACCTTGGGCAGAGCGGAATAGTGTCAGACTTCTACTGACTAAAATCCACCCATGTTTCTTCTTAGCCCTTTGTGTCGAGGCCGCGGTATCTCTTTCGAACAACCTGCAGCCCCGACGGGCGTTGGCCCTTGCATCGTCCTTGACATCTCTTTGTTGCGCGCGTGGAACACGAACGCGCCGTCGACACGGCCTGTCGTCGTCATACGACGAACGGACGGCGAGCTAGCCCATTACACACCGTCCACAGGCTTTGAATTAATATCTATCATTTTTTTTTCATCCATATCAAAATCGACGAACACCATTCAATTTTTCTGAAAAGCCTCTTTAAAAGTTGAATAGAACGCGGCCATTTTAGACCCCTGTCCTCCAAAGAAAGTCCTTCGCAATGTCCTCTTTCAACAAGCTTGTTTTCTTTCGTCCTTATCTTATCAGCTGAGATTGTAGCTGTTTCACTAATAGATGTAATATGACCAAGCGTTACCCAAGGCTTGTTATCGCTACGTATACTTAGTTATCTGTGTATATCATAATATTTGGTAAAAATACGTAGAGATACGGCCATTATCGGAATAGCCACAACCGCATCTATTTTGTTATGTCATTGCGTGTCGTAGATAATCTGTAAGTGTGGACTTTTCCATGGAAAGTATAACGTACTTAACATCACGCCTGTAATGTTAGGCAGAGGTGTTCCTAATAGTCCACCCACATTTCGACAGGATGTGTAAGTCCCATGTAATGAAGGCTGACCTCAATAGGTACGCCTCCATTCATAACTATTTTTTCTCAAATGCAATCGTTTGCAAGTTAGACACCTTCCAAAGTGGTAAAATGTATAACCCCTCTAAGGCTCTAACTTCTAAATTACGGGAGAGGAAATACTAAAAAAAATATATACTGTAGATCGCAACGTAAACTTTCAACCAAAATTGGTTTGAACGTTAAAGAGTTAAAAGTTTTAAAAAACCGCATTATATGACTTTGTCATTTATACAAACACTATGAAAAACAAAACTTATCACAATATATGTTTATCTGTTGCCGTTTTTACAACAAATAATAAAAATTAAAGGGGGGTTCCCTAAAACGATGATACGGTACCCTTCATGTGCAAGTCCGACTTGCACTTGGCCAGTTTGTAAGGTTGTATTATCGTATGGCTGGGCAGAGGCCCTAAATCGGGGTCTTTGGTGCAGTTGTTACCATCCAGTATGTCTGTCTATCTCGATCGCTCTTGAAATGCCAAGAAAGATAAACGACGACGACATATTCGATTCAGTTTCGATTCGATTGTGTGTGGAATAGCTATGCAGTTCTAATGTAAACCACAAGTCGCTGGTTTTGTGAAAAAGTAATGATGATTAGTTTTAAAATATAACCAGGATACATACTCCAAAAGTAGGTCTGTATTTGAAAAGTATTCACACAGATATTAACACAAAAAGGAAGTGGTGATAAGGATGATAAGATTACGTCTGCTGACTCCTCAGTATCGCGACCTAGTATGCGAGTTAGTGGAACGGTACTGCTGTACCCTTTACGTTATGAATTAATTAATGGCTGGCGTAGGTTGGGACGACGGGATATGAAGGATATGTAGTCCTGTAGGTCCTGCCTAACCTATGTCAAAATGGTGTGAGAGATGATAATTATTAGGGATTTTTTGTACACTACTATCTTTTTTACCCGACCTCGGCAAAGCCCAAAAGGAGGGTTATGCATAATAGGGTAGTTAACAAAAAAAAACTAATGAGTCCGTCAGATAGATTTCCAAAAAATATTGGACACGTATTTTTTCTTATTTCACGTAAACAAACAATACAGTGCTTTGAATACTCGTTTTGACGTCATATTCTAAGACATTAGTATGACATTTTTTACCGGTCAGTGACGTCACAAACCCCCACTCAAATCTTTGACGCGTTTTGTCTTCGTCAATTTTTATTGATTTGATAAAACAAAAAATACGTACTTATCTAATATTTTTCGATAATCTAACAGACGGACTAATTAGAATCACATGTTTTTTTAGTCAGTTAACATCCCTATTTATAATCTATCACAGTAAGGTTTGCTATAGATCAGAAGTGGGCGTAGGTTGTTTTCGTTTTCTTAAAAATACAGCTAACACACGGGTTGTCTCTCATCTGGGAAAGACGCATGAGTCGAATATTTCTTGAATTGGGTTCAGTTGGTTTTTAAATGCCTCCTAAAGCAAAAATGCGCCAAAAATGTTTCACGATTTGTATCTGCTATTTCTCACAAAAATGTAAAATTACCTTTTGATAAGTTTATTTTGAGTTGGTACGTTGTAATCGGTTTTTCACTTCCTTAAATATAGTGAATTCATTCAAAAACTATCAGTTTAACCTAAGTTGATAAAATGTCATTCCATTCTAATCTTATACTAACGTCGTTAGTTACTTTACATCGCGTGTTCATTCCGGTAAACACACTAAAGTATGTCATTTACTAGAAGAATGCTATAAATAAATGACACCAACCCACTTTGAGGGGTTGCATTAATACTTGTAACCTTTCTACCCTCCAGGGTGTCATTATTAGTAAATTGTCCTTTTATAAGTACAAAGGTTATTGCGATACTGAACTTTATATAGGTACTCTTCTAAAGATAGGCTTTTGGAGTCGGGCATTTATTAGATTTATCTGTTGTGGTATCTGAAAATCCCACACAAAATGCAATGATTAGTAAATTAATAACTTTTTACCTTTTAAAACGAACTTGCATTCTTATTGCATCTTCTCTGGTAAAAGTGTTCGCAAATAAACATCATTTATCTGTCGTTATTAAGAATCTATCTGTCCTACTGGGAAGGTTTTCCTGTATCGTGCGTGCGTTTAAAAACACACTCAAGCCTCTCCGGGGACCTTTAGGTTATATAAATTACTAGCTGTTGCCAAATCTTCACCCGCTACAACCCACGGGAATATAAAATCGGGATAAAAACTGCCCTATTTGTTAATCCAGGTTATAAACTATCTGTGTACCAAATTTTATCCAAATCCGTGCAGTAGTTTTTGCGTGTTTATAAATGAGAATTACTTCAAAGATGTTCATGATTAAACTGTGGGTACTGTTATGTGATTTCCGCCATTATTTCCTTAAAATTTAGCCAACAGTATCGAAAGTAAGCATGAGGTGACGATATTGGGAGGACTCAACGAGTTCTGCGTGAAATTCTTCGGCCCTCCTGGAAGTGAGTAACTATTTACATTTATTTATTCTAATCGAATTTGATTCATATTTGTCCTAATTATTGATTAGTTTATGAATGTACTGATCAATTCTTCAAAAAACCATCTCAGACATTAATTGCATACTCCGAATATAAGGTCTACACATAATCCTGTGTCAACAGGTTATGTTTTGACCTTATAAGAGAGTAGTCGAGTACGAAACACCGGCCCCATCTGGTTAAGAAAATCATATATGATGTGTAGGTGTTTGTTAGAACTACTATTTACAAAATTAACTTAATTTATCATTCAGGAATGATTGTTTTAATATTCAAAATATTGGTTGCTGTGTCAAAAAATAACGAAAAACACAAGTTAATAGGGGATCGGACTGAGTCAAAAAATATGATTCTAATTAGTCCGTCAGTTAGATTATCAAAAAATATTGGATACGTGTTTTTTGTTTTATCAAAATAATAAAAATTGACGAAGATAAGACGCGTTAAAGATCATGAGTGGGGGGTTGTGACGTCATTTGTAGCTAAAAAATGTACTATCATGTGACGTTTTCGAGGAGTTCACGAGTTTTCGCAGCACTATATCGTCATCATTTTTTGTTTATGTGAAAAAAGAAAAAATACGTGTCCAATATTTTTTGGAGATCTATCTGACGGACCAATTAGTTTTTTTTTGTCCGATCCCCTATTATTCAATAAGTTGTCTCTCGACTACAGACAGTTGTTCCGGGTCTGGGTGTGTTTGTGTAGTGAGTTTAAATGTTTGTAAACGCACCCACGATACAGGAGTAACCCACCCGTGAAGGGGGGTGCCCTAGTGTGGGGCAACATTTTTTTTAAATAAATAAAATAATCATCATTTATTGCATTCATGTAGTTTACAAGTTTTCCGATTTTTCGTGGTAATGAATTTTCGCTCTATAGGGACGACTTGTTTACGAATGGTTGATTCGACATAAAACCGACTTCATCTCAAATTCCAGCTCCATACGAGGGTGGCGTATGGCGCGTCCGCGTGCACCTGCCAGACCACTACCCCTTCAAGTCCCCCTCCATCGGCTTCATGAACAAAGTGTACCACCCCAACATTGACGAGGTCTCGGGCACCGTGTGCCTCGACGTTATCAACCAGGCCTGGACTGCACTCTATGGTGAGTTGGTTTATTTATAGCAGCAAAAGCAAACACCAGCAAGCTGCCTTTCATAAATAAATAAATAATAGTTTATAAAGGAATAGGAGTAAATGATAGCGTGACGGTTAAAAGAGGAGTACCTAATGGCGAAAAAAAATAAGTTTAAAAAACTAAAACCCGACTACGCAAAAAAAAACGCGGTCTTAAATGAAGAAAACACACCTTAAATTAATTTTAGTGAATAACTTAATTGCTTAATTACTTACATTTCCGCACGTAAGGTAAGACCTGGAAGTGTAACTATACATTTGACTTAACTTTGTCGTTTTAGTAACTTACTACTGCCACTATCTATTCTAACTTACAATCAATTTTAACTGCCCATCTCAGCATTAGCGATGTTTACTGACTTTAAAAAATATGATTATATTTAGTCCGTCTGTTAGACTATCTAAAAAAATTGGATACCTACGTATTTTTTGTTTTATCAAATCAATAAAAATTGACGAAGATAAAACGCGTTAAAGATTTGAGTGGGGGGTTGTGACGTCACTGACCGCTAAAGAATGTCATACTAATGTCTCAGAAAATGACGTCACACGAGTTTTCAAAGCACTGTATCGTCTTCATTGTATGTTTACGTGAAAAACAAAAAAAAACGTGTCTAATAGTTTTTGGAAATCTATCTGACGGACTAATTAGATTTTTTTGATAACTACCCTAATGTACTGATTGACAAGTAACGTTTCAATGTCAAACTGTCCGCAAGACGCATAAAACTAAACCGCAATGTTGTGGTCAAACTATTGTTGTAGATTTATAGCTGTTATCACACACAGGAAGTCTATGACCCTCAATGTTTAAAGAGTGCCCCAGCCATGAGTAGTCATCTTACCTATTTTATTTATTACGAAAGGCTGGCGTTTGTAAATCTTTGAAAGTTTTTACAGGTTACCAAAGGATATAGGTAGTATTACTCAGTACTGACTGGGTTGTAGAGGTCTTATATTGTGCACCTTTTTGTCCACGTTTTATAAGTGCCCATGTAGGTAGACCTATGTGAAATAAAATATTTTGATTTTATAGATATGAAAGTAAATAATAGTACTAAATATTTTTTTTTTCTTTTGGCTCACTGTCCATTTGTTTGTTCCGACTAATCTCTAAAAAAGCTGATTTTATTCTCTCTATATTACCCCTAGGATATATGGTCAGAATAAAAGACTTAAGGTAACATACAAAAAAGTTTAAAACCTTAGACATTGAAAAATAACAAAATCTGATTCAAATGGGAAAGTATTTTTTTTTTATAACAATTAAATGCGGACTAAAGTCGCAGGCAACAGCTACCTAATAAGGTCAGTCAAGCTAATAACACGTGTGTATTCATGTTCCAGACCTGTCGAACATATTCGAGTCGTTCCTGCCGCAGTTGCTGACCTACCCCAACCCCATCGACCCGCTGAACGGAGACGCCGCCGCCATGTACCTGCACAAACCTGAGGAGTACAAGAAGAAAGTTTCAGGTACTTGACTACACTACTAGACAAGGATAAAAAAAAAAATCCTAATTTTCGACCAAAATCAAAAAAATCAAAATCAAAATATTTTTTTATTTCACATAGGCCTACATGGGCACTTATAAAACGTCGGTAAAAAGGGGCACGGTTCGGTGCATTGGTCGATTCCTAAGGAGAAGAACCGGCAAGAAACTCCAAAGGTTACTCTTTTAATCTTTTAAAATCGTTTGGGTTAACAATAAGGTATAATACACACATGAAGACCATGCAGATTAATGTCTGAGATGGTCTTTTGAAGAAAGCACCACACAGATTTGAGTGGACCCGTCCAGTCAGTGGACCAGACCAATTTTCAACAGGCCGTAACTTCGAGAGAAATGGTCGTACAAAATATAAAAGAAAAGGAAATCGTAGCTCCAAGTGTATAGTTTTTGGATGGGAACTTTATTTTTTTTAGCGTTAGCGATTTTTGAGTTATCTAAGAAAAACTAGCAACAATAAAAAACTTTTTTTTCATCTACGGGCGTGTACTTTTTTTTTTTGCTCAAAGGATCGGATACATTGTACATTTAGCTTTAGTTTCTTTTGTCAGAGACTTTGATACGTTCACTTCGCGCTGAGATATCGGTCTTGTAATGGAAAAGGATCCTTTTGTCTTTGATATCGATATCTCAGCAACCCCAATATAAAGTCACATACACAAATACTGAGACACGAAACAACTATCTGTCGGCCATACAAATATTTGATCCGCGCGGGAATCGAACCCACGACACGTAGCACAGCAATCCAATCGCTCAGCCATTGCGCCAACCGTGCCGTCAATTCCTGAATCTGAGAATAACTTATTGAACTTGAATTCAGTCCATCACAAAGTTAGGATTAAAATCTGCCGGAGTAACGAAACAATCTGTGATTCGAACTCAGGATCTCATGGCCAACAGTCGCGCTGCTGCTGCGACCACTAAACTGATGAGTCAATCAGCAAATCATCAATAAAATTTATTAGCAGACTGGAAATACAGATTATGTTTAATATGTATTTATATATTCACTAATTATCAAGCTTTAACTGCCGCACTCTGAGAGCTTAAATGATTATTTAGGCCATCACTTAGTAATTGTTTTGACACTTTTCTCATACAAAAATATGTCAAACCTTTATTAAGTGACTGCTTAAGTAATCATTAAATATCTATAAGTACCGCAGTATGTGTCAGGATGATAACTAATTGTTATTTACTTTAAAAGTATCTCTAATCAGGTGTGTAGGGTTTTATGAAGAGAAACCACAGATAATCAAGACTATTCATTTATAGCAATTTATCAGTGTTAATATACAATAAGAAACAGGTTTATTTATAACACATATTTCTGGCACATACTTAAGTATATTCCAATTTTATTATGATATCAAATAACAGAAGTATAAGAGTAGAGGAATATAATATATAAAAATTGACGAAGATAAAACGCGTCAAAGATTTCAGTTGGGGGGTTGTGACGACACTGACCGGTAAATAATGTCATACTAATGTCTTAAATGACGTCACACGAGTTTTCAAAGCACTGTATCGTCTTCATTGTTTGTTTACGTGAAAAAATGAAAAATACGTGTCCAATATTTTTTGGAAATCTATCTGACCTCCGTCAGATACTTAGTTTTTTTTTTATGTAATTAGTTTTTTTTTTTTGTTAATATATGCTATTATGATGATGATGATCTTAGTTCTGCCATCCACCAAAATATTGATTTCAATTCTAGGAAAACCGACACGTGTAGGCAATAAACATGTCTGAAGCATTTAGATATTATTCTACACTTTAATGGACTTGGATATTTATGACTGACCATTTATTTCTCTGCAAAGCGAAAATCTACCATTGGTTCAGCATGATAAAGTTCATTCTTTATTGTTTACAGCAGGTCTGTGTTAGTCTGGCTGCCCAGAATTATGACATTGATATCAATAGGCGTGAAGTCTTTTGTTCTTTGGTCTCGTGATTGCTCGCGCGACTACTGCGTGTGTGGTCCTTTTTTTTGTTGGCGGGTGGAAAATCATCAAATAACTCCTTCCGCTCTTGGGCAGAGCAAAAGGGAGTGTCAGACTTCTACTAACTAAAAACCACCCATGTTCCTTCTTAGTCCTTGTGCCGAGGCCGCGGTATCTCTTTCGACAGCCCGCAGCCCCGACAGGCGTCGGCCCTTGCTCCCTTCCATGTTGCTGACATCTCTTTGAGGCGCGTGAGGAACACGAACGCGCCGTCGACACGGCCTGTCGTCGTCATAAGACGGACGGACGGCGAGCTAGCCCATTACTCACCGTCCACAGGCCCGCGTCTAAGGTGGCCGGAAGCCATTCGTGGCCCCCGACGCCTGGAGCGCTTCCGCGGCGGCTGGGACGAGAGGTTCTCTCCCTCTCGCGTTCCGCCACCTCCTTCGCCAGCATCACTGCTTCGCAGAAGGAGGCGACGGCGTCCCATTCCTCCTCGCCCCGGACTAAGGCTAGCGGGCGGGCCGGGCGCGAGAGGTCGCCGCCGCCTCACGCCGCTACGAGACCACGGCGGGGCTCCGCCCAAGCGGGACACGCCTCCACGGTGTCTTTCGGCCGATCCTCACAGTGGTGACACTCGGGCGTTTCCTTCCGTCTGTGCAGGTGCAGGTACCTCCCGAAACAACCGTGTACGGTGAGGACCTGCGTCAGACGGAAGGTGAGGGTGCCGTGGCGCCTCTCAAGCCACTCCTCAAACACTTTCATCCCTTAGTACTACTAGTACTCTGCTTCAGACGGTTTGGTAACTGGATCAACAATAACGTTTAAGTTCTATCACCACGTAACTCGATTTTTGGAGGTTTCTCCCCCAGCCACAAAAGTCGTGATAGCACATGCTAATCCTGAGATCTAGATTTGCCAATTTCGAATCGCGTTGGCATTACCTTTAAGAAGTTGTGATTCATTGAAAAATAGTGTCGTAGCAGCATAAATAGCAATAAGCTCTGCTTTTGAAGATGTCCAAATATGATGTTGACCACTAACGGCAAGTCGGCCGTCAAAAACACTCCCAGCCTCCCAAGATCAACAGTTCAGTAAGATGGCAGTTGGCACAAACACAATACTACGCGCGTCATCTGATATATTACAACTATTGGCCCGTCGCCATGTTTTAACGCGCCGTGAATGAGCGCGCGATACTGTATACGTGTTAATGACGAGTCACTTTTACTACAGCTGGGGAGCAGCTGATTAGGTTAAAGTTTAGGGTTAAGGAGCCCGCCCGTCGGGGCTGCGGGTTGTTGTAACTTTGAAAGAGATACCGCGGCCTCGACATAAAGGGCTAAGAAGGATCATGGTTGGTTTTAAGTCAGTAGAAGTCTAACACTCCCTTTCGCTCCACCAAAAAAAAAGGGGTTAAGGAGCCCAAAATAGTTAACCTAAATAGAAATATACTTAGTGTCATTAGGCATTTTACTATGTGGGGGTGGCTTCTGAATACTAGGCTTTGCTGAATACTAGTATTTTAAATGGAGATCTTCTCAAACCGATGGCACTCAAAAGCTCGAATATCTGAGAACCCGTCATGGGTTCTCAGTTATTCGAGCTTTTGAGTACATCTATATCGAGTACATCATAGATCATCATTTGACAGCCGTTAGCTGTCAAATGATGATCTATAGGTATACGGTCATGCAGCCACGAATCGACATGTGTGTGCGTATGCGTTTATATGGCTCCCCTGATCTACAATGCTTTGCCGAGGTCAATTACTCAACTACCCTTTAATAAGTTTTGTGTTGCGTTGCGGAAGTGGTTGTTACAAGAGTGTTTTTATTTGGTAGATGAGTTTTTTGTCCCTGTAAATTTTATACTCTAAAGCACAGACATATTTGACTGTATCATAAGTGTAAAAACTGTATACTATTGCATGCTACATATTGGCCAAATGTGTGTTACCAAATATTTTATGTAATAAGAACTTCATGTACCTACCATATTTGATGCAATAAATGAATTGAATTGTGCACAAGCATAGCTAGGCAAATGATGATGGTAACAGAATACTCTTGACTCAGAACAAATAAATAACATAACAACACAACAAACATATCTAACACATAACTTATCAACACACACACACACACACACACACACACACACACACACATAACTTCTTCTTCTTCTTACACATCTTCTAACATATCTTTATCCTATTTCCAGATTACGTCCGAAGATTCGCGACCGAGGAAGCCCTCTTAGAAAAGGACGCGATCACCGGCATGGGGGGCGCAGCCCCGGCGTCCTCGGGCTCTAAGCCGTCCAACGGCAACGCCAACAACAATAGCGATACAGAGTCTTCTATGAGCGAGTTCAGTGATGACGAAGCGCAAGACATGGAGTTATAACATAAGTTACCACAGATAAGTAATACTTGCTCACTCGTCACTGCCTTGTGTGTTTAAAAAGAGTTTTGTTTGTGGTCTAATGTCTTCTCTTTTTTTTATACAACATTCTGACAGTACTTTGACAGGTGTTGTCATTCGAATGATAATTAATATTCACGTCCGGATGTATTATACCACTATGGTCTCACTATTGCCGAATATAGTAAGAAAGACTACATTTTCGAGCGACTGTACGCTTTATTCTAGTTTTTGTAAATTAAAAACCTGTTTTCGGTTTTCTTGCGTTCACTGTTCTAAAGATTGATCTTTAGAGCTTACTCTGATAACTCGTTAAAGTTATCTTGTACTATTCTTGGTAATACTCGTGCGCGTTTCGGTCATACTGGTGCCAAATAAAAATGGCAGTAGGATTATTTTTCGTAGGAGAGGGGGGGGGGGGCTTCTGAATTCTTAAGCACTTTTGAAGCCGGGTGAATTTTCATCATTCACTGTTATTTCCCTTTTACAGGCGTAGACCCCCAAAATATGACAATCTCAATCAAAATCTTCTCTCACAGGCTTTTTTTCCCGGTCAATTCGCCGGTTATGAGATATGTAAATACTTAATTAGTGTTTAAACTCGTATTATTCAAGACACAACTATAAATGTTGAATTATACACGTATAAAATGATATCAGATTATCTTTATTAAAGTTTGTAGTCTTAATAAATGTACTGATCCGATTTAAGTAGGACTACCGAATTATCGCGTGTATTATATTTGCTGTGGCATGCATTGGCCCAAGAATAAATCAACCAATAGGGTTTGACAGAGCTGTGTTTGTTGCTATTGGTGCAATAATCGCGACGCCATTTTGGGCCTTCAAGTTTAATTTCCGAACGAATAAAGTCTACATTAGACCACAGACAAGACTAAATACCAACCAGCCAGTTATCTGTACTCATACATAGGTTCGCTGCCACCGTTTAAAGAAATAAAAAAAGAAGTAAAATTATCTATTTCAATGGACCACGAACTTTTGCCAATTTAGAAGTTAAAAAAAAAGAATGCTCAGATACCCCCGAGGCCAGGTGGCGAACAGAATACGCTTTAAATTATATATTTGAATTAAAGAAAAAAAAAGTATATTATGCATGATGTCGAATCGTAAATTATAAATAAAAAACGGTAAAATTAACTTTTTTAGTCGTTCGGTGTGTTGGAAAATGTTACGGTTATAGGAATGTTTGGCTTCTCTTAAATGTGTCTATGCTTAAGATTAGCGGGAAAGTTAGAGAAAGAAGTGTTCACGAATTCTTTGTAAAGTAGGATGGTAGGCTTGGAAAATGATGGGTGGGCGTAACTAGGGGTAATATGGGGGAGAATTCAAGTTTAAATAGATGTTTATCGCTTTAGAAGTTATTGATATCTGTTTTAGAGAGTGACCGCATTTATCGACGTGGAATCGGCTTAAGCCGGACAGAAAGGGATTTATGTTAATGGAATATATGTTAAGTGACGATATTTTCCTTGTTCCGATTCGGACATTGCGACTCGGTATTGCACCGAATGAAATGCGACAAGTGCCTGTCACCGCGTTGCGATTTGCACAGAGTAGTGATCGGATCAAACCGATTCTCCGTCGATAAGTGTAGTCGGTTTACGAATATATTAGCCCTAGTTGCGTCTAGATAGTAGAGGACTGACTGATCAAGGTTTCAATTTGAATGTCATCCATTGATGATGAACTATCGAAGGCTCGTTTAAGATGGAAACGTCAGGGTCGCCCGCGTAAGCCAAAATGTCTTACGTTTTTTTTGCAATTTTCAGGTCAGTGTTATGCTTTATGTTGATATAAAAAATGATTTGCGACCGTCATAAATAATTCTTTACTGAGCTATAATCATTAAAACCATCAATACAACCTTGCCAGTTCATTTAATCCCATTGTATGACTTTTTCGGGAAAAAGTCACATCACGGGATTATGTACTTACAGAGATGTACCTATTGATTTATAACTAAGTAAACCCATACAAATGACGGCCGAAAATCATATTTTAATCAACATAAAGCCTGACGCTGTCCGGAAAATTGCAATAAAACTTGCGCTTTCATCTTAAAAGAGGACTGAGGCACTCTCAGTTACACCATGTATAACATAAATAAATACCTAAATATTATGGCATGGATTTAAATTTCGGTAACGCGAGTGTTGCAAATGCAACTGTGTGCACTTGTTTTAAGGTATTTGTTAAGATATTTCTTAGTGTTGGTGAAAGGATGTGAGTACATTGTCTTGGTCAGTCAGTTCTTCGCGTAGGAATGTTGTTGCGTACTTGTTGCATTTTTGATATTGCAAGCTATTTTAGGAATTTTTGTGCGGAAAATAATGGATTGGATTGGATTGATATATTCTACACAAAAATTACCAATTCGAACAAACCACACTTCCATTATTTGCAAGAATAACAAATACGAGTGTATCGTCAAAGTATCAGAATTGAACCACCCTAAGAAATCTGCAAATCAATAAAATTAAAGTGACATTCACTAAAAGCAGGCATGAAATAACTTGCAACATCACTAGTGTGGCAATACGCAAGTTTATGTAACGAACATTTAAATACTAGATTTTAACTTTAAAGACGTACGCTATACTCTTAAAATAAAAATAACTTTCGAAAAAGTAATTATAATATGTATGATAGATTAACATAAGGCGAAAGAGCGACTGTAACCTGAAAATTCTAATTTTCTAACGTGTTTTTTTTTGTATTGTTTAGGTTGTGTGTTGATGATTGATGCCTGTAATCCGCGGAGGGTTACCAAAGGTGTACCTACATTTATTTTTAAGTCAATTTTTGGGCGGATACGATTTAAATTGTCATCGGTATATAAAGAAGAAGAAGAATATCAAAGATTAAAATCATCAACTGTCCTGATTTCTTTAAAGTATTTATGAGATTTAAATTGTTCTTCTATAAATATTCTATTTTTGGTCGCCAATCAATAAATCATCAGCATATAACCCGAATTACCCCCAAATTGCAAAAAAACGTAAGAACATTGAATTTTCACTGTCTACCTTAGCGCATCCACCATAACCTCTTTACTTGGAGAGTTTTATCGACTGGCAACACACGGTGTGAGTGAGCGAGATAGCATTTTGTAAATAACCTATCTGTCCCATAGTTTAAATCCAACTTAATATGAGCCCGAGTCGTCGGACTAAAGTCATCACTTATATCTCATAGGTATTTAATTTTTTTTATTAATATAATTTTAGTTGTATTCGAAACGATGTGTCATTGTGAAATGTCGATCTCCCTCTTTAATGGCGGTTGGGTTGGGCGGAATTTTTTGAATGTTTTTTAGAATAATGAGCAGCTGTACTTTAAATAAAGACAAGTTAAATCGAAGTTAAGATATCTTTTTTATTAACTCTTCTTTTATTTTCGTTTTTTGTGCTCATACTTCTTTTGTCTCTCTAAAATTTTCAATCTTAGATTACCAGTCTCAAATAATGTACAATAATTCTATTCTATGAGTATGATTCTGTCTATACTCGAAAGTTTTAAATATTTTGTATCAATTTATAATCACCGCTGATTAATTCCGACCCAACCCATATTTTTCGTTGCTGGCAACACTGATATAGATTGTCTATGCTCTCGCCAATGTTACCTGTTAAAAGGAATGGCGTGAATAGTAACAGAACTGTGATTTTCATTTCTTTCTTTCGTTTGTGTGGATGTAAAACTTTAAAGGCAATTTTATTCGTCAAAAGAGGTTGAGAAAATATATATATTTAAATAAAAGAAAAGCTGTACTTAGTCTAATTGCTGTTTGACGATTTTTGAGTTGTTTGTTGCTATTTTTATTTTCTTAGCACAATCATTTTTTTTTATGCTTTGAACACCGCCGTTAGGTACGTTTTTTTTTTAAATCGTTTTTTATTTTTTTTTCGATATTTTAATATTACGCTAATATTGCCAACATTCAGTCATTGCCTTTTAAATATTATGTACTTGGTAAATTGTAAGTCGAATGATTTTTTTGTGGTACCTAATGCTATATTTTTGACAATATTGTTCAAAATATCACTGTTTATGAAGTGAGATGATTTGTGTAGACTATTTCGCGTTACAACCTCTGACTATTTTGGGAATATTTCAGCTTATATTAGTTCGTTTTTGCGGTGTGACAAATAACTTAATAAATACTCATACACGCATTCTACTGACAATGCAATCTTATAGGACGATGATATTTAAAAAATGATATATTAATACGTTTTAATACTATGTCTTTTTGGTTACTTTAATGATTTTGTAATATGAGGTGGCCAGTCACCAATACACCAAAGGTCAGTGTTTCCGCGAAATAGTCTTATCTAACCGACTTTTAATAAGAAGGTTCTGAATTCAATTGTATTGTTAGCCGACTTCAAAATATGTTCTCATTGCAACTGTAGTTTTCGAGACTAAAAAATCTTTCATCAGAAATGAAAGATTTTGATTGAGTTAAAACCCTTTACAAAGCGTCGTTCTAACAGAAGTGTAGTGCTACAAGAGTCTTCAAAGCACAGATATAGATAAACTTAGATAACGCAAGAGCACCTGCTTCGTGTGCCCGGGTTAAGTATTTTATACTTAACGAGGTTACTGTTTTTCGTTTTGTTGTTTGTTTGTTTTTTAATTTCTCCTGTATCGTGGGTGCGTTCACAAACATTCAAACCACATACACAAATACCCAGACCCGGAACAACTATCTGTAGGTCATACAAATATTTGTTCCGTGCGGGGATCGAACCCGCGACACGCAGCGCAGCAGTCCATTGCTTGAGCCACTGCGCCAACCGTGCCGTCAAAAAATGGCACGCTTGGTTTACATACAGATCGTGATACTTGCGTTATCTATGCATATCTAAAAACTTTTGAAAAATTTGTACGAGTGGCGACTCGGCCACGCGCTCTAAGATCTTTGTACACTCACCTGCAAAATTGCATGGATACTTTAGTGTCTATTTTCCTGTGAACGATTCCGTTAGGTGACGTCATTTCTTGCTTTACTCGATTTTATTTCTGAATTGTCCACGCATTTCGGCAGGTACATGACATGGCGGTGTTTACAGGCTGTTTTGTTTAGGTCGTCTTCGCTTTCACCAAATAAATAGCATTTTGTTCGCACAGTCGGCCGCTAAGTACTACTTATTTGAAAAATGTACTGCAGCACTTTCACAGTTACCACAACGGACGGTTAGGTATCTCTGACCACAAAGTGACCTTTATTATTTTTGCAATTAGGTTGCTTTTGGGTTGCAATCAATGTCAAGTCTGTTACAATCACAGTGACCTTTATAGTTTAACAAGGTTGCTTATTGCTTGAAATAAAATCATATTTCGGTTGCTGTTGGTTTGCTTTCGTCAGAGGTATACATAACTGCGAATGGTCTGTATATAGATGTTGCAAATCACGATTGCGCATTACATGACTCTTATGTCATTGGTGTAAGGTTTAAATTCGTACGAAATACGCGCTTTGGACGTGGAAGTGCGGATACCAGCTTGTTCTAGGTTTCAATCTCTATCATTGGTGTGTACTTGTGAATTGCAACAACTAGATATTAATAACAATACTTATGTCTGTAGGTATTTCTAGGTTATATTTCTGCGATAAAATGTATTTTATTATGAATACGGTTTTTTAATTGAACTAACGACTTGTTCAAAATGGCTTCTTCGCGTTTTGAGCTTATGTTTACTCCGTAAATGTTTTACAGGAGTCTTGAGAACATGTCAAAATAAATATAACAATGCAATATTTTAGTGGTTCAAGTTATATCCCTGAAAATTGACAACTGATTATAATGGGTTTAAGGTGATATTGTTAGTAGTTTTTCAAATAACTTGTACCTATGTATGTGGCTTTCGGAATCATAAAATGTTGGTGTTTTAGCATATTTTGTAATGTTCTTTTTGTCTAAAATGCCTATAATATTATTTGCTCTTGCGTTTCCCATATGGTATCGAGTCGAATAACGAAATATATGTTACTGAAAATAATAATAATACTTTGAATCGTATGTCTGTTTTATGGGGCTAACTGTACCGGTTTAAATAAATAATCAATTTTATCACTTGACATTATTCTGCTACCACTACTTCGTTTGATATTTAGCATACATATCAGAGAGTTTCTTGCGCGCGAATCAAAAAGAACATTTCAAAAGATAAAAATAATCAAAATACAGATCTCTAATGGTTCTCGTACATAATGGCCTGTGACAATACTCTTTGTTCGTTGCGGTCTTCAATGCGATTGGGCAGCGTTGCCGAAATCAAGTCATGTATTCAAATTTTGACGTTTAAAAATTTGAATTTCGATCAGAACAGTCCCAAAAACGCTCTGAACGCTGCGTTTTT
Source organism: Diarsia rubi (assembly GCA_932274075.1). Classification (NCBI taxonomy): domain Eukaryota; kingdom Metazoa; phylum Arthropoda; class Insecta; order Lepidoptera; family Noctuidae; genus Diarsia; species Diarsia rubi. The sequence goes on along the minus strand of OW026437.1, from coordinate 1,658,622 downwards.
GTTGTGGTTATCTTCGAAAGCATCTTTATTCTGCTGGTATACAAAACTTTCATAAAAATGTAGTGAGTAATCGGTCTGTGTAAATCGTAATGCGCCAACATGGGCCATTGTGTACAAGCGCCGTAATGTTTGACACATTGCGAACTGGAAGTGTTGCAATCGTCTTAATTATAAGTCCTTAGGCTATAATAATATAGAGTTTAAAACAACACGAAAATTATTATTAATGATAGACATATATCGTATCTTTGAAAACTCAGCCATAATAATATATTATATTTTTGGTATTAAAGAAATAACAAGTAAAAATTTTCTTAGTTGTACTTCTCGAAAAGTTGGGTTGACTGGATTTTTTTGGAATTTTTATTTCGTCCACCCAGCTTTCATCGGTATGAATCATACAGTTAGTTTAAATCGCTGTGGTTTCGATGTGTAGCTCATAATACTTATGAAGAGGATAACGAAGGTTTTTAAATGTCCAAACATTTATTTCTAAATTATATAAGTGGCGTGATAGAAAGGCAAAAAAAGACGCCAAATTTTGACATAATTATGATACAAGATGGCGCATTTAAAAACCTGCGTTCGAATTAACAATGGTGACGTGATATAAAGTTCAATAAAAATGTTTTTTTATTTTTTTTAATCTTTGACGTTAATGGCGGCGTTCACGTCACAATTGTTTGGTTTATGGATATAATTATAATCGAGGTTGAATATATTACCAAAATATGACGGGCAATCTGCCCGCGGCACGGAATCATTTATACATGTAACAGAATAAAAGTTTATAATATTATAATTTTATTTCATTACATGTAATAAACTTACGTTATTTTTAAACTATATTTGGCTTTTATTACTGACACCTTTATTTCCCTCGCTCTCGTTGGTGTAGTGGTCGCAAGCACGAATGCTTGCTGGATTCGATACCGGGGTGCACCAAAGTGTTACTGGGTTTTTCCATCGGCAATTGTTCAGTAAGTCACGGAGTCTGGTTTTGTGCCCGTTTGATGGTAATAGAATCACAGACGTATCAAGAGTAGAGAGATTACTCTCTAGACGTCTGTGAATAGGATACATGGGATCAAGGAATTTATATACTAACTGGAATGTGCACGTGCAACTCATAAGCGAGCGAGCTGTCGTTTGTGAAATACATTTACCCTGTTCTCTAACTCTGTATAAAATAAAATATTGTACTACGTATCTGAGAAAAATGATATTAAAATTGCTTAATAATTGTATTATATCCACTATCATTAGCATAACTGTAATTTCCTTAATTAATTGTACCTATTTATGCAAAATCCGGGTTGAATAAGCAAACCGATTTTTTCGGGTTTATTGTTTAGAAAACCGGTGAAACCAGTTAAATCGGTTTTTTTCTTCTATTTTTATTAAAGAAATGATAATTTTAAATAAATAAAATGCTTATTTCAATTACATAGTTTTAACAGACACAATTTGGAGGTCACCTTTTAAGCATGAAAAACAAGAGAAATTACAAAAATACAAAAAGTAGCGCACGTGTGTGATGTATGCGAGTGAGATTTTGAGTGTTTGTATGTGTGTGTGTGTATATGTTATTTTTGTTTAGGTTTAGGTTAGCCCTGCGACTGTGTCTTGGGATCGGAAGAAGCCAGAAACAGCATCCTCCACTAACAACGATTTTGTTACCGTGGATCTGTTAGTAACACACATATTATGGCAGCGATAATACCAAAGTTTCAATGTCGTCGTAGGATTTATTCGTAAGCCAATCAGTTACAGCTAGTTTACAGTCACGGAGTTTCATGGAATAGATGTTTAGCTCTTTATTCGGGAGGTTGTATACGTGGGAAGATTGTCTTTCATACTGCGTCTTAGCATTTAGCAAACACAGATCTTATTGGGACATTTGGAGCGACCAGGTAGCTTCTTCTGCTACTCGTATTTGTCCTTGCAGGAGCTTGAGGAAGGGATTTGTGCTTCCTCAAGATTAGATGGAGTATATAGAGTTTCCTAACAGACAGTAGGTTAGGTAAAGGGTTTGTGTTGGGAATCTATAGGGTTTAAAGAGCATAACCTTAAGAAGAGATCTCTGCGCCCTCTCAAGTTCTAAAAATTTAATTTTTGTCGTTCCTTCATTAATTATGTGTGTAAAGAAATGAAAATGCTGAAGTCTAATCAAAATATGTATTTTTAAACATTAATCTTACTTATTTTTATAATAATGAACATTTTTTTTGGACTGAAATAAGCTACAACTACTAAGTTATTACACTTCTTTATTTATACATAACAATTAACATAGAATAAAGCTTATTATTTAGGAAAATAAAAAAAGGTCGGTCAGTGATATATTTAATATATTGTACCGGAACATTAAAGTATTATGAGATCAATAAAATTGGAGAAACAAACCCGAAAAATCCGGTTTTTTTTCGCCTAAAATCCGGGGTTCCAAATCAGTCGGTTATCCGGTTCCTTCGGTTTCGGTTAATTGTACTACATGCCATAAAAAAAATAACTCATAGTAATGTTTAATGCATGCTAGAATAATAATATGATGATAAGGACAGACGAATAATAATATTGCAATGCTTGTAAAAGGCTGCTAAGTTATAAGAACTAACCAAAATATAAAATCACGAAATCGACCAAGATCAACAAACATGCCATAGGAACAGCACTATAAGCAAGCATTTTACGGCCGCTACGGCGGCGGCTCAGAATAAACAAGCTTCATGTCAAAATTTGTCTATGTGTGGGGCTGTGGGCTACAAAAGAACGAGACGACATTATTAAGTTTTTGCTTGGTAGAACAAAGATAAAGAATTATAAGTATAATTAGGAATTAATGTTTAGTGTTACAACAGCCTGCTCACAGCGTGCCACCCTAGCCAGCCAATGACAGCTAACCATAACCATGCCACTCTAGCAAACCAAAGCCATGCCACTCTAGCATACCATAGCCATGCCACTCTAGCCAGCCAATGACGGGCAACGACTCGCGAGCCAATCACAGTCAAGCGAAGACACCGCCATAACTACCGGATGCCTCCGGTGGGGATATCAGTCTATATAATGCCCTGTAAGCTCAGTTTCGAGGTCTTGTCGCGCTCGATTGTGAAACCTGTAAGTCGAGACTCTGTCCAAATAAAATAATGAATCAGTTCCTGTCTATTTTTTACCACTGTCGTTACAGTCAGAAGTGGTATCGAATAAAAAAAAAAAACCTACGATAAAACGACGCTCTGCTACTTAAAAGTCAACGGTCACCTACTGTGGAGGACGAGGTCTGAAAATTCAAACGAAGAACGTTGATGCACACCGCCTGCAAGGAAAATATTGTCTCCCATCCCAGTATCACAGGGCACAAATTGAAAAAGCAGGCCACAATCTGGATGGAACACGAAGCGCCTACCCTCAGTATCGCATTGGTCATTCCATAATTTGACCTTGAAAACGAAGACTGCGGCCAGTAACCACCTGTGAGACACTTTGAGTTTTAAGAAGTATCCATCTCTCTGCCAGCAACGGTTCTACGGTAAATTAAGACTACCTAAAGGTTGTCAACAGCAACCAAGGACATGGAAGGAAGGAACCGTCCTACTTCACGCTGAGAGCTGCCAGGAACCATGCATAAATAACAAGGTCAGTAAACATGCCAATATTTGCCAAATTAGCCAAATGCCATTAGCCAAATATATAAGCCAAATGTGTTTTACCATGGAGTGCCCCATGAGTTGATAATTATGCGAATCGTAGACAAAATAATTTGGTAAGCCCGCTACGTAAATCTAATCATAGTCAGTTAATCAGTATATTACCTCGGTACAAAAAATGTTTTACGAGTAGGTACTAGTTGTGTACTAAGGAGTTAAGGACTTAAGTTGTACATATTTAGTTCAAAAGCGCATTAGATTATCCAACAATAACAATTCCAAAGTAAATCATGTAGACCAGATACTTATAAATAGCTACAATAATTTTATTAATCTATTATCAGAGATATAGATAGCATTCCTTAGCGATCTCTTGCTACCGCCATCCAGCCGATATTCAAACAGTTTTAGACTTATTGGATAAAGTTCTTGACAAATTGAAAACGAGGAACTTAAAATTAAATATGAGGAATTGTTATTGACATATTTCTTAATTAGGGTATAAAACATCATGACTGTGATGGCATTCAACCAGGTTAATTTAAGTTGATAGTCTTAATTTCTCATCCCAAGTAATGTAAACGAAGTGCGTCAGTTTATTCTATCTAGGTCTATCTAGTTATTAAAGAAAGTCCATTCATAACTTAGCAATAATAGCTCGCCCGTATAACAAACTTACAAAAAAAAATACGATGTGGGTATGAGGCAAGTTACATAAATCTTGTTATGAAAAAAAAAATGTTGTAGGTCGGTATTGGTGATTATTTAGGTACGATCCTAGTTTTCCAACAGAAATTCACACGTATTGCAGGTATCTTTTATAAAGTAGATTGACGGTAGTTTGCGCCCTGTCTTTTAGTTTAGTCGCGTTACAAGTCAGAAAGAGTGTTTATCATGATTTTGGGCTTAAATCCCTTGCAGTGATGAAATTGTTGCTAAGATTTCGTATTATGTGTTATGTAAAAATGTCCATGTAATTCGGAATGTACTGCAGTACGCGATACAATGACTAAACATGATCTTATGCCATGTATTGCCCGATATTACTATTCACTATGGTGACCGATGAGCCAAAGCCCAAGCAAGCTAAAACTAAAGCCAAAGTCAATGCCTATCTTTTGTTCTGCCTTAAGTAAGTAGATCGTTCGATAGATGCCGTTTATTGTGTACCATTTAGAAGTGAACGATTAGTTCAGTATTGTGCAATGACAAGATGAAAAGCCGAAAAGTAGTATTGTTTTACTGCGAAGTGGATGTACAAATACCTATAGAGAGTAATTGTGTAATCGTTGATGGTAGGCTATAACGTAAACAAAGCTTTACGGTACCAGATTAGTTGTGTGAGTTGTGACAAACTTCGCGCGATGGAAAATATTACAAAATGCATCATGACAATAACAAGGAGTAAAACGAAGTTCTGAATTTTATAAATATCAACAAAATTTCTGATTTCTAAAAATAACCCGATTTATAAGTAAATATTATTATGTGACGTTTACATTGTGCGTACTGTAAAGGGGATAATATAGGAAAAAGGGTTATGACATCCAATTCTAAATCTAACTTAGCTCTGATAATACATGATGTCCTGAAACGAGGCTGCGCCTGTGGGTATCTTGGGGGCCAGAGTTGCATTAATTTAACATTAGTACTTAATAGCTTTAAACACATAAAATTATATTTGAAAAATAGAAAAACGTATTCGTGTGTAGTGTGTTAGTGTGTATAAGCAATGAAGTTTTGCCATCGACACGCTAAGAATTATATATGTGTGAGTGCATGTGTGTGTGCGTGCGTCTTAATGGTATGATGTAATTAACTTAAATTGGTTCTTCCGTTTCTTCATCCGATAGTTTGGCAAAACAGTTTATTTATCTTTTCTCACATGAAGTGTTTCATGTTTTTAATGTCGCAGATATTAAGGAGTTCTTATAATACTGTTAATATTACAACCGGGTACCTATAAGCCTTACGATTTATACTATATATATACGGCGCGGTAGGGTTATCTCAGATTAGAATAGCTGGAAAGAAATGGGACGTAACTTAGATACAAGGTGAAAAATGATAATTCAAATTCAAACTCTTTAATTCAGACAAGTGTCCATAGTGTTAGTAACAACAAAATAACTTAACGACTAGGGTTAGTAAACTTAGTAACAAGGCAAAAACAAAAAAAAAGGAAAGGAAATATGTTAATAGTGTGATTTACAAAAAAAAACTATGATTATGTACTTTGGCGCCAGGCGATGACTACTGGCGGCAACAAGGTAATGCTTTTAACATCACGCATGTACCTAATACCCAATGGGTTAGGCAGAGGTATACTCATGAGTACACACACATTTCGCTAGTAAATTGAAATGAATTAAAAAGTGCTTATTCATGGTTACATCCGTGTTACAAGGTATATTACTTCTGCCATACTGTAAAACAGTTATATTTAATTTAAATGTAACAACTTGTTAGTACGTTTCCATCAATAACAACGACACTTTTACCTACAACTAAACACATTTATAGAACACAAAAGTTGACTATAACGTAATGCTATAACATTTAAGTTGCGTTAAAACACTTCAATTAATAGCGGTGAAGCCGCAAACATAAGGTAGTATGGCATAAATATATACTTATACAACAATAAATAATCATAAATGGAATCTACACATCTCTTGTAATGAGGTTTTTACATAGGTGTTAAAAACAAACTTCCCTAATTTATTTTTAAAAGACATTTTCGTGGTACAGCTATTTTCTAAATCGTAAGGTTTGTCGTTAAAAATTGTTGGTACTAAGCATTTCCTACATCTTTGTCCATAATAATTAGTACAAGTGGGTACCTATTACAAATTTTCTTGTGCATTTATTCCTTTTCCTTCAGCTTAAAGTTCCATGCTATAGGGGGCGAGCCAGGTTAACTCTTGTTTGTTAGAGGATTTGTTTTCTGGCCATATTATGTGATATTGAGGAGTTAGGTAATGATTGACGTAAACTAAGAAGTATGAAAGGTCATATTATATGATACAACGGGTTTACAGGTTTAGGATCCGCTGTCACATATCGCAGCAGTGCTTTTGTCTGATAGCACCAGTAGTGTGAACGAATAATTGAAAACCGAAGATTTCATAAATCTCCTGAGAGGTCTATTGCCCCATTTTAACTTGGTTTTTCTGAGCTGACTTGTAATCACTGTTTTCTTGTTTCCATTGCGGGAGCAATTGTTCCAGGACGGCCGAATGTTACAACAGCCTGCTCACAGCGTGCCACCCTAGCCAGCCAATGACAGCTAACCATAACCATGCCACTCTAGCAAACCAAAGCCATGCCACTCTAGCATACCATAGCCATGCCACTCTAGCCAGCCAATGACGGGCAACGACTCGCGAGCCAATCACAGTCAAGCGAAGACACCGCCATAACTACCGGATGCCTCCGGTGGGGATATCAGTCTATATAATGCCCTGTAAGCTCAGTTTCGAGGTCTTGTCGCGCTCGATTGTGAAACCTGTAAGTCGAGACTCTGTCCAAATAAAATAATGAATCAGTTCCTGTCTATTTTTTACCACTGTCGTTACATTAGTCTGCTACTCTATTTGGTCTACGTCTGTGAATTAAACAGTATTTTTTTTATTATGCACGATAATTTTAGCCTAAAACATGGTATTTTTAGTCTGTCAGCACGGTAGTTCATAGTTTCAATTTGGTAACACTGCTATGTCTAAAATGTGCCCTAGAAAACAACATTTTCCACAGAACACATAATAAAAAAACAATCTTTACAAAACATACAAGTACATAAAGAACTAAAAAAATAAAAATTCTATAAAGTAAAACTAATAGAATATTACAAGTTACGACCTACAAAATAAACGACTACACAAGCAAAACACAATTACAATACCAACTAACAATGAACAGTGGAAAGTTTGTTTTCTACCTCGATAGATGGCGTTGTTAGGTTTCTTGAATCGCACTATGGTTACGTTACACCGCCGAGTATAAAGGGCTCGGGCGGCTAAAATCTGTATCACTTATAACCTACGGAATGCAAACTTATGTTGTAGAATTAGTAGTACCACACGGCGTGACACCCGTCCTGGGCGTCTGGCCGTCCGGTCTTCTAAAAGATGTGGTGTAGTAGTAGAGAATGTAGAGATGGGCTTAAACGTTAAAAATAGTGATGGGTTACTCATCATTTATATATGAGGTTGAGGGAGCACCTCATTTTGCCTCGTGAGGTCCTCACGAGGTACCCCTCATATGAGGCGAGGAGTCGTGCGTCGACGAGCCGAGTCCGATCCGAACTCAGCCGAAACTCACTCGCTAGTTTTTGCGTCATTATTGTCGATGTCAATTTTTGAGGACGCATGAACGAGTAGTGAGGTGGTTCAATGTTGCAATTCGAGTAACTCTTTCAATTTGCGATCACGAGTACCTCAAACGAGGCACCTCATGAGTGAGGGACACATCTCTTAAAAATAATAACATTATAACACTGCTAAATGCTAATGCTAAAAATAATTAACGCTTAAAATTAGCAGTTATTTTTAGCAACTGTTAAATTTAGTCACAGAGTTCACAGACAGATTTTTAACATAATTCATTCTCATTTCCTTCATACTTTTCACAGGCTTAAAGTTCCACATTTCAATATTTTGAGTTGTTTTCTTCCAATTTGTAAGTATTCTTTTCCAAACGTAAACAACACTACACAAACAGTCAAACAACTGGAATTTTCACTCACTACACTACCACAAACAAACCCGCGTAAACCTTCGTAACGAAAATCAGTCTTTATTTAACACTAGTTAAATGTAATATTTACCAATTTAGCAGTTAGCACTTAGCAGTTAATTGAATCAACTCGCTCGACCTTAACAATCTAACTGTCACTGAACACTAAATACAAAATTAGTAGTTAAGTTGTTGCTAATTGCTAAATATCTCGCTATTATTGTTTTGTTGTCAACTTGTCAGTTCATCTGCCTAGCCTTTTCCCAACTATGTTGGGGTCGGCTTCCAGTCTAACCGGATGCAGCTGAATACCAGTATTTTACATGGAGCGACTGCCTATCTGACCTCCACAACCCAGTTAATACTAGGTAATACGATACCCTTTGGTAAGACTGGATGTCAGACTTTCAGGTCACTGACTACCGTAACGACTGCCAAAGATCTATATGGCACCCGGGACCAACAGCTTAACGTGCTTTCCGAGGCACGGAGGAAACTCGGTATGTAATGGGGACCGCCCATTACATACCCATCCACAGATCGACCTAGGCAAGCGCAGCTTAACCTAAAGATCGACCCGAGTGGCAGTTCTTATTAAGCCACGAGCTCCTCCAACTTGTTGTCAACTTGTCAGTTGTGACTGCTAAATCTAGCAGCTATCCTAGAACTTATTTAACAGGTACTGATACTAATAAAATTAGCAGTGTTAATTTAGCAGCATATTAATTTTAGACCCATCCCTATGTAGTAGTACCCATCACGCTCACGCAGGAGTCACGCACAGTGCCCAAGGCGTGACATCCATCTAGTAGTGTTCAAAGTTGCTTTAAGGCAATCACTTGCTTAATGCTTAATGCTTTAATGCACGTGATTTTTAAACGCGTAGGCATAAAATATCATGATGCCACTCACCGCGCTTGCTTTAAGTCAAGTGACTTAAAGCAAGCGCGGTGAGTGGCAGCATGCATGAGTGCGATGTAAAAGCAATAAGCAAATCGCAACTTGTGAGAGCCATGATAGCATTTTCTTTATGTTATGTGTATTAAGCACGGTGCTTTATTTTGCTATATGATATATTAACCACCACTACATCCGTCTGGTCTTCTAAGATGTAGATTGTAGAACTTATTGTAGTTGTACCACACGGCGTGACACACGTCTGGTCTTCTGAGATGTAGTTGCTGTTGTATTGATAATGCTTCACAATTTCACATAAAATATACTATTTTCCGTTCGTTTTAACAGACTTCCAAAAAGGAGGAGGTTCTCTATTCGTGTGCGTGTGTATATGTTTTTTTTTAAGTATGTCCACGCATTTCACATAACTCCGTCAATTGTGGCCCGATTTTCAATAGTACATTGTTATCCGAGGGGCGCAAGTTACTTATTTAGTCCCGAGACGGAGTTTAGTGAGGGCGATAATAGTTCAAGGGACTGAATAAGTAATTTACCCGAGCTAAACACTGTGCTTTTCATTACGAATACGAGGAAAGTAAAAATAAGAACATAAATATTATTAGCTAAAGAAAAAACAGTGTTGATCGGATTGTCGCTGCCCCACTTATTTTTTTTTGTTCTCTGGTCTTCCGGCTATACAGCTAGTACTTTTATGTTCATCATAAAAAAATGGCCAAGATTTTGCCGAAATCTATGTTATTTTAGAGAAATAGTAACTAAATAGACACTGTGTGCATATACATACATACACACAGAATCGAGGGCCTTGGCTTAACTGCCCGGAACAAGAGGTAGAATACCTCTTTAAAAAGTCACCCTAATCCCAAGGTTCCCAATACGTGCTGACGAACCCGGCAAACGTCGTTGTATATTGCCTTCTTGAGAGAATGGGCGTCATCCCTCTTGTGACGTGTTAAATCGGCCCTGCTCGTGGGAACAAAATGAGCAATTCTAAAGCCTTTGAAAGTATACTAAAATTAGATAAGAGTAACCCTAAAACTATGACCCAACAACTTATCCATTAAGGAATGTTTATAAACCGGCCAAGATCAAGTTCTTTTAGCGGAGCAACTAACCAAGATCAAGTGAACATTGACCTAAAGGATAAAACGGATAAAGAATCCGAAGAACAGCAGTTCAAAGAAGTGCACTATGGCAAACGGCAAAGATCTAGTCAAGACGCAGTAATGCGTAGCCAAAAGCAAACAAAATTGAATTACTGGCTTGCAGCATCAGCAGTACACCAACATACAACAGCTTCTCAGGGCTCGACGACACAGAGGAAACAGATAAACAGATAAGACTCCACTCCACTGTTTATTGACGGCGTCAAAAATATTCAACCTTTACTGAAATTATTAGAAGAAGTAGCGAAGGGAGAGTATTAAATTAAGGTATTACGAGGCGACAGAGTTAAAGTACAATCGAAATCAGCCGAATCATACTCCACTATTTACAAAGAACTGAAGGCAAGAGACACAGAATTCTTCAGCTACCTTCCTAAACAAGACTGACTGCTTTAGAGTGGTGCTTAAAAACCTACACCCTTCTACAGATAGAGGAAATGAAAATAGCTATTGAGGAGCTTGACCATAAAGTAACAAATGTCTGGAACATCAAAAACTCAAGAACAAAACAGGCGTTACCTATGTGGAACATCGAACTAGAACCTCGTGAAAATAATAAAGACATGTATATAGTGTAAAATCTCTATTACACTGCCATATCGTTTGAAGCGCCCAGACCAAAGCGAGTAATCCCTCAATGCACTAATTGTAAAGACTATAATCACACACAAAAGTATTGCAATAGAACACCCAGATGCGTCAAATGTACAGGTTCGCATCACACCTCGGCTTGCCAACGGAAAGAAAGATTAACCAAACCAGGTTAAATGCGTCCTTTGCGAGGGAAATCACCCCACTATCACTATAAAGGCTGCATAGTCTACAAAGAGTTGCTGAAAGTCCGTTATCCACCTCCAATCACTAAACAAAAAACAAAACCTGGATACTCGAGAAAAGATGAAGAACCTACCATTAAAACAAAAAAAATACGGAAAATCGTATGCCTCAGTCACAAAAGAACTTCCTAAACAACCTACGACGCAAACACTCAACGTTGAGGATGAATACCAAAAAACTAACGAACTCAAAGCCATTAGGAAAACACTTGCTGCCCTGATGAACCAAATGTTAATTATGACCCAATAACTACTATCTACTGCAGTGCTTCCGGCATGTTCGCAGAAGCGGGCATAGATGGTTTTCACGCCATCATGCGCAAGCGATGCGCCTCCATCATGCGCAGGGTACGCGTCAGCCCCAACAGCATCCTGAGTACTATAGCGGACAGGTGGGACAGTCCCATACTGGGCCATTGGGTACGCCTACATGCCTCTGTGGCGTTTATTAAATAAGTTATAATTTATATTGTATTATTGTATTTTTATTTGTGTTTACTAACACAGTTTATAAGTTCTAACTGTTACTAACCATAATGGATCATTGATGTCTGAAATTAAATAAATTAAATTAAATTAAATAAACGTTAACCGATCTAGTTTCACACATCACATTCACAGCACTAAAACTGTGCGTATGGAAAAAAAAAATACAATTGGAACAATTATATCTGACCAATATCCGGGCATAAATTCAAAAGAATTTAAACATTTTTTAGAAAAAGATAACATACCTATTATCTTCACTGCAATATATGCACCTTTTTCAAATGGTTTAAACGAACGATTAAACCAAACACTAATTAAAAAAATAAGATGTAAAATTAACGAAAAGAAAGATAAAATAGCTTGGGCCACCATCGCTCATTAGTGTACTCAGAAATGTAATGAAACGGAACACACTGTGACAGGATTCTCCCCAATATATTTATTGCAAGGAAAAATAATTAATATCTTACCAGATGAATTAAAAATGATAAAAACAAAGAATAATTTATTACAGGATAGAGGGATTGCATTAGAAAGAAGTATAAGATCACACAATTATAATAAGCACCAGTTTGATAAAAACAGAATAGACCTTCGGTTAAAAGTAGGTGATTTAGTATACATAGAAAATGGAAACCGATTAAATAAGAAAAAACTAGATGAAGTAAAAATTGTACCTTGTAAAATTTTAGAAAAATTATCTGACTCCATTTATAAAGTAAACACAGGTCATAAAAAGTTAGAATCAAATTACTTTCACATTACCAAAATTTTACCAGTACCTGAGTAATGTCTGCATAGTTGGGGGGGGGGGGGAGAGATGTAAATGAAGCTCTCTGTTCTTCACTTAAATTTGAATTTCCCGCGCATTGGATTACATACGCAATCTGTGAACAGCAAGCCTGCACTACTCTATGATCGTGTGTGAAAAATTGATGTGAACACGTTTTACTAATTATTCCTAAAATAATAGAAAATTATTGAAGCAATAGCTTTTAGTGTTGTTTCTCTTTACAGGTTAGTAATTATTTAATATCAGTGATCTGTATGTTTAGAATAAGTTATGTTTGTAGAAGTATCTACATCATTAATTGTAAAATGTTTTAACTAATAAAAATATCTCTTTACAGAGCAATAACTTATGCAGTTGTTTCAATAAATAACTAACATATTACACGTATACATGTATACAATACAGAGAACCCTGGTCTTGCTATGATTACTTTTTAGAAATATTTCAACTTCTATAAAACTTGTGCTTGCCCTACAAATTAAAATCACCGAACAAAAAGATAAAATGGATATCGCGTGGCATTCGTACATGTAGTAAAAGACAGCGGCATCTCCTCTGGCAAAAGCGTTTAAACCCAACAGAAGAAAATAAAGAAAATTTTAATACATACTCGCAAAGATTTTAATAAAATATTAAATTGACCCAAATAGCACAAAATAACTACCTAATTAACAACTATAAAAATAAATCAAAAACGTCTTGGCAAATAATAAATAACATCAAATCTCAAAGTGAGCTCATCACTCAAATTAAAATAGAAAAGTAAAATAATATCCGACCCTCAAGAAATTCCTGAATTATTAACGATTTCTTCATCGATCAGATTTCAAAAGTAAAAAAAAAACAAAAACCACAGCAAATAATACGATACCTGTAGAAAACAGCGACCATTCAATATTAAGATGAGCAGGAGCACCAAACTGCTATTGCAACAACAGAGAGACATTCGGACTCTGAGGATGAGTTCCAAGTAGCGGAAACCGACACCCAGGAGTCACAACATGATGACCCAGTTATGGTTACACCAAAGAGATTGTTACGAAAACGGCCCGAGATTTGTTACAAGAAATACTTTTAGTTTTGTTAATAAATAGGTTAGCATAGCAATAAGTGTAGTTTTAAGGTTATTGTAATAGAGGGAGGAATGTTGTGTATGCGCGCGTACCGCGCTGCCCCGATCCCCGATCCAGCGCCTACCCCGCGCGCCTCCCGCACGCCATGCGTGATCGCGCCTTTAGTCTTTACAATATAGTGCGTAACTAACTAACCAGCGATCGTTTCACGTTTCACTTGGCCTTCTATCATCGACCCATCTGCATACATAACAACATTCAACCAAGAAACCTAACCTAACTTTACCTTCAAGATTCTCTTATGATTGCTTTCAACTCCTAACCGTTTAGGAATTGTACCTTCCATCATCAGCGCATCCACATAAGTTTGTGATTTTCAGACGCAAATACGTGAACAGCTTTAGAAAATACATGCAAAACGTAATCAGTGCCCTCGGTTTCTTAAGGATTCCATCATCAGATTCCGACTTAATGACTATGGGACCACTTCGGGAGTACAGTACACCCTTTCAAACGCAAAAAGAATTTTGAAAATCGGTCCACAATTGACAGAGGTATGCGACATGAGTGGAAATACTTAATAAGCAATACATACACACACACAACAATACAGAACCTCCTTCTTGGAACTTAGGAAGTCGGTTAATTTAATTCCCTAGATCAGTTAAGTTAAAAAACTAAAACTAAAGGCGATTACGTATGGTATTATTAATAATGTGTATGTGAATGTGAAGTGAGAAGTGTGAATAGAACATTGGGAAGTTGGGAACCAATCAACCAACCAACAACATCATAAAATAAAAGACCACACGGGTGTTAAAGCCGTGTGATACTACAAAAATATATTATCGTATATGATAAGATTCAGTTGTAACTTAAACCCTTGAATAATGGGTGAGTGTTGTGTATTTGTCGCCAGAGCCTTATAAACTCGGCCGTGTAACGTAACCATAGCGCGATTCAGGAAACCTAACAACGCCATCTATCGAGGTAGAAAACAAACTTTTCACTGTTAAATTGTTAGTTGGCATTGTAGTTGTGTTTTGCGTGTGTTCTCGTTTATTTTAGTTTGTAGGTCGAAACTTGTAATATTTTATTAGTGTTACTTTAAACAATTTTTATTTTTTAGTTCTATACTAATTATGTGTTTGTAAAGATTGTATTTTTTATATTGTATTCTGTGGTAAATGTTGTTTGTAGAGCACATTTAGTCATGACGGTGTTACCAGATTGAAATTATCAACTACCGTGCATAATAAAAAAGATACTGTGTAATTACCTTAAAGAATGCAAGAAAAACCGTTATGAATTATTGATATGTTATTTGAATTTAACAATTCTTCGATTGGTAATAGCAGGGCGTATTTTCCATAACCAACTTACTATTGAAATAACAAAGTAAATAATTGAACATATTAAACGATTGAATGAACGTATTTTGAAAGTTCATTAGTTAGCAGATATCTAGAGTGCGCGCAAGATAAGTCTGCGCGCGGACAAAATCGGAACTAATCGTTGGCCGCCATCTTGTCGTTTATGTCAGGTGTCAAGAGAGTGTACTGTGTTCCGTGTTTATATTCGTTTTATAAGTAAATAATCCCTATCATTATGCCTAAAGTGATTAAAAGTGCTGGTAGAGATATTTTTTGGTTAGTGGTAATAACTTCTAAATAATAAACTTGAATTACTTTAAATTTTGAGTAATAAAAAGTTAGTATTGAATAAATGAAGGAAAAAAGATTAGTAAGCTGGCAACATTAAGCACGCCACCAGCGCGCAGCGCCGCCAGTAACGCGCAGACTTATCTTGCGCGCACTCTAACTACCGTACCTAATACAAAAGTGCCACTTCTTGCCATTGAGAGAGAAAAACCTGGAGACGCCGCGATATTCTTTAGAATACGTCATTTGTTAACAAATATGAGTGAAATAGGATACAGAATGCGAAATGGCGTTTTTTCGTTCTTTCTAATGCAGTAATCGTATTGCATGAAAGAGACAACAATTTTTCAGTTGTTGCTCATAATGTAGTGTTGGGTAGGACACGACTTGAAAAAGAGTTTGTAAGAGTAGCCTCTTTTTTGTACTGAGGCGGTACAATGTCCCACTTCAAATGAGGCGAGGCGTGCGGAAGCTCGGCGATACATTTGAAGAAACTAGTACGAATATGACATTTGATGTTACTGTGTTAGTTTGTCATACTATCACACTCTGTTTGATTTTTATGACATGAAATAATAATGTATTGCTTAGTAAAGTATGAAGAATCGATTAACGTGATAAAATAGAGTTTTGGTAGGTACAAAAAAAACAAACATTTCAAAATAAAAAAGTAGTAATAAATAAAAAATTAAATAGGTACAGAAAGGGCACAGAACAAAAAAATTAAAGGTTACAATTTAAAAATAATAAACCACACCAAATTAATAACACAAACTAGCTGAACAAGCACAATAAATAGGTATTGAAAGTCATTAAAAAAGAATAATTACAATAACTTACATGAATATTTGCCTCTTATCTTATATCTCACATATTATGTAGTTAATAAATAAACTTAAAAAGCAAAACCGATAATAATTTTAATAAAACTTTACTGGTCACTCAGGTCACTGTTTGCATTCAACATTTTAAATTTGAAGCGTACGTTCCAAGTCGCGCCTCACCGAAGTTCAACGCTTTAGCATTGGAGTGAATAAAATATATCATTACGTCTCAGGTCGCAGTTTTGTTACGTTCGTCCATCAGTACATTGAAGGATGTGTAGCGTGCGTGTGCCTCCCTTCCTGTCTCTCTCACTCTTACGATCACGACTGCAGCGACGCGCGACGTGGCCGCGACAAAAAATTTGAAGTAGTACACTTTATAGTGCCGAGCCGCTCTTACATTTTGACGTCATGTACGGGACAAATGTACTGCCTCTTGTATGTCCTACTCAACACTATCATAATGGCAACATTTTGGTGTTACGCGAGTCCACATACCTACTAAGATAGATAATAAATATGTAATTATTTAAGTGCTTGCTTATTTTCGCATCCGCTCGCGCAGGTTTCGTGGTAGTTCTGCTGTCAAATGGTTATTTCCTTTTTGTTTCATTATGATTTGTGAGAAAATTACGAGGAGTTTACCTTTAAAACTGCATGTACAGTACGATCAAATTATCTTGGCAGGTCTGAACATAGGCTCTGCGAACTTTTGCGCATGTATACTCGCGAAGAAAACTGTTATTGCCAGATAAACACATATACGATCAGAAAATACCTAATACAGTGAGAAAATACAAATGAAATAAATATCAAAACACTTTTAGATACCTAGTCTACATTTTTAACTCCATTTTCTTTTTCCCCTTTCATATTCTGAGTTAAATAGTAAATATTTTTTCTCGCCTGGCGATTTAAAACACTACTATACTTTGGTGGCATATTTGACGAAATAAGTGCCCACTAACTTTTCTAACAAATAATAAAAAATAACAGTAATATTAAAAACAACAAACAAAAACACAACGAAAACTTTTCTAATCGAATGTGCTCAAGACAGAGATAGCAACACAAACACTAAACAAATGCTGTCGTGTGACTGAGATATAATACCTCGTACCGAATATTGCCGAACTTGCACGAAGGTCACGAAGTTAACAAAAAGAGATGTGCATGTGCATGTGCAATGGGTGTCGTTTAATCGATTATTCTTAGAATCGATTGAAATTAAGTAATAAAAAGATGTTTCTATTCAATTTTATATTGAGGTTTTAAATGTTCGTAAACATTCGTTATTCAAGAAGTCTGTAATAGATTTCTAAAATATAAATAAATCATGTCTTTTAACAGAGAAAACATAATGTTACTACACATTTTTTATGTAATAAAGACGAAAACTCAATTATTAATGATTAAATTCACTTTATTAGTTAATGTATTCACTTAAATATCTTCTAAACACTAATAATAACGTATTCCAAATAAAACTAATCGATTACGATATTTGATCGTATAAAGGATTGATTGTGTTTATGTAAGGTGCATCTCTAGCCTAGACTACCGCCCCCCGAACTTCACCTCATGTCACCATTTGGTTCCTAATAAATGTTACTGCGCAGCGTTCTGCACGAAGTTCGGACCTGCCAAGATAATTTGTTCGAACTGTAGGTATGTATTATGCCTGCGTGTTGTATTGTGAAGTGTGGTGCAAGAAAGAAGAAAAATCAACCTCAATAATAATAATTGTCTCTAAACAGGTTAGTAGTAATGTTAGTAGCCGGTTTTCATGCAATAGTATTAAGGAGTCATACACTTTCGATGAAGAAAATGTTAAGTTAACATGAATTTATTGCTAAAGAGTTAATATCTGAGTTTATTTCCGTCCCAGAGACATTTTTGTTAATTCATAATTTCATTTGTTTGTTTACAAACATGAATAGTGTTGTTCCGTTGCAAAATTATAACAACTCTAACCAAATGATTAATTATTTATTATAAAATATTATCTTCTTTTGTAGGTTTCCTTAAAAGGAAGGATTAAAGAAAACGTGGTAAGAGACTATTGGTGAAGAAAATATTAATCCTCGACCTAAAGAATGGTACATACATCTGTTCACTTAACTATGAAGAAAGTTGATTGAAACATTGAATGTAATGAGATTACATGATAACTCCGTTCCTACAATATTTTCGGTGTGTATTAAAATGATAATTTAAAAGCCAGGGCCTGCAGTCTGTACAAAGATAGCGATCGCTTTACGACAAAATTCGGTCGCAAAGCTATAACGATGCGGATTTAAGGTGGACGTGAGCCGGACGCGACCCGCCGGTATTAGCTACCAAGCTTTGCGACCGAATTTTGTCGTAAAGCGATCGCTATCTTTGTACAGACTGCAGGCCCTGGTCTCTGGGCCTGGTGGTGGCCTGAAATCAATTTATAGATAAATTAACTACATATAAAAATTGTAATAAGCGAGCCAATTAAGATTACCTGACAGATAAGTACTGTCAGCAAAAAAGAAATGTTATGTTTTTTATTCATAGATTTAATTATTATAATTATTTATTATGTTCAGTTTTATAAAATATTGTTTCTTGAATTCCGTAAATAAATAATTTTGGATAAATTAATAATTTGTGGAAACAGTATTCATGGACCTCCTACTGGACTTCATTGTTATTTTTTGTTATCATTGTTGACTTTGTTTTATTTCATTATTTTATTAACATGCTTTTTTTTCATATCCTCATGTATAACTAATTTGGCGTAAAATTGATTAGAAATACCAAAAAAGTGAACATTTAACAGAAAAACTTAAACTTAATTAAACAGATTATAGTTTCTTCATTGATTTTTCTGCACACCGTAAGCTTTGGTTATGAAGTTCGCGAGTATTGCTGAACAAAATGGCGTCTTGACAGCGCTATTCTTAGTTGGCTCGCCTATTATGTGGGTACTGGATAAATTGCATATCAAAATATTAGTATCTATTTATTTCAGACAGAAATTTACACGGTAATTTAAAATTAAATATACCACAGAATAATACGGTAGTGAATCGTTACCGTAAATCGTGTTCTAGCCAAAAATACCATGCCTCTACGGTAATTACCGTGTATCTGGTAACGCTGGGTCATGGTTGTCTTTACTGTTATCTTTATTTATATGTATATTTCTACTGTACGTGTGTATGTCAATAGCGGTCATTTTAATATTGTAACTAGTAAAATTATCTACAACAAATACCTATCCCTGGCATTTTTTTGTAAATCAACCGTTTTCGGAGTAGAGCGCTGAGAAAGCAACTATAAAGATGCACTCGTTTCCTCACCACCTACGAGGTTTTAACATGGTTTCCACCGTAGACATAATCCATGATATTCAATAAAAGGTTTTCTTAATCAAGAATAAATAATTTTAATTTTCTAGTCAAAAATACCGTGCTTACTACGGTAATTAACGTGTATCTGGTAACACTGGGTCATAGTTTTCTTTACTGCTAAATAAATGTAATCTACTGTATGTGTGTATGTCACAACTCATAAACGGCTGAACCGATTGGATGAAACTTACTGGAGATTTTTCAATGGGCTCTTGAATGGTTTGAATACACAATAGGGTCACCATAAAAATCTAATTAGTCCGTTAGATACATTTTCAAAAATAATGGACACATATTTTTTATTTTAGCAAAAGATGAAGACGATACAGTGCTTCGAAAAGTCGTGTCAAGTCGTGTAATATCACAAGGTTAGTACGTTTTTACCCACAAAGTGACGTCTAAGACCGACTCATGATCAATAACACATTTTATTTTCGTCGACGCTTAGTACTAGAAATCTGTAATTTGGCATGAATGAGAACGAAAAAAAATGAGTGACTCCGACAAAGTGCTAAAGTAAAATATTTTACTCCTGTACCAAACCGTACCTATACATAAAGGTGGGTATGATTCTTTTTCTCCCTAAGTCCAATGTGTGTGGTGTCGTTGGATAGGTCTTTAGAAACCATTGCTAGTTTGCTCAATCAGTTTTTCGATTAAAGGATTTGTTTGTGAAATATTGAACTTTAAAGTTCAAATTTTTGTTATACTCAAGTGTGCCAACCTAAACCCCATATATGGGTTGTGTTTGGGCGTGTGAAAATTTCATGGTAGTAGCATATAATATCGAAAATAGAAGGAAAACTATCACAGTTATGTAAGCTTTACAAGTTTACGAGTAATAGTTGACCAACTTATAAAATGTACTTGTATGAAATATTTTCCTGTACCTACATAATGTATGGGAGCGCAAGATTGCAAAACTGCAAATGTAAGTTTGTTTTAGTTTTACAATAAAAATCATCGTTCGGAGGTAGGTAGGCAGGGTGGTTAATCAGTTTAGTAAGTTCACATAATATTTTGATGGGCAACTACGGAACCCTACATTGTGCGTGGTCCGACATGCACTTGGCCGGCTTCGTTTTTATTAATTTGATAAATCAAAAAACACGTATCCAATTTTTTTCGATAATCTAACAGACGTATTAATTAGATTTTTTTGGTGAAATATCCTATTGGACCCGGTAGGTGGCGCTGCTGTCCGGTAGAACGACGCCGACGTCTGCTAGGTAGGTACGCTAGTTTTATATCAATTATTGTTACTGTTTGTTTTCCCCAATAAAAAAAAAAATAGTTTTATTTAACTTCCCTTGCTGGTTCTGAGGTCGACCTAACTCTTATTGGGCTTTTATTACAATAGGATAGTTAGCAAAAAAATCTAATTAGTCCGTCAGATTTCCAAAAAATATTGGACACGTATTTTTTCTTTTTTCACGTAAACAAACAATGAAGACGATACAGTGCTTTGAAAACCCGTGTGACGTCATTTTCTAAGACATTAGTATGATTCTTTAGCGGTCAGTGACATCACAACCCCCAACTCAATCTTTGACGCGTTTTTACTTTCATCAATTTTTATTGATTTGATATAACAAAAATTGATTTGATGTAATAAGAATCATATTTTTTATATCAGTAAACATCCCTATTGTCTCAGGAAGTAGCAACCATGGTGTCTGGCATTGTGTCCTTTTGATGGTAATAGGCTCACCCCGTATTATACGGAACTTAAACATAACTGGCGAAATGTGGGAGTACTATTAGGAACACCTCTACTTAACCCTTTGGGGATTACAGGCGTGTTGTTTTATTATCTAAGACGTTTGTTGTGTCTGTCTCTAAAAAGGTTGTGAGTTTGCTCAAACACTTTTTGGATTAAGTCAAATCAAATCAAAAGTCATTTATTCAAATTAGGCTGATAATCAGCACTTTTCGAACGTCAAAATTTACTTTACTTATTTACAAGAGACAGTCCCCCAAAACGCCCCCCCAAAGGGATTCGTTTGTGAAATATAACTATCACTACTATCTTTTTTGCACCTGATTAAACAAAACTTGGAAGCAGACGGGGTTCATTTGAATATTAAATTATGAAAATAGAATGGACCCCGCCTGCTTTCAAGTTTTGTTTAATTTGAAATGTGCTTGTTTTTTGCTTTTCTGATTTTTCAGTCGGGTTTTTTAGTTTTTTAACTACTTTGTTTTTACAATAAAAAAATCGTCCGGGGGCAGGGTGGTTAATCAGTTTAGTAGGTTCACATATTTTGATGGGCAACTACGGGACCCTACATTGTGCGTGGTCCGACATGCACTTGGCCGGTTTTTTGTAAATCGCTTATTCTTATTCCCGAACATAATTTTGTATGGTGATAAAAAATCGGGCTGGACAGTCCTTACTATTTGAAACGTATAGTTAACCTACGAAATTACGAGCATGCAATGCGGGATGCGTTACACGGTCGCGGGGAGTGACGCAAA
Source organism: Diarsia rubi (assembly GCA_932274075.1). Taxonomy (NCBI): domain Eukaryota; kingdom Metazoa; phylum Arthropoda; class Insecta; order Lepidoptera; family Noctuidae; genus Diarsia; species Diarsia rubi. The sequence goes on along the minus strand of OW026437.1, from coordinate 1,636,614 downwards.
GCTACCTACACCCAGTCGTTATTTTTTAACCCTGTATACAAGTCACTTGGTCACACCAAGATCCAAGAAGTAAAAGGAGTGCATGAGCGAGCGAAGTGAGCTCGAAAATTTATTGACACCTAGTCTTTAAAATTGCGTTCTGCAGACTTTTTTTGGTGAGTTTTTTTAGCCAGAATTCTACTAACTAAAAACCACCCATGTTCCTTCTTAGCCCTTTGTGTTTCGGGGCCGCAGTATATCTTTCGAACAGTCCCGCGGCCCCGACAGATATCGGCCCTTCTCTGGCACTGTCAATCGGCCACACCAGACCATTGGGCATCCGGCCTTACGGGCATTTACCCGATTTGCTCTATGGCCAGTCCGGGCCTGCTTAGGAAGAAAAACGGGCAAGAAACTCCATGGATACTTCAATTATATTATTACAAAAATATTAGTTACATCATTAATATTCTATTTATATATGTGACAACGATGTAGAAAAAGACGTTCACGTTAAAAGCGTCCAAAGTACAGCAGATATAGAAACAAAAAATAACCAACTAACGGCGCCAGTTCACGAACATGACGCATGGATCAGCGAGGGCCCGGATCCCGTTCATAGTCCACATACACACCGCAAAATGATTCACTCATTACTGCGTTTCCGTTTTCGCCCTCGTATTTCTTCGCCTGGGAGCTTTGCTGCAGAATGCCAAATTCTCCAGCAGTTTCCAAAACAAAGATATGCGTCACACTGGGTGCACTTACTGTGAACCAATTTGACTTTCTTTTTTCGAAAGCAAATCATACACCTTTTTCTTGCATTCGCCCCTTTCAAATATTCTGGTTCGTGCAGGTTATCTCGCCACAGCCTCATGAGTTCCCCTGGTGGCAAGCTAATCTCTTGTAGTTGTAGACAGGGGCGATGCCGTCTAAGCAGAGTTTCAGCAAGATCATAACGGAACTCACGATTCGTCACAGGCAGTTTATCCTGCCGTTTCAGCGAACTCGCATACATCACAAGTGCATGAGCAATGTGTCCTGTTTGCGGATGACATATCTATACTTACCTCATGCGAAAATAACACCAATTTAAATGATAAATTAAACTCCATATTAGATTCTACAATAAATTGGATGACTGAACACAATCTAGAAATAAATTTCAATAAAACTAAAATAATTACATTTCACCCACGTCAAAAAACCCCATTATATATTAACTTTAGCTTCAATAATAATAAATTAGACGTAGTTGATAAATTCACCCTACTAGGCTTAGATATTGACACACACATAAATTGGAAGTCTCATATCCAGAAAGTAAGATCAAAAATATCAAGATTTTCATACGCCCTCCGCGAGATCAAAAAAACCACAGACCTAAAAACAGCATTAGTAACGTACTACGCGTATGCCCACGCATGGCTCAAATATGGTATCATCTTATGGGGCAACAGTACTGACGCGCCCACGTTACTTACATTACAAAAAAAAACTAATTAGGATCTTAGTAAATATTGAAGTCACTGATAGCTGTAAACCCCACTTTCGGGAACTAAAGATCTTGTCCCTACCATGCTTGTATATATTTGAAGTTTGTAAGTTCGTACGTAAATACCCAGATTTCTTTACAAAAAGAGAGGACATTCAAAAGAAAATTGCTCTAAGGCACAAAAACAGACTAAACTTACCACTATCGCGATTAAAAATGCACTCCGATAGTACGTTTGTCATGTCCATAAAAATTTATAATAAGTTACCCGCAATAATTAAGAATTTAGATAATTATAATATATTTATTAATAAATTAAAAATCTTCCTTGAAAGTAAATGCTACTATAGTCTAAGCGAATACTTAGATGATAAATTATAAATATGAAATAAATGACTTACCCCTGTAGGATAATAATAATTAAAGTTACTTTAAATATAATAAAATAGTATAATGAATTATTTACGTAGTAAATAAAAATAATAATAACTAAATACCTTAAATAATTGATAAAACTAATAATTAATAAATTACTGACATAATAAATAAAATTATTAATAAACTAGTATTTAAAACAATAATTAATATTTTTCAACATTACTCATATTTTTAATAAATACATGTATAAACTCATAGTTTGACTGACTTATTAAACGCCAAGCGTTCTTCCTCCTCTCTCCTACTTTTATCTATGCTGTGCCCGACAGGGTCCATAATTGAGACTGATGTAACTGTTTTCCCACCAACTGTATACATTATGGTACGCAATAAAGAATTGAGAATTGAGAATTGAGAATTATGAATACTCACATTTAGCAACCTTTTAAATATCTTCATGTACCATTTCACGCCTCTCTTTCGCTCTAACAGATACATGGAGATAAGACATAAGACGTCTGAACCCCGGTAGTTGGAGAACCGGGTCTTTTGTCCAATACTCGGATAACGACGTCCGCGGGTCGAGGGCCATATACATGAACATCGCCAAAAGAAGCATTATCTCGTCTGCATTCGTGTCACTCCACGAACGTAAACGAGATGATGCGAGCAAAGTCCCTCTATTACGCTTAGCCTCGACCGTCTGCTGGGCATAGCGGTTTGTTTCACGGACAATCAAGTCTATGATATCTCTGTCCCATATGTCGACAAAGGCATCATAAGGCGAATCGTAATCTTTGAGTGACCCAGGGGTGGGTCCTGCGAACTCCTCACGAACACCCCTGAAGGTCTCAAAGTCCGACAGCCAAGTGAAACTAGACGACGTACCCACTAGGCGATCAGCTGCGTCGTCCATCCCCATGTCGATGATGTCAACAATTTCCCGTATGGGTTCTTCTAACTCCTCAGTGTCGGGAATGTCCTTCCTCGAACGACCTGTCATGGCATCGACATCGAACTCGTCGTCGAACTCGCTGTCCAAGTCGCTGCCGTCCACCACCTCCCTTCCTGACGCTGTCTGCAATCCCGAAGTTGATGGACGAAGTTCAACCTCGGAGTTGCTGACAGCTAAAGGCTTGCACAGATCATGCACCCACCGGCTGACATGCCAGGGGGCCTCCTCCATCATCTCCTCGCCTTCTTCCTGCGACATGTCCAACGCCTCCACCCGCTCGACTACATCGAAACTGCAACCAAGTACAATATTGTAAAAATATAACATTGATATAAACACGTAAGTACCAAGAACTTTACTCTGTGAAAGAGAGCTAACTTACCAGAGAGGCACGGCCGGCTTAGTTCGGAAATGACGGATGTAAGTACCCACCAGGGGTCTGCTCAACGGGTACAGCCTCGCCCTGAACGTTGAGAGAATCACCTGGCGTCCGTAGCACTGGGACATTGCTGTCGGTGAGGCGGCTACAAAGATAAGAATTACATATTATTCCACTGAAACTAAATACATACATATACTAATACCCCATACAGAAAATACTTACCTTGGCGGCGGGGATGGGGTTTGGTGAGGATCGCGGCGCGAGTCAACCAGACCCATAATAAGAGCGCGACGCGCGGCGCTCACTCTGGGCGACCCCCTTTCAGAAGGAGCGGGGCTCACGCTCCGCGACCTTGACCTCGAGGCCTGCCTCGCCATGCTAAAATTATCAAAACGAATCATTTAATAAAGTAATGGCCTATTTGAGGTCATTCTTCATTCGAAGTCTGTAAGAAAAAAACAACAATCTGTACATGTATTATCTAGACGTGAACGTACAAATTATGTTCGTGGATTAATAAGCAAGCCTGTGTGTATAAATATGTGTATTTCAAACAATATACAACAATCTCATTTAAAATAAAAACATTACTCAAATTGCCTCGATAAGTACGGCATCCATCGCCAAAAGCAGTACGGCATCCATCATCATCATTCAATTCGAAACCTACTTACACTTGAGGGCCCGTTGGCGTCGGGGCTGCGGGCTGTTGTAAGAGATACCGCGGCCTCGACATAAAGGGCTAAGAAGGAACATGGGTGGTTTATTAGTCAGTGGAAGTCAGACTCTCCCAAAGAGCGGGAGGGGTTATTTGATTATTTCCCACCCCACAAAAGGGGTCTAATAGAAACACAAGTTAGCTAAATCCATACTAAATTGTTTTATAAGTTAAGAATGCCACTTTGTTGTTCGTACAATTTCCATCCAATTATAGTATAGAATCGTTTCACTATCGAAACAAGCTGGTGTTAGAAACGATCATCCTAGCTAAAGTCGCCGTCCGCCAATTCATCATCATCATCATCATCATCATTTCAGCCGAAAGACGTCCACTGCTGGACATAGGCCTCCCCTAAGTGTCGCCACATTGACCGGTCCCGTGCGTCTCGCATCCAGCGGATCCCCGCAACCTTCACCAGGTCATCGGTCCACCTAGTGGGAGGCCTTCCAACGCAACGTCTTCCAGTTCGCGGTCGCCACTCCAGAACTTTTCGACCCCATCGGCCATCCGTTCTGCGAGCAATGTGCCCTGCCCACTGCCACTTAAGTTTGGCAATTCTTCGGACTATGTCGGTAACCTTGGTTCTCATGCGGATGTCCTCATTTTTGATTCTATCACGCAAAGTAACTCCGAGCATAGCTCTCTCCATTGCCCTTTGGGTGACTTTGAGCTTTCTGATGAGGCCCATTGTGAGCGACCACGTTTCGGTCCCGTATGTAATCACTGGCAACACACACTGGTCATAGACTTTCCTCTTGAGACACTGTGGTAAGTTGGACGAGAAGATACTACTCAGCTTCCCAAACGCTGCCCAGCCGAGTCGGATTCGACGATTGACCTCTTTCTCAAAGTTGGACCTACCTGACTGGACCGTTTGTCCCGTTTGTCCGCCAATTACAGCCCTCTATTTGCAAAATTTCGACACTAGTACAATGATGTCATCGTTATTCTGCTAGAAACAAACTCGGCTAAATCCAGTCGGTAACGAAAGAACAATAAAAGACGTTCGGTGCACTATCCATAGTTCTAATTTTAAATCTTCATATTTTGCCGTTTCATTCATACAGTTTTGCCACCTTAACAAAAATGTAAACGTTATTTTTTTTAATTTGTGTATTTTAAAACTGGGATTTAGCTAACTTTGATTCTATAGAATACCCCTCATTTATGTCTCAGTAATTCTATAACATTTTTAAAAGTTACTCACCGCTTTCGACTTGCGTTCATTTTTCAATAAAAAGAATAACACTACAATGTCAAAAGAATGGCGTCACACAATGGCCGATGGTGTCTAACTTAAGGCGCCTCCCCGACCAAAACGCCACGCAAACCGTTTTTGTGCAGTTTTTTGGAGCTATCTACTTGTTATTTAAAAGAAATATCAACTAATAAAAAACATATTAAATTTCTACATAATCTTGATTCCATAATTGCAGATTTATTTTTATTTTTTATTGAGTATATCTTTAATAAATCTCCTTCCAACACAACCCCCGAAATGAGAAATAGTGATTAATAACACGCATCTCCTCGTAACGTAAACATTATTTAATTTTGCTACTGATACTAATGGATAGACAATTTAATAATGAACATTTTGACACAAATAAAAATTCCAAAAGACCAAAATTTTATTTTATATAGATTTTATTCTAAAATATGGGCGTATTCACTACTGTACAGTACAGAGGGAACGAATGCTCAAGGTTAATTGGTCAGGGTACGGCCTTAAGCTAGCTTCCCACGCGCATCGCGGACGCCCCCGACGGACGCCAGCTCGCACGGTATCCGTCGCGAGGCGATAACTTCAAAAAGTGCGGTGCAAAGTGAAAAAGAGCAACGATACGTTCTCTTTCATTTTGCATTTTGAAATTAAGTCACAGATTAGAAGCTATCAAAAAATCTATACAGACCGGACACGCACCGTTAAATCAGCCGTCTGTGTACTTTGCTTGATATTAGAAAAGGCGCATTCTTTACAATAATGTAATGATTCCCGTTTTTAGATATAATTATAACATAGTCATTATTTGTAAACAACGTTAAAAGAACTTGCTCGAAAAAAGAAATTCCACATCCAGAAAACTCTTCAACCTATCAAATCAGTTCTATGTTAAAATCCCTTTTATATTTTCGTCAGTGCCCTGCTTTCATGCAAACGGTGTTTCGATTGACCAAGGAAAAGTCGACGTCAAAATAAAACAGCAAATTGATTTATTAACATAAGTAACTATATTAAAAATAAACATTTTAACAACAGGCGCTATGTACATTGTACAGTATGCCATAACTTATCTACACTCATACATAAGAGAAGGCGCACATCTGCGACAAACGCGTCTCGAGACATTCTAGATCACTCAGATCATCATTAAGTTAAATATTTGGTCAGTATTAGCATGGAAGAGTTTAAAAATATAGGACTATTTTATAATAAATACAATTATGGACATATTTGTCGCAGATATGCGCATTCTGGAAAACGCCGTAGCGATGGCAGCGAATAATCGACATGAAGCTTCTGCCTGGTACCCCGCCAATAGAACGGGATGATAATGTGAATAGGGGACGAAAAACGGGTTTGGTGTACCAGTATTAGCTTTTCACTCTAAGATATCTGATTAATTAAAATTATTAAAAAGTATTCTTATCAAAATCAAATAAACTTGAGTGGCAGAAGTGTATAAAATCTCATAATTATGAAATAAGTATAATCAACAGCACGATTTTGTTAACAACTAAGACTTGACGTCAGCATCTTAATTTTAAAGCAATAAGGTCGCCTTTCGTAGTTCAAGAGTAACAATTGACGCGCGATTCACTATACATTTAGGGCGCTTTGACATTAGGACGTTAGCTGCGCGACAGTCGCGTGGCAGAAGCACATTCCTTCACATTTTATCTTCTTAGCGTGTCCATGGCAATCTAAATTGTGTCGGCCCAGAATTGAGCTACTTGTTGGCGCCTTTGGTAGCGTTCATCAGTTATGTTTGAGGAACACCACCACATTTACACTCCAGTGCAGTCATTTATAGATCTCCACCTCTGCAGGTTTTCCTTGCTGCAACCAACATGGGTCTGGAGTCTATTTAAAGTCACATTTTATAACAACGGCCGTAACACTCCGTTAGTATTTGTTTATAGTCGCTCTGCTAACATCCTCTATGAAAATGGTCATAATAGGCCGATTTAAATAAATATTATTTTCTAAATACAATAGGTTACCCAGATATTCAAGATGTTTTCAGACATCTTAGAGTGATCACATATGTCATAAATGCGTTTCTGGTGGTCAGCAAACAGTATAGCGTTAAAATAACAATAATTAAAAATAAGTATACGTAAAACGTACAAAGAAAAATTATCAATACATATACCTACACGGTGTTCAGGCTCATATCATTCACACATATTTTGTGATTTATTTAGGAATAGGCGATCGGACCGAGTCAAAAAAAATATGATTCTAATTAGTCCGTCAGTTAGATTATCGAAAAATATTGGATAAGTGTTTTTTGTTTTATCAAATTAATAAAAATTAACGAAGATAAGACGCATCAAAGATCATGAGTGGGGAGTTGTGACGTCATTTGTAGGTGTAAACATGTACTAACATGTGACGTTTTCGAGGAGTTCACGAGTTTTTGAAGCACTGTGTCGTCTTCATTTTTTATGTGAAAAAAGAAAAAATACGTGTCCAATATTTTTTGGAAATCATCTGACGGACTAATTAGTTTTTATTGTCCGATCCCCTGTTGTCTATCATATTCATTTTATCTTTATTTTGGACGTCAATGTTTTGTCAATTATTTATTGTTAAAAATGAGTAGCTTGTATTTGCAGAGACAATAGCATTCATGAACAAAAGTACAGTACTAAATACATATCAAGCACTTTTGAATCCCATTACAAACCAAGCATTTATTTTGTTGATAACAGAACTAGTAAAGCTTAAAAAGCAATTAATGATAGAATCATGTAAGAAAATAAATGAAGTATGTTCAAAATTCGTCCCCAAATTCTGAACACAATATTTTCTTGAGCATGGAAGTCCAAAATATAGATTTGTAACACCAATCAAGTCAATATTAGACTAAAATTATAATTACATTGACAAAATCAAGCTAGTGTTCACAGTAACATATTCTAAGTTAAATTATAAATACGACGTCTGCCTCAAATTATTATTATTATAAAAATATTATTTGCCTATTTGAATCGGATTTTATTAATAATTTCAAGTTTTAATTTTTTGGGTTAAAATCGGTCCGCTGTCGCCGCCTGTCGTTTCGGAGATAAACCGTAACAAACAGTCAGAAAATTTTGTTTAATGTATCGTATTTACTTTCAAAAAGCCGTTTTCTGCGATTACAAACACAGAGAAATACTTAATTTCAAGAGCAAGTTACTTTTGGCTTGAATCCCATTGCTGATACACATTTGCAGAAAAAAAAAGTGGCAGTAACAACAAAGAAAGACATATTCATAGAATACAATATTAGGCTTTTAACGTTGTTATATGACTTATATGGAAGAAAACTTGAACTATCCTAGTGCTATATTAGATATTTCGTTACTAACAAATATTAGTAAACACCAATTAAATATATTATAGATATAAGTGTCCAGCAATTTTAATACACCAAGACCATAAAATCTCTAAATGAAATCTACACACAAATATTATTATATAATAACGTAAAATATACAGGATGTAGTAGAAACACTTCCCTACTATTTATGCTACACCCTGTACACATTCCATTTAATCTATTTTCATTCTGTAGTTCTAACATTCACACTGAGTGATGAGTTAACTTTGCATGAAACCACTGAAGAACTTATTCACTTTGAAACGCTTTAAATACACTAATCACATTATATATATGGGTGTACACTGATCACTAGCTTGAGATATCACTCAGTCATCGTCACAATCCCCTGGTGATGAGGTGATTAACCGATGATGAGACCGCAGCCGAATTTGTATTGTTGTTTAGCCTGGTTCGCCATGCCCGAGAGTGCGAATGTGAACGGTAGAGGCTGGAGTTTCTTCTCGAGGACCGCTCCGATGTTCCAATTTGAATCTACCATTCCTGAAAAAGATATGCATTGATTGATTAATCCCAACCAACGCAGAAAACGACGATAAATCTTTGTCGCAACATGATCAGGTCATGCACCTCTGAATATTCACTGTCAAATGAGAGATGTCATGCCTGGGTCCCAAAGGTAAGAAAACCAGGTAATATGAATTCAAAAGACTCACCTCTAAAGATTAGATCTGCTTTGGGTATGTTCACCTGGTAACCAACAGTGCCTACAGACTCCATCCCTCGGAATGAGGTGTCCATTTCCGCTACAACCTGCAAATTAAAATAGGTTTAGTAATTGACAAAAAGTAGTTAACAAAAAAATATAAAAAATTAGTCCATCTAGATTACCAAAAAATATTGGATTAACAATAGTATTTTTTTGTTTTTTCGCGACGTCATATTCTAAGACATTAGAATGGCATTTTTTAGCGGTCACTGTCAGTGACGTCACAAACCCCCACTCAAATCTTTGACGCGTTTTATCTTCGTAAATTTTTAGAGATTTGATAAAACAAAAAATACGTATCCAATATTTTTCAATAATCTAACAGACGGACTTTTTAGAATCTATTTTTTTTCTAGAAAACACATCTCCATTAAAAGTTTTAAGTTCCAGTTTTTAGTTCATAATGGTAAGTGTGATAATTTTGGAATTTGTCAAAACCTAAAAAGAAGACAAGGATTTACCTGTAATTGTTCACTGCACTGCTTGAAGTAACACAAGTGGAAGTTAGCCGTGCTCAAAGTCGCCGACACTTCCGAGTCTGGAAAATTATAATGGAACAAATTAAAAATTGCAACAAAACAGTAAAGTTCATTATTTACTTTATCTTTAAATTTCTGAAACCGTGGTTCCCAAAACTGGGAAATAGAAACTGCAATGTTGTATCTCTTTTCAAAACATTTCTCTCGTTTTTCGACTTAAATATTTTACAGAAGAAGAGTGCAGTTGTCCAACAAAAAGTATGAACATGTCATCTAAATGAGCTTTTAGCAAGAGTCTCACCGTCCATGGTATATCTAGCCGCGGCAGAGGTGATGGCGATCTCGCCGCCCATGACCCTCGCTCCGGACTGGTACACGAGCTCCGTGCCCAGTGCCAACCGCTTTGTCACAGACTGGAAAAAAAACCAAAACCACGTAATCACTGTCCTAGTTTGAAGGTCGCGATTCCTAAGAGACAGAATGTAAGAGTAAAGCGCAATGGAATGGTTAGAATTTTTTTGTATGGGATCTGGCATATCGACCCACCGCCATTTTGTTTATTTTTCGAAATCGCGGCCCACGATGAAAGTGGTATGTATAGATAGAGGACATATATGCGAACAAAAAATGACATTAAATATGGTACCCCAAAGTGTCACGTTATCGAGATATTTGAAGGTAAAGATCGACATATGAGTACAATGACCACATAAAAAACAGACCTTTTACGTGTCTATAAGCGTTGATTATTGTTGTTACTGTTTATTGAAAGAGAGTGGGTCTGTTACATACTACTAGGAGCATGAGAAAACTATTCTTTGACATAACATAGTGTTTCATTGCAATGCGAAGCGATTTTCTCGTGCGTATAATAATAATAAACCTGGGAACTATTATTTGGAAACAATTTAACGTGTATAGACACGTAATAAGGCTATTTAAAAAAATATTTATTGTCTTTGTACTCATTTGTCGATCTTAACCTTCAGATATCTCGGTAACGTGACACTTTGGGGTAACATGTTACTGGACATTTTTTGTTCGTCTATTTGTCCTCTATCCATATATACCACTTTCATCGTGGGCCGCGATTTTGAAAAAAAAAACGTTATGGCGGACAGGTTGATATGCCACATCAGTTCTATCCCCATTACTTCGGATGTAGAGTAGTGAACACCAGTCTGATTACAAAACAAATAATAACAAATCATCATCATCATTAGCTATAAGTCGTCCACTGCTGGACAAAGGCCTCCCCCATAGAACGCCATAACGAACGGCAACCTGCCGTATTTATCCATCGGTTGCTCACGACTCTCATGATGTCGTCGGTCCGATATAATTAGTTAGAGGCTCTTTTCTTGAAGTCAGTAAATATTCGTGTAAAATTAAGAGTAATGATAGTTAAAAAAATATTTTATTTTATGTGCTTTAACAAGGAAAAAAACATTTATTGGGTTAACCCAATCACTAAGGCATTTAATAACCTTAAAATTCATTAGTAATCCAAATCAATAAGCTTAATTAATGTATAGTCAAGGACAAACGCGATCATACCTACTGATTACAATACTGTTATTAAATATTCATTTTGTAATGCTAGATGCAGCATACTCAAAAGTATAACATAAAATTGATGACAAAACTATAACCATGGGGAATAGAAAAGATATTACATAAATGAAAGTCACAATTTGTGTCCACCCAGAAACCGCAAAATTCTTATAATTTCGCATTGGATTTGGATGCGGACTTCAATATAATTTAGTATCACAATTTTTTTTATAAAAGTCACATCATCATCATAATTCTCTAGCGCTTTTCCCAATTTCCATACTTGTCCGTTTCTCGTCATCTCATGAGACACCTCCTTTCTTACCATATCATTATTTACACAGTCCATCAACAACAACAATAATAACGAAAACAACAACCACAAATCGACAAACAATCGATCGACAATCGATCTTTTGTCTATCTACAATAATAACGGAATCCCGATGTCAACTCAATGATTATGTCAGGCGTTAAAATCGTGCGTTCCTGTGTGTAACACAAGTTAAGTAATATAATTATTACTTAACTTGTGTTTACACAATGTTAACTACATAGAGCATAGACAGGGTCTCTTAATTTTTTAAATGTTTTTACCTGTAAATAATGTCCAACAAACACGGACGATTTCTCGTTGAAGTCCGGCTTGCCCACAGCCATGGCGAGCGTGTAGTCAGAGCCCTTGTACTCCAGAGTACCCTGAGTAGCTGACAGCTTGCATTCTTGCACCTGAAATTAATTTATAAGTTGTTAATTATCAATGTGCAGAGGCAAAAACAATTGATCATTTTCAAATAACTGGACAGATTTTCTTGAACCTTTCAGATTTGCTAACACTCTAAATCAAGTCAGTCAATTTGTTCATCTATTTGGGAGAATCTGTGTGGACATGGAAGTGGAAAATCAAATCAACTTGGAAGAAGATAAATGTACATTGAACAAGTTCTTAAAAGGACACCAGAATATAATTCGCAATCGAGTTACAAAGGGGTAAGAAGCACACAATACAATAAAAGATCATTTTATTAGTCCACAATAAGTATGTAACATTTCCATTGTACTTATTGCATATAGATGTGGAGTGGAGGAGCTGGATGTTTAAGCTTAAACTGTCTCATCGATCATTTACTGGCCCAACATGAGTTATTGGGTTAGGAGCAGGGTTATTTAATCAAGGATTTTTCGGAAGCAGCCCAGAGGCATAATAGGCCTGCCCCATTACATGAAATTTTAAATGTAACTGTCAATATGTGGGCGTGTTATACACTTCTACTTAAGTGATATAATAATTAATAAACGTAGCATGAGCTTTAAGCAACCGTATCAACTAGTACTCACTTAACCCAGGTGGCAAGAGCATGTTTCCTTAAAGTGGTTCATCTACTAACTGATAATTTAATTTATTGTCGTATCATGCTATCGGCCCTTTTGGCTATGTGCAGAAGAGTTATTGGATCGATCCAATTACTGATAATTTGGTGGTTTTATTCTAAACCTTATCTAGTGTTTCTAGCGAACACCACATTTAACCCAACCCGTAAGTAATATCATTTTATAAAAAAAATATCCAATATACCTGAGCAGCTCCCTTCAGCCTGATCTCCGGGGTAAGTTGATGAATTAAACTAAAGTTAATGTTTCCCGAGGGGTCCACATCCCCAAGAATTACTGGGAACGCCTCTGTGGGTGAGATCTGCTTGGTGCCGATGTATGTCGCTCCCAGCTTGTAGCCATTCTGGGCTGAGCTCATAGTCAGCGTGTGGGACATCTAGAAAAGAAGTTTTGTATAAAAATGTGATCTCTATTTGTGTTTCTGTTGCTATAGTTAAAAGGTGAGGCTAAACGAGCCTAGATACCGTGGCCTCGACATAAAGGGCATAGAAGAAACATGGGTGGTTTTTAGTCAGTAGAAGTCTGATACTCCCTTTTGCCCAAGAGCAGGAGGGGTTATTCGATGATTTTCCACCCGCCAAAAGAAAAAGGTCAAACGAGCGTGAGTGAGTGAGTGAGTCGTGAGTCGCCGAAATTGTGTGTGTTGTGTTCTGTGAGTCGGCTTACAACTCATTTTGCGTTGCCGTGTGGATCAAATAGGACTTTTGTATGAATATCTGCGACAGAAATTCTGCGACTCACGACTCACTCGTTTGGCTTCACCCAAAGAGTAGGCATGGAAGGTAGTGTGGATGGACTGTGTGGAAAATTGTATGACTAGAAAAGAGATGACTATTTATAGATGAGGATTGATGGCTAAGAAATATTGAACTTAGTCCCCAATAAATTGGGCTGGTATTTAGAGAGTCCATCTCTGCACTTTGTGCTTGAAGTTTTACATAAATAAATAAATGGGACAAGGGCAAAAAATATATAATGATTACTATACAAATCAGAAGTCCTTATAATATTTTACTGATGTATGTAATCTTGAAAAGTAATCTTTATAGAAGTATGTGAAACTGTAGATAAGACCAAGGAACGACATTGAACAGAATAATGTTCTTTTCCTCATGAATGTCAACTAAGAAAAGTGAAAAAAAAAAATTCAAATAAAATACCTGAAAATGGTTGGAGAGCCCCCTATTCACCATCAGCTTGCCTCCTTCAAAGTTGACTGGCATCACATCTGGAACACATAATTAATATTTAGCTAGGATATGGAAGGTTAGTAGGAAAACTAGCTCAAAGATAAATGCTGGAGACAATTTTTTAAACCAGGTCACACACAACAGACAAAAAGAAAGAGGTAACTAATACTAGCAGAATTAGATAATTCCAACAGGATTCTTATTAGAAAATTATTCTTCATAATATTACAATATTTCAAGCAGATTGATGTAAATACCCACTTTACAGTTCAAGGTTTGCATTACAAGTAAGTTCTACTACCATATTATATTTTAATATTGTACTTTCATATAATCTTGGGTTCTTTTATTCAATCTTGAGTATTTTTATTTAATATCATGCTATTTAAATACACTATTTCGTGTAACAATAAAAAATAATATAAATAATATGAATTTAAGATTTGGAATGAAGGTGCTAATAGCTACTATAAGCTCTTTCAAAGTTCCCTACTAATCATCTCAGTATGAACCTTAGACATGTGTTAATGCAATAAGTAAACTAATGAACTAATGTTATAAAAAAAAAATGCATATTGTTTTGCAGTCAGAATCAGAATCAGAATGCTTTATTTGTAAACATAGGTCAAATTACAATAATCACAATCAATCAATTCACATTCCAGCCAAAGGTTAACATGGCTCCCGTCGGGACTGCAGAGTGTTGTAAGAGATACCGATTTTCATCAGTCTAGTGTTTGCTTGAAGGGTACAGGCAAACCCGTCGGGGCTGCAGGTTGTTCACAAGTACCGCGCAAGTTACCACGGCCTCAATATAAAGGGCTAAGAAGGAACATGGGTGGTTTTTAGTCCGTAGAAGTCTGACACTCTCTTTCGCTCTACCCAAGAGCGGGAGGGGTTATTTGATGATTTCATTTATAAAAAAAAGGTTAATGTGGCTTCTGACCTTTCTAGCTACATCACTTGTTACATACTAATATTATAAATTACAAAAGTAACTCTTCTTTGTTTATTACCTTTTTACCCTGTTTATGACTAAACAACTTATTAGATTGCGATGAAATGATTTAGCAATGATATAAAAAATAATTGTGTAGGTGAAGGACATAGGCTATCTTTTATATTTCTCACACATAAATATACACATCAATATTTGCATGTAAACGAAAATGTAGGCAACAGCTTGTGGTCTATATATTCTTTCTTTGGTTTCTTACTTTTACAGTTATCATTTGATTATCAAGCAGATATAACCAAGTTTTATTTTAGACCTGCATTTGACCATAACCAAGCAATGATGAACTTGAAAATATTGAATGCTTGCTTATGGTGTAACCACTTGACAATTGCACTTGGCTGATGGGTATACCACTTACAAGTATAAGGTTTAAAATCAGCTCATGAAAATGTGTGACTACTTCAATTTAAATAAATAAGCAGCAGGCCGCAAGTACTGAACCTTGACATCTCAATCATAATATTGCATTGTTGCTAAAGTGACATTCAGAAACCGGTAATGGGCTTGAGTGAAGTCTTTTCCCTCAACAGTCTCAGCACACAATCTCAATCTACCTATAGTGTTCCCACACTATAGGTAGATTGAGATTGTGTGCCATTGCTAGAGTGAATAATAATAATTCATTACTAATTTTAACTGCAATTAATTACTAAATATTTCTCAAGATATTTAATTACAGCTTGATAATTACTGCATTCCACTCCGAATTCTTGCTCCCATTTACGACCTCGCAGTGTGTGATCAATTGGAAATCGGAACGGTTGAGCGACCGAGGTTGATAACATTGTTATCAGAATACAAATAGAGATACACATAAGTCAGCATGTAGGTGCTAGAAAATAGTTTTGTGTCAATCTGTATGAATACACACAATTTAAAACCGTTTTAGTGCACGGCACACAACTATGAAAGTTCCTAGACGCATACATCGCTAGTATTCTAGTAAATTAACTATTATTACATCACAAGATAACCCAACTTTTATGTCGGTATAAAACCAAGTTTGCCGCCGATTTCTGACTGAATGTGTTGCCTCATTATGATAGTACGAACCCAATTAACATTTTAATCACTTCAGAAAATAGCTAAAACAGTTAAAACGTGTGAAAAAAATACCTTTGGTCTTTTTATGAATTTCATCTAACGTTCCGGGATTATCACGTTGGATGTCACTTTCTTCAGGTTTTACGTCGATGTTTGTGAGTCCTGAGTTGTAAACACGGTATCTGCTAGATATAGCACCCATTTCACCGATTAATTCGTAATACTTTCCCTAAATTCAACAGAAATCGATGAACATGTGCAACGAAACACAATTCTGTGGAATAAAAGACAATCGCAGTAGCGTGAAGTTGACAGCACGTTTGACCAACATAACCACCGTATTCATTCACCATAAAGCACAATATAATTATATAGGCCTATGATATAGACTATTGATTTTTGGAAAACAAAGATAGAAATCAATAAGTTTTCGATTTAATGAAAACAAATCTAATGAAAAAAACAAATAATCAAACAAATAAAATAAATGATTTAAACAAATAATCTAATGTTGATTTGATTTCGACCATTACGATACAAATAGGTACTCAAGGTGAAAACAAGAACTCCTTACATATTGGGCCTGTAATAAAACGATCCACGGTTCGATTTTGTTCAGAAACTAGTCATTATCATTTATCTAATTTATACTTGGTCTTTACTTGGTTGGCTTCTATCCTAACCAGAGGCAGCTGATTTACATACATTTTACATGGAGAGACTGCCTATTTGATACTACTTTGATACTACCGAGTTTTTTCTGTGCCTCGGATAGCATCCGAGGCACAGAAAAAACTCGGTAGGTTATTAGTGGTTACAAAATTCAAAATTCAAAATTTGTTTATTTTGTGAACACAGGGTACAATGATCTTATGTTAGTGTTTGGTCCAACCTATGTTCCGCCGACAGGCATACAAAATAGTGATGCTATGATCAAAATTAAATTGATTTTAAAAAATCTCTTCAGCAATATTACAGTCGTCAAATTAATTAAATTAAAATACCTAGTCTAAATGTCAAAAATTACAATTGCATTATGATAGAATAAAATTAAATAATAACATAATAATAATTCCAAAATTATGATTAATTAAATTTGTCATTCAGAAACTGGTCTAATGTGTAATAGCAGTTTTCAAGTAGCAGCTTCTGTAAAGTGTTTCTGAATTTTTGTAATGGCATACATTTAATTGCATCGGGAACCTTATTAAAGACTTGGGGAGCAATACCAAAGAAACTTTTTCTCATCAGTGCAGTTTTACATTTAGCATGGCATAATGTGTTCTTATATTGAGCACGTATGGGTAATTTCTTAACTGTGGACATTTTTTTAAATAAGTGGGGATTATTTTTTACAAACAAAGAAGTTTCCAAGATGTACAAAGCAGGAAAAGTTAAAATATTGTATTTTCTAAAATACGGCATGCAACTGTCAGTCCTTCTTAAACCAAACATCGACCGTATACATCTCTTTTGCATTTTAAAAACCAGTTCTCGGTTTGTTGACTGTCCCCAAAAAACAACACCGTAACGCAAAACCGAAGCTACCAATCCATGATAAGCCGTTATGAGTGTTTCAGTACTTACTTTTTTTGACAGTTGACCAGACAGTTACCCAGACAGACTTGCCCCTCCGGAAGAAACCTAGGTAGGCATGGGTTAACCTGTTGATGAACCACCGCGAGGGGCAGTTATTATTTAGTTACTACCTCTCCAAGCCACGAAACAGTGAAACAGTGGCAGTTTCCATTGAAACTTGTTACGAGGTCATTGAACTAAGTTACGAGCGAATAGCCTCATACCTAATAACAATCAAGTCGAAAGAAATAGGTCTATGCGATGTGTCATAAAAAGATGTCAATTTGACATTTGACATTACCATAGTGGCAAATATTGCCCAAGTATTGTGCGATCTAAGTCCGACATTTTTTGAGCTACATCAGCTACACAACTAACATACACACATAACAAACTTGGTGTGAAGTTACCTACCGCGGCAGTTACAAAAGAGAAAAAAGCAGTCGGAAATCAATTCGTATTCTGTTGATCTCGCAATCACACAATGCCAAAAGTAGTTTCAAGAAGTATCGTCTGCTCAGACACAAAAGACCAAGAAGAATACAATGAGACGAAGCCGTTACACATCTACTACTGTCTGTGCGGCCAGATGTCTCTTATCCTGGACTGCACAATAGATCGTTTGCCACTCCGACCGACCGATGGTGCAAGAGTCATCGATGGTTCCAAACATGCTCACAAAATCACGTCAGACCCCGATGAGACGGTGTACTTGAAACGGGAGAAAGGTATCGAGCGACAGTACAGGCTAAAGTGCAAGAAATGTGCCATACCAATCTATTATAAGCATGACCAGGAGAACAACATAGTCTTTATCATGAAAGGAGCTTTAGTTCAGACAGCAGGAGAAGGAGGAGTTACAGACATCTATAAACAGGTGGCTTTAACACAACCTAAAAAGATTATGGTAACAAAACACACGAAAAACATGGGCAAGTTCAGTTCTGTAACCGTGTCTACGATTGATGAGGAAGAAGATGAGATTGAAGCGAGGGAGGTAGCAGACAGTTATGCGAATAACGCAAGGATTATTGAGAAGCAGTTGGAGAGGAAAGGAATGAATAAGAGACAAGCCGAGACCCCTGCGCAAACTACGGAGAAGAGAGTTAGAGGGACTTTGATTGAAAAATAAATTGTAATTCTTGTCTATAATATATCTGTTTGTTTATTTCTACTCGTAAAACCTTTTATTCAAAACTAATCATCATTATTTTCTTAAGGTGAATGCGACAAGGGAGCCTGTGAAATTCGAATTACCTTATGATTTCAAATTTTGCTGGCTACCTTGTCGCATTCACCTTAAGCTTTGATATAGTTGAGTAACTGTACATTAGCTTGCAATTTCAGATTCATGTGTGTATTGTCTAATAATTATCACTTGCTTCAGTGAACAAAAACATTACTAGGAAACCAGCTTGCTTGAGATAGATATTTTTCGATGGCAGGTAAAGTCAAGTCATCAGTCAATATACCATCTCAACATGAATGATGTAATGTACCAAGATTTTGTAATAATATTCTGATTGAAAAGAGTGTCCATGGAGTTTCTTGCCCTTTCTTCTCCATAGAGATCTACGCTAGGGAATGGGCAACTACAGTACTTTCACAAGTTATTATGCCTTGTGTCTGTGACTGTAGCTTTAGAGTGCAATGCGTCGTTCCGGGGGTTACCGCGTCGAGTTGCGCGGCGCCGGATGTTTGCGGCGGCGAGTGCTGCGGGTGCGGGGGCGTGCGGCGGCGTGTGCCGTGGCGGCGGGTGCGCGGGGCTCCGGGTTGCGGGGCGACGGTTGCGCATTGCATTCGTTGTTCCGTGATTCGGGGTCTCGTGCATTCGTTGTAGCGGTGTGCGTCGTTGCGTGCTTTCGTGCTCGCGGTGCTCGTTGTTGCTGGCATTCGGCGGCGTGTGATTCGGCGTGGTGGCTTTCGGAATGACGTATTGCACTCGTAGATTTGTTTTTATGAATTGTTCTTCTGACATTCAAAAGTGCCTATAAAGGTTTAATTGAAATAAATGCTTTGAGTTTGAGTTTGAGTTCATACCTATTGTAACATAAAAACTTAATTTAAGTTAGTGTTAAATATAACAGAAATACATGAAAAAAAAGATTGTTTTATTATATGCCACAAAACTTCAAAGGTATCAACAACAGAGTGTTGCATAGCAACACAGGTAGTCCATAGAGGTTAATACCTATGTAATAAGAAGGTGTGTATACTTCACATCCTCTCACGTTTTTAAGAATTTATAAATAAATTCTTGAGTCCCATTCTGGAACTTAAATCTTGCAGCCTAGGGCCAAACAGTGGCTTCGTTAGCATATCGGCCAACTAACTCCGACGGAACGTGCTGGACATTTAAGTTTCCGTTGATAACACATTCTCTCACAAAGAAATGTTTCAGCTTGATGTGCTTAGTCCGTTTGTGATATTCGTATTGAGGATTTTTAGCAAGTTTAATAGCTGACTCATTATCTAGGTTTAGTACCGGTTTCTCTGTGTTCTTGGACAGATCCTTAAGTAGTATTAACCATTTAATCTCTTGAGCAGCTTCACTGGCTGCTATCACTTCCGCTTCCGTTGAGGAAATGGAGACAGTCTTTTGTTTCTGGCTTCTCCAGCTAATAGCAGCTCCAGAGAATATGCACATCGTTCCAGAGTTCGATCTGTCAGTAGTCTGATCTGCATGATCTGAGTCACTATAACAGACCAAATATGAGGGCGACTCCTTCGTGTAAGTCAGCCCGTTCTGTTGGGTCCCTTTCAAGAAACGAAAGATGCGTTTTACCAGCATGACATTTTTATTAGTGGGTGCGTCAAGGTTTCTGGATGCGACACCCACAGCATATGAAATATCAGGACTTGTGGCTACTGATAAATATGCTAAAGCACCCACAGCTTGTCTGTACGGGAAATTCGTGTTCTCATCCTCTCCCGTCTCATGCTCTTTGATGATGGGCGTTGGTGCTGATTTGCAATTGGACATTCCATATTTTTCCAAAACTTTCTTTGTGTAGGCCTTCTGACATAGTGTAATGGTCTCGTCTTTGTGCACGTCAATTTCCAACCCAAGGAAATATGATGCAGGTTAAGTAGTTATCTTGAATCGTGATTTTAATTCCTTAATGAATTCGTCTCCTCTTGCGTGATGTTTGTTGTGACGTTTGTTTGTTTTGATCTAATGAACTTTGTATTCCATTGAACAGTTTGGTAAGTTCAGTTTTATTATGTTCATCGTAGAACATATTCTTCTTCACTCGAATATCTTTCGATGTAACAATACTGAAGGCTTTGCTTGTTTCAGAGTATCCCGCAAACATGCCAGGAATTGCCTTTGGTGCAAATTTGTGACCGTTGATGCCGTTCTTCAAGACAAAAGTCTTGCAACCGAACACATACAAATGATTATGATACATGGCTTTCTGCCAACCCATCGTTCGAATGGGGTTTCGTTCTGGATAGCGCTGTTAATAACAATAAAGAAAATGTCTGAAATCTTGCTACAAATATTAAATTGTCTCTGCAACAACTTTTTCCTAGAGAAAAGGTTTCATTTACCAAAATTCTTTCCATTATTTTCTAGTATTAGGTACTTAGCTACCCTTGTTCTAAAACTTATTCTGCATATATATATCGTAAAACCATTTTTTAAATAACTCATGCCTTTCTAATTCAACGAAGGTTTTATAAATTGCATTCTTTTTCAGCAAATTCAAAGAGAAGATCAAACAAAACCACAGAATTGGACCATTGATATTACCCTGTGGTACTGCCATCAAATGCAACAAAAGGGTTAAGTATCTTCAGATATCGGATTATGAAAATTGCCCAAAGTACGTTATATTTTTTTGATATTGTTGATTTGTAAAGATCACACGCATACAAGCCTTTTAATCAGGTATAACTGATGTTGCACGCATTCGAATGCGAGGGACAAAAATACCAGGAGATTCATTCGTTTATTCCGACGGCCTTATTAGTCGAGTGGTGGCAAGCGCGCCTGCTGAGCATGAGGTTCTGTGTTTGGTTTCCATGTGAGAGACGGATTTGTGCCTGGTTGATGGCAATAGCCTCGTTGACTTATACATAACTGGCAAACGTGGGTGTACTTCTACCAAATCCATTATCCACACCTTATCCGACAAAAGGAGAAATGAAAAAGAAATGTAGACGATGCTGTGTGTTTTTGGTTCTAAGACATGCCGGTTTCCTCACGATATTTTCGTTCACCGTTTTGGGAGCAGCGGTAATGAAATAAATTACTCAGAGTAATGTGCCTGCCTGGGTTCGAACCCACGACCTACTGGTCGGAAGTCGGGGCCGCCACCACTGGGCCACCGCTGCCACATCATTGTCACATTTATCAGTAGTATACAAGACCATCTGGTAGGTTCTTACCGACCTTAGGCATATCATTAATGTAAATGTTAAATGGGGCCAACAATGCTACCATGGGGGACACTGTAAGTAGTTTTGCTAGGACACGACATGTACCTATGTCCTTTCAACTTTCGACTTGCATTTAACCTATTTATGGCTGTGATTTGAGTGAGATTGGATAGATAAGATTGGAATAAGTTTAAAGCCGTTCCTCTGATGCCTTAACGCTCTTATTTGTTTAGCAGGATACCATAATCTCGTGATCTACATGATCGCACACTTTTGACATATCCATAAACAAGGCCACCACTGGAGTTCTAGCATCAACATTAGAAACAATTGTCTGGATCACATTGTTGATGTAATTTGTTCACAATGGTTTAGTAGAGAGAGGTAGAGTAGGAATATTGTGTTGCTAACGATAAATATTTTACTATCTACTGTGGTAGTAAAAATATGAGTGGGTCAAGAAAATAAAATTCCGATTCGTTTCCGACATTTTTTATTTATATGAAAACAATTTACAATGTCCTTTTTAAACAATAAATATAGGTAATTAATAATGTCTCAATTTTTAATATGATTGACGGAATATATATCTTTTACACTTTTTTTATTTACATAACTATTTACAATCGAAGTTCTTATTAGGGCTAGCGATCATTACGCTAGAAATATAAAAAACGTACTTAAAATCACGCTTCTTCGAGTACAGATTTTGTACATTATTTACAGATGAAGTTACTAACGAATGAATATTTTAAAATTTTCGATAGTTATCTTCTCGCATTTTGGAGATTTATAATATAGTAAATTTCGGTGTAGGTACAGATGCCAGGACAGGAAGCTACTACAGCTTGATGTTTTGGCGTCTGTACCTTCTCCCATTTCTGTAATCAGAATTTTAAGCTGCTTAAAAATAACAGCAGCGATTTAAATATATATTATAATTATATATTCCGTGAGGCTATACTCTTAATTCTCAATAAAAATCTTTAAAACATCTTTAATAAACTCTTACATGCACTAAACAGAAAAGACAATAGGATAGGAATTCCAAACGAGTACCTATATAAAAATGGCAGAAATTATAAAGGCAACTTTAAAAGTTTATAACAAGAAATAACGTTAACGACTAAAACAAGTTGGCACCTAAAAGTTTAGAGGAAGCATAGATTAATTAGGCTACTTAAACAACAAAGAGAAGAAGAGCATTTACTTAACCTAGGTAGAATTAATAGGGGACAGGGTCCAAAATAGATATTTAAAGAATCTATTGCCGTCGCGCGCGCCTCGTCAATGCTGCCTCCGTAGAGTGCGATAGGGACAACTGCAGCTAGCTACAGACCGATTATATCACAAAAAATGTGATGAGATCGACGTTTCGTATTGCACTTTTTACACCTCGAAAATTGAATCGATTTTTTTTTTTTGTGTTTTTTAGAGTGTAGTTTACATACAAGTTGCTGAAAATAAGGAAATTACAGTGGAAAGTCCACGACGATTTTCTTTACAAAAATTCTCTCGAGGTAATAAACAGGAAGAAAAAAGAGAAATCCATTTGTATGAAGCCACCGTGTTGTCTCTTAAGCGTATTCACTTTATGTGCATTACTCGTATTTGTATCATTTGATTAAGCTGTACCATTTGCTTTTCAATCAATTTAAGATTTTTTTCTTTTTAGAATTTGAGACATTGCTTTACTGTCTGGCAATATTGCGTATTGTATTATTATCTACCATTTATATCTTATCAGGTAACCATCTTTGGTAATACTAATATTGCACAATTTCTTTCTGCAACAGCGACAAAATGTTGCCCCACTAATAATATATGTCGCTACAAAATAAAGATAATAGTTACATACGATATAATTATATACATTTAGAATATTTCACGAACATCATAGAATATCCATATAAACATTTGTGCGTTATTGATCTCACCTAATCTTTGCTGTTGTAGCCTAAATGAGAAGTTGTTCGGTTATAAAGACGCGTATTGACTAAACGACATAATGCTGCAAACACAACACACACAGGAAATGCCTGCAAAAATGTTTTTTACGTTTTTTGCAATATGACCCAAAATTGAGCCTCGTGGTTGGCATTCTAAGTAGCGTCCATCTCATCGTCATACGCAGGGTTCGGTAATAAGGAGGCGTTTAAGGCCCAAAATGTTTGTTTAACCTGATGTTTATCTTTAGATACTTAACTTCAAACCAGCAGACTGTACTATGTTTTCAATTGAAGAACTGTTAATAATAAAATCTTCATAGTTTTGTGATAGGAAATAACAGTGTTGTAGCTGCAGCATTATTTTGTCATTCGTAAATACGTGACTATAAAATATTCGAATTCTTCTTTATCCAGCGAAGAGGTTTCAACAGAATACATAACAGTTGGTAAGATTGGCCTTAATTCTAGAGGAATGTGGAGTGTTTTGTCGGTACTTGGAGATGCTGACGATAATATCTACACTACGTCGCTTCATAGAGTTTAAAAGGGCACTTACTAGGGAATTTATCTTAAAGAGCTAAGATTTCTGAAACTTACAACACCTTGATATGTTTTTTTTGGTAGGAAACATCACAATGGAGTTTACATCACAATTGAGTTTACATTACAATTGAGTTGACATTACAATTGAGTTATTTTTAATCTGCAGGAAAGGCAAATTGAGTTTGTAGAAAAAATCCTTGTTTGCTTATGTATAAAAACGAATGTCTAATCTACATTTTAAGGTAAAGAAATGGGTACCTAGACTGAAAACTTCCGCTTAGGCATTTTTTAGAATTCATGATCATTTTCTACCAATAACAGTTCAAGACATTGCAATTTTCTTACAAATTTAACTAGATTTAAAAACTAAATAGTTAATGATTACTTAACTCCGCTGCCTAACTAATCAAGAAGTCGAGACAATCGATATTAGTAAATGCCTCTTCGCAAAAATTACTCTTTATCTGTCTTTTATCTAAGAAATTAACGATACCATGATTAGTTACAGTTCTACTGACTTTGTATGTGTTTGATTATCATCATTAAAATAATAATAGGAAAAGGATGTTAGGACCTTTAAATATTATTGTTGCCTGAAAATAATTGTCTATAAAAAGTAGGATGATATAATAATATCATCTCGTGATTCCTTTCGTAGTTTTGAATAATTTCGCATTTTCGCTACTTTGAAAAAAAAAGTCAGTAGAACGGTAACGAAGATTGAATGATATACTTTTTAATAAACACTCCGTGACATTATCACAAGTACACGCAGCTTTAGAAAAAGCGAGGATGTTAGTTATGAAAATTATTGCCCAAAATTACATATCTCTTCATCTAATGTAGCAAATGACAAACTATGTTCCCATTACTAAGCTCATACGTCGGAGTTTAGTAAATAAAAGTAAAATCGACTAAAACTAACAACCCGAGAAGGACATGGATGGAAAAATCGTATATAAATCGATTCACCTATAAAATCTATTAAAAATTCAAAAGAGTGCTTACTTTTTATATTGTAAAAGTTAGTGAAAAGATGAAAATCAGACTCTCATCTTTAGTTTCAACGTAGGCTTCGAAGGAGCTTCGAGTTTACGCTACAATTGATTAGTGTCTATTCTAAAAGTGGTCGAAGCTATCAATTAAGCTGAACTTATAAAAATCACTATAGGGCATCACACCTGTGTTTGGCCCTGTCACAAATCGAGGGCCACAATTTTTTATAAATTCAACTTTGGGGTGTAAACTACCTACCGAAAATTGGATCCCCTCATCGAGGGCTAGTTTTATAATAAGTACGTCAAAGTCTTCGAATACGGTATTGTCTTGGATCTGTTACTAAAATTTAACAAAGAAAATAACATCTACAGAATTTAGGTTTTTCGAATATCGCTAAACAAGTGAATTAGCTTCTCACTTAATACTGAATCGTAACAATTAAAGCGATTTTTTTATAAAATCACACCAAATTTCATATTTCACCTCAAAAGTTTCTAGCGTTCAAGAGTTTTGAAAGCTTTGTTACTTAAACAAATATTTAAAATAGAGGATGAATCTTTCGTATTTATGAAATATAATTTTTAATCTTTCAAATAAAAAAGCTTTTGCCTCATGCAAGTTTTATGAAAACGACAAGATTTTTTTTAAAATTAAAGTTACAATATTTTAAAATTTAAACAACTTTTATTAAAACTTGCACAATACAATAAGCTTTTTGCAAAATATAAAATTTTAATATCTAAAAAGGATAAAATTATATATTTTGAATTATAATTTCTATCTATTTAGTTAATGAGAGCTTTTTCTCTCTCATAGTTCAAAACATTACATTTACTAATTTAAGAATTTGAACGGGCCATTGCTCTTAAATCTCGGGTACCCAACACTTTTGGAGTAGGTACAAATATTTTCCATGGTGTCTTTGGCCCTAAAATTACGCTATACCTAAAAACTACAATCTCACTTTAACTGTGTTAACCACAGTATAGAATTTTAAAAAAGTACTCCCGTACCCTAATTTTGTTCCGCCTGTTTGAAAAATTGAGAAACAAACGAAGAATTTGAGCATAGATACCGTGAAACGTCAAATAAGTCACTCGTATCATACTTAGATAGACTGAATTATTTCACGTTATTAATTTCAAACTATATAAAGGAACCAACATTTATACAGTAAAATTGTGCTAAACCAGTACTGGCTTGCGTTTTCTTTTTTTTCTATGATGCGTGTGACGTCTTGCGTCGCGCGCGTTCTGTGCGTCCACGTTGTTTCGCGCGGGCTCGCTGTGGGCGGGTGCTATAACCGCTTTAACACCGGTGGCGGCATCGTCGCTGGCTGGTGGAACGGGTGGTATTGACGGGCAAGGATGTCGCCCTATAACCCAAATGTTACCCTATACATTCGTTATAAAATATGATAGCAAGTTGTCAGCTGAAAATGAATTAGTGGGCATTGTTAGTTAAGCATTCTTTGTGAGAAATGCTGATACTTACAACTTGGGATTGTTGGTTTTGAGCATGTTTTATGTTCTTCTCGTTTACCATCAACTGATGTGCGGCTCTGTAATAAGAGATTATCAGATGTGAAAGTAATACACAAAGAAAAAGGCGAAGAAGAGGAACAAGAATATATAAAGGAAAAAGAAAAAACGAAAGGAATATATAAATAGGATGTAGAATATAGGAGATACAAGGAGAAGAAGTGTTGAATTTGTTCTATCATTCTGTCAATAATATACCTATCCATTTGCTCCTGCGTCATTTCTAGCGCCTCTTGCATCTCCCGAGAGGTGTTCCGCACGAACTCAGGGTCACAGTAATCACCTAGGCCCTGCTCAGTTAGCACCTAAAAACAATTTTGAAATGTATTGTTCGTCGGATAGCGAGACGCTGATTTGATTTTTAAGTTGAGTTAGCTAAAGGATACTATCAGATCTCTGTTACTTATAATTGTACGTACTCTTGTAACCAGACTCTCTGCGGATCCCACCACGACAGGCGCTGAGGAGTTGTTCCCCCTTGGGCTGCCGGGAAGCGACACCACCCCACGCCCAAAGCTATCTCCTCCTGCAAAGGTAGGTGTAATACATCGCGTTTGATAGATGATATGATTTTTCATTTAGGTACCGTTAAGAATCATTTTCATTTGTAACTTTTCTAATTTCAGTGAAAACTTTAATTATTACAAAATAAATCATACTTCAATTTAATTGTTTTTTGAAATCTATATTCTAAACTATTAATTTTCTAATTTCTCATAAGCTTTAAAGCTAGCCTATAATGATTCTTAAAGCGATGAATCTCAATAATTTTATCTATACATTAAATCTAAATCAATAGCGTCCTCGTGGATATTTATGATTGTTAAAATTTTCGTGCAAACCATACAAAACAAAAAACTTTTTCTCAAAATCCTCTAAAAGCTTTTCTAAATCCTTAATCATTCTAAGAATGCACTATTTTAGCCCTTCAATGTTAGTGTACATGCTAGTTACGATGATGATACCTTTTAACCTGTGTCCATAAAATTATTAATTCAGAAATTAAGTAATCATTTTACCTCATTAGTATTATTTTCAGTGCAAAATTTGTGTATTGTTATAATTATTATTATTTGTGTGAAGTTGCAAAACATGAAATTTGCTGAAGCAAAGTGTGAGTGTGTGTTAAAGTTTTAGTTTATACCGTCAGGTTTCCGTTTGCCTGCAATGTACTCCTGTAAGCTTTGAAGTTTAATTGATGAGCGTTCATTATTCTACATTGTAGAAAGCTTCCTCCATGTAAGAAAGTTTTAAGATTTTAACTACTGGTATTTCATTAATATTGCTAAAATATATAATAATTTACTATCAGACTAGAGTCTAACAAAAAAATTTAGACCCAAAAATCGAAAGTTTTAACTAGGATTAAAAATCGGATATGAAAGTAGTTTATTAAGGGGAGGGATAAAAATATCGGAAGGAAGCTTCCTGTGGCGTGCGGACCTGGCGAGTGCGGGCGATCTACAAGCCGAGTGGGCGGCGCATGCGAGGCCGCCCCCGACGAGGCGCTGCGCACCATCCGACCTGCTCCGCACAGCACTGGCTTGATGGTTCGCAGGCTGCGCCGCTCCCCGCCGCGGCACACGCGCTCCTTCGCGTGAGAAAACGCGAACGGCAGCTTGGCTGCTGCGTTGTACCCGTACAACGTCATCGTCCGCGATTCCGTCGTGGGTGTACACTCGCTCGCTAACAGAGGCGATATCTTCGGCTGTATATGCTCGAAAGCATTCGGGGACGGCGACTTATCCTCCATTGACGCTTTCCTTGGTATCGATAGTTTCTCCCTTGAAGACGTTGAGTCTTCAGGGTGAACTTTCTGCCTCGATACCGGCGACGGTGTGGGTTTCGATGCGGGCACGCTGTCGTTCGGCGCCGTCAGATAATTGATGACGCCGTAAGCGAGACCGATCTGCCCGAGCATCTCGGGGTAGTTGGCTTGCTGATTGCTGTTAGTACGTACCGTTATCCACACAGAAGCGGTGAAAGAAGATGAAAGCGTTAGAAAGGTTATTTGAGCTAGAGTGCGGGTGATGCAAACTTTAACTTTAGAAAATCAACTACAAAACCACACGTTTGACTACCTTGGTAAATAGTGTTCTTTAGGTCATTTGTGGTTCTTCTGTAATATAAGCATTTCTTATTTAGATTCTGATATGTATTAGAATATTAAACGAATTTATTGAAATGATTGATGTAATATTATGAATTCATTAGTTGTTGAGTAATAAAGTTGTACTTACTCGAGCACTTGGTATATTTTCTCGGATTCTCCATTTAATATTAGAGGTCTAAGTGGAATTTGTTCCTTTGGCTGTCCATTTACATTTACTCTGAAAATATACATGTGTTGTTTAAACCCAGTAGTTTTTCTATTGGCAGCTTTTGTCATACTTAATTTTTTTTTTCCTGTAGCTATGCGGTTAGCGTTATCAGCGCAGCGCAGTTATAAACATTAAGCAACTCACAAATTAGGTGTAAGAGGTAGTGGTCCCACTCCGTATTCCCTTTGCATCATTGAACTTAAATGATTTCCTACGCCATCAGGGCCTCCGACACCGCCACCGCCATCTAAAATATTTCAAATATCCTCAAACCTATTTCTCTTGGAACTTGGCAACAACTACAGAACACCACGTGCAATGAACTTACATACTCTTTTGCATACATTACTTTAAGGACATCAACAATAAAGTTAGCATTTTGTTAGTTATATTAGTTATCTTTCAACTGTGGACATTGTGCCGATGTGATGATGGTGATATTCTTGAGGTGTACCTGTTTGAGCGCATGATTTCGTTCCACACTATCTTTGATGGGTGATACAACACTCTGCCGTTTATTGATTTTTCTCTCAGAGAATATCAGCAGTTCCAATATCTCTTCACCTAACTTGGGAATTGAACCCAAGTCCAGTTCTTACATCACATGCACACTCCTATCCCCCTTTCAATAACAATCGCATTCATATACCCCACCTAAAGTATCATTCCATTCATCTTCAATGCCTTGTTCAGCATATTTACCATGATTCTTTAGTAGTTCTTCCGCTGACGATGAATGTTTTATTTGGTCATCTGCATAGAGAAGACAGTTCACTGGTAAACTCATTCATTTTGATTCCACTCTCATTCTCTTTGAAAGTAGCCATGTCACTGTCTATGTATAGTTTTGGAGGCTGTGGTAGTTACACATCTTCGTCTAGTACCCCTAGAGGTGCTATAACAGTCTGAGTATGCCCAACGTAGACGTGAGCACTAAAACCTTGGGTTTTAATAAAAGAGACATTACTATCTGACTTTATTCGGAATTTAGTGCTAGCGTCACGACTCAATCAGCTCTCTACATAGATAGTGTCGACCGCAACAATTCTCAAGCAAAAAATTGTGTGAAAAATGATCAGTGGAATTAGTAATGAATTAAATTAAATATTAATATGATGTTAAGTATGGAGTCATGAAATTTAATCTTCACCTGTTGGTGGTTCTCCATGTTTCCGATGTCTGTGGAAGTGTCTATTTGGTCCGTGCCTTCGTATGCTTGACCAGACACCTCCAAATAAGGAGTGGTTTCTCTGTAACAGAAAATGTTACTGAGGTACTGTTTTGTGGTTTTCAATTTTTAGTTGTGTCTTCAACAATATTGTCGGGTATATCTCTCAATATTTCTGCTTAAATAGTAATACATACCCTATGCATAGGCACATCGCATTCAGCAGAAATATCATCCAAATTCCCGGATATTGCTCTCTTCAGTTCAGGACCCGCCTCATGTAGTGTCCTCAACCCAGCCTGCAATGTCATCTGGTGGGTTTGCTCGTCACTCTGCCTCATTTCCTGCTCCTTTCGCTTTTTGAACCTTATGATTTACATGATTAGATTTAGAATCATTGGTAGCGTTGAAGAAAATTATGAAGTACTTACATAATTTATTCCTTTTGCAGTGTGCAACTATGCTAAGCATTGAAGTGATATCGAAAAGATTTTTCTAAGAATTGAAAAAGTTCTATTATAAAAAAGTTGGCAATGTTGTTCTTAAAAATCTGTAGTCTAAATAATCCCAAAAGAGAGAGAGAATTCAGATAGCAATAGCCTATGATAAGAAATTCTAAACGCGAATATGAAATATCTTTCAAAGAATAATCATTTTTCAGTTTCATGAATTAATACTAAAATTGTATTTATAACATAAATATCACAAAAACACAACATATAACAACGGGGAACGTAACATATTGGATAAAATAAAAACATGGTAGTTGGGTTGTTTAAAATTTCTGCATGCTTTGGGATAGCATCAATTCGTAAAATGTATACATAACAGCTTGTATAAAGCTAAACCAAAGATTATGGTACGTTGTAGGAGCGTCATAGGGACATGCAGGGTAAAACGGTATGTTTGAATCAAATTCCAAGGTTTCTTCAAGGGATTACGCTTTGACCTCTATTGTTTATTAGTTCTATGTCGCCAAGGGCCATGTCAGCATTTGTATGATAAAAAAAACACTAAAAAAGGGAACATTCTTTCCTACACATACGTATCTGTTGTTACTCACGCGTGATTCCTATGAAACAAAAATTTATTTGTCAGTGTTAACCGAAATAAAAGGAACGAAAGAAAATGAAAGCACGAAATAAATTCAAACGAAATAATTCTGACCAATACCAAACGAGGTTAAAGACAGTTTTTTTTTCAATTAACACACGTTTGTTTCTGATTTCTGTGTTCTCGATTTCCATGTGTTTTCCTAAAACTCTAAACGCCAATTGTAAACCAGATTCGGGAATCAACGAAGGACTTAAAACGGAAAAAATCAAATAATTTTGTGATATAATTTTGAATATAATCTAATTTTCGTCCGTTAAATCGGCTCTATATTCAACAGTATTTATTGTATTCAAATACTAGCTAAAAATCTTCTTTTAGTGGTCATGATGCGTTCTTTTGGTTAACTGTAACGTTTAAAACGGCTTCAAAAGCATTCTGGTATCCTTTGATATAAAACCGATTTAGGATTTCACCGATTTCATTTTAAGAAACTAAATTAAAATAATTATTCTATGGTGCATGATCATTTCGCGTAGCCATTATGCTATTAAATAATACTTTCTCGTCACGTCCATTGTGTTATTAAATATTTCAAACTACATTTACTTTTTGTCAAAGACGTCATGAACCATACAATTTAAATCGTATAATAATATCAGCGGGCTATTCTGCAAAAATCTCATTTCATCTAAGTCTTCACCTTGAGATTTATACAGAACAGTCGGGTTATCATAACGTCATAAAGCTGTATTGTTTAATTGTCATTCCAGTTCGAGAAGGCGACAGTGCTTTACAGGGTGTCTATATAGCGCCATCTCTTTTTCACACTGGAATATTAAAAAAAAAAAATCCAGCCTTAAGACGTCATAGTAGACCACCAGCACTACATAAACTTGCTATGTCATAATCATCTGTATTATGACTGACCTTCTAAAATAATCCTGGATGAGGAAGGTGGCGTAAAACTTGCCGACGGTGATTTCATTCGGATCTCCTGGTGGTGGAACAACCTGATCTAATAGTTTTGGAGACGTTCTTTTCCAGATCTTTTTGATGACCGCTCTTAGTTGTGTGTTACAGTCGTCTATGTTACCTGTGAGATGAGAATTCTTTAAAGTAACAATACGTAGTAAATATGTTGGTGACTTTTTTATGACAATCGTATTCAGAGATGGATATAAAAGGAGTTAATGTTATGATGGTGGCTTGATCGAAGCCAGGACAACATTTTTAGCCAGTGTACACCATAATTATTATTATTGTTAAAGCCCTTTATAGTCCTCACACAATCCACTACTCTAAATTAAAGGACTACGCGCCACGTTTCTTGGTCCTTCGAGCTGGATAAATATGTTATACAGAAGAAGACATGTGACGCCAATCCCACAAAAAGCAGTAGGACAGGACTTGACAGGAGTGATGAATTGAATATCCCTGATCTCGTTGTAAAGTACTTACCTTCAGTTTTAATCTTAAGCGAAGTTCTGACGACGGCAAATAGCGTGGCGTTGAAGAGAACAGTGCCATCAGAGTTGAGCGGCATGTTCATGGAAACTAGCCGTTTACACGCCACGCGGTGCGGACATAACTTACCGAAACCTGGGCAAAATTAAGCTCATGTCACAAATAAGAAGAAAAGATCTACAAATGACGGCCGGGACCAACGGCTTAACGTACTTTGCGAGGCATGTAGAAAACTCGGCATGTAATGATGGTCATCCATTCACGGACCAATCTCAGCAAGCACGGTTTGACCTTGAAGGTCATCCCATGCTGCTGTTATTATTTAGCCACTAGTTCCTCTCACAAAATTAACTTCATGTGACAGCCGCAAAAAAAAATAGTATTAGAGAAAACATCAATATGTCATCCATTTAAAAATACACTTACCTAAAGGTGGGCTTATTTTTCTTAATAAAGTAACTACATCTAAATGTTTTATTCTACCCTTTGCATCAGGGTCATATTCACTCCATAATCTGAAAATATTAAATTAGTTTAATCACAAAGTTTGATGATAAACTTTAAAGGAAATATTGATAGAAACATTGCTCTACCTTATAAATTCATCTAAGTGGTGTGGTCCCAATATTGACCAGTCTCTAGTTAAATAGTCGAAATTATCCATAATGACAGCCACAAACAAATTGATGATCTGAAAGCAAAGTATATTGTACACAGAGTTTTATTGATTACCAAGGACGGGTTAGTCGAAGAAGAAAACGTGTTGCACTGACCCCCAGTAACATGGGATGAAGAATAAAAGATAATGATGATGGTTATGGACCGTCTACAGACTCTAACTCAAAGCATTTATTTAAATTAGACTTACAGGCACTGTTGCATCTCAGAAGAACAAAAAAAGCGAAGCTACAGTCACAAGGCATGATAACTTGTGCAAGTACTGTAGTTGCCCATTCCATAGTGTAGATCTCTATGGAGAAGAATGAACAAGAAACTCCATGGGCACTTCTTTCAATAAAAAAATTGTTTTAAACCTTAATTACATCTTGGTTACATCCTTTTTGTTAAAATTTGAAATATATGCGAGAAAAGAGAGAAGAGCGTCCAGAGTAAAAACATATACTTAATAAACGATGCAAAAATAAAAATAAATAATAGTCCGTTCATAAATGTGACGCATGGGTCAGATCATACATGCTTGGAGAGATAGCGTTAGCATCAATAACTTACCAAAAAGGAACACAGTACGTAGAAACTAATGAAATATGGAAAGGCAAGCACACTGCCACATGTGCCCCCACTGTCGTCTATCTCCACGTCACCTTCCTCGTGGTAGTTCCTGTCACACTTCACTTCTGGCTCTGGAGAGACACCCATCATAATGTCTTGCCAAGCCTCACCTAGAACATAACAAAAGTTTTTTAAAACCTATTAAACAAAGACAGAGTGGTGACCCAGGAATGGTAAAAGGAGTAAAGGGCGACAAATTAAATGCTGGGAATATGATCTTAAGAAACTTGCTGGTACAAAATAAACCAGAATTGCAAGATACAGGAGAAGTATTTAGAGAAGGTCTTTGTCGAACGACAAGCTGTTCTTAGGAAATCCGATCATCATTAACATATGCAATGATTGTAAAATAGCAATAAAGGCTTATTTTATTTACTAATCGTTTGAGAATTTGTTGATAAAGATGTCGAAGATGTAAATAGAGAGATAATTGAAATGTGACATACCAGTGGCAGACCGAAACAATACAAGTAGCGCTTGTGGAAATGTCTGGAAGTGATTGTTTCTTGTGATCGGTGAATCATCATCTATCGCTATTTTGCCGAACACCTACAATCATAAGATGAACATTAACATCAATATATCATCTAAGTGGCCAAAGTTACTTAAAGTATAATGTATTAGGCGTCAAACAGATAAGTAGCACTTTGCTGTCAACAAAGTCAATTTCAGCTGTCGATAGAGCATTGGCGTCGATACGTGGACAGCAAACGCTGACCAAGTTGGCTCTGGCGATAGCAAAGTGCTGCTAGTCTGTACAGGATCTAGCTTTCTAATTAAAGTAAATAATTCTAAGTTTGATGGATATTAGTATTTTATATCGTACCTGCATCCCAACAACAGCATAAATGAAAAACAGCATGAGGATCAGCAGAGCGACATACGGCAGCGCTTGGAAGGATTTGATGAAAGTCCAGAGCAATGTCCGGATGCCTTCACCTCTGGAGAGCAACTTAACCAGCCTCATCACTCGGAAGAGGCGGAAGAAGTTTATAGAAGGTATGGAACTTTCCTGCAATTATTTAAGTCTTGTGTTAGTTTGGGATTATGCTCAATGGTGGGAAAGTACCTGTATAAAAAAAACTGTGATTAAAGTACAATAAAATGTAGTTATTAAGAAAAAAAATATTGCCTGTTTTTTTCACTATCGCAAAAACACTAATTCAAAAGATATACTAATTATAGAGAAGAAGAAATATGTTTGTAACTCTGTACTGTGACTAAATCCTGGGAGGATAAAATCCATAATTATGCTTTTTTAATTCGATTTTGTTTTTGTGAAATATCATGAAACTTATTCTAAAAATACATTCCTAACTCTGTATTTGGTCAAACCTGGTTATCTACTGGGTGAATATTGCAGATTTTTGCCATCATTTTGAAGTTTGGAGAAAGTATTATTTTAAATTATTTTATTTCGGTGCGAAGCCGCCGTCAGATCACTAACCCAAGGAAAGTTTCCTATCTGATGATTCATTTGAACTGAAACTGTAATATCTTTTAATTTGATTGCGTGTGTTTCATAACGTGTTGCATTGACATAAGTTCTAAGTGGTATAGCGCATGTGTTTAGCTGGATTTTTGCTATTGTATTATGATTGCGTGTGTTTCATAACGTGTTGCATTGACATAAGTTCTAAGTGGTATAGCGCATGTGTTTAGCTGGATGTTCGCTATTGTATTACAAGCTTTTAATACAGCTTCTACTTGTTTGCTGACTGTTTTTTGTGTGCGCTTCAGTGCTTTGGCTTTTATGCCGTGTCCTGCCTCGTGGTTTCCACTAGGGGTTTTGGTTAAAATTATTTCTAGCGTTACTGTCCCAAAGTTTTGCACACATCTAAAGCGCCAACTTTAATGTCAGTTGATCGTACAATATGTAAAGCTGTTAGTGTTTTCTTGTTGTTATCCAAGTCTAAATCAGTGCGATTTAATTCAGTGTGCTATTTATTTTGATTTAGTGTTATATTTTTGTTATTTTAACAGTTGTTATTACTAATTTATCTAATATTCTAATTCAGTTGTAAACGTCATTTTATCAGTTTTAAATGATTAAATTTCTTTCTATAACTTGCGTTGGTACAATGGCTTTTTTGTCTTCTGGTATTATTTTATTGTAATTACTTCTTGTGATCAAATGACTTTTACGGTATATAAGTTAAAACAATTAGCGAGAAAGCACAGCTTACCTTAACAACGTGTGTCCGCAGGCCACTTCCCTGAAATCAACACGATCGTCTTCAGTGGCGGATCCAGCAGGTTCAACGTAAGTGAGAGCATTAGCATCTGCTGTTATTACAACACCGATCATATTGTCCATGCTCGGGACAGTA
This sequence comes from Diarsia rubi, assembly GCA_932274075.1. Taxonomy (NCBI): domain Eukaryota; kingdom Metazoa; phylum Arthropoda; class Insecta; order Lepidoptera; family Noctuidae; genus Diarsia; species Diarsia rubi. The sequence goes on along the minus strand of OW026437.1, from coordinate 1,600,080 downwards.
ACTATGTTATCCGGGTTTTGGAATGATCAAAAATAACTAAAGTATAATTACAGTAAATAATTTAATTGAGACTTAAAGCTAACTGACTTTATTAAACTACGTTAACGCTTTTATTCTATTTTAGTTAATCTAAGTTTACAATTGTGATATAAATTCCTATTTGCCCTGGATCTCTAATATGAAATTTTACATTGGATATTCTAAAATTAAAAGTAAAGAATAAATATCATCGTGTTTTGCAAGAGAGAGAGAGAGAGAGATAGAGAGAAAATATAATGAACAAAACGTTGGTCATTCCAAAACAAGATACCATTAGTGAAAGTGTATCTAGGAAGTGTATATCTAAGAGTGCACCGTGCCGTTACCTGGTTCTTGAGTTCGTTTACTTGAGAGACAACGATGTCGATGATGCTGCCCAGCACGATGATGAAGTCGAAGGTGTTCCAGGCGTCACCGAAGTAGTTCTGGATAGAATTGATATTAGAGATAAACTAGCTGCAGTGTTCGATTAAAATGATCTCACTAAAACTTTGACATTGGAAAACGATGAAATTGCTGTGTTACCTATGTAAAGCTCATTATGAACAGGCGGATTGGATACTGTTCGGATTCATGGAAAACATTAATTAATAAAATGCTACCTACCTACCACTAAATGCTGATCCAAAAATATACTGAAAAGCTCACCTTAAATCTAAAAGCAGCAAGTTTAAAAATAAACTCCAAAGCGAAAACAGCAGTAAACAGCATGTTCAACAAATCCAACGCCTTGCTGTACTCGTGGGGCTGGTTGTGGTACTTCATCGCGAGGGTGATGGTGTTTATCATGATCAGCACGAAGATGGCGTACTCGAACGGCTGTGACGTTACAAACCACCATACTTTGTATTGAATTCTGTGTTTTGGGATGTACCTGGAAGTCAAATATGATAGTTTTAATAAGGCTTGGTTCAAAAGATAATTGATGTGAACATTTCGCAGATCTTTGACAGTCGTTATAGGTAGTCTGGGGTCCGAAAGACTGACAACCAGTCTTAACAAGGGGTTTCGTATTAACTAGTATCAACTGGGTTGTGGAGATCAGATAGGCAGCCACTCCATGTAAAATACTGGTATTCAGCTGCATCCGGTTAGACTGGTTGCCGAACCCAACATATTAGTTGGGGAAAGGCTACATAGATGATGAGTTTTTTGTTCCTCTGATTCAATTTATGTTATGTACAATCATTTTGTTTCTTTTAATTATCTTGAATGTTTTAGCTAGTTCAAATAATGTCTTACCTTCGAATAGGTTTCGCTTTCAGTGCAAACTCTATGCAGTTCCTCTGATTCTTATCTAACTCACAGTTTTTATACTCTTGTTCTCCCTCGTTTTGGAAGGTTACTATGACGAAACCGACGAATATATTTACCTAAAATATTAGAAAAAGTGAATACAACACATCTATCCTACAATATACTATAATCATAAACGATATGGCAAATAAAACAATAACATCAACGTACCATAAAGAAGGCAATTATAATAATATAAATAATATAGTAGGCTGCAACAATTGGACGGAAGTTAGTGATGGGACCCCGATCTTCAGCATTCGAATCTATAGAGACGTACAACAACCTGAAATAAGACAAAAATTGCATTCATTCAAAATATACAATTTAATTTTTGGATTCGCACTCTCTTTGTATTCATTTTACGGAATCTTTACAAAATAAATCATCAGCATCATTTCAGCCGAAAGTCGTCCATTGCTGGACATATTGCTCCCCCAAGTGTCGCCACATTGACCGATCTCGTGTGCCTCGCGTCCAGCGAAACGCTGCAATCTTCACCAGGTTATCGGTCTACCTAGTACCTTCCAACGCAACGTTTTCCGGTTCGCGTTCGCCACTCCTGATCTTTTCGACCCCTTCCGCCATCCATTACAAAATAAGAAATACCTCAAAACTTGATAAAGAAACCAATACGTCATCTAGGTGCACTTACCCTGGCCATCCTTCAAAAGTAGAAACAGTGAAGAGGGTGAGCATTCCTTTCATTACATTATCAAAATGGAAGTCATATCGCGTCCATTCTCTGTCCCTCACCAAATAGTTGCGATTCTCAAATACTAAATACGTCCCCCTGAAAAATGTATAGATTTGATAGTACCCTTGATAAAATTCTTTAATTCTTTACACATTCCGGTTTTGGTGCATTTGACTAAAAGAGTGATGATACTAACTATAAATGAATGGATGGTGTGAGGAATGATATAAAAGAAAAAGGAGTAAATGAAAGCAGGTTGACAGAGGAGACTGGAAAGAAAAAACGTGTTGCGGCTACCCCAAGTAATATAGGCAGGAAAATGATTATGATGATAATAAAGAGAAGAGAGAAGAAGTGTGAAAGGAGATGCCTGATCAGATGTCGAATAATGGACATGGACAAGACAAGACATGATACCCCGACCCCAAATGAATTGAGATAAGGGCAAGAGATGGAGATGACATAATGATATGGTTACATTCATAATGTTTGGATAACTTAATACTTACTGGCATTCATCCTTTGTCATTTTAGAAATATCATTACACCTAAAAAATTTGCCCTGAAAGAAAATCTCAGCGATTAAATCAATAACAATTACGAAATAATCGAATTAAAAATTGAAACTATATTAGTTACATGCCACGACATTTAAATGTGTTGCAGCCATTTTTGAAAGTATAAGTTACACTACAAATGCCCAATTAAAATATTTGAATGAACCCATTTCTCATGATAAGAACCTATAAAAGAAGCATATTATACACTTTGCCGGAACGTTTATGTTACTGTTATTGTTTAAATGAAGACAACACGATCAATAATGATACTATTCCTGATCTACAAGCTTTGACAATAATGCTTTCACGACATGCGACAGAGGTTACAATCGAACAAAATTAGGACTATGTCAAGCTTTTAAAGATCTTCGAACTTGGTTTACAACTCCGTCATCAATGCCTTTGTAGTCATTACGCCTGTAATATTACGCGTGACTGCTACTGAGAAACTGCTGATGGATAAAACCCAATAACCATTTTCCCCACCAGTAAATCAAACCCAGGACCTCATTCTCAGCGCGGTTGCGACCACTAGACCAACAAGGCAGTCAGAGCTTTTATAGAGTCTTGCAACATAACGTTAATAGAGTAATGTTATTTTATCAAAAGGCCATCCTCATTTCTCACTATCTTTAAGCGTTAGAGGAGTTGATACAAGTTCGGAGATCTTAACCAAACTACAAACAAACGATCCAGCGCTCACCTTAAACAACTGTACACCAACCACAGCAAACATAAATTGTAATAAATACGTAACTAGCATAATATTTCCTATAGTCTTAATCGCTACTATCACACACTTCACCACATACTGTTAACGGATTCAGTGAGTTAGTTGTCGGGGCATACGTTACCAAGGGGGGAGGATTCCACAATGTCCATCACGCGGCCACGGAAACATAGGGGGACAAGCAAACGAATGTTTAATCACATAGGATATCTTACAAGGGCCGTTGGGACCACATCACTTGCTAAGGTTAGAAACTCGACTTTTTCAAGAAAACGCCAAGGTAGGGGGTAGGTTACTTCTAACATAAAGGTAAAATTAGTCATCTAAATGATTGGTCTCACATATACTACACCTTTGGGTTGTATTAATGATCACATGCTTAAACTAATGGACGACATTGAAAATATAAACACTAATATAATTTCTACTGACGGGTTTAACATGCCAATTTCGTAATTTTGTTCTTTCAAGTCTTTCCTTCACCGTTTTGCCAATATTTCTCCAATAATGATTTTTGATAAACACAGGAATAAAATCGAAGCATGTAACAACTATTACTACTAAAATAAAGAAGATAAAAGGCAAAGCGTTCCAAATATATACCGTATGGAAGCTTAGCAGAAACAACAAAATAATTAGCACAAGAGTTAGTTGAAGCTTTGAATAATATACACTTGTGTAAAAATAAACCTTAGGTCTGCTTTTACAGACGCAAGATTTTTTTGTTTAGGACAAAAAAATATAGAGGTGATCACACATTGTAAAAAGTTCATAAGTGTGATATAAAAAAAAAACAAATTTCTTTTGTCAGAGTCATAAGATAAAAAAGTAAAATAATCATGAGAAATGAGTAAGAGAAAAGAAAAGAAGAAAAAGAGTGTAAAACAAAAAGTATATATACCCAAAGGTGTATTGAAAAGCTATTGTAAAGTAAAGGTATCGGTGATTTATTTATTATGAATGTGTATTCACTCGTGGCCACACAAGACGCTTCATAAATCGGAGTAGGGTGTGGAGTTCTTCAAGATATATTATTTGCCCCCTACCTTGAACATTTGGACGCCCATGACCGCGAACATAAATTGCAGTAACGATGTTACCAACAAAATGTTGCCGATCGTTTTGATGGCTACGATCACGCATTGTACAACGTGCTATAATCACGGAAAAATATATGTACTTTCATGTCAGATTATAATATTTGATCATAGTGAACCAACGTAAAACTTTTTGTCACAATCAAAACCAATCATCATCCATGTAAGCAAAGTATGAAATGAAAAAAAAATCCTGCAAGCCTTAAAATATACATTTCTAAATTATAATATTAATTGTCAAATAAGTTTAAGTTATAATCATATAATTTAAATATTTACTCAGATATTCTTAAATTTTACAATCATCATGTTATTGTTATTTGATAATAGGCTGTTGGTAAGTCCAAGAAATTATTACTGACCTTAAGGCCCTTGGCCCTGTTGATGGCCCTCAAAGGCCTCAGCACCCTAAACACTCGCAATATTTTCACCACCGATATACTACCCGACCTGAAAACACGAACAGAAGACGTGTTAATATTTCAATTATTAATATAATAGAGAAAGTCACGTGTGACAGACAAACATGAAAACAGGTACCGAGGTGATTTCAAAAGGTTGCACAACTGATCTGTTTTTTGTTTCAGAATTCTAAAGAGAGGCTGACTTTAAATGAAAACGTTGATTTTGAATCTTATTTTGTGCGAGTATTGAACACACTTTTATAGAACCATGGTGATTCTTTGAAATCAATGTCATCACTCAATAAGAAAATGAACATGTCGTACTTAAAACTCATAGAGACTAGCGAGACGCAAACGACGAGCATGTCGAGCACGTTAAAGGCAGACCGCAGGAAGGCACCCTGGTGAAGGATCAGCCCGTAAGTGATCAGCTTCAGGAACAGCTCCAGCGTAAAGATGCCCGTGAAGAACACGTCGAATTGACTTAGCAACTGTAAAAAAATAATATGAGAAAATTATGGACTCAGAATTGTAACAAGAAGTAAAGCTACGTAATAACAAAATACAAATAAATCAAGAAATAATTACAACTATTGCAGAACCGATTTATATTCAAAGGAAATTAAACTATTTGATAATAATCCACAAATTCTCTGACTCAGCCCGCAAGATAATTCTTTTAACTATTTAGTAGATATACGTACTAACCCAATTTCTAAACCCGCTTTGAGCAGCATCCAGTGGATCTTCAGCAGCCAACATGGCGGAAGATAGCATGATACAGACGAGGATGATGTTTCCGAACGTGGATGATGACGACATCTTGTAGCAGAACACACGGAACCTGGTATTGAAGAAATGTGTGAGGATTTTGACGGCAGAGAAAATGTTCACAATGAAAGAAATACACCAAAAAATATTTAGAAAAGTTTAAAAAAAAAGAGTACTGATCGTAAGAGAGACCTGCAGGGCTATTGCGTATCTTTTAAATGACAGTGGATATCATATTGTCTATGGATTAACTTGCAAATTGGTTATGGTTTAGTACAAAATGGAACCATTTGACAGTAATTGATAGGCACTATAAGTTAGCCACTGTCATTTAAAAGATACGCAATAGCCCTGCAGGTTGACGATTCTACTGATTTTAATATTTGAAAAAGTTGTTGCTGATACTCGTAATAATTACGTTGTTGATTATACCGGTTTGATAGCAATTCAATTTAATTTAGGACACGTAAAAAGAAATACGAGTCAACATTTAAATTTTGAAGTGTGTTTCAGTTATAAAATATAACACATAATACACATATTCTAGACACATGTTTACGAAAATCAGTGATAAAAGCACATGCATTAAAATCTGGCAAATAAATATAATACGGTACACACCATGCATGCATGCAACAATTTAATAGAACAAAATATGTATCAGAATCGTCAATTTTGGCGTATAGTTTTCACGGCTTTGACAATCATGCATTATCACACAATGCATGCAATATGTTGAGTCGTAAACGCTACAAACCAAAATATGACTTTCGATTTTTCAAAATCAATTAAGAATTTAAGGGATTTCAGGTCATGCTTTGAAACCTATCATACTAAACAAACAAACCTAACTTCTAATGGGAAACACAGATTTCGGTACCCACTATACTCATTGCTGTAAGAAAATGTCATCTAATTTTGATTATTCCACACTTAATGGAGGTTATAATGTGCGTGCATCACGGGGACATATGAATGAAGAATATGATGTTGGAAACGGTACTGTAGTAAAAACTAAGAATTTGGGATTAAAAATTTCGTAAAGCGTAAAATGAAAAGAAGTTCTTTCCACCAGAAAGTTCGGTCATCATTTTTGGTGAATTTGGAAATGAAATTAAAACAAGGTGAACTGAAGAATGTATTTTGTCTAAAGGCTAAAGGAGAAAACTACAATTGAAATAAAGAAACTAGTAGATTGAAGGAAGAATCCTCTGGAACAGGTTAAGGGACACACTACAAGGAAATACAGTTTCCAACAGACACAGGGACAGTCACAGTCGATGATATGTAATGCCAATCACTGCAAGGACAACACAACGCCAATCGACACAATGAGACATGGGTACCACCAGGTGATGAAGTTATCACCATTCACCTGTTCGTTGGTGAGAATACGAAGAAACTACTAGCGTTCGGTATAGGCGGCGTCTGATTTGGCATATTCAGTTCTGACACTCGCCGTGGTCTGGCTGTTACCAGTGTTCCCTCTTCTTCAGATTGACCGCCATCTTTATGAAGGAAAATTACAGAATTTTCTACACTATCGTCTAGCACTAAAGTAATTTTAATCCTAAAATTACCAATAGTCTCACTATTGCTATTGACCATGCCGAAATCCCTGTACCTAGAATGCCTCAACTAAATTATCAAAGAATTATTGTAATGCTTAAGTAAACGCAAACACAAGTGTGGAGATTAGCTAAATGTGTAGAAATAGTAAATAATAAATATTTTTTTAATTATTAATTAATTGAAAGAAGAGAAAGACGTAAGGCATAAAGTAGAAAACGGGTTTGTCTTTGATAGTGTCGATGCTAAATTCTGCTTTGATGACAACACTATTGCTGCTACGATAAAATATACGAAAACTCGTGCTTACAACGCGTGTCATACAATTTACAAATCGTCTCAGCAAAATATTAAATATTATATATATTATGAACACATGATCTGATTTTCTACCCATCATGAGTAACAAAAAAAGTTTTCACGATATATTCACACATTTTGATGACAGATGAAATTATAATAAAAAAAACTGTCTCATTTTAAATAAAAAGCCCTTTCAGCGTCACAAGCACGAATTTCTCACATTACCATCAAAGACAAATTAAAAAAACAAAATACGTAAAAAAAATAACATCTAAAAAGTTTCTGTTAATCTTGTGCCCCCCCTAACCTGTTGGTCTTAGAAAATATGAAGAAGGAGGTGGCATCAGGGATAGGTTTCTTAGTGTTGCATATATCGACCTCGGAGAGACGACGCGGGCGCGCCGATGAGGTTGTTGGCTTACGTTTCAACCGAGGCTCTTCTTCCAACTCTGTGTTCACTGTTTTTGGTTGGTTAGCTTAAGTTATGTTTATTCCGCCATTGTTGGCAGCTGGTGCAAAAGCATCATTTATAGAAATACACTTGTATTATCAATATCTTTTGCTATTGAATGTTAATTACAATTTTTCGTGTTAAAATAAAGAGGATATATTTTCATAACTGGTGCTCTAGGTTTGGTGGCTCCAAATTAAAATACGACAGTATCTCAATGCGTAGTAAACTTTCATTTGTATATAAAAAGATAGAGTCAACAGTTTTTAATCTGAATAGAAAATTCCCCTCTGAGTAAAAAGTTGCATAGTATTAGCCACAAACCAAGATTGTTTTTCTTTCAAATATTTGATAAGTATTATAGCCGCTGTTACATTTGATTCAACACCTAAAACGATAATACCTATATGGTTCCTTTGATGGCCTTCCATCATCTCCTGGTCTTCTCTTTCCTGTTCCTCTTCCGCTCTTGCAATTGCCTCATTTTCTTCGTCTATTATTTCATCTAGTTCTCTGTCGTCTCGTTCTCGATCTCCTTCTTCTGATCCTGTCTCTTCATAGTCTCTTTCAGAGCTGGAAATCATTAAAAAAAATTAAACTGACTGTATAATTGGTAACTCATTTGACGCTTTATATTCAGTACCCGTAGATGTAGATAAACTCATTAATTTCTCATGGTGTCGTTAGGTTTGAAAAGACGTTTAATTCGAAATCTGCAGCTACTGAAGAAAAGTGGCAGAACTCGTCAGTTCCAGTTTTTGTATGTGAGTAAACGCACCCACGATACAGGAGAAATTTCTTGAGTGGGGCAACGTTTTAAAAAAAAAATTCTGCCATTTTTTCCCCAGCTAAATTACAAGAAAGTTGCGAATTATAATAAATATATAATTTTTGAAGTTTTTAATTGGGGAACTACTTTTTGATTTCGAACTTTGGGTTTGTGTTTGAACAAGACACTTACTTATCCGAAGTATACAAATCATCGTCGTGAATAAATTCATCATCAGTATCTATATGTACGCCTTCAGCTGCAGCCACACTACCACCTTCTTTTTCTTCAGGAGCCTGTGGATATTTTTCATTAAAATTGAGACGTTAAGTCTTAAATATTATACTTGAATTTATAATAACACTTACTGCCTCGTCTTTTTCTATATTTGTCAGCGATTCGGCGTCGGCTAAGTTGTCAACAGCGATGGCCAAGAACACGTTCAAAAGGATGTCTGTACGATGAGAGTTCAGGAACCATTGTTTTTAAATACCCATATACCGTATTTCAGCTTGAGTTAAATCTAAGTTCGTAATATTTATCATAAAGGATACAGTTGCCGCAAATGAAGAGAATGATGAAGTAGATACACGCGAGGATCCCAGGAGTTCCAACACCACCGTAAGCCTTGATACCCTCGTACATCACCGCATTCCAGTCTTCACCTGTTAATATCTGGAAGAAATTATAAAGATTTAGCTTTTTCATCCGATGTATGAAAACATACTCCCCGTCCTCGACATGAGGCGATGCGACTTGCGTCAAGAAACACAATGCGTGATACTTCTTTCGCACGTCTAAGCCTGCCCTTGTCCCATGCTACCTGGGGTCGGTGCATCATACTACTCCACATACTTTCCTTTTATACCCAGCCACATTTGAGTTCTTGCCAAAAATAATCAGCCAAGTAAATATCTATACCTGAAATACCGTCAACAGCGCTTGCCAGAAGCAATCAAAGTTGTGCCGATCTTTCTCCTCCACGGGATCGTAGTTGAACTTCCCTCCGAAGACTTGCATGCCCAGCAGCGCGAAGATCATGATGAAGAGGAACAGCAGTAACAGAAGAGAAGCTATCGACTGGATTGAATTGAGGAGTGATGCTACTAGGTTGGACAACGAGCGCCAGTATCTGGAAAGAGGAAGTATTTTATAGCTTTAAGAGTATTTTTGAAGATGTTACCTGGTAACCAAATTGGATGGTTAGATTGAATGCAACAGTAATCTGTCCTTCAGATTTTGATGAAGCTGGTATTTTCTGACATTGTTAAAGTAGTCATAAAAAGAATTTTACATAGAAATAAGACTTCCGCATCAATTTCTGAACACAATCCTCCTAAAATAATCGTTATCATAAGGAACAAATAGTATAAAGTATTTTTTGTTTTGTCAAATCAATAAAAAATGACGAAGATAAAACGCTTCAAAGATTTGGGTGGGAGTACGTGACGTCACACTAACCGCTAAAATGTCTTAGAATACGACGTCACAGGAGTTTTCAAAGCACTGTATCGTCTTCATTGTTTGCTTCCGTGAAAAAAGAAAAAATACGTGTCTAATATTTTCTGGAAATCTATCTCACGGACTAATTAGATTTTTTTAGTTAACTACCTTATTCTCCATAAGGTTGGGAGCACACAGCGTCTATGTTTAAGTCCTTAATAATAAGTTCTTGCTCAACAATTGCACTTTCGACTACTAGACCACCAACGAGGCAGAGGGCTAAAAAGAGATAGATTTAATTTCAGCCTTATTCTCTATGACTAAGGCGGAACTTAAATCCGTCTCTTTTTATCAGAATTTTGCAATAATCACTTTAACTTAGACATTCTTACTTGGTAACTTTGAAGACTCTGAGCAGCCGAACGCAACGCAACACAGAGATCCCAAGAGGAGGCATGACCTCCGTCTTCGTTAGCACCATCTCGCTGATAGACCCAATCACCACGAAGCAGTCGAAACGGTTGAACAATGACACGAAGTAACCCTGGAATATGACCGGAGGGAACTTAACCGAGACGAAGAAGATTAATAAGAAGTCTACTGAAAGAAGAACAGCAACCAAAGCAGAGGTGTTAAGCACAGGTTAGTTGTGACAGTGGTGGATGATGTTAGACTTGTTAACACAGATGATGTTGGCTAAGGAATAGGGGATCGGACTGAGTCAAAAAAATATGATTCTAATTAGTCCGTCAGTAGATTATCCAAAAATATTGGATACGTGTTTTTTGTTTTACCAAATTAATAATTGACGGGGATAAGACGCGTCGAAGATCATGAGTGGTGGTTTGTGACGTCATTTGTAGGTAAAAAATGTATTAGCATGTGACGTTTTTGAGGAGTTCACGAGTTTTCGAAGCACTGTATCGTCTTCATTTTTTGTTTATGTGAAAAAGAAAAAATACGTATCCAATATTTTTTGGAAATCTAGCTGACGAACTAATTAGTTTTTTTTTGTCCGAGCCCCTATTGTTGGCGAAACTTCACAGAAAATTGTACAGGTCTATTGATGGGTTCACGGCTTCGTGAAGGGCCTGTTTACACCTAGTATATACGAAGATCAACGCGCTCCTTTATAGGTGTATTTATTTTTACCATATAAAAAAACAGCATGAATTAGCGTTGGAGAAAACACCACGTTATACATACCCGCCGGTTGCGAGAACGACACCTGTCCTTTCTGAAGAACCTTGCCAAGGTCAATGTACGTACGTGTTGTTTCTAAGGCGTCCCTTCTCATCGTTGCTACTTTTATCACGCTTTGTTATCTCCGAAGGGTTATGGAGAGGTCTACCTAACCAGTATACCCTAATTTGCCAGTTATGTGCAACCCCATGTAATGGGTGCGAGCCAATTGCTATCAACCTGGCACATCTCCTGACTGTTTCCTGGTGGAAAAACCCAATATCACTATTCCCAATCTGGGATTCGAACCCAGTTCCTTGGTTGCTCTAGGGATCAACGAATATAAGAGTAGGTGTAATTTAACAAAAATCACTCTTCTCATTAATTTGTTTCTGCAGTTTCATGAATTTGAACAAAAAATCGTGAGACGAAGAAAAAGTGACAGTACGAGTACCATGAAGTTAGGAACACAGATGACTTACTTGTAAACCTAAGCTGTACATTTTGACTAACATCTCTAACGTGAAGAGAGCCACGAAGAATGCGTTGCCATACTCCTGGAACAGGTCTAACCACTCCGGCTGCCTGGAAAGGATTAAATGAAAAATTATTTTGGCCATAGAATATTTTGATGTTTCATTCATGACGTTTGTATTCTTTGTTGTGGTATGGTAAGAACCCTACCATGGTATGAATGAACGTATTAGGTAAAAACGTATTAAAAACGTATGAGACTATGCCCACTAGACCGTTTTATCACCGACCAACACCTTCGCGCGCCTTCCACGTAGCGTATCGGCACCGGCAGGGTACGCTGATACTTATGGACAGAATCAAGGTGTATTCCAAAATATGATCCGGTCTTGACTTACTACAATTAATGTCACCATCATCACCAGTCTACAGCAATCCACGGCTGGACATAAAGGGTGTAAAAGTACCTACCCTTAACGAAGCCTAACGGCAGTTGTTCTACTCGTCACGGCGATATTTTTTTTGTTCTAGACCATACCTGGGTTACAAAGATATTTGGGTTCAAAGTTCCAAATTTTTCAAAGCTGTTTTTTAAATACTAGATTTTCCGGTTATAACTGTACCTACTTAAATAACCTCCATGACCCGTTTACTACTTTTAGCACCAATGTTTTAAGAAAGCTACATTGAGTTTTACTCTAAAATGTGATGTTTCACCCAAAAAAAAGTCATTTTCCAGCAATCATTTTTGCGTACGGGTACTTAGTTTGATGTATGGATGTACCTAATGCTCGGTTGACGGCTCCGTGGAGAGTTGGTTTACACCCTGTATGGCTATGCTCCTTCAATTGCACGCCTCTGAACTTGATTTTCGGCGTTAAAGTAAAGAGACGAAACTACAACTCAAAGGTACTTCAAAGGGCCTTTCAGGGTTCGACCCCATTTCCCGTCGGGGCCGCGGGTCCCGTCGGGGCCGCGGGTTGTACACTAGTTATCGCGGCCTCGTCATAGAGGGCTAAGAAGGAACATGGGTGGTTTTTAGTCAGTAGAAGTCTGACACTCCCTTTCGCTTTGCCCAAGAGCGGGAGGGGTTATTCGATGATTTTCCACCCAAAAAAAAAAAAAAAGGGTTCGATCCCTTTGCCGACTGTGTTCGATACTACTTTTGATAGAACACTTACTGGTAATGTTCACTGGCCAGTACGACTGTGTTTAGAAAGACTAGCACTATGATCAGCCAGTAGAACGTTTGTGACTTCACTGCTTTCCTGCATGCTCTCTTCATTCGACGGTTTACCTGCAAAAACATTATAATGAAGTGTTGAGAACCAACTCTTTTCGAGGTAGTCTCGAGTCTCGAACAATACTTCTTGCAGTGTTTCTTTCATTCAGCTCTATTTCTTCAAATAAACAAAACATTTATTTTAAGTAGGCCAGTTACAGGCACTTTTGAATAGTCGAACAAATACAAACTAAAAGAAGCTACAGTCCCAGTTACAAGGCATAATAACTGTGAGTGTACTGTAGTTTCTCATTCCCTAGCGTAGATCTCTATGGAGAAGAACGGGCAAGAAACTCCATGGACACTCTTTTCAATCAGAATATTGTTACAAAACTTTGGGTACATCATTAATGTTGAGATGGTGTATTCTATATTGTTATATTCAGAACAGTCTTTTAGACTTACTTTATCAAAATCCTTCTTCCATGTTTTGCAAATGGAAACCTTCTGCTGTTCATTGGTTTCTATTCCTAGATGGTCTGTGGAATCATGCTCGTTCTGTGTCTGCCCTGAAATGTATTCTAAAAGATTTTTTCTTGTTAGTCACCGTGTTTTCAACTTATTTCTTATCGAATCGAGTTATAGGGAGTCCATTAATTCATTCTTTAATATTTAAAGCATAGTATTGAAGTTTAAATTATTGTTTGTTTTCAATAATAAAAATGAATTCTTGTAAGAATCATATCATCTATTTTATTTTAGTAAATTTTACAATATTGTAATAAAGGAAAATTATGCATTTTTGAAGCAGTTGAACGTCATATTTGCACGGAATGGAATGCACACAGCTTAGCCCAATCAGATTCGAGCGTATAGCCGTTGTAGCTGGTGTAAATTCTATGCAAATCTGGCTTTGAAATACTTTCACAATCGATTCAATTTCTTTTGTAAAATATGTTCCGATACGGCACGGCGCCGCCCCGTCCCAGCGGTGTAAATCGTACTTTATAGAACTTTACCTATTAACAATATTACCACCTCAATTAATATTAAGAAAGCATTAACTTTGCTTTACCACAACCAGAAAAACCGTGTCCTTAAAGTTAATTTTCGTCTAACATCTCACCTATCCCATAATCCCGGGTCTGATCCACCGGTGGATGATGTTCGTGTGGTTCAGCTAGCGGCTCCAAGTACTCTGCCTGGGTGATCCAGTCGAGGTAACCCTTCAGATCTTCCTCAAGTTGCTGCTTCTCTCGAAGCTTTTGGAAGTCGCCTCTGTTCTTCGCTTTTTCTCTTTCTTTGGAGAACTCTCTGGAATATTTTGTTTAGTTTTTACCTACTTATATCATTATAAGTTAATGTGTATGAGCGGACCGTACTACTTTGCAAAAATCCTCTTATATTATCCTCGTACATTTTTGTATTTACCTTAGCATACTGTATTTGCGGCTAGGAAAGACCGGTCTAAGAGCTAATTCAGGACATCACGCTGAGCAGTCATTCTAGCGACTATAAGATCAACGTATGAAGAAATAACTCAGGGCCAATAAGGGTAGGTTCGAAACTCTCGTTTACAGAGGAAGCATGTCACCCACGAGGTGGCGTATGAGGTCAAGACTAGCAGCCTGTCGGGGCCGCGGGTAGTCCACCGGTTATCGCGGCCTCGACATAGAGGGCGAAGAAGGAACATGGGTGGTTTTTAGTCAGTAGAAGTCTGACACTCCCTTTCGCTCCGCCCAAGAGCGGGAGGGGTTATTCGATGATTTTACACCCACCAAAAAAAAAAAAAAAGGTCAAGACTAGCACGAGATTATCTTTGTGGTCCTATATAATTTGTGGCTGACTCTCGCAAGCTGGAGTAGCTCATGGCTAAATAACACCAACCACTTAGACACTTGTGATCTTTACTTTAAGGTATGGTATTCAGCTGCTACCAGTTGAACTGGAAGCCTTGGCTTGGAGAAAGACTTGGCTGATGATGAAAGAGAAGAAGAAGATTAAAACTTACCCAGACAAGACACCGAGAATAAGGTTCATGACGAAGAAAGCGCCCAAGATGACCATCGAGACGAAGTAGATCCACTCCCAGCTGTTGCCCATCGCATCTTGAATCTGAAATAACAAATATTATTGTTAAAAGACAACTAAACAAATTCAATAGTATACTTTAGTAGTAATACATTTGGCTAGATATGGTACTAGAGGAGCTTGCCTGGATTGGTCCATGGATGGGTGATCAGTGTGATCACACATTACATACCAAGTTGTTCTGTACCTCAAAAAGCACTTTAAGCCGTTGATCGCGGCTGTTATTTATGCCAAGTGGTATCATTTTACTCAGTACTAAGTGGGTTGTGAAGGTCAGATAGGCAGCCTCCATGTAAATTACTGGAATTCAGCTGCATCTCGTAAGCCAAAAAAGAAACAGAGCTGTTTGATAATATTGCTAATTCAATGGTTATTATGGAGGGACTATCGCTGGTAGCAATGACCTTCAGAAAGCCTTTGGTTAGACGGATCTTCTTATATCGACTAGTAAAACAGTTTCCATACTTACATTATACATAACATCAGTCCAACCCTCAAGTGTGATGCATTGGAAGACAGTCAGCATAGACAGGCCGAAGTTATCGAAGTTGGTGATGCCAAAATTAGGACCTATCCATCCTTCTCGGCACTCCATGTCCTCGCCAATCATGGAGCAGTTGAAACCGTTGTCTAGGTCACAAGGATGAGGGGTGTCCATGATCTCATCTGAGGACAGTCATTACATATTCTAATAGCGTTGCTTCCAATGTCAATGTTATTTTTGTCCTTTTCTCTTATCAATTACTTATTTAAATATTTTGAATAGCATAAGTTTACGAAACATATTAAAATACACACATCAAAAGTGTCTAGGGATCAACATATATTTTTGCAATAACTTTTCTCCTGATTGATATTAATTAAAATTTTCTTTAAGGATTCATCAAATAAAGTGTTTTCGTTTGTCACAGTAACGATAAACCAAGTCACCTTTGCATTAATAAAGAAATTTGCCATTTTCCTAATAAAGGGATTTTTGACATTTGAACCACTAACATTAAAGTTCGAAAAAAAGACTAAAATAACAGTTTTCTTTAAAATTTTATTGGGTAACTTAAACAATTAATAATCCGTGTTTCTACCGCGAACACTAACAACACAAGAACATCGGTTTGGCATACTCAAAATGAGTTCATCCAAATCACGCTGTGGAATGGCCGCCCATGTTCGTTGCAACAACAAAAAAAGGTCTTCTTGCGACTGGATACCCTCCATATTCGGCAGAGCTTTTCTCTGTAGCATATCCCATGCATGCTCAATCGGGTTCAAGTCTGGCGACTGAGCAGGCCAGGGCAGGACATTGATGTTAGCTGCGGCGAGAGTCTGTCTTACAACTCTTGCGGTGTGCGGTCGTGCATTATCATGCATTAACTGAAATAAGGGACCGATTTGCACTTGTAGAGGAACGATGACGTCTGATACAATCGTCTCAGCATAAATTTGAGCGTTGAGGTTGCCTCTGATCCAAATCAACTCAATTCTTCCGCCAATCCAAATACCCGCCCATACCATGATGGTTCCACCACTATAAGGATGGACTTCCTGGCAGGATTTTAATCGCTGTTGGCGTCCAGGGGTTCTCCAGTGTCGTATACGTCTTGTATCCGGTCTCATACCAAAACGAGACTCATCAGAAAAGCACACGAAACGCCATTGTTCTTCTGCCCAATTTCTGTGTTCAAGAGCCCATTGATATCGAATCCTACGATTGTGCATTGCTATAGGTGGTACCCGTAGCGGTCTTCGGGAATGAAGGTTCACTTCATGCAAGCGGTTTCTGACTGTTTGGTCGCTAATTAAGTTCCCTGAAGAGTGATGAAGCCTCACGGCTAACATCATGGCGGTTATTGTTGGAGCTCTTCGAGTTAAGATTTGACTGTATCGGTCTTGTCTCCGTGTGGTGCAGCGATACCGTCCTCCATGGCGCTCAGCCACGGTACCAGTGCTTCGGTAACGTGTCCAAAGTCGACTGATAACACTCTGACTTGTATTCAGAGCTAAAGCCACAGTACGTTGCCGGGAACCAGCTTCTATCATTCCCACGGCTCTGAGCATTTCTTCCCTGCTTAAATGACGTCGCTGCTCCATAATAACGTTGGTTTTAATCAGTAGTAGGGAAACAGTAGCACTAATAATGTCTTCAATGCGTTGTATGTTTTTATAGGGAAAATATTGACAGCTGATTTTCATCTTTTACTCGAATTTGATTCACAGTTCCTGATTCAAATTATGAAATGCACCAAAAAGGATCCATATAAATTTATAAAATTATAAATTTATTACAAAGCCACATCTCAATCTCAAGAAATCCGCATAAAAATGCTTGATCCCTAGACACTTTTGATGTGTGTATATAAAAATGTGGCCCATCGGCACCAGTAACAAGGTTCAGACTGCCGGTGGTCAGGGCTCCAGAGAGAGGAAGAAGTCGAAGAAGAAGTCCTCATATTGCTGGGCATAAACCTCCTTCATAGTTTTCTAGTTTTGTTGACAATTTGCCTTCTTCGGCAAATTCTATAAGAACAAGTCCAAATCATCACGCCAGTTTTTCTTGGATCTCCACTCATCTGTCTGGTTTAATCCTAGAAGCGTGAACTTTAAAACATGGAAAAGCAAATAAACTCCAAACCTGTATACTTGTTGTAGCAGCTCTTATGCATCTTCCCGGAGAACAGCTCCAGTCCAATGATGGCGTAGATGATGATGACGAAGATGACCAGCAGTGCGATGTGAAGGAGAGGCACCATCGCCTTCAGGATCGAGTTCAACACGATCTGGAGACCTGGACGGTAACATCAGGTAAGAAGAGGCTACAGTAGATAGGAAAGGCGGGTTATGGTAAAGTAATATAACGGAATGTTTGTAATCTAAACATAAACTTAGTCTATGATAGAGTACCTAAATTCCAAAAATCATAAAAAAAAATCTGCTAATACTACTCATCGATAAAGAATTAATACCCACCGTCATAATCCCCGCAGTGTCAACCAGAAAAGTTTCTACAGTACTAATTATTCTTAAGCCCCGAGTAGGTACTTTATAAAAGGCGAGCTAATAGGGTAGTTAACTAAAAAAATCTAATTAATCCGTCAGATAGATTTCCAAAAAAATATGGAACACGTTTTTTTCTTTTTACACGTAAGCAAACAATGAAGACGATACAGTGCTTTGAAAACTCGTATGGCGTCATATTCTAAGACATTAGTATGACTTTTTTTGCGGTTAGTGACGTCACAAACCCCCACTCAATCTTTGACGCGTTTTGTCTTCGTCATTTTTTATTGATTTGATAAAACAAAAAATACGTATCCTCTATTTTTCGATAATCTAACAGATAGACTAATTAGAATCATGTTTTTTAAAGTTAGTAAACATCCATATTGCCATTAATGGGACACAAATTCAGACCCCGTGCTGAGAAATTCGTGATAGAAAAACGCAATAACACATTGTCTGACCTATAAATAGACCCAAGACCTTACACTCAGTAGTGAAACAGAGGCTACATCAAATGAAAATGCGTCACAACACAAAGAAACGAAAGCTCCAATTATCTATGAAATTTTTAATTAACTAATTTAAATCTTCTGAAATATTATTCAATGGATGCCAACCTGCATGTTATTCAAGGGTTATCTAATGAAAAGACTAGTTAGCAACGACTCACTTGGCACGCCGGACACCAGTCGCAGTGGGCGTAGCACCCTAAACGCCCTCAGAGCTTTCACGTCGAATGCGTCCTTGAATATACTTGATAACACTGTGCTGACCATTCTGAAAATATTGGAAAAAATTCAATATAATTGATTATTTGTTACCGTTTACGCTGTACTTCAAGATTCAAGATTCTTTATTTGCATTGCATCCTTGCAAGAAGGCTGTGAGTACACAGACCTAACGAACATTAGAACGTTTAGCATCACCCCTGTTATCCTCGAAGAATTACTAAAAGGTTATGATTCAAAACCATGTGGGCAAGCCTATCACCTAGCTATCAATCAGATACAAATCTAGGCCAACACGATTCTATGCAATTTTATCGGCTATCTGTGCCGAAACATGGCTGCTTAAAACATCTGCATAGAAAGCCTCACAGTCGGCTAGATAGTAATAACAATAGTTACATAACCTCAAGAACACATTCACATACCTGATAAACCTAAATACAACAATCATGAAACAATAGATTACATTAAAGCTAATATCGGAATTCACTTACCCAATGACGACGATGGTGAAGTCGAGCAGATTCCAGCCGTTTCGGAGATAGGACCCGGGATGCATGATAAACCCGTAGGCGACGATCTTCATAGCGCACTCACAAGTGAATATTACTAAGAACACATACTCGATCTTTTCCTGTAAAACAAATAAATTTGTATAAACACTGAGGAGTACTCAATACTCAAACTTTTTTTGCATTCCACAATGTGTTCTTAGGTGGTAAATTAAAAAATTAGATCATTATGGACCCTGTCGGGCACAGCAAAAGACAAAAAATTTAGTAGGAGAGAGGAAGCTTTACAAAGTTCAAAAACCCATATCTAAAATAAATCCAATAATACGATAAGAGGAGTTCTTTATATACATTAATTTTTTTATAAATTATTTATATTTTATTGATTAAATATTCATTTAAACTATAATAGCATTTTTCTGTTAAAAATTGTTTTAGTTTTCTTATAAATATGTTTAATTTTTCTTCTTTTTTTATTATTTCAGGTAGTTTGTTGTATATTTTTATAGACATTACATAGGGGCTTGTTGAATGTATTTTTAGTCGAGAATGAGGAGTGTTTAATCTTGATTTATGTCGGAGTGTGAAACGTGATTGTATGTCTTCGACCTTTGTGTAAAACTCTTGATATTTACGAACAAATTTGCAGATTTCTAATATGTATATACTGGGGAGAGTCAAGATATTATAATTTTGGAAGTGAGGTTTGCAGCTGTCAGTTTGATCAATATTTGTCAGGATCCTAACTAATTTTTTTTTGAAGGATAAAGAGTGAGGGTGCATCTGTGCTATTTCCCCAAAGGATAACACCGTAGCTTAGTCATGCGTAAGCATATGCATAGTAGGTGGTCAGCGCTGTTTGAAGATTGGTGGTTTTCTTTATTTCACGTAGAGCATACGAAAATCTTGTTTTTTTTTTTTGAGTAATTAACATAGCATCACGTTTGTAATCCCCGAAGGAACACAGTTATGGTTAAGTGCCATGTACTAGTGGGCGACCCTTTTTACATTAACAGGACACAAATCCAGACACTGTGGCTACTGCTGAAAAATTTCTAATGGGTAAACCCGAAAACACTTTGTCCGACTTTGCTGACCCGATGCAAAAATGAGTTAGCAACATTAGTGCTAAACAAAGTAACTGATCTGCATGAGGCGAATCGAAGTCGAATATGGATATTTATTGCTTCGATCGACATTATGTATAAAAGAAATGCCAAAAGTAATATATCGAACTAATCCAATGTGTAGCTCATTTTCAATGTCCACCACGACAGGAAAACAAATGAAATTCAATTATATCATTTTACTGCAGTTATGTTACTTCTTTTTGTATGATCACAGTGATTTCTATTGACGTAACAGTAAAGTTGCTTTTACTGTGTTACCATAGACACGTCTATCAAAATTACAGTGATCTTAATCTCGTTACTATAAGATAGCTATTGAAGCTGTCAGAGATAAAGCAGCTGTGAAAAGGATGTCAGAAGATAATGACAAAGCTTACACTGTAGATACTTACAAGAACCCAATTGGTGTAGTTGGAATCACTGGCAGGGTACGGTGTGTAGACGGCGAGGGCGATGCAATTGGCGAAAATGGTTGTCAAGATCATGTACTCGAAGGGTCTGGTTCTCGAGTTAAGAAATACATTTTGGAAGATGCTACAGTAAATCAATTGGGACTTAAAAAACTGTTTTTTATTGACGCTGGTAGTATATACATTAATTAGCTAACACGTACGTATGATGACTAATTAAGCAATGCAAAACCAAATTAAGCTGTACTCTCATTGTACGGGAAGCTCATACAAAGCAAGGTCAGGTTATATTGGATATGACTATTTTGATGTGTCGCCATGTGAACTTTGGCATAATATTGTTCCTAGTACTGTTGCACAACTATCGTCAAACTACAAGTACAGCTAGCTACAGGATTCAAACTAAAACATGTTTCAGTCAAAGTACTTGCTAAGTACCGCTTATAGAACTCGGTTACAGTACTCCTTAGTAGGTGCTCCGCAAGGCAGTTTCTTGTGTTCTAAGCTATTTAGGATTCTAAAGCAAATGCCGACAAATGCTTGAAATAAGTTGATTCAATCCTGTACGTCTCGTTTAGGTTATTTATAACCATAACATTACACCAGTAATCCCAGAATGTCTAGGCAGAGGGCAGTGGTTGGTACTGAGAATTTTTTGACCGAAAAACTCAATAACACTTTGTCATATTAGGGAATGCGACTGCTTAACCCACGAGGCAGTTTATTAATAAAGGAAGGTCATCGTTTCTCGAGAAACAAGAGCAGATCTAATCTGTGTATCTTCAGTTTTCAATTCATACCAATTTACTCTCGATGACTAGTTACAATAATTCTAGATAAGAAGCATATTCTTAGACAAAACAGAAGGCAGTCTTGATTCACTTGAATATGATATCAATACCATTGTTTCTTTGGAAACCAGTTCAATATTAGGATAGATATGATCCGTGCCAAGTTTCATCTAAATAGCAATATCGACGGATTGATTTATTTTCATCGATTTAGTAATATATTCAGCAGTCTGGCAACAAAGCTACAACTACCTATTTTCTATTTGCAGAATTTGCAAAAGTGTTGCAAAAGTTAAACAATATTAAAGCTTATACTTATACAAATAAGCTATAATAGGATCTGGATCAAAAACAATGTATTAATAGATGCAGGTAATGAGAATGCCGTAAAATTAATGAACTGTAAGTGGCTAATACGGGAGGTAGGTGAAAAGATCCCTTTTCGTTACGTGGGAGGATATAGAGAGATGTAATAACAAAAAGTACCTACTGCTCTTGATTGAGACAATTTTGATAAAAAAAAGTGTACTCCAAGAAGAGACGGCTTGAATGAATTAATCAGCGAAACTGACCTCGGTGCACAAATGCATTTAATACATCATTCCGAGCTTCCACATATATATTGTATATATATAATATTTCGCCGGAAATTTAAAACAGACAGGAAGACATGGTCGCGGCAGACCAAGAAGAAGATGGCGGGACGCCTTCTTGGAGGGCTTCCTAGTGCATTGTTGGAAAAAGCAATGCATCGTGAGGAGAGGAAGAAATGGGGGGATCAAACGGGTTAACTAAAAAAAACAATCCGCTGTTTCATACATTTTGACCTTTAAGGTCTGCTGTTTTTGTAGTTTTTCGGTAACAGCAGTTTTTTTTTGTTCCGAAATGGTGTATAAAATACGTGGTAACCGTCTGTGCGTCGATGTTCCTTCAAGCCTATATAAATCTGACTGGTGAACCAATCTGTTATTGCAGGTTAGCCGAGGTCACGTATTGCCCATAAATAAAATTGCACCACATTACTTTAATGGCGTCCATCAGTAAACCAGAGCAGTGTTCAAATCATAAAAATAATACTTTGACCTTGAACCACATCAATGGCTGACAAAAAACTTGTTGCGAACCAAGAATCATCTATTATAAGAAGTTTGGATTTGAACCTAAACCCTTGACATTGGCAGCTTACCGCGGCAATGCCCTATTTCCCACTATTTTGTTATACGTTTCGGTATTTTCTGTCATTCATTCATACATTCCTGGCATAATTTGGGCGTGTGCCAGATTTTTTAGCCTTTGCGGGCAGTTGAGCATGTTGCACGGAAATTAGTCGTTTTAGTGGCGCTATTCAGCAGCTGTAATTGATTTTAGACATCTGTTTAGCGTAATTTGAAGTTTTAGCAACATTGTAGTCACTGTTTGAGTCTTCATTTCTAATGTACCTGTACAAATAGACACAAAACATTGCTATGCATCATTTACCTATTCATTTAATTGAGGAAGCATGTACCTACAAGTTTTATCCACGTTGGAGATTTAGTGCGTTTTACTCACTTATTTAAGCCGGCTTTTGACTATGGGATATATACCTACATCTTGAGATATATTTTATCGCTCGTCATACATTTTGTACGCGACCGTTCACACTATGCTAAAATATATATTACATCTCAAACGCGGGATGAGCTCAAGATGTAATAATACATCCCATAGTCAAAAGCCGGCTTTAGGTCAGCACTCGTAGGGCGGCGTTTAATAAATTATGTAGGAAATTCTTGTTGCTAAATATAACAGATATAACAAAATCAAGCTATTGCAATGTTCAAAGCAACGTATTTACTAACATCATCAACATCTTCTTTCTACCTTTTTCCCAACTATTTTGCAGTCTAACAGGATGCAGCTGAATAATTACCAGTATTTTATATGGAGTGACTGCCTATCTGACCTCCACAACCCAGTAGGGTGAGGACGAACGAGCGTAATTTTGTGAATCGTAAGTCGCAGAATTTCGGTCGCAGAAATTGTGTGTGTTGTGTACAGACAACGCATTTTGCGTCGCCGTGTGAATCAAAAAGGACTTTTGTATGAAACCTATTGCAGAATAAATTCTGCGACTCACGACTCACAAAATTACGCTCGTTTGGCCTCACCCATAGTTACGATACATCTTCTCAAGTCTGACAACCACTCTTGTAACGACTGACAAACATCTTTAAGTGTCAGTGCCTGCTCATTTCTAGATCTTTGACAGCTTAACGTGCTTTCCAAGGCACGGAGGAAAGGTATTGTACGTTGATTGTACGCGTATGATCAACCTGGACATGTGCGACTTAATCTTGAAGATCGACCTGTGCGGCTGTTATTGTTGCGACACGACCTCCTGAAGCGGGGCTATGCGAGGTTATCTATTTCGCATGAAATATTGATTCGGTTATACTACGAGTAGTATAGACAAACTGCGTAATGTCACTGGATATCGGATTCTGATAAATATTCCAGTATGTTATCCGGAGTTTGATAAAGGTTGAAAACTACCTGGATAGGAGCACTGGCAGTGTAAGTAAAGTAAATCCATCGGTATCAGACCTGAATTAAAAAACTCCATCGGAAAACTAGCCTAATTGGCTTAAAATACCCTTAACGAAGCCGAAAGGCACTCGTTTTCTCATCATTGCGATAATTTCTTTGTTCTGAAATACACATACCTATGATATTGATTGTCAAAGTTTTTGTAGCCTTGTAACAAGAACCCCGTTGATGCAATGCGTCCATGAACAAACAAAAATATCCTAATAATTTTTGCGTAATTTCATGTGCCCTTTTGTTTTTTGGGTTGGGTAATCGTCAAACAACCCCTCCCGCTCTTGGGCAGAGCGAAAGGGAGTGTCGTACTTCTACTGACTAAAACCACCCATGTTCCTTCTTAGCCCTTTATGTCGAGGCCGCGGTATCTCTTACAACATCCCGCAGGCGACAGGCGTCGGCCCTTGCGGGCCCTTCCCATTTTGCTGACATCTCTTTGAGGCGCGCGTGGAACACGAACACACCGTCGACACGGCCTGTCGTCGTCATAAGACGGACGGACGGCGAGCTAGATTTCATGTGCCCTTGATTAACGTGTTCATGAAGGGTCAGTTAATACCTTGTATATCCGGGTATGGGATTCACCATTAAAGGTAAGTTTCACCAATGAACATCACATTCTGTTCTAACCACGAGTTGTCAGTGTCAAAAATCACCATGGAGTATTTACACAGACCGCTCTTGAACGCCACCGGTTTGATATGCTGTCCGCATCCTATTTCGTCGGAGATATCCGCTCTTAAAATCTTCTTTCAAGTTTCTCTTTGTGTATTCGCGTTTACACTAGGAAGTCATAGTACCAAATTAGTTTATTACTCCAATCGTACACGTCTTACTTCCGTACAAAATAATAGCAAACATTCATTGTATTTTTATTTCGTGTGGGTGTATACTGATGTCTATTTTCTGTTTAGGAATGTCTTTGCTTTCTTTTTTTGCGGCCGATCTTGTGTTGCCCGCGGCTTTCGTCCGTGGGAATTTTACTTCCACTTTCATCAAGCATTTTGTTTGCAATGAACTCTTATCCTTCTTTCTAAAATAATACTCTAAGTAGACTTAATTATCCCTTTTAATCTTAGCCAGTTAAATCCCAAAAATGGTCCACGTGTAAAAATTAAAACTAGATTTTTTGTTATAAGTACCGTACTATACACCGTGTTCTTCACGTTATCCATAAACTTTAGCAAATGCTTCTATAGCTTTAACAAATCAAATCTAACAAAGGAAGTAGTACTTAAAAAGGCTTCGTTACAAAGATATTTGTAATTTCATTTAATGAAGTTTAATCGAGCTATGCAGTATGAAAGGGTCTTAATTTGGCCTATGTTGCCGCTCAGTGCAATTAAAATGACAAATCTATCAAATACTACTTGCATTTCATTTGCACGTACGAGAGGAACCCGAGAGATAGCGAAGAAGTGTAAAAAAAAAAAGAAAAGTGAAAAATAAAAAATAAGAATTCATTAATGTGTCCATAATGATAAATGCTTATTTCCATGGTCTGAATATGAGGTCGAAGTTTATGTATATCGTCCGGAACACGGTGTATACTTTCATATGCATTCAGAAAGATTTAAGATTTTGATTTTTGTGGATTTTGTAATGACAAACAAACGGTTTAATTTTATTTATTGATATATGTCTGTTGTCTTGTTTGACCCTAAGGTTGACTGGTAGAGAATGCCTTGTGGCATTAAGTCCGCCTATGTATCACTATTGTGCATAAAGTTTAAATAAATAAATAAATAAATATAAAGATAACCGAACAGTGGGTCCCCCCTTCAAGATCTTGATAATAAGGAAACAAAGATATAGCGTGGCGTTTCCCAAGCTATGTTGAGGGTACGTGTCACTCAGAGCAGTGATGAAGGGCGCTTACAACACGAACGAAGGACGTGAAGAGGAAAATATAAGGAGCATAATATTTAATAAGGCAAATCCCTCCTCAGCCTGTAAATTTACTGCTAAATATACTACCTAAATAGGTAGGGTAGACTCAAGTATACAACATTTTAAGAGGCTATTTTTAACTAGACGTAGTACATTAGGGTATTTCACCAAAAAAATCTATTTAGTCTGTCTGGTAGATTACCGAAAAATATTGGATACGTGTTTTTTTGTTTTATCAAATAAAAGAAAATTGACGAAAATAAAACGAGTCAAAGATCATGAGTGGGGGATTTTGACGTCACTTTGTGGGTAAAATAGTACTAACCTTGTGACGTCACACGACTTGCCACGACTTTTCGAAGCACTGTGTCGTCTTCATATTTTGTTTACGTGAAAAAAGAAAAAATACGTGTCTATTATTTTTTGGAAATCTTTCTGACGGGCTTATTAGATTTTTTTGGTGAAATACCCTTTTCAGGTGGGTGCAGCATGTTTTCCTCTCCCATACTTATTTATTACGCGTCATCTCATCAGATACCTTCTTTCTTGCCATATCAATCTTTACACCATCCATTGTTTCTTTGGTCTTCCTCTAATCTCTAATACACTCTAGTCCTGAAGAACTGCTGAAAATTTGTGACAGTCCTGCATCTTCCCTCAACAATGTCTGTTCTTTCTTTTGCAATATAGGCAAAAACATGTCTGCAAAGATAATTGACGATCCGCAAAAGACGCCCTTAATCCGCGAGACCGTTCATACTAGTAGCAAAACACTGAATCCGCCTGTCAATTCACTTGCTATCCAAAAAGTTAATGAAAGTGACATAGATATAATTATATTGCAGATGCGCCATGACTGTGCTGTGGGCTGGGATGGAATATCTTCCTCGCTCCTTAAAACATGCCGTCACATTCTGGTTGCGCCGATAACATACATCTGCAATCTTTGCATTAAGACAAGTGTTTTTCCAGATTCTCTGAAGAGGGCCATAGTCCATCCAATTTTTAAGGGTGGGAACAGAGACTGTGTCAATAATAGCAAGCCAATATCAGTACTGTCGTCGCTCTCTAAAATCCTCGAGAAGATTCTTAAACAAAATCTTAGAAGCTTTCTCGATAAATACAAAAGTATAGCGGATAATCAATACGGATTCAGGTCTGGAGTCTCCACTGAAGACGCAGTATTGGACTTAACGCAATCTATTACTAAGACTCTGGATAGTAGAACAAAATGCCTTGGTCTATTTCTGGACCTGTCTTAGGCCTTCGACACAGTCTCTGTACCCAAACTAATTTCCAAGCTAGAGTGTTTGGGTGTACGTGGCATAGCTTTGGAAATTTTCAAAGATTGCCTGAGGAATCGCACCCAGATGGTAAAGATTGGATCTAACTACAGTGACGAAGAAGTTGTGCTATATGGTGTCCCCCAAGGAAGCATTCTGGGCCCCACACTTTTTCAAATATACAGGGTGTTTGGAAGGGAGCTGTACATACGCCTAGGGTAGAAACTAGGGATAGTCTGCTACCTACCCCCGCCCATTATATTGACCTTGGCCTCAAGGTTTTTTTTTAATTTAAAATTATTTCTTTACCTTACTACGGTACTTCAGGCCCCATAACTTTTCTTCTCCACAATTTTCTGGTGTAAAATAATTTTTTGCAGGACCCTAAGACTCTAACGATTAAAACAAGACCATTAGCCGACCGGTCCCATGGATAGATTTTGAGCTACAGGTAGTTTTAGTCAAAAAATCAAATAAAAAATAATAATAAATTAAAAAAAAACCTTGAGGCCAAGGTCAATATAATGGGCGGGGGTAGGTAGCAGACTATCCCTAGTTTCTACCCTAGGCGTATGTACAGCTCCCTACCAAACACCCTGTATATTGATGACCTTTGTAGAATGTCAATACCAGCATGTAAGATCTATGCATACTCGGATGGCACAGCGATCTTGGTTGATGGGCCCTCGTGGGAAGACGTGAAACGCAAGGCGGAGTTTGGACTGTCCTCAGTGATACACTGGCTTGACCTAAACTTGCTTACACTAAACCTAAAGAAAACCTATTTTGTACCCTTTGCTATCCGGTCAAACACCAAACCAACAAGTAGTTTCACGATAGCGGCTCATTCATGCCAGGATCAGCCTATATCGTGCTCATGCCCCTCCATTGCCAGAGCCAACAGTGTCAAATACTTGGGTGTTCATATAGACGATGGGCTAAAATGGGATAAGCAACTCGAGACACTTACTACCCGAACACTTCGTCTTATTCACATCTTCAAATCTCTCCGAGATTCCGCCAGTATTGACATTCTCAAAATGGTGTATTTCACTTTATGCCAATCGATCATTGGGTACTGTATAACTGTATGGGGTGGAGCAGCGAAGACTTATCTTCTGAGAGCAGAAATGTCTCAAAGGGCTGTTCTTAAAGTTGTATTAAGGAAACCCTACAGATATCCCACAACACAGCTTTACGATGATTGCAAGTTACTGTCGGTTCGGCAGCTCTTTATTCTGCAAGCTGTCCTGAGGATTCACGCTCGCTTACCTCCATCTGACCCAGAAAAGCGTACATATGTTCCCCTAGTCGTACAGTACAAAACCTCATTTGCAAGACAGCAATACTATGTCCTAAGCCATCAGGTTTTCAAAAAAGTTCAAAAATAACTAGACATAATTGACCTAAATAAATTTAATGTCAAATCAAAAACTTCAGAATGGCTCTTACTGCAGGATTATATCAAAACAGAGTCTTTACTAACAAACATCGCTTGACATCTCAAACATCTCTTTAAAAAAACAAACACTACATACACACGCACACACACACACACACACACACATACCCATATTGATTAATACTAAAACTAATATTAATATACATTCAAATGGTGGATCGACACACTTTCACTCTTGTAAAGCTCATTTTTATTAAATACCAATTTTGACCGATCACTGTCTCTTAAAATACAGGTATCCTAGTTTAAGAGGCAGGGTTCATTATTATTTTGTATACATAGACTATTATTGTGGATTCATACACTTTATGCTCAAAGCCACTCAAAACTATATATTATTATGTTCATTGAATTTCTGTCATTTCTGTCACTCTTTTATCCATAAATTCATTTGTTTATCTTCATGAAGCCTGCATCTCTCCATTATTGCCTGATTTGTTTTATCATTTGAAAATCATCAATATTTGGGAGGTATCAAGCGAAGAGAGAACATGTAAAATTTCTACGTGCGTCAAAATAATGTACTGAATATATAGTACTAGCTGTTGCCAGCGGCTTCACCCGCAACAACCCACGGGAATATAAAATCGGGATAAAAATCCTACTTGTTCATGCAGGTTATAAACTATCTGTGTACCAAATTTCATCCAAATCCGTGCAGTAGTTTTTGCATGAAGAAGTAACAAACATACACACTTACACACTCAAACACTCACAAACTTTCGCCTTTATAATATTAGTGCGATTGTGCGTTGGTGTCCCTTCCACACTGTAGAACAAATAATGTAATTAACGTCATTTTATTTTGTCCTATCATCATCTTCCAGCCTGTGGCCTATGTCATTTAATTTTGGGGTTGATGCAACTATTTGTTTTCCATTTGCCCCTTTCTTGTCAGCTGCTACGCTTAACCCTTCGCAATGCAGATTTCAAGGCCATGCCAATACAAAACGTTTTGGAGACGGTTACAGTTGTCCAAGACCTCTTATCCTGATCACAGGAATCCGCTTAGAGTTAGTCTTTGGGGTGAGAATTTCAAACTAATGTCGAGTACTAGAACATCTTTTGGGTGATGACTCTATTCCATCTACACGGCACTCGTATAATAAAGTTACACAAAACCAAATTAAGCTGATCTCTCATTGTACGGGAAGCTCTTAAAAAACTAGGTCAGGTTATATTGGATATGTATAGCTTGCTGTGTACTACTCCCAAAGCATTTAAAATTTAAAGCCCAATAACACGGTAATATAGTTCGAAACTGGTGAGCATGTTCCAAACTGCCTGTCTGTTGGTAACATGAGTTATTGCAAACGATTTCCGCTCAACTTTGCATTTTAGTGACAAACATATGTATTCCTGTAATATTTTACTTTATATCTTTGTGTTAATATTTTGATTTACGTTCTGGTGACAGAGTAATTAAGTTGAATGTTTTGTTTCTATGTTTATTTGGGGGACCGATGACGATGCCAATGTTTGGGATGGGTCCGGCAAAGTCCTTATTTATTTATAAGTGAAAACAGATATTAAAGCACTTGTATTCATCATCATCAGCCTATAATGTTCCCACTGCAGGGACTCAGGCCTCCTCTCTAGGAGAGGGATGGGCTATAATCCACCACGCGGGTCCAGTGCGGGTTGGTAGATGTAACATTATCTTCGAATTTTTGGTTCTAAGATATGCCTAAAGATAAGGTTTCCTCACGATGTTTTGTTGCACTTGTATTGGTTGCATTTAATTGATTATCTTTAATTCTATTAAAATTCACATAAGTAAGGTTTTTGTGACAATGTTTTAATTTAATACAGTTCCAAAGTGCGGATTCCATGGATATCTGCACTTTGGAATAGGCAACTGCAGTCCTTTTACATTAAACCTGGCTGGAGTGTATCTGCATCTTCTTCTTTTGACAATTCAAAAGTACCCATTGCTAGTCTACATGAAACAAATATTTGCTTTGAGTTGAGTAGACCATTAGAAGCATCAGCGAGAGGGTTTTTTCTGCACAATGTTTTCTCAGTATTTAGCCTTGTTCTAGCTTTTCTAGCTTTTCCAGCAGGATGAGCTAGTTAACAATAAGAGCCAAAAGCACTCCTAGTTACAACTTCCTTACTCAGCCAGAGACGGGCAGTAAAAGACGTTACAACTAAACAATCTAGCGACAAGTTGCCCACATAATAATCTACTACAGCTACTTATTTGTTGTTTTGACGTAGAAAATATTCTACGGTGAAAATAGGTCTATACTTGAGACTTCTAAATACCTTTCAAGTACACAGTGCAAATAGGAATGTTTACTGACTAAAAAAAATGAGATTCCGATGAGTCCGTCTGTGAGATTATCGAAAAATATTGAATACTTATTTTTGTATTATTACATCATTATAAATTGACGAAGCTCGAATGCGTCAAAGATTTGAGTAGGGGTTTGTGACGTCACTGAAAAAATGCCTACTATTGTCTTAAAATATGACGTCACACGAGTTTTCAAAGCACTATCGTCTTGATTGTTCGTTGACGTGAAAAAAAAAATACGTGTCCAATATTTTTTGGAAATCTATCTGACGGACTAATTAATTTTTTTTTTGTTAACTACCCTATTGTGACCGACGGACATATAGAATTGTCATCTTATTATGCTCAGTTTTTCATACGAACATCAAAAGCATTTCCTGCCGTTGTCCCTTTCTACCTGAGGTCGGTGCAACACGATTTCTTCTTCTTCTTTCGTTTTCCTCTGTTGGACGTCCAATCATCATTTACTCTTTTCTTTTTCATTTCATTACTCACAGGCTCACACAATCCATCCAACTTTTCTTTGGCTATCGTCCCCTCTCTATCTCATCGACATTAATATCCATCACTTCATCATGTGTTTCATCCCTCCTTATTACACTTCATACCAAGACCATCCCTAGTTCATCTGACTGGACGGGTCACTCAAATCTGTGTGGTGTTTTCTTCAAAAGACCATCTCAGACATTAATCCGATTGTATCCGGTGTGTTTCGTCCCGATCTACTGCGCCATCCCCTTGGACAAGGACATAAACTTTAAAAAAAACAGTACATATTTTAACATATTTTAGATGGTGATTTTAATATTTTCCGGGTCAGTATTGTCTGGCAGATAGCCAGTGGCTTCCATCCGATATCGATTTTAAATAAATCGATCATGCGAATTATTTATATCTCAATATTATGATCATCGGCAAATTTTTCACGGAATATTTTTTTGCATAATATTCTTAATTATTCAGTACTGGTGTTCGGCCGCATCCGATAAAACTGGAGGCCACCCCCAAAATAATTGAAAAAAAGATTAATAGTTGGGAAATGATTTTGTCGGCAGTTTTACCAGTTACCAGGTGATTATTATAATACTCTCGTACGATATTTTTGATGTACAACATCATACGGGAGCATAAATAATCACCCTAAATGCTACCACAGCTGGGACATATTTTACCCTCTCTATGAAATGAAGAGGGTATTCATTTACCACGCTTGTAAATGTCTCCGAAGTTTTGGTTCTAGGTCATGCCGGTTTTATCACGATGATCCTTTCGCCGTTTTAAGAACAGTGGTTTTTTAATTAATTACACAAAGTAAAAGTATTAGTAAAATGGCTATGGGCAGATCATCTAGATGTTGTCGAAGTTGTGTTGCGGTATTGCGAAAAACTGGCAAAGAGGCGAAGACGGATAGACAGCATAGTTTTAGTAATATATTTATTTATTTATTTATTAAAACTTTATGCACAAGTAATGAAACCGTACAAAGGCGGACTTAATGCCTTGGGCATTTTCTACCAGTCTACCTTAGGGTGATGCAGAGACATTACACAGTAGGTGCTTAACAGATACAAAAGTTAGAAAATATATATACCTAACTTATAAAAATAAATACATACATACATATATACATAAAATATTTAAAATTTCGAAAGATAACAAGAAAAACTTTAACAACTTAGTTGTGAGACGAAGCTGCCAACTTCTTGCGAATATATCGTGGGTTACTACACCCTGTGCATACGGAACATTTAAAAGGCGTGAATTTATATTTGCTTGTGTATTTAAAAAGGATACTTCCACTCCACGAAGGTGATGATTTTACTTCTAATAGGGTTCTTGAGGGTGAAACAGAACAGCGCCCTCTTCGGCCTCTCCTGTTGGAGCTTGATGCCTCTGCGGGGAGTCTTTCGGGAGGCCACCGGTACCTGCTAACGAAACACAATATTAATAGCCTATATCACGCTTGTAATCCTCGAAGAGCTAGGTAGAGTTCACGTCTTGTGAGTAAGCAAGTTAGACTTGGTCTCAAGATTTCATCATCTGCGCAGTCATTTTCCGACGATGTTGTAAGGATGTGGCAAGGGATGCAGCTGGAGACCAGAATTTTATATGGAATGACTGCCTGTCTGACTCTGACAAAGTAATACGACTTCTCTTGGTCAGACTGGTTGTCAGAATTTCAAAAAAAGAAGCTGGTCTGGTTTGAAGTGGTAAGTCCCAAGTCATAAGGGACGAGACTATAATCGTTAACTAGGCACAAATCCAGACTCTGAGACTGCTAAAGCGAAATCTTTAAAGTAAAAACTTTATAACATTTTGTCCATCATGGGAATCAGACCTAGGACCTCATGCAGCATTCCTAACTAGACCACGAAGACAGTCACAAAATTTTAGCACGACCGAGGTTTTATTCAATTTGCGTACGTGGCCAAACTGCATTATCTAGATAATCTAATGCGCCTGCGAGCTGTGGCTGAGTTTAGTTAAAGCAGGCCTAGTGCGGAGCTGACTAGATTATCTAGTTTTGATTGTATTATATGTCAAAAGAGATGGGTCAGCTAAAAAAGGGACATATTAGTGTCGATATTTAGGGCAGGGAAAGACAAAAACATGGCTTTATAATGTATAACTTGACGTTTTTTTCCCACAAAAGATAACGCAGAGATGAAATACTGATAGTGGGTTCCGCTGCTTGCTTTGTCTAGCCACTTTACATTTAAACACACATACACAGTCACCCAGACCCGGAATAACTGTCTGTAGACCATACAACCCGCGACATGCAACGCAGCAGTCCAATCGTTCAGCCACTGCGCCAGCCGTGTATTATGATCCATATTATGATTCATATTATGATCCATATAATGATCCACATAATGATCCATTTTATTTTCATATTATTCCAATATCTCCGTAACTAAAAGGTTAACAGTTATGGTCTAAAATCAAAACCTCAGTAATGGGGAGAACAAGTGATTTTTAGCTTCGTAAAGGGTTCTTTAACACCTTTTTTAATTGGTATATAACTCCAACCATAACCATAAATACGTTGGTGTCGCCAAAATTATTTAATCAGGACTAGTTTATGTGATAAGGACACTTCGCACGCGATGAATCTTCCCTGTCTCAGTTATTCACGACAAAGTTATATTATGGCAATCTCTCTTATAACATGATGTAAGGGTAAGTTTATACGAGCGAGTTTTTCTACAAGCCTTTTCTCTTAGTACATCATCTGTATGCCTTTATCCAACTATGTTCAGGGTCGACAGTCTAACATAGTAGTCTTGTATTTTGCCACTTCAACATAGTTGGGTTAAGGGCTGGGCAGTGAGGTGAGTTGATGTGCTGAACAAAGTTCGTCAGGTACGCGTAGCATGGCCATTCTATCTCTAATCTACCAAGAATAGAAAGCTCTTTCTGTACAATTTAACATGAAATCTTTCTACAATCTGTCATTATGTCGATTCTTCCGTCGACGAAACCCGTTTCTACGGTGGCCATGACTCGTGCTGTAGTGTTGTTCATGACCGGATCTAGATCTGTTTATGAATAGCAATAAAGCTATGCTTAATTATTGTTGAGTTTCTGCACGCGTTGGTGCAAACTGTAAGTGTAGCAAGTACCTGCTAACTAAATAAATAAAAATAAGGACAACAGTGGACCATTCACGCATGAACATATTTGTACACCGTTACTTGAGAATTCCTTTAAATCTTGTTCAACCTAGATGACGTAAAGAGCTCTGTGGTTTTCCTCGTTTGAGCCCCGGAGGGTGCCTCGACACAAGTCTCAGAAGGAACATGGGTGGATTTTAGTCAATAGAAGTCTGACACTCCCTACTGCTCTGCCCAGAGCGGGTCGAGTCATTTAACGACTTCACGCAAAATAAAAAAGCCCTGGAGGGTGCAAGTCGATGTGCAGCACGGGCGCTACTGATGTTATCTCATGCCTTAGTTACCTGTATGAGTGGTCCTGCGCCATCGGGTGGTCCAGTGGGGGGAGGGGTGGTGGCTTCAGGCGCCGGCGCGGGGAGGGCTGGCTCCTCCGGCCCTCCACCCTCTACGACGCTCATCTTGATCTGTGGAGAGGGAGAGGCAGTTTAGAAGACAGGTCCAGCCAAGATTAGTGTCGGAAGATGATTCTAACATTATTTTGATTCTTACAATTTCAAATATTGTGTATATCCAAAGTGTCAACCTTGTATAGGATTAATTACTAGTTCTATTTGTCACATGTATAGGTGAAGGTCATCTTATTTTTTTCTTTATCGTGTGGTTAGTGCCTAAACTGGTGTTAGAGATTTTGTGACGCCCAAGGGTCTCCGACTTTACCTAACATTCCGTCGAGTATTATGATCCATATTGTAACCGATATTTTGATTCATATTATGATCCATTTTTAAAAACGTAGGCCCACACTTAGAGTTTCACCTGTATCGTGGGTGCGTTTACAAACATTTAAACACACATACACAGTCACCCAGACCCGGAATAACTGTCTGTAGACCATACAACCCGCGACATGCAACGCAGCAGTCCAATCGTTCAGCCACTGCGCCAGCCGTGTATTATGATCCATATTATGATTCATATTATGATCCATATTATGATTCATATTATGATCCATATAATGATCCACATAATGATCCATTTTATTTTCATATTATTCCAATATCTCCGTAACTAAAAGGTTAACAGTTATGGTCTAAAATCAAAACCTCAGTAATGGGGAGAACAAGTGATTTTTAGCTTCGTAAAGGGTTCTTTAACACCTTTTTTAATTGGTATATAACTCCAACCATAACCATAAATACGTTGGTGTCGCCAAAATTATTTAATCAGGACTAGTTTATGTGATAAGGACACTTCGCACGCGATGAATCTTCCCTGTCTCAGTTATTCACGACAAAGTTATATTATGGCAATCTCTCTTATAACATGATGTAAGGGTAAGTTTATACGAGCGAGTTTTTCTACAAGCCTTTTCTCTTAGTACATCATCTGTATGCCTTTATCCAACTATGTTCAGGGTCGACAGTCTAACATAGTAGTCTTGTATTTTACATGGAGCGACTCACTATACTATCTGACATCCACAACCCAGTTAATACTAGGTAATACGGTACCCTTTGGTAAGACTGGTTGTTAGACTTTGGGGCCAATCACTACGTGCAACGACTGTCAAAGACCCGGGACCAACGACCTTGGCAACTAGCTCCTCTTCTTTTCTCTAAAAATAGTATAAATTAATTAAAGTTAAAACAAAAATGGTTCTTGAATTGACGCACTGCGCAAAGACGTTTAAAACGAATTTCATACAGCGAATGTCAAATAATAGAGGTTATGATTTGAATAAACGGACAACTAAAGCTGGTAGTCAATTTAACATAACATAACATCACGTCTGTAATTCAAAAAGGGTTAGGCGGAGGTGTACCTTATTATTAGTTGGGTAAAGCAGATTTGTGCAGTGATTAACTCACACTTGTAGAATGCATAAAAGGGATGTTTACTGACTTAAAAAAATATGATTATAATTAGTCCATCTGTTAGATTATCGAAAAATATTGGACACGTATTTTTTGTTCTATCAAATCAATAAAAATTGACGAAGATAAAATGCGTCAAAGTGACGCCACTAACCGCTATAAAATGTCATAAATGTCTTAGAATATGACGTCACACGAGATTTCAAAGCATTGTATCGTCGTCTTCATTGTTTGCTTAAGTGTATGCTTACGTGTAAAAAGAAAAAAATACGTGTTCAATATTTTTAGGAATTCTATCTGACGGACTTATTAGATTTTTTTAGTTAACTACCCAATCATCTCTCAAAAGCTTTTTAATTACACATGAAAACTTTTGAACGAACAAACTGGACAGAATTATCTTTGTAAACAAAAGTAATCACAGTTAGGTTTGAATTACGCGAACACACATAAAACTTTGACTCACCACCTGTCTGCCACAAGCCGAAAGATTTAATATGAGTTAACTTATTAAGGTGAATGCGACAAGGTAGCCCGTGAATTTCGAATTTTCTTATTATTTAATCGTTTTTTTTTGCAATTTCCCGGTTAGTGTCAAGTCGTATGTTAAATAAAATAGGATTCGCGGCAATACAAAATGTTTATTTAGTGAGTAATAATGAGTAAAGTCATCAATACAACCGTTTCATATTCATATTATTAAGTCACGGAGCTCCTGCTCTGCGAAATAGATACGCAATTCATATTGTTGTCCTACTACAAGAGTGTGAATAACGATAACAACGAGAACTACAAGAGTGTGCCCAACTACATGGAGAGTGTAAACGGACCTTTAACGAAGCCGTCAATAAACATAAGTTACTGTACGCAGAAATTGTTGTTGGGAAACAATTGTCTTTTTTTGGGTGAAAAATCACGGTTTAGGTGGGACTCAGTGTAACGCACTCAATACATTATGCTGATGGATGATTTGAAAAGTAGGTCAACGACGAAGTCACGCGGTTTCACCCGCGTAGTTCCCGTTCGTGGGAATACAGGGATAAAAAGCCTATGTCACCCGGGGATAGTGTAGCTTTCCAACGGTAAAAGAATTTTTTAAATCGGTCCAGTAGTTTCGGAGCCTATTCGTTACTTACAAACACATAAACAAATCTTTCCTCCTTATAATATTACTAGTTGTTGCCAGCGGATTCACCCGCTACCACTCGAAAATTATCCCACGGGTAGATAAAATCGGGATAAATATATATTATACTATCCTAAGTTTTAAACCAGGTTATAAACTATCTGTGTACCAAATTTGATCCAAATCCGTTCAGTAGTTTTAACGTGAAGAAGTAACAAACATACACACTCACACACTCATAAACTTTCGCCTTTATAATATTAGTGTGATTATTAGTGTAGATTGATAGACCTGCTCTTCAAATGTTCTCCTGATTTTAAAATTATCAACCTATTTCTATTTTTTACACATGCATGTATGTCCGCGCCCTTACTCTCGGTAATTCCAGGAATTTATGATGAGCGCTCATCTCCGCAAGTATTACGGCGTCACATCACACTTGATACAAGTACCCTCTTGTAATGAGGAGAAAAACTTTGCGCCCGAAGCAACACGTTCGGGGCAAAGTTTTTGATGAATGTTCCGTGTTGTCCATGAGCAAATAATTACGTTATATTAACATAAAGCCCGTGTTTATTAACGCATCGCATGTCTAGTTTAAAGACACAATTAAAAAGACATTGTTTTATTTATTTTTTATATGAGGTTAAAGGGATAGGTAGACAAGCACATACTAATGTTTCTGAAGAACCGAATTTGGTCAAATAAAGGGTGTAAAAGTACCCTTAACGCAAATAAAGGGCACTTGTTCTCCCCACCATTGGTAGGTATAATTTTTTGGTTCTAGACCATACCTGGGAACCCCCTAGTTTCGGAGATATTGGGGGTCAAAGTTCCAAATTTTGCACAGCTGTTTTTGTAAATACTAGTTTTTTAGGTTATAACTTTACTTAAATTACCTCCATGACCCCTTTGCTATTCAAAGCATCCACTAGCACAATGTTTTAAGAGTGCTACATTGAGTTTTACCGTAAAATGTGATTTTTGACACCAAAAAAAAAAGTCGTTTCCCAGCAAAAATTTTGCGTAGGGGTACTTAGTTTGATGTACAAAATGCTTGGTTGACGAATGTGTGAAGGGTTAATTTACATCCTGTATAGATCTTTGGCAGTCGTTACAGGTAGTCAACCTAAAAGTCTGACAACCAGTCTTACCAAAGTGTATCGTATTACCTAGTATTAAATGGGTTATGGAGGTTAGATAAGCAGTCGTGTATATAGTTTAGGTTCCACGTAACAGAGGCATGTATATATTATGAAGTACCTATTGTCTCACGGAGTCCATACTTATAGTTATATAACTAAAAATGTTAATACAGAAACCCTTATTTTTTTTTGAAGGGTGCAATTTCATCAACTAACCCCTTCCGCTCTTGGGCAGAGCGAAAGAGAGGGTCAGACTTCTCCTGACTAAAAACCACCCATGCTCCTTCTTAGCCCTTTATGTCGAGGCCGTAGTATCTCTTACAACATCCCGCAGCCCCACACATAGCCCCATACAGACCCTAACATGAGAATCAAACTTAGGTCATCAAGCATAACTCTAGCGCTTGTTACTTATTTATAAGAGAGTCAAAATATTTTGTCGTAAAAACGCTTCATTAAACGAGCCTTTTGCGTGTGGAAATTATCCTGTCATTTGTCAATCATCGGCTGTCTTTAGAAAAACTAACACAAAAATATATCTTAGCATAATTATGTACCCACGCTGTGTCGGAAGTACTCGTATATTTGTGTAGGAGGAACCCCCCGTGGACACTGTATAGATCTACGAATAAACGAAAATTAATCTCAAAGCAACAACCAACAAAATGGTCTAATTGAATCAATCTCTCTGACTTTGACATAATTTTGAAATAGAATGTTGTTGTAAACAGTACATTTATGCGTTGTTTTCTTAAAATAGACTCACTGCTCGGATATGCAAGGGTCATATCAGGACAATCTCAGTGAAATATGATCTTCATTCGGCAGTAAATCTCGTTTATAAGTTCGTTATGTTTTCCAATTATTTTTTGTGGGAATTTTGCAATAAGCAGAAACTGTAGCAGGATTCTAGGACATTTTCCATTCTTTAATGTAGTAGTTTGAGAGGCGACTGCGAACCGGGAGACGTTGCGTTGGAAGGTCTGCCACTAGATTGGGATGCTACCACTGCGTGGATCGGCCGGAGGACACGGTGGAGCACACTGTGGAGGTCTGCCTCGCTTGGGCGGAGCCCCGCCGTGTTCTCGTAGCGGCGTTCGGCGGCTGCGACATCTCGCGCTCGGCCCTGGTGCAAGCCATGGTCCGGGCGAGAGGGAAGAGCCGCCGTCGCCTCCTTCTGCGAAGCAGTGATGCTGGCGAAGGAGGTGGCAGAACGTGAGAGGGAGAGAACCTCTTGTCCCAGCCGTCGCAAGAGACGTTCCGGGCGTCGGGCGCCACAAGATGGTTTCCGGCAACCGTAGACGCGGGCCTGTGGACGGTGAGTAATGGGCTAGCTCGCCGTCCGTCCGTCTTATGACGATGACAGGCTCAAAGAGATGTCAGCAACATGAAAGGGGCCATGCAAGGGCCGACGCCAGTCGGGGTTGCGGGTTATCAGTCAGTAGAAGTGTATTTTTAGGTCACAAATCACTTACCTTTTACAAAGAAATTCGGAACACAGGAATATGGTTCAATAGCACAGACGGATAAACTTGCATCGGTGTGATTACAATTCAGCTTTGAATCGATGGCAAAAGTAGTTGGTACTTATACAGAGGTGCCCGATAATGATGTAAATGCATTATACACTTCAAAGGTTACATCAAATCAAATCTAGATTTAAGTTAGCGTGTTAGTTATTTGCTATGGATCAATACAGTAGGATTGATACGATTCCACCAAAAATTGTTCGTGTATTGTATGTACCGTTCATTTGTGCGTTACAATACACGAACAATTACATTGCGTGAACACGAGCATATTTTGGTTCTTGTTAACTTGAGCGACTCCAAAAATAAACATTTGTAACGGCACACTGTGCCAGGGAGTCAGAAGCAGTCGCCTCATGGTAAATACTGATATTCAGCTGCATCTAAGTGGTTAGAATGAAAACTTACCCCCACATGAAATACTAGGCTAATGATGACTTTGCGGCACTGTGTTGCACCATACTTAACGTTCTTCAAAAGTGAGTGCGTAATACATAAATATGTCCGCAATATCCGCTATGGATAAAAACTCAACTTTTCAGGAAGCAAAAAACTGTTTTTGTCCTTAAATGTTATTAACATTTTAAAATTTTGTATGCAGAGAATTAGACTTTATGTTGGGACATCCAGAAATATATATTTTTGCTCTTTACTACGATATTACAGGTGCTAGATTTTTTTAAAGTGAATTTGGGCACATAGCGGTTTTTTTGGGTCGTAATCGTCCGCTATGTGTCCCTTGGAATTGTGCTTCAGTGACACATCATCCCTTGAAATCGTTTCAAAACAAAAATACGCTATGCGTTTCTTTCTCACATACGGAACAAACGGACCGCACGGAACAAATATTTGTATGACCGTTGTTCCGGGTCTGGGTATTTGTGTATGTGAGTTTAAATGTTTGTGAACGCACCCACAATACAGGAGAAATTCCTGAGAGTGGGGCAACGTTTAAAAAACAAAACACATACAGGGTTTTTCAAGTCCGTTTTAGACCAAAATAACATGGTTAATTTTGTTATCTTCTTGACCAAATTAGTTATTAAAAAACGGATTTGCGTATTTTGCAGGCGCAGCGACGATATAGAGATCAAATAAAGCATAACACAAATTACGCAAATTGAAAAGCTAAATAATGGTGGACTAAAGTTTGGATGCTAACGAAAAAGAGGCCAATAGGTATTTTACGGTTTAATTAGTAACTGTTGCACTTTATTTAGTAAACTGCACATGTTCATCCATCAACCAAACGTCGTGGTTACCGACCACAGTCGCTAAATCCACCCGTGAGTCAATGTGAATACTTTCAGTCGTTCACTAAAAATATATCGGGAGCACCTGTCCAGCAGTGTGTCGTTTGCAATGCACGACGCTGATTTGACGCTGATTTGTTCATTATAATTAGTGATTGAGGCCTACTCTGCTTTAAATTTGTTTGCTCACCATTCTATTAGACATCGATAAAATCGGAGCTATCGGAAGTGCGTGACAGACTCCACCGAAGTGGAGTCCAGACGAGAAGAGACAAGTATTTTAAACCACCAACGGTAGAATTTCGTTTTTTACACAACTCATTTCCACGTTCTTCATTGATAAACTATTACGTAGTGGTAATTCTTACGCTATTTATCGGTTTCTTAAATCATGCTTAAGAAACTTTTGCCAGTAGGGT
Source organism: Diarsia rubi (assembly GCA_932274075.1). Taxonomy (NCBI): domain Eukaryota; kingdom Metazoa; phylum Arthropoda; class Insecta; order Lepidoptera; family Noctuidae; genus Diarsia; species Diarsia rubi. The sequence continues at coordinate 1,557,934 of OW026437.1, read as the reverse complement.
AGTTAAAAAAAAAAATTGTCCGTCTGATAGATTTCCAAAAAATAATGGACACGTATTTTTTCTTTTTTCACGTAAACAAACAATGAAAACGATACAGTGCTTTGAAAACTCGTGTGACGTCATTTTCTGAGATATTTGTTTGACATTCTTTAGCGGTCAGTGACGTCACAGTCCCCACTCAAATCTTTGACGCGTTTTTTCTTCGTCAATTTTTATTGATTTGGTAAAACAAAAAATACGTATCCAATATTTTTCGATAATCTAACAGACGGACTAATTAGAATCATATTTTTTTAAGTCAGTAAACATCCCTATTCTATTTAACTACATTGACTTGTTCAAAGATGCTTACATAAGCTGCCATATTTAAACAATATCTCTACTTACAACCTAAAATCATGAAAATCGCACTGTTGCAGTACGAATGTGGGTAAAACCCGTAGCGCAGTACAAATTGAAAACATTATTTTACACTCGGAACAAACATCCTTTCGGACATTCTCTGGAGAAATTCCCAACACGCCAGACAAATTGATGATCATAGTTTGTTTTTATTAGCAGACCACACAATTTGAAGACTTCTCAAATGCTATAAAATATCAAACAAGATAAAAAAAAAACATGTTGTACAACATGGATTTCTTAGTCTATCAAGGTTAACTATTTTGACTTCGCTTTGAATCAAAATTAACATGAAAAAAACTAATTTTACTGTCACACTTTCCTGTTTTAAACTTCAATGGGAGATAGTGACGTAGATACTGCGGATGTTAAAGTTTTAATTCGGACAATTTTATCGAAGAATACCTCAGAATATCTATTTACAATGCCTACTTTTTTCAGTTTACTTGTAATGTGTGCGTGTATATTTACAGACACTAAATCCACATGCACTTACAATCGAACTCTAATCCTATTGAATTTCTAACTCAAACAATAGGCATTGGTATCGTACTTCTACAATTGGGTATTTCACAAAAAAAAAAACGAATTAGTCGGTCAGTTATATTGTCGAAAAATATTGGATACGTGTTTTTTTTTTTATCGAATTATTAAAACTTGTCGACAATAAAATGTGTCAAAGATCATGAGTGGGGGCTTTTGACGTCACTTTGTGGATAAAAAAGTAAACCTTGTGACGTCACACGACTTGACACGACTTTTCGAAGCACTGCCTTCATTTTTGGTTTAAAAAAAAATACGTGTCCATCATATTTTGGAAATCTATCTGACTAATTAGATTGTTTTAGTGAAATACCCTATTTTACTCATCATCACCATAATTCTCTTGCCCTCATCCCAATTTGGTCTGGGTTTTTGTCTATGTGTGTTTAAATGTCTGTGAACGCATCCACGATACAGGAGAAATTCTTAGTGTGGGGCAACGTTTTTTTTTTTGTGTCACTAACAGTATATGGACCTACGTCTGAAATAAATGTCTTATTATTATTATTATATATATAAAAAAATGTGGTCGGCACAGCATGTCTTCGCCTTCCATACCTACTTCTATGTTTCTCGTCATCTCATGAGACACTTCCTTTCTTATCATATCATTCTTAACACAGTCCATTCATCTTTTTTTTGGTCTTCCTCTACTCTTATACCCATCCACATTCATAGTCACAACCTTCTGCACTCATTTTTCTCATTCCGCCGCATCGCATGTCCTTTCCACAAAAAAATTCAGACTTTCTCATATGTACTCATGTCTTAAAAAAAAAACTACAACTTTAATAAGCGTAACAAAATATTTCCATGATTGAACAAAGCATTTCGGAACTTAACACTGGCTGCAATTCAACACGCATCATTTAAAAACTTGAATACAAAGCGTGTTTCAAACGATGACAGTTCTACGAAGATAGGATGGATATTCAGTCAACTATTTAAATTAAAGCAAATCCCAGGAAACCTGAACTCATGGCGATCCTAAAGCTCCGGGGAACAGATGTTGCATAGTGCTGTCACTTACGTAACCTCGATACCGGGATTTATGCGGAACGGGATCGATTGTTTTAATTTCGTAATAAATGAGTTGATTGTGTTATTGTTTAGATTTCCCGGATTTTTTTATGTGGCCGGGATTGTGAGAATTTACTTCTTTTATGATTCATATTTTAGTTACGAATTTTGAAGGTGATCAATTACTGTCTTATATAGCTAGCCACATTTTTAGGTAATGATTTGGTTTCTTGTAACAGATTGTGACCCTGTAGCTATATTTACAGTGACAGTTCAATGTCATTGAGTTGATTGAAGTTTAGCTTGCTTTACATTAATAATGATGCTGACATATTTACTGATCGCTACATGTTTTCATACCGTGGCATAAAAAATAGGTCACTTTAATATTTCACTTTAAACATCTGTCATTGGAAATAATATAAAAAAAATACTTGACAGTGTTCGCATGATTGAAGTGATGACAAGTCTGTCATCAAATTACTAATTGCTGTCAATTCGCGTTTCGCGGGAATTCTTATGAAAATACGGAATATATTCGGGCAGAAAGTTCTCCTGTCATCGCGTCCTGTTTGCGGTTTACGGGACTTATTTTTAACGGGACCGCGCTAGTTCAGTTGTTCATTAGTTATAGTTAATGGGACGAATGCCCTTCACTACGGTAATATATTTATTTTTACTATTGATCGAGTTTTTTGATGAACGAAATACGCTTATAATATTTACGATTCTCGAAAAAACTGTTATGATTATATTAATTATTGTTTATGAATGTAAATAAATACTTATATATTAAATCGTTTTCTTAGAAAATGTTTGTTTTGATAATATTTTTATAACAATAGGCGGTTTAGATATTGTAAATATTACGTTAAGATTTCGGTTAGCCAGATGTGTTTAGCCGCCATAAATTGCATATTAGTTATGATTTATGGAAAGAATTCTAACAACTTTTTCAGTTCGTAACAGCTCTACATGTTGATGGTTTATTTAATTAAACAAACCTGAATGAAAAATGAGGGCGATTGAATGCATTTATTTCAAGTAGGACAGTTAAATTTTTTTAATTGTTGAAAATTAAGCTACATTGCTACTCACAAGGCATTATAACTGTGAAAGAATTGTAGTACGGTGCGGTAAAAACAGTTAAAATAAGCATTTTACTCCATAGGAAGCGCCTAGAACTAATAAATTATCCCAGTACAAAACATGAACACTCGACCGAAAGATTTTTGTAAATGTTGAGAATTTTTCCATGATTACGATTTCCAGTTCGATGGATATACGATCATAGGAAGACCAAATAAACGATGAATGGGCTGTGTGAAGAATGATATCGCTAGAAAGAAGGTGCCTGCTGAGATGATGAGTAGGGTAATAGAAAAAGCTGGAAGAATACATGCTACGTCGATACGAATAAATTGGGTTCAAGGCAGGAGAATGGACCAAGGGCTTGATGTGCTGCGGCGGCGACCTCTCGCGTCCGGCCCTGGTGCAAGCCATGGTCCGGGCCGAGTGCAAATGGGACGCCTAAACTCCTTCTGCGAAGCAGTAATGCTAGCGAAGGAGGTGGCGGAACGCGAGCGGGAGATAAACACTCGTTCCAGCTGCTGCGGGAGATGCTACGGGTGCCGGGGGCGCGGGCCTCTGGACGGTTAGTAATGGGCTACCTCTCCGTCCGTCCGGCTTATGACGACAGCGGCGGCGGCGGGTTCGTGTTCCACGCTGCCTTAAAGATATGTCAGTAACATGGAAGGGTCCCGCTAGGGCCGACGTCAGTCAGGGTTGCGGGTTGTGCGAAAGAGATACCGCGGCCTCGAGACAAAGGGCTTAGAAGGAACATGGGTGTTTTTTTGTCAGTAGAAGTCTGACACTACCGACCGCTCTGCCCAGAGCGGGAGGAGTCATTTGATGATTCGGACCCTGCTAAAAAAGGGCTTAATATGCTTTCCGAGCTACGAAGAAAACTCCGCAAGTAATTTAGGTGCTTACACTCATCCACAAAGCTACCTAGGACAGCACCCCTTAACCTGAAGATTGATCTTAGCGGTTGTATTCACCTAGCCACGAGGTACTCACAGCACACACTTTATAAACAAATATATTACAAAGACGTACAATTTAACATGTGCATTAAATCTTACTCATTTTCTTTTCTGGCTCACAACCGCTCCACAATGTAAATTGTACAAAAGCTCGCAATAAAAACGTTTTTAGTTCGCTCATTAAAGAATGTTTACCAAAATAAAGTTCATTCAGAAATATGTTCGGCTTGTTTCTTGGACGTCGTTTCATTTGCAACTCATTTACTAAATTCTGGGAATGCGTTTCCGATGTGATTCAGTGGCTGAGTAAGTTATAAGCGGTAGCGGGTGTGCACTATAGTAGATATTTCTTAATAATTTTCCTTATAGTCGGTAAAACTTTCGATAGGTACTGTACTTTCTACGCTACTTTCAATGCTATAACTTCTACAAGTAAATCGTCATAGCAAGTTTTCCGGGTTCCATACATCGCGGTAATGACAGATGCCTAAAAAGATGTTATGACGAATTACTGAATTGAGAATACTGATTCACGTAAGACCTATTTTCAATCTTATTGCCTCAGTAAGACAACTACGATTATCAGTTAGACCGGACATGACTTTATCATGACAAATCTTTCATGTCAATGGCGTGTTTTCAGTTCACTTGAAGACCAGTTTTAAATATTATTATTCTGACTTATCTTGCATGCTCTACTCCTGTTAAATAAGATTTTTTGGGTCCTGAAAAGTCTGGACAGAAATCTGGCATTGAAAACTACTTTTGAAACGAAGTTACTTTACTCGCTCGGCCCCTTTTACAAGCTGGTGAAGGTTGTACTCATGGGTACACCTCTAACTATCTCTTCGGGAATTATAAGCATGATGTTATGTGTTATTTTACGACGATAACATTGTAAACCATCAATCAGTGAGCTGTTAAGAAATGGCTGCGGGTTGTTTAAAAGATATACCGCGGCCTCGACACAAAACGCTAAGAAGGAACATGGGTGGATTTTAGTCAATAGAAGTCTGCAATCCCAGAGTTGGAGTCATTTGATGAATTCCCACACTAAAAAAAAAGCTGTCAAGAAATGGCATGAGTAACCCGCTACCAGCTGTCACTTGCACTGTCTGCACACAATCCACACATGCAAAAGATCTCCCGTTCTACATTCTTGAAACGCTCCGCATATCAAATAGTACTTGTACTCTGAGTACCGGATGGAATCTTTCTTTGTCATGCACTTATAGATTAAAATAGATATCATTTGGAACATTCGGTAAGCAAAACATTTTTTTTTGTATTTGATGAAAACTAGAAACTGGTTAGGGAGGCCTGTGTCCAGCAGTGGACCTTTGAATAAAATGATGATGATGATGATTGAATGAGTACCTGCTCTACAAGGTCCAGATATATTTTACACTAGTGGATGTCACGTGGTTACACCAGCGTAGTTCCCGTTCCCGTGGGAATAAAAGGATAAAACGTAGCTATGTTACTCAAGGTGAATGTAGCTTTCTAATGGTGATAGAATTTTTGAAATCGGCGCAGTAGTTTTTGAGTTTATTCAAAAATACAAATCTTTCCTCTTCTTAGTATAAGTGTAGACGAAGCACTTCTACCACGTCATAAGTTTAAAAAATAGACTCATATGCTCTTTAATCATTATCATCACACACACAGCTCGATTTTAGTCAGTAGAAATCTGACACTCCCTTTCGCTCTGCCCAAAAGCGGGAGGGATAATTTGATGATGTCCCAACCCCCTCCCCCCCCAAAGGTGCATTATCCTTTTCCTCATTGCCATATAACTGAGAGGCGATATCAAGTGCATGATCAATCGTTTTACCTGGTTTCTGAGGCCCGGGTTTTCCAGCCCGCCGACAAACTTCTGTTAGGAAAATCCTGAAGGTAAAACCTAGTGACATTTTTCCAGGATAATATGTTCGGCAGTAGTACTTGCAGCCAGTAAACCAATGTGACAATTTTTGATGCTTTGCACTGTGGCCAGCCATAATGTGATCTTGACTATCGCTACCGCCTCTCCTTTGCACCACAGACCATAGCAACACGTCCGCCGCACATACTTCCCAAAGTTCACGCCTCATATATCTCGTGGCACGCGCCACACTCATATTTACTTGCTTCAATGTATTCCACATGACATTGTGTATCTAAATACATCGGATGCGAGTAATAGATCTCGCGCTTCGACAAAATTGTGTGAGAAAATGTGTTCGGGAACGGAAAGAATTTTGATTTCATTGAGTTCGGTTTTTTGCGAATGTTTGGCTTGGTTGATATTCATACGATGATTCAATGAACAGAGATGTTGTACACATCTTGTAGCAGGAAAGTATTTTCCTGAAAATACCTTTTTTTTACCAGAAAATTTTATAGTTAGATAGTTTAGATACCTTCATCATAATCATCATCATTTCAGCCGAAAGACATCTACTCCTGGATATAGGCCTCCCCTTAGTGTTGCCACAGTGACCGGTCCCGTGCGTCTCGCATCCAGCGGATCCCCACAACCTTCACCAGGTCATCGGTCCACCTAGTGGGAGACCTTCCAACGCAACGTCTTCCGGTTCGCGGTCGCCACTCCAGAACTTTCCGGCCCCATCGGCCATCCGTTCTGCGAGCAATGTGCCCTGCGGGCCCACTGCCACTTAAGTTTGGCAATTCTTCCCGTTACGATTTTAAGAATAACTTCCATAATGCGGTCCGGTATTACTCTATCTAAGCAATGAGTTTTATCTTCTCTATGGTTGGGTTTTGCGACCCACTGATTCTACGATTCATATGCATTTAGCCACATTTATCTTACCAATAGTTTTGAGGTGGATATGGCTGGTCTACTGCGTAAGCTATGATGAGGCCATATTTAAGGGTGTGATTCATTCTATCAAACTGCATAAGATCACCAACGACATCGCGACAAAAGTTAGGTTATAAGGGTAAGCCCAGCTTTTGGGCTGGTATGAAAGTACCGGCCCCAATACGTGGGAATCTATTTATTTTGATCCTATTGTAGATATTGAAAGCGATTATTAAAGTCCGTCCGATTGAACGGACTTTGACAATCGCTTCCCTTTCGATAAACGTTCTCGCTTGAGCCTATATCTCACACCACACCCGTAAACTCGGCACATGTTATAGAATCTCCGCGCTCCGCCGCTCCTGTCTCACGCCACATACATTTAGACTCGCTTGAAGTATCGCCAGTTCACCACATCATCCATAATTATCGTCACTAAATACATTGATGCATTTTAGGTAAACATGTGTGTGACATATGTAGTTTGTAAACTTGCCGCAGTCAGAGACGTTTAATGATTTCCTAAGCCGTCACTTAGTAAAGATTCGACGTACAAAACCTTTACTAATTGACTTGCTTGCTTAAGTAATCATTAAACTTCTCTGAGTGCAGCAGTAAGAGTGTTTGCCCCGTGGCTATTCCCTTTCCTTAAATGTCTGGTTATTGCCTAAAAATAATGTATTTATTTGTCAGATAACAATGATCCATTATGATTAGCAACAATTAGAACTTATAAACTATGTTAGTAGGCACAAACATCACAAAATAAATATAAAAAAATGAAAATGAAAATAGGAGTTTGAAAATAAACATTACAAAATTTAAATTGTCTAAGGATGAACGGGGCCGCTCTATGTGGCGACACCTGGGTGCGGCCTGTGTGCAGCAGTGGACGTCTTTCGGCTGAAATGATGATGATGACGAGTGTCTAATATAGTGTCAATTTTTTTTATGCTACCTATCGGCCTCTGACTTGACTTTACGTGCCGTCGAGAGATATCTCTGAGGTATGCTAGTTTTTTCACAGAAGCAACGAAATTAATCAGAAAAGAATAGCGGAGGAGTAGGACAAACATAATTTCCATATCAGCAGGAGATAGAACAGAACAAGGCCAATAGGCACACAGGGACGTATACAACTGGGATAAGCCCAGTTGCCTAGCATCACGGATATTATCATTAATATTTCTGGGTCATAAGTTGTGAGCTGTTGGACCTATGTCTTGCTGCGGGTTGCCCAAAAGAGATACCGCGGCCTCAACACAAAGGGCTAAGAAGGAACATGGGTGGTTTTTAGTCAGTAGAAGTTTGAGGAGTCATTTGATGAATTCCCACCATCAAAAAAAAAAAGATCTATGACTTGATATTCTGACGGTCACACCACTAGGATACCTATTTTTGCAAACACTATGCGACAACTCAATTATTGCCTGTTTATTAGCGCTCTGCTGAATTTTTGTATTTCTGTGGTCTTGCTTTACATACATGTCTATGGCTTTCTAAGTCGCTTGGACTTTGAAAGTAATAAAAGCTCTTACCGGCAAAGGGAAATGTGATTGAATAATATCAAATAACCAATATTCTGTTTTGTGGGGTTGCAGCGGTTTGTTAGCCATTGCGTCCATATTAAAATCAAATCAAATCTTTTATTTGTGATACGTGACTTACATGCAGGTGTTCATTACATTCATTTTAAATTTCTAGTGTTCAATATCATGCTCAGCCGTTTGGGCATACAAATGATTAAATAATTCAAATTTATAAAGATTTGACATAAATTGCATAATTATCATTAAAATTCAGACAGACAATACAAAAAACAACCTTAGGATATCGTCAAGCGGACATGAAACAATTAAAATTTCTTAGTCGATAAAAAATCAGCAATAGATTTTGCTATAAGAAATTTGAACAATTTATTTTTATAGACATGAATATTGCTACATCCCTTTCAATGCACTAATGGATGGTTAGGCTAAGGGATCAGTTTCATAAATTGGGATGGCTTAGTACTGGAATAATTACATAAATCTTGAAGGTCTATGACTAAACCAAGTCTGCTAGCAGTGTTTCACACAGTGTCGAAATTTTTAAAAGTATCCGAAATTAAAAACATCTCACTAACGATCATAAACATCCCATAAACTCATAAACAAATATTATTTGTGACATGTAACTGCAGCGGCGGCATCGCCATCTATGTCACAACGTCGTTTGCACACTTATTTTACGATAATCCACGCCCAATTTCCAAAATTATTTTATTAAACAAGTATTTAATTAACATGTCAGTTATAAAGTAAAGAGTTTTTATGTCACTTGCTCTCACTAATACGCGAGTTCGATGTGGTTAAAAGCAGTAATTAAAAGCGAGTGAAAAATCAAAAACCCTATAGAGCTGGGACACGAGCTAGTCGCTTAAAGTTGATGCGACAAGGTAGCCAGCGAAATTCGAATTATCATACGTTTTTTTGCAATTTTGGTCAGTGTCAAGTCTTACGTTAAATAAAATGGGATTCGCGGCAATAACACATGTTTATAATACTGATTAAAATTACCAATACAACCGTCTCAGCTCATAAAGGTCTCTTGAGTGACTATTTGCTGAAAACGGCATTCTTGAGACCTTTTTGTACGGTGTCGGTCTCAGAAGCGACTTAGAAAGAGCTCTCGGCCGAGGGCGTTCATCCACCACAGAAACAACGACGACAACGAGGGTCCTCATCATCATTTCAGCCAAAAGACGTCCACTGTTGGGCCTCCCCCAGTTGTCGCCACGTTGACCGGTCCCATGCGTCTCACATTCAGCAAGCCGCCGCAACATTCACCACTTGGTGAAGGTTGCAGTTCACCTAGTGGGTTTTCCTTCTAACGCAACGTCTTCTGGTTTGCGGTCGCCAGTCGAAAACTTTTCGGCCCCATCGGCCATCCGTTCTGCAAGTAACGAACGACGAGGGTCGTAAGCCCATGTGGCTTACCGCAGTCGCATTTCCTGGTATCGTGGAACTGGCTTTACGAAACTCGCCACACGACTTCACACGAGCAATTAAAACCGAGTGAAAAAACCCTGTATGCTCTCAATAAACAACCGTTCCGTCGTTCACAAAGCTTTTAAATTGAAAGGGTCTTGTTTATTGGTTATTCTCAATCGATGAGTAAATATAAAGTCGATTAGTTTCAATCTCAATTAGTAAAAGGGGTTTGTTGATCGCTTTGAGCGGTTTTACTGAATGGTGGGCTGTTTTTTATAGAGGGATGTAAAATTTTTTGTTTATTGATTTATTTTCTAATTACATACAGGTAGGTAATGTACAGAGTGGAAAGGCCTCCGACGAGTAAACGGTTACCATGTAATCCCACAGGAATTTTTCATTAGTAATGTAGCAGTTTATCTCGCTTAAAATGAAAAAAAAAGCCTTTTATTTTATGCGTTGAAAGAAAAGTAATACAAACTCTATTAAATCACAATTAATTACAAAATCTGTTACACACATTTTAAGTTTATATCTTTTTCATATTAGGTTAATATTTTCAATACATTTTACTCTTTCAATTTCATTAAAAGAATAGGTATAATAAATTAAATTTCAATTAAAAAATAAACAAACACTTGATTTCAATACAATAAAAAATACATCAATTTTTTAATTAGACTTCAACCTAAAATATAAATGGTTGGTTACAATAAAAAATAAACTGATTTAAATAAAATTTCAATAAAAAAAAAAAAAAAAAAAAAAAAATATCTCTCTTAGCTTAACCTAACTATGTTTGGGACGGCTTCAGTGTAATCAGATGCAGTTGAATACCAGTAAGTATTCTACATGGAGCCACTGCCTTTTGGACTTCTACAACCACGATATTACTGGGTAATTTGATACCCCATGTCAAGACTGGTTGTTAGACTTTCGGGTCACTGACTACGAGTAAGTACCAGTCAAAGATAGATGACAGTCGGGAGTCGGGAGACAATGAAGTTCGACGAAGTCCCAGAGAAATGATTTGACTGTCTTGGATCCCGCAACGAAATTAATCAGAAAAGAATAGCGGAGGAGTAGGAAAAACAGAAATTTCCACTTCCCTCCATATCAGCAGGAGATAGAAAAGAACAAGGCCAATAGGCACACAGGGACGTATACAACTGGGATAAGCCCCACTTTACTTTACCTATTTACAAGAGTAGTTCCCCAAAACGCCCCCCTTCGACACTTCCTAGTGTTTTAGCTGAAAAGAAGAAGTAGCAAAACAAACCCCCCAGCAACACATCTGTCTGTTAGGTTGGCTAGAAGAACCAGAATCGATACAATAGTAAGGTGCAAGTTAATGACTACGGACACAATTAATCAATATTTAAAAAGTATATAAAAATAACAAAAAAAAAACATTAAAATAAAGACAACACATCAGTCAACTAGTCTTGGAGAAAGAACATAAATAACAAACAAATAAATAACGGTCATTTTTTTCACCACACTTTTGCCTGCGCCATCACGCGGTGCACATCATTACCAACCAAACGCGCGATGTGCAAGTTGACATAATTTGTACAGTTGCTAAAAAAAAAGGGCAAATTGGTTGAATTTGGAACTCTGTAGATACAGATTACAATGGTACCAGCCTGAGTCAATTCTATGATTTTTCTCAGACAAATTGTAATGAATGTGTTTTTTGACTTTGGTATTCATTTTGACCTAGTATGTTATAAAGTTCTATTCCATTTGACATTCCACGTGACATTTTTGTATTATTTTGATTATTATTTTACTATTTTGTCGTTTATTCTATTTTTATTTTTTGTTTTATTTTGGACATTATTTTATATTTTTTCTTTTGAAATTTTTTATAGATTTTCTTTTTGACATTTTTATATTTTTTCTATTTTTAATTCCATTAATTTAATTATTATGAATTTTGATGTCAATGACCTCTATAAATATTTGTACACCTCCGGGTATAACATGGCGAGCTTGTAATTTTTTATATCAACTATTTATTGTACCTGTGTTAACAAATGATTAAATGATTTATGATTTTATGATTTATGATCAGTAGGCACGTTCCCTGTGAGCGTACTTTTAGTTACCCCTCGGCCCAACCCTCCAGGCACAACCTTGAAATTATGTTATATAATAATACCAGGCGCCACATCACTTAAAACTGATTAAAACCCAGGCAAAATGTTCCAAGTAAATTGATGATGTCATCAAGATATTTTTACTTCTAATATATTTTCATCTACATAAGTACATAAGGACACACATAGATTATTTCGCGACAAGGTCGACACGATATTAGATCATTAGAGTATCATCAATCTATCTTATCTCCTGTGTGTACGAAGCTTAATAAGCGGATTTTTGTCGCTGGCAACACTGAGATTTGCACTAAAAATCTTTTAACGTCATCATCATCGTTACATCACCTTGTAATCTTTGATGGTTAAGGTGGAGGTGCTGCGGGTTGTTCGAATGAGATACCGCGGCCTCGGCACAAAGGGCTAATAAGGAACATGGGTGGTTTTTAGTCAGTAGAAGTCTGACACTCCCTACCGCTTTACCCAGAGCGGGAGGAGTCATTTGATGATTTTCAATACCCCAACAAAAAAAATGTGGACGTAAATCTAACAAGCACATTTCGCCAGGTATGTGTAATTACTAATTCCCCATGAGATAACGAGCCTGTTGCCAGCAACTGGGCAGAAATCCAGAGTTCGTGGCTACTGCTGAGAAATTCCTAATGGAAAACCCCAATTGCACTTTGCCCCGGAATCGAACTAAGAACAAGGCAGTCAAACGCGACCAAAAGCTGAATAGCTTTCATTGGTCGCGTCCCGATTGGACAACTCCGTTCGAACGAGCCATCGCTGAATCATGTTCGGACCAACGACTGAACTTGCTATCCACACTAATTTTATAAAGAGGAAAGATTTGTTTGTTTGGAACGAATAGGCTCCGAAACTACTGGACCGAACTACTTGAAAAATTCTTTCACCGTTGGGAAGCTACACTATGTCCAGGTAACATAGGCTACTTTTTATCCCTGTATTCCCACGGGAACGGGAACTACGCGGGTCGGACGTCCGTTAGTTCGGTATATTATATAGTGGATGGTTGTCCATAGACACGGGAAGCATTGTTTTTGATTTGATGACTTTGATTTGAAGAGCAACCCGTACGGTTGTTAAAACGAACTATGATGTCCAACCCAATAATCAGTAAATTGGGGGTGTCTAAAGCCTAAATTCTTCTTTTTATTGCCACAGACATTCACAACTTTTAACCCTTTTCTTGGCAAAAAAAAAATATATATATTTTTAAATAATTTTCAAATATGATGTTAATTATGAACCTAGGATGTATAGAAAAATATATAAAAAAATCGCACATAACCAGATAATGAGATCCTATATGTATCTCTGAAGATACATTGCCAGCTTAGGAAAAAACTTTGATCTTAAGTGTAAGTGTCTTTGAGGATACGTTGCCAGGTTTGAGGAAATGAAATACACAAAATTTTCCAAATTATATATGTATAAAATTTGCATGTTGTAACAATTATAGTAATGAAAGTGTACTATTAGCTTAAATAATTACATAGCAGTATGGAATTTTACAAAACAATTTCTTTCTGGCTTAAAACACAAGCGTAACGAGCACTTGGCACACATTACCGTTGTTTGGCCCTTGACACAAAATTTACATCGCCCTTTCGAACTAAACACTGGAAAATGGCCGACCTTATCATACCTTACATCCGGTGGAGGTCGTGGTGCTACAGGTGCCTGTATTATTTTCGACGGAATTGGTCCAAAAACTTCGCAGTTGTGGACTGTATTTCCACGACCCTTTTTCAGGAGGCTCTGTGCTATTTGGTACCTGAACATTTTTAGAGGCATTGTCTTTCCCGCACTTTGTCGTCTGTATAAAACCCAGCTATTATTTATGAAAAAACCAGGACTTGCGACACTAATGGCAAATACCATCGATGGCCTCTGAAGTCTGTTCTATAAAGGGCGATCAACATGTCTGCTAAGTCGACGCCCCCCATAGGGGCGTTATAATGTTTTATAATGTCCGGGCAGGGTACCTTCTTTCGTCTGTAAAAAAGTCTGTAAAATACTCATAAGGAGTTTTGGCTATTTCAGGTTGCGGAAGATTTTTATCTGAGACCTGGGCGAAATGTTTGAATTTATTTTTAGTCTACTGAAAATTTAGAGGCTTTTGAAAAAAACGGCGGGGTGTGAATATTCTTGCAGTCCTTCCGGATGTTGTAGGTCTTCTTGGTCGGCAGTTAGAGACAATTAAAGGAGATGGTGGCAAAGAAAGTGGTGAAGGAGAGCCATTTTGCGTCAGTGAAAATGGTAGTCGAGCTGGAAGCGGCTGAGGTGAAGGCAGAACAGGCGGAGGCAGCAAAGGAGACTGAGTAACAGCGTCTTGGACGCCTCCTATTTCTTCATCAGATAGCAAATTTAAGTTTTCTATAGAAGAAGGCAAAGATGGCGCAGGTGAAGAATCGAAGTCAGTCACATAGTTATGGACATGACACAAGCCAATTGAAATCTGCTGAAGTTCATCTTCGGATTCAGATTCATCGTCGTCTGATTTTTTACTTGGTTTTGGTACTAGAACACATACTCTTTTTGCACTGGAAAAAGATGGCTGCGTCCCGCCCTGAAAAATAAAGCCTTCTCTCACACTCATGCCAAGCTTACAATGCCCTTTCCCCAAAACACGTTTAAAAAATAATACTAATGAAATCTTAGTGCACTTGGCAATGTATCTTATAAGATACGCTAACCTTGTACAAAGAATCTTAGTACACCTAGCAACGTATCCTGTAGGATACATTCACTTTATTTTTTAGTTTGCGAAGCCAAGCGTAATTATTTCTCCGGTTTAATTACTTTCCAGCATAAGTACAAACATATGAAATATTATAACACCAATTCCTCATGCAATTTTAAAAGAAAAACTATTAAAAATAATAAATTGTTACCTTCTTCCGCGGAATTGCACTCACCCGGTTCGCCATTTTGACAACTTTTGAAAAAGTGGTTGACGTAGCTGTCATTGTGTCCCAAATAAGCTTTCAGAAACATATACTTTATAGAAAAATAAGTTAACGTTCCGTTTCAAATGCTTTATAAAAGAGATATATATATTTTTTTAATGATGTGTCTTACAAGATACATTGTCAAGAAAAGGGTTAAGAATAAAAACCACATAAATCAAGAAAGATACCACGTCGCAAAAATCTTGCCAGCAATGTATTTGACAGAGCTTAGATAAAGTAATTTGCCAAAAGATTAGCTGAGCGATTTAGCTGATTAGCCGGCAAAGCCGCATGTAATGTCGCGTTTTGAGGGACAGGGAGGGAAAAGAGGGGTCAAAGAGGGACAGAGGATCCAGGAGGGAGCTTCCAAAACAATATCATTGAGAGGTGACCACCCAAACAAATGCTTTGAAGTCGGTTTTACGCAATGACGCGTAAAACCATTTTACGTCGCGTTTTGTGGGTACCAGCCCACTCTTTTCCAAATTCGTTGAAATTTTCGTTTTTTGTGTCCTCGTTTAGTCTATAAGGGTTGTAATTAGGCTTTTTATAGACCGGTGTTGCTTAATGGGTGACGACAGTGTTTTCGTAATCACCGTACTTGGCGATTGTATCGTTGAATGAAGTTTGTTGTTGTTTTAGGGTAGGTACTGCTGATGCCTGTTTTTTTTTATTAAGGCTTTTGGCAATGTTCACTTTAGGCTCTGATCAAAGAATTCAATACAAGGGCAAATCTTTGCAGGGGAAGACTATTGGATCTTATTATTCCCGTCTATGGCATAATATATGGGTGTGGTTAAATGATTGCTTGAATATATTGTTTTGATGTGTTCTTAGGACGCCGGATATGTTTCCCTTTGACTATGGAACGAAGATCTTACCTAGTTGAGCGTAGAGGGTTGTCAACTAAAAAAAATCTAATTAGCCCGTCAGATAGATTTCCAAAAATATTGGACACTTCTTTTTTCACGTAAGTATACAATGAAGACGATACAGTGCTTTGAAAATTCGTACGACGTCATATTATAAGACATTAGTATGTCATTTTTTAGCGGACAGTGACATCACAAACCCCCACTCAAATCTTTGACGCGTTTTATCTTCGTCAATTTTTATTGATTTGATAAAACAAAAAATACGTATCCAATATTTTTCGATAATCTAATAGACGGACTAATTAGAATCATATTTTTTTAAGTTAGTAAACATCCTTATTGGCGTGTGATAAGTCATAAGTCATTTAGTCATTTGTTAACACAGGTACAATAAATAGTTGTTATAAAAGAAAATACAAGTTCGCTATGTTATACCCTGTGAGGTGTACAAATATTCTAATAGGACTTTAATAGTACATTACTGCCGCGGTCTATAATGACTACTTTGCTGGTCGCGCTGATGATGGCCGACAGCGCAGCGTAGCGCAGCTCCAGGCCGACACAGCGCGGTCAGCGTGCAGCACTTGATGGACGAGCTGAGATAAAGGCCGAGACCGTAGGCCGAGGCCTTTACAGCGAGGACAGCAAGGGCTGCAATGATGGCCAAGCTGAAAGGCCTAGAGCGTAGCTAGGCTAGCTCGAGGCAATCATAGCGTGACCAGCGAAGCAGTCATTGTGGGCCAAGGTTTGTATAGTGCTTTACTCAAAAATGCAAGTACCTAATCTAAATAAAACCAGCAAGTAATTTAAATAAAAAATATATTAATTAACTAGACTTTTAATTAAAATGACAATTATGAAAAGTACAGTTACTAAAATTCAACACCGACTTTCCCGGTTTGATATTACTGATAGTTTGCGATAATTCTAATGCGGTGTTTGACTGCTGGATTATTTCTTCATTTATTACTTCATTTAAATCTTTTTTTTTTTTACCTTTAGACGTACAAACAGCTGTGTTTTAAATAAAATCTTTTTGGAATTGATTTTTTAAAACGTTGAAACGTCAAAATAGCGGCCGGCAAAACATTGCCGGCCTGTTAGAGCGGCCAGCAAAACTTTGCCGGCCGCTCCTTGAAACAGACCGGCAAGGTCGACTTTGCTCAAACAAGTTTGTCAAAATAATGACAACATTACATGCATTTTTGAGTAAAATTTATAATATAATTCAATTAATGTAATTCAAGATAGAATTAATATAAAAATGACAAAAGAAAGAAAATAATAAATAAAAATTAATAAAAAATAAAAAAATATCAAAATGAAAAATATAAAATAATGTCGAAATAGAACAAAAAATAAAATATAATAACCGACAAAATAGTAAATTAATAATTAAAACAATACAAAATGTCACGTGGAATGCCAAATGGAATAGAACTATAAAACATACAATGAATACCAAGGTATTCATTTTATGTTGGTGTGTAGGGTGTGGTGATTGGAGTAGCCTTTGGTTAGCATTGGACTGCTTTGTCTATTTCGGACTTCTCCAACCGTCTCCACTTTGGCGGAGTCCAGGCGGCTTCGTGGCCCTGACCCTGATTTCAGGGTGTAACCTCAAAAGATCTAAACCGTAACAGACCGTTACAAATACTGAGTGAAACAGCATGCATCCCGACCTTAAATAAACACTACGGGTTTGATTGAGCGGTTCAATTGAATTGATTACGTGAACCGCAGTTTATGACTTAACGTTAGCGCCAATGCTTTGATGAGATACCTTAAGCGATATAGTGGGTCAGTTTGTGGAAGACGGGATAACATTTGGAAGTGGGTTTAGAGTTGTCACTTACACTGCGGTACTCAGAAATATTTAATGATTACTTAAGCCGTCACTTACTAAAGATTTGACATACTTTTGTATGATAAAACTGTCAAAACCTTTACTGAGTGATGGCCTAAGTAATCATTAAAGCTCTGTTACCATAGTGAATGCTGCAAAGAGTTAATAACGTATTTTCTGACCGAAGTTTTCTATTGAGTTCGTCAGTTCGATTTGCCCGAAAATAACTTATTTATTTTAATGAATCTGAGTATTTGTTGCCATTGTGATGTTATTAAGTAAAACTGGGTTCACAGTCTGGGTTTTGAACTCGTAAGCATTGCCAAATTAAAAAGACGATCATCATGTTACTTTGATCATTTGTTTATAGCTCGAAACATCTAAAGTAAAGCTGCACAGAACACAATTTTAGGTACCATTCAGCCGTGCATCGGGGGCCACCTAACGACTTCCGGCCACCGTAGACGCGGGCCTGTGGACGGTGAGTGATGGGCTAGCTCGCCGTCCGTCCGTTTTACGACGATGACAGGCCGTGTCGACGGCACGTTCGTGTTCCACGCGCGCCCCAAAGAGATGTCAGCAACATCGGCCGACGCCCGTCGGGGCTGCGGAATGTTGTAAGAGATACCGCGGTCTTATAAGGAACATGGGTGGTTTTGAGTCAGTAGAAGTCTGACACTCCCTTTCGCTCTGCCCAAGAGCGGGATTTATTTGATGATTTCACACCCCCAAAAAAAAAAGAGGTACCATTCAGCCACAAAGAACGCACAGTCTAGGCAATATAAAAAGGGAGCGAGCCTATTGCCATTAACTGGGCACAAATCCAGACTCCGTGACTGCTACCGAGAAATTCTGATGCGAAAACCCAATAACACTTTGCCCCACCTAGAACTCGAACCTAGGACCACATGCTTAGCAGTGCGCTTGCGACCACTACACCTACGAGGAAGACATAGAAACAATAGAGTAGTTAACAAAAAAAATCTAATTAGTCCGTCAAATAGATTTCCAACCAAAAATATTGGACAAGTATTTTTTCACGTAAACAAACAATGAAGACAGTGTTTTAAAAACTCGTGTGACGTCATATTCTAATAAGACATTATTATGACATTTTTACCGGTGAGTGAAGTCACAAACCCCTACTCAAATCTTTGACCCGTTTTAATCATCGTAATTTTTTATTGATTTGATAAAACAAAAAATACGTATCCAATATTTTTCGATAATCTAACAGACGGACTTATTAGAATCATGTTTTTTTAATCAGGAAACATCCCTATTTGGCATAGTGCTAATATCGCTTTTCTATAATCTGTATGTTTGTGTTTAGTGTAGTTTCATCTGTTTACGTCTACAAAACCGCTGCTCCGATTTTTATGAGATTTTCATTAGCGGTGGGTTGTAATGATTCACGTTAATGCAAGTAATAAAGATTGATGAAACATTTCTCTTGTAAATTTTTGCTCTAGAATAATTTTATATTTGAGACTTATGAAAATGCAATATTCAAAAGATTGCTTGATAGAATAATATTGCTTTCCAATATTATTAAGATGCTTCGTTTTATTTCTGCCGAAAGATATCGATAAGCATTAAAATGCAATTTTTCTTGTCTCAGCTGAAATCAAGATTCCATTTTGGCTGCGGTACGCAAGAAATACTAAGAATTAAATAATGAGCTACCAATACATTATTCAGTTTGACATATTTATTGCTTTTACAGATTACTGATGATAGACTAAAAAATAATGCTGTTGAATTACTAATAGTAACATCGTTATTCGTTCCAGTCGGGGTTACGCGGCACAGTTTATCAGCAAAATCGGATATGAGTAGATTTATCGTGTGGTTACGTCCTAACGCACCAGGTTTGAGAAATATCTCTCACACTTTTGACTGGCCTGTTGGTCTAGTGGTTAGTGACCCTAACTGCTATGCCGGAGGTCGTGGGTTCGATTCCCACCCAGGACAAATGTTTGTGTGATGAGCACGATCATTTGTTCTGTGTCTGGGTGTAATTTATCTATAATATGTATGTATTTAGAAATATATAAGTATGTTTATCAGTTGTCTAGTACCCATAACACAAGCTCTGCTTAGCTTGGGACTAGATGGCGTTGTGTGATAGTTGTGGAATATTATTATTATTACACATAGAGTGAGAGATATTATATCTAGCTGTTGCCAGCGGCTTTACCCGCTAAAACTCGAACATTATTCCGCGAGAAGATAAAATAGGAATAAAAACTATCCTATGTGTTAATCCAGGTTATAATTTATCTGTGTACCAAATTTTATCCAAATCCGTTCAGTAGTTTTTACGTGAAGAAGTAACAAACATACACACTCACACACTCACACACTCACAAACTTTCACCTAAAATATTAGTGTGATTTCACTTACTGGTTTAGTCACGATGTTTTCCTTAACAAAGCAAGTGACATTAGAGTATTTCATTAAAAAATGTAATTAGTACGTCAGATAGATTTTCAAAAAATAATGGACACGTATTTTTTCTTTCTTCACTTAAACAAAAGATGAGACGATACAGTGCTTCGAAAAGTCGCGTCAAGTCGTGTGTCGTCACAAGGTTAGTACTTTTTTACACACATTTCATTTCATAATTATTTAATATTCAAATGAACCCCGCCTGATTCCAAGTTTTGTTTAATTTAAAATGTGCTTGTTTTTTGCTTTTCAGTTTTTTCAGTCGGGTTTTTTAGTTTTTTAACTACTTATATTTATTTCCAACTTTTTAGTTATTTTGTGTTTGTTCTTTCGTTGGTCGCGTAAAATTCTTCGCAGATTATTTGACTTTTATGTTTGTTTATAGGTTTGTGACTTTGAATTTCTTTTAAACATATAAGTATCATATATTTTTGTAATCTCCTCTTAAAACCCTTCATTTTGATAAACTACTCGATGGTAATGGGAATTTTTTGTTTTTTGAAATCCTCGATATGGCCCCCAAAATCAGCAATTTTTCAGTTTTTTAATTTAAATGTATTGAGTGGCACTCGCGCCATCAAGACGAATCTAACGACGTATATTTTATTCAAAACCCTTCATCCGTTTAGGAGTTATGAGGGACAAAGAAACAGACATACACGCCAAACACATAACCCTCCTTTTGGGCTTCGCCGCAGTCAGCTAAAAAGGGTAAAGTGAGTCTACTAGTTATTCCATACTGAGATGAAACCCATCTGTACTCACATTGTCTCACATGTCTCGTCTAAAGCTCTCAATTTACCGTTGCTAACACAAACAGGCCTCAATCATTAAGATCCTGTGATCTTTTAGATCGTTTCAAGTACAAAAACAAGCTGAGAAGTAACTACCATTGTTCTGTAGCGATCAAAAACAAATAGGCAGCGGCTTCTTCAAAGTCGTGGAGATCACTTGAGTAGTCTTAGAAGTTTTGTTGGTTCAATCTTAACGAAGAATAAAGATGCCGCTCTCCAGCCTACGGCTAAGAGTCTCACGTATACTCAATACTGCTCATATATCATCATCATCATCATCATCAGCCTATTGTTCCCACTGCTGGGACTCAGGCCTCCTCTCTATGAGAGGGAATGGGCTATAATCTACCACGCGGGCCAATATTTATTTATTTTAGGAAAGCTTACAGTCTAATAACTATAATGATAACAACAATATTTCTAAATAACAATAACAAGCTTCCACAGCTAACTACAAAAATGTATACTTCCTCATAGTTAATTCCAAAATTGCAATATAATAATAATAAAGTATAAGTAATCATTTTTTTTTTCGTTTCCAGCCAGAATTGGGAGCCAGCCCGTTGCGATTAACCTGTCACAAATCCAAACTCTATGGTTCATCATCAATCATCAACTTTATCCCAATTCATTTGGGATCGATGCAGCATGTTGTCTTCTATACTTCTCTCAGACACCTCCTTACCTACTTGCCATATCGACATTTATTTTATACAGTTCATCCATCGTACTTTTGGTCTGCCTTTACTCTTTTTGTTTTTTTCGGTGTTGGTGAAATCATCAAATAACCCCTCCCGCTCTTGGGCAGAGCGAAAGGGAGTGTCAGACTTCTACTGACTAAAAACCACCCATGTACTTTCTGAGCCCTTTATGTCGAGGCCGCGGTATCTCTTACAACAACCCGCAGTCCCGACTCGTGTTGTTGAGAAAATCCTGATAGAAAAACCCAATAATAGCTACTTTAACCGAGCTGGTAATTGAAGCCAAGACGTTAATAGATCAGCAGCGCTTGCCACCGATATCCCATCGATGCACTCATGGAAGAACCTTCGAATGAAAGGCAAAAGCGAACGAAAAGTGAGGTCTACGACACACGAGGATGCTATACATGGATGCATGCATGGCTGGCCAACGTAAGAGCAGCATAGTAAACGTGCGCACATTTTTTCAAATCAAATCAAATCATTTATTTCTTTGCAAACATGGGTTGTACATAGATGTTATTTTTTCATAATAAAGTTCACCCTAATTTACCGTCACATCGGCATACAAATATAAGGTTAACACATTAAACTCAGAATGAAAATAAGTGGCTTGGCATTGGAATTACATAGGTACAATACAAATATAAAAATGTCAAACATGGCAAAATAATACAAAATTAAAATATCATCAATAATGTCACGGAAACGGGCATAAAATATGCCAATTAGAATAACAATGTCAATTAGAGTAACAGTTTGTACCTGGTCTATAACATAAGTTAGTCTATAACAGTAGGTGTTCATTATACAATGATATGTATTTCAATGAGTCAGTGGTATTTTATACAATAAAAATAAACTATAATAATAAAAAAATGGCAAGCTGGTCAAAGTGATAAATAATTAAAAATATTTCATGTCAAATGGAATAAAATGTGCCAACTACAATAACAATATGTCATTGTCAACTAGAGTAACTATAGATTTATAAACCAGTCAAAAACAGTAGCGTAACAGTAAGTTTATCGAACATTCAGTCAAAATCAAACATCATGAAAGGTTCTATAAATTGCCTTTGTTATAGGCAACTAGGGCAATGACCTAAATATTAAGATCCCTATAATTCCGAGAAAAACGCACATTACTTTGTGTAATTTATTTCATCACCGCTGCTCTGATAACGGTGAAGAAAAACATCGTGAGGAAACCGGCATGTCGTAGAACCAAAGAATTCGAAGACATGTGACATCTACCAATCCGCACTGGGCCTGCGCGGTAGATTATAGCCCATTCCTTCTCAAAAGAGAGGAGGCCTGTGTCCCAGCAGTGGGAACATTAATAGGCGGTTGACGATGATGATGAGGACTTTAATCTGACTATCGCAATGTTCATAAGTTGAACTAATATGAATGACAAACAACAATAAATGTTCCGCATTCCTAACGTCGTGGGTATTATTATACTCATAAAACAACGAATATCTCCCATTCCTAACATATTATCCATAACACTTATATTACATTATAAGTGGGGAAGTTCCTGAAAATGTTTGGTTATATGTTCAATTACGCATAGATGGCTGTACGTATTTGGATGGGCAAACAGATAGATCATATCTAGCTGAGATGAGAATGCCGAGGGGGATGTTTAACGCGAATGGATAAAACAATAGTCCTACTAATATCACACTAATACATATTATAAAGGCGAAGTTTGTGAGTGTGTATGTTTGTTACTCTATCACGCCAAAACTACTGAACGGATTTGGATAAAATTTGGTACACAGATAGTTTATAACCTGGATTAACACATAGGATAGTTTTTATCCCTATTTTATCTTCTCGTGGGATAATTTTCGAGTTATAGCGGGCGAAGCCGCTGGCAACAGCTAGTTTTACATAAAGTCGACTGCATATCTGATCTCCACAAGCCAGCTAGTACTAAGTAACACAATACCCTGGTAAGACAGAGTTTTAGGTCATTGACTACTTCTAACGACTGTCAAAGACCTGCAGCCAGCAGTCGGGAGCCAATGGCGAGAGAAAGAGAAACTCAGTATATAATACACACCTGCACCTTTTTGCCGACGTTTTATAAGTGCCCATGTAGGCCTATGTGAAATAAAAATATTTTGATTTTGAATAGACGATCGTCTATCCACGGACCAACCATAGCAGGTGCAGCTTAACCTAGAAAATGCGGTGCTCTAATAAACATACCTACTAAAAAATATTAATCATTAAAGTAAGACTACACTAAATAAATAAATAAAAATACCCTAAAAACAAACTAACTATAAAAAGGCATCGAAAAACTCCTCCTCAACGCTGTCAGCAGGTAAAGTGCCCAAGAGACTGGCAGCGTTGCCGCGTTGTATGGCAACACTTAGCCTCTGGCCAAAGAAAAAGCCAGCCCTTGGATCAGAGGAAGCGTCAACAAGGCGTTTAGAAATATCCTTAAAAAAGGTGAGCTATTGTCAATCCGTTTGCCATTGCTAAACGTTTGACAATCAAGGTTGTCCGTTTCAATATACCCACTTTTAATTAAACAAAGTCAAGATACCCTGCTCAATAAACTGAAAGTTTGACATCAACAAACGATCCCGTAATTACATTTAACTGCGTAAGTCTCTGCTCAATGGTGCAATAACTGTGCCGGGCGATAACCGAACTATTTGCAGGAACTATTAACAAGAGCGGTTTGCTGCTCATTATATGTATTAGCTGTAATACTGATTGTGTTTTAGTAAATGAAATCTGATCAGCAGGGCTATTGTGTATCTTTTAGATGTCAGTGGCTATCATATTGTCCATGGATTAACAGTCAAATTGGTTAGGATTTAGTACAAAATGGATCAATTTGACAGTAATTGATGGACACTATCTGATAGCCACTGTCATTTAAAAGATACACAATAGCCCTGCTGATAATATAGTTACAGTTGTACCCAGCTATTGAATATTCTACTGGAACAATATTTATGAATAGGGCGTAATTGCCGTTCCACTGGGGATACAGCGTTAAAAAGTAATCTATGTCACCCGAGGATAGTAGCTTCCCAAAACGATACAAATGTGTATAATATTAAGTAAGTACAGATTGTTGTAGATTGACTCATGATGTTCCGCCAGCCTTTTTTTTAACTTTGTTGGGACCGGCTTACTGTCTAACTGGATCCAGGTAAATAACCAGGTGAGAGTCGCGGGCAACCGGTGGATGCAAACGGCAGGTTGCCGTTCGTTATGGCGTTCTATGGGGGAGGCCTTTGTCCAACAGTGGACGTCTTATGGCTGATGATGATGATGATGAGTACTTGGTAAAATGATACTCCTTGGTAAGACTAGAAACGTAACTGACTAAGTACTTGCAACGACTGTCGATGAACAGAGAACAGCTGGGACCAACGGCCTAAAGTGCTTTCTGCACGTAGGAAACTGGGTATACTATGTCATTGGTGGTCACCCATCCACGGACCAATCTAGGCAAGCGTGGATTAACCTGAAGATTGGCCTCGAGTGGTTGTTATTAGGTATTTAGCCACAGCTTCAATAAACCCCAAAATTGCTAAACAAAGGGATATTTTTAAATTTACATCTATACAGTATGTTAGTTTAAACGAGAGACATTTAAAAACCCGCAATAGGACATGCTTACATGATACTAATTAAAACATGAACAAAAAAAAACACTGATAAATAACAGACAGAACCATACCAAACATTTCGGAAAAGTCTCGCTATTCATGCGTTTATCACAGAAAATGTGCGCGGATCAATGACTTTTAGGTACAATCCATTTTCCCTTCATATTTTAAAACTGGCGTAGGACAACGGCAAAACAGAAACGTGTAATAAAATGAGATCTCTGGTGAGTGTGAGCGTGAGCCATGGGACAATTATGTCACAAATTAATGTTTATTTTTTTTTACATATTTGGGTTAGAATCGAATACTTAATACGCTCCTTCAATATGTTTTCAGCACACTGGGTAACTCCACTCATTAACTGAATGCATACCAGAAAAATGATCGCTGTGCAAAAAAACCAATAGTTTAACTAAACACATCCTACAAAAAATTCTAAAAAAGGACACAAAATTAGATGACCTTTTTTAACAAATTCACACCAAAAATGAGGTTCGTACATCGGAAAAATACGATTTGTTAATCAAAAATGCACTCTAAATTGTTCAGCAGGGCTATTGCGTATCTTTTAAATGACAGTGGCTATCATATTGTCTATGGAATAACTGTCAAATTGGTTATGGTTTAGTACAAAATGGAACCATTTGACAGTAATTGATAGGCACTATAGGTTAGCCACTGTCATTTAAAAGATACGCAATAGCCCTGCAGGTTCGGTTAGGTTTTTTTTTAAGTTCAGTCAAATAGTTACTGTTTTGCAAATACCATATTGAATTTGATTTATTTAGTGTGCATAATTTGTGTGCAAGTCAGTATTTTTGGTTTAACTTTGTAATATTTTGTTCGAAAAAGGGGATATTCAGAAATCGATTTAAATACATGCCTTAAGTTTTTGGTTACGTTATTTGATTTATTTAGTGTGCATAATTTGTGCGTAAGTCAGTATTGTTGGTTTAACTTTGTAATATTTTGTTCGAAAAAGGGAATATTCAGAAATCGATTTAAATACATGCCTTATGTTTTTGGTAACGTTATTTTAGGTTTGGTTGTTATCAGTTCAGTAAAACAGTTCTGCAAATACTATTAAACACTATATTTAATTTGATTTATTTGGTGTGCATAATTTGTGTGCAAAAAAGGAAATATTCAGATATCGATTTAAATGCCCTAAATAAAGATTAGGTAGATGTTTAAAACGTGAAAAAGTCTGTCTTTCACTTCTAGGTCGCTTGCATTCATGCAATGGTTAGCCGTGAACTCTTTGACCTTTATCAACTACATAATACGCTTCCAATATATTGACCCGCGACCTTTACCCTGTCGAGCTCAGTTACGTCACTGTGAAACGAAGTTCACAGAAGTTTCCAATTATTGTGTCAGCGTTGAGTAATTGTGGACTGGTCGGTTTAAATAATTAACATTTTAGGAGCTTTTTGTACCTTTTTTTTGGTTACCTGTTGACTATGTCATCTAGTTTTTGGGACGAAATATTTACAGAGTGGAAGAGGCACTGACCTAAAACTGTTAAACCGAAAAGAAGTTTAAAGTATACTGAAAGGGATGATTCCATTAGAGAATGTCCAACTACAAATAACTTGATTTCAACTGAGTTATTCATTTGCAAAGTGGCTCTCTTTTTGTGTTTATTTTAAAATCTACATCTAAATTAATATTATAAAGAGGAAAGATTTGTATTTTTGTGAGTATGTTTGTAACGAATAAACTAAAAAACTGATACGCCGTTTTCAAAAACTCTTTCACCATTAGAAAGCTACATTCACGCTGAGTAACATAGGCTATTGGTGGTATTTTTTCTCTTTCATATCATTCCTCACACAAACCATCCAACTTTTGTTTCGATAAGACAGAGATGGGTCTATAATTTTTAAAGGGTCAACAATAAAAGTAGACCGTGCCTAGTACCTTTTTCGTTTTCAACTGTTGCAAAGATTTTCGATTCCTTATTTTGTCCATAGATTTAGGTACAGTCTCTTGCAAAAATGCATGGACAATTCAGAACTAAAATCGTGTGCAGCGAGAAATGACGCCTCCTAACATAAACTAGTTATCGACCATAAACGCCCACAGGAAAATACATATTATGGTATCCATGCAATTATGCAGGTGACAGTACACTTCATTTATCATCATATGTAAAAATGTGAGTTTTTTTCTACTTGCACTGTTACAAAATTTGTTTGAAAGAGTTACCGTTACCTTGGAACGCAAAGGGCATATGATGGACGAGAGGAACGCGGATGGGTTTTAGTCAGTAAGTCTGGCATTCCCTTCCACTCACAGCGGGAGGAGTAGTTTGATGATTTCGCGTCCAAGCCAATCTATTACAGAATTACTATCAGATGCCATCGACTGTGGCAAACAGATTGATGTGATTTACAGAGACTTTAGCAAAACCTTTGAGCACGTGCCTCACGATATAATTCTATTGAAGTAACTTAGTTAGTCGCTTGCATTGAAATGTTGACGCGATGCTCGATCTCACATTATTTACTATTTACTACAGAACCCCTCCCGCTCTTGGGCAGAGCGAAAGGGAGTGTCAGACTTCTACTGACTAAAAACCACCCATGTTCCTTCTTCGCCCTCTATGTCGAGGCCGCGATATCCGGTGGACTACCCGCGGCCCCGACAGGCGTCGGCCCTTTCGGGCCCCTCCCATGTTGCTGACATCTCTTTGAGGCGCGCGTGGGACACGAACGCGCCGTCGAAACGGCCTGTTTTCGTCGTGAGACGGACGGACGGCGAGTTAGCCCATCACTCACCGTCCACAGGCCCGCGCCTACGGTGGCCGGAGGTCATCGCGGGACCCCGTACGCCCGGAGCGCCTCCCGCGGCGGCTGGGACGAGAGGTTCTCTCCCTCTCGCGTTCCGCCACCTCCTTCGCTAGCATCACTGCTTCGCAGAAGGAGGCGACGGCGGCGTCCCATTCCTCCTCGCCCCGGACCATGGCTTGCACCAGGGCCGGGCGCGAGAGGCCGCCGCCGATCGCCGCTACGAGAACACGGCGGGGCTCCGCCCAAGCGGGGAAGACTGACAGTCTTGGATCTAGTTCTAGACCGTTTTATAAATGTATTAAAATAAACTACAGGTAATAAAATCTCACCTGTTCTTCTGTTTGCTCAGCCGGAGTATCGAACTGACGCACTGTAATTCCATGCGACGTTTTTTACCACACAACCACTAAGCACTGAGCACTTGCATTTACTAGGCTTGGAGAGGATTTTAACAAATTATTATAAAATGTATGAAAACTGCCGTGTTGTTACTTTGTTGCGTGTTTTGGGTGTTTTGGGTGTTTTTTATGTTCCTGATGTTTGTTGGTCCCCTGTAACAAAGAGAATATCACGTTATAAAGGGTGTAAAAGTAATACCAACTAAGGGCACTTGTTCTCCACACTACTGCGACATTTTTTTTTGTTCTAGACTATACCTAAGTACCCCCTAGTTACGGACATATTGGGGGACAAAGTTCCACAGCTGTTTTTGTAAATACTAGTTTTTCAGATTATAACTTTACTTAAATTACATCCATGACTCGTTGTTTACTATTCAAAGCATCTACTAATACAATGTTTTAAGAGTGCTACATTGAGTTTTACCGTAAAATGTGATTTTTGACCCCAAAAAGAAAAGTCGTTTCCCAGAAAAAAAAATTGCGGAAGGGTATTTAGTTTGATTTACAGAATGGTTGGTTGACGGCTGTGTGATGGGTTAATTTACACCCTGTATAGTATTAGACTGATAATGATGATAATGATCTGAAAACATTTTATTGTTTTAGTTACCCTTTTTTTTTATTGCGTTTTCCAATAAGTGTAAGTGCCGAAGTCGAATAAGAGTCTGCGTTAGTGTGTCTTCTGCTAAACAATTAATAAATTATTCTGTAGTAGTTAATTTTGAAAAATATAAATTATAATGTTGGTAATCCAAAATAAATAAACCAACTTGAGCCTATCACTGACTTTTGGGGGTAAGCACGTAATAGAGCTGCGTGTACAAATAATAACCTGTACAATGAATACAAGGTGATGTTTTAGTCACCGTCCAAATTCTGAAATATTATTTTTTGGCGAAAATCATTGAATACGTGTTTTTACCCAACTTCGGCGAAGCCAAAAGAAAGGGTAATGATTTTGTTTCTTTTGTATCACTCAATACAAACATATTGAGACATCACAGGATAGTGGATATTTTTTTCAAAAAAATAATTTGAAAATGATTTTTTTTCAAAAATGGTGTTACTAAACGTTACCTAAAAAATTGGACGGTCACAAAAAAATCATTTTGTATAATAATATTTTGTTAAAGTGTTTGAGTGAGATACATTAAAACATCGCGATTGTTCGACTCTGGTCGAAAGTACAAAGGTTAAGAATACGATGGGACTGACATACAATGTGCGTAACCATGACAAACTCACATTTCCAAAACGCTGCATGAAATCATATCAGTTAGCAACTAAACTCATTATTCTCCCTGTTTACTTGATTGTGTAGAAACAATCGGAATCATATTCACGAACATACACGCCATGTCTATGGAAACACGGATATTAGAAAAGTTATTGAAGTCGTCTGACTGTGTGTAGTTGACGGATGTTTGCTGTAAAGACTTTAGTAGGATACGCTTCTCGATATTTACAAATGGTAGATTTTACTATACTAGTATTTATTATACATGCTACAGTTTGAAAGGAAATTTATGATAAAACTAAGGCTTTTTAACAATATGTATTTATCTATGTAGGATGTTAATTCGGAACGCAGCTTAATTTTAAATAAAGTTCAGAGTATGAACGCAGCGATGAATGAATGAGAGAGTATGTGTGTGAGCGAGAGGGAGTATGACGAGCTAGTTTAACGAAGAAAAGACAACTCCATTGTGTTCTAAGCAATGAAGTATTAATTAAAGACACGTCATGAACTAACATGGCGGCGCTTCAAAACGGCGAAAATATTATATAACTACTTTTACGCGTAAAGAAAGGGAAAGAAAATATGACACCGTGCAGCGGGATGCCTGTTGTCTTTATGTTTCGCGCAGGTTTACACACACGATTTAAATTAAGAACAAACGTAGCATCGCGCGAGAGGTTGGAGCGTAACTAAGCGCGATGTGGCCAATTGACTTCATTTCATGTTGTCATTTTTGAGGATGGACAACGTATCTAGTTAGTTTTAATATATCATTGGTTCTAAGATTATTTAATATTTAAAAGAAGATTTAAGTAGCAAAGGTATATTATTTCGGTCATCCACCTTCCTACATAGATATTTAAACTTCATGTACAATAGTGGTACGTGGTAATGGTCTCTATGAGTCACCCTTTGGGTAATAATAAGACAACATTGTAATATCTAAGACAGACCTTTATGATTAAAAAAATATACTAAAATGAAAATGCAATGTTCTGATTTAAAAGAGTGTCTACTTATGGAATTTCTTGCTCAATCTTCTCCATAAAGATCTACGCTTTGAAATGGGAAACTAAATTAAGTACTTTCACGGTTTTTATGCCTTGTGACTGGGACTGTAGCTTTATTTCATTGTTGTCTTTGTTTCATTCAACAATTCAAAAGTGTCTCTTACTAACCTACTTGAAATAAATGCTTTGATTTTTATCGATGAATGTTTGTCACTCTATTACGCAAAAAGTACCGGAACAGATTTATACGAATTTTGACTCATATAAAGTTTACCACCTGAATTAATCCGATAGTACGATCCCGTGGGACAGTTATTGAGCTTCATGCGATATCTGTGGGCATATGGTAGGTACTAGCGTATGCTGCATTTATACAATAGTTATGTAAAAGCTCGAACTGTGTCGAGCCGGCCCGAAGACGATTCAGCAGTGATCGATGCCGAACGAAATTTACCAATCGGTATGTACCGGATTTACAATTTGTCGAAGCATTATACATATCATCATGTTTTTGTTATTGATTCAGGTTTGTTTAGTAGTTATTTTACAGGTAACTTCTAGGCACGCTCGGCCCTTCAAATACCTCATCTATCACATGCCATAAGGCGTGTTCAAGGTCAAGAGCAGGCCCAGATTGCGATAATCAAAAAAACTACCAAACCGAATCTGTGTTGTACACCCATTTTACAAGTTACAGAGAATTACTCGTTCCCAATGTCCCCTAATTTTCGCGTATGCCCTAATGTACCCCAGCTCATACAGACGGGGGTATTCGGAGCTGCTGATGTGAAAGTTGGTTCGTCACAGTCGGTTGAGCTTGCCGAACACTATACCCTCGGATACACACGGGTTGAAAGATACAGTTATTTAATTCATAATTTATTTGAGGCTAGCTGTTGCCAGCAGCTTTACCCGCTACAACACGAAAAATATCCCACTGGAAGATAAAATCGGGATAAAAACTATTCTATGTGTTAATCCAGGTTGACAAATTGGTTATGGTTTAGTACAAAATGGAATCATTTGACAGTTAATCCATGGACAATATGATAGCCACTGTCATCTAAAAGATACGCGACAGCCCTGCTGACCTCGTTAACCTTTTAATAGGTAAAGAATGGTTTTTGACACGTGACACACATACGGGCCGGATGTCAGGCCTACGTTGTCCCCCCATATCTAAGTACTAATGCTGTAATATAAAATATTGTAAAGCCAAATCATTTTAAAAGAGTAACTATGGAATTTCTAGCCGGTTCTTCTCCATAGGAAACAACCAACCCGAACCGTGCACCTCTTTGTCGACGTTTTACAAGTGCCCATGTGCCTACGTGAAAAAAAATATTTTGATTTCTATATTGTGAAACATACGATATATTTTGGTAAAACAAGTTGTCAGACTTTCGGGCCACCGACAGCTTGGGCTTAACGTGATTTTAGAGGCTGTTATTGTTTAGCCACGGAATTGGGTACTTAGTAAACGAAAAAAAAAATTTGTCCGTCAGATATAATTATTTCCATAAAATATTGAACACGTATTTTTTCTTTTTTCACATAAACAAACAATGAAGTCGATACAGTGATTTGAAAACTCGTGTGACGTCATTTTCCAAGATATTACCTACTATGACATTCTTTACGTCATGTGACGTTACAACCCCCCACTCAAATCTTTGACGCGTTGTATCTTCGTAATTTTTTATTGATATCATAATAAAACGTATCCAATATTTTTCGATAATCAAAAGACGGTCTAATTAGAATCATATTTTTTTAAACATCCCTATTACTTCAAATGTTTAAAAAAAATTGTATTACCTATAAATTCATTATCATATCTTCGATCGTAATGAAACACGCGTATGTGATTAACAAACTATTAACAGTTCACGTCAATAATGTCCTTATCCATTATTAACGACGCACTATCTTCAGTACATTGCTTCAGAATCCTTCACAAAGTGCCGCGTCATTGATGATGTAGGCAGCTGACACACGACCATCAAGAATAGACAATAGATGTCAATTATTAACGGTATGCTATTTAAGAAATGTTGCTTAAAGATGCTTAACAATTATGCGTTGTCACTACGAAGAGGGACACTCAGCGTCAGTAAAAAAACCATAGAAAATAAAGCTAAAGGAATATATTAAGAAATAACGTTGCCGTGACTGCTTGACAATCTCTTTTTAAAAGCTCTTAATGACCCCGTTTAGCAATTGGTAAAAGTATTTTAGAGACAACAAGAAACTTTTTTGCAAAAAAAACCCGATTTCAAAAACACAAAAAGTGAAAAAACGAAAACACAAAAAAGTAAAAAATAAACTTCTGAAGTCGGTGACATTTGTTTGTTTGATTTAGTTTATTTTGGCACCGACTTCAGAAGCTGATTTTTCTGCTGATGTTTCTTGTTTACTTTAGTTTTTTCACTTTTTGTGTCTTGGAAGTCGGTTATTTTTTCCATTTTTAGTTGTAATATCCCATGCAAATATTATGTGGGCCGTCAAGCAAGCGGGCTCAGGATAGGTTCATAGATATATTTGTTTTTTTTTTGGTTGTGGATCATTCCGCTACACATAATTTA
The DNA here is from genome assembly GCA_932274075.1 of Diarsia rubi. NCBI lineage: Eukaryota > Metazoa > Arthropoda > Insecta > Lepidoptera > Noctuidae > Diarsia > Diarsia rubi. The sequence continues at coordinate 1,524,721 of OW026437.1, read as the reverse complement.
AACCTGAGCATAGTAAAACTAGCCAAGCTAAAACGTCACCAGATTCCACTGCGAAAGATAGTACTTATACTTTGAATTAATCCAATCACTAATCCCCCCAACAAACTCACCAGCTCGCTATTTTCCCTGTCCGTGTGTCCGCAGGAGGGAGTGGGCTAAGTATTTATCTCCTACATTGGCACAGATTATATTGGTGGCTCCTTAAGATTGCCATTAGCCGTGGGTACGTTTAGAAACGATTGGTTCATGACGTCAGCGGATTAAGTTCAGTGTGATAATTTTATTTGATGTGGAAGATCTCATGGATCTCTTTTGTAAAGGGAAAGTTATTTTATGGTGTTCGTGATTTCCTCAGTATTTTTTGGTTTGCGGTTTTATTTGTTTTTTTTTTTAATTTTTTAACTACTTTTTTATTTTCAACTTTTAAGTTCTTTTGTGTTTGTTCTTTCGTTGGCCGCGTAAAATTCTGAATAACCCCAAATTGTGAAAAAAATAATATCAGTGCCACTTTTTATAAAGGGTTTAAAACTACCCTTAACGAAGCCGAAAGGCACTTGTTCTCCTCGTCACTGTGATATTTTTTTGTTCTAGACCATACCTGGGAACCCCATAGTTACGGAGATTTTGAGGGTTAAAGTTTTAAAATTATCAAAGCTCTTTTTTTAATATTAGTGGCCCGTTTACTTTTCAAAGCATCTACTAGCACAATGTTTTAAGAGTACTACATTGAGCTTTACCGTAAAATGTGAATTTTCACCCCAAAAGAAATAATCGTTTCCCTGCAATCATTTTTTCGTAGGGATACTTATTTTGATGTACATAATGATTGGTTGATTTACACCCTGTTTAGCCAAGATGACGGCTGCATCTAAAGTTTTACATTTTTCAAGAATAAAATTTCGAAAGTTTTTTCCCTAGGCTGTAGGCTCGATTTATTAGTATGCTTTTTTAACCCGTTGAAGTAATTCAATGGCATACACACACACACACACACACTAACTAAATATGACCAAACCAATAGGGATGGTTTCCTGACTAAACAAAATATGATTTTGTTTAGTACGTCAGTTAGATTATCGAAAAATATTGGATACGTGTTTTTTTGTTTCATCAAATTAATAATTCAGAGAAAAACACTCAACGTTAGACCAGGTACATAGAATAACTAATGTTATTGAAAAAACGCTAGAAAATAAAGAAGTCTGTGCTACCGTGTTCTTAGACGTCGCGCAAGCTTTTGACAAAGTTTGGCATGAGGGTCTCATATTTAAGCTCAGACGCATGCTACCAGAATTTGTAGATATCCTAGAGTCGTATTTAACTAAAAGAATGTTTAGAATACGCCAAGAGGACGCATATTCCGGGCTAAAAACCATAAAAGCTGGGGTGCCTCAAGGAAGTGTGCTTGGCCCAATTTTGTACTTGTTATACACTTGTGACATCCCAGAGCTGGAAAACAGCACCATAGCGACCTTTGCAGATGATACTGCTATTATGGCCACCGGATCAAGCCACAGAGAAGCAGTAGAGAAAGTTCAACTAGCTGTGAACAAAGTTTACGACTGGACACAAAAGTGGAAGATCAATCTGAATGAGTCAAAATCAGTTCACATTAACTTCACAAACAAACACAGTGACTACCACCCACTCTACATAAATGGTATGCAAATACCTTATGCTAATACAGCCAAATACCTTGGCATAACTCTCGACGCCAAGCTGCGTTGGAAAGCCCATATCAAAAAGAAAAAACAGGAACTCGATATTCGTTATAAACGTTTGTATTGGTTACTGGGAAGGAAATCCTGTTTATCAATACATAATAAGTTGATAATATACAAGCATATTCTGATGCCAATTTGGACGTATGGTATCCAACTTTGGGGCTGTACTAAGCCAACCAACGTCAAAATAATTCAACAGTTCCAAAATAAAGTACTCAGGGCTGCTGTAAATGCACCCTGGTACATAAGAAACGATGACCTCCACCGTGACCTCGACATGGAATTCGTCACCACCATCATACAAAAATTTGCTGAAGCCCACGAACACAGACTCCATCGACACGTGAATGTTGAGGCAATCCAGCTGTTAGACAACACAGACATAGTGCGTAGACTAAAGAGAACTAAACCATTTGAATTAGTGTAGTGTAAGTGAATCAATAATAGTAACAATGTTGTGCTATTTATATAACACATGAACAAAGTGTTTTATCAATTTTACCAGACTCTAAGGAAGTGTTACGAACGTGTGTAAAAGTGCATACCTAATTATGGACACTATTCTTAGCATTAACATAATTTATAACGTAGCATAATAAGTTAGATTTAAATTGTTTATTAGTCTTCTTAGGCTAGATTGCAATTAACTAGTAAGAACTTGGTTCTTACTAACAAGGAAAAAAAAAAAAAAAAAAAAATTAATAAAAATTGACAAAGATAAAACGCGTCAACGATCACGAGTGGGAGCTTTAAATTTCACTACGTGTTTAAAAATCTAGTGCGATGTGACGTCACATGAGTTTTCGAAGCACTGATACAGTGCTTCGTCTTCAATTTTAGTTTACGTGAAAAATGTAAAAATATGTCTAATATATTTTGGAAATCTATCTGACGGACTAATTAGTTTTTTTTGGTCAAGGACCCTATCCATACCCCATAATTAACATAGGCAGAAAAATCAACCAATGGAAACTGAGAGTTTCTACCTACAAACTCAATTGGGTTTCCAGCTTTCCATTAAACAAAGGCACTCAGAAGAAGACCTGCAATAGCTAAAACAAAGACAGCCAACTACCTTTACAAATCCATTCACAAGTTCCAAGAACAGATTCGCACCAAACCCAACCAGTTGTGTGAAAACAAAGCCAGTCGAACACAACGCCCGTCTTTTGGTTCAACCCGTCAATGTTGACGTCGACGTTGTCAAACGCAAGTTGACGTTGACTCGGCATTGGACTACTGACGGCGAGGCAACGACGTGGCCGCGAGTTGTCGATGCTATTGTTTTAATTCACAGCTAGGCGTAACTTGGAAGTTGGATTTTCGGAATGGTTCTATTGTCCGTGGTTTTGGAATTGTTGGACAAAATGACAGATCGATTTTGTGACAGCTTTAATATTGCTGATTTGGAACAACGTTGGTTTCTGACTAGGTGGTTGCGTTGTTCTTCCAATCTGCGGTCAGAGGAGGGAATTTATTTGTACTTATGAAGATGTTAACAAAAAAAATCTAATTAGTCCGTCAGATAGATTACCAATAGGATACACTCATAGGATGTTAACTGACAAAAAAATGTGATTCTAATTAGTCCGTCTGTTAGATTATCGAAATTGGCAGTACTTACCTAACGAAGATAAAACGTGTCAAAGATTTGAGTAGGGGTTTGTGACGTCACTGACCGGTAAAAAATGCCATGCTGTCTTAGAATATGACATCTATAAAGGGTATAAAGTAAAAAAAAAAAATGAAAAGAAATGGGGATAAATGAAAGGCAATTGCATGTGGCTGAGATAAGAATGAGTACATAAGAGGAAGCCTGAAAGTGGCGCCGTTGAATGAAAAGTTGTGTGGTAATCGATTGGCGTGGTATGGACATGTGATGCGAAGGAATGAAGATAGTGTTGTGAGGAAAATGTTGAGTATGAATGTAGATGGGTTTCAGAGTAGAGGAAGACCAAAGAAACGATGGATGGACTGTGTGAAGGTTGATATGGCTAGGAAGGAGGTGACTACTGACATGACGAGAAATAGAGAAGTATAATAATAATAAATAATAATAATATTCCACAACTATCACACAACGCCATCTAGTCCCAAGCTAAGCAGAGCTTGTGTTATGGGTACTAGACAACTGATAAACATACTTATATATTTCTAAATACATACATATTATAGATAAATTACACCCAGACACAGAACAAATGATCGTGCTCATCACACAAACATTTGTCCTGGGTGGGAATCGAACCCACGACCTCCGGCATAGCAGTTAGGGTCACTAACCACTAGACCAACAGGTCAGTCATAGTATGGAAGAAAAAGACATGTTGCGCCGACCCCAAATAAATTGGGATAAGGGCAGGAGAATGATGATGAAAGGGTGTAAAAGTACCCTTAACGCAAACGAAGGACACTTGTTCTCCCCACCACTGAGATAATTTTTTGTTCTAGACCATACCTGGGAACCCCCTAGGTACGGAGATATGGGGGGTCAAAGTTCCGAATTTTGCACAGCTGTTTTTGTAAATACTAGTTTTTCAGGTTGTTACTTTACTTAAATTACCTCCATGGCCCTTTTACTATTCAAAGCATCCACTAGCACAATGTTTTAAGAGTGCTACATTGAGTTTTACCGTAAAATGAAATTTTTGACCCCAAAAAATAAAGTCGTTTCCCAGCAGAAAATTTTGCGTAGGTGTACTTAGTTTGATACAGTACAGAATGCTTGGTTGACGTATGTGTGAAGGGTTAATTTACACCCTGTATAATATATCAATATGTCTTCATTGTTTGTTACGTGAAAAAAGAAAAAAAATATATCTGACGAACAAATTTTATTTTTTACTACCCTATTGAATTCAGGACCTAATGCTACCCAGTCGCTCTTACATCCACTAGACCAACATGGCAGATAGGTACACTACAATCACACTAATAATATAAAGGCGAAAGTTTGTGAGTGTGTATGTTTGTTACTCTTTGGACGGAACGGATTTGGATAAAATTTGGTACACAGATAGTTTATAACCTGGATTAACATATAGGACAGTTTTTATCCCAATTGTATCTTCCCGTGGGACAAGTATCGAACTACACGCGGGCGGAGACGCTGGCACAAGCTAACCTAACCTAACTCCAACTTCACACTGATAAATGTCGTATTGAAATGTAAACGGAGCCACGTGGAACAGTGGGGCATGCGCAGTTCGCGTGGGAGGCGCCAGATGTCGGGGTTCCATTACAGCGGCTGAATAGCATCCATTAGTTGGTGACCGTGAAGTGTAGTGCAGTAAGACCACTTGCTGCAACGTTTAGGGAGCTGCCAAATGAATTTGGTTCCATTGTGTGGCATGCTGTCTTCTCATATCATAAGTCATAACATTGCGCCTGTAATTCTCGAAGGGTTAGGTAGAGATGTCCCTCTTTTTACCCGACTGCGGCGAAGCCCAAAAGGAGGGTTATATTTGGCGAGTATTTATGTATGTATGTCTGTTTCTTTGTTCCCTCATAACTCCTAAACAGATGAAGGGATTTGAATAAAATATACGTCGTTAGATTCGTCTTGATGGCGCCAGTGTCACTGGTTACATTAAAATTAAAAAAGACAAAGAAAAAATCCAGATTTTGGGGACCATATCGCGAATTTGAAAAAAAAAATCCGTTACCATCGCGTAGGGTATCAAAATGAAGGGTTATAAAAGGAGATTAAAAAAATGTATGACATTTATATTAAAAAAAAATCAAAATCAAACAAATCCTATAAACAAACACAAAAGTTAAATCATCTGCGAAGATTTTTACCCGACCAACGAAAGAACAAACACAAAAGAACTAAAAAGTTGTAAATAAAAAAAAAGTGGTTAAAAAACCCGACTACCACTTTTTACCTACTTTTTTTTATTCTCTCTGGTGTATGCTGTCCTCTCATCATCACATCATCCATTGCCTGAATTCATCCACTGCTGGATATAATTATCTCTTTTCTTGTGCCGTTCTCCACGGTCCTGTGCCATCGAAAAACTGTTTGAGCAAACTCACAGTATTTTTTAAAGACCTGTCCAACGACATCCCCCACAATGGACTTCGAGAGAAAACAAAACATTCCCACCTTAATGTGTACTGGGAATAAAAAAAAAATTACTTTAGCACTTTTTCGGCGTTACTCATTTTGATATTCATGCCAAATTACAGCTTTCTACTACTTTCTAAGAGTCTTTGAGATATAGTGCGGACGGAAGGACAGACAGACGGACATGGCCAAACTATAAGAGTTCCATATTAACTACGGAACCCTAAAAACTGACAAACTAGACTCTAGGTAGCATAAGTTTTAAGGCCAATAAAAGTGTGAATAAATATTCCAGTCAAAAACAAATGCAGGTGGAAGTCATATTAGCATTTTCCTGCAGCTTTCAAGCGAGAATTTATCCCCGTTTTGTACGTAAACCTTTTGAACTCCACTCTGTAATGGTTTCACAACATATTTTTGTATATCATTAAGCTTTTAGCAGCGCAAAGTGGAGCTTGTAAAATATACCTTTTGGGGTCAGGTTTTCACAAAGATTGAGAGTAAATTTTATGACAATGTTGACTATTTCATGTGTTTTATCGGTTTTCATGCGCTGATTCGATAAGGTAATATAAAGAGGGATGTTCATTGTTCTGTGGGTAGGTGTCCATTACATACCAAGTTTCGTCCGTGGAAAGCACGTTATGCAACGGCTTAGGCCCGGTTTCTACCAAAGCGAAGAGGAGAGCAGACAAGAAGAGAGAAAGAAAAAAAGAGAAGTATTTATTGTTTCACACAGGACAGAATAAATTGACAAAAAATATTAAAAGCTTAAAACATAAAGAGAAACACTTTAAATTAGGACATACAAAAGTTTAAATTAAAATTAGTCCCGTATGAAGCCAAAAGGCCACTATCTCAGCATGGTGCTGTAACATTGACAAATGTCACAGCGCTGGTATTCTGCTATGGCCTAAGGTGACGTCACGGTCACGGCAAAACCAAACTTAAAAATAAAATATAATAAAAACAATACTAAAGTAGGCAATACTATGTAGTGTGCGAAGATGAATATTCGAAGAGATGTGTCTCCTTCCTGCTCTGCTCGTCTCCGCTTTGGACCTGGCTGTCATTTATAGATCGTTGACAGTCGTTACAGGTGAGCTAGCTAATTCAACATAGTTATTAGTTGGGAAAAGGCTAGACAGATAATGATGATTAAGATAGTTCCATAACCTTGGTTAGGATTGGAGACAGATGTGTTGCTGGGAAGTTTGTTCCGCCACTTCTTCTTTCCAGCAAAACACTGGGAAGTGTCGAAGGGGGGGCGTTTCGGGGGACTGTCTCTTGTAAATAAGTAAAGTAAATTTTGACGTTCGAAAAGTGCTGATTATCAGCCTAGTTTGAATAAACGAGTTTTGATTTTGACTCAAAATAATTCCAAAACTCATTTGATATTTAACCAAATAGTAAAATTATCGAAAAAATAAAGCAATTTTTCCTTGCCAAGTGTCCTGAAATCTTTACTCTTTTACAGTAAAGGTTAGGTACAGCTTATTTCCAAGAACAATAGTATGGAGGGTATTTAAAGGGTTTAAAATGTTTGACAAAACGATTAGTTTCCAGTTCACAAACCGTCCGTTTTTCGGTAATGAATATTAACTTAAAACCAACACGGAAGCGACCTTATCCTCACAGCAATCTTGCTGCGTGATAATTAGTCTGTATGTTTATTCCCACATAATAGAGATGTTTACTGACTTAAAAATATGTGGTTCTAATTAGTCCGTCTGTTAGATTATCGAAAAATATTGGATACTTATTTTTTGTTTTATCAAATCAATAAAAAATTATGAGGATGGAAGATTTGTGTGAGGGTTGGTGACGTCACTGACCGCAAAAAAATGTCATAAGTACTAATGTCTTAGACTATGACGTCACACGAGTTTTCAAAGCACTGTATCGTCTTCTTTGTTTGTTTACATGAAAAAAGAAAAAACACGTGTCCAATAGTTTTTGGTAATCTATATGACGGACTAATTAGATTTTTTTTTGTTAACTACCCTATTCCGTAATTTATGAATCGATTTGAAAACAGCTTCTGAGTCGGTGGCAAAAGAAAACGATATCAAACAAGCAAAAGTCACCGATTACAGGAGTTGGTTTTTCTCCTTTATTTTTTGCCTCGCGCATCGCATCGCAGGAGCAGATGGACACTGCAATTGCCTTTAAAAAATCACACGCAAGAGTTGCGTCGCTAGTCTTCAAGTTGTCAAAAGCAAGCATATTAATTATGTTAGTTTCAAATCAAAATTAAACAAAAGATTTCAATTCAAATCGTCTCGACGAGTCATCTCAATAATTTTGGCCCTAATCGCCGCGCCGCCCTTTCCCTCGCACTATTGCGATTGTAAAGCATCACAATTATAGATCGGCGTCAAGCGCGTGCGCACTATTTTTGTACTGCAACTGGGTCATAGGCGTAGCGCAGGCGCGTGCGATTGTATTCGCATTCATCTTACCTGCATGTGCGTTATTGTAACAGGTAATTCTGAAGGTAAAATTTTAGACGCTGGGTTATGCCCGCGGTTTCATCCGCGTCGAGTTCGGTAATTATATGCGATACTTTTTGCAGAAACAAGACCACTTCTGATCAAGTGTTTACCACTTTTTACATCATACATCATCTTCCTCCCAACTCCCAAGTTACTTGAGACCGAGGCAATTAGTTGTTTTTCATTACTCATTACATAACATGCCTGTGGAGCGGGTTGAAAGTACTACTTTTTAGCCCTAGGGAGAATCGCTTCCAACTGACAGCTGTCAAATCATTAAAAAAAAGTAGGTCTATTTTCACATTTTTATTGAACCCTGTTGCAACTTTTTATACAGCCAGTAAATTACAGCGCGATTATAAAATTAAAATAACATAAAGTTAACTAGAGGGGGAGGACACATTAGCGCTTGAATCGGGCCAACTTATGTACTTTCGAGAGGGTAACCAATTATCCCAGGGCGGAGTCAAAAATCAAAAATCAAATCAAAATATTTTTATTTCACATATTATGCCTAAATGGGCACCTATAAAACGTCGGTAAAAAGGGGCACGGTTCGGTGCATTGGTCGATTCCAAGGAGAAGACCCGGCAAGAAACTCCAAAGGTTACTTTTTTAATCTTTTAAAATCGTTTGGGTTACAATAAGGTATAATACACACATGAAGACCATGCAGATTCATGTCTGAGATGGTCTTTTGAAGAAAGCACCACACAGATTTGAGTGGACCCGACCACCAGTCAGGTTCCTGGTACATATATCTCTCTGTGATAACGTTGTGGAAGTCTCCCGTGTCTCAAAAAGGGTGGCGTACCTCATAGTTAAGCTAACCGAGAGGTATAGTCTCAAGGTTGCTCAGGCCTACGCGCCAACTTCGGCACACTCGGATGACGTCGAGGATAAAATGTTTGAGCACATCTACAAGGCCTTGCGCTCCACTACTAAGGCCCACTACAACGTTCTCACGGGGGATTTTAACGCCAAAGTGGGAGTACAGAATTGCAGTGAATCGGTAGTAGGATCTTACGGGTTTGGCAGCAGAAATCATAGGGGGCAAATGCTTGTTAACTTCCTTGTAAAGGAGGGCCTTGTCATGATGAATTCTTTCTTCAAGAAACAGCCACAAAGGAAGTGGACATGGCGAAGCCCCGACACTATGGCAAAAAATGAGATAGACTTCATCATAGCGGATAAAAGGCATATATTCAGAGATGTCTCGGTGATAAACAGGTTCAATACCGGTAGTGATCACTGACTTGTTCGTGGCATTCTTATATAGTATCAACTTCAAGCTGGAACGAACCCGTTTGATGAAGTCTAAGCTCCGTCCAAATATGCTCCAAACTAAGATAGGATCTGAAGCGTTCCAGTCAGACCTGGAAAACCGATTCGAGACCGTGGAAACCACAAATGATTTTGATCAGGCGCTCGACCAAATGGTGGACATTCTCAGGGAGGAAGGGACGCGTTTTTGCAAAATGCGGTGTACGGGTAGGAAGTCAAAACTTTCGGAGGAGACTCTGGAGCATATGACGAAGCGACGTGAAAACCCACCGATCACTTCGGCAGAACTACAGGCACTCAACAAAAAAATTAGGAAATTGGTACGACGCGAACTTCGAAGCTCCCTCCCGCACACGCTCTGTAGAAAAAGCGTTTCTATATTTCGCGGCATTCAGTAGAGTACTGTGAGCAACTGAGGACTGAGGAGTAAGCTCAAATAACAGCAGGGACTCACCTTAATCTTCTAGAGTACGAGTAGGTAGTACAAATAACAAATATGACATATTTGCATGGGATAAACATGTTCACATACTACTCTAAAATATTGCGTCAGATATTTAGGTGCACAAGAGCTTGTCTTACTTACGATAACAGTAGGTTTTCTAAAAGTTGAATTGTATTATCGTTTTAGCTTTTCTTGCAAAAAAAAAGTAAACAGTGAAGAAAGAGAAGGTATTCAGTTTGTCTTTCAGAGTCTAACTGCGGTACTCAGATATATTTAATTATTACTTAAGCCGTCATTTAATAAAGATTTAACATACAAAACCTTCACTAAACTGTCAAAACCTTTACTAAGTTATGGCTTAAGTAATCATTAAACGTCTCTGAGTTCGGCGGTGAGAGTAAAAAAATAAGTTTGGTTGGAAACAGTTTTTTTTCAGGAAGGGGTTTATTTTACCCGTTTTTGTAGTCACGACATCAATTCTTGTCATGTAACATTTTTTATAGGCAAAGAAGATAAAAATACGTAAATAACACAGAGCCTCTAGCTCTGTGGTTGTCACTCGATCTACTTAAAGTTATTTTTTTTATGGAAGCACTATCCGCGCTTCCACAAACAAATATAAAAAATATGCTGGCAGAATACGTAACCTGCCTTTTTTCGATGTCGGTTAAAACCGAAACAAACCAATAGCTCCAAAACATAAACCTCAAAGACACACGTGCCAATGACTTCATAGCCAAACAAATCATTACCACGGGACACAGCAACGCAGCTCCAATAAGTTTTACTTTCTCAATTTAAAATTGCTTTTAACAAACTTTGATTGGTTTTCAATTTAACTAATCGGGACCTCTGATCCAGAAAGGGGTCCTTTGTGAACAGGGTGATCGAAAATCAGTTGATCCTTGGTCACCGCTTACCACACGGCCCACACGCAAATGTTTACAAAACATTCTTGTGTAATATATTGTCTAATTTATCTATAATATGTATGTATTTAGAAATATATAAGTATGTTTATCAGTTGTCTAGTACCCATAACACAAGCTCTGCTTAGCTTGGGACTAGATGGCGTTGTGTGATAGTTGTGGAATATTATTTATTTATTTATTTTTTTTTTTTTTATTCATAAATTTTGGAACCCATTTGGGACATGATTTTGGCATGAACGAGCGATGATTACCGATGAGAATTGGTACTTGACAAAAAAAAAAAACGAATTAGTGCGTGCGTGCTCTGAAAACTCGTATGATTGCTGTACATTTTTTACTGGAATGTGAAGTCACAAGCCCTCCTTTGGCGCGTATTATCTTCGTCAATTTATAATAATTTGAAAAAACAAAAAACACGTATTCTATATTTTTCGATAATCTAACTGACGGACGAAACAGAATCATATTTTTTTAATAAGCCAATAGGGCATTTCACCAAAAATAATAATTAGTCCGTCTTTTAGATTATCCAAAAATAAGACGACGGATAAGACGAACTAATTATTTTTGTGTTTCTTGTTTTATCAAATTAATAAAAAAATTCGAAAATGGAACGTGTAAAATCATGAGAGAGAAAATTGGGTTGCGTGTTCCATCCTTCACCTTAAGGAACCATAAACCTCTTTATGTTCCCTCTGTGCGGTGCATTTATAGACAAAATTCCTATTTGATAAGAGCTAGCAGGGCTTACAACTCGATGTGCCAGAGTTTTGATGACTTTGATTTATTCTCCACCAGTGTACCGAAACTAAAAAAAAATACTTTGTATAAACTTTTTTGAAGCTATCTAAAATTTGTTCAATCCTTTCTTAATTTTCTACGAGTGTGTTACAACAGCCTGCTCACAGCGTGCCACCCTAGCCAGCCAATGACAGCTAACCATAACCATGCCACTCTAGCAAACCATAGCCTTGCCACTCTAGCATACCATAGCCATGCCACTCTAGCATACCATAGCCATGCCACTCTAGCCAGCCAATGACGGGCAACGACTCGCGAGCCAATCACAGTCAAGCGAAGACACCGCCATAACCACCGGATGCCTCCGGTGGGGATATCAGTCTATATAATGCCTTGTAAGCTCAGTTTCGAGGTCTTGTCGCGCTCGATTGTGAAACCTGTAAGTCGAGACTCTGTCCGAATAAAATAATGAATCAGTTCCTGTCTATTTTTTACCACTGTCGTTACAAGTGCTTAATTCTTACTTTCTCTTGCATGTCTACTGTTTCTTATGCTACCCTTATAATAATAATAATAATAAATAATAATAATATTCCACAACTATCACACAACGCCATCTAGTCCCAAGCTAAGCAGAGCTTGTGTTATGGGTACTAGACAACTGATAAACATACTTATATATTTCTAAATACATACATATTATAGATAAATTACACCCAGACACAGAACAAATGATCGTGCTCATCACACAAACATTTGTCCTGGGTGGGAATCGAACCCACGCCCTCGGGCATAGCAGTTAGGGTCACTAACCACTAGACCAACAGGCCAATCGCGGGATAATATAATATAATGTCAGTGAAAACTTTTAATTGGCTTTCTTTCACTATCTGTCGACTATCTGTATCCTAGCTGTAAGTTTTCTTAAGAAATAAATAAATGAGTGGGGGCTTTTAACGTCACTTTGTGGGTAAAAAAGTACTAACCTTGTGACGTCACATGACTTGACACGACTTTTCGAAGCACTGTATCTATCGTCTTCAAATTTGTTTACGTGAAAAAAGAATAATACGTGTCTATTATTTTTTGGAAATCGAAGCTATCTGAAACTAGCGGATAATCCGAAATGATTTCATACCCGTAACCGGTATAATATATTCCTGTATCCGTATCCAGATCCGAAATTTAAAGTCCATAACATCCCTGCTAAACTCTATGAGATACTTCTATTTTAGATTAAATTAAATTTACAGTAAGTTTACGTCGCTTGTTTGTCTAGGTCCTCAGTTGATCTTGGTCACCTCTACACCAATATTTACCAAACTATTAATACATTCTAAAACATCCCTTTGATATTGGTAAATTATTAGCGCGGGCCTTTCGGGGACCATTTTCGGGACATTGGACGCTCTTCCTGCTTGGACACGAGCGACACGCGCGTGTCCGATGGCGAAAAGTGAAAGAAACTGCTTAGGGAACGACTGCGGCGAAGCCCAAAAAGAGGGTTATGTGTTTGGCGTGTATGTATGTATGTGTGATTCTTTGTTCCCTCATAACTCCTAAACGAATAAAGGGATTTGAATAAAATATACGCCCTTACATTCGTCTTGATGGCGCGAGTGTCACTGGCTACAGTTAAATTAAAAAAGCAAAGAAAAATTGCGGATTTTAGGGGTTACGAAAAAAAAAATCATTACCATCGAGTAGGGTATCTAAATGAAGGATTTTAAATGGAGATTACAAGAATATAATTATGACACTTACAGCGGTACTCCGAGGTATTTAAGGATTACTTAAGCCGTCACTTAGTAAAGATTTGACATACTTTTGTATGACAAAACTGTCAAAACCGTCACTAAGTGATGGCCTAAGTAATCATTAAAGCTCTCTGAGTGCGGCAGTTGTATGTTTTTATTTCAATATTAAATTATGAAATGAAAATAGAATGGATTCCGAAAGATTATAATTTAACAAAATAAAAATGCATTTCATTTACGAAGATTCTTATAGTACTCATACGAAAACACAAGAAAAAAAAATATGACTCACGCGCGTGACTTCTGTCTCATGTCACATGGCAAATCGCATCGCCTGACTCCACCCGAGGTTGTGAACGGGGCTTTAACGTTTTAACCCTCAAGTGCTAACAGCCTTCACTAAAGTGATGATTTGCGCCATACTTGACTGTTCCAACCCTTATCAACTCTTGACAATGGGTAACGACAGTTACACGATTTGTTAAACTCTCGTTAAGGTTTAAGTGAAGTTTAGTAGTATCTTGACTTAGTTTAAATATGGTGATGGCTTGTTTGCTCAAATTGTTTCCTATAATTGCTAAAGTACTAGCATGCTAAACTTATCATGAAACTTTCATGATTTTACATTAAAATCTTTTGTCCTGAACTGTATTGTTAAGAAATTCCTAATGGAAATATCCAATATCAATTTGACTGGCATGGAAATCGAACCAACTGGACAATAAAAAAGATAAGAGAGAGAATAAAGCATTAGTTAGAACCATATTCATCATCAGCCTATAATGTTCCCACTGCAGGGACTCAGGCCTCCTCTCTGGGAGATGGATGGGCTATAATCCACCACGCGGGCCCAGTGCGGGTTGTTATATGTCCCATGTCTTCGAATTTTGTGGTTCTAAGACATGCCAGTTTCCTCACGATGGTTTCCTTCGCCGTTTTGAGAGCAGCGGTGATGAAATAAATGACAGAAAGTAATGTGCCTGCTTGATTTCGAAACACGACTTACTGCGTGCACAGCCGCACTCAGAGAGAAAGAAAGAAAGAAAGAAAATTGTGTTTATTTGGCAATAAAAACTTAAAAAATAAACAGAACCAAATTCAAAATGATTGAGACTAATAATGCCAAAAGGGCCTCAGCTTAGCATAATGCCAGGTGGCAACACAAAGTGCACCACCTGACGCTGATCTTTCGCTGAGCTTTAATGATTACTTAGGTCATCACTTAGTAATAGTTTTGACAGTTTTGTCATACAAAAATATGCCAAACCTTTACTAAGTGACGGCTTAAGTAATTCATTAAATATATCTGAGTACAGCAGTTAGTGTTCGTATATCGGGGCCGCCACCGCTGCTACCAGCTACTTAGTTTCATAACATACATAAACTCACACCTTTTTCCCATTGGGGTAGGCAGAAACCTCAAAACGCCACCTGCTGCGATCCTTAGAATCCTTACATACGCCTTTTAGCTAGTTACTTATTTAGAAACAAATAATCATTAATTACTGTCCCCCTCTCTGTTAGGCCCACATTTGGCCAAAAAACACGAAAACAAATCCCAACATTACGTAATAAAGACAATGCCTTGTTTTCCTAAAGTTCATGTAAGTCATGAATAAATTATATTCAACCAAGAGCCTAAACACTGCAGCCTCGTACATTATGAAGAGGGTCCAAATTAAAACCAAACTTGTGTCGTAAAAGATATTACTTTCGCTGCAGAAAGCTAATAAAATGTTTTATTAGTTTACAAGGGAACCTGGTCGAGGGTCTTATCAGGGGGCTGCTGTCTTTCTTGTTGGAAAGGCTAAGATAGGAGCAGAAGAGTGGTAATTGGGTACTTATCCATTTTTACTGTGACCCAGGGCTATTGCATATCTTTTAAATGTCTCTCTCTTATCTTTAAAGTAGATAGGAATAGACACGATTTTGACGACGTAAACAGCACGCTATCAATGGTCACGGATTGGTTCACAATAAACAACCTTGTTCTTAATGCCAAGAAAACTAAAATAGTTAAGTTCGCTTTACCCAATGTTAGAAATCTGGGTCCCAATATTATCCTCGCCAATCAGGAGCTGGAAACTGCCGACTCTGCTGTATTTCTGGGCATAACAGTAGATCCAAAATTACAATGGGGTTTACATATATCAAGCCTAGCGGGAAGGCTAAGTTCAGCCGCATACGCCGTCAGAAAAGTAAGACAATTCACTGACGTTGATACAGCACGGTTAGTCTACTTCAGTTATTTTCACAGCGTTATGTCATACGGTATTCTGCTGTGGGGCAAAGCTGCTGATATTCAAAATATATTTGTTCTGCAGAAGCGAGCGGTTCGTGCAATTTATCAGCTGGGTGCCCGAGTTTCTCTTAGAGATTTTTTTAAGGAGATTGGTATCCTCACTGTTGCTTCTCAGTTCATCTTTGCCAACATTTTATATATTAAACAAAATATCCACCTGTACACTAAAAACAGTGATATTTACAACTTTAACACTAGAAACAAGCATAAACTACGCGCTCCTTTTCACCGGCTTCACAAAGTTCATAATTCATTCGTCGGGCTTGGTATAACATTTTATAACAAACTGCCATCTTCTTTTCTAGACTTGCCATTTAATGCGTTTAAAGCCAAAGTAAAATCTAATCTTTGTTTAAAAGCGTACTATTCCATTAACGACTACTTAAATGATAAGAACAGTTGGTCGCTGAGTTGAACACAAGACAATGTTTGTTATTTATTTATGTTCTTTCTCCAAGATTAGTTTACTGATATGTTATGTCTTTTTTTTATTATTATTATATACTTTTTTATACTTGCCTTACTATTGTATCGAGTCTGGTTCTTCTAACCAACCTAACAGACAGATGTGTGCTGGGGAGTTTGTTCCGCCACTTCTTCTTTCCAGCAAAAACACTAGGAAGTGTCGAAGGGGGGGGCGTTTTGGGGGACTGTCTCTTGTAAATAAGTAAAGTAAAGTAAATTTTGACGTTCGAAAAGTGCTGATTATCAGCCTAGTTTGAATAAATGAGTTTTGATTTTGATTTTGATTTTGATTTTGTCAGTGGCTATCATATTGTCCATGGATTAACTGTCAAATTGGTTATGGTTTAGTACAAAATGGAACCATTTAACAGTTAATTGATGGACACTATATGACAGTGGCTATCATATTGTCCATGGATTAACTATCAAATTGGCTATGGTTTAGTACAAAATGGAAAAAATTCACAGTTAATTGATGGGCACTATATGATAGCCACTGTCATTTATTAAGATAGGCTAAAAAAACTAGTGTAATAAAAAGGTCTTAGTTTTAACCGATTTAAAATGACTTGCTAGACAAAGACAGCCGTATAAATAAGTGACGTCATGTTTCATACCGCCATAGTTTAGTATAAAATTATCCGTTTCGCACGACAAGGATAGAAAGTGTTAATTCTAAAGCGTGCAGCTAGGTACTCTTTTTATCGAAATTATTCTGTTAGTTCTTTGACACTATTTCTTTGGGGGTTGGGAAGTCATCAAATACCCATCCCGCTCTTGGGCAGAGCGAAGGGGAGTGTCCGACTTCACTTATGTCATGCACTGTGTGTTTATGTGGCACTTGTCCGTGGAAGCGACGGAACATCATACCAAAAGACAAATACTGTTATGATGAATTACTAAAAGTTTTTTTTATTGGAGTTTGCGAAATCATAAAATGTTTCCACCCGCTCTGGGCAGAGCGGAATGGAGTGTCAGACTTCTACTGACTAAAAACCACCCATGTTCCTTCTTAGCCACTTGTGTTCGGGGCCGCGGTATACAGAGTTGATACGACAAAGAGGCTTTCCTTTAAACAGCATAAACTAGGTACCATTTTCAAGCTCTGTACCAAAACTCAATATTTAATTGATTGAGGAGGAGTAGACGCAAATGATTTTTTAAGTTTTTGCCCCGTTTGAACACGATGTATCTTTCCTATCAGCTGATTATGTCATACGCAAAGGTCATGCACATGCGTTGTTGCCGCTCTGACGCCGCCGCCGCCCGCGCCACCGGCACTGCCGCGCTTTGACCTTTGGCTTTAACCGTGACGCGACGCGCGCGTGCTACGTTGCCAATTTGTTACCTAGGTATCTAAGGTCAGTTAAATTTATTTATAAAGGATGTTTGCGTTTTACTCTGATTTGTAAGCTATTTAGTTTGTTTGGTAAAAAATCCTCATTTTTGGTGCTTTGTATTTTTGTTTGTATCGAATTATTACTAAACAGTAAACACGTATAGTATACGTAGTGTAATTTAATGCCCCTCTCTCATATCAACTCTGTATATTTCGAACATCCCGCAGCCCCGGCACACGGAATCATACTACGGGTACAAACGCCATGTCCTAAGAAATTTTATCTAAATCCGTTCAGCTGTGATAAGTCGTTGTATGGATATATTAGGTCTCGTCTTTTCTGTATAAGATTCCACATCTTTTCGTGATTATATCAGCATTAAGCAGGGGTTGACTGGACTGACCTCTGTTATCCAATTACAGGGTAATATCGATCACCCCAAGGGTAAGGATAAAGCGTCCGTGGTCGAACTTTCGACGAATAATCGGGCAGGACATTAAATTGTTTCCTGAAGCGTGGAAGGGTTTCGATATGCGCAGACATTGACAATACTAATACAAGACAATACTGCAATAAATACATAACAATACAAACCATTATATTAAGAATGTTAACAAAAGAATCTAATTAGTCCGATAAATAGATTACCAAAAAATATTGCACACGTATTTTTTCTTTTTTCACGTAAACAAACAATGCCGACGATGCAGTGCTTTGAAAACTCGTGTGACATCATACTCTAAGACATTAGTATGAAATTTTTTGCGGTCAGTGACGTCACCTATACCCACTCAAATCTTTGACTCGTTTTATCTTCGTTAATTTTTATTGATTTGATAAAACAAAAATACGTATTCAATATTTTTCGATAATCTAACAGACAGACCAATTAGAATCACATTTTTTAAAGTCAGTAAACATCTTTATTACTCTGAAGCAGTCACAAGTAGTAGAGCAGCGGTGGCCCAGTGGTGGCGGCCCCGACTTACGAACATTATGTCGTGGTTTCGAACCCAGGCAGGCACATTACTTTGTGTAATTTATTTCATCACCGCTGCTTTCCAAACCGTGAAGGAAAACATCGTGAGCATGTTTTAGAACCAAAAAAAAATCGATGACTTGACATCTACCAACCCGCACCGCAGGCCTCCTCTCCTAGAGAGGAGGCCTGAGTCCCTGCAGTGGGAACATTATAGGCTTATATGATGATGATGATGATGAGTCACAAAGTTTGGATTTGTTTGATGACTTTAGCCTCTGTATTCTATGGGACTTCAAACTTAACTTGCGAAATGTGGATGTACTTACGCTTTTGTAGAATATTTAAGGATAGGCGTGATGTTATGTATTCTACTCCTAGGAAGAAACGCTGCAGAAGTTTCATGGAAGTTCTGTAGTTTCTGCCTACCCCCAACGGGAAAATATTGAGTTTGTGTATGACTATCATACGAGTGTTATCTATTTTTCTGCTTAGAAAGAGAGACGTAAGCAAAATCAAAAGTAATTTATTCAAACTAGGCTGATGATTTACTTTACTTTACTTATTTACAAGAGACAGTCCCCCAAAACCCCCGCCTTTCGACACTTCCTGGTGTTTTAGCTCGGAAGAAGTGGCGGAACAAACTCCCCAGCAACACATCTGTCCATTAGGTTAGGTTAGAAGAATCAGACTCGATACAATAGTAAGGTGCAAGTAGCAAGCTGTACAAATAGTCATAAAAAGTATGAAGATTAATTTCATAATCTATTTTATTCCATGCGTGGTTTCTTGAGCCCCCTTTTAGGAGCTCGTGACAAAGAATGTAACTGTGGGATTAGCTGGCTGATGGGTCTCTATCTTCTCCTGAATGCATATTGCAATCGGCCATCTAAAAAAAATCAAATTAGTCCGTCAGATAGATTTCAAAAAAATATTGGACACGTTTTGTTTCTTTTTTCACGTAAGCAAACAATGAAGACGATACAGTGCTTTGAAAACTCGTTTGACGTCATAGTCTAAGACATTAGTATGACATTTTTTTTCAGTTAGTGACGTCACAAAACCCCACTCAAATCTTTGACGAGTTTTATCTTAGTCAATTTTTATTGATTTGATAAAACAAAAAATCGTATCCAATATTTTTCGATAATCTAACAGACGGACTAATTAGAATCATATTTTTTTAAGTCAGTAAACATCCCTATTGTTTAGGAATAAATCAAAATAAAAGATAAATTAATTAAAAAATGCGGAATTTCTTCAAAAGAAAAATGGTGGACCCCATGTAATATGTTAAGATATGGTCTAAAACATTGACATTTTTATTTTATTGTGTTATCTGAAATCAACTCAATTCTCATTCTGGAAGCGGAGATAAATGAGAAAGATAGTTGTCAAAAATCAATATCGATTTAATTAATCGATTACAGAATCACAAAAAGAAGAAAACAGTTTTTTTGAGTCAAAAATCACATATTACGGTAATACTCAATGTAGCACTCTTAAAACATTGTGCTAGTGGATGCTTTGAATAGTAAATGGGTCATGGAGGTAATTTAAGTAAAGTTATAACCTGAAAAACTAGTAATTACGAAAACAGCTGTGAAAAAAAAATTTGGAACTTTGACCCCCAATATCTCCGAAATTAGGTGGTTCCCAGGTATGGACTAGAACAAAAAAATGTTCGCAGTGGTGGAGAGAACAAGAGTCCTTCGTTTTGGGTACTTTTACACCATTTATATGGGGTCATTTATAGCAGCGCAGGAGTGTTAAAGACAGTAAAAGTTACCACTTGAATGGTATAAACCATACAAAAACCGACTAATAAAGACACGTGTCAAATCGGTAACAGGTTTCCATACATTTTCGGCTAACGGGCATAATCTCCTAATTTTTATAGTTGCGAGAGTGGATCATTCCCACTAGTTCAACGAATCAAGGTGGTACGAAATCGTAGAACTAGTGGGAACGAATAGTCCCAGTTCTACTGGTCCTAAATGCATGGTATTAGAAAGGAACAATTTAGATTTGATTAAAAGATTCCAATACCTCCTTCCTGCGTCTGTACTCCTGGTAGTTTGTGGGATTATATTACCTACCAATCCTTTTTTTATCTAAATAAAAATGTTTTCAATACCTCCTGCCTTCTTCTATTCTCCTGGTAGTTTGTGAGACTTTACTATCCTGGTTTCCAAACTCCAACAAAAAAAGTGCATGTTATTAGAAAGGAATCATTTTGATTTGATTATAAGATTCCAATACCTCCTTCCTACTTCTGTTCGCCTGCTAGTTTGTGCCGTAGTTGTACCCTAAACTGTGCGATAGAACGAATGAGAAACTTAAGTCCCGCTGGTTTTACGGTTTTGTAACATCTGTATTATCGTAGAACTAGTGGGATTATGTAAGCAGTAGGTAGGTATTGTGAGTTTTAATATATCCCTCGATCATACTAACATACTGTATATTCAACACCAATTAGTAGATAAACTTCAAGACACAATTAACAACCCCCATACCAGCCGGTCGATAATGTTAATAGCCCTACGTGCGTCTAGCGTGACCTTTAAACCGGACTAGACAAAAATGTTTAGTTTGAAATTGGTGACGGTGTTTCTCTGCTTACCTACTTTTTGGTTCAGCGTGAGTATAGGAATCGTGAAACTGAAACGGTTCTATAAAACATATTTCTCACAAGATCTGTTTTTGTACGTCAGTTAGATTATCGAAAAAATTGAATACGTGTTTTGTTGTTTAATCAAATAAATAAAAAAATACGAAGATAACACGCATCCAAGATCATGAGTAGGGAGGATGCGGGTTGTTCGAAAGAGATACCGCGGCCTCGACACAAAGGGTTAAGAAGGAACATGGGTGGTTTTTAGTGAGTAGAAGTCTGACACTCCCTAATACCGCTCTGCCCTGAGGGGGAGGAGTCATTTGATGATTTCCCACACCCAAAAAAAAAAATCAGGAAGTTGTAACTTTGTGACGTCACTTTTAGGTAAAAAATGTACTGAAATGTGACGTCACACGAGTTTTGGAGGCACTGTATTGTCTCCCATACCTTTTTTTTTTTTTTAAACTTTGCCCCACACTAGGAATTTCTCCTGTATCGTGGGTGCGTTCACAAACATTTAAACTCACATACACAAATACCCAGATCCGAAACAACTATCTGTGGGCCATACAAATATTTGTTCCGTGCGGGGATCGAACCCGCGACACGTAACGCAGCACCAACCGTGTCGTCATACTTTGTTCAATTTTTTGTGGAAATCTATCTGACGGACTAATTACAGTTTTTTAGTCGTAACCCTATTGTCCTGCTGGAGTGAAAAGCCCAGGGTTGCGGAATATATTCGAAAGAGATGCCGCAGTTTTTGAACGCGAAGGGCATAAGAAGGAACACGGATGGGTTTTAGTCAGATACCCCCCCCCCTCTCCTTATTACAAAAGTGGTTAAACCTGGGTTTAACTTACACTTGATTTATCCCACATGCCCTTCGATAATATAAAAAAAAAGTGACGGCATGCGAGATAAACCAAGTCTAAGTTAAACCCAGGTTTAACCACTTGTAAGAAGGCCGTAAGAGACTGAGACTTTTGATAAAAAAAAAAATAGGAAGCATTTGATGATTTCAAATCCTTAAAAAACGGAGGCCAAAGACGAAAGTACCCTCAGAATAGGTATTTATAAAAAAGAAATCTCCAGTTATCAATAGCCCAAAATTCCATAAGGCAACAACGAAAGAACGAGAACATTAATTTATGGAAAACGATAAAACCCCATGATTTATACCACTCATAAACTGTAATACATTTTGATTGCATGATCTAAACCTGTGTTTATGTGTTTAGCTGTTTACGATACATTCGAATGTTGCAGATAAAAACTTTAATGGTTGTCTAACTGGACCGAGAGTTATTGAATTATAGAAACAAGACTTACTTAGTGATGTCTTAATCACCAGAGTTGGGGATTTAAATCTGAATTAGTTCAAAATCAAAAGTTATTTATTCAAACTAGGCTGATATTCAGCACTTTTTGACAAAATTTATTGACTAGAGACGACTGTCTCTAGTCAATAAATTTTGCAGGACTCCCCAAAACGCCCACCCTTGACACTTCCCAGTGTTATAGCCGGGAAGAAAGAGAGGTAGAGCAAACTCCCCAGCAACACATCTGTCTTTTAGGTTTATTTCTTACTAGCGGACGTCACGCGGTTTCGCCCGCGCCGTTCCCGTTCCCGTGGGAATACAGGGATAAAAAGCCTATGTCACCCGGGGATAGTGTAGCTTCCCAACGGTGAAAGAATTTTTCAAATCGGTCAAGTAGTTTCGGAGCCTATTCGTTACAAACAAACAAATCTAATATGATTATTATATTTTTTATAAAAGCAAAGTAACTTATATTAATTAAAAAGATTAGTTTATGCTTCTCGTGACCCAAGGACTGGCTTTTATCTTGGCCAGAGGCTAAGCGTTGCCATACAACGTGGCAATGCCGCCAGTCTTTTGGGCACATTACCGGCTGACAGCGTTGAGGAGCAGTATTTCGATGCCCTTTTATAGTTTCTTGTTAGTTTATTTAATAGTTTTTAATTAATGTACATAGTTTCTGTTAGGTTAGAAGAACCTGATTCAATATTTTCTTCAATACACTTCCTCGAAAACTGGCTCTTATTGCATTACAATAAGGATTGACATGCAACTTATTTTGCACACGTGCGGTAATCTTATTTTTCCGCAACCAAAGGCGGGAATGAAAATTACTACAGATTACTATGCCTTAAACTCAGTCCAAATCGATTAAAACATAGGAAAAAAGAAAACACCACCGACTGTAGAGTCGGTGGGGATTTTTTTTATTTCGTCATTTTGATTTGCGTCCATAACCGCTCGCTTGCTTTTGGTAACTAGAGCTACCAAAATCGAACCTCGGATTTTAGTAAATTTCTTCGAAAGTGTATTGAAAAACGTCGTTTGATACACGTGGGAAGTAAAACGGAACAATAGATAAAGTCTCTGAAAGGTTTATTAGTTATCTACAATAGTTATCCATCCATACTTTGATTTCTTTATGTACTTAATTTCATAAATACGAAGGTGACTTTGTTCGTTACTAAACGGATAAACAGTTTTAGATGAAATTTGGCACTCCGTCATTGCGTATCCTGAGTAAGAGCATGTGATATTTCTTTCGGAAAACTTCAAGTTAGAATTTTGTTGCGATTCGTTTTTCCACGTGTCCGTTGAAGTTTCACTTCGACTATGTGTCCCAGCACACATTTCGATTTTTGTTTTCGGTCCTAACAGGGTTATCATATTACCCAGTTACCGGGTTATCATATTACCCAGTTACCGGGTTATAAAGGTCAGATTCATTCAAAATAGTGTTACTCAGCTGTGTCAGGTTAGACTGAAATCCGACTTTTTGAGGAAAAAACAAGGTAGTAAATAAACTGTTCTCTTCTAAATAGAACATTTTCTATTTTATCTTCCATTTCTGATACAATTTATACGAAACACCAGAAAACTCTGATGAAAACACCGTTTGAGCGGCGCGTCGGTAAGTTCGTTCAGCCGCGCGCCCATCATTCAATCAATCACTCTTTCATTCATTCAATTACGAGCCGCTCCGAACATTTTCAAGCGGGTTTTTTTCGCAATTTTTTCGTTCAATTTCGCTTAACGCAAAACATTGTTCAGTAATCAAATTCTTTTTAAACTGGTTAGAGAGATAAAAAAAATATTCTTTTAGCTTTTTGTTGTTGTTGTTGTTGTTTTTTTTTAAGTTTAATTCGGTACAAGAAAAAACAGTAGGTGTGTCTTTTTTTTTATTTTTTTTTTTTTGGTACATTGGCACATCAAGCTTCTACTAACTGTCAAATTTATCTACACTTCTACACTAATCTACATCTACACTAATATTATAAAGAGAAAAGATTTGTTTGTTTGTTTGTAACGAATAGGCTCCGAGACTACTAGACCGATTTAAAAAAAATCTTTCACCGTTGGGAAGCTACTCTATCCCCGGGTGACATAGGCTCTTTTTATCCCTGTATTCCCACGGGAACGGGAACTACGCGGCTGAAACCGCGTGACGTCCGCTAGTAATATTATAAAGAGGAAAGATTTGTATTTTTGTGTGTATGTATGTTTGTAATGAATAAACTCAAAAACTACTGCGCCGATTTCTAAACCTCTTTCACCATTGGAAAGCTACATTCACCCTTAGTAACATAGGCTACTTTTTATTCCTGTATTGCCACGGGAACGGGAAATACGCGGGTGAACCCGCGTGACGTCCGCTAGTTTCATATATTTTAAAATGTATCGCTAAAGTATTAGGTTTAAGGTTGATTGGGCTTGATGTGTCAGCCATTTTGAAATGTCTGTTGTAGTAAGTACTAAAAGGAAATTTAAAGGATAAGGTGGAAGTCAGATAGGCAGTCGCTCTATCTATAGGTACTATTACAAAGAGGAAAAAAAATTATTTTTGTATATAACGAACAAACTTAAAAACTACTGGACCGATTTGAAAAATTCTTTCACCGTTGGAAAGGTACACTATCCCCGGGTGACATAAGCTATTTTTTATCCATAAATTCTCACGGATACGGGAACTATTCGGGTGAAACCGCGTGACGGCCCCTAGTGTAAAATAGTGGTATTCAGCCGCATCCAGTGAGACTCGAAGCCGACCCCAACATAGATGGGTAAAGTCTCGCTAGACGATAATGATTCATGAAGGATCATGACACATGTTTGTAAACAAGCTTATATCCATTTATCGAACAAAAAATTGGGAAATCCCTAATAGATAAACACAATAACGCAACAATAACATATTTTGAATCATCACTACATATCATAAAGCAAAGTCCTTCGCCGCGTCTGTCTGTCTGTTCGCGATAAACTCAAAGACTATTGCAAAACTATTACTACATTTATAAAACAAAGTCTTTCGCCGCGTCTGTCTGTCTATCTGTTTGTCTATTCACGATAAACTCAAAAACTACTGCACCGATTGTCATGCTGTTTTCACCAATGGATAGAATGGTTCTCGATAAAGGTTTTAGTATATAATTTGTAAAGTTTTTGTATACATTGGCTTAAATATAATGATACCTATTTATTGGACGTGATTAATTTTGATCGCGATCACGCAGGCGAAGGTGCTGGTATCGGCTAGAAATAGATAAACCTTGAAAAAACTAGTTGACTTAACTTATCAGCTACGTCCTTCAAAAGGAACTGCGTAGGTACTCGCAAACGTTCCACGTGTATGACCAAGGCCAAACCAAAATGAATACACGCGTTGTTCTCGAGTATCTGCTGAGCCTCTCTGGGGATTGGCGCGAGTTTTTATTTGCATTAATTAGTGATTAATTGTTTTGAACAAAGGTAGCCGGGGAATTAGTAATTCTTAAAAGTGTAGTTAAGCCGAAGCCTTCTTGGTATTGAAGGTTATTGGATACTATGGTTCAAAATGATCCGCTTCGATTAATATTGTCATCACACTAATGTTATAAAGGCGAAAGTTTGTGAGTGTGTGACTTGTGTGAGTGTGTATGTATTTTTTTTTGTTTGTTACTTCTTCACGTTTAATCGGCTGGAGCGATTTTAATAAAATTTGGCATGGAGTTAGCTGACACTTTGGATTAACACACATAGGGTAATTTGATCGGGGGGTACGGTGCTCCTGCCAAAGCAAATACTGCCGTACCATCATTTTCTGGAACCATTTCGCCGCATTTTCAGGCCCCTATTTTATGTTCCCGTGGGATAAATTTTCAAACTGTAGCGGGCAAAGCCGCTGGCAACAGATAAATAAATCAATCGGATACTTACCCTGATCATCATCACCATTTCAGCCAAAAGACGTCCACTGCTGGACTTAGACCTGGTTACTCTCACTTATACAAGTACTTATTTACCACAATGTTGTCCTATTTGACCCAAAGGTTAACTGTTAGATAAAACCTTGTGGCTTTTACTATCGTGGCTTGTGTTTGCATCGTTACGTGTTTAACAATTCAATATTTTTTTTTAATTTTGTATAGTTTAAGTTATTTAAGAATGTTTTGTATTTATCTATGGGATTACATGATAGTAAAATGATGTTAGCATAACTTTTGGGAATAAGGGTGTACAAATTAAGTATAACTCTGTCTACTCTTTTGGGATGCAGGCGTGATGTCACACATGTATGTAGAAAAGAGTGGAGAGTATTCGAAGAAAAACATTATAAAATTCAATTGTTATTTGCTTTGCAGTCTCCACAGATTCAGACAAACTTTTACAGAGCTTGTCATTACTGCACTGGTGTGTCAATGTCCCCCACTAATAATAAAGTTCATGTTCAAATGAGGCTAGACAATGGTGAAGCCATCTCTTTCAAAAAAAATTTCGTTTTGTAGAAATTTATGAAGTGTCAATACTGTCTTAAAGAAAACCTTAATTAATTATTATTAATCTAAACGTCTGTGTAAAGTTGGGGAAATAAAATGTTCACCAAATCCATTGAAAATCACAACTCAATTCTTTTACAGCTCTATAAGATGACCTACAATACGTAATAACTGGGTTATGGAGGTCAGATAGGCAGTCGCTCCATGTAAAATACTAGTATTCATCAGCATCTGGTTAGAATGTAAACCAACCCCTAGCCGGTTGATAATAACGAACACGGAACATTGATGTGGTATGTCATGTATTAATTTCCCTAGCTATACCTACATCTCAGACACTCATCTGCATAGATCTCATGTGAGTTGACTAAGATTAAATCCGGACCTTTAAAGAGACGTCCTTTAAAGTGACCTCTGAGTTTGTTTCGGCTGTTTCTCCTCAGAGTTGATAGATATAACACACCAGACCGTGTTTGTAAAAACCTGTGCTTAAGAAAAATGATTTACCATTTACTGTAGTGTAATGTTCGGTGAAATTGGTATGTACCAACTCCGAACACCAGACTCTGGCAGTTAATTTATCGACGTAGTGAAATACAGAAGTCAGTGTCCGTGTTCGCAATCAGTCCGCAACATGTCCGTACCGGTTTGACCGACCCTTTTATCTGGTATACCAGAAGGCAAAGCCAACCTTTTCTATGTCAACGTGGAAGTCAATTTCCTTCTTTTCCCTATTTGTCTCAAATACGCCCGCGGGGAATTGTGGGTGTGATCCGTAATTACAAATACGCCCGCGGGGAATTGTGGGTGTGATCCGTAATTACAATACAAACAAATAAATACAATATTGAATGAACAATTGACTAGTTTTCACTTGTTCACAAAATTGGGATATTGTTGTCTTTCGCTAAATAGCTGAACGAATCGTAGTTTTTGAGTTTATCGCAAACAAAGAGACAGACAGACGCGGCGGAGGACTTTGTTTTAAAATATGTTAGTGATAAATAAAACCTCGAAATCGAATAATATGGAACTTATCAGGCGCAGAGACGATACTTTATTTGACCTTGTATGACTCGCATCTATGTGCGGTCAAAACTCAATTTATTTTACAATCAGACTTATAGCTTTGTCCAATCGTAAATATACTATCGAAAGAAGTCTGTGAGGTTTTTGAAAACTATTCGTTTCAAAGCTTTATTTTACTTTCAAGGGCAAGCAATTTTTTATAAATGTTGTCTTCAATTTGGTTGTGGCCGTGGGTGGAGGAGAGTCTTTGCTCATTCTGCTTTGAGAGAAATCGCAGTGATTGGCTTTTATCAATGATATTTGATAAAATCATTTTTTCAACAAGATTTTATGTATTAGTTTACTGTTTTCCTAATAATAATTTAGAGGAGTTCATTACTCAGTCGAATGGTTGACAGGACAATAAACTTTTTTCACGTGTTTTGTACGTCTGTACTCCTTCCTGCTCTTATTCCAATGTATTTGGGGTCGGCACAGCATTGTCTTCTTTTTCCATAATTGGGTAGTTTACAAAAAAAATTCTAATCAATCAGTCAGATAGATTTCCAAAAAATATTGCTCACGTTTTTTTTCTGTTTTCACGTAAACAAACAATGAAGACGATACAGTGCTTTGAAAACTCGTGTGATGTCATTTTCTAAGACATTAGTATGACATTATTTACCGGTGAGTGACGTCACAACCCCCACTCAAATCTTTGACGCGTTGTATCTTCGTCAATTTTTATTGATTTCATAAAACAAAAATAACGTATCCAATGTTTTTCGATAATCTAAAAGACGGACTAATTAGAATTATATTTTTTTAAGTCAGTAAACCCCTTTTTTATCTTTTTTTTGGGTGGGAAATCATAAAATAACCCTTCCCGCTCTTCGGCAGAGCAAAAAGGAGTGTCAGACTTCTACTGACTAAAAACCACCCATGTTCTTTCTTAGCCCTATATGTTAAGGTGTCTTACAACATCGCGCAGCCCAAGTCAGTAAACCCCTGCAGTGTGAACATTATAGGCTGATGACGATGACGATAAAGTCAGTAAACATCCCTTATCTCTATGACTTGTCATCTCACCAGTCACCTCCTTTCTTGCCATATTATCCTACACATTCTCCATTTCATCGTTTCTTTGGTCGTACTTCGGTCATGCTGACATAATCGTTATTTACTGACTGCCGTATTCAGAGATATTTAATGATTATTTAAGGCGTTACTTAGTAAAGGTTTGACATATTTTTGTATGACAAAACTGTCAAAACCATTACTAAGTGATGGCCTAAGTATTCATTAAAGCTCTCTGAGTGCGGCAGTGAGAAATCTTTTTAGAGAAACCTCATATAACTTTTTGCGACGAAAACAACGAAGCAATCCAGAGCTTCCGTAAACACAGCACAGCCATTATTCTCATAATTTCTTCATGTAGATATTGAAGAATCCCTCATTTAAATATTTATACTGAATGACTGCTCCTAATAAATATATGACATCATCCCACCCCCTAACTGCGTTAGCATAAATAATGCGGATTTGCATGTTAATTGCAGCTTAACGGGGACGTAAAGAAAGTATGGATTATCTCGATGTACTTTAGTACAAGATTGTACGGTCTTTGGCAAAAAAAAACTCTCTCATCATAATCATTTTCTTGTCCTTGTCTCATGTTATTAGGGGTAGACGCAATGAACACGTTTTTGTTCCTGTTTTTCAGCGATGGGAATCTTCACGAAATTATAGATTTAAAAAGAACCTGCCTCGTGGATAAAATAAAATATTTTAAACAATAAAAACCACCTCGTGAAAGTGTAAATTAATCATATTATCATTAATTCGGTTGAGAAAGACTTGTTCTGTATTTAGCTTATTACTGTAAGTAGTATTCAGGGTGTAAATCAACCCTTAACACGTACGTCAACCTAGCATTCTGTAAATGAAACTAAGTATCCCTACGCAAACATTTTTGCGGGGAAACGAATTTTTTTTTTGGGGTCGAAAATTCCATTTTACGGTAAAACTCAATGTAGCACTCTTTAAACATTGTGCTAGTGGGTGCTTTGAATAATAAAAGACCATGGAAGTAATTTAAGTAAAGTTATAACCTGAAAACGGGCATTTACAAAAACAGCTGTGCAAAATTTAGAACTTTGACCTTCAATATTTCCGTAACTAAGGGGGTTCCCAGGTATGGTCTAAAACAAAAAAATATCGCAGTGGTAGGGAGAACAAGTGCCCTTTTTTTTTTTTTTTGGTGGGTGTAAAGTCATCGAATAACCCCTCCCGCTCTTGGGCAGAGCGAAAGGGAGTGTCAGACTTCTACTGACTAAAAACCACCCATGTTCCTTCTTCGCCCTCTATGTCGAGGCCGCGATAACCGTTGGACTACCCGCGGCCAGAACAAGTGCCCTTCGTTTGCGTTAAGAGTACTTTTACACCCTATATATTAATAAACAATTTGTAAATATATCTATGACAAACAAACGCTATGCAAAATGCACCCACCAGTAATCCAAACATATCAATAACTCGTGCATAAAACAATTTTCAATTCACTTCCTCGAAACCTGGCTCTTATTGCACTACGATTAGGTTCGGCATGCAATGTACTTCGCACACGTGCCTTTTTCTTATTTTTCCACAACCAAGGGCGGAAAATAAAATTACCACAGATAACTATGACCAAAACGATTAAAACGAAGGAAATTAAAAAAAATCACCACCGACTATAGAGTTGGCGGTGTCTTTTTTTTAATTTTGTCATTTTGATTTGCGTCTTTACAGCATCGATAATTTTTGAATATTAAATTGCGTTTTGAGGTGTTTATAAAAAGAATATTATAAATTGACATGATTATTTTAAACAAATATTACTTTAATGAAAAAGGAAACATTTATTTTTGTCCTTAATTTAAAAAAATATATTTTATATTTTTCTTTTGAGGCTGTTTCACACATTTGCTTCTTCTTCAACCTGTTTATATCAAACCACGGACCGAGGAGAATATGATTTAAAAGCAAACTAAATCATACTCTCCTGAAAATTGACGGCAAAATACTTATTTATTTATTTATTTATTTAACTATTTATGTACACACAGTAGACAACACAGGAAAATTATAAAATATAACATTAGAGTACAAAGGTACTGCTTATTTCTCAAGAAATTTCTGCCAGCAGACCTGCAAAAGGAGAAATGAAAAAAGAAATGTAGACTATAGTGTGTGAGAAGCGGAAAAGAATAATAATATCGTATCGTTCGTTCGTTTCTTATCGTTTCATTACTTTATTTCTTCTCGTGGGATTTTGTTATTGCATTTCTCGACCCCATGAACACCAATGTGTTCAATCCGCCTCAAATGCAATAACAAACTTTCCGCACTTGTATCAAAATGTACTATTCTTTCATCTCATTTATTTCGATAATCGAATCCCGCTCTAAACAAAGACACAATAAACTCCTGAACAAAACATTTCAACATCCTTTCATCTCTCTTTCGATCATACTGGTACATTCACTCATTCGTTCAAAGAGAGTGAATAACTTGAATATCGTTCAATCCTACAAAAAAAAGTTGTAGACTTTGTCCCTTCATTTTCCATTGTGTTGCTCGTATTTTTTAGGATTCCGTACTCAAAGGGTACCAACGTGACTTTGTTATTAAGGCTCAGTTTTCTCTACGTCTAACACAGGACTGTATCTGATTTATTGATGGATTGTATATTAGTATAGGCACTATAGCTAATTTATAAAAATAAAATTAAATTAAACATTTAGATACAGGAGAAGTTTTTATTTCGGAGTAATCTTAAGAATTAATTTAGAAAAAATATACAGAGTGGAAGGAACACCGACGCGCTAACGCCTATGTCTCATTCAGTACCGTATTCTGAGCCGTCTGAGATATAATTTTTTCATCGGTAATTTTAAAAAAGTCTGCTGTTCCATACATTTTGACCGGGTTACCGATGCCGATATCGATCGATACCGACGACACATCAAAAGCTGGTATGGAACCCTTCCTGTGGCAGTCCGATTCGCTCTTGACCGTTTTTTTTGTATGCTGAAATGTTTCTAACAAACTTTTGCAACGACAAATTAAAAACATTGGTACTGAAACCTGAAAACTTTTTAAATGCTTATGGTACTGAATTTCAGGGGTTTCAGAGTGCTTTCAAAGAGAAATATGTTAAAATGCGGGTCAACATTTGATGTAGGTATGTCAGTTAGAACGTGGGTTATTTGTTGTATGTTGCAATTCATTTTGTAAATGAATTAAAGGGTGAAATTTATGTATTTTTTTTTTTTAATTTATATTTTTTTTTTAATTTATTTCTATTTGATAACCACGTCGGGTATTCGAAAGAGATACCGCGGCCTCGACACAAAAGGCAAAGGTAATAATTTTATGATTTCCCAGACCCCAAAAAAAAGTCAGTAAAAGTCTGACACTGCCTACCGCTCCATCCAGAGTGGGAGGAGTTATTTGATGATTTCTAACCCTCCAAAAAACGTACACCTCTGTCTAACCATTCAGGGACTATAAGTGCGATGATGTTATGTCGCCGCGGCTTATTAGGTTTTTACGTTGTCCGTCACCTTGGAGGCGTTATGTCTGCAATTAACGTTAACTTGCACGTTTACGTTCATCGTTGACTACAGACGAATTACTTAAGATGGTGGAAACTTTCCGTGATGACAGCCTCTCTTCTCGTTTTGGGAGAGAAAAATCTCTTACATTAACTTACATTTCCGGTAAATCCAACAATATATTATAATTAAAAAATATGTTATATGTAAATGTTGTTGTGATGTTGTATGTAAATGTGTACAGTATTGGGTTCGAATTATCTTTTTATCTAGAGACGGTGTTGCTAGAGTGAAAGAAGTGGCCAGTGCAGCGGTTCGATTTGTCAGTTGCTGGACCATCTTAAACTTACGACGTCGGGAACCGATTGGTGCCTCTTTTTTTTGGGGGTTGGGTAATTATCAAATAACCCCTCCCGCTCTTGGGCAGAGCGAAAGGTAGTGTCAGACTTCTGCTGACTGAAAAACCACCCATGTTCCTTCTTAGCCCTTTGTGTCGAGGCCGCAGTATCTCTTTCGAACAACCCGCAGCCCCGACGGGACCGGGACGTCCCCCTTAAGTGGACTTACCCTTACAACTGGCTAAAATAACCCCTGTAACACGTTCCTTGTACCTAAACATTCGAAACTGTCGGTCTATCCGTGACCGTAGCCTATAAGGCAGCTCATTTAGTTAATTAGGAACATAAATAATCTCTTATCTAGGTATAACACGTGTTAACTTAAACTTAATCGTTGTTTTGTTAATCAGCGGTTTAGCGGTGTAATCGTACGTTAAAATTTTACGCAATTTAAACGCTTGTTAAGAATTTAGTAAGTTTTGTTCTTGTGATTAATTTTAAACACTTTGTTTTCTTGTAAGTTTAGTTATTTGGGCTTGGGAAAGCTTTTGGGTACCAAGTTTTTTTAAATTAAATTTTACCTAAAAAAAGTCGTTTCCCAGCAATATTTTTTGTGTCGATTTGCTTAGTTTGATGTACAGAATGCTTTGTCGACGGCTGCGTGAGGGGTTCGGAGGCGAGGAGGAATGGGACGCCGTCGCCTCCTTCTGCGAAGCAGTGATGCTAGCGAAGGAGGTGGCGGAACGTGAGAGGGAGAGAACCGCACGCCTCAGCCGCCGCGGGAGACGCTATGGCTTCGGAGGCTTGTTGATGGCTTGCTGCCACCGTAGACGCGGGCCTGTGGACGGTGAGTGATGGGCCAGCTCACCGTCCGTCCGTCTTATGACGACGACAGGCCGTGTCGACGGCGCGTTCGTGTTCCAAGCGCGCCTCAAAGAGATGTAAGCAACATGGAAGGGGCCGACGCCCGTCGGGGCTGCGGGATGTTGTAAGAGATGCCTTGACATATAGGGCAAAGAGGGAACATGGGTGGTTTTTTTAGTGAGTAGAAGAGCGGGAGGCGTTATTTGATGATTACCCACCCAAAAAAAAAAGGTTTCGTTTCCTCCATGTATTCTATTTTATTTTACCAGCATTCATTCATAATAAACGCTTAGGTTGCCTTATCTTTTAGTCCTTACTTATATTATAAATGCGAAAGTATCTCTGTCTGTCTGTCTGGGTTCACAAACATGGGTGGTTTTTAGTCAGTAGAAGTCTGACACTCCCTTTCGCTCTGCCCAAGAGGGGTTACTTATTTCATGATTTCTTACCACCCAAAAAAAAAAGATTGAAAGAAAAGATTACTTTTGGTCGCGATAACCGACATCCATGCGGACGAAGCCGCGGGCGTTTGCTAGTGTAAAATATTTCTACCAGCAAGCTGTAATTTCATAATATGTTTCACTTATACGCTTCCAAGGAGACAGTGTGCGCCATCTTTCTCAATCTCTATGATCTCGCCGTGACTTTAGCTAAATCTGGGGGATTTCACTAAATCGCACCGGAATTTACTAAACTCGGATATTAAGTATATGTATTTGCATATTATTTACTTTTATTTCTGTGTTTTAACATTTCCATTATCTTTGATAAGTTCAAATCGATAGCTTCACTTGCATAATATCTTCTAAGTCTCTATTTTTTAACTTGATGAATATTCATAATTTCCCAATTTTCGAAGTACATAAACTAAAATTAAAAACAAACCTGACCCAAAAATCACCATTACAAAGACCCCTAAGAGTACCCAACCCCAATGCCCTAAGATCTAAACCTTAAAGCCCAAGAATCCCCACGATAATCCAACGAAGACAAAAGTCAAGTCCTTTATTAATAGTACGCCATTTGTCGTAGTAAATGGGAATTTTCCCATCTAGTACGCAGCTGCAGCGTTCTTTAGCGTAGCGATTAGGTAAACTGATGAACGTTATTTACTGTCCGTAGTACGCTGCGGTGGGAATTTCTTCCTCATTGTGTTGAGGAAATTGTGTTGAGTTCTTTGTCATTGAGTGGGAAAATAAAATATTAGGTAAGTAGAAGGGGTGGATTGGTTAAAATGTGATCTCATATTTTGTGATTTTTGCAGCGTTGGCATGTAAGTACTTCTCCCCGTGGGGCTGCAGATTGTTCGAAAGAGATACCGCGGCCTCGACACAAAGGGCTAAGAAGGAACATGGGTGGTTTTTAGTTAGTAGAAGTCTGACAAAAAACAAGGTCTACTTCTCTAACGTGTGTACTTCTTTATCGCTTGCTACGGTGAAGGAAAACTTCGTAAGGAAACCAGCATTTGTGAGAGATATTCCTTGACGGCATGTATAGCCAGGTCAGAGTTTCATTGGCGAAATAAAATATCTGACATCAGGTCAGGTACCTTTTTGTCAATGTTTTACAATAACCCATGTAGGCCTATGTGAAATAAAATATTTTGATTTTGATTTTTTGGTACTAACCACAAAATAAACGAAGGATCTACTATTATTATTGGTTTGTCAAGACTATGTCGTGACTAGCAGTCCCATTTTTCTCATATCAGTTCGTACTTCTTAAGAATCGTTAATGAATTATAAATTAAAACCTCGATCAAGTTTTCGAACTTGTTAACTGACAAAACTGCAATGGCTGACTGTTAAAATTTTGTATTTACTATAGTTCTTTCACTTCAATTCTATTACAAACACAAATCACTGAAGTTGCTCAAAAAGCTGTTGAGTTGCCGCTAAGTTGAAGTAAGACTGGGCTGACCATGTCTCCCGTATGCCCAACGGGCTGTGGGCCAAAACAACCACGTTTTTGAGTCCTGATATAGCCAAAAATCGACGCGGTACACCTTGAAGTAGATGGCGGGACGAGCTGGACAAAATCAACGACCAGTGGTCCACATTGGCCCTGATCACATAATTTGGTCCTCCCCCAATGCTTTTACTCAGCAGTGGGATGCCACAGGCTAACAGCAGTAACCGATCAGCGGTAACTTCCTTTGAGCAGCGGTGGCCCAGTGGCGGCGGCCCCGACTTACGAACAGTAGGTCCTGGGTTCGAACCAAGGCAGCCACATTACTTTGTGTAATTTATTTCGTCACCGCTGCTCTCAAAACGGTGAAGGAAAACATCGTGAGGAAACCGGCATGTCTTAGAACCAAAAAAATCGAAGACATGTGACATCTACCAATCCGCACTGGGCCAGCGTGGTAGATTATAGCCCATTCCCTCTCAAAAAGAGGAGGCCTGTGTCCCAGCAGTGGGAACATTATTAGGCTGTTGATGATAATGATGAACCTCCTTAATCATTCCATCCTCCATTCAGTGTTCTGCTGTTGTTTTATTGGTTTTCTCCAACTCCTCAGAACCTAGTGTTATTGACGATTCTGTCTTTAATATTATTTTTTTATTAGATAAAGTTTCAGAGTCATTGTGGATGCGCCTACAAAGGAACTCTCACCTTTGAATACTATTATCTATCTGCAATCAATGTGAGCACAAAGTAAGTGACATACAAACTTGGTTATATGTGTGTATTCGATTATTATCAGTATTTAAGGATCGCATCGTTGAGCACGAATGCAACTTTTATAGAAACACACGGGAGTTTTTGCGAGAACGTGTTCACTGAAGCACACTGCGTTTGCTAAAATTTTCGACGAACTCACATCGATCATATTGACTATCTCAATTTTATTGTATTATAGCATATCTTTTACTGTTTTCAAAACAATACACATGTAAGATCATTGATCATTATACTATGCTACTTGAACTATTCTCAATAACGTAACATAACATCATGCTTGTAATGTACGAAGAGGTAGGCAGAGGTTCAAAATCAAAATCAATCAAATAAAAACATTTATTTCCAGTTACAGGCTCTTTTGAAATTTTAATAAGCTAATAAACTAAGCTAGTCTCACTCACAAGGCATAATAACTGTCAGTGTACTGTAGTTGCCGATTCCAAAGCGTTGGTCTCACGAGAAGAATGGCAAGAAACTCCATGGACACTCTTTTAAATCATAATATTGTTACAAAACTTTGGTTACATCATTCAAATTCAGACTCCGTGGCTTCTAATGAGAAATTCCTAATGGAATAACCCAATAACACTTTGCCCTACCCGGGAATGGAATCTAGGATCTCATAGTCAGCAGTCGCGCTTGCAACCTCTAGTCTAGACTAACCATTACTAACATTACTAACAAATTTCCGTGCGTTTAAGCATTTTTGTCATACCTATTATTGGAATTAAATATAACAGCTCATAACTTAGGACCCAGTAATATTAATGACAGTAACATCCGCGGTGCTAGGCAACTGGGCTTATCCCAGTTGTATACGTCCCTGTGTGCCTGTTGGTCTTGTTCTGTTCTGTCTCCTGCTGATATGGAGGGAAGTGGACATTTTTGTTTTTCCTACTCCTCCGCTATTCTTTTCTGATTAATTTCGTTGCGGGATCCAAGACAGTTAAATAATTTCTCTGGGACTTCGTCGAGCTTCATTGTCTCGGCGCTTTTCTGGTGGTCAGTACTGTTAATTCTGGCTGTCAGGAGTTACAGTGGTTTGGGAATAGTGAAACGGGCTTGTCCCATAAAAAAATAACCATTACTAATAATATCTCAAAAATGCTGTGTTTACATTAGCTTAAGAATGTACAAATAATATGAAATGGCATAGATGAAATAAAACGGCCGTACAATAACAAGTTTGTTTTCGATCAATGCATAGAACAAAGCTTACTTGTTTGTAGAACAACATCTTGATAAGTTACAGATGGTTGGGGTTAAATAAAAACATAACTGTTTCACTGACACCGTTATTTTGGTTGCTTTGTCAATCATTCTCACTTCCACTTCGCCAACCTTAATAACAATTATTTTTACCCGACTGTTTCGAAGCCCAAAAGGAGGGTTATGTGTTTGGCGTGTATGTATGTATGTCTGTTTCTTTGTTCTGTCATATAACTCCTAAACGGAAAGAGGGATTTGAATGAAATATACGTCGTTAGATTCGTCTTTATGGCGCGAGTGTCACTGGCTACATTAAAATAATAATAAAAAAAAACAAAGAAACATTGCGGATTTTGGGGGCCATATCGCGGATTTGAAAATATATTTTTTTCT
The DNA here is from genome assembly GCA_932274075.1 of Diarsia rubi. Lineage (NCBI taxonomy): Eukaryota > Metazoa > Arthropoda > Insecta > Lepidoptera > Noctuidae > Diarsia > Diarsia rubi. The sequence goes on along the minus strand of OW026437.1, from coordinate 1,486,679 downwards.
GTTACCATCGATTAGGGCATCAAAATGAATGGTTTTAAAAAGCAATTACAAAAATATATGATACCTACTTAGGTATAAAAGAAATTCAAAGTCACAAAACCTTTAAATAAACACAAAAAGTAAACCATTTGCGAAGAATTTTACGCTACCAACGAAAGAACAAACACAAAAGTACTAAAAAGCAGAAAATAAATAAAAGTTGTTTTAAAACTAAAAAACTCGACCAAAAAAACTGAAAAGCAAAAAACAAGCACATTTTAAATTAAACAAAACTTGGAAGCAGGCGGGGTTCATTTGAATATTAAATTATGAAATGAAAATACAGTATGTTAACTAACAGAGGGCGTTCCCGTCAACCAAGCATTCTGTACATCAAACTAAGTACCCCTACTCAACATTTTTTGCTGGGAAACAACTTTTTTTTTTTGGTGTCAAAAATCACATTTTACGGTAAAACTCAAAGTACCACTCTTAAAACATTGTGCTAGTGGATGCTTTAAATAATTAATGGGTCATGGAGGTAATTTAAGTAACGTTATAGCCTGAAAAACTAGAATCTACGAAAACAGCTGTGAAAAATTTGGAACTTTGACCCCCAATATCTCCGTAACCAAGGGGTTTCCAGGTTGGTAATTTTTTTTTTAGCATGTATGGATGCTATACTATTGCGGGTTAACGGGAACGCCCTCTGTTAGTTAACATACTGTAGAATGATTTTTTTTACCCAATTAAAACTCATGGGTTTTGACACAGGGTTATCATCCATTTTGGCTTGGGCATCTATGTCGTTAGATTCGTCTTAAGGGCGCGAGTGTCACTGACTAAGATACTCACGCCCTTATGACGAATCTAACGACATATAATTTTTTGAAATCCCTCATAACTTCCCTCATAGCTCCTAAACGGATGAAGATCCGTTTAGGAGTTATGAGGGAACAAAGAAACGGACATACATACATACAGTATCATACATTCCAAACACATAACCCTCCTTTTGGGGGTTCGCCGCAGTCGGGTAAAAACCTAAGGTCACATGGAGGAAGAAGACAAACAGGCCCAAGGACAGGAAAATTACTACGAATCAAGGTTCTATTGACCAGTATTTACATTTACACTAACCACAGAATCGCTCATGTACACTTTTCGCCCCCGTATGTTCTCCATGACCTGGTTACAGCGACGTAGTGAATGGGCCGCTTTATTGCACTTTTTATGCAAACATAGCGGGTTGGGGGCGAGGGGGGCTCGAGTGACGTCATCATTGCTTGCATTTACACAAGTAGCTCCTAATGACAAAGTACAGTTGCGATGTTCAGATGTAGTTGAGCAAGTTTTGCTTTGGGATTTTGAAGCTTGATTTTCATTTTCTGTTTTTAATATACTAGTGACCCGCTCCGGCTTCGCACGGGTGCAAAAACATACTAAAACCTTCCTCTTGAATCACTCTATCTATTAAAAAAAACCGCATTTTGAAGATTAAAAAAAACGACTTTGTTTTATACTATGAAGTGATTATTAAGTACTGCAAAAAATACTGCTTGGCGAGACAATGAGATACTGCAATGTACACAGTAACAATTCACGATTTTGTTATGTTAAAAATATCGTCATTCTCTCATTTCCTGCTCACCGTCCGTCCGTCTTATGACGTCTTAGTACGTGTTCCACGCGCGCTTCCAAGAGATGTCAACAAAATTACAGGGGTCTGCAAGGGGCGGCGCGGGGTTTCGCGAAAGAGATAGCACGGTCCCGTCCACAAAGGTCTAGGAGGGAACATTGGTAGTTTTTAGTCAGTAGAAGTCTGACACATCCTTCCGCTCCGCCCAGAGCGTGTAGAGTCATTTGATGATTTCCGACCATCACAAACAATAATTCCCAACATCATTTTGAACAAATTGTTTACTGATTCCTATTGCAGACCTCCCCAAGAGACGAGGCCAATAAAACGAAATTTATAAGTATATTAAACAAGTAATATAAAGATCAGAACTCAACTAAAAAAGGGCTGAATATACTTCCAAATTAAACAGACTTTTTTTGTTCCTTTTTCCGCTGACTCATTTTCCTTTACAGCGCGACGGGAAAAAAACGGAAATTCAAGTTAAAGCTCCTGAACTGGAAGCCAAAGTTCATTGCCCCCCAGTGTTGTGGGAATTTCATAAATTACCACTGAGTTATGAATCGCCTACTTTTTCCTTCAAAAATTAACTTCGGACAAGCTGAAAGTCGTCTAAAAGTGGGCGTTAGTGAGTATTTATTTTATTTAATGACAATAGGGGATCGGAAAAAAAAACAAATTAGTCCGTCAGATAGATACATATTTTTTTTCTTTTTTTACATAAACAATAAATGAAGACTTTAAAGTGCTTCGAAAACTCGCGAACTCCTCGAAAACATCACATGTCAGTAGGTACATTTTTACCTACAAATGACGTCACAACCCCTCACTCATGATATTTGAGGCGATTAATCTCCATAATTTTTTATTAAATTTGATAATACAAAAAACAGGTATCCAATATTTTTCGATAATCTAACTGACGGACTAATTAGAATCACATTTTTGACCCAGTCCGATCCCCTATAATAGTCTACTAATGGTGATAGAATTTTTTGAAATCGGTCCTGTAGTTTTTGAGTTTATTCGTTACAAGTATAACAAAAATACAAATCTTTCCTCTATATAAAATTAGTGTAGATTTGTTCGATTTTTGAAGCCAACAAGAACACAACATAAACTAGCCTATACGCGATAAAAACATAGTCTTACTGTCACCAACAAAACACAGAGCTTTGATATAGAAACCCAATCAATCGTGTCCGAGGCCATCCGGCCACAAACACTGGATTTTGTGCGCATACATGAAAGATAGTGGAGCCAATATACCGCGTGTAAACACTAAGCTATACATATGATATATATAAGAAACAGGAACATAGGAAAGGGACGATACCTTTACTAGGTATGTCGATCAAAAACATTGAACACGACTGCAGAATACCAGAAATCTATTACTTTACTATCTGTTGTCATGTTGGCCGGATTCTGTTACCAATAGGGAAGTTTACTGACAAAAAAAATGTGATTCTAATTAGTCCGTCAGTTAGATTATAAAAAAAATATTAGATACGTATTTTTTGTTTCATCAAATCAATAAAAAATTACGAAGATAAAACGCGTCAAAGATTTGAGTGGGGGTTTGTGACGTCACAGACCGGTAAAAAATGTGATACTAATGCCTTAGAATTTGACGTCACACGAGTTTTCAAAGCACTGTACCTTCTTGATTGTTTGTTTATGTGAAAAAAGAAAAAATTAGTGTCCAATATTTTTTGGAAATCTATCTGACGGACTAATTAGTTTTTTTTTGTTAACCTAATTTTATTTGAAAATTGTCTTAGTTAGACCTTATAATATCAGCTATCTGATAAACCCTTATAAATAACCGGTGTTATTTTTTGGGGTGGAAATTCACCAAATAGCTGCCTCGACATATAGGGCTAAGAAGGAACATGGGTGGTTTTTAGTCAGTAGAAGTCTGACACTCCCTTTCGCTCTGCCCAAGAGCGGGAGGGGTTATTCGATGATTTTCCAACCGCAAAAAAAAAGTTCGAACTCAAAACCAATACCTTGACATCACAAGACTATCACTGCTACTAAAAAGTTCCTCACCGAAAAAAAACTCAATAAAACTAAACAAGCTTTCAAAAGACAGTAACGAAACAACAACAAAATAATGCACACTACGAAATAGGAGCAATACAATATACTAGATTCCCTTGTACATAAAATAGGACAAAGTCTCTCCGCGCGTCCTACAAACATTGATCTAATATGAATGGAAGTACGAGGAACATTGACGTAAGTTTGCTCAAAGTTCGAGAATGTATCTCAGCTCGGGTCGGGGTATAAGGATGTTGGATTGATGTTGTAAGTGAAGATTAACGTTTTCAGGATTATTTACTTATGTGCTCTTTAAATAAATAAACATTCTACATCTTTTCGTGTCGCTGTCACGACTTTTATAACCGACTTCAAAAAAGTAGGACGAATTGAGAAAATTCGATTATACAGGCTGTAAATTAACCCTTCACACATACGTCAACCAAGCATTCTGTACATCAAACTAAGTACCCCTAGGCAAAAATTTTTGCTGGGATACGACTTTTTTTTGGGTCAAAAATCACATTTTATGGTAAACCTCAATGTAGCACTCTTAAAACATTGTGCTAGTGGATGCTTTGAATAGTGATCGGGGCATGAAGGTAATTTAAGCATAGTTATAACCTGAAAACTAGTATTTACAAAAACAGCTGTGCAAAATTTGGATTTTTGACCCCCAATATCTTCGTAACTAGGGGGTTCCCAGGTATGGTCTGGAACCAAAAAAAATGATCGCATTGGTGGGGAGAACAAGTGCCCTTCGTTTGCATTAAGGGTACTTTTACACCCTTTATGTATCATCATCAACATCATCAGGGGCTTTACCGTCAGGAATTTGTTCTACTTTATTGCAAAAGGCACGTCCCCTGATACCTACGTGGGACTTAAACATAATAGTCCAAGATCCCAGGCCCACCAGACGTCACGTATTTTCTGACGAAGGAAATGTGGACGATTGAGTAGTGTCGCGTAGTAGCGTCGTTCCGGGGGTTACTGCGTCGAGTTGCGCGGCGCTGGGTGTTTGCGGCGGCGTATGCCGTGGTGGCGGGTGCGCGGGGCTCCGGGTCGCGGGGCGGTGGTTGCGCGTTGCGGCGTGCATTCGTTGTTCCGTGATTCGGAGTCTCGTGCCTTCGTTGTAGCGGTGTGCGTCGCTGCGTGCTTTCGTGCTCGTTGTTGCGGGCATTCAGCGGCGTGTAGTTCAGCGTGGTGGCTTTCGTAATGACGTATTGCACTCGTAGTTTTGTTTTTATGAATTGTTCTTCTGACATTCAAAAATGCCTAGAAAGGTTTACCTAAGTGGAAAATGCTTTGAGTTTGAGTGTGTAGTCTAAGCAAGCTAGCAGGTAGGCCTGCGTTCTTAGTACATACTAACACTACTCAATCGTCCACATTACCTTCGTCAGAAAATACGTGACATCTGGCGACCCTGGGGTCTAACTCTATAACTGCTTGAAATTTTACTTTATCAAATCATTACTACATATCATAAAACAAAGCCCACCGCTGCGTCTGTCTGTCTGTTCGCGATAAACTTAAAAACTGCTGCACTGATTTTCCTGCTGATTTCACCAATGGATAGAGTGATTCTCGCCGCGCCGCGGGCATCAGGTAGTGTTGGTATATTTAAGTAATGGTAAGTGGTATTTAAGGGAATGTGTTTTTAAGGTATATAATATATACATAGGCCAAAGTTGTCAAAATATAATGTTATGTTAGGGTTTTATTATAATTACAATCATTTTAGTAGCAGGCAAATGAGGCCCGTAGATAAAATACATAAAACTATATTAAACAATAATAAACTAAGATATAAAGGGTATAAAAGTATCCTTAATGTATACAAAAGGCACTTGTTCTCCCCACCACTGCGACCATTTTTTTGTTCTAGACCATACCTAGTTACGGAGATATTGAGGGTCAAAGTTCCAAAATTTTCACAGCAGTTTTTGTAAATACTAGTTTTAGCAGGTTATAACTTTACTTAAATTACCTCCATGACCCTTTTTCTATTCAAAGCATCCACTAGCACAATGTTTTAAGAATGCTACATTGAGTTTTACTGTAAAATGAGGTTTTTGACCCCAAAAAAAGTCGTTTCCCAGCAAAAAAAATTGCGTAGTGGTACTTAGTTTGATGTACAGAATACTTGGTTGACGTATGTGTGAAGGGTTAATTTACAGCCTGTATAACGGTACACGTAACGTTGTCGGGGTCATGTGTCGAACTTACCTATTTATTGCTTTTCTTGCAACATTTTTGCAATAAACATGCAAGTGGATTAATAAAGTCTCTCCGTGCGCTCTCCGGTATATGCTAATCATAATCATATTAGTATGCCTTCCACGCAATATGCTACCATTACGCTACCAGCAAAGCAACCCACACGCTTCTAACTCCATGGCAATTTGTGTAGGTAGGTATTTTTATTGAAAACAAGATGCTATGTAAATTCCGAAGCTTATCGGAACCGGACAAAGTAAAGGGTATTATTTTAGATATTATTTTGTACCCTATCACAATGTTAAATTGTCCTTTTTAACCCAAAAGTTGACTGGTAGAGAATGCCTTGTAGCATTTAGTCCGTATATTCTACTAAGATTATAAACGCGAAAGTTTGTAAGTATAATGGATGAATGTTTGTTACTCTTTCACGCAGAAACTATTGAACGGATTTGGATAAAATTAGTATTAGTACACAGATAGTACACAGATAGTTCATGACCTGGATTAACACATAGGATAATTTTTATCCCTATTTTATCTTCCCGTGGGATAATTTCCGAGTTGTAGCGGGTGAAAAAAAAATCTTAAAATGGTCACAGAGTCACTTTGTGACCATTTTTCGCAATTCATTTTATTATTCTATTATGAAACTGCTAAAGTGGTTATTTTAGAACCTCATTTACTGGGTAATACGATACCCTTTAGTATTCCTGGTTGTCAGAATTTTGAGTTACCTGATTATCTGTAACGTCAGCTGGAACCAACGGCTTAACGCGAGTACGTCCCATTATAATAGGGTAGTTAATAAAAAAAATCTAATTAGTCCGTCAGGTAGATTTCCAAAACACATTATACACGTATTTTTTCTTTTTTCACGTAAACAAACAATGAAGACGTTACAGTGCTTTGAAAACTCGTGTGACGTCATACTCTTAGACTTCAGCATGACATTTTTTTAGCGGTCAGTGACGTCACCAACCCCCACTCAAATATTTGACGCGTTTTATCTTCGTCAATTTTAATTGATTTGATAAAACAAAAAATACGTATCAAATATTTTTCAATAATCTAACAGACGGACTAATTAGAATCATATTAGTTTTAAGTCAGTGTTACATCCCTATTGTACGTGAAGTTTCAATAAATAAAAACAGTTTGAATAAGCTCCAAGCAAATCTATCTTTGCAAACACTCAGATAATCTCGAACTTTAACTCGAACTCCGTTGTCGTGTGGACCCAGCCTGATTGATTCGTCGTACAACAATAGAACACTAGATTGTATCGTCATGCTTGATGGGGTTGCCAGAGCTATAGGATAGGAGGACAAAGGGCAGAAGTTCTTTTTTCTAACACTATTGAGCAGAGCTCGTCGATAAATAATAACAGTATCGACATTGAGTCCATGTCTAGGGTAAGCCTCGCTTGGCTAGGTTGGTCCGTGGATGGGTGACCACCACTACATACCGATTCGACAACCATTCTCCTAAGACCATTGGACTATTTGCCGACAGGATGATTCATTTAAGTAATGCCGTTACCCCAGCAAAGTCTTTCATCTACGGACATTACACGAACAGAACCTTTTTTTTGTTTCCTTTTTGGTGGTGGAAAATCATCAAACAACCCCTCCCGCTCTTTGGCAGAGCGAAAGGGAGTGTTAGACTTCTACTGACTAAAAACCACCCATGTTCCTTCTTAGCCCTATATGTCAAGGCCGCGGTATCTCAATACAATATCCCGCAGCCCCACGAATAGAACCTTTCGTCACTTTCGACGACTGCTCTTTCCAGCTACAAAATGTTTCACCGACACGACGATACAACTAAAACTCTTTTAACTACAGACCTTTTTATCTACGACGGAGAATTTACCGCCAATAGAGATGTTTACTGACTTTAAAAAATGTGATTCTAATTAGTCCGTCTGTTAGATTATCGAAAAATATTGGATACGTATTTTTTGTTTTATCAAATCAATAAAAAATGACGAAGATAAAACGCGTCAAAGATTTGAGTCGGGTTGTGACGTCACTGACCGCTAGAGAATGTCATTCTAATGTCTCAAAAAATGACGACACACGAGTTTTCAAAGCACTGTATCGTCTTCATTGTTTGTTTACGTGAAAAAAGAAAAAATACTTGTCCAATATTTTATGGAAATCTATCTGACGGACTCATTAGTTCTTTTTTGTTAACTTTTTTAAGATAAGTCTCTTCTTTACCTCGGAAAGCACGTTAAGCGGTTGGACTCAGCTATAATTTCTAGATCTTTGTTAGTAAGTCAGATGCACCTAATACTAATTAGGTTCTCAGATGGGTAGTCACTCCACGTAAAATACTATGGTATTTAGCTACATTTGATTACACTGGAAGCCGACCCCGGGGCCGCGGGTAGTCCAACGGTTATCGCGGCCTCGACATAGAGGGCGAAGAAGGAGCATGGGTGGTTTTTAGTCAGTAGAAGTCTGACACTCCCTTTCGCTCTGCCCAAGAGTGGGAGGGGTTATTCGATGATTTTACACCCACCAAAAAAAATAAAAAATAAAAAAGGGGTAGGAATGGTCGGACAGACAGACAGATAGACACACGAGTCATCCTAAAAGGGTTTAGTTTACGCGTCGAAGCTGCGGGTTGTTCAAAAGAGATACCGCGGCCTCGGCACAAGGGCTAAGAAGGAGCATGGGTGGTTTTTAGTCAGTAGAAGTCTGACACTCCCTTTCGCTCTGCCCAAGAGCGGGAAAGGTTATTTGATGATTTCTCAACTCACAAAAAAAGGGTTCTGTTTTGACCTTTTTAGGAAAGAAACCCTAACAATCGAATTAGGGTGGTTTGTACGTGTTTCTTTAACTTTTGCCGTTATCCTGTGTCATCCCACCGCTGGGCAAAGGCCTCTTCCCATGACTTCTAAATTCATCGATCCAAGGCCAATGTGGACCTCGCATGGTCGTTGCGTCCGTGCCATGTCCTGCAAGGTCTACAGTGTAGGACACCTTTATTATTTTTGTAACTCTTGAACAAAATATAAAACGGCATTGCCGTGGTCTAGTTTTAAGAAATCGCCATCAGACAGTTTAATTGGTTTCTTGAATGGTTGGTCCAGTACAATAAGACTCAAGCATGTCAAAAGTAACGTCTTTAACGGACGTGAAGACTTTCCAAGATGAACACAAATAAATAAAACAAAAAGAAGTAAACCGACTATGATTTCATGGTACTTAAGTTAGCACATCACAGAAGCTGATGAATGCTTCTGAAAATGCAAAACTCATCATCGACACTTGAAGAAGAAGAATCTAGTTTAGGCTAATGATGAAATCATCACAAATAAACTACTACTAAAGCAAAATCTTTCCTACAATTACAGCTACGGTTGAGACATAATTTCGTATTGACGTCCAAGAATTATACATTCCAAAATCTTTTGTTTTCATCTTCATTTGTTCAGGAATGTAAACACGATGCTAATACTCGTGTTAGAGTTATTTCACGCAGGAATTTAATGAACATATAGCTTAGTTAGTGCCTGTATAACATCAGACTTGTAGGAATTATGCAGAGTAATTTATGACTGATATCATCACTCTTGTGTCCTCATCATCTCAGCAGTCAGCTCTTTGCTAGCCATATCATCCTTCACACAGTCCATCCATATTTGTTCCTGATAATAAGGTGTTGTGGTCAACTGACATTTTTCTTGAATGAATTTATTTAAGGTGAAGGTGAAGTTCATAAAGGTATCAAGAATGCCGTTTTCAGCAAATAGTCACTCAAGAGACCTTTATGAACTGAGACGGTTGTATTGGTGATTTTAATCATTATTACTCAGTAAATAAACGTTTGTTATTGCCGCGAATCCTATTTTATTTAACATACGTCTTGACACTGACCGGTAAATTGCAAAACGTGTAAGAAAATTTGAATTTCGAGAGCTACCTTGTCGCCTTCACCTTAACGCCACCTTATTGAATTTTGTTTTTTACACTTCACACACTTCTAGTCTCCGTAAATGGCTGAGCAAAGAGGAGAGGACATGTCACCAGCAGAGACGAGAAGATTCTTGAGGTGTTATCTTATTTAGTTTACTATATTGAGTTGAAAAATAGAAAAAAATAGTTTCAGTATTAATTTTTAGTGAAACACTGGCGTATTAAAAGAGACGAAGATGAAGTTAGTATGGAAAATCCCAGAACGTACTTTAGCTTAGCGTGGTGAGAAGACATCATGATCGCCTCATGAGGTTCTGTTCACATTCACAACTAACCACTAACGTCTTGTTTGTAATCATATCAAGTAGTCTTGATGACCAATGACTGTTTGCACAAACCGAAGCGTTACCTAAAGACACTGAGTCCAGTGTTGAAAATCTCATAGTACAATTATATTTAGATCTCATAATATCACCACGCCTGTAATTTTCGAAGGGTTAAGCAGAAGTGTACCTTATAGTAAACAAATATTTCGCCAGATATATTTTAGTTCCATGTAGGGGCGAATTTATCTGTGCCATCAACCGGGTGCAAATGCATAATCCTTCCAGAGAAATTCTTAAAGGCCAAAAATCGTAACAACTTGCCCGAGCCAGTAATCGAACCCAAGTTATCATGCTCAGCTGTCCCATTTGCGACCACTAGACGAACGAGACGGTAAGATATCATCATTAGTGAAACGTTTATTTATCTTAGCTTTACCGAATTGCGCGGGATGGTATGATAGCAAAGAGGGCATTCGTTTAGTAAATTGGTGATAAGAAAGATGGATTTTCCAGAATGGGTAATAGACATTGACATGATCACATAGATTTATCACTAGTAAATACACTGGTGATAATTTAATGGTGATCACAGGTTAAGTTTGGTCATTTGTGTGATATGTATGCTTATAGTCTTAATTTTCGTGTAAAAATCATGTTCAATAACCATTTCGACGCCTTAGAGTGGGAACCTCGTAAGTGTAATAGGAATAACTTTTCAGCAGGAACACTGCGTGCTGCAAAATGTTTGTACGGCGAAACGCAATAAGATTAATTTGAGGTGACGATTTGCAAGCTCAATATAACTCAATACTTTTATTGCTTATTAAAGTCATCTTAACAATCATCAATTTTTATTATTCAATTATTTTAATAGAGATCTCTAAGTCACTACTAATACCACGAATGATGTCATTGTTATCATGAATTTGTATGTCAAGTACTCAGCATTTAATTATGAAAAGTAACAGCGAAAGGTTACAGTAACGTTTCCAACCAGTAATTATTTTATTTAATTAATAAAATGGTCGCTTTATACTTGATTGAAAAGGGAATTAAAACGTAACCGTTTTAAATAATAAAGTTGCAATAACATAAAGATAATTAGAAGGTAGAATTTCTCGTCAAATTAGAGACAAAAGTTACTTTGTTAAATTGGGTTCGACGCAGTCATTTGAGATGTTTTTCGGATCAGTAATGTAGGGTTATCCCCGGGGGTTGTTTGATGAACTGAGGTACACCCCTCGATAATAACAATGGAGGAATACTCACAGGGGTCGACAGCTGCTGAGGAAGCAACGTTAGCCACACAAAACACTATACTACACACACCACAGTTGTAATACCTAGGTCCCGTCCACCGAGCGTAACATATTGTACTATCACACGTCCGCACCACTTCCCGACACACACCGAATGACCGCCATCTTTGATTTACGAATTCGAATTTTAATTTTCCAATCCAATACACGACTCGTACGTTATTTTTTAATTATTATTTTTTTAAAGAAGCAAAGGTTTTGATGGCAGGTGAAGACTTGGGCGGTTGTGACGATGGGCGGCGCGCGCACTGCGCCTCACTTCGGGAGGATGCGCCGCGCAGGACGGGCGGACAACTTCGTGGCAATAACCTGACCTGGTTTCAGAGACGCGATGAATTATTTTTGAAATGGCAACGCACTTGCACTCGTGTCTTTTTCATTGTTATTCTAATTTACAATTGTATAACATTTTGATTATGTAATGAGACTTACATCTAGCTCATTATATGTTGGTATTTAAATATTTTCTCTCTTCTGTTTGTACAAATGATATTTATTGTCAAAGAGGAGATATATTTTATCAGGGCTCACGGGAGAGGTCAGTAGGCCAATCAGGAAGCTCAGTAGGGCTTCAAGGTCTGTAAGACGTTTGATGTTATTTTGCTTCTTTTAGTGTTTGTAGGATTTAGCTACTTATTCTTTACATACTTTATGTTGAGTTGTTTGACTGAAATTAAACGGTATTGTGCTTGAATTGTTTGCTTTTCTGACTTTTTAAGCGTTTTAAGTTCCAGGATTTTTTTTAAGTCACGTGTGATGTGTATACACGGTTCAAAAGCGGTTTTCTCTTGAAATAACGATTTCCTCTTCCAATAAAAATAAACGTTAACAAAATCAAAATCAAAACTCATTTATTCAAACTAGGCTGATAATCAGCACTTTCGAACGTCAAAATTTACTTTACTTTACTTATTTACAAGAGACAGTCCCCCAAAACGCCCACCCTTCGACACTTCCTAGTGTTTTGCTGGAAAGAAGAAGTGGCGGAACCAACTCCCCAGCAACACATCTGTCTGTTAGGTTGGTAAGAAGAACCAGACTCGATACAATAGTAAGGCAAGTTAATGACTACAGACACAAAAAGCAATAAAAAAAGAATATAATAATGATAAAAAAGACATAACATATCAGTAAACTAAACTTGGAGAAAGAACATAAATAACAAACATTGTCTTGTGTTCAACTTAACCTCTGTATATTTAAGATATGTTGTACACAGAAACTGTTGGTGAACCTTTATTCGTAAAGAAAAGAGCTATTTCGTAATACTATGGTTTCTAAATACTACGTTCCTACAAATCTAAATCAGCAGTAAGAAAGAATGGCGTTGTAAGTCTCTCCATGTGTACATGATAGCGGTCGTGATTTATTTGAGCCGTATCACGTAATTTTTTTACCCGACTGCGGCGAAGCCCAAAAGGAAGGTTATTTAATAGAACCAAAAAGTTTAAGATTATTTAACTTATTTATATTAATAACAGAGCAGCGGTGGTGGCGGCCCCAACTTACGAACTACTAGTAGGTCGTGGGTTCGAACTCAGGCAGGCACATTACTTTGTGTTATTTATTTCATCACCGCTGCTCTCAAAACGGTGAAGGAAAACATTTTGAAGAAACCGGCATGTCTTAGAACCAAAAAATTCGAAGACATTGGACATATAGCCCATTCCCTCTCAAAGAGAGGAGGCCTGTGTTCCAGCATTGGGAACATTAATAGGCTGTTTACTAATTATTTAAAAATCACATAACATCACGCCTATTAGCTCCAAAGGACCATGCAGAGGTGTACCTTATAGGATACCAATAAAAAATGAAAGATAAACTTCATTATACTTTGACCGAACTGAATGGATCCCCATACCTCCTGTTCAGCAGTCGACCACTAGACATAAGGCAGTCAAAATAGTGGACGACGAAGTAATGATCCTGTTTTTGTAAACCAGCAAGTCTGAAAGTGGAATACTTATCATTATTCCAGCCAAACGTCGTCCATCGCTGGACATAGGCCTCCCCTAGGTGTCGCCACATTGACCGGTTCCATGCGTCTCGGATCCAGTGGGTCCCTGCAACCTTCACCAGGGTGTCTAAAATGGCCGCTTTAGCAGAATCGTAATATGAATCATGTTAAAAATTTAAAATTCTTAAAATGGACTTTATAGTTATAGACATTAAGTCCATTTTAAGAATTTGAAATTTTAACGTGATTCATACTAAGATTCTGTGTGGATTCTGATAAAGCGGCCATTTTAGACCCTCAGGACATCGGTCTACCTAGTGGGAGGCGGAATACTTCCACTGCATTTTATTATTTCCTCGCTAAGAGATTATGTAATATGTGCGTTTACCACGATATTGGAGTCAGCTGCTCGAAATTGGTACGATTCCCCTTTATACAAATATCTACAATACCTTTGAAAAGCTTGATATTAAACTTGTAGCACAGGCTTTACGTTCTCAAGAAAATAATATATGACACGTACAGGTTATACTTCTTTTGTGCTTTGTTTTTTTCTGTATCGTGAGATTGGTTAGGACATGGCAGGCTTGAATCACATGTCTGATAAAAAGATGATTCCGTGCTTCGGACGCGAAAAACAGGTCGTCAAACCATGTCAGAGGCCCTTATTTTTTTTGGGGCGGTGGGAAATCATCAAATAACCCCTCCCGCTCTTGGCCAGAGCGAAAGGAAGTGTCAGACTTCTACTGACTAAACGACAACTTCGACGACACGGTTGGCGCAGTGGCTCAGGCAATGGACTGCTGCGCTACGTGTCGCGGGTTCGATCCCCGCACGGAACAAATATTTGTATGGCCTACAGATAGTTGTTTCGGGTCTGGGTATTTGTGTAAGTGAGTTTAAATGTTTGTGAACGCACCCACGATACAGGAGAAATTCCTAGTGTGGGGCAACGTTTAAAAAAAAACTACCCATGTTATTTCTTAGCCCTATATGTCGAGGCCGCGGTGACTAGTGTACAACCCGCAGCCCCGACTGAGTTGGACTTGTGAGACTGGAGGTGGTTTAGAAACTCTGACACTAGGGTGTATAGGTTAGGTTAGACCTTACTGCCCACACGATTAGAAAAAGATTACAAAATTGAATGACTAGAATTCAAAATCTTCCACATTTATAATAATATTGATATCATTCTAGAATAAACGATTTTAGGTACTATGTAACTTGCTCCTGTTTTGATGCTGTATTTAGTTGCAAAACTTAATCCTGTAGATACAAGTAAATATGTTTAATGAACGTAAACTTTGTGATTTACTACAGATTGGCAGGAAGTTTTTAGTAAGACTAAGTCCGGTAATGATGTCATCATCCTAGGTCCCTATCGAAATAATAGTAATAAATAAGATTCTATCCAGGACATGTTCTAGAAACTTCCAGTTTGTAAGATGATCACCGACCAATATTCTAATGACGCAAAATTAATTTCTTACAAATTATTAAACAGAAACACAAGCTACGGCGTAGCAGTCTCCGTAGCAACCAGCTACGGTGCTACGAGACCTCTGAATAGAATTGTGTAATAATTGCGATCTTATCCCTATTTATTTAGGATTGGCGTAGAGTGACTATCGCTTTTATATACATCTCAGTTAACCGACTAGTCCGGAGTTTAGAAAATAAAATTTATTTATTTATTTAGTACATGGAGAACTTACAGCTAATAAATACAAAGAAAAAGAAGAAATCATAGTCACCAGGAAGCCAATTACAAGTCCTCACGTATAGACTTCTAATAATAAAATTATTTATGGTGTGAGCACAAAAAAAAAAAATTGTTAGGAAAAAAAACTATCTAAGTGAAATATTATATAAATTACTATTATAAATAAAAATATAATAATAATAATATAATATTATTAATTATTGTTATTAATAAAATGTTTATTAATTTTTATGGGATGTTTACCGACTTAAAAAACATGATTCTTATTAGTCTGTCTTTTAGATTATCGAAAAAAACGTAGATAAATAAATAATTCTATTTTCATTTCATAATTTTATATTCAAATGAACCCCGCCTCCTTCCAAGTTTTGTTTAATTTAAAATGTGCTTATTTTTTACTTTTCAGTTTTTTCAGTCGGTTTATTAGATTTTTACTACTTTTTTCGATTTCCAACTTTTTAATTCTTTTGTGTCTGTTCTTTCTTAAAATCTTCGCAGATGATTTAACTGTTGTGTTTGTTTATATGATTTGTGACTTTGAATTTATTTTAAACATATAAGTAGCATATATTTTTGTAATCTCCTTTTAAATCCCTTCAATTGGATACCCTACTCGATGGTAATGAAATCTTATTTTTTTTTAAATACGCTATATGGCCCCCAAAATCCGCAAATTTCTTTTCTTTTTTAATTTTAATGTAGCCAGTGACACTCGCGCTATCAAGACGAATCTAACAACGTATATTTTATTCAAATCCCTTCATCCGTTTAGGAGTTATGAGGGAACAAAGAAACGGACATACATACATACATACACGCCAAACACATAACCCTCCTTTTGGGCTTCGCCGCAGTCGGGTAAAAATATTCGATACGTATTTTTTGTTTTATCATTGACGAAGATAAAACGCGTAAAAGATTTGAGTGGGGGGTTGTGACGTCACTCACTGGTAAAGAATGTCATACTAATGTCTCAGAAAATGACGTCACACTAGTTTTCAAAGCACTGTATCGTCTTCATTGTTTGTTTACGTAAAAAAAGAAAAAATACGTGTCCAATATTTTTTGGAATTTTATCTGACGGACTAATTATTTTTTTTTTATCTACAGCACAACATTGAGAAAAACCCCCAGTAAGTAAATATCCCTACTTGTGATGGGGTTAACTCGACACTTCCCATGGAAAACTTACTGTCTACATTGTTGGACATAAAATGGAAAATAAAAATTTACATTATGGCATAAGATCCATTCTAGCTTCCGTATTTCGTGCTTTTATGGATTTTATAATATTCATTCACTTACATCCTTAACACCCACACAAATTAACACCAATTTAGGAATAAACTTTCATCAAAAACCACGTAAAATTATGCAAATTTAGTATTTTAGTAACATTGTGATACTACGGCGTAGCATCGTAGCGTCGTAGCCACTAGCTACAGTGCTACGGCGTAGCGGTGCTACGAGACCTCAGGGAGAACTTGGTAATATTGTGTTAATATTTAGTTCAAACTAAGTTAGGTCCCTGAAACTGATATGACAAAGTATTGTGTCTAACAGTAGAGTACTATTATAAGTTTCTGTTGTTTGAAAATACTTAGAAAAATATAAGAATAAGGTTTTTTAGTTTTAGCTAGGCGTACTAATTAAGTTTATGTCTACATACATTGATGTATTGAGTACTAGTAGATGCCCGTGTCTTCGACCGCGGATGTCAGTTTTCACCCCCCACTTTTCGCATAAGAAAGTAATCTATGTCCCTTAGGCCCTAAACTATCTGTATAATACATTTTATTTAAATCAGTTCAGTAGTTATGGCGTGAAAGCGCCACAGATAGACAGAGTTAATTTCGCATTTATAATAATTTACTAGCTTTTGAGCAGTGGTGACCCAGTGGTGGCGGCCCCGACTTACGAACAGTAGATCGTGGGTTCGAACCAAGGCAGGCACATTGTTTTGTGTAATTTATTTCATTATCGCTGCTCGCAAAGGAAAACATCGTGAGGAAACCGGCATGTCTTAGAACGAAACATTCGAAGACATGTGACATTTACCAATCCGCACTGGGCCCGCGTGGTGGATTATAGCCCATTCCCTCTCAAAGAGAGAGGAGACCTGTGTCCCAGCAGTGGGAACATTAATAGGCTGTTGATGATGACTAGCTTTTGCCCGCGGCATACGACATCGCCCGTGAAAATATCGATTTTCTTTATAAATTTTGCCCTTCTTAGGAATTTTATTTTGAAAAATCTTTTCTTCGTGGATGCCTACATCATAAGAGAAATACGTGTACGAAATTTTTATTTTCTAGCTCTAAGGTTTTGTCCTGTCCCGTCGGGGCTGCGGGTTGTCGTAAGAGATACCGCGGCCTCGACATAAAGGGCTAAGAAGGAACATGGGTGGTTTTTAGTTAGTAGTAGTCTGACACTCCCTTTCACTCTGCCCAAGTGCGGGACGGGTTACTTGATGATTTTTCACCTGCCAAAAAACAAAGGGTTTGGCCTGTGCGTTGATCCTCAGTCAGTCAGCTTTGCTTTTTATATAAACAGATAATATATATAGATTAAGTAAGAAATGTAAGTATGTACTCGTATACATAAATACGTAGGTATTTCTCATTGAACACACAAGGCAGGCTTCTAGCCTAATAACTGGGTAATGCGGTACCCATAAAAGAAAGTCGATTAACAAAAGGTATGAACTTTATTTACAAGGCAGTGTGAGTGGTAACGCCGGGAGGGGACGCCCTAGAAACACATACACTGATCTTATTGGTACCGTCCTTCAGAAAGGACAGGTGTGTAGTACTCGTAACCGGCGTGCGTGTATGACCAGATGTATGAATGTGGACGACGCAAAAGGCATGGTTGGCACAGTGGCTGAGCGATTGGACTGCTGCGCTGCTTGTCGCGGGTTCGATCCCCGCACGGAAAAAATATTTGTATGGCCTACAGATAGTTGTTCCGGGGCTGGGTATTTGTGTATGTGAGTCTAAATGTTTGTAAACGCACCCACGATACAGGAGAAATTCCTAGTGTGGGGCAACGTTTTAAAAAAAAAACTACCCATGTTTCTTCTTAGCCCTATATGTCGAGGCCGCGATACAGGAGAAATTTCTAAAAAGAACAAAAAATAGGAGTATGTAAGGATCGTAGCAGGTGGCGTTCTGTGTTTCTGCCTACCCCCGTGGGAAAAGGGGGTGAGTTTATATATGTACGGTATCCTTTGATAAGTCTGGATATTACACTTTAGGCTTCTGACTGTCAAAGATGATCTCTTGCTGATATGCAGGGAAGTAGAAATTTATGATTTCCCTACTCCTCCGCAATTAATAGGGATGTTTACCGACTTAAAAAAATACGATTCTAATTAGTCCGTCTGTTAGATTATCGAAAAATATTGCGTACGTATTTTTTGTTTTATCAAATCAATAAAAAATTACGAAGATAAAACGCGTCAAAGATTTGAGTGGGGGGTTGTGACGTCACTGACCGCTTAAGAATGTCCTACTAATGTCTCAGAAAATTACGTCACACGAGTTTTGAAAGCCCTGTATCGTCTTCATTGTTTGTTTACGTGAAAAAAAATAAAAAAACGTGACCAATATTTTTTGGAAATTTATCAGATGGACTTATTAGACTTTTTTAACTACCCTATTTCTGATTAATTTAATTGCGCAATCCAAAACATTTTAATTGTTTCTCTAGGACTTCTTGTTGTTTCTGGCTTTCAGTAGTTGCAGTGGCTTGGGAATTGCGAGCTTATCCCTAAAAATACCCCTTAACGTGCCATGTAGGTCACGGTCACCTATCTACGAACCAACCTCGGCAAGTATGGCTTAACCTTAAAGGTTGACACTACACCTGCTATCCTTTGGCCACAAGCTCCTTCTTATGCTTTCTATAAAAAAAAAAACTGCTGTATAAAAAGTTCTTGAATAAAAATGTAAATAAAGATAAAATGTCACAATATAAAAGATGCAAAGCAATAAAATCCCTTATTTCGATTCCCATGTGTATTAAAGGGTTGCGTCCAAATTCTTTATGTTAAATAACCTTCCATAGCCTTTTTTGGGGGGGTGGGAAATCATCAAATAACCCCTCCCGCTCTTGGGAAGAGCGAAATTGAGTGTCAGACTTCTACTGACTAAAAACCACCCATGTTCTTTCTTAGCCCTTTATGTTGAGACTGCGGTATCTTTTACAACATCCCGCAGCCCCGACGGGACCTTCCACAGCCTCGAAATGCGATGTCCGCATTACAAGAGCGTGTTTAACAGAAGCCTTAACATGATTGCGTAACATAGGCTATTATAAAATCAAAACACAGCTAATGTGTTGTATTTTTTTGCGATGTGTAAAATAAGCCGGAATCCATTATCAATATTGTTGCAACAGTATTTTGCTTTAAAAGAGTGTCCACGGAGTTTCTTGGCCGTTCTTCTCCATAGAGTTTTACGCTAGTGAATGGGCAACTTACAGTACAGTCATAGTTATTATGCCTTGTGACTGGGACTGTATCATCTTTTATTTTGTATTTGTTCGACTATTCAAAAGTGCCTGTAACTGGCTTATTTGAAATAAATGCTTTGATTTTGATTTGACCAGATGTATCAATGTAGACGAGGTAAAAGGAATATGTAAGGATCGTAGCAGGTGACGTTGTGTGGTTTCTGCCTACCCCTATAGGAAAATACCGTGATGTATGTATTTTGATTTCATTGATTTATTTAAATAAATTTACTTCTTTATATGATGACAAACAACTCAAGAACCTGTACAAGGTCCGGCTTACTTCACTTCTTCCTGCGTTCCCTATATCTTGAAAATTTACAATCTAACTCATCTCAGGCGCAGGTGAAAAAGCGAGTGAAGGGTTCAGAAAGTCTCTCAAAATCTCACTATGAAAAAATTAACCTGTCCAAAGGTAATCTACACTAATATTATAAAGAGAAAGATTTGTTGGTTTGTTTGTAACGAATAGGCTCCGAAACTACTGGACCGATTTGAAAAATTCTTTCACCGTTGGGAAGCTACATTATCCCCGGGTGACATAGGCTAGTTTTTATCCCTGTTTTCCCACGGGAACGGGAACTACGCGGGTGACGTCCGCTAGTGTTAAATATAAAAAAGCAGTATAAAAAAGCCTCGAATTTTGCGATAGTTACTCTGCGCATTAGTGCTAGACCCACCGCACGAACATTGATGTTTTAAACCATCATTTGTTTTATGTTGTGGTAGCAATTAACTGGAATAAATGTACAGACAGCTGTTGTAGTCGAGTTCAGCTCACGCATACTGATCAGAAAGAAAGTGTACCTCCGTTTGTGTAGCGAGTACTATTGACTTTCTCGAGAGAGCATTTTTACCCGACTGCAGCGAAGCCCAAAAGGAGGGTTATTATGTACCTATTATAATAAAACTCACTGAAGATAGACTTATACTTTTATTTTTCTATTCAGACTTGTATTCACTTTATATCAGATATAGTCACCACAGTAGATTAGAACAAACTGAGCTCCCTCGGCCAAGTCAACGTATTTTAAACTACCCTTTCCCCCACAAAACTGACAGTTGGACTGTGTTGCCATTTCTCAAAAGTAAAACCGCCTTATTAAAATCTTTAAAACCCTACACTCGACCGTCCTGACGACGTGTATGCCCTCATGCACGCCTCATGTGATAACTTAACAATACCCTACACTCTTGGCTGAGAGACCTCATGGTAAAAATAATTATATGAACATACAAGCGATGCAGATTAAATTGTTTTGTTCTAAACAAATACAGCAAAAAAAAAATTTATTTTGTAACATCAATTAGACCACAACTTAAAATAATATTTTAATAACAATAGCTTATTAATTCAAAAACACAAATAAAGAACTTACTTATCTGTTAAATACTTCGTTATGACAGTCAACATAAAACATCGAACAATTAAATTCGGTTCAACTACAAATTAAACATCTATTATCGCAATTGCAACTAAAATGAAACATCTACAATGAAAAAGGACATTTACCACAATTAAAATAATAATCTACTACCACAATTCAATAAAAGTTATACAATTTAAATCATTATATATTACAACTTTTCACATCTGAATTATTTAACAATTTTGGCAACCCAATCAATTCTTGCCAAAAATATCTGAATGTAAAGAAGCTAATATTATTCTAGGGTGATAAAAATTCAAAACTTTTAAGATTTTAGGGTGTTTGGTGCATCGTTTGCCAAATTGAATTGGCCGAAAGAAGAGGTCATTTGCTATCGCTTCAGGCTCAAGTACTCATTTTTGGCCACACCGGTTTTTTTATTACAACTTTCTAATTTTTATTTTGAAAAAATCCAAAACTCAGCATTAAAGCTTAAATTAAAAAAAAAGTTTTAAGTGTAGTCGTCAAATTTCATTTTTATTTACATATGTACTGTTGTATGGCTCTATCAAATTTAAAATTACTTGCCAGTTACATCTAGTTTTTTTTTAATAAATCACAAAGTTTTTGGAAAAATAAAAAATGAACTTAAAACTCAACTTTAAATAGCTATAAAAAAAAAACTAAAAGCGATCGGGATCTTCGAATTATTTTAAAAAGTTCTCTAGTCTATCCCCTTTCCAACGGTATGCAATGTGTTTAAAAAATGTTTCAGTAAGTTCACTAATACGCTAAGTTTGTGTATCGGGACGCACCATCAAACTATTGCATATTCGGGATAAATAAGTGTTTTCGCGTAAACAATACATACGAAGCAGGTAAAGCCTGCTATCTCCCTCCTACACAGTAGAATTCATTATCTGTCTCTTTTTGTTATTGGGTTGGCCGCAAATTGGTTAAGTTTGTTAGTCGTTATTTGACTGTCTCTGAAAACTAACCCCTTGTT
The DNA here is from genome assembly GCA_932274075.1 of Diarsia rubi. NCBI lineage: Eukaryota > Metazoa > Arthropoda > Insecta > Lepidoptera > Noctuidae > Diarsia > Diarsia rubi. The sequence goes on along the minus strand of OW026437.1, from coordinate 1,464,650 downwards.
GTTGTTGTGTTATTTTCTGTTACTGTTATTTTCTGTTACTGTTAATTTCTGTTACTGTTATCTTTTCATTGAGTTTTGTGGGTGTTTGTGTTAACTTTCGTGATTTTTTTTGTGTTACAATATGGCTACATTCTCTAATGAAGAATACGCTGATATTTTGATGGCTTATGGAAGAGCCGATGGTGTTGCTCGCGAAGCACAAAGAATTTATCAGGAACGCTTTCCCAATAGACGATTGCCTTCCCGCCATACTTTCCAGAACACTTATCGACGCTTACGTGAGACTGGTAATTTGACTGCTAGTGAACCAAGAGGGATTGTAGTGCGTCATAATGTTGACGTAGATGAACAGATTCTGGCACTGTTTGAAGAAGATCCCACTAGAAGCATAAGAAATGTAGCTGCATTACTGGGAATTTCGATCTGGAAAGTATGGCGAGTACTTCGCCAAAATAACAAACATGCTTTCCATTACACTCCGGTGCAAGGTACGTAATTTTTAAATTAATAGACTCACAACCGTAGGCGCTAACGTAGATTGCGAACCCTTTCTAGCTTTACCGCGTACCCGACGCAGCAGCAGGTAGCGGCTTTGACGTCACTCTGCCAGATGTCATAAACCTTCAGCGGTCAGGCCATTGTCTTTTACATTGTACTGCCCGTACTTTTTACAAACAATAAAAAAAAATCTTGCGAGAAAGTAATGCATTCTTACGCGTATTTTATTTGTTGTAGGTCTCGAGAATCAAGACTTTGATAACCGTGTCCAGTTTTGTCGTTTTTTACTGCATTCAGACGTGGATAATCCGGTCTTTTTAAAAAGAATTCTGTGGACGGATGAGTCCAAATTTACTAAAGAGGGAATCCTCAATTTACATAACTTACACCACTGGACAGCAAAAGATCAAAACCCACGCGTAAAACGACAAAGGTCATTCCAGAGACGATTTAGTGTGAACGTTTGGGCAGGAGTCATTGCAAATCATGTAATTGGACCACACTACTTACCTGACAACCTGAACGGGGATAATTACTTAGAATTTCTGCAAACAGAGTTGCCCTTATTATTAGCTGATTTGCCAATTTTCAGTGAAGACAGGTCTTTTGTTTTCCAACATGACGGTTGTCCCGCTCATTGGAGAATAACCGTCAGGGAGTACTTGAATGATGCATTCCCGGACTCATGGATTGGGAGGGATGGCCCTATTCCTTGGCCTCCACGTTCTCCAGACTTAACTCCGTTGGATTTTTACGTCTGGGGACGGGCCAAAGAACTCGTCTACGCCACGGAAGTTGAGACAAGAGATGATTTAGTCCAACGCATTGAGGCGGCTTTCATGACGATCAAAGCAGAAATGCGTTTACGCACCACTACAGTTGAGATAAGACGAAGATGTCGCGCGTGCATACGCAATAGTGGTAGACAGTTTGAACAAGACTTGTAAGATTAGTATGTAATTAAATTACTTATTAATAAATGATTATTTTTGTAATAATGTATTTTTTTTTCAATTTCGAGGAAAGTTCCCTATGTAAGAACGAGATAAGAGACTACGTAAGACGTGAGATAACAGTATCTATCTACTAATAGCATGTAATTTATGCGAAAACTAGTGTTTTAAACGTAATATCCAATATCAGCCTGATGTGTCTCGACTACACATTTAGCTAATTATTAAAGATATTAAAAGAGTTTTTTAACACATTACATACCGTTGGAAAGGGGACAGACTAGAGAACTTTTTAAAATAATTCGAAGATCCTGATCGCTTTTATTTTTTTTTTTATAGCTATTTAAAGTTGAGTTTTAAGTTCATTTTTTATTTTTCCAAAAACTTTGTGATTTATTAAAAAAAAACTAGATGTTACTTGCAAGTAATTTTAAATTTGATAGAGCCATACAACAGTACATATGTAAATAAAAATGAAATTTGAAGACTACACTTAAAACTTTTTTTTAAATTTAAGCTTTAATGCTGAGTTTTGGATTTTTTCAAAATAAAAATTAGAAAGTTGTAATAAAAAAACCGGTGTGGCCAAAAATGAGTACTTGAGCCTGAAGCGATAGCAAATGACCTCTTCTTTCGGCCAATTCAATTTGGCAAACGATGCACCAAACACCCTGTATATGTACGGTATCCTTTGATAAGTCTGGATATTACACTTTAGGCTTCTGACTGTCAAAGATGATCTCTTGCTGATATGCAGGGAAGTAGAAATTTATGATTTCCCTACTCCTCCGCAATTAATAGGGATGTTTACCGACTTAAAAAAATACGATTCTAATTAGTCCGTCTGTTAGATTATCGAAAAATATTGCGTACGTATTTTTTGTTTTATCAAATCAATAAAAAATTACGAAGATAAAACGCGTCAAAGATTTGAGTGGGGGGTTGTGACGTCACTGACCGCTTAAGAATGTCCTACTAATGTCTCAGAAAATTACGTCACACGAGTTTTGAAAGCCCTGTATCGTCTTCATTGTTTGTTTACGTGAAAAAAAATAAAAAAACGTGACCAATATTTTTTGGAAATTTATCAGATGGACTTATTAGACTTTTTTAACTACCCTATTTCTGATTAATTTAATTGCGCAATCCAAAACATTTTAATTGTTTCTCTAGGACTTCTTGTTGTTTCTGGCTTTCAGTAGTTGCAGTGGCTTGGGAATTGCGAGCTTATCCCTAAAAATACCCCTTAACGTGCCATGTAGGTCACGGTCACCTATCTACGAACCAACCTCGGCAAGTATGGCTTAACCTTAAAGGTTGACACTACACCTGCTATCCTTTGGCCACAAGCTCCTTCTTATGCTTTCTATAAAAAAAAAAACTGCTGTATAAAAAGTTCTTGAATAAAAATGTAAATAAAGATAAAATGTCACAATATAAAAGATGCAAAGCAATAAAATCCCTTATTTCGATTCCCATGTGTATTAAAGGGTTGCGTCCAAATTCTTTATGTTAAATAACCTTCCATAGCCTTTTTTGGGGGGGTGGGAAATCATCAAATAACCCCTCCCGCTCTTGGGAAGAGCGAAATTGAGTGTCAGACTTCTACTGACTAAAAACCACCCATGTTCTTTCTTAGCCCTTTATGTTGAGACTGCGGTATCTTTTACAACATCCCGCAGCCCCGACGGGACCTTCCACAGCCTCGAAATGCGATGTCCGCATTACAAGAGCGTGTTTAACAGAAGCCTTAACATGATTGCGTAACATAGGCTATTATAAAATCAAAACACAGCTAATGTGTTGTATTTTTTTGCGATGTGTAAAATAAGCCGGAATCCATTATCAATATTGTTGCAACAGTATTTTGCTTTAAAAGAGTGTCCACGGAGTTTCTTGGCCGTTCTTCTCCATAGAGTTTTACGCTAGTGAATGGGCAACTTACAGTACAGTCATAGTTATTATGCCTTGTGACTGGGACTGTATCATCTTTTATTTTGTATTTGTTCGACTATTCAAAAGTGCCTGTAACTGGCTTATTTGAAATAAATGCTTTGATTTTGATTTGACCAGATGTATCAATGTAGACGAGGTAAAAGGAATATGTAAGGATCGTAGCAGGTGACGTTGTGTGGTTTCTGCCTACCCCTATAGGAAAATACCGTGATGTATGTATTTTGATTTCATTGATTTATTTAAATAAATTTACTTCTTTATATGATGACAAACAACTCAAGAACCTGTACAAGGTCCGGCTTACTTCACTTCTTCCTGCGTTCCCTATATCTTGAAAATTTACAATCTAACTCATCTCAGGCGCAGGTGAAAAAGCGAGTGAAGGGTTCAGAAAGTCTCTCAAAATCTCACTATGAAAAAATTAACCTGTCCAAAGGTAATCTACACTAATATTATAAAGAGAAAGATTTGTTGGTTTGTTTGTAACGAATAGGCTCCGAAACTACTGGACCGATTTGAAAAATTCTTTCACCGTTGGGAAGCTACATTATCCCCGGGTGACATAGGCTAGTTTTTATCCCTGTTTTCCCACGGGAACGGGAACTACGCGGGTGACGTCCGCTAGTGTTAAATATAAAAAAGCAGTATAAAAAAGCCTCGAATTTTGCGATAGTTACTCTGCGCATTAGTGCTAGACCCACCGCACGAACATTGATGTTTTAAACCATCATTTGTTTTATGTTGTGGTAGCAATTAACTGGAATAAATGTACAGACAGCTGTTGTAGTCGAGTTCAGCTCACGCATACTGATCAGAAAGAAAGTGTACCTCCGTTTGTGTAGCGAGTACTATTGACTTTCTCGAGAGAGCATTTTTACCCGACTGCAGCGAAGCCCAAAAGGAGGGTTATTATGTACCTATTATAATAAAACTCACTGAAGATAGACTTATACTTTTATTTTTCTATTCAGACTTGTATTCACTTTATATCAGATATAGTCACCACAGTAGATTAGAACAAACTGAGCTCCCTCGGCCAAGTCAACGTATTTTAAACTACCCTTTCCCCCACAAAACTGACAGTTGGACTGTGTTGCCATTTCTCAAAAGTAAAACCGCCTTATTAAAATCTTTAAAACCCTACACTCGACCGTCCTGACGACGTGTATGCCCTCATGCACGCCTCATGTGATAACTTAACAATACCCTACACTCTTGGCTGAGAGACCTCATGGTAAAAATAATTATATGAACATACAAGCGATGCAGATTAAATTGTTTTGTTCTAAACAAATACAGCAAAAAAAAAATTTATTTTGTAACATCAATTAGACCACAACTTAAAATAATATTTTAATAACAATAGCTTATTAATTCAAAAACACAAATAAAGAACTTACTTATCTGTTAAATACTTCGTTATGACAGTCAACATAAAACATCGAACAATTAAATTCGGTTCAACTACAAATTAAACATCTATTATCGCAATTGCAACTAAAATGAAACATCTACAATGAAAAAGGACATTTACCACAATTAAAATAATAATCTACTACCACAATTCAATAAAAGTTATACAATTTAAATCATTATATATTACAACTTTTCACATCTGAATTATTTAACAATTTTGGCAACCCAATCAATTCTTGCCAAAAATATCTGAATGTAAAGAAGCTAATATTATTCTAGGGTGATAAAAATTCAAAACTTTTAAGATTTTAGCTTATACTAGTACAAACCAATTAATTTTTGCTACTAAACTGGTGTACTCTCAGGTTGTGAACCAATCAATTCTCACAAAAATGATCAGAGACTCCACTACTCTACCAGGTTATGAACCAATCATTTCTCATACCTGATCAGAGACGCCACTACTCTACCAGGTTATGAACCAATCAATTCTCATACCTGATCAGAGACGTCACTACTCTACCAGGTTATGAACCAATCAATTCTCATACCTGATCAGAGACTTCAAAATCCTAGGCAAACCAATCAATTCTTGCCTCCACTTGTGTAATAACCGATGACGTGAACCAATCAATTCTCACGCTCGGTCTGAAACAATAATAATAAACATTCTGTAATAATTGTTCCTATAGAAACGTACATTGATGACCACTATGCATCACTTTGTACGCTATCATCACTAGATTCACTAGAATCTGATTTATTTAGTTCTAACGCAGCAACATGGACCCACGGCAGCATTCGATCAGCTGCTACCGTGGTAGTGCGTTTATTTGTACTATTACTAAACCCTGGAATAGACGCTACCTTATATCTATCTTGACCTAAAACTTTAGTGACCCTGAATGGCCCCACGTAAGATGGGAGGAGTTTTTTACTCTTCCCATCATTATTAAAAGAAACTTTAGTAATTTTGACTAAATCTCCCGTATTGTATATCTTAGCAGGGCGTCTATTCTGATCGTAACGTAACTTCTGCTTTGCTTGTTCCGTATCTATTCTAGCTTTAACTTGATTTCGGATAGTGGTCACATCTATATTTTCTCTAGTGGCGTCTGCTATCTCATTCAAATTAGGATTAATTTCACTGTTCATGAACGTGCCGAACATGACTTCAGATGGTCTCCTAGCGGTCGTCTTTTGAACAGTGTTATTCAGCCCCCATTGCAATTTACCTAACTGGCTGTCCCAATCCTTTTCATCGTGTCTCAGGTTTAGTGCTTTCAGTGAATTTAAGATAGTCCGGTTATATCTTTCTACCTGGCCGTTTGATTTGGGACTCGCGACGGCATTCAAGATGTGTTTTATGCCTTTATCATAGCAGTATCTTTTAAATAAGTTAGACGTGAAGCAACTGCCACGATCACTGATCAAACGGTCAGGCATTCTAAACGTATAGAATATGTCATCCAGGGCACAAATTACATTTTGTGTGTTAGTATTTCGGACTGGCTTTATAAAGACAAACTTAGTAAATGAATCTACTACTACTAGAAGGTAAGAGTATCCTCGTTTGGATCTGACGAAGGGACCCAGGTGGTCAACATGCAGGGTATGAAACGGTGACTCTACTTTTTCGATTGGATGCAATAAGCCTTCGTTTGTACACTTGGATTTCTTAGCGTAAGCACAATCAATACAGGCGGACACATACTTTTTGATAAACCGTGACATTTTTGGGAAAAGATATTTAGTTTTAATCCTTTCCAATGTTTTCTCCAATCCTAGATGACCAATATCGTCGTGATTCATTCTGCATATTTGCCACCTCGCCCCTTTTGGGACTACCCAGCGGACATTACCCTTATCTCCATTAACATACCTATATAACTTATTATCCTGAACAACATAATTATCTTTGATATATTGGAGATTCTTCGGATCTAAATCTTTTTCTAAAACTTGTTTAATACGTTCCAACTCAGAGTCCCCTAGCTGAAGGGTGTGTAACCAGTCTTCGTTACTAATAACCATTACTTGAGGACACAGACTTGAGGAATCAGTCAGAGAATCATTCGAAATAGGATTACGAGATAATGCATCTACGTGGGACATTTTAGTGCCTGATCGATATTCAATTGTACAATTGAATTCTTGCAGCAAAAGCCACCAGCGCGCTATCCTAGGTATAAGATCGCGTTTCATGAAAGTGGAACGAAGAGCACTACAATCTGTGACTATTTTGAACTCCTTACCTAATAAATACACCCGAAATTTCTCTAATGAACGAATAACAGCCAGTGTTTCTAATTCGTAGGAGTGATAATGTTTTTCTTCCGGTGAAGTTCGCCTACTACAATAAGCAATTGGCCGAAGAAGTCCATTATCCTTACCCCGCTGTAAGAGTATGCCTCCAACGCCATCCTTGCTGGCGTCAGTATGCAATTCAGTCTCAGCGTCATGGTCATAAATAGCCAAAACTGGTCTGTCTATTAACTGTGATTTAAGCAATTGGAATGCATTGTCTTGTTCTTGACCCCAAACCCATGCGGAGTCCTTCTTTAATAACTGCATTATTGGCGACGCTAATTGAGCAAAGTTTTTGATAAATTTTCGAAAATAACTAGCCAGCCCAAGGAATTGCCTAACACCATGAACGTTAACTGGCTGTGGAAAATGCATTACTGCCTGAATTTTCTTCTCACCCGGCCGAATTCCAGATGAGCTAATCTCATAACCAAGATAGTCAATATTATCGTGTAAAAAGTTACACTTTGACAAATTTAGCGTAAGATTAGCATTCTCTAACAGCTTTAGAATTTGATCAAGCCTATCGAGACATTCAGCAGCATTTTTACCAAAAACGAGCACGTCATCCATGTATGCTGTAGCATGAGTGAATCGAGCTGACCCTAAGACCTTATTAATCATTCTCTGAAAAATCGCTGGTGCATTGGCCAAACCAAATGGCATACGGTTGAATTCGTACAGCCCATCTGGAGTGACAAACGCTGTTAGATGTTTGCATGGTTCCGAAATTGGCACCTGATAATATCCAGATGCTAAATCAAGCGTTATGAAACAAGCTTGACCGGACAACCTTGCTATCTCATCTTCGATTATTGGCATTGGGTATCTTTCCTTCACGGTCACAGAGTTCAACATTCTGTAATCAACACACATTCGGAAACTGCCATCTTTTTTTCGAACCAGTATAATGGGACTGGCGTAATCCGAAACCGATTCTCTAACGATCCCTGCTTCCAACATTTCACCTAACATAGATTGCACTTTTTCACGTTCGTGATGTGACAACCTGTAAGGGCGATAGACAATAGGACGTTGACTACTCAACTCAATTGTCATCTGCGTAATATCTGTACAACCCAAATTTTTCAAACTTGAGGCGAAACAATGTTTATATTGCTTAAGTATGTTCATAAGCCTTTGTCTATCGTCCTTTGATACGGATTCACCTATGCGTACATCTTCCTCCAGAATATCGCGTTCACAGTCATTATCATGAGTATCTGCAGACTCTGCAATTCCCGGAGACTGCATTACTATCCTCTGAACAAAATCTACTTTTTCTCCTCTGCTAACAACAAAGTCCTTTCGTAGCCTACAGGGGATGGAAAATGGATAAACAAGAATATCTAAATGCCCATGTTGAACTTGGTAGACACCACCACATACAACAACCTCTTGATTTGGACAACCCACGATTTTGTTGAACAGCATTAAACAACCACTAAATTCAGAACCTACTTGAGCCCTTATAGATGCAGGTCCATGGAGCTCGACATCAGCACAGATCCTAACTTCAGCAAGTCGAATGTTATCTGCATCAGGATAGACCATTGGAATCTCAGTGTGCAATTTATGAAATTGCAACGTGCGGGAATTTTTGAACACAAGAATATGCGGTTGCTCTGTGTATGACTGGCCTATTAAAATAGGTTTATCTAACAGATAATCTTCGACTACTCTAGAAACTACCTTAGCATCAACTCCATCTACCACTATATCGAGCAATATATTACCTAACGACCGGACCATCTCATTCCCGAATCCTTTCATAACGGAAGGGACCTGATCATGTACCAGATTAATACTCGAAATTATAGACTCCCTAACCAATGTCACTTCGCTACCGAAATCAATAAATGCTTCTACGGCCCTGCCATTCACTGTGACCTGTTTAATGAATTTCGAGTTGGGACTGGAGCTTGAAATACACATTGTTTTAGATGGTACTTCACTTTTACCCTCTATATTATCAGATTTTGGATATTGCGAGCAATTGTCAAACTTGTGACCAATTTTGTTGCATTTAGTGCATTTGACTAGTGGTTTCGTACAACGTAAGTAAGGGTGACCTCGCTCCTTACAATTAAAGCAGAAAATCCCAGATCCCTGAGGCTGAATAGACTTATTTTGATTTGTTTTAGAATTGGATTGGTTCGAATTATTTTTATTAAAACTACGATCTGAAGTTTGGCTTTCTTTGTTGCTCATTAGGAACTGGAGAAGCTGATCAGGTTGGGAACAACAGAGCGCCAAAGCACTCGATTTCATAGTCCTATCAGAGATTCCGTGGATAATACAATCCACTGCCCGTTTACCCGAAATGTCACACTGAGTTAACAACGCAAGTTTCTCATAATAGTATATCTCAATTGGTTCACCAAATTTACTCCTTCTCTTAAGCATATCTTCCAGGATTTGGCCATAGTTTTGCTCGCAAGGAAAAGCACTCATTAATTTCTCTTGCCATTCTTTCCAAGTATGCAAAATAGTGTTCAGACCCTCATACCAAACTTTGGCCAACCCCTGAAGCTTTTGCATTGCAAAATGTGTTGTTGTTATGTCATCCCAGCCGTATACAGTAGCGCATTCATTTACTTTTCGCAGCCAAATGTCAATGCGCTGGTTTTTCGCTGAAGGGTCAAAATTAGGGAGAATATTTTTATAATCAATATTCTTTGAAATTGATGCACCTGTAGCCGGCTGAGATGCAAAACCATGTTTAATAGAATGCACTAAATCAATAACATCTTTAACAGTAAAAGAAGGGGTACGTGACCTTTTATCCTGCGATGCTCCGTCGTCCCGTAGACTATCATTGCTCCGCTCACGTGAACCTCGTCTCCGCTTGGCTTTCGTAGCTTGCTGCTCCCGTTGACGCGACCGACTAGGGCTACAGCTGCGCTGCCGGCTCTCTGAGAGATGACGGCTCGACCTCATGCTTCTACCGGAACGATTCCCATGCGCCTCTGGTATGTTCTCACGTTCTCTGCGTAGGTCCTGTTCCAGTACACGTAACCGCTCGCGCTCTTGCTCAAACTCAAGCTCCTTCTCACGAAAACTTTGCCTCCGTGACTCGCTGTGACTTTGAGTGCCACCGCAGCGAGCACTTGAAATATCTCGTCGATGATGTGACGAGCATCTTACTGGAGTTAGCAGGCGCCTTCGACTTTCTTGGCGTCCACAAGAAGAAACATTCGATGACTGGGCGTTGCCGTTATCCTTTTCCATTGTGAAACTGGAATGGACAACATTTAAGGACATAAATGTTCAATAAAACAAATATAAACGTAAAACACGAGCTAAAACAACACCCAGCTGTTTATCAACACTATCAGGGAGTGCCCTGATCAAGCATTGACACACAACCAGACTTCTGAGCTATCTAGCATAAGCATCAAGAACCTCGATCAAATGCTAGCAACTTAAGCCCTATAAAAAGGTTTTTTTTTTTTTTTTTTTTTCTTCTTTCTTAGTAAAAATATTTAAACAAACAACCTTCAAAAACAGCTGAATTATAAGGGCGTGCCCTTATAAAATAGAAGCAAACACAATCTAATCTAATTTCAAAGATTCACAATAAATAACAACCTTACTTCGCAGTCGTATTACCGGGGAGTACCCCCATCAAATAAAACCGCGACTCAAAGTTGCCTGAAATGCATGCTATCACTATCAAGGAGTACCCTGACCACGTGGTAGCTCACATATAAAAAGTACACAATAATCATAACCTCACTTTATAATCTTATTATCATGGGGTACCCCAACTAAATAAAATCACACCATAAGGCCATAGAACATGTTAGAAACCCAGTTTTCCCTGTCATATTATCGGGGAGTACCCCGACCAAATAGGACAGCGAGTCGTAAGGCAACCACATGTTAATTTTAAGGTAAAGAAAATCAAATAACTCACCTTCCGAATCCCACTTCTGAAGTATAATAAAACTCACTGAAGATAGACTTATACTTTTATTTTTCTATTCAGACTTGTATTCACTTTATATCAGATATAGTCACCACAGTAGATTAGAACAAACTGAGCTCCCTCGGCCAAGTCAACGTATTTTAAACTACCCTTTCCCCCACAAAACTGACAGTTGGACTGTGTTGCCATTTCTCAAAAGTAAAACCGCCTTATTAAAATCTTTAAAACCCTACACTATATATTAGTTATTACTTATTAACTAAAAATTAGCTATTGCTATTGCTTGCTTGCTATTGCTAGTGGTGGATTATAGACCATCCTTCTCCTGGTGGCCTGAGTCCCTGCAGCGGGAACAATATAGGCTAATGATGATGATGATGAACTAGCTTTTGCTCGCAACCTTCATGTGCGCGAAATTATTATGACAATATTTCTTCCCTATTTAAATCGCTGGTTAACAATTTCAAGGGTTTACATGTTTTTTCCACCGAAAAGGGTTCTGTGCTTGCTTTATTTAAAATAAAAATTTTAGATATCTTGTAACATCAGCTATCTGCCAATCAAAATTGGTCCAGCCCTTTTGGCGATTAGTCGAAACAAATAGGCAGACAGGCCAACTTTCAATTGAGGTTAAGAAAAAAGCTGGATTTGTTTAATACATATTTAGATAAAAATGTAGAAACAAGTTTAAGTAGTATAGTGTGTTGTATTATAACAACACTTAGTACAGGTAAAAACTTAAGGATAAATTATGCTGAACACGCAACATTCTCATGTATACGTAGGTACACAATATTGTTTACAACTATGCCATCCATGCGCTTGTTCACTCAGAAACAAATTGGTTTCTGAGGTCCTCAATAAACCCTCGATCTTTACCAATTAACTATAGGGCTTGATAAATTTCAGAAACCTTTTTTTTTTTTGGTGGGTGGTAAATCATCAAATAACCCCTCCCACTCTTGGACAGAGCGAAAGGGAGTGCCAGACTTCTACTGACTAAAAACCACCCATGTTCCTTCTTAGCCCTATATATCAAGACCGAGGTGACTTCTGAACAACACGCAGCCCCGATGGGAATTTCAGGAACCTGGATTCGATTTCCGAGTCGGGCATAAAAGTGTTATTGGGGTTTGCAATTAGTAAGTAATAGTCCAGAGTTTGGAGGTTTGTGGTATGATGATCTCGTGCCTCGGAAAGAGCATTAAGCCGTTGGTCCTGCCGTCACATTGGACTATGAGAGTACAGGAGAAATTCCTAGTATGGGGCAACGAAAAAAAAAAAAAGAAAAGCAAGTGCACCTGTGTCTGCGCACATTGTTGTGCATTATAATATTTCCCACGCCGATGGTACCTAAATCTCTGCTATGATTGATCGCCGTGGCCGAAAACGGTCAAAGGACTATAAACCCAAAGATGAGTCTTACAATATTACTGAATGAATATCCGAACAAATCCTATTGTTGGCGATGCCTCGCTTCTCCGCTGAGTAAATATTTATTTACGTAGCCAAATGTTCCGTACTTACAAGTTTATTTGATCAAATAAATCTCAGCCATTGTATTACAGAGTTTGAGTCATGAACACACACGGAAATGTATGATGTGAAAATGGGAGTTAGAATTATAGAAAATATAGTTTCTTCTGGAACGTAACGATTTTTAGGGATCTGTAGACAACTGGTTAGGAGATGGTACGGTTGGCGCAGTGGGTGAGCGATTGATCACTGCACTGCGCGTCGCGGGTTCGATACCCGTACGGAACTAATGTTTGTATAGCATGCAGATATTTGTTCCGAGTCTGTGTATTGTGTGTATGCGAGTTTAAATGTTTAAAAGCGCTCCCACGATACAGGAAAATATCCTACAACGACTTATGACGACGACAGACCGTATCGACGGCGCATTCGTGTTCCACGTGCGCCTCAAAGAGTTATAAGCATTGAAGGGGCCCGCAAGTGTTGACGCCCGTCGGGGCTGCGGGTTGTTCGAATGAGATACCGCGGCCTTGGGGCAAAAGGCTAAGAAGGAACATGGGTGATTTTTAATCAGTAGAAGTGTAACACTTTGCCCAGAGCGAGAGGAGTCATTTGATGATTTCTAACCGCCAAAAAAAAAATGAACACGTTCTCTTTAGAAAAAAAAACCAGTAAATAAGCGCTCAGTGTGCGTGTTCCTTGGATGGTTTAATTGGGTGTAGGCCATGTCCGTTTTCTCACGTTATTATTAATCATAATCACGATTGAATACCGCGGTTGGAGCAGTGGCTGAGTGATTAGACTGGTGCGCTGCGTGTCGCGGGTTCGATCCCCGCACGGAGCAAATATTTGTATGGCCTACAGATAGTTGTTTCGAGTCTGGGTGTTTGTGTATGTGAGTTTAAATATTTGTTAACGCATCCACGATACAGGAGAAAATCCTAGTGTTTCGACAAAAGAAAGAGATGCTTTAGCAACTCTTTTTAACATCGGCGACAATCTGCCAGTAAAAGTCCCGTCGAAATTGGTACATTTCTTTCGGAGATTAGCCGGAACAAACAGACAGAAACACTGACGACATTAAAAAAAAAAAAGTTAAAAGGACTGTGCTTACTTTTATATTATTATGCATTCAGTAATAAGCTGTTTTTTTATTACAAGCTGTTTTATTTATTTGTGCAGATTTATATAATAAACTCAAGCGGTTTCAACCGCGTAGTTCCCGTTCCCGTGGGAATACAGGGATAAAAGTAGCTTATGTCACTTGGGGATAGTGTAGTTTCCCAACGGTGAAAGAATTTTTCAAATCGGTCCAGTAGTTTCGGAGCCTATTCGTTATAAACAAACAAATCTTTCCTCTTTATAATATTAGTATAGACTAGCAAGCATCCCGATATGCCAACATTTTATTTTCTTTAACCACTGCTTCGTATTGGACATTAGCTGCTGTATTTCCAAAGGCATTATAAGTATGTTTGAATGCCACACACCATGCAGCTTTTGGTGAGATATGTAATGTGTGAGACATCAAAACTCACTATAGGTAACTTTGTCTAAACACCATTATAGGGTATCACACAACATAAGAGGTCACACAATTTTAACGCCACCAGTTTAAGAGTCATAAATTCAACCCACAATAACCCATTTTTCCCCACAACAGACTAATTACCAAACCATCATACGTTACTGTCATTGGCGGTACACTCGCGCGCAGTTATTATAACGTTTAAATAAACAGGTAGCGCGCGTCCCGAGGGTACTATCGCCGACAAAAGTGCTACATTATTCAGTCACGATGAGCGCGATGTGACAGCTGTGTGACACGTCATGTTGGGCTAGGGGAACGGCGGCCGTGATGTAAAGTTGAAGACAATGAAAATTGGCTATTTGACTACTGTTTAAAATTCACGATAATAATGTTATGATATTTCACAGAAATGATGGCGGAGCGATAGGTCGTCACAATCTTGGTTCGGTGGTAGAAGGTTCATTCGTTGAATTATAACACAAAGTGTAAATATAACCTCACTTTAATCAGATACTAATAATCTCAAACTAACACACTTGATAAACAATACCAAGTGGCAATAATAATTTTACTGGGCAAACCGACAGTTTCGTTTTGGAGAAGTGACTCGGTTCGACAATCCGCACTTACCAAAACGACTCTGTCCACGTGCCGCCATTACAAAAATAACGTCACAGCGTTTGCCCCTCTACTACAATAATCAATTGAGCAACTTTTGTTAGAACGATATCGTTGTCCACGACATATATATATATTTTTTTAATTTTCAAATAGCCAATGATACTGTAAGTCATTGACTTTCTTCATTTGTTTTTTTTTGTGAATGTTTATGATTAAAGTCACATGTACATTTGTATTGTGAAAAATATACATGAAGAATAGAGTGAGTAGTTAAGAAAGCTTATAATAATATTTTATTTTATTTATTTAGGGACAATAAACAGCTACAATATGTGTTGAGACATACCAAAAATAATTTAAAAAAAAAATTAACAATATTGCAGCCCACTACATTATCCGCATATTAACAACTGATAATATGATAATGAGTGTCACTAGATAGGCAAACACAATAATAATAATTACATCACATAAATAAAAAAAACAAATCAAAATTAAAACGTAAAATAAATTAAAAATTAACTATAATAAAAAAAAAAGAAAAAAATATTAATGCAAATTGATTAAAAGTTCAAATTGATTCAATTGCTTGGCAGTAGAGTAAAAATAAACACAAAAAGAAAAACATATAAATAATAAAATCTATATATAATGGCCCTTTATTCGGTTGTGTTAGAGTGAGAGAGTAATTTTCAGCTAGCTATTACCTTTTCTAAAGATTTACAAGGACGTATAACACGCATACATAAACTCACACCTTTTTCTCCTTGGTGTAGGCAGATACCACAGAATGTTATATCATAGTAATGCACTAGATCAATAAATAGACTTTTATTTATATTCATTCTCTCAAGATGAGATTATTATCCATGCAGTTTATATGAGATTTCCTAGGGTATGTGGGTCGAGTGTCATCGAGTATTGTGGGAGCTCTGCCTTTCGTCCACTGACGGACGTTGAAGCTCGTCCTTCAACGCTTTGCTACATCAGGCACCGGCTCAGTGAAATGGTAAATTCATTAATGTGTTAGCTTTAACATGAGAAATTATTGAAACTTGTTTTTGCTTGATCTCTAGTAGTTTGAGACTATACGTCCCTTTTTCGTCACAGTACGAAGGTCTTCGATATTGAAAATCGCGTTATGGAACTAAGATGAAGTTGGACAGGACACCTAGCAAGGCGCGGTGATGGCAGGTGGAGTAATGCTCTGACCGAGTGGCGTTCATGGAATGGGAAGACGATTGTTGGTCTTCCGGCGGCGAGATGGTTAGACGACAATGTCGCCATTTCGATAATAGCCAGGATGAGGCTACCAGGAGACCCAGCAGTGGGTAAAGCCTGGCTGTGGATGATGATGATGAGGATGATGACAGCACTATAAGACAATTTAAAAACCTATTATTTCTTCAATGCGCATTGCTTTTCTAAATTCCAAAAGTAAACTTAGGATCTAAACTTTTTTTTTTCTCACTAGTTTTAGAAATTGCCAGACTTAAGTGGCAATGGGCAGGGCACATTACACGCAGAACGGAAGGCCGATGGGGCCAAAAAGTTCTGGAGTGGCGACCGCGAACCGGAAGACGTTACGTTGGAAGGCCTCCCACTAGGTGGACCGATGACCTGGGGAAGGTTGCAGGGACCCGCTGGATGCGAGACGAACTAGACCGGTCAATGTGGCGACACCTGGGGGAGGCCTTTGTCCAGCAGTGGACGTCTTTTGGCTGAAATGATGATGATAAATAATAATAATAATATTCCACAACTATCACACAACGCCATCTAGTCCCAAGCTAAGCAGAGCTTGTGTTATGGGTACTAGACAACTGATAAACATACTAATATATTTCTAAATACATACATATTATAGATAAATTACACCCAGACACAGAACAATTGATCGTGCTCATCACACAAACATTTGTCCTGGGTGGGAATCGAACCCACGACCTCCGGCATAGCAGTTAGGGTCACTAACCACTAGACCAACAGGCTAGTCATCATCATGACTAGACTTATACGATCACTTACGGGATACCTTCCATGATTATCCATTATTATAAGAGTAAAGTACATTATACACATTACCGGCTGACAGCGTTGAGGACCAGTATTTTGATGCCTTTGTATAGTTTTTTGTTAGTTTATTTAATAGCTTTTAATTAATGTACATAGTTACTTTACTCATTAAACTTATAATTAGATCACAATCATGGACCTTGTCGGGCACAGCAAAAACAAGTGAGTTAGGAGAGAGGAAGCATCTGTAAATTATATGTATAACATAACATAGGTAGGTTCTTTCTGAGATAAACTAATAGTATAAAATCTAAAACAGATATCACACATTATTCACAATAAATTCATATCTCATCAACTATTTTTCTGCTACTTTTCACGCTATTTCTCTAGCCCCACCCGTTCCGCAAAGATAACGTCACACCACACGACTGTACGCTACCGAACTACTTTTGTTTGCGACTGTTATATGCTTTGTTAATACCGAGCGCGACTGTACATTGAATTGAACGTTGTATACTGATATGATATGTCTATGTTACGTGAAATAAGGTTTGTCATGAACCAGTGGGTGTTGTTTGATTTTGGAATTGAATTCATTTGAAAAGGTAATATACGAATCCCCGTTGGTGCTGCGGGTTGTTTGAAAGAGATGCCGCGGCCTCGATACAAAGGGCTAAGAAGGAACATGGGTGGTTTTTAGTCAGTAGAAGTCTAACACTTCCTACCGCTCTGCCCAGAGCGGGGGGTCATTTGATGATGTTTCGCCAGATATGTATGATATGATAAGTCTCTCGGTAAGTAAAATGCCATCAACCGTCAATTCACATGAGTACTATGAAGATTATTGTCCGAGTTTTTTTAAATCTTTAATGACATTTTAATTTTACTCTTTTATTTGACATTTTAATTTGGCATTTTACATGGACGTAATGCATGTATGTATGCAATAGGGGATCGGACAAAAAAAAACTAATTAGTCCATCAGATAGATTTCCAAAAAATATTGGACATGTATTTTTTTCTATTTTCACATAAACAAAAAATGAAGACGATACAGTGCTTCGAAAACCCGCGAACTCCTCGAAAACGTCACATGTTAGTACATCTTTTACCTACAAATGACGTCACAGCCCCCACTTATGATCTTTGAAGCGTCTTACCTTCGTAATTTTTTATTAATTTGATAAAAGAAAAATACTTATCCAATATTTTTCGATAATCTTACTGACGGACTAATTAGAATCATATATTTTTGACTCAGTCCGATCCCCTATTGTACAATTGCAATAATTCTAACTGTGACATTTTAATTTGTAACTTTCTTTTAGACAAATTGTTAACATTTTTATAAATTTTGCGTGCTTATTTCCAGGCAGAATGTACATGGCTCACTACTTTTTACTGCACTTGTATTTTAATTCAACCTACATTCATTGCAAATAAATAAACATGATTTGATGGTCTTTTAAAGAAACACATAAAAATCTTTGTTTTTAACCAACTTCCAAAGAAGGTTCTCAATTCACCTGGTTTTTTTTCGGAAGTCAGTGGCATAAAAACGCAATCAAAACCACAAAAGTCACCGGCTCCTGAAGCTGATTCTTCTACAGACTAAAGTTTATTTCTCAGTTTTTTCTTTATCTTTTACACTTTTTGTGTTTTGAAGTCGGTTTTATTTTTTGACAAAACGCTTTTTTTTGTGTAGAAGCTAGCTGTTGCCAGCGGCTTCGCCCGCTACAACTCGAAAATTATCCCACAGGAAAATAAAATCGGGATAAAAATATATATACTATCCTATGTGTTAATCCAGGTTATAAACTATCTGTGTACCAAATTTTGTCCAATTCCGTGCAGTCGTTTTGCGTGAAAGGGTGACAAACACACGCACTCATAAACTTTTGTCTTTATAATATTAGTGTGATAAACTTATTATGATAACAGCCACACATATTAAAGTAGACCTGTCCAGCCTACAGAACTAAAATTGGCTACAAACCCTCTGCTTCATATTGGAAAGTGCACTTGATGGAAAGCAAGCGTAAATGTTCCAGGAAAATTAATTCAGGATACCTAGAAGTCTGGCTGCTGGCTGGAGTTGGCCTTAATAGTTTGATGACCTGACCTAGTTGCTTTATCGAAGTGCTGACAGGAATTATTATTTTGCGTGATTAGATATTTTGTTGGGTTTTGTGTTTTTTGTTTTTTAAGCAACATTTATTAAACGTAAAAATTTGTTGGTCAAGCGAAACGAGTTCGCCAAAAACACTTAACTAAAAAAAAGTAGTTAAAAACTAAAACACCCGACTGAAAAAACTGAAAGGTAAAAAACAAGCACATTTTAAATTAAACAAAACTTGTAAGCAGGCGGGGTCCATTAAAAAATATTGGATACGTATTTTTTGTTTTATCAAATCAATAAAAATTGACAAACATAAAACGCGTCAAAGATTTAAGTGGAGGGTTGTGACGTCACTCACCGCTAAAGAATGCCATACAAATGTCTCAGAAAATGACGTCACACGAGATTGCAAAGCACTGTATCGTCTTCATTGTTTGTTTACGTGAAAAAAGAAAAAATACGTGTCCAAATTTTTTGGAAATCTATCTGACGGACTTATTAGATTTTTTTTGTTAACGACCCTATTCCAACCTTCGGCCCATTGCTTTAAGTTAAAATTTAACTGCGCGGAACAACCTAGTTCGTGTTGTTTTGACCACGTTTGCTTATGATTGTCCGTACTTGGGTGACCACCACATACCGAGATTCCTTCGTGCCTCTAAAAGCTCGTTGTAGGTAGTCAGTAGAGAGTTAAAGAAAGAAAGAAAAAGTATTGTGTGTTGTGTGTGTGTTTGCGTTTGTTGTGTTGTGTGATTGTGTGTTGTGTGTGTTTTGTGTTTTAGTGTGTGTTACGTTGTGTTGTTGTTTATTTGAGTTAAGTTCTGACAACTATGCTCCTGTCGGCTTCCAGTCTAACGGGATGCAGCTGAATACCAGTATTTTACATAGACCGACTGCCTATCTGACCTCCAGAATACGATACCCCTTGGTCAGATTGATTGTTCGACTTACCAAACAAAACCTAACGTAATAAATGGCGAACATTTGGCATAAGTATATCGTTACAGGAATATAATCTGCACAGTAATCATTTCCCCAACCGCTGCGCCAACTATGCCATCAATGTATTTATATCTTAATAGTCTTATGACATCTCTCCAGGCAAATCTGAAATGTCTTTGACCTAGCTCTAATTTTGTCTGGAATCTCAGTTGCCGGATATTTGGATGGAAAAATTTCACCTTTACTGCGTCAAATACCAGAATATACCTATGCAAATTAAAATATTCAATAGGTATATGCCTCGTTGGTCGAAATATGTAACAAAAGTGTCAAAACACGCTAATTAAATAAGTCTTTTTGTTCAATAATTTTCAACGAACATTTTATTTTTCGAAATTAGAATACTATTCCTAATTATGAATAGTAGGATACAACTTAGCCTTTTTTGAATATTTTCATAAGGCGTGCCCATGCAGGCAGGCATTACTTCTTGTAATTTATTTCATTACCCCTTCTCTCAAAAGCGGTGAAGGAAAACATCGTGGAAAACTAGAACCAAAAATTTTAAGACTTGTGACATCTACCAAATTACCATTTCGCCCTGGGCCCGCGTGGTACATTATAGCCCATCCCTCTCAATAAGAGAGGAGGCCTGTGTCCCAGCAGTGGGAACATTAATAGGCTGATGATATTTTTCTTTACATCTAGGAAACGATCGTTATACTATATCGTTTTACTTAGGTCGATGCAATCAATATCCCAATTCCATGATTGAATTTAAAATAAAGAAAATATTCGTAAAAATGCACGACAAATATGCCTGTTTTAGTTTTAGTTTTAGCTAGTATAGTCATTTTTTTCTATTCATAATATTCATATATGTATCAGCATAAAACCGAGCTCTACCGAGCACCTTGACAATGACAAAAAAAAACGAATTAGTCCGTCAGATAGATTTCCAAAAAATATTGGACACGTATTTTTTCTTTTTTATCGTAAACAAACAATACAGACGATAAAGTGCTCTGAAAACTCGTGTGACGTCATATTCTTAGACATTAGTATGGCATTTTTTAGCGGTCAATGACGTCACAACCCCCCACTTAATTCTTTGACGCGTTTTATCTTCGTCAATTTTCATTGATTTGATACGTATCCAATATTTTTCGATAATCTAACAGACGTACTAATTAGAATCATATTTTTTTAAGTCAGTAGTTAGTCATCCTTATTGAATACTATAGTCTTCAAAAACTCACAGTGTAAATCTATGTTGCTATCCATGTTCACTCTTCTCAACGCTTCGACCTAAGTACGGTGGAGCCCATCTTACGATTCCAATCTTTCAAAGACTGGACATTATTTAGTCGAAACCTTTCTGTCACGCGATGTCATATTTGACATCGCGTTTATTTTGTCAGCGAGCTGTCAAATCTGTTAACACGGGTAATAAGTTGGTTTTCATCACCTGGCTATTATTAGGCTACCGTGTTGTCGTGATGTAGGGAATCACAGAAGATAGATTGGTAGTTTTATCTATATAAAATTAGTAAGATTAACTATGATTGATGATCTACTTCCGAAGCATAATTTACCAATGTGATTAAGTGGTTTTTAAATGTCTGTGGAATTAATTGCTAAGCAAATTGACAGGATACCTATGCACTAGTGACTATATCAACAAATCCCAACGCGCATTTTTATACAACTAAAGAGCTTTAAAATGGCTAAAACCAATGACGTACGTAATAGACACGTCATGAACTAACATCGCGGCGCTTAAAAACGGCGAAAATATTAGATAACTACTTATACGCGTAAAGAAAGGGAAAGAAAATATGACACCGTACAGCGGGATGCCTGTTTTCTTTATGTTTCGCGCAGGTTTACACACACGATTTAAACTAAAAACAAACGTAGCATCGCGCGAGAGGTTGGTGCGTAACTAAGTGCGATGTGGCTAATTGGCTTCATTTCATGTTGTCATTTTTGAGGGCGGATAACGTATCTATAGTTTAAATATATTATTGGCTAAAACACGGAATATTGACATTTGATTAGTTTGTCTGTTTGTCTAGTACTGTAAACAGTTCCGTTCGTCACCCGCAATTTACATAAGTTCATAAAATATTCTACGTTTGCTGAAATGCATTTAAACTCTTACAATTTCTTTAATTGCTTTTCAACCCTTATAATTTTCTTGTTTTCCTAAAAGAAAAAGATATCTTATTTTGAATTTAATTCCATCTTTTGCTCTGAAAACGCTATTTATTTTAACAATTGTAAGTAGTGGTACTTTTCTTTTTTTCTTTTGTGTATTTTTTTTGGTAAACATTTAATTTACTAAAATAAACCTTAAACACGGCACCTAACGCTCAAAACTGAACACCACTGCCATTTCAGTCAAGTCATAAATTTTTTTCTTAGGAGCGACTTTAACGATTACAAATGAATGTAAAACGTCAGAAAAAGGTGATTAATTTGAATGTTTTTAATGTGATTTGCGTTAAAACGGGCATTTTCTGGAAGATTTAAGGTGATTGTCCGTTACTAGCTGCTGAGTGACTTAGAGAATTAATTGATTGCTGGAATGGAAATAAACTGAAGTTTCACAATATTATATCTTACATATTATGCTTACATTATTACGCATCACATCATCCAGCGTGCGTGTATGAACGTGGACGTAAAATATAACGTGTGTGTTATGATCGTTCCAGATGTCTTCACACTTGTATCTCTTGTAGGAGAATACAAAAGTGTTTTAATTTTTTTTTTTAGTCTAGCCTGCTATAAAAAGAAATTCTATTAATACTTTTTTTTAAATAAGTCGTAAAGCTGGGCAAAGGTCTCTAGCAATTCCTTCCAAGTATTCTTTTTCAGACACCTCTGAGGGTAAACAATAACACTAGCCGGTTCTAGTTTCTATCAGATATTTTTAAGTAGCTATGTTATTTATTTATTTATTAAAACTTTATGCACAAGTAATAAAACCGTACAAAGGCGGACTTAATGCCTTGGGCATTTTCTACCAGTCTACCTTAGGGTGATGCAGAGACATTACACAGTAGGTGCAAATCAGAATCAAAATTTAGAAAATATATATGTATACCTAACATATAAGAATAAATACATACATAAACATATACATAAAATATATAAAGGTGTTATCTTATCACACTTACAATTGCAATGCCTTTGAATTTGATAATTCCACAATATCAATTGTTTTATTGACGTTGTTAGATAGACAATTATTTTAAATACCTAGTTTATTCTTCTCTTATAATCGCCATCTCATCAGCTAAAGTGCCTCATGAGATGGCCCCCAATTAATTGGGATACCACGGACCAGTAATTTTAAATTACTTATTTTTATATGTCGAAGAAGACGGTACTCTTCATGATGATGATGATAAGACAGGATGGATATCTCAAAATATTACTCGTGCAGGTTCTTCAGTACTACGGTCTACATTGGTAAACACCAACGGTTACAAAATAATAACGGATGCTCATGACAAACGATCAAATCAACCACATGGAATGCAGTGAGGTTTGTAGGAAACACGACCACGACCAACCGCAGCGCCGTCCGCCATGGAAGCCTCTGCCAAAGACTAAAATATAAGCAGATATGGCCTCTGCTGGCTCCGACCCCTCTAAATTGACGAGCGCCTTCTTTCATCCATCGCTTGACAGTAAGTCGTTGTTAATCGTGCCAGAACTTAACACACCCAAGCACTACTAAAGAGATTGAACTAAAACGACAATAGTTACTTGACATTCCAGTAGTTCTGATTCTACCCACGTTCAGAGACTACAGTCTCCGAAATATATTATCGTTAGTTGGTAAATATAGTCGGCCAATAAAAACAGATAGGCACCTAGTATTATGTTCTTTCAGAACATTAAATTAAGTCTAGTTATCAAATTCCTTCCTTCATCGTAAATCATATCTAATCATAAAGTACCTACATATACATTTACGAGTTTCAAAAAAAATGTCTCTGAAAATACAGATTTACTTTAATATTTTTCCAGATTTATGATATTTTTAAACGGTATTTTTCAATCATGCACATCAACACGCACATAAAAGTTAAATATTTCTTTTTGTAACAGGAAGTGACCACAAATCTTATGGCCTGAAGAGTATTGGAGAATTTTTATTAAGTCTTTGACCTGATTAGTTTGGTCAGTACCAAACTATTAATATTTGGACTTGGATACAAAGTTATGTAAGTGAAATAGGAAAAAGAAAATACTGATTTAAGGATTCTGCACATGCCCGTCGGGGCCGCGGGTTGTACACTAGCTATCGCGGCCTCGACATAGAGGGCTAAGAAGGAACATGGGTGGTTTTTAGTCAGTAGAAGTCTGACACTCCCTTTCGCTCTGCCCAAGAGTGGGAGGGGTTATTCGATAATTTTCCACCCGCCAAAAAAAAAAAAAAAGATTCTGCACATTACTCCGATTTTCACGCCTTATTTAGAGTTTATAAAACCCATTTAAATACTATTTTCTACATGAATAAGAACGTGTTATAATAGAATTCAAAAACTACTTTCGAGTATAATTATGCTCTATATGAAGAGACCTGTTAAATATCAAAGCAATTACTAAGACATCACACGATTATAAATTCTATAATCGATAAAATTTCAGTACTTAAGTGACACGCCATCGATGTGATAACAACCACAAAACCAAATCGATTTGTCCTGCATGCAATACTGATATTATATGAAAACAAAGCATAAATAATGACTCCAGTTCAGAAGAACAGACTACTTAATGGACTAACTTAATTTACTGGTTCATAGCTGGCAAAACAGTGGGAAATTACTGCGAATATTGCACTCAAAAACATCATCCACAGTCCGAATTCACCCACTGTTGGGTACAGGCCTCTCTTTTCATTTGCCAATCGCCACGTTCTTGTGCCAGTCTCATCCTGGTTTTTTCCCTCGATAGCAACTATATCGTCTGTCCATCTCGCTGCCGGGCGACCTACATTTATTTTACCCGTTCTTGGACGCCATTCGGTGGCAGCCTTACTCCACCTGCCATCTCTACGCCTTGCCAGGTGTCCTGCCCAACCCCATTTGAGTTCCATAAGGCGCTTTCCAATATCGGTAACTTTTTTTACGTCTTTGGTTATCGACGTTTGGAACTCGGTCTACCAGTTTTATGCCTAGCATGGACCGCTCCATGGCGAATCTTGGATAAAAATTACCGCTTTTCTTAGGCCTTTGTGTCGAGGTCGCGGTATCTCTTTCGAACATCCCGCAGCCCCGACATATACCTACATGTAGAACCTCATGATGCATTAGTTCCTATAGTATAGTTTACACTGGTTTACACCCTCTAACGACCAGCCCTCCGCAGACTGATAAGGTGAATAGGGATGTTTAATGACTTTAAAAATAAGATTATCATTAATCTGTCTGTTAGATTATCGAAAAATATTGAAAACGTATTTTTGTTTTATCAAATCAATAAAAAATTACGAATATAAAACGCGTCAAATATTTGAGTTGGGGTTTGCGACGTCACTAACCGCTAAAAAAATTCATAATAATGTCACAACAAAACACTGTATCGTCTTCATTGTTTGCTTGCGTGAAAAAAGAAAAAATACGTGTCCAATATTTTTTGGTAATCTACAATATGACTATCTATATGACGGACTAATTAGATTTTTTTTGTTATATTAATTCTATTCGGTATATTATACTAACATGACCGGGTACAAGAAATTATTTCAACAGATAAGGGAATCCAATTTTTGTTTGTTTTCTATCCTCACACGCAATGAACCGTTACCGTAGTAACAGCTGATTTCACGTTTCGCTCGTTATAGTATTTCATCATTAAAATTTATTTACATCCATTTTTGGTTTTTATTTTTTATTTTAGCCGTAATATTTACACGGATGTAGTGCTACCTACAAAGAATATAATTTTATATTGAAATGAAGGCATAATAACTCAAAAAGAACTCGGAGGAAAAAAAAGTAGTTAAAAAACTAAATCCATTCTATTATTTTTCCTAATTTAATATTCAAATGGGGGGTCCATTTGCCTGCTTCCAAGTTTTGTTTAATTTAAAATGTGCTTGTTGTTTGCTTTTCAGTTTTTTCAGTCGGGTTTTTTAGTTTTTTAACTACTTTTTTATTTTAAACTTTTGGTTATTTTGTTTGTTTTTTTGTAGGTCGCGTAAAATTCTTTGCAGATGATTTAACTTTTGTGTTTGTTTATAGGTTTTGTGATTTTGGATTTCTTTTAAACATATAAGTATCATATATTTTTGTCATTTCCTTTTAAAACGCTTCATTTTGATACCCTACTCGATGGTAATGGAAAAAAAATGATTTTTGTAAACCGCGTTATGGCCCCCCAAATCAGCAAATTTATTTGTTTTTAATTTTAATGTATCCAGTGATACTCGCGCCATCAAGACAAATCTAACGACGTATATTTTATTTAAATCCCTTCACCCGTTTAAGACTTATGAGGGAACAAAGAAGTACGTACATACATACATACATACACGCCAAACACATAACCCTCTATTTGGGCTTCGCCGCAGTCGGGTAATAAGCAACGGGTTGCACTCCGGCAGAAGTGAAAACTTGAACATTAAATTTGTCCATTTTTGAATATTTTGGAATGGTAGTAGGGTATTTCACCAAAAAAATCTAAAAAGTCCGTCTGTGAGATTAAAGAAAAATATTGGATATTTTTATTTTATCAAATTAATAAACAATTACGAAAATAAAACGTGTCAAAGATCATGAGTGGGGGCTTTTGACGTCACTTTGTGGGTAAAAGAGTACTAACCTTGTGACGTCACACGACTTGACGCGACTTTATCGTCCATTGTTTTATGAAAATCTATCTGACGGACTACTTAGATTTTTTTGGTAAAATATCCTATTTCGCACGAATTGCTTTATTTATCAGCATATAAAAGTACAATCATTATTGTGGCTGTGAACTAAATGACATGTCCTACATCGCGCAATCAAAGTTTTTCGTGACATCCCGACTTAGATATGTCGGGCAGTTAACCCACCAGGTACATCGGAAGATCCTCCCTTTTCTATGGGGATGAGGAATTTTACACCCTGTTCCTCGTACCCCCTCAAAGGTTTAAATACAATATTCATTTATTGCGCTCTCGTACACAAACATAAAAATTTATATTACTTTTATTAAAAAGTTAACACTTCAGAACTAATACAATTATTTTACATCAAAAAGTTTGTCTCACCATCTGACGCGAGATTAACATTTTTCAGAATAAGGAGCTGACTGCACCCTGTCTGTTTGCGGAGGGTTGTCTCTCACAACCTATATTGTGCGTTTCTTACGACATCAGCAGGAGTACGTAAATTTGTGGTAAATGCTTTACCGGAATAGCGAGGAACAGTAAAATGCATTAGGAAAATAAATAAGAAAGAAGTTGGCAGAGATTTAAATACCTATCGTTTTTTTATTGCAGAATACTCTAAAATATTTGCTTTACTGGGCAATGACCGACAGACGCATTTTAAAAGAGTTTGTTCTTTTTACCCGACTGTGGTGAAGCCCAAAAGGAGGGTTATGTGTTTGGCGTGTATGTAGGTATGTCCTTTTCTTTGTTCCCTCATAACTCTTAAACGGATGATGGGATTTGAATAAAATATACGTCGTTAGATTCGTCTTGATGGCGTGAGTGTCACTGGCTACATTATTTCAGTATTTTCAGTCGGGTTTTTTAGTTTCTTAACTAGGTACTTTTTTTTTTAGGTAAGCTTTTTAATCATAAGACAGTTATTAAGCTAATATATAAAGAAATATCATTGACACACTACTACTACTACTGAGCATAAGGTCCTGGGTTTGATTACCGGAGCAAGAAAAGCATTATTAGGGTTTTACCAGAATTTTCAGTTTCAGCCTGAATTTGTGGTCGATATCAATAGTTTTGTCCCTATTAAATGGTGGTTAAAACACTGTTTGCTTAGTGGTGTGAGCGACGCGTGGCCGCGTCGGATTGCCAATTCATATATGTCTCAAAATCGAAGAAACGCTAATTAAAGAAATCAGTTTCGTGTGCGTATTGTATAATCATCACTTGCTTCAGTAAAGAATCGTGAAGAAACCAACTGACCTTTTTTTTTGTGTGGGTTGGTAAATTATCAAATAAAGGGGACTTCTATCGACTAAAAACCACCCATGTTCCTTCTTAGCCCTTTATGTCGAGGCCGCGGGATCTCTTACATGTCGTAGCCTCGACGGGCGTAAACCAACATGCCTGAGAGAGATTTCTTGATGGCTTGTAAAGCCAAGACAGAGGCCCGGGGGAGCGGTATTAAAACTCTGATACAATTTAGGCACTAACCACAATAGTAAGGAGAGAATGGGACTAAAACATAACTTGTATAACAGGGTCTACATAACTTCTACACTTCAGGGCTTAAATATTTTAAGGTCTAGAAAGGTTGTATTCTTAATTGTTATTCTTGATTTCTAGCCAAAACTACATTAATTCACATCGTTCTTTTATTTTTTCACTACATTCCGACAATTTGTCAACACTAAATAAATCTGTATCACGGTGAAACAAATCGTACACATCACTTACTTCACTAATATAAAAAATATAAAGAATTGTATTCTGGACAGTCCTTTCGTAGTTATTTTACCTCTGCTTTTGTAAATCTGTCAAACCACAGTGATCATTAACGCTGTTGAAATAAGTTTGCAGTTAGATTGGAGCAACTTACAAATCTGTAAAAATCACAGTGACCTTTATACGCGTTTCTATAAGGTTGATATTTGTGTAACTGTCAGAGGTAAAAAGCATCAGCTGACTGGACTTTTTAAAGTTATTTGGCATTCGGAATCTGCCGTCATAACGACGTAACGTGAGCTTCGCAACGTGGTATAAAAGTGATCGGAAAATACCGAATCAAGTAAATTTTAATGATGTCCTGACCCGTGACTTCGCCTGCGTGGACTTCAGGATTGAGTCCGTTGCTAGTTTAAGCATATTTTATATTGATAACTGTCGAAAATTCAAATCATTAACTGTTAAAGCCAATATAATTGATCAGCGTTCGTAAAATTTTTTACATTTATAATATTAGTAGAATTTTATGTAAAAAGGTACCTGGCGAAGTCAAATTTTAAAGAATATAGGCTATAATATTTGCTCTCAATTGGTTAGGCATATACAAACCAATATTTTAATTTAAAAGAATATCTTGCCCGTTCATCTGCATAATTATAATCTATGCTTTGAAATGGGCAACTATCTAGCTTAATACTTTTGTTTTAGACTTTGAGTACTTACGAGTTTAGATACACAACCGTTCTCTCAACTAGACTGTTAACATTTTCTTATGGGCTAAAACTCGTTTCTTATTTAACAAACAAACACATAAATAAACGAGAAGTAAGGGTGCATACTTACTGTAAAAATTTGAGTGAAGGCTGGAAAAACTTTCTGAAAAAACACACTTTCAATTTCACTTCAACACATCACAGTCCGTCCATACGCAAGGACAATTTAACACTGAAATGAAATTAAAAGAACCGAAAATCCCGTATACGAAAACAGTCACCCATATTTCAAAGAAATTTCGGCAAAAATATCCATCACTCACCGAAGAAAAATCTCTGTAATTGCATTAAGGGAATACTCACAGGATTCGTCACTAAAAAGACACACACACATATTTTCGTACTTTGTCACTGAGAAACTAAATTAGTGCATTTTAATGGATGGGAATATAGAAAATCTATTTTTACTGATTTAAAAATGTATTCGTTTGGTCGATCGGAAGTTTTCGTTATAAATAGAAGCGTGGAGCGACGCGGGCGCATGCCGCCTCACTTCGTGCATTAGTGGTGATCTCACGCGACGGGAGGGGAACGATGCACGTATCGATGGAAAAATCGATTTCCTGGAACTTCCTGGAATTCCTGGAGCTGGAATATGTGACAAATTGAGGGGCAGGAAGTTATTAGTTCATCATAATATTATGATGAGTGTGTGCATTTTGAAATTTATTCTGGATTTGAAAGGGCACAGAAGCCGTTGGTCTTTGCACTTATTAATGCAGCCATACCAAGAGTTATTGTGTTTCCTAGTCCAACTGGGTTGTATAGATCAGGAAGCAAGTTGGTCCAATTAATTTTAAATATAAATACTGGTATACAGCAGTATAAAAGCCACTTGGACCAATGACCGAATGGTGGAATTTGCGGTGATTTGCTGGATGATGATGATGATGTATCATTATCACAAAAGACGTCCACTGGACATAGGCCTCCACCAGGTGTCGCCACATTGACCAGTTTCCGTAACGTTCCTCAGGTGCACGGTCCACCTAATGGGAGGCCTTACTCCAGAACTGTACGGCTCCGGCAATGATGATACAGCTGTATCCTAATAAGTAGTCTGAAATAAAAAAACTCATCATAACAGTAACTGTGAAAGGAGTTGATAAGAAAGTGCCAGTAATGGTTTAATTGAAATAAATGCTTTGAGTTTGAGTTTGAGTATGAGTTTGTTAGTTTTTCAATTCTTTACATGTAATTAAAGAATTATCAAGATAGATGAAAAGTTAGATTATCAAGATAAGATTCTTCTTAAGGTGGAAGCTCACATCTGGCCCGCGAAATTCTAATTTTCTTACGTTTTTGGCAATTTGCAGGCCAGTGCTTGGTTGTATGTTTATGAAAATTTGATTTGCGACTGTAAGACGTATGAAGTTACCGAATTATAACCATCAAAATTACTAACTACTAAAGAACGACGACTAAATTACTAAAGAATGACTTTTACATGCAAAAATCAATCTTGACATGAAAATGAACTTGGAGGGTTGTATTGATAATTTTGATGGTTATAATTCGGTAACTTCATACGTCTTACAGTCGCAAATCAAATTTTCATAAACATACAACCAAGCACTGGCCTGCAAATTGCCAAAAACGTAAGAAAATTAGAATTTCGCGGGCCAGATGTGAGCTTCCACCTTAATATTGTTGTATTATAATACAAAGAGAGCAAACGATCCATTTCTTATGGTAGCGTTCACCTTCAGTTGACCTACATGCAGGCGAATAAGTACTCGCCGGTGCGAATTGAGCAAAAATCGGGATCTTGGACAAAATATCATCTGCCCAGCCTTTTCCCAAATATGGGATTGGCTTCCAGTCTACCCAGATATCGCTGAATACTAGTATTTTACAATAGGGATGATTACTGACTAAAAAAAATGTGATTCTAATTAGTCCGTCTGTTATATTATCGAAAAATATTGGATACGTATTTTTCGTTTTATCAAATCAATAAAAATTGACGAAGATAAAACGCGCCAAAGATTTGAGTGGGGGTTTGTGACGTCCAAGAAAAGTTCGTCCGTCCGTCAAAAAAAGTGCACACAGATAGTTTATAATCTGGATTAATACATAGGATAATTTTTATCCCGATTTTATCTTCTTGTGGGATAACTTTCGAGTTATAGCGGGCGAAGCCGCTGGCTATACCTAGTTGTGAATATTTATGCTGGAACGAGAAACGTGCTGAATCGTCCATCCGATCCTGGAAGTTTTATCTGGAAATAAAACTAAATATTTTGCATAATATTGTACGTGTTACGCTGACCCCTAGTGAATGGAATAAGAGCAGAAAGATGGTGATTTTGCATAAAATTGAGGACGCTGAATAGCTTTATATTTCACTAGCGGACGTCACGCGGTTTCACTCGCGTATTTCCTGTTCCCGTAGGAATACAGGGATAAAAAGTAGTCCTATGTCATGTCACTCGGGGATAGTGTAGCTTCCTTACGGTGAAAATTTTTTCTAAATCGGTCCAGTAGTTTCGGAGCCTATTCGTTACAAACAAACAAACAAACAAATCTTTCCTCTTTATAATATTATTATTAGTGTATACAAGGTTTTGCCCGCGGTTTCACGCTTTCGGAAATTAGTAATGGCAATCCACTGGAACGTATATCGGAATAGAACATATTTTAGGGACATACGAAAAAAATATTAGATACTTAGCACCATTTTCGGAATAATGCTAGTAGACAACAGGAAAAAATCACTTTTGAAAGTCGCTTTGTGTAAACATATTGGTTTTCGTGACTGTACGCTATTGACAAAGGTTGGTAAGCAAAGCAGTGCACCTGCGTGTAGGTGGCTATTGGCTAGTCAAATATAAAAAGAATTTAATAAATATTTATAAAAAAAAATATTTTAGTTTTACAATGAAAATATAAAGTTTTAAATTAAACTCTTCACTAATCGTTACATTTATTCTAACTATTGAGTTGTTTAGGTTGTTGCCCACAAGTTATTGGCTCTGTCATTAGCTAGACACACCAATACGATTGCACCAAACCTCCTCCTTAAACTGCCCATTTCTAATACCATTTCCGAGCATAACATTCGCTATTACTTTCGTATCGATAAATTTTCCCAGCACTACTGAGTCTCACGCGATTTCACTGAACTGCCCCATTTGATTAAATTTCACGATATAATCAAACATCAAAATTATGTTAATTGCACACTTTCCGCTAATTTCATTTCTTGTTTAATTACTTTAGCTTATCGATCGTAAATGAAACGACTTGTTAATTAATCGGACATTATTATTAAATTTTTTTATTAGATGCTATGTTTGTTTTTAAAAAACGTTGCCCCACACTAGGAATTTCACCTGTTTCGTGGATGCGTTCACAAACATTTAAACTCACATACACAAATATCCAGACCCGGAACAAATATTTGTTCCGTGCGGGGATCGAACCAGCGACACGCAGCGCAGCAGTCCAAGTTTTCAAAATTTAGCTGATTCTACCAATGGGTACCCTTTTGCTTAACCTTTCGGAGATTACGGCGTGATGTTATGTTATAATTTATGTTTGAAAAAGTTCTTAAAATCGTTCGAATTCACATTACATTTACGACCGGAAATTCATGTTAGGCCAACAGTTTGATAAATAAAAGGAACTAGTAATTAATTAACATTCTCTGTTTAAAAATTATGTTGTTATTTAAATTAACAACCTTATACAATGCGATAGTAATGTGTTCTATAATTAATTAAGTACACCAGTTTTTTATTCAAAGCTTTTTTATTGATGTGACTGCGAGAGGAATGTTTATTTTTAACATTTATAACACTGGCAACATCGGTCGATATGAAATGCTGAATGCCATACGATTTCCGGTGATAAAAATAAGTCAATCTCAAAACATCCAATGGTGATTTAATGTTTGTTTATAGATTGTAGATTACCTACTGGCTAATGCACAGGTTTATCTAAAAAATTGTGACGGACTGCAAGAAATATAATGAAAGAAACATTATCTTCCTTTCTAAGGCCCGGTTTCCACCAAAGCGGAGAGGTGCTTAGACGAGAGGACATGTGCGGAAATCGGCCAATCACATTACTTAAAATGTACATATGGTTTAGCTCTTTTTTTTTTTTTTTGGTGTGTGTAAAATCATCGAATAACCCCTCCCGCTCTTGGGCAGAGCGAAAGGGAGTGTCAGACTTCTACTGACTAAAAACCACCCATGTTCCTTCTTCGCCCTCTATGTCGTGGCCGCGATAACCGTTGGACTACCCGCGGCCCCGACAGGCATATGGTTTAGTCCTTTCCTGTGGATGGTCGAATTTGGCACATTTCCTCTCCGCTCTGCTCGTCATCGCTTTGGTGGAAACCGGGCCTAACTCTGGATGGAGCTAGATAAAGAAAGAATCTAGCATTTATTCGTACATCGACAATTTATTTGTACATCTATTATTTATTTGTACATCTATAATCCCCTAAAAGTTTTTGAGTTATGTTGAAGTTCCTTATAGTAGGGGGTAAGCCTATTGCCATCAACTAGGCACTCATTCAGTCACTATGGCTTCTGAGAAATTCCTGATCTTGCTGACCCACTTCTCTACCTTGGAACCGAACCTTATGTTCACTAGTCGCGCTTACGAGCACTACTTCAACGAGCCAGTCCATTTATTTGTAGTCCAGTTGTGTGTGTTCATTCCGTTAGTCTGTGGTCATGTTGGTCTTCCACAGGGTGGGGAGACGCTCCGAGCGTCGGGGGCCACGAGATGGCTTCCGGCCACCGTAGACGCGGGCCTGTGGACGGTGAGTAATGGGCTAGCTCGCCGTCCGTCCGTCTTATGACGACGACAGGCCGTGCGACGGCGCGTTCGTGTTCCACGCGCGTCTCAAAGAGATGCCAGCAACATGGGAGGGACCCGTCGGGACTGCGGGTTGTTCTTCACAAGAGATACCGCGGCCTCGATATAAAGGGCTGAGTGGCATAAACATGAGTGGTTTTTAGTCAGTGGAAGTTTGACACTCCCTTTCGCTCTGCCCAAGAGCGGGACCGGTTATTTGATGATTTACCACCCCCCCAAAAAATAGGGTGGACAAAGTGTATTTGGGCACTTTCATAATAATTTTTTCTATAGGTATCTCAGCAAAGTCTGTATGTGATAGGTTAAGTACTAAGACTGATAATGCCGTCGAATTGTTAAGGTTGGTTTACGTTTGGTCTCGGCCCTTATCTAATAGGGTTGTTTTCTGACTAAACAAAATATGATTCTAATTAGTCCGTCTGTTAGATTATCGAAAAATATTGGATACGTATTTTTTGTTTTATCAAATCAATAAAAATTGACGAAGATAAAAAGAATCAAATATTTGAGTGGGGGGTTGTGATGTCACTCACCAGTAAAAAATGTCATACTAATGTCAAAGAACATGACGTCACACGAGTTTTCAAAGCACTGTATCGTCTTCATTGTTTGTTTACGTAAAAAAGGAAATTAGTGCCCAATATTCTTTGGAAATCTGTCTGACGGAATAATTAGATTTGTTTTGTTATCTACCATCACGAAAGATCTATCTTAAAGAAAACTTATCGGCAACTGTGGCTGAAGTATTTTTGTACGTAAAGCTTGAACTTAAAATCTAAATCTCGTGTTATTCCTTGAGACAAAAACTTAAAAACTGTTGTAGAAATGTCGGGGTTAAGGAGAAATAGTGTTTTGTATAATGCGAAACGAATATCGAATTGTTGCCTGGCCACGACCTACGCGCTCAAGTTTTACACTTGTCCGAAACCCAAGATCATTATCATCAGCCTATAATGTTCCCACTGCAGGGACTCAGGCCAGCGGGTCTAAAATGGCCGCTTTATCAGAATCCACGCAGAATCTTGGTATGAATCACGTTAAAAATTTAAATAATACGACACGTTACGTCACGTTATAATTTTATATTACGATTCTGCTAAAGCGGACATTTTAGACACCCAGGATAGGGATGGGCTTTAATCCACCAGTGCGGGTTGCTAGATTTATTTATGTACACACAGTAGATAGCACAGGAAAATATTATAATACAAAATGTGAGCACAAAGGTACTGCTTATTTCTAAAGAAATTTCTGCCAGCAAACCTACAAAAGGAGAAATGAAAAAGAAATGTAGACGATAGTGTGTTTTTTTTGGTTCTAAGACACGCCATTTCCTCACGATGTTTTCCTTCACTGTTTTGAGAGTAG
Organism: Diarsia rubi; assembly: GCA_932274075.1. Taxonomy (NCBI): domain Eukaryota; kingdom Metazoa; phylum Arthropoda; class Insecta; order Lepidoptera; family Noctuidae; genus Diarsia; species Diarsia rubi. Next base: position 1,429,284 of record OW026437.1, on the reverse strand, counting down.
TGGTGATGAAGTAAATTACACAAAGTAATGCGCCGCATGCAGTAGTTCGAACCCATGGCTTACTGTTCGTAAGTCAAGTCTGTAACCACTGCTTCTGACCCAAGACTACACTGATACACAATCAAAAATGTCCGCAAAAAAGTGATCAATATTTCGATATGAAAGCCGGTAAATTTAAACTTGAAGTTATGCGGACGCCGAGTCCTCCCATGCGTATGGGAAGAGAAGCTTGTGCCCAGCCTCGGTCATTCAATGTACAATTAGATAGGTACAGCTTTACCTAACCCTTCAGGGTTTACAGGCGTCATCATCATCATCAACAGCCTATTAATGTTCCCACTGCTGGGACACAGGCTTCCTCTCTTTGAGAGGAAATGGGCTATAATCTACCACGTCACATGTCTTCGAATTTTTTGAATATAAGACATGCCGGTTTCCTCACAATGTTTTCCTTCACCGTTTTGAGAGCAGCGGTGATGAAATAAATTACACAAAGTAATGTGTATGCTTGGGTACAAGTCGGGGCCGCCACCACTGGGCCACCACTGCTCCCTTACAGGCGTAATGTTATGTTTTGTTTCAAATAGCTCATGAATTTGTTAAGTGCATGCATATCATTGCTCGTGATTGTATAATACAACCCGGATTGACTTTATCTTCCTATAATTTATCAGTTTTCGACCAACTGTGTAACGTGAAAAGTTCTCTTGAATTTTCTTTGACGACACGGTTGGCGCAGTGGTTGAGCGATTGACTGCTGCGCAGCATGTCGCGGGTTCGATTCCCGCACGGAACAAATATTTGTACGACCTACAAGTATTTGTTCCGAGTCTGGGTGTTTTTCTATCTATAATATGTATGTATTTACAAAAAAAAAATGTATATAAGTAGTTTATCAGCCATCTCGTTACCATAACACAAGCATTAGGTTGCTTAGCTTGGGACTAGATGGCGTTGTGTGAAATGTCCAAGGATATTTTTGTCCAAGGATATTTATTTATTTAATTAAAATGAAACTGACGTCATCTTTATTACTTTTCTAGGTCAAAATTATACATAAATACATCATCATTTATGCCTAGTATTTTCTTAATTATGTTTGGGTAAGGAGATGGCGGGACAAAATGGATGTCTTTCTTGGGAATTGGAGAGACGTTGCACAGAATCGTGTCCTTTGGAAGGAATGGAGGGAGACCCTCGCTCAGCAGTGGGACAATATAGGCCAGTTATAATAATAATAATGTTTGTGTCGGCTTCCCGTCTAACCAGATGACAAGTTTGGCAGGATAAAGTGATCTTTATTTTTGTGGTGATAAGATGGTGGTTTTGAGTTGATGCTGTCAGAGGTACAATTATTATGAAAGGAAGGACTGTAACTTCTTCGTCTTATGAAATGTGTTTTTGCGGTAATCCAGAAAGTAAATAAAACTGTGTGTTACTTCGAAACCCTTTGAGAATTACAGGCACTGTTCAGCTGCACAGTGATTTTACATGGAGCGACAACTGTCTTTTTACGCCTGTAATTCTCAAAGGGGTTTCGAAGTAACACACAGATTTATTTACTTTCTGGATTACCGCAAAAACATATTTCATAAGACGAAGAAGTTACAGTCCTTCCTTTCATAATAATTGTACCTCTGACAGCATCAACTCAAAAGCAATCTTATCACCACAAAAATAAAGATCACTTTATCCTGCCAAACTTGTCAGTGGCAACAACCTAAAAGCAGCCTTATCTTAATGAAAATAGAGATCAGTGTGGTTCGAGAGCGATGCATGGGTGTAGGTAAAATAGCTGTGGAAAGAATAAAGCCCTCTCTTTTAACGAGGTTGTTAAAAGTAATCCATAAACTAGAAACTATTTTTGTTTAGAACGTTCTCATAAAGCTCGGCAGTTATCCTGTATACAGAATTAGCTCAAAAGTGAACCGTCACGCTTTCATTCACTTCATTTCCTTAATAATTATTTTTGTACATAATGCTTCATTTTTAGGGTTCCGAACCCAAAGGGTAAAAACGGGACCCTAACTAACACTTCGCTGTCGGTCCGCCCGTCTGTCATCAGGCTGTAGCTCAAGAACCGCTATAGCTAGATAGTTGAAATTTTCACAAATTGTGTATTTTTGTTGCCGCTATAACAATAAATACTAAAATCAAAATAAAATAAATAATAATAGCGGCAACAAAAATACCTATACAACAAAAGCGATTTTTATAGATGGTACGGAACCATTCGTGCGCGAGTCTGACTCGCACTTGGCCGGTTTTTATTAGTGTTCCTTGCTACTGCTGGCCAAAACCAAAGCCTTCCTCCATTTCTCAGCAGTTCTCCCTGTTCTTTTCCATTTCCGGCCAATCAATCCAAATCTTTTTTCAGACCTGTCTCGGTGACCAACGTCCGTCTCTAGGCACCTACTGGGACTAGTTCCCGCTGTTCCCAGTCCTCCATCTTGATCCATCCTTTTATTTGAATGGTGGCATATCATCAAATGACTCCTCCCGCTCCGGGCAGAGCGGCAGGGAATGTCAGACTTTACTCACTAAAAACCACCCATGTTTAGCTCAGCCCTTTGTGTCGATGCCGCGGTACCTCTTCCGAACACCCCGCAGGCCGGTCACGGTTTCAGGATAAATCAAGACCCCCGTGTCTTGATTTATCCTAAAAACATGACCGGTCCAATCACATATTTTACTTCTTCTAAAGCGGTTGAATACTATAATGGCCACTTTTTTTCTACTTAGCCTGTACTCCCCCTCTGCCTGGCAAAGGCTTCACCCAAATCATTTCAAGAGCTCTTTTCCTGTGCCGCTTCAATCTAGCCCTCATGGTTTACGTCCGTTTTTATACATCATGGGCGTCGGGGGCCACATGATGGCTTCCGGCCACCGTAGACGCGGGCCTGTGGACGGTGAGTGATGGGCTTTCTCACCGTCCGTCCGTCTTACGACGACGACAGGCCGTGACGACGCCGACGGCGCATTCGTGTTCCACGCGCGCCTCACAGAGATGTCAGCAACACGGGAGGGGCCCGCAAGGGCCGACGCCTTTCAGGGCTGTGGGTTGTACCTACACTAGTTACCGCGGCCTCGACATAAAGGGCTAAGAAGGAACATGGGTGATCAAGTCATGGCGAGAGGTATTTGCCGAGCAGTGGAATGGCTAACAGTATCAGTATCAAAAGTGAGTTGCTAGTATATGTTATAGATGACACGCTAATTATTTTTCTCTAAAGCACTAACTTTTGCTGGGGTAACGCACACGAGAATGTTGTGTATACCTGTAATTGGTACTTACACCAGAACCCTACCTAACCTTACTTTTTTTCTTCTTCAGTGTGAAATGTATGTAAAATCTGTTTTTAATAAATAAAATAAATAGATTTAACAGGCACAGAATCATGACCATTGAAAACCTTCTTTCTAGCAGCTTTGTCCGGCCAGTCTTAGCTGTCATTCATTTCAAAATTATCAGTTCCATCTGGCATATTAATCAAAATTGCAACCAAGCCAAATTTCCGGAAAAAATCACAAACCCAAATTCCCAGTAATAAACTAATAAAATTTAAACTTTATCACCGCAACTAATATAAAACAGGTAAGCCTATCGATCTTAACAAAAACATACTGTTTCCATAGTTTGCGTAGATTTTAAGAATTTGACCCAAATCCATACTTCTCTATGCAAATCGACTGACCTGTTGGTCTAGTGGTTAGTGACCCTAACTGCTATGCCGGAGGTCGTGGGTTCGATTCCCACCCAGGACAAATGTTTGTGTGATGAGCACGATCATTTGTTCTGTGCCTGGGTGTAATTTATCTATAATATGTATGTATTTAGAAATATATAAGTATGTTTATCAGTTGTCTGGTACCCATAACACAAGCTCTGCTTAGCTTGGGACTAGATGGCGTTGTGTGATAGTTGTGGAATATTATTATATTATTATTATTATTAAAATAACAGTTCAAAAAGCAGGTATTATTATTGTTATGTAAATGTCTCTGATATAATTTTGGACTCTGAAGTCCTGGTCTTGGACTTTGTGACTTGTGTGCGAGCCTTCAGCGTGTGTCAACTCGCTGACACTTTAAATGGAGGCACAAACCGACGATTATCTATTTAAAAACTAGAGAAAGCGCCTTGTTTTTCCGGCTTGCAAGTGTAATTTCTACCGTTTGCACAAACGTGTGACATAGCTTAAAAAAAAAAACACAAGAATCACTTTGATTGTCCTTGTAAAATGAGTTCTAACATCATCGTTCCTATTGGTAAGTTCGTCACATTCAAGTTCATACCTGGTGACCCCATAGAAGTGCCTTTTTTATACTGATAACTGCTAAAATTATAAACGTTTTGGAACTCTAGGCCTTCAATTACTGCATCCTTGCACGGTCGTAAAATAAAGTAAATCATTTAGTTTATCCATGTGACATAATCACTTTTTTTTTTTTGGCGGGTGGAAAATCATCGAATAACCCCTCCCGCTCTTGGGCAGAGCGAAAGGGAGTGTCAGACTTCTACTGACTAAAAACCACCCATGTTCCTTCTTCGCCCTCTATGTCGAGGCCGCGATAACTAGTGTACAACCCGCGGCCCACATAATCACTTTTTAATGCACATTGTGGGCAAAAACGTAATCACTTTTTGCCCGCAATGTGCATTGATAGTGATGGGTCGAGAGAATATTCTCGGATCGGAAACATTCTGAATTTACGAGAATTTAAAATTTTCTCAACAATATCTCCGTGAATTGTGGACCGATTTTCAAAATTCTTCTGGTATTTGCAAGAGAATACTCCGTCGGTAGTCCCATTGTCACCGAGTGTCAATTGAGAACCTCCTTTTTAAAGTCGGTTAATGAGATTGACCTAATAACCTGAAATAATACAACTATCATCATGTTAACCTAACCATCAGGTTAACCTAATAACCTGAAATAATACAACTATCTGACCATAAGAACGTATAATCAGATCCTGACTTGGTGACAATGGGACCACCTCAGGAGTTTACCCTTACTTACTTACGTAGGTACTGAGAATTTATGGAAACATTCTCGGAAATATTCTCGGGAATGTTCTTGCTCAGGAGAATTTACTAAGAATTTAAGTTGTAGAATATATTAATTTAACGTAGACTTTGTTAAACTTTCAAATGCACTAAAAACTATTACTCTAAATATAGACCGATACAAAGGAGTCATCCAATTTTTAAATTCTCGTCAATTTCCTTCCAAAAGAATATTCTCGAGAACTTAACAGCAAAGTTCTCTCAAGAAGAATGTTCTCGGAAATTTACCATCACTAATTGTGTTTATAATAATACGCATAATTCTATCGTAGACCTGGCATCTAAATTCATTGAGTATGCATTTCATTTCGCATCCATGAGCGAGGACATCATTCTGGAGATGCTTTGTGCCACGGGATAAATTCATAACACACTTATAACAGCAATACCCTTCAGTATGATGGTTTGAAAACATTGATGGCGTAAGCTAAACTTAACATATTTTTTACTAGCGGACGTCACGCGGTTTCACCCGCGTAGTTACCGTTCCCGTGGGAATGCAGGGATAAAAAGTAGCCTATGTCACCTGGGGATAGTGTAGCTTCCCAAAGGTGAAAGAATTTTTCAAATCGGTCCAGTAGTTTCGGAGCCTATTCGTTACAAACAAACAAACAAATCTTTACTCTTTATAATATTAGTGTAGATTTATGCTATCTTCCAGCAGACAAACTTGTTGCAGAAAGTGTGCTAAGCAAAACCTAATAACCGGAATTGATGCCTTTCTATTTTTGGCGGCCTCTAATAAAAAAATAACAAGTAGTACAAAATAAACAAAACCTCCTTGACAGTCGGGTAAATAAAACAAACGAAATTTCATAATATGGCAGTAAAGCTTGAAGTTGAAACTCAGCCTGGTCCAAGCTAAAATCGGTTAATACAGGTCGATTTTAAGTTGCTTCACATATTTTTAACCGACTTCAAAAGGAGGAGTTTCTCAATTCGTCTTTTTTTGATCATTGGCTTTTGGGGTTGGTTTTGGCCTTTCTATTCCCCTGCCTACACCCATTCTTATTACGCTGTAAGGCCGAGCCATGGCCGTTCTCGCTTGCAGGGTACTGGCCGCCGACGACGCAGCCATGAAACGCTAGACCATGGGAGTTCAGAAAGCCGTGCTGTTGTTACTCACTGGGATCCTGACACTCTTCGGGCTCGTTAACGCTTGTACCAGGAAAATCTACATAGCTTGCAGACAACCTGCGCCTTGTACCAAGGAATAATCGGTAAGAATTATCTTCTGTTCTGTTATGCTATGTGTCTGTTTTATTACAGTCGATCTTCAGGTTAGGCCGAGCTAAGTAGGTCCGGAGATGTCCGGCTGATCATCCACTATGAACCGCCGCTATCGTGGCGTGTATGTTAGAGGACCTTGAGGTGTTTTAGAAACTCTGATACTGGGTGTGTGGGGTCGTTAGGCCTTACTACCCACACGATAAGAAGAACAAAACCCAGTACAAACTGGGTTGCGGAGCACAGATAGGCAGTCACTCCATGTAAAATATTGATACTCAAGTTCATCTGGTTGGACTGGTAGCCGAGCCCAACATTGTTTGAAAAGGAAAAAAAACAGATGATGATGTAAACCTCTTGTAAAGCCATTTTACCGTGGAGCGTAAATAAATACTTTATCATTATGATTAACCCTCCATCTCAGCTGCTCTATGATTGGTGGACTCCCCTCTACCCAGAAGCATGGAAACATCAATATTGTACAACAGCCTAAACAAATGTTTCTTTACCAATAAATTATAATCCATTAAGGATAACCTTGGCCAATATAGTCGACGAGACCTCGTCTTCATCAAAATCATAGAATTAGTTTTCCGTTTATATTTTTAGGGTTCCTTACCCAATGGTTTCTATTAATATGCTTCGTCCATCTATTCGTCCGTCCATCTGTTACAGAGCTGTATCTTTTGAACTGTACTAGATGGACACTTGAAATCGCAGATTGTTATAAAATAATGTTGAAGTTGTAGCGATGAAAATATTACTGATTTGCACTTTCATCCGCGAAAATTGTGATAAATTGACATATAATTTATTGTACTCGCGAATAATGTATGATTTCTATCAGTGAAAATATTTTTAGAATGGGATTATTAGTTCTGTTGATTACCCTCTACATACAAACTAAGAGACATACAAATGTTGCCTCTATGTAATAGACAGCTTTTGCCCGCGGCTTCGCCTGGCGTGGATGTCGGAAATATAAAAAATTACGATTTCCCATACAAACTTTTATCCCCTATTTCTCTTTCTTTGCTCTCAAATTGTTGTTTTTTTAATCTTTTCTTAGTTGATGCCTACGTCATAACAGGAATACGTGTGCGAAATTTAAAGCTTCTAGCCTTAACAGTTTGCGCGTTGGTCATCAGTAAGTCAGCCTTTTAAATATACAGATGTAGCTTTCCGTTAGTGACAGAATTTCCAAAATCGGTTCATTCGAACCAGAGATTACTCCCCACTAATATTAATATTAGTATAAAAGAACAGTTTTCTGAAGAATTTTTCGGCGCTGTTTGGTTCGATCTTGAAAATGACATGGTAGTATTAAATAATATTATACTGTGGTATGGAACCCTTCGTGTGCAATCCGACTCATGCTTAGCCGGTTTTTTCCACGATGTTCAAAGCATGTAATTAGTTCAAGCCATATGATGAATACCAATCATTCGCGTTTGATTCAGCGCACTGTTTATTTTTACCCGGCGCCCGCGCACCGAGCCAATCGATGACACGATGCTTATAAAATGGATAACAAAGGGCCGCACTGTCTACTTGTCTGGTTACTCAATGTCTGTGATGTTGCTTGGTTGATCTGGTTTTTAGAATTTAATTTTGTAGTTTTGGAAGTGACGATGACCTGGCATGTGCTTTTAACGTTTTTATATTGATTTTCAGCCTATTGTTTCTCTTGCTACTGTAAAACTCTACTTGGATTCGATGAATAGAACTCAGGGCCCAGAGTTTATGGGACTTGCGAGTTACTTTTATCATTAGCTACACCCAAGTAGCGCACAGATTGATTTCACTTATTAACCATTCTAAAGTGTGGGGTGTCTCAAGCGTAACTCACGGTTTGACTTCTCAAACCGTGAGTTACGCTTTTCTTTTTTAACGCCACTTTTACCACCTATATCACTAGGAAAAGAAGTCGTTGTGACAGTCTATCTAATATCATTTTTAGCATTAAAAGAAGTGTGTCTTCTTTTTAGCTTTTTGAAGACAAAAAATATTGAGGACAACGAGTTTGGCACTTTCAGTAGCGACAAACAGGACACGATGTCAAGTGTCCCATCGTTTGGGGAATTTTACACTCCAGAGCAGAGTCATCTATAAATCTCCACCAGAACCGGTTGTTTTTGCTTTGGACAACCTATGTCTGCTGTATTTGCAGACTTTTCAGGGCGCCTAAATGGCCACTTTAGCAGATCATTAATATGAATTGCGTTATAATGCGAACATTTTCGATTGGCCTGTTGGTCTAGTGATTAGTGACCCTAACTGCTATGCCGGAGGTCGTGGGTTCGATTCCCACCCAGGACAAATGTTTGTGTGATGAGCACGATCATTTGTTCTGTGTGTGGGTGTAATTTATCTATAATATGTATGTATTTAGAAATATATAAGTATGTTTATCAGTTGTCTAGTACCCATAACACAAGCTCTGCTTAGCTTGGGACTAGATGGCGTTGTGTGATAGTTGTGGAATATTATTATTATTATTATTTAAAGACTCCTTGGTTATAATAACAATTCGCAAGAAAGTGCTAATCATCGGCCTGATATGAATCTTGTTTTTTGTTTAACCTAATACAAGAATTTCTTTGTTTCAGTATCTGAGAATGGGTAAATTCCTGAGTCGTCTGTATGCAGTCCTATTTGCTGTTTTCTCTTTACTAATCGTGGGTACATCTACATGCAAGAAAAGTATCCCGTGCCAGGGCAAAGCACCTTGTAGACGAGGTCCCTACCGGTTCTAGTCACATCAGGAAGAACTAATAGAAGCTAGATACAGAAAGGAAAATCTTATCTTATGGGTAGCAGGAGGTCGCTGGGAAAATTATTACTGTTGGAATCAATTCAGAAAGATTGAAAGTAACAGCTTCATTGACCTGTGACAATCTCACCAAGTTTCCGAAGTATTAAATCAAAAATTGGAAAAATACCCAGTTTTAAAACGATCTAATGAAATAATGTTTTTCAAATATTAACAGTAATTTTTCGCCTTCCACAATTTATAAAACAAATAAAATAATAAATCATATAAAAAATATTTTTTTTCTCTCTTGATTTGTGTGGTTGTCTTTTCCATTGCAAACGTCAAGTATTGATTTGGGGTCAAATTCCACCTTGCAGTTGTATTAGCACTTATTTCATTTTAGTTTATTATTGAGCTGTTATTTTAGCTTTAGTTAGTTTGTGAATGTATTTCGGTGGAACGACTCAAATCGATTATTTTTCGTTTGCAGAGGGAAAATGACCGCGTGACCTGAAATGGAGAGTGACACAAAATAATATCTCAAGAAGTAAGCCAACATTGCTTTTGTAAGTATCTGCCTTTTAATTTGTTGATGTCTTTATAGTGGGTGTTAAAGTAATGGAAGCCAAAAGGAGATAACAATTGTGTTATCTCCGCAATTGCGATAATTTTTGTGTTTAAGAACAACACACCAGCAGGTCTAAAATGGCCACTTTTTTAAGCTCGTTCTGGATTTTATTATTAATCAATATTCGTCGTTAGTTTAGTTCATTTTTCGCTTAAACTCATTCATACCGCTCAAGTTATTAAAACAGTATCTCATCATCAGTCACTGTGTATTTTTTCGCTCGTTTTACAATTCCGCCTTTTAAATATTACACCTCTGCCTTTCCCTTCAGGGTTAACAGGCGTGATGTGAAATATTTCAGCTTTGTTTCAGAGTATGATGTCACTAAATTGGGGTCGCGTTGCACTCTTCATTTGCCTGATAGCTACATTGCTGCTTGAAGTCACAGGGTGCGGCAAGAAAACTGTCACTTGCACCGACGCTAACACACCTTGTAGGAAATAACTATTGGTAATTATTGCTACAAATCCTTTTAAATTGCAAAAAAAAACCGACTTCGAAAACACAAAAAGTGAAAAGAACTAAATTACAAAAAAGTGAAAAATAAACCTCAGAAGAAAAATCAGCTTCTGAAGTCGGTGACCGTTTTTTGTTTGATTTAAGTTTTTTTGCCACCGACTTCAGAAGCTGATTTTTCTTCTGAGGTTTATTTTTCACTTTTTAGTTGTAATAGGTGTCACATACAGATATTTACTATGCATTTAACATTCAACCAAGAAACCTTACCCTTAACCTCCAAGAGCGAATCTTGTTATTATTGCTTTCAACTCCTAACCGTTGAGGAGTAGTACCTTCCATAATCAGCTCATCAACATAAAATGATGACTGCTAGATGCGAATACTGCAGGTCTTAAAACTGCAAATGTAAGTTTGTTTTATTTTTACAATAAAAATCATCGTTCGGAGGCAGGTAGGCAAGGTAGTTAATCAGTTCAGTAAGCTTACATATTTTGATGGGCAATTACGGAACCCTATATTGTGCGTTTTCTGACATGCACTTGGCCGGTTTTTTACCCTTTGGATACGGAACCCTAAAAACAATACATCTGTGATATATTATAAGCTAACAAAAATACAATCTTCGCCATCAGTACATTGTTTGATTTCTGGTCGAAAATAATTTAAGTTACTAAAAATAATCATCACGACTAAAAAAACTAAACAGGTACCTAAGTTTCGTAGCAGGTGGTGTTCTGTGTTTTCTGCCTACCTACTCATGGCAAAAGTCGTGAATTTATTTAAGTACCTATGTGATAATTTCACAGTTCATTTCTTTAACTAAACATTTAATTAATTTACATAAAGTATCACCCATCACAGATCCATTGGCTACAGGCGATGGATAAAGCGTTCTGTCAGGAGGTGGTTGTACTATTAGTGACCCTGCTACTTTCATACCTTGAGACCTGCCTGGGCTGCGTCCGAACCACGTACAGTGACTGTACCGAGACCTACCAGCATTGCAAACCGGACAACAGACATGAATGAGAACTGATGCTTTAAGGACGTCCAGGTTTGAATATTGATCTGTTTAAATTTACCTTTTTTTTTAGAGTGGGAAATCATCAAATGACTCCTCCTGCTCTGGGCAGAGCGGTAGGGAGTCATCATCATCATCATCAACAGCCTATTAATATTCCCACTGCTGGGACCCAGGCCTCCTCTCTTTGAGAGGGAATGGGCTATAATCTACCACGCGGGCCCAGTGCGGCTTGATAGATGTCACATGTCTTCGAATTTTTTGGTTCTAAGACATGCCGGTTTCCTCACGATGTTTTCCTTCACTGTTTTGAGAGCAGCGGTGATGAAATAAATTACACAAAGTAATGTGCCTGCCTGGGTTCGAACCCACGGCCTAGTGTTCGTAAGTCGGGGCCGCCACGACTGGGCCACCGCTGCTCTGCTCTGGTAGGGAGTGTCAGACTTCTACTGACTAAAAACTACCAATGTTCCTTCTTCGCCCTATAATATGTCGAGGCCGCAGTAACTTGTGAAAAACCCGCAGCCCCGACGGGCGTCGGCCCTTGCGGGCTCTCGCATGTTGCTGACATCTCTTTGAGGCGCGCGTGGAACATGAACGCGCCGTCGACACGGCCTGTCGTCGTCGTAACACGGACGGATGGCGAGCTAGCCCATTACTCCCCGTCCACAGGCCCGGGTCTACGGTGGCCGGAAGCCATCACGTGGCCCCCGACGCCCGGAGCGCCTCCCGCAGCGGCTGGGACGAGAAATTCTGCACGCTCCACTTCTTGACATGCGTACCGGGATGTAATCCCAAAGCAACTGATGAAGGGAGTTAACAATTGGAACAGAGGGGCTATATTATCCAGTTGGGGCTGCGTGTCCCGTCGGGGTTGAGGGTTGTTCCCCGTCGGGGCTGCGGATTGTTCTAAAGATTGTAGAATACCGCGGCCTCGACACAAAGAGCTAAGAGGTAGTTTTTAGTCAGTAGAAGTCTGACGCTCCCTTCCACCCAGAGGGGGAGGGGTCATTTGATGATTTCCCACCCTACATAAGAAAATGGGCTATATTATACGAAAGCGAACTGGAGGCGGACCTCAACATACATAGTTGTGAAAGACCCGATGACCTTACTAACGAAAGTCTTATGTTATCCATCAGGTAAAAGCAAATAAAAAGGCTGCAGAACTTCAAGAAACCTATAACGATGAAATTAAGCGATATCCTGCTAATCTTCCTGCAATTAATGGTGACCATTTTTGAACTGACTCTGGGTTGCAAGACTGGCAAATCGAAACCAAAAAAGAGTCCGGAGACAACCAAGCAACCCAAGAAAACACTACTTCAGAAAAATATAGGTTACGAAAGGACGGGAGTTCGTGTGGTCGAAGGGCTAAGGGTAGGCAACCATAAAATGTGTACCATTTGTTACCTGGGAGATATCTTACTTGAGTATGGACAAGAGACCGAGCTAGACATACGACTTGCATAGATACCGCTCTTTCCCTCTCTGAACAACGATCTTCTTTTCGAATCGATAACTGTTTTGAACCGACTAGGCTGAAGAACGACTATCTGTCTTCTGTATATAAAAGGCAAAGTTGACTGACTGTGGATCGACGCACCGGCCATACCCTTGGGCTAGAAACTTAAAATTTCGCACTTGTATTCCTCTTATAACGTAAGCATCTACTAAGAAAAGATTTTTCAAAATCCAACCCCCAAGGGGGTGAAACAGAGGATGATAGTTTGTATGGAAAATCGTCATTTTTGATATTTCCAACATTCACGCGGGCGTCAATACCACTGCTATTAGAGGTGATACTGGTCTTTTGATCCGATCCAACCTGGCCCTTGCTGTCTTCCCCCTGGGACAACCTAACCCAAGGCCCTTAGCCTTACGGTGGAGCACACGGTGGAGGTGTGCCCCGCTTGGGCGGAGCACCGCCGTGTTCTCGTAGCCGCGATCGGCGGCGGCGACCTCTCGCGCCCGGCCCTGGTGCAAGCCATGGTCCGGGGCGAGGAGAAATACGACGCCGTCGCCTCTTTCTGCGAAGCAGTGATGCTAGCGAAGAAAGTGGCGGAACGCGAGAGGTAGAGAATTTCTCGTCCCAGCCGCCGCGGGAGACGTCCCTACCTAGCCAAACTGGATACACCTTTACAAAGAATGCTTCCCGTGGTAATCGAACCCACGATCAGCGCCCGGTCACAAGGCACCTAAATACAAAAAAAAAATAACGTGATGCAAATATATCCCATAGTAGTACTTAAGCAGAGTTGTGTGGAACATTAATCCTGCATTTTTAAGGTTACCAGCTGACTTTGATTATTTTCAGAAAACATAATGCTAAATGCGATATTCCTATACATACTGACGTTAGTAATAAATGTGTTGGCTTGCAAAAAGAAGCCTCAAGAAGACCCCTCACTGGCCCTTATTCGTACAGGCGCTCAAACTTGCACTGCCCCCTGCGCGAAAGAATAGTGATATACTGTGAGTACCTCTTCTTATTTATCACTGATTAGAAATCATCAAATCACCCGTCCCGCTCTGGCCGGAAACCTCACTTACCCATGTTCCTTCGGACGCCTTTCATTATGCTGGCATTTGCGAGACACACGAACACGCCGTCGACACGGCCTGTCCTCATACTCGTATAACCCACATAGCCTCTATAGAGGTCTGCTGTTGATATGCACAACAGCAGACCTCCACGGTATTCTCCACCGTGTACAGTGAGGACAACACACAACACCACACAATTATATCTCGAAGTGGTAAGCAAAAGTGCGAAGAACACAGATCACTCCTGTACTTTTAGGGTTAACAGCTAATTTTGATTATTTTCAGAAAATATAATGCTAATTGCGATTTTCCTATATATACTGATGTTGGTACTTAATGTGTTCGCTTGCTGCAAAAATAAACCTCGAGAAGACCCCTCCCGACCCCTTATTCGTACCGGCTCGCTCCCCTCCTGCATGAAAGGACCACATTGATGCTGTGAGTAGAATACCTTATCATTACATCACACTAATATTATAAAGGCGAAAGTGAGTGAGTGTGTATGTCTGTTACTTCTTCACGTCTAAACGGCTGGAGCGATTTTAATGAAATTTGGGATGGAGTTAGCTGACACCCTAGATTAACACATAGGATAGTTTTTATCCCGATTGTATCTTCCCGTGGGATAATTTTCAAGTTGTAGCGGGCGAAGCCGCTGGCAACAACTACTTATTTAATATTAATGTTTAGGGGTTGTTCCTCCCTTACCCACCCACACACACACACAACAAACCGTGTGCACCCGATATTAGGGTAATTGCCACCACAAATTGATTGACACTTTGTAAATGGGCTGTAAAAAACGTTGTGGAGGTCAGAGGATAACACGACTGCACCACAGATTTTGAAAGGTATATAAGAATAATTTATTTCTAAAAAAGAAGGTATTACAAAAATGTACATTTAGGTGCAGTAGTGTTATTTCTAAACAATTGTATAATTAGTGCTTTTAAGTAATCTATACGTAAAGTATATATAACTGTCGCAAGTTACGATAGTGGCGAAATCAAATGTTAGGTAGCGACCTGCCTGATCTAGGTTTATTTAAACCTGTGTTTCAGGCCATCACTTTACATTGTATATGCCTTTATGGGGGGTGATATCGTGGCTCAGACTCCCTTCACACAAGTGCAGATTTATTTCCGATTGATTTGTAACTTTATTGTACACTGAAGAATTAAAGTTAGAAATAATCGCACAATTCCAACTCAATTTAATAACTTACGTGTTGGAAATAGGCTACCGACGCGATTGGTCACACTTTGTATAGTATGACATTCAGTTAGACTGGAAGCCGACACAGTCGGGAAAAGCCAGATAGAAGACGATGGTGATCTTACTGACACTATCTTGTGGTCTGCAGCTGAAAGCGTCAGCGTCAGGTCGAACCGATGCTTCATGCTGCCATCTGGCATTACATTTGGAGATTAAAGATTTGTTTAGTTTTAAACTGGTGTTTTCTTTAGCCCGTCGGGGCTGCGGGTTTTTCACAAGTTACCGCGGCCTTGACATATAGGGCTAAGAAGGAACGTGCGTGGTTTTTGGTCAGTAGAAGTCTGACACTCCTTTTTGCTCTGCCTAAGAGCGGGAGCGGTTATTTCATGATTTTCAACCCGCCAAAAAAAAAGTAATTTACTTTAGTTTTAATACCAATAAACACATATTTCTTACTTACAAAAAACTACCTTATCCAACAGGCTTTAAAATATAAAAGATCCAGAAGTCTATTCGTAATAACGATGCAATTAAACGATATCCTGCTAATTATCCTACACCTGGTGGTGTTCTTCCTCGAGGTTATCCAGGGTTGCCATATAAAACAGAGAAGCAGCAGTAGAAATCAGACGGCGAATCGGTGTAGTCAGAAAAATGCGGAAGCTATAAGGCATGCAGCAATTCAGAGAAATGCAGACTTTGTGAGAAATCAGTGTGTACAGAAAAATATAAGTTGTGTAAGCACAGGAGTCAAAGTTATCAAAGGAGGAATGAGAGTAAGTGATTCTTTAAATGTTTACTTTGTATCTAATAGATATATCTTACTTCAGCAAGTGAAAGAGATGAGGTTATATCGATTTTTATACATTCATCTCGTTTGCACACTGAAATACGATTACATTGATTAGAGGTGGTGCCAGTGGTAGTTAAACTGATTGTCAGGATTGTCTTCTCCATTGGCCCTTAGTTCCTGTAAACATCATAGCAGAAAATATCAGAAGAAATCCTCAGTTCTAAAAATCCCTGACATATGTGAGGTTTTCTCACTTTGAAAAAACGATAGCTCGAACCCCCTTAGTAGGTGTTATAGTACCCCCTTTTTTGCGGGTGGAAAATCATTAAATAACCCCTTCCATTCTAGGGCAGAGTGAAAGGGAGTGTCAGACTTCTACTGACTTAAAACCCTTCCTTCCTGCTTTGTTGGTCTTTCTTACTTTGTGACCAACCCGGGCGACGGCCCTTTCTGGCCCCTCCCATATTATAGTACCCTCTTACATTATAACTCCCTTATTTGTTATAATTTATTTATTTTTTTATTTATTTATTTAAGCAGGTACTTAATATATAATATATATAATAGGTATTTGCTCGAACCAGTAGGTTAAGACAGTTACAATACAATGTGGATTACAGCAATAAAAATTGGTCTTTACGAGCTTAAACCGCGTCAACGCTTGTAAGAATTGCGCGTGTGGCTAAAGGCGTTGAAAACGACATACATGCCGCGAAAACGCGAATCTACCTCCGATTGTTCGGATACAAATAGTAACAGTACATCACGCCAACCCGAAGCAAGATAATACACACCAGCCCTGAAGTATATTACGTTTAAAATCTGATTTTGATAATTTTCAGAGAACATAATGGTGGCGATAATCCTATATTTTCTGATGTTAATACTAAATGCGTTGGCTTGCAAGAAGAAAAATCGTACTTGCTGTAATCGAAAGTGAAACCGTAAGTATCACATCATCATCATAATCATTCTCTTGCCTTTTCTTTTGGACGATAGGAAAACTTCAAATGACTCCCCCCTCTCTAGGCGCAGCGGAAGGGAGTGTCAGACTTCTACTAACTAAAAACCACCCATGTTCCTTCTTAGCACTTTGTGTCCGGGGCCGCGGTATATCCTTCGAACAACCCGCAGCTCCAGCAGGGTCATTCTCATGCCCTTATTCCAATATTACATTTGGGGTCAGCGGAGTATGTCATCTCCTACTGTAATACTCGTCATCTCATCAGATACCTACCTTCTTTCTTGCCCCATCATTCTTTACGCAGTCCAGCCATCGTTTCTTTGGTCTTCCTCTACTCTTATATGCCCCTCCACTCAAATCTTACTTATGACATTTTCCACATTCCTCCGCATCAAATCTTCAAGCGCCATTTTCAGACTTCATGTTATGCCTTTAATGTACATTTCTTATTATAACCATTTGCTTAACTTCACACGTCCCCTTTGGAGACAATCCCACAGCCCCGGTAAACGTCGGGCCTTGCAGACCTCTCCCATTTGATAACATCTCTTTGAGGTGCGCATGGAACATGAACGCGCGGTCGCCACGGCCTGTCGTCATAAGGACGGTGAGCTACCACATTACTCTCCGTTCACAGGCCCGGGGCGCCTGGTGGCCAGGAGCCACCAGGCGCCCCCTAAGGGGCTGACCCCAGGGGCGTTTACCGTGGCGGCTGGGATGGGGCATCCCGTGGCCTAAGCACATGGCCTCGGACTTGTGCAATGCCACCTCGAGACCCAATTGACGGATCCTCCAAACAGCTTCCGAGACTCCGAGGCCGGAACCCAGGCTTCGCCGGGAAAGAAGTACCCGATGGCATCATCGGGTACTTCTTTCTTCATTACAATTTTGTCAAAAATACTGTTTACGGTAATGATATACTTGGTAAATGGTATATTCTATTTAAAAAAAAAAACGCTTATTGGTAGATCCGCCCCTGTCCCGACCGCATTTCAGCCATGTAGCCAATCTTGACGGTGAATCGACACGGCTGGAGAGAGATCAGGTGCCGCTTAACGTGCTTTTCGCGGCACGAGGTTTTCCCAACGGTATTCTAAACTCAGGTCTGCTATTGAGAAATACAATGGCAATCTAAATTGAGAAAATACTTACAATGGAAAACTCATTAGAAAATGACCCGACCTGGGAATAGAATAGAATCCCAGGATCAACCAGCGTAGGTATTTTACTACTAGACAAACAGTGCTTTAAAGGTGTGTAGTTTGTTCCAGTCATCATGAAGTTTGTGAAGCTGTTGGCAATTCTGCTGCAGTTTGGTGCAATAGTAATTCGTGTCGTCGTCGGCTGCAAGCGAAGGCAGCACACCCATCGCCCAAGGGATTCACTTGACATAGACCCCTGCACTTATAAGGGACCTATTATAGAAGTTTTCTACCCTAAACCTGAAACGGTGATTTCTGAGTTCCTTTTTATCCGACTGAACTGGCGGTGGGTAATGCGTCCTTTGAAACTCTAGAGACCAAACGTGCCGATTTTTTAAAATTCTATTACGTAATTTTTTTAAATTCATTTCGTCAATCTGTCTTAATGTTGTATCTCAAAAAAAAACTCTTATTAATCTTTAGATATTTCACATAATTTTTCTTTTCGATTGGCTCATTTAGGATTTATAAGGAAAAAATAAGGGTTCGAAATGACGGAATGAAAAAAGCAATAGCAAAGACACTCAATTTCGATGAGAGACCAAAGCAATGCGATTGGTTTCTACCTATATCAGAAAGCACGGTAAGCCCTTACTTCCGCGGCTTTATCTCTCTCCCATATTGTCCAATTACTGTCCCATCGGTCCGGATTATAATGGTGGCTGTATATTCTCGACCGCGAATCTTCTCTGTCTCTAAGAGCTTGAGACGTCTTGCAAAAAGCCGGCATGAGATTGAGACCAAGAGAGTCGAGACGAGTGCTTTTATCTGCCCTCTCGACCTCGCCCTTCCTCGAGAGTATCTCGGCGAATCTATAGCCGCCATAAAAGAAGTGAGGGAAGTCAGTGAGCGCCCTGTTCACTGTTCCACTCTTCCACTAGGCACTTTTCAGGGTGTCGTGCCTTTACGACAGGCCGTGTCGTGTTTCACGCGCATCAGGGCACGAGGCCGCGGGGCTGTTCGAAAAAGATGCCGCGACCCAGAACACAAATGGCTAAGAAGGAACATGGGTGGCTTTTAGCCAGCAGAAGTCTGACACTACCTCCAACCAGAGCGGAACGATTTCGCACCCACAAAAATGGCGTGTAGACTTTGATGCTCTTATGTATTACTAACTTGCTCTTATTTATTACTAACTTTATATGTTTGTCGGCAGCCGTAACAATGACACTAGGCCACGTGTTGATAGCTCTAGTTCCGATCAGCGCCGTACTGATCAGTGTGGTCCTTAAGAGACGGAAGGCGATGAAAGACAGCTACCCCCTGGGACACAGGGGACACATAATATACTTGTCCCACAAGTGAAAGTACGCATATAAGTATATAGACATA
Source organism: Diarsia rubi (assembly GCA_932274075.1). Lineage (NCBI taxonomy): Eukaryota > Metazoa > Arthropoda > Insecta > Lepidoptera > Noctuidae > Diarsia > Diarsia rubi. The sequence goes on along the minus strand of OW026437.1, from coordinate 1,410,070 downwards.
GTCACGCTGTTCTTTTAGGGATAGGGAGAAAATACCTACCACCTGCTACTAACTGGATTTCAGGGTTGGTCTCAAGCAAAGATATGCATAATGTACGAGCAATAATATGTAGGTACATACCTATACCTACATTAGTCAATTTTACACGCAAATTTCTCGCGAAATACCGATTTCAACTTTGAGATACGACCTATTATATTTTATGATAATGTGGATGAAAGAGAGACATTCCAGATGACAAAAAACTCAATATCACCATCCTCGCATCCAGGGCCACACTGCCCCTGTGTATGAAGTGTGCGGCGCACACAGGCGCCAAGACAATGGACGCCATCGAAATCATTTTGGTTACACTTTGCGCCGGAGAATGAATTTGCAGTGACACCAAAGAGTATAGGTAATAATAATATTGGAGAAGAGAGCCCTCTTGAGCCACAGAAAGAGGCATTCCATAGGTACAAGGGCGCTGTGGGGGCCGGCGCGGTCCCTCGATCTGAACATAGGACCCAGGACCTCGTCCTCAGCAAGACAGTCGCGCTTACAACGAGGCAGGTTGTTCTCATGTGCTAACTTTGACAATTAAAAACTGCACTTTTACACGACTCATCACCATCATCATCACATCAGCCAAAGACGTCCACTGCTGGACATAGGCGTCTCCCTAGTGTCGCTACATTGACCGGTCCAGTGCGTATAACACATCCGAGCGCAAACCATCCGCATCCTTCGCCAGGTCATCGTACGACCTACTTAGAGGTCATCTAACGCAACGTCTTCCGGTTCGCGGTCGCCACTTCAGAACTTTCTTCTAAAATTTGTGTGTTCTTCCAGGATGCGCCTAACACAGGCGGCACAGATTCTAGGCTCACTGCTGATAATAGTCCTGCAGGCGGCCGCATGCAAGCGCCGGTCTAGCTCGCAACCGTGCCTCGAGCAGCCTCAAGGATCGGCAGCGGCCTCAAGGAGCGTCTCCTGCTCCGATCCCGTCGTTATCATCACGATATGTGACGACAAATCATGATCATGACCTGGTGAGTACCTACAACACTTATATTTTACAAAATAATGATCTATTTGTAAAGGACCCGTGATGCCCGGAATCGAGAGGAGCCGATCATGGATCCTTTGATTTTGGCCGGTGGTGAGTCGTGGTTGACAGTCGTTTTTTTCGCATAGATATTTACTTAAAGCTCTCTGATCAACTCAAGCAGCGACGTCATTTATTTGGGTCTATTTGTAAGATCACCAGTCAATCGCCACCACTCCCCCACTCTACGCATGGGACCTCGCGCACTCGCACACACACGAGCCGAGAACACAACCTTTGGCCGCAGAAGCTTCGGCTATCAAGAATGTTTGGTCGCATGACCAGGCTTCCGACCAGTTTTGTTCAATATAGCGGTCATGCGACAAGTCATAGTCGTGACCGCGTAGTACGTTAAGTCCCTTAGTGGCCAGGGGCGGCTCCTTATAAATCATAACATAACATGTCATGTAATCCTTGAAAATTCAGGCAAAAGTGTACCTAATTGAACACACCCACATTTTAAAATCGCCAGTTATGTTTAGGTCTCATGTAATTGGGCGCGAGCCTTATGCCATCCACCGGGTACCTACCAAACTCCGTGGCAACTACTGAGAAGTTCGTGATGGAAAAACCCAATGACAAGTTCCCGTCCCAGGAACCGTACCCAATTGCGGTTATGACCACTGGACCAATAAAACTATTTAAAAATGTATGATAAGCTGGACAGGTGATTATCACATTTATCTTAACAAATTAACTCTTTTTGTGTGACGCTAGTCCAGAACAGTGAGCTGTGAGTGTTTTGGTGATAAGGTTGACTTTGGTTTGCACTATATCAATGGATTTTGAATGAAACGCATCTCTCCTTTACAAAGTTCATTGAAAAATAAAAAAAATATCGGTCATGCATGTCCCATTATAATGATCAAATTGGCGTTAACAGTAGGCATCACCGTGTGCGTAGTCGCAGCGGAAAATTGTCGATTTTTTTATTTTCAGTTTTGCAGATGTTTAGTGTATGACGTCGTGTAAATGTGTATGGTAAGTACACATTTGTGCATCCAACCATTGAGGAGTTATTCAATAAAAAGTGTTTCCGCTGGAACTACGTCATCCTAGCGGCACTTTTTTTTCCTATGGACGTACAAGAAAAAAAATACATTCAATCTTTAGTGTGTAACCAGGGGTAAATGTGTATGTTTAAATGATAAATGTGTGCCGTAAAACAGCGAAGATAATCAAGTTTCCGCTGCGCTGACGTTTTGCTATTTCATGAAAATCATATAAAACGGTTTAGTGCAGAGTTGTAATATTTTACGCACGTTGCTTTGAATTTGTGTGTAATGTTTGGGAAAAAGATTTTTTAAAAAAAACGTACCGTTCAGAAGATATACACGCAAAAGTAAAATAAGGTTATAAGGTCCAAGTACTTAAAATAGGAACTCTAGAGCCAAACTTAAAACGTTCATATGTATCTTGTAAGCGTCTACAACGTCTTGCGGAGTTTCATATAAAATAAGGGCTAATATCCCGTGTGGGCAGTTTCACTCTACGACCTGAAAAAAGGAGTCTCGTCGACTTACCTACTGCATGATTCCAAATCATAAATACCCCGATAGATTTTGTTTTAATAAAAAGAACACACGGACATTGCAATGACGTTGGATGTCAACGGGACTTGATCAGCTTAAATTCTGCTGCTTCCAGCGTACTAATTGTTATTACTTTGTTAAGGCCGGCCGCAAACGTTTAAAGACGAAGACGAATTGAGGTATTCCTCGAAGCGCCACCGTTTTGAGGCGCACTACCATAGTTTTTTTTTTTTTAATAGCTTGTACTGTCCCACTGCTGGGTAAAGGCCTCCCCCAAATCCTTCTATAAGTGCTCTTTTCAAGGAGTATAGAGTCTTGGCAAATTGTATAAAATAAAGTGTTTTACTTATTATCGATAGTTTCAGTTAGTATCCTATCTCTATTCGAAAATTACTCATAGCAGCGCTTCGAGGAAAAAAAAGTTAATATTTTTAATTGTTATCGGGAGCGCTACTAAAAGGTGCGCTCTGAGGAATAATAAAGGTTCGCCTCAAAACGGTTGCGCTTCGAGGAATACCTCGACGAATTGATTGCTGTCGCACTTTTAGTGATGCTTTTAAATCTGCTCCCAAGCCAACTCTTTTACGTCTCTATTGTGATAGTCCGTATTTTAAATATTCCATATGCATGGATTTCGTTCCATCACCATAATTAAATTTTCGGCTACACACATTTTGTTACCTACAATTACGATGCGACGACGTCTACTCGTTACAAAGTTCACGCGGATCTGAATTAAACTTTCCATGCGTGTACGGTGGAGGAGCCAAAATGTACGCGAGTGCTGCGATCCGAAGGCATCGAACCGAGCGTTAGGTTAGGTTAGGTATAAGAATAATGTGCTCTATGTTGAATATTTTGTATGTAAGAAGAGCATTCAGGTTTCCGAATCTTAATTGCCAGCCTTAAATAATGTTGTTTATTTTTTTAAGTTTTATTGGTCATTAACTAATAAATTCGTTTAAGAGAACATAGTTTATGTAGTTGTTTTATTTTTTGCAAAACTATTTAACGCACCTGTACGAAACTATTAAACACAATAATGGTACAACACTGGAAATTTGAAAACGTTATCTGTATATACTGCACGGCCGCTTTTTTGTAACCATTTAAAGGACCATGAGTCAAATTGGGCTCAATGTCCAACACAGATAAGGCATATGCCATTGTAAAGGGTTTTGTTCGTACTTAAATTGTTACTACCGGCGGCACCTTCAATTCCTTTGCAAAAAAAAGTTATGCACCTAAATAGGTTTTGTAGAAAAAGACAACTGGTAGTCATAAAACTGTTATTGTAGCAATAAATTCGTACTTTAAAATGATGGTAAACAATAGATGCGCCTGCGCCCGTGTTATTTACAACACTCTCCATCCCTCTCACACCTCTCGGACGCCTGCCCGGGCGCCCGTCCGCTCTCCTCCCTCAGTCAGTCGACTCGTGCGTCTCACGTTGTTAACTGTGTTTCCGTGTATCCTCTCTTGTTCTGTGATTTACCGACCCTAGCTTGTTACTTTGGACTCTGTTTTATTCTTACGTATTGGTGCACTTGGTGATTTGTTTGTTATTTTAAACCCTTGACCTGGACTGTTTATGGACACTGATTTACCTACCTGTTTCTGTAATGGCTGCTGAAGGACGACGTTGTGTGTTATGCCCACGTTCCGTTTTGCGACAACGGCGGCATATTTTAGATGAACACCTGCCAGAAAGACAGCCCCGGCATGCAGAATATATACAACAAAATGCGCTCACCGAGGTATGTATACTACACATTTTATGTATACGGTACATATTACTACCTATTATAAAATTCAACGTCTGTCATGCTGTCTGTCTGCACGCTCATAACTTGAGAACCACTAAAACAATCTTAATACAGTTTGTTTTATCGATTATAGGCTACTTTCCTTCACGTTAAGTTATCGAAGGGGTGACCAGAGAAGTTAAATATGAGAGGGGTCAGGGAAAAACGGCCGTAGAAGTAGAAATCCGATTTGCTTTTAAGAACGACATTAACGTGGGCGGAGCCGCGGGCATAGCTATAGGCTATAAAAATCCCGTGGGCCAAAGCTAGTCAAAGCCGCAAAAAGTATTTTATTTAATGAATGTTATTTTCAAATACTCTTTTTCCTTTTTTAGGTTGCGTTTAATAACATCCAAGCCACATGCCATCGGTGTTGGCAAGTAGTGCAAAATGCAGTTCGACAACAAGAACTAGAAATGTCACTACAACAGGATGTCCAACCAGAACGCCCACAAGAACCGCAAGACCCACAAGAACTGCAAGGCCCTCAAGAACCGGAAATGCCACCAGAAGCAGACGATGTACACCTAGTCGTTCTTCCTGATTATGTGAGAGCGCCCAATGTTGCTTACCGTTGTGTTTTTAATGGCTGCCCTAACGCAGAACGTCTTAGAATCCCAGTTACAATTAAGGTACATATTCTTTGTGAGTACCGCTTATACATACCGGAAAGTGCAAGAGTTTGCCAAGAACATCTGATGGGTAACGACAGTTGGAACTTGTTGATTGATCATTGCAACACTACGCATAACTTTGATGTACGTCAGATCACAGATATGACTAACATGCTGGTAAGAACCATTACGCAAGGCCAGAGATTTGATTTTGAGTTAGAGGCTGCATTAACGGATAATGACTTATATTTTTGGACTGGACTAAACTTGCAACAGTTTAATAGAATTTTGGTAGAGACGCCTTCTCTAACACAAAGAAGTAATCGTCCACGGACTGTCCTCGGTATCTATATGACCAAACTAAGAACAGGAGAGTCAAACGAGAGATTGTCAACATTGTTCAATATATCTCGCCGAACACTGGAACGAAAACTTGTAATAGCTAGAGAATGTTTAATGAATGACTTCGTTAACAGGCACCTCGGTATTGGTCATATTTCGCGAGAAAATATACTGCAAAGAAATCTGCTATTAGCAAAAGGCTTGTTTGGCAACGAAGAAAATACAAAAGCCGTTGTTATAGCTGACGGCACCTATATGTACATAGAAAAAAGCTCTAACTTTTTATTTCAGAGAAAAACTTACAGCTTGCACAAGTTTCAAAACCTTTTGAAACCTTTTCTGATGGTATGTAGTGACGGCTACATTATCGAAGTTTATGGTCCATATGCAGCTACGGACTCTGATGCATCAATAATGAACAATATACTAAACAACGAGGAAAATGTTTTCCACTGGATGTTTCACCAGAACGATGTGTTCATCTTGGACAGGGGCTTTCGAGATAGCCTAGAAAACTTAGAGGCATTGGGATATGAGGCACACATCCCCGCGACAAAAGACAGATTTGAAACTCAATTGACAACAATTCAAGCAAACAAATCACGATTAATAACATTGTGTCGGTGGGTTGTAGAAGCCGTAAATGGAAAGTTTAAAAATAGATTTAAACTACTGCGACAGGACTACTTCAATAGAGCCTTGCCGCATTTATTTGTTGATTTTAAAATTGCGGCCGCTCTTATTAACGCATTTTACCAGGTAGCGGTTGATAATGAACATGCAAATGACATTTTAAGAATAGCCAATGAAAGGCTCCATACACCTAATCTTTTGTACGACTATGTACAGCTAAGGAACCTTAACAGACAAAGAGCCGCATTTATTACAATGGAAGCCAATCAGTTGGAAGACTTTCCTCGGCTAACAATAAATGAGATTTTTATGATATCCCTTGGGTCATATCAAATCGAACTTGCTAAATCATATTGCAGCGAACATTTACGCAATGGTTTATATACGATAGAAATATATCGTGAAAATGAATTAAACGATTTAGCAGCATGCAATATCCATCACCAAAATGTGTGGCTATTAAGAGGAAGAATACAATCCAGACATGTTCGAGCACGTACATATTACGTATATATTCTGGTCAACAGAAATGAAATAGGTCCAGACGCCATCGCTCATTATTACTGCTCGTGCCTAACAGGTAGACGCACAGTAGGAACTTGTGCACATACCATTTCAATAATATGGTATCTAGGGTTAGGTAGGCACATACAATTTAATCCACCGGCAGGTCATCTAAACGATATTATTATTGATATTGATTGAAATGTTAATAAAAATATTTTTAACTGATAACAGCTGTTTTATTTTTTTACCAGCTGTTCCCCGCGGTGTCACCCGCTGCTCAGCCCGTAAGGGTCGTAGCGTGATGTTATATACAGATATATCGAGGAAGGCATAGGCCGGACTAACCAACACAAAAATAATTTTTCAATTCGAACCAGTAGTTCCTGAGATTAGCGCGTTCAAACACACACTCTTCAGCTTTATAATATTAGTATAGATGTATGTTTTACACCTGGAATTAAAACAAGTCTAAGATGTCAAACAACAAAAACTACAACTTCTTAACAGCATTACTTTGAAGGATTTATAGCTTATTTATGGTAGGAGAAAAATATTTATAGCAAAATAACCCCATGGATTCTTCACAAAAATGAGTTTATATCTTTATATTTAGTGTTGTACAAGTATATTTAAAGTGATCTTATCTCTGTTGGTGGGTGAGCCCAGGCTTCATACATTTTTGCCCATGGTCCTTTGGTCGGTATATCCATGTATGGCGGTTGTTCTGATATTTTTATTATATCTCTTTAATTATTTAGTTTAATGAGCTGCAATTTTACATGTGAATAGTTGCATTAATACACTAAAAATCGGAATATGTTTTATTCAGCTTTTCCATTAAAAAGTCCTACAATCGGATGTCATACAAATAGTGGTCCAGTCGTAGTAAATTATGCCATAGCTCATTAATTACTAAGCGCACTTATATGAAACTCCGCAAGACGTTGTAGACGCTTACAAGATACATTATGAACGTTTTAAGTTTGGCTCTAGAGTTCCTATTTTAAGTACTTGGACCTAATAACCTTATTTTACTTTTGCGTGTATATCTTCTGAACGGTACGTTTTTTAAAAAAAATCTTTTTCCCAAACATTACACACAAATTCAAAGCAACGTGCGTAAAATATTACAACTCTGCACTAAACCGTTTTATATGATTTTCATGAAATAGCCAAACGTCAGCGCAGTGGAAACTTGATTATCTTCGCTGTTTTACGGCACACATTTATCATTTAAACATACACATTTACCCCTGGTTACACACTAAAGATTGAATGTATTTTTTTTCTTGTACGTCCATAGGAAAAAAAAAAGTGCCGCTGGGATGACGTAGTTCCAGCGGAAACACTTTTTATTGAATAACTCCTCAATGGTTGGATGCACAAATGTGTACTTACCATACACATTTACACGACATCATACACTAAACATCTGCAAAACTGAAAATAAAAAAATCGACAATTTTCCGCTGCGACTACGCACACGGCATCACCAGTCTATAATATTCCTTCTGTTAGTAGTCAGTACACAGACCTCCTCTCTATGAGGGAGTAGGCTGTCACCATTAGGTACACCACCAACCACCACGCGGGACCCGTGCGAATTACTTTTGTTTTCAGGACATAGGGCAATACTTTACGTGGTGTTATAAGGCCTCTTTTATAGCCCCTCTCTCTAGGTGATACGTCGTAAGATTTTAGGCTAAGGTAGATAACAAAATCAAAATCAAAACTCATTTATTCAAACTAGGCTGATAATCATCAGCACTTTTCGAACTTCAAAATTTACTTTACTTGACTAATTTAAAAGAGACAGTCCCCCAAAACGCCCACCCTTCAATTTACACATTACAATGACCCTGTTTTATTTTTCTGCTTAATTAATCGTGATCAATTGAAGTCATCATTAATCAATCAATTAATGAATGTTTTAGATTAGTCTAGACTATACTAAATATATAAACTAATTATATATTTAGTATAGTCTTACTTAAACCAATAAATAAAATATAAAACTCGAATCCAAAAAAGAAAAAAATAATAATAATTTGATTTACGATAATTTTATAAGCCAGGTCTCAAAAGTATAAGACACGTTTTTAAACATTTAAATACTTATTGCTTTTACACTACTGTGGGCAAATTACAAGCCTATTTTCATGTATTCTAATATTTATTTTCTTTCCAGTCAAAATAATGCCCATTTACGGAAGAAATGCGATGAAACGGCGAAAATCTGGTCTGTTGAAATCAATCAATGTCCTTTATGTTTAATTTAGGTAATATTTTTATTATTTATGTGACTTAATTATAGAAACATTTTAATTTATAAAGGATTTCTCGTTTTATTTACAATTTGAACCTTTGGAATAATCAGCACACTTTAGTTCCCACACTTGGCAGCCGTGGGACGGATCGGCCTTTATCTGAAGAAAACTTGAAACTAGAAACGAATGTGGTTAACCGCGTACCGACTGAGCTCGCAGCCTCCCGAGGCGGCCTCGGGCATACCTGTATGCCGCGCGACACGATTATTTTTATATTTTCATTGTTTTCCTCGAGCGAGGCAAGTCCTGACAGACCGCATGAATTGCCTCGCGAGGCTGCGCGCTCAGTCAGTACGCGGCTATTAAAGTCTACTTAGATTTGGTCTCACTAGTCGGGTCCTGGGTATGAGCAATAGTCATCAATACATACGTATAAGGACGACTCGAAGGCGGGTTGGGGGAATACAGACGAATGGTTTGTCGATCCATACGAAGGGTGCTTGGCACTAAAAGTGTTAAAATAAGTAAAACACAGACCATCTTTTTATACAAAAGGATTTATTAACTATTAAAAACTTACACGCTCAATACAGTTCTGGATTATACACTATGTAACAATAATCTCCTGACATTACCGAATTAACTGACTAACCTACTGTTAACGGAAGTTTAATTGCATCTTACTCACGAGTTTGGCTGCTAACTGCTACGGTTTAGGGGCCTGTGTCACCACATTCTGATCAAAGTCACTTTATTAATTGGTCACACATAAAATACCAAATTTTACTTGACTAGGTAGAGAGACTACAGGTCCACCGGTTAATCGGTACCTAACCTGACTACTTTGTAGTGCGAGAGGGGTGTGCTAATCACCTGTCACCCACTCGCGGAAATGTGACAATAACGGGGTATGGTACCCCGCGGCATCTACTTCAAGCACCATCGCAATGGACCTGTAGTCGCTTAAGCATCAATCAAATTCCGTGTTAAGATTTTTAAGCTATCTGCCTCTCCTTGTAGTCTCCTAGCAAGTCAAACAGCTCTTTCATTAATTTTATCTTACCACTGATAGCAACAAAGCGATCTTATTGTATACATATAAGACTCATGTGATTTAGACAGACTCTGCAGCAACAACACTAAAGCTACCTTTCGTAAGGACAATTAGGTTGGATCACTTTGCAGTGACAATGATGCTACAGACAGTGGGTGTAAAAGTACCCTTAACAAAGCCTGAAGGCACTTGTTCTCTGCGTCATAGCGTTAAGTTCGGTTTTAGAACAAACCTGAGAACTTTGTAGTTAGGGAGATATTGAGGGTCAAAGTTCCAACTTTATCACGATTTTTTTTCTTAAAAATTTCCTGACAATAATTTTTTAGATAGGTTTGGTGTAAAGATAAAAAAAAAATTACAAATTCCCAGATTCGTTCTACAATTGTTTTAAGTCTACTACTAAATCCTAGGATTCTCATTGCGCGTATTCAGAGTGTGGTCCCTCAGTTCACACACGCATAGAATAGGGATGTTCCATAAAAAAAAAACTGTTTAGTCCGTCGGTAAGATAATCAAAAAATATTGTACCTATACGTGTTTTTTGTTTTATCAAATTAATAAAAAATGACGAAGATAAAACGCATCAAAGATCATGAGTGGGGAGTCTTTAACGTCACTGGCCGGTAAAAATGTACTGCAATGTGACGTCACACGAGCTTTCGAAAGACTGAATCGTCTTCATTCACTGATTACGTGAAAAAAAACAAAATTTTGTCGCAAGATTTTTTGGAAATTTAACTGACGAACTAATTCGATTTTTTGTCAACTACTTTTTGGTTGATGACTCCGTAAAGGGTTTACACCTTCTTTATTAAGTTTTCTTGTGCAGAAAATGGTTATTGCTACTATAACTTTGTCAAATTTGGTGACACAGTGTCTAGGCAACATAATAATTAGGTATTTATATTATGTATTAAAACTATTCTGTATCTATATTGATGATGTAGTGGGAACGCCAGCCTCGTTCGCTTCTAGGACTAAAGATCTATATAACGAAGGTAGTTTAACCATTTCGCGACATATATAAAAAATAGATTATGCATGAATGCTTTCAATAATTTTAGTTGGTTTTCGACTTTTGGTTATTTAATTACTAATGTTTTTTTTTAAATTAATCGACTAATTTTAAACTATCGGAGGCTTTAGTCAAAATTACATTTTTATAATACAAATATTGCTTTTTTTTATCAACCGAAAATCAACTAAAATTATCACTAATCTAAAAATAAGAACAAATAAAATTAAATAATGCCGTATTTTATTTACATTTACAATACAATCCAATATAAGATAAAAATATATCTAAATTTAATATCGTAGGAAACAAAAAACTATTCCAATTATTAACAAAACTAACGTACCTATATTTTGATAATATATTTATTTATTGGAATTTTCTACTAAAAGTTAATCATTTTATTTCGTGTAACAACACTGTTTAAGGCAGTTCATTCAATACTAGTGCTGGACAAATTTAATCATTGTAAATATTTCAACATGACAATATTGTAAGTGTAACTGTTGGCTTCCGTTATATAAAAACTTATTTTATGTTCTTCTAAATAGTTTCTAGGCCATTGATAGACTTTACTGTTAGTCCTATACGGGCCAAACTGCCCAGACATTATATTTAAGGATGTGCTACGGCCATCAAACTGTGCAACTTTCTTTATGTGACCAACACAAAGTAATCGCGAAGAATAAATCGGGTGTTCTATACATTTTTCTACACATTTTTTTTTTGACTGGCCTGTTGGTCTAGTGGTTAGTGACCCTAACTGCTATGCCGGAGGTCGTGGGTTCGATTCCCACCCAGGACAAATGTTTGTGTGATGAGCACGATCATTTGTTCTGTGTCTGGGTGTAATTATCTATAATATGTATGTATTTGTATATATAAGTATGTTTATCAGTTGTCTAGTACCCATAACACAAGCTCTGCTTAGCTTGGGACTAGATGGCGTTGTGTGATTGTTGTGGAATATTATTATTATATTATTATTATTATTTGGGTCAATTAGGTATCGAATGCAGTTTAGTATGGGACAGATGATTATTTTCCGCGATTAGGATGTCTCAAGAAGTGAGTTGTTCATTTTTATATTCTGTACAGTCAGCAGCAACAATATGTATACACTTAGCAACGTTTAGAACCAATTTTCGCTCACTGTATTGATTTAATATTTATGTTTCGTAACTAAACTCATATTTTGGAACCCATATTATCATAAAGTAGGTCATATCTCAAGTTGCACTCGTTATTTTACGAGAAATTCGCGTTTGAACTTTGCCGGGTGTATACATATTATTGCTCGTGACTGTACACACGGCTACGCATTACCAGTTTAACATGACTTGATTTTGTATAGACTCATACATGCTGTCTTTTTACACACATCGGGGTTTAGAAAGAGAGACAGATAATAATATATAGGTGAGTGACAAAGAGGATGCTATACGAAGCCGAACTCTTTTTCGATTCGATGTCACTTTTACACCTATATTGTAAACTAGTCATGGTAAACAGTCAAGTAAAAGTAATACCTCAACTGCCGCACTTACTGCGGTACTCAGATATTTTATGATTACTTAAGCCGTCCCTTAGTAAAGATTTGGCATACTTTTATATGACATATTTACTAAGTTATGGCCTAAGTAATTATTTAAGCTATCGTGAGTGCAGCAGTCAGAGATGTTTAATGATTACTTAAGCCATTATTTAATAAAGATTTTGACACTTTAGCGACGGTTAAGTATGTCAAATCTTTACTTAAGTAATCATTAAACGTCTCTGAGTGCGGTAGTTACTATTTTGACGGTTATTACTTACTAGATTCAAATTCTTGTCTATTGCGTAAAAAAAGATTGCTGTATTACTTAAACTCAAGTGATTCTTTCGACTTTAGTTAGACTAACCCTGATGGGGTAGTCGAACGGTAAAGGTAAACATTATTGTAATACTTGCTTTGAATACAAAAACTACAATGGAAGATGTATTGATTGTTCTTACTTTGGAAAACGTCTTGGGTTTGGATCCAAATTCACTAATAGATAAAAGTTCTGTATTCAATTGACAGAGTCCACTAAATATGTTTTGTAAATAATTAATTTTCTCATTAACAAATTGAAGTATATAGAATGTAGCTGTTCTCATTTTTGTTTTTTGTCAGCTACTTTGTAAGTCTAAACAAAGTAGGTCTTTACTATCCTATTAAGTGAGAATTACTCATAGATTTAGGGGTCGTCATACAAAATACTTTTTATTCTGTACAAGTCTTTTATTAGTTTAACGTACATGTGAAGATTATCGGTCTAATTGACCCTAAGATCTTTTATGCTTTTAGGCCTTATGACCTTATCATCGTAAGACCGCCGTAGGGCCTTAACTTTTTACCGAGCTGAAGCATTAGCCTCAATAATAACTTTGTAGCAATCGTTAACAATGATAAATTTATTCAACTCCCTTTATTCATATGCTAATTTCATTCTAAGTGTAGGCAGTGTCTATTTAACGGTCACTTTTTCTATTATAAACAATTTTCTAGCTAAAATACACCGTCTGGGAATCTAACCAGAGTCCATCTGGCTGGAAGCCGAATTAGCAGCTTCTTTATCCGAAGTGTTTGATACAATATACCTGTATTCTGGTAGGTACACGTCTGTCTACCCCCAATAAAAGTTTATACGGGTGAAGATGATGTATTTACACGTTTATATAAATAAGGGGACAAACACGTTTTATTCGAAAAATTAACAAATCTTTATTAAATGCTGATCTTTACGCGTAGATCTTGGACGTAACAGATACATTAATAACGTTTTAATATACGACTTAGGGTCTATACAGACTGGCTGTATTGAAAATAGAACCGTGTTCCTATTCTTTAAAGTAAAAAATTGGATGAATTTAGACGCAGATATCAAACATCGCCTCGCACATGCTCGCGGCGTACACGCCCTAGAACAATGGTGGTCCTGTTTTCAATGCAGCTTAGAAATAACTAGCTCATTTTTCCGTTCGTCTGAACTGATGCACGTTCTGCACACTTGCTCAGTTAGGCACATTCGATCTTGCTCAGATAGGCACATTCGATCTTGCACATACGATTAGACAACATTTGTTCCGAACAAGCTCAGTAAGGCACCTACCATCATTGAATGAATACTACCGAAACTGAGCGGCTTTTCTCTCAAATGTTCATGTACATGTATTTGATTTTGCCGCCTGGTATTTGTCTAGCGTCCCTTGTACACAAACGCGACTTAGCGACTCGACTTTGCCCTGTATGAGTGAGCTTTCATTGTACCTTGAATACTTGGAAGCCATTTTGAACCATCACCAAACTGCAATTTTTTTATTACGAAATTTACTTACAATTTTTACTACTAGCAACCCTGCTTGGTAGGTTTTGGTAGAAATCTCAAAGTCCTTTAAAAAATAGCATTGATACTAATAAGTGCAAAACAGAAGTCATTTATTTCACAACTATACAAAATTTGGAATGTGGAAAACTTTTACATTTAGTTTGACTTTTTACATACTTTTAAAAAAACTGTGCAACAAACACATATCTACTCAATTTATTTACAAGTTATTGCGTCTGAATCTTTTTGACACCAATTATTATAATATTTAGAAATATACAAGTACGCACAATTATATAAAAGTTAGACATTTTGCGGGCTGAATATATTCTAGTGGAGACAAACTACATGAATACTTCACACATGAAAAAAAAAACAACTAAAAATTATTGCAGGACGATACTTTTTTCCTGTACCTATGTTATAAATCTATAATACACATTGTCATACCCTTAAACTTATATATAATCTTCGGGTACTATATTTTTGAAGCAAGACACCACCATAACTTCAGAACCTCAGTAAAACTTTAAGTAAACTTGCAACGAAGACTGCAACCAGTTGAAAAGCAAACACTTCATGTAAAAGTGTCCCACATTGTAAAGACCGGGCGGCGATACCACAGCGTAGGTCTTTAGACGGAAAATACGCAAACGAATGTTCTTCTGCTATGCTATATAAAACGTATCCTTAAATTCAGAATCTTTGAGCACATATTCGACTGGCACCCGAAGCAATAGGGGATCGGACTGAGTCAAAAAACAATGATTCTAATTAGTCCGTCAGTTAGATTATCGAAAAAGATTGGATACGTGTTTTTTTGTTTTATCAAATTAATCAAAATTGAAGAAGATAAGATGTGGTTGTGACGTCATTTGTAGGTAAAAAATGTACTATCATATGACGTTTTCGAAGCACTGTATTGACTTCAATTTTTGTTTATGTGAAAAAAGAAAAAACACGTCTACAATATTTTTTGGAAATCTATCTGACGGACTAATTAGTTTTTTTTGTAGCATTGTTCTATTCGAAGTTGCCACCTATCTACACCGATTGAAGCCGAACCGAATATTAACCGACCGAGCAATAAGTATGCGGCATTATTTTAATAATTATCAAGATTCCACAACCCACAATCATTTAGTCCATTTGTTAAGCTTTAAAGTCTATCAAAAATCAACTTGGACCACATAACGCTACACTTGATAATCCTTAATTACCTAAGATTCTGAATTCAAGAAAATTTCATAAACAGCCATGGCAAACGTTTGTCGCACATATCCGCCCGATATCCGGCTACGCTTAATAGTAGCCGTACATCTGCTATAGCAACGCCCGGATTTCCTTGTGTATGTGGCACAGGTAGTCAACGTATGATGAGCTGCCGTCTACTCCGCGGTCTTCGACTAAGAAGTGACGGAGAACGGCCTCCAGCTTGTCGTGTTGGCGCATCGTGGTTAGCTGGAACAAGAGGGGGGAGGTTAGAAGGTTGGGGGGCACGGTACCCGAGTTTTGATATGGCACATCGCGTCTAGACGAACTAAATTTGAGTGAGTTGGTTATTTGACTAATGTCAAAAATTCACGTTTTGTTATTTTAAAGAAGTAACAGAAATAACACGATGTGTGACAAAAGAAATAAAATCGATAAAAAAATGGAATAGCTAACACGCTTTAGAAGTTTTTGGTGGGGACACTTTCTATCCTTGTCGCGCGAAACGGCCATTTGTACTACGTAACTATGGCGGTATGAAAAATATGACGTCAGTTTTTCGTACCGCTGTCTTTGTCTAGCAAGTCGTTTAAAATCAGTTAAAAGTAAGGTATTTTTTTATCGATTTTATTTCTATTAGTCTTTGAAATAACCTAACATTTCCGTGAATTTTTAACAGTAGTCAAATACTCTATCGTTGTAGCAAACTTCTGTATGGATGCACCATTAAAAACAGGCGAGTTTATGGAAAGCCGAGCTTTATGCAACACTCATGGGCCATATCTACGGTCGGGTTGTGTTTTCGGTAGCATGATCAATATTGTAGTAAATACGTGTGTGTGTATGGATGGTATTGATGTTAATTTGTTATCTGTACTAAAATGTATTGTGAACGAAAATGTGGAGTGGATATAATAATAAAATGTGACGTGAGCTGGTTTATAATAATTATGAACGTTTTTTTACATAAATATGTTACCATAAACAGTAATGATATTGTCTTTCTCCATAGACTAAAAAGCTAAAATATATTAGGATATAAAACCATAGATATAAAAAGATGCAAGGAACGATCTGGCAAAAATGAAAGAAAAGCGTCACACGATACCGGAAGATTGCATATCACCCAGAATCATTAAAATATTCACCCTTTTTTCCGATTGCAGGATATATTGCAAGAAAATATTTCGACACATGCTCCTTGGTATAAAAAGGCAGTGGAATTGAAAGTTCATTCCTTCTTTGGTTTTACTTAAATAATCATAAAAAAATCTCTTTGAACGTAAAATAAATGATTATGGAATTAATGAAGGAACAAACTGGTTATACATGATTTTCCCGAATGATGAAAAATTTGCATGTTTACACTTCTCAATTACGGAATCCATTTTTATATTTAAATTCGGCTCAATACAACAGGCTACGATAATTTATGAAGTCTTTCAATTCCACGCCACACCAAAACCCAGCCTCTCACGAAGACATCCCCAAAAACCCTTAGAAAACCACGAGGATCTCCTCATACGAACATCATCTTCTCGGTAGCCGCCAACTGGTGCACTTGCGTCAACTGGGA
Source organism: Diarsia rubi (assembly GCA_932274075.1). Lineage (NCBI taxonomy): Eukaryota > Metazoa > Arthropoda > Insecta > Lepidoptera > Noctuidae > Diarsia > Diarsia rubi. The sequence continues at coordinate 1,393,076 of OW026437.1, read as the reverse complement.
GGAGCGGTCAAGGTGGTAGGCCATGAATCCAATTGCCCCACCTCGATCAGACCCCAGAAACCATAAGCAGTCCTCAGAAATACCATAAAAATATGATAAACCCTCCAGAAATTGAGTAACCCATGATAAACCACGGTAGCCACTGAAATTCATTATCAACCAGCCCATCAACCCATGAGAAACCCACAGAAACCATAAGCAGCCATCAAAAGTCAGTTCTCGTGGATCGCGCTCGGGAGTGGACGTGTGAGCGAGACCTAACTATTAACATCGTTATTACGCGCCGCGCGCCGTCGTGAGTGTGAAAATATGTCGAAAACACCAACTAAATACGGTTCGGATCCGAACTTAGTGACAACGAAAGATAAGGAATGGGTTACTGCGAGACAAGGCAATAAAAAAAGGGAATATGAATCGGATATCGACTCCACACTAATGTCGCAGGATAGTAGGAGATTCAAGCCTTGCTGCTCAACGGGTGCACTGAATGAAACACTTAATGCATTCCGCGAAGAAATGAAGCTCATGCACACCCTGCTAACCACCATGAAGCAGCAACAGGACGAGAAATACACTGCTATTCAGTCCGACATTACGGAGATTAAAAAGGAGGTAGTGGAAATAAAAACAAAAAACTGTGACACGGATAACGTTATTAAGAATTTGGAGAGCAAGTACAGGGAATTAGATCAGGCACACTTAAAACTAAACGAATCGAACCATAAAAATGAAAATAGGATGAAAGACCTGATTCAACGGAGCATGTATCTAGAAAAATATAATAAGTCCCTTGAGGATCGTATTGGATGGCTGGAGCAGAAGGAATTAAAATTAAATGTTGAGTTAATTAATGTACGTAAACAAGAGGGAGAAAACATCAAAGAGGTAGTAGAGAAGATTGCGGAAGAATTGAATTTGAGGGTAGACGGCATACAAAAGGTATGGAGAGTCAGAGGGGAGGGAAGTGGAATGCCAGTTATTGTAAAAATGTGTAACGCGGAAACGCGCAACCAATGGCTAAAAAGCAAGAAACAACAGCTGACGAACCACTCCATCTACAACAACAACGACGATACCCGCATCTATATAAATGAAAATCTTACTCGCCAAATGCGCCAATTACTCTGGACAACGAAACAAAAACTAAAGGATGAGTTCAAGTTTATTTGGATACAAGATGGAAAAATTTTAATTAAAAAGAATGAGGACGAGAAGAAGATTTATAATATCAGCTGTGACAGCGACATAAATAAATACATATCTATTAATAGCGAGAACGGAGAGTAAATAATATATTATAAACAGAACTATTCGTAGTTTAGAATTTCCTGATTTAAAGTTTAAATATGAACTCTGAAGACCTACAGGATATTATATACTCAAAATATGAAACCACGAAACATTGGATAGATTATATAACACATACGAAAAATAAATTAAATATCATACACATGAATATTTGTTCATTAAGGAAGCATTTTAATGAATTTATAGTATTAATAAAAGACTGTATACCTAAATTGGAACTAATATGTCTAACGGAAATAAATATAAAGGAGGAGGAAGTATATAACTATGAAATAAATGGTTTCTGCTCCTATTACTTAACTAGATCAGAAAGAAGGGGAGGTGGTATAATTATCTATGTACAGGAAAATATGGAGTTTGAAATTATAAAAAAATATAACCTATTTTGTGAGCTGGTACATGGTCAAATTGTCACGAAACATAAAAAAATCGACATATTAGTTACTTATAGACCTCCGCAAATGAATAAATCACACTTTATAAAGGAACTCAAGAAATTAATCCAAGATATACCTATTGGTAACGATCTAGTGTTGTTGGGAGACTGCAACATTAACATATTGCGAGGAGAAACCGACTCACGCGCCAACGAATACCTAAACACCCTAAGTGAGTTAGGTATGGAATGCTGCATTCAAGATATCACGCGAGAGGTAGTCATGTCAGAGCGACGAGTATCATCATGCATTGACCATATTTTTGTGCGAAGTGCGCGGCCGGTCGGCGAGCTTCACGCCTACGTACTAACGACTACTGTCTCCGATCACTACTTAACGGGACTCTCGATCGAAGTAAACAAACAGCTGATGCCGCCTTGTTACCACACGACACTTAATAATGAAGCGGTTAAAAATAAAATATGTGAGGTAGAATGGTCAAAACTTATGTGTGTTGAAGACCCATTAGAACTGTATAAGCAAATGTGTGATATTTTTAGCAACATCTACAGCACGTCGTCGGTCACAAAGAAGATAGTTAAACAGAGGGAATCGAACACCTGGGTTGATAAAAAATTGCAAAAAATATTAGAAAAAAAAGACGCATTATTCCGAAAATGGAAATCAAATCCTAAAAATATGACACTAAGATTAGAGTACACAAAATATCGAAATAAAGTAAACAAAGCCGTAAATGTTGCTAAAAATGCACACAGGCGCCAAGAGTTGAAAAATTGTAACGGAGATATAAGAAAAGTTTGGGAGTGTGCGAACAAGTGGCTTGGTAGATATAAGTTAAATGTTGATGACGTAATCCAACGGTATTTTATAAGCAATAACGAGAATCTGGAAAGCGTATGTAGTAATTTCTGTTATACTTTTACTAATGAAATTGGTTTACTAAAACAGAATCATTTGTGTAACCGTCTGTTTTTTGAAAGGAGTGAATATGTAAAAGAAAGTATTGTAAGTTTTAGATTTAAAAAGGCCTGTCCTAGAGATATATGTTTAATAATAGATAAGCTGAACTGCAACAAGTCCCCAGGTTCTGACGGTATTCGAGTACAGGATTTAAAAACTATTAAATATCCGATCAGCGAAATTCTTGCATATTTCATTAATAAGTGTATAGATCGACAGGTATACCCTAATGAGTTAAAGACCTCAATTATCAGACCAATTTTCAAGGGGGGGAAACACAAAGACTACACGAATTATAGGCCCATCGCGATATTGAGTGTAATTAATAAAATCTTTGAAAAACTAATTATAGGACAAATTACAAAATTTTTAGAAAATAATAATATATTAACAGATATTCAACACGGCTTCAGGCCAAATAGAAGCACAGCAACGGCATTAAGTAAGTTTACAGATGATATAAACAACTCATTGAATTCAAAGGAGGTGGTTTTATTAATATTTATTGATTTTAAAAAAGCCTTTGATACTTTGGAGCATGAGGGTTTGCTACAGGCCATGGACGAGTGTGGAATACGGGGGCCTGTGAAAGAGTGGTTCAGGCAGTATCTACATAATAGGTATCTAAAGGTTAGGGTTAAAGGAGTAGATAGTGACCTCGGTAAAGTCGATTACGGAGTGCCGACAGGGTCAGTTTATGGACCGGTAGGGTATATCATGCACGTCAACAGTATGGTCAATGTCGTGAAAAATTGTAAGGCATACATGTATGCAGACGATACGTGCTTAACATACAGCGGTCGGGACTGTGAACTGATCCAGTCGGCAATGCAAGAAGACCTGGATAATGTGGTCAAATGGGCGCACGATAATGGCATCCTTATAAACATAAATAAAACCAAGTGTATGTTGATATCGTCTCCGTATAACCAGATAGCTAAAAGTGTCAATATATCAATAAAAGGCCATTCGTACGAATGTCTTCACGATAGCAAAGCAAACTGTCAATGTGAGTATATTGAGCGTGTGGCAAAATACAAATACTTGGGATTATTGATTGACGAGCGATTCACTTGGGACGTACACATAGACACAATATGTAATAGACTGCGCTCCGTACTAGGGAAACTAATTAATTTAAAATACATAGTTAGTAGGCGAGTAATGTACATTCTTTACCATGCACTTGCAGAGGCAACAATAAACTACGGGTTGGGTGGTTATGGACTGACTTTTCCGGTACATTTAAATAAAATAAAATCATTGCAAATTCGATTATTAAAATTACTAGTAAACAGGGCAACTAAAGATAGCATAAATAAAGAGTACGAAAAATTATTTAAAATTTGTGGAATATTACCTATACAGAAAAAAGTAAAATTAACTATAATTTTAGAACAGCACAACAATAACGAATACAAAGTAAAAAAAGTGTATAACCGACCAACTCGTAAAGTTTCACGGAAAAACAAATATTCGGTACATAAGGTGAGGAATTATTTCGGTCAAAGGACGCGGCAATGGCTAGTTCCAACATTGTTAAACGAATTACCTGAGGAATTGTCTACTGAAACAATATCAAAAAATGTTTTAAAAAATATCCTGCGCAAGCACTATTTGGGTTTGTGTCCTTAGCGCTGGAACCTGAATTGTATTATAATAATAAACCCTAATATTTATGTGCCTAATTGTACTGTATTGTATTGCTTCGCTTGGCGTATTTGTCCGGAGGTTCGCGAGACTTGGTTGTGTTGTTAATTATGTATAGCTTAGTTTTACCGAAATAGTGTTTTTTAGCGGCTGGGTCGGGCGAGTACGTCAAGTGAGGTGAGCATAATTAATTATTATAGATCTAGCGCGCGCGATTGCTGCTGTCTGTCGGGCGGCTGCCGCCGTTGTGTCTCGCACGCGCTGGGTAGCTCGTCTCCCACGGGGGGGTGCGGCGGCGGTGGTCGGGACGCGGCGGTAGGATGACGTTTGTTTGCTGCGCGTGCTGGCAGTGCGGCCCTTGCGGCCTTGTTGCAAGAGTGATTAAACCCAGGTATAACCACTATTGTAATAAGGCCGTTAGAGTTACATAAATAACAAAACTATGTTTCCCTTGACTTTTACTTTATGATGTATGTAGTACTTAATGCTTTTTTAACTAAGAGTTGTATTCACGAGAACGCTGCCGACAAACTGTCCTGCAGTTTGGCAGATGATTTGTATTAAACCCACTCATGTACCTTTGTTGTTGAAAAAAAAAAAAAAAAAAAAAAAAAAAAAACCCGTGGTGACATACATCATCTTCTGCACAGCCTTGTGCACAGACATGAGGTATTCCATGTAGGCGTCTGCTCCATCCAGACTCCGGTCCTCAACCAGGAGACGACGAGCCTGCGGCGCGGTGGCAGACGTCTGGTGTGCTACGGTCAGCTGGGAGGAAAGGGAGTGCTCTAGTTCACGACCGTTTTCTAGCCGATGCGGTGCTGGATTGACCTTGTAAACCGGTTTTTTGGGAAGAGACCCGATTTTGTCCATCCGCGTTCATTTCCAGCTTCGTATGGTTCACTTCACACCAAAATGGCAGCAGCCGGCTGGGCAGAGAAGGCACGCGGTTTCCGGCGACTAGCAACGCGGGCAGCCGCGCGACCTTTTCATATTTTTCAAGCGATACTTTTTTTTATAATAATGAAGATAAAGTTTAAAATTATATGACAATGAAACTGCTCGCCGCTTCGCTGCCATATCGGTGTGATTTGAGCCTAAAAAAGCGGTCATACTTGTCTTAGCCTGGGTTAAATAGGGCAAGTTTGAACCGGGGCTAGTCTCTTGTAAAGGCGCTTGTAGATTGTGTTATACGATAGTCGACCGGCCCGGGTAAAAACCGGTCGTGAACAGGAACAGAAGGTCAGGATGGTAGGCCATGCGTAGACCATGCTTAGCAGTAAATATTTTCGTGTCTATCGCTAGTTTATCGAAGTGCATTTATACTAATACCCTGATGATTTAGACAAGTGTTTTGTACGTCTAAGTATATTACATAAAACAAGATTAAAATACGCCTTTTTACGTACTTTTCGATTACGGAAAGTGACTTGTTGTATTTAAGCATAAAATAGAATAATGACACACGATAGGCCGAAAATCATAGAATAAAAGAAACAAAACACTACCATGCATAAAATAAAATATCATCAAATATCTACATTACTTTAAAGTTCAAGAAAAAAGAAAGATTGCAAAAGACATGCAGAGTATACACAAACGTCATTTCGAAATAATTGTTCAGTAAGCATTTGACAGTGTAATAAAGTTCAAAATTGCATGACTGTTCTAAGTAAACACACAAATCACGTATCTGTACAGAGTTGATATGAGAGAGGGGCATTAAATTACACTACGTATACTATACGTGTTTAGTATTAATTCGATACGGTACACAAAAAAGCACCAAAAATGAGGATTTTTTTATAAATAAACTAAATAGCTTACAAATCAGAGTAAAACGCAAACACCCTTTATTAATAAATTTAACTGACCTTAAATACATAGGTAACAAATTGGCAACGTCGCACGCGCGCGTCGCGTCACAGCGATCGGGCGGCGCAACACAGTGACCTATTTCTATTTTTTTTTACGCGCGGGATGTTTTGCTATGATTGTCACTGTCGTAGTGAAAGTGCACGTGCGTGTATTTATTTTGTTTTCTTGTTTGCATTGCCATCTTTTAGCGAAAATATTTGGTGGTACTTGTGAGTTGCGCCAGAGCGGCAACAACGCATCTCAGATTTAAGGTGCATGACCTATGCGTAAAGACATACTCTGCTGTTAGGAAAGATACATCGTGTTCAAATGGGACAAAAACTTAAAATATAATTTGCGACTAAACTACTGCTCCTATTTAATTGATTTTTGGTACAGAGCTTGAAAATAGTACCTAGTTTATGCTGTTTAAAGGAAAGCCTCTCTGTCGTATCAACTTTGTGTAATAGTAGGTAAAATACTTGTGTACCTTGTGTACCCATGTGTCTTCATATAGGGTGTAAACATAATCTTTAGGAAATATCAAACTAAGTAACATTGAAAATAAACCTTATCCGTGCTATTTTAAGGCACATTTCTGAGGCCAACACAAATTAACGCTAATGGAAATGGCAATTCTGAGATTTCTATCATTCGCTATATTTTCGATCAAAAGAATATGAAAATTTATAAACTCGAGTAAGGTTCATATTCGTATAAATTGCTTACATTGGTCTGTGACATAAACCTCAGACCTGACCAATTAATCAGATAACTTTGTACACAAACAAGGTCTTTATACATAACATACACACAAATCACCTACTTTACTAAATAAAACCACATGACATCTTCCCCCAAACATCTCCTCCAATCAAGCAAGCTCCCTACTCACCCTCATAGCCGTGCGTCTCCGAGTCCTGGCGTCGTCAATGAGCGCCCTCACGGCCGCGTTGGCTGGCGTGTCCAGCACAGGCAGCTCGCACACTTGCGTGTCCACCTGCGCCGCTGACGCTACGCCGAACACGTCTTGCACGAACTCTGGGTTGGCTTGCGAACCCACCCATAGGAGCATGTGGACGCCGTTTTCTGTTGAAGAGGGGATTAATTAGAAAGTGCTCGTATATTTATTTATTTTTTAGCTTTGGTTAGGACTAAACATTTTACTAGGGCAAAATATTTTAGAATGTCTTACATTTACACATTCGTAACCTAGGTAGGATTTTTTTTTATGAAATAGGTTAATCACGAGTTCTCTGTGGATACCTACTTTGACTTCAGGTCAGGTCAACCTTCGATTTCCACAGTATATACATAAAGCTGGTAGCAGTATGAATTGACAGTATGAAAATTGTCCCATTGAAGAGGCTTTTACTCATAAACTAAGTTCTAAAACCTTGGATCACTGATTCCTGGAGTCAGAACAAGTTCATCGATTATTTTGACCAGGCTCTTCTCAGTGCTGAACTGCCAATTTGTGAGAGCTGTATCAAAAGTTGAAGGTGGACACATAACATATGGGTAGTCCGGCAATCATGGGCAGACAAGATAGTTGCCATCGGGAGAATATCCTGGATGAGGCTGGCACAGAAACGTGGAGGAAGAAAGGAGGGGCGGATCCGGCAGTGGGTGGAGTTGGGCTGCGAATAATGATGATGATCTATCAACAGTGAACTCACCTAGTAAGTAGACGCCCTGCTCGTTCATCTTGTCGACGGAGGCCCTGAGCGGCTGCAGCGTGTTGGCGGGCTGCTCGGCCAGGCGGTGCAGCGGCAGTAGGCGCGGGTACGTGTACACGATGGACGTCTCCACGTCGGCTGCTAGCGCGCGGTACATCGCACAGGAACGGTCGTCGCACGTTAGGTCGGGGCCTGCAAGAATGGGACGCTTTTTACGCAACAATCGTGCATATTTCACAGCTCAGATGTAGGACTTGACACGCCTACATTCTGTCCCGTTAGACATATTACAGCAGTATGTTTATAATTTGACATAAACGCCCACTTTTCAATACAGAATTCTATTATATACATTTTTAGCATTGATTAAAATGCAACTATGGGTTTGGCAAGGATGGCTGATGTAGGAGGCAACGTATATATTACGGCCAGGAAATTCTAGGGTTGATTTTATCTGGTAAGGTGTCCAGAAAGTATGAAGATTGGTAACGATTGCTGGAATCTACTGAATGCGACGCTCGGTGGATACTTATGATCAGCAGCGAAAATGTTAAATGACAAAGATATACGGACCTCCAGCTACAGCATCAGAGCGCAGCACGCAGTTGGTGTACAGCGGCAGCAGCTTCATGGGCTCGGGCAGCACCAGCTGTCCCGCAGAGGAGGGCGAGGCGCAGTGGCGGCGGTAGGCGGCCAGCGAGCGCGCGCAGCGCACGGACAGCGCGTCGCGCACCGCGCGGGGGGCGTGCTCGCGTAGCGCCCACACCGCTGGGGGGACACAACATTTCATGCTTCACGGAAATAGAGCTGGGTGAAAAACGGCGGATTTAAATGTCAAAATGAGCCAAATGTAAGGATAGTAAAGTATAATGCTTTTTTTGCAAACGGAACTTTTTGGGCATTTTTGCGATTTATCCAAGGCATTTGATTGCGTCCTTCATGAAACCTTAATCAGGAAACTCTGCCACTACGGAATACGAAACAGCGCTCTGGATCTTCTTATCTCATACCTCAGTAATAGGATCCAAAGCGTTGACGTCAACGGGAAAAGATCACCCGGATCTATTGTAATAATGGGAGTCCCACAGGGCTCGATTCTTGGCCCTTTTTTGTTTCTTATTTATATTAATGATTTGCCTCACCTCATAAAGGATAACCACGATGTCGTGTTATTTGCGGATGACACTTCGCTTTTATTTAAACTTAAACGACAACAAGCAGTTGTTGACGATGTAAATAGCGAGATTTCGAAAGTGGTGCATTGGTTTAACGCTAATAATTTGCTTCTTAATGAAAAAAAAACCAAATGCATTAGGTTTACACTACCTTTTTTTTTTTTTTTTTTTTGGTGGGTGTAAAATCATCGAATAACCCCTCCCGCTCTTGGGCAGAGCGAAAGGGAGTGTCAGACTTCTACTGACTAAAAACCACCCATGTTTCTTCTTCGCCCTCTATGTCGAGGCTGCGATAACCGTTGGACTACCCGCGGCCCCGACAGGCGTCGGCCCTTTCGGACCCCTCCCATGTTGCTGACATCTCTTTGAGGCGCGCGTGGAACACGAACGCGCCGTCGACACGGCCTGTTTTCGTCGTGAGACGGACGGACGGCGAGTTAGCCCATCACTCACCGTCCACAGGCCCGCGTCTACGGTGGCCGGAGGTCATCGCGGGACCCCCGACGCCCGGAGCGCCTCCCGCGGCGGCTGGGACGAGAGGTTCTCTCCCTCTCGCGTTCCGCCACCTCCTTCGCCAGCATCACTGCTTCGCAGAAGGAGGCGACGGCGTCCCATTCCTATTCGCCCCGGACCATGGCTTGCACCAGGGCCGGGCGCGAGAGGTCGCCGCCGCCGATCGCCGCTACGAGAACACGGCGGGGCTCCGCCCAAGCGGGGCACAAACACACGAGTTTTCACATGCCTAACGTGAGGTTTACACTACCTCACGTTAGGCATGTGAAAACTCGTGTGTTGGTAAAGGGCGAAGAGTTGAATCCTGAAGATAGCACGGTGTTCTTGGGCTTAACTTTAGACGCTAAGCTTCAGTGGGGGCCTCATATAGATAAATTGTCCAAAAAGCTGAGCTCAGCAGCATACGTAGTTAGAAAAATTCGTAATTTAACCGATGTAGAGACAGCCCGTTTAGTGTACTTTAGTTATTTTCATAGCGTAATGTCGTACGGCATTCTATTGTGGGGGAATGCCGCTGATATTCAGACCATTTTTGTTTTGCAAAAACGGGCGGTTAGACCTATTTATAAATTGAGTCCGAGACACTCTCTGAGAGAAAATAATAAGGAAATTAATGTAATGACTGTTCCCTCTCAGTATATTTATAAAAATCTATTGTATGCTCACAAAAATATAAAGCTGTTTAAGAAATATAGTGATATTCACAATATAAATACAAGAAATAGACATAAATATATTGTACCCACAACAAGGCTCAAGAAAATAGGTGGATCATTTAGATGCCAATGTATTCGCTTTTATAATAAACTACCAAGCCACATTCAAAATTTAAGCCTTAATAAATTCAAATCTATACTAATATTATAAAGCTGAAAAGTTTGTTTGTTTGTTTGTTTGAACGCTAAGATCTCAGGATCCACTGGTTGGAATCGAAAAATTATTTTTGTGTTGGATAGTCCATTTATCGAGAAAGGATTTAGGCTATATAACATCACGCTACAACCAACAAGAGTAGAGCATACATTAAAAATGTTGCAAAAACGGGAAACGATATTCCTTATGGAGAGCTTCCGTTGCGTGCGCTGCAAAAATGGTTTAAGTAATGCAAATATCATGTATGAAAGAAACGTTTCTCTTTAAAAGTTCTACAAAAAAGTCCGCGACAGCATATATCTATATATTAAGATTGACTCACTGTAACCATTTTTTACTATTGAAATGTTAGGTTAAATAGATATATTTCTTGCGATGCTTATTTAACCCATATGGTATTAATCTATATCTAAATAAATGTGTTTGTTGGAACGGAAATTTAATATAGAATATTTGTTCCTTATACTTTATATAGTTTAAACAAATATCTTAGAAGATATCGCAATGTTAAAATGTCCGCGCGACAACATAATTACGCGGTCCGCGGCCCTCGCGTCCCGATGTAGATATGTGGAGATTCTGGCCTCCGGGAAATTCAAATATTTATTGAACCATAATATTTACAAGGTGTTATTGTATATTGTTTTGCGAGCAGTAGTGGCCCAGTGGTGGCGGCCCCGACTTACGAACAGTTGGTCGTGGGTTCGAACCCAGGCAGGCACATTATTTTGTGTAATTTATTTCATCACCACCGCTCTCAAAACGGTAAACGAAAACATCTTAGGGAAACCGGCATATCTTAGAACCAAAAATTCGAAGATATGTGACATCTACCAATCCGCACTGGGCCGCGTGGTGGATTATAGCCCATCCCACTCCTTAGTTTCTTCCAGTGGGAACAATATAGGTTACTGTATTTAACAGTAAGAGATAGGTACCTATACCTATAGTAATTCTCACTTTAAATGTAAAATAAGGTTCTATCTATTATGATAGAGAGGAAAGATTAGATTTTTCGTTTATTACGTTTTAACTCAAAATTTACTCAGACGACTTTGAAAATTCTTCCAACATTAGAAAGCTAATTGAAAAAATATAATTGGATAGTCGATCTATCGAGGAAGGTTGTAAGTTCTATATTATTGTGACGCAGACGAAGTTGCGTGGGTCTGCTAGTCCTTTATAAAACGTAAACTTTGCCAGAAAGGATTTTATACTGTTAAAGATTATATGGAGGACAAAAAAGCTTGGGATTGAACTGCTCCAATTTGAATTGACTTAAACATATTTTTTTTTTTTTTACAATTTGACATTTTCTGATTATTTTTATACACTGACATTGTTTACTTTTTCAAGTATGATATTTATTTTTTTGAGCAATATTTACTTGTTAAATATTTTATTTTATAATTTTTTTGTGTTTTTTTTTTGACATATAATACTGTAAAATGATTATTCAATATGATAAATATTTAAAAAAAATATATTGTGAATGTGAGGACCATGTGGGTCTTTCTTTAATTTTAATTGTTGTGATTGTCTGGCAGTTTGAGTACTTAAAGTGACCCACTCAAATGTCCTTTTTTTGGTATTGTTCGTCGTGACGTTGAGCTCCTTGAGTTATAAGTCGAGCTCCACGATATCTGACAAATACTTGCACTGACTGGACGGGTCCACTCAAATCTGTGTGGTGCTTTCTTCGAAAGACCATCTCAGACATTAATCTGCATGGTCTTCATGTGTGTATTATACCTTGTTGTTAACCCAAACGATTTTAAAAGATTAATAGAGTAACCTTTGGAGTTTCTTGCCGGTTCTTCTCCTTAGGAATCGACCGATGCACCGAACCGTGCCCCTTTTTACCGACGTTTTATAAGTGCCCATGTAGGCCTATGTGAAATAAAAATATTTTAATTTTGATTTTGATTTTGAACATACGTTCCAATGCGTGTGTTCCGTTTCACGTTTCCGTTTTCCGCGGTCCACAAAATAGTTATTGGAATTTGTCAGCCGGTTTACAGGAAATCATGCTGAATCAGGCCTAGCACATGTGTAGAGCCCCAAAGACTCATCAAAATATCAAGTAGGGACAGCAACTTCACGCTAGCCAAAAAGCTTGACTTGTCCTTATGATTTTCTTGCTACTTTTGATGTCATTAGGGTTTTGTCTTCATTTTGACCTGAGTATTTTAATGCTGATGGGCCATGGGTGATTGAGGGCCACGTTCGCCTGCATCCTTAGGAATTGTTGACAGGAGCCATCACAGCTTACCTTGCTTAGTGAGGAAATTGACGCAGGTATCCAGCTCTATACTCCTGTACCCATCCGCGAGCTGACGAGCCCTACATTGAGGGCTAGGTTCAGGCTAGGTTCACTCGCAGCCTACTTACTCTGTCCTGACCGGTGGGTGTACAGTAAGGCAGCTCGGATGTAGACCCCGCCACTGCTGTTAGTTTGTAGTCGAGTTTCGCTGATAACCTACATTAAGAGCCTGGCTCCTTTACCCTGAGGAGTTGGAGACAGGATCCTCTCCCTCTTACCTTGCTTTGTGAGGAAATTGACGCAGGTATCCAGCTCCATACTCCGGTACACATCGGCGAGCTGATGGGCCACATTGAGGGCTAGGTTCAGGACTCGCAGCCTCCTCTGTCCTGACCGGTGGGTGTACAGTAAGGCAGCTTGGATGTAGACTCCGTCTTCGGCTGTTAGTTTGTCGTCGTGTTTGACCTCGATACCTATGGCTTTGTCGGCGTCTGCAGAGAGGTTAGTGGTTAATTTTATGATAGCTTACAGCTTTTTAGATTTAATAGGGTAGCTGTTAACAAAAAAAATCGAATTAGTCCGTCAGATAGATTTCCAAAAATATTGGACACGTATTTTTTCTTTTTTCACGTAAACAAACAATGAAGACAGATACAGTGCTTTGAAAACTCGTGTGACGTCATTTTCTAAGACGTTAGTATGACATTCTTTACCGGTGAGTGACGTCACAACCCCCACTCAAATCTTTGACGCGTTGTATCTTTGTCAATTTTGATTGATTTGATATAACAAAAAATACGTATCCAATATTTTTCGATAATCTAAAAGACAGACTAATTAGAATCATATTTTTTTAAGTCAGTAAATTAGCACAATAGGGATGCTATTGTGCTGATGAAAATATGGTATGATTCGATTACTTTCCCTGTTATTGAATTCTTTTAGGATGGCGTTTAGGCATTTATTACGTGAATAGATTTTAACGATCTATTATAATATTTAAAGTTGAAATAGTTTATGGCTTTACAGAGCTCGGTTTACGAAGATGAGGGCTGTTTACTACGAAAAAATTTGATTAAATAAATACCATTTTGTCTGTCTAACTATTACTGTTTGTATTTTATAAGCACAAACTGTTCTTATTGAACACATAATCTTGTTTTAAACACAATTTTATATATTTTTAAACATAATTTATTCCGAAATAAAGGATTAAGTTTTGGAAAACAATTCCTAGTTTATCAGTATGTTTGAACTCACCAATAGCCGCCAGCTCAACATCCGTAGTATTAGACATAAAGAAGTGTCCAAAGAAGTCGGTAGGTCGCACGCCCGTGCTCGTGCGCACGCGCATGACGGCGTCGTGCGCGGTGGCACGCGCCGCCACGCGCTGCGCGTCCAGCACCACGCGCGCGCCGTCCGTGTCCGCCTGCAACGGGCTTGGTTACGTGGAGGCACAGCTGTGGCCTGCGAGGGCTGAGTGCGAGGGACATACACCTCAGACCGATGATATCAATAAGGTTTTAAGAGATTGTCGTTTCGTAATCCTCTTTTTATTCCTCGAAATCGGGTGGATTCAATTATTTTGACATAGAATTTAAGAAAGAGTATGTTATAGTGTGCGAATTTCGGCCGAATACGGAAACGCTACTCAATTTTAAGTTGCCCTTAAATCTCGTTCTGTCTCTGTTACTTCAGCATAGAGCGACCGAGACAGCACTAGATTTGAGGGTTACTTATATTTGAGAGGCGTTTCAGTATTCGGCCGTCAGTCTGCTAGTTAGTCCTCTAATCACCACAAATTGTAATTTAGGACGGTCATAGTTTTCATTACTTATTAGTTGATGAACAAAAGGAAAAACATACAGCAAATCTCGATGATAATCAATTCAATTCCTGAAGACATAGAATAAATACGCGCAAGGAAAATTCGTAAGCATATAAATGCGCCCCAAATGTTCACTAAAACGAAATAGGATCATCATTTCAGTCAGTCTCTACTCACCTGGAAGTAAGTATACTTGTGCAGCTGTCCGCCCGTGAGGCGCGGCAGCTGGCCGATGGTGGCGGCGTCTATGTACGAGTTGTTGCACACGAACAGCTCCACGCACACGCCGGCCGCGCAGCACGACTGGCCCAGCTCGTTGTAGGCTGTCGTTTGAGGAGCTGGGGGAGGAGAACAATGGAAAATCAGTATGAATGTCAAGTTATCTTAATATAGTTCATAATAGCAGGGGCGAAGGCACCTAAGAAGCCGATTCCTACCGGCCGGCATCCCTTAGAGAAAATTACACTCTATGCTAAATTATAAACAGATCTGTCGGTACAGAAATATTTAATACATCAAGATTAAAACCATTACAAAAATTCAAATATTTTTCATGGCAACAAATACCACCAAATAAGCCGATGCTTGGATGTCAGAATTGAGAACTTAATTTGTATGTACGCGCACATGTGACAAAATGGTGCGTTTTGTAGGGAACTAGTAAGCCGAATATTATCGAGTTACGAAAGTAGCAGAAAGAGAAAGTATGTAGGGGAGAAAGAGATAGGTTAAGTAATGGTCGACAACGTATTTGGTGCTAACTAGATATTTTGTTGATATACATAAAATAATATGATTAATTTTATTATTTGCGATAAATGATGAATAAATGATCTAGTTACGCCTATGGATTTTTCTGGTTTTCACGGCGTTGAGAACGAAATGAAGTCAAACAAAAAAAAATGTATATGGCACTGACGAAAATAATCATTATTTTCTCGACTGATAACAAAAATGAGGTTAAAAAACTAAAATAATTGTTTTTTTTTTCGCCAGCTTCCCCTTACATAAATTTGGCGCTTCAGCACTGCCCGCTAGTATATTTCGCTACAGTGCCTGATCGTTTTCGATCACGGCGGACACTGTTACCGCAGATTAGCACACGGCGCGGGAGATATTATAGTTGCGACGTGTGTGCGCAGGCGCAGGTGCACTCTCTGTTCCAACACTTTCATAGTCCTATGGGACAGCTGTGTGCGCTACTCGCAGAGACGTCAGGCGCAGAACCGACGGTGCGCGCGATAAGGCCAGGCTAGCGAGGTTCAGGGATTGGCTGTCTTATTTTTGACGTTCAGGCTTGAATCACCTGATTGTCTGATAAAAAAAATAACCAAGTGTGATTCGGACTCGCACATGAAGAGATCCGTACCAAAACGGCATAAAAGTCTGTTGTATGGCCCCGTTAAATATTTATTTTATTTTGTTTTTACTTTTTGTTGTTATAGCGGCAACAGAAATACATAATTTGTGAAAATTTCAACTGTCTAGCTATCGCGGTTCTTGAGATACAGCCTGGTGACAGACAGACGGACGGACAGACGGTCAGACAGCGAAATCTTAGTAATAGGGTCCCATTTTTACCCTTTGGGTACGGAACCCTAAAAAGATGAAGTTGATTTCATGCTTCGGAAGGCAAGTATAAGCCGGTGGTCCCAGTCGCCAAATGGCGGTCGTCAAACCATGTCTGAGGCCCTTTTATTTTATTGGGGGGTGGGAAATCATCAAACAACCCCCTCCCGCTCTTGGGCAGAGTGAAAGGGAGTGTCAGACTTCTACTGACTGAAAACCACCCATGTTCCATCTTAGCCCTATATTTCAAGGCCGCGGTATCTCTTACAACATCCCGCAGCATGTCCGAGGCCCTTGAGGTGGTTTACAAAATCTAACACTAGGGTATGTGGGGTCGTTAGACCTTACTGCCCACAGTTTAGAAAGTGCTATTATTCAGACTAATTTGAATAAATGACTTTTGAGTCATATTCTGATTTAAAAGAACTAAAGTTTAGTTAACCAAAACTCACCCAATATGGACTTCTCCTTGTCAGTTCCCAATAATTTCCTGTCTTCCCGGTTGATGAGTTTGCCGGGCGCGTTGTATGTGGGTAGGGAGGTGTGGAACACCAGCAGTTGGCCCGCTGTGTCTGCTGCCTTTAGGGCTTCTAGACCGGCCTGGGGGAAATGCAGTGGGTTATTTAGGTGCGAGAGGTTTGTGGCTAAGGGCGAATACACCCGACGTAAGTTTTCGCCTGTTTACTGTTTTGTTGGTCCAGTGATGACGATCGCGACTGTTAAGCATGAGGTCCTGATTTTGATTCCCGGGCTATTTTTTTTATCAGAAAAGATCTCGTTCATGGATATATGGAATCCCATACCAAACTGTGTCAAGATCAAACATTTTTTCATTTTTATTGTCTACATTTATCATATTAACTCCTACAAAAGTTCTTTTGTAAACTAAATCCGAGTTTCGGAGTCATTTTATAAAAACGAAAATAACCTCAAACCAGGCAAGTAGGTATTGTAGGCAAACCTCGCTACGATGTGAAGTCAGTCGAACTGTCAAAATCAACTGACAGATCTAACAGAACGACTTTTGAACTGGTTGTGTAAACGCCATTTAAAGGGAGTAAAACAATATTCATACTTTTATACTTTAAATTAAATTCCTTCTTAATAAATCAAATCCCAGCCGCGTAATGTCGTAAAAAATTATGAAAATAATTACTATAACATTTTAATCTTGAAACTCGAGAATTCTTGGTACGAATTTCTTTCTCGGTAGCCGTCGCAGTCAGGATTTGTGGCCTTTTGATAGCAATAGGCCTCCTCTTGCCCGAAATGTGGGTTTAGTATTAGGCACACCTCTGCCTAACCCTTCGGGGATTACAGGCGTGATGTTAAGTTATGTAAATTTTCGGCGCAGTTTACTTGCGTTTCATGTGTCGGACGTTCACGGCAACGTAAATGCCCGAAAATAAGATTGGTGCGGTTTTATCGCGACAAAAACGTGCTCGAAGCTTGTTTGTATCGTTGCGTACGTTTGAATCGATTCAAACGGTCGGGTCGGTTGCAACGTCAGGGACGTACTCACGTCGCCTCGCCCCTCACCCCTTTTTTTGGGGGTGGGAAATCATCAAATAACCCCTTCCGCTCTTGGGCAGAGCGAAAGGGAGTGTCAGACTTCTACTGACTAAAAACCACCTATGTTCCTACTTCGCTCCTCGCCCCTGAGACGCACTTTCTGTTTAATGCCCGTGTTTTTAGCAAAACAGAATTTAAAATAAAATGACTAGTCAGATGACAGCATACCTGTACCGCAGGCAACAGAATAGTCTCCGTCTCCTTGTTATCCTGGAACATGACCGGCAGTTGCTGCAACAGCGCCTGCAACACCTGGCCGCTCTCCTCTGGCAGCACCAGGAACCCTTCCAGCAGAGGCACGAACATATCGCTCACGTCGCCCACTGACATCATCTGTGGTTGGGCTAGGGAACCCTGGGGAGAGAGTCATCGTTACAATCTTAATTCATGGTCAGTAACACCGTGAATGACAATAGCTGGAATTGTTCTGTCAAATTGTACATGCTTTTCCTCAAATGAATTTGTTTTTGTTCAAGGAATTGACCAAAAACAGGACTGGTTTTTGATTTTTTATTTTAATGAAGAGCAAGCTTTTAAATCACAAAAGCAGACACGTTATTAATAAGTAACATTTTTACCTTGATATTGTAGAAGTGTACAGTTGAGCTGTATGTGATGAAACCGACTCGGGTCCAACTCTTGCCGGTCTGCTCGTCACGAGGCATCGCCTGCAAACAACAATAGACATGACCATTAGAACATCTTTAGGAGTTCACCATAAATAAGTAGATAACGTTCACATGCTACTTTAACAATTTATTTGTGAAACACTAGGACTACTTTCGCATCTGTATAATTCGGCCGAACCTAACACAAAACAACAAAAGTTTATAGTCATATATTTATATTTAAAGTGTGCTACAAACCCTCAAACTGAGCAACTTTCTCCATGAGAGCCACATCGTAGTCGGGGAAAAATAATCAGCTGTCCCATAAAAATAAAAAATTCAAATCTCCGCGATCCAAATGACCTCAATCTTGCCCTAAGGGCAGAGATGAGGTCAACCATAGAACGAGTTCACCCAGAAGAAGCCTATTTACTCGCGCCTGAAATATATTCGCGGTTTAAATGAACTCTGGAAAAGCGACGCAGGCAGGGAGTTCCACTCCTTGGCTGTGCGCATAATAAAAGATTTAGCGAAGCGCTTCGTTCGAATGTGTGGAATATCGACGGTATGTCGGTATGGGTGATTGCAGCCTGCAGTACGTCTAGTCTCCCGATGGCAGAAGGGAGCTGGTGGAATCAGCCCGTGGAACTACTGCACACACTCTACGAAGAACGATTAAAAAATAATAAGGTAACTTACATCAATAATTTCCATGATATTCTCACACACGGTGTGCACGAGTCCGTTCTTGATCGCGTTGTAAGACACATCGATCACGAACACTATCGCGGGCGCGTTCGGTAGGGTGTTGTTCTGTGGATAAAATAATGGTTTATTTTACTCAAATCAAATCAAAATCATTTATTTCAAGTAGGCCAGTTACATGCTCTTTTGAATAGTCGAACAAATACTGAATTTTAATAAACTAAGCTACAGTCCCACTCACAAGGCATAATAAGTGTCAGTGTACTGTAGTTGCCGATTCCAAAGCGTTGATCTCATGAGAAGAATGGCAAGAAACTTCATGGACACTCTTATTTCTTCTTATTTATCTATTATTAGTACACTTACATTACAACAAGTTACATCATTTATATTGAGATTGGTATATTATCATGTGAGAACGATGTAGCAAAGGTAGTTAAATGGTTCGTGAGGAAACCAGCATGCGTGATATTTCTCGACGGCATGTACAGCGAAGTTCATGAGCTGCATGAAAATGTTGACAACGGATTTAATAGGGTAGTAACAAAAAAAATATGTAATTAGTCCGTCAGATAGATTTCCAAAAAATATTGGACACGTATTTTTTCTTTTTTCACATAAACAAACAATGAAAAACAAAAACAACAGATAAAAACTCGAGTGACGTCATAATCTAAGACATTAGTATGAAATTTTTCACCGGTGAGTGGCGTCAAAAACCCCCACTCAAATATTCTTCGTCAATTTTTATTAATTTGATAAAACAAAAAATACGTATGTATCCAATATTTTTCGATAATCTAACAGACGGACTAATTAGAATTATTTTTTTTTAAGTCAGTTAACATCCATATTACTCGTACGAACTAACCACACGATAAAAAATTATAGTTCGTGAATTATTTGATTGGCAGCTTCATGTCTGCTGAACAAAATCTTGAAGAGGCACATTTAGTGTATCCAAAAGGTAGTTTAGCAGTGCAGATGAAAGATGTTTACTGTATAACGCATGCGCTAACCCGACCCAAATCCCCACCTCGGACATGTAGAATGTAGAACTAAAAATTTCTCCTGTATCAAATAATTCTAATCTGCCTGATTCGCAAATGACCTGACTTCAAAAAACTGTGACCACACACGCTGTATCTGTGTTCTCGCATGCCGTTTCACTTCAATAATATTAAAAAAAAAGAGTGACGGCGGCATGCGAGATAAACCAAGTCTAAGTTAAACTCAGGTTTAACCACTTTTGTAATACGGCCGCTACTGACTAAAACCCACCAACAAGGGTTGCCAACCCACTGCCCATGTTCCTTCATAACTCTTTGTGTTCCGGGGCCTCGACATCTCTTTCGAAAAACCCGCAGGCCATATTTAGAATGTGTCGGACAATACGAACCCGGCAGTACTCCTTGGTGGCGACGATCTCGTACGTCCCGAGCGCCATCTCTGCGGGCACGCGCCCGTACTGCTGCATGCTGTTGATGTACTGCGTGTACTCCATCGGTACTGCAGGCAAGGAGACATTCATTTTATGAAGGAAAAATGAGTAAATGTTAGCGTGACGATTGACAAAAAAAACTAGACAAAAAGAGGTGATAACGCAGTCTTTCTGGGTTGAACAGCTTGATTTTAAGCTATATCCTTTTTGACTTGAATTCTACTTCCTATTCCTACTTTCTATATTATAAATGCGAAAGTTTGCGAAGATGGATGGATTTTTGTTACTTTTTAACACAAAAACTACAAATCAGATTTGTATGTTTGGTCCAAAGATAGTTTAAAACCTGGATTGAACACGTATGGGCCTACCACACGCTCAAGCTTCACCACACTTCTGCCTGCTCGATTACAGGGTGCATACAATACATCGCGCGTTTGGTTGGTAATGGTAATACAGTTTTACCAACCACACGCGCGACGTACCGCGTGCACCGTGTAATCGCGCAGGCAAGACAATGGTGAAGCCTGTGCGTGTGGTTGCCCCAATAGACTACTTTTTATCCCGGTAGTACGCTCCCGTGGGACAATCACCGAGGTACACGCGGGCGAAACCGTGGGCATAAGCTCATCATAACCTCAAGTCAAGCTACCAATCTTGCAGCACTTTAACTTGCTCAGAGACACCGAGGGGTGAAAAGAATAGTAACGAAGAAAAGCGAGGGAAGGTCGGATAGGGGGGGGGGGGGTTAAAGATTCGACCGATGGTATACTATAATGCTAGCATATTTAAAAACTTAGATCTGCTTACCTTCAGTAGTAGCCTTGCAGAAGGCACACTTGAAGTGCCTCCCCGCGTCCACAAACTTCATGTTGGGACACATGTATGCCTTGCAGCGTGAGCAGCGCACCGGTCCCAGCGCTGGGGAGCCCGTGAGAGCTGCGAAGTCTATCAGTGGGGGCTCCTGCTCCGTGCCTATTGGTTCTGCCATGGGAGACAGCTGAGGAGAGGAATTGAGGTGTTAATATTTCATAAAAATACGTTCGCTTTTACGCGACAATTTAGTGCACCTGTAAACAAGCTGCGCGCACATAATTCGTTTTTTGGTTCCAACTCAAAAAGCATTGAAAAAGTTGCGAGTTGGAAAAAAGGTTAGCACTGACTCTCGTAGTTTTGTTTCTTATAAAACATTGATATCTATATAAAGTAATGAATCACACTAATATTATAAAGGCGAGAGTATGTGAGTCTGTATGTTTGTTACTCTTTCACGCAAGAACTACTAAACGGATTTGGATAAAATTTGGAACACAGATAGTTTATAACCTGGATGAACACATACGATAGTTTTTATCCCGATTTTTTCTTCCCGTGGGATAATTTTCGAGCTGAAGCGTGCGAAGCCGCTGGCAACAGCTAGTTTTAAAAAAAATGTTGGTTCATCAATAGTACAGTTATTTTAACTTGGACTTTGAAATGCGCCTGACATGAAAATTGTACTTACGACTAAACAGAAGGGCATTGAGGTCTGTTTGAGCAGATCAGCTGTCACTGGAACTGTGTACATTGAGCTTCGAATGTAGCGAGGACCTGGAAAATAAAAAGATAATATTGTATCTTATCGGATAAACCTCAACCCTTGTCATACAGGTTATCCTAGTTCAAGGCTCTCAAGCCTTGAACTAGGTAATGTAACCTCACTGTTGTAATGTTTACTGAAGTTGTAGAAATAAATTATTATTATTATTATTATTTTATTCGCATCCATTTAGGGAGACAGGCTTACGTCATATTTGATTAGATTTTTTGTGAATAGCTATACCTGCATAGCTAGCTATGGTCTACATAAAAGAAAATGATAACAATGACAAATGCCTTTCGGCTTCGTTAAAGGTACCCATTACTTAAATCATCATCATCATCATCAGCCTATAATGTTCCCACTGCAGGGACTCAGGCCTCCTCTCTAGGAGAGAGATGTGCTATTATCCACCACGTGGGCCCAGTGCGGGTTGATAGATGTCAAATGTCTTCGAATTTTTTGGTTCTAAGACATGCTGGTTCCTCACGGTGTTTTCCTTCACCGTTATGAGATCAGCTGTGATGAAATAAATTACACAAAGTAATGCGCCTGCCCGGAACCCACTACCTACTGTCCGTAAGTCGGGGCCGACACCACTAGGCCACCGCTGTTCTCAACACTTAAATAGATGTCCCTAAAAAACAAAACAACTTACTGGCATTCCCCTTATCGTCGACCACAAAGTCGGTGGTAGCCAGCGGAGGCACCAGCCCCTTCTCGTTGGTCACGAAGATACCGCCGCGGTTCTGTTGGTCATCTGCCATCACTTGGATCTGGCGACAGCGGGAGATTATGATGATATAGTTTATTTTTAATGGACAGTGAAAAATTGTGACATTAGACAGTTTGAATAATTCAGAAGACCATGCTTTTTTGACTGAGGGTTAATTACGCAGAACCGATAATTTTTTTTGACTTGTTCATACATTTCCGTACTAAATGGCAATGAAATGAAAAAATGAAATGAAATGAAATGAAAAAAATGCAATGCAATCACGCATGTTGTATGTTCTGGCTTAAACCTGTTCCTCTCAACTGAGCGAGTGACACAGTAGCATGACTAAAACCTAACCAGGCTGTAATGACATATTCTGCTGACGCTGGGGAAAGCCCCTCTCAACCCTCTAAAGCTCGTCCTGCTATCATCGCTCTGGTCTACCACGATTTTATCCGGCCTTTAATGGGACTTGGTAAAGTCGAAAATATCTTCACGAATTACAAACAGACCATATCAAGCTTTTAAAGCAAGCTTTGCAAGGATACTTACATCATTGTAAAATTAAAATAAAATGTTCAAATCATTCCTACAGCAGACATGACCTGCCCGGTCTGCTGCTGCGTCTCAGTAGCTTTTTGAACAACGTCAGGAATCTTTGGTTTGGAGCGCAGATCCGTGGGAAAAAATATAATTACGTTATGGAGCCCTAACACAGCCAGAAGGCGACACGGTAGACCTGGCAGGAGATGGCGGGACGAGCTGAACAACTGAAGAACCAACAACCAGTGGCCCTGGATTGAAAGATCTCGAGGTCATGGAGGCCTTTGCTCAGCAGTGGAATACCACCGATTAACAGTAACAGTAAAAACTCCTAACTCACGGGACTAGGCATCTGGTCAGGGTCCAGTCTCTTCTGCTCTGGCTGCTGTTGGTACTGCTGGCCAGGATATGGCTGCTGTGCAGGGTATTGCTGTTGGTACTGTTGCGGTGGGTACCCTGAGGCAGGTGGCTGGAAGCCCCCGCGCTGTTGCTGGCCGGGCATGGGCGGTTGGGGAGGCATCTGGTTCGGCATTGGTGGAAGATCTGGAGATTTAAGAAGGAAAAGAATAAGAGAGAGAGAAGAAATTTGCTAATCAGACTTATTCATATTATTAGCGTGTCAATGACAATATTTAAATGGAGACAGCCCTTTAGCGACGAGTTTGGCATTTTCACTTCCGATCATTAGCTGATTTGCAAGTAGCGGGACAGGAAGGAGGCTTATTAAGTTGACATTATTGTTTGATTAAAGAACATTGAAAATGGGGCAAAAGATGGATTCGGATATTATAATATCCCACTGGAAATCATAGACCAGCCTATTTCCAAGTGTGTTGTGTGCTTTCAGTCTAAACGGATGAATTTTACATGGAGTAAATGGTTCTCTGATCTTCAAAACTCAGTTACTGGGTAATTCTACTACAAGCTAAGTAACAACAAGTCCTAAAAGTAATAGCGGTTTAAAGCCATTTTTTTTTGTGTGGTAAATCATCGAATAACCCCTCCCGCTCTTGGGCAGAGCGAAAGGGAGTGTCAGACTTCTACCGACTAAAAACCCCCCATGTTCCTTCTTAGCCCTATATGTCGAGGCCGCGGTATTACAACAACCCGCAGCCTACAACAACACGCAGCCTTAAGACCTTAGAATTCAAATAGGTAAATAAAAAAAGTAAATAAAAAGTAAATATCCTTCCTTGGACATTTCACACAACGCCATCTAGTCCCAAGCTAAGCAACCTAATGCTTGTGTTATGGTAACGAGATGGCTGATAAACTACTTATATATACATTTTTTTTTTGTAAATACATACATATTATAGATAGAAAAACACCCAGACTCGGAACAAATACTTGTAGGTCGTACAAATATTTGTTCCGTGCGGGAATCGAACCCGCGACATGCTGCGCAGCAGTCAATCGCTCAACCACTGCGCCAACCGTGTCGTCTAGTAACTGTGATAGGTAACTGTGATATCTGATTATTAAGGGAAAAGAAACAATAACTTACTCGGATACTGAGTCCCAGGCTGCTGCTGTCCAGGTGGTCCATACCCTGGCTGATTGGGTTGAGCAGGGAACTGTCTCTGCTGCTGCGGCAAAGGAGGCGGCATATGAGGAAGACCCGGCATTTGTTGCTGCTGCACCTGCCCTTGGAACTGCCCCGGGAAACCGGGCTGTGGTGGAAGGCCCGGCTGTGGCGGTAACCCAGGCTGAGACATCTGACCCGGTTGCATGGGCATCTGACCTGGTTGTGGAGGCATTCCTGGTTGTGGGGGTAATCCAGGTTGGTTCATACCTGGCTGCGGAGGCATACCAGGCTGGCCCATCTGTCCAGGTTGAGGAGGCATCCTAGGTTGACTTAGTTGCCCTGGTTGGGGAGGCATACCAGGTTGGCCCATCTGACCAGGCTGTGGAGGCAACCCTGGTTGATTCAATTGACCAGCCTGTGGACCCAACTGCCCTTGTTGAGGAGGCATTCCAGGTTGACCCAATTTGCCAGATTGAGGAGGCATTCCAGGTTGTTGAGGAAGGCCTTGCATCTGTCCAGGTTGTGATGGAAGATGCTGTCCTGGCGGTAGCCCAGCTGGCCCTGGTTGTGGAGGTCCTGGCATCTTTCCAGGTTGCCCAGGCATCTGACCAAGTTGCTGTTGCTGACCAGGTTGCTGTTGATGACCAGGCATTTGACCTGGTTGTTGCTGTTGACCAGGCTGAGGAGGCAAAGTTGCTGACATCGTGGCTGGCTGTGGTGGCATCCCTGGTTGCCTCTGCATCTGACCAGGCTGAGGTTGCCCAGGTGGGCCTGGAGGTTTTGACTGAGGAGGCATGCCAGGTTGCTGCTGCGATTGTGGGCCCATGTTCATTTGCTGAGACATTCCTTGTGGAGGGATTCCTGGCTGACCAGATTGCATACCTGGTGGACCACCCATGTGTGGTTGCTGAGGCAACCCTTGTTGAGGTGGCTGACCTCCTTGAAGCGGTAAACCTGGCCGGCCCATGCCAGGCTGGGGCGGAAGGCCAGGTTGAGAATGCGGAGGCATCTGGCCAGGACCTTGGAAACCAGGCTGTTGTCCTATAGGCGGTTGACTAGGTTGAGCACTTGGAGGTCTTTGCTGCATCGAAGTTGGAGGTTGGTACTGTCTATTCTGGGGATCTGGAGTTTGACTTTGAGGTGGCATACCATACCCTGGAGGAAGGGATGTTGGCACTTGCCCTGGTGCTGGTGAAGGAGGCATCTGAGGCTTTTGACCCATTGGAGGGAATTGAGGGGCTCCACTAACTGGGGGGCGACCGGGCATCCCTTGGGGTGCCTGACCAACAGGGACCTGTCCAGGACCAAAGTTTGGTGATGGAGGAAAACTTCCAGGGGGGAATTGTCCAGGAGGTGCCTGGCCCGGGGGTAATTGGGTAGGTGGGATGGATTGGAAGCCTTGAGGTCCATTTAAGTTCATACCCTGCATTTTTTGGGACATGTCTAGGGGATCAAAGGTTTTTTGTTGCATCTGTGGGCCGTTTGGTGGCATCTGACTGTAGATATTAGCATTTTGGACTCCGTTGTAATCCTGAGACGTTGGTGGAAACATGGGGTTGCTTGGTGCGTTATTGTTCTGCCCTGGTGGTGCATATTGCGGATTCATCATTGTACTTGGAGCCGATTATCCTGTCAAACAAAGATGTATAATTAATAGCAATTAATTTTAAAAAATAACTGTTATAAATTACCAATACTTGCTTTAGCACACTATTTAGTAAAGTTACCACTAAAGGAAAACATGGTATAGACCAATCACAAAAAGTGGATTTGGGGAGTGACTAATAGTCACCAAAACCACATTGCATGGTGATTACAAATATTGTTAAGCTATCATGGGACAATTTTATGATTTACGTATATTTGGCAGGTTTGTAACCAAAGTCTTGACATGCACTGACCAACCTAGACGGCACGGTTGTCGCAGTGGCCGAGGTATTGAACTGCTGCATTATGTGTCGCAGGTTTGTTTCCCTACAGATAGTTGTTTCAGGGTCTGGATGTGTTTGTGTATGTGAGTTTAAAACACACCCACAATACAGGAGAAATTCAAGTGTAAAAAAAAAATGTTAACAACCAACAGAGCAGTTTAATTGTTTCAACAGATATAATCAAATTTCTCCCCAAAAAGAGTGAAGTGCCCAATTCTCATAATGCCATGTTTGAATAAAGTACAATTAATCACTTGATCAATAACATATTTTTAAATAGGTCATTTTATATTAAAATGCAATATACAAGTACATTCCTCATTTTCATCTTTCAGTATTATTCTTTACAAAGTTAACATAATATGAGATGTTGTCTACTTATAATATTATTTTTGTATTATTTAATGTAATGATGCAATCATAAACATAATTATATTATTTTGTAGTTACATTTATTTTATATCACGCCAAAACCAGATATTAGCTAAAATATTTGTTTAGCATTTTTTAATTGTTGCTTAGTCGGTTGACATCATTGGGCTGTGTGCCTTACCTTATTATTGAAATTGTATGACAATGTTTTTTTTTGTTTTTATACAGTAATGAAGAGCTTTAAAACCCCAAAATTAAAGCTTGAAATATGGGAATACTCACAAAACAATGTAATTAACTGCCGTACTCTGAGAGCTTTAATGATTACTTAGGTCATCACTTAGTAGAGGTTTTGACAATTTTGTCATACAAAAGTATGTCATATCTTTACTAAGTGACTGCTTAAGTAATCATTAAATTTCTCTGAATACCACAGTAAGATTTATTATTTATTATATTACTCTAATGATTTACGGTCAATTATTTTTAATGGAATCGGCGCTTCTATCTCAATTGTACTTTAAAATATTTCACACAGAAGTAAGTTACGAAATCCGATAAGGAATCACAACACATTCAGTGACATACATTACAAAAGAATGGGGTTTCGAGGCTATTACGAGGAGATATTAGGTGCTATGTCATGAATGCAACGTCTTTCAGTAAAAAATCACGGAGACCTGAGCGTAATGACGATGAAACCTGACTTTTAATTGGATGGTATGCCTCTGTCCAGACAACTAACACAACACTATTTTTACACCAAATAACATTATTTTATGAATACATGGGTCGAGTAGCAATACCTTACGATGTTAATTTCTAGATTTACGTTATATAATGCTAAAATAATGAGATAATCACAAAAAATACAACGAAATCTTGTCAGGACAATTTTGACAGCTGTAACCTAAACTTTGTAAATTATTTTCGCAAAGAACTCTAATGATTCCACCTACAAAAATACATAGGGATAAAGGGGAATAATATACTTTCAATTACTTACGGCTTCTGAGGAGATTTTTATAGAAATAACACAATAAAAAATATAAACAAGTCTCACTAATCACACAACTTCGGGGCCACGTATTCGGCAGTGTTGTCAGTCGGATACCGCTTATGTGGAACTTTTTGATTTTCATCGCACTTACGCAAATCGGAACGTTACATGGAAATAAAATGTTTGATTTATGAAAAACTTTTTTTGTCAAATAATAACAAATAACAAATAAGAATGCTATTCATGTTTTATTTGATTAAACATATTTTTTAACGTCATAGATTGATGCATAATAAAAACTAAACAAAACGTCACGGTCACGCTGTGTAAAAGTAACGGAACGTTTTTAGTCAGTATGGCAATCACGATTGGCATTGTCAAATTCTCAAAGTATGGATTCAAAAGTAAACACTATTTCTATTATGAGTGATTTGAAATTCGTTTATCAAGGGGTTTACTTTGGTCGATGAATAATAATACATAAAACATACAAAATACAAACAACAAATAAAATTTTATCCTGTTGTATTTCAGAATAACGGTTGTCTACTGAATGCATTTATAAATATATCCGGTAGGTACTTAAAACTAGGTACAACAACAAAAAAACTAGTTTTTTTACTAATGTCCGTCTGCCTGTTCCGGCTAATCTCCGAATCGGCTTCACCGATTTTGACGGGAGCGTTTACTGGCTGACAGCTGCTGTTCTAAGG
The DNA here is from genome assembly GCA_932274075.1 of Diarsia rubi. Classification (NCBI taxonomy): domain Eukaryota; kingdom Metazoa; phylum Arthropoda; class Insecta; order Lepidoptera; family Noctuidae; genus Diarsia; species Diarsia rubi. Next base: position 1,364,293 of record OW026437.1, on the reverse strand, counting down.
TGTAACTTAAGACTAATTTTGAATAATTTTCATTTAAAGGATGTGAATTAACCCTTGACGCAGCCGTCAACCAAGCATTCTGTACATCAAACTAACCCTACGCATTTTTTTTCCTGGGAAACGGTTTTTTTTTTTGGGAAAAAAATCACATTTTACGGTAAAACTCAATGTAGCACTCATAAAACATTGTGCTAGTGGATGCTTTGAATAGTAAATGGGTAGTGGAATAAGTAAAGTTATAACCTGAAAAACTAGTATTTCCAAAAACAGCTGTGAAAAATTTGGAACTTTGACCCCCAATATCTCCGTAACTAGGGGGTTCCCAAGTATGGTCTAAAACAAAAAAAAATATCGTAGTGATGGGGAGAACAAGTGCCCTTTGTTTGCGATAAGGGTACTTTTACACCCTTTAAGTATAAGAAAATGGATTACCTAGGGTTTTGTGGGAAATAAAAAAGCGAGAGCGGCAGGTGCTGGGACACAAGCATCCTCCTGAGATATTTATTTATTTAGGGACAAAAAACAGTTACACGTTACAATTTGTATATCGCACTGTGGCCCAGTGGTGACGGCCCCGACTTACGAACGAACGAAATCGTGGGTTCAACTTCAAACCCAGATTAGGACCATTAAGTACCTACTATAGTTCGCGAATTACACAGAAAGGGCGTAAAATGAAGGCGCAACGCAGGCATCTTGCCGCTTCAAAACGTTTCAATACAAAATGTAGGTAGGCGACCCGATGTGAATTATACTCAAGCGGCGTGGCGCAGGCACGTCGTTTCATCGAATGTTCAAAATCAAAAAATCTAAATCAAAATAATTTGCAGTGTTTGCCGCGAGTTAAAGACTTACTCATTTAGCAAAACCCCGTCTAAGTTGCTTTCAGCCCTAGGGCACAGATATTAAAATTATAATACTTCCCTAGGGTAACAACAGGACCTACTATTCTACTATTGTATAGCTTGATTGGTCGTGGTACACTAGGTAGGTAGACACTAGGTAGTAGAGACCTACGGCAATGAGAACTCCAAGCAATGGCGCTCAGCACCTTACCAGAAGATTTAGATCTCAAACTATCAGAACACATGCAATTAAAAACAAACCAGTTAAAAAATATCTGACAAAGCTTGCGTGCAAAGAAAACCTTGGCCTAAAACGGCAACGACATAAAATATTCAATAAATAGGAGAAGAGTTCGAAAACATGGCGAATTTCAATAAAGTACGTTGATATTCATTTGGTAGCCTTAGCTTCCCCGGTAATTTTAATAGCGAGCTGGACCACAAAATAGTGTACGACACACCCCTCGCTTGCTTGTGCTCCGTACTCCTTGCCTCTTGCCCCAGCAGGACCCCAGGGCCGCGCATGCGTTCTGATGAGCTGAGCGTAGAGATGGGGGAGGCAAATGTATGGTGTCGATAGAATGGAGAAAAATATCTGTAAGCAAGTATTTTTGCAGAGAGTAGCGTGGCCCAGAGGTGGCAGCCCCGACTTACGGGCAGTAGGTAAGCCGAGGGATCGAACCTATGGTGTAATTTATTTCATCACTACTGCTCCCAAAACGGTGAAGGATAAAACGTGAGGAAACCGACATGTCTGAGAATCAAAAAAGTCGAAGACATGTGACGTCTACCAACCCACTATTCGATCTCATAAGGCCTGTGTCCCAGGTGTGGGAACATTATAGGCTGATGATGAAGCTTTTTTGACTTTTTGGCCAGCAGGAGTTATTCAATATGACGACGGTCTGGCTGTTAATAAGGCGCAATTCCCCTTGGTCGTAACCTCGTATTCAGATGGTCGAATGGCTACCGGAATTCGGGCAGCCCATGCCTTTAATTACTAGGAGTTTGAGTACAGTCGCACCATAAAACTGTATAAGATTGATTTTACGGTCTATAGATATACAAACTTACTAATTAAATCTGCTAGAGACGACATTTAATTTTATTTGTAAGGGTAAGTTATCGCAGTTTCGTCTTGAATTGAAGCCACGAGTTTCTCACAAAAAACACGAAACACCATCTCCATGAAAGTATTACTACCTAGTTGCTCTTCATCTGTTAATTTCGTCGCTTGTTTACGTGTCTTCGACAATTTCACACGAAAAACATGTCGATATCGAGGGTTGAAATCTGCCCCACGCTATGCCTGAAACCACCCCTCTATCGATTTCCACCGCTGGAGCCTAATTTTATCTGTTTGCACAACCCTACCCATGCTTGGACACCCTTACAAGCTTCGGGTGGCAGCTGAAATTTCACTTTATCCCCTTATGCTATAAAGTCCAGTTTTAATTTCAACATCAGGAGCGTTTTACGTTTAAAGCTACTGAAAGAAAAATTGTATGAAGCAAGGTGAGCGTAGAAGTGTCGAATCTTACTCGCGTTGAAATAAAGCCGAGTTTCCTTTGACAGGAAGTATCAGACGGCATTTCAAGCCCTTGCCTTCGTCTGGTAGCTCGGCTCCAGGTGAAAATGTAGATTTTAGTTACTCTTTCACGTTTTTCAATGATTCTTAGACTAAATTCGGTAAAAAATGGTGTTTCTAGCCAATAGAGGTCATAGTTTCGGTTATTTTCATTGGTGATTGGTGTTAAAGTGGTGATTTCGCAGTGTCCTCATGCCGATCTTTTTATAGCACACAATTGTGTGATTTTAGAACATTAAAAGTGTTTCTAAGGTCGGTAAAGGTGAGTTATTTTTTGCTTTTTATTCAAGTTTTTGATGGGTTTCTGCGATGTTGACTGAGTCAAACTTTTCTTATGTAAAGTACGAAATGATCATCTAGGTAGGCGTGTAGAACGATACGGTTGGATGTAACGTTAGTTGTCTAATTTGTAATTGAGATATGAATAATTAATCATTCTTTAATATCTGCTAACAATCGCCTGGAAAATCAATTACAGTAGAAAGGTTGAAGGTTGAAATAATTTCTGCTTCTTTTGGTGTGGGTTTATCTATGCCTAGATATATCGACCTGGATGAATGCACCTACAGGCATGTGATGTGGACGAATGAGGAAAATGTCCTGAGGAAAGTTTTTAGCATGGATGTGATGATAAGAGTAGAGGAAGGCCAAAGAACGCTGGATGGTGTAAAGGATTATACGGCAAGGAAGATGGTGTCTGCTGAGATATCGGTTAATAGAGAAGTATGGATGAAGATGAAATACTGCACCGAATCCAAATGAATAGAGTTAATGGCTAGAGAATGATGATGACATCTTCGATCGAACAGTTTTCGGTCTAAAAGGATGTTTGTTGCTTGGCGTGGCTTCAGTTCTTGTTCTTGAGTTTACCCTCATCGTAGCAGGACCATCTAAGTCTTAGATGGTCTAGACTAGTTAACAGATACAATTTCATAGATTCTAAGATATTATTAATTGTATCTGTTAACTAGTCCCTCCACCCTTCAAATCACTGCCGAATCTAGGTTTATTTACTTAATGGGGCTGAACAGCCAACTTTATTGAGCGGCTAAATCATGATGCAAATTTGTATGAATTCCCTGTCTGCATCGTGTTTCCCAAGTCCAGATGACCCCAATCTTTTTAAGTCGCGAGTTAATAGGCTTCTCTTCGGTCAGCTCATTATATTTTCGACCTCATATCGGTCCTCGGGACAAGATTGAGGTCAAGAGTAGACTCATTTAATATTGTAAAAAAAGAGTAAAGCAACCAGTTACTTCCTACTGCGGTACAAACTACGCAAACGTGTTGTGGTAATGGCGTACGATCATACGCCTGGTGATAGCGATGGGGTTCAGATTGCTCTGTTATAAGCTTATCAGAGTACAGTGCAAGAGTTACGATAACTTTACTGTACATTTGCGGCGACGTGAAATTTTTCAGCTGAATAACAATTAACAGAAATTCTAAGTTTCGTTTAGGTAAACTCAATCAAAAGTCATCATCACCTGCCTAGCCTTTTTCCAAATAATGTTGGGTTTTTGTTTCAGTTTAATCAGATAATGCAGCTGAATACCAGCATTTACCTACCTAAAAGTGGGGTAGGAAAAGCAGTATAAATATTGGTAGTACTGTGATTGATAGTTTGGTAATGTACAATGTGAACATTAGTGGCGCCCAACAAGATGCAGTTGGGCGCCATTAGCGAAAATGACTGAATTTAGTCTTTGTTCAGAGTCTTTAATACTGAAATTCGACTTGTGCTACTGCTAACTTGGTAGGCATGTAAAAACTTAGTAACGATAATCAAGTCCTCGTAAAAACGTCCTCTATTAATAACTAGCGGACGTCACACGGTTTCACCCGCGTAGTTCCCGTTCCCGTGGGAATACAGGGATAAAAAGTAACCTATGTCACCCGGGGATAGTGTAGCTTCCCAACGGTGAAAGAATTTTTCAAATCAGTTCAGTAGTTTCGGAGCCATTGGTTACAAACAAACAAATGTTTTCTTTTTATAATATTAGTGTAGATTTCTACAAATTCAAATTCAAATTCAAATTCAAATTCAAATTCATTTATTTGACTCTCTCTCTCTCTTTTTTTTTGTTTCTACTGGAAAAAATGCGGCGAAAATGGAATGGAAGTATCTCGGTTTTTACAGGGCCGGCTAATAAGATTCCCCAACCTGTTACCAATATTGGTAAGACACAGAATACTTACAATAGTAAGTACAAGTTTGAGGTACCTACCAACCGGCCTCCCAAGCAGTTACACACCGCAACTTCTCTGCAGAATATCTACACATACTTACAATAAATAAAATTGTTGCGTGTGTTTGTAATGTCAAAATATAAACTTTTTACTCAACACTATCATGAAAAATTAATATTTTCGGCACTACAATAAACAATTTTTTTTTAATTTTTGTTTTCTGTCTGTTCCGACTACTTAACGAAAACCCTTGAATAGGTGATACAATCCGATTTTTTTTTTTTTAAGTTTAAGCGAAGGAAGATCGCGGGTTATGTGTGATCGCTAGCATTAGAATTCAGATACTAAATGACTATACTTAAGCCCTTAATATGCCCTTATTATGTAATAACCTCCATAGCATAAAGCAAGAATGTAATTACAAACCAAAGGTGCTAAGGGTTTTTAATTATTACTAAGAAAATGAAAGTAGGTACTTTACTATTTAATTAATCGTAGACCAAAAATAAAAAGTGGAGCTTATGTTTTTCTACTCCTCCGTTATTCTTTGCGTCACACTAAGGGCCGGTTTTTCAATCGCCAGTTAACTTTTATCTGACTAATTAGTTTGTCATATTGACAGTTTTTGTATAGATAATCTGTCAAAACGTCACATTTATTCCTCAGGTAAAAGTTAACTGGCGATTGAAAAATCGGCCCTTAGAATTTCTCCTAATGTTATATCGTGGGTGCGTCCACAAACATTCAAACTCACAATATACACAAATGCCCAGACCCAAAACAACTATCTGTAGGCCATACAAATATTTGTTTCGTGCGGTGATCGAACCCGCGACACGTAGCGCAGCAGTCAACTGCTTGTGCCAACCGTGCCGTCAACTCCTCATAACTTCGCTGAGCACCATTGTCTGGTGGTCGCCACTGTTGATTCTGGCTTTCAGAAGTTTCAATGGTTTTGGAACAGTGTGACGGGTTTGTCATCACAATAAAAAATCCCTCATATGTAAATAAACTTGTCTCAGCTTCAAAAGATAAATAAAACCTAATTATTCCAGCCATGGAACTGCTGCTACTCATCGCGCTTGTCGCCATCAGCAAGGGTTTCCCGCAGAAGCCGAACCTGGACGCCATCCTGAACAGAAGGACCGATGTCTACATCGCGGGTTTCTTCCCATTTGGGAAGGGCGTCGAGAACTCCAACACTGGTATCTATTAAATTTTTAAACATAGTTTAGGATCAGTGAAGTATGGAAGAAGAATGCTGCACCAACCTCAAATAAATTGGGATAAAGGCAGGAGAATGATAAAGAGTTGAGGATTTTGTTGAGGACCAGTTCAATATTTTTTGGGCGACTTAAGTACTCCAAAGCTGCGTCTACGCTAGGCGAGCCCACCACGAGCTGAACACGAGCCGAACGCAATTCGTTCGTACTCGGCTGTGCTCCGAAAATAGGGATTTTAACAAAAAAAATCTAATTGGTCCGTCTTAAAGATTACCAAAAAATATTGGACACTAATTTTTTATTTTTTCACGTAAACAAACAATGAAGACGATACAGTGCTTTGAAAACTCGTATGATTAGTATGACATTTTTAGCGGTCAGTGACGTTACCAACCCCCACTGAAATCTTTGACACGTTTAATCTTCGTAAATTTTTATGGATTTGATAAAACAAAAAATACGTATCCAATATTTTCGATAACCTAACAGACGGACTAATTAGAATCACATTTTTTAAAGTCAGTAAACATCCCTATGATTTTTTGGCGAACACAAAGGGATTTGACTACGTTCGATGACAGTGATCATTGTAGGTTTGTTGTACATCGACACTTACACCGCGAACGACGAAACCGAGAACGGCTCCGCTCGTGCTCGGCTCATGCTCGGGTCGCCTAGCGTATTAGACTCGGCTTAAGGATCGATAACACATAGATAGATTACACGAAAACCTGAAGTCTATGGTGCCAAAATAACATGGGAAATCTCTCAATATCTACAACAATGGTACGAAACCCTCCATTTGCAGGCTATCATTTAATCCTTTTTCCTTCATAATACCATTCCTCACACAATCCATCTATCATTTTTAAGTGGTGAGGGATTCCTCACCTCACCTTCTCCTCTCCATCCATGATCGAATTACTTTTTTCGCGAATGAATTGCAGATCTTATGGATATTGCCGAAGCTTGTTCTTTACGTACTTAACAAAGGCTTGTGTTTAAACGCCTACCAGAAAAGAACCTATTGCTACCAAAAAATTCCAAAAGCCTGCCAAAATGAAATGGATAAATGCTCACCAAATTGTGATTCATAAAGTATTGTAGAAATAATCCTATTTTCCTTTTTATTCTATGCCATAAAGACTTATAAACTTAGGAAGGACATTGCCGCCGCATCCAAGTTGATGCAGTGTACACGGATTTTTAGAAGGCTTTTGACAAGGTGGACCATAAATTGCTTTTGGATAAAATTGCCTTCAACGGCATCAGAGGTAGTTTGCTTAGGTGGTTTGCGTCTTATATATTTAACAGAACTCAAAAGGTTGTCGTAAACGGTTATGAGTCAGACTGAGTATCTGAGTGAGTCTGAGTATTTTGTCGTGGAATCTGGTGTGCCCCAGGGATCCGTGTTGGGCCCACTCCTCTTTATTCTATTTATTAATGATATTAAATCCTGTTTTATAAACTCAGCCTTCCTAATGTACGCCGATGATATGAAAATTTATAAATCTTGTTTGAATATTCATGATTGCCTACTACTTCAAGAGTCTATGGAGATCCTTCTCCATAGACTCTCTCAATACTGCCTAGATAACAAGTTACAAATCAGCTTACCTAAATGTAATATTTAGGAGCATTTAGGAGCAGCTTACCTATTTTATACAAAACCCTGATTCGCTCCCAGTTAGAATATGCTGTTCCTATTTGGAGTCCTTTCTACGACAAATACTCACATAGTCTTGAAATGGTTCAGAAAAAATTTTTACGTACCGTGCAGTATAAATTTTATCACTCGAGAATTTCTTATTTACAACTACTCAACCAGCACACTCTCTTGAGCTTAGAGTCCAGACGTACGCTCCTCATGGCCATGATGCTGCATGGCATTTGTAATAATAAGTTTGATTGTAATGAACTTACCAATAAATTATGTTACGTAGTACCTAGAACTGTTATACGGCGGGAGGTGCGCGTTCCTCGTCTGTTTCACACTGAGAAGTGCAAAACAAACGCCGGCCGGTGAGCGGGCACCTCTCCGTCGCCTTGTAGTAACTTATAACACACACTTTACCGATTCAGATATTTTTGCATTCTCTTCTGCAAAATTTAAAAAAACGGCTACCTATAGCTTTGCTTACCGACAACCTTTCATAACTTGGTTTTTTTATTTTCTTTTAATTCACAAATTAATATGTGACCGCCCGTCCTTTCGTCTTTTAAGTATGTATTTGAAATTTGAGTCCGTGGACAATAGTGTGGGTTATACGTTTATTAAATTTATCCATTTAGCTGCGATATACAAATTGTAACGTGTAACTGTTTTTTGTCCCTAAATAAATAAATAAATAAATAAATTGCAGATCTTGAAATTGGTAAATAAATGACGATTAAATCGTCGTATACACATGAGGGTTTTTGCATTCGATAGAGCTTCAAAATGTGAAAAAGTCTGGCGTAAAAAAGTGATTTTGCCAAAAGTGACACATAAGAGGTCTAAGTTGCAACGACGTTAGGCACCTTGTTAAAGGGTGGGTTTATTTTATTTGTAGTTAACATTTTTTTTTATGAGCGTTTATATTGTAGCCCATAACAAATACTTAACAAAATAACAGCATTACTTAAGTAAATTGCTTATGTTTTAGTTAGAAGTTACCTGAGAAACCAAAACGACTTGAGGCAGTTTCTACGAAGTTAGGTTCGGTTAACGTCAAAGTTAGGAGAAGTTCTCTTGTGAGTTCATAACGAGATACCGACTTACTATTTGGTAAGGAAAAGTTTTATAAAGGTCACTCGTCACTTGGAGGCACTTCTTCTCTAAGACCACATTCTCAACGTACATAAAAATACAAAATTATTATTTAGAATCTTTAGGCTGAAACTTTCCGAACTTTCGTAATACCAAGAGAGTTCTTGATAGGTACTTTTATGAACTTTTAATGATTTACTCACTCATTGGCAAAAAGTCACACGGCACGGCAGCGGATTTTTCCAATTGAATATTATTATTATCTTTGTCCTGCCTTAATAAATCGCTATTTATGTCAATATATTAATTACTAGCTATTGCCAGGGGCTTCGCCCGCTACAACTCGAAAATTATTATTAATTATAATCATAAAATCGGTATATAAAAACTATCCTAGTGTTAATCCAGGTTAAAAACTATCTGTGTACCAAATTTTATCTAAATCCATTTTGTAGTTTTTGTGTGAAAGAGTAACAAACATGTATTACACACACTCACAAACTTTCGCCTTTATAATATTAGTGTGAAGTGTGATTTATCTGTGGTCAGATTAGCATATCTTCTCATCATCTTCATCTCTCATATCACCTCTTTTCTAGCCACATCATCCTTCACACAATCCATCTATCCTATCTTTTTACCCTACTCTTACAACCAACTCTACAATTCATAGGTACTCAAAACTTTTATCAGTCCAATTTGAACCGTTTCTATCCAATCCAATGTACCAAGAAGCTGTAAACACTGTTGTAGGCCGAGGGGTGATGCCCAGCGTCAAGCTAGCTCTGGATCACGTCAACGAACACGACTCCGTACTCAGGAACTACCGGCTCCACATGTGGTGGAACGATACCGAGGTGAGTAGGCCCATAGGCGTCGTTATAGGGAGAAGAACTAGCTGTAAGTTTCCCAAATAGAAAAAATAAAATAAGAAAACCGATAACGTCAACGTCCTGATGCCAATCCAAATGGAGAGGCAACCCACCTTCATGAACCATACAGAATGTTAACAGAAATAATTTCCAGTTGGTTAAGTAATTGCACTGACAGCACGATTGGCAAGCAATTGAATGCTGCGCTACGTGTCGCGGGTTCTATCCCCGCACGGAACTAATATTCGTATAGCCTTCAGATAGTTGTTCCGGGTCTGGGTGTTTGTGTGTATGTGAGAAATTCCTAGCGTGAGGTACATTTTTAAAAAAATAAGAAGAAAAAAAATTCCACCTGTCCCTGGGTAAGGGCCCAGATCTAAGATCTAAGGAGAAAATACACATAGAAGATCTAGCTGACATTCTTCCTCTTCACCAGTGCAACGCCGCAGTAGGAGTGAAGTCATTCTTCGACATGATGCACAGCGGCCCACACAAGCTGATGCTGTTCGGCGCTGCCTGCACCCACGTCACGGATCCCATCGCCAAGGCATCCAAGCACTGGCACCTCACCCAGGTAGGGGGGATAAGTTAGTGTACATAGATAAGCTAGGTTATGACTATAATGGTTACAGTATTGGATTATTATGGACTCCGAGAGCCACAAAAAATGTTATAAATTCTAGCTGTTAATGGAATTTCTAACAATAGCAAACTAGATCCTAGTTTAGTGACAGCAGTTTTGCTTATCAGGGGACCTGCCACCATTTCTTATTCAAGAGATGGAGCATTATTATTATTATTAATTAAATAAACGTGACAATAAACAGAATAGGCGTTGGACTGACACAATTACCTGTTTTACTATTGTGATAAGCCCCTTGAGCAAAAGCTTAGATAGTGGTGGTATATTGCTAGTAGTGTTGCCAGTCTCTCGTGCGAGAAGATGACTGAGTATTCATTAGGGCATTATACATCTGCTTCTGGTTATATCGGAAGCCGATCCCAGTAAAGTTGGGTAAAGGCTAAGCAGTTGATAAATGCTCTTAGTTATTGCCATAGGCCATAAATGTTTGTTATTTTTAAGATACACTTTTCGTTCGTCGTGTATGTGTTCTCTGGTTCGGTTGTCCTCCTTGTATGTTTCTTCCAGTTGTCCTACGCGGATACCCACCCGATGTTCACGAAGGAAGCCTTCCCCAACTTCTTCCGCATCGTACCCTCGGAGAACGCCTTCAACCTGCCCAGGATTCGGCTGCTGCAGCATTTTAACTGGACTAGAGTTGGGACTATCTATCAGAATGAGCCGAGATATGCTTTGGTAAGTACACTGTGTTTGGTACTTTGGTAAATCAGCGGTCTAACAATATTAGTAGGCGTCGATTTCAAATGGAGTAAAATATAAGAATCTCCTAGCAAGTACAAGTAGTAACATAGAAAGTCAAATAATTTAGATTATAAACGCGTATGAGATGACCATTCTAAAACCGATTAAACTTGACAGTAAATATTGCAATGATTACAAAGATTTCCCTAGCATAAAAATTCTTACATTTCCGCTTTTGATAGGCTCACAACCGTCTCTTAGCTGACCTGGACACCAACGGGTTTCTCATAGAAGAGACCCAGAGCTTTGCCACAGAGGTAAAGACTGCCCTCGCGAAGCTCAAAGAGAAAGATGTCAGGATCATCCTTGGAAACTTCAACGAGACCTGGGCGTTGCACATATTCTGCGAGGCTTATAAGTAAGTCGTGATTCGAGAACTATATATCTTATTACTTTGGAACGGCTAAAGATACATCTCGTCATTGAAGATGAAGACGATAAAGGAAGTTTTTTTGAAACTTAATTCATCAGACTAAATGATCTTCAGACTTGCTACGCTCAATCTTATAAGATTTACAACCGATTTGTTCCCCTTACTATGCCACTTCTGAGCAAAGGTCTCCCCCGAAACATTCAAGGAGTTAATTTCCCGTTTCTGATCGGAGCTTATTTGGATTCATTTATTACCTGAACACTGATTGATTCCTTTTCTTGTAGTCAACCGGTATGCAACTTATTTTCAATTCATCTTTCAAGAGTTTTTTCCACCTCCACAGCCTAGAGATGTACGGGCGTGCCTACACGTGGCTCCTGCTAGGCACGTACAGCAACAAGTGGTGGATGCGCCACGCGCCTTGTTCCAAAAGGAACCTCACCGCTGCGCTCGACACCACCATCCTCACCGACCTGCTGCCGCTGTCCACTACCGGGGAGATGACTGTGTCGGGTATTGTAAGTACAAATACTTCATCTTGTACAACACGTGAATCCTCACCGCCGTGATCGACAGCAACATCCTCATCGGCCTGCCGCCACTGTGAATACCCTTCATCTTCTGATGAGTTTGCAACTTCACCTGATTTGTATTTGAATTTATGTAAAAATCTTTGTGGTTTCTCGCGCATCTACCCTTTTGAGAAAGTACCCAGCAAATGATTCTTTTTTCAGACTGCGAAAGACTATCAAGTGGAATACGATCGAAGAAGAGGCATAGAATATTCCAGATTCCATGGATACACATATGATGGTACAATTCTCGTTGCTTCATTAAATTACCTTTGTTTAATAGTAGTAACTTATTAAAACATGAATATGTCATCCAGGTATATGGGCAATGGCGCTGGCTATACAAACAGTGGCACAGCGAGTCAGGTCGAAGTATAAAGAGAAGACAGTCCAGGACTTTAAGTACAGAGATAAGGAGTGGGAATCGCTGTTCTTGGATGCTCTGAGCAATGTCACATTTGAAGGTGTTACGGTCAGTATCTTTTAAAGTTGAATTTGATAGTAGACGATGACAACTTCCAGACTTTTGACTTGGAGAGAACTCAAGTCACATTAAGATGCATAATCAGAAAGTTTTAAAAATGGGCTGAGTGGTAGCTAAACAACCTTTCAATAAATCTGTAGAACTTTGAACTAGGTAGTCAACATTTCGATTTGAAAGATTCATGTTGCAGTATTCTTGAAATCCGATTTTATTTTATTCCATACTCAAGCAAATAATTGCAGGGACCAGTTCGTTTCTACGACAACGAGCGCAAGGCCTCAATCCTGCTGAAGCAGTTCCAGGGTGACGGGACGGGAGAGGTGAAGGTCGGGGAGTACTGTGCGGAAAGAGATCATCTGGACCTGGCCAGTGGAGAGCCGTTCAAGTGGTTTGGCAGGTACGTGGAACTGTTGTTGATGATACTTATGCTTTTGTTTGCATTCCATATAATATGTTAGACAAGATCTTTGATAACATAAACTTAACAGGTTTGATCGGTATTTACTCACAATGTTCAGTACTGTGATTTTAGCAAGTGCAACAACAGTTTTGTTGTTGAAAATCTTGTCTTATTTTCTTATCATGCAAATAAGTCCCTTTTCTTTAAAGCTAATATATTGTAAATAGCAAATGCTTCTCCACTAAAAGCTTCGTTAAAATGGCACGCTATGCTCTATATCTACTTCGCCACTCAAAAATAATAAGATACAATTCTGACGTATAATATTACTCAAAACTGATTCACGTTGCTTCCACATCAAACCCCAATATCAATTAAACTTTAATAATATCCTTTTCCTCAGGAACCCTCCAAAAGACCGTACGCTCCGCCTGATCGAGCACACGCAGGTGAACATCACGATCTACTCCATCCTCGTGTCCTGCTCCGTGCTCGGCATCCTGCTCGCCACCGGATTTCTAGCTATGAACATACACTATCGGAACCAAAGGTAAGACACCTTGTTGAAACCTTTATTTTGGAGGTTTGGAAATCATCAAATGACTCCCTGGCAGAGTGGTAGTCAGACTTCTACTGACTAAAAACTACCCATGTTTCTCCTTAGCCCTTTGGATTGAGGCCGCGGTATCTTTTACGAACAACCCGCAGCCCCGACGGGGCCTTGTTGAACCCTTACCACGAAAGACTCAACCTTTTCTATCAAATTGTTCAAATTGCTTCCAAGTCATCTTAGTTATTGTCTGTCTAAATAACCAAATCAAAAGCACAGAGCTCGTGCCACTTAGATACAGCTGGTATTAAAATAATAAAATCAAAAGTCATTTATTCAAACTAGGCTGACAATCAGCACTTTTCGAACGTCTAAACTTACTTATTTACAAGAGACAGTCCCCCAAAACGCTCACCTTTCAAGTGTTCGACACATTAGGTAGCAAAGTCGGATAATCTTGAATTGAATACGTTTTGGCCTTCACTATTTTCCTTTTTGTCATAAAAACTGGCTATCTTAGCAAATTGTTCGAACACAACTGACTGTACTTGTGAACTATGTGAAATAAATAATCCTATGAGAGGCAGTTCAATTTGAGTGAGCATAGTGTCACTTGTTAGCTAAACGTGATTCTTGCTCCCCAGGTACATAAAAATGTCATCTCCCCACCTGAACAACCTGATCATCGTAGGGTGTATGCTGACTTACCTAAGCGTTATCTTCCTCGGTCTCGACTCCAGCCTCAGCAGCATCGGTACGTACCTCAGGACTTTCATCTTCTGCTACGTGCCTAACTAATATCTATGTGTTCTTTCTGACTTTGGAGCTGAAGGTAACAATCATGCTCATCATTTTGAGGAGTGCTGGTGCTAAGCAAGTGCTGTCATGCTAAAAGTTTTGTTGCTCAAACATTGGCTCTTATGATTGGATACCTTTAAATTATCTTTTATTCAGGAACCTTCCTAGGCTTTGGTTTTACCATGTAAGTCTATCTGGTTTTTAATATTACGAGTATCATGGAAAATACATTTGGGGCAGTAGTTAACTTCTGTCTATTTCGTGTTTCAAGTCATAACGAGATAGACAGCTAGAATAATTTCTTCAAAACAAAATCAACGTTGCTCAACTCCCACTTCCATAAACAACAAAATTTTAAAATGAAACTAAATTAACTTGTTAAACAGGCACTCTCGACTCGCATGACGCTAGCACAATCATCGACCACGCTACAAAGTCATCTGATCTCATCAATGCCATTGGTTCTTAGGTCTTTCTCAGGACACGCCGCACGGAGGTAAAAGCTTGATCCCACCCCCCAAAGCTTGAGCTTCAATCCTGGGCTATGTGGATCCTCAACCAAATTTTGGGAACTCTCAACCCATCCTTGATAGAAGTAATGGAACTGCCCTTTACCATTTTTTGAAATGCCATGCCGTTCTTTTGTGAGACCTGGTGAGACCAGTATAAACTGGGCAACCAGACAACGACTTTCTGGCAAGAACATTACATTATTTAATTGCCCTACATTTTTAATTTCATTTAGATCTAAACTGAAAGTATTTTGTCAATGAACGTACAATCTAAATGCGACTCTGAGATTGCATGGAGACCTGCCAATCCTGCCAGTATTTTTTGGGAGCTCTCACAAATTCTTAATAGAATTTTAATTCTGAGAAAGACCTAGGCATTTTCTAGGTCCAAGGAGTCGCGCATGTTTCCAAGTTTTGGTTTGTTTGCTCCTTCATCCGCGATGCTTGTTGTCGGTTCGTATGTCTGTGTTTTCTCTTACAGCTTCTTTTTATTGTTATGCTTTGTATTGACAGACCTCAAATGTGCCGTGAACTGTGATAAACCAATGACCGATTCTCATTATTTTCTTTAATCGTTAATTACTTGTGTTTTCTTGATTGAATTTCGTGTTTGTCTATTCAGTCCGCATCTGTGGTCTGTTACTTTTTGTTTCCTACAGTTAATGTGTTTTTTTCTTTTCCATGGATGTCTGTTTGATGAATGTTAAATTCATATTTCTGGTCAACTGCATCATCTTTTCTTTCTTACTTTCCATTTTCATTTACATTTCAACCAGTTTATCTTTACTTTATTTAATTAACTTGTTTTTGCCAAAGTGCATGAGGTTTTATTCAGTTCTGCAATTAAAATGTTAATAACAATATTTAAATGTGTGAATTTAAAATTAAATAAATTAGAAATGTTGTTGTTTTACCATTTACAATATTGTAAAGAGGCCCAGCATTAACCTTGGTTTATATACTTACGAATACTTATGAATAATTTCTACATCTTGACTGTATTTATAGGAGAAACGGTATAGATAATTTTCAGCATCTTCTTTAAATTACTTTGCTGGGTCTCGCTAATGTACAAATTGTATAATACACAATTATTAATGTTAAATTAACAAATTCAAGCCTGCCTATAATATTCTGCCATCTGAATCCACAGCGGCGTTTCCGTACATCTGCACTGCCAGAGCCTGGCTACTGATGGCTGGGTTCAGCCTCGCTTTTGGTGCCATGTTCTCCAAGACCTGGCGGGTTCACTCCATCTTTACTGACGTAAAGTTAAATAAGAAGGTACGTTGTCTTTAATCAGTTTATTGTATCAACTCATCATCATCTTTCATTCCTTAGTCTCATATTTCTTGGAGTCGTTATCTTCATCCATACTTCCCTGACAAACTTCTGAATATATATTTTGCAGGTCATAAAAGACTACCAGCTGTTCATGGTAGTCGGAGTACTGCTGGCGATCGACCTGGCCATCATGACCACGTGGCAGGTCTCTGACCCATTCTACCGGGCTACCAAGCAGATGGATCCTTACGTAAGAATCTTTCTTTGCATTTAAATCATGGCTGAATATATCACTAGTAGGTGCTTCACGTTTAATGTGAAGAGGCCTGTAGAAAGTAGAGAGAGAGAGAGAGGAAATTAGAAAGGTAACAGTATGAGCCGAAAAGCTATTCTAAAAGTTCCAAACGTATTTAGACTAGCTTCAGCTAATGTTTTTTTTTGTTTTAGCCACATCCCTCAAGTGAAGATATCGTGATAGTTCAAGAAAATGAGTACTGTCAGTCAGAACGGATGACTATCTTTATTGGAATCATCTATGCATACAAGGGTCTGTTGTTGGTAAGTGTTCATATTTATAACAAAACCCTATTACTAGTTCCTTCATATTATATTTCATTTGGAGCAGTGGTGGCCCAATAGTTGCGGCACCGATTTACGAATAGTGAGTCGTGGGTTCGAGCCCTGGTAGGAACATTACTTTGTGTAATTTATTTCATCACCATTGCTCTCAAAACGGTGAAGGAAAACATCGTGAGGAAACGGCATATCTTAGAACAAAAAATTCGAAGACTTATTGTGGCATCTGCCAATCCACATTGGGCACGCGTGGTGGATTATAGCCCATCCCTAGGCTCTCCTTGAGAGGAGGCCTGAGTCCTTGCAGTGGGAACATTATGGGCTGATGATGATGATGATGATGATATTTCATTTAAATAATCAGAAAGAACCATACCTACTACCTACAGATTTATCTTTTTACCAAGCCTTTGATTGTGTTCACCATATCGTGCTTCTCGCGAACGTTGTCAATATCGCATCACAAATTGATGAATGATGTTTTTTACGAACCTGAATAACCGTGTCAATTTCTGGCAAGAGTGCACAATTGAACTAATTAATCATATCATCTCTGTAGCTTAGTGTAACGCAAGGATCGATGTTAAGACTTTTATTATTCCTGCCGACTAATTTATTTTTCAATCAGGTGTTTGGCGCCTTCCTCGCATGGGAGACGCGTCATGTATCCATACCAGCTCTGAATGACTCGCAACACATCGGCCTATCGGTGTACAACGTTCTGATCATGTGCATTATGGGAGCTGCTATTACACTAGTAAGTAAAGTCCAGTCTTATTTCATGATTCGATTGATGAAATTACTTTTAACCTCTATCTTAGGAAGTGAAGCAGTTGTACAGTTCTTAACATTTTAATATTTTTTTGTTTCTCAGGTACTTCAAGATCATAAGGATGCGTTATTCGTGCTCATCGCCATCTTCATTATATTCTGCACAACGGGCACTCTATGTCTGGTCTTTGTACCAAAGGTAACATTTTTCCTTTTATTTTCTTTCCTTTGCAAGGCACGATTTACTCCCTAATCGCTATCGCTTGCTCTTTCTTCTTCTAGTTGTTGGAACTTCGTCGCAACGGGCCTGGAGCATCAGGCGCGGGCCGCATAAGAGCGACGCTACGGCCTGCCTCTACGCATGAATGTCGATCTCCAGGTCCTGAGCTGGAGCGACGCATGAAAGAACTTCGGCAATACAACAACCGTTATCGAAGGACGCTACAGGCTAAGGAGAATGAGTTGCAGGTAATATGGTAAACTAGAGCTTGGTTAAAATAGGATAAGGCAGGAGTCCAACAAGGCGACAGTAGGTGCACCGCGGAGTTTTTTAGTAGGTGCAAGCCCCACAACCGCGTAACCGTGCCGTCGCGCCCCGGACGGTGCGGTATGCGTTAGGCATTTTTCACCACTCAACAAAAAAAAAGGAGACAGGAGCTAGATTCTGAGAAAAGGCTACCGAATTCACTGACGGACGGTCTGCCACTTTTCGCCCTTTGGATCGCCATAGGTAAAAAACAAAACAAATCTACTCGTAAATCGCTACAGCCATCTTCGAGTAATCGGGGAACATACATTTAAAAAAAAATATCTCCAATTAATTGAGAAGCTCCTCCTTTTTGAAGCCGGTTCATAACGTTGAAAAGTGCTCGACCGTGAACTTGGTAGTAGGCCTACAGTTAGAAAACCGCTAAAAGTAGAGAAGGTGGCCAAAGGTTGAAGAAGAGAAAGAAGGAGTTGCTGCTTATTTCAATCTTTTGATTTTACGATAATTATTAAATCTTACACAACATTATGAAAAAATTATATTTGTACCTACTGGGTGAACAATATTTTATAACCGTAGTACGTACTGTACCTGCACTATTTTCGTCCTCATGTTAATATGTAAATGCTGCCAAGCGAATGAAGCGAATAGCTATCAAACAAAGATTATAATAGTTTTCACGTTTGAAGTTTGTTACGAAATTAGTTACGGTTAATAATTACAAATCCGGATTTCATTCATAAAGAAGCGCTATTTTAAAATTCCATTCAAATCGCACGATTTCATAATCTGAATTAAAATACGCTTTCGTGTTCATGTTTATTTGATAACATGAAGATCAGACACATCACCGATTTTCTAGATGTATTAAACGGTTTTTTTTTGTTGGCATGGTAGAACCTTAGTAGGTTTAAATAGCTTTTCTTTTATTCCGTATTGGTTTTAAATTAAAAATTACGGGGCAACTCTCTCAAATCCACTGCGATCAGATACTGAATGTCGTCCTCGCTGAGAGTTCAAAACATCACGACTTTGTAGAAGTCCGCTGTGGTGTGGGTAGACTTGCAAGTAGATCGCGTGATGTCACCACTGGCGTGCTTGCGATTCATTCGATGTCTTTACTAATGACCGGATCCGACATAATATTTTAAATTCTTTTACGTTTTCAACTAATCTTATGATACGAGTACGTAAATACTACCAAAAAATATTGGGAAACACGTAGAAAAACGTTCAAACACCACAAGTACTTACCTAAACATAAAGGGTGTAAAAGTACCCTTAACGCAAACGAAGGGCATTTGTTCTCCCGTCGGCGTCGGGGCCGCGGGTTGTACACTAGTTATCGCGGCTTTTACATAGAGGGCGAAGAAGGAACATGGGTGGTTTTTAGTCAGAAGAAGTCTGACACTCCCTTTCGCTCTGCCCAAGAGCGGGAGGGGTTATTCAATGATTTTCCACCCGCCAAAAAAAAAGGCATTTGTTCTCCCCACCCCTGCGATATTTTTTTGTTCTCGACTATAGAACCCCCTAGTTACGGAGCAATTGGGGTCAAAATTCCAAATTTTTCACAGCTGTTTTTGTAAATACTAATGTTTCAGGTTATAACTTTACTTAAATTACCGTTTACTATTCAAAGCACCTACTAGCACAATGTTTTAAGATAGTCGTAAAATGTGATTTTTGACCCCAAAATTGAAGTCGTATCCAGCAAAAAAAATTGCGTAGGTGTACTTAGTTTCATTACAGACTGCTGGGTTGACGGATGTGTGAAGGGTTAATATACACCCTGTATTGATAACATACTAATACATGCCCTTCTTCAGATGCTGCTCAGTAAGCTGGGAAGCGATGCCAGCTCAGAGTCATCGACGACGCGTGACTCCCGCTCACCAGCGCCCTCAAGGACCAGGCTTCCTGTGCCTAAGGAGAATATCAGTCATCCTGGTAATAATTACTTACTTATTCTTTAGAAAATGGTAGCAATAAATTATCTACATAATAATAATTTTAGTAGTCGTTGAGTATATAATTATGCATATTTATTTATTTATTAAAACTTTATGCACAAGTAATAAAACCGAACAAAAGCGGACTTAATAATGTATGTATATAAATACTTAATATGGAGTTACAATTAGTATCAATATTTTTATAGAAAGGACTAGAATTATTCGGTTGAATTTCGTCTATAAAATAGTCATTAAAAGCTCTTTAGGTCTATGTATTTTATTATCATTTATTGTCAAATATTCAGGTATATTTTCTCTGGGATAGTTAATCTTATTTTTTATTGATAATGCTCCAAGTGGCTTTAGATTTATTTCTGGCTGAATTTATGTAAAAATCATTTTGAGATTTTCGGGTCAATGTTATTACTTCCTTTAAACGAGCAGTAGGTATATTGTTTTAGTAAAAGTTTTTTTTAAGTAGGGGTTCGCCTGTATTGCCATAACATTTTCTTTTACGCCTACTACTGAGTCTAATTCCGTTAAAAATCCAGTTAGATTTTTTACGCAGATTGATTCTCACTTTCCTTAAAGGGAAACAAAGGTCATAAAAAAGCATAAATAGTTCATAGAAACTGTTAAATGGTTAAATGCTTCCTCGGGATTTTTGTGTTGCTTCTTAGACTTCACTAAAACTAAGATTATGTAGATATTCAATAAAATTTGTTATGTTTTCATGGTAATAGTCACGTTTTGTTATGTTTAAGAGCCGTGTTATTTGGAGCGACCTTATTGCCATCAACCGGGCGCAAATCCAGATTCCACGGCTGCTACTGAGAAACTCCTTATGGTGGGAAATTTGACTACTGTTAAAAATTCAAGAAAATGTTATGTTATTACAAAGAACTAACAGAAATAACACGATGTGTGACAAAAGTAATAAAATCGATCAGAAAATGGCTTAGTTTTAACTGATTTTAAATGACGTGTTAGACAAAGACAGCGCTATAGCAACGTGACGTCATATTTCATGCCATAATAACGTCACGGTTACGTAGTACAAATGGCCGTTTCGTGCGACAAGGATAGAAAGTGCCCCCACCTAAAACTTCTAAAGCATGTTACTACTCCATTAATTTTTCGATATCATTACTTTTTTCACACATCGTGTTATTTCTGTGAGTTCTTTGAAATAAAAACAATTTCGTGATTTTTTAACAGTAGGTAGTCAAATAGACAATTTGCTCGACCCGGGAAAAATACCCTGGACCGCATGCTCAAGAACCGGGCTTACAACTACTAGAGCAGGAGATAGTCACGACTATTACTATGCTAAAGCATTACTACATGAAACTTGCAGAAACCAGTGACATAACTTCGGTATGCAGCCTCAGCGCGTCGGCTGGCGCTGAAGCAGAATACATCAATCTTCAGACTCAACTGCCTGTTGAGAAGTAAGTTACCTAGCTTAGCGTAAAGTCCCGAAACGGACAAATTCCAATGAACCTTGAACCTTACGCTTTAGCGAAAAGGCTATAAATTCTATTAAAGAAATCTGATAGATTGTAGCAACTTGATATAGCTGGAAAATACGTCCTCTTTTTTTAGTTTTCAATTATCTCAATGTCTAAATACAAATTTATTCCTCTCTTTTCATACATTCATTTCAGTGAAGGTTTGCTTGCGGGGCGGGGTCCAATACAATAGGGATGTTAGCTGACTACTAACTGAAATGTGATTCTAATTAGTTCGTCTGTTAGATTATCGAAAAATGTTGGATACATATTTTTTGTCATCATCAAATCAATAAAAATTTACGAAGATAAAACGCGGCAAAGATTTGAGTGGGGGTTGGTGACGTCAATTACCGCTAAAAATGTCATACTAATGTCTTAGAGTAAGACGTCACACGAGTTTTCAAAGCACTGTTTCGTCTTCTTGTTTGTTTATGTGAAAAAAGAAAAAATACGTATCCAATATTTTTTGGTAAGTAATCTAATTAAATTTTTCTGTCAACTACCATATTCTTGTAAACGCGCGCGTACTCCTTCCAGTTCGTTCCATCATCTCCTTCCTTTCTTTCTGTGAATATGACACTTGATCTAACAAACAGACTAAATACATTGTTTTTCCTCTTTCTCCTCCAGGCCAAAGCCTTCAGCTCCACCAGAGCCAGTTCTCAAAGATCCACCTCCAAAGGAACCCAAGAAGGAACAGACTAAGAACGTGTCATTTAAGAACCACCTGGACTACACCAGTCCACCTTCTTCCAAGGCTGTTCCAGAGAAGGACCAGCTTGCGAAACTACCTTATGGCGGGTGGAGTGCTGAGGTAAGTAATAAATAGAAGATAATCTTGCCCTAATCAAAAGTAGCATCAGAAATAATGTAAGTACCTATGTAATAATGAAAAACTTTCTGGAAACTATGAAACTAGTAAGTAGGTGAAGAGTGGGTACATTTTTTTTTAATTGAGACTAGCCCGCCACACTATTTCCAAACTACTGTAACTCCTGAAAGCCAGAATCAACAGTGGCGACCACAAGAAAAGCGCCGAGACAATGAAGCTCGACGAAGTCCCAGAGAAATGATTTAACTGTCTTGGATCGAGGTGAAATCTGCTATAAAAATATATTTTCGGTGTTTCACATTATTTCTAGTCACATGCAAGATCGATCAACGATTAAATTCAAATACCGATCATTTCCCCCCGACTAACTTACTATTTAGGTACTTAGCTTAGTTACGAACTTTCTCTATTGCCTTCGGCCTTCCACTCAATTTTAAAACGGTAATAAGGATGCGTGAGAGAGGCCTATGTCCAGGAAGTATTTCGTCTTGATGATTATGATGAAATTATCATCATTATTCGTCTATGTAGGTATTTGGGAACCGTTGATGAAAACACACTAATTTATCACAGGAACCATCAGAGCCACCACCAAAAGTTACTAAGAAACCAGAGCCCGCTCGAGCAGAAGCAAAGACCATACCAGCGCTGAAGACCAGCGACACTCCACCTGTCAAGTCTATTCCTGCCAAGGTACAGGAGGCTATGTACACGAAGGCAGCTACGCCGAAAGTTAACAAGGTAATTGAGAGCACTTTTAGGTTTCCGTAGTCAACAAGGAACCCTTGTAGTTTCAGTCCTCAGATACATGAGCTGTTATTAAAAAACAGTAAATAAAGCTTGATTTTGATCCTAGCCTAACCAGCTGAGGCAATACTAACCGAAAAAAGTAGGCAATTTAAGCTTGATTTTGAGTAGCCGAAGAAATGAGTGGACCAACAGTGGGTAATTCCAGGCGTAAATGATGAAGATGATTTCGTGAGAAATAAGCAGTACCTATGTACTCATATATTATTTTATGTTATTTTCCTGTGCTGTCTACTGTGTGTACATAAATAGTAAATAAATAAATAAATAAATAAGATGATGAAGCTTGATTTAGATTAAAAAACAGACCCTATCCACAAGCGGGTTTCCGAGTTGAGTCCTAAGAACCGGTTTTGAATAGGTCAGGAGACCAGGCTTCTAATTTAAGTTAGGTTTATTTTTAGTCATATATTGCAGACCAGGTATCAATTTCAATTAGGTACAATGAAGCTCAATTTTGTTAAAACCCTTCCAATTTTTTCCTTTGTACCTCCATAACAGACACCAGAACTCCAAAAGAAAATAATCAAGACGCAAGACCGGCAGGACTCGTTATCCACAAAGACCACGCCATCCCGAGAGCACAAACCTTCGTCCAGAGGACACAGAAGGATGTCCAGCGTCAGTCAGGCGGCGCTGCTGACTGACCTGATGCATGTGTCTGTGGACCAGGATGATCTGGAACCACCGCCTGGGATGGAGAGGAAAGTTATAGGTATGATGAATTGACTTCTTGTTATTTTGAATCGGCAGAAATATTTTGCGTCTAGTTTAAAACGGCTATTATCTTCGTATTGACACCCAAATTAATGATTAAACAAAAGCGAACTATTAGATTTTCCACGCTCCAGCTTCAAGAGTTGAAACAGTAAAATATCTTTGGAAGATTGATTTTTGTGAAAACAGACCTCGAACTTAGATGATGGCCTGGCTAACGGGCCCATCGGCCGATTTCTACTTTTATAAATTTTGTTGCTTCATAATTTAAGGTCAAGAAAGAGATCCAATGCCTATAATCAAACCTAAGGTGGAACCAGAAGATATCCTGGATGTAGACCATGATTACTCTTCGACAGAAAGAAGAAAATCATGTAAGTAATAAAATATTTTGTCTTAGGTTAACTAAAGTAAGCACTAGATTTCGTCTAATGGTCCTTAATATTTCACATCGATTTAGGGTTGCCTTAGAATGCTATTTTGTAGTTTATGGCAATTTCATATTTTTTTTAATAATCGCTGGATGTTACTTTGCCTTCGACCTTTTGCTATCATTTGCCAATCGTTTCCTTTCCAGGTCAAAGAAGAGATTCTGAGAAGAGAAAGAAAGAGTTCATAGTGGTGCAGAGTGACCTATGGGACACCAACACGTTCCAGTACACCTGCCAGAAGTCGCCGCCAGCAGGTGAGACACCAGGTGATCACGAAGCCACTCTCTTGTAGAGCAGATGTAGTGGTAGACGAGTATTTAGAAGTAGAGAGTTGTTCTTCTTTCTTTTCGATGATTTATGACTTATTTGAGTAATTAGATTACTTTGGCCCAGTAGTGAGTAGATGGCTAATTTTATTGCGGCGTAAGTTCTCTAAAGACCTGTCCGTGATATTAAGAAACTTAACGAAGACTTCGACGACGGCTGCTATGAATATGTCCTGTTAGCGATACCGATGGTTTGCATGTTGACTTCTTCATCTAATTTCGCAATGTTATATATTAAATCCAGTTCGTGTGAAAAGCTCATGTCTCATAACTTCTTCTGAAATATTTGCCTGTTAGCAAGGTGGTGGGGGTGCTTTCTGTTAGAAAACACCCATGCCGTAGCAAGTGGGTAGCTGCAGCAACAGTATCCATCCAAATTGATAACTTTTCTGTTTATTTGCAGTACCAAGTCACCATCACTCTCCAATGCAGCGCAGTGTTTCAGAAAAGACCAGACAATCGCAGTCTTCGCCTCATCATCATAGGTAATTCCATTTTCTTTTTCTATGTATCTACTTCAGACAGAGTCAGAAGGCTTCGTAAGGCTTCGCCTTCTTTTAATAGATAGCAGTACTTTTTTTTTTTTAGCCAATGTTGTCCCACAAAGCCTCACCATAGCCTTCCACTCTTCCCTCTGTGTGGTTTTCTCCGTCCAATTCGTCACAAACGCTTCTAGGTCGTCACGCCAGCGTTTTCTAGGTCGCCCTCGGCAGCGACGCCCGTCTTCTGGCACCCACAGCGTGACGACTCTGGCCCATCGGTTCTGATCCATCCTGCAGACATGGCCCGCCCAATCCCACTTCAAGCCAGCAGCCTTATTTCCTATATCATCGATTCCAGTTTTTGAGCGTATTGTGGTATTACGTATTCTGTCGCTGTGCTTTATACCCAATCCGCTTCGTTCCATCGCCCTTTGGCAAACCTTGAGAAGAGCTTTAGAGAACTCTTTTTTTAACTTTGTTATCAAAGATCATTATAGCTAGGAACCTATACCTACTATCCAATACCCATGTTTGCAAAGTAATAAATGGTTTGATTTGATTAATATTGATGATAAGTCTCCTTTGTTTAAACCCAACTCTTTTTGCTTTTAGGGAAACTGACACAAGAAGTATAGAAAGAAGAGCGTCAAACGCTTCCATAAACTACGGTAAGCTTTATCCTACCAGTCCCGTGATCATTTAGTTACCATTCAAATATGAACCTTATTAACTCCGCTTTCAAATTTATCTTCAGCAGGCACTGGTACTGGCACTGGTACCAGAGGAGGCACTCCTGAAGGTTATCGGGAAGCAGAAACCCTCAGGATGACCGATAGGGTATCAAAGGTAAAACCAAGGGTTTTTTTTTTAATACGTGGAAGTTCTCCTGTTTCTTGGGAGCGTTCACAAATATTTAAACTTACATACACAAATACCCAGACCCGGAACAACTATCTGTAGGTAGGCCATGCAAATGTTGCAGCAGCAGTCCAGTCCCTCAACTCGCTGCACCAACCGTGCAGTCAATGTCGTGACTCGTGCCGTGTCGTATATTTTTATCCTACTGTGGTGGGGTTCAAAATGAGGGAAGAGTTTTTCTGTATCCTCTTGATCTGTATCCTATTGATCTATTCTACTGGTAACAGATCAAAAGACCTTGAATATGCATAAAGTAAAGAGTCATTTTGATGTGATGACTGCAAATAATTTCTATTTTTTAGCGTCGAGGGTCAGAGTTTCCGCAACCTGTAAGCACACCTCCACAGCAGAGTCAATCCAAAAGAAGACAGTCTGCAGCTCAAGTGAGTCTCTTAAAAAAATGTTTTTTTACAGCTTTAACCAAAGATTTCGGCTGGTGGACACCAGTCACCAGACAGTATACCTTGTCAATGAAATTATTATAGATCTGTGCGAGAGAAATGTGGAATAGCGCCATTCTTTTCGATAACGGGACAGTAAAGACCTGTGAAAACTTTCTTATCTCAATAAAATTATCAGTTTGTGTAAAGCAGTAGCAGAGTCCTCATAAAATTAAAAGACCTTAAAAACTTTCCTGTCTCAAAAAAATGGGTTAGTATTCGGGAAAGAAGAGTCCTCTTAAACTTAAATATCATAGGATTCTCCAGGATCTCCAGTTCTAGTCTAAAGACTATCTTCAGGGTTTCAAATAACTTTCTAAATTCAGGTTAGGCCATACCACGAAGAAAGAATAGAAGAGCGAACCAAAACGAAATCAGAGTCAACACCCAGAAGACACGACGACATACCTCGGAAAACGTTGCCAGAATCTGTTCCGGAAACAGACACCTGGAAACCAGACCCTGATACCATCAGAGTGGTAAAAACACAGGACTCTCCAGCAAAGAGATTGAGGCAGGAAGCAGAGCCTTTAAAAAGGGCGAAAGGAGTAGGGGATTCTCCAAGACTGACGCAAGCCAGTCACACGCCGAGGCCTGATCATCATAAGAGTAGTCCTAATGTAGCTTCAAGGCATAAAACGGGTATGTAACCTTGTTTTTCCAATGTTTAGAATAATTTTCTTCATCTCTTCATAGTCTTCAGATGGAAGACGAAACTATACGACGGTGAAATGTGTCTAAACCAACAAATGATAAAAACTTTAATGGGATCTCCTAGTTTGTAATTGTTTTAAAAGCAAAGCATCACTCACATGTCTGCTATAAGGCTAGGTACTTCACTACTACAGTTCCTTAATTACAATTTTCCCTTCTTTATTTTCTTTGGGCTCATCCATACCATTCACTCTTTCACAATAACCTTGTTTTTGTTAACACGCAATCACGCAAATAGTCAGGTAAATACCCGGCCCTACTGACTCAACATTTAATATTTCCTCCAGATTCTCCAAACAAACGAGAAGACCGAAAATCAGCAGGATACAGAAGCGACTCCAAACGGCAGGAATCAGTAGACACCCGCAAAATGTACACCGCCAGTTCGGAGTCAGAACTCTTCGAATGCGCCATCTTGCCAATCTTCCACAAACTCCTCACCGAGCGGCACAAGAGCCAGCCGCACGGACTGAACCTCAGCTACGGAGTCAGCTGTCCCAATATATCCATCAAGTGCGATATAGTTGAGTACTTGTAAGATATCGAAGTTTAGGCATTGAAGGACGTTTAGATCATAGCGGTAAATTGGTAATGAATGTTATGGACTAACGGTGTAAGTGACAGACGGTTAGGTATTGTATTTGAAGGAACACCGTTTCTTGTTTGTTTTCAAGCTTTATTTTTATACTTTTGGTAGCCTAGAGTTTGAAACTTTAGGGAGTAGGTAGTAATCAAAAGAAAACTACGTTTTAGTTTTTCCCGCCAAACGTCGTGTATAGAGAGGAGGCAAAATAACAGCCTGTTCCTAGTCTTTTGTTCATGGAACAGTGTAGTGAAAATGAATATTAGGGTACCGGTTATTCTATGAAAATGTCAAGTCTAGAATAAATCTTGGTGGTATATTTGGTATTAAAATTATTTCAATAATTTATTAGTAAGTTGATGTGACAGATGGTAGTACAAGATTATAAATATTTTAGATGTAAAAAATTATCGACAAGTTCGCTCACGGGTCTATAACGTAAAATGTAAAAATATCGAAAGTATTAAATTTTTAACATCGAATAAGTGTAAAAAAAAATAGTAAAATCGCACAGAATCTGTTAACGCACAACAATGGATTCCCACGGTTGGGCAAAATTCCCGTTTCTATTTATTTGTGATAAAACTAGTCAAATTAGTTATTAAATTAATGTGTTCAATTGTTTGTGAATTTTATGTACCTAATTTGTAGATAATATATTACCAACTATTTACAAGAAAGTCGGTTATACTATCAAAATTACTTTTTTAATTTGCGATCAACATGTTTAAGTTTTTATATAAGTAATGAATGACACACCGACTGTACTTAATATGATTTTTCCTAATATTTAAGAAAGAAAATTTTGTCTATTTGCACGTAATTTTAAAGACTTGATAAATTATAAGATTAAATATATAATGTAATAAATGATTTGATTACAGAAGTGTTTGTTTTTTTTACCGTGAAAATACGTAAATTTTAATCGTATACAAATAAAAGAATCACTTAGCCTGACTGCCTGCAAAGCAAAAGTGAACAGGCATCTTTTGGGCATGCTTGTTCCATTATAAACGAGTACCTCGTTCATAGCATTCCATCGTGATGAAGATCAAGAGCTTCATGCTCTGACCATTTTGTAATATTAATAAAAGAAAGAAAATCAGGAAAACCGTCACTAACTTACTAGCAATCAAAAGTTTAATTACTTCTTCAGCACATAATTACGTACCTAGGTAAACGTGACCGTGATCTCCGAAACATTAACTTTTATTCACAGAATAATTAACTTATACGTACATCAATAAAAATCTAATTCCATTCACTGGCCCGTGATTGAATCCTGTTTTTTGCCTGACACTACTGAGTATATAATGCTGCCAATGCTGGTCGCCAATATTATTTCTGAACCTTAAAAGACAACTCACTGATTTTGTTTCCACCGTTTTTTCACAGAATAAGTAGGTACAAAAAAACCAGTTTAAAAAAATAGTGACAAAATACATGTCACTTTTTTATAATCTAAATAACATTTGTTTTTCAAATAAGCAGACTCAAGCAGTGCGTGACATAAATACAATCTCAAACGCGTACGTTAGGATTCTTACTATGTAAATTATTTCTAGAGATCAAATTTATTATACTAACTTAGTTAATTATGTAGTAGGTACTGAATCAATTATCTCATTCACATAAGTTGGCGTGTTTATATAAAATTGCACAAAATAAAGCCAGACACTATTATTGTCAAAATCAGTAACGTGCGTGCGTGACATTTCCCTGTTACTTCACCAGTTCACCACACTATTTGACACTACAATCGACACACATTCGTGCGCACGTCGAGTTGCGTAGCGCAACACTATTCCGTCAGTATTTTTCGGTCGCGTATCTCGTTCGGTTGTGTTATTTTTATTTTGTGAATATTTTGTGAGATCATTGTTATTTGTGTTTATTATCTAATGTAATTAAGTGCCAGACTTAAAAATACAAAATGCCGGTGTTTCATACGAAGATAATCGAGAGTATTTTGGAGCCAGTTGCTCAACAGGTGAGAGTTAACACGATATTATTTATAGAAAAACGTTCTAGTTTACCAGTGTAGGTGTAAGATCAGTAGATTATTGTTTACAGCGGTCGTTTACTACAATATTATCGGTGTATTATGTCATAGCAGTGATTAACGCAGGAGATATGCGATGGAAATCACTTTATTTGGTCGCGAGGCTTTGTCGGCCTTTTCGGTTAGTTAGCGGGCGAACCAGGGTGTCGTATGTTGGTTAACCTTGGCTGGTAAGAAGTGTGAAGTGATTCAGTTG
Source organism: Diarsia rubi (assembly GCA_932274075.1). Taxonomy (NCBI): domain Eukaryota; kingdom Metazoa; phylum Arthropoda; class Insecta; order Lepidoptera; family Noctuidae; genus Diarsia; species Diarsia rubi. The sequence goes on along the minus strand of OW026437.1, from coordinate 1,334,661 downwards.
TTGCTGTTCTGTTTTTAAATGTAATGTCAGTCATTAGAATTAATTAAGATGTGACGAATCAAGTTTGTCGAGAGTTAGACAAATGACACATTCTGAGTTAGATTCTACTTGGCATAAAGTTCATTTGAGAGTGTATAGTAAATATCTATCCTAGTTATAGCTACTAAAATGATATCCTCATACTAGAACTATCTCATCACTAGAATTCCTGCTCATAAATAAAATACAGAACTTTTCAAGTATAACCACTAAATCTCCTGTAGGTACCAGCAGAAGTTATACCATAATAAAATATTTAAAACAAATAATGGACCTTGGCAGTTAAAGCCAGAGCTCAACTTTTAAGCTGTGGACCAGAATTAAGTTGAGCGTTGCTATGTAACACATTCCCGAATGATTTTCTAATTCTTTACAGGTAGACGGTAGTGTGGCATGCCTAATGCTCTACTATGAAACCAAAACACTCTTATTAAAAGATACACAGTTGAAATAACAAAATCATGTCTATGAAACTACTAAGAAATAGGCCTTTACCACATACCAATAGTTCCAAAAGAAAATATAACTCGTAAACAATTAATGAATGAACACGAAATTATCTACTATGTAATATTAATATTATAAACTGTATTAATATAGTCATTGTTTTGAAAACTAATAACAAATATTGTTAATGATATGGTCACTGACTCACCAGAATGGTCACTGACTCACCTGTTTTCATCAAAATGTTCCTAAAGGCATTGCTGCAAGTTGATTTGTCATTGAATAAGCTGTTACCTATAGAATTAACCACAATTTTAAATTTTCTAAAGATGTTGTTAAGGCACAGTTTGTGCACTGCCTGTGGACTGCTGTCAAATAGTACAAAACTGTTTCACATTCGTAACATCACCGTCTCAGGGCCAGTTGAAAACCAGTGTCGGGCACTAGCTGCTCGGCAGCTTGCTGCACACACTTTTTTTTGTCAGTTTAGTTTTTAAGTTTCTTTTATAATTTATTGTTGCTTGTGTGCACTTGTAGCATTGTGCTAAATAAACATGTTTCCTTTCTTTCTTTGCTGCCTGTCACAGGTTTAATCTCCGGAACAAACATTTGTATGGCCTACAGATGGTTATTCTGGGTTTGAGTGGTTTGTTTGTGTAGGTATGTGAGTTTAAATGTTTGTAAATGCACCTGCAGTAACAATTCTTAGAGTAGGGCAATGTTTATAAATCCATATCATGATCAAATACGATACTGCTCTAGTCTACAACATATTTTCAACGGTTCTGTAAATCTATGGAGGGTACAACAAAACATGCAATGGCAAACACAAAGTGAGATTTACCAACATGCTGAGTATTCTAGTTTGATTTGCACTTGACCAGATTCTGCTAGTAGATTGATATAGTGAAATAAGCAAATGGTTTCAAAATATATGTTCCTCAAGCCTGTATGCATTTACATACTTATCATTTTGTTTATTTAAGGCAAGTAAATAAGTCAGATTGTAACAAAAGTCAAGGTAAAAACTGCAAGGTCCACACTTATAAAGTCATTCTGAATACAAACTGTTTAAAACTGATAACTTCATACTTTTACTTGTGATCTCTGGACAGTATTTATTGAGGAAGGATATTGAAAAAGATCCATAATTATTGTCTCATAATTATTGTTATTGTAAGTTGAGATATTGCTTTGATTAACTATGAAAATATTATTTACCGTGTTTAAACCATCTGACACGTCTTATTTGTACCATGGATTCAGCATTGAACTTTTAACTAATCTATGATAAAAAGCCACATTGCCCCATACTCGCACCATATTATGGCATACCTAGTAGTTTTTTTTATGTTTTATTTAGCCCTTGTCTCACCCTTTTTCAAAAGCCTACCCCCATTCCTTCCTCTTCTCATGATGGTGTGCTTCTTCCCTCTAATCCCTGAAGAAGCCATCCACTTTATTTATGAATACGAAACTGTATCCTCTCTGACGATTCAATTTCAAGTATTTATACTTTTATCAATATAAAGGGATGTTTGTAAAAAATATAATTCTAATTAGTCCGTCTGTTAGATTATCGAAAAATATTGGATACGTATTTTTTGTTTTATCAAATCACTAAAAATTGACGAAGGTAAAACGCTTCAAAGATTTGAGTGGGGCTTTGTGACATCACTAACCGCTAAAAATGGTTATACAAATGTCTTAGAATGACACATACGAGTTTTCAAAGCACTGTATCGTCTTCATAGTTTGCTTACGTGAAATAAGAAAAAATACGTGTCCAATATTTTCAATTTATAATTAGATTTTTTTATTTAACTACCTTATTCTCCTAATTTCGGATTTAAACACACCAGTGAGATCCTACATAAATAATTTGGGCACTATCAAGGTGCATTTCTTTTGAGTGGTTGAAAATATTTTTTCCCACATTTCATCATTACATACCTACGCCATGTTGTAGCCTTGGCTTCGTTGGAAACAAACTGTTTTAACCCTTTTCTTGGCAAAAAAAAAAAAAATATATTTTTAAATAATTTTCAAATATGATGTTAATTATGAACCTAGGATGTATAGAAAAATATATAAAAAAATCGCACATAACCAGATAATGAGATCCTATATGTATCTCTGAAGATACATTGCCAGCTTAGGAAAAAACTTTGATCTTAAGTGTAAGTGTCTTTGAGGATACGTTGCCAGGTTTGAGGAAATGAAATACACAAAATTTTCCAAATTATATATGTATAAAATTTGCATGTTGTAACAATTATAGTAATGAAAGTGTACTATTAGCTTAAATAATTACTTATCAGTATGGAATTTTACAAAACAATTTCTTTCTGGCTTAAAACACAAGCGTAACAAGCACTTGGCACACATTACCGTTGTTTGGCCCTTGACACAAAATTTACATCGCCCTTTCGAACCAAACACTGGAAAATGGCCGACCTTATCATACCTTACATCCGGTGGAGGTCGTGGTGCTACAGGTGCCTGTATTATTTTCGACGGAATTGGTCCAAAAACTTCGCAGTTGTCGACTGTATTTCCACGACCCTTTTTCAGGAGGCTCTGTGCTATTTGGTACCTGAACATTTTTAGAGGCATTGTCTTTCCCGCACTTTGTCGTCTGTATAAAACCCAGCTATTATTTATGAAAAAACCAGGACTTGCGACACTAATGGCAAATACCATCGATGGCCTCTGAAGTCTGTTCTATAAAGGGCGATCAACATGTCTGCTAAGTCGACGCCCCCCATATGGGCGTTATAATGTTTTATAATGTCCGGGCAGGGTACCTTCTTTCGTCTGTAAAAAAGTCTGTAAAATACTCATAAGGAGTTTTGGCTATTTCAGGTTGCGGAAGATTTTTATCTGAGACCTGGGCGAAATGTTTGAATTTATTTTTAGTCTACTGAAAATTTAGAGGCTTTTGAAAAAAACGGCGGGGTGTGACTATTCTTGCAGTCCTTCCGGATGTTGTAGGTCTTCTTGGTCGGCAGTTAGAGACAATTAAAAGAGATGGTGGCAAAGAAAGTGGTGAAGGAGAGCCATTTTGCGTCAGTGAAAATGGTAGTCGAGCTGGAAGCGGCTGAGGTGAAGGCAGAACAGGCGAAGGCAGCAAAGGAGACTGAGTAACAGCGTCTTGGACGCCTCCTATTTCTTCATCAGATAGCAAATTTAAGTTTTCTATAGAAGAAGGCAAAGATGGCGCAGGTGAAGAATCGAAGTCAGTCACATAGTTATGGACATGACACAAGCCAATTGAAATCTGCTGAAGTTCATCTTCGGATTCAGATTCATCGTCGTCTGATTTTTTACTTGGTTTTGGTACTAGAACACATACTCTTTTTGCACTGGAAAAAGATGGCTGCGTCCCGCCCTGAAAAATAAAGCCTTCTCTCACACTCATGCCAAGCTTACAATGCCCTTTCCCCAAAACACGTTTAAAAAATAATACTAATGAAATCTTAGTGCACTTGGCAATGTATCTTATAAGATACGCTAACCTTGTACAAAGAATCTTAGTACACCTAGCAACGTATCCTGTAGGATACATTCACTTTATTTTTTAGTTTGCGAAGCCAAGCGTAATTATTTCTCCGGTTTAATTACTTTCCAGCATAAGTACAAACATATGAAATATTATAACACCAATTCCTCATGCAATTTTAAAAGAAAATCTATTAAAAATAATAAATTGTTACCTTCTTCCGCGGAATTGCACTCACCCGGTTCGCCATTTTGACAACTTTTGAAAAAGTGGTTGACGTAGCTGTCATTGTGTCACAAATAAGCTTTCAGAAACATATACTTTATAGAAAAATAAGTTAACGTTCCGTTTCAAATGCTTTATAAAAGAGATATATATATTTTTTTAATGATGTGTCTTACAAGATACATTGTCAAGAAAAGGGTTAAATCAGATCCAATTTAAAATTGTTGCACTAGTCAGACTTCAAAAACAAACAACATGCAGCTGCTTTGTATATTACGAGTATCTATCAAGTTTATGTTATGTTTAGTCTATTGTTATTTTCACAAATACCACAAGAGCATCAAAATTATCGGGTATTTCCCGATAGGTTCGTTGCAAACAAATGAAGGAGTCAAGTTTTTCAGGTTAAAAAATCACTCGCGCTTCGCGCTCGTGATTTTTCCTGAAAAACTTGACGATTTTATTTGTTTGCAGGGAACCTTGAGGGAAATGCCAGATAATTTTGAAGCTCGTGTGGTATTCGGGGGATTATTTTTCCGTCCCAAATGTCGGCCAATAGAATTGCACCATGAGACGAAATGTACAGTTAACAAATAAGAATTTCATAATGAACATTTCCTTTGACTTTTTTATCGATGGTGGACAGAGAACAAACTCCAAATCGACTCATTTTCATGCAAAATCTCCAATTTTCACAATTGAATTCAACCTGTCAGTTTGACGTGTGGTTAATTTGACTGGATCATGTTTTGTTTTTTATATATAGCAACTACCAGAGAAAATTTTCAAAAAATTATCAGTATAATACCATGTAGGTTGTACCACGTGACGTCGAATGGTGCAATTCTATTGGTCGATATTTGGGTCGGAAAAATAATCAATGGTATTTTAGGAACAAAAATGTTTTTAAAGTAAAAGATCATCTTTCATTGTTAGCCCTATCTTCACAATGATCCATTACAATTAAATCATTGTCAGCGGGTCTAAAATGGCCGAATTATGAAAATCCACGCAGGATCTTAATGTGAATCACGTTAAAAATTTCAAATTCTTAAAATGGACTTTATGTCTATAACTATAAAGTCCATTATAATAATTTTAAATTTTTAACATGATTAATATAACGAAGCGGCCATTTTAGACACCCAGATCTGATTAACAGGAATATGAGCATTCCTGATGAGCTGGTGGATAAATAATAAACAGCCGGTCGCGCCAATCCTAAGGTTAACCTGCACTTGCCTAGGTTGGTCCGTGGATGGGTGACAAACACGAGTTTCCTCTGTGCGCCACGGAAAGCACGTTAAGCAGTTGCTCCCGGCTGTCATTTGTAAATATTTGACATTGGTTGCGAAGTCAGTGACCCGAAAATCTGATAAGCAATCAACCAATTTTACCAGGAGGTATTTGTATTACCCAGTACTAACTGGGTTGTAAAGGTCAGATAGGCAGTCGCTCCATGTAAAATACTGGTATTCAGCTACATCCGGTAATACTGGAAGCCGACCAGAAAAGAGGGAAGGCTAGACAGATGATGGTGATAGAGCGTTCTTTGACAGAGCTAGCTTTTCATTTCTGGAGGGGACATTTAATTTTGTCAATATGTCATTGAATTTGATTTACGACGACTCTGTAGTCAATAGTCATCGCATTTAAAGACATGATTGCTTATACCCAACGATTCCAATTGGTAATGTCCGAATGCGGGTAATTAGCAGACAACAAACGACAGTAATAACTAATACGACAAGCAAGTAGGAGAGTCTGGTGGGGTTCGACAGTTTTGATACTTGAATGAATATTTTCATTCGTTTAGCCGTTCATTACCATGCCTCCGTGGTTTAGGCGTTTGCTCCCACGAGATGTAAAGTTGTTTCCAGTTTGATTAGGACATTACAGGCTTAAATCCACCTGACTGTCTGATAAAAAATGATTCCGTGTTTCGGAAGGCACGTATAAGCCGATGGTCCCGGCCGTCAAATGGAGGTCGTCAAACCATGTCAGAGGCTTTGGGGCGGTTAAGACACTAACACCATGGTACTTGGGGTTGTTAGACCTTACTGCCCACACGATAAGAAGAAGAAGACCATGTAGAAGAACTTACTTGTAACCAGGTCTTTAATGCAAGTCGATGATGGATACCCAAGTAATCAATGACCGTGGAGATCAAAGTACAGCAACCTGTCAGTACTAACCTTATTGTCAGGTTGATCCCGTCGGGGCTGTGGGATGATGTAAGAGATACCGCGGCCTTGACATATAGGGCTAAGAAGGAACATGGGTGGTTTTTAGTCAGTAGAAGTCTGACACTCCCTTTCGCTCTGCCCAAGAGCGGGCGGGGGGGGGGGGTTATTTGATGATTTTCCACCCGCCAAAAAAAAAAACAGTACTACTACTTGGTATGGCCAATAAGTAACTAGTTGAGGAAAACGTAAGCCGAGTATTCATTTCCTAAAGCAGCTCTTATAAGGCTTCCAGAAGGTTGGCTATTTTTTATTAGCCTGAGCTGTTCCAGGCAAATTCTCCAATTCCTTCCATAAGCTCCTCGAACCGGCTCGTGCGGTACGCATCCGTATCGTTTCGCCGGCCTCGGCAGAGGCGCTATCCTTCTCCCGGCACCCAGGCCATCTTACAAACGGCACGGCACAAGGTTATCATCGGGAAAATACATAATATTCGTGATTATTTAAATATACGCGAGTGCGGGTAATCGGCCATGACACTGGCATTGCGTACAAGTGTAAGAAAAACACGTGAAGAGTTTAAAAAAAAAACTTATGACTAAGTAATTTCTTGCCAAGGTTAGCCTAACCCTAAATCCCCTGTGTTAGTTGTTTTTGGACATGGTAACGCTTATTTTACGTACAATATGAAGTCATTAATTGCACCAGCTGTAAAATGAAATCATCATAGAAACAATGGTACATTAAGAGATTTGAACCGTGAAGTTCGATGACTGGCATTGTAGTTTAGACAGGTTTTGCATATTGTCACACTTCTATTTTTGCATATTGACTTGTTGATACAGAGAGGCTGGTAGATCCTGTTTGTTACGGTTGTCGGACACTTCTAGAGTAAAAAAAAAAAGAGAGAAAAATTCACAGGATATTTTAGCTACCCCATAATACCCCTTACTCGTTGGGTCTTATAAACATAACATTATGGGGATTCAAACTTTTTCTTTTAGCAATTAACAAGGTGATTTAAAGCAGTGTAGAAGAATTGGTGACTAAAAGGATACTGAGAATGATGTGTAATGGTAGCGAAGTCAAAAAATACAGACATCTAACTGTATAATAAATATCATAACGACAAATAGTAAAGAAACTTATAAAAGGCAATTTGGGCAAACCGGTTCATAAGAATCTTAAATTCATTCATTCATTGCACAGCATAATACCGCTGGTTTAAGTTTTGCTCAAGAGTTCTTTAGACAGATTTTAAAAGTGCACACCCTAAAGTGATCAAAAGAGAATGAAAGGTTGTATAGATGTTCGTCATTTCGGACGATGGGAAAAGAGTAAGCTCCTACAGCAGCAATTTGGTCATGACAATCTTATTAAAAAACTACACCCGAACTTGCAAAGGACCAGTCCCAAATTATGGGCCGCACATAAATCTTTTAACATTTATAGCCTAGTCTGTATCTGGGCGTAGCAATCATTAAGGTTCGTTCCTAATAGGCTAAAAAGCCGGACTTTCGCGACACGAAAGGCCATCAACCAGGAAAATATTTTAATAGTTTTCAAAATAACTATTTGCGTGTAAAGCACACTTTCGTGTTACTGGGCTCAGTTTTATCATTTATTTTTAAAAGCTGCCGCCATGCCGTTTGAAATGTTTGTTTTAAATAGGTACTCTACGGGCTAACCCTTGTAACTTTAGACTTTTAAAAAAGCTCTTTTAAATAATTTCCCACAAGTTTACACAGCGCCCAAAAAATATATATATGAGTATAGAAAATATTGGTACCAGATAAAAAATACGACCCATATGTTTAAGGTAAGTTGAAATATTCCATGATAGCAGAATATTTTAAGCCCCAGCAGACATAGTAGGTAGTATTAGCATGGGCATTCAGCGTTTTTACTGCTTATAAACTAGGTAAATACACAATTTTGATATGCAATCAATCAATGCAGCATCGAAACTCTTATGGATCTCTGATCAAACTAATCTTTAAAAGCACGATTTAATCAATACGGACCAACGTAATACAGGATACAGCAATTTCTGCTAAAGCTCTATAGTAATCAGCATTTCTTATCAGAGAGTTGAAAAGTTAAACTGTAGATCCATCATATTTCCAGCCACGTGCCAGTAATTAGGGCAGGTGTGTAACCTCGCCTGTATCCGGGCTATTTCTGCCATGGGACTGCTGGGCTCGGCAGTCGGCCCTAGCGGACTAATGGTCACGGCAAGGTCGTCTTGGCTGTTTACTTGACTTGTGTCCCATAAGAATAGAATTTTGGAGGTCTTTCTTTTGTTATGGTTTCGAAATACGGCCTTTCTTTGTTTTTCGATGTTTATTCGATCTAGCAGTTTTTTGTGGTGATTCTTTCGATATTAATAAAAGAAGATTTTCGATAGCCACATTACTAATTCAAATAATTTCCGTCAAATTCAATCTTTACCGAGTTTACAACAATAATTTGTTCAAATGAGAGAGATTATTTCTACTATCAACGTTAGACCGTATTTTCGTAGTAAACTGTTTTTTTTTCGTTTAGTCTCTTTTTTATTCTGCTCGGAATAATTTTATACAGAAACTTGCAAGCCAAATCAAATCAGAACGTGTTTCCTCAAAACTATAAAACAGGTAACAATCTACAAAAATAGCGAAGAGTTTTGAAATACTGGCGCCAGTATAGAAATAAATTATTAAATCTTAGAGCCCTGTTGCACTATTGAGAGCGAGAACGATTTACTCCTTGTATATTACCTATGCTTTGTTTAAAATTATGCGCGTAGCTCGTTTGGATAAAAGCCAGTGCAGTATACATTACTGCGGTGGCTTGGAACTGTAGAAAGGCATTATTCCGCGCAAATCGCGTAGAAGGCTGTCGAAGATATCTGGTATTAATGGCATATTTGCCCACTGATGGCAAAAGATATATTTTATGCGAGAACTTAAAATGGGGTTACTTTGCGACCAAACTCTTCCTAGAACCAATTATATTTTTTTCAAGACAGTTGCCTCACCTTTCGTTTGCTTCGTTACCATCGATCACCCGTCGAATTCAGTCTTTCCGAGCTACCTAACTCAGAGTCACGATCCATATCGTGAAGTCGCAACACTTCGCCCCTTGACTAATCTAGGTATACAGAACGTCTTTATCCAAAGCAAAAATTACAATATATATTTACGTCAGCTAAATATTACGTTACTTAAAGGCATGCAGTAAAATTTATGTGACATGCTCCTTTGCACATCTTTTTAGTCCACCCTTCTTCTGTGCCTAAAACAGTTACTAAAAGTAGTGTAAAATCAATAGTTACTTGCAAAATGGACAAGGCATTAAGCATTCATCCCGTGCATTCCCGTTTCTATAAATAAACTCAGGCTGAGGCCCAGTCGTTTTACCCTTTTTGCTTTTCGCCGTCTGGGTTCAGACAGACTTCCCTATAGCTAGGTAGGTAGGCAAGCCGGCAAGCTGTGAATGAGACGTTTGTAACAAACCAAATAAAATATTGGAAGCTTTGCATTGTTTAATTTATTAGAAAAATGCCGTAAGGAAAGTTTTGAGTATGAATGTTTACGTATAAGATTGGGGGAACACCGAAGAAACGGCTAAAATGGCTAAAAAGGTGACTGAGTGGGATAAGGGGCACACTCACTCAGCCAAATAATATCGTTCTCACTGCTGGAACAAAAATGTCTCTGCGAGAGGTATCGCGCCGTAGGTAATCTTTCACACAGGTCCAGTGCGGGTTGAAGTATAATAGTAAAAGTATTTTTGCACCGCAAGCCAAATGCAAACATATGACTCGCATTGAATCGTAAACGATTGAGTTTTCCTCAATCCATAAACATCATGGAAATGGTAACCTACTTGCGTAGTGCCTACTTTGTAAAGTGTCTCGAAGGTAAAGCATGTTTTTGTCGAGGTCTAAATAATCTGGCAGCTTTGGCTAACTAACGCCTTTCCCTAAACTACGAAATTGTTAATGTGGACACTGTAAGCATAGAATTAGCCGATAATGTTCCCAATGTTGGGATACTCCATTCGAGGACTGTAATTCACAACGCAGGTCCAGTGCATATTCCTCTAATTTCCGGTTCTGGGATCCTATGCCAGTTTCTGTTGTTTTTTCCGGTGATGTGGTGCAATGCAATAAGAAAGAAGAAGAAGAAGAAGCAAAAAAAAATAAGATTAAACACTAAAATCCGACTACAAATAAAAACGCAGGCTAATAAAATCGCGGTCTTAAAAGTATTAAACAAGAAAAACCGTCTAGTATGTAGATAATTTGATAAATTATAGGGGACAGCCGTAGTCGCATGCCACTGATACCTGATGCGCCTTCATGGCGTTCTCATTGATACATAAGTCAGCTGCTAGTTGCCATTAGCAAAGTGGCATGCGACTACGACTGTCCTCTATAATTTATCAAATTGCCTACTTCATCATTTCAGCCGAAAGACGTCCACTGCTGGACATAGGCCTCCCCTAAGTGTCGCCACATTGACCGGTCCCGCCGAATTGCCTACTTACTAGACGATTTTTCTTGTTTAATACTTACTACAGACAAGACCGCGAGAACTGTTTGACCGCAATCTAAACGTATATGTTAAACTATAATATAATATACATATTTGTGATGTACTCGGCAAGACCTTTCATTTGATACCAAACATGTTATGATTATCTCAATTTATTTTTTTTCGACCTTATAATTTGATATTTAAATTCCGTCATAAAAGAATTATTAAAATTTATATAGCCTATGTCACCCGCGTTGTTCTTACGAATCTATTGACACCTCATTTATTAAAATAGCTTCAGTAGTCTAGGCGCTACGGTGGAACAAACAAACATACATCCATACATACATAGACTGCCAAAATCATTACCCTTCCTTTTGGCTTCGCCGTAGTCGCGTAAAAATAACTTAAAAAGTCGGTTAAAAATATTGAAATAGGCCAAGGTAATTGATTGATGCGTTATAAAACGCTGTGTCAGCCAGCTTGCGTTGACCAACAAATAGACGGTGTTCCCTAAGAAAACGATAGTCATGCCAACTATTTTCAGAATCCTTAGCAGTTTCGTTACTTCACAGATGACTTGAATATTGTAAACATGTAAAATACTTTTCTGTACAAACGATAATGTTGCCAGGTGATATAATTCAAATATTCTATATTTAAACGTTGACTCACTCCTAGCTGTTTGTTATCGTTTTAGCGCGCAGTGTTCGCGCCTAAATTTAAATTTGGAATCGGCTGGCCACTATTTCGTAACCGTTTTGTTTTTATTTTCGTTTTGATGGCTATTTATGCGAGTTGTAGAAAACGGTGATTTGTAAATGGGATACATTAAAATGTTTGTGTCTGTTTTGATTAGTGCCCTTTGAATGTTATTGATCTTTTCCTCAATTAAGGTTGACGTAAAGCAGATCTTCTGTCCTAAGGGGATTGCAAGATCTTATATAAATAAGATACAGTCTGAATCCCCCAGAGATAAACCAAATCTTTAGTTTGTTAGTAATGGAGCTGTTTTCAAGATAATTAATTATTGAGGGGTACCTTTTATAGTGAATCAGGCATCAATAAAACACTTAATTTATATTAAATGTATCTGCTTTGGTATATTTATTTTCAATTGTTAGTAAATGCTGTTCTTCTTTTTGTTAGTTTAGTCTAAAAGAAAAATTGTTTATTTATTTTAGAGCTATAATTGTTAACCCTAAACATTAGAAAATTGAATACAGGTACAGTCAACCGCACTCAGTGTTTAATTTATTCAAAAACACAAGACTTAGGTACACCAACAGTACATACATTTAATTTTTAATATTAAAATATATAGGTTACGTGGTACCAATTAAAGGTAATTCTCATAAGTACAATAAAAATCTCTTAATTGAAATAAAATGTTCCATAAAATAGAAAACAAAACATCTTGAACTTACTCTCAACAAAAGATCAAAATAACTGACTTGTACTAAATAAACAACAGTCCACACTGTCAGCTGGCCTAGTGTTGTAAAGATTTCCAAATACAAGTTATTACCAAAATCTGACATGTCCTGATCTTTTAGAATATTAGAAGTAACCAAGAATATCCATAACAGCTGGACCACATTATAAAAATACATTATTACCTACCATCTGAGTAATTCTGTCTTCGTAAATGTAATTCAGCTAAATCAGCCTTAGCTTTAGCCTCACGAAGCTTTTCCTTCAAAATCAGGTACTCCAAGTTATGTATGGCCGCAGTATGTGCCTCCCTACTCTTATTGTCTTCTTTTTGAAATCTCACTTTCTCTTTTAGCAGCTGCATTTCCAAAACCTGAAGTTCTACATCGCTTTGAAGTCTGGTTTTGCTATGCTGATTTTCTTGCTGACCGATATGTGTTTTATTGTTTGGTGTTAAAGGTCGGTTTTGAATGATAGGTGGAGATTCTACAGGCTCAGCAGGATAAGCATTGATCGGGGACATTGGTTCCATCTTTACAGTGTTCAATAATGGACTCTCTTGACTCAAGTTGTTTTGAGATTCTTCACTTAAACATAAACTTGCTTCTGATAGTACCTTGTCGTCATTTGTTAAATTTTCTAAAAAAAAACGACAGTAACATAACATTACACTTATAATCCCCGAAGGGGCAGGGGTGCACCAATCTCTTTACCCACACTGCACCAGTTATTTTACAGTTCTTTGTAGGAGGCTAGCCTATTGCCCTCAACAGGACACAAATCCAGACTCTGTGGCAGCTACTGTGATATTTTACTGAGAAAAATCCAATAACACTGACCGATCTGGGAATCAAACCCAAGACCCCAAGGCCAACTGTCGCACTTGCTGCCACTAGAGCAACCATTCATATATCACTTACCTAACACAATATCGGACTCCATGGAACTATCAATCCCAGTCATAAGCGCGTGGGCAATTTGCAGCACATTGGGTCCAGATATAATATCATCTACAGGTCTTCTCGAAGGTGTCGGGTGTAAGGTCCTGGCTGTCGCTTCTCTTTGGCGTTGTTTTAAGTTCATCCATAGTCTCCGAAGTTGTTTTGGTGTTCTCTGAAATTTACTTTTGATTTAACTGATTTATTGTTAGTATAAAGATATAATTTTAATAACTATCTACCAATAACCAACTAAAAACCGCATAACTTAGAAATCTTTGAAACTGTCAACAAACAAACTCTCAAGTCACAATCTCAAGAACTGTCAACCTAGTTTCCACATCTTACAACTTTCCTTAGGAAGCTGCCGCAAGTTCGAGTACCTATTATACGAATACAGCATGTATCAATAAACATTCAATATTCAATACGTACATGAAAGTTTGTAACCGAACTTGAGTTGAACTCCGAAGCTATTTTCAGCCAAGCTAAGTTCTTCGCTTTCAATGCCGTACTGTGAGTATGTTTATTCTCCACAACTTTCGAGTAATTCTTTAATATCTCCAAAAACTTTTTCTTTTCTTGATTTGTATATATTTGCTTCTTCGGCTCCATTATTTTTATCATTTTAACAAAAACTTAACACAAACATTGACCGTCTGTCGTTCAAGTGACAACTGACAGTTGCGTTTCGTTGTTCCAAATATGAAATGTGTCATAAAAAGTTAATGAAAAAAAGTACGTATCACATTTTTTTTTGTATGAACTTGTATCATTATTTTGCAAAGTTCTTCTTAAATTCAACTTCAATTGAGCCAAATAAACTTGACGATTTCGTTTAACAGCAAATACGAAACGTAGCTCCGTCGTTCAATGGTTCACTCACTACTTGAGATGAGATGAAATGCGTGAGATTGTGTTGTTTATTAAAACATGTAATAATAACGTCACAATAAATATGTTGATTTTACACAGACAGGCTACAGTTTTTATTACTTCGCGGCGTCGCAGCAAAATTTCATACACGCATACAATAATATGCAAAATGTTTTGGAGATAGTGAACACCTAACACTGTTCAAGTGTTATGAGTTTAGAATTCTTGTGTAAAATATAACTTTGCTAATGGGTTTGAAGTTTGAACCATAAAAAACTCTCATAGTACCTACGTAATGATCTGGGTGTCTAAAATGGCCGCTTTAGCAGAATCGTAATATAATTCATGTTAAAATTCTTAAGATGGACTTAATAGTTATAGACTTAAAGTCCATTTTAAGAATTTGAAATTTTTAACGTGATTCGTACTAAGATTCTGCGTGGATTCTGATAAAGCGGCCATTTTAGACCCGCTGTGCACACTGTGACTCTTACAAAGTAGTATAAAGGGGTAGGCACTGTTAAATTTTATATGCCCAGCAGGGCTATTGCGTATCTTTATAAATGTCACTGGCGATCATAGTGTCCATCGATTAACTGTCATATTGGTTATGGTTTATTACAAAATGGAACCATTTGACAGTTAATTGATGGACACTATATGATAGCCACTGTCATTTAAAAGATACGCAATAGCCTTGCTGGCCACCTCCAGAATTTAGAATTTAAATAAGACAATCTTGACAATCTTCTAATGAAACGTCGTCCAAAACTAGGAATTTCACTTGTATTGTTGTTGTGTTTTAAAACATTTAAACTCACACTACACAAATATCCAGACCCTGAACAACTAGGTACCTATATTCTGTAGGCAACACAAAGTGTATTTCATTAGGGAATCGAGCCCGCGACACGCAGCGCAGCAACCAATGACTCAGGCACTGCGCCAACCATGTCGTCGAAACAATATTTTCAAAGATGAGTAAATATTTATGTTCAAAGTTCAATGTTAGACAGCTACATCCTTCATAAGCTGAGCTATGAAATCATGATTGATTCACCAATCACACCAATATTATAAAGGCGAAAGTTTGTGAGTGTGTATGTTTATTACTTCTTTACGCAAAAACTACTGAACGGATTTAGATAAAATTTAGTACACAGATAGTTTATAACCTGGATTAACACATAAAATAGTTTTTATCCCGATTTTATCTTCCCGTGGGATAATTTTCGGGTTGTAGCGGGTGAAACCGCTGGCAACAGCTAGTAGACCTATAAAAATATAAGAAAACGATTCCCCGTTTATGACTGCTCTTTTATCTACCATAAAAGTCTTGGCGCCATTTGGTTATACTCGTCTATAAAAGCTGCGATTAGTTTCGTGTTGGGGAATAATGTCATAATTTTGATAACCATAATACCTATGTACTGTTAGACTCGTTGACCGCTTTATTGAGAGTATATCCTTATTCCTATTTAAATATAGGCTTCTTAATTGGCTAACTACAACAGCTGCGGTTAATGACCGCAATGACAAACACATAACAAACGAATACAATAGGGATGATAACAAAAAATATATAATTAGTCCGTCATTACCAAAAAATATTGGACACGTATTTTTTCTTTTTTCACGTAAGCAAACAATGAAGACGATGCAGTGCTTTAAAAACTCGTGTGACATCATATGGCGCGTGCAGTAGGCTCATCGCGTGCTATTTTATTTATTTACTGAGAGGCGGGTCCACTGCAACGGACGCTGCATTTTAAACTAACGAGCGAAAAATCACTTCTTGTAAAATCGTCGTTTGAAATCGTTACTGTTTTCATCATCGCCATGTGCTTGAATTAAAATGCACAACGCGCCGCGCGACGCCGCGCGTCTCCGTAAATAAGGCCTAATCGCGCGGGAAGTTTTGAGTAAAGAAATAAAACATAATATATTTATTAAGCACATGCCACAAACACATCAAACAATCAAAAGTAAACTAAAATATTAACAGAAAAAAATGCTGCGCCAAATAGGACCAGTTCTGGTTTTCAACTGGCCCTGATGAGTTTGCATGTGGACCAAAGGAAAGTGCAGAAAAGCAGTGCTAAGCAGAAGCCAGGCTTATAGGTTGACTTGCGACATGACATGCAGTAAAAAAAGAAACGATGTATGAATTGTGTGAAGGATGATATGACTAGAAAGCAGGTGACTCCTAAGAAGACGAAAGGTATGGAAGGAGCCGACCGTGGGATAAGGGCAGTATAATGAGGGCTGGTGTAAGAGATACCGCGGCCTTTACAAAAAAGGCTAAGAAGGAACGTGGGTGGGTTTGTCAGTCAGTAGAAATCTGTCAATTTTTGATTTTTGTTTTTCCTACTCCACCGCTATTTTTTTGATTAATTTCGTTGCGGGATCCAAGACATTTAAATAATTTCTCTGGGACTTCGTCGAGCTTCATTGTCTCGACGCTTTTCTTGTGGTCGCCACTGTTGATTCTGGCTTACAGGAGTTACAGTGGTTTGGGAATAGTGTGGCGGGCTTGTCTCATAAAAAAAAGAAGTCTGACACTCCCTTTCGCTCTGCCCAAGAGCAGGAGGGGTTATTAGATGATTTCCCACCCGCCCAATAAAAAAAAAGAAAGGGCAGGATAATGAAGATAAGTACGTCACGAATTAAATTTCATTTTCAACATTTGATACCTCTTAGTTATTGTTAGAGCAGTGGTGGCCCAGTGGTGGCGGCCCTGACTTATGATCAGTGAGTGGGTTCGAACCCAGTCAGGCGCATTACTTTGTGTAATTTATTTCACCACCACTGCCCTCAAAACGGCGAAGGAAAACATCGTGAGGAAACCGGCATGTCTTAGAACCAAAAATTCGAAGACATGTGACGTCTACCAATCCGCACTGGGTTCGCGTGGTGGATTAGGTATAGCCCATCCCTCTCCTAGAGAGGAGGCCTGAGTCCCTGCAGTGGGAACGTTATAGGCTGATGATGAAGTTAATGTTTGGAGAGGGACCTGAAACCGCTAAGCAAACATTGCCTGGACGGTCTGGTGTAGGCTGTGATCTCATCAGACTTACCGCACCTATGTATATCTTAGACGTAGCTGTACCTGTGATTCAATATTCTGTCGCTCTCTACCCAAGCGACAATCTCCGACTCCGCAATTTCCTTATTCGCTGGAGGAGTTCCTTCATTTCCTTCTTGGAAGTGGATGTCCTGACTTTGTTCTAACCAATATCTGCTTATGCCTGTTTCAATGCAAGCAGAATAGGGATGTTTACTGACATAAAAAAAATAGATTCTAATTAGTCCGTCTGTTAGAGTATCGAAAAATATTGTAAACGTATTTTTTGTTTGATCAAATCAATAAAAATTCACGAAGCTAAAACGCGTTAAAGATATGAGTGGGGGTTGGTGACGTCACTGACCGCTAAAAATGTCATACTAATGTCTTAGAGTAAGACGTCACACGAGTTTTCAAAGCACTGTATCGTCTTCATTGTTTGTTTTCGTGAAAAAAGAAGAAAAACGTGTCCTATATTTTTTGGTAATTTATTTGACGGTTTAATTACATTGTTTTTGTTAACTACCCTATAAGCAGAATTAGCATCAATCACATTGTTCTTCATAGCGTGTCGATAGCAATTATGATTAGAATCATTTCTACTTTCGTCTCATGTTCCTTGGAGTTACACATTTTCTACTACGCATTTCACCTTTTGTTTGGTTTTACTCTTCCTTTCCATCCATCATCATTTACATTCATCACTCTTTTCATCCTTCATCAGTACTCAGTACTACAGTAGAAAGATAGACACTTGATAAAAAGTGTGTGTCCCCCTCTAACTTTTAAAATAAAAAATGTGCCGTAGATCGCTATGAGAACTTTCAACCAAAATTGCTTTGAGCTTTAATATTAAATATTTTTTGAGATATAGCACTTTTAACAAACACTGAAAAACAAACTTATCACAAAATAAATGTTTTTACCCGACTGGGCGAAGCCCAAAAGGAGGGTTATGTGTTTGGCGTGTATGTATGTATGTAAGTAATATAACTCCTAAACGGATGAAGGGATTTGAATAAAATATACGTCGTTAGATTTGTCTTGATGGCGCGAGTGTCACTGGCTACATTAAAATTAAAAAAAAACAAATAAATTTGCTGATTTGGGGGGCCATAACGCGGATTTCAAAAATATTTTTTTTCCATTACCATCGAGTAGGATATCAAAATGAAGGGTTTTAAAAGGAGATTACAAAAATATATGACACTTATATGTTTAAACTAAATTCAAAGTCACAAATCCATCCTATAAACAAACACAAAAGTTAAATCATCTGCGAAGAATTTTACGCGACCAACGAAAGAACAAACACAAAAGAACTAAAAAGTTGTAATTAAAAAAAGTAGTTAAAAAACTAAAAAAACCGACTGAAAAAACTGAAAAGGAAAAAGCAAGTACATTTTAAATTAAACAAATCTTGGAAGCAGGCCGGGCCTGCTTCCTATTTTTATTTTCTAATTTAATATTCAAATGAACCCCGCCTGCTTCCAAGATTTGTTTAATTTAAAATGTGCTTGTTTTTTGCTTTTCAGTTTTTTCAGTCGGGTTTTTTTAGTTTTTTAACTACTTTTTTTTTTCTTTGCCGTTTTAACAAGAAATAAAACAAATGAAAGGGGGCTTCCCTACTACGATGGTACGGAACCCTTCATGTGCAAGTCTGACTTGCACTTGCCAGCTTTTCATACCTCGTCTTTACGGCCCATACGCCCACTGTAGCATATCCTGATATGCCTACATAAGATTCAAAATATGAGCGTCTAACTATTTTGCATTACCACAAAATAGAAAGTAGGTCAGTATACTTTATAATAAGTAGGTTAAATAATACATGTAGTGCTCTATAAATATACGCTGCAAATAGCACGTGGTAAACAGCTTTGTATTATCGCTTGATTAATTGGTTTAGCTAGTAAATCCCTTTGACTAGTTTGTTTGAAATTGTGGGGAACGTTCTTAAAGTCGTGATCGGATGGTGTTGCAGTTTTTAATGAGTGTTTCTTTAGGTTTCATTTATAAGTTAACTTTATGAATATTTGAAGCATAGTGAGGAAATCGGCATGTCCCAGAACGAAAAACTTGAAGACATGTGACATTTACCTACCTACCCGCGTCGATTACATACAGCCCATTCCCTTTCATAGAGAGCAAATCAGCCTGTTCAAATCCCATTGCTGGGCTACAGGCCACCCCAGCAATGGGATTTGAACAGGCTGATTATGCTACGCTTATGATTTATGAATGCTATGTCTGTATCGGTAGTCAGACTGGTAAAAGTGATCATCTTTATCGATAGGTGGGAACTGGTAAAAGGCCTGTCTGGCTGTCCCATCCGTCGCCACTTCAACTCATATGTAGGTACGTCTACTATGCTATAAGGCCGCGGTATAGAAGGTCGCTAGTAGAATTCTGTAAAGTAGACTTTACTTATGACAATATTTATTCATTTCCTTGTCAAGTCGAAGCTCCAGAGCCTTGAAAATCGCCGACGTGTTGCCAGTCTGTCGGTTTTCTATCGGTTACATTTCGGGGAGTGTGCGATGGAATTGCACAATCTAATTCCTCCAAGCCCGTTCCATCATCGGACTACAAGACGTACGGCGATGCGCCATCGTTTCATGGTGGACATCCCACCCATTCGCACTAAACGTTTTGGGAACACTTTCATTGTGCGTACAGCTAAGGAGTGGAATTCCCTGCCGGAGTCTGTATTTCCTGATAAGTATAACCTAGGGGTCTTCAAGTCAAGAGTGAATAGGTTACTTCTAGGTCAGCGTGCTACATCTTCGACCACATCGTCACTTAACATCAGGTGAGATAGTGGTCAAACGCGAGCCTATCTGCAATAAAAAAATAAAAAAAATTAGTCCTAGACACGACCGTGTCCGTTGACATTCATTCATGTATCCTCAGGCGTACATTCTTAATCTTTTTTTTTAAATTGATAGATCTTCTTTATCGTCCCTCAAGTTCAATGTATACTGGTTTTCGACACATCTGACTACAACGTCCAATTTGCCGTCAATAAGTCTTTCTCTAAACCTTTCTCCGCTATTGTTATTTCCACATTCTTTAATCCAAAACACTTTAACATAATCGCATTACCAGCCCGCCATAATTCACCGCATAAACTTTCATTGATGGATTTGATAAACATTCGAACTGAATATATATTTTTGGAATATAGAGCTTCTTTTGTTTGGGAGTGAAAGCGAGATGGAGGTATACGAGTTTGATATTGGCATCTCTTTCAAAAGAACAGCTTAATACTTTTTGGATAAGTTGTTATTTAACGCCTCGGTATTAGAATTCACCCTTCAATAAGAGTTCTTACAGTCGATTGTGCAGAGCGAAAAGGAGTGTCAGACTTCTACTGACTAAAAACAACCCATGTTCCTTCTTAGCCCTTTATGTCGAGGCCGCGGTATCTCTTACAACATCCCGTAGCCCCGACGGGAAGTTACTATGCCTTGACTTGTGGATGTGAAGGTAAAACGCACCCACAAAAAAACTCGAGTTTTTTTTGTGGGTGCGTTTACAAAAATTCAACTCACATAGCAGCCAATTGCCAAGCCACTGCGCCTACCGTGTCGTCACCTGAAACTTGAGAATTCGAAATAATACTTTATTTATTTTACTATTTATGTACACACAGTAGACAGCATAGGAAAATAACATAAAATAATATGTGAGTATACAAAGGTACTGCTTATTTCTCAAGAAATTTCTGCCAGCAGACCTTCTAGAGGAGAAATGAAGATGAAATGTAGACAATAGTGTGTGAGAAAAGGAAAAGAACTAACACTAATCTTGAACTTGGTGAACTTTAAGTTGGAATTGGAACAAAGAACATTATTAACGGAAATGTAACTTTCTCTGGGCTGGGCTGTCCTAACTTCATTCAGACCTAATAATTGATAAGATAAGAGCAAAATTACTTATAAAGCTCTTGATAAAAACCGCAACACTCTTGAAGCACTAAACTGGCAGTTTGCCGAGAAATCGCTCTTGAGTCTGCACAATCAATAAGCTAGTGAAAATTGCCGTGAAGAATTTATCCACTCAATTTTATAATAGGCAAGCTGTCACCACTAAAACTCACCATATGGTCGCATCCCACGCGTGGCAGTGGCCGTGGACTTATTGGAGATAATATTACGACACCGCTTGAATACTTAGATTTTATTATTTGCCATATTCATTTGCGTAGGAGGGCGTTACTACTCTTTGACGAGATATTTGCATTGAGTAGTTTAACTTTGCTTGTTTAAAATGACACATTCGAAGATTTTGCCCATAATTTTGCCTCATACGATGGGTATTGATGTCACCAGCCTATTGATTAATGCAGTATCATGCGTGGCTGCTATTTTGGAAATAAAATAAATTGGAGGAAGTTAGGCCAGGCCAGTCTTAATACAAAAAATATTCCAACCCCTTTTCTGATGTGGTTTGCCACAAAATGTTACCCACAATCAGTTTCCTCTCTGTGCAATTCAAACTTTATGTTAAACTATTTTATAGATCTAAAGCTATTACAATACGCAATGCATCTTTGCATTCACTAGATGTACGAGTATCATTGTTGTATATTAATGCAGTTGTATTAATAATTCGTCGTCTTCATCTCGTATTGACAACACTCGGTCGCATATTATTGCGACAGCTGCGTCAATCAATGTTGCATCGATTTCACAATTACACTCATTCATCATCAGACGTCATTTGCCACCGCTATTTAAATCACCGGTCATAAAACTGTAAAAAGTGTTTGTTGATGCATGTTTCGAATTTGCTAGATTTGTAAGTTATGAGATCAGTACAATATAGGAATCAGTCCTAACAGACTGCAAGGTTTTCAGGTCCCATTTAATAGGGGGTGAGCCTATTGCTATTAACTGGGCACAAATCCAGACTCCGTGGCTGTTACTTAAAAACCTGTTGGAAAACCCCAATGGCACCTTGCCTGAGCCGGGAATTGAACCCAGAACCTCATGCTCAGCAGTCACACTTGGGACCACCACACCAACAAGGCAGTATTGACCAACAATGCGTTATTAAAAGTTTTTCTACACTAATGTCATAAAGAGGAAAGATTTGTATTTTTGTGTGTATGTTTGTAATAAATAAACTCAAAAACTACTGCGCCGATTTCAAAAATTCTTTCACGATTAGAAAGCTACATTCACCCTGAGTAACATAGGCTACTTTTTATCCCTATCTTCCTACGGGAATGGGAACTACTCGGGTAAAACCGCGTGACGTTCGCTAGTGTTAGATAAAACAAGAAAGATTCATGCATCACAAGCTAAATTAACTTTAGAAGCTGAAGAATCTCCTTTGAAATATTCAACAGCTTACACTTTAGCCATTGCCAACCATTCCCTGGCGTTTAAATCCAGTACCAACCAAACTAGACCTAAACTAAGCCTAGCTAGATACATCTCAGCGTCACCTTGACCCACTGGCTCTCGTTTGTCGATACTACTTGTGTTGTGGAGTTGTGACTGTATACGGTTTTGGGTACACAAAGTTAGGCATAAATGTTCAAAGTTTGTTTATTTTCCTTGTATGAGAGTGCGGGACTAATTTAGGAATTGTGGTTACATGGTTTGGTGTAATTTGTTCTTAGAAATGTTATCCCTGTCTTTAGGGGACAACAGGAGCTAAACGCGAGTTTTATATTGCATTAAAGTATATGATTCACTGAAGTAAACAAAAAAAAAAATATGTTGTTGTTGTGTGTGTTGAAAACAAAATACAACTATTTTTACTGGATGGAAAAAAATCGCGAAGATACCTCTAAAAATTAACTATACTAAATAAAATACATGTAATCGTTCTGATTTTTTGCAAATAAATCTACAAGCAACATACCAAGGTCATAGTGTTTTATTTTTGTAGTACAATAAATAGTTTTTTTGTAAATCGCATATTCTTATTCCCGAAGACAATTTTGTGTCCTATTTTTCATATCTGGTATTTTGAAAGGTTAGACAGAGGGTTATTGTCTAACATCGACATTCCGTCAGTTACACAAACATTTTGTACATCTCAAATTCGTTCAAAATCCTACCCACGTCCACCCCATTCTAATATCAGTCTGCAGACATTTAGCATCCGTCCGTCCGTTTCGAAATCATCTTGGACAAACACAATCAGTCCCCAAGGCTAGACCGTGGGGGTTGAAATGCCGCGCCCTTACCGCCACTCCCCCAGGTAAAGGGGACATAGAAGGGTGATTTGTAAAAGTCACGAATGTGGAAAAAATATGGAGTCATTTCTGGAACGTTGAGTTTTGATAAGGATGTTTTATTTTCTTAAGTGGTTGATATGGTAAAAGGTTTTTATGCTTTTTTGGAGCTTAAGTTCCCTGTTTCCGGGCACTTAGGTTTAGTTATGACAACGTAACATCGCATCACCTTAAATCCCCGAAGGGTTAGGCAAATTCCTTACTGCTTTTGATAATGATGAAATTCCACAAATGGAATGTTTTTGTTTCGAAGTCATCAAATTGAACGAGCTTCATGCAGTGTTTTGAAAAGGTAATTTAACATTAATATTTGGAAGGGATACTGCAAGAGTGAGTTACACAAAACTAGCATAAGAAACGACACAAACACTGCTCTCATAACAAGATACGTAATTTCCATAATAAAGCCATAGCTTTTATAAAAACATACGTGACAAACAGTTACAACCATACAATTTCATAATACGATAGACACCACTGATATACATCAAGATTAAAATCGAAAGCTCAAACAAAAACAAAGTACATACTCGTACTATGTCAGTACATACACAAAAAACTATGAATGAATGGTGTTGCGTTGGCCGGACGGTTGCGTGCGCGCACCTAATATGGCGAATGCTTACCTACTCGGGCATGCCTTAGCTGGCATTACGGTATGGCTTAGATGATCGAGGATTGGTTGTTAAACAGATGTAGCGGTTTTTGGGTGAAACTTATTGATTGACTGAACGCTGCGCAACTTCATTCTGAAGTTGCTCCAAAAAAGGATCAATAATGGCAAATAAGTCGTCATATAGTGGACGGGACTGAATATTTTAGTTCGGATTTGACCTATAATAAAAGAGTCCGTTTTCCATTCCATAGATGAGCAGAAACCATTTGAGTAGATTTACACTTTCAAGGAGTTCCAGATTTTCTATCGAGTTTATTGACTTCATGGATTCGGAAGTCGTCTAAAAATTGATAAGGATCAGTTAAGATTGATGATGTGTCCGTCTAATGATGAAGATTTGGCATTGTTCGCGGTAAGGGAGCGTGTCAGCGTGGGCCATCCATTATAGCGTCAAGAATTTATTGCCGCTTCAGCATTACCATTCAAAGATCATTCTAGGGCCCGTTACCCTCACAGAAAACACATTATTGTTTCCTGGTTGTGTTGTATGAGGAGCTAATAGTTAATTTTGGGTGTCAGTTATTTCAGCTATCTGGGGACGGTGATAACAAGTTAGCTTGAAACTGCAAATAGTAGGCTGAACTCTTGCTGGATTGCTCAATATTGGACAAAATACGAGCCTGATGTCCTACTGCAGGGCAAATGTCTCCCTCCGCTTTTTCCATATACATGTCTGTCTTTGGCCGTTTGGGCTCATTAAGGGTCCAATCCTTTTGGCAAGAGTGTACTCATCAGAGTTTCTCCATCTGGGCCTATCGCGTCGCCAGCTTCTGTTGTTTGGAACCCAATTTGTGGCCACTTCGGCTCAATTTAGATGCGACATTCGGCAGTGTGGCTTGCCCAGATCCATTTTAATTTGGCGGCAGTTATCGAACTATTCTTATACCTACGGCCAGAAATTTTGAATCCTCGTATACCTACTTCAACACAAATGTGTAAGTATGCTTTCAAAGTTACAAAACATTTTCAAAAACACTTTATCGTCACGTGCAACAAATACCTAGCATACCGTACTGCGCACAAAGGCATGCTTATCTCCGGAGAATGTGAACGAACAACAGGCGTTGTGTCAGTGAAAGTTGCAGATAAGCCTGCCGTGTACGAAGCATTGTTTGCTCTCGAACTTTCCGCGGTACCTACGGGACTAAGTACGGCCTGTGGTACGGCGTAATTCACAACATTTCAAAACTGACACCACCTTAAAATAAAAATACCATTTCTTTATTTTCGTATCCTGAGTTCATACATGTATTTTATTTATTTTTTGATTCCTTTATTTCTGAGAAAAAAAATGAAAACCAAAAAACATGTGATGACGTCATATATACGGCAGAATGATGTAGTTATCTTTGCCTAAGCATTCAATATTTTTTATGAAAACAATAATGTCAAACAAGACGTCAATTTGTCAATGTTGAATGTCATCACTGAAGTTTACATTTTTCATAAAATTGAACAATTTATTTTTCAAACTCGACACGCTTACTGTTAATATTATCAACTTTTGATTGATATTTCCCCAATAAAATGAATCCCAAAGAAACATATAGGTACGCCAATAAAGGAACCAAAATATTGTTTTGTACCAGCCTGCGCCAACGAGTATGACAAGCTGCCAAAGTGACAACGACAAGACAAGTGTGACACTTTTCAATTTTTTTTGTCGTGTCACAGTAAAGCAAAGGTTATATCGCCATTCCACCGTAAGAATGACGTCATTTGGCGCTTAAATCTTTTTAGACGCGCTGAATTTGAAACTTAAAATTATGAATGAAAAGTACATAATTTCGAAAAACAAAAAAATATGGGTGTCCTAGTTTTGGATTTGCTTTTATATTATTTAATAATACTCACAAGTTAAAAATATGAAATGTTGTCAATTATGCAGATAAAGGCAGGGTAAAAGGTAATTAATTGGAGTTTGCTTTGAACAAAGAGATTTAAGATACTGTCTGTACTAAAGAGAAGGAATAGGAAAACTACTATGACCAATACCCAAATGACATTTATTGTCAAGTTTCACTCATCATATATTTTTTTTTTTTAAATCAAAATATTTTTATTTCACATCTAACGTCGACAAAAAGATGCACGGTTTTGCCCCACACTAGGAATTTCTCCTGTATCGTGGGTGCGTTCACAAACATTTAAACTCAGACTCACATACATATACAAATACCCAGACCCGAAACAACTATCTGGCCCTGTAGGCCATACAAATATTTGTTCCGTTTGGGGATCGAAACCACTGCACCAACCGTGCCGTCAAATTATTACCAGCACTTTCAATAACCAATTAAGTGTTGGTTATTGCAAGTAGATTTCATTGTTGTTTGTTTTGTCCCGCCTCTCTTTTTTTTGCCGACTGCTGGGTAGGTCTCCCTTATGGCTTTCCAATTTTGTTTGCTTTTTCCGACAAATCTTATAAGAATGATGATATTTAAATGTTCATATTATAAAAGTAAACCTTTAATTGAAAAAGTACCAATCGAATTGAGAATCTCCTCCTTTTTGGGAAGTCGGTTAAAAAGACGCAAACACTATCAAAACCTTATAACCCTATGTGAAATGTTTTTTCATATGAATGTTACCTACTTGTCTGGTGTACATAGAAAAATCCTATTTTATACGATTGCGGGAAACAAATTCTTTATTATTATTTGTATACTTGTATGCTATGTTATAATGTCTTCTTTCATGTGAGCAAAACCAAGTGGCATTTCATATTTTATGAAGCTTCGAGGAGCGGAATAAATGTCAAGAAATATTACAGTGCTATAACTTGGATGATTTGGTAAACATGCGACATCGTGTAATTTGTATAATTTAAAATACAGATTTTCTTGGTAAAGTACCTGGTTATTAATTATTTCGGATCGTGCATCTAGCAAAAGGACGTGATTAGGGTTGCTACTTTGTTTGGGTAAGCAAATGCAATACGTCGCTTTTTTTTAAAAAAACACTGGTGACCCGAAACAATTAAGTAAGTACTACTCAATCGTAGCAGAATCATATTCGGATTGGCTCGGGAGCTCGGATCAATTCAAGCGAATACGAACGGCATCTTCTAGTATATCATATGACATAATTTTTTTCCGCCCGTCTGGACGATTTCATGTCAGCCCGAAAATGGGTATTACTGTACCGACCAAAAACTGCGCTCATGTATTGTTTTTTAATTGTAATCACAACGTGATCCTTGATGTATATTTCTTTAACCATATGCTCTCTTGTCCTTAGGTTTCTCGTCTGGTAATCCTCCATGAAGAAGCAGAAGATGGCAACGCTATGCCTGACCTGGCGAGGCCGGTGCAAGCCGTGTCCCTTGCCGTCAACAATCTGGTCAAGGTAAGTCACACTTGTCATGTTTTTGGCAGAATTTTAAAGGACGGTTAGTCCTGGATAGATCGGAAAGAGAAAATAAAAGAGGGTT
This sequence comes from Diarsia rubi, assembly GCA_932274075.1. Lineage (NCBI taxonomy): Eukaryota > Metazoa > Arthropoda > Insecta > Lepidoptera > Noctuidae > Diarsia > Diarsia rubi. The sequence continues at coordinate 1,307,068 of OW026437.1, read as the reverse complement.
TAAACTGTGACTTATTTTGCATACATTCTACGACTTCACTGCAAATTATAATTGCCGTAACCCCATAAAAAAGGGCAACAGTTTATAATAATTATTATAAATATTTGTAAACCTGTGCTGTCAGCGGGTGCAGTAGTATTCTACATCGGTATTTTGCAAACAGCACTTATTCTTCTTTATTTTTCGCGTGACTTTACATCGAGAAATATCTTTCGAAAATGCTGCTTTCCTCACGATGTTTTCACCGATTCAAGTGATTACTAAAGAATACGCACATAGATCTGTGTTTGAAATTTGAGACCTAGGACTACGGTCCATAGAAATATACTTATTTATTATATCTAAGTACGGTCCGATGGTCACACAAGGCTAGCATAAGATTCTGATAAATTTCCTCTATATGGAAACCTTAATACCATATCTAAATTCGCAGGTCGGCCACGAAACCATTGAGTCTTCCGAAGACTCAGTCCTCAGACACGACATGCCAGGTGCCCTGCACCGCGTGGAGACAGCTGCCACCCTCCTGCAGCAGGCCTCCGATATGCTGCGATCTGACCCCTACTCAGGACCTGCAAGGTAATATCATTTCTAGAAATGCAGATTTAATTTAAAGAGAATATTTAAAAAACTGGGTATACAGCACACTAGCCAAAACTAGAAGTTTGCGCTGTGGAATGTTCATCATAAATATATCGCTAAAATAAACATAGCTCCCGCAGCTGTTGCAAAACCAATAACAGTTTAAGAGATCAATACTACAAAGCTGTGCAGGTCGTTTACCTTCACAAATAAATCTTTTACAACTACAGTTTTGCATGACAGTATAAATATAGGAGAATTTAAAAATTTGCGCTAGCTTTTGCCCGCGGTTACACTCACTTTGAAGAAATTATCTTAGGATGGGAAGAGATTACTGGGATACACGACAACTTAACATCACACTTGTAATCCCCAAAACGAGGGGATCGGACAAAAAAAAACTAATTAGTCCGTCAGATGGATTTCCAAAAAATATAAGACACGTATTTTTGTCTTTTTTCACATAAACAAAAAATGAAGACAAAACATTTCTTCGGAGAAAACGTCACATGTTAGTACAGTTTTAACTACAAATGACGTCACCACCCCCCACTCATGGCCTTTGACGCGTCATACCTTCGACAATTTTTATTAATATTAATTAATACCTACACGTATCCAATATTTTTCGATAATCTAACTGACGGACTAATTAGATTCATATTTTTTTGACTCAGTCAGACGCCGATCCCCTAAATCCCTTGGCGAAATGTGTGTAGTACTAGACACTATAGGTACTATTATTCCCATAAACCGGATTCTGAATTTGTGTCCAGTTTATGGTAATTGGCTCACCACCTATTATATGGGGCTTAACGGGACAACAGGAGCTAAACGCGAGTTTTATAATGCGTTAAAGTAAAAAATTAAATTAATGAAATAAACAAAATTAGAAAAATGTATGATATTCTTCAGGATATACGCTAGTGACATGTGTGTTTAAAACATAATACAACTAATTTTTGTCGATAGAAAAAAATCGCGATGATACCTCTAAAAATTTCTTTTAACGAGTAAAAACCATTCTAAAATACATGTGATCGTCCTGATTTTCTGGCAAATTCTACGAGCGACATACTAATGTTGTAGTGTTTTATTTTTTTTAGTCCAATCAATAGATTTTTTAGAAATCGCATATTCTTATTCCCGAAAATAATTTTGTATGGGTATAAAAAATCGGGCTGGACAGTTCTTACTATTTGAAACGTATAGTTACCTAAGAACTTACGAGCATGCATTGCGGTGATGCGTTTCGCGGTCGCGGGGAGTGACGTAAGCTCCACCCACTCGCTCAAAGTCGCTGGCTTTTAGTGTCGCCTTAAATAACGGGCGATGTGTGGGTGTACTATACAGGGTACAGCTCTCCTTAACCCTTTGAGCATAACTTATAATTATATGAATGTTTTGCATACTTTTGTGCAAATTACTAGCCTGTGTATTACTTACCTTAAAGTGTGAAATGGTAACTGACAGACAAACATACAGACCGACAGATACCATCGCATTTTTAATATTATTACTAAGCATAGAATCTTTCCGTTTTCGTCATGCTAGGTACGGAAAGCCCGGGTGTTCCATACTTGGCCATGATGTCAATGTCTATCGACGCGAGTCTCTTTACCTTCGAGTCTGATCATGCGAGTGTTAAGGAGCTGAAACTCAGTGTTGTTTGTAGGAAGAAGCTGATTGAAGGCTCTAGGGGGATCCTGCAGGGAACCTCCGCTTTACTGCTGTGCTTTGACGAGTCTGAGGTCCGGAAGATTGTGAAGGAGTGTAAAAAGGTATGTGGTTTCTTGTTGTTCTGTAGTTTGTATGTGTTGATATAGGTACCGTTATTTTGTGAGGATTTTGCTGATATGACAATTCTGAGCTTTATTCTATAACGGGCTGGTCCGATGCGCCACGTCGTAAAACATACACTGCTTTATATCCAAAAATACGATTTTAGAAAACAGTATCTAGTAATTATTTGAGTCGGGAATTTCATGTCGCAGAGTAACAAAAATATGTAAACGTAACTCAACCTCATCATCTCATGCCAATCACGACAAGCAGTAAATCATTAAAATATTAATTAATTTATCTCACTAAATTGATGTTGAGTAGGTATCTAGTACGTGTCGTAATTATTCGATTCGAGGATTTTATGTCACAGAACGCTTTTTACAAAAATGTATGTAGACGTAAATCATCTTAATCATGGCATGCCCATCACGTCAGGCAGTAATGAATTAAAATATTAATTAATTTAACTCACTAAATTGATGTTAACACTTCGTCACATCAGACTTGTACAAATTGCAATTATTTTGCATATTTCTGTGTGAAAATGAAAGTAGCAATTTCTGTTCGTATTTTGTATAAGAACTTGCTATCTACTGGATGAGTGAAGACGTATTGTTTGCGCCGTGAGAAATATAGGTAGTGCATGTTGCGGTTTTATAAGGAAAAAACAATGGGAAAATCACAGAAATGTCTCCAGTTGGTAGTTACTTGGGATTTAGAAAGTTATTTAAATTAACTAACTGCTAACTGGGCACTTTTCTTGTTAACAGCAATGTGGACGAATTTTTTGACGTCCTGTAATCCTTCTCTTTTTGATACTTGTGTATATTTTATTAAAATTTTAGTTCAGTAAATACTAGTTTGTAAATATTGTAAATAAACGTTACGCTACTATCATAGGCTTGAAAGTTTACTCTAGTTTGACAGTAGCATGTCGCTATGTTATTTCCGAGGAGAGTCTTTCTAGAGATTACAAATTTACTTAAACTCTCAAAAAGTACAAATTCTATTAATTTTAAAACCAGAAACTAGGTGACCGGTTCGAATCCTATGAATAGAATTGACCTGAAAGTCTATGTTTTCTCTTTTTATGGTTCCGTAGTCAATATGGAACCCTTATAGTTTCGTCCGTCTGTCCGTCCGCACTATATCTCAAAGACGCTTAGTACTAGAAAGCTGCAATTTGGCATGAATATACAAATGAGTAACGCCGACAAAGTGCTAATGTAAAATATTGAAAATTATTGTTTAGGGTATCTCCAGTACACATTAAAGTAGGGATGATTTTTTTTCTCGCATAGTTTAATGTGTTAGATATTGTTGGATACGTTTTTAAAGAATACTGCGAGTTTGCTCAAACAGTTTTTCGATGAAGGGACTCGTTTGAGAAATATTAATCTTTAAAGTGCTTTATGTTAGTCTCAAGTGTGCCAACCTAAACCACTTATGGATTGTGTTTGGGCCTATGAAAAAAAACATGGTAGTAGCATTTATATAACGAAAATAAAAGGAAAACTATCACAGGTAAGTATGCTTTACATGTGTACGAGTAATAGTCGACCAACTTATAAAATGTACTTGTATGATATATTTTTTCGACGGCACGTTTGGTGCAGTGGCTGAGCGATCGGACTGCTGCGCTGCGTATCGCGGGTTAGATTCCCGCACGAAACAAATATTTGTATAGCCTACAGTTAGTGGTTTCGAGTCTGGGTATTTGTGTATGTGAGCTTAAATGTTTGTGACCGCACCCACGATACAGGAGAAATTCCTAGTGTGGGGCAAAGTTAAAAAACAAAATCTTATGGTAGTGCAGCAGGGCTATTGCGTATCTTTTAAATATCAGTTGCTATCATATTGTCCATGGATTAACTGTCAAATTGGTTATGGTTTAGTACAAAATGGAACCATTTGACATTTAATTGATGGGCACTATATGATAGCCACTGTCGTGTAAAAGATACGCAATAGCCCTGCTGGTCTCCAAACTGCAAATGTAAGTTTGTTTTATTTTTACAAAACAAATAGTAGGGTTGGGTAGGGTAGGGTAACAAGGTAGAGTGGTTAATCAGTTTAGTAAGTTTACATATATTGATGGGCAACTGCGGAACCCTACATTGTGCGTGGTCCGGAATTGGCCGGTTTTTTTTTTTAAATGTGCCTACTTGACCTCAATGTTGTCCTAAGAGCAGAGATGAGGTTGACGTTCTAACGAGCTTACCCAGAAGAAGCCTATTCAAAATGTATACTCAATTTAAAACGTTTTATTAATATTATGCTTGTATTGTATTTCAGGTGCTAGACTACCTAGGCGTGGCGGAGGTCATTGACACCATGGAGGACTTGGTGCAGTTCCTCAGAGACATCTCGCCTGCACTCTCCAGGGCTGCCAGAGAGGTAAGCACGATGAGTATATTCTTTTACGTCTGTACTGCTCGAATATGCAATGTATTTAATAATAATAATAATAATAATAATTGTTTATTGACAAGAGCGTCCCCTCGTTGGTCCTGGCTGCTGTTTACGATCTTTGACAGTCGTGGAGGGTAGTCAGAAGTACGAAACGTGTGATAATTATTATCTCAGTATAATGTAACTGGGTTGTCAAGGTCAGATATGGAAACATCATCATCATCATCAGCCTATAATGTTCCCACTGCAGGGTCTCAGGCCTCCTCTCTAGGAGAAGGTTGGGCTATAATCCACCACGCGGGTCCATTGCGGGTTGGTAGATGTCACATGTCTTCGAACTTTTTGATTCTAAGACACGCCGGTTTCCTCGCGATGTTTTCCTTCACAGTAGATATGCAGTCGCTCCATGTTAAATAATGGTTTATAGTGGCATCCAGTTAAACTGTAGAGCAGCGGTGGCCCATTCCGGCTCATAGAGAGAACGCCTTTGTCTCAGCAGTATTAACGTTATATGCTGATTATACTTATGCAGTAATACTGATAAAAAAAACTTGAGAGGTGTCAAGGGACACCCGGATGGAACGAAGTTAAAGTCTATCGCAAACAGCACAAGAATGACCAAAAGAATTAATAACAAAAAAAAAATATATACAATGTGGATCTGGAACTACGACATTAAATTAAAACTAGCACTGTACTAGTCCATCGAAACATTTTAAAACACGAAGATTAGTAGTTAGTGGAAAATTTAAAAATTGCAATTTTCAAACAAAATAAATAGCAGAATCAACTGCATAAAAAGTAAACACGCTTTAACTACGAAAAGTCACTGACCTAGTGCGCGGGGTGCAGCGAGCGGCGGCGATGTTGGGCGTAGGTACTTTTTATCGGAGAACAACAAATCAGCGGCATAAACTCACTAAGTTGCGAGTTGTTAATTAATAAAAGATCACTGATTGAATAATTAATCACTTAAAACCTTATTTGAGGCATAATTAAACTAAAAAACTTACTAACTTAACCTAAATCACAAAACTAGCTACCTAATAAATGCCTAAATAACTAATATTACACTAACACCAATAAGTCACAGTAACCTATGCACTAATCCAAATATCATAAATCGTCTTTAATCACAATAACAACAAACTTTTCATAAAATCACGACAATGCGCGCGCGGCTCGTCTTGTGATAAAAAAAGTAGGCGTGTGCTCTCCTCAAAGGGCGCCGCTATGCACTGACTGACATAGTTACCGAGTCAAGGACTTTTTGCCGAAAAAAATTCCGCTCACACACACACTCGCAATTTTCTATGCACCACTAATGCATTATTTGCGTAAGTAATATTACTTTTTCTTTATAATTGTAGTATTTTGTGGGAGTGTGCGGGGCGCGTCAGAGTGGGATCGTATGACACCTTTCTCTGTCTTTCAAGCGTATTGAGACGTTGAGAATAGAATCGTAGGTTTTTGCACAGGTTCCTGACCTTACAATGTTTACCTATTATTACGGACTCCGATCTACATCATGTTGAAAAATAAGAAAATGAAAAATAATTTCCTGTGGCTAAAGTAGTCATTGGATTTGATTGATTTTTTGTATACGGGTCAAGAGCATGCCTTTCTTTACGTGGTTTAGAGGAATGTCAATCGTCCTGCTCCACATTGTATATATATATACAGGGTGTTTGGTAGATGGGTGCAAAGCCTGAAGGGGGTGATATTTTAGACCATTTAGAACTTATCAAGATAAACTTGTCTTAGACGAAGTCTGTTCCTTGTATTTTTTTTCGAAACTCTAAGGTTTTTAACAATAATACCCATTTTTTTTCATTTAATTGTTAATAGTGTCCAGTAAAAGCTGTTATGTTATTATTTTTTATTTATTTATTATTTATGTAATGTGTGATTACTCAAACAAAATAATTCCAAAGCATCTGAGTCATCAGAGAAATATTCTACGCCATATTCAAGTTTAAGAAACTTTTAAAAATCAAGCAAATGTTTTGCTTACGACATAATAAAAAAAATTAAAAAATAGCCTCAGTTGTTCAAACCTTTTTTAAAACATGCTTGGTTATTGCCCTTTCTTTTAAGGTACTATTTACGCAGATGTCTAATCAACTCTTGGAATTAGGATGTACAAAGCAAATTGAGTATGAAAATTGTTATTTTCGAACAGATCAATAAAACAACATTTTTGTTAAAATAATTTATTGTTCATGTTCAAAATGTTGACCGCGGTTACTTATACAAGCGCGTGCCCGTCTTCTCACTTCTGTAGTTGTGATTTTTAATTTCTTCTCCTGCTTCATGACTTGAAAAGCCGTTTGGATTCTTTCTATTCATTCTTCTCTAGTTGAAATTTCAACGTGCGAGTAGACGAGCTCCTTGGCCCGTCCCCAAACGAAAAAATCCACAGGAGTTAAATCGGGTGATCGAGGTGGCCAAGGGATGGGCCCGTCTCTGCCAATCCAGCTCTCTGGGAAACAATTATTTAAATGTTCTCTCACGTTTAGGGTCCAGTGTGCTGGACAACCATCTTGTTGAAAAATCAGTGGTCTTCTCATTGTCAATATTGGTATTTCGGTCTCGTCCAGAAGCTCTGGGAGATAGTTTTGGAGGAATTCCAGGTAATTTTCTCCATTTAAATTATCTGGCAGGAAGTGGGGACCAATCAACGTTCGGCCGATTACTCCTGCCCACACGTTAACTGAAAATTTCCTTTGGAACGACACTTGCTTCTTCCAGTGTGGATTGTTCTCCTTGTCGGTCCATCGATGAAGATTATGGAAATTGGTAATTCCTTCTTTCGAAAATTTTGACTCATCGGTCCACAAGACGAATTTTAAAAACCATGCATCTTCAATGTCACTATTTAACAAAAAGCGACAGAACTGAATCCTTCGGGGGGGATCTTCATTTTCCAAACCTTGTACACCCGTGCCGTGGAAAGGATATTTGTTTTCTCGGTGCATCGTATTCCACACCTTCCATACCGAAATGTTGAGGTTTCGAGCTACTACTCTGACGCTCGTAGTAGGATCTGCATCAAAAGCTGCAATAATGTCTTCCTCGATACTTGGGTGATGTCTTCCCGGGTTGAATCCAGATTCCGCGCGATGGATTCCAACTACAGAAAGCCGACGAAATGTGTTGTAAAACACTCTGACATTAGGTAATCTGCGATTCGGATATCTCTCTTGGTACATTCGTCGCGCCAAAGATCCATTACCGTCAGCTCTGCCATACATGAAGACGATATCCGCATATTCTTCATTCGAAAAAGTAGCCATAGTCGATTGATCACACAAATAAAAGTCCAAAATCACTGAAGGAGCTCACAGCTAGGGCTCAACACCTTAAACACCTCCAAAATCAATACGTGAAGGAGCGTACAACGTCATGCGGTGAATTGTGTAAACACGAATTTGCAATTAAAACGTCTAGTCACAAGGGCAGTCGTTACTTGACTAACTACTGAGGGTCCGAAGATGTGACGAGTCCACTCGACTACTCGGGTACTAGGTAGTACTAGTGTAAATAGATAACGACTTTATATCCTTAGCAACTAAGCTGATTTTTCTATTGAATAACAGCAGTTCAGTAGACGCTACCCGAGAGTCGAAAAAAGGGCAAGTTTGTTGTCGTTGTCGTTGTCTTTTGTTAGCGAGTTCCCAGAATTTGATTGGTGCGCGTGCACCATAATTCTAAGAATGAATCAGTTACCAGTTCTAACAAAAAACAATAGTGCATTAGCAAAAATGTTGCATTATTTTAATCTGTTTAAAAATTAAATATTCCACCTCAATTTGCTTTGTACATCCTAATTCCAAGAGTTGATGAGACATCTGCGTAAATAGTACCTCAAAAGAAAGGGCAATAACCAAGCATGTTTTTAAAAAGGTTTGAACAACTGAGGCTATTTTTTTTATTTTTTTATTATGCCGTAAACAAAACATTTTCTTGATTTTTAAAAGTTTCTTAAACTTGAATATAACGTAGAATGTTTCTCTGATGACACAGTTGCTTGGGAATTATTTTGTTTGAGTAATCACACATTACTTAGATAAAAAATAAATAAAAAATAATAACATAACAGCTTTTACTGGACACTATTAACAATTATTTGAAAAAAAAGGGTATTATTATTAAAAACCTTAGAGTTTCAAAAAAAAATACAAGGAACAGACTTCGTCTAAGACAAGTTTAGCTTAATAAGTTCTAAATGGTCTAAGATATCACCCCCTTCAGGCTTTGCACCCATCTACCAAACACCCGTATACCTATTATATATAAGTAAATAAACATATAAAATAAAAAAATATGATATATATAATATATTAATTATATTATTTTAATTATTATTTTTTATATAAATTTAAAATATAAAATATCTGGCTTGCTTTCTATAAGAGAGAGAGAGACAGACAGAGAAACATGCGACGCCGCACAGCTTACAATAGCTTACTATAGCAAAAAGTGTCGTGACAACTTTTCGTAAGAATTTTTTCCGTCTAGCCCCCTTTCACAACGCGCGATAAGGAACTTCGTTGCAAAAATATGAGGACTTGGAACACACAGACGTTTTAAAAAACTGCTTTCTTGTTGGTACTGTCTTTCTATGCAAACTTTATGAACTAGAGCATTGTATCCTTAGGTGGCAGCCAGAGCAGCCGAGCTGACCCATCCACCGCACGCAGACACACTGAACCGCTGCCTCGAGAGCGTCAAACAACTGGCGCCGGTGCTTATATGCTCCATGAAGATCTACATTCATATCCTCACTGAAGGTAAGCTCATCCATTAGAGCTGACCCGCTCCCTCACTCAGAGAAGAATCTAAAAGTGTAGCCAGCAGCAACACAAAAAATATAATGCATGAAGGGTTAGCTAGACGAGTCCCTGACCTACCCACACTTCTATAGTTATTTAGTAATCCCATAAATCTGAATAAATAAATAATCGTCATTAAGAGGTTCGATTCCAAGGCCAATGTGGACCACTGGTCGTTGGTCTTGTCCAGATCATCTCGCCATCTTCTATGACGTCTTCCGCGACGCCTTCTGACTGAATCAGGGCTCCAGAAAGTGGCTATTCTGGCCCACAGTTCATTGGGCATGCGGCAGACGTGCCCTGTCCAGTCTCACTTAAGCTTAGCGGCTTTTTGAGCAACGTCAGCAATTTGTGTTGTGGTCCACATTGGCTTTGGTTCGAAATAACTGGTAGTCATGGGGAGAGGCCTTTGCCCTGCAGTGGGATGACACTGGCTATCAGTATCAGTATCAGTATCATTAAAAGGTTAGTGATTTTGCAAATTTTGTTTTAATGCACAACATGAAAGATTATTTCAATCACTATCTGAATCTGAATGAGCTACTTTTTATTTTGACCGAGTGTTTTTGAAGTCACCATATTTTTCCACATCATCCACAACCTAAATTGACCCATTGCCTCTCTTTTAAACCTTTATCGTAAATTTTGATTGCAGGAGGCAAAGGTATGGAAGAAGCAGCGGAAAACAGAAACTATCTGGCGCAGAGAATGGCGGATGAAATACATGAGATCATTCGGTAAGGTCTTATTCAATATACGACGGCACGGTTGGCGCAGTGGCTCAAGCAATGGACTGCTGCGCTGCGTGTCGCGGGTTCGATTCACGCACGGAACAAATATTTGTATGACCTACAGATAGTTGTTCCGGGTCTGGGTATTTGTGTATGTGAGTTTAGATGTTTGTGAACGAATTATGTTCGGCTGCGGTTGAGGATACAAATGAAACCGATAATTTACTTAAAAGTATTTAATTAAAAGTAAATTATTACAAGAGAATCGGTAAAACTAAAGACGTGACAAATGTTCGATGTTAGAAACAAAAGTGAGTAATAATGTTCACTGGGTCGCACGAGCGTCGGTCGCACGCTAAAGAACTGCTGCCCAGACGATCTCACGCTGCAGCGCGCGATGCGGTGTTAGTCATTGCCATTGTCTTGGAGAACTTAGGGTTCCTCAAGTAGCGACAGGAGAAATTCCTAGTGTGGGGCAACGTTTTTTAGAAAAAATATATATTTTATTTCACATAGGCCTAGATGGGCACTTATAAAACGTTTCTTAAGAAAAAGATCCGGCAAGAAACACCGTTACTCTATTAGCAATAACTATATCCTAGCAGTCACTAGGAAGACTTCGTAAGCCACATTAGTTGTTCAAGGCTCTCTCTCTCTCTCTCTCTCTCTCTCTCTCTCTCTCTCTCTCTCTCTCTCTCTCTCTCTCTCTCTCTCTCTCTCTCAGTTTGACCCAGGGGATTCGTGTAGCCCAGGGTATATAGAAATCAAATTAGTAGTCGCTCCATTTAATAATAATGGTATTCGATGTTTCTTTATGTTCACTCTTGTGTGTAAATGTTACTCTCCCAACCTCATTTCAGGCCAAACTAAGACTTATCACAATAACGATTATAGAGCAAACTGTGTTAGAACTGTGACCAACTAAGCCATATACGGGTGCTTTATTTGGGTTTGTGTATCCTGACGCAATAAAACGGTTTGGCCTAGGAGAAACTAGTTTTAGTAACATACATAAATGATGAATAATTGTAAGTTCATTTTGTTTTTACTGTATTCTAGCGTGTTACAATTAACGTCATACGTAGAGGACGGCGGTGAGAAGGACAACGTGGCGGTACTGAAGGCGTTGCAGCAACAGATACACGCCAAGATGGGCGCTGCGCACGAGTTCCTTAATGTGAGTGTTTGACTAAGGGTAGGGCCGCGGGTTGTTCGTAAGAGATACCGCGGACCACGACACAAAGGGCTAAGAAGGAACATGGGTGATTTTTAGTCAGTAGAAGTCTGACACTCCCCACATATCTGCCCAAAGCGAAGAAAAAAAAGGCTAAATCGTCTATTATTTTAAGAAAAAAATCGTAATAAACCAAATATTCCATTGTTTCATATATCGCTTTTTGATAGTAGTGTAACAAGTTTCTGATCGCCTAAGCTTCAAGTTACGTTTCTGCTAAGGTCTCAGTTCTCACCTTTGTCAAGCGCGCAGGGCAACAAAGATTTGGTTCTCTCAAATGGAGGCATTTGTTACAAAAGACAATAAGTAGTCCTTTATTGTTTAGTAATGGTTGAAAGAAACACATTAGAGGTTCAAGTGGACATATTTCCTTTTGACATAGACTAAGTTTACAATTTTTTCCAGGACTCGGACGCACAACGCAACGGTTACGGCGAGCGTGCGTTGCGCGGCGTGCTGACGTCGGCGCAGACTGCCGCCGAGCATCTCGCGCCGCAACCTGCTGGTGCTGCTAGACGGATCGCTAGGTGAATACTATTTATATGCTTCAAGTTTGTTATCAAGACACGTAGTCAATAAAGGTCATTTTCGTTTAGTAAGTAAAGTAATTTCAGTGTATTATTATTATCAAGCAATACACCAAAATTATTATTATCCCAGACCAACGAGATGCCACATCTGGTTGTGCAGGCGAGAATACTATAACAATATCCTTCCCCACGGCATAACCCGTTTTTAGCTTTGAAAACTCGTGTGACGTCATTTTCTAAGACATTAGTTTTACCAGGGAGTGACGTCACAAGCCCCCACTCAAATCTTTGACGCGTTTTATCTTTGTCGATATTTATTGATTTGACAAAACAAAAAAAAACGTACTTAACCTATATTTTTCGACAATCTAACAGACGGACTAATTAGAATCATATTTTTTTAAATCAGGAAACATCTCTATTAGAGAAGTACACCGTAGACTATTGAAAGAAAATAAACAGTAAAGGTGTCACTCCATATCAGTTACCTATTTGTAATTTTACTGCGCATTATACGAAAGGATCATGTTCATGGATATATGGAATCCCGTACCAAACTGCATCAACGTCAGACTTTGTTTTTCATTGTCTACATTATCATTTATTAACTCCTACAAAAGTTCTTTTTGTAAACTAAATCAGTTTCGAAGTTATTTTTTAAAATGGAAAATAACCTCAAAACCAGGCAAGTAGGTATTGTAAGGAAACCTCTACGATGTGAAGTCAGCCGAACTGTCAAAATCAACTGACAGATCTAACAGAACTAATTTTGAACTGGTTGTGTGAACGCCATGTATAGGGAGTAAAACAATATTCGTACTTCTATAATTTAAATTAAATTCCCCATTGATAAATCAAATTCCAGGCGCATAATGTCGTAAAAAAATATGAAAATAATTACTAAAACATTTTGATCTTGAAACATGAGAATTCTTGGTACGAGTTTTGGTCATTGTCTTTTACGTGGAATCATTTAGCCACGCCACCACGTATTGTGGTATACTTTCACATCCGGCCACGCTGTGAAAGTATACCACAATACTTTCTTCAGAAATGAATCCACCTGAATGATATATTAAATTCCTCAGATCTGGCGGTGTTAACGCAGACCACCTCTGCGACGAGCGACAGTACGGCCACGGCAGAGAACCCAAGGTAACCACATCACATCTGTCACACCTAGCTTTACTACTTCATACTTCATTCTGCTGCCTTGAAGAAAGGTGGGAGGGGGGGGGTTTGGAAAACTGTCTCTTGTGAATAAGTAAAGTAAATTTTGACGTTCGAAAAGTGCTGATTATCAGCCTAGTTTGAATAAATGAGTTTTGATTTGATTTGATTTATCCAATTCATTAATTTGAGATCGACGCAGTATGTCTTTTTTACTTCTCCACTATTAGTCCGGTCAATTTAGACATCCAAGGTTACATTAATTCCCACCCGGCTGAAAATTTATAGGATTGTTCAAAACACCATTATAAATGAAATGTAAACATCCCCGGAGTCAAAGGTCACAGAAACGGGTTTTCAATTCAAAAAGTTAAAAGAGTTGTAATCGTCATAATATGTTAAAGTACACCACGTATACACACACCTACCACGTAGACTACATGCCTACATTATAAATCTTTCAACTTTTTGAATTGTTATGTGTCTCTCGGTGGCCCTTAGAAATGAAAGTGCTTAGACATGTTTATAGATTTATAAATTGATCTATAATTTTGTCTAAGCTAATTTTATCATAAAACTTACCGCTTTGCAGAAAATCGCGAAAAACCCGTTTTTGTGACCTTTTTTTTTTTAAAAAAACTTTGCCTCACACTAGGAATTTCTCCTGTATCGTGGGAGCCTTTACAAACATTTAAACTTCACATACACCCCCGCAACCCCGCAACCACGCATATTTTTTCCAGGTGTTGGATCGAGGGGAACTTTTTATATTTCATTTATAATGGTGTTTTGAACAATCCTACCAATTTTTAGCCGGGTGGGAATTAATGTAACTTGACCCCTATTTTCTGGTCTAATTTGACCGGACTATATGAGTTATGCGTGAGTGACGAGATGGTGAGCTATCTCGTCAGACAGTCCCTCCATCATTTCTTTAGTTTTCCTCTACTCTTATTGCCACCCACATGCGTACTCAAAGCTTTCTACTCAATTTCCTAAACTAATCTATACATTTATCTGCGTGTAGGCACAAAACTTGGCATTAGACCTGCGTCATCAGATCAACGAGCTGGATGTTATTGTGAACGAGGGCGTGAGGGAAGCTGAAAAGCAGGGCGGGAAGACCATGCAGGCGAGGTAAGATTATCTTCATTGTAATGCGAAAGTAGCCCTTATGGCTACGGGATAAAGTCACTATCATATTGAATATTGCGATACCACCTCTTACGATAGAGCTTCAAGATACAAATTAGTTTGGTACTGTCAAGTTATAGTGAGGAGTTTTAAGGCTCTAACTATTTTGTAATGATCGAAGACAAGAAGTGCTCCTAGTACATGGTACTTAAACATCACTGGCGCAATGTGGTTGTAACATTAGGTACACCTCTGCCTAATTTTCGTCCCGTCGAGGCTGCGAGTTGTTCGCAAGAGATACCGCGGCCGCGACATAAAGGGTAAAGAAGGAACATGGGTGGTACCTTTTTTTTTTGCCTAACCCTGCGGTGATTACAGGCGTTATATTGTGATCAAAAGAAGTGTCTAAGAAATAATATTGTTACGTCGGTCATCTAGAATCTTCGAGAAACTTATAGCTAATAACTGTGAAGTACCCACAAGAGTCCAGTAAATTCTTTTAGTTACCTACTTCCATTCTGTAGGTATATTCGTAGGTACATTGTTTTGCCAAGGTCAGCGTTCGGCCGGGGTCGGCGGCTCTTGCCATCGTAATTTCGACCGTATGCCGACGGCGTAAAGTAACTTCTTCTTTGTTGGTTATTTTATCTTTAAGTTTATTTTTTTGTTAGTGTTTTTGTGAATGCTTTATGGAAAAATAGGGAATTTTCTCGAACTTCTTTTGTGTGTTTGGGTATAAAAGGGCAGACAGAGCTCGGAGCTAGTCAGTCTACTTTTAAGCGAGCCAACGAAAGATTTGAAGATATATCTAGTGCGACAAAGTGTTCAGTAGTGTTAAAGAGATGGTGAATAAGTGTTTTGTGAGTAATAAAGTTAATTTGTGTGTTTAATTGGTAGTGTTTTTATTTATCCCATACCCAGCTCGTAACAATATCTTCTCAAACAATAGAAGGGATAAATAATGCCAGTCTCTTGATTGAATATTCGTTTATATTATTTTTATTAATCATACTTTCTGTGTTTCATTAGATTGGAGACAGCTCACAAATGGCTGTTGCACCCGGCTTCGGATCCAGTCACTAGAATCGAAGGTCAGAAAGCCATCAATAGCATCGTCTCTCAAGGTCAAAGGGTAAGCAAAACACTTTTTAAAATAAATATGATACAAACTGCCGGTTTCAATGTGCCCAAGTTTCTCAGTAGAGGCCATGAAGTTTGTGCCCGATTGATACCGATTGTCTGACCGGTAGTGGAAATTATATTTTCCTACTCCTCTGCTATTCTTTTCTGATTAATTTCGTTGCGGGATCCAAGACAGTTAAATCGTTTCTCTGGGACTTCGTCGAGCTTCATTGTCATTCATTGTCATTGTCGATGTATGAATTGTGTGAAGGATGATATGACTAGAAAGCAGGTGACTACTAAGATGACGAAAGGTATGGAAGGAGCAGACCGTGGGATAAGGGCAGTATAATGAGGGCTGGTGTAAGAGATACCGCGGCCTTTACAAAAAAGGCTAAGAAGGAACAGGGGTGGGTTTTCGTCAGTAGAAATCTGTAAATTTTTGATTTTTGTTTTTCCTACTACACCGCTATTTTTTTTGATTAATTTCGTTGCGGGATCCAAGACATTTAAATCATTTCTCTGGGATTTCGTCGAGCTTCATTGTCTCGACGCTTTTCTTGTGGTCGCCACTGTTGATTCTGGCTTACAGGAGTTACAGTGGTTTGGGAATAGTGTGGCGGGCTTGTCCCAATGACCGGTAGATACTTCCAGGGCTATCAGTAGATGGGTGGTATGGCCACGGAGGAGAGACTTTTGCTCAGCAGTGGGAAACGATGTAGTAAAAAAAATTTCCGAGATATCTCTAAGATAGCATTTCATGGTTTTACTAATATCGATATTGTGTATCGATAATTATCTTTATTTACGTAAAAGTGGGTGACCGATGATCTGGTGAAGGTTGCGGGGACACACTGGATGCTAGACGCACACGACCGGTCAATGTGGCGATACTTAGGGAAGGCCTATGTCCAGCAGTGGACGTCTTTTGGCTGAAATGGTGATAATGATTATGATGACATAAAATTCGGTGTTGTTACAGATCGCTGATGGCCTCCAAGGTCGTGAGAAGGCTGAAGTTCTTCAACTGTGCTCAGAAGTACAGCGTCTGTCTGACAAGTTGGCTGACTTGTGTGCCAGCGGGAAGGGAGACAGTGAGGAAGCGCGAGCTATCACTAGGTACGCAATAACATCACTACAGTTCTTTTACCTCCGACAGCTGCAACCAAATATCAACTTTATATTATACGTGTAACGGTCGTTAATCTTATTTTTTTCAACACTTACCTGGTAATTGCCAAAAAACATAAAATATACACTTATCTACACTAATATTATAAAGAGGAAAGATTTGTTTGTTTGTTTGTAACGAATAGGCTTAGAAACTACTGGACCGATTTGAAAAATTCTTTCACCGCCGGGAAGCTACACTATCCCCGGGTGATATAGGCTACTTTTTATCCCTGTATTCCCACGGGGACGGGAACTACGCGGGGGAAACTGCGTGACGTCCGCTAGTATGATAATAAATATGTCGGCATCGAGTCGTATTCAGTACGCCAGTGCCATCTGGTGGCACGCGACGGAGTCATTGGTACGTGCGTGGGCCGGGCGGTACGTGCGTGGGCCGGGCGGTACGTGCGTGGGCCGGGCGGTACGTGCGTGGGCCGGGCGGTACGTGCGTGGGCCGGGCGGTACGTGCGTGGGCCGGGCGGTACGTGCGTGGGCCGGGCGGTACGTGCGTGGGCCGGGCGGTACGTGCGTGGGCCGGGCGGTACGTGCGTGGGCCGGGCGGTACGTCTGTGGGCGCTGCACGGCGCGGCGGTGTTGGACCATCGTGTGTTCTGAATACGTACCTACAGAGTTTGAGTGTCTAACTATCTAGATCTACTGTGCTTGGGACTATTTATTGCGTGTATTGGTGTACGAGTCTGGTTACTTCATCCACCGACGCCCACAGTTAACCAACGATTAGTGTATGGTTATACGTGGTGTGGAGTGTGGTATAAATAAGTGGGTACGTTGCAGAGGATTTATTGCCACAAGTCCTTACACATCTAACACAAAGTTCAAAAGGCACAACAGGCAGAAAGTTCTTAAGCACATGCACAGTATAGAGTAGCGGAAGGATGAAAGTAGTAGAACGATAGAATGACATACGAAAACCGAAGTATAGTTGAAATTAGAAGACATGAAAAGCAAAGCTAAATCGCGATACCGCGTGTATATAAAATTGAGGCGACAAGCGTGCGCTCTGCGTCGAGGTGTAGGCAGGACTGCATTGACCTCGCGCGGTGAAAGGCAAGGCCCGCGCATCCGTAGCCGGCCGTATATGGCTATTGATGGTTGTACGGATATTGGTAATTTGTGGTGATGGTTCGGCCGATAGATTAATGACCATTGAGTCATCATCTGCCTAGCCTTTTCCCAACTATATTGGGGTCGGCTTCCAGTCTAACCGGATGCAGCTGAATACCAGAACGACCATTGAGCCATTGACCATTGACCATTGAGTATCGATAGTAAATATATCGACCAACTGGTAACAACTCCATGTATGATAGTGTTCAGTGATTGTGTGTTTATACAATGTATTATATGATCACCACTTGTTTCAGGGAGCTGACAGACAAACTGCACGAACTAAAGCGAGCTACCGAACGCGCCGTCGTGAACCGAGTGGTGGAGGAGTTCATCGATGTAGCTGCTCCGCTCAGGCACTTCACTGATGCTGTTAACGCGCCGCCGGGTAAGTCGCACAATATTATCAGAGTTTATGAATTATTAAAAACAACCTTGTAGAAAACCCTTGAACCACCACCACCACCCACCCCACCAAACCACCCCACTCCACCACCCTTGACCCTTGAATCACCCGCTGCGTCAATCCTAAATTTGGCTATTTGACTACTGTTCAAAAATTCAAAAAAAAGTTTTGTTATTTGAAAGAACTTACAAAAATAACACGTTGTCTGAAAAAAGTAAAAAAATCACTTTGTTTTAACTGATTGTAAATGACGTTCTAGAGAAAGACAGCGCTACAGACATGTGACGTCACATTTCATACCCCCATAGTAACGTAGTACAAATGGCCGTTCACGCGACAAGGATAGAAAGTGCCCCCACCAAAAACTTCTAAAGCATGTAACTACTTCATTTTTTGATCGATTTTTTTTTTCTTTGGGACAAGCCCGCCACACTATTCCCAAACCACTGTAACTCCTGTAAGCCAACAGTGCTGTAGGCAACAGTGGCGACCACAAGAAAAGCGCCGAGACAATGAAGCCCGACGAAGTCCCAGAGAAACGATTTAACTGTCTTGGATCCCGCAACGAAATTAATCAGAAAAGAATAGCGGAGGAGTAGGAAAAACATAATTTTCACTTCCCTCCATATCAGCAGGAGACAGAACTGAACAAGGCCAATAGGCACACAGGGACGTATACAACTGGGATAAGCCCAGTTGTCTAGCACCACGGATATTATTGTCATTAATATTACTGGGTCCTAAGTTGTGAGCTGTTATATTTGATTCCAATAATAGGTATGACAAAAATGCTTGAACGCACGGAAATTTGTTCTAGTTTGTACAAGGTCCGTGTAATAAATAACTCCGGAAGTAACCTGTACACTATTTAACATAATATTACGTTCATTCTCCCAAAGACTACACTCCCATAAGATGTGATGTGCAGATTGTTCATATTCGCAGTCAGATGTAGAACATTGACAGAAAGGCGAGGCAACAAGCTTGAAGGAAAATAATTTACTCTTAAAGTTACCATGACCTGTGAGAAATTGGGCAACACAGGGATCCACCTCCAGCCATGTCCTGGCCAGCCGCTCACGAACGGATGGAAAGAACTGGTGGAGGTGTCGGCCTTTGATGGAATTATCCCACCTACATTGCCATTCAGACAAAAGTTCCTCCCACACGTCAGTCTGTGGTTTAAGTAATCTAGCTACTTTAGCACGGTCACGTTGCAATAAAAAGTCTGCGTCCGCGGTCTCTCGTGCGCAGTAGTACATTGAAGCACGGCGCTGCACTTCAAGATCGACTGGAAGTACCCCTGCCAGTACCGGTAAGGCTTCAGTACTAACCGTCCTATACGCTTTACACAAGAAAATCAAAGCCAACCGCTGGCTTTGAAGTAATTTACGTCGTGCCGCTCCTATGGTGGCCCTATCGGCCCAAACTGGTGCCCCGTAGCACATACACCCCAAGTAAGTAGCCCCATAGATCGTCTTTAGAGTTAAAAATGATAAACCCCACGTAGATTTAGATATTCTCGTTAAGGCATAAAAGTTCTTTTTAGCTTTTTCACCGACGGTTTTTATGTGTTCAATGAATGAAAAATTCCTCTCTAAGATAAACCCAAGGTAACACACGGACTGCTTCCTTTTCACGGGAACGTTATTAAATTTAATACTAGGACATGATTTCAGATTCCCTTTTAAAAGAAGTTGATACGTTTTGTGTGGTGCAAAGGTCAAACGGTTACGAGCGCCCCACTGGGATATTAATTTTAGGCAAGTGTCAGCCAAATTTTCGAGTCCAGCCCGAGTACTTGACTGAATGAGCAGCAGGCCGTCATCCGCGTAACCGGTTAATGAACAGCCACATGGAAGCGGAATCGCGAGGAAGTCATCGAAGCCTACGTTCCATACATACGGACCCATTACCGAACCCTGAGGGCATCCCATGGTGAGGGACTTTGACATAGAATGATGTCCGAGCTTGAGTTTCGCGGAACCATTCAAGAAGTACGAGTAAACAAGATTGTACTGTATATGTTTTTAGGGCATCCACGAATTTTCAGTTTTAGGAGTAGCATCGGCCACCATGCGTTATCAAAAGCCCCAGAAATATCAAGAAAGATCCCAACTACGTACTTGTGTTGAGATGTATTGACAATTTTCCTGACAGACAGAGCCGCGTCTACGGTAGATTTTCCAACGGTAAAACCGAATTGGTTGTTGTGAAATTTTGGACCGTCTGGTAGTAAACGTGGAACGATAAGGCGCTCCAGGAGTTTCCCCAAAGATGGAAGCAGTGTTATAGGGCGATAAGACTTAGGGTCGTCCGGTGGCTTGTCGCCGCTTTTCGGAATTATTCGTATGAAGCCGCGACGCCATACACGAGGAAAAACGCCTTCTGCATACAACTGTTGTAAACCCTTAAAATTGCGTCGGCCGCTGTTTTACATGCTTCTATTATCATCCGATTCGATATTTTATCTTCACCTGACGATTTGTTAAGTGGAAGCTTCCTGACAACGTTAATAAATTCGTCAATGGATGGAAGGTCTGACGCTGGTGATTCAGGTGGCACAGCCGCCCACGCCCTGATCTGCTGGTGGTAGTCATTGTCATTATCAGGTGAATCATCAGGTATCAAAGTATTTAATAGAACTTCGGTTGTCTCCTCAATACCGGTGGTGTGTTTGTTGTTTACTTTAATGTTTTCTACGAACGCAAGGTCCACTGATCGATTTGCTTTGAACTCGTGATACAAAGGAGACCACGGACCTTCTTTATCTAATTTTTCTACTATTTTCCGCAGTAAATTACCTTTAGATTTTTCTACCGATGCTCTGTAGCGGGACTTGGCAACTCTAAACGCATTTAAAGCAGAGGTAAGTGGGTCTCCGGTCACCTTCCGTTTTTTAATCTTATTCAAATGTCTACGCGCTCGGCGATAACTTTTACGTTGTTCAATTAAGTAGTCACACCACCAATCACATCTACGTATATTGGTCATAGATCCGCGACCAATGGCAATGTCAGCACAGTAAGTGAAGGTGTCTGACATAATTTCAGCACTTTCTTCAGCTGACAGCCCGTTTCGAGTGAAGTCTTTGGTGTGAGATGCAAAAAGCAAACTAAAGAACTCCCAATTCGCGCCCTTACATTTATACCTAAAGTTACCAATGACATGTGACGGACTTTGAGTAAACATCGGAACAAATTCGTACACGATAAGCCGATGATCGCTACATGACGCGTCTGGTAGGACACGCCACCTATCCAAACGAACGTCTGCACTAGAAAGTGTGACGTCAATACAAGATTCGCCCATTTGGCTGCAAAAAGTAGGTGGTGCATCTGGGGTATTGTGAATCGATAAGTTCATTTCAGCAATGAAATCTTCGACAGCGGAACGTCGGTCGGAATCCGTAGACCGAACCTTGCCATACCACAGAGACGATGACGCGTTAACATCCGCGCCAACGATAACTTTGCAGCCCGCGAGTGACCGCAAGACATGACGGAGGTTGTGTATGTGAGGACCAACTGGGTCTGAATATTGAAAGTAACAGCTCACAATGTAAACTTTATAGGAAGCCGATGAGACTTCCGCAACGGCACAGTGCGGCGTCATGAGGTTACGCAAAGACGTTACTGTAAAGTTAGAAGAACGAGCCACGTAAATTCCGGCTCGTGACTTTGAATCCAGCTGAACTACTCTGTGACGTAAGTGTGCGCTTTGATATTGTTCTTGAACGAGTACTACATCTAAGCTGTAATCGATTATTAATTTATCTAATTCAGAAGTCGCTACCCTGTCGTTGTGGAGATTTAATTGTCCTATGTTTAAACTATCCATTGTTTTAGTAGTTTGTATTGAGGATTAACTGTTCGAGCTTCAGTTTGTAGGTAGTACACTCGGGTGACCCGCAACGATGGTCAAATGGTTTTTTAAAACGCTTACACGCCACGCAAGTTGGTATAAAATTTAATTTGTCCTTATGCGGGCAGTCATTTGTTCCATGTGCTTCGGAACAATTAGCACAGGTAGGTGACTTGTTATCGCAGTACTTCTTGACCGAACTGTTGACAATTTAAACAACGAACTATATCGATATCATCAATAAACCGACAAGTCGCCCAATCAATAAATAACTTTTCCTTAGTGGACACTAAATGTTTACGTACGGTGGGCTCGATTTCAACGCCTATCCACTTGCGACCGTTGTCCAAAGAACGCTTACGATAAATTTTGATCGATTTTATTACTTTCTTCACACATCGTGCTATTTCTGTTAATTCTTTGAAATAACATAGCATTTTTGTGATTTTTTAACAGTAGTCAAATAACCAAGTGCAGGTTGTAATAGTAGATTATGCACCAAGGGGAGTAAGGCGCGTACAAGCTCGTGTGGTTTACGCTCAAATGCACACTCGATTAGTAATCTGTACTTACCCTCGAGTGATATATACTGATTTATACTACACTTAGGCACAAAGAAGTTAGCATCTGCTATTATGTCGGGTGGAGTTGTTGTTAATAAATTGCTATCATTGTCACTGGAATCACTTATTTTAACTTGTGATTTACACCGCCAAACTATAAACTTTACCAAGAATTTTTTTTTCTACAAAATACGTCAGTAAACAATAGGTCTTTTTTTTTTTAATTTTAGCGCGTCAAACAGTTTTCGCGCCAAAAGACGTTAAGCCGCGTCCCCACTAGAGCCGCTCTAGTGGGGACGCGGCTTTAGAGAAGGTAAGAACGCCCCGTTTCGCAGGTTCCAACTTACGCGCGTGTTAACGCGAGAGAGTGTTATAAATCTCTCGCTCTATAGTATAGAGGTTTGAAGGTTGCCGGCCTTATCGGAATGTATGCTACCTGGTTTAAAAGTTCTAGTGGCCAGTACTTTTATGGTAAAATTTAATCGTTTGATTGCCAACGTCACCAAGACTTTAAAAAAAAACCAAAACGCGTTATGAACGCATTACTACCCTGATTTTCAGGGCAGTAATGAAATTCCATACAATATAACTGCCTAGATTTTTGAGAAGGTTTAATGAACAGCTTTCAAGCCTCTTAGTGGGGTAGTATTATACACTTACCAAGCAAGTATAGTATAAATATTTAAATTAACGATATAAATATACCTTCATGAAAGATCTTCAAAAGGGTTTAAGAAATTACTATTACAATCTCGTACCTATACCATGCACACGTAAACCCACGCCACTTCCCATGGAGGTAGGCAGAAACCACAGAAAACTAACTTATTTTCAAGAACTCTTTGTTTGAGAAAACGTTTCATTAGAGGTAGGTTCTCGCTCTTGAAACGACACAAAGTAAAAAAATACTGCAGCCAAATTTAAAAAAATAATAATTCTTCCCACAGGTAGTCCAGGTCGTGAGCCCAAGTTCCACGACAAGGCTGCGGCATTGGGAGCGTTCAGCCAGCGCGCTGTGGGCGCTGCGGGCGTCGTCGCTGCCGGCGTCGGCCACAGCAAGAGGCTTGCTGACCAGCTCATACACAACGCGCAGCAGGTAACTGTACCTGGCTCTCGCATTTATCCCATTACGTCGCTGCCGGCGTCGGCCACAGCAAGAGGCTTGCTGACCAGCTCATACACAACGCGCAGCAGGTAACTGTACCTGGCTCTCGCATTTATCCCATTACGTCGCTGCCGGCGTCGGCCACAGCAAGAGGCTTGCTGACCAGCTCATACACAACGCGCAGCAGGTAACTGTACCTGGCTCTCGCATTTATCCCATTACGTCGCTGCCGGCGTCGGCCACAGCAAGAGGCTTGCTGACCAGCTCATACACAACGCGCAGCAGGTAACTGTACCTGGCTCTCGCATTTATCCCATTACGTCGCTGCCGGCGTCGGCCACAGCAAGAGGCTTGCTGACCAGCTCATACACAACGCGCAGCAGGTAACTGTACCTGGCTCTCGCATTTATCCCATTACGTCGCTGCCGGCGTCGGCCACAGCAAGAGGCTTGCTGACCAGCTCATACACAACGCGCAGCAGGTAACTGTACCTGGCTCTCGCATTTATCCCATTACGTCGCTGCCGGCGTCGGCCACAGCAAGAGGCTTGCTGACCAGCTCATACACAACGCGCAGCAGGTAACTGTACCTGGCTCTCGCATTTATCCCATTACGTCGCTGCCGGCGTCGGCCACAGCAAGAGGCTTGCTGACCAGCTCATACACAACGCGCAGCAGGTAACTGTACCTGGCTCTCGCATTTATCCCATTACGTCGCTGCCGGCGTCGGCCACAGCAAGAGGCTTGCTGACCAGCTCATACACAACGCGCAGCAGGTAACTGTACCTGGCTCTCGCATTTATCCCATTACGTCGCTGCCGGCGTCGGCCACAGCAAGAGGCTTGCTGACCAGCTCATACACAACGCGCAGCAGGTAACTGTACCTGGCTCTCGCATTTATCCCATTACGTCGCTGCCGGCGTCGGCCACAGCAAGAGGCTTGCTGACCAGCTCATACACAACGCGCAGCAGGTAACTGTACCTGGCTCTCGCATTTATCCCATTACGTCGCTGCCGGCGTCGGCCACAGCAAGAGGCTTGCTGACCAGCTCATACACAACGCGCAGCAGGTAACTGTACCTGGCTCTCGCATTTATCCCATTACGTCGCTGCCGGCGTCGGCCACAGCAAGAGGCTTGCTGACCAGCTCATACACAACGCGCAGCAGGTAACTGTACCTGGCTCTCGCATTTATCCCATTACGTCGCTGCCGGCGTCGGCCACAGCAAGAGGCTTGCTGACCAGCTCATACACAACGCGCAGCAGGTAACTGTACCTGGCTCTCGCATTTATCCCATTACGTCGCTGCCGGCGTCGGCCACAGCAAGAGGCTTGCTGACCAGCTCATACACAACGCGCAGCAGGTAACTGTACCTGGCTCTCGCATTTATCCCATTACGTCGCTGCCGGCGTCGGCCACAGCAAGAGGCTTGCTGACCAGCTCATACACAACGCGCAGCAGGTAACTGTACCTGGCTCTCGCATTTATCCCATTACGTCGCTGCCGGCGTCGGCCACAGCAAGAGGCTTGCTGACCAGCTCATACACAACGCGCAGCAGGTAACTGTACCTGGCTCTCGCATTTATCCCATTACGGAGTATTCGAAAACATGTAAGAAACAACCGGTAGGAGTCTTGTTAGACGGAAGAAGAGGTTGTAAAATCCATTCATTGATAAAAGACTTTTAGTTTTTACCCGACTGCGGCGAAGTCCATAGGGAGGGTTATTGGAGGTTGTGAAATCATCAAATGACTCCTCCCGCTCTGGGCGGAGCGGTAGGGAGTGTCAGACTTCTACCGACTAATACCACCCATGTTCTCTTCTTTGTGTTGAGGCTGCGGTATCTCTGTCGAATCACCTGCAGCCCCGACGGGGAAAAGAACCCTTCTAGACGAATAAGATTAGAACCGTGAAAGCTAGTCTAATATTATTTAGAAATATTTTAAGTTTTATATTAGTTTATTGTAAGTTAAATAATATTCAGATCTAAGTACATTTAAGTATTATATCATGATAAGAGACTCATCGACCCCACAGTCAAACCATTGCAACGGTTTTGTGGGGCTTAGCTTATAAGTTACTTACCCTTCTGGAAAAAAAAAAAAAAAACTCCACGCACATTTTCTCACATACTTGCATAGATACTACCCTCATTCAAATGTTTTTATCTTTTCACTTTTATAATATTCTTGATCTCACTGCTATGTTTTTTGTTAAAAACATTATGTGCTGCAATTTAATAGAATCACTTACACGACACAAGGAACCCTAGTGTAGAAATCCGAGGCCTATTTTTTAAAATTCTGGAAATATTTGTCACAGGCGAAAGTTTGTGAGTATGTATGTTTGTTACTTCATCATGCCAAAACTACTGAACGGATTTGGATAAAATTTGCTACACAGATAGTTTATAACCTGCATTAACACACAGGATTATCCCGATTTTATCTTCCCGTGGGATAAATTTCTAGTTGTAGCGGGCGAAGCCGCTGGCAACAGCTACTGTTCTATATGTGTTATTCAATATACAAGAAATAGACTAAGTCTCATGTTTTCACAGGTGGAAAAACTGTCGCCTCAATTGATTGCTGCTGGCAAGATCAGGCTCTACAATCCGGACAGCAAGGTAACATATTTTTATTTGTTTCTACCCTTACATTCAAATCGTGTACGCAACACCATACTGCGCTCCAAAAGACACACTGACGTAGGTCATAAAACCGCTGATATAAAATAACTAGACAGGCTACGTATACTGTCTTTTTGTCTTTTTGACTGGCCTGTTGGTCTAGTGGTTAGTGACCCTAACTGCTATCCCGGAGGTCGTGGGTTCGATTCCCACCCAGGACAAATGTTTGTGTGATGAGCACGATCATTTGTTCTGTGTCTGGGTGTAATTTATCTATAATATGTATGTATATTAGAAATTTAAAAGTATGTTTATCAGTTGTCTAGTACCCATAACACAAGCTCTGCTTAGCTTGGGACTAGATGGCGTTGTGTGATAGTTGTGGAACAAAAAAAAAAAAAAAAAAACTGTATACCTGATGAGCTGTGGGCCAAAATTACTTTCTGGAGCCCTGATACAGCCAGAAGACGTCGCGTTAGACCTCGAAGAAGATGACGGGATGAGCTGGACTAGAAATCAAGGGCCTTTTCCCACCAGGGGGATGATACAGGCTTGGCCTTGTGTCTTTAGTTTTGAGCCATGTGAAGCAATATTATAAAGCTTATTTTATTTTATATAAGTACCTACGTACCTAATATTGAAGCTCTTGGCTTTCGTACGTTTTTTACGGGTGACCACTGAACACCAGCGCTGTGCTGTGGGTGGCCATAGCACAGCACCATGCTGAGTGGCAACCTACTTGTCGCAGTTACGACGTGCATTATATATATTTTTCTTTTTTAATTTCCCTGCTTGTTGTATTTTTTTTTTGTGTAAGTATTGTTTTATTTCCTGTATGCATGTATGTTTCTGTGACAAATAAACATTTTTTTCTTTCTTTTTTTTCTTCTTTTTTGTCTGCATTCTTTTCTTATTAATTAACTTATTATAAAACCCTACAGGTAGCTGAGGAGCATTTCAACAATCTAAAGAATCAGTACGCGGACGCTGTACTGCGCGTCAGAGATCTGTGTGACCAGGCAGTAGACCCTCTCGATTTTGTCAGGACTGCCGGTAAGGAAATTATTTTTATAGAATTCAAGTTACAAACCATCTACCCAATAGTTACCACGAAAACCAATAGATGGCACTGTCCCTTCTGTCAATCTACATCGACCTTTGTAATAATAGGGGATCGGACTGAGTCAAAAAAAAAATGATTCTAATTAGTCCGTCAGTTAGATTATCGAAAAAAATTGGATACGTGTTTTTTGTTTTCTCAAATTAATAAAAAATTGACGGAGATAAAACGCGCCAAAGATCATGAGTGGGGGGTTGTGTACTTGTGACGTCAATTGTAGGTAAAACGTACTGGCATGTGACGTTTTCATTTTTGGCTTAATTTTTTGTTTATGTGAAAAAAGGAAAAAAAGTGTTCAATATTTTTTTTTAAATCTATCTGGCTAACTAATTAGTTTTTTTTTGTCCGATCCCCTATTGTACTGCGTTCTCAGAGATAGCAGGTTCATCAATATTATCAATATCATGAATTATACGCTGGTTATTAATTAGATTAACTGATGATCTTGGCAGATACACATTCTTCACGCTTAATTTAACATCGTTCCAGTACCGTCGAGTAATAGTTGTTACTATTGAAACTTTAAATATCAAATAAATAAGTTAAAAATTATTACATTTTTCGTCATTCGAGTTAAATCTTAGTGAGCCCACTATCTCATTCATAATTTCATTCCATTGTTATTTACTGAAAGTAGAAATAGTCCCAATCGATTCGAGTTCGATGATAAAGTCAATGGCTTTCGGTTCCAAAACGACCTAAAATTGACCTACCGTAATTTTCTTTTTTTCTCTTACAGGTGAACTGATGCAGAAGCACACTTACCTTTGCGAGGATGCGATCCGTAACAACGACTCACAGAAGATGGTCGACAATACTTCAGCTATCGCCAGGTACTTCATTTCAGTCCAAATCAAACTATTGAGACAATTATTGTGTTTTAAACTTGACTTCGAAAAGTGTAAAGTTGTTAAAACCAAGTCTTACCTAACATTTTTTAAGAACTTTTGAACTGTTGAAATAAACCGCAAAATACAGTAACTGGCTCGCAGGCTAAGGCTCAGTCTCTACCAAACCGCACAAGAGCGAAGCGGAAAGGACTAATCACGTGGGTTGGAATTCACATCATATCTTTCGTCTCACCTGTGATTATTTGAATATTGCACATCTCTCGGTTCCATTCATTGGTTGTTCAACTTGCACGATCTTGATCCGGCTCGAAGGACCATTGTTTAACTTTTAACTTGCTATTATTGATGAGTAAAATAAGAGTGGATTGTATAAATTAGGTTTGTTGGTGTATTGTTGTTATATTACGATTTTGGAACTGTCCCTGAAAAAATATAACAACAGACCTCCAGCCACTCTATATAATTTATTAAACGCTTAGAGAGCGCCCGCTCCGCAAGCGAGCGTCCCCGTCCGCACCTCTCGCTCGCTGCTGTCGATGACACATAGGTCGGTGCTTAATGACTACGATTCCCAACCTACTCGAGCCTTACTCGGGCATCACATCTCTTGCACAAAAGTTATTTGCTACTTTTCTATAATAATAATTATGTTTTTTGCCCTTAGGTTAGCGAACCGCGTCCTCCTAGTAGGCGGAGCGGAACGCGACAATACAGAAGACGCGGAGTTCGCTCGCTCGCTCACATCCGCTCAGCAACGCTTACAGGCGGCTATACCGCCCGCTGTACACCGCGCTAAGGCCGTAGCCTTGGGCGACAGGGCACAGGCGGGAGCGTGGCGATCTGCCAACGCCGAGGTACGTAACATTTTGGTTTAGAACTACAGGCCATGAGACATGCACGCGCGTCTTTTGACACAAAGTTATAAACAGTTAGGTTATAGTTGGGCAATACTAAAGGTTTTGAACGTAAATGACGTTTAATTATAATAACGGTTATTTATCTAAGTTTTATATGTAGGTACTAATTCCTACGTTCTCTCCCCAGATAATCAGCGCCGCAGGAGAAGTAGAATCAGCACTATCGGGTCACTTCGCGCCCCCTCCCCCTCCCCCCGCGCTGCCCGAGGCGTTGTCCCGCCTGCACGTGTCGCCCGCCCACACGGCCCCCGCCCCGCCCCGCCCTCCGCCCCCCACCGGCCAGGCCCCGCCCCCACGCCCCCCACCGCCGGCTGACACAGATGATGAAGGAGAGGATATCTTCAGGAGGCAGCCGCATCCTAGTCATCCTATTTTGGTGAGTAATACTAACAGACAACTTAATAAAATGAGAGGCCTTTAACCACCTGTGGATAAAATCTGGCTGTAGATGATGATGTTCAGAGAAAAGTGGCTTCTACAATGTAGTCATTTCGATTAAGAATAATACCACGAAATGAGTTTCTTTCTCACAAAAAAGCAATTGGTTTCAGTTACAATCACATGTTCAAACAAGAAGTGATTTAAAAATACCTATAATCTATCTCGCTACGTTCGTCTATGGTCTTCCTTCTGCAGGGCTATTGCGTATCTTTTAAATGACAGTGGCTATCATTTAGTGTCCATCAATTAACTGTCAAATGGTTCCATTTTGTACTAAACCATAACCAATTTGTCAGTTAATCCATGGACAATATGATAGCCGCTGACATTTAAAAGATACGCAATAGCCCTGCTGTATACTTATAAAAAAAAGGAGTATGTAAGAATCGTAGCCACATAACGCCACCTGCGTTCTGTAATTTCTACCTACCCCCATAGGAATAGGGCGTGAGTTCATGTATTTATGTACGTACTCACATTAACGAATAATACCTTGCCTTAATTATTAAAATATCTCCCCGTACCCAGGTCGCAGCCCACAACTTACACAAGGCAGTTCGCGAGTGGTCATCCAAAGACAATGAGATCATTGCAGCCGCCAAGCGTATGGCTATCCTTATGGCAAGACTGTCTGAGCTCGTGCGCTCCGACTCTAAAGGTAATATAATATCTTCTATTCAACATCATCTGCCTAGTGTATGCTAGTATAACTCGATGCAAAGAAAAAAAAAATAACAACAACAAATAACAATACATCAACACAAACAAAAACAATACAACACATACAAACAACAAATAACAATACAACACTAACAAATAACAACAACAAATAACAATACAACACAAACAAACAACAAATAACAATACAACACAAACAAACAAAAATAACAATATTTGTAGACTACTGCCTATCTGATCTACAGGACTTACTGCCGCACTCAGAGAGCTTTAATGATTACTTAGGCCATCACTTAGTAAAGGTTTTGACAGTTTTGTCATACAAAAGTATGTCAAATCTTTACTAAGTGACGGCTTAAGTAAAGATTAAATATCTCTGAGTACCGCAGTTAGTTACTAGGTAAAGCGACAACACTTGGAGAAACTGGTTGCCAGAGTTTTAGGCTTCTGGTTACCTGTAACGTCAAATAAATTCAACAGCTTCAAGTACTTTTCGAGGCTCGGAGATGTCTCTGTAATGGTTTATCAGCCCAGAGACTTAATGAATAATAATAATACAAGAACACGTTGCCTTAAAATTAATGTTGTGCTTCATAAAATTGCGTGTATTAAATCACTGTATTGTTATGAGCCAAACGCTAAAATATGGCTTTGTATCGTACAGAAAAAATATATAATTTTATATCGTTGTCTACTTGCTGTGTAACTATTACAATGCTCTTTGTATGCACTATTCATGCTAACACTGTCTTATATGTATGTATAGCTAGGCGCATATTATTATATTTACTTCAATTCGGAAACTAAAATGCACTTCTGAACGTCATAAGTTCGTAGTCGTTCGAAAAGTGCTGATTATCAGCCTAGTTTGAATAAATGAGTTTTGATTTTGATTTTGATTTTGATCATACTTTAGTGACTTTAATACAAATTCCTTCGCAAGGGTTTTGGACAATTGGCCATTTGAAAACTTTTTAAAATTCACGAAATTGTTATGTTATTTCAAAGAACTTACAGAAATAACACGATGTGTGAAAAAAGTAATAATATCGATAAAAGTACTCAGTTACATGCTTTAGAAGTTTATGGTGATTGGTGGGGGCACTTTCTATTCTTGTCGCGCGAAACGGCCATTTTGTACTACGTTACCGTGACGTTACTATGGCGGTATGAAATATGACGTCACGATTAAATAGCGCTGTCTTTGTCCTGACCGACCGCATGAGTTGCCTCGCGAGGCTGCGCACTCAGTCAGTACACGGCTAATGGCTATGTCTTTTTATTTTTGTAATTTGTAAACTGACACCAAAAGTGCATTTGAAAGGCCTAATCGAAATAAATGGTTTCACTACTATGTTTAGGGATATTTTTAAATGCATATCTGTATATTTTTTCAGCACGCTAGGTAACTCCTCTAATTAACTGAATGCATATCAGAAAAATGAATCCTGTGCAAAAATACAAATTGACTAACTAAACATGTCCTACAAAAACAAATCGAGATGGCGTTTTTTATCCAAAAATGTGGTTCATATCAAAAATATTCATATTAGGTTTTTTATGCTGTCGTCAGTTTTTTTTTGTTAGTATAGGTTGTTATTAGTTCAGCAAAACAGTGCTGTAAGTATACTATTAAACAGTATATTTAGGTTGATTTATTTAGTATGCATAGTGTGCAAGTCAGTATTTTTGGTTTAGCTTGCGTTGTTCGAAAAAATATATATTGATATCGATTTAAATACATGCCACCAAAAAGAAGATTAAAAGTTCACTTAAAAATATTTTATTATTTAAAACGCTTGTGTACAATATTAATATGCGCCTACAAAGCTATACGTTCGATGTTGTAACCATTGTACATGTCTCTCACTCGCCGACGGAACAGAAGTCTATTTGAACCTCAGCGGTAAGTCATATCATGGTTGTAGATAATTGTATAGATATCATTAGTATAATGAGCTTTTTTTTTATTGTGTTGTCCCAAGTATTTTATGATTCCTAAAAGGTTTCAGTGTGTACAGTTACGAGTATTAATATGTATTGTGTACAGCGGTGGCCCAGTGGTGGCGGCCCCAGTTTACAAACAGTAAGTCGTGGGTTCGAACCTAGGCTGGCGCATTACTTTGAGTAATTTATCTCAAAACGGTGAAGGAAAACATCGTGAGGAAACCGGCATATCTTAGAACCAAAATATTCGGACCCGCACTGGGCCTGCGTGGTGGATTATAGCCCATCCCTCTCCTAGAGAGGCGGCCTGAGTCCCTGCATTGGGAACATAGGCTGATGATGATGATGACAGGTAACAAGTAACTAAAGTGATTTTCTTCAATTTTCTTTTCTTGGTTGTTATATTCCGCTGTTATTTTTTGGAATCTGTTTACACTGCGACACATCAAACTATACGTCATTTCCTATCTATTTTATACGTTACCTTACAAGATCCGCATGAGTTGGTTTTGTATAGATTCATTGGTTGTCGTGCCTGCTATTGTGATTTGAGAGTCACAATCTAAGTCACAATCGCAATAGGGGATCGGACAAAAAAAAAACTAATAATTAGTCCGTCATATAAAAAAAAAAAAAAAAAAATTAACAACTATGTGAGTGATGAGCTGCCAATAACATACGGAGTTCCGCAGGGGAGTGTGATCGGGCCGACACTCTTCCTCGTATACCTAAACGACCTTTGCCAGATTAAGTTAAATGACACCAAGATAACGGCGTTCGCAGACGACACTGCGCTCTCATTTAGTGGCGACACATGGCCAGAAGTCTATACCAAAGCCCAATATGACTTTAATATAATTAAGGAATGGTTGGCTAGAAACTCATTGACAGTCAATATTGACAAAACCAATTATGACTTTCTCACTTCGTCAAACTACCCAACCCCCACCCTCCCTATACCTCGTCGCACATTCGTGCTCTGTTCCCGACGACCAGAGCTGTAGCTGTCCCAAATTAGCTCAAGTGACCAATACCAAATATCTTGGCGTGACTCTTGACAGTGGTCTTTCTTTCTCACTCCACATTGAGTTATTACAAAACAGAGTTAGAAAACTAATTTATATTTTTAAAACCCTACGTCACGTAGCTGATGCACGATTGTTAAAACAGGTCTATTTTGCACTTTGTCAATCGTTACTGAGTTATTGCATATCGACCTGGGGCGGTGCGCCAAAAACAAGGTTGTTAAAAGTAGAAAGAGCTCAGAGAGCTATCTTAAAAGTGAGCACCTTCAAACATTATATGTTTCCTACTGCCGAACTTCACAAAATTTGTCAAGTGTTGACGGTAAGGCAACTCTTCATAGCAAATACTGTCCTAATTCAGCATTCTGCGACCCCATACAAAAAAAACTCAAAAAGGCGTAAAGACATAGTGTGTGTAACTAGGAAGAGTAACCTTACCCATTCCAGTAGGTTCAGTTATTTTCTTGCACCAGCACTGTACAATAAATTGAATAAAATACTCCTTATCTACCAACTATCTAGCTGCGATTGCAAAAATCGAATAACTAAATGGCTTCAGGGGCTGACCTACCAAGAAACGGAAAACCTCTTAAGTACAATGATATAGTATAATTTCCATATACAAATACACACAGACACCCACACACACATACACATACACATATCCAATTACACCCACACTTACACATCTCAAAACTCTCACTCACACGCGCATGCATACAAAGAAAATTTTCCTTTAGTTTTTAATTTCTATTTTATTTTATTTACTTAGTTTTTCTCACATTGTTGTAATATTTATAGGGGAATGGGACTGGTATCTTTAACACAGGTTACTCTGTAACCTAGCTAAGATGCTCGTTGCGATCCGTACTGTGACTAAGTATAAAGCCACGATCACTGTTAATTATTGTAACCAACTAATCTTAAGGTTTTATACTGTGAGAACAAATAAAGCTTAATATTAAAAAAAAAAAAAAAAAAAAAAAAAAAAATAGATTTCCAAAAAATATTGGACACGTATTTTTTCTTATTTCATATAAATAAAACATGAAATAATTAATTCATATAAAGAAAACGTCACATGATAGTACATTTTTTACCTACAAATGACGTCACAAACCGCCTTTGACGCGTCTTATCTTCGTCAATTTTTATTAATTTGATAAAACAAAAAACATGTATCCAATATTTTTCGATAATCTAACTGACGGACTAATTAGAATCATATTTTTTTGACTCAGTCCGATCCCCTATTCCACGTGTGAATCGCTTTTATAGTCGCTATACATATTTGTGCTCGTGACTGTACAGTATTTCTGTTATGATTTAATATTGTCTTTGAATAGGCTCCACACGCAGGTTGGCCGAAGCGAGGAACCTATTCAGGTGGAATTTCGTAGCTTCAAAGCAAGCTTTTGGGGGTTGGGATATCATAAAATGACTCCTCTTGGGCAGAGCGGTAGGGAGTGTCAGACTTCTACTAACTAAAACCTGGGTGGATTTTAGTGAGTAGAAGTCTGACACTCCCAGTTCTTTCTTAGCCCTTTGTGTCGAGGGTATCTCTTCCGCGAACACCTCGCAGCCCCGAGGGGAAGATGACTGCCTTCCCTCGCACATTGGGGCCACACGATACTGTACCTTGCCTGTCCTGTTGCATCACATCTGATGGACGCTACTCAAAAGTGCTAAACACGTCGCCAAATTTAAGGCTAATTCAATTTAAATTGAAATTTACACGATAAGAAGAAGTTCAAAAATTTAGATGCATCAGTAAAAAACTTTTACGACCGTTTAAAGGTTATTTTTGCGATTGTAGGACCCATTATTTTATTTTGTGATACATTTTCCAAACGTCTTTCATAGTTATTTTGAGTCTTGACCATTTTATTTTCTGAATGAGCATTGAGCATGCCATCTCCTCCCCACCACGCCAGAACTTCAACCACTAACCCTCAATTCCCCACCAGGTAGCAAGAGGGAACTCATCGCCACAGCGAAGGCCATCGCGGAGGCCTCCGAGGAGGTCACCAGACTTGCCAAGAAGTTGGCGCTCGAGTGCACCGATAAGAGGATTAGGACGGTACGTATTGCTACTATTAAAACAGTGAAGAAAATATCGTGAGGAAAGCGGCAAGTCCTAAAATTAAAAAAACTCAAGATATATGACGCCTTCCTTGACTCTATGCAGGCCCATCCCGGACTGGACGTCACACTTGTTGTTTTTTTTTTATCTCTAGGAAATGTCGTTTACGTTCTTGCTTACGTCCTTGTCCCTCTTTACATTCAAAATATGCTCGTGGAAAGCCATACTAACTTAAGCCGGCACTTAGTAAAGATTTGACATACTTTTGTATGACAAAACTGTCAAAACCTTTACTAAGTGATGGCTTAAATAATCATTAAAGGTCTCTGAGTGCGGCAAAGGGTATCAAGCATGTCAATGATAAAAGTGGCAAAAAATAAAACCGACTTCTAAAAATCACCAAACAGTGTAATAGTACATTGTTATCTAAGGGGCGAAAATTAGGCCGCGGGTTGTACACTAGTTATCGCGGCCTCGACATAGAGGGCGAAGAAGGAACATGGGTGATTTTTAGTCAGTAGAAGTCTAACACTCCCTTTCGCTCTGCCCAAGAGCGGAAGGGGTTATTCGATGATTATCCACCCGCCAAAAAAAAAAAGGGGCGAAAATTACTTATTTAGTCCCGAGACGGGGTTTGGCGCCCGTAACGTATTGAGGGCGCTAATAGTTCGAGGGAGTAAATAAGTAATTTACCCGAGGTAAACACTGTGCTTTTCATTACGAATACGAGGAACATAAGAACATAAATAATAATCTAAAGAAAAAATGAGTGTTGATCGAATGTTGTCGCATTCCCGCATTTTTTTTTGTCATCTGGTCGTCCAGTTATACAGCCAGTATTTTTCATGTTCATCATTAATAAAATGGCAAAGATTTTGTCGAAATCTATGTCATTTTAGAGAAATAGTTATAACTAAACTATATTTAAAGTCATAATATAATTTTAATCTCTTGAACTTTATGTTATTTAAATTTTAAATCGCGCTGTTATTGAGTGGTAACTTTCGCCCCTCAGATAACAATGTACTATTACCTCCTCGTTTTGGAAGTCGCTTAATAAAGACAGGTAGCAGGCCAATTTTTACATTAGTAATATCCTTCCACGAATAGGGATCCATCATTAATTTAAATATCAAAGAACTGCTGTTCCGTCAAGCTAGAATGTAACAAATGTTCCAATCTGTAACAGAACCTGCTACAAGTGTGCGAGCGTATCCCGACGATCGGCACACAGCTCAAGATCCTGTCCACTGTCAAGGCGACCATGCTTGGCGCTCAAGGTAAGAACACCCTGTCTTTTATGTCATAGCTCTTTTCTATGAAATGCCTTTACATTATAATCTTTTACTTTGTCTTTGAATATATTATTTTTTCTACTTTTGATCAAGGGGCTTTATAATATATCAGCTTTCTGAGCTTTCACATAACTTCTGCATATATTAAACAATCTGATATTGATAGTTTAGTGTAGCACAATAACAACATTTTTACCGTAACTCAATAATCTATCAGCTCATCGAAATACTGCAGAACTACAAATAAATTTTCCTTTGATTGATGAAGCTTTGATAACAATTGAAATCCAGAAATAACAGAGGGAAATAGTGAAAAAATTGAAACTTTCGTTGCCTTTCATAAGCAACTAGCGATCCACTTCAATTGTGAGCTTGGGCAAGTTTCGCAAAATTAACTGAACGTGATCAACAACTTAAAACTCTGTTTAGGAGCTGTCAGTGGCAAAATTCCCTAGCTATTATCGCAACTTTTGAAAGTGATTTGGATATGCTGACAGAATTCAGGGGGTCTAAAATGGCCACTTTAGCAGTTCATAATATGAATTGCGTTTTAAAGCGTAAAATAGACCTATCATAATAGTAATGCGTCTGTGAACATTTAGAAAAATAGATCATAATGGGAAAATAATATTAATTGTGTTTAAATTCGTAAAACGTTCACAGACGCAGATACTATGGTAAAAAATCTATTTTACGATTTTTAACTTATTTTATATTATGATCTGCTAAAGTGCCCATTTTAGACCCCCAGTTTCTTTAGTAAAATACTCCATAGTCCTAATTTGTCTAAAAGCCTATTTACTATGTAGCTTAGTATATTATATGAAAAGCTTTCTCAATATTAATGCTCTGCTTCTGGCTTTTCTAACAGTCGGCATGCCGGACTACAAAGGTAAAACATTATGACGTCAATGTGTGATTAATATTACATCTAAACATACATATGCATACTTTAATTTTTGTAATACATCTTTTGTACATGTCCCTCGTGATTTTCCGCATAGAATAACTCTCTTCATAAAATAAGACAGTGAAGCCTTAATACTCTGGTGGAGCTGTACTAAACTTTATTGGGTAATATGTCTGATCATCTGCCTAGCCTTTACCCAATTATGTTGGGGTCGGCATCAAGTCTTACTAGATTTAGCTGAATATCGGTATTTTACATGGAGCGACCGCCTATCTGACCTCCACAACCTAGCACTGGGTAGTACCATTCCCTTTAGTAGGACTGGTTGCACTACTAATTGCGGTACTCAGAAATATTTAATGGTTACTTAGTAACGGTTTGACATAGTTTTGTATGATAAAACTGTCAAAACCATTACTGACTGCCGCACTCAGAGAGCTTTAATGATTACTTAGGCCATCACTTAGTAATGGTTTTGACAGTTTTGTCATACAAAAATATGTCAAACCTCTACTAAGTGACGGCTTATGTACCTCATCATTCAGTATCTCTGAGTGCGGCAGTTAGTAAGGTAAATATGTCAGATATCACAAAAAAATGTTATTTTAACTAGAATAAAAACCTGTTCTTACTCTCCGTTCATGCTGTGATGGAAGATAACTTAAAATCGCAAATTCATTGGTTTTGGCTTCACGAATTCACGTACTCTCTTTAATAAAACTTTGTTTACGCGTTTGCAGGTAGCGAAGAGGACCAAGAAGCGACGGAGATGTTGGTCGGCAATGCACAGAACTTGATGCAGAGTGTAAGATTTGTCTTTTCTCCTTTTTAGCGTTTAGATTTTGAATAAATTTCACCAGCTGCTACGGTGAATTTACTGATACTAAATAACAATCGAGAAATAGGGTAGTTACCAACAAAAATCTAATTAGTCCGTCATATAGATTACCAAAAAAAACAGGACACGTATTTTTTCTTTTTTCACGTAAACAAACAACGAAGACGATACAGTGCTTTGAAAACTCGTGTGACGTCATACTCTAAGACATTAGTGTGTCATTTTTAGCGGTCAGTGACACCAACCCCCACTCAAATCTTTGACGCATTTTATCTTCGTCATTTTTTAATGATTTGATAAAACAAAAAATGCGTCAAGTCAGTAAACTTCCCTATTTTGTGAGGTTGAAATGGGCCGTAGACTGATCTGGGTGTCTAAAATGGCCGCTTTAGCAGAATCGTAATATTAATCATGTTAAAAATTTAAAATGATTAAAATGGACTTTATGGTTATAGACATAAAGTCCATTTTAAGAATTTGAAATGTTTAACGTGATTCATACTAAGATTCTGCGTGGATTCTGATGAAGCGGCCATTTTAGCGCCGCAGATGGTCCATTGGTAAGGGAAGTCATTGAATGGAGTCTGGAAATAATGAATATCGAATAGGGAGCCCGTTGAATACGAATTCAGAATGACAAAGAGTTTGAGCGAAATTTGAGAGTGGATCACAGTAGCCTTACGCAATCGTGTAAAACTGCGGTATTTTATGAACATCCGTGTGTTCTTCAGGGTTTTTCAAATGTCAAAATGGAAACTTTTGTTGACAATATACAGCTATACTCTGCACCTCAGCAGACTAATATTATAAGTTCAATTCCCTAAACATAGTTAAATATAACCAACAGGTAAAGGAAACTGTGAAAGCGGCCGAAGGTGCGTCCATCAAGATCCGCACAGAGCAGGGTGGCTACAGACTGCGGTGGGTGCGTCGCTCGCCCTGGTACCAGATCTAACTCAGCTGCCGGTTAGACTGTACATCTGCTATTGTGGTACTCGACCTGTGGCCTTAAGATATGTAGAGACATTCGACCTTGATACAAAACATAGCTTAGGGAATAGTGAACCCGAAAAAAGAGTTTTGATTTGAAAGTTTTAATTTAAAAAAATGTTATAAAACCCTGATTTTAAACTGTCAGTATTGTATTAAGAACTTTACTGTAGTCGAAATTAAGTTCAGAATACAATAACCGGCTCGGAACTTTGAGCTTGGAGTAAAATTAGAACTCATTTTGAGGTTGCAAATCATATGATTGATAGTTATTTCTTTCAATTGCATGTGATTTCGCACTACATATGAGCTTCAAAGGAGTAACCCACAGATATGTATAACTTAAATGTCACAGTCTGTATGAAATTCAAACGTACCAATTTTTGACTCCCATTAAGACGTTTTAAGCACCATTTAGTTATGTATGTACTATACAAAATAGACTACATTCTTGTTCTTTAAATGATGTCTAGAATTAAGTTCTTGAGTTGTAAAATTGTTGTTTTAAACAAATTAGCTTGCTGCAACAGTAGCCATGTTAACCGTAAAATTATTAAACCAGCCGCGCGAATTATTAGAAACTTCTAGAGGTAGCATCAAACTCAGACCTCTTCTGAAATGGGTCAACCAAGGTACTAAATTGTGTCCTATGGGGTTTACAGGTCGAGTACTCACTAGAGTTTGTTTTTATTGAGATTGTAATATTGTAGCAATGTAACAGCAATAAGTTGTATTTGTAGTTATTTAGATTGGTTAAGGACTGTGTGCATTACAGTGTAACGTTTTCACAAAGATTCAAATTGTTTTCTTTGACTGCAAAATACTGTTGTATTATAGTACTTAGGACTTCAAAGACTTTGAAGTTGGTCTATTACATTTTGGTTGTTTTTAAGAATAATGTTTTCTTAGGTACCATTTTAATTTTTAGTATAAAAACTATAAAATACTTGTTTTTTTTATTTTTATTTGTGAACATTTTAAGAGGGGTGAGAGAGCAGTGGTGGCCCAGTGGTTGCGGCCCCGACTTACGAACAGTTGGTCGTGGGTTCGAACCCAGGCATGCGCATTACTTTGTGTAATTTATTTCATCACCACTGCTCTCAAAACGGTGAAGGGAAACATCGTGAAGAAACCGGCATATCTTAGAGCCAAAAATTCGAAGATATGTACATCTACCAATCCGCACTGGGCCCGCGTGGTAGATTATAGCCCATCCCTCTCCTAGAGAATAGGCCTGAGTCCCTGCAGTGGGAACATTATAGGCTGATGATGGACATTTTAATACTGCCTTTTGTTTCACTGCCTTTGCCTCAAATGGGTTGTATTTTTACTGATCTCTTTTTTTGTACTTTTATGAAATGTTGGAAGGAACTTTCTGCTAGTTGATGTTCGAAAAAGAATATTTATCGTTACACTTTTATGACCACAGTCCTTTAACTTTGCGCACAGGCATCAATAATTGTCACATATTATTTTAAGACATCAATTACATCGGAGAGAAAATTTATTGTAAAAGTATAGTACATTTATATTAATAACAATTAATTATTATTTACACTATCTAAGTTAATCTATACAAAATATTTACTGTTGTGTGTAATTATTTATATGTGATTGTAATTAAACATAGTATAATTATGTTATATTAATATTGATTTAAAGTATATTTTATAGATAATATTATGTATTTTATGATAGTATTGAGCTTACTTGTGTTATGTACCTAAGAGCTGATATCTTTGTGTTTGGTACAAAAATCCCATTTGAAGTTCGTTTGATCACAATATTATATTAATGCGAATAACTTATTGAGCAGCCAGGATTGTTGCATGTTATAAAACGACCGTATCGCGAAAAATTCACATTTTAACATAATACGGCAATTTATTTCCCATAAACATTAATATCGTCATTGTGAGCGAGAGAGTAGATTAATTGAAAGATGGATTGGATTGAACTTGATCACTTTCAAAACTGTGCGTAACCGACCTTTCTTGCCTGCCGTCCTTTGATTCCTGGCTGTTTATTCTGTGTCATTAAGGTGTGTGTATTTCCGGCAGCTCTTAAAAATAAAATAAAGTTTACATCAACTCTTAAACAGTGAATCTATAAGCAATTTGTCCAAGTTAGTGAGAAGTACAATTTTCTGTAAAAGTTTTTTATAGATAATACTTTTAATACCAATATGTGAGATTTTGATTTTGAAAATTTTAGAAAATTAATGCACATTTGAAATGAAATTATATATTTTTAATTATAATTCACAGTATGTTTTATGTTTTGAACAACGAATTCTTTTTTGTAAAGTAATAAATTAGGTTCTTTCAAATAGTTACGGACAGATTGCTAGCTGACAGATACTCAAATAAAATAATTGTCTAAGGGCAATATTTCACGGGCTTGTGGACGGTCAGTAATGGGCTAGTTCACCGTCCGTCCTAGGGCGATGACAGGCCGTGTCGACGGCCCGTTCGTGTTCCACGCGCGCGTCTCAGTCAGCAACATTGCAGGGGCCCGCAAGAGCTGACGCCTGCCGGGGCTGCGGGTTGAGCGAAAGAGATACCGTGACCCCGGAACAAAAAGGGCTGAGAAGGAACATGGGTGGTTTTAAGTCAGTAGAAGTCTGACACTCCCTCTCACGAGAGGAGTCATTTAAAAATTATTTATCATATAAAAATTTAAGAGCATATCTCACGATATCCGAAAAGCCACTACTTACCGAATAGTTTCAAAAAATGGAACAGAATTTGTATGAAATTGTGTGCTAGGTAAGTTAACGGGAACTTAATCGCAGATGCAGGGGCGGCCCAGTGGTGGTGGCCCCGACTTACAAACAGAAGTCGTGGGTTCGAACCCAAGCAGGTACATTGATTACTTTGTGTACTATTAATTTATATCATCACCGCTGCTCTCAAAACGGTGAAGGAAAACACCGTAAGGAAACCAGCATGTCTTAGAACCAAAAATTCGAAGACATGTGACATCTACCAACCCGCACTGGGCCCGCGTGGTAGATTATAGCCCATCTCTCTCTTAGATAGGAAGCCTGAGTCCCTGGCAGTGGGAAGATGCTGACGACGATGCCATCGTTATTGGCATCGTTAAAAAAATGTTGTGAGTAAGGCCCGCAGTCCTGTGTCCGGAGTCCAATCTGTCCGTATCAATTTGTCCGAACATTTAATGAGATAGTGATAGCAAGTGTGATTCTGAACGTAAGTGCCATCTTTGTGCTTTATATTAGTTGTAGGGTAGGTCCGACGTCTTCAGTAACTAATATGGTAGCTAACTTAGTAGGTGGTGCCGACAATACGACAATAAATTAAACCACTGGTAGTTCCAGTTACAGGTAGGTCCAGGTAGTTAGTTACTGGAAGATTTTTAAACTGTCAAACAAATCTTAACACCGAAAAAAAAAACGTAACATAAAACTACAAACGAAATACAATACAATTTACAAACAAATATTGGTTTACAATCCTTAGGAATAATTTGCACCGATAAACGCGTGGAAATAAAATATAACGAACGATTGGAAAAAAACATTTAGGTAGTTAGTTTATTGTCGTATCGTTTGCGCCACCCTGTATGTATATATAACTAGTGCTATTTACTATAATGTCTTATTGTATACTTACTTCAAACTTATAGCTGTGGATGATGGAGGTAGGGACCCCAATAGAGGCCTATAATAGGTGTGGAAAGACTTTAATGAAACCGAAAGCTGCATATTTTATGCATCTTTTCGCAATGCATGCCCAAGTAATCCTACTTGCAACGGGGACGCAAGTCCAAGTAGGATGTGCAATAATCAAAAATTCTTCGTCCGCTCGTTTGTGAGATTTTTAAAACTTTGTAGAAGAGCTGAATCTTCGGGGATTACAGGCATCACGCCTGTTATCCCCGAGTCAGGCAGAGCCATGCATATAAGCAAGTCAATAGTAGATTTCGGTTTCATTAAGGACAATCTACACTTAAAAATCCAGTGGCCTTAGAATTACAGCTATTACACTGTACTTAGAACTAATACTTAAAACTATTTACAACTTTCCTTTTTCCTGAAATAAGTGACCACACTTTTAGACGCGGAATCCGCTTGTGCCAATCAGTAAGAACGACAAAATCATCTTTTGCCTCGGTTTAGTTTGGACCGGGTCGTAGTACTCGCTTTTATAACATAAACATACGTTGCTTTCTGATCGGTTTATACCGATTCCACGTCGAAAAGTGTAGTTACACTTAACTCTATCAGAATAAACGTAGGACCTAAGCGGAGTGATAGCAATATTTTTGTATGCGAACGAGAGTGTAGTTCAGTAATAACTATGGTAACGTAATTATGCTAAAGTATCTTTTAAGTAATGTATTCTGTCTGTAAATAACTTATGGAGAATCCTTCAAGGTAGCACGCTAATTTCGATATATTTTTTTTTGTTTTTTGCAATTTTGCCAGTCAGTTTCAGTTGTATGTTAAATAAAATACGATTCGCGACCGTAACAAAATATGTGCCTTTACTTCACCAATACAACCGTAACGTTACTGCCGAATACTGAAACGCCACTCAAATATAAGTAACCCTCAAATCTAGTGCTGTCTCGGTCGCTCTATGCTGAAGTAACAGAGATAGAACGAGATTTAAGGGCAACTTAAAATTGAGTAGCGTTTCGGTATTGAGCCGTTAGTTCATTAAACTTCCTTGAGTGACTATTTGATGAAAAAAGCATTCGAATTTCGCGGGCTACCCTGAAGCATCAACCTTATGAAATGTTGTAGTGATGGTGTATTCGATTGACTTGCTAGAAAGCCCGATTCGAAGAAAGATTAGCTAGCAAAACTCCGTGGTGATATATTTCAATGGGGTCAACGCTGCTAATCATAGGCTCTTGGGTTCAGTTTTGATGGCAATAGGCGCACCCCCAATAACATGAGACTTAAATATAGCTGGTAAAATGTAGATGTACATTTGGGTACCTACACCAGTGCCTAACCCTTTGGAGGTTACCTGCGTGATGTCATGTTAAATAGCTAGCAAGTCTATCGAATACATATAAATAGCAATTAATTATTAT
The DNA here is from genome assembly GCA_932274075.1 of Diarsia rubi. Taxonomy (NCBI): domain Eukaryota; kingdom Metazoa; phylum Arthropoda; class Insecta; order Lepidoptera; family Noctuidae; genus Diarsia; species Diarsia rubi. Next base: position 1,262,503 of record OW026437.1, on the reverse strand, counting down.
TAACTAAATTGCGTGCTTCATATTATTATTTTTATTTAGTATCTGTACAATTTACACATTTTTTGTTATTCATATTTTATTTATTCTAATAAAGATTTTTTATTTACATTTTTGTTTTTTTTGCTTCCTTAGTTAATTGTAGATATAGTTTAAACCGTCATTTGTAAGAGCCACATTTAGGTACCTACTAAATAATAAGTATAGGTTATTGAAAATAAGCAATATTTTTTTTTTAATAAGATAATGCCACCATGTATTTCTTTAACAAACTTTTATTTGTTTGAACAAATTGACAATATTATTTAATTCTCGCGTGTTCTAAACATCTTAATCGAGAATACTAATGAGTCATACTGGATCATTTATTATGTGTTATGTTAGAATATGTTAGGATGTCATCCTTTTTGTTTGGAGGTTGGGAAATCATCAAATAACCCCTCCCGATCTTGGGCAGAGCGAAAGGGAGTGTCAGACTTCTACTGACTAAAAACCACCCATGTTCCTTCTAAGCCCTTTATGTCGAGAACGCGGTATCTCTTACAACATCCCGCAGGCCCGACGCGTCGGCCCTTGCGGGCCCCTCCCATGTCGTCCCTCTAAGGCGCGCGTGGAACACGAACGCGCCGTCGACACGGCCTCAGACACAGCCCCCGACGCACGGAGCGTCTCCCGCGGCGGCTGGGACGAGAGGTTCTCTCACTTTCACGTTCCGCCACCTTCTTCGCTTGCATCACTGCTGCGCAGAAGGAGGCGACGGCATTCCATTCCTTCTCGCCCCGGAGCATGGCTTGCGTGCGTGCCGGACGCGATATTTGCGCCGCCTCACGCCGCCACGAGAACGGGATACACCTCCACGGTGTGCTCCACCGTGTCCCCCGAATGTGATACTCGTATTATCCTCATTTTGGGTTTGGGTCTAATAATAATCAAAGTCTAATAAAAACCATCCACAGTGCCTGATGGGACTTCCCATCGGAAACAATGGTCGAATTTCCATGTAAACTGTTAATTTCAAGAAGAATTATAGTAACCGGAACAGGAGTAGGTCGAACCGTGTCGGTGTAACCCCACTATATTGACAGACAATTTAATATTTTAAGTAAGTAGATTCTAATGGTTTTATCCTCATTTTGTTTATAGTTAAATACTAATGATATGTAAATAGGTATCACTTACATAGGTAAAACTAATTGTATAACAAACACAATGAGCAAGTTTCCACCTGGCCTAAATGAGTAGCTTGAAATATGTAACCACACTTAGAACTTTATTAAACACGTGTATAAGTCAAAAAGATAACTTTAGAAATTCACGCATACACATATATTTATTATGTAACTTAGGTAAGCTATAAATTAACCAATAGTATTTAGATATTTTTGGGGATTATATTTCTTGTCACCAAAATTTATATTTGTCACCAAGTTGTGTCACCTAAAAAATAGATCTACCGTCACGAAATATTTTCGTTCTCAGATAAACAAAAGTGTTCCCAGAAATGAATTAATAAATTAATGTTAATATATGTGTAACATAAGAGATGGATTACCAACAAAACGGTAGCGCATTAGATGAATATAAACTTCGTTCTTAATTATAATAATACTTTTATTACATAAATAATAGTTTTGGGCCCAGAATGGTAGATCTGTCACCAAATAAAACCCTAACCCTAGACGGTCGACGTCAGGGGCACCCCGAGGTTCGGTTAGGTTAGGTTAGGTTAGTTTATTGTGGAATTGATTTTATATTGTTTGGTGACTACATTTTGATGACAAATCTACTATTTTGGGGACAAACCTTATTACTTAAGGAACACAATACTAATTAAATTGACGATAGCTTAAATGATACCCGATATTTTTGCCGTAGCTATCAGTAAATATACAAAACTATTTTCCTATAGAAATAAACTTATTCTTATATACAGTACATAGTTTTATTTACACCTATTTGTCCACAATCTGTGAATGTAAAAATTGTTGACTACAATTTATCAAAATTTCGACATATTATGATTATGAGTTTTACAGGCATACCTACAGGCTCTTGGGATGAGTCCTAACCTAAGGCGCAAGCTATCTAGCTTGCGCCTTAGGTTAGGACTCATCCCAAGAGCCTGTAGGTCTCATCCCGTCGGGGCTGCGGGTTGTTCAGAACTACCGCGGCCTCGACATATAGGGCTTAGAAGGAACATGGGTGGTTTTTAGTCAGTACCAGTCTGACACTGGTTCGTCACGTTAGCCTAATCTTTCCCTTTCCTGAGCAAAGTATAATTATGTGTATGTATGTATATATTAGTATCACTGTTTCATCGACAGTGTACCTAACTGTATCAGCGCGTTCAAAATAATATTATATGAGGTAAAACATCTCATTGAACACAATGGAATAAGATACATACATTTAAACACAGATATTTTAATTGTATCCATAAGCAATGCTAGTGAGTCATTAGTGGCCTGCTGACGTCGGAGCAATAATAGCTTACTGCTTTGGGCCATAATATGAGAGGAAAATTAAAATTAATCTGAGTAGCTCTTATCTAATCTTCTGTATAAATATATAAAATGCAAAGCTGATCGAATGATGATCATCTGTCAGGCCAAAACCCTTAATTAGGGCTAGAAGTTTTAAATATCGCAAACGTATTCCTCATAAACGAGGGAGATAAGGTCTAGGCATCCACTAATGAAGGATTTTTCAAATTTCAACCCCCAAGGGGGTGAAATAGGGAATGAAAAATTGTATGTAAATAAAAATTGTACAGTGATATTCACAACTTTAACACTAGAAATAAGCATAAACTACGCGCTCCTTTTCACCGGCTTCACAAAGTTCATAATTCATTCGTCGGGCTTGGTATAACATCATATAACAAACTGCCATCTTCTATTCTAGACTTGCCATTTAATGCGTTTAAAGCCAAAGTAAAATCTAATCTTTGTTTAAAAGCGTACTATTCCATTAACGACTACTTAAATGATAAGAACAGTTGGCCGCCGCTGAGTTGAACACAAGACAATGTTTGTTATTTATTTATGTTCTTTCTCCAAGATTAGTTTACTGATATGTTATGTCTTTTTTTTTATTATTATTATATACTTTTTTATACTTGCCTTACTATTGTATCGAGTCTGGTTCTTCTAACCAACCTAACAGACAGATGTGTGCTGGGGAGTTTGTTCCGCCACTTCTTCTTTCCAGCAAAAACACTAGGAAGTGTCGAAGGGGGGGCGTTTTGGGGGACTGTCTCTTGTAAATAAGTAAAGTAAAGTAAATTTTGACGTTCGAAAAGTGCTGATTATCAGCCTAGTTTGAATAAATGAGCTTTGATTTTGATTTTTTTTTTGATTTTATGAAAAATAAAAATTCCCGGCATCCAAGCGGGCGAAGCCGCGGGCAAAAAGCTACATAATAATAACAGCCCTTTTTTTTGGGGGGGTGAGAAATCATCAAAAAACCCCTCCCGACGCCTGTCCGAGCTGCGGGATGTTGTAAGAGATACCGCGGCCTCGCGGCATATAGGGCGAAAAAGGAACATGGGTGGTTTTTAGTCAGTAGAAGTCTGACACTCCCTTTCGCTCTGCCCAAGAGCGGGTGGGGTTATTTGATGATTTTCCACCCGCCAAAAATAAAAAAAAGGGTCGTCCTTCAAGAATAAGTTGCACTTGCCTATGACGGTCCAGGAATGGGTGACCATGACCATGCATTACACTCATATAAGTGTTTATTCATAAATACATTCTAAGCTACAGTTTACATATCGAGTTTCGTTCGTACCTAGGAAAGCGCGCCGACAGTCATTGTTAGGAATCTAGAAGTCGTTACAGGCAGTCAGTGGCAGTTTCCCCAAATTCTGAGGATCTTTCTCCGAGGGTAAAATTTAAGTCAAAGTCGGCCCACCTCTGTTTTAAAGTTTGGAATTTGGATCGACACGGCCAAATCGTACTGTGACTAACTCTACACTAAACTGAATAGGTAGCTTTTTGGAGTTGGGAGGTGGCACAAGAAGAAGCGGGCGCGGGTAGCAGACGATCAGCGCGCTTAACAAACCCAAATATATCACAAAGACGCGTGGATGCGTCCTAATCAAGAGCGGGTGCGAACTGGCCGCGGCTTGTTGGTCGCTAGTTCGGCCGAATACTGAAACTCTACTCAATTTTAAGTTGCCCTTATTCGGCCGTCATCAAGCAATGAAAAAAAAAAAAAGAAATTAATAGTCCCCCCCTCTTCCCAACGATTAGGGCACCTCTGTGTGTAAGCGCCCACCTCCGCTCCCACCGGGGCCGTGTACTTGTTACATAAGCGTAGACAATAGTCAATCGACGGCGACTCGATTGTGTTATAAATATTTAAATTATACCTACAATTAATTATGTTTGTTGAATAATTACAATAATTAAATTGAACTTGTATCATCAAAAAGTAGTTGTATTGACTTCATGTGATTGGTCGAGACTTTGACAGTTATCAACGACCAATCACAAGCAAGTCAAAGGTGGGGGTAAAAAAATATGGTCGGCGCCATTTTTGGAATACGCTCGCCATGTTCGGCCATTCGTGTTTCGACATCGGTGCTAGTCACTTGCATATCGTTAAATCATACTGTATTACTGTACTGCTGTAATTATAGTAATAAAGCTGATCTTGAAAGTGTTTATAAAATAGTGTTTTTTATATTCAAAAATCCTTACTTCTGAGTGTTGAACCAGTACGGTTAACATCTCAGAAATGGGATTGCAACCTTGTGCCCACAAAAGGATTGGAGATACGCTTAAGTGTTTTGCGTACGAAGAAAACGTAAGTATCCTTTGTTCATTTTAATTTAATTGTGCTGGCTACCCTCGTTAATCATATTATTGCAATTTGTGATACCAAAGTAAAGAAAGCAGGCTACAAGTTTATTCCTGTAACGTATTTTTTTTTCTTTCCTTCTTATCTACCTTCACGATTGCCTGCCTCTCTTTACCAGACTACGAAATTACTTCAGGAACTAAACTGTATTTACCGTAACGGAGACATTCCGGAGGTTTATATGGTTAGTCATGCATGTTAATCTTGCAGGGGTACTCCCTGTAGATGAACATGTATGATAGTTCAGTATGTAATTGGGGGAACTAAACTATATTTACCGTAACGGAGACATTCCGGAGGTTTATATCGTTAGTCATGCATGTTAATCTTGCAGGGGTACTCCCTGTAGATGAACATGTATGATAGTTCAGTATGTAATTGGGGGAACTAAACTATATTTACCGTAACGGAGACATTCCGGAGGTTTATATCGTTAGTCATGCATGTTAATCTTGCAGGGGTACTCCCTGTAGATGAACATGTATGATAGTTCAGTATGTAGTTGGAGGAACTGAACTGTATTTGCCGTAACGGAGTCATCCCGGAGGTTTATATGGTTAGTCATGCATGTTTATCTTGCTGGGGTACTCCCTGCAGATGAACACGTATGATAGTTTGGTATGTAATTTGAGGAACATCCCTTGGAGATGGACATGTTTGAGTTTATATATATATGTGCAAGTCAATAGTATTGTTTACAAGTTTAGTACAGCGCGGTTTATTAACATGAGTGTTTCTTTTTGTTTTTATGTTGAGGCCGAGAGAACATGGATGAACGTAGGTCTAGTTCTCGAAGAGAACGTGATGGCCCTAGACGGAGTTCTCGTGAGACGCTGACGCCGCCAGTAAGATGTCGTGATGCAACTCGAAGCCGCAGCCGGGGTCGTGGGCATGCGCGTTCACCTGAAGAAAATTGTGGCAACCGAAACCGTTTGCCGCAGTCCAGGCGGTCGAAAGGAAGAACATCGCGACTGTCGATTAGTCGGTCTCCTTCCCGGCCACACTGTTCAAAAAGGGCAAGTCGTCGTGCCGAGCGCTCCAGGACACGGTCGCGCACTCCAGGACGGCACGAGACGTGCCACGCGGAATCCAGGCATTCACCTAGGAGCAGAGCTTCTCGCCTTCGTACACCGTTCCGTGAAGAAACACATCGTGAGTGTGAGTCAATTAATAATCTGTTTATTGAAAACTTTATTAATGCGCTTAAGGGTATGAATAATACAGGCGATCGCGATAGGTTTCCTGTTTTAAATAATGTAATTCCTGATTTTGACCCGTTATGTAAGGAACAAACGGTTGATACGTGGCTTCATAAGGTTGACGAATGTGCACAGATCTATGGTTGGAACGATAAACAAATAGTCCACTATGCCCTACCGAAATTAACAGGGGTAGCTAAAACCTGGTATCAGGGCCTACCCTCACTACTATTTTCTTGGCCAGAGTGGAAGTTAAAGCTGAGGGAATCTTTTCCAACTAGAGATAATTATTCGGATTTACTAACGGAAATGCTGAATAAAAAGGTACGCTATGGGGAGTCATTAGAGATATATTATTTTGCTAAAATGAACCTTCTAAATCGTTGCGAAATATCAGGAAGACGTGCAGTTGATTGTGTCATAGCAGGTATAGAAGATCGTGGTGTTAGGTTGGGAGCACAGGGAGCAGAATTTACAGAACCGGAATTGCTACTTAAATTTTTAAAGACGGTAAAAGTAGGTCAAGACAGGTCCACAAACGAGCAACAGAAGGTTAAGGATAGAGATAGGCGATCACAAAATAACGCATTTACCGGTAATAAAGTGGGTCACAGTTCCCAGAAGTCAGGATCTAGCATGGTCTGCTACAATTGCAAAGAACCCGGTCACCCATTCTTTCGATGCACAAAACCGAAGATTCAATGCTCTAAATGTAATTTATTAGGACATAAAGACACTGAGTGCCCTGGGACAAAGCAAAGTACCAACAATAAACCAAAAGCAATACTGAAAGTAGAAAACACAGGCGATTCAAGTGCCAAGTATAAAATGCCTATTAAAATAAATGGGTTGTTTTCAGAATGTCTTGTTGATTTGGGAAGCGAGGGTACTTTGGTCCGTCTCAGCGAAGCTCAGCGTTTAGGACTAGACTGGAAGGTAGGAGAAGTACCACTATTAAGAGGAATAGGTAACGTGCCATATAACCCCCTTGGCAAGGCTAAAGTCACGATCGAAGTGCAAGGTGTAGTAGAAAAACACGTGGAGGTATTGGTAGTAGGCGATTACTTAATAAATTGCCCCATACTACTAGGGCATACTTTCACTGAAAGGCCCTCGGTCAAAATAGTAAAGACAGAATCAGATGTAATTTTTCAGCGGGTTAGTGAAGAGTCAGTTTTGATTTGTCCACTTTTATGCATGGAGGAGACGCGCATAGGACGCGGCGAATTAAAGGCGATCCCAGTTAGCTCGCGTAATTCTTTCTCGGGAAAAATTTATGTAAATGGAACCGTGCGCAATATTGAAGGTCATGAACATTACTTGTTGCCTGGCGAGTATCAATTAACACAAGGTGTGGGTAGGATTCTCGTTCAGAATATCAGTGACAACTACCTGGTTATAGAGAAGGGTAGTCTTATATCTAGGAGCCACACTTTAGCTGAGAGCCTACAAATTCAAAAATTAGATTTTAGTAATCGGTCACCCATAGATGAATCACCAATCAGTTGCGGAGAAAATTTAACAAAAGATCAAAAAGAGTCGTTAAAGGTCTTGTTAGATAAATATAAATATTGTTTTTCCAGTAGTTTAAAAGATCTTGGGTTTACAACGGAGACTGAAATGGTGATTCAACTGGATGACCCCGATCCTGTCGTTTACCTCCCATACCGGTTGTCCATTAACGAACGCCAACTAGTTCAAGATATGATCAAGGAAATGTTAGAAAGTGGCATTATAAGGGAGTCTAACAGTCCGTACGCGAGCCCTATAGTGCTAGTAAACAAAAAGTCTGGGGAGAAAAGGTTATGTGTGGACTACCGTGCTCTAAATAGTAAAACAAAGAAAGAGCATTACCCTCTCCCTCGTATCGAGGATCAGTTAGACTTATTGTCAGGTAGTTCACTATTTGTTACCCTTGACTTAGCGTCTGGGTACTATCAAATTCCAATAGCTGAAGGTTCTCGAGAAAAGACTGCGTTTGTGACCCTCAGGGTCAATACGAGTACAATAGGATGCCCTTTGGGTTAGTAAACGCACCATCAGTCTTCCAGCGTACAATGAATAAGATCATCCACAATTCACCTGCTTCATCGTATGCATTGGTCTATATGGACGATATCCTGATTCCTGCCAAGTCATTCGATGAGGGGATGGTGCGTTTGGAGGAGGTGTTGCGGTTACTGGCAAAAAGTGGTCTAACACTCAAAATGAGTAAATGTAATTTCTTTTATGACAAAATAGACTACCTAGGGTACGAAGTCGGTTCAGAAGGTGTTAGCCCAGGGTCGCTCAAAACGGACGCCATATCCAAATTCCCTACACCAACAAATGTTCACGAAGTTAGAAGGTTTTTAGGCCTCGCTAGCTTCTTTAGGAGGTTTGTCGCGGGATTCGCTTTAATAGCACGTCCTCTGACTGGTCTATTAAAGAAGGAATGTTCTTGGAGTTGGGGTAGTGAAGAATTGGAATAGTTTGTGAAATTAAAACGGATTTTAGTACAAAGACCGGTCCTAGGACTTTATGATCCTAATGCACTAACATTTTAATGCAACAGGACAAGTCTGGGGCGTTCAAACCTATTGCTTATTATAGCAGGCAAACCAGTCCGGATGAGCAAAAACTACACTCCTTCGAGTTAGAGACCCTCGCTATTATTGCCTCATTGAATAGGTTTAGGCATTACTTACTTGGTATTAGATTCACCATAGTTACAGACTGCAACGCTTTGCGTACCACTTTAAGTAAACGTGACTTAGTCCCAAGAATTGCTCGCTGGTGGCTACAGTTCTTGGAATACGACTGCTCAATAGTATACCGCCCTGGTGACAAAATGGCACATGTAGATGCCCTTAGTAGGGGTGCTATAGACGGTATTCCAGAAATTGATCACGTATTAGATGTGCTTTTAATAGGTACTGACGATTGGCTTGCAACGGTGCAACAGACGGACGAAGACATTAAAAATATCGCGAATATTTTAACCGATTCCAAATGTAAAGATGCCGTTGACATATTCAAAAATTACAAGCTTGTAAATGGGCGGGTATATCGTATAATTGACGAAAATACTATCCGTTGGGTCGTTCCAAGTGGCACTAGATGGCAACTGCTAAAAGCCAATCATGATGATGTGGGACACTTCGGGTTTGACAAAACTTTGGCACGCTTACAAGCTACTTATTGGTTTCCAAAGATGAGACGGTTTGTAAAAAAATATGTTTCCGCTTGCCTTCAGTGCGCACATCACAAGCTGCCAAGTGGTGCCAAGCCCGGTGAACTACACCCCATCCCTAAAGCTATCATACCATTCCATACCATACATGCGGATCATCTCGGTCCTTTTATCCGCACCAAGCGTGGAAAATGTGGAAATACATTCATCCTGGTTATCATAGACGCGTTTACAAAATTTGTTGATATTACCGCTGTGCGAAATACCAAATCGGCTACAAGCATTAGGGTATTCAGAGAGCATTTTAGCTACTTCGGCGTGCCAACCCGTTTGATTACGGACCAAGGGACAAGCTTCACTAGTAGGCAGTTTAAAACATTTATTCAATCATGTGGTATAAAGCACGTGCTCAATGCTGTCGCCACACCCCGAGCGAATGGCCAAGTGGAACGGTACAACCGCACCATTTTGGCAGCGCTCGGGGCAATGAACCACGACAAACCAAATGGTTTATGGGATGAACACTTACCAGACATACAGTTGGGTATCAATACCACTGTACACGCCACCACCAAAAAGACTCCAGCGGAGCTTCTTTTCGGGCGAAATGTAACTAACCCATCTGAAGGTTTGTTAAATGACGTAATAAACGAAGTTACATCTGAGATCGGGGAGAGTCTGGACGATGTTAGGGCTACGGCCGGTGAGCTTATTAGAACACAACAGGACAAGGACAAGAAACGGTATGATAGGTACAGGAAACTGGGAATACGTTTCAAAGAAGGTGATTTAGTTAGAGTAGTAAGAGCTGTGACAGGAATAGAGGGGCAGTCTAAGAAGCTCGAACCTAAATGTAAAGGCCCTTATAGAATTAAGAAGGTGCTCCCCAACGATAGGTTCGTGGTGGAGGACACACCTCTAACAAAGACTAGCAAGAGGTACGAGGCTGTGGTAGCGATTGACAAAATATTCCCATGGATCTGCTTTAACGAACCCGTATCAACCGATTGTGAATCCGAGCGTAATGATTGCGAATCTGAATGTGAAGAATTGTAAATAGATGTTTAGTAAATTTATTCACACTATTGAAGAAGAACATTGCACGTAGAATTAAAATAAGCAGGCAATTAAGGACGCTGAATTTGAATATGTATATTTCGCAATTCAATATGTCAATTACAATATGTATTTGTAATATGTACACTTCAAGAACTATAATTATGAAATCAATGTCCTAGTAAAAAGTAATGCTAATGTGGTTAAAAAGCTAAAGTTTCGACGATTAATGTCATGTATCGTCTAAATTACTGTAAGTACTAATGGCTGAAATATTTGCTGGTCAATGTCATGGACTAGTAAATACCGATTCATTGGTTAGGGTCACGTACTAATGAGTTGGGGGGCGGTATCGGGTAACGGATACCTCTCATTTTAGCAATTGGTACATTACATCAGTATATCTACAGGTCAAGGTCATGGACCAATACATATACTGCTGATATAAGATATAGATTAAGTTAGGAGTGTCAGGTAACCGACACCCTTCAAGGTTATAAGCATTTTGTTAATCAAGGTCATGGATTAATAATGGATTAATAAATACATTTAGGAGTAAATCTATTGTTTTGAGATTGATGATTATAGTGATCTATATAATCTGATAAGAAAGTAGGTGCTCCGAATTGGGGATATCATGTAACCGATATCCTCATGGGTTATAAACATTTTTTTAAGGTTATTTAAATATATTGTAAAATAATTGAATTATAGATTTTTCTAAAATATGCTACTATGATATTATAGTCGAAATGATTAACTAAGGACTAATGAGATAATAAATATGTTCAATAGGTTACATTTGTAATTTAATGATGAAATATAAATGTTTTTGTAATACATAACAACGAGGGACTCGTTGTAAGCCGGATGGCCGAGCTGTTATAAATATTTAAATTATACCTACAATTAATTATGTTTGTTGAATAATTACAATAATTAAATTGAACTTGTATCATCAAAAAGTAGTTGTATTGACTTCATGTGATTGGTCGAGACTTTGACAGTTATCAACGACCAATCACAAGCAAGTCAAAGGTGGGGGTAAAAAAATATGGTCGGCGCCATTTTTGGAATACGCTCGCCATGTTCGGCCATTCGTGTTTCGACATCGGTGCTAGTCACTTGCATATCGTTAAATCATACTGTATTACTGTACTGCTGTAATTATAGTAATAAAGCTGATCTTGAAAGTGTTTATAAAATAGTGTTTTTTATATTCAAAAATCCTTACTTCTGAGTGTTGAACCAGTACGGTTAACAATTGTCATAACTTTTTTACACATTTACACTCTACAACACCGTGGCTGTTACGGATAGATTAAAAAAAAAAAACTTCAGTAGCACTTTGTCTGACCTCGAACCCAGGTACGAAGTCATGCGGAGAATTATTAATTTTCTTCTATATTATTGTACTACAGGTCAGTACCGTAGTATGATATGAGATCATTTTTATGATGCTGATGACGTCACTGAATACCTTCGAAGTCACAACGGACAAATATGATTCATATCGATGACAAGGTCCTTCCTTGGGTATGTATCTTATGTGTACTTATTGATGATGCATAGATATAAGAAGAAATGAAGAGACTTTAAGATTTGCTAAAGGTCATTCTGATGATTCATTTGATTTTGTTTCTAAGCCTTTTGCATGTCTATTTATTTGAATTATAAGAACCCTTCACACCATTAATATTTAACTGAAGTAACCCCGTCCTTTGACGGGAGGGTCAGAGGATCCCCTTACTTCAGTTAAATATAATTCGGGGCTGCGGGATGTTGTAAGAGATACCGCGGCCTCGACATAAAGGGCTAAGAAGGAACATGGGTGGTTTTTAGTCGGTAGAAGTCTGACACTCCCTTCCGCTCTACCCAAGAGCGGAAGGGATTATTCCATGATTTTCCTAATGCCAAAAAAAAAAGGATCCTCTGACCAATTCAGACCTCTTACAGCTCTACGTCGCTGGAGAAACTGCTTTCACTGTAGACACAAACCCGGATTCTAAACCACAAACTCTTCTCCTTCTCAATAGATTAGACATTCCGCTTCCGAGACAATTTAAAGGGTACTATTAGTCACGCTGGATATGTTCGGACATAGAAGTCCTGCGTGTATGCTCCAAGGGTTAAGCAGAGCCTGTCGGGGCTGCGGTTGGTTCGAAAGAGATACCGCGGCCTTGACACAAAAGTCTAAGAAGGAACATGGGTGGTTTTTAGTCAGTAAAACTCTGACACTCCCTACCGCTCTGCTCAGAGCCGGAGGAGTCATTTGATAATTCCCACAATCCAAAGAAAAAGGGATCGCCGGGTGATCACATCACATGGGAACCAAACCTGCGATGTAAATCCGGATTCTGGACCTCCTTCTCAATTGGTTTGACGACATTCCGGGACGCATTAAGGAGTTGAAGGTCGCGTCCGTTCCTCTGAAAGGTTAAGCAAAGGTGTACCATAGTAAATCAACACTTCGCCATTTATGATTTCGTTATAAATTTATCACTGCACATTACATAACGCCGCAAGGTATTTCACTTATTCTATAAGTAACACCCTGTAGAAACTTGAACCCGTAGCTTATACATAACATCACTGACCGAATGCATTTATAAAATTTATAAATCACAGATGCGCCTGCACCGCTTCTAACCACGCCCATTAGATGACACATCCATCCTAGGTCCCAGCACGTGCGATACGCGAAAGTATGTCTTACTATATCAAACAAAACTAAACAAACCATCTTTGTAAACGACTGAGTCAGTCAAGGGCTTCGTATGCACTGCGGCAACACGTGTTGAAAGTTGCTCTGTGTCATTTGTTATTATTATTGTTAACACAGCCGTCATTACCCTCACTAGTGACTTAGTCTACGCCAGAACCTAGTTCATTCAAGTGCTCTTAACGCCGGTGTCTAGTTCCGTGAAGTTATGTGTCATAGATAACCTGTATTTTATTGTGTTTAAGTGTTTTTGTGATTTTATTTAAAGTTTTCTGAAGTGCAGACCTGGAGTTGTCAGACATAAATAAGGTAGGATATCCTTATTCTGTAGAACGACAACCTTTTAAGTATGACAGCAGCTTTATGAGAAGCCGTAGTGGGATTGGAGGGGCCTTTGTCCGGCGCTGGACTACTAAGTGTTGTTAATGTGATGATTGTCCCCCTGGTGGCTAAAGCTATCAATTTGGGAGCAGAAAATATACTCTGCTACAGAGAAAATAGCGTTTTTTTTCGTCCTATCTTACCTAACTTTACTTAGTAACACTGCGAAAGTTCGTGAGAATGAATAGATATTGTGTTCGATTGTCAGTCTATCACGCAAAAACTACGGAACGGATTTAGATGAAATAAGGCACACAGATAGTTTGTAACCTGGATTAACACATAACTTCACGCTTGTAGTCCTTGAAGCGTTAGGTAGAGGTGTACCCAATAGTAACTACACTCACATTTCGCCAGTTTTGTAAAGTCCCATGTAATTGGGGGCGAGCCTATTACTGTCAATCGGGCACAAATCCAGGAGCAGCGGTGGCCAAGTGGTGGCAGCCCCGACTTACGAACTGTGGGTCGTGGGTTCGAACCCAGGCAGGCACATTACTTCGTGTAATTTATTTCATCACCGCTGCTCTCAAAACGGTGAAGGAAAGGGTATGAAAAAAAGAACTGGCCAAGTGCAAATCGGAGTTGCACATGAAGGGTTTCGTACCATTGTAGTAGATATTGAGAGATTTTCCATGTCATTTTAGCACCATAGACTTCTTATAGGTTTTACTGTAACCTTTAAGTAATAATAAGGATTGAACAATTTACTGTATTTTTTTCTAAAATGAAGTCTCAGTAGTTTCGGAGATAGGGGGGGGGGGGGGGGTCGGACAGACAGACATACGAGTGATCCTATAAATGTTCGTTTTTTCCTTTTCATGTACGAAATCCTAAAAACCGGCCTAGTGCGAGTTGGAGACGCGCACGAAAGGTTCCGTACCATTACTTAAATATATTTTGTTATTACAGCGGCAACAGAAAAATATTATTTGTGAAAATTTCAACTGTCTAGCTATCGCGGTTCTTGAGATACAGCCTGGTGACAGACAGACGAACGGACAGGCAGCGAAGTAGTAGGAGAGAATTCGATAAGATCCGCAAGTATTATAGAATGAGGCCACGAAGATGACGAAGTAGCTATCATTTAAATAAACCCATACAAGTAATAATAAGTAGGTAATATTATTTAATGAACTGAAACATACATTAACAATCAAAATACATGAATTAAGGAAAACATGGTCGTTGTCGGATGACCAACCGATGAAATCATAGCCTGTTTATAGTTATCCGGGAGATGAGGTTAACAGTTCATTACAGCGAGTGGTTCACTGTGGACAGTTAACTTTGTGGATACGTCGGTTAAAATTAACTGTAAGTACGGATTTCATTAGCGTAGTTATGGCATTTTTATGTTTTTGAGGTGCTAAAAAGGGCGTTAGAGTGTGAATGTGTTTCGGAGACGAAAAGTGTGAGATATAGTAGTTTGTAAATAACTAGCTTTTAATTATTGCAATTTAAATGATAGCAACGACAAATAATAACGATTAAGGACGCGGGAAGTGATAAATACCTAAACATTGTTTGCATCTAGTTCAGTTCGGCGTCAGCCATTATCGTCCACTAATAAATTTTATTATTTACAACCTAGCCCTTTCAGGGTGGCATTTAAGTTTCCTTATCTACGTGCACACGTCTAGTATACGTATCATCCATCACAGACCTTTTCAAAATTCCATGTCTTTGTTGGGTAAACCCAGCCTCAGTGATGCTCCCGGCTGGACTGCTTCGACAGCCGGCTTTCGGCTCTATTCTCGTTTGTCTTATCATTTTGTAGTATGTTTTTGGAGCGGTACTCCCTAAAAACCAACTCGATGCGGGCTCCTAAAACAGTCCGATCAGAGTGCAACCAACTACCGGTCTGTAATTCAGGATTTTAAGTAGAACTTGTAACACTCTAGTTTAGCTTGACAATGATTTGGTTGTACTGTGTCCCACTGCTAGGCAAGGGTCTCCCCTTTCTCCTTCCAGTCCTCTCCAGTTTCTCTCTGCTTTTTTGCCATTTCTGACCACGTTTGTTTCGCGAACATGACCCAGATCGCCACCCCACCTTCGCCGCGCATTTATTTTTGCAGCCTGCAAAAATTAACACTTACGTTACACTTTACAATTTAGTGGGTTAAATACAACTAAAATATGCGATTATCCCTATTCTATATCTTTGGGTTGAGTGGTATTGACAATTATAGCTTCCTTTACCTCGATCCTGTGCCAGCCGTATCCAGGATTCTGACTGAATTTTTACTATTATTTCCATGCAAAAATCTAAATTTAAACACATTCAATGATAAGTAGGAGCTTTATGTTGCTAATAATTCCGTCTGATTTACCAGGAAAACATGGAACCGCCATAGTATTGTGTTGGAATATTATTATAATCAACGCGGTAACGTGTTTAGATTTGTTCGTTCGCTGCCTAAAGTTAAACAATGACATTTGTTTAAAATACAGTTCTTTAGTTATAAAATATTAAACTGGGTAAAACACAGAAATCTATTGAAATGATTCCTGTAGGAAAATCTGTGTTATCTTTAGGAATTCCAAGGTAAAACTGATTCAAATAATAACTGTTATTTCTTAATATTCGTTTCTTTTTGGAAATAGATTATGCAGAAGCTTGGGAGGTAATTAATTCCCACATACTTAGTTCAAATTTAGGAGTACTCAGGCTTCACTGGTGAGCATTGTTAATTGTATTTGGTCAATTTTGTCTAAAAGTTGTGGTTTCTTACAAATCGGAGAAATACGAAGGAAATACATGAACCTAAACTGCAACATCTGATAAGGCTAAAAGCCGAATGTAGGTAAGTTAATTTTGGAGTCTATCCGAAACATTATGAAAATGTTTGATTTTGTCATCAACGAAAAAACTTTCTTCTAAAATAGGGGAACCTAGGAGGTATTAAAAAGAAGATAATAATTATTAGGAAGGAATTAATAATTATTTCGTTATTTTACTTTATACTTATAAATTACATTTTTAAATATTCCTATACAAAATGATATAAAAAAAAAACATTTTAAAATAGTATAGTAGCCCACCGGTATCGGGAACAGGGTCCAAGCTACCGGCATCGGCAGTCAGGGAATGATTACATTCGTAATAATGATTAATTATTTATTATTATTTTAATAGTTATGTCCTTTATTCAATTTTATTCATATAGTAAACATTTTTAAATATTTCATACAAAACTTATAAAAAAACATTTAAAAACATGAAAAAGAGTCGTCCACCGGTGACGGGAGCAGGGGTTAGGGCTCCAGAGACAGGAACCTCCTAACAATGCGAGCCGTATCGAGGAGTACTGCCTTCTGAATCAGGCTCTTGATCCAACCGCCGAGCGAGAGTTTGGACAGGTGGTCGTCCAGACTCTTGGCTATAAGGCCATTGGCCGTTACGACTATCGGCACATTGATAGCCGAGTTCACATGCCACATATCGACAACTTCATGTGCTAAATCCAGATATTTTAATTATATTTTAATAATTATTATTATTAAGAATGTCGGAGACAGATTTAAATGACTACCCATAAAATATTATTTCTCTTTCCAAAATCCAGGACTAGTTCAAGATGCCGTCACTATCGTTAAAGATAGTTCAGGATGAAGGCGCGGTGACCAAGAAGGTCAAGTTGGACTCACACATGACCGTGAAGGAGGCTCGCAAGGTCGTCAAGGATAAGGTCAATGTTGCCAACAAGGGACAAGGTAAGGGAGAAAAGACTTTTATAGATCCGTAAGTAGTATTATGAAGAATAGGGTTGCTGTTAAATTAACAAAACTCTTCATCATCTGCTTGAATACCAGTATTTTACATGGAGCGCCTACCTGACCATCAAGACCTTGTTAGTACTGGGTAATATGAGACCCACATGGTAACACTGCTTGACGGACGTTCAGGCCATTGACAGGACATTGTTAGACGCGATTATCAAAGTACGATCTGTTACGCGCTGGGTATGGGATAAATAAAATACTACTAATTAAACACACGAAATAACTTTGTTACTCACAAAACACTGCTGAACACTTTATCGCACTAGATATCTCTTCGAACCTTTCGTTGTCTCGCGTAAAAGTAGACTGACTGCTCCGACCTCTGTCGGTCCTTTTATACCCAAACACACAAAAGAAGTTCGAGAAAATTCCCTATTATTCCATAAAGCATTCACTAAAACATTAACAAAAAAATAAAGAAAAAAGAACCAACAAAAAAGAAGTTACTTTACGCCCTCGGCATACGGTCAAAATTGCAATGTCAATTGCACTGACGCCGCGCGCGGACTAACTACCTACAGAATTTAAGTAGGTACTAGAATTTACACGTACTTCACAGTTATTAGCGAGGTTTCTCGAACATTCTAGGTGACCGACGTAACCGATCTATTAATGACTGCCGGGATCAACGGCTTAACGTGCTTTCTGCAGCACGGGGAAAACTCGTAATGGGTGGCCAATAACCACAGAACAACCAAGACAAGCACAGCTTAACCTGAAGTCTGATCCGAGTTTTTATGCTTCTGTCTTCTGGCTTCTGCAAGTCAGAGGCCCATGGTGGGCAGCACACTAACTGCACTCTGACTTGACGTTGACCGATCTCTTTTCTATGCCTTCAAACCTAAAGACCTTCTCTTCTACAGAATACGCGCTGTTCCTCCGCTCCGCTGACGATGACATGACTGGAGTATGGCTGGAAGACGACAGGACACTAGACTACTATCTGCTCAGGGATGGAGACTCCCTGGATTATATCTGCAGGATTAGAAACCTGAGAGTCAGACTGTTGGATGGTAAGCGTTTTTGGATCTACTTGCTAATTAAAATGTGCGATTTTTGTTTTATTTTCTGATTCTCTGAATAGTATTTTTTGTAACCTAAAGTGAGTGGTACGTGTTGACTCTACACTGTCTACTGCAATAATACTAAGTTCCTAAATTACTCCTTATTTGGTCTACGAGTAATACCCAAATGAAGTCACAATGTTTAAATTGTAACAAATCAATTAGTGTAAATCGACATCTGCAAAATACTTGGCATAAATGTTATTGCATAGACATACTCCCGTCTGTAGAACTTAGGCTTAGTGTTACTGGGAACAGGCACCTTGTCAAACCACTACAGTATTACGATCTATCAATTTCTCTCCAGACACGGTGAAGACCTTGCCTGTGGATGAAGCTAAGACAGTCGGCGAGCTGATGATGGACATCTGTGCTCGCATCGGCATCAAAAACTATGACGAATATGGACTGGTAAGTAAAATCTTTGATATACATAGTACCAGAATCTGAAAGTGCAAAAAGTTCCTTTAAGTTTAAGTAATTAAGGTAGGAGTTCTAAATATTTATCCTATTCTTCTTTTTCTCGAATTAATGACTCATGATTTCGTCTGACTACTATGTAGCGTCCTGCACAGCTCTGTCGTTTACCTCATTCAAATCCTGGCGGGCAAGTTAGTTGTGCAGGATGAGTAGAAGAGACGATGTGGGAAATCCTCGTTGAAGCTCCATACTCGCATTATGTTCCAAATGGGTCGATAATACTCTACCTAGCCAGTTTGGATGTTGAGCTGTCAACTTGAGCCCGCAGAAGGTTTAAAGATTTCCATATTCATCCTTCAGGTAGATTAAACAGGGAATAAAATCTCACCGGTTCTCATCTCACGGCCTCGGCTTATAAAGAGAGAAACGTTTATTCAACTGAGGCACACAAATTGTTTTGAATCTCACAGTCTCATAATTTCATAATTGAATGCCGTTTGTCTAGAGACGCATATATATGCAACAACCGGGCGCGGCGTGAAATCGATCTTCAGAATGTGTGTGCAGTGCAGTTTTTCCATTATAAAATTGGCTGTTCCATCCCAAAGTCTGGATATTGTGGCTGCCTACAAGTTCAATCATCTTATTGTCAGTCCGGGACTTTGTTACATGTGTTTGTCATATATTATGTTATGCTTACCTTGCTCCAAAGTACAGGTATAAAACGTTACGCAAATTATAAAATGCAGTGTCTCATTTGCATAACCGCTCCACAATAGGAATGTTTTCTGACTTAAAAAAATGTGATTCTAATTAGTCCGTCTGTTACATTATTGAAAAATATTGGATACGTATTTTTTGTTTTTATCAAATCAATAAAAATTGACGAAGATAAAACGCGGCAAAGATTTGAGTTGGGGTTGGTGACGTCACTGACCGCGCTAATGTCTTAGAGTATGACGTCACATGAGTATTCAAAGCACTGTATCGTCTTCATTGTTTGTTTACGTGAAAAAAGAAAAGATACGTGTCCAATATTTTTTGGTAATCCATAATATGACGGACTATTTTTTTTGTTTTTGTTAACTACCCTATCATACATAATACATAAAAGGAGACCTTCTTAGTATCCAACGGGATCATACTACCAAGTTGAGAAGTAGTCGTCGGACAGACAACTTTTACATTTTTCAGTTTGGTATGGCTTTCATAGGACTTCTCAATTGTGCGCGACATAAACGTTGTAAAAGTACCTTTAACGCAAACGAGGGGCACTTGTTCTCCCCACCACTGCGATCATTTTTTTGTTTTAAACCATACCTGGGAAGTGGGAACCCCTTAGTTGCGGTAACATTGAGGGTCAAAGGTCCAAATTTTTTACAGCTGTTTTTGTAAATACTAATTTTTCAGGTTATAACTTTACTTAAATTGAATAATACCTGCATTACCCGTTGTTTTTGCGTAGGGGTACTTAGTTTGATGTACAGAATGCTTGGTTGACACTTTGACAGCTGTGTGAAGGGTTAATTTACACCCTGTATACTCTGCGGGTTAGCAAACAGTTTGGGATTAAGATGTCTAATTACTTTTCTGAATCTTCTTCTCTATCTCTAGTGCAAAGAAGAAGTGGAAGAAACAGAAGATGGTAAAGAGCCCAAGGAGCCAAGTGGCGGCGGCTTCACTTTGAGAAGACCCAAGCCTGCCAAGGAGAGAGATGTGATCTTGGAGCAGATGAGCAAAAGGCTTAAGACTGATGATAATGGTATGTGTTAAGCACCTTTCGTAATATCATTTGGTTACCAAAATACACAATATTTTGGGGTAAATAAAGGGTGTAAAAGTACCCTTAACGCAAACGAAGGGAACTTGTTCTCCCCACCACTACGATATTTTTTGGTTCTAGACCATACCTGGGAACCTCCTAGTTACGGAGATATTGGGGGTCAAAGTTCCAAATTTTGCACAGCTGTTTTTGTAAATACTAGTTTTTCAGGTTATGACTTTACTTAAATTACCTCCATGACTCATTTACTATTCAAAGCATCCACTAGCACTATGTTTTAAGAAAAAAGTCGTTTCCCAGCAAAAATGTTTGCGTAGGGGTACTTAGTTTGATGTACAGAATGCTTGGTTGACGTATGTGTGAAGGGTTAATTTACACCCTGTATACTTTTAATTAAAATGACGCAGTAGCGTTTGCTAACGGCCGCAACTTATTGGTCTACTACTCTTTCTCGCAGATAAGAGTGTGCTGGGTATTTGAGACACACACTCCCTCTCCCTATCGATAATTTCACCTCTATATTTCATCATCATCATCATCAGCCTATAATTTTTCCACTGCAGGGACTCGGGCCTTCTCTCTAGGAGAATTATGGACTATGATCCACCACGCGGGCCCAGTACGGGTTGGTAGATGTCACATGTCTTCGAATTTTGTGGTTCTAAGTCACGCGCGTTTCCTTGCGATGATTTCCTTCATCGTTTTGAAAGCAGTGGTGATGAAATAAATTACACAAAGTAACGCCTGCGCGCCGCGGTTCGAACGCATGACTCACTGTTCGTAAGTCGAGGCCGCCATCACTGGGCCACCGCTGCTCTATAATTATTCACGTCTTCTTATTTCTCACCTCACCATCTTCCCCACAGTTGAATGGCTAGACCAGCACCGCACAATCCGCGAGCAAGGCATCGACTTCAAAGAAACCCTGCTCCTGAAGCGAAGACTGTTCTACTCCGACCGTAACGTGGACTCACGGGATCCTGTGCAGCTGCACCTGCTCTATGTGCAGACCAGAGACGCGATCCTGAACGGACGTCATCCTGTTACTGAGCAGCAAGGTGAGTCAACAAAGAGATCATGCTCCTCACGCGAAGACTCTTTAAAATGATTTTCACAAGTCTAAAACTGAGTTTGAAATTCCTTGTAATAAGGTTTATTTTTACATGTCAGTTTCTTTTTGATTATTTATTGAGAATTCTTGAGAGCAAATCTAACGCGCTTAGTGTGAAATAACGCCGGCCGCTGCTCTCGGAGCCGGTCTGTGTGAACGGACCCTTAGGGTCACTCAGTGATTTACATTCAATTTTTTTAAATCAGCTCAAATCGGCTTCGGAAGTCAGTGGCAAAAAAAAGAAATCAAACAAACAAATGCCACCGACTTCAGAAGCTGATTTTTCTTCTAAAGTTTATTTTACATTTTTTTTGTGTTTTTGAAGTCGGTTTTAATTACAAAAAAAAATATTTTTACCTGTAAGTAGCCGACCGGGCACCTTATTTATTTGTGTAACTAAGTTTTGTTTCTTTCCTGCTGCCTCGATAAGAATAAAAAACCTAAGACTTAACTAATAGCATTCACATAGCGTAATTATTCACTAAACAAAGAAAAACAAGACATTATTAAATAAAAAATAAATATAAATAGGTACTTTTTAACCGACTTCAAGAAAAGAAGGAGTTTATGTATTCGGTCAGTATCTTATCTTTTATGCTTGAACCCCGATCACTCCGCGATTATTTTTTTGAAAAGTGTATTTAGTCGTGTACCTTTTACAACTAGTGGTTTAAATATGTGACCTAACATCTCATTACGTCAAACAGTTGTAAATTGACGGCACGGTTGGCGCAGTGGCTGACCGATTGGATTGCTGAACTGCGTGTCGCGGGTTTGATGCCCGCACGGAACAAACATTTGTGCGGCCTTACAGATAGTTGTTCCGGGTCTGGGTGATTATG
Organism: Diarsia rubi; assembly: GCA_932274075.1. Taxonomy (NCBI): domain Eukaryota; kingdom Metazoa; phylum Arthropoda; class Insecta; order Lepidoptera; family Noctuidae; genus Diarsia; species Diarsia rubi. Next base: position 1,240,113 of record OW026437.1, on the reverse strand, counting down.
TATTTGAGTTTCAACACTTCGACCACGCTACAGGAGAATTCGCAGTGAAGGACAATGTTTCCGCCCCGGGAGACGCTCCAGGCGTCGGGGGCCACGTGATGGCTTCCGGCCACTGCAATGTTTACGTCAATGTTTTTTTTTATATCACCAATAAACAGTCACTTTTTTTTTTTATAAAACTTTGCTCAACACTAGTAATTTCTCCTGTTTCGTGGGTCCGTTTACAGACATTAAAATCACATACACAAATACCCAGACCCGGAACAACTATCTGTAGGCCATACAAATATTTCTTGCGTGCGGGGATCGAACCCGCAACACGTAACGCAGCAGTCAACTGCTTGAGCCAGTGCGCCAACTATGCCTTCAATAAATGGGTTTAAAGATTTTATTTATTCTAAAAGAACATACATTGTTCACTTAACGAATAAAAAAAATCGTAGTGTTATGTACCGTTGGTTATCGTAAGGATGCTATATAAAAATTTAAGTGGCACTTGTGCAAGTAGCCGAGCCCGACACGACGAGTCGAAGAACGCGAGTCAGATAGATCGATTAACAGCGGGCTTACATGGCGTTGACTTGTATCCGTTCGGGAATAGGCGTGACGACATAGTCAAAGAATCAATGATTTAATGATATTAGGGGAAATTACATACGAGAAGGATTTAAAACACTGATTTAGTTTTATTTAAAAAATTAAGATTAGTAAGATTTTTAATAAAATAAAAAATTAAAATACTGATATCGGCCATTTTGATTGAAACACCAATCATAGCGCACTACGTCACGCCAATGTAAACATCACTAGCTGTCACTAGCTCACTGTGTTGTTTTGTTGCCGATTACGCATTTGGATATTTTTTTTGTTACTACAATACTTTGTGAACATCTTTAGCAATGGAATCAGGCTTTGTAAAAGCAAACAGTTCAAATTTGCCCAGGATAGATTTACTGATGTTGGGCGATTTCCTTGGGTCAAATAAAGTATTTTGCTCGTCCGAGTTCCGAAATGTGAAAACCTCCCTGTAAGTAAATTTTGTAAGTATCTAACACTATAAAAATACAACAAACTCGTTTTGAGCTTGTAGGAGTTTAGTTTATTTTCACTTTCATATGTTATTTTTACAATAAACTTGTCAGTTTATTTTTGAGGTTAGCTCCTTCGCAACTTGTAATAAAAGTTTGCTACTGAGTTAATAACCAACAAAAGGAGTAAATTTCTGTAACTACAAAGCATGTACTAGTATCTTTTCTCATAGTAAGAACCTACTATCATAATCACCGGGTCAGCTATGCAGGTCCAGAGGACAACATTTTTGGCATTCAATGTAATGCTAAAACTATTGCTATTGATGTGTTTTTACACTGAGGCACCGCACACCACTTATAAACTTTGTTATTCATTTTTAACACACGAATTATGGTAATGTTTGTTTTAGTTTCCTCTAGCTGCGCTTTGACATTTCCATGTTTACATAGGCGTGACGTCAGACCCGACGCCATGACACTGCGAGCTGTTTTCGCGCTCTATTTAATTTTTTTTTCAAAAATGGCTTGTATCTTCGTTAAACTTTACTTTATTACTGAAATAAAGGTTTTTTCGTAAATAAAAAAGATGTACCCACATTACGGAAGAGGATTTCAAAATCTTTCGTCATGCCTATTAGGCTGCCCACCCACGTCCGATAATCGGCAACATAATCGGTCCTACAAAGTGTCAGTAATAACGAATAAAGGATCATGTTCGTGGTTAAATGGAATCCCGTACCAAACTGCATCAACATCAAACTTTGCTTTTTATTGTCTACATTTATCATAATTATTAACTCCTACAACAGTTCTTTTTGGAAACTAAATCCGAGTTTCGGAGTAATTTTATAGGCAAGTAGGTATTATACGGAAACCTCTACGATGTGAAGTCAGCTGAACTGTCAAAATCAACTGACAGATCTAACAGAACGACTTTTGAACTGGTTGTGAGAACACCATGTATAGGGAGTAAAAACACTATTCATACTTTAATCCCAGCCGCATAATGTCGTAAAAAATTATGAAAATAATTACTATAACATTTTGATCTCGAAACATGAGAATTCTTGGCACGAGTTTTTGTCATTAGCTTTTAAATCAGCCCGATTATTTGTCCTACAAAAAGTCTGACGTGGGCAGGCAGCATTATAGGTATGATGTTTTATAGGCCTTTAGGTTGGAGTTTCTTAAACATAGAAACTCATCATCATCCTGACCTTATCTCATGTCATTTGGGGTCGGAGCAAAACGTTTTTTTTCTTCCATTCTGCGTTGTCAGTCGTCACGCTATCATTTATTACTTTTTTCTTCATATCTCTCCTCTCGCACTCCATCCATCTAAATTTATATTTATCAATCTTTTATAAAATATTAAGATTAAGAGTGATTCATTTAAGTTAACATCATTTTCATTATCTTTTATTTGATTAAAATATTTTGAAACAATAGGGATGTTTACTGACTTAAAAAAATAAGATTCTAACTAGTCCGTCTGTTAGATTATCGAGAAATATTGGATACGTATTTCTGTCTTAGAAAATGACGTCACACGAGTTTTCATAGCACTGTATCGTCTCCATTGTTTGTTCACGTGAAAAAAAAAATACGTGTCCAATATTTTTAGGAAATCTATTTGACGGCCTAATTATTATTTTTTTGTAAACTACCCTTCTCTTCGAGTAAGGTAAAATGTTAAGTACAGTAAAGTTAGTACCATGGTTTCCGGTTACATTGTTAATATGTTAAATTATGATTAGACAATAGTTATGTGACGCAAAATATTTTTATTTATGCCTGAAAATAAATAATGAATGTATTGTTTGGTATTGTGACGACATGACCGTTTAAAGTTATGTTTTAAATTGTGTTATATCAACAACCTTGACATAAATGATGCACAAATACCAACACTCTTATTAAATTACTAAGTATTCATTTAAAATTTTGATATACCAACCGCAAGTTCTGTTTACCTACTAATATGAATATGGTTTTAATTGTTGAATATTATGGAGAACTCATTCAGTGTATTATTAATTTAATTATTAATATTCACGAATGCGTGTATGATAGCTGTATAATAATAGCGTAATGTGCATTCAGGAAAACAAACTCAAATAATTTTGTGGGCGATATAAGCGGCAATATTATAACTTTACTCATTGTATTTTAATATCATGAGTATAAAAAACGCTTGAACTTTGATTAGTTATATTTGTTACCTCTATTATTTTGTTTTTATGAGTTAAAACTGACACAATTTATGTACGAAAACTTCAACGCCAGCTTTCATTTACACTGATGGCACTGAAATTTTATTCTAAACTACAAATAATGTTGAAAACACAATTTCATTTCCTTAACGACAAATTTTTTTAAACATTATATTTTTAAATATATATTATACTATCCTCTATGAAAAAATACCGCGTTTATCTAATCTTAAATCAACCTCATATAAACCGTCCCTAAACTCGTGCGAGCGAGAGAGCCCGACTACGACCGAGTCCCGACGAATCGACCACCGACCACGCGACCGCGAGTCGCCGCTAACCGTTGCCGATCAGTGCACGTCACAAAATGTTCCACGAAAACTCAGATAAACAAGACGTGAAACTAATACGTCTTGTGAAGGAAAACTCCGTGTTATACGACGTCAACCATGTCAAATACATGGACTTTAATACAAGGGAAGTGGCCTGGCAGAAGATTGGAGACGAATTAAAAAGGCCGGGTAAGTAATATTTAGTTGTCACGATTCGATGCTACTATTTGTTCGCGTTTGTGTTCCAGATTGGTTGGGTTTTGTGAGTGAGGGGAATGTGAGTTTCTTGTGAGTTCGATTTTTATTATTTGATACTTTTTGGGTGATTCAAACCCATACTACCTACCTACCTATATTATATCCAAATAAAAACTAATTAGCGTTAAACAAGATTAAATCAGTTGCTATCAGCTTATTTTGTAATACCAATAATTTGATAATAAGGCAGGTGGGTCACCATTATTAGTTTCATTTTCAAACATAGTATCAGCAGCCTTTTGTTTGAATGTGGTTCTAGATAGTGAAAGTAGATCCTATTATGTAGAAAATTTACATAAGTAACATTGGATGGATATTAATCATATTCCTCGCAACCAGGTGTGGATGTATGTATAACTAGATAGATGTATGAATGTTGATGAAGCAAAAAAAAGTTTCATCGTAAGTGGCGTACTGTAGGTTTTGGTCTTATTGAAAAAGTAGTAAAATAATTTGAAAGTAAGATTTTTAGTATAACATTTATTTATTTCAGGCGCCGACTGTAAAGTCCGTTGGATCAACATAAGAGACGTCCACAGGCGGATTCTGAAAAAGAATTTCACGGACCCAGTGCATCCACCAAGGCAGTACAAATATGAACGGGAACTATCATTTATGAAACCATTCTACAGAGACGTAGTGGTACTATCATTAGACGACGAAGAAGAAGAACCCCAAAACAAAAACTGGCATGACTTAGTCAATGATTCTCCTACCGAAGAAATTGACTTAAACGCTGGCAGCGACAACGATTCTGACGCACCTATAGTAAAGAAACCCAAAACTAAAAAGAGAAAATCGAAAAAGCGAAAGGAACCTTGTTTTGAAGAGGTTAACCAAACAATTAACTTGCCTAGTTTCAGTGAGCCTGTTATTCAAAGTTCTGAGTTGGATCCTACAGACCCTGTCGATGCGTTTTTGTTAAGTATTGGGTCTACCCTAAAAACTTTTTCACCTTATCATTTGAATTTAGCGAAGAGTAAAATTTTTGCGGTCGTTCAAGATCATGATCTGCAGCAAATTGTTGAGAAGGAAAGTTAAAGTTTCTACTACTGAGACTTTGTATTTAGGATAAGTTTATTTATGAGTGTTTTTGAGTGATGAAGGTTTAAATTTTTATTATAAACAGATCTCTGAGATCGATTGCTATCAGTGTTTTTGAATTTTACATTTTGTGAGTAATAATGAAAGTAGAACACTGATTGTACTTTTTATTTTAATTAATAGTTATAGTGGTAAAATTGAAAGCGTTTACAGTAATTATACCAGAAAATGTTAAAGTATCAGCAATAAAATGTAGAATTTAAGACATTCTAAAGGTAGATAAGTAAACTTTTAAGCTTTTATAAATAACTTTTCTTCGTCTTAGTGTGCCGCATGTTTGGAGAAGTTGTATTATTTTGTAACCTTACAAAAGACCTTGTAAAAGACTACGTACGATTCGGTACGATTTTCATCTTTAAACATGCATAAACATCTTTGCACAATAAATGTTACAATTAAAATAAAACAACAAACATGAATCTATCTTTCTCTCTTTTTCATACCCACAAAAATAAAATACGCGAGTTCCAATCGAGTTCCGTTAGTAGTGGTTGCGGGGCAACTAGTCGATCGATAACTCACACACACTACGTCGCGTTGCCCGCTCGGAGCGGGCGCACACTATGTGACCCGAGATGGCAAAGTGATCGACTTTTTTGTCGCATTTTTTTGTTACTATTTTTCGTTTTGTGTTTAACATAATTTTGTGTGACGGTTGAATATACCTACTGTAGGGTTGGAACTTTAATCAATCATAAATATTAAAATATCTACTTAGGTACCCATTATTGGACTTACCGTACTTACTTTTTATTTTATTTTTATGGATCCGCTTTTCAATATTTTTCAGGTTTTCTTACATGAAAAATGAATACGTATGATCGTAAATTATAATTTTCATTTTTCTGATAAAAGTTCAGATGGGTAAAGAAACGTATGTACTTATTGAGTTCATTATTTTTTCTTAGGTACTTAAGTAATTTATTTCCCATAATCTAAAGTAGAAATCCCCAAAATACAATTTAACTAGCTACGTTTTATCAACAATAAACATTCAACCAATCAACAAACCAATCAAACAAGCATAATCGAGAGCTTGCGCCCTCACTTACCAACCGGTTGGCTATCAACGACGCCGACACGTGACGTGGCCGCGACGCGACGTTGCCGCTCAGTGCACCGCACCGCGCACTCCACGACGCCGGCCCGTACCCGACACGATGCCTCTCCCGTTCAACAAGAACCTAGACTTAAAACTACTCAAATTAGTCAAAGATAACCCAATTCTGTACAATACGAGGCACGCTAAATATCTAGACTTTGATTCAAGAGAAGTTGTTTGGCAAAAGATTGGAGATTCTCTGAGCAGGCCAGGTAAGTCTTTCTTATATTATTTGATATTCCTTGTAGACCTTAATTCCCCAATCATAAGGGTCATTATTATGCAGTGAATTGAAAGTGAAGTTGGCGTCAACTTTGTATGTTGAATTTTAAGTAGGTTAGTGGATAGGGTTATCTGTGTGTGTTTTGTAATATTAGCTTAATTGAGAGCAGGTATTAAATATTGCGCGCTTTTGTTGGGGGATTGACAGTAATGTTGCCTTTAATTGAGTAAAGTACTGATTGGTAGTCCTTGATGAGAAGTAGGTAGGCAGAATTCAAAAGTAGAAGTAGCTACTTCGAGTTAATTTGTTCCTCTATTTTTATGTATTTTCTTCTTGATCTTAATAAAGGCTTAATACCTAGTTAGTTTTGGTCGACTTTACTTGTGTTGATTTGGTAGCAATTTAAAAGAACATATTAGCTAGAATAAATTACTTGCCAAGTCGGTTGTTTACTCACCTGTCGGGCTGACATAGCACCCTTTGACCCTTCTGATTCATAGGTCTGCGTGAAATACTCCGCTGTCAACTTTTGTTACTGCATTTAAAGCATGTAATATCGATATGCTAGGTACCATTTGCCGTTAAGGCCGTACCCTGACCAATTAACCTTGAGCATTCGTTCCCTCTGTACTGTACAGTAGTGAATACGCCCATATTTTAGAATAAAATCTATATAAAATAAAATTTTGGTCTTTTGGAATTTTTATTTGTGTCAAAATGTTCATTATTAAATTGTCTATCCATTAGTGTCAGTAGCAAAATTAAATAATGTTTACGTTACGAGGAGATGCGTGTTATTAATCACTATTTCTCATTTCGGGGGTTGTGTTGGAAGGAGATTTATTAAAGATATACTCAATAAAAAATAAAAATAAATCTGCAATTATGGAATCAAGATTATGTAGAAATTTAATATGTTTTTTATTAGTTGATATTTCTTTTAAATAACAAGTAGATAGCTCCAAAAAACTGCACAAAAACGGTTTGCGTGGCGTTTTGGTCGGGGAGGCGCCTTAAATGTGTTCATCTTGTAAGGAAAGTGTCAATGTTTTTGATAGGAACGTGTTAATTTAGTACATTCAATTTTGGACTTCTGTCTGTGATTTCACGCACTTGTATTACATGACAGGGCAACTATGGTCGAAAACAATAAATATATATAAAAAAAATCTATTAATTTCATTATCCTTCTATAATTATGATAGCAAGCAATTGTAACTTAATCACATCTTGTAATTAATTAGAACCTTTAATTTTCCAGCTCTCGTCTGCAAATCAAGATGGATAAACATAAGAGATATGATGCGTCGAAAATTCCGCGAAAGACTTAAAAACCCGAACGCACACAGTTACAAATATAAATACGAAGAGGAACTATCCTTCATGACTCCTTACTTCAAAGAACCTATCTCTTCAGGGTCCACAGCGGAAGAATACGCAGGCTTTCTCGAAGACGACGCTTGCGAAGTCGAAATGCCTTCGGAAGTCTTCGTGGACGAGGCTCTAGACTTCGAAGAGCCGAGAGAGACAAAACCAGTCTTTAGAAAGAGACAACAAGACGATGGAAATTCCTCAAGAGAATATTCAGAACCGATGTTCCAGGAGTTAAGTCCTACAGATCCTTTAGACGTGTTTTTGTTAACTGTAGGTTCTACATTAAGGAAGTTTAGTCCGTATTACTTGAACCAGGCGAAGAGTAAAATTTTTCAGGTGGTGCAAGATTATGAGTTGCAGCAGATTGTGAATAAGGATGGACAGGCGGGGAGCAGTGATAGTAATAGATAGTGTAAAATGTTAGGTTTATTTTAAGACAATAAAGTAATTTTTGTAATGTTTCTTTGGAGTTTTATTTCGTTTTGTGATGTGACGTGTTTTTATTTTTAAAGGAGAGTGTGATATAATAGCCCCTTTTCACTTTTTAAACTGAGATTTAGTATGATGATTGTATTCCCCGGTACGATGCGAAATTAAATGCCTCCTTTATATGCACTTGAAGTGCAGCGGTGGTCCAGTAACGTGGTGGCAGCCCCGATTTACAAGTAGTAAGTTGTAGGTTGGAATCCCGGCAAAGATATTTTTGACTGAAGCCGAAGGCGTAGCTAAATCCGCATCTTCGGTCGGGTACTAACACAATAAAGGGTGCAAAAGTACCCTTAACGCAAACGAAGGGCACTTGTTCTCCTAGTTACGGAGATATTAGGGGTCAAAGTTCCAAATTTTGCACAGCTGTTTTTGTAAATACTAGTTTTTCAGGTTAAAACTTTACATAAATTACCTCCATAACCCGTTTACTATACAAAGCATTCACTAGCACAATGTTTTAATAGTGCTACGTTGAGTTTTACCCAAAAAGGTGATTTTTGACCTCAAAAAAAAGTCGTTTCCCAGCAAAAAATATTGCGTAGGTGTACTTAGTTTGATGCACAGAATACTTGGTTGACGTATGTGTAAAGGGTTAATTTACACCTTGTATTGTCACAATAATGTGCCTACTAACCGCGCTGTGCAGACAGAATGGCAAACGCAGTATGTTGCTCTAAGCAACTACGCAGGCGCTGTCTAACATTTTAATTGGGCCTTTTAGGGCACTTTTGGCTTATACAATATATACCATGTAGAGCGACCAATTTGTTAAAATAAATGATAAATCATCATTTATTTTGCAAACAGGTTTTTACAAACACTTTTACAAGTTTCTAGTCAGTCTCTCTCTAGTCTTAATAAACTTATTATAGCTACTTTAGTGAGTTTAGTGGCAAGAATCAGCCATTGGCAGAAACATGCACTCGCTCAATTGCAACTTCCAAGCTCACTCACCACTACGTATACTCGAAACATGTAACCAAGGTTTCAGTAATCGACTGCGGGTTATTCGAAAGAGATACCGCGGTCCCGGAAACAAAGGGCTAAAATAGAACATTGGTGTTTTTTGTCAGTAGAAGTCTGACACTCCCTACCGCTCTTTCCAGAGCGGGAGAAGTCATTTCATGAATTCCCACACTCAAAAAAAAAAGGTGTCGGTAATCGAAGACGACCTCTCGTATGAAATCACTTACAATCTTCTTAGCGTGTCGACGACTCAAACTAGCTCTGCCTAAAATTTGGCGAAGAGTTTGGAATTTTGGATAGCGTCCATCAGCTCCTGTAATGTAAAATAACAGGACACAGGATATGTTAAACAAATAAAATTGACTTTGACTTTGACTTTGACATTGATATCAAGTGATACCTATAATATGCTAGTTGCTTAAAATGTCATTTTTATTCATAGCCGTGAACTTTGCGGGACTCCAGTGCCAGATCCAATTGGGAGACTATGACGAGAAGAAGCATAAACCTGGATTTATCGAGAAGTAAGTATTCTTCTAGAAGGATCTAGTGGAAAACAAATAATAATGCATGTACTTAGATGTGCACTTTATTAATGAATAGTGTCGGAAACTGTATAGTTATATGTTTCAACGAGAGATAGAGACGAGAATATGCCTGAATGAATAGTACTGAATACTACAGTAACATTGAACTAAATCGCTAAATATGACACAAATGAAGAACTTATATCAACGAACTCATACGAACTATTCGCGGATAACTTTTAAGACTATATAGGAAAACCCTGTCGGTCAGTAACTAACACAACACCCGCAAGCCCTTAGGATCCTCCCTTTTCTATGGGGGATCAAACTTTTCAACCCTTTTTTTTCTATTTATTTAAAGAAATACACAGAGGTGTTAATATTGTGAAAAATATTGGATACGTATTTTTTGTTTTATCAAATCAAAAAAAGAATGACGAAGATAAAACGCGTCAAACATTTAAGTGGGGGGTTGTGACGTCCCTCACCGGTAAAGAATGCCATACTAACGTCTTAGAAAATGACGTCACACGAGTTTTCAAAGCACTGTATCGTCTTCATTGTTTGTTTACGTGAAAAAATAAAAAATAAACGTGCAATATTTTTTGGAAATCTATCTGATGGACTAATTCGATTTTTTTTTGTTATTTACCCTATTCTAAACTCGCCAAACTTTTACGTTTTATGGCGAGAGGCGCTCTTTACATAACAATGAAATGAACCATCTTACGTACATAGCTATCCTGTTCTTAAAACCCAAAATGATGAAGCAGATGCTAAGAAACCTTTAAAAATTTCCAACATATGTATTCTCTCCATTTCCATTACTCCAGAATGGAAGAATACCTCCCCGCCCAGTACTTAAACGCCTGGAGCGTCGAGAAGAAGATCATGAAGGAGTTCGCGACGCACCAGGGCAACAGCGAACTGGAAGCGAAGTTCCTGTACATCAAGACTGCCAGGTCTTTGCCCACGTATGGAGTCACCTTCTTCTTGGTTAAGGTAAGATTCTTAATTCTCACTAGTTGTGCTATCTGGAGGGACTTAAATTGTCATCGTTTAAGCGACCTTGTGTTCTACGCGGCCACAACCACGACATGTCGTACGACCAGCCGCTTTCTTGAATGATCTCTCTGACTGGTTTCGACCAAAAGTTGCTTTTGCAGCCGAAAGTCGTGATTGCGGCCGGGTTTTGCTCGAGGTCCTTAAATCTGTATTTTTTGAGAATATTTCGACACCTATGTAAAGGTGTACCCGTTGATGCTACCAACGTCTACAGGATCCTGAGTTTAGCCTCCGAGAACCCGAACTGAGAATTTTCTAATACTTAAATAAAAAAAAGTAGTTAAAAAACCCGACTGCTTTTAAATTAAACAAATTAATTTGTTCATTTGAATATTAAATTATGAAATGAAAATAGAATGGACCCCGCCTGCTTCCAAGTTTTGTTTAATTTAAAATGTGCTTGTTTTTTACTTTTCAGTTTTTTCAGTCGGGTTTTTAGTTTTTTTAATTTTTTATAAAAATAGTAACTTTTTTTTTACAATAAAAGGAGAAACAAAAAGACAAGAAGAAGCTAGTTCCTCGGCTACTCGGCATCAACGCTGAAGCGATTCTACGTCTGGACGAGGTGACGAAGGAGATCTTACAACAATGGCCGCTGACGCACGTCAAGACTTACCACGCGGGGAAGTCGCAGACTTTCACCCTCAACTTCGGAGATTATAGGTTTGTTTTACTAAGCTATTTTTCTATAGATGAACTTCTTCTTCTTTTCAAGTCGAAAGTTCAAATTTTGTCTGACCAGCAGGGCTATTGCGTATCTTTTAAATGACAGTGGCTAACCTATAGTGCCTATCAATTACTGGCAAACAATATGATAGCCACTGTCATATAAAAGATACGCAATAGCCCTGCTGCAGGACTATTGCATATCTTGTAAATGACAGTGGCTAACATATTGTCCATGGATTAACTGTCAAATTGGTTATGGTTTAGTACAAAATGGAATCATTTGACAGTTAATTGATGGACACTATATAATTATGATAGCCACTGTCATGTGAAAGATACCCTGCAGTACGGAGCAACCTGCAGGGCTATTGCGTATCTTTTAAATGACAGTGGCTAACCTATAGTGCCTTTCAATTACTGTCAAATGGTTCCATTTTGTACTAAACCATAACCAATTTGACAGTTAATCCATAGACAATATGATAGCCACTGTGATTTAAAAGATACGCAATAGCCCTGCTGGACAGCTCTTTCGTTTGCCTCGTTTAAGTCTAGCTGAACTGAAAATGGGTAAAAAAATCTTCTAAGAAATAACTGAAAAATTCTAAGAATTTATTTCAATTAGAAAGGCACTTTTGAATGTACGAAAAATTAATAAAACGAAGCTACAGTCATAGTCACAAGGCTAAATAACTTGTAAAAGTACTATAGTTGCCCACTCCAAAGCGTGGATCTCTATGGAGAAGAATTAACAAGAAACTCCATCCTACCAGATATCTATGTTACTTAAAACATGTTTTTAAGTGTTGAAATTGGCCGTAAGATTCTTTTGATAAAAAATGAAGAAGTGAGAAGACAGACACCCTTTATTAGAGTTATCGAGGATGGTCGATGAATAGTTGGGCCCGAAGCAATCTTAACACATAAATCTTAAACTCACCAAAACTAGACTCGCATTTTTATGCCTTTCTACAATAATATTATAAAGGCGAAATTTTGTGAGTGTGTAAGTGTGTATGTTTGTTACTTCTTCACGCAAAAACTACTGAACGGATTGGGATTAAATTTGGTACACAGATAGTTTCTAACCTGGATTAACACAAGGATAGTTTTTATCCCCGTGGGATAATTTTCGAATTGAAGCGGGTGAAGCTGCCGGCAACAGCTGGTTAAGTTTAAATTAAAAACTAACCATGAAGTTCAAATACTTTAGGGACTTTTTAATATCCGCTACCTATCATTCTGAAATCATCTCAATAAACAATCACATGAACTCAATATTTCTTAAAATTGTAAACACAACCAGACGATTTTAAAACATCTAAGCTTTCGATCCCCAGTGACAAAGAATACAGCGTGAAGACACAAGACTGCCACCGCATTCGAGACATCTTGGAGGGCTACATCGACATCATCCGGCGCCGGATGCTAGCCAAGCCCAGCGCAGACCCTGGCGAGTCCATGGCCATCTGCCACGATAATGTGCAGCAGGGCAAGTAAGTAGTAACTACGAAAAACGAAAGAATATTGGTACTAATTTGAGGAAAATTTACAACAAACAGAGTGTAAAAGTACGCATAGCTAAGCCGAATGGCACTAATTGTTCTCTCCGCCACTGCGATCATTGTTTTGATCTAGACCATATCTGGGACCTTAGTTACGGTCTTATTGGGGGTCAAAGTTCAAATTTTTCACAGCTGTTTTTTTAAATACTAGCTTTTCAGGTTATAACTTTACTTGAATTGAATAAAACCTCCATTACCCGTTGTTTTTGCGTAGGAGTACTTAGTTTGATTTACAGAATTACAGAATGCATGGTTGACAGCTGTGTGAAGGGTTAATTTACACCCTGTATACTCTGCGGGTTAGCAGGATGTGTAAGTTTACTTAAATTAACTCCATGGCCCGTTGACCTACTAGCGAGTTTTTTTTTACCGTAAATGTGATTTTTCACCCCCAAAAAAAGTCGATTCCCAGCAATATTTTTAGCGTAGGGGTACTTAGTTTGATGTACATAACGCTTGATTGATGGCTTTGTCAAGGCTTCGTTTACAGCCTGTATGAGCATCATCATGAACTATTAGCCTACTCTCTGTCTTTCCTACTACCAAGACAGTTAAATCATTTCTCTGGGACTTCGTCGAGCTTCATTGTCTCGGCGCTTTTCATGTGGTCGCCACTGTTGATTCTGGCTTACAGGAGTTACAGTGGTTTGGGGATAGTGAGGCAGGCTAGCCTATTCCCGAACTATGCTCGGGATGTCTTCTAGCTTAACCAGTTGCTGATGCAAAACCAGTATTTGACATGGAACGACCATGTGGTTGTTCCATGTCAAATGGAGATGCCACAGCCCAGTAATAGTGAGGTAATCCTTGGAAAGATTAATGTCGGTCCTTCAAGCTTCTAATTGATCTTAACAATTGTCAAAGATCTCGAGTGTTACGAAAATGAGCACATAAAACACATAAACAAACAACGAGTAGGTGCTATACCTGGGTAGGTGATAAAATACTTTTGTTTTCCCAGTCTACAGGCGTTATTTATTTTTATACAAGCCAGCCGCTCTATTCCAAAGCCACTGCAACTCCTGAAAGCTAGAATCAGTGTAAAGGCGTTATATTAAATATTATGTTCTATTACAGGAGTCACCTAATCCAGCACATGGGCAGCAATGCGTCTAAGATAGTGACGGAGTCGTTCGTCGGCCCCACCAAGCTCGTGCCTTACGATCAAGGTAAGTTTTTCAATGACATCCGTATCCGGCTCGAAGGACCAGCAGGATGTATGGTTTAGGCGTTACGCCTGCCCGTCGGGGCTGCGGGTTGTTCGAAAGATAACCGCGGCCTCGACACAAAGGGTTCAGAAGGATCATAGGTGGATTTTAGTCAATAGAAGTCTAATACTCCCTCCGCTCTGCCCAGAGCGGGAGGAGTCATTTCATTATTTCACACACCCCTCCAAAAAATAAAGCACCACGAAGATGTATGGTTTGGGCTCGAAAATTAACCCACGAGAAGTAAAAATCAGGATGAAAACTATCCTATGTATTAATCCAGATTATAAACTATCTGTGTACCAAATTATATCAAAATCCCTTCAGTAGTTTTTGCGTGAAGAAGTAACAAACATACACACTCGCACACTCGCCTCTATAATTTTAGTGTGATAGTGTGATAATGGTAAATGTTTATTTTCGATCAGGTTCCACTGCTCAGTCCGGCGCTATGATAACCACAGTGCAACAGATTGTGGTAACTGATCATCTTCAGAACCAGCAACAGGCATTGGTAAGTTGTACTAACATAGTTCGTCAGAGTGGAAAAGAGATGGTTGTTTGACGTCCGCTATAGCTCCTTTTCTTCCCCACACTGGAGTACGTGTCATTATATGACGGCACCCGCACGTTTGGTGCAGTGGCTGAGCGATGGGACTGCTGCGCTGCGTGGCGCGGGTTCGATCCCCGCACGGAACAAATATTTGTATGGCCTACGGATAGTCGTTTCAGGTCTGAGTATTTGTGTATGTGAGTTTAAATGTTTGTGAACACCCACGATACATGAAAAATTTCTAGTGTGGGGGAATGTTTTTAATATTTAAAAAAATGTATATAACTGCTAATACTTTTGACATCGTGGTCACTGAAGAACGAGTACATTTGTACTGCGTTCAATATCTCTCGATGTTAATATTCCATATCAATGATGACTGATGACATTACTAGTTCTAATGAGCTGATTGCGTTCAGTCTCGTGGGTAAAATTCGTTCTTAGAGGCAGGAAGAGCTATCATTCCGGTTTTCTAAGGTGTTGCATTGAATCTTCATCATCATCAGCCTACAGATACCCACTGCTATAGGATATAGGCCTCTTCAATCACACGCCACATAGCTCAATTCTTGGCAACTCTCCACCAAGCTCCACTTCAGTTTTAATATACTTAATACCAGCCAAAATTATAGAGCCAGATATAAGAGCTTCTACATGAGCTTTAGGTAATCATAAATGAACAAAAATATTTAAGTATTTTTACTAAAAAAGCTAAAATTATAGAAGGCGTACTCCACTTGTCTTGTTACGAGCTGGGATAAATAAAAACACCAGCAATGAAACACACGAATTAACTTTATTACTCACAAAACACTTATACACAAGCACATCAACACTATTGAACACTTTATCGCACTAGATTTCTCTTAGAACCTTTCGTTGTCTCGCTTTAAAAGTAGACTGACTGTTCCGACCTCTGTCGGTCCTTTTATACCCAAACACACAAAAGAAGACCGAGAAAATTCCCTATTATTCCTATTATAAAGCATTCACAAAAACATTAACAAAAAAATAAACTTAAAGTTAAAAGAACCAACGAAAAAGAAATTACTTTACGCCCTCGGTTTACGGTCAAAATTACAAATTCAATTGCCACTGACGCCGCGTGCGGACTAACTACCTACAGAATGTAAGTAGGTACCTACTAGAATTAACGCGTACTTCACAGATATTATCGAGGTTTCCCGGAGATTCTAGATGACCGATGGCGAACGTAACAATATCAATGCAACCCCACATTATTAGCTTACCAAAATACTTTATTTATTTGTAGAAAGGTGAGATGCCTCTCCGTGGAGACATGTCTAAGGACTGCATAAGGAAACTGAACAGGCTAAACTCCAACTCTGTCAAGATAGTTGGACTGCTCACAGGTATGTGATACTGCTTTCGTTTTTTGCATCAGTGTGGGCTATACACGTGGCATGTTACTATGAGGAATGAATCGCATGTGACGAGGCTATCTAGTCATTGCATGTGAGTAAAAGAGTCATGGATATAAATGTTGATGGATGGAGAGGGAGAGGTAGACCAAAGAAAAGATGGATGGAGTGTGTGAGCAGTGATATGAAGGAAAAAGGAGTAAATGATAAGGCAGAATGGAAGAAAAAAACGTGTTGCGCCGACCCCAAATAAGATAAGATAAGGTCAGGATGATTCCGTCGCCTCCTTCTGCGAAGCAATGATGCTAGCGAAGGAGGTGGCGGAACGTGAGAGGGAGAGAACCTCTCGTCCCAGCCGCCGCGGGAGACGCTCCGGGTGTCGGGGGCTACGTGATGGCTTCCGGCCACCAGACGCGGTCCTGTGGACGGTAGATAATGTTCCACGCGCGCAAGGGTAGACGCCCGTCTGGGCTGCGGGATGTTGTAAGAGATACCGCAGCCTCGACATAAAGGGCTAAGAAGAAACATGGGTGGTTTTTAGTCAGTAGAAGTCTGACAATCCTTCTCGCTCTGCTAAAGAGCGGGAGGGGTTATTTGATGATTTTCCACCCGCAAAAAAGGCTTGATGTCATGCTGTTAAGAACTTTATCGTACGTTGAAAGTAACAACTGTGACGGTAGAAATGTTTTATCGGTTATTAAAATAAAACTTCGGTCTCCTTTGATATACAACAAAACGATAACGATAAACATTATTATAATGTTTTGTTTGTTGGCAGATCCAACCGATACCCACATAACGGACTGTCAACAGATCGTCTGGACCATGAAGGAAGACTTCCCAATAGTTGAGCAAGGTGAGCCACTTTAAATCTACACTAATATTATGAAGAGGAAAGATTTGTTTGTTTGTAACGAATAGACTCCGAAACTACTGGACCGATTTGAAAAATTCTTTCACCGTTGGAAAGCTACACTATCCCCGGGTGACATAGGCCTACTTTTTATCCCTTTATTCCCACGGGAACGGGAACTACGGGGGTGAAACCGCGTGACGTCGCTAGTAACGCATAAATTATGTATCAAAATAAGTCTTGTTCTTAGCAGACTGGAAAACGGCAACAGACAAATAAGTTTTTTTAAACCATATTTTAAATTAAATTATTAGAAATTGCCTGGATTTGTGCTCAGTTGATGGCAATAGAACTGCCTCTAAATGCGGGTTTGATATTAGATACCCACCCCTGCCTAACACTTCGGGTATTACATGCGTGATGTTGCATGAACCCGTTGGGGCTGCGGGTTGTTCGAAAGAGCTACCGCGGCCTCGACACAAGGGCTAAGAAGGAACATGAACCACCCATGTTCCTTCTTAGCCCTTGTGGCGAGGCCGCCGAAGTTAGTTAGTAGAAGCGTGAGGGGTTATTTGATGACCGTGTGAACTCATGTAGGTTATTGTTAAAGTAAAAATTTGCTTCTTTTAGCTCCCCAAAACCATTAATCGACTTCCTAGTATTTTATCTGAAAACCCCAACAATCAGTTTTTGAATTTTCCTCTTTTACTTCCGACGCTGATTGTATTTTACAATGTTACAACAATAATCATTAATTTATGCTTTTAATAGGTGTGAAGGAGACAGCAGATAAACAAACCATCGAAGAGTCTAAGAAGATGCTTCTAGACGAGTTAGAAGATCTGAACAACTTCATGAACTCGTTGACAGGTGCTCTCATGCCGGGGAAAATTGTAAGTAACAATATAATCATCATCTTAAATGGTCACAACTTATCTCTGTTACGGCCAAAAGAGTGCGCAAGTTGATCCATATTTTTAAAACCCTGAGACGCGTAGCTAGTCTTAAGCTTCTGCTTCAAACATATAAAGCCTTATGCCACTGTGTTTTGGGATACGCTATTTGCGCTTGGGGTGGGACAGGCAAAATCCATATGATCGAACTGGAGCGTGCACAGCGTGCCGTCCTAAAAGTACTCTTGTCTTTGAAATATCGGACGCCCACGACTGAGGTATACGGAAAAGCCAAAGTTCTTAGCGTCCGCAAGCAATTTTTTTACGATTGCCTGCGAAGATACCACCGATACGTCATCCCGAGTTTGCCTGTCTCAACCAAGAGGATAGACAGGTACCCAGTAGAAGGTACTAGGAGCGTCTTCGCTAGCAAGCACTACAATTATATTGCCCCACGTCTTTACAACAAAATCGGTCATGAAAGGGGAATAAAACAATTTAAAAAAACTTACCAACTTCCATTACAAAAAAACTATTACTGACTGGCTAGAAAATTATGATTATGACGAATCCGAAAATCTATTTGGCAGCATTACATGAGACCCTGACACATACACACACTCATAACACACTCACACTCATACCACACACACTTCCACCACACACACACTCCAAACTTCAACTATCCACACATCTTCAGAACGCAGTGGTACCCAACCTTACTTAAGTTGTAAAAATATAAACTCTTATGTTATTATTACCCTTTTATATTTTTTTAACGCTTATATGTTTTTTTTTCGTGATTCTTATATATATTTTTTTTGTTAACAATTTTTAATGCATTACCTATAAGTTTATCCTTTTTGTTTATCGCTTATTTAAATATTCTCTGTATATTGAGAGGTCTGGCTCTTGTGATACAGGAACTCCTAGTACAAGAGCCAGGGTTACACTCATGTTTGTGAGCAATAAGTTGTCAATAAAATATTATTATTATTATTATTATTTTGACAAACCTATATTGTTTCATAGCTTAGCTTAGCTAGTTTTAGCTACGTTAACGGGCCTAGACCAAGTTAACGTAGCGTGTGTGTGTGTGAGTCGTGGGGGGAAATTTCATTTTCCTCGATTTGCATGAACTTCCTTACTATTCTGCAGGTGTTTAGAATTGCAGCTTTTTGGAGTGTAATGTAGATTGAATCCTTGAGGTCTATTAATTTGAGGCTGTGGTGGAGGTGATTGGGTATAACACCCGTAGTGGAGACTACTATGGGAACTACGTACACCTTTTCCTGTTCCCATATTCTGGTTACCTCTTCTTTTAGTTACACATTTGATCTTGTATGGCAATGATAAATCCTTCGGTTTCCGGAAATAAACTACCTATCATTAGCCATTTATTTGATGCGACTGTATCTATGTGAGACTGTTCTAAATCTTGGGGATGTCTACCGTGCAACACTTTCTTTTTCCAATCTTCTATCTTTTTCTTCTGTGGGTTATCATTGTTCGCGTGTTGTGTGTCTATTCGTTCGTTTAAGTGGAGTGGTGTGTAGTTGAGGTCATTCATCACTATAGCTTTATGTATGTTGCTTGTGTTAGATTTATTGTGAAAGAATGATTTTAATCTACTTATTTGTTTTTGCCAAAGGTGCTGGACATCTATTAGGCCTCTCCCTCCGTGTTGCCGTTTTATAGTTAGCCTTTCTACTGCAGATTTAGGGTGAAGGTTATTATGTTTAGTTAGTGTCGTGCGTGTTGTTCTCTCTATTTGCTGGATGTCCGTTTTTGACCATTTGATCACTCCAAATGAATATGTTAAAACTGGAATAGCGTAGGTGTTTAAAGCCTTTATTAAATGTTTTCCGGAGAGCTGGG
This sequence comes from Diarsia rubi, assembly GCA_932274075.1. NCBI lineage: Eukaryota > Metazoa > Arthropoda > Insecta > Lepidoptera > Noctuidae > Diarsia > Diarsia rubi. Next base: position 1,220,428 of record OW026437.1, on the reverse strand, counting down.
TTTTACATACTGCGACCACTCTTCTCTTGTATTCTGTGGTAAGTGTTTGTTTAATTGTTGTGTGATCTAATCCTTATAATAATAATATTAAATCAGTGGGTTCCATGGCAGTAATTGTGTCATAAGTGTCAATTGCATAGTCACCAGGTTTAATTTTGCCTTTTATTATATGTACCGTTTTACATTTGTCTAATCCAAACTGCATGTTTATGTCCTTACTAAATTTTGTGGTGGTTTCTATTAATTTTTTCATATCTTTTTCCGTTTTTGAGTATAATTTAATATCGTCCATATATTGGGATAAGGACAGGGGATTTGGGATAACTGCGTCTGTGACCATTTAGGAAAATATATCATAATTAAGAAAATAATATGAATAGGGGATCGGACTGAGTCAAGAAAATATGATTCTAATTAGTCCGTCAGTTAGATTATCGAAAAATATTAGATACGTGGTTAATGTACTGAAAGGTTTCGTTTACGAGGAGTTCACGAGTTTTCGAAGCACTGTATAGTCTTAAATTTTTTGTTTATGTGAAAAAAGAAAAAGTACGTATCCAATATTTTTTGGAAATCTATCTGACGGACTAATTACCTAGTTTTTTTTTGTCCGATCCGCAATTACGTTAAAAACCGTAAAATGGTCGCAGACGCAGTTACTATTAGAAACATCCATTTCTTGCATTTTAAAGCAATGCATATTATGATCTGCTATATTAGACCTCCTGGAGAATGGTGATGGTTGATTTTGAGTTTCGGCAGAGGCGAAAAATATTGTTAAATGTGCCTACAGACGCCACGCCAGCACATCTATCTACCGGAAATTGTCAACCTAATCAACGTTGAACCTAACTCTTATTATTATTTTATTGATTTATCTTTATTCCAGAAAGGTAAGTAACGTATAAGCTAAGCTCCACAAAACCTTTGCAATGGTTTGACTGGGGTCGATGAGTCTCTAGACATAGGTACTTAAATGTACTTAAAACTTTTGTGCTGTCCTTTGTATCTATGCCAAACTTTTTATTCGACCGTACATATTTGCTTCACAGTGTTCTCATATACTAGAATAGTCGAGAGAAAAACCTAAACTGACAATAGGGATGTTTACTGGCTTAAAAAAATATGATCCTAATTAGTCCGTCGCGCGTCGGTTAGATTATCGAAAAATGTTGGATACGTATTTTTTGTTTTTTCAAATCAATAAAAAATGACGAAGATAAAACGCATCAAATATTTGAGTGGGGGTTTTTGACGTCACTAACCGCTAAAAAATATCATACTTATGTCTTAGAATATGACGTCACACGAGTTTTCAAAGCACTATATCGTGGTCATTGTTTGCTTACGTGAAAAAAGAAAAAATACGTGTCCAATATTTTTTGGAAATCTATCTGACGGAATTAGATTTTTTTAATTAACTACCCTATTATTTTTTCATCAGAATCCGAACGACGCGAAGAATGCGGCTGAGAGTATAGCGGACCTCACCACACAGATGTACTTCTCTATCGACCCCAAGACCAGGAGACGCAGTGAACTGCTCAGGGTACCAATTACTTCTACTTTTTTTTGCTGACTGTTTATTTTAATGGCAATAGGCTTGCTCTAATGTTGCCAAGTCTTATTATTATGCGGGACCCAGACCCTGGTCACACAAGCGGAGGGCCATGTTCCAGCTACAATATTTAAGGTACTTTACCTCCATGTGGTATGCCACATGGAGGTAAAGTACCTAAAATTCTCGTGTCACAATGTTAGTTGCCATACTCCATCATCATTGAAAAATGCTTAACCGATTATTATGAAATTTTGTGTGTATTCAATAGGTACGAGAATAGGTCGTAAAGTACTTTCTTTTTATATCCCTTATTTTATTTCTTACAAGAAACCGCAGTCCCGAGGGAGTCGTCGGGACTGCGGGTTGTTGTAAGAGATACCGCGTCCTCGACATAAAGGGCTAAGAGGAAACATGGGTCGTTTTTAGTCAGTAGAAGTTTGGCACTCCCTTTCGCTCTGCCCAAGAGTGGGTGGGGATAATTGATGAAAAAAAAAGTACTCTACACCCTCCTAACCCCACCCAAAGGTAGGGTAGGTAGTAAAATTTTGCATGCATGCATCTTCGGCCTTGCGGTCGGAAAATCATCAAATAACCTCTCCCGCTCTTGGGCAGGGCGAAAGGGAGTGTCAGACTTCTACTGACTAAAAACCACCCATGCTCGTTCTTAGCCCTATATGTCGAGGCCGCGGTAACTTGTGAACAACCCGCAGCCCATAGTATCGCTCCTGTTACTTGATGCTTTTTGTTCTCATAAACATTAAATTCGCGCCGAGACAGTAAAACCGATTCGTAAGCCGTGACGGAAGTTGGGTTGACGCTGTCATGGCTTAATGCTTCCTTCAACCTTTTCTTATTACAATAAAGTTGGTTTTAGAATGATTTTTGAAATGCATTTTCCTTTTCGAAAGTACAATTAGTGATGTAGTTAAGTCGTATGCAGATTTGATCGATAGTTATATCGATAAAATATAGTTACTCCATTATTTCGTATAGGTTAGAGCTCCTGCAGCCTGTGATACAGGATTATTCTAGTACAGGCATCTAATATTATTAGACCTACATTTTTAGTTTTAGGTTTTTATTGTATTTACCTACCTTCTGTGTTTTTGAATAAAGAATTATTAATTTATTATTATAAATTGTTGTTATGAAACATTATCTTAACATACTTGTACGTGTACCTACACGTTTCAACGCGTTTCGTCCCGTGATGGCCAATTGTTTTTTTCGCTTCTTTTATTTAGAACTTCTACTTATTTGAGGCACGGTGTAATGATAAGTAATGTTATCTCTCCCAGCGTTCCCGCAAGAGCTTCAGAGACGGCGAGAAGACAGAGCAGACCATCAGACGCGCCTCCTTCATAGCGGCCGCCACCACAGCGCTGCATGCTGTGGACAATGCTGCACTGGCCACACATGAGGTAACACGACACACTACTTATTTATTTATTTAAGCCTTTATATTTATCCTTAACAATGAAATTTCTTACAAAAAAACTATTAATTTAACATTACCATACTATACAGGGTGTAAATAAACCCTTCACACATACGTCAACCAAGCATTCTGTCCATCAAACTAAGTACCCCTACGCAATTTTTTTTTGCTGGGAAACGACTTTTTATTGGGCTAATATCACATTTTACGACAAAACTAAATGTAGCATTCTTAAAACATTGTGTTAGTGGATGCTTTGAATAATAAATCGGGTCATGGATACCTCCATGACCCGATTACTATTCAGGAGGTTATATTCAATTTAAGTAAAGTATAACCTGAAAAACTAGTATTTACAAAAACAGCTGTGCAAAATGTGGAACTTTGACTCCTAATATCTTCGTAACTAGGGGATTCCCAGGTATGGTCTAGAACCAAAACTGATCGCAGTGGTGGGGAGAACAAATGCCCTTCGTTTGCGTTAAGGGTACCATACACCCTTTATAGTATGTTCTCATTTAACATTTGATTTAACATTTCATTAAAAATTGCACTCAAAAAATATGTGTCCAATATTTTTTGGAAATCTATCTCACGGACTAATAAGTTTTGATTTTTTCAACTACTCTATTTGATAATTTCTTTCTTTCTCCATAATTTTGTAAGAAACATTTGGTTATTAATATTCTTTATAGTTTCTTTATTAAAATTATTTGTATGGTTTATCCAGGAATACAATGGACCTAAGCCGAGTGACGAAGACCAGAGGAAGCTGGAGAAAGCTCTGGAGGATCGGTTGGGCAAGCTTAATGGAGCCATAGCGCTGTACCTTATGGCTCATTCTGGTAAGACTGGATAATATTTTACGTGTCGAAAAACACCCTAGTGTCAGAGTTTCTAAACCGCCTCAACGTCGCCTCCGCGTCGTCGCGTCGGGACTGCGGGTTGTTGTAGGAGATACCGCGGTCTCGACATAAAGGGCTAAGAAGGAACATGGATGGCTTTTAGTCAGTAGACGTCTGACACTCCCATTCGCTCTGCCCAAGAGCGGGAGGGGTTATTTGATGATTTTCCACCTGCCAAAAAAAATATCTTAAATTAAATTATAATAACAGAGGAAAAATGAAAAAAAAAAGTTGTTGCAAAAAAAGACTGGCTTCCAAAAAATTTGTTTAAATAATTTTAAATTATAATAATAGTCGAAAAATAAAAAAAAAACTCTGTTACAAAAAAGAACTACTGCCAAAAGAAACAACAAAGTGGAAAAATAAAAACAACTTTCGGAAGTGAATGACAAAAAATTTATTGAAACAAGCAAGTCCACATTTTGATGGGCAACTACGAAATCCTACATTGTGAGTGGTTCGACCCGCATTTGGCTGATTTTGACAAAAATCGCCAAACATAATATAATATTTTACACCAACTGTATTAATAATGTACCTATGTTTAAATATTTTTTGAAAAATACATCTTTTTTCAAACATTTAAAAATATAAAAAAATAGTGGTCAACCGATATCGGAAGCAAGTTACAGTTCGAACAAATTATCTTGGCAGGTCCGAACTTCGTGCAGAACGCTGCGCAGTAACATTTATTAGGAACCAAATGGTGACATGAGGTGAAGTTCGGGGGGCGGTAGTCTAGGCTAGAGATGCACCTTACATAAACACAATCAATCCTTTATACGATCAAATATCGTAATCGATTAGTTTTATTTGGAATACGTTATTATTAGTGTTTAGAAGATATTTAAGTGAATACATTAACTAATAAAGTGAATTTAATCATTAATAATTGAGTTTTCGTCTTTATTACATAAAAAATGTATAGTAACATTATGTTTTCTCTGATAAAAGACATGATTTACTTATATTTTAGAAATCTATTACAGACTTCTTGAATAACGAATGTTTACGAATATTTAAAACCTCAATATAAAATTGAATAGAAACATCTTTTTATTACTTAATTTCAATCGATTCTAAGAATAATCGATTAAACGACACCCATTGCACATGCACATGCACATCTCTTTTTGTTAACTTCGTGACCTTCGTGCAAGTTCGGCAATATTCGGTACGAGGTATTATATCTCAGTCACACGACAGCATTTGTTTAGTGTTTGTGTTGCTATCTCTGTCTTGAGCACATTCGATTAGAAAAGTTTTCGTTGTGTTTTTGTTTGTTGTTTTTAATATTACTGTTATTTTTTGTTATTTGTTAGAAAAGTTAGTGGGCACTTATTTCGTCAAATATGCCACCAAAGTATAGTAGTGTTTTAAATCGCCAGGCGAGAAAAAATATTTACGATTTAACTCAATTTATGAAAGGGGAAAAAGAAAATGGAGTTAAAAATGTAGACTAGGTATCTAAAAGTGTTTTGATATTTATTTCATTTGTATTTTCTCACTGTATTAGGTATTTTCTGATCGTATATGTGTTTATCTGGCAATAACAGTTTTCTTCGTGAGTATACATGCGCAAAAGTTCGCAGAGCCTATGTTCAGACCTGCCAAGATAATTTGATCGTACTGTACCAGCAACCTCCTCACAATGCGGGCCGTATCGAGGAGTACTACCTTCTAAATGAGACCCTTGATCCAACCGCCAAGCAGGAGTTTTGGCAGATGAGCGTCCATGTTCTTAGCTATATTATAATTTACTATGCTACCACTAGTTGCAACCGGCTTCACCCACTATAACTCGAAAATTATCCCACAGGAAGATAAAATCGGGTAAAAAACCATCCTAAGTGTTAATCCAGGTTATAAACTATCTGTTTACCAAATTTAATCCAAATCCAATCAGTAGTTTTTGCGTGAAGAAGTAACCAACATACACACAAACTTTCGCCTTTATAATATTAGAGTGATTATTAACAGTTACAGTAATTGATACCTATTTTGGCTTGTTTCAGATCCAGACAACATTGACTATGCGGCTGCGATCAACTCGATGAATGCCATCAATGAATTGATGCCCAAGTTAGCTAGAGGTACCTAATTTATTACAGCTTTAGGGTCCGTTCACACAGATCGGTTCGGAGAACATCGGCCGGCGTTATTTCACATTAATCGCGTTGGGTTTGCTCTCAAGAATTCTTAACAGTAAAAAAGGTGTCATGTAAAAATAAACCTTATTACAATGAATCCAAACTGTGTTTTGAACGTGATACAAAATCTGCTCTCCTCTCCGAGGCGGTTTTTGTGAATGGACCTTAAAACATCCATAGCCTTTCTGCTCTCACAGATTTTTTTGTTTTGTATTGTTACCTAGTATTAACTGGGTTATGGAAGTCAGATAGGCAGTCGCTCCATGTAAAATACTTGTAATCAGCTGCAACCGGTTAGACTGGAAGCCGACCCCAAAATTGTTGGGAAAAGGCTAGGCAGATGATGATGGTATACCTTTTTTATCATAATTTTGAGCCGAAACAAGTTGCTATCGCTTTCAAGGTGTGTCGTATTCCTAAAGTGATTTCCAGTAGGACTTACTATTCTACTACTACTCATTTAGCTGAATTGCCTTGTAGGTCTTGTGGTTGCAAACGTGACTGCTAAAAGCCTGCAAAAGGTCTTGGGTTCAATTCCCGGATCAGACAAAGAGTTACTCAGTATTTCAGTAACAATTACGGAGTTTGATTTATGCCCGATTGATGGCAACAGACCGCCCCCTATTGCATAGGACTTAGTTTAAACATTACTGGCGAGATGTGGGGTCTAACGGATACACGTCTATCTAGCTAACCCTCAGGAATAGAGATGTTTACTGATAAAAAAAAATTCTAATTAGTCCGTCTGTTAGATTATCGAAAAATACGTATTTTTTGTTTTATCAAATCAATAAAAAAATACTAAGATAAAACGCGTCAAAGATTTGAGTAGGGGTTGTGACGTCACTCACAAGTAAAGAATGACATTGTAAATAATTCTAATGTCTTAGACTGACCACTAAAAAGTATCATACCAATGGCTTAGATTATGACGTCACACGAGTTTTCAAAGCACTGTATCGTCTTCATTGTTTGTTTACGAGAAAAAAGAAAAAATACGTGTCCAATATTTTTTGGAAATCTATCTGACAGATTCATTTTTTTTTTTTGTTAACTACCTTATTACTGGCGCGATGTTGTGTTTTGCTACATTAGCTTTTCGAGGTCCATTTTACGCTTTTTAACCCAATTCATATTATAATCTGCTAAAGTGACCATTTTAGACCTCCAGTTCTGACCGTCTAAAATTTGCAGATGCCCAGATCCTAGCTAGCACTAAAGAGCCAGCTGCCCGCAAGCAGTTACAGGATGAGATGCGAGACCTGTTCGACGCCACCAAGAAGGTCTGCGGCAACCAGGATCATGAGGTCAGTACCTATCGTTAAGAAACTTTTTTGGCCCACTTGCCCACTTGCACTTATTAGCCCAAGGGGAATTATAAAACGAGCGAATAAAAAAAACTAAGCGATTGCTGATGAGATACTGTTTTAATAACTTGAGCGGTATGAATTTGAGTAAGCGAAAAAATAACTAAACTAACGACGAATATTGATCAATAATAAACTCCAGAACGAGCTTACAAGAAGTGACTCCATTTCAGATAGTCTTACTAAGTGAGCGACTAAATTACTAAGTGAGCGCCTAATAATACAGAAAGAGCAACTAACATAGTTTTACATAACGATATTTACATAATTTCAATTCAAAATTCCTTGTGTTTTATTTTCACACATACAAACGGGGCGGTTAGGGAAGTGAGCGAACTGAGATCCCGACATACCCTGCGAACGAATTCTTTATACAGGGTGTCCAAGAACCTGGCGTCCAACTGGATTCCCACGATGCCCCAAGTTCTAACAGTACTCAGAAAAATATTTTAAAAAATCCACCCCATGTACTTACAGAATTATACTGATTTAAAAAAAAAAGGGGAAATGAGCACCCTGTGACATACTTTTGAATGCTGTGACTGCTAATGCTGATAATTTCGATATTTCTTGGAGGTTTTGTAATCTAGGGTATTGCTGTGTCTAAATAGAATGTAAAAATAAAGTACTTATTGTACCATTTTAAAATAAAATATTATTTTAACTAAAGGTGATATGGAAAACTATTGAATTTCGCAACTTTGACCGACTGTAGTGTAAAAAAAATGTACCAAAATAGTATGGCAAGTGACGTCAAATTTTGACGCGTTTATTCCTCTTTTTAAAAAGGTATAATACTTACACATTAATTTGAAAAAAAAAAATTTTGATAATATTTTTACTCAACAACCCAATTTTTACGATGTCTTACAGAATTCTTAGAAAGAAAAATTTACGACGAATTGAATCTAACCTCTAAAGAATTACTATTGTATGCTCATAAAAATAACAACAGGCCTCTCAAAAAACAGGTTAGACCGTAAGGGACGGTATGTGCATGCATCTCACCATAGTGATTCGTTATTACAACAGGAGGGAGCAAGACAGAAACTATCTTTGCGATTTGCTGGTTCTTCTTTATGGTACCCCATTATTCAGGTAAGAGTGAGGGAGAAAAAGGTTAGAGGTGCGAGTGAGATAGATAGTGACGCTATCTGGGATCGTGCTATTTAGGATAACAGTACGGTCAGTACGCGTCACTGCCTCCTGCCGTTACTACGCACCTCTCTCTTATTGTTACCATTGATCACGTACTACGATTTAAAGCTTTGTTTATTGGACTCGATTACTCTTTGTGCTCTGGACTTTGAAACGAACTCTTTACGACGACCTTTGCCTGTGTTTGGACAGTTTGTGTTTTGTGTGTGCTACCATGGCGACCTACACTCCGCAAGAATACGCAAATATGCACTACATTTATGGAGAATGTAGAGGTAATGGACGAGCTGCAGCGAGACTTTACAGAGAAAGGTATCCGAGGGCTACGCGATATCCCGACCATCGAGTTTTCATTAATGTGCACAGATCACTATGTGACGGGCGGTTCCCCAATCAAGTAGCTGGTGAAGGACGACCCGTAAATGACTTCATACGCGATGAAGTTTTAGAGGCGGTGTCGGCAAATCTAAGCATCTCTGTGCGAGGAATAGAAGCTGATACGGGGATACCGAAGAGCACAGCACACAGTATTCTCCAAAAAGAAGAATATCATCCGTACCACGTACAGCGAGTGCAAAGTCTTTTACCTCGAGACTATCCGAGCCGAGTCGCGTTTTGTGAAACAATCCTGCAAAAACATCGAGAAGACGAAAACTTTATCGACAAAATTTTGTGGTCAGATGAATCAACATTTAAGAAGGATGGCTACATGAACCTACACAACTTGCACGAGTGGCATGTGGAAAATCCGCACTTGATGCGAGAAGATAGATCCCAGTACCGGTTCAAAGTGAACATGTGGACCGGTATTCTCTGTGGGAATATTATTGGTCCATTTGAGATGCCCGAGAATTTGACTGGCGAATCATATTTAAATTTTCTTCAAAATGATTTGCCAAACTTACTAGAAGAGACCCCACCAGATATGTGGTTCCAACACGACGGCTGTCCAGCACATTTTCGCGTATCCGTTAGAGAGTTTTTGGACGAGCAATACCCGAACAGGTGGATTGGGCGATCAGGAACAATCCCGTGGCCAGCCCGCTCACCTGACTTAAATCCGCTGGATTTTTTTTTCTGGGGAACTATGAAGGAGCTCGTTTATGCGAAGCCCATTAATGACATCGCTGACCTTCGTGAGAAGATAACACAAGCAGTGCAGGTGATACGTCAAAAAAGTTACTCGCGAAACATAAAGCGGTCCTTTTTAAGGAGAGTGAGAGCTTGTATTGCCGCGGGTGGTCAACATTTTGAACATTTATTGTAATAAAATATCTTTAAACTAACATTCTTTGCTTTTATTCTACTGGGAACCCATCTACCTGTGTGTATTTCCTTCTTGCTCACTCTTGGAACCGAAGTAAATAATAGTAGTAACATAACAGTTTCTAAGATAAGAAAGGGTCCGACAGTTACCGTTAGTAGGTAGGCACTTCGTAAAAATTGGGTTGTTGAGTAAAAATATTATCAAAAATTTTTTTTTTCAAATTAATGTGTAAGTATTATACCTTTTTAAAAAGAGGAATAAACGCGTCAAAATTTGACGTCACTTGCCATACTATTTTGGTACATTTTTTTTACACTACAGTCGGTCAAAGTTGCGAAATTCAATAGTTTTCCATATCACCTTTAGTTAAAATAATATTTTATTTTAAAATGGTACAATAAGTACTTTATTTTTACATTCTATTTAGACACAGCAATACCCTAGATTACAAAACCTCCAAGAAATATCGAAATTATCAGCATTAGCAGTCACAGCATTCAAAAGTATGTCACAGGGTGCTCATTTCCCCTTTTTTTTTGAAATCAGTATAATTCTGTAAGTACATGGGGTGGATTTTTTAAAATATTTTTCTGAGTACTGTTAGAACTTGGGGCATCGTGGGAATCCAGTTGGACGCCAGGTTCTTGGACACCCTGTATAAAGCTCTCTATCTAAGTAACTCAATTTTTTGTTTTATAGTTGCTGTTCTGTTGAACTCTCGTTGCTCGCAGTCAGTCGCTCACTTAGTAATTAAATGAACCAAATTAATTATTTTTGTCACTCAAAACTTTAATTTACAGTCACTCGTTTAAATACTACCCTTAGCCTAAAAGTGCATCTGCACCAAAGCTGCTTTTTGTGACGCAATATTTACAACGATAACATAAAGTAACTGTCTAAAAATGTGATGGCTTTTAATATTAGCTATTGTCCAATAGGGGATCGGACTGGGTCAAAAAAATATGATTCCAATTAGTCCGTCAGTTAGATTATCGAAAAATATTGGATACGTGTTTTTTGTTTTATCATATTAATAAAAATTGACGAAGATAAGACGCGTCAAAGATCATGAGTGGGGGGTTGTGACGTCATTTGTTGGTGAAAAATGTACTACCATATATGACGTTTTCGAGGAATTCACGAGTTTTCGAAGCATTGTATCGTCTTCATTTTTTGTTTATGTGAAAAAAGAAAAAATACGTGTCCAATATTTTTTGAAAATCTATATATATATATATATATATAATATATATTTTTTTATTGTTTTAAAAAACGTGCCCCACACTAGGAATTTCTCCTGTATCGTGGGTGCATTCACAAACATTTAAACTCACATACACAAATACCCAGACCCGGAATAACTATCTGTAGGTCACACAAATATTTGTTCCGTACGGGGATCGAACCCGCGACACGCAGCGCAGCAGTCCATTGCTTGAGCCACTGCGCCAACCGTGCCGTCAAATATTATTGTTATTTGAATGCATGAAAACTTAATATAAATCAACCGGGCAATAGATTCGTTTCCATGTCTGTATTACATCTGTATTACAATATGTCTGCCTAAACCTTTAGGGACGGTGTGATGTTTTTTTTATGTTAAAATTTATATTTCCAGAAAATGCAAGAAGCTTCGAACCAGTACGCAGATGTCGCCGGCAAGTTACTGTACAAGTTCTCGCACGGAAATAATGCTGACAAGGAAAACGAGGTACCTATGTTCATAATGGCGAAGTAGATGGGATTAGGTATATGGATTGTATATGGGTAACTTTTAGTAACATCCTTAGTTAAAATTTATTAATGTAATTGCCACTGAAACGGATATTAATCGCCTTATTTGTCATTGTAAATTAATTTGGTCTCTGAAATAGTAAAATACTATTAAAAAAAACTCAAGTATTTGTTATTATTGTGTTTGCAAACTAAATTCCGAATGCAGTATAGGATATACCAACTTTTTATATGCTTAAGCAATAGGATATTTTACTAAAAAAATCTAATTAGATAGATTAGTCCGTCAGATAGATTTCCAAAAAATAATAGACAAGTATTTTTCTTTTTTCACGTAAACAAAAGATGAAGACAATACAGTGCATCGAAAAGTCGTGTGACGTCACTAGGTTAGTACTTTTTACCCACAAAGTGACGTCACAAGCCCCTACTCTTGATCTTTGACACGTTTTATTTTCGTCAATTTTTATTAATTTGATAAAACAAAAAACACGTATACAATATTTTTCGATAATCGAACTGACGGACTAATTAGATGTGAGATGGTTCACTTGCTAATTGGTTAACTTTGTCGTAGTTACTGCATATTGATCCTTAGTTAGTTAATATCTACTTACTGGTAAAAGGTTCTGTATCCTAAAAATGGTATCATGCAGAATTATTTATTACTTGCTGTTGCCAGCGGCTTCACCCGCTACAACTCAAAAATTATCCCACTGATCATAAAATTGGGATAAAAACTATCCTATATGTTAATCCAGGGTATAACCTATCTACATACCAAATTTCAACCAAATCGGTCCAGCCGTTTATGCGTGAAAGAGTAACAAACATCTACACATCCATTCTCACAAACTTTCACATTTATAATATTAGTAGGATTTAAGTAAGTAGCTCACAGGGCAAGGCCTAACCTATCTAAACCCTCATATATTTTCCATCCAGATTGTCCAGTTAGCCAAGGATGTAGGAACCAAGGTGTCCCGTCTGCTGGTGACCACCAACGAGCTGACCTGCCAGGCGCAGGGTCTACCTGCCTGCGCGGGAGTGGATGAAGCGGGAGTGAGAACTGCAGGCGCGGCCAGGGACCTCCTGCATACTGCACAGGTAAGTTCCTAGCCGGTTCTGGTTTGGTCATATCTGGGGGCACGGCAGTGCGCCCGCCAAGTCGAGCAATAAAGCGGCACGGCCGTACTATCTAGGCCATCACTTGGTAAAGGTTTTGACAGTTTTGTCATACAAAAGTATGTCAAACCTTTACTAAGTGACGGCTTACGTAATCATTAAATATCTCTGAGTACCGCAGCAAGTCAGTTAATATACACACATCAAAAGTGTCTAGGGATCAAGCATTTTTATGCGGATTTCTTGAGATTGAGATGTGGCTTTGTAATAAATTTATGATTTTATAAATTTATATGGATCCTTTTTGGTGCATTTCATAATTTGAATCAGGAACTGTGAATCAAATTCGAGTAAAAGATGAAAATCAGCTGTCAATATTTTCCCTATAAAAACATACAACGCATTGAAGACATTATTAGTGCTACTGTTTCCCTACTACTGATTAAAACCAACGTTATTATGGAGCGGCGACGTCATTTAAGCAGGGAAGAAATGCTCAGAGCCGTGGGAATGATAGAAGCTGGTTCCCGGCACCGTACTGTGGCTTTAGCTCTGAATACAAGTCAGAGTGTTATCAGTCGACTTTGGACACGTTACCGAAGCACTGGTACCGTGGCTGAGCGCCATGGAGGACGGTATCGCTGCACCACACGGAGACAAGACCGATACATTCAAATCTTAACTCGAAGAGCTCCAACAATAACCGCCATGATGTTAGCCGTGAGGCTTCATCACTCTTCAGGGAACTTAATTAGCGACCAAACAGTCAGAAACCGCTTGCATGAAGTGAACCTTCATTCCCGAAGACCGCTACGGGTACCACCTATAGCAATGCACAATCGTAGGATTCGATATCAATGGGCTCTTGAACACAGAAATTGGGCAGAAGAACAATGGCGTTTCGTGTGCTTTTCTGATGAGTCTCGTTTTGGTATGAGACCGGATACAAGACGTATACGACACTGGAGAACCCCTGGACGCCAACAGCGATTAAAATCCTGCCAGGAAGTCCATCCTTATAGTGGTGGAACCATCATGGTATGGGCGGGTATTTGGATCGGCGGAAGAACTGAGTTGATTTGGATCAGAGGCAACCTCAACGCTCAAATTTATGCTGAGACGATTGTATCAGACGTCATCGTTCCTCTACAAGTGCAAATCGGTCCCTTATTTCAGTTAATGCATGATAATGCACGACCGCACACCGCAAGAGTTGTAAGACAGACTCTCGCCGCAGCTAACATCAATGTCCTGCCCTGGCCTGCTCAGTCGCCAGACTTGAACCCGATTGAGCATGCATGGGATATGCTACAGAGAAGAGCTCTGTCGAATATGGAGGGTATCCAGTCGCAAGAAGACCTTTTTTTGTTGTTGCAACGAACATGGGCGGCCATTCCACAGCGTGATTTGGATGAACTCATTTTGAGTATGCCAAACCGATGTTCTTGTGTTGTTAGTGTTCGCGGTAGAAACACGGATTATTAATTGTTTAAGTTACCCAATAAAATTTTAAAGAAAACTGTTATTTCAGTCTTTTTTTCGAACTTTAATGTTAGTGGTTCAAATGTCAAAAATCCCTTTATTAGGAAAATGGCAAATTTCTTTATTAATGCAAAGGTGACTTGGTTTATCGTTACTGTGACAAACGAAAACACTTTATTTGATGAATCCTTAAAGAAAATTTTAATTAATATCAATCAGGAGAAAAGTTATTGCAAAAATATATGTTGATCCCTAGACACTTTTGATGTGTGTATTTAATCGCTACTTAAAAATCTTTGATGTTTTAAATAAAAGATTGACTTGGCCACTGCATCACATTGGCCAATGCGATGGCGATTAGCTATTACAATGGCCTGTTTAACATTGGCGATATACATAGATAGTTTCGGGGCCTTTTCGTTGCAAACAAACAAACAAATCTTTCCTCTTTATAATATTAGTGTAGATATAATCTTAAGACTTACTATGTCCATGTCAATGCCTAGACTTAAATAAGACGCTATTGCTACCACTCTCCAGCTAACTTAACCTCTTTAATCATTAATTTCCTCCACCAGCTAACAGCCCCAGCAATCCACGAGCCGCACTGCCAGAGCGCGCTAACGGCTGCGGCCGCCAACCTGTCCTCAGCGGTGCACCAGCTGGAGAACACCTGGAGGCCTGTGGTGGAGGACCCGACGCGTCAGCACATGGCGGGACTGCTGCACACGAGAGCTAATGACGTCGCTAAGGCGCTGGATAGGCTGCGGGATGCCTATGGGACTCTGGAAGGTGAGGAAGAGTTTTACTGTGCGGTTTGTCTATAAGGAAGTTCTTAGTTGTAGCACGGAGTTTAGCAGAAGGTAGGATACGTACGAGCGTTAAAATCCGAGTTACCGATAGTGGCAATCGCGTTACGGAACTCAAATGGGGCAGGACACCTGGCAAGGCGTAGAGATGGCAGGTGGAGTAAGGTTGCCACCGAATGGCGTCCAAGAACGGGGAAAATAAATGTAGGTCGCCCGGCAGCGAGATGGACAGCCGATATAGTTGCTATCGAGGGAAAAACCTGGATGAGACTGGCGCAAGACTGGATGATGATGATGAAGATACACTTGTACCGTCCAGTGGCAGTAGTCCGGTTGGTAGTCCGGTTAACCGAACTAGTGCAACCTTTTCTTTTTGCAGTAGTTCGGTTGAAATATAATAGTACTGAACTACTGATACTCTTTAGTGGCAACAGTTCGGTTTGTAATATTAATTATAATAAAAAAGAAGGACTATTGGACTCAGCGATCATTTTGCCGAGAGTCGTTACAGCCAATGGCTTCCTCGACCAACACCTGAGGAGGCTCTCGTTAGGTAGCTGGATCAAGGGCTTGATACCGAAAGCGGTACTCCGCGTTCCCGATACTGGTGGGGTACATTTTTTTTATATTTTTAAATGTTTATTTATTGTTTTTAGAAGAATTATTTAAAAATGTGTTAAGTTTGTTAAAAAAAATAAGATGTAGTTGGTTAACATTATATGCATAGTTTATTTGTGAAACTAAAGGGAGGGTAATAACATATTTCAGTTTGTATATATAAAAAAAATATATTTAAGTTTCAGTAGTTCGGTCAACCGAAGCAACAACATTTATATTTGTCATTTACAAAGTGGCTCTTTACGTGTTCATTTTAAAATTTTGTATTTGTACCAAATGAAGCTCTACACCATGATTTGAAAATACAGACAGTCAAGGAAGAAATAAAAAACTACATCAAGACATACAAGGAAAGAATTTCTCGCCACCCAAACATCCTGGCAAACCACCTCATGAATGAAAAAGGAGCCCGCAGACTAAAACACAAAATTCCACAAGATCTGATCAAATAAACTTAGCTTTATGCTTTAAAAATAATAGGATGTGTCATAGGACGCATATCAAACAAGACATCGAATAAGTCATGAAAATTACTCAAGGTCCTAGTGCATAGTGACAGATTGTAAGGAAAACAGACGAAAAAAAATTAAAATAACAAATAAAGTAAGAAAGTGTATTGTACAATTTAATTCTTAATATTACAAACCGAACTACTTGCTTTTAAAGAGTATCAGTAGTTCGGTGCTATACTTCAACCGAACTAGTGCAAGTGAAAAGTTGCACTAGTTCGGTCAACCGGACTACTGCCACTAGACCACATTTGTTTTGGGAAGTATGTTAAGCTGTTGGTCCTGCGCCTGCCTGATCTTTGTCCGGTTGTGTCGGAAATAAACAGAAAGTGCACCTGTATTTCTGCATAATCCTGAGACTCAACTAATCGCCATTGGCATTGCTCCGTGGTCAAGAAGATACTATTGTTTAGTCCAAAAATACTGGAACTGCCTCATTAGTCCAACTCATGCTCAACTGACGCATTTGCAATCGTCAAATGCGTCAGCTGAGCATCAAGTCTTGGGTTCAAATCGTACTATTTCTTGGTTGGACAAAATGTCATAGGGTTTCTCCTTAGTAACAGCCACGGAGCCTTGATTTGTGACCGGGGGCTTTGCGTGGGAATAGGGGATCGGACAAAAAAATCCTAATTAGTCCGTCAGATAGATTTCCAAAAAAAAAAATTTGGACACGCTTGTTTTCTTTTTTCACATAAAAAAAATGAAGACGATACAGTGCTTCGAAAACTCGTGAACTCCTCGAAAACGTCACATGTTAGTTATTTTTTTTTACTATGACGTCAACCCCCCACTCATAATCTTTGACGTGTCTTATCTTCGTCAATTTTTAAACACGTATCCAATATTTTTCGATTTTTTTGACTCAGTCCGATCCCCTGTTGGTAAAATGTAAGTTTACTAAAGATACATCTCTACCCAACTATTGGAGCTTACATAGGTTATTTTATTATGTTATACAGGTGATCAAGACGACGCTATGCTACCGCAGAAGGAGAAGAGACGCCTCAAGTTCATCACCACGCTGTCTGGAGCCAAGAATAGGCTGCAAGGAGTCAAGTTTGATGAGTGGAATAAGGTTTGTTTAACATCTTAATTGATGTATTAGTAAAACTTAATTATCATTTGTTTCGGTGAACGAAAGCATCGTAAGCAAGTCAGCACGCCTGAGAGATATTTCTCAACGGCATGTAAAGCCAAGTCAGAGGCCTATCCCGTCGAGGCTGTGGGTTGTTCGCAAGTCTGATACTCCCTTCCGTTCTGCCCAAGAGCATTCCCACACCCCCCATTGATGACGTCCATGGGCCTCTGGCTTGGATTTACTTGGTGTCAGCACTTAAGTAAGGCTAATCACGCGATAACGATGAGGAAGTGTAACTTAAGAAATCTAGCACAAAACCAATGTGGATAACGCAGTGTTTCAAACGCTTTAGTAAATAATTTTAAAATAACATGTTATCAATAGAATGGCTGGTTTGATAAACAAATAAAAACCCGAAAAAGGGCTAGATTAAATGATTAATTAAACATAAGCATCTTTTGCTATAATTAAATTAATGAGGACGTTTTTCTAAAGTCTATTTAATTTTGATCAAAATAGTGATGAACCTTTAAACATTTATAGGCAGCTTGGTTCAAATGAGGTGTGTGAATTAAAAGAAGTATTCCATTTCTTGTTTCCATTTCGGCCAAGAAAAAAATCTTTTATTACCACAAGGCCCCGGCGAGATTCGAACTCATGATCTCCTGTTTACTAGACAGGCGCTTTAACCAACTAAGCCACGGCGCCGATGAACTGTCTATGAGAAAT
The DNA here is from genome assembly GCA_932274075.1 of Diarsia rubi. NCBI lineage: Eukaryota > Metazoa > Arthropoda > Insecta > Lepidoptera > Noctuidae > Diarsia > Diarsia rubi. The sequence continues at coordinate 1,202,495 of OW026437.1, read as the reverse complement.
TATCGAGTCTCTGATATACAACATACGTATGCATGTCATGTTAATTTAAATGTATGTTAAATTGGCAGATAAGAAGTGGGTTAAAACACTGATTTCGATTTAGATATTGCAAACAATTGATATTTAAAGTATTTGACCACAGATTAGGTAAAACCTATCTATCTACATGCTTTCAGAATACATTGTTTAGCTGAGTGTTTAAGTTCGTATGCCATTAGATACCTACTCAACTTTCGTCATTCATACAAATACTTTGAAAAAAAAAAACAAACATCACATAATAAGTTTTTCTGTTTCCGCTTTAACCTTGCCAATGGCTACTAGCAGCTGACTTCTGAAATATACAAAATATCTAATTACTAGACGATAATTAATTAATTGGATAAGGCCCATCGGGGCTACGGGTTGTTCGAAAGAGATACCGCGGCCTCGACACAAAGGGTTAAGAAGGAACATGGGTGGTTTTTAATCAGTAGAAGTCTGACACTCCCACCGCTCTGCCCCGAGTCATTGATAATTCCGTACCCCAAAAATATTATACAAGAATTATTTAGTTGCATTCTACTTTTATGATGCGGTTTTATTAGTCTGCGTGATTTTTTGTATAGCTGTGACCAATATTGCATATATGTATCCTTTGTTGGAGATGAAAATAAATGAAATATAAATGTATCTGTGTACGTCCAGCTGCCGCCTTCAGACGCGCCATCCGAGCAGGAGAAGGCAGCCGCTCAGCGTCGCTTGGAGCAGCACATGGCGCAACTCAACGCCGCCGTGGCTGCACTCGCCGCCGCCACTGCCGGTGAGTGCGCCTTACCAACGTGGCTTTGTACACAAACGTACTTATAAAGACGTAGAGCTGAGCCGCGAATGTTTTATACCGTTTTACGTCAGCGATGCGTCGTGAACGTGGGTTCGAACCCAGACCGGCGAACCATCATCATCAGCCTAGAGGCTCAGGGCTCTCTACGAGATGTCACGAGTCTTTGAATTTTCTGGTTCTAATACATGGTGGTTTCCTCACGATGTTTGCCTTCACAATTTTGAGAGCAGTGGTGATCAAATAAATCACATAAACATAAAGTATTGCTGTTCGTAATACACAAAATTCCCCCTTCCTTATCTCATGATGCAACTTATATCTAGACAGATACGTTGGGCTAAAGGTACATTTTATTATTATTTCTAGATCGTAATAACCCCGACTACGACACTGCTGAGCTGGCATTGTCTACCATCACAGGGCTGATGCCAAAGATAGCTAAAGGTGAGAAGTTTATCTAAGTCATTACTTGTAATATTCAAACATTACTTGTTATATTCAAACATTACTTGTAATATTCAAACAAGGCAAACTGAACTGATTAAGTTGTTCAGTTAGAAAACATGTAATATAACTGCCGCGTCAGTCTAGTTCTAGCAAGTACGGCTGCGAGCCATGAGGACCCGGGTTCGATACCCAGACCGATGAAAGTACTAACCGTTTAAAGTGTATTTCGTGCAATGACAATACGAAATAGTGTCTCTCGGCGTTTAGATATATTTTCTTGCTCTTTGGCGGAATTCCAGAGGTGTTGTTTATTGTATAACTTGTGCTCTTACCCAGTCCCGTTACTGGGGACTGGACAGTTAGCATTTAATGACTACTTTTGTTAATTAGGTCTTGCCTGTTAAAACAGTACTGATACTGATACTGTTAGCCTGTGTCATCCCACTGCAGGGCAAAGGCCTCTCCACAATACTTCCAGTTATTTCGATCCAAGGCTAATGTGGACCACTGGTCGTTGATCTTGTCCAGATCATCTCGCCATCTTCTACGAGGTCTACCGCGACGCCTTCTGACTGTGTCAGGGCTCCAGAAAGTGGCTATTTTGTTAAAACAGTAGGATGTGTTTATGGATAAATAAATAACTTCTTAATAAATAAAGTGTTATTAAGTTTTTTAACAAGGATTTTTCAGGAACATCTACGAAATTTAGCGCGTGCCCAGTTATTGCCATTGCAATAGACCCTCTGCCTAACACTTCGTAGATGTAGTGTGATGTAATGTGATGTAATATTACAGACATGGAAATAGCAAGCACAGACAAGGACGAAGCGACGCGCAACGCCATGCGCGCCAACCTCTGTGCCATGTGTGATGCCGCGCAAGAGATCTGCGAGGGAGATGGCTATCAACAGGTTCGTAATAAAATCAATATACATAAAACACGTTTTAGTTTTTAAACTTATTATTTAAAAACTAAAACGCGACTACGGATATAATCGCAGAATGTGTGTGTGAGTGCTCGCCAAGACTTTTCATTTGATACCAAACATGTTAATGACTACCTTAATTTCTTTTTCGAGGTTGAAATCTGACAATTAATAAAAAAAATATAGCTTATGTCACCTTTGCTATTCTTACGAACCTATTGACACCTCATTTATTAAAGTCTGTTCAGTACTTTAGGTGCTATGGTGGATCATACAAACATACAAACAGACTGCTAAAATCATTGTTACCCTTCCTTTTGGCTTCGCCGTAGTCGGGTAAAACTATATAATTATCCTGATTAAATCACTGACTAATCAACGCCCACCCCAAACTACTGGACCTAGAAAGCTGGAACTTTGCACAGAGTTTACCTTTTATAATGTAGTTAGGTTAGGAATATACAGTATGTTAACTAACAGAGGGCGTTCCCGTTAACCCGCAATAGTATAGCATCCATACATGCTAAAAAAAAAATACCAACCTGGAAACCCCTTGGTTACGGAGATATTGGGGGTCAAAGTTCCAAATTTTTCACAGCTGTTTTCGTAAATTCTAGTTTTCAGGCTATAATCCTACTTAAATTACCTCCATGACCCATTAATTATTTAAAGCATCCACTAGCACAATGTTTTAAGAGTGGTACTTTGAGTTTTACCGTAAAATGTGATTTTTGACACCAAAAAAAAAAGTTGTTTCCCAGCAAAAAATTTTGAGTAGGGGTACTTAGTTTGATGTACAGAATGCTTGGTTGACGGGAACGCCCTCTGTTAGTTAACATACTGTATAGTAAGGAAGGTTTTATTCAAATTCAACTCTTAATGAAGTTAAACAGGGGATGAAAGTTTGTATGAGAAATTGACATTTTCACGCGGGTAAAGCCGCGGGCAAAAGCAGCAGCAGTATTTATAAAGCTTAAAAATAATGCTATTCAAGAAATAAATATAGAAGAGGAAGAGAGCATGACGAAGTCTCAAAATACCGACTGGCATTATCTTAACAATTTTCGAAATAAGTATTGAAATGAATATATTTGTATATGTGTATATATTTGTATGTATGTATATTTTTTATGTATAGGTAAATATACTTTTGTTACTAATTTTAATTTAAAAAATTCTGTTTGTCTTTTCTACACAGTGTGTCTATTTGTAGGATTTTCCTCTCGCAGGTCTGCTGGAAGAAATTTCTTTTGAAATAAGCAGTGCCTTTGTGCTTCCCTCTTTTATATTTTTATCCTTTTTTGTATTTTGTGTGTACATAAATAAATAAATAAATTGAATTAGTCAATTATTAAAACCCTGTGCATATATTTTATCTACTGCAAAAGTCGCCCTTACAGTACTTTCACTTCATCGAGCACAACTTGTGGTGAATAGAGAGGTTCTTCATTTATACCTGTAATAACAAGAAGGAGTGGTTACAGGCTCAGGGAGAACCGCTCACGAAGTTCGCCAACGTTTCGGGTAAGCTGGTGTTCCTCGTCAGTCCTGGCGCTGATAAGGGGAAGCAGAAACATGTAAGTGAACTATGGTCCTTCTATTTTATTTTTTGAAGAATTTTAACAAGTATTTCTTTACGTTATTTTCACATAGATATAAAAAATATCCCCAAAATATAATTGAAAGCTCGAAAGTCTTGCGATTGCGTAACAAAAACAAATCGGTTTAGTCCGTCAGTTAGATTATCGGAAATTATTGGATACGTGTTTTTTGATCGCCAAAGATCATGGGTAGGGGCTAAAAACGTCACACCTCACTCGTCGCCGGTAAAATTGGACTGAACTGTGACGTCACACGAATTTTCGAAGCACTGCATCATCTTAATTTTTTGTTTACGTGAGAATACAAAAAAATATGTGTCCAATATTTTTCGATAATCTAACTGACAGACTAAACAGATTTCTTTAAGTTTTTGTCAAGAAACATCCCCGTTGTCTCTCAAGTCGGCATCATTTACTCCTTTCTAGTTCATAACCTCCCAATATCAATCCATATTTTCTTTGGCCTTCCTCTCCATCAACATAAATATCTAAAAATGTCCATACCAGGATGTTTTTTTATTTTTTTGTTTATTAAAAAACAAGTAAAAATATATGAACAATAGTGCACAATCACTTAAAGGTAAACTCAGCATGCAAAACGAAATTTGTACGTACAATAGTAAAAGAATAAAAGAGAACTACCTTAATTTATTCAGCTAATAGTATATAAAATTATAAAAAAAAAATTTAGAGTCTGAAACAGACAGCACAGAAAAAAAAAATGTTAAAATTAATTACATTAATCCTTATCTAGGTTTTTCATAGTCTTCGCTTTTAAACTGTATAGTGAGTCAAAGTGCAAGTCGATTAATTAGATCGCTAATTTTATTAAATTTATATTTCATTAGATATATGACTTCCTTTATCAGAAACGCCTTATTATGATAATAATTATGTTTATACTACACTTGCTTGGTACCAATACTACCCCACTAAAAAGCTTGAAAGCTGTTTATTACTGCCCTGAAAATCGGGGTAGTAATTCGTTCATTACTAACGCGTTTTGTTTTTTTAGATGTTGGCAATCAAACGATTTAATTTTACCATAAAAAGTACTGGCCGCTAGAACTTTTAAAGCAGGTAGCATACTATTCCGATAAGGCCGGCAAACTTCAAACCTGTATGCGTTAGAGCGAGAGATTTGTAACACTCTCGGTTTAACACGCGCGTAAGTTGGAACCTGCGAAACGAGGCGTTCTTACCTTTTCTAAAGCCGCGTCCCCACTAAAGCCGCGCCGCACGCGAGGCCGAGCCGGGCGGCTCTAGTGGGGACGCGCCTTAATGTCTTTTGGCGCGAAAACTGTTTGACGCGCTAGAATTTAAAGAAAAAAAAAGACTTATTGTTGGTTGACGTATTTTGTAGAAACAATTTTCTTGGTAAAGTTTAAAGTTTGGCGGTGTAAGTCACAAGTTAAAATAAGTGATTCCAGTGAATTGATAGCAATTTATTAACAACAACTCCACCCGACATAATAGCAGGTGCTAAATGCTTTATTGGCTATTTTGTCTAATACTTCTTTGTGCTTAAGTGTAGTATAAAGCAGTATATATCACTCGAGGGTAAGTACAGATTACTTAACTCGTGTGGTTTACGGCCCTCCGCTTCGCATCGGACCTCAAATGCACACTCGATTAGTAATCTGTGCCTTACTCCCCTAGGTGCATAATCTACTATTATTGAAGGTTCCACATTAATCTAAATTACCCTGTAATCCACAGATTATGGACCTATCATCCACGGCCCACCAGCAAGCCACAGAGCTGGTATCTAAAGCACAGCGCGTGGCGGAGCAGGTGCCGCCGGGCGCGGCTGGCGAGCTCGGCGACTGCGCCGACCAGACACAGGACGCCGCACTAGCCTTGCGCTCTGTTGCACAGGTCAGAGATCTAATCTTTCACCCTTATTTCATTGCTTTTTCCTTGTAACTTAACCAAACTAAGCAGGCAATATTGGCTATTTGATACTATTCAAAATTTACGAAAATGTTATGTTATTTTAATGAACTAGCAGAAATAACACGATGTGTGATAAAAGTAATAAAATCGATTCTATCGAATTGAATAAAATTAAAATAATTTTCCACTTTGTCGGCGGAACTCATTTGTATATTCGTGCCAAATTACAGCTTTCTGGTACTAAGAATATTTGAGCTATAGTGCAAACGGACAGACAAACGGACATGGTGAAACTATAAGGGTTCCATGTTGACTGCGGAACCCTAAAAATGGTCCCAATAAATAGTGATATTATATTCAAAAAGTGTCTTAAGCTACTTTAGTCAACATGATCTTATGCCTTGACCACACGAACCGAATAAACGAGAGAGAGTAAATTGTTTATCTGCCAGGACAGCGATGTGATGCAACTGAGTAGCTGTTCACACATACAGTGTGATTCTTTATAATGTGCACATATCGAAATGAGGGAATCTATGCTTAATTTTATCGATGGAAAAAATATTTAAAAAAATCTAAATATTTTTTAATATTTTTTATGGAATTTTCAAAAATGTTGTCCGCTGTTGTGACCCCAATGTAAACAAAACGGTGTAACTTTTAAACTAAATTATCTATCGCGATGAAACAATTTTATGTAAAAAATTATGAAAAAAAAAAGTTTTTTTGATCAAAAAACGTGTTTATTTTCAATTGAGGGTAGTTTTTTTCCACAATTTTCATTTTACGAGGACGCCTAATTGCTTCCAATCATTATGGAGTTTGTTTCATCGCGATAGATAATTAAGTTTAAAAGTTACACCGTTTTGTTTACACTGGGGTCACAGTAGCAGACAAAATTTTTAAAAATTCCATATAAAATATTAAAAAATATTTAGATTTTTTTTAATAATTTTTCCGTCGATAAAATTAAGCATAGATTCCCCCATTTCGATATGTGCACATTATAAAGAATCCCACTGTATTTTGAGATTAGTAAAATCAGTTCAGTTCTATTGAGAATACAGTTTGGACACCATGGATCGTAAAAAGATTATTTGAAAATATTCAAAGGTACTCATTCTATTGTTGGTAAAAAAATAACGAAGGATTTGAACAAGATCTGATTTTGGCGCTAAGAACACTGTTTTTTAATAAATTAGAGGTAGTAGATCCTGCTGCATCCCGATCATATGAGTATAATCGAGTGGTGAGTCAGTGCACATTCAGACCTGCTGAGTGAGCGAGCGAGACAGTGCGAGACAGTGTGAGGAAGCGGGAGGGGGGCACTAGGCCTAGTACGTAAAACGGGAGCCGAGCTTCTGTCTCGTCGCTTCATTCGGCCGAACGCTCGGCGCTATGTTCATACGTACAGCACTCGGCCGAGAGCACTGTCTCGCCCGTTTGCTCGTTACGTGTGATCAAGGCAGGATGCCTAATTTGGCTATAGACACGTGGTCCATCCCCATAGTCGATCTATCGGACTACGTGAACTTTTTTTACAGTTGGTTCGATTAATCGGATCATGAGTTTTTGAGATTTCTGATAGTTCGATCAATCGGACTACGTGAACTTTTTTGGTTTGTTCCCGTTAAGGTACACACAGACTTACTTATCGGAACAAAAAGGTCCCAGTGTTACAGACCCGATTTATCATTTAAATTTCTTCTTACTGTATATGCCTACAGTATTCGGGTATATACTCTCACAAACTATCAGGAGGCCAGAAACATGAAGGAGGTATTGTATATTGTTAATAGGTTAACCAAATCTAAATACTCGTAATTATGTAAAATATCTGATTACTGCCGTCTGATTCCTTTAAATTTCGATGAATCGGACCAAGTGAACTGGTAATCGTTCATCTAGTTCGACCGCGCGGTCCTAAGATTTAGTAGATAGACTGGCAAGTTTCTAAAATCGAACCAACTGGAAAAAAAAAGGTCACGATGTCCGATTGATCGGACAATGCGGTCGGACCACGTGTCCATAACCCCTAATTTGGCTTGTCAACTAATTATATCCGTAGCAACCAGAAACTTCCAAAGTATAAGCACATTAACAAGCTACTTCAACAGGTGACAGCAGCAAGCATAGCCGAGGACCGCTGCCGCGACGCGCTCAGCTCAGCAGTATCCAAGCTGCAGGGCTCCGCAGACAAGCTGCAGTCGTCCTGCCAGGCGCAGCACACGCCGCAGCTGACGCAGCAGTGTGCGGCCGTCAAGGATGCGCATACCAAGCTCAGCGATAGTCTGGGGAAACTGGCTGATGTTTGTGATATGGGTGAGTTGAGATGGTGACATTTTTAAACTAAATTGGCCTTATTGTAAAAGTGGTTAAACCAGGGTTTAACTTAGACTTGGTTTATCTCTCATGCCGTCACTTTCTTTTGAATATTATCGAAGTGAGACGGCAAGCGAGATAAACCAAGTCTAAGTTAAACCCAGATTTTACCACTTTTGTAATAAGGCCGAATAGGTCGCTTGGCTGTTTCTCGATTGATGTGAATCAATGATCTAATCTACGGCGGAGGACGCTTGCCTGGAAGAAGCCGATTTACTCAAACTTTGAAGAGAACTAGATTATAAAAATCAGAGAACAGTGTCCCAAAAAACAGAATAATAATATGTCTAATACTTAATTACTACTTACTTAAACATTGCTCTTTAAAGCGGTGAAGCAAAAATTCGAAGACATTTTAGATAAACAGCCACGTGACTTGGCCCAGCTTGGCCCTCGTTGTGAATCCCACTTCCCCTCCCAGAGAATTATTCCAGCAGTGGGAAGGTCATTAATTTGATTAAAGCCCATTAACTTACTGTCCACTAGAAAGTCGCGTGCGTGTCTAGTACGCTTCGGCATCTGTTGAATTTAGGTACATACTACATATTGTAATAATAAAAAAAAAAAGATTTTTGTTTCAGTTACGAAGTACATCTTTCCTCTCTCCACTTACCATAAAAGATTAATTGCTAAATTGCCAACTCATATAACACAACTTATACTTGAACAGATTTATTTATTTATTTAGGTCTACCAACAATTGTTTACACTTGATACATCGACATTAATAATTTTTTAAATTATGCTACAGCGTAACAATTACTTAAAGGTAAACACCACATGCACAAAACAATAAATTATATAACTAAGCTAACTTAGTAACAACCAAGCGCTAATATTCAATTAAAAAACAATATAATTAAACTTTAATACAATTCAATAAAAAATTCAGATGCAGTGGATAATTCATCAGCTCAGCAAGAGAAGCAACGTCTCCAATTCGTGCAGAGTATGTCGGGAGCCAAACGTCGCCTGGATGCCGCCGCACAACAACTTACCAAGGTAGATTCAATCCGTTTAGTTTTACGTTTAGAGAGTTTATTTATTTGGTACACTAACTGCAGTACATACAAAGCATGCGAGTTTTTCGAGAAAGATACCGCGGCCCCGTAGCAAAAAGGGCTTTTAAGGAGCGGAAGGTCAGACTTCTACTGACTAAAACCCGCCCATGGTTCTTCTAGCCCTTGAAAATGACTGCCTCAGTGGTCGCAAGTATGACTGCTGACTATGAGGGCCTGGGTTAGATTCTCGGGTCGGGCAAAGCCTTTTACATTGGACTTAAACATAACTGGCGAAAAGTGGGTGGGTGTGGGTGTGTAGTATAGTATAGTGGGCTGGTGTACAGAAATCCACGTGTTAAGCACGTATTTTGCGTACGTTGTGGGTGTATTGAGTCTTTTGTCAATTTGGCTACTGGACCCGCGTCAAACTGATAAATCGACCAAGACTAAATGTTACTTATTCGACTGATGCAATGGGTCCCTTTCGAGTGGGCCGGGTGGGCCCAGTTGACCAAATACTACTATTGCCTAGCGGCCTAGTTTGGGACCCGCTGTTAATCCTGTCACTTTTCTGTTTTGTTAGCTAAATAAATGAATTTGAATTTCTGTCTATCTGTTCTGGGAAAACAGATGTTAAGTTATGCTAGCTGTTGCCAGCGGCTTCGTCCGCTACAACTCAAAAATTATCCCACGGGGAGATAAAATCGGAATAAAAACTATCCTATGTGTTAATCCAGGTTATAAACAATCTGTGTACCAAATTTTATCTAAATCCGTTTAGTAGTTTTTGCGTGAAAGAGTAACAAACATACACACTCACAAACTTTCGCCTTTAAAACAGTGTGATGTAAATTAACTAATTAAATATGAATACTTGCTTCCCTTCCAGCCGATGGCGTGTCAAGTCATGACGGATGAGCACGCAGCCGTTCTGGAGCAGCAACTGTCAGACAGACTGGCGAACCTCAACGCAGCCGTCGCTGCACTCGCCGCTGCCACTGCTAGTAAGTGTCCGTGGCCCACCGCTGGGACTGTTCTGTGGAGGTTCTAATGTAAGCCGGACGGTATACATTAGAACCTCTACAGAACAGTCCCACCAAATGGGCAACGTAAGGTAACGTAATGGGCAATGTAAGCTAGACGGTCTCGTCGAGGCTGCGGGTTGTTTGAAAGAGATACCGCGACCTCGACACAATATTAAACCCGGCAGTGGGTGAATTTGGGCTCTGGATGATTTCATTTTTCTATCATTTAATTTATTTAATAACAATTTACATTGTATCTGAATTGTTTTATGAAAAAGAATGATTTGTAGAATGAATTGTTAGAAGAATGATATATAGAGCAGCGGTGGCCCAGTGGTGGCGGCCCCGACTTATGAACAGTAGGTCGTGGGTTCGGACCGAGTCAGGCACATTACTTTGTGTAATTTATTTCATCACCGCTGCTCTCAAAATGGTAAAGGAAAACATCGTGAGGAAACCTGTCATGTCCTAGAACCAAAAAAAAATCGATGACATGTGACACTTACCAATCCGCACTGGGCCTGCGTGGTAGATTAAATCCCATCCCTTTCCTATAGAGGAGGCCTGTGTCCTAGCAGTGGGAACATTAATAGGCTGTTCATGATGATGGAAGAATACTTAGACCAACAGTAACATAAAACAATGTTCAATAATAATTCATTTTAATGATGAAGATGATGAGAGTTTTTAGACTATGTGTCCAGGTGTCATCATTTGCAAGATCAAATCTAATTAGTTAGTGAAACTCCGCACACCATTCAACATTCACTTGCCCTTATTCCAATTCATTTGAGGTCGGCGCAGCTTGTCTTCTTCCATACTTCTCTGTTTCTTGTCATGTCAGTAGTCACCTCCTTCCTAGCCATATCATCCTTCACACAGTCCATCCATCGTTTCTTTGGTCTTCCTCTACTCTTAAAGCCATTCACATTTTTTATACATATTATAGACAGAACGGCTAACGCCAATAGGGGATCGGACTAACAACATGGTTCTGTTTAGACCGTCTGTTAGATTATCGAAGAATACTGAATACGTGTTTTTTGTTTTATCAAATTAATAAAAAATTACGAAGTAAAAACGCGTCAAAGTTCATGAGTGGGGGTTTCTGACGGTATTTTTTTTTTGGGTTTGTAAATCATCAAATAGGGATCCCGCTCTTGGGCAGAGCGAAAGAGAGTGTCAGACTTCTACTGACTAAAAACCACCCATGTTCCTTCTTAGCCCTTTATGTCGAGGCCACGGTATCTTTTACAACATCCCGCAGGTGACTTGGAGTGTGAATTTTACAGTCATACTCCGCACACCAATGTATTCTTGATTTTTATTTGGGGTTAATGACCGCTGCTGATCTAGTACCTTTTTGTTTAATCTTATTTACATATCCATATCCGAAACATTTGAGTTTTTGTAATTAGTTGAATTTGACCCTTAATAATTGTTACCAAGAACCTTACCAAAAAAATCATTCATGTTTTATACATGTCATGTCATGTCCACTTCTCCAAAAACGTTCCATCGATCGTCAGGATTTTATTAACACTAAATTATGTGGATTGATAATTTTAATGTTTTATTTGATCAGATCGCGAGCACCCCGACTACTTAGCAGCTGAGCAAGCTGTCAAGGACATCACTTCATTGATGCCGCATGTGGTTCAAGGTCTGTTACAATAATGTCAATAATTTATTGCATCCATCATTTTATTTATTTATTTAAAAATAGGTACCCCAAGAGTACATACATTTTAGACTGATGATGTAAGTACCAAGTACAGGTGTACACAACATTCTCAGGTACAATAAAGCTAAAGTAAAGAAATAAAATTTTACATAAGAAAATATGTAGAACGAAGAAATTACTAGAAGCTCTACCAAAGTTAAAATAAACAAATTTCCATTGTGATGGAGCTTATAATCTGTCTACATTTGTTTTTGTCCACATCTAGTCCTTCGAGCCGGATAACTCATAGTGCCATTCAAACTCAAATAATTAAGATGTGAATTCATATAACCGCAAATGCTACGAGTTTGGATTGTTTTCCTTTTTGTTGTGTCGATTTTACGCCAATTTTAACGACACAGTTTGTGCCCAGTCGGTGGCCACGTTTATAGCAGCGGTAGAGGCGCTAATCAGGTTTAATTTGATAAAATGGCCTAATGAAACATACATTATTTTTGTTAAGACCTTTTTGTTAAAAGTTTATGTGTACTTACAGATTCTCGCAAACTATGCGGCACTAAGAACGCAGAGGGCCAGGCCGCCATTTTGCAAGATATCAGAGCGCTGTGTGACGCTAGCAAAGAGATATGCGATAGTGCTGGACAACCACAGGTGAGATCTCTACTGTACTATACCTGGTACAGTCTGTGCCCAGCATAGAAAAGGGGTCAGGTAATGTTGGCCACCGACTGTACATACTAAAATAAGATAAACTTATGTCTTATTCCCAAAAGAACCAAACACTCACTAAAAGCAAGCATCTAAAATAACTTTACTTACAGCATAGGCCAAAATGAAAAAATCCAATTTTTTTTTGTAATTTCTTTGGGAGCAATCGGAAGGTATCTCCTTTAATTTTTTTTAAACAGTAGCTTGTATTGTCCCACTGGATTGGGCAAAGGCCTCCTTTCATATGTATAACAATTAATATTTCAAATCGGTTCATAAATGACGGAGTTATTATGTAACAAACTTAACAGGTGTTCAGGTGTTTGCTATATCAATCAGTCTGAACCTTAACTATCTCACTTCTGGAGAAACTGCGGCCTCGACGTAAAAGGCAAAGAAGGAATATGGGTGGTTTTTAGTCAGTAGAAGTCTGACACTCCCTTTCGCTGGGATTATTTAATGATTTCCCACACCCAAAAAAAAGGTCTTTTGTCTGACGAAAATCAACAAATATGTTTGGTTGCAGGGTGTGGCCGATGCTGCAGCCAGGTTTACTGCGGCGTCCAGGAATCTGATGTTCTTTACCTCACCAGGACCCGACACTGATAAGGAAAATGAGGTGAGAGTTTTCATCAATTAGCAGTTAGCTGCAACTGCAACTTGAGGAGAATACAAAATAATACTCTTTAACTTCTTATTGATAATAAATGAGGTATTTTCGGTAATAGGGATGTTTACTGACTAAAAAAAAATATGATTCTTATTAGTCCGTCTGTTAGATTATCGTAAATATTGGATACGTATTTTTTGTTTTATCAAATTAACAAAAATTGACGAAGATAAAACGCGTCAAAGATTTGAGTGGGGGTTTGTGACGTCACTGACCGCAAAGAAGTGTCATACTAGTATTTTGTGACGTCACTGACCGCAAAAGAAATGTCTTAGAATATGACATCACACAAGTTTTCAAAGCACTGTATCGTCTTCATTGTTTGCTTACGTGAAAAAAGAAAAAATACGTGTCCAATATTTTTTGGAAATCTATCTGACGGACTAATTAGATTTTTTTGTTTACTACCCTTAGGTCAGATGGCACATTACATTTATAATAATTTATACGTATATTAAAATACGTATTCGACCGATGTCTAAATAATAGGGATGTTTTGTGATAAAAAACAATTATGTTTAGTCCGTCAGTTAGATTATCGATAAGACTGGACATATGTTTTTGTTTTTACGTAAACAAAACATGAAGACGATACAGTGCTTCAAAAACTCGTGTGACCGCAATATACTAGGAAGAATGCTGGCAGACGAAGATGAAGATGTCACGGTTCCTGCAGGTTTTTAGCGCTAAATTCTACATTTTATAACAGGCGATCGGTCTATCAGCGGACGCTTGCGCCAGGGCATCCCAGCTGTTGTCCCAAGTGCAGCAGCTCACCGAGCTAATGCCGGATGCTGCAGTGGCTGCCGAGCTGGACAGCCGCGGTGCACGCGCTGCTGATGCTGCACAGGCGCTGCTTACTGTCGCACAGGTTAGTGGTGTTCATGACGGAACATAAGTCTCTTAAAATCAATAGTTGCTGAAAAAAAAAGTTCTCCGCTGTTTATAAAAACTAGCGGACGTCACGCGGTTTTACCCGCGTAGTTCCCGTTCTCGTGGGAATATAGGAATAAAATGTAGCCTATGTTACCCAGGGTGAATGTAGGTTTCTAATGGTGAGAGAAATTTAGAAATTGGCGGAGCAGTTTTTGAGTTTATTCATTACAAACATACATACACACACAAAAGTACAAATGTTTCCTATTTATAATAAAAATAAAAAATATACAAAACCATCTTGCATGTCTGATCCATCGACGCGAAAATAGCTACCACGTACTCATCGTTAAATAATAACCCTCCTTTTGGGCTTCACCGCAGTCGGGTAAAAAAGAAACAAATATTTAAATTATGAAGGTTATGATTTTTTAATTATCGTTGAAAAATTGGTATCCGTTTGCGCGTCAGTTTCCCCCTATATAAACTACAACAAGACAAAGAAATGCTCCATTTTGTTTTAAGTATTATTGAAGCACTTTTGTTTATTATTGAAGTAAAAGATGCAACTCTACCGAAATGTCTTAAACACGGTTTTAACAAAGGTGGAGGAAAGCGGTGCGAAAAGAAACTGCGTGGGAATAGACTATTCATATTAAATAATAAAAAAAAGTAAAGTACACATCACGTCTGTCCTCTCTTCCTCTCTTTTCGATATCATTGGTTCAATCTTGCACGTGTCCGCATCACTCCGCTTGTCTTCACTTTGCAAGAGTCAGGCCATATCAAGACTATACGCTATGTGTTTGCCAACAACAAAACACCTCAGCCGAGCTACCGTGAGACTCAACTCAGTTGTTTGTAGTAGTACAAAATCAAGATTTCTATAAGAAACCTGTCTTGACAGACCTGGCCACGACCATTATCTTTAACGCTGAAAACGAGATATTACACACACAATCAATTCAATTTATCCGTGCTCATGGTGCTTGCAATAGAGACAAATAATCGGGAACTTAGGACAAACAACATTTTTTTTAATGGGACAAGCCCGCCTCACTATTCCCAAACCACTGTAACTTCTGTAGGCCAGAATCAACAGTGGCAACCACAAGAAAAGCGCCGAGACAATGAAGCTCGACGAAGTCCCAGAGAAATGATTTGACTGTCTTGGATCCCGCAACGAAATTAATCAGAAAAGAATAGCGGAGGAGTAGGAAAAACCAAAATTTCCACAACAAACAACATTGTAGATATCCCGTTTGTAGTGTTAAATATACTGTTTTAACAGGTTCTAATTGCTAACATATCCAAACTCCTACGCAGGCGACAGCCCCAACCATCTCCAACGCCAAGTGCCAGAGAGAGCTCATCTCAGCGGCTGAGAAGCTGCGCAGCACAGCATCAGATCTGACCTCATCGTGCCAGCCACATCTTGACAAACCGGAGATGAAGCAGCAAGTGTTGGCCTCGCAGAAACAACTTGATGATAGCATTGATAAGATTATCGAGTTCTGCAAATCTGCTGGTGGTAAGTATAATATGATTAGGTTGGAAGCGCTAGGGTTGCCCGTGAATCATATTTTAATCAACATATATTACAACTTACCTGACACTGGACGCCAAATTGCAAAAATCTATCTAAACCTAAGCCTACCCTTGCGCTTTAACCTCAATAGCTTAAAAATATAAAATCTTTGAATAAAAAGTGCGACTCATTAACTTGTACAAATAATGATCAACCTGTATAGCTTATGATCAGTTTGTATACATTTTCATCAGCCTGTATTCATTATTATATATTAAGGTGGTGAATGTGACGTTCTGATGAGTGTCCAATTGTCCATGGAGTTTATTATCCATTCTTCTTGATAGAGATCTACGCCTTGGAATGGGCAACTGCAGTACTTTTAAAGTTATTATGCCTTTTTTTTTTTTGGTGGGTGTAAAATCATCGAATAACCCCTCCCGCTCTTGGGCAGAGCGAAAGGGAGTGTCAGACTTCTACTGACTAAAAACCACCCATGTTCCTTCTTCAACCTCTATGTCGAGGCCGCGATAACCGGTGGACTACCCGCGGCCCAAGTTATTATGCCTTGTGACTAGGACTGTAGCTTCATTTTATTTTTCTCTTTGCTTCGACAGTGCAAAAGTGCCTTTTTTAGTACGCTTTGGAATCGGCAACTACAGTACACTGACAGTTATTATGCCTTGTGAGTGGGACTGTAGCTTAGTTTATTAGCTTATTGAAATTAAGTCCTATTATTTGTTCGACTATTCAAAAGAGCATGTAACTGGCCTACTTGAAATAAATGATTTTGATTTGATCTGAGTAAAATAAACCATTATTTTATCCACAGAACAACACCTACTTGAAATAAATACTTTGATTGTGTTCCCTGGCCAGGCATGTCCATAAGTTACACAAAACAGAAAGGTTTGGAAGGATAAGGGATAGGGTATTTAATAAAATTAAAGGATTCTTAAAACAGTCTGTATAAAGTTGGCTATTTAAAGTACTGTCTGTTCAACTTAATAACAAATTTTAAACAATCAACAAATAATTAATATACTTATTAACTACCGAAATAAAAATCGCTGGTTCTTGGTAGTGAAAACAAAAGTGTAATAAGTCAATCAGAAATAAATAAACAATAAGTATCAAAAAATAGACAAAAGGTATAAAAAAGAGGCTTCAAAACATAAAGCCTAGGGCAGACTTGCACAATACTATTAATAAATCTTAAATTTTTATTTTCTTAAAACAGGTACTCAAAGCAGCATATCGCCGGCTGAGATAGAGAAGCGTCGTCTCAAGTTCATCAACAGCTTGACTGGCGCTAAGAACCGTCTCTACGACTCCGAGCAACAGCTCAAACAGGTCTGTTGCTAGCTATTACAGGAACAATTATAAATTCTGTTATTTATGTGTATATGAGAGACGAAGCTGTATCGTACCATTGTTTTCAATTTAAAGCTTAGAAGCCTTACCACGACAGCATGGTGGTTAACGTAATGTGAATACGTTGGTTTTTAAATTATTACACACTTACTGGTGCCAGCGGGTTCGCCCACTACAACTCAAAAACTATCCCATGGGAAGATAAAATCGGGATAAAAACTATACTATGTGTTAATCCAGGTTATAAACTATCTGTGTACCATATTTTATCCAAATCCTTTATCGTTAGATCCTAAAAGAGTAACAAATTTCCATTCATACATTCTCATACTAGTTAGATGTTTGTTACTCTTTCACGCAAAAACTACTGAACGGATTTAGATAAAATTTGGTATTTTCATATATTGTTTACTGTCTGATTGTGCTTGTTTCAAACTATATGTTAATTTTGACGTATTTACTTCACGATTACACCGCGCCTGCGTGATAGGGTCTCTGGTCTGGCAAAACATACACAATAGGGGATCGGACAGGGTCAAAACAATATGATTCTAATTAGTCCGTTAGTTAGATTATCGAAAAATATTGGATACGTGTTTTTTGTTTTATCAAATTAATTAAAATTGACGAAGATAAGACGCGTCAAAGATCATGAGTGGGGGGTTGTGACGTCATTTTTTGGTGAAAAATGTACTATCATGTGACGTTTTCGAGGAATTCACGAGTTTTCGAAGCATTGTATCGTCTTCATTTTTTTGTATATGTGAAAAAAGAAAAAATACGTGTCCAATTTTTTTTGAAAATCTATCTGACGACTAATTATTATTGTTTTGTCCGATCCCCTATTAAACACATGAAAAGATCCTTGTAAAGCAAACCGAATTGCGTTAGGTAAGCAAACCGATACGTAAGTTATGATTCTGGAAATTCAAAAAAGTATCTTTGATTAAAATAAGTTAAATGGCACTTGAAGATTGAATACAAACAAATTCGTGTTTTAACTATTTAGAAATATTACCATTACTTAATTTTTCTACAGCCGCTGACAAGACAGTCACTGATACCAGAGGAGGCATCAGCGTTGGAACAGCGTCTGTCAGACCGACTGGCGCAGCTCAACGCCGCAATCGCTGCACTCGCCGCTGCTAAGGCTGGTTAGTTCACTTCCCGGTTTGGAAACTACCCTACCTTTTGATATCATAGAATAATTTGACACTCAAATAGGGAGTCGTAACTGTCTCTTCTAAATACAGATTACTCAGAAATCTAGCTAGGAGAGCAGCGATTCACCCAGCTGTTGGTTGTACCTAAACATGTTTAATTATTATCATAATGCATACTTTGTAAATTCCTCGTGTAATTTTTTGTGCAAATTTTTTTATGTACGTAAATAAATTATTAAATACATTACACACACACACACACATTAAAAACAGAAACACACACACACACACACACATTATTAAATACTATAAACTACACAGGAGATCGTGACTAAATACAAACAGCTAGAAGGTTATATCATTATCATCCAGGTTAAGACCGCTGATCCCGGCTGCGATTCTTCTTAATCTTTTATAGTCGTTATAGGTAGTCAGTGGTTCGATAGTCTGACGACAGCCAGTATAACCAAGGGAGGGGGTCCCGTCGGGGCTGCGGGTTGTTGTAAGGGATACCGCGGCCTCGACATAATGGGCTAAGAAGGCACATGGGTGGTTTTTGGCCAGACTGGCCAGACTGGCCTGTTGGTCTAGTGGTTAGTGACCCTAACTGGTATGCCGAAGGTCGTGGGTTCGATTCCCACCCAGGACTTGTTTGTGTGATGAGCACGATCATTTGTTCTGTGTCTGGGTGTAATTTATCTATTATATGTATGTATTTAGAAAATATATGTATAAGTATGTTTATCAGTTGTCTCGTACCCATAACACAAGCTCTGCTTAGCTTGGGACTAGATGGCGTTGTGTGATAGTTGTGGAATATTATTATTATTATTATTTTTAGTCAGTAGAAGTCTGATACTCTCTTTCGCTCTGCCCAAGAGCGGGCCAGTTATTTGATGATTTCTCACCCCAAAAAAAAGGTGTAAGGGGTATAACCCAACATTAACTTGGTGGGTTGTGAAGGTCAGATGGCAGTTGCTCTTTTCAACTGCATCCGGTTAGACTGGACGTTTGGGAAACGGCATCCAGTTGATGTATACGGATGCTTACTGACTTATAAAAATATGATTCTAATTAGTCCGTCTGCTAGATTATCGAAAAATATTGAATACTTACATATTTTTTGTTATAGCAAATCAATAAAAATTGACGTCACTCACCGCTAAGAAATGTCTTAGAATATGACGTCACACGAGTTTTCAAAGCTCTGTTTCGTCTTCATTGTTTGTTTACGTGAAAAAAGAAAAAATATGTGTCCAATATTTTTTGAAAATCTATTTGACAGACTAATTCGTTTTTTTTTGTTAACTACCCTATCATTAATATTGATAATGTCTTTTCAGATCCTGCAAACCCAGACTACGTGACAGCAGAGAAAGCTGTCAAAGAAATATCTGAACTGATGCCGCTGATTGTTCAAGGTTGGTCACCACACCACACATAAAATGTTAAATATATAAAATACTAGCGGACGTCACGCGGTTTCACCCGCGTAGTTCCCGTTCCCGTGGGAATACAGGGATAAAAAGGGGATAGTGTAGCTTCCTAACGGAGAAAGAATTTTTCAAATCGGTCCAGAACTTCCGGAGCCTATTCGTTACAAACAAACAAAACAAATCTTTCCTCTTCACAATATTGGTGTAGATTGTTACATATTCTTAAAACTGGCGGTAAGCTGAATAGGGTAACACTGCAAAAAAGATGGGGTTTTGATGTCGTTTTCACTGTATCACATTTTTCGGTTTAACCTAGCATAGCTTACCATACCATAGCAAACAAATCAGAACGAAAATTATACCTTATTGTTAACCCAAACGATTTTAAAAGATTAAAAGAGTAACCTTTGGAGTTTCTTGCCGGTTCTTCTCCTTAGGAATCGACTAATGCACCAAACCGTGCCCCTTTTTACCGACGTTTTATAAGTGCCGATGTAGGCCTATGTGAAATAAAAATATTTTGATTTTAAACTATACCTACCATTCGATAAGAAACTCTATTCCAAATACCCAATATTATCTTTAGGTTAGGAAATATTCGAGAGTTTATCCAAGTTCGTATGTTTTTCTTTCTTTAGATTCTCGCAAGTTGTCAAGTATAAAGGAGCCAGCTGAACAAACCGCCATGTTGGAAAATCTGAAGGCATTGTGCCAAGCCAGCCGAGCTATATGCGAGAACACTGAAAATGTAAGTTGTTGCCTAGAATTCTGTGTCATTTTAGCAATGGGGAAATCTGAATAATTTTTTAATACCTTCGTCGGAACCATTAGGGTCTTTTTCATGAAAACAGTTTTGGGATACTACATAATTTTTTGGTCAGTAAAATTGTAAGTGGTCCATAAGAAAACAGTCATTTCAATTGCAATTTTCTACGATCAATTATATTCTTTAGAGAAAAAGAAAACAATACTGAAAAAGTTGCTCACATATAAAAAATGTGTTTATAAAATAAAAAGAATGAAAAACCTCTTAATTTTCTGCATTTTGTAAATATTCCATATTGTTGCAGAGTCCTAAAGTTAACACTACAGCATTCAACAAGGCAGCCAGCAAGTTGGTGTATCTCGTGAGTCCTGCAGCTGATAAGACGAAGGAGAAACAGGTGAGGATATGACCCAGACCGTTCTAGTATTCCGCCTTGACGGCACGGTTGGCGCAATGGACTGCTGCGATGCGTGTCGCGGGTTCGATCCCCCCACGGAACAAATACTTGTATGCTTACAGATAGTTGTTCCGGGTCTGGGTATTTGTGTATGTGAGTTTAAATATTTGTGAACGATACAGGAGAAATTCCTAGTGTTGCCCCACGTTTTTCAAAAGAAGAAAAAAAAACATATTTATTATATAATCTAAACTTGGAAAAGAATCGGAACTGCCGATACCATGACGGTCCACGGATTGACGAGTGTCTTCATAGGAACCTAAACTGCAACGGTTTAGAATGGGCAACTACATCTTTCAGAACGCATTTTGGACCAAATACGTTTAAACGTTTTTACCGTCGACACGCTTAGAAGAAGTTTTACAATTAATTCTCGTTTGAGCTCCAAACATAATTTTAAAGTAGAGCAGTAGAGCAATCATTTGAAAGTAAACTATGGTTTTTCGCATAAATAACTATACCCCCAAACACCAGTAAATAACTAGTTGCCAACTATCTAAGATTATCATATACACTTACGACAACGATACACTCATTTATGATAGGAGACCCCATTATGGCTCATACCTCAGACATCATTAAATGGTTAATGATCATATCAGTTTAATAAGTTTTACTTCCCTATCTAAGATGGTTTCTATAAGATATTTCATCTTATAGGTAATGGACCTATCAGACGCTGCTTGCAAGCAGGCATCAAACTACCTATCAGCAGTGAAGTCTACATCAGAACAGCTGGGACCTGTCGTGGCTGCCCAGCTCAGTCCAGCTGGAGCCAAGGTGCAGGATGCGGCGGATAACTTACATGCGGTTGCACTCGTAAGATTTTGTTTGTTTTATATTTTTAAGTAGTTCCCGCAACCTTCGTGCGCGTGAAATTATTTTAAAATACTACTAAAGTTTCCATATTAACATGATTCGAAAAACCTATCATAACTACGTAATTCTTGTTTTCCTCGGGAACATCACTTTTTTTTCGAGATTAAAAATAAATTGAACTGTTTATTTCCTAATGCATTCATAAATTAAATAAAATACAGCAGTAATAACGCTCAATCTTTTGCATGTAAGATTATGTGCGCAATCGATTTCATTACAGTTCCCCCTGTTTTATATATTTCAACGGTAAAGTAGAATTTCAATATATTTTTTATCTGTCGAGGCTTTTTGTTTTCAATTTTTTTGGCTGTTTCCTTAGGCAACTTTTTCAGTATGCTTGGAAGAGCGTAAACGTACACCTGACAAGATTCTTCAAGTTCTACGATTCTGTAATACCTTAAATCTTAGGACTAGCCAGAAAAAAATCCCTCTAGCTTTACCATAGGACTATTCAATAGAACTAGTGGGAATGGTCCTTTATAATATAAAGTAGGATGTCGTCAATTTGAATAAGTTGTATATACAGTGTGATTCTTTATAATGTGCACATATCGAAATGGGGGAATCTATGCTTAATTTTATCAACGGAAAAATTATTAAAAAAAATCTAAATATTTTTTAATATTTTATATGGAATTTTTAAATATTTTGTCTGCTACTGTGACCCCAGTGTAAACAAAACGGTGTAACTTTTAAACTAAATTATCTATCGCGATGAAACAAACTCCATAATGATTGGAAGCAATTAGGCGTCCTCGTAAAATGAAAATTGTGGAAAAAAACTACCCTCAATTGAAAATAAACACGTTTTTTGATCAAAAAAACTTTTTTTTTTCATAACTTTTTACATAAAATTGTTTCATCGCGATAGATAATTTAGTTTAAAAGTTACACCGTTTTGTTTACATTGGGGTCACAACAGCGGACAACATTTTTGAAAATTCCATAAAAAATATTAAAAAATATTTAGATTTTTTTAAATATTTTTTCCATCGATAAAATTAAGCATAGATTCCCTCATTTCGATATGTGCACATTATAAAGAATCACACTGTATTTTGGTATCACCTTTTCAAATTTTGATACTTCGACGGTAACGGAAGAAAAAGAAAATTAAGTCTTCACGATATGGCCTCCAAAATCAAAATCTTAATTGTATTTTTTTTAAATTTTAATATAGCTAGTGACTCTCGCGCCACCAAGGTAAATCAAACGACGTATATTCTTTATCCAGTTTGTTCATCCGTTTAGGAGTTATGAGGGAAGAAAGAAATGGACATACAATGTTTGTATGTAAGAATTTTTTTGGGCTTCGCCGCTGTCGGGTAAAAAGTGGAGGTCCTAAAACACTTCCTTGCGGAATTCCATAGGTAACGGTTCGTTCCTCCGATAGAATGTTTTCGTCATGTTTGGTTTTAGTGTTTAGTCACCTTATTCCGGTTATTTGGTTTTGTTCGTTACAGAGTATATTGTTCACTTCTAAATAACTACATAGCTGATAATAAATAAAATATTCAATTACTTTGAGAACGATATTAATGCCTGTAATATTCTATTCGTTCTCTATCTGTAGTTGTCTTGTATTTTTCTTTCTACACTCCCGCACAGGCAACAAGTCCAAGCATATCAGAGCCGTCCTGCTCAGCAGCTGTGGTATCAGCGGCTGAGAACCTGCGCGGCACAGCATCAGACCTCACAGCGCACTGCGGGCCACACATGCAGGCGGCGCCGGAGATGAAGCAGCAAGTATTGGCTGAGCAGCGCAAGCTTGCCGACAGTCTTGACAAGCTTGTACAGGCATGCAAGACTGCTCATCATGGTGAGTTATTTTTTTTTTACATAAGATAAACAATTCAGTCGCCTTAAACAGGATAATTTTGTTATATAGGGCAATTTTGTTAAACAGGATAATATAGTTATCCAGGGTAATACAGGATAATTGAATTCTACTGGGTAATTTAGTTGTACAGGATAATTTTATTATACAGGGTAATTAAGTTATACAGGCTAATTTAGTCATACAGGGTAATTTGGTTATACAGGTTAATGTTATTATACAGGGTAGTTAAGTTATACAGGGTAATTTAGTCATACAGGGTAATATAATCATATGGGATCATTTTGTTGTACAGGGTAATTAAGTTACACAGGTTAATAGTGATACCGGGTAGCTTTCCCATGTTATTAATTTTTCTATAATAGTTAGTTTTGTGTTACTTACTATTTGTTTTCATCTTCTTAGCCTGTCAAGTGTACCACTATTCGAGAAAGGCCTCTCCTTTCTCTTTCAAAACCTGGTCCTACGGTTATAGCACTTTATAATAGTTTTAGGCGGCTCACTCTGAAACGTCTTAACACACTACGATTCTCAAACAGACTTACATTGCACAGGTAACTTGGTAGACGTACCATCAGCTCAACAACAAGAGAAGCAACGTCTTAAGTTCATCAGCAGTGTGTCTGGAGCTAAGGACAGACTTGATGCAGCCGAACAACAGCTGAAGGAGGTCAGTAGATGGATACAAATAATGTTTAATGATCTTTGAGGTAAAAAAGAAATTGACTATTTTTCTAAAAACCATCAACCGTTACACTTTTTTTTCTGTGTGACATGCTGTCTTAAAAAAAATTAAAACAAGTACATAAATTGTTTACTGTGATTAAATAAAATGATTTTGGCTTATTCTTAAGCCTCTTTTTTTTCTTAAGTTTTATGTTTGTCTTGACAGCCGTTGGTATGCCAAATGATGAGACAAGAGGATGCAGCTGCGATTGAACAAAAACTGTCGAATCGTCTCGCGCAACTCAACGCGGCACTCGCTGCACTTGCCGCCGCTACAGCAGGTATTTTTACCCGACTGTGGTGAAATCCAAATGGAGGGTTATTTATTACCTATACTCGACAAATGTTTCGCCCCTTCAGGAGGCTTTCCAGGAGATATATTTTATTTATTTTTTTGTAACGTTTCCCTACACTAGGAATTCATCCTGTATCGTGGGTGCGTTTCCAACCATTAAAACTCACATACACAAATACTCAGTCCTGGAACAACTATCTGTAGGTCATACAATGATTTGTTCTGTGCGATGATCGAACCTGCGACACGCAGCGCAGCAGTCCAATCGCTCAGCCACTGCACCAAGCGTGCCATCATATTGACTCGACGATCGCTTAGACGTGAACTACCCTTGATCGTTTTCGCTGAATTCAAATTACAAATTATTATGTCATGGATTTACACAAAGTACCAATGATTCCATTACTTATTAACAGCTAATTTGTCCTTTGTCACAGATCGTGAGCGCCCTGACTTCGCTGCCGCAGACCATGCAGTCAAAACTATCACTGAGCTGATGCCGCAAGTTGTGAAAGGTCAGTTTTTAAACTGCCAGAAACATATTATTCTCTTCCAGACAACCTTTATCGTTTTATTTCGCAAGTATACTGAACCATTCCTATACCTATTTTATTTCAAAGTTATTTTAAATAATAATACATTCATTTTATTGTATTTACCTTCTGTGTTTTTTGAATAAAGAATTATTATTATTATTCAAAATGGGGTTTAGTCGAAACAAATTAAAAGATATCTCAAATCATAGCTCACCATAATATTATGTTCTCTACTTCAAATTATTAACAAGTTTTCTTAGAAAATTGACCACGGTGCTTTATTGGAAAGCCTTTCCTCTTTATTATGCCCAGTTCGTTTCGCAATATTTTTATGTATTCGGCACAAAAAAACAGCGCAACATGTTTCAGAAACGTGTCAATCATTGTTTCCTCCAGTTTATGCGGCTACATTCTTGAAATATACCCGTTGTTTGCAGAATCCCACACGTTGTGTGGTACTAAGACACCAGAAGAGCAAGCTGCCATGTTACAAGATTTACAAGCGCTGTGTGAAGCTAGCCGTGAGATATGTGATAGTGCTGGACAACCTCAGGTATTTATAATAATCGAAGAATATAGGTAATACTGTGGGTTAAATTCTATCTTTTTTAACCAACTTCCAAAAAGGAGAAGGTTCACAATTCAATTAGTATTTTTTATTTTTTTAGGTACCTGTGTATTTGTGTCAATTGTAGACTGATTTTCAAAATTATTTTTGTATTCGAAAGACTATACTCCAAGGTGGTCCCATTGTTATCATGTCAGGATTAGTTAATGGGATACCAGAAAAAAACGAGGGCAACCCTCAAATATTGTGGGTATTTATTACGTTTTTCATATATTTTCTAAAGCTGTCCAAGTATTTGCGTCTGATTATCATAATCTCATGGGGATGCGCTGATGATGGAAGTTCAACTCCTCAATGGTAAAGAGATGAAATATTTTTCAGTTTGTTTGTTTGTTTTTTTTTCAGTTTGTTTTGTTTTTCAGTTTTTTGATTTTTTTCAGTTGTATTCTTTCAGGCTATTAGGTTGACCTGATGATATTACAACTAAAACTGGAATAAAAATAGAAAACTTTTTAACAAAAAATAAATACACTTTTTTATGTATTTGAATTCGGTTTTCTTTTTTTTTAATTAAGTTCTTTATTTTTTAATGGAAGAAGGAAACCAACGCAAAAAATAAGCAGTCGTATTTGTGAATAGGTTTTCAATCATTATCCTTTATATCACAGGGTCTCACCGATGCTGCTGCCAAGTTCTCCGCAGCTTCCGGCAAGCTGGTATATATCGTCGGTCCTAAAGCTCAAGACGCTCATGAACAACAGGTGAGAAAATGGAATTGTGTTTTTTTAAACCTGATTGCTAAGTCTGACGGGCCTAGTGTTCTATTGTTCTTCTTAGCTCCTTTTTAATCTTGCCCTTATTGGAAAAACGCCGCCATTTTGATTTCTTATTGCTATTTTGCAAATGTCTTCTTAAACCTATGAAGTATTACAGCATGAGCAACCAGCATGTCCTAGAACCATTTCGAGAAATTGTGGTATTTGCCTGTCTGCACTGGAACTGCAGTGGGTTACAATTCACTCTCGACGAGGCCTATCTCCCAACATTGGGTTTTTTTTATACCCTAATACTTTCTAACAGTGCTTTAAACAATATCAATAAAATCCTCCACACAGGTGATGGCATTATCAGCGGCATCTTGCGGCAAGGCGAGCGAGCTGTTAACACAAGTCCAGCGGCTAACAGAGTTAGTACCGGACGTGACGCAAGCTGCTGAACTAGACAACCGCGGTGCACGCACTGCTGATGCTGCACAGGCGCTGCTTACTGTCGCACTGGTAAGAAGAGAATTGAAGATAGATACTTTAGCTTTAAATATTGTCATTGTGAACTTAATGCATATCTAGGAAAGAAGCAGCTGGCGAAAACCGTTTCATCTTTTCCCTCTCTTCTTCAATGAAATCCTTGAAAAATCGTGAGATCTCAATCGTCTTCCAAATGTCTACACTTTTGTGTTGTGTTTGGACATCCAGTTTCTTCTGGCCACTTAATTGAAATCTTCTGTCGACCTAATTGGTTGTCTTCCCACTTTCTTCCATCCCGACCGTAGTCTCCACTCCAGCATTTTTTTCCTACATCCTCCAACCAGTCTACGGCATATATAACCTGGAAATCTTTTTCATAGATCTTGACATCTCTAGTGATGCGTGATTCATCCTGAAATATTTCATTTTTATCATAGTTTAGCTGTGTTTCATCTTCTGTATGTCGATGGCAAAAAGTTCAAATATTTATATTACATGTTTTAGTCAAAATTCAGCTACGCGAACTTCGCTCACTGTGTTCGTTGGAAGTGGATCATTTTCTATGAGAACGCTGCATACGCACTTGAAATTAGAACCGTCCACGAAACTATCTGTGAAGATAATCTTTGCTTCGGTTTGCTCTAAGTGCCATGTGCCTTGCTCTATTCATTGAAATGGCCTTAGACCTAGAATTACCAGAAGAACTACTGACTTAATATTGAGATTTATTTGATGCGCCAAGCTGATGTCCCACCCTCTTCTCACACAGGCGACCACACCAACTATTGGAGATCCTCACTGTCAGAAACAGCTCATCTCAGCGGCTGAAAAACTTCGCAGCACAGCGTCGGATTTGACATCATCGTGCCAGCCTCACCTGGAGAAGAATCTGGAGATGAAGCAGCCAGTTTTGGGCTCACAGAAACAGCTTGATGATAGTCTTGATAAGCTTGTACAGGCATGCAAAACTGCTCAGCATGGTGAGTTATTTTCACACAGGGCGATAACGGACACTCAGTACCACAAAAAGAGTTTGTTACACAAAATTATGGCTAGTATAATAATACCTCCAGGATCATTAATTTGCATATTTTGTTATATGGTGTAATTTTGTAATACAGGGTAATTTAGTTATACAAGATAATTTAATTATAAAGGGTATTTAGTTATACAGGATAATTTTATTATACGGGGCAATTAAGTTATACAGGTTAATTTAGTTGTACAGGTTAATTTAGTTATACAGGTTAATTTACTAGTTGTACAGGGAAATTTTGTTATACAGGGTAACTTAGTACTACAGGGTAATTTAGCTATACAGGTAATTTAGTTATACAGAGTAATTTAGTTATACAGAGTAATTTTGTTATACAGGGCAATTTTGTTATACAGAGTAATTTAGTTTTACAGAATAATTTTGTTATGCAAGATAATTTTGTTATACAGGATAATAATTTTGATATACAGAATAATTTTGTCATACAGGATAATTTAGTAATATCGGGTAATTTTGTTGTTTAGGATAATTTTAGTATACTGGATAATTTAGTGATACTGGGTAATTTTGTTGTACGGGATAATTTGATCATACAGGGTAATTTAGCTATACCGGATGTTTTTGTCATGACAGTAATTTATATCTAAGAGGTAATTTTGTGTTTAGTACTATCTAACTACAGGGTAATTTAGCTATACAGGTAATTTTGTTATACAGGATAATAATTTTGATATACAGGATAATTTTGTCATACAGGATAATTTAGTAATATCGGGTAATTTTGTTGTTTAGGATAATTTTAGTATACTGGATAATTTAGTGATACTGGGTAATTTTGTTGTACAGGATAATTTGATCATACAGGGTAATTTAGCTATACCGGATGTTTTTGTCATGACAGTAATTTATATCTAAGAGGTAATTTTGTGTTTAGTACTATCTGTTTTCTTCTTCTTAGCCTGTCAAGTGTACTACTGTTGGAAAAGGTTTTACCTTTCTCCTTCAAAATCTGGACCTACAAACCCTGCCCTATCTTGTGTGATATTTGCCCATGTTTGTCCGGCAACCAAGATAACTTGGTTATGACACTTGAGAATAGTTTTAGTAGGCTCACTCTGAAACTATCAAATTAATATAGACTTACATTTCACAGGTAACTTGGTAGACGTGCCATTAGCTCAGCAACAAGAGAAGCAACGTCTGAAGTTTATCAGCAGCGTGTCTGGAGCAAAGGACAGACTCGATGCAGCCGAACAACAGCTGAAAAAGGTAAAAGCAACAACTTTTCCGACTTTCTTGTGGTCTGAGATCTATGTTCTTCTAATACTGTGAAGAGACATAATCGCCGAAACGACTTATGGGATTTCAAAACATATTTGACTGATAGATAACATACTAAGTTTCATACGTGCTTTGAAAAGCACCTTAAGATGTTGGTCCCGGCTGTTGTCTTGAACTTTGACAGTCGTAACACGTAGTCAGTGATCAGAAAGTCTGACAACCAGTCTTACCGAGGGGTAGCCGAGCCCAAAACAGTTAGTAAATCGCAGACAGATGATGAGATATCTACACAGTGTCAAAGGATTAAATGTTTTTTTCGAAGCAGCTAAAGTTGTGGACGATGTTAGTAGACCATGTTAACCGATAAATAAAATAAATACGTTAATTGCTTTTTGGTTGCTGTTTGGTCGTTACAACACTTGATCTCCTGAAACTCAGAAACAGGTTCTTTTTATTTTGAACACCATTACAAGGTACGAATGACGTATACAGGAAGAGGGCACAGGTTTGAAAAGCATTAATGAAAACAAACAATGGTATTATCTCCGATTTTAGCCTTGTGGAGCTAAACAAGCTAACGCAAAATTCTTGGGGATAGTAATTGATAAAAACTGTAACTGGAAGTCTCATTTTGATGACCTATCCGAAGATAGATCTTTTTGTTTTCGTTTTGTACAGACTAACACGAGTGACTAGTGCTGATGCAGCTCTATGCGCATACCATGGCTATGTATCATCAATTTTACTCTATGGCATAATAATATGGGGTAATTCTGTGGAACTAAAAAGTGTTTTGGGCTCAGAAAAAATGTGTACGCTCAATTTGTGGAGCGCACCCACTGGACAGTTGTGTTCCACTATTTAAAAAACTCAAAATATTGCCACTTCCAGCACTCTATATTTATGAAATTTGTATCTTTGTACACCAAAATAGACAAGAATTTGAGTTATATAATGATGTTGTATCCAGACCCAGCCGCAAAGTGTATATGCTTAATGTTCCCAGGCGTAGAATAAAATTGTTTTCCAATAATGTGTACTGCATGTCCATTACTGTTTATAACAAATTACCTGACAGCTTCAAAACTCTCAACCTCAGACCATTTAAAATTAAATTATTTAATTTTCTCTTAAGCAAATGTTTCTACTCGACTGAAGATTATATGAATGAAAAAATTACCTAAATATTTGACATCATTGCCTATAAATTGTATGTATCTCTTTGACTAAATTAATTAATGCCGTTCAAGTTATTTCAATTATTTGTAATTCTTATGATTGTTAATCTAATTTTAATGTATGATGAATTGATGACCCCTAATCTTATAAACCATATTTGTACGTTCGTAACGCACATAACAACCTTGTACAATATTCTGATAAATAAATGACTTCTATTCTATTCTATTCTAAAACGCTTCTTACGTTGAAATAAAGTTGATTATTGTTTGGTAGCCGATGCTATGCCAATTGATGAGACAAGAGGATGCAGCTGCGATTGAAAACAAATTGTCGAATCGTCTCGCCCAACTCAACGCGGCACTCGCTGGACTTGTCGCTGCTATTGCAGGTTTGTACCCACTGGAGTTTGAATTTTAAAACAACCTTAATTTCCATTAAAGAGTGACTTGAAGTTTAATAAAGTCAAAGTTTGCTCTTTAGATCATAACCTTTTTTTATGGGTCATCTAATAACCCCTCCCGCTCTTGGGCAAAGCGAAAGGGAGTGTCAGACTTATACTGACTGAAAACCACCCATGTTACTTCTTAGCCCTTTATGTCAAGGCCGTGGTATCTCTTACAATAACCCGCAGCCTCAGATATTAAAAGTGACTTATTTTCTAATATCAAAAAGTTTTTTTTTTTTCCTTGTTAGTAAGAACCAAGTTCTTACTAGTTAATTGCAATCTAGCCTAAGAAGACTAATAAACAATTTAAATCTAACTTATTATGCTACGTTATAAATTATGTTAATGCTAAGAATAGTGTCCATAATTAGGTATGTACTTTTACACACGTTCGTAACACTTCCTTAGAGTCTGGTAAAATTGATAAAACACTTTGTTCATGTGTTATATAAATAGCACAACATTGTTACTATTATTGATTCACTTACACTACACTAATTCAAATGGTTTAGTTCTCTTTAGTCTACGCACTATGTCTGTGTTGTCTAACAGCTGGATTGCCTCAACATTCACGTGTCGATGGAGTCTGTGTTCGTGGGCTTCAGCAAATTTTTGTATGATGGTGGTGACGAATTCCATGTCGAGGTCACGGTGGAGGTCATCGTTTCTTATGTACCAGGGTGCATTTACAGCAGCCCTGAGTACTTTATTTTGGAACTGTTGAATTATTTTGACGTTGGTTGGCTTAGTACAGCCCCAAAGTTGGATACCATACGTCCAAATTGGCATCAGAATATGCTTGTATATTATCAACTTATTATGTATTGATAAACAGGATTTCCTTCCCAGTAACCAATACAAACGTTTATAACGAATATCGAGTTCCTGTTTTTTCTTTTTGATATGGGCTTTCCAACGCAGCTTGGCGTCGAGAGTTATGCCAAGGTATTTGGCTGTATTAGCATAAGGTATTTGCATACCATTTATGTAGAGTGGGTGGTAGTCACTGTGTTTGTTTGTGAAGTTAATGTGAACTGATTTTGACTCATTCAGATTGATCTTCCACTTTTGTGTCCAGTCGTAAACTTTGTTCACAGCTAGTTGAACTTTCTCTACTGCTTCTCTGTGGCTTGATCCGGTGGCCATAATAGCAGTATCATCTGCAAAGGTCGCTATGGTGCTGTTTTCCAGCTCTGGGATGTCACAAGTGTATAACAAGTACAAAATTGGGCCAAGCACACTTCCTTGAGGCACCCCAGCTTTTATGGTTTTTAGCCCGGAATATGCGTCCTCTTGGCGTATTCTAAACATTCTTTTAGTTAAATACGACTCTAGGATATCTACAAATTCTGGTAGCATGCGTCTGAGCTTAAATATGAGACCCTCATGCCAAACTTTGTCAAAAGCTTGCGCGACGTCTAAGAACACGGTAGCACAGACTTCTTTATTTTCTAGCGTTTTTTCAATAACATTAGTTATTCTATGTACCTGGTCTAACGTTGAGTGTTTTTCTCTGAAGCCAAACTGGTGATCTGGAACTAGGTTTTTATCTTCTATTACTGGTTTTATCCGTTTTAGTAACAGTTTTTCAAATAACTTTGATAGTACGGGTAACAGAGAAATGGGTCTGTATGATGATGCTTCGTGGGGAGGTTTCCCAGGCTTCGCAATCATAATGACTTCAGCAACCTTCCATGGCTCAGGTACATATTTTAAGATAAATGAAGCATTTATTAGTTTGGTCAGCTTTACTATGGCTTTGCGTGGGAGGCGTTTTAGAATTACCCCTGTGATGAGGTCGTAACCGGGAGACTTTTTTGAGCTAATGTTGTTTTGAATTTCTCTCATTACTTCCTTAGGAGTCACAAGCTTGATTCTTTGGTTTTGTGATAAATTTACACTCTCATGTATTTCTACAGAGCTTTCGTTGGGTTGAAAGGTTTCTTCTAAATGTTGAGCAAATCGGAACGCCTTTTGGTCATTGCTTATTGCCCATTTTCCGTTGCTATCTCTGATGGGCGGTATTTGTATAATCTGCCTTTTTAGATTTCTCGTCGCTTTCCAAAGTGAGTAATCCGTTGATTTGTCATTGGTAAGCTGAAGAAGGTTGGTATTCAGAGATTCATCCTCAAATTGTAGAATTTTTCTCTTTAGTCGTTTAGTTAGGTTATTTAGTGTTGTTTTATGACGCGGGAACCTTGTTTGCTGCCACAACTTCCTTTGTTTTCTTTTCTCTGATAGTAAATCCACAATTTCTTTAGGATAGATAAATCCCTTATATTTGCGTTTTAGCTGAGGTGTATTGCTCCACGCACATTGTTGAATATTAATAATAAATTTGTTTACTTCTGAGTCAAGCTGATCTTACGTTTTTATCGGAGTTTTAAGGTCGATAATATTATCTAGATCAAGAGCAAAACTGTCCCAATCTGTGGACTTATTAACCAAGGTTAAGTGGCTTTCTTTTAATAGGATTTTTTGACTTAGCATTAGTATAATCGGAGAATGGTCAGAGTCCATAGTAAAACTTTCCTCCAAACTGATGTAATTGGTGGATATATTTTTGCAGATGAAAAAATCTATAAGATCCGGTATTTTCTGGTGGTCAGTGGGCCAGTATGTAGGTTTGCCTGTACTCATTACTTCACAATGTGTTTCTTTAACTGCACTTAAGAGCTGTCTTCCTTTAGTTGTAGTAAGTCTTGAACCCCAATGCGTATGCTTAGCATTAAAATCGCCGCCTAGGATAAATCGCTGGCCTAATAATTCAAAAAGATGTAAGTATCGCTCTTTTCTTATCATGTGCCTAGGAGGCGAGTATATGGCTGCAATGGACACTTGACAAAACTTAGTTTTAACAGATACTGCCACTGCTTGAATGTCTTCTTCTTCATATTTACACTGCACGTAGTGACTAATGTTTTCTTTAATTATAACCGCACTACCCCCCCTGGCAGAGTTGCTAGGGTGGAGGGAATTATATATCATGTATCCTCTAAATTTGATAAAAGATTGCTTTGTGAAATGCGTTTCGGAGATTAAACACACGTCTATATTTTCTGTATCTAGGACCGCCTGCAACTCATGCTGATGTTTGAGTAGTCCATTGGAGTTCCACGCCATTATTTTAAGTGTGTTATTCATTTTTGATTATTCAAGACAGCTGTTTTAGTGCTGGATTCTAGCTTCTCTAATCTCTTATCAAATGAGGTAATGCACTTCAAGATCTGGTTAATCTTATCCTCTAAGTTCAGAGGTTGAGATCCTTGTTTTGCAGCTTGTGCGTAAGTACCGATGTTGGTTACTTGCATGGCTGGTTGTTTTGCAGTTGACTGGACACTTGCTTTCTGCGCCTGTTTACCAGGGTGTGTTATAGGAGGAAACTAATTACTCTATATGAGTCTTCTGATTTGGCGTTAACCTTCACACAATCCCCATTCATCATTTTTGCTGTAAATGATTCCGCTGGTTGGCTTTCAATTAACGAATCGTAGAACGTTTGATAGTTCTTGATTCCGTCTATTATGATTGGCGGTGGTAAGGGCACTTTTTTGACCGAAGTTACTTTCTCATTTTTTTGGTGATTGTCTTGTTGCGCTTCCGGGTTGTTGTTTTGGAGAGAGGGAGGTGTTAAGCTTCCTTTTCTTCCTGCTCTTGGCCCTAATCCACTCAGTCTCTTTAGCAAGGTCATCCTCGTCTGTACAGTATTCCACGTCATTTTTTGTAGTCTGAGCAGGTTCTGTAGTCCCTTTTGTTTCTTTAATGCAGTTCAATTCTCCTTGAAGTGTCTGAACTTGTTCCTGCAGGGCATCAATTTGTACATTCAATTTACGTACCATGACTTGCAGGTTTTCTCTATCTGTTTTCTCTTGGAGATAACAGTCATATAACTGCCTTTCTAGGTCAGTTTTAATAGTAATAGACTTTTTTGTAGCCATTATTAAGTTGTAAGGCGAGTTTAACACCTATACAATAAGTTATTGTAAACACTTCATGATTTCCGCACTTGTAACTAGGTCATGACACTGACCCCGATATATTGACGTAGGTACGCCGCGACGCGACGTTGTTGTGATCCGTCAGCAGAAAACTCTCGCGAAAGAGCTCGCGCGCGCGATCGTACGTCCGTGCACTATACTAGGTAGACAACAACTGATATCAAAAAGTGACAAAAATATCAATTCAAGTTTACTAATAAATACACACATCAAAAGTGTCTAGGGATCAACATATATTTTTGCAATAACTTTTCTCCTGATTGATATTAATTAAAATTTTCTTTAAGGATTCATCAAATAAAGTGTTTTCGTTTGTCACAGTAACGATAAACCAAGTCACCTTTGCATTAATAAAGAAATTTGCCATTTTCCTAATAAAGGGATTTTTGACATTTGAACCACTAACATTAAAGTTCGAAAAAAAGACTGAAATAACAGTTTTCTTTAAAATTTTATTGGGTAACTTAAACAATTAATAATCCGTGTTTCTACCGCGAACACTAACAACACAAGAACATCGGTTTGGCATACTCAAAATGAGTTCATCCAAATCACGCTGTGGAATGGCCGCCCATGTTCGTTGCAACAACAAAAAAAGGTCTTCTTGCGACTGGATACCCTCCATATTCGGCAGAGCTCTTCTCTGTAGCATATCCCATGCATGCTCAATCGGGTTCAAGTCTGGCGACTGAGCAGGCCAGGGCAGGACATTGATGTTAGCTGCGGCGAGAGTCTGTCTTACAACTCTTGCGGTGTGCGGTCGTGCATTATCATGCATTAACTGAAATAAGGGACCGATTTGCACTTGTAGAGGAACGATGACGTCTGATACAATCGTCTCAGCATAAATTTGAGCGTTGAGGTTGCCTCTGATCCAAATCAACTCAGTTCTTCCGCCGATCCAAATACCCGCCCATACCATGATGGTTCCACCACTATAAGGATGGACTTCCTGGCAGGATTTTAATCGCTGTTGGCGTCCAGGGGTTCTCCAGTGTCGTATACGTCTTGTATCCGGTCTCATACCAAAACGAGACTCATCAGAAAAGCACACGAAACGCCATTGTTCTTCTGCCCAATTTCTGTGTTCAAGAGCCCATTGATATCGAATCCTACGATTGTGCATTGCTATAGGTGGTACCCGTAGCGGTCTTCGGGAATGAAGGTTCACTTCATGCAAGCGGTTTTTGCCTGTTTGGTCGCTAATTAAGTTCCCTGAAGAGTGATGAAGCCTCACGGCTAACATCATGGCGGTTATTGTTGGAGCTCTTCGAGTTAAGATTTGAATGTATCGGTCTTGTCTCCGTGTGGTGCAGCGATACCGTCCTCCATGGCGCTCAGCCACGGTACCAGTGCTTCGGTAACGTGTCCAAAGTCGACTGATAACACTCTGACTTGTATTCAGAGCTAAAGCCACAGTACGTTGCCGGGAACCAGCTTCTATCATTCCCACGGCTCTGAGCATTTCTTCCCTGCTTAAATGACGTCGCCGCTCCATAATAACGTTGGTTTTAATCAGTAGTAGGGAAACAGTAGCACTAATAATGTCTTCAATGCGTTGTATGTTTTTATAGGGAAAATATTGACAGCTGATTTTCATCTTTTACTCGAATTTGATTCACAGTTCCTGATTCAAATTATGAAATGCACCAAAAAGGATCCATATAAATTTATAAAATCATAAATTTATTACAAAGCCACATCTCAATCTCAAGAAATCCGCATAAAAATGCTTGATCCCTAGACACTTTTGATGTGTGTATGTGTTATGACTGGTCTAATTAGATATCGATTCCTATTACAGTTTCGAAGTTTTGCTACTTAATTTTATTGAACCCTGTATTATATAGAGTTCCTTTAAATGTTTTCAAATCAAATCAAATCAAATCAAATAATTTATTCGCATAATATGGGTAAAAAGATGGTACATAGAGCATTATATAATACTACAGTAAAGATCCTCATATTAACCATTTCTGGTATGCAAAACTTAAAACTACAGAAGTAGGTAAGTACACATTACATTTTGGACTACATACTAACTTAACTAGTTATTATTGCACAGATAAGAACATAGTACGGCGCTACACTAATTTTCTATTCTTATAACTAAGGTATTCCTGGGTCGTGTAGAAACATTTATTGACTAACCAGGCGTACAATTTTTTCCGGAATAATGGAATAGATCTAAGTTCTTTCAGTTCATTAGGCAATTTGTTAAATAATTTAATTGACATCGGGTAACAATTTCTTCTATAGAGATCAGAATTTATGTTCGGCAAGGGAAAACTATTAGGATATCGGGTATTAAAATTACAGTAATCACCAAAGGATTTGTATAGATACTGATGTGTTTTGACGAAATTACATGATTCAAATATATACATGGATGGTGCTGTTAGTAAATTAAGCTTTTGGAACAATGGTTTTTTCACAGATCGTGAGCATCCCGACTACGCTGCCGCAGACCGCGCGGTCAAAACTATCACTGAACTGGTACCGCAAGTTGTACAAGGTCAGTCAGTTATTTATTTAAACTTTTAAACACTACTTCGTAGGTTGATGACAATTTATATTGTGTTAGTCAAGGATTTTAGCCAAGAGCTAGACGCCCTTGGTAGCGTCCATCAGTTCCTGTAAATAAACAAACAACTGTACACCCAAAACACGATATTAAGTGCTCCATCATTTTTGGAAAAGGTTCTGGGTTCAAGTCAGTCCAGGTCTAAGGGAGCACATTTTGCCAATAACTTTGCAACAACCAGTGTACACTAAAACCAACGCTTCAGTGACTTTATTTTTCATCTTGTTTCACCAACTAATGTTAAAACGTTTTGTGTAAAAAATAAAGTTTTTTTTTTGTATTTTGTAATGAGGATTTGTTTCTGGGTAAGACAAATAGGGTTTAATTTCCTCATCCTCCCTAGAAAGGAACCAAACGGGTGTTCTGTCCGGAGGGCTACAACTCCATAACAGTTTTCGGGTTATTGTATGATGCAACTGGTTAATTTAGTTTTTGGCATATATGATTTGTGTGACCTCAGATTGTTATATTATTTAGTGACCTACAGGTTACTTGGAATATAATTATTCGTTATCTACAGAATCTCGTACGCTCTGTGGCACTAAAACGGATAAGGAGCAGGCCGCCATGGTGCAAGACTTAACAGCGCTGTGTGAAGCTAGTCGTGAGATATGCGACAGTGCCGGACAACCTCAGGTAAGATAGTTAGTTTTGCTGATTGACATTAGTATTGTATATTGACATTAGTATTGTGCATTGACATTCGCTTTGCTTAAATTATTATATGATTTCAGTACTTGTCTTTTGGCGACGTTGATCTATAGTGATATTATCATAAATTAATTTGTATTATGTCATTCTTTATAATTGTTTCCTAGTGTTCAGGATTAATTAATTTAACTACTGATTTTTTTTATTTTTTGTACTTAAAACCATTTGTACGCTCTATGGCATAACATAGCGCACTCATTATTACCACATATACCACAATTATTTTACCTATGTTAAACAAATGAATAAATGACTTATGACTTATGACTTATGATATAGTTTTGTTATTTGTAATTTATAAAAGAAATTCTTCGAAAAGTCTTTTTATAAAATCAAAACCGCGGTTGTAAAGCATTCTCTTTTCTAGGTTGAAAATATAAATTACTTCACTCTTACCTTATTGTTTAAACCACTCTTTGTTCTGCAGGGTCTGAGCGATGCCGCCGCGAAGTTCTCAGCGGCTTCTGGAAAACTGGTATATATTGTCAGTCCTAAAGCTCAAGATGCACACGAGAAACAGGTGAGAATCCCATGGTAGGGGATTATTATTATGGCTATTCAGCCTCAATTTAATTAACAGATCTGGATATGGTGGCTTTACATCTTTTTCCAATGTGAGAAAGAGATAACGCTAGGCATCTTGTGTAGTCTCTGTCTCTTTCCCACCTTAGCAGTGATTGTACTAGCCCAATAACTCTTTACAGGTGATAGCATTATCAGCGGCATCTTGCGGCAAGGCGAGCGAGCTGTTAACACAAGTCCAGCGGCTAACAGAGTTAGTACCGGACGTGACGCAAGCTGCTGAACTAGACAACCGCGGTGCACGCACTGCTGATGCTGCACAAGCGCTGCTTACTGTCGCATTGGTAACCAGAAAATTACAAAATAAATTTCGTTTCAGACTCTTACCCAGTTACTATCCACCGAAATTTAAAGCTATCTGTTGAATACCAAGACAATATTCTTGCTGTCTTAATTTACATGTCTCAATATTAATCCTCATCCACTTCTCACACAGGCTACAGCTCCAACCATTGGAGATCCTCACTGTCAGAAGCAGCTCGTCACAGCGGCTGAGAAGCTGCGCGGTACAGCATCAGATCTGACGTCATCGTGTGCGCCACATCTTGAGAAGAAACCGGAGATGAAGCAGCAAGTGTTGGGCTCACAGAAACAGCTTGATGATAGTCTTGACAAGCTTGTACAGGCTTGCAAGACTGCTCAACATGGTGAGTTATTTTCACACAAGACGATAAATAATACGGACACTCAGTACCATACCATATAAAAGTGTTTATCATACAAAATGATTGCGTTTCATTTTGTTATACAGGAAAATTTAGTTACACAGTGCGTTTTTGCTACACAGGGTAATTTTATTATACAGGGCAATATTGTTATACAGGATAATTTAATTATACAGTGGAATTTAGTCATACAGGGTAATTTTGTTATAAAGGATAATTTAATTATACAGGGTATTTTTTTCATAGAGGATAATTTAGTTATACAAGGTAATTTTGTTGTACAGGATAATTTAGTTATACAGGGTAATTTTGCCATTCAGGATAATTTAGTTATACAAGGTAATTTTGTCATACAGGATAATTTAGTTATACAGGGTAATTTTGTTAAGAATACCGGATATTTTTGTTTTGACAGTAATTTTTCTATAGGAGGTAATTTTGTGTTAAGTACTATCTGTTTTCTTCTTCTTAGCCTGTTAAGTGCCACCTGTTGGGGAAAGGCCTCCTGTTTCTCCTTCAAAACCTGGATCTACAAACCCTGCCCTATTTTGCTTAACTTTAAACAAGTTAACCTGGTTATGACACTTTTGAAATGTTCAAAAACAAACTTACATTGCACAGGTAACTTGGTAGACGTACCATCGGCTCAACAACAAGAGAAACAACGTCTGAAGTTTATCAGCAGTGCTTCCGGAGCTAAGGACAGACTTGATGCAGCCGAACAACAGCTCAAAAAGGTAGGATCAACAACTTTTTCGACTATTTTCTGGTGAGATCTTTATTCTTCTAATATTGTGGCAAGGTAAAGTTTGAAAAGACTCATAGGATTTCAAAAAATATTTGATTGGCAGATGACCTACCGAGTTTCTTATAAGCTTCAGAAAGCTTGCAGCCGTTGGTCCTGGGAGTTTTAGCATTGTAATGATATACAGTGTCATTCTTTATAATGTGCACATATCGAAATGAGGGAATCTATGCTTAATTTTATCGATGGAAAAAATATTTAAAAAAATCTAAATATTTTTAAATATTATTTATGGAATTTTCAAAAATGTTGTCCGCTGTTGTGACCCCAATGTAAACAAAACGGTGTAACTTTTAAACTAAATTATCTATCGCGAAAAACAATTTTATGTAAAAAGTTATGAAAAAAAAAAGTTTTTTTGATCAAAAAACGTGTTTATTTTCAATTGAGGGTAGTTTTTTTCCACAATTTTCATTTTACGAGGACGCCTAATTGCTTCCAATCATTATGGAGTTTGTTTCATCGCGATAGATAATTTAGTTTAAAAGTTACATCGTTTTGTTTACACTGGGGTCACAGTAGCAGACAAAATTTTTAAAAATTCCATATAAAATATTAAAAAATATTTAGATTTTTTTTAATAATTTTTCCGTCGATAAAATTAAGCATAGATTCCCCCATTTCGATATGTGCACATTATAAAGAATCACACTGTATTATAGATAGAAGAGCGCATTTATTACATTTTTATTTTTATATGTTTATGAAATGAATTAAAAGATGAAAGCGCTTCTGACGTTGAATTAACGTTAATTTCTGTTTGGCAGCCGATGCTGTGCCAAATGATGAGACAAGAGGATGCAGCTGCGATTGAACAAAAACTGTCGAATCGTCTCGCGCAACTCAACGCAGCACTCGCTGCACTCGTCGCTGCTACTGCAGGTTTGAACCCACTTTATGTTAAGCGGTCCTCCGTTTAACATAAAGTGAATTTTGACTTAATAACACAACCCTATTTCCCATAACAGGTTGACTTGAGGCTACTTTACTTGGTTTAATTGAATCACCCTTTGTTGTTAAGATCATAGCCGTGGCTCGGATTTATCTGTTATGTTGTACATGTTTTTCCTCAAATAAATCAATATCCACAAAGAAAATTTATCTCAGCTAATGAATAAAAATGTGCTAGGACTATTCTAATTAGAAATCTATACACATCACACCTGTGAAGAGTCTCCAAATAATTTAATTTAACCCTGTATTATATAGAGTTCTCTCTAATGTTGCCACAGATCGTGAGCGCCCCGACTACGCTGCCGCAGACCATGCAGTGAAAACTATCACTGAACTGGTACCGCAAGTTGTTCAAGGTCAGTCAGTTACTTATTTATTAAAACAATATTTAAGCACTCCTTCGTAGGTTGATGACAATCTAAATTGTGTCAGCCCAGAACTGAACCACGAGTTTACTTCCTGTAATGAACAACAGCTGTATATCCAAAACACGAAATTAAGTGTCCCATTGATTTTGGAACAGTAGCACAATGTAACGGTAGCACATTTTGCCAATAACTTTGTAACAACCGTTTGACGAATAATTCTCTTGTTTCAAATTAATGAGAAATAATTTTTTGGGCAAGACGAATAGGGTATAAGTTCCTCATCATCTTAGAAAGGAACCAAACGGGTGTACTGTCTGGAGGGCTACTACTCCATTACTATTGGGTAATTTAGCAAATATGATTTGTGTGACCTCATATTATGTGCATACTTAATATGTGGCATAGATGTCGCGACCGTGACCTCCACGTCACTTGGAATATAATTATTCGTTATCTACAGAATCTCGTACGCTCTGTGGCACTAAAACGGATAAGGAGCAAGCCGCTATGTTACAAGACTTACAAGCGCTGTGTGAAGCTAGTCGTGAGATATGTGACAGTGCCGGACAACCTCAGGTAAGATATATTTTTGTTATTTGTAATTTACAAAAGAAATTCTTCGAAAAGTCTTTTTATAAAATCAAAACCGTATTTGTCCGCGATTATAAAGCATTCTCTTTTCTAGTTTTAAAATATAAATTACTTCACTCTTACCTTATTGTTTAAACCACTCTTTGTTCTGCAGGGTCTGAGCGATGCCGCCGCGAAGTTCTCAGCGGCTTCTGGAAAACTGGTATATATTGTCAGTCCTAAAGCTCAAGATGCACACGAGAAACAGGTGAGAATCCCATGGTAGGGGATTATTATTATGGCTATTCAGCCTCAATTTAATTAACAGATCTGGATGTGGTAGCTTTAAATCTTTTTCCAATGTGAGAAAGATAACGCTAGGCTTCTTATGTAGTCTTTGTCTCTTTCCCACCTTAGCAGTGATTGTATTAGCCCAATAACTTTTTACAGGTGATAGCATTATCAGCGGCATCTTGCGGCAAGGCGAGCGAGCTGTTAACACAAGTCCAGCGGCTAACAGAGTTAGTACCGGACGTGACGCAAGCTGCTGAACTAGACAACCGCGGTGCACGCACTGCTGATGCTGCACAAGCGCTGCTTACTGTCGCATTGGTAACAAGAAAATTACAAAATAAATTTCGTTTTAGACTCTTACCCAGTTACTATCAGCTTCCTTAGCAGATATTTGTTGATATCAAATTTCATGTAAAGAGCATACCTACCCCTGAGTTAATCGGTTCTATAGCTCATATGGCCGGCACAATGCCACTTCACCTTGCTTATTTTGTGAGCTAACTCTTGTGAAGCTATTTTTATGTTGAAATTTAAAGCTATCTGTTGAATACCAAGACAATATTCTTGCTGTCTTAATTTACATGTCTCAATTTTAATCCTCATCCACTTCTCACACAGGCTACAGCTCCAACCATTGGAGATCCTCACTGTCAGAAGCAGCTCGTCACAGCGGCTGAGAAGCTGCGCGGTACAGCATCAGATCTGACGTCATCGTGTGCGCCACATCTTGAGAAGAAACCGGAGATGAAGCAGCAAGTGTTGGGCTCACAGAAACAGCTTGATGATAGTCTTGACAAGCTTGTACAGGCATGCAAGACTGCTCAACATGGTGAGTTATTTTCACACAGGACGATAGATAATACGGACACTCAGTACCATACCACAAAAAAGTGTTTATTGTACAAATGTACAAAATGATTGCGTTTCATTTTCTCATACAGGAAAATTTAGTTATACAGGGCTGTTTTTACACAGGGTAATTTAGTTATATAGGGTATTTTTATTATACAGGGTAATTTTGTTTTACAGCATAATTTGATTAAACAGGGTAATTTAGTTATACAGGATTATTTAATTATACAGGGGATTTTAGTAATACAGGGTAATTTCGTTATACAGTATAATTTAATTATACACGGTAATTTTGTCATACAGGATTATTTAGTTATACAGGGTAATTTTGTGTTAAGTACTATCTGTTTTCTTCTTCTTAGCCTGTTAAGTGACCCGTGTGGGTGAAAGGCCTCCTGTTTTTCCTGCAAAACCTGTACCTACAAACCTTGCCCTATTTTGTGTGATATCTGGCCATGTCTGTCCGGTAAACAAGATAAGGTTATGACACTTTAGAAATGTTCAAATACAGACTTACATTGCACAGGTAACTTGGTGGACGTACCATCAGCTCAACAACAAGAGAAGCAACGTCTGAAGTTTATCAGCAGTGCTTCCGGAGCTAAGGACAGACTTGATGCAGCCGAACAACAGCTCAAAAAGGTAGGATCAACAACTTTTTCTATTATTTTCAGGTGAGATCTATATACTTCTTATACATATACCAACTTATTATACTGTGGCAAGGTGAAGTTTGAAAAGACTCATAGGGTTTCAAAAAATATTTGATTGATAGATGACATACCGAGTTTCATGTAAGCTTCAGAAAGCACGTTCAGCCGTTGGTCCTGGCAGATTTAGCATTGGAATGATATTATTCCAACGCTAAAACTGCCAAATAAAAATTTAATAAATGAGTGATTTTTTTATTTTTATATGTATATGAAATGAATTAAAAGAAAAAGGCGCTATAACGCTTCTTACGTTAAAATAACATTAATTTCTGTTTGGCAGCCGATGCTGTGCCAAATGATGAGACAAGAGGATGCAGCTGCGATTGAACAAAAACTGTCGAATGGTCTCGCGCAACTCAACGCAGCACTCGCTGCACTCGTCGCTGCTACTGCAGGTTTGAACCCACTTTATGTTAAGCGGTCCTCCGTTTAACATAAAGTGAATTTTGACTTAATAACACAACCCTATTTCCCATAACAGGTTGACTTGAGGCTACTTTACTTGGTTTAATTGAATCACCCTTTGTTGTTAAGATCATAGCCGTGGCTCGGATTTATCTGTTATATTGTACATGTTTTTCCTCAAATAAATCAATATCCACAAAGAAAATTTATCTCAGCTAATGAATAAAAATATGCTAGGACTAGTCTAATTAGAAATTGATACACATCACACCTGTGAAGAGTCTCCAAATAATTTAATTTAACCCTGTATTATATAGAGTTCTCTCTAATGTTGCCACAGATCGTGAGCGCCCCGACTACGCTGCCGCAGACCATGCAGTGAAAACTATCACTGAACTGGTACCGCAAGTTGTTCAAGGTCAGTCAGTTACTTATTTATTAAAACAATATTTAAGCACTCCTTCGTAGGTTGATGACAATCTAAATTGTGTCAGCCCAGAACTGAACCACGAGTTTACTTCCTGTAATGAACAACAGCTGTATACCCAAAACACGAAATTAAGTGTCCCATTGATTTTGGAACAGTAGCACAATGTAACGGTAGCACATTTTGCCAATAACTTTGTAACAATCGTTTGACGAATA
Organism: Diarsia rubi; assembly: GCA_932274075.1. Taxonomy (NCBI): domain Eukaryota; kingdom Metazoa; phylum Arthropoda; class Insecta; order Lepidoptera; family Noctuidae; genus Diarsia; species Diarsia rubi. The sequence goes on along the minus strand of OW026437.1, from coordinate 1,157,596 downwards.
ATTCTCTTGTTTCAAATTAATGAGAAATAATTTTTTGGGCAAGACGAATAGGGTATAAGTTCCTCATCATCTTAGAAAGGAACCAAACGGGTGTACTGTCTGGAGGGCTACTACTCCATTACTATTTTCGGGTTGTTGTATAATGCAATTGGGTAATTTAGCTTTTAGCAAATATGATTTTTGTGACCTCAGATTATGTGCATACTTAATATGTGGCATAGATGTCGCTGCACGTTACTTGGAATATAATTATTCGTTATCTACAGAATCTCGTACGCTCTGTGGCACTAAAACGGATAACGAGCAAGCCGCTATGTTACAAGACTTACAAGCGCTGTGTGAAGCTAGTCGTGAGATATGTGACAGTGCCGGACAACCTCAGGTAAGATATAGTTTTGTTATTTTTAATTTATATAACTACTCTTCGAAAACTCTTATTATAAAATCAAAACCGTATTTGTCTGCGGTTATAAAGCCTTCTGTTTTTTAGGTTTAAAATATAAATTTACTTCACTAACCTTATTGTGTAAACTACCTTTTGTTCTGCAGGGTCTGAGCGATGCTGCCGCGAAGTTCTCAGCGGCTTCTGGAAAACTGGTATATATTGTCAGTCCTAAAGCTCAAGATGCACACGAAAAACAGGTGAGAATCCCATCGTAGGGGATTATTATTATGGCCATTCAGCCTCAATTTAATTAACAGATCTGGATGTGGTAGCTTTAAATCTTTTTCCAATGTGAGAAAGAGATAACGCTAGGCATCTTGTGTAGTTGTGTCCTTAGAAGTGATTGTACTAGCCCAGTAACTTTTTACAGGTGATAGCATTATCAGCGGCATCTTGCGGCAAGGCGAGCGAGCTGTTAACACAAGTCCAGCGGCTAACAGAGTTAGTACCGGACGTGACGCAAGCTGCTGAACTAGACAACCGCGGTGCACGCACTGCTGATGCTTCACAGGCGCTGCTTACTGTCGCACTGGTAACCAGATAATTTGAAAATTATATTTCGGTTCAGACTTTCTCACCCACTACTATCAGACCTCTTAACAGATATTTTCTGATGCCAAGTTTCATCTAAAGAGCATACATCACCCTGGGGTAGTTGCTTCTATGGCTCATATGGCTAGCACAATGTCACTTCACTAATTATTTTGTGAGCTATATGGATGGCTGCCGTGAAGTGATTTTTATCTGAAAATAGAAAGTTATCTGTTCAATTCCAAGACCAAATTCTCGTGTTCTTAATTTACATGTTTCAATCTTAATCCCCACACAGGCTACAGCTCCTACCACTGGAGATCCTCACTGTCAGAAGCAGCTCGTCACAGCGGCGGAGAAGCTGCGCGGTACAGCATCAGATCTGACGTCATCGTGTGCGCCACATCTTGAGAAGAAACCGGAGATGAAGCAGAAAGTGTTGGGCTCACAGAAACAGCTTGATGATAGTCTTGACAAGCTTGTACAGGCATGCAAGACTGCTCAACATGGTGAGTTATTTACTTTTACACAAGATAAACAGTACAGTCGCCCTGTATGACAAACATTAAACTGGTTATACAAGGTAATTTTGGTATACAGGGTAATTTTGTTATACAGAGTAATTTTGTTATACAGGGTAAATTTGTTGTACAGGGTAATTTTGTTATACAAGATAATTTTGCTGTATAGGGTAATATTGTTATACAGGGCAATTTTAATATACAGTGCTATTTTGTTATACCATAATACTTGTAATATAAAAATTGGTTGTGCGCTATGATAATTCTAAAGAAAACGATTATCGAGTACGTTTGGGTAATAATGTTTCACTCTATTGTACATACCAGTTTTAATATTCAGCGTGAGTTCAAAATTCTGTTTCATTTCTGTTGTCACAACCTGTATTATGTGATGGTTGTTTACGCATATAGGACAGTGTTTTACACGACTGCCCCAAAAAAAGAGTGTTATTAATGTATCGAATCCCGTAACATGATGGTTCAAAAGCAAACTTTGTGGAAATAGTTTACAAAAATTACTTTTGTATGAGTTAATGTGATAAGTGTAGACATTAAAAAACCAAGTTTGATTTTGAACCAAGATACTTCTTGGTACGGCTTTTGATCATTCTCTTTTCTCATAAAAAATATTAATTTAGAAGGTACACCATCAGCACAGCAAGAGAAGCAACGTCTCAAGTTCATCAGCTGCGTATCTGGAGTTAAGAACCATTTCGATGTCGCTGAGAAACAATTAAAAGAGGTTAGTACAAACTGAGATACGTTAACCCCTTAAATAATATTAAACTTAATTTCTTGAGTTTTTTACTTCGCAGTTATTTTAATTTTATTTTTTCATTTCAATTGATTATAAAAATCATCTTTTATTTCACTAGGCTAATATTATGATTTACTAACACGAAAGGTCTTTTGCCTACAGCCCTTACAGAGCCAGACGACCCACGCAGACCCAACAACATTACAACACAGATTGTCAGATCGTCTCGCGCAACTTAACGCGGCAATCGCTGCACTCACCGCTGCAACCGCAGGTTTGTGTTACTTGCTAATGTATATTTTTGTTTACCATACCTAAATGACAAAACGTGTACTTGCACCAATTTCATAAATGTTTACTACTATCAGCACTCTTTCAGCGCCATTTAAATGCCTTAAGCAATAATCATAACATAATTTACTACGTACTGTCTTTTATCCCATCAGATCGCGAACACCCTGACTACGCCGCAGCGCACCAAGCTGTGGAAACTATTCCTAAAGTACTGCAAGAAGTTATACGGGGTAAGTCAAGGTTTTGATACAGTAAAGAAAAATCAATATAAGCAATTACATGAAAATTAAAAAATATATATTAGGTCTTTACCTATGAAATTGCCGTTCTGCAGTACTGGCCATTTCAAATCAAAATAACATTTGTTTGGCTAAGAATTCTAATTTCAAATTAATTTTATTTTAAAAACATGTTTTTTTTTTCCAAAAGTAGTCATTTGTTTAGTGATTAGTGTTACATTTTCATCGCATTTCAATCTTTTTCGTCATCATGGATAGGTACGTTAAAAATTCGAGTAATTATGGAATATGAGTACCGTCGTGGCAGCAACGCGGCACAACGACCTTTACGGAGCTAACACTACAAACCAACGCACCACCTGTTATTGGTTTGTTCGTTTCCGTTTCCGATTTCGACCTGAAAAATGAACCTCGCGGTCGTCCGAAGACTTTGGTCGACAATTACGAATTAAAGGCGATTGTGGAAGCTGATGATACACAATCTACGGCTGAATTAGCAGCAGCTTTCGACGTTAGCGTCAAAACAATATTGGTCCATTTGCGTCAAATTGGCAAGGTAAAAAATCTTGACAAATGGGTGCCCCACGAACTCAATGATCGCCAGCGCGAAGTACGCGTCGAGACGTGCCTTGCACTGCTCAACAGACACACAAATGAAGGAATTTTGAACCGCATTGTTACCTGCGATGAAAAATGGATTCTGTTTAATAACCGCAAGTGCTCAGCAAGTTGGTTGGATCCTGGTTCAGCACCTAAACAATGCCCTAAACGAAAACTTACCCCTAGAAAAGTGATGGTCACTGTTTGGTGGTCTAGCGCCGGTGTGATTCATCACAGCTTCTTACCAAACGGGGTGAGCATTACTGCAGATGTGTACTGTGAAAAACTGAACACAATGATGGAGAAGCTGGCACATCTCCAACCAGCATTGGTCAATCGCTCGTCTCCGCTGCTCCTGCACGACAACGCGCGACCTCATACTGCACAGCAGACGGTCTCCAAGTTGCAAGAACTGGGGTTGGAAGCTCTCCGTCATCCGCTCTACTCACCAGACCTTGCGCCTACAGACTACTACTTTTTCCAGAATTTGGATAACTTCTTGGCGGGAAAAAAATTCAATACCCGAGAGGCAGTACAAAATGCCTTTGAAGAATTTGTTGCCTCCCGACCAGCTGATTTCTTTAAGAAGGGCATCAATAAACTGCCACTGCGTTGGCAAAGATGCATTGATTGCATGGGTGATTACTTCGATTAATACAAATAAAAAATACATGAAAAAAATTCGTTTAAATTTTTTCATACAAAACGGCAACTTCATAGGTAAAGACCTATTATTTAGATCTCGTAAGATAAATGAAACACCTATGAAGACAGATGTACTCTGAACTGTTTGAGTTATTCCCGTACACTTTACTTAATAACTATCTACACTTTCCCTTGGAAACGCTTGTCCAAGAATCCTCCTTAACAAGTTTTGGTTCTAGAAATTAGTCGTGCTCTGTTTTAATAGTCAAATTATTATTACTCTATTTTCTCAGAATTTCTATTGTATTTGGTCAACTACTGCGGGTGTTTTCATTTGTTTGGATGCTGTTTCAAACCTCTGTAATTCCAGATTCTCGTGCACTCTCAGCCACTAAGGGCGGTCCGGGCGCGGCCGCCATGACAGAAGACTTGAAAGCGCTGTGCGAAGCTAGTCGGGAGATATGTGACAACGCTGGAACCCCTCAGGTGAGTGGATGGCGAAAGTAGTCAGTATCTAGCATTACTCTCCTCTTGTGTATGCTTTGCCGCAGTCAAAAGACACTTAATTAAACTTTTTGGGCCAGTTTGATGTGATAAAGGAGACAGTATCGAATGTAGCCAACTTATTCCCCCATAAACTTTAACAAGTAGGAGTTTTTAATTAGTTTTGGCCCATTTGAAAGTTAGAAAGCATCCTACGGGATCTATCGGGATTTGAAATTCTATGTCCAGACATAAGATACTTGATGTATATTTATGTGTCTTTGATAAATTGCGTTAAACTGTAAGAAATATAAAGGTAAAATAACTGATATTCACAATTAAAATATTTATTAAGATGACGTAAGTAAAAACAATAATGTTACAGGGTTTGGGAGATGCTGCAGCCAAGTTTGCCGCTGCATCTGCCAAGATGATGGTCGTAGCTGGACCGAAGACTCATACTGCACAAGGAAAGCAGGTATAGATTCGCGTTTTAAACTGTGTTTCATTTTCACTTAGAGACCTGGAGCTACTAACCCGTAAGGCCTTCCATCAGTCTTGTCTTTCCACCTTCCGAGATTCCTCTACCGGGTGATTCTGTGTGTTTTCAGGATCCTACAGACACAGTCTGTCGCATGCCGGTGGCAGACTTTGTCTCCATATTTACATACAATTTAACAAATATCAATCACAAAATGTTAAATTAAGTGGTAACCTTTCAGTATTATAAAAACTTGCCCATTGCCAGTGTTTTTTGAAATTACTTAATTTCAGCGATTTTTATTTTTGGTTCTGGTGGCTGCATTCTTGTAATCTTCAACCAAACTATCATAATCTTAAAAATATCCAACCACAATCCATTAACGAAGAACATGATGTTTAGGTGATAGATCTAACAGCGGCATCTTGCGGCAAGGCGGGCGAGTTGTTGTCGCAAGTCCAGCGGCTAACAGAGTTAGTACCGGACGTGACGCAAGCTGCTGAACTAGACAACCGCGGTGCACGCACTGCTGATGCTGCACAAGCGCTGCTTAACATCGCACAGGTTAGTCAAACCGCGGAGTCTTTTAAAAATGATCAAACAATTTCGATTATTACAGGTCATATATATGGTAACTCCTTTTGATACAATCCTTATACGATTATGGTAACTGGAGTATGGGATGATTATTAAAATACTGTGCTCATCTTTAAAAATTTTGCACAAGAAGTTGTCAAGGTTTTTTTTAAGACCGAATCGAGGTCTTACAGCCTACCAAAGATTTAATCACAACTGAATGCTGTAACAAACAAATATAAACTAGTTTTAAAAACTGTTACGTTATTTTTTTGAACGATGAATTCTTGAACAGTAAGTATTCAAAACCTTTTTGTCTTAAAAAGATCACAGCTCCGACGATATCAGGGTCAGGCTGCGGCGAGCAAGTGATCTCAGCGGCTGAGAAGTTGCGCAGCACAGCGGTGGATCTGACGTCATCATGTGCACCGCACCTGACGAACAAGCCGGAGATAAAGCAACAAGTTTCGAGCTCACAGAAACAGCTTGATGATAGTCTTGATAAGCTTGTACAGGTGTGCAAGACAGCTCAAGGTAAGTTATTTTCACACAGAATTTTAGATAATGCAAATAAAAAATATATGCTCTATACAGATATTTTGTGGGTTATTTTTATACAATTTTATTATACAGCGTAATTTTGTTTATACTGGATAATTTAATTATGCAAGGTAATTTTATTATACAGAGTAATTTAGTTATACAGAATAATTTAATTATGCAGGTTAAATTAGTTATACAGGATAATTTAATAGGGATGTTTACTGACTAGAAAAAATGTGATTCTAATTAGTCCGTCTGTTCGATTATTGAAAACATATTGGAAACATATTTTTTTGTTTTATCAAATCAATAAAAATTGACGAAGTTAAAACGCGTTAAAGATTTGAGTGGGGGTTTGTGACGTCACTGACCGCAAAAAATGCCATACTAATGTCTTAGAATATGACGTCATACGAGTTTTCAAAGCACTGTATCGTCTTCATTGTTTGTTTACGTGAAAAAAGAAAAAATACGTGTCCAATATTTTTTGGAAATCTGTCTGACGGACTTATTATTATTTTTTTTGTTGATTACCCTATTAGGCAGGGTAATTTTACTATACAGGGTAATTTTATTATAAAGGGTATTTTTTGTTATTCCTGGTAATTTATACAGAGTAATTCTGTTAAACTGTATAATTTTAAAATTAATATTGATTAACCTGCATAATTATTTGTTTTAGTTTATATTACGATTATACAGTATGATTGGGGTTTAAAGTTTGACTTTATTATGCAGATTTTTATAATTTAGCGTGGTAACATACTCTGCCTTCTTAGAAACAGCATTGTCACAAGTCCACATCCAGTATTACGTATTCATTTCTTATTAAAATTATTATTTTAGAAGGTTCACCATCGGCCCAGCAAGAGAAGCATCGTCTCAAGTTCATCAGCAGTGTATCTGGAGTTATGAACCATTTCGATGCCGCTGAGAAACAATTGAAGGAGGTTAGCAAACACTCGTTAAAATTAAATAAAGTTTAAGCTTAATTAATTGTTTCGTTATTTTCATTATCAGACTATAATGTTCCCACTGCAGGGACTCAGGCCTCCACTCTAGAAGAGCAATTCGGGTTTGTAGATGCCACATGTCTTCGATATTTTTCGTTATAAGATATGCCGGTTTCCTCACGATGTTTTTCTTCACCGTTTTGAGAGCAGCAGTGATGAAATAAATTAATAATAATATAATAATAATATTCCACAACTATCACACAACGCCATCTAGTCCCAAGCTAAGCAGAGCTTGTGTTCTGGGTACTAGACAACTGATAAACATACTTATATATTTCTAAATACATACATATTATAGATAAATTACACCCAGACACAGAACAAATGATCGTGCTCATCACACAAACATTTGTCCTGGGTGGGAATCGAACCCACGACCTCCGGCATAGCAGTTAGGGTCACTAACCACTAGACCAAAAGGCACACATAGTGATGCACCTGGCTGGGTTCGAACCCACGACTTACTGTACGTAAGTCGGGGCCGCCACCACTGGGCTACCGCTGCTCTCGTTTATTTCACTTTGCCTTAATTTTATAAAAAAAAATCACCAACACAAAGTATTTTTTTCAGCCGTTACTGACTCAGACGACACAAGCAGACCCAGCAACATTACAACACATACTGTCTGATCGTCTGGCGCAGCTAAACGCGGCCATCGCTGCACTCACCGCTGCAACTGCAGGTTTGTGTTACTTGTGATGAATGTTAAGGTGTTTAATATTAACACCTCAGACCTACACACCTTTATACCAGGATCTTGCCCTCCCTTTGGTCCTTACCAGCGTTGTATTTTTTTTGGAAGGAGGTTTTCTACAGCGTACTGGATCAATTCCAGCTTAGTTTTTACTTTTGTCTACATTTTTATAATTTTTTTTTTAATTGTTTATTTAACCATTTTAGTTTTGTTCTGTTCGTCAAAGGAACATATTGTGCTTTCATCACTTTTTTTTTAATTTTTTATATGGGACAAGCCCGCCTCACTATTCCCAAACCACTGTAACTTCTGTAGGCCAGAATCAACAGTGGCCACAAGACCACAAGAAAAGCGCCGAGACAATGAAGCTCGACAAAGTCCCAGAGAAATGATTTGACTGTCTTGGATCCCGCAACGAAATTAATCAGAAAAGAATAGCGGAGGAGTAGGTAAAACAGAAATTTCCACTTCCCTCCATATCAGCAGGAGACAGAAAAGAACAAGGCCAATAGGCACACAGGGACGTATACAACTGGGATAAGCCCAGTTGCCTAGCACCACGGATGTTGTTGTCATTAGTATTACTGGGTCTTAAGTTGTTAGCTGTTATATTTGATTCCAATAATAGGTATGACAAAAATGCTTGAACGCACGGAAATTTGTTCTAGTTTCGACAAGGTCCGTATAGTAAATAACTCCGGATGTAACCTGTACACTATCCAACATAATATTACGTTCATTCTGCCAAAGACTACACTCCCATAAAATGTGATGTGCAGTTTGTTCATATTCGCAGTCAGATGTAGAACTTAAACTACTTATTGATTTACTACATAATTATACATGTTGTCTCTATCAGATCGTGAGCGTCCTGACTACGAAACTGCTCACCGAGCTGTGGAATCTATTCCAAAACTACTGCGAGAAGTTATACATGGTAAGTTATAGTTTTATTGAGCCTCAGAAATAAATCTACATGGTCTTCGTATGACTTGATGTAGATCGAGAGACTGGTCTGAATTTGTTATGATTTCAAACAAGTCAAACTACCCTGTCTGACTTGTCACACTTCAAAAGGGAGTGGTCTGACTTTGTTGCGACTTTAAAAGGTTGGTCCGACCGGTCTGACTTAAAAAAGATACTGGTTTGAGTATGTTTTGACTTCAAAACGGTGATCTGACTGGTTTGATTTCAAAAAGAAACTGGTCTGAGTATGTTCTGACTTCAAAACGGTGGTCTGACTGGTCTAACTTTAAACGTGACTGGTCTAAGTTTGATTCAGTGTTTCTTCTCTCCGGGTAGTAGGATAGGAAACACCGATCAACTTCATCTAGTTTTCAACCGACTTCCAAAACGGAGGAGGTTAAAACGGCCCGTCTCTCAACGCTACCAGATCTGCAGGACATTTGTGAAGATCACTTAAAAAGTACTTTATATCCGCCAGTCAGATATATTAATCCACATACATGGTATTTCGCACCTCGGAAAGCACGTTAAGCTGTTGGTCCCGGCTGCCATATATAGATCTTTGGCAGTCGTAGTGGTAGTGACCAGGGATGTTACGGAGCTTCGACTCCGGTTCCGTTAAGTCGGAACTTCCGATTATTATTACACCTTCGGTTCCGACTTCGGCTCCGACACTTTTAAATCGGAGGTTTTAATCGGAGGTCGAAGCATAACATATCGGCGACGGCGGCCTGTGTCGACTGTTATGAACAGGTTCATACATGTCGCGCGGGGAATCTCGCCGACCGACCCCCGCTACGTGCACTCAATCGTCAGTTATTTTTTCACTTGTTGTTAATTTGTTACACACACGACACGTTCATAGGCTACCTATTGGCATTTGTTTTGATTTTTGCGGCTTATTATCAATAAAAGAGATCTGTTTATGTGTTGGACAATGAAACCAAAATCAAGTTGTAGGTATTTGGAACTACTTCATTGAAGTTAATTCTGATTCCGCGAAGTGAAAACTGTGTATGAAGACGTACTCAAGAAAGGGAGGTATATTTAGAGGTTTACTTGTCCTTGAATAAAAATTCTTTCTCATGCCACCACTTCTGACCATGCCTCCGACTCCGATTCCGACTCCGATAAATCAAATTTAAAAACTCCGACTCCGACTTCAGTTCCGATAAAACTACCTCCATTACTTCCCTGGTAGTGACCTTGGTATTCAACTGCCTCCGGTTTGACTGGACGCCGACCCCAACATAGTTGAGTAAAGGCTAGGCAGTCCACACATGATAAAACACGATACAGAAGCCTCGAACAGCTTATGAAGAAACTACTTCTTCATTTCGATCTTCATAATCATCATCATCAACAGCCTATAATGTTCCCACTGCAGGGGCTCAGGCCTCCTCTCTAGGAGAGAGATGGGCTATAATCCAGCACGCGGGCTAATGCGGTTTGGTAGATGTCACATGTCTTCGAATTTTTTGATTCTAAGACTAAGTTTCCTCACGATGTTTTACCTTCACCGTTTTCAGCGCAGCGGTAATGAAATAAATTACACAAAGTAATGCGCCTGCCTGGATTCGAACCCACGACCTACTGTTCGTAAGTCGGGGCCGACACCACTGGGCCACCGCTGCTCTCAATTTCGATCTTACTAAATCGATATTATTCTAGATTCTCGTGCGCTGTCAGCCACTAAGGGCGGTCCGGGCGCGGCCGCCATGACAGAAGACTTGAAAGCGCTGTGTGAAGCTAGTCGGGAGATGTGTGACAACGCTGTAAAGCCGCAGGTGAGATAATAAATATATTATATAAAACTAGCACATCGTCTGCGTGTATTTTGAAAATATAGCCTATGTTACTCGGTAAATAATCTAAAGATGTAGCTTTCCAATGGTGAAAGGCCGAGAAGTTTTTGCGTTAAATCGTAATATTTTTTATTTACTAAATTAATAATAATTGTGTATGTGAGCTTACATGTTTGTGAACGCACCCACGATACAGGAGAAATTCCTAGTTTGGGGCAACGTATAAAAAAGTAGAAAAAAAAAATTCAAATGTTACTGTAATTTAAATTAGTTTTGATCACCTAAACTTAATCAGTTAAAATCTTTCCTCTTTATAATATTATATTAGTTGAAATAGATAATAGCGGAACCACTAATAAGGTTTACTTTTGAATGCAGATAGGAAGCCTTTTAGGAATATTTAGAAGATATTTATACTAAAAACAAGTGTGTTACAGGGTCTTGGAGATGCTGCAGCCAAGTTCGCAGCCGCATCTGGTAAAATGAGTGTCGCAGCCGGACCTAAGGCCCATAGTGCGCAGGAGAAGCAGGTCAGTCTTAAAACTTCTGGTTTTGTATAAATATTATTATTATTTTTATATATTTTATACACATACGAACTAGGTATAATACAATTCCTTAGCGAACAAGCAGATTATCTGTGAAATCGATATATAACCACTGTCGGCTGTAGCCCACCAGATGCGCTTGTGACTTCAATTTGAACTCTTTTGTTTTTAAGTTCTCAAAGACCAATTCTGATTAATTCCGGAAGTTACGTATGTAGCGACAGCGACATCTATCGCAACAAATGCGGACGAATAGCAATTCCAAAAGAAAAGTGGTGTTTTGCAATCTTTGTATTTACTGTACTTATTCCTAAAGCTACCCACTATTGTTAAGTGTTATTTCTGCACGAGTATTGTAATTTTTAAGTTATATTTTAGTTTTTTTTTTTTTACTTTGCATGCTGTGTCTATCGTGTCTGTGTCCATATTGTACAGTATGCTTGTATCTTATTGTTTGTTTTATTAGGATAAACAGTGTAACAATTGTAGATAGGCCAATAAATAAATAAATAAATAACTTGGAATTGCTATTCGTTCGCGTCCGACGTTAGTTTCTATTAAAAAAACCTGACTTACATAATTATATCGGACAGTTAGCCCACCAGACACAACACCCGTTTGTTCGGAGGATCCTCCCTTTTCTATGGGGGATGAAGAACTTTACACCCTGTTCCTTACCCTCCCCCAAACTTACATACCGAATGCCACCAATGGCTTCCACTTATTTCCTCTTTCAATAATATTTTCATCTTACAAAATGGTAGATGGGACATCATCTAATGACCTGCTCTAGGGCCGAGCGCTGTCAGATTGTGCTGACTAAAATCCACCCAAGTCCTGGGCAATAAAACCCACCGGTGTTCCGGGAACACCTTATCTCTTTCAAACAACCCGCAGCCCCGGCAGGCGTCGCTTCTTGCGGGTTTCCGCAAAGTTGCTGACATCTCTTTGAGGCGCGCGTGGAGTCGACACGACCTGTTCTATAAGCCTGTTGTTTCACACGATGACAAGGTGTAAAATGAAACAAGAACATTTTGTCCAGGTGATGGCTCTATCAACAACATCTTGCGCCAAAGCTTCAGAGCTGCTGAGCCAAGTGCAGCGTTTGACGGAGTTAGTGCCGGATACTGCGGCTGCCGCTGAGCTTGATTACAGAGGTGCTCGCGCTGCTGATGCTGCCCAAGGACTGCTGAATGTGGCACAGGTTAGTCAACGAGGTCCCTCTTTTACAGTATGTTAGGTTACACGATGGAATTATTGAGGGAAGGTATTAAGTATTCGATTCTCGTCCCAAATATGTAAAAAACTTCGTAGTAGTATAGTTGACTGACTTAAAAATATAATAATCATTCAGTTTAGTCCGTCTGTTAGATTATTGAAAAATATTGGATACGTGTTTTTTGTTTTACCAAATTTATAAAAATTTACGAAAATAAAACGTGTCAAAGATCTTGAGTGGACGCTGGTGACGTATCTATCTAGTCAAAAATGTATCAAACTATGACGTCGCGCGACTTTTCAAAGTACTGTATCTTCTTCATTTATTGTTTGCGTGAAAAAATAAAACACTCGTGTCCAATATTTCTTGGAAATCTATCTGACGGACTAATTAGATTTTTTAGTCACTACCCTAATGAAAAAAGTATTACAGCAACATAGTATCTACAAAAGTGCTACATACAGGGTGTAAATTAACCCTTCACACATACGTCAACCAAGCATTCTGTACATCAAACTAAGTACCCCTACGCAAAAATTTTTGCTGGGAAACGATTTTTTTTTGGGTCAAAAATCACATTTTGCGGTAAAACTCAATGTAGTACTCTTAAAACATTGTGCTAGTGGATGCTTCGAGTAGTAAACGGGTCATGGAGATAATTTAAGTAAAGTTATAATCTGAAAAACTAGTATTTACAAAAACAGCTGTGCAAAATTTGGATTTTTGATCCCCAATATCTACGTAACTCGGGGGTTCCCAGGTATGGTCTAGAACCAAACAATGATCGCAGTGATGGGGAGAACAAGTGCCTTTCGTTTGCGTTAAGGGTACTTTTACACCCTTTATACGGCCTATAGGTATATGAAGAACTATCATCAAAATCCTTAATCGTTCAATTGAAATTATCTACGACTTAAGAAGAACCGGACAACAACTGTATGGCAGCTTTACCAGCCATAACACCCTTGAGGATGAAGAACTTTAAACCCTGTTCTTTATAACCCCAAAGATTTTTTTTGGTTAGATCAAAATAAGAATTAAAACAATGGCATTTAAAGACTGTATTCAAGTTTTTATTTTATTGTTATAATAGATCACAGCCCCGACCATATCAGAGCCAGGCTGCGCTGATAAACTGATCACAGTCGCTGAGAAGCTGCGCAGCACAGCTGGTGAGCTGACGTCATCGTGTCAACCACACCTTGAGAAGAAGCCAGAGATGAAGCAGCAAGTGTTGGGCTCACAGAAACAGCTTGATGATAGTCTTGACAAGCTTGTACAGGCATGCAGGACTGCTCGACAGGGTAAGCTGTTTAGATGACCGTATTTCTGACCGAATTATCTACACGGAGTTATCACATAGAGTGGAATAGGAATCTTAAATTACAGGGTAGTTGTGTCGTTCAGGGTCGTTGAATTACACAGAAGGATTTAATTATACAGGGGGTTAAATTATTTGAAGTATGGTTTTCATATAGGGTTTTTTTTTATTGAAATTAATTAATTTAAAAAATATGTTTTTACATAATAGGCCTACATGGACATTTATAAAACGGCAGAGTGACTCAATTTACAGTTAATGAAATTTACAGGGTAATTGAATAAGAAGGGTAAGACCTTCAAAGTACAGACAAGTTTACAATATATTTTTCTTTTATGTAGGGGAAAGTTACAACGTATTTTTTTGTTTTAATGTCGCCCATGCACTGTATTAAAAACAACGGTTTCAAAGTAAATTGAGGTGATTAAAACAATAAAATAAATATTTACTTCAGGCACAGAGGTAGTACGATCACCACAACATGAGAAGCAACGCATCAATTTCGTGAGCAGTGTATCTGGAGCTAAGAAACACTTGGATACCGCAGAACAGCAGATGAAGAAGGTAACATACAATTAATTAATACTGAAAATTATTTTTCTCTTTAAAGCGGTTTGCTAATAGGTTTAGATTACGATTGCATTAGTTATCACACCATTTGCATGTGCGATTGTTGTGTATTCTGCATTCAAACCTTTTTTTTTGTTGAGTAGAGAAATCTTCATGAAAACCCTTCGCCTATGGCGAGCGGAAGGTTATGTCGAATTCTAACCGACTAAAAACCCACTGTTACCATACACTACTACCATACCATGTATCGGAGTCCCGGGAAATACCCCCGGCTGGTATCAGTTCCCAGCTGTCCTCATCACCAAGTGCAGTCACCGACTACCGCACGTTCTCCATGAGCTGCATCCGATCCTAGTTCAAGTTTCTGTCATGGACATCAAAAAAACATTTATTTCAAGTAGGCCAGTTACAGGCTCTTTTGAATAGTCGAACAAATACTAAATTTTAATAAACTAAGCTACAGTCCCACTCACAAGGCATAATAACTGTCAGTGTACTGTAGTTGCCGATTCCAAAGCGTTGGTCTCATGAGAAGAATGGCAAGAAACTTCATGGACACTCTTTTAGATCATAATATTGTTACAAAACTTTGGTTACATCATTCATGTTGAGATGGTAGGTATATTATTATGTACAAGATGTGCACGATAAGTGTCCACAGTAAAGTCAAAAATGACGATTCAAAAATAATATGATAATACAAACAAGCCGTAGCAGCTAAGAGGTGACCAGTCACAAGTGACAGCACCCGTTCACGAGCATGGTGTATGAACACCAGTCCACTCAACCATTTTGAAGGGAACGAAATGACCCGACACACACGCCACCGTCAGCGACATTTAAGTGAGCAGACACACTCTCAATCGCCAGGTCATAAAAAAAAAAAAAAATAAGTCAAATAAAAAATTAAATTTCCTCAGAGTAACTCCTGATCACATAAAAATAACACATTTTTAAGTCTATGAAGTAAATTTCCCAATGTTCTTCGACAGCCGGTGGTAATACAGAACCTGAAGCAAGCTGACAGCGCCACGCTGCAGCACCAGCTGTCGCGCAAACTGGCGCAGCTTAACGCTGCAGTCGCTGCACTCGCCGCTGCCACACAGGGTAAGTCTTCTCATATGTTTTTGTATTCCTGTATCCATCCCTATTTGTTTAGTTGGCGTAGTATGTCTTTTTCCAGGAAGAAAGGGTGTATGTCAAGCCCTCGGTATCTCTTACAACATCCCGCAGCCCCGACGGGTGCTGATATTTCCCTTTGAACTTGTTTGTAACTGGCGCAACTTTTAATCTTCCTCTAATATAGTCGTTCGTTACCATAAACTTTCACAGCGCACATCCTCAACATTCTCAACTCTGGCACATGCAATGTTTTTCATCCATCTTCTTCACAAAATATAAAAGACATGATTTGGTTTTGGGTTGCATTACCGACAACTCAAGCGTTGCCCAACTTTGTTTGTGTCAGCTTCTTGTCTAACCTGATTCAGCTAAAAACTGGAGCAAATTAAGCAGCTGTAATTTACTCGGACCGAGTGCCTATTTAACCTTCACACAGTTAGTATTGGTATGGATTTTTAAATGATAGATAAATACATGGTATGCACGTCAGATGGCAAGAACCCTGACTACCCAGCTGCAGAGCGTGCTGTGACAACCGTCATTGAGCTGATGCCGCAAGTTGTACAAGGTGAGTTGACTCCTTGATCTGAATCAAATTTTCTCCGTAATATTTACATTTTTTTATTGTTTTTCAGCCACTTTAACTCTTTATTTTAAAGTAAAATTATATTATCTATACACAGTACTCTATTTATGTAAACTAAACAATACAGCTAAAATAAAATAATAGAAAACAACATCCATTGTTGTTTACTCTGTTCTTGTTGAAATACTCTAACGAACGACGTCAACAGAGTTCATCGAACCCGTCTTCGCGCTTGCCGTTGCCATTATTTTAGTTTATCTACTAAATGAAGTTAAATCTGGCAGACTCACACACACTATGCGGCTCAAAGGACCGTGCAGAACAGGCTGCCATGTTGAAACATCTGCGAGAGCTGTGTGACGCTAGTCGCGCCATCTGTGACAGTGCCGGACAACCAAAGGTAAGGCTTGACTTAAAGATCTTCTAGAACTTGCTGTTAAGACACATCTTTGGGTGACAAATCTATCAGAAAAACTCTTATATAAGTCTTTGAGTGTAAGTCATCGTGGGGTGAAAGAAAGGACTCCACCACGATTACTCAAACTCGGAAGCCCTAGGAAAGATACTCGTATCACTAAATATTTGACGTCTGTTCACTCGTGAGTAGGTACTTATCCATAAAAGGGAAATTATAGGGTCCATGATTGTACCTTAGCTTATTGTAAGATTTTCACACATTATGGAATGCAATTCTGTAGGTTGTTTCTTCAAGACCATCTTATTCTGCGTAGTCTTCAAGTGAGTTGACCAAGATTGTGTCTGGACCTTTAAAGAGGCCTTCATTTGACTTCTGAGTTGGTTGCTTTAGTTACTTCTCAGAGTAGTCTCTTACTAAAACCGGCACAATATAGTTTAAAACAAAAATTCTTGTAAAAGTCTTGTCTATTTACAAAATAAACATCAATGTAAAATAAATATTTGAATTGGTGTAAGTAAAATAAAAAAAAACAAAATCGGTCCAGCCATCTTCGAGTAATCGGGGATCGTACATAAAAAAATCGCATAAAAATTGAGAACCTCCTGCTTTTTGAAGTCGGTTAACAAAAATAATATATCATTGTGTGCTTGTTAAAGAAATTGAACGAGGCTTCCGCTAAGCTGGCTAATGCGTCAGGTAAACTGGTGGACATCGTGAGTCCTGACAATGCACAAGGTAAGTCTTTATTTAATTTAATATTAACTGTGTACAAAAATAAAATTAAAGTGTATTAAAGTAATTTAAAAGTAACAGCTTAAGTTACAGTGTGCATTTGAAAGTATTATACAGGGTGTGAATCAACCCTTCACACATACGTCAACCAAGCATTCTGTACATCAAACTAAGTACCCCTACGCAATTTTTTTTGCTGGGAAACGACTTTTTTATGGGGTCAAAAATTTCATTTTACGGTAAAACTCAATGTAGCACTCTTAAAACATTGTGCTAGTGGATGCTTTGAATAGTAAAAGGGTCATGGAGGTTATTTAAGTAAAGTTACAACCAGAAAAACTAGTATTTACAAAAACAGTTGTGCAAAATTTGGAACTTTGACCCCCAATATCTCCGTAACTAGGGGGTTTCCAGGTATGGTCTAGAACAAAAAAAATATCTCCTCAGTACATTTTGACCAGAAGGGCGAACATTTCTGTCTGTCTGTCTGTATCTTCTGGCTTACTCCGAGTGGATCTTATACGTACTGTATTTTAAGATCTCCATCAAATCCATGTTGTTCCTAGGTTCAAAACCAGCAGTTCCAGTACGTAAAGCCCCCCCACCCACACCCACCCGCGACCCGCGACACAGCACCACGCAAGCTGTGCGCTCCTCTGTGCACGCCGACGGTACGCGGGACTTCCTGGATACGCTGCGAGGTGAAGAGAGTCAAGGTAAGGGAAATTGGGATTTTTATTATTCATACATCATCACCAAGGGTATTGACCTAAAGTTTGAGGGTTGACTATTACAGATTGCGAGTTCAAAATCATTGTTGTAAGTCCAGTAATGTTTTAAAGCCACTACCAATTTCTTGCTTAGTTTTAAACAGAATACACATATTTATTATTGTTAGGAACGCTGCATTTTATACACACTATATTTTTTATGTAAACATTCGAAATTAGGGGTAAAATATGAGGAGCCGCTTCTACAATTCTGAACTCTAAGCATATGTAAATATACTTCCGAATATTCGATCCCTAACCATCAGCCACAATCTGATTTCACTACTGGGTACAGAGCGGGCTGCCGAGTGCTTCGTCGATACCCGCGTGCGATAACACTGACGTTCTGTTTCTCGCTCTAGCTAATAAAGCTAGCTATTCTTTTTATATGTGTATATATTTGTATATATCTATATTTTTTTATGTATAAATATACTTTTGTCTTTTCTACACACTGTCTACTTGTCTAATCCAATTTTCCTCTCGCAGGTCTGCTGGAAGAAATTTCTTTTGAAATAAGCAGTACCTTTGTGCTTCCCTTTTTTTTTAAATATTTTTATCCTTTTTTTATTTATTTAAACTTCATATACAAGAGTGGTACATAAGAGGACTTAATGCCACAAGGAATTCTCTACCAGTCAACCTTTTTTTGTATTTTGTTTGTACATAAATCATCATCATCTGCCTAGCCTTTTCCCAACTATATTGGGGTCGGCTTCCAGTCTAACCGGATGCAGCTGAATACCAGTATTTTACATGGAGCGACTGCCTATCTGACCTCCACAACCCAGTTAATACTAGGTAATACGATACCCTTTGGTAAGACTGGATGTCAGACTTTCAGGTCACTGACTACCCGTAACGACTGCCAAAGATCTATATATGGCACCCGGGACCAACAGCTTAACGTGCTTTCCGAGGCACGGAGGAAACTCGGTATGTAAAGGGCGGTCACCCATCCACAGATCGACCTAGGCAAGCGCAGCTTAACCTAAAGATCGACCCGAGTGGCAGTTCTTGTTAAGCCACGAGCTCCTCTTGTTTGTACATAAATATAATAAATAAATAAAGAATGTAAAATGAGAGGCACTCTGCATCATAAAGCATTAAATAACGAATTATTTTTAGATACATATCAGCCTACCTTCTAATATTCAATAATCGTATTAGTTAGGCTCAAGGCTTTAATCACAATATTTATTAACAGGAAATGCGAAAATAGGTGCTGTTGATCCCAAGAAAACACAGGCCATTGAAGACGAGAAGAGAGCGTACAAGCAGTACTGCGAGATGGTAGACAGTGCAGAGAAGGGGTTGAAGACTGCAGAAGAAAGCCTGAAAGTGGTAGGTTGACCAGCAAAGATTTATTAAATACTACTTTTGTTCACGGCTTGGCCCGCGTACACCAATTGGTGTAAAAATAACTTTATCTAGGTCTTAGTCTAACTATGTGCCAAATGTCAACAAATAGCCTATTCTGAAAGAGTTGCTTTTTGGCCATGCTGCAACAAATAAAAATGTACTCATTGGCCTACTGTTAATAATAATGTTCCGATTGGTCCATTAATAATAATAATAATAATAATAATATTCCACAACATCACACAACGCCATCTAGTCCCAAGCTAAGCAGAGCTTGTGTTATGGGTACTAGACAACTGGTAAACATACTTATATATTTCTAAATACATACATATTATAGATAAATTACACCCAGACACAGAACAAATGATCGTGCTCATCACACAAACATTTGTCCTGGGTGGGAATCGAACCCACGACCTCCGGCATAGCAATTAGGGTCACTAACCACTAGACCAACAGGCCAGTCAAACTACCATTAGTACTTACATAACCATTGGTACTAACAATGCTCGGATTGGCCTAGGTATTGTTAATAACCATGTTCGGATTGGCCTATTGTTAATAACAATGTCTGGATTGGCCTGTAGTTAATAACAATGTTCGGATTGTCCTATGGTCAATAATACCGTACGGATTGGCCTATTGTTAATGATAACGTTAATATTGGCCTATTGTTAACAATAATGTTCGGATTGGCCTATTCTTAATAATATTGTTCAGATTGGCCTATTGTTAAAAATAATGTTCCGATTGACCTATCACACTAATATTATAAAGGCGAAAGTTTGTGAGTGTGTATGTTTGTTACTTCTTCACGCAAAAACTACTGAACGGATTTAGATAAAATTTGATACACACATAGTTTTTACCTGGATTAACACATAGGATAGTTTTTATTCCGATTTTATCTTCCCGTGGGATAATTTTTAAGTTGTAGCGGGTGAAGCCGCTGGCAACAGCTAGTTGTTAATAAGATGTTAAGTTTGAGAAGCCTATTGTTAATAATATGTAAAAATTGCAGCTCCACAACAAACAGACGCCACCTGGAACAGGTCTGGCAGCCGTGGAGGTAGCACACAGGGAGCAGCACATGGAGGACTCGCTGGCGCGCGCCGGAGTGCAGGTCGCCGCCTTGGTTGCTGCTAATTGTAAGCGTACTTCTTTAACATACAGGGTGTACTCTAAACATTATGTACCTACATAAAACTAAGTTTTTTTTTTGAAAATCTAGTATTAAAAAAAACAGCTGTGAAAATTAGGAACTTTGACGCCCAATATTTTCGTAACTAGATGTTTCCCAGCTATGGTTTAGCTGTAGAACAATTAAATAATCACTGTGACGGGGAAAACAAGTTCTCTTCGGCTTCGTAAAAGGTACTTTTACACCCTTTCATCATCATCATCAATAGCCTATTAATGTTCCCACTGCTGGGACACAGGCCTCCTCTGATTTGAGAGGGAATGGGCTATAATCCACCACGCGGGCCCAGTGCGGATTGGTGGATGTCACATGTCTTCGATTTTTTTGGTTTTAAGACACGCCAGTTTTCGCACGATGTTTTCCTCCACCGTTTTGAGAGCAGCGGTAATGAAATAAATTACACAAAGTAATCTGCCTGCCTGAGTTCGAACTTACGACTTACTGTTCGTAAGTCGGGGCCGCCACCACTGGGCAACCGGTGTTTGGGTTTGGAAATAGTCTGACTTTCTATTAAAAACTATTGGTTAATTATTGTAGATGCCGACAAACTCGACTACAAAGCTGCGATGGAGCCTACAATATCTTTGACTGAAGCTGTCAAAAGCGTTGTTAATGGTAATTATATGCTTTAAATTGACTACTAAAATAAATGTAAAAGTTTGAATGTATGGATGGATAAACGGAACTGAAAGGGACACAGATATATTATAGTCTGGAATAGCACATAGGCTATGTATATTATCGCGCTAATAACTTAGGGAGATGAGCAATATTGCATGAACTTATTCCTCAACTGTTTTACAACTGTCATAACATGTATCAGAATAGAACGGCCATTTGATTTAGAACATTTGTCCAGTATCAACTTTTTGTGGTTTTTTTTAATGCTTCAAGATTTCTGTTTTCATCACAGATGGCAGTGCAATCTACAGCTCTCTGCCCGAACAAACTCGCAAGCCGTTCGTGGAAGACATGACAGGTCTCTGTCGGGCCACCAAGAGCATCTGTGACGCCGCCAAGAGTAGGGAGGAAGTAAAGGTAAGAAGCATGACTATAGGTATTGCCTGTTTGACTACCTAAAATAGGGTCAACTACCCAGAAAAGGCATCGGCCAAGTTACCCGGTTAATTAGCTATTTGACTACATCAGTTAAAAAATCTCAAAAAATTTCAATTTCAAAGTACTAACATATAAAAAATGGAGTAGCTACAAGCTTTAGAAGTTTTTGGTGGGGGCACTTTTTATCCTTGTCGCGCGAAACGGCCATTTGTACTACGTAACTATGGCGGAATGAAATGACATTACATTACATTTCTGTGGCGCTGTCTTTGTCTAGCACGTCATTTAAAATCAGTTAAAACTAAACCATTTTTTGATCGATTTTATTACTTTTTCTATCTCTCGGTCTATTCGCTCGCTTCGCTCGCTTTTTCGACCCTGCCATCCCCTTCTAACCTAACCTGTCCGAGTCGGGTTGCCCAAAGTCCCGACCTCACTTCGTCCTCGCTTGCATCCAAGTTTTACTAGTAGCGGGTTCGCAGGGTATGTCGGGGTATGTCAAAGGAAGAATTGTTGCTTGTTGCCACATAGTTTTTTTTTTATTATTATATCAATGTATGAAAAGAGAACTGTTACACTGACAAAACGTCATTCGTCTAATAGTTGTGTGGCCTAGTGAGATGTTTGACAAATGATAAATGTCCCAAACGTTCTGTGTCATTGTAATAATCAGCTTAACAATAATTCTACCAAATGAAAGGTTGACATACAAACATTTGCTACTCGTTAGTGGTCAAAGTGAAACTTCGGCGAAACGTTGGTTGGCAAGTAATAATCTGCCAAACAATTTTATCGGCGAAAAGGCAGGATACCGGTAGGTAATTAGTAGTCCCGAGACGGGGTTTGGCGCCCGTAACGTAGTGAGGGCGCTAATAATTCGAGGGACTAAATAAGTAATTTACCCGAGGTAAACACTGTGCTTCTCATTACGAATACGAGGAAAATAAGAACATAAATTATTAACTAAAGAAAAATTAAATGTTTATTGGATGTTGTCGCTTTCCCGCTTATTTTGTTTTTTTTTGTCTTCTGGTCGTCCAGCTATACAGCCAGTATTTTTCATGTTAATCATTAAAATAGATGGCAAAGATTTTGTCGAAGTCTATGTTATTTTAGAGAAATAGTTAAAACTAAATAATATTAAAGTCATAATATAATTTTATTCTTAAGTTAACTTTAATTTTAAATCGTGGCTGTATAAAAAGTTGGAACATGGTTCAATAAAAATTTTAAAGTAGATGAAGTTATTTTTTAATAATTTGACAGCTGTCAGTTGAAAGCGATTCTTCCTAGGGCTGAAAAGTAGTACTTTCAACCCACTCCGCAGGCATGTTATGACCTACTTTCAGAGTATGAGTAATGAAAAGAATGTTGTTTGTCCACAGAAACTAAACGACGCAGCCATATCGTTTGGCGAACAGTCTGTCAAACTGCTTAGAGTTGTTAGCTGTAACATTGACCCGGCGTTGGAGAAACAGGTATGTGTGTTTGCGAGACAAATATTTAGGAACTTTTATAATCAAATTAATATTTGTCTTCTTAATTAAACCATAGTTTCTTAATAATTATCACAACAAAACTTATCGTTTTATTATTTTAACTCTTCGAAATTGTATTGAAAAACGTCGTTTCATATACGTGGGCACTTGTTACTGCAGTTCTCGGCTCCATAACAACTTCGACTGGCGGCTCGTTTGTGAATTCTGCCTCGAATGCACTAACAATTTTCCCCAACTTAAACAAAAAAAAATCCCATTTTATGCCAATGCAAAACTGGAACATTGTTGCATATCACTTTTTCTACCACATCTTCTATTCTGTTATCCAGGTGATATCTAGAGCCAAGGCCATAGGCGACACGGCGTCCAGACTAGCGCTGGAGGCGAGTAGTGTCGCCAGTAACGCCAACAGCAGCGCGGAGGGACAGACGCATGTGCAGGACATCTGTACTGCTGGTGCCAGCTGTGTGGATGCTGCCGGCAAGCTGGTGTATACTGCCAAGGTTCGTATTGTACCTGCTCTTGAAGAAATTAATAAATAGCGGTGCTGACCTAAAAGAAAAAGCAAAGTACACAAACGGAACAAAATTCGTTTATGCATTTGATGGCTGTCTAGCAGCTTCGTCAACCTGGCGAAATCCACAGAATCAAATCGCGAAAAAAAAACAAATTAAAAATAATGACTTTTTGTCTAATCATTGAATTCTTTGTTTAATTATTTTATTTCCTCGAAAGTGTATTGAAAAACGTCGTTTGATACTGGGAATTTGTTAATGCTGTTCTCGGCTCCATGGCGACCTCACCTGTGGCTCGGTTGTAAATTTTGCCTCGAATGCAATAACAAACTTTCCGCACCTATATCAAAATGTACTATTGAATGACCTCTGGAAGTGACTTTTTATTGAAATATCGTCTTCTCTCCACAGCTCATAGCCCCAACTATCCACCACGCCACCTGCCAAGAAACCCTCATTTCCTCAGCAGACAACCTATCATCATCTCTGACCAAGTTCTCCAAGACCTGGGCACCGCTAGCCTCCTCCCAGCAACCCACGGTCCACAAGCTGACTCAGGAAGCTGCTCATCTTGAAGACCTGGTGGAAAAGATGAGGAAGGATGTGAAGTCAGGGAAGCTTGGCAAGAAGAAGACAATGGAACAGGTTGTGAACCTGGATAGCCCGTTGAGGAAGATGACTGTGCAGATCATTGACACGGCTAAGGTTGGTTTTGTTTTTAATTGATTATTTAATCATCATCTGCCTAGCCTTTTCCCAACTATATTGGGGTCGGCTTCCAGTCTAACCGGATGCAGCTGAATACCAGTATTTTACATGGAGCGACTGCCTATCTGACCTCCACAACCCAGTTAATACTAGGTAATACGATACCCTTTGGTAAGACTGGATGTCAGACTTAATTAATTAATGTGATGATTTGTGTGATTGATTAATGTGTGTTAATTGATTATTTAATGAGACTTATATACCTTTTATTTTCTTTTAACCATCTTGAACAAGCTTAGTTTTAGTTAAACCTGATTGTATATTGATGGCACGGTTGGCGCAATGGCTGAGCGATTGGACTGCTGCGTTGCGTGTTTCACTCCCCGCTCGGAACAAATATTTGTATGGCCTACAGATAGTTTTTTCGGGTCTGGGTCTGTGTATCTGAGTTTGAATGTTTTTTAACGCACCCACGATACAGGAGAAATTCCTCAAGCGAGGCAAAGTTTAAAAAAATACATTTTGTGCTCATAATAGGGTATTTCACCAAAAAAATCTAATTAGCCCGTCTTTTAGATTATCGAATAATATTGGATACGTCACTTTGTGGGTAAAAGAGTACTAACCTTGTGACGTCACACGACTTGACACGACTTTTCGAAGCTCTGCATCGTCTTCTTTTTTTGTTTACGTGAAAAAGAAATAATACGTGTCCATTATTTTTTAGAAATCTATCTGACGGACTAATTCGATTTTTTTGGTGTAAATACTCTATTATGGACTAGTTTTACTACGGAACCATCCCTGAAATCGAGGCAATAATCAGAGGTCAAAAACATTCGTATTATTATGTCAAAATGTAGGGAACAACTGATTTCTTTTCACGATTTCTTTATACATTTCTGGAATCGGCTTGTAATATAAAAGTTCAGATTAACTTGTTTCTGTACATATCCAATGGGTTGCAAATGCTCCCGGTGTGAACACTTTAAAAAATGTAATCATGAAGTAAATTGGTCACTTCCCTACACTTAGCGTCTACTGCATAATCTTTGGATGTATTCCGTGTGTTACATTTGATTTTAAGGGACCCTTAAACAGTATATCCAAGTGAAAATACAAACAACTTCAAAAATTTCAGAACATGTCAGAATACGGTGAAATGTCTGCGGAACAAAAGAGGGAGTACATCAACTACAGTGCCAGGTTGGAGGACGCCATTCGGGCACTAGACCTGGCTAATGCTAGGTCCCAGCGCGCACCTCATGTAAGTCACGAAAGTAATAGCTTGTTTAAGACCCCAAGCTTTCCAGGTTTCAGGCACTGGCTGATTATTTTTTAATTAATAATAGAAACATTTCAAAGTTAGATTATTTGCGTTCCAGTTATGAGCTAACCAGTTTATTAATATGCACGATTATAACTTTACAAATACCTCCATGACAGCTATTCAGTGCATGCATCGCACAATGTTTTAAGTTTGATACAATAAGTAGGGTTACTTAGTTTAATGTACAGAATGCTCGATTGACGGCTTCGTGCAGGGACCGTTTACACCCTATTTGTACCATTTTTTTTGTGCCATTATTTTTAAATCGTCGTTTTGGCTTTACTGTCGACACTTATCGTGCACAACTTGCTACATCGTTCTCACATGATAATATACCAATCTCGATATGAACGATGTAACCAAAGTTTTGTAACAATATTATGATTTAAAAGAGTGTCCATGAAGTTTCTTGCCATTCTTCTCATGAGACCAACGCTTTGGAATCGGCAACTACAGTACACTGACAGTTATTATGCCTTGTGAGTGGGACTGTAGCTTAGTTTATTAGCTTATTAAAATTTAGTATTTGTTCGACTATTCAAAAGAGCCTGTAACTGGCCAACTTGGCTGCGTTGCGGCTGCGCGCACCGGATAGGTGCGTGGGAGCGCGCCGCCGCCCCGCATTGTTAGATGTGCCAGCGACGAGGACTAACTTACTTAAGTTTGCTCCTATGTCACGAGCCGCGCGTGTTATTAATATTATAATGGTATCGGAGGATTTATTTGGTCAAAACCTGGCGAAATTTATTCAAAGGGCACAAATAGTTATTGAAAATGGGGTGCAACTATGAGCTTTGTCATGTTTTACGGATTTTTCTGTAGTTTAATTTAATTTTACATTTTTGTTTTATGTTGTGTCTTATAGCATCGTATTGGATGTATTGTCTGTAATGTTGCTATAACTAGTGGTAAATAAATAAATAAATAGATAAATAATAATAACTTGAAATAAATGATTTTGATTATGAACCATTTAGCTGCTCTAGCGTGATTGAGTAACAAACGTGTATCCATTTAAATTTTCGCATTATAATAAGTAGTAAGATTAGGTTTATTGAATGCGCATTGCTCATTAAATGACATTCCACAATATAGGACAGGAACAAGCGAGAGGAACTGGACATAGCTACCCAAGACCTGCAGGTGACACTGCTGCAGACCAGACCTTCAAGAGCCGGGCAGGAACAGAACAATATTGTGGACTTCAGGGTTTGTCATCTAGTTTCTAGTACGATTTATTTTTCACTTGAATCTGTAAAGGCTGGAATTGTTAGTTATTTAGATGTCTAGGTTTCTAGAATATTCTAGAATATAAGTTTACTAAAATAATTTGGCTTTGATGGTCATGATCACAAGAACTGTGCCTTCGCAGTGCTTGCTACGCCGTAGTGGCTACGGCGTAGCACGCTACGTAGGCATTGCAATAGGCTACTTGACTACTGTTCAAAAATTCACGAAAATGTTTTTATTTCAAAGAACTAACAAAAATAACACGATGTGTGAAAAAAGTGTTGATATCGATGAAAAATGGAGTAGTTACATGCTTCAGAAGTTTTTGGTGGGGGCATCCTTGTCGCGCGAAACGGCCATATGTACTTTTCATTTTCGTGAATTTTAACAGTACTCAAATAGCCAATTGGCTACTTTCTTGACAAAAAAACATGATTCTGTTTAGTCTGTCAGTTAGATTATCAAATAATACTGTATACGGGTTTTTTGTTTTCACAGATTATTAAATATTGACGAATATCAAACACGTCAAAGATCATAAGTGGGGCCTTTTATATTAAAAATATACTGAAATGTGACAACACACCAGTTTTAGAAACACTGTATCGTCTTCTTTTTTTGTTTACGTGAAAGAAGAAAAAAAAAACATGTGTCCAATATTTTTCAGAAATCTATGTAACGGACTATTTCGTTTTTTTTTGTTAATAAGGATTAAACATGTTGTCTTGTTTGACCCTAAGGTTGAGTGGTAGAGAATGCCTTGTGGCATTAAGTCCGCCTATGTATCACTATGGTGCATAAAGTTTAAATAAATAAATATTAAAGTTCAGAACCATTTTTTGAACAACTCCTAGTTTATGTTTCTAATCGAATCGAAAAAATTTTTTTTCTTTCTTATATTTTTTTCTTTTTTTATTATTATTTCAGGACTTCCTTCAAGATCTGATGAAAGAAGCTTGGGAGCTGAAGTCGACTGCCAAGAAGAACGAAGGACCTGCTGGCAAGAGAACTACTGATGTAAGTTACAGTTTTAAATAAATGAAGTGAAATGGAACGAAACACAAGGGGCTAACAAGGAACATTTCTTCTGGCTTTTTCTGGGTTAGCTCGATCCATCGTTGACCTCATCTCTGCCCCTAGGGTAGGATTGAGGTCAAGAGTATGCCCGTCACTATATACAACATGTAACGTAATTAACGCCAGCCTCAAACACCCCAATTAGAATTTTAGTTAGAATCATAATACATACACTGAATTTTTAATTTAACATGTATATGCATTGTTATTTACTAAATTAGTTTTACCAATTCTTGGAGAACTTTTTGGTCAAAAGGTTTATCTTTCTTTAATTTGTATTGAATGATGGAATTTGTATGTAAAAGTCTTATTACTTTGACTTACGGTCCACTTCAATTTGTTTTGACTGTACAGGGTTAATATGACAATTTTATTTATTTTTGGGATCAAAAATTACCTATATTAAAAATGTTATAAATCGATTCAGTAAACGATTCTGACCAAACTATTTTCAGGATGTGCGTTAATTAAGTTACATGTTGTATATAAAAAAAACCCCGAAAAATATCCTTTTAAAAAACACAGATAGGGGTACTTACTCTGGAATACAGTTGGTTGAGTTAAATGTCAGGGATTGGCTAGTGAGTCTAGCCAATCCCTGACGTTTGACTGACAATTCCAATGTCGATCTATCGGAATTATATTCGAGAGTAAACACCCTTATCGGTGCTACTCGCATTCAGTGAACTCCCACGGCTTCCAATTCAGGATGGGATCGACAGTAAAATTATTTACCATGCCCTTCCTCACAGGACATCAAACTTCTAAGCAGCAAGATAAACGAAGATGCGTCAAAGTTACTGAACCCGCCGGATAACTTCGCTGACGGAGTCACGGTGATGCACAACGTCGATGATATCATGGACATCGATATGTTTGGACAGGTGAGACTAGCACAATTTTTAGTTATTCTGCCCTGAACTTGGCTAATGATATATTAAGTTACAAAAAAAAACATTTTTGCTTTTTACACGATTTGTGATTTAGCATCAAAAGCATGTAAGTTTTAACTATTTGTGTATAGTTAGACACATTTATGTAATCACAATTTTAAATCTTATCTATACTAATATTATAAAGCTGAAGAGTTTGTTTGTTTGTTTGAACGCTAAGATCTCAGGATCTACTGGTTGAAATTTAAAAATTCTTTTTGTGTTGGATAGTCCATTTATCGAGAAAGGTTTTAGGCTATATAACATCACGCTACACCCAATAGGAGTGGAGCACAAATGAAGAATGTTGCAAAAACGGGAAACGATAATCCTTTTTGAGAGCTTCCGTTGCGTGCGCTGCGAAAATGGTTTAAGTTATCCAATGTTATGTACTAAAGAAATGTTTCTCTTTAAAAGTACTACAAAAAAGTCCGCGACAGCATAATATATATAAGATTGACTCACTGTAACCATTTTTTACTATTGAAATGTTAGGTTAAATAGAATAATTTTTTGCCAAGTTTATTTAACCCATATGGTATTAATCTATATCTAAATAAATGTGTTTGTTAGAATGAAAATCTTAAATAGAATATTTGGTCCTTTTAGTCTATATAATTAAAACAAATATCTTAGAAGATATTGCAATGTTAAAATGTCCGCGCGACAAAATAATTACGCGGTCCGCCGGCAATCGCGTCCCGATGTAGATACGTGGAGATTCTGGCCTCCGGGAAATCCAAATTCAAATTCAAAATATTTATTGCACCATAATATTTACAAGGTGTTATTGTATATTGTTTTGGCAGCAGTGGTGGCCCTTATTAATACTTGATTTATTTACAGGAGTGTGATGTAATGGTGAAAGAAATCAACGCGGCTATACAAGGCATTCACGACCAGAAGGCGAAGCAGGCGCTCAGAGCTAAAGCTTTGCCGTTGACTGAGAGCTGTCATTTGTTGAGGTAACATTGTGTTTTAATATTAGACTATTTTACGATAGCTTAGCGAGTATAAGCTAGCATCGAGATGTATATATGGCCAACAAAAATATTAAGGAAAAAAGTTTTTTTGTTTTTTTTTACCTCTTCTTCGCCCCTTCGCTCGGAGAATCGACAACCGATGGGGAAGAAAGGTTCTGGAGTTTTGACTACGAACCGGAAGACGCAGCTTTGGTAGGTCTCCCACCAGGTGGACCGACCACATCGTGAGAGTCGCGGGTGGATGTGACCGGTGGATGCAAACGGCAGGCAACCGTGAAGTATGGCATTCTATGGGGGAGGCCTTTGTTCAGCTGCGGGATGTTGTAAGAGATACCGCGACCTTGACATATAGGGCTAAGAAGGAACATGAGTGGTTTTTAGTTAGTAGAAGTCTGACACCCTTTCGCTCTGCCCCAGAGCGGGAGGGGTTATTTAAAGATTCCCCCCCCCCCCCAAAAGGCCTTTATCCAGGGGGACGTCTTATGGCTGATGATGATGATGATTTTAATTTTTTATGACAATGTTAATATTAAATAAGTTGAAATAATTACGGATTCAATTACAAATAGGGCGGATATTTCTTATCTTTTGGCTTAGTTCTACTGTAAAATAACGTTTTCCCCACAGATTCGCAGTAAACAGCCACATAATGGCCACAAAGAGCTTGGCATACGACGATGCGCTGGAGAGTCTTGACAACTTCAAGACGTGTGTCATGCAGCCACTCGCACAGGAAGCCGTTAGGAGCAGCCAGAAGGAGAAGAAGGTACCTTAGACAGATAAAACCATTTATTCAGTGCCCGCAAAAGACAAGCACAACACACATAATAATAAATATAAAAAACAAGGTGGCAAAACACAAAAAAAAAAAATTGTACGTATCGTTACGCCATGACATACTTCAAATCAGATAACAAGTAGCTATACAAAATGCGGTGCGCGTCTCAAAGTTACGCCAAATGGGAGTCCAGCTCAACATGAGTCAGGCATACAGCCTAAGCGCATACCTGACGCTGGTATTCTGCGAGATTCTTAAACAATACAGGTTTGATACAACTTTTCTAGAGTATGTTTGATTATTAAAATTTTCCAAATTATTAAAAAAGATTGCTATTATTGCAAAATCAAAATACTTAAGCGAGACCATTAAAAATTCTAATAATAAAGTTAAAGCCACTTGGATAATTATTAACAATGAAACGGGTAAATCTGTTAAACAAGAGAATCACCTTGAGATCATGGTGGGTAACAAATTAGTTAATAAAGCAGCTGACGTAGCCGGGGCTTTTAATGAGTATTTTACCAGCATACCTATAGCGACGACTCGTTCCCTGAGTTCATCGCCGTCTAAAGCCGAAGATCTTTTGCATAGCAGCGTGGCTAAATGTGGTAAAGTAGTTAGTTTCAAACATATTACACCTCGTCATGTAGTTAACGTTTTTAATTCACTTAAGTCTAAAAACACAGATGCTTACTGGGGCATTTCTATTAAACTTTTAAGTAACATAATCGACATCGTAGCCCCCTGTCTTGCTGTTACTTTCAATAAATGCGTTGATTTGGGGACTTTCCCTGACCGTATGAAGAGCAGTAAAGTCATCCCTCTATATAAATCAGGCAGTAAAAATAATATTGGTAACTTTAGACTAATTTCTATTTTACCAGCTTATAACAAAATTTTTGAAAAGCTAATTCTCAAACAGTGCTAGTACATTTTAATTTAAATAATCTCCTACGTAATGATCAATATGGCTTTCTTAAGGGTCGTCCGACTACGGATGCAGGTGTTGCTTTGTTAAACCACATATTTGACGTATGAGAGAATGCGCAAAATGCAATCGGTGTTTTCTGCGATCTCTAAAGCTTTTGATTGCGTACATCACGACATGCTTTTACGGAAACTGCGTTATTACGGTGTTCAAAATGAGGCCCTAAATGTGTTAGATTCGTATTTGCAAAATAAATTCCAATGTGTAGACGTAAATGGCGTAAAATTTTCCAGGCTACCGGTTCGGCTAGGTGTACGTCAAGGTTCAATACTGGGTCCGTTTTTATTCTTAGTTTATATTAATGAATGATCTACCATATCATTTAAAGGATTTTTGTGACGTTGTACTATTTGCAGATGATACCTCTCTTATTCTTACAGTAGGTAGGAATAGACACGATTTTGACGACGTAAACAGCACGCTATCAATGATCACGGATTGGTTCACAACAAACAACTTTGTTCTTAATGCCAAGAAAACTAAAATAGTTAAGTTCGCTTTACCGAATGTTAGAAATCGAGGTCCCAATATTATCCTCGCCAATGAGTAGCTGGATAGTGCTGACTCTGCTGTATTTCTGAGCATAACAGTAGATTCAAAATTACAATAGGGTTTACATATATCAAGCCTAGCGGGAAGGCTAAGTTCAACCAAATACGCTGTCAGAAAAGTAAGACAATTCACTGACGTTGATACAGCACGGTTAGTCTACTTTAGTTATTTTCACAGCGTTATGTCATACGGTATTCTTCTGTGGGGCAAAGCTGCTGATATTCAAAATAAATTTGTTCTGCAGAAGCGAGTGGTTCGTGCAATTTATCAGCTGGGTGCCCGAGTTTCTCTTAGAGATTTTTTTAAGGAGATTGGTATTTTCACGGTTGCTTCTCACTTCATCTTCGCCAACATTTTAACAATCAAACAAAATATCCACCCCACAGTACACTAAAACAGTGATATTCAAAACTTTAACACTAGAAATAAGCATAAACTACGCGCTCCTTTTCACAGGTTTCACAAAGTTCATAATTCATTCGTCGGGCTCGGTATGACATTTTATAACAAACTGCCATGCAAATTGTTGTTTCAACTTTCAAAGAAATTCCTAATGAAACTATCAATCTAAATTACCCCAAGTAAATAAAACACCGGTCCGTCCCTTAGGCGTACTCGACCCCAGTGGGTTCAGATGCCTGTTGCCGCCGCGCCTCGTCCTCCCTGCTGCGCGCCCGCCAGCGCGCCGTGCTGGGAGACCCGCAGCCACTCAGCAAGGCCGTCACCTACCTGGCGGCTGCAGCCGTGCACCAGCCCGCACTGGACTACACTGCGGAACTGCTGGAGGTCAACGAGATGCCTCAAGTGGCCATCAAAGACAGGTTAAATTTTTTTTATTTACTAGCTTTTGCCAGCGGTTTCGCCCGCGTAAAATGACGATTTTAATATGAACTTTTTTATTTATTTTGAAACTAGCGGACCTGGCAGACGTCGTTCTGCCTGTATAGCAGGGCCGCCTACCGGGTCCAATTGTGTTTTAAACCATCCCAGAAATCACCATTATCAAATGAATCGCCATTTATTGAACCCATTTGTTACAAAAAATATGATAAATGCTCGACCGATTTTGTGCAAACTTCGCATAAACCACACAGCCTAAACATTTGGTTTGGATAGGTGAGCCCGTTCTTGAGTTATAAAATTACAACGAAAGAGGCATTGATTTTTATATACAGGGTGTCCAAGAACCTGGCGTCCAACTGGATTCCCACGATGCCCCAAGTTCTAACAGTACTCAGAAAAATATTTTAAAAAATCCACCCCATGTACTTACAGAATTATACTGATTTCAAAAAAAAAGGGGAAATGAGCACCCTGTGACATACTTTTGAATGCTGTGACTGCTAATGCTGATAATTTCGATATTTCTTGGAGGTTTTGTAATCTAGGGTATTGCTGTGTCTAAATAGAATGTAAAAATAATGTACTTATTGTACCATTTTAAAATAAAATATTATTTTAACTAAAGGTGATATGGAAAACTATTGAATTTCGCAACTTTGACCGACTGTAGTGTAAAAAAAATGTACCAAAATAGTATGGCAAGTGACGTCAAATTTTGACGCGTTTATTCCTCTTTTTAAAAAGGTATAATACTTACACATTAATTTGAAAAAAAAAAATTTGATAATATTTTTACTCAACAACCCAATTTTTACGATGTCTTACAGAATTCTTAGAAAGAAAAATTTACGACGAATTGAATCTAACCTCTAAAGAATTACTATTGTATGCTCATAAAAATAACAACAGGCCTCTCAAAAAACAGGTTAGACCGTAAGGGACGGTATGTGCATGCATCTCACCATAGTGATTCGTTATTACAACAGGAGGGAGCAAGACAGAAACTATCTTTGCGATTTGCTGGTTCTTCTTTATGGTACCCCATTATTCAGGTAAGAGTGAGGGAGAAAAAGGTTAGAGGTGCGAGTGAGATAGATAGTGACGCTATCTGGGATCGTGCTATTTAGGATAACAGTACGGTCAGTACG
The DNA here is from genome assembly GCA_932274075.1 of Diarsia rubi. Classification (NCBI taxonomy): domain Eukaryota; kingdom Metazoa; phylum Arthropoda; class Insecta; order Lepidoptera; family Noctuidae; genus Diarsia; species Diarsia rubi. The sequence goes on along the minus strand of OW026437.1, from coordinate 1,123,502 downwards.
CGTCACTGCCTCCTGCCGTTACTACGCACCTCTCTCTTATTGTTACCATTGATCACGTACTACGATTTAAAGCTTTGTTTATTGGACTCGATTACTCTTTGTGCTCTGGACTTTGAAACGAACTCTTTACGACGACCTTTGCCTGTGTTTGGACAGTTTGTGTTTTGTGTGTGCTACCATGGCGACCTACACTCCGCAAGAATACGCAAATATGCACTACATTTATGGAGAATGTAGAGGTAATGGACGAGCTGCAGCGAGACTTTACAGAGAAAGGTATCCGAGGGCTACGCGATATCCCGACCATCGAGTTTTCATTAATGTGCACAGATCACTATGTGACGGGCGGTTCCCCAATCAAGTAGCTGGTGAAGGACGACCCGTAAATGACTTCATACGCGATGAAGTTTTAGAGGCGGTGTCGGCAAATCCAAGCATCTCTGTGCGAGGAATAGAAGCTGATACGGGGATACCGAAGAGCACAGCACACAGTATTCTCCAAAAAGAAGAATATCATCCGTACCACGTACAGCGAGTGCAAAGTCTTTTACCTCGAGACTATCCGAGCCGAGTCGCGTTTTGTGAAACAATCCTGCAAAAACATCGAGAAGACGAAAACTTTATCGACAAAATTTTGTGGTCAGATGAATCAACATTTAAGAAGGATGGCTACATGAACCTACACAACTTGCACGAGTTGCATGTGGAAAATCCGCACTTGATGCGAGAAGATAGATCCCAGTACCGGTTCAAAGTGAACATGTGGACCGGTATTCTCTGTGGGAATATTATTGGTCCATTTGAGATGCCCGAGAATTTGACTGGCGAATCATATTTAAATTTTCTTCAAAATGATTTGCCAAACTTACTAGAAGAGACCCCACCAGATATGTGGTTCCAACACGACGGCTGTCCAGCACATTTTCGCGTATCCGTTAGAGAGTTTTTGGACGAGCAATACCCGAACAGGTGGATTGGGCGATCAGGAACAATCCCGTGGCCAGCCCGCTCACCTGACATAAATCCGCTGGATTTTTTTTTCTGGGGAACTATGAAGGAGCTCGTTTATGCGAAGCCCATTAATGACATCGCTGACCTTCGTGAGAAGATAACACAAGCAGTGCAGGTGATACGTCAAAAAAGTTACTCGCGAAACATAAAGCGGTCCTTTTTAAGGAGAGTGAGAGCTTGTATTGCCGCGGGTGGTCAACATTTTGAACATTTATTGTAATAAAATATCTTTAAACTAACATTCTTTGCTTTTATTCTACTGGGAACCCATCTACCTGTGTGTATTTCCTTCTTGCTCACTCTTGGAACCGAAGTAAATAATAGTAGTAACATAACAGTTTCTAAGATAAGAAAGGGTCCGACAGTTACCGTTAGTAGGTAGGCACTTCGTAAAAATTGGGTTGTTGAGTAAAAATATTATCAAAAATTTTTTTTTTCAAATTAATGTGCAAGTATTATACCTTTTTAAAAAGAGGAATAAACGCGTCAAAATTTGACGTCACTTGCCATACTATTTTGGTACATTTTTTTTACACTACAGTCGGTCAAAGTTGCGAAATTCAATAGTTTTCCATATCACCTTTAGTTAAAATAATATTTTATTTTAAAATGGTACAATAAGTACTTTATTTTTACATTCTATTTAGACACAGCAATACCCTAGATTACAAAACCTCCAAGAAATATCGAAATTATCAGCATTAGCAGTCACAGCATTCAAAAGTATGTCACAGGGTGCTCATTTCCCCTTTTTTTTTGAAATCAGTATAATTCTGTAAGTACATGGGGTGGATTTTTTAAAATATTTTTCTGAGTACTGTTAGAACTTGGGGCATCGTGGGAATCCAGTTGGACGCCAGGTTCTTGGACACCCTGTATATTGATAGGCTTACTCTCGTCCTCAATCTCGACGATTGAACGAGCTTACCCAGAGGAAACCTATTTACTCGTGACTTAAATAGATTGGGGTTATGTGAACCTCATTAATTAATCCCAGGCCTAACTGGTTAGATCTTTAAAATATTCGAATTACCCATTTGTATATTGCTGATAACTAGAATGAAAACAAAGCACCGAAACGTAACTACGTCACGTTTCTTGCATATTTTGTATGTCCGTTAATTATATCTATTTGTGAACCGGTTATTAGAGGTTGATTGAGATTTAAGAAGGGTTAATTTTCTTTGAAGCTAAAAAAAAACTCGATATAAATCCCTAAACGTTTAAACATTTCGCTCCTACTGCAGTCATACCCACAGACAAAATCTTCTTGCATGATTATTTGTTTCTTATTCCTGTATAATAATGTTTTATAACCAATGTTGCAGATATCTGGAAAACATAAAAAAGACGGCGGAAATGACGATGCTTGTAACCATGGCATGCAAGAGTTCAGAATCCAAACAATGTCCCGCCGTAGATGTTATATACAGCGCTGACACACAAGCGCAGAATGTGCTCAAGGTTAGTCTACAATATTACTTTTAGGGACAAACCCGCTATATGAAACTATTCCCAAACAACTGCAACTTCTGTAAGCTAGAATCAATAGTGGCAACCACCAGAAAAGCTAAGTCCATTTTTAAACTTGGGTAGACTGTCGTTTTCATGGCAACAGGGAAACATCGACTAACAAATCAATCGTAGGATATCTTGGCCGAAATACCCTATGGTATTCACGAAAAAAATCTAATTAGTCCGTCTGTTTAAAAATTATCGAAAAATATTGAATACTTACGTTTTATCAAATGAATAAAAATTGACGAAGATAAAACGCGTCAAAGATCATGAGTGGGGGCTTTTGACGTCACTACGTGGTAAAAAATATAGTGCGATGTGACGTCACACGAGTTTTCGAAGCACTTTATCCTCTTCATTTTTTGTTTACATGCAAAGAAAAAATATGTGTCCTTTAAGTTTTTGGAAATCTATCTGATGGACTAATTAGATTTTTTTTGTTAAAAACCCTATTAAGTTAGTCTTAATTAATTAATTATTGTAATTGGCTTAGTGTAAAATGGCACATTTATCGCTTTGGGGTTACCCTGTAATGGCAGATGTAATTTGATAAAAAAATAAAACTACCCTTGGAAGACAGTCTTTAAGTCAATCAGGATCAAACTCGGTTACAATGTACTTCCATATTAAAAACGCCAACATTCCAGGAACTGAACGACCTGGACTATGTTATATTTTCGCGGAAGATAAAAACTCCAGTGTTGAACGCAGAGGACATTGACAAGCTGCTGATGTGCAAGAGGCAGCCGGTCGAGGGGACTCCCAAGTAAGTACATATATGTTGATGTATTAGTGTTCTATTTTTTGATTCATATTTATTTGTGTACACACGAAATACAAAAAAGGATAAAAATATAAGAAAGGGGAGCACAAAGGTACTGCTTGCTTCATACGATATTTCTTCCAGCAGACCTGCGAGAGGAAAGTTGAATTCGACAAGTAGACACACTGTGTAGAAAAGACATACAGGAAAATTAGTTAGAAATGTCTAAAAGCAAAAAGAAAGAAAACATGTTTACAACAGTCCCACAGCCCCGACGGGCGTCGAGACCTGCAATGTTGCTGACATCTCTTTGAGGTGCGCGTGGTACACGAACGCGCTGTACGCACGGCTTGTCATCATAAGACAGACGGACGGTGAGCTAGCCCATTACTCGCCGTACACACGCCCGCGATGTCTTAAAGTGCTTCAGGGTAGCCCGCGAAATTCTATTTTCGCGGGCTACCCTGAAGCACTCTCCCAAATCCATGTGCTAATCACCATCAAACCATCTTATTACCAGACAACTAGAAGACAAACTCCACCAGCTGTCTACAAAGCTGTCCTCGATGAGTGGCACCGTAATATTAAGCGTGAAGAAGCCAGAGTCTCTAGCTCGCAGCCTGCACGCCGCTGCCGACGTGGCGGCTCAGCTCGCTAGCACTGCGCGCGCGCTTGAGGATAACAAGGTGGGTCACACTCTCTCAAGGCATCACCTGACTACTCCTGCTCTGGGCGTAACGGAGTGTCAGACTCTTACTGACAAAAGCCATCTGAGTTCTTCCTAATACGGTGGCCTAGTGGTAGCGGCCCCGACTTACGAACAGTAAGTCGTGGGTTCGAACTCAGGCAGGCGCATTACTTTGGTTAATTTATCTCAAAATGGTGAAAGAAAACATCGTGAGGAAACCGGCAAAAAAATCGAAGACATGTGACATCTACCAACCCGCACTGGGTCCGCGTGGTGGATTATAGCCCACCCCTCTCCTAGAGAGAAGGCCTGTGCCCCTACAGTGGGAACATTATAGGCTGATGATGATGAACACCAAACTATTTGTACAAAAGTTAAATTTTCTCCCAACTAGCTTCCCTCCAGATACCACTTTTGAGTGCACGGCATTATTAGCCATAATTCCCCATACTTTTTGTATCTCATCTGTAAAATGTTATTTGTTTTAATTTCAGAGACCAGTACAATGCAAGAGGATTGAAGAAGCTGCGCATGAGATGTGTCTCGCTACGTACAGCTTGCTGAAGACTTCGGAACTTGTATGCCAAGTAAGTGTTAAAAAAAAAGTTTTATTAAGACGTAAGCGATATGAGTACAAAATTTATATTAAAAAAAAAAAATTGATTGAACCTTACTAGAACTAGAGGGGGTGTGTTGGAGTGTGTGTGTGGGTAGGAGGGTGTAGGTACGTGTAAGTAAAATCTTAAAGATAAATTTGAGGCACTGAGTGTATATTTTGAGTTCTTTTTATCATTAAATCAATGTGTTTTTTTTTCATTATAAGGAAGAGCTTATGACTATACAATAACAGTCTCTCGGAACAATCTTCTGGTTAAGCCCCGCTTGTCTAGCCGAGTGTATGGATGGGTGATCACCGATTACATACCGAGTTTTCTCCGTGCTTCGGATAGCACGTTAAGCGGTTGACGTGTTACAGGTAGACAGTGAAGGTCGCACGAAAGTCTGACAACCTCCAGTCTTACCAAGGGCACAGATATTTTAATACTTTGACGGCACGGTTGGCGCAGTGGCTGAGCGATTGGACTGCTGCGCTGCGTGTCGCGGGTTCGATCCCCGCTCGGAACAAATATTTGTATGACCTACAGATAGTTGTTTCGGGTCTGGGTATTTGTGTATGTGACTTTATATGTTTGTGAACGCATCCACGATACAGGAGAAATTCCTAGTGTGGAACAACGTTTTAATAAAAAATAAAAAAATACTTCCCAAGGGGTATCATATTGGGCCGCGGGTAGTCCAACGGTTATCGCGGCCTCGACATAGAGGGCGAAGAAGGAACATGGGTGGTTTTTAGTCAGTAGAAGTCTGACACTCCCTTTCGCTCTGCCCAAGAGCGGGAGGGGTTATTCGATGATTTTACACTCACCAAAAAAAAAAAAAAAAGGGGTATCATATTGGCTGCGGGTTGTTGTAAGAGATACGGCGGACATAAAGGGCTAAGACGGAACTTGGATGGTTTTTAGTCAGATGAAGTCTGAAACTACCTTTTGCTCTGCCTAAGAGCGGGAGGGGTTATTTGATGATTTCCCACACCCCAAAAAAATAAAAAAGGGGTATCATATTGCCTAGTACGAACTGGGTTATGGAGGTCAGATAGGCAGTCGCTCCGTGTAAAATACTGGTACTCAGCTGCATCCGGTTAGACTGGAAGCCGACCCCAATATAGTTGGGAAAAGGCTAGGATCAAAAGTAAAGGCTTTTGTTTATTTCAGGACCCTAAACACCACGACTCAAGAAGAAAGCTTCAGGACGCGTGTCGAGATCTCAACGATAGTATCAACAAACTGGTTTGTATAGAACATAATTCTAAACGTGACAGAATTTAAGAAACGGTTGCATACATTTTAATACGAGATACTTTATAACGCACTTCTGGATGGGCCATTGCCCAATGATTTTTGTCTTCAACCGATTTCCAAAAAAGAGGAGGTTCTCTATTCGTGGATGCATGTGTTTTTTTAAGATAGTTTTAATGAAGTAATGGCAAACCTTACAAACAAAAATGCTTGATTAGTTATCTTCGCCAAAGTTTTAGGCATTTTTGAACTTTTAATTATTAATAAAGTTCTGCTACGGCATCAACTATGATAGTAACATAAAATTTCTTTACAGTCGCGTCGTAAATCATTTTTACTATGGTTAAATGATTTTATCTAGGGTTAAAAAAAAAAAACTAAGCACCTTAGGAACTCAAAAACTACTGAATTTCGGTAGAATATTTCGTGGCATAATTTGTTGCGTAAATACAATACATAAAACCATGCTGAGCGTCCTTAGAATATGAAAAAAAATACAAAATACCTGTTAATTTAAAACTTGTTTCGGATGATGAAGCTCTTCCTCTGTGTCCCGCAGGTTCGTAGCGTGAACCTCCCAGGTCGAGTGAGCCAGGAGTGCGGTGAAGTGCACCGGTCGCTGCAGCTACAGCGCAGTTTGCTGCAGGCCTCACCGCAGCCCTGCGGAGCCCTGCCCTACGTGCACTGCGTCGATACCCTACAGTCGCAGAGAGATATCTTGCGTGAGTATAGCTACTGATGTCTTATGTTTCTACCTTTACTTTGTCAGGGAAAACTAGTAATTGGCATTTTTTTCAAATGTTCAATTAGGTTTATGAATATTTTTTTTTACTTTATTTATGAGATGATCATAACTGTCATAACACTTTCACAAGTTTTTATTTTTTCGCTTTAATTTAAAAGGTATATCAAACTGAAAATAAGTTGAATCCAGTACCGAAAACATGCCGACGGTTCCCGAATAAACCCGAGCGCGTGTGACGTCACAATATTAATTTCTTCATACTAGCAAACAGGTGCTGCAGTGATTTGTTTTTGGATATTTTTGGTCAATGTACTAGCGTAAAATTGCTTTAACATTATGACGTCACAACCAATCTTTTTACACAATGACTTTTTACACAATTTGTTTTAAAATACTATTAAATACCTAGTTATAAAAAATACCCAATAATCTGTGAGTTTTCCTTAGAAATAAAATGTATAGGCAAGTAAAGCTACATAAACCGGTCCTGTGCTTGTCCTATTCAGTGAATCTCCACCATCTTTTTCAGATAAATTTAATGGAGAATGTCGAAAATTATTGAAATACCAAAGTAATAACACTTTTGTACTTGTCGCCTCTCTCGCTCTTGTACTGATCGGGAACTGCCTCAAAAAGTACTGCATAAGATATCGTTTTTCATTGTTACACATTTTCTCTGTTTTTTTTCTGGCCCCGCACCCTGCAAATAAATCAGAACGTTCCAAAAAATTTAACTTTTGTCGTAAAATATTCGTAACATAGTAAATGCTAGGTCTTATATTCTCCATAAACTGGATTCATGTCCTAGATTTCATCAAAAAATTATATATTTATACATCATTCTCTATTTTTGTTGTAGAGAAACTAAACAGCGACCAGGCTATGTCCCGCGAGGAGTTCCTCAAGAGTCTGAACTACGTAGCGTCTGCAGTCAGCAACAGTACTGAGTGTGCTGCTCAAGCTGTCTACCTGGTCAGTTTGTATACCTCGAGGAATTTTACTTTTTAGCCATGTCGAGACTCGGTCATGTTAAACTAATTTTAGTTTTAAAAAAAATAATAAAATTTGAAAATACTAGTCATATATTATTACTATAATACTCTAATAACTACCATAAAATACTTATTTCGGCCATTAAGCAACTTTGCTGTTTTCCAGTTTGAAGGATAACAGGTACGATACATAGTTTGTTTCGACTAATCTCTATAACAGCTGGACCGATTTTGCCTAAACTTTTAGGTGATGTTATAAGGAGTAATAAAACTAAAATCAGTAGCGTTCCGTGCCAAATTTAAAACGCTTGATATTGTTAAAAAAATCCGATTTAACTAGGGTACTATCACATCACACTAATAGTATAAATTATAAATTTATCTATAATATGTATGTATTTAGAAATATATAAGTATGTTTATCAGTTGCCTAGTACCCATAACACAAGCTCTGCTTAGCTTGGGACTAGATGGCGTTGTGTGATAGTTGTGGAATATTATTATTATTATTATTATTATTATAAAGGCGAAAGTTTGTGAGTGTGTATGTTTGTTACTCTTTCACGTAAAAACAACTGAACGGATTTGGATAAAATTTGGTACACAGATAGTTTATAACCTGTATTAACACATAAGATAGTTTTTATTTTTCCATGGGTTATTTCGAGTTGTAGCGGGCGAAACTGCTGGCAACACCTAGTACGAATTTCACGCTGACGAATAACGCGTGCAACAGTTAAAAAAACAAGTTTTAAATAAACTCCTCGCTGATCTTAACTATGTCTATGTATGAATTCCACAGATATCAGTGTCGGAGAAAGATGAGTCTATCGGCAAGGAAGGTATAGTGGACGTGGCGAAGTTGCACAAGGCTGTGGGAGCCATCGAGGAGACCTGCGTCTCCATCATCATGGCCAACCATGAGGAACAGGTAACTAAACTGGCTGTTACACTATTTTTGGAGTTTTGAATGTGGTCGTTTGCAATGTTGTTTATTTTTAACCGACTTCAAAAAAAGAGGAGGTTATCAATTCGACTGTTGTTTTTTGCCATTTTGTATGAACATCGTGTATAAGTAAATATATTTTCTTCTTTTCTTCTTTCAATGGCTAAAACTTGTTTCATAGCTATTTTCTTTTACGGGATCTTAATAAAAAGGCAACTTATTTCCTAGTCTGTTGCTAATTTTTTTTCTCTGCACGTTTCTTTCTTTAAAATATCAATAAGTCAAATAAGTCATACTACAAATGGTCATGTATTAAAACTTATTTTTTTCCAGTTGTATATTTATCAGAAAAAAAGTTTAATTAGTAAAATATTTAGTCAGATTAATTTCGTTTAACGTTTATTCTTTTTAGTAACTGACCTGGTGACAGAGTTTTTAGACCGCCCTTGGGCTTCTGACTTGGCTCAATACACCGTCGAGAAATATCTTTTTTTTTCTCAGCCTATATTGTCCCACTGCTGGGCAAAAGCCTCCCCACAGCCTTCCACTCTTCCGTCTGTGTGGTTTTCTCCGTCCAATTCGTCACGAACGCTTCAAAGTCGTCACGCCAGTGTTTTCTAGACCTCCCACGGCGACGACGCCCGTCTTCTGGCACCCACTGCGTGACGAATCTGGCTCGTCCGTCCTGTTCCACCCTACAGACATGGCCAGGAATATTTACTATGCTATTAATGTGACTTTATTTTAGGTTAAAGAAGAGACAGCCATCCTAAAGGTCCAAGTCCAAGATCTGAAGCAGGGCATCGACGACGGCATCAAAAGGACTAAGGAAGGAGACCTCAAGGAAATGCTGAAAGCGTGCAGGAATGAGATCAGCCAGTCTTCTAAATCTTTGTTCAGTACTGTGCAAAGCAACCCTAATGCTAAGGTATGTTAGAGAAGGATCATTTTGGCCTTTAATAATGGTGTTTGAAAAACAATGGAAAAGTTGAAAATTATGTCGAAGATGGAGTAATTTAAACATTTAAGGGTACTTGTGCAAGCTGTAAGTATTTCTTTTGTATTTAGAAATACATAAGTATGTTTATCAGTTGTCTAGTACCCATAACACAAGCTCTGCTTAGCTTGGGACTAGATGGCGTTGTGTGATAGTTGTAGAATATTATTATTATTATTTTGACTGGCCTGTTGGTCTAGTGGTTAGTGACCCTAACTGCTATGCCGGAGGTCGTGGGTTCGATTCCCACCCAGGACAAATGTTTGTGTGATGAGCACGATCATTTGTTCTGTGTCTGGGTGTAATTTATCTATAATATGTATGTATTTAGAAATATATAAGTATGTTTATCAGTTGTCTAGTACCCATAACACAAGCTCTGCTTAGCTTGGGACTAGATGGCGTTGTGTGATAGTTGTGGAATATTATTATTATTATTATATTATTATTATTATTATTATTTTTTTTCGGCGACTTGTACTAGTGTTGACAAACTTTTAGCTCGTATAAACGAGAGCTACGAGAGATACTGCTAAACCCGCACCGAAAAATATGCTAGTGTGGAACCACGACAATGTCTTTTGTAAAAGAAATCCGACCTGATGGAGTTTCTTTTATTTCCTATAACAAGCAAAATCTGTTCGAGTTGACACACTGGGCACCTTTTATATTTATATGATGGTTTTGTGACTATGCCACATTAACTTATTATTTTTGTGAGACAATGAAAAGCGATCATTACTATCAAATTGAAAGATAATTAATTCTGTTGATAATAATAATTTTTATACTATTTGTTCCTTCATCGTTTTAGGCTCATAGTAATATGCCCGAATAATCATTTAATTCGTAGGACGCAATAATATCAAAGGTGATGGATCTAATGGATGATGTGAACGATGCTTCCGGTTTGATAGAGCATCCCGACCTAGTGCCCACTGCAGGCGAGGTCTCTGCTGAGACCCAGATGCATATCGACGAGGTTGTGAAGAGTTCTCTGTAAGTATAAATAATTCGTGTAGTTTTCGTCTACCAAACAAATATGAACCTTACGTGTTTTGAAATAAAGTTGCAAATCGTAACACACAAATCCATACATTTTTCATGCCTTTGCACACTTTGATAATCTTCGCGACAGTTGAAAGTTTATTTATAATCAACTTTGTTTTATAAACTCGGTAATAATATTTGTTTGCCAGAGGAAAACTCAGAATAAACCCACTTTCGTACAGACGCTTTTTTAACGCGAAATTTATTTACAAAAAAATATATTTGAAGCTGCTTTTGGCGATGAGAATCCAAAGGTGTGGTTTTTTAACCATTCTTTATATTGCTTTATCTTTTCTCACCGTTTCTTGCTTATTTTTACAATTCTTCTCCATCCTTTACTTTGCGAATATTAATTATAATATTTTTGGCCAATATTTTTTTTTTCCGTGTTTGAAGATCAACAGAGCATATGAATGGCCTGATTAACATATACGGTTGTGCTTAGATTCGTGCCTTAATGTGTCCTGATGGATTCACAACTTTAACTTTATGCTCAACTCCGAAGGATTGAACATCAAGTAGATTGGTCAAACGCGAGCCTATCTACAATAAAAAAAAAAAAAAAAATAAAAAAAAATTGACAAAAAAGTTTCGTTAAAAATAGTGCCCGTGAGAAAATGTGTTAAAAGGTGAAACAAAATACTGGTCAAATAAAATAATCTATTCTTCTTCACAGCGCTCTCCTAACAAACACAGAAGAGTTAATAAAGCAGGTGAAGGCAGCACCAGAAGAACCAGAGGTGATGAAATGGGTGATGTTCAACAAGCGCAAGGATGTGCTCGATGCCTTCGAGAACTTGCTCAAGAATGTCAAGTAAGTGATAAAATACCATGGGTGATGAATGATAGGTGATGTTCAACAACCGTAAGTATGTACTCGACGCCTTCGAGAACTTGCTCAAGAATGTCAAGTAAGTGATAAAATACCATGGGTGATGAATGGTAGGTGATGTTCAACAAACGCAAGGATATACTCCACACTTTCGAGAACTTGCTCAAGTGTGTCAAGTAAGTGATGAAATACCATGGGTGATGAATGATAGGTGATGAAGTGGGTAATGTTTAACAAACGCAAGGATGTGCTCGAAAAATGCGAGAACTTGTTCATGAATGTCAAGTGAGTGAGTGATAAAGTACCATCGGTGATGAATGATAGGTGATGAAGTCGGTCATGTTCAACAAACGCAAGGATGTGCTCGACGCATGCGAGAACTTGCTCATGAACGCCAAGTAAGTGATAAAGTTGGTATCATAGGTAATGAAGCGGGTGATTTTCAACAAACGCTGGGATGTGCTTGACGCCTTCGAGAATTTGCTCAAAAACGTCAAGTAAATGATGAATAAATGAGTTTTGATTTTGATTATGATTTTGAACACACGGACTAATTTGAATTACATTTTTTTTAGTCAGTAATCATCCCTATTATGCAATATGAGATCTTTCCAAAATCTGTTGGCCAAAACGTTATATAGCATTCGGATAGCTTACCCCAAGTAATATAGAACAACTGTAGGATAGCCGATGATGATGCTTAGATAGCCTAAGGCTAGTAAACAATGTTTAACAACAGTGATATCTTCTTTTTAGGACAAGCGGCCAGCGCATCAAACTAATAGAAGGTTCCACAGATGATTCTGAGGTAATTTATTTTTGTTAATTTGTTAAAAATGCTGGTGCAATCGCCTCATGGTTTTGAGACATAGCTTTAAGACATGTCACCTCACGATTTTGAAGAAGTAACTTTTACATAATAATATGACTATCTTACTAATAACAATATATTTTTCATTACAGGAAGAAAAGAAGAGCTATGTGCAGAAACAGTGAGTATAGTTTTGTAATGAATATTAAATCGGACCAGTATTACTTAAAAAACTATTAAAGTGACCGCCAGGGTACCCATGACACAAAAAAATGTTTAGTGTTTTTGAAATTTTGCAGATCTACTGGGCTGTATGACTATTTCACGAAAAAGTTGTTGAATGAGATTAAATGAAATTAGAGGGTCATTTAATTAATTTTAACTCTAAAAGCCATATTTGTTACGCGATTCGCGATGAATAATATATTATTTTAATCATTTTACAACCCAGCACTGATCTGCAAATTGCTAAAAACGAAAGTAAATTTGAATATCGCGGTTGCCAATAAATGCGTTATTTATTATGTTTACCTAATGATGTGACTTTGTGCGCCAGGTTCGACTCAGCATCCAAATGGCTGACGAAATCTGTATCTAAGGCTGAGGTGAAGACATCTGGGCAGCAAGCAGTGCGTAATCTCATTGAAGTTGCCAATAAGGTAAGAACGATACGATGTTAATTTCTAACTAATTAAAGTCATCAAAAAACTGCTCCTCAACGCTGTCAGCCGGTAATGTGCCCAAAAGACTGGCGGCATTGCCACGTTGTATGGCAACGCTTAGCCTCTGGCCAAGATAAAAGCCAGCCCTACACGAGAAGCGTCAACTAAATTTCTAACTGTACAAGGTTTAAAGATTTTTCCTTTACTGACATGTTATTAGTACACAACTGCAATATTTTCCCTCCCTCTTCCTGCAATCCTTCTAAAGGTTGTCTCTATAAGATCTCTTTTAAAGATAAGAACAACGATTAGGACCAACCCTTCACATAGAATGATACACTGTATGTGAACACTTTTCTTTTATGAATGTTATTTGTTTGCACATAGTAAAGAATTTTGTATTTTATTCTTTACGTAACTAAAAAATCTAACTAAGAAAATGATAATATTTATATTTATTATTCTTTCACCAATAAAATCTAATTAGTCCGTCTGTTAGATTATCGCAAAATATTGGAAACTTGTTTTTTGTTTTATCAAATTAATTCAAATTTACGTAAATAGATATGTAAAGATCATGAGTGAGGAGCTTGTGACGTCACTTTGTGGGTAAAAAATTATTAAACTTGTGACGTCACACGACTTGACACAACTTTTCGAAGCACTGTATCGGCTTCATCTTTTGTTTATATGTGAAAAAAGCAAAAATATGTGTCCATTATTTTTTGAAAATCTATCGAACGGACTAATTAGTTTTTTTTTTTGGTGAAATACCCTATTTAATTATAGGTTCAATAATTATAAATTTTTCTCGCACGAAGTTTAAACTCAGCGTAAACGAGAACCCATGTAATATTTGCTAGGTTACGGTGGACCTGAAAGGCCAAGACAAGGAGGATATGCACAATTTGGTGACGGAAACCGAACAGCTGCTTACTGAGTGCAGCAAGAAGTATGACCATGAACAGTACAGGTATGTTATCATAATTATTATATTAACACTTAATTACCTAACTGGTTATTGGCCCCTCCGCTTAACTGACACACTTCCCGGTTCTGTGTGTCCCTTCATCATCATCAACAGCCTATTAATATGTTCCCACTGCTGGGACTAAGGGCCTCCTCTCATTGAGAGGGAAGGGGCTTTAATATACCACGCGGGCCCAGTGCGGATTGGTAGATATCACATGTCTTCGAATTGTTTGTTTCTAAGACATGCCGGTTTCTTCACGATGTTTTCCTTCACCGTTTTGAGAGTAGCGGTGATGAAATAAATTACAAAAAGTAATGTGCTTGCCTGAGTTCGAACCCACGACCTACTGTTCGTAAGTCGGGGCCGCCACCACTGGGCAACCGCTGCTCCTGTGTGTCCCTTATCTAGGTGTTTCCCGCGACTTTGACCATATCGTTAACCAAATGAGTTTTAAGACAGGTCCTTAGGCTTATAATATCATTTCACGCAGATGAAATTGAATGTATGGTCACCATGAGTCACAGCTACTTAGTGCATTTTTTTTCCAAATTACTCCTTTCACTCTGGGCAAAAAGAAAGGAAGTGTCAGACTCTTACTGACTAAACGGACACAATGTTCCTTCTTAGCTTTATGTGTCCGGGGCCGCGGTATGTCTTTCGACCAACTCGCACCCTTTTTTTTTGGGGGGGAGGTTATCGTATTACCCCTCCCGCTCTTGGGCAGAGCGAAAGGGAGTGTCAGACTTCTACTGACTAAAAACCACTCATGTTCCTTCTTAGCCCTTTATGTCGTGGCCGCGGTATCTCATACAACATCTCGCAGCCCGGGGCCACAGCCCTTCATAATAAGCCTTGTAGTTCTATTTTAAAGTGTAAAAAATACTTTTTTTCGAAGGTGCTTTTTGTCGGTACAGCTCCATCCATATATTGGCACTAACAGCCCCTCATGTTACTTGCAGTGTGCTGATGGAGAGAGTCCGTGAGCTGAAGAAGGGCATCGAGCGAGGAGTAGTGACCCGGGTCGTGGAAGACTTCATTGACGCTGAGGCACCGCTCGCAGACCTCGAGCTGGTAGACTATGAGAAAGGTAGGTCCTAGTGATATTATATTGCGTATTTTGAAACTAGGCTAAACTTCAAAGTCGACTTACAACTTTCTTTTGCTGACTCAGGAATTGGTCCGTTGTCGTGATCACCGATTGTTGAGCTTGACTAACCTCATAATAATAATTGTAATTTTGGAAGTATATATTTTTGTAGTCAAAGTCAAAGTCAAAATTATTTATTTGCAACAAATGTGGTACAAAAGATGGTAAAATAATAATTATGTAGTCCAATGACACATTTCGCCATTAAGTTGGCATGCAAACATTAAAGATAAGATGCTTAGTTCAAAACCCAGTAGTTATCTGTGGAAGCTTGTTATTAGCAATTTAGAATTATATGTTGTTATAATTATAGTTATTAGACTGTAAGCTTTCCTAAAATAAATAAATAAATAATAAATAATTTCGGGATTTTGTCTACTTAAAACCTATCAACTCCACCTCAAGGATAACGAAATGAAAAAAAATGCTCTGACGACAGCGAAAAAAAAGATGCTGTAAAGATATTTTTTTAGTGGAGGTTAAAAAACTAACTTAAAAACGAATTGTGCCTATACTTACCAAAACAATTAAATCTGTATTTCCTTCATCAAGCGCTGATATTTTATTTTTAAAATATCTCACCCCACCTTGAGGTACATACACAATCAGCCCGATCCGGAACAACTACCTGTAGGCCATACAAATGTTTATTCTGCGCGGGGACCAAACCCGCCACACACAGCACAGCTGCCAATCGCGCAGCCACATTTTTTTTTTATTTTTTTTTCATTTTACAATGATAAACTTTTTACGTATCTGTAAATTCTAACCTCCAAACCTCTTCGACAGATGAATCGAAACGCAAGTTCCTCTTAGAGAAGAAGATAGCGGAGCTGCTGGCTCAGCTGAGTCGCGTCACTAAGACGGCCAGACTTATCGCTGACACTGACAAAGACGCAGGAAATACTGTTAGCACGCAACTCAATACTTGTAGTGAACAGGTATGTAATGTCTGTAATGATGTAATAGTACATTATGATATAAGTGCGGTAAGTTGAAAATTATAGCCGAAGCGATATTGCTTGCCCGAGCCGTAGGCGAGGGCTAAAAGAAAGCAGAGGCTGTAATTATCAAAGCGCACGTATGTCATACGACGTTTTATAACATATTTGCGAGGAAATAAATAACACTCGGACTTTCTTAAACGAATAAATCTTTAATTAAAGCAGTTATGAAAATTTGAGCAATTAGTAAAATTGATTATTATTTCTTAACAAATAAGCGATGCGATTTTTTTTCAGGCATAGGCACAAAACAGCCAGTATTATTAATAAAAGTAAATTAGTATTTTTGTTTTTGCTACAGATATTAATGGTTGTAATTTATTGTCGAAATTAATAAAATTAAAGAATTAAATGTTTATTTATTATATTTTATCTCCCAAAGTTAATTTTATTCATAAAATGTTGACCACTTTTCTGAAATAAAAACTCTTTGCTAAGATTTAAAAAAGTAGGTACCGTTCGTTTTGACGGAGCATCTTTCTAAACCGTGCGATTTACATTACATTACCGCACAAGTACGTAATGAGATACATTACGATATTGAAATTGGTGAAATAAGAGACCCTTTACGAGCAAATGTGTTATAAATCATTGAAAACTCATCCATGCATTTGTTTTAAACTAGCTGTTGCCAGCGGTTTCACCCGCTACAACTCGAAAATTATCCCACAGGAAGATAAAATCGGGGTAAAAACTATCCTATGTGTTAATCCAGGTTACAAACTATCTCTGTACCAAATTTTATTCAAATCCGTTCAGTAGTTTTTACGTGAAGAAGTAACAAATCTACACACTCACAAACTTTCGCCTTTATAATATTAGTGTGATATACCATTAAAGGGTATTTTGATTTGTTATAAAGAAAAGCATGAAGGTACAGGTGTTTGTGTACCAGGTTCGTAAACTGTGGAAGAACAGTAGTTGCCTTTTTATAGCGAAGATCTCTATGGAGAAGAATTGACAAGAAACTCCCTCAAAATTTCGTACGTGAAATGCACGACGACCAAAACCGATTTTTGCGAATCTCTCACTTTTAAGAAATGTATCGCTGTGTGCACATGTGTTTCGTGAAATTTTCGCTGACTGCGCATCTGCGAATTTTTATCTTACAACGTATGATTATATATTATGATTTATTTAAGGCGGAGTTGCTGGCTCCTATGTTGGTGAAAGCGGCACAACAGCGAGTTGCATCCCCCGACGATAAGGTAACCTTCTAATTTATGTTACAGATTTTGTATACACTTCAATCCTCCCCGATTTGAAAAAAGTGTCACCAGCAGGGCTATTGTGTATCTTTTAAATGACAGTGGCTATCATATTGTCTATGGATTAACTGTCAAATTGGTTATGGTTTAGTACAAAATGGAACCATTTGACAGTAATTGATAGGCACTATTGGTTAGCCACTGTCATTTAAAATATACGCAATAGCCCTGCTGCTTAAGTTTGGTTGATGTTTTGAGCCATTCCAGGTAAACCACAGCATATCTCAAGAGTATCACCTTAAAACAAAAAGATCTAACCACCCAGGCGCTACAAATGACACTTTTTATTGTTGATTAAAGCCATCTATCGATAATTGTCAAAGCTAATATTTAAAACTGACAATCAAACGTAAGATTTGACAATGTGCAAATCTGTTGATACTTCAAGATTTCAAACAAGTGTCGCCATTGGATAGGTTAGGTTAGGTGGATTATTCAGGTATTACTAATTAAACCCTGGGAAATTATCAAATCCCGCTCTGGGCAAAGCAGTGTCATGCTTCTACTGACTAAAAACCACCCATGTTCCGTCTAAACCCTTTGTGTCGAGGCCGCGGTATCTCTTCCAAGCAATCCGTGGTCCCGACGGACAGTTGAACCCCCCTCATTTCTCAAGAAAGTCACTATAGTAAAAAAAATATTATACTTCCCAGACACTTCATATGACACCCGTTTCAAATCTGTTAGAGGGTGGGGATGTTCTTTCCCGTTGTCCTTTACTAAACTAATCCTACTATCTCTGTTTATCACCCAGGCTGTCATAGAGAATTACAAAGCTCTACTAGCCAGATATGCGGAGTCTTTGTCGAAGATTCGGGACCTGTGCGACCAGTCGGTAGACCCGATGGAGTTCGTACAAACTGCAGGTAAACATGCTATATAAAAACAGGAACGGTACATAGCTTAACTGGCTCGTAATCAGTTGAAAGCAAATAAGCTAAGTTCTCAGTTTAGAGTCTTTGGTCAACCGGACCCACTCGAAATAGACCCGCGGGTCCAGTCGACCAGTTCAGCTCGCATTGAAGATATTTTTTTTCTTAAGTCATTAAAATAAACGGCACCGATTTTTCGAAAGTAAAGTAATTTGCCATTATTGAGTGTGTTTTTTTGAAGTCGATAGTTTCAAAAACTTTTTATTATTGCTGCTTACTTTTGCTGTCGTCAATAGGCCTTCTTTCAAATATGCTGGGATCGCTGTCCAGTCTAACCAGATGCAGCCGAATACCAGTATTTTAAATGGAGCGACTGCCTATCTGATATCCGCAACCCAATACAATAGAGATGTTTACTGACTTCAAAAAAAGTGATTCTAATTAGTCCGTCTGTTAGATTATCGAAAAATATTGGTATTATTTTTTTGTTTTATCAATAAAAATTAACAAAGATAAAGCGCGTCAAAGATTTAAGTGGGGGTTGGTGACGTCACTGACCGCTAAAAAATGTCATACTAATGTCTTAGAGTATGACGTCACACGAGTTTTTAAAGCACTGTATCGTCTTCATTGTTTGTTTACGTGAAAAATTCGTGTCCAATATTTTTTGGTAATCTAAATGACGGACTAATTATATTTTTTTTGTTAACTACCTCCTTGCTAAGGCCTCGTATAATAAAGTGTAACAAACATTTGTCAGGTGAGACAATGGAGCGCATGCGTGAGGAGTCCGCCAAACACAACGACCCCATGAAGTGTGCGCACACCTCCGCCGCCATCACCAAGTTAGTACTTACTTTTTATTCATCACTAGGTCAGCAGTGAAATAAATTAAGTTTAAAAAAAATATACCAATCGAATTGAGAACCTCCTCCTTTTGGGAAGTCGGTTAAAAAAATGATACGAACTGGTTACGTCCTACATCTATACTTACATTACCTCTTCAAAGTTATGAAACGTGTTGAAAATGATGTTGAGAAATAATACTTGTTATTGTTTTGTATCAGATTTAGACACTTTGCAAAAGGAACTTTAATCCTCGTGTTATAGCAACTCGTAATCCGGAACGCTACGACTGTTTACGTTGTTTCATAATAATATCTAGAAATGACGCAGAAGCTGCGTTTTCTGTAATGTGCAATTTTTAATAGTTGTGCCAAATAAAGTTGCTATGGAGGTATGCACTTTGTTTTCAATTTTTTGTTTCTGGTACCGTTACCCTGATTTTTGAGAGGCGTTGCTTAATTTTTTTATAAGTTTTAAGAGTTGTCTGATTGTGGCTGATACCGGCCTCTTTCTTAGTATTTCATTTTAAATGCACATGCAGGAATGGCGGAAAATAAACTTGCAATATGCACCTAACATATTATCGACACGTCCTCCGCGCCTCCGCACGGAATTCTCAAGAGATGTTTTGCAGCCCGCTCGGACGCGCAGTCGTTGTGAGAAAGGGTTTCCACTGCATCATGCATCCATGCAGAATGAACACAACACATTTTTCATCCCTTCTATTCGAAAAGTGTCGTTTTGTTCCTCTTTAAGCGAAAGCAAAGCAAAAACTTTTTAGCGGGCAGTAATGAGATTTAAATTTGGAACATGAATCGTTAATTGACATCGAACGCAAATTGTTTAGATTTCTGGCTGTAAGTGTTGGGTGTACGGTGAGAGGTGGCGCGGTAAATAAAAAAAAAAGCGCGCGAATTACTGCCCTGTTCTTGTCTTGTAATCGGTACGGACTTTATTGTATTTTACAAAAAAAATGAGTTCTACGTCTAATTCTGAAAGTGATAGTGCATTAACGCCTGAAACAATAATAATAGAAGCCAACAAAGTCATACAAAACTTAATACCTACGAAATCCCGGGAGAAATATGTAAAGGCCAATGACAATTTTATACTATGGAAAAATAGATAAGGAGCGAAGACATTTTCGGAAAGTATATTTTTGACCTATTTTCAAGAATTATCCAAAACAAAACAGCCTTCTACTCTTTGGAGTGTATACTCCATGCTTAAATCTACAGTAAATATCAATAAAGATATTAAAATTGACAGCTACTCAAAATAAGTAGCTTATCTGAAGAGACTGTCTGAAGGACACATACCAAAGAAATCGAAAGTACCTATTTTCCGGACAAAATGTTGAAACTTTCTTGAATGATTAATTGACCATTTACATTCATGTATTTTTTTTAACTAAACGTATTCATTATTTACTTAAAAGTGTCTCTTATTTATTTTCTCATAGATGGGGATAAAAAGTAGAGTATATGACTCGAGAGCAAAAATATTTTTCCCTCAGGCGATGTACTTTGAATCCCTCGCTACGTTCATGATTCAATTTTAGAATCCCTCGCTATGCTCAGGATTCTATTCTAGAATCCTTCGCTTCGCTCTGGATTCAAAATAGCGCCCTCGCCGTAAAAATATTATTTTGCTCCCTTGTCATACAATCTACTATACCATAACATTTACTGTTTCTGACTTCTGCAAAGTAACGCCTAATTTGCATCAAGTTTGAATAACCTCCCTTGGCACCCAGGCTAGCCAACCGCGTGATCCACGTGAGCATGTCGTCCAGCACAGCGCGCGGCGACGCCGAGCTGCGCCGCGCGCTGGCGGACGCGCACGCACAGCTCGGCGCCGCGCCTGCTGCCCACACGCGCGCCAGCAGGATGCCGGACTGGAAGGACCACACTGCTAAGGTAATGCTCCACTTACACTCTCATTGTGGCGCCTTATAACGAACTAATGGTTACCGACATACATAGACCCGATGTAAAACTATCGTCGACAATACAGAAACCTTCCTACTAAACCGTCGGGCAATAGTTCTCCTTTCTCTATGAAGGACGAGGATTTTGACACCCTGTTCTTCATAACTCGAAATCATCGTCAGTCGGGTAAAGGCCTCTCTTCGCTTAGTTAGACTCGCAATCTTCACGTTCACACGACTGACTTCGGACTTTGCTCACTCTCTGGACCCTCATTATTAATACTTATCTTTAAACACCTGAAATGACTGAGGCCATAGACTTCGATAGTCTCTATCTACTTCTCTGTGCTTGAAACTATAAAATACCTGTTCTTCTTTAATCAATTTAGCTCCTTCAACATAGTTTCCAAACTTTCGAGTTCAGACTATCCGTAATAATCTTTAAATAACACTCCAGATAACTGCTACATGTACTTTTCAAAGGGATCTTCGGATCGACCTCGATAAGCGTTACTATTTAGCGACAACCCTCTTCAGAATAGTGTTTATGAGATCGCACACAAATTAGTTAACAAGTGTTCACTATCAACAGATCCTGCAAGCGACCGAGCAGGTGGAATCACTGCTAGGCGGTGAAAATGTGTTCAAGACCCAGCCGGGACCAAACCAACCCATCTATGTAAGTAAACTTCGCAAATATCATAAAATTATAATTAGAAGAAACTTTTGTATCGTTAGCAGAAGCAAATTAAGCCATAGTCTTCTTATAATTAATGGCAAAAATAGGTACTTACAATATTTTTTTGAATAGTGTTGAAAAAAGTCGTTGTATACACGTAGGAAAGAAAGAGAGAAAAAATATTTATTTGTCGCAGAAACATGACGAGCATACAATGAGACATTAAAAAAAAAAGCAATACACATACAACACATTACAAATACTAAACAAAGAAAAAAAAATACAACAAGCAGGGGAAAAAAAAATTGCACGTCATGATTTCAGGCATTAATTTTTTTTTGGGATTTGAGGCAATTTTTGGCCCCATAACAACGTTGGCTGCGGCTCAGTTGTCAATTGCGTCTCGAATGCAATAACTAGCTTTCCCAATTTAAATCAAAATGTACTATTATAACAATTTTATGCGTGCGAAGATCGCGAACAGCATCTAGTAATTTATAAAATTTACATGTAATTAGATTCTTATTAATATTGTGTATCATTGGCCCTACAGAACGAGGCTCTAAACCTGCACGTGGCTATACGCGACTGGTCGTCACGTGACAACGAGATTGTGGCCGTGGCCAAGCGCATGGCCGTACTCATGGCCAAGCTCTCCAACTTCATGACCAATGGTAAGTCATCATCATCATCATTTCAAGACGTCCGGCTGCGGGTACCGGGGTACCGGGTAAGAGATACCGCGGCCTCGGCATAAAGGGCTAAGAAGGAACACGGGTGGTTTTTAGTCAGTAGAAGTCTGACACTCCCTTTCGCTCTGCCCAAGAGCAGGAGCGGTTATTCGATGATTTTCCACCCGCCAAAAAAAAAGGTAAGTGATTAAGTAAAGTAAGGAAAGGTATTTTAGTCAACTTTTTAACCGACTTCAAAAAAGGAGGAGGTTCTCTACGCGTGTGTATGCATTTTTAATATGTCAGTTGGCGAGTTTAAAACGTTCTATTTGTATTTCAGACAAGCAACGCGAAGTGCTCGCGACCTCCAAGTCGATAGTGACGGAGTCGCACGAAGTGACGCGACTCGCTAAAAAACTTGCGCACGAGTGCACTGACCACAGGATTAAGACCGTTAGTATATTCACTGACAAAACTGCATTTATAACCCCCACCGATAGTTATCTTAGAGTTTTCTTGATTTTTTTCTAAATATATTTTATTCTAGAACCTGCTACAAACCTGCGAAAGGATCCCTACTATCAGCGGTCAGCTGAAGATGTTGACGACAGTCAAAGGATTTTCACTCGGACGCCACGGTAATACAGCTCATTTTACTTCTATTTTTTTTACTTTTTACAAGGCGTCTTCAACTGCTAAAGTCAGAGATTCAGTTTAACACGATACTTAAATACTACATCATGCGAAGTTGCGTGATGGTTCAGAATTTTATCTTGTCAATAAAACTACCCCGTACTTCAAATTTCTTTGAAACTTTTCATTTTTAGTGATTTTAAATCTCACTACTCATATAAATAACTGAACCAAACCTGTATTTAACCTAGACCTAGCATTCAGTTAGGCGCTTTACACATGTAGCAACATAAGTTAAGGCAAGTAACTATTTTGTTAATATTATGTAAATATCACCAGGTACGCAAGAGGATAAAGAAGCCTTGGACATGTTGGTGGGCAACGCTCAGAGCTTGATGATGAGTGTAAGTACTTCATACTTCATCATCAGCCTATAATGTTCCCACTGCAGGGACTCAGGCCTCCTCTCTAGGAGAGGGGTGGGCTGTAATCCACCACGCGGGCCCAGTGCGGGTTGGTAGACGTCACATGTCTTCGATTTTTTTGATTCTAAGACATGCATGTTTCCCTACGATGTTTTTCTTCACCGTTTTGAGAGCAGTGGTGATGAAAAATAAATTACACAAAGTAATGCGCCTGACGGGGCTCGAACCACGACTCACTGTTCGTAAGTCAGGGTCGCCATAACTGGGCCACCGCTGCGCTGCTGTGTAAGTACTTATGAAACTTTAAATCGTTAGATACGACATTACAGGCGAGTGTTAAAAAAACCTTTTACGAATGTAACCGTGGGTTCATGTAGCTGCTTTAGACCTTCACGAAAATAGTACTGATGAAAGTAGTAGTGAAGATGAATTTGATACCAAGTGTGAAGTCAAGTGAATAAGTCTGTAGTTAAGTTTCTTCTAAAATGCACTATGAATTGTTTGAAAGTTAGTTAACAAACAAAAAAAAAGCAAACAAAAAATACGTATCCAATATTTTTCGATAATCTAACAGACGGACTAAGAATCATATTTTTTAAGTCAGTAAACATCCATCGTGTTTTTATAATAACATAATTTCAGATCCAAGACGTGGTGAAAGGTGCAGCCAGTGCCTCCGTCAAGATCATGTCTCAGCGAGGTCCGCGCATGAAGTGGGTCCGCAAGACTGTCTACTAAATCATCAGCTCGTACAAAATACATAACATATTTATAATGTCTTGTTACATTCCAAGTTCTTCATCCCAATAGGCTTCTTTTTGGTCAAACCGGTATCAAGAGAAGGCCACTTTAACCTATTTATTTTATTATAATAAAAAAAGCTGTTAAAGAACAATACTTCCTCTTGATGTAGGTATTTTAGAAAATTTTATTAGTATCTGACACTATTTCAGAAAATATTGAGGTGTCAGTTCGTTATCACAATTTTGAATTGTATTAAAGTACACTCATGCCATGTGGAATTGATGCCAAAGTTTGCGTTAGTATTGTAAGTGAAAATATATTTTTTGTAATAAAGAGCAGATTTATAAATTTTTATTGTTTTTTCTCGTTGACTCGATATACAATCCTCGTGCTATCCAAAAAAACTCTGCGTAGTTGCTTCGAACACATGGTGTAGACACTACACCTGTTTTTAGATGGGTCATCATATGACTCCTCCGGGCAGAGCATGTCAAACTTCTAAAGACTAAAAACCACCCATGTTCCTTCTTAGCCCTTTGTGTAGAGGCCGCGGTATCTCTTTCGACCAACACGCAGTCCCGACGGCCGCCGACGGCATTATTTATCTCGTACACATTATTTAGATCTTTTTTTGCTGTTGGAAAATTATCAAATAACACAGACAGACTTCTAATGACTAAAAACCACCCATGTTTCTTCTTAGCCCTATGTGTCGAAAAAAACTAGGAACTGGTCAGCCAACCTGACGTCAGAATTTCTTAACGTAGAGGTAGCAAATATTTCATTATAGGTTAGTGTAACGACAGTGGTAAAAAAATAGACAGGAACTGATTCATTATTTTATTCAGACAGTCTCGACTTACAGGTTTCACAATCGAGCGCGACAAGACCTCGAAACTGAGCTTACAGGGCATTATATAGACTGATATCCCCACCGGAGGCATCCGGTAGTTATGGCGGTGTCTTCGCTTGACTGTGATTGGCTCGCGAGTCGTTGCCCGTCATTGGCTGGCTAGAGTGGCATGGCTATGGTATGCTAGAGTGGCATGGCTATGGTTTGCTAGTGTAATGACAGTGGTAAAAAAATAGACAGGAACTGATTAATTATTTTATTCGGACAGAGTCTCGACTTACAGGTTTCACAATCGAGCGCGACAAGACCTCGAAACTGAGCTTACAGGGCATTATATAGACTGATATCCCCACCGGAGGCATCCGGTAGTTATGGCGGTGTCTTCGCTTGACTGTGATTGGCTCGCGAGTCGTTGCCCGTCATTGGCTGGCTAGAGTGGCATGGCTATGGTATGCTAGAGTGGCATGGCTATGGTTTGCTAGTGTAATGACAGTGGTAAAAAAATAGACAGGAACTGATTAATTATTTTATTCGGACAGAGTCTCGACTTACAGGTTTCACAATCGAGCGCGACAAGACCTCGAAACTGAGCTTACAGGGCATTATATAGACTGATATCCCCACCGGAGGCATCCGGTAGTTATGGCGGTGTCTTCGCTTGACTGTGATTGGCTCGCGAGTCGTTGCCCGTCATTGGCTGGCTAGAGTGGCATGGCTATGGTATGCTAGAGTGGCATGGCTATGGTTTGCTAGAGTGGCATGGTTATGGTTAGCTGTCATTGGCTGGCTAGGGTGGCACGCTGTGAGCAGGCTGTTGTAACAGTAGTAAATAGTAGCAAATAGGTAATAAATAGTTCACAGGGTCCCATGTTCATATCTCGTTTGGTCCAGTCATCCTGACGCTGACCGAGGCCGCGATAACTTGTGCACAACCCGCAGCCCGACGCTGTGGCCCAGTGCGGATTGGTAGATGTCACATGTCTTCGATTTTTTTTGGTTCTTAGACATACCGGTTTCCTCACGATGTTTTCCTTCATCGTTTTGAGAGCAGCGGTGACGTAATGTGCCTGCATGGGTTCGAACCCACGACCTACTGTTCGTAAGTCGGAGCCGCCACCACTGGGCCACCGCTACTTCTGACATTCCTGATAGGAGAACCCATTTACTCTGCCCGGGCCCGGTAATCGAACCGAGGACCTCATATTTAGCAGTCGTATCTGCGACCACTATTCACTATTACATGTGTAATGTCACCTATTTCCGGTTTGATATTTGTGTCAAATCGTGTGAATTAAGAGAAGAAATTAGGCAGTACTCCAATAAAAAACGAAAATTAAATAACATATTTTATTAAATCTAATACAGAGTCGATCATGATCACTTAATACCACATGGTACGCGGCAATTCAAAAATACAACAGATTCTGCTGATGACAATTATAATGAATAATTAATTAACTCTTCCACTGAAACATAAAACACAAACTATCTACGATCCATCGCTGGTCTAACTACTATATGACGTTAAATTACTGAAAGCCGAAACGGCAATGGACATTAAAGTGTTTCATATTTCCGTGGAAGATTATTTGATGAAAGAGTGTGAGAGAGACGTACTTATAGTGGTATATGTGCGTCTCGCTCCCACTCGACTACATAACTCTAGAGTATTTGGTATTTGGCACGATTCGATCACAGTTTCGGGCGCAGCTTACTTCCTTCTGCGAGCCTGTGGATAAAACGAAAGAAAATAATGTTTAAAAATTGTCAAAACAAACGGTGTCCCTAAATAATAAAGTTTTTACTCTTTTTTTGGGTACTTGTGTAAAAAGGCTAACTTATTCCGTATTTCTTGAGAGGGAGAAACAGAGGCATAGATGCTAAGTATCAAAGAATAGACAATTACAATAACAAAGGACAGATAACTACAATAAAAGAATTACACTAGGCATTGGGTGGCAACTAGGCTGGTCTGAGGTTCGAACCCAAAACCCTGCACTAAAAAGTCACACCAGCTGAGTTTTTGAAATCCCCATTTTCCCAACTATATTCGAATCAACTTTCAATTTAACCAGATGCTGACCACCAGTACTTTCCTCGGAGCGAATGCTTGGCTGAACTCTACATCCTGACCACTAAGCAAGAACTCCTCATCCAGCAGGGCTATTGCGTATCTTTTTAATGACAGTAGCTATCCTAGAGTGTCCATCTATTAACTGTCAAATGGTTCCATTTTGTACAAAACCATAACCAATTTGACAGTTAATCCATGGACAATATGATAGCCACTGACATTAAAAAGATACGCAATAGCCCTGCAGGTCCTCTGGTCAGACAGGTTGTCACACATCGTCACGACATTCACATTCATCATCATCATCATCATCAAAGTATAAAACTCCTTACCACTTCCTTCCTATCCTTGGTAACGCACACGGAGCGCACCCTGAAGGGATCAGCGTACACGCAGGTACAGTCTTGGACCAGGGTCTCATGCAGCAACCGCTGGCTGATGGCAGCCGCAGCCGTCTGTAGGAACTGCTTCTGCTGGCCAGCATTTAGCCCGTGGAAGTTCGTCGCAGAGAACACGATGCCGTCGGTCTGTGGGAAGAAAGACGTAGATAATAAGTCTCAATGAGGCTGTATTCCTATGTTCTTCTCACTTGGGCGAGCAGACGGTTCTGTCAGACTTTAACCGACTAAAAACTTCCCAGTGCTATTGTGTTGTCCTGTGTGAGACCAATAATAACATTTTTTTTTTCCCACACTTACACAGTGGATCAGGGAACTGGTAAGCCTTCCACGATCATTGGCTGTCTTCCTACCCTCGTATCATATTATATGGTCTCAAACAGGCTGTGATATTTGAAATACTAAAAGGTTCTTAATTTTGAGCTTAACTCCTGGGCAAATAAGTATTAAAATTGATAAAATAGTCTGGTTTTCGTATTTTTTTTTTGTTATTTTACCGTTGGAAAATTACAAATAACAAAAAAAAATTCTATTCAACTGATCTTTGGGAATAAATAACCTTTCGTAAGTTTTTGTTAGCTAAATTAGTTTATGTCATTTTCCAAAAGTTATTTTAAGTAGTCTGATATTTCTGTTCTGGCTTTTTAGTCAATCTGATTTAGTTTAGTTTGGGTTTTAAATACCTACCTTATTAACAGTAGTATTTTTTTATGTACGGTAAGTATATAAAAAATAAGGTAGAAAGTAGACTCACCGACTCAACGAAGTCTCTGCAGGCGTCGGATGACTTTTCCAATGTGCTCCTCAGGTTCTCAGCGTCCTTACCGACCTTCTTGTCACCCAGCATGATCACAGCCTTCTCCGTGTAACCTGCACGAAATAATTACATTTTATTTTTGAAATATCCTTTTTTTGTGAAGTGTTAACAGCCGATTTGCACGCCGAGCCGCGCCGTTGCAAAGATACTTCAGTCAGACTGACTGTCACACGATTTGATGGATAGGTTAGATGTTTAGGTTTAAACATAACATCACGTGTTTATTCGTCGAAAGGGAAGCAGAGGTACAGAGTACAAACTCATTTCACGAGTTACCTACGTTGAGAGTACCTACCATGCTAGATTTTCAAAGCGATTTTTTCCCAAGTTTTTGCTTTTGTGTTGCAAGGTAAAAAAAGCTGCAAGCGTTACTACAACTTTTAAAAAAGAAGGTGTAGCAAATGTAAAAATATATTTTACATGTAGCGATGATTATTATTTTCACTTTTATGTACGCTCTTAATTAACCTGTGAACAGCGTCACGGGCTGCAATATAGTCACTAAGTCTTGTATATTTATGATGTCTATGTTTTATATTGTAGCTGTTTGTTGTTCGACATGAATAACAATAAAATAAAGTATACTGACCAACAATCTGAGCGGCGTTCTTGCCTCCTCCGATCGTAAGCGTAGGAGTGACGGCGACGATGGAGTGCGTGTACGCCATGTTGTCGAAGGCAAGGCTGTAGGCCACGGAGCGAGCTACCTCCAGCTAAGGACAAATGTTAACTATAAATAACAGATAACAACAGACAAAGATGCTAATAATAATAATAATAATAATAATAATATAATAATATTCCACAACTATCACACAACGCCATCTAGTCCCAAGCTAAGCAGAGCTTGTGTTATGGGTACTAGACAACTGATAAACATACTTTTATATTTCTAAATACATACATAATAGATAAATTACACCCAGACACAGAACAAATGATCGTGCTCATCACACAAACATTTGTTCTGGGTGGGAATCGAACCCACGACCTCCGGCATAGCAGTTAGGGTCACTAACCACTAGACCAACAGGCCAGTCAAATACTAGTTTATGTTTTGAAAATTTATTTACAAACTATTTTTTTTTGATAGCAGGGCAGTTGCTCTTTGGGAATCAACGTTTATAAGTAGATCCTAGTGACCAAAAAGGATGACAATAATATTATAATGAATGCTCGCAAAAGTTAAAGAAAGTCACTTATTGCAATAATGTTGCTTAAGAAATTCGAGGTGGACGCATATTTAAACATTTAAAGTGGAAGAGATAAAGCTAAATAATGATCATTATCATCAGCCTATAATGTTCCCACTGCAGGGACTAATGCCTCTTCTCTAGGAGAGGGATGGGATATAATCCACCACGCGGGCCTAGTGCGGGTTGGTAGATGTCATGTCTTTGAATTTTTTGGTTCTAAAATGATGCCGGTTTCCTATCGAAGTTTTCCTTCACCGTTTTGAAAGCAGTGGTGATGATATAAATTAATTACACAAGGTAATGCGCCTGATTGGATTCGACCACACCACGACTCGCTGTTCGTAAGTCGGAGCCACCACCACTGTGCCAAAATAATGATCACAGAATTCACAGATACTTTTTCTTATTAAAGATTAAAATCGAAAGCTATTCTATAGGAGTAACAGCCTTGTTATCATAGACAAAGACACTTACCAGGAAGAATTGACTAATGCATTCCTCTCCGACAACGCTGATGGTGTGCTTGAGGGCGCCGGCACGGAGTGGCAGGTCGAAGATGGACTGGTAGCCAGCAACGACATTCGTAAGACCTAAGGAAAAAGAAAAATATTTATCTACAACACACCATAGAGTAACTTAATAATAGACACAAAATTAACAGATAGTTGAATGGTACGATGTAAAGATGGTTAGGCCGCCTTTAGACTGATTGCCTCGTACTAGCATAACCTATAGATATTTAGAACCTGCATTTTTAGAGAATATTTAATTAGATTAGTTTTCAATAAGAAAATAAAGAAATTATAGAAACAAATTAATGTATAAAGAATACAATAAAACCAATGCTTTTCTGTTAAACTATCTAATTTTTATTCTTCCATCCTTGGACTGAGCCAGTCAAATTGCCAGTGTGTTCATCAAGCTAAAGGTTGCTGTTATAGTTAAAATCTATAGGTATGTATATGATATTCATCATCATCATCAGTCTACCATGTTCCCACTGCAGGGACATAAGCCTCTAGGAGAGGAATGGGCGATAATCCACTACGCGGGCCCAGTGCGGGTTGGTAGAAATCACATGTCTTTGAATTTATTGGTTCTAAGCCATGCCGGTTTCGTCATAATGTTTTCCTTCATCGTTTTGACAGCAGTGGTGACGAAATATATTACACAAAGTAATCAGTACATAGGGTAGTGTTACTATACACTAAATACAGATTACACTAGGTCAGAAACATTATGAATCAAGCAGTTCATACATTATCATCATCTTATCAGCAACATTCCACCATCATCATTGTGAAACTTACCGAATTCAATTCTAAGGAAGTCGACGATGGAGAGGACTTCGTTGATGTAAGGGTTGAAGGCACCGTTCTTGTTCCTAGCTGGGTCGGCCAGTCTGTAGTAACGGCCTTTGTCGTCAAACACCGGCTTGGCGTTCTTCAGATACGCTGTAATTATAATATACAGGTTACTATACGGTTTTAAAGAATCAATTAGTTTTACGGGCACTTTATGATGCTTTGGCATCTAGGGACAACTTAAAAAAATAATATTTACCTAATTAAAAATAAATTCTGTTGACTAAACATGTTAATAGTGGATGTTTTTATGGATTAACTAGCTTTAGCCAGCGACTTCACCCGCTACAACTCGAAAATTATCCCTCGGAAAGATACAATCGGGATAAAAACTAACTTTTTAACTTTTTTTTTAAAATTATTTTTGGTATGTCTCAACACATATTGTAGCTGTTTATTGTCCCTAAATAAATAAAATAAAAACTATCCTATGTGTTAATTCAAGTTATAAACTATCTGTGTACCAAATTTTATCTAAATCCGTTCAGTAGCTTTTTCGTGAAGAAGTAACAAACATACACATTCACACTCTCACAAACTTTCGCCTTTATAATATTAGTGTGACAGAGTGATTAAAATATGAACAGTAATCCAACAGTTTTTTTTAAAAAAAAACGTTGCCCCGCCCTAGGAATTTCTGTTGTATCGTGGGTGCGTTAACATATATTTAAACTAACATACACAAACACACCCAGACCCGAAACAACTATCTGTTGTCCCCACATATATACTTGTTCCGTGCGGGGATCGAACCCGCGACACGCAGCGGCAGTCCAATCGCTCAGCTACTGCGCCAACCGTGCCGTCAAAGTTGTCTTCAAAGGGCGAACGTGTCTTAGATAAATATGATGATCGTGTTCACTATCACCGGAGTAATTTTTCCAGAATGATGTACCAAGTCATACTTACAGTCAGTATCGTACAAGATGGGGTAGGGGAACTTGGGGGTGATGCCGACCAGGTACACCTTCACGTCAGTGATGTGTTTGCTCTTTAGACCGTTCAGCACCTGCGCCACCAGGGGAACTACGATGCTCTTGTAGTTCTTCTCGTTGTCCTGAGAGAGGGGAATTCAGATTAGATTTTTTGTATGAAGTTCAAAGGTTCTTTAGGTTACCCTATGGCTCATAATAAACCAACGGATTGGAAACGGCTTCCAACCTGCGGAAGACTCTTTATACTTCGAAGTGTTCGATGAATAGGGATGTTAACAAAAAAAATCTAAATAGTCCGTCAGATAGATTTCCAAAAAATATTGCACATGTATTTTTTTCTTTTTTCACGTAAACAAACAATGAAGACGATACAGAGCTTTGAAATCTCGTGTGACGTCATTATCTGAGACATTTCTATGACATTCTTTAGCGGTCAGTGACGTCACAACCTCCCACTCAAATCTTTGACGCGTTTTATTTTCGTCAATTTTTATTGATTTGATAAAACAAAAAATACGTATCCAATATTTTTCGATAATCTAACAGACTCACTAATTAGAATCATATTTTTATAAGTCAGTAAACATCCCTATTGGAATGGAATAAAAATATCATTGAAGTTACAGTTCACATTTACTAAATCATAGGAATTACCTCATTAACTTTAAATTATAATTGAAGAGCTGCACAAGGTCAAAAAAACAGACGCTTATGATCACAGTCAAATCGAAACAAAGTCTCAAAGAAAACTTACCGTGGTAGTCTCGAAAGCAATAATGATGTCAGCTTGCTTGTTGGGGACCTTGATCTCGTAGCTCTCTCCCAACTTCCTGGGTTTGTCTGCATCGTTGCATTGCACGCAGACCTCTGGGAGGACGGCGGGCAGCATACCGGTGAGGGCCAGCGCCGCGTACCCTCGCGCCAGGTCGCAGGCCTGGTGGAGCGCCTCCTTGGAGTCGCCGGAGCAGGCGTGGATGCAGGCTTGTCTGTGGAGAGGGAGGTGGGTTTAGCTGGTGGTGGTACATTTAAGGGAGAAGTTAGATGAAACTTCGTGTTGTTTTGTGATTGTGACCTGAGGATTTGTCGCTGCAGTGTTAAAAATCAACATGGCAGTGTTCACTGAATAAAGCTTTTGTATTTTGTTGCTCTTCATACTGTTTAGAGGTTTTGATCCTTCTTGTCGAAGAAGACGTTTTTCACTGTTAGTGATTTTTACCATATTTATTTTTCCTATCACAAAGTGTGAGACTATGTTCTATCACTGGAAACATCCTACACCATACTACAGTTATAAACAAAATCTGTACCTGAATGGTGCAAGGTCAAGGAACAGGCTCAGAGGTCTAAGCGGAGAAGCTCCTCCGAAGACTTCTTCGCATGCTGGTGGCAGGGCGACACTGTGGAGCTGGTGGTGCGAGTGTTCTGGTACCTGCACCTGCGGGCAGCTCTTAGCCAGGCGGTATGCGTTGCCGAATTCGCTCTCTGATGAGCAGATCTGGAAGGAATGAGAAGGTTAGTAAGGGAAGTATAGTTCTTGGTGTTTTGAACTTTGGATATTCTGTATCCCAAAATGACTGCCATTGTGTCAGTCGTTAGACAGATGGCAGTATATGCCTTTGGTCATTGAGAGGTCTTCAATATTCTGAGAATTATTGATCTTCGTAAAAACGCTATACAGACTTGCCTACATCATAAACTTCATCTTCTGGACTAAAATGTATTTTTAAATATGGTATCAGATGGTAAAAAGACGTACCTTTCCATTAGGTAGACGGAAGTCATCATAGGGCTCGTTGTTGCCGTCTCCGAGAAGACCGCGCAGCTTGCCGAGGTAGAAGCCGTTTACTTCGATGTAGCACACCTATGGACACGTAACATTATTATAGCACTGTGTTATAAAGTAAATAGTTATAGTTTCTTCCTATCAAAATTGCCATTTTCGTCCACGGATTAACTGTCAAATTGGTTATGGTTTAGTACAAAATGGAACCATTTGACAGGTAATTGATGGAAACTATATGATAGCCACTGTCATTTAAAAGATACGCAATAACCCTGCGAGTCCTAAAGCAATGCCGAAACATGTCAGGCTCAGCTTTTCTTATTTCTGATTTTAGTCTGAAAAACTTGCTTCGAGCCAGTTTTTTTAATGGTCTTTTATCATTGATCCTTACCTCAAGTTTAGCAGTACAGAAGGCCATAAGTCCGTACAGTGTTCCGAGTCCGATGCGGCCGTTGGCCTCGCGGAAGGCGAAGGAATCCTTCTCCATGACTGGGAAGCCGTGATTGGCACCGTTCAGGGTCACCTGTGAAAATAATAAGATTTGTTAGGTTAGGCAATTTTAATAGATAGTTAAAAAATTGTAGATTCAAATATCTGGTTGCCTTGATGTTTAAAGAACATTTTTTTTTCGAGTGGTGGGATATCATCAAATAACCCTCCCGCTCTTGGGCAGAGCGAAAGGGAGTGTCAGACTTCTACTGAATAAAAACCACCAATGTTTCTTCTAAGCTCTTTATGTCAAGGCCGCGGCATCTCTTACAACCTCCCGCAGCCCCGACAGCATGTTTAAACACATTAAACACAAAAGTTAAGCTTCAAAATATGGTCACAAAGTAAGGGACTAGACGCCATGTCGACGTCATATACCATACAACGGTGATTCGTGTGAACGTGTGACCTAGAGTCCCGGCCAGGATTTAAAAACCTGAATACACACTCATCATACACAATCATAGTGATCAATATTCGATCCTTTTCTGTTTGAGTAGAACAGGTAAGACCTTTCTGGAACATTAAATTCGAAAACATGAGACTCCAGTAACCCACATTGAGTCCACATGGTGTTTGAGGGCCCACAGGTACTCTCAAAGAGGCCTTTGAGTGTGTCCCGACAGTGGGATCGTTATGTTCTCACCTGTCCATTATCCTTAAGCTCAATAATATTTCCGCTCTTGTCTTCCAAGATCAGGGCCTTAGGCGCTCCGTTGGTGAGTTGCAGCAGCAGGGTGAAGTTCCTGTCGACGTGGTCGTGAGCCAGGACGTAGCGGCAGTTGCCGGGGAAGGTCAGGTGGCGTCCGTCGAAGCTGAAGATGTGCTGGCCGTTCACAATCACGGCGCGAACTGGGGGAGCAGATGGAGGAAAGGTAAGCTTGGTGTTATTGGACATAGCATAAGGTATGGGATAAAAAGTCACGAGAGGCGTAAGTACTTGGCTGCGGGTTGTTCGAAAGTGTCACCGCGGCCCCGGACACAAAGGGATAAGAAGGACATGGGTGGTTTTTAGTTAGTAGAAGTCTGACACTCTCTTTCGCTCCGCCCAAAGCGGGAGGACTCATTTGACCTTCCAAAAAAAAGGCTTTAAGTACTTAATGAGAATATTTTTTTTTTTTTGTAAAAATCTTAACCATTTTGGATGTGGTTGATGTGGACAGTTTTTTATATAATTAATGTCTTCAATTGCCTTAATTTCTGACATCCAAAAAATTTTATATAGGTAAATGCGTTATAATTTTTGGTAATAGATAGATCTACCGAGATAGTTTTACAAGTCAATAAAGCTTTAAAGGTTTTTTAGGCAGCCAACTTTTAACGGAACAAAAGTAAATTTCAGTTGTTGTATTTTAAAATTCGGTCTTCAATAAACCGGGGGGAAATTCCAAACCCATATTTTCTTCAGATTTTAGTAAACCAGAAAGTAATACAAAATGTTGGTACTCACGTTTAGCGGGCACTTCTTCCAGTGGGTTCCAGGTCCTGGGCCTGTAAGCCTTGATGAGAGCGATGATATCAGGAACATCGCCCGTTAGCAGTTTGTTGATCAAGCTAGCTGTTGGTGGTTTTCCGAATGATGGAGACGACAGGGATCCGCCGGGGCCGAATGAGAGCTGAAAAAGAGAGAGCTTGTTAGTTTTATGTGATATTGACGAGGAATACCTGATGGTCACATTGATAATAGGAAATTGGTCATTGATTTCTATGCATCAAGTGTGGTCCTTCCAAAAGCAGAGCTTAAGATCTGGTACGCCTGATTTGGACTCAGGTTCATAAGTAGCCTAGTTCATACTAGAAGTGGTGTGAATGTGCGTTAATAGTACCTCGGAGGAATTATTTCGCTCTAGTGGTTGTAGAATACGGTAGATACGAAGTTTACAATGGAATGGAAGTACCCGGAGGATGCCTTGTTGCTTTGCATTTAAATGATGAAAGGATATCCATATTCTATTGCAGCTAGAATGTCGGTACAACATCATATTTACAAGTCCTTAATACTGCAGTAGGTACTCAAAACAGTCCTAATACTCACAGAGCCAAAGCCAGCAGGTGCGACACCCACTCCAAGTTGTCCGAGCTGGCCGCGGATGAACTGGATCAGGGAAGTGATGGCAGTGGACAGTTTCTGGTAAATGACGCGGAGCTCCTTGTTGTCATCCACTTGCTCTTGTTTCAGTTTCTAGAATGGAGAAGAGGATTAGAGCTGCTTCTTATTTTTTTATCGTGTGGTTATTGACTTAGCTTTACATGACTTCGAGAAATATCTCTTGAGCAATTCTGCTTTCCTCACAATGTTCTCCTTGACCGGAGCAGATGATATTATACAATAGAACTACTTTATACCGGGTGTAAATTAACCCTTCACACATACGTCAACCAAGCATTCTGTACATCAAACTAAGGACCCCCACGCAAAAGACACAGACTTTTTTTTTGGGGTCAAAAAACACAGTTTATGGTAAAACTCAATGTAGCACTCTTAAAACATTGTGCTAGTGGATGGTTTGAATAGTACACGGGTCATGTAGGTAATTTAAGTAAATTTATAACCTGAAAAACTAGTATTATCACACAACTGCTGTGCAAAATTTGGAACTTTGACCCCCAATATCTAAGTAACTAGGGGGTTCCCAGGAATGGTCTTGTAACTGATAGCTGATGTCTGTCTTACCTTGACGATGTAGTTGTGGAGGGCATCAGTGAAGTCTCTGATCTCCTGCGTGGGAATGAGGGCTCGGATGGTGTTGTACGCGTCTCCTAGCAGGGATATCGCCTGTTCGGGCACTGCCAACTCTTGGAACTGCACGGAGGGAAGATACCATTAGACCATTGAATTACATTCATGTTATAAATAATTATTGATGGACCGATAACTGAAGTTTTATGATACGATTTGTAATGTAATTTTGTAATGTTTTTATATAAAAACATATGCATTTAAATTTGGATTCGATGCCTTTGTAAATAAATCTTTACATTTTCAATAAATGGAATAGCAGCATATATCCCTGACGTATCAAGAATAGCTGAATAAACAGGGTATTTAACTTTTAAGAATTTTGTAGGTAAACCGTTTTTGAATAAGAATTTACTTACTTAGTTTTCTTTTGAAACATGTCATCCTTACGAGAAAGTAATAATAGTCTTATCATAAGATTTGATATAAGTAACTGATAGTTACATATATGTATTATTACAGCACTTACACCACGTAACAGTTTTAGGGTTTGTTTACGGAGACGCGGGGCGTCGAGCGGCGCGTTCACAAAACTAGTCGCGTGCTATTTTATTCATTTACTGAGAGACGGGTCCTCCGCAACAAGCGTTGCATTTTAAACTAACGAGCGAAAAATTCTCGTAAAATCGTCGTTCGAAATCGTTACCGTTTTCATACATCGCCATGTGCTTGAAGTAAAATCGCACAACGCGCCGCGCGACTCCCCGCGTCTCCATAAATGAGGCCTTTAGTATCGTCACGACTATGTCCAGCAACTTCGCTTCATTTCAGGAATTAAAGAATAACGCCACGCTTTGCTTACCTTCTCCTTGATCACAGCGAAGATGGGCAGTTCCTTGATGCTAGTTGCAAGTTCCTTGGTCAAAGCGTCGAAGCGAGCACGGAATTCCTTGAGTTGGGCAACCACGAGACGGGTCAGGTCTAAAGAACAAAAACACAACCATATTACAATTGTGTACATTTAACATAACACGCCTATAACCCCTTAAGGGTTAGACAGAAGTGTGCCCATATGTATGTACGCCCACATTATACGCTCACAGCGGGCGAGAGTGGCTCGCGACAGAGCTCAATGGAAAAAAGTAGAGGTGGCCTTTGCCGGAAGACCAAAAGGCACACTGAATTGAGAGTTTTTGTAGGTAACAATACATTCAAGAACCAAAGCAATTCAGGATCACAAGGGCATAATCATTATCAACTTATTGTATAAAGTTGAAAAGGTCTGTCTCTTTTTGCATATCGAGCAATTTTGCAGTTTCGCTACAATATCAGAAACACCACGAACCCTTGAAGATAGCAGTGAGAGTGTTGGTAAGTTCCTGAAGTTCAGGCTTGTGCTTCTCATAGAAGTCGGTGACGATGGCTGCGTAGTGCGCCACGATATCGATCAGGGAGTCCAGGAACTCCTTGAAGTACTTCGACAGAGTCTCGTAGAATTGCTTGATGACGGGTTCGAACTGCAGACGAAAGAAACAATTAGAGTTTTGTAAAGTAATATTTAAATGAGACCTTATCTGTACTGTGGGTATATACAGCAGGTGATTAACAGCAGAATCACGAAAAAATGAGTGATAGGTCTACAAGGAAACTTATAAAACGTTGGAAAAACAAACAAACAAAAGTGCACGGTTCAGATTGGTCGTTTCATATGAAGATGAACCGGCCAGAAACTCCATGTCTACTCTTTTAACATACAGTAGATTTAAGTAGTTATTGAAGATACATGATCATTTGTTCGCAATCACATCGTAGATATGGCGGTAGTATACAATACAGTTATTCATTGCATAATTATTGCTGTTCACGCTCACCGAGATATTCCGAGGGCGAATGTGAGAATGTATTAGTAAGGTATGGTCCATACCGATACACCCCGAGCAAGGCAAGTGCGAGAATATCCAGTCAAGCGAAAAACCTTGAAGCTAGACGAGCGCTCTCCTATAATATACTCCTATAGTCTCAGCGACGCATAATAGTAATTGATCTTAAAGAGATAAAGCTTTCAACGTACCGATTTCTCATACATCTGCTGCAGCTGTTTGGCGATACTGATGTAGGCGTTGATGATGGTGTCCACGATGGGTTTGGTGCCGGTCAGTACAGCGTCGATGATCTTGGCGACTGATTTCACGATCACGTCACTGTAATTAAGGAGTTTGATTAGAGTATTATGTCAAAATTATGACTACACAATGGCGAAATCTATTTGTAAATTCAATAGTTAAACCCCTCCGTTATCCTTTTTGCTCAATTTCTAAGGGACATAGAGTGATTTTAAAAAAACCTAAAAGCCCTCTCAAGTGCCCATACTATCAAATGCAATCATGTTTTCTGTTGGTCCTGCTGCTACTTCTGGTAATTGTCGTGCTCAAACAAATGGAATCTTTAGATTTCTTGTATAGGTAGTATACATTCAGAGTTGGCAAAAGATGCGAAGGCTTTGTTTGCACTAATGTGCACTCACAGATCTTGGCTCCAGCCTCCAGATAAATTGCAGTGAGTTCGGCAGATAATTTATCATACCTTTGTGTTAGAATAACCCGCAATGCCTCCATAATTTGGAACAACACTCTGTATGTTAGTTCAAACTGATTGTTACTAACTGTATTCGGGATAGTTAAATGTGAACTTACAGCACTTCCGAGATCTCCTTCAGCACCTTGTCATCAGCGATTTCCTTGTAGAACTTCTGCAGGTCTTCGTTGAATGACTTCTCAATGTTCTTGAAGGTTGGCTCCACGCGTTGCAGAACGGCCTTGAAGTCGCTGTTGGCTTTCTCTCCGAGCTGCTTGATGCGACCTTCGAGGTTGTCCAGGTCCTTGCGGAGGGCAGTCTAGGGAAAAATAAGGTTTTTATTTATTGAGGGTGTGTTTTGAAGTTCTAATTAAAAAAAAACCTGATTTATTATGTTTCGTCTTCAATTTTAAGTATATGTAATGATTTATGATGTATTTTCCAATTTTGTACGCTCGTTAGAGTAGCATATGGCCTAAAGCTAATCTATTTTTTCATCCTGACGAGTAGCCATATAAGCAAATAAATGATTTGACTTTGAAAATCTTTTGTAAAGTCCTAAAGTCATCAACTGTTCCAAGCGATTTTGTTAAATTTTTGGGTTTATACAACTTTAACTGGTTCTTATATCGAAAGTCAAAGTGTAAAGAGAGTAGAGAGGCCTTTGCCCTGCCAATACTGGTGACAGTAACATAATAATACTACGGCTGTCTCTGTAGTCCATTCGATTTTTTTCAAAGTTGCCAGAACTCCATATTAGCACCCAAACATCCTTTACCTACTAATTCCATACTTAATATTATAAATTTGAAAGTAACTCTATCTGTCTGTCGCGCTTTCACGCCAAAACTACTGAACCGATTTCAATGAAATTTGGTACACAGATGTCTAGAGCCTGAAAAAGGACATATGCTACTTTTTAATGCGAAAAAAGGGTTGTAAGGGGGGGTGAAAAGATAACTTTTGATCGCGATAACCGACATCCACGCGGACTAAGCCACGGGCATCAGCTAGTGATTCATAAAGTCTCGCACTGCACTTCAAAATGCCTTATATTTTTGCCTCTAAGACATGAACTCACCAAAAAGTAGTTGAAGTTATCCTTTGACAAGCCGTAATCGCTCTTAATGAGGTTATCATCCAAGAACAGAGCTCCATGGATGAGGTTCTTCTTCTCACCACCCAGGATGATGTCAGCGCTGACGTCGATACGCTTCTCTGGCTGGATGTGGCCCACGATGGACAGTTTGCGGTCGGATTCGTCTGTTGGGAAGGCGGCGTTAGATAGGCGGTTCTTACAGTCCTAGCTATTTTTTTGTTGAATTTAAATGAGTTTTGGGTGAAAAGAGAGTTGACTGTTTTTGTGTCCCCACACTTTCAAGGGACGACTGTGTTTTATTTTCTAGCGCACAAATTGCTTCAAATCAAAACAATTAGTTACAACCAATATTTGTTTCATGTAGGAATTAAACCCGCGATTAGTCAAGCCGAAGTCACTTCGGATATAATTTTGTTTTAAATGCAATACCAAATAACCATCATTTTGAATCAAATCATTCACTCCAAAAGCTCAAAAAAAAAACTCGTAAGCCAATAAATAGCCAGTCAGAGAAATATCAAGTAGGATTAAACCCCGTGACTGCTGCAAAAATTTGGTGATCTCCTACCACCAAACACTTTAAAATAATCACCGCTATAACCTGTGGTGAACTCGAAGTACTGGTAATCCTTGGCGAGGGCTGTCACACGCACAGGTTTGCCTTCCAAGAGGCAGATCTTCACTTCACCCTTCTGGAGGTTGTCGTTGACAGTTGCTGAACCTTCCACGTCGATGACCTTGACTAGGGGAGTGTTGATCTGCAGGAAGAAGGTTTTATTAGGTACTTGGCTTAATCGAAGGAGGTAGGACCAGCTTGAGTTCTACCGGATGTATTTTGTGGATAGGTAAGGAGAGGCCTTGTCCTGTAGTAGATTATGACATGGTTAACTATTGAGGTTCAAGTAGATAAAGTATTTATGTTATGTAGTTTATTTTATTGTTGAAAGTAGTTACAATCAGCATGCAAATCACTTATTCAACACTTTTAAAAAGATAATTATGGGCGGAAAGGCATTGACTAGGAGTATGTCAGCACTGAAAAATGGTTTTGGAGTGATTTAAGTTTTAGATGAAGATTATAAAGAGGGATGTGGACTTACCAAAACCTTGATATTGGTTGGTGATGCCTCCAACAACAATTTGGATTCGCGATCCTGTAAATAAATATCATATTAGCTTCTGATTTATTCATATTGTTTAAGGGCAGTTTTGCAGTTTACAGTAGGGCACTTTAAGGGCTAAAAAGAGAACAAACATGCCCTTTATAAAAAGACAAAAAGAGGTAGCAATACACTTACGGCTCCGAGCACTGGGTGGGAGATGGAAGCTGAGGTCTCGATCTTGACGGCGTTCTGTTGAGGGCGCTGCAGATTACCACGGATCTTTACTACGGCCTCCTGTAATGAGAGTAATTTTTACGTATTAGTTGAGTGTAAACATTTTTAAAGGAGTTTAGGATCATAGAATCTAGTACGGAGACATAGAATATCAGCTGTGGATATCGGAAACCGTCAGATACGGCAGTAAGTATTTGCATGGAGGTGTCCTTAACCGCTTTATCTGAAATAAGTGAAAGTAATTTAAAAAAATAAACGACGAAAAAAACGACGTTACAAAGACGACGACGACAACGACGAACTTTTTTTTTGTAACTTAAAACCAGTAGGTACGTGTTTAGAGAAATCAGAAATGCTGACATCAAAAGAAATACTAACCTTATTCAATTTAGGATGGTTGAAACCAAATTCGGCAACGGCAGACTGCTGTTTGTCATTGGCAACGTCCAAATCGACCAGGAATCTGGCAGAGGTCCTGTGTCCTTGCTTCCTCTTGTCCAGGTCGAGGTTGATCTCTCCGCGGACGGGGAACGGCAGACCCTTGTTGGTTGGGTAGCTGACCACCGACTCCAAAGCCATGATGCGTTGGGGCAGCTGGATGGTGACTCCAGACTTGGCATCTGAAAGTTATTGTTCGTTAGTATGTGATTAAGTTGAAGTGTTTGGATATTCATTGAATGTTTGCATGTTTGCAGTAATGTGTGAAAAGGTGAGGTTCTCTCAGCAGAGTTTATTTTGTACGACGAATTTCAAATTGGTTTTAAAATGATAAAGACTATCTGTAGGAACATAGATACTAATTTCAGCAATATTCCTTGAAAATTTAGCATGATTTAAATCAGTAGTTAGCCCTGCAGCGTCAAAAGATAGTTACTTTTCTGTTTTTATGACCCCCTGATACACACAATGTCACACGTAGTCAAGGATGACGATCTTTTTATTCACACTTTGTCATATTTTTGGGAGGGCAAGTTTAAAGATTTTGGCCTTAGATAATTACTCGTATTATGGAAATTCAGTAAAAGACCACAGCTGGAACTACAGTCTTTACAAACGGTTTCTCCAAGATCTACTTACTTCCATACTCAGGCGTGTTGTACACGTGGACATGGTACTTCTTATCTTCCTTGTTGATGTGGAGGTCCAGGGTGTATTGCGGCAACTTTTGGTCCGAGACTTCATCCTTGATCATCAGCCCAAACTCTGGGCTGATGCCCAGCTTGCGGAGGTCGAAACCAGCGTTGATGATGTTGGTGATACACCCAGGTTCTGGTGGGGGAAGGTAAGGTTACGATGATATTATGACAAAGAAGAGTGTAGTTTATCT
This sequence comes from Diarsia rubi, assembly GCA_932274075.1. Classification (NCBI taxonomy): domain Eukaryota; kingdom Metazoa; phylum Arthropoda; class Insecta; order Lepidoptera; family Noctuidae; genus Diarsia; species Diarsia rubi. The sequence continues at coordinate 1,080,513 of OW026437.1, read as the reverse complement.
TTTTTGATTATGCAAGGATAGTCGTAATTACTACGAGTACACCATTTGTGACAACAGTTCCCAAAAATTGCGATATGACTGAAGATGTACTTATTTCATTGTTATACGGCTTTCAACCTTAAAGTGGTAAAGCTTTTTTGAGGTCAAGTTTAGAAAAATCTTATGCCTGGGTCTTCGCGACTATACAATAAGAGTAAGAGTTTTCACGACTTAGCATATTCTTACTTTTTATCGTTCAATTAGTGGCTTACATAAAAAATTTAACTTATTCAGACATTTTAAAGATAAAGTTAACATTGTAGTTAAGTCTTAAATATATTTTAAAGGTATCATCAGTACCAATACCTGCGAGTAAGAATCTCCGTTAGACAAAAAATATCTCTTTCTTTATAGGTGATTAAAACTTACTGGACAGATCGATCTTGGAGTGCACTTCAGCATGAGCACACTGCTTCTTCTCTTCACAGTACACATAGGAGTTCTTGTATTCCAGGTTGGTGACGCGAGATTCAGCAACATAGCTGCGTTCTCCGATGGCGACGTTGAAGAAAGTCTGGAGAAGAGAGGGTTGGTTAGGTTGATGGTCGAAATGTTGATGAAGAACCTAGAGAAAGAAGAGATCTAAGAGTTGTAATTGTTGTCGAGTATGATTGACAGATGTCGTTTGGAAAATGTGTAGTCTTGCTTAATTGCCCGGATTGGCCAATGAAAAATATGACCCTGTGGTCGATAGATCGACGTCGAAAGAACAATGATGATAGATCCCAGTGTCTACTTAACTCAAAATTAAACAGAGAGAATTACGGAAGATACCTACTGTAACACAGTTGTAGTTAACTTTGTTTTTGTCGTAGTCCTATAATGGCCGTACTCCTGAATAGTTTTTGAAGCTGTTTTAAAATAATAACCAACATTGACAGCTCAGAACCGAAAACACATTTAGATTGTTATTACGAAGTTGGTGTTTTTGGTTTTATCAAAATTTCGCAAAAACTCGATTTTCAATGAGAACTAGAATCCGTGAATCCTGAGGATCTTGATAGATATACTCACGTCAATTCCTTTCTCATTTCCTTCTCCGAGTATGGTGCGGATGTACTTGAAGTTGGCAGACTTCTGCTCCTCCTTGACCTTGACGGCGCCAGAACCCTCGATGATTGTTTTGGGACCTTCCTGCTTGCTGATGTATGATGTGCTGGAGAAAATGAAGAATTAAATTAGAACTTGAAGCTTGGACTTATGTGAATTAATGTGAAGTACGAACAAGAGATACACACACAGGGGTGAGGCTGGTACAAGAGCGTAGAGCTTAGCACAACCAAATAGAGGCCTATGACAGTGCCAATGCAGTCGAGCTGTGGATGATGATGATGAAAAAAAAGAAGAAGAATTTAAAATAGAAACAAACCTTCCACTAAGAACGTTCTTGTTATCATTAGTAGCGTGGAACTCCAACCGTTTGCCGGTACCAGCATCCTTGCTTGCGATCTCGACCTGGTAGTTCTTCAAACCCAGCTTCTCAGAATTGGCGGTGAGCTTGAAGTTGACATTGTCCTTCTGTACGTTGCCTTCGGTGACGCAGTCGAAGGTAATGTCGCGGATGTTCTCGACCTTCAGTTCAACCTTGCCTTGAGTGGAGCTCAGGGAACTGCCCTTTACGTAAAGCCTGTAGTAGAAGGGGGACTGTTAATAAACTTAATGATAAAAAAGGCAAAAATCGCTGTAATATTGATCAATTTCAAACGACAAACAATAGGGGATAGGACTGGGTCAAAAAAATATGATTTTTGTCCGATCCCCTATTGTGGTGCAACCGTTGAAGCATTTATAATTACAAAATAAATACTGCAACACAAAATTCTAAGACTGACGGTACTTAAATATACAATTAAACGTACGTCCGTGATAATATTTTGACAATGACAGCAGTAGGTACAACACAGCAGTAAAAAAGACCAAATTACCTGCTACTCTGAGGTGAGCTGGGGCTGGTATACTTGATGTCGATCAGAGGATGAGCCTTGGAAAAGACGATGGTGGCGTCAGACTTGTAGACGCGACCGTCGGCGTCAACCACGACGTTGGAGCTATAGGTGTCGGGAGCGGGGTTCTGTTGAAGAAAGGAGAAGTATTATGTACGCTTAACTTTTAAAAGAAATTATGGCCAAATGTTCTAAAAATTATGCACAATAAATAGAATATTGAGTAGGTGCTTTATTTTTCAGTGTATTAAGATCTCTTCAAGAAATGTATTTTTATTCTTTTCAAGATTTAATAAAGATTTCAGCTTAAGTTTAAATATTATTTGACTCCAAACTTACCCTAGAGTGCACAGAGAACTCGAGTTTCTTCAAACTCTCGGCGCCTGGTGCGTTGGCCCTGATGCTGACTTGGTTGTCCTTAGGGGCAATTGCGGCATCCACGGCGATGTTGGCAGACTTGCCCTTACCGTACTTGGCCTTCAGTTCCACGTGGTTGTCGCTCTTGTCTCCTGCGGAAGTATGGTAGTTAGAAGAATGGAAACAATTCTGGAGAAGTAGACCACCATTTCTTCAATGGAAAGGAATGATAAGAAGTAGAGGTCCCCAAAACATAATCAATTGGTCTCTTTGTCTTTCTATAAAAACTGATTAGTAAACTGAAATATAAATACTGAGGCTAATTCTCTCTCCCAAGTGGCGCTGAACCAGTTTTTTAACATTAAGTTTTAAATATTTTACAATAAGCATTCCATACCATATCAGTTTATGAAAAAGATCTTACGCATTTTAGGCAAACATGATGAATCAATCTAGAAAACCGAACTTACCGTTCTGGGCAGTCTTGTAGTTGACATCCAGAGACACTGGGTCTACATGAGGGACCTGGAACTTGACGATGGATTGTCCAACCTGAGGGCTGACCTTGCCGTTCGCGTCGATCTTGTATACATCAGCGTTTACTTGGACTGATTCCACGACGGTGAACTGTGGGAGATTGAAGGTCAGTTGTGGGTTTTTGGAAGTATTTTTTTGAACTTCTTGACTTGTAAATTAGAATGGCTATAATATTTAAAGATTAAATTACATGATGAACACTATTAGTAAGTGTTCTACATTTAATAATTGTTTTGTTGATTGCCTGTCGCACAAATTTTGGAACTGCTAAGCTTATATTTTAGAGAAATTGTATTATTATTGGTACGTAGGCATTTAATTTTACGTGTAAGTTAGTAAAAAAACCACGTAAAATTTATCTTCGGCAAAGTAAAGATTTGATTATTTTAGAATTCGGGATTGTAATGCTGTAAGATTTTAAAGGTTTTAGAGATCTACGAGTACATATTTTATGAAATCTGCGTCTATTTGAAACTTTTGCTTACCTCAACGGTATCCTTGTTCTCAGGTTGAAGGTATAACACGGTAGATACCCACTTGATGTCATGTGCCTTCTCGAATGGTAGTCTGACGCTCACGGTGAAGTCATCCAGGTATCTGGGAAGGCGGAGCGGATTCAGAGGTGAGCTTTTGGTAATACCACTCTATGTTAAACTGCATTTTAGAATGAACAATTTTTGAGTCTTTAAAATTAACCTACTCTACCTTAACATAAGGGGATTACAGGCGTCCTGTAAGTTTATATCTGCGATCTCTTCGAAACTGTGGCTTCTTTAAAAAAGATATCGCGGCCCGGACACAAAGGGCTAAGAAGGAACATGGGTGGTTTTTATTTAGTCTAAGTTTAACACTCCCTTCCGCTCCACACAGAGCGGGAGGAGTCATTTGATGATAATAATCCCAACCTCCAAAAAAAAGGTATGTTTTACGAGTTAAGTTCTTTAAACTTACTTCTTGTCTCCTTCTAGGACCTTGACCTCCAAGACTCCAGTGAGCTCAAAGCTTGTGTCATCTCCGTATGCTCCCTTCACCCGGTACTTGTCATCTCGCTCGGTAACGGAGTCAGGGTATGAGTAGGTAGCGACTAGGGTCACGGGTTTGGGCAGAAGGTTTCCGGTGATGTCATACTGGGGGAGGGAAAACATCGTTAATGTGGGTGATTACTCTGTGGCATGATTAAGTACGCTTCATCCATTGCATTTACTTATTTTTAGACCTTGCATATGGTCATAATGCGTGTGTTAATGTCGTTCATAGCAAGCAAGTTAGAAAGAATAGGAGCAAGGATGATGCGAGTAAGCCTAAAGTATTCATGAGAATCAAGTAATAGTCCTAGAACGGAAAATAAGGAATAACAAACGGACAAACAGCTATTAAAGTGATCTTATAAGGGTGAATGGCAAAAAATCTGACAGCCCAAATGGGCTGTATAGTCTCACGTGGCAATTTTATATTTACCTTGAAGTCAAACTTGAACTTGTCACCCTCAGGGTTGTTCTTAATTCCGAAGTTGTTCACCAGATTCTTTCCGTCCTTCAGCTTCAGTTCCACTTGACCTTCGTAGTTAATGATCTCCTTCTCCAAATTGGTGTTGGTGGCCTTGCCCTTGTAGGTGATGGTGGAAGCTGGTCCTCCGCGTTTGGTAGCGTCGGAGAGAACCACTTCGGCGTGGCCGTTGTATTTCTGTAAGAAGAAGACCGTTGAGGTATGGTAGGAGAAGTAACTTTGAAGAAATTAGGGGCTAATGAATGGCCAATCCCTCTAGGATCAGCTACTGTAGCCGCGGCCAGCATGCTGCAGCTAGGCCCCGCCGTACCCGAAAAGGCACATTTCGCCGTCAGTTCCAGCTGGGATTAGCATCATTGGCAGTCATTTCAAGTAGGCCGAATAATATCGTTTCACAACCAGTATTACTAAGCGGTGTCCTGTTTATTGTGTTACCCAGAATCTGGGTTCTACAGGTCAAATAAGCAGTCTATGTATAGTATTAGTATCCAACTAGATTCAGTTAAGATTTTTGATAGAGGGCCAAAGGCCAATCAACAAGCTTTTGGTTTTTCCATCAGGAATTGGCTACGTGACTACTGTTCAAAATTCACTAAAATTATGTTGTTTCAAACATCTAACAAAAATAACACGATGTATGAAAAAAATAATAATATCGATAAAGAAAGGAAGTAGTTACATGCTTTAGAAGTCCTCAGGTTTATCTAACACCTCTGCTAAATCATTCGGGGATAACAAGCGTGATGATTAATATCCACTTACGTCTCCGGTCTGGGTGATGTCACGGTCTAACTTCAAAGTGATACACCTGTCAGTAGGTAACACCAGTTCCACGACGCCGTGGGTCTTGCCGGTCGGGGAGTAGACACCATCTTGGTGGAGGTTCAGCTCGAACTTCTTGCCAGCGTAGATGAACGTGTTCCTGGAAAAACGTATGACATTTAGTAATGATATATTTGTTTTGAAGCTGTTCTTCTGGACCAGTCCACATTAGCAGTGTAATAAAAGAACTGGAAGTTATTGGGTAAACTTTTTCCCAGAATAGGGATGATGGAGCCTAACAGTAGCTGTTCCACGGAATTTGGTTAGTGGTAGGAAGTTTTGAAAGCTGTAGTGTTCCTTTGTTTTCTCCCACAAGAACTTTATGTCAGGATACGATCTATTTCTAACAGCACGCAGCGGTTATTTAAACGTATGTCTAGACCATCCAGACTCGATTAAACGTTACCGATTAATTAACATTATTTTTATCCACAATTTGACCCATTCTTGTAAATATTATAGTATGTGTTGATTGATAGGAGATTTTCTCCGTACACCATTAATTTACTGATGCGACACAGAGCAATAGAGTTTTAAGAAAAAGATGAAAAGCTCTGGTAGACTTACTTGGAGTCGAAGAGCTTGTCAGTCCTCTTAGTGTTGGTGCTGACGTGAACCTTGTCGTTGTTGTCCTTCTCGTAGTTCAGGAAGATGTCGACGTCGGCTGCGTAGGCTGGGGCCTTAGCCAGGAACTTGAAGTCTCCCTTGATCTTGCGTTGGCTCTGGGTAAATGAAAAGTTGGATAGGTATAAAATGTCTAATGACGAAACGAACCCATTAAATATCTAGTTTAGTGGCACAATTATAGTCCATATTTTAATAATAACCTTTTTTACATTTTTTTCAAGTTTGTTTTACATGTTTATAGACAGACATTCATAGTTTGTAAATTTTCTTGGCTGCAATGGAATTGCACATTAGCCTGCGTGATTTGTGTGTGTGTTTGAATTCTCAAAATTTGATAATGCAAGATTGTAATTTGTCTAGTCTTATTTCAGAAGATTGTTACTTACGCTTGAGTTCATATCTTTATTAGTATGACAAGATTTAATCAAAATTTTGCTGTCCATTCAAATAATAAGATGAATCACTTAAAACCTCACCTGTTTGAAGTCAACGATGATCATGCCGTTGCCTTTGCCATCGCTATCGGTAACCTTGAACTGGCCATTGGCGCTGATGGCGTTCTTGACAATAAGCTTCAGTTGTCCATTGGCGTTGGGTCCACGGGTGGTCTTCAGAAGGAAATCGATGAGGTCTCCAGAGCCTTCGGAGATTTTGGCATGGGAGGAATATAGGGCTGGTGTTTGGATTGCTCCGACGTCGAATCTGGTAGAAAAATATAGAAATGAGTCACAATGACTTGGAGAAATGTGTGTGTGAACTGAAGGATTTCTGCCTCATCCTGCGTGGAATTGAAGCGAAATTTTATGTAGTTAATAATTATCCAAATTGGGATGCAATATTGACAGAAAGATAATTATGACGTCGAAAATAGCCACGAAACTATGACCCATTTGTCATTGTAAACTAAGCATTATCGGTCTGAATGCAGTATCTAAGAAAGGTTTAAGAAGAAGATTTGTACTCAAATGTTATATTTTGTTATTTTCCTGTGTTGTCTATTGTATGTACATCATAAAATAAATAAGATACCATTGTAACTCACTTAATGTCCTGGGACTTGCTGCCGACAGTCGCCTTCAGGTGACCAATAGCACCAACATTCACGTCATTAGGCTTATTCTTGTGCAGTAAAACTCCCGACAACTCGTATCTGCCGATATTCTTGAACTCAATGTAGTTCTCCAGGTTAGATTTGTCAGCAGAAACAATGTCTCTCTTAGAGAAGACTTCGATTCCATTCTTGTCGCAGTAAGCCTTCAGTTTTACGCTGTAGTCTCCTGGTTTTTTGATCTGCTGTCGGCCTTCGAGGTCGAAGGCTGCCTTCTTGTCTGTGTACTGACCTTCGACGGCAATGTCTACCTTTTTGGGGTCAATGTCAGCGTCGAGGCTGATTTTCAAGGGGAGAGCGTGGATTTCAACTGTTGGAAGACAAAAATCATTAGTAATCTAGTAAAATTCTGTTTGGTAAAGGGTGTTCTAGTTATTATGTACGACTTCTTTTGATACCTATTAAATTCTCTTCTTTAGTAATTTTATAAAAGTAAGTTTTAGTCAAAACCTCTTTTTTTTTATTTGACGTAATAAATCGATTAGTACGCCAATGTGGACAGTTAAATGTTAAAAATTGCACTTTGTCTCAGTGATGGTACAAGTTGCTAGAAAAAAGTGGAATAGTCAGAGTAAGCAGGTAACTTACACTTGTTCTTGGTGATAATGTTGAAGTCAAGTGAGTTCTTGTGGTATTTGAGCATTTGAGCGAAGACGACGCGGTTGTGTTGGTTCTTGAGGTCACCTCCATACACCAGGTCGATTTCGTTGCGATACTGTAGATGACAATAAAATTATATTAGGATCCAAAATGTTTGTGATGCGAGTCTTTTTAATAACCGATTATAATTATACTTACGATAGGTTCATTTTCGAAGTGTCCCGACAACCTGAAGTTGATGTACGGGTTCAACCTGTTCTGGAACTCAATTTTTACGTCGTTCTTCTTTACGGAACCCTTGAGGGTAGCCAAGTCCTTCACAGTGGTATCAAAGTCAATTTCTCTGTCGGCATTGCTGGTGAAATGTCCATCGATGCAGATCGGGTCCTTCACGCTTGGCAAAGTCAGCTTGACGTTTTCAATGGAGTACTTGGTCTTTCCACCACCAGTTTCTTCAACAACTTGACCGGAAACGGGAACGTTTTGCTTGCCTTTTTCTCCTGGCAATTGGTATTCAGCAACGGGCTTGTAGACCTTGCGGCCACCGCTTCCTTGGACGTTAAAACCAATTTTGCCGTAGAGTTCGTTGGTGTCGTACTTGCCCTTGACGACGACGGACAGTTCGGTGGGTTTGCGGTAGAAGGTGGCTTGGCCTGACACGACCTTCAGTGGGGAGTTGAGGGACAGTTGAGCTCCCATCTCATGTTGGTTGTTGGTGACTTCACCGTTTACTTGAGCACGACCATATTTGGCACCTTTAAATAAAAAATCACATTAATGCTGAACCCTAAAAAGAGAATCTAGTGAAAGATTTTGGACTAGATAACTGATTATTCCAAATTAGATCATCTTCACTAAGAGGAAAATATTAGAGCGAAATATATTGAAGTATACCTTCAGCATCGAAGAGCAGTTCGAAAGATTGTCTGCCGGAACTCTCGTCTGAGCGGACCACACCCTTGATGTGGTATCCTCTGAGGTTCTGCTTCTCCAGCATCACGCGGAACTTGGTCTTTCCAGTCAGAGGGAAGCTTGAGATGTACTTGGCGATCGAAGCTTGAGCATCAGGTCCTGAAGGAAAAATGTTATTTTAGTTGTAGGCAAAATTATCGTCCTGATCTGTAGGTACTTTTAGTTTTTAAGCAGTTATAACCTAGAGGAGATATTTAAAATATTCTCACCAGATACAGAGAAAGGCACAGTCATCTCTCCACAGACAGTTAATCCAATGAAGTCAGCAGCTTGGTCGAAGCATCCAGTGTTCTCCTTCACAGCATTATCCATCTTTATCGACGTGTGTTTCTCCGGCTGTCCCTTCTCAGAGAAGAAGTAGACCAGGTCATTGGAAGCGGTGATAATCTCCTGTTTGTCGACAGGAAGTCCAATTTGCAGGTCGAAACCACGACCGTTCTCAAGAACTTTAGCGATGACATGACCACCAGTGGAACTGTGCAAGTTGACGATGACCTTGAGACCAGCGGTGATGGCATCAGCATCGATTAATAGGGCTCCAGTGACTTCGATGTCAGTGCTGGGGACGAGTTTGATGTCGATTTTGGCGTCTTTGGGGCTGTGGATGCACTGGCGGATGTCTACGTTGGTGGCAACCTCGAGTCGGCCGGTGGCGGCGCCGATAATGTCCAGCTTGAGTGGCAGACCAGTGGACGTGGGGTATGAGAGCTCAGCGTCGATGAACAGTAGGTGTGCACGGACTTCTTGCTGCAATGGCGGAATAAATGATTAAATAAAGTACACTGATTTCACTGGAATAGCAAATAAGTTACTTTTATAAATAATGTAATACGTGCAAACCTTATGAGTATCGGTATCAATTAATGAAATATCACTGAGTTCACAGAGTATAGATAGAATTGGTTTTGTAACGCCTGCAGATGTATACTAAAGAGTCTAATTTCCTTACCTGGAAGTGTTTCACGTCGTCGATACCCTTGTTGAGGTACTGGATGAACTGATCGATGATGTTATCGAAATTGAAGCCCTTGCCGTCTCCAAGAGACAGGAAAACGGCGTCAGTTCCGAACAATTTGACATACAGGTCCAGGTCTAATTCGTTGTTGAAAGGGGTAGACTCGGCTTTCAACTGTAGAGATAAAATGGGATTTAGTTAGACAATATATCAGTTCCTTTAGTTGAAAAAAAAAACATTTTTACTAATAGACAATGAGCTCGTTTTATAGTGTCAGAGATCGACACTTTTTTGAGATCTGGTCTAAAAGCCAGGAGGAGGATGTCAGGAAAAATCAGGAGTCAGGAGAGAAAAAATGCTAATGATGTAGGCTATTAACAATTGTGTGTGTGATTTGTCACTTTTTGCTGAACTAACAAAATATTGTTATTTACAAGGGACAAACAGTGCGTTCATCTATTATGTGTGTTAATGACAATCTAAATCTTGAAAGCAGTGGAGAAACTTACGGTCTTGTCGAAGCCATCAACCTCAGTCTTGACGGAGCGGCGTCCCCTATGGACTTCATTCTCGAACTTGGTCTTGTACTGGTTGAACTTATCCACGACATACGTCTGGTACAAAGTCTGGGGCTCTTCAGTGCGGAGGAAACTCTTGGGTCCGAACAGGTGCTCGGCCACACGGTCCAAGTTGCCTTGACGACCTCCAATCTGGTGGAATCGTGCGGATTATTATAATATTATGTTGTGGATGATTAAAGAAAAGATGGAAAAGAATATGTGGATTAATAGAAAAGAAAAAAGAAACAATTGGCATTCAAATTGATCTTATTCAGAAGACACTGACAGTGGTATTCTTAAAAACTTATTATTATTATTCGAAAGTATCATGATTATCTACCAACTCTATTGCAATACAGATAAGAGTTATTAAAGTTATTTGAAGTAAAGTATTTCATGTTATACAGCCATTCATTCAAATCTATTCTACACATTAATTTATGTTAAAGTGTTGGGATTATAAATGTAAACATTCCACAGATGTACCTACCAACCAAAATACTGTTTCTAATGTCATTGTGATTACGAACTTATACCCTACAATAAAATCAATAATTTACCGTCTACGATTTTATCAAATTCAGTTAAATCTAACTAATGTAGAAACTAGATACCAACCTCAAGAACATTCAAGCTGTGTCCAAAGACTTCGGCTGTCAGGTTCAAGCTAGCAGACCGAGGAAGGAAGGAGTCCTGGGAATAGATGACGTTCTTCTCGATGGTTCCACCGAGACCCAGGCCAGCGACGTTGAACGATTCTTCCTCAAAGAATGAGTATTTCCTGGAGAAGAATATAGTTGTAGACATGGATGTTGTAACAAATAATTTAGTGAATATGGTTAAAAGAACGACCTATGAGATTGGGTACAGAGTGATGGTACAAATGTTTGCGCATAAACGTTTGTACATTATAAATTACTATATAAATTAGGAAATTGACGATTAAAATGACTTCTAGGTTATTTTTGATTCCATGTCATCATCATCATCATTTCAGCCGAATGACGTCCACTGCTGAACATAGGCCTATCCCAGGTGTCGCCACATTGACCGGTTTCGTGCGTCTCGCATCCAGCGGGTCACTTCAGAGTTGTTCGTCCCCATCAGCCATCCGTTCTGTGAGCAATGTGCCCTGCTCACTGCCACTTAAGTTTGTCAATTTTTGCACTTAAGTTTGGTTTCCTCGGTTCTCTTGTTATTGCTTGTAATTATGTATTGTATTCAATTTGATGGGGTTATTACCTGACGTCAGTGTTAAACTTGTTGGGTGTGCGGATCAGGCCATAGTGCTGACGTGCCAGCTGCTTGTCCGGGTTGGAGGAGGCGCGGATATTGCGGAGTGACGTCGAGATGAAGTTGCCGACTAGAATGGGGAAGCGACATTGGAAATGTTATTAACAGATCTAAATCTAGTAATAAACTAAACATCATTTATTCAGTTCGTGGTGTTATTAATTATTTTAATTAAGAGTTTCGTATTTTAATAACGTTAAATGCTATTTTTTATTTACAAATTCATGAGTGATTCTAAAGTCAAATTACTTATGTTACAAGGATTATAAAAAACGTGTTAAAATTTTCTTTGGCCTATTTTCACTAATAAAAAAAACTAAGTAGGTACTATGGGATTCCCAAAGCTCGGGTCAATACAGCGAGTTGAAAATTCAACCATAAACTAGGCGTTTCTTACTCTCAGTGTAAGTTAAAACGACCAAAAAATAACGAAATATATGTGCGCTACCGCTACACACACCTATTTCTCTGTCTAACCCTTAGTGACATACGGTCGTGAGTATACTAAGTAGATGGTCAATTACCTTGGTGAACGGGTTCAGAGTCCAGCAAGTTCTTGATCTCAGTGGCGGTGTGTGAGCAGGGGCAAGATATGACGGCCAGGTAAGCCTTGATACGGATCTCGGAGTCCAACTGACGGTTCTTCAGGGTGTCTACGGCGGATTTCTTAATCTGTTGGGAAGCTGTTTATTAGCACTAGCAGTAGAAGAGAAGGGAAGTAGGTCCATTCTATTATCATTTCATTTTATAATTGAATATTCAAATGAACTCCACCTGCTTCCAGTCATTATCAGTTTTTTCAGTCATGTTTAACTACTTTTTTTACTGTCAACTTTTTAGTTCTTTTGTGTTTGTTCTTTCCTTGGTCGCGTAAAAATATTCACAGGTGATTTAACTTTTGTGTTTGTTTATAGGATTTGTGACTTTAAATTTCTTTTAAACATATTAGTGTTATATATTTTTATAATTTCCTTTTAAAACCCTTTAAATCAGTTCTGAATTGGGAAGAACTCTTAGCCATCTTCAGATGGGTCAAAATCTTCTGTTGTTTCTTACTTGCCGGAGTCGAGTAAGAGAAAATGAGCAAATGTTCTCTCTTCTACAATATTTCTGGAATTATTCCTGTCATATCTTACCTTGGCAGAACAAGCATCAGCTAGATATGCTTCAAGGGCTGCGGCCTTGACTCTGGGCTTGACATTAACATCTTGGACGCATTTGACCAGCCTGTCGATGAGAGAGTCTTCCAAGTGGCGAATGCTGCGGATACCCTTCAGAATTGCTACAACCTGATGAGGGAAAAGAAGAGTCAGAAGATATAAATATAAATGGTTTTCGAATTACGAATATCTTGGTGGAGCTCGTAGCTAAATACTAAAACCCACTCGAGTCGATCCTAGAACTCGATTTTAGGGTTCCGTACACAAAGGTTAAGAACGAGACCCTATTACTAAGACTCCACTGTCCGTCTGTCTGTCTGTCACCAGGCTATATCTCATGAAAAACAGCCTGGTGATTTTGGAATTAATGCTTCAAATGACTAGCAGTATTTTTTTCACAGTACAGTTTTATTACTGCCAATTTAGCTAGTCCAGAAGCCTCAAACACTTACATTGTCCTCTTCAACCTTGGTCTTAGGCCTGCAGTTCTGCAGCTTGGCTCCAAGCTTGTTGCTCAGGGCAATGATGCCATCGTTCTTGATGTGGTGGCACTGGTGCTCGCGGCAGAAGGCACCAGCTAAGGCGCCCACACCGAGGTACACATCTCTGGGTAGGTTTGGCACGTCCAGGAGTCCCTGTGAGGAAGGAGGGTCATTAGGGATGTTTCCTGACTAAGAAAAATATGATTCTGTTTAGTCCATCTGTTCGATTATCGAAAAATATTGGAAACGTGTTTTTTTTAATATCAAATAAATTTAAAAAATACGAAAATAAAACGTGTCAAAGATCATATAAGTGGGGGCTTGTGACGTCATCTTCTGCTAAAAATGTACTGTGACGTCACACGAATCTTGTTTACGTTAAGTATGAAAAAATGTGTCCAATATTTTTTGAAAATCTATCTGACGCATTAATTAGATTTTTTTTGTTAACTACTCTAAGTTGGTAGAAGCAAACATAACATTTAAAAAAAATAAAAATGCGTAGTTATCCCACACTTGCCACAGCATTCAAGCTCTATCAGTATGTATTCTATGAAGGTGTCTGTGTCCGGTGATGCGTCTAAAATTTGTCCGAACTGGTTTGACTCAACGTTAAAAAACATGCGCAATAACATTTCGGATATTTTTATTTAAGGTCTGGAATGTAACCAAGTCATTTGTACTGCCTCAAAGATTTAATCAAATTAAATGTTTCCAAGTTATCTTTGTCTTTTTATTTTAGCATGGTGTCTTTGAAAACAGGACCTGAAAACTAAAAATAATAAAACAAAGTCCGCCGCCGCGTCTGTCTGTTCGCGATAAACTCAAAAACTACTGGACTGAATCACATGCTGTTTTCACCAATGGATATTATGCGACAACCACGCGGGCGAAGCCGCGGGCTAAAGCTAGTCTTCAAATAATTCCAACTATACTAGGTTCCCTTATATACTTAAATTTTATATTTTTGGTTTACAACTTACAGCGGCGGCCTTCAACGCATCGTTATTGGCGTGTCTAGCATTGTTCAGGGACAAGAAGACCAGCTTCTGCTCAATGGGGTTCAACTCCTTGTTCTTCAGTATCTGGATGGAAGCCTCGATGCTGTAGCCGGTTCCAGCACGGACCAGACCGTCCAGGAATACGCGCCTGGTGGAAAAAGGTTCAATTTAGTTCGGAACATTCTACAGTTTTGTGGCAATGGAATAGAAATCAGTGAACATATTCAATGCTAATTACGGGATTTTTAGTTTTGAAGTCCTGGCTCCGTTTTGGACTTTTTCTTTGAATTATGGAAAAGATTTATGCTAAGCAGAAGTTTAAAAAATAAAATATCGATAAAGACATAAAATTTTCGCCTAAATAATGGCGCAATTAATCCAAATAAGTAACTCTGGCATCGGAAGGCGCAGCGGCCATCATAACCGGGTGGCAGGTCTCGAAAGAGGCCTCCTGCTCTGATCACAGGTGGATCCGCTTTGACATCCCAGTCTGTGTGACACCTGTACTGCCACGCCGCAACCCACGCAACACGGACCGAGCTGCCTACACTCGTATCCTTGAAACCAAGCTTGCGCCAACAAAGCACTGGTCGACCCTTGAGAACTCGAGCCAGATCGAAGAACAGGTAAGTTACCTGTCGAAATCACTGTTAGACAGTTATCATTCATCCTGCCCTGAAACCACTGCGCCCACAACACCAGGCAAGCAACCATGGTGGGGACCTGAGTTGGAACGCAAGCGCAGGAAGGTAAGGTCAGCCCTAAACAGAGCCATGAACACCTGTGCTGACGAGGATTGGGACGTCTACAGGGCGGCCAAATCCAGCTACAAAAAATGCATCCGGCAGAAAAAATCTACTGGCTGGAGGAAATTCTGCGGGAAAATAGAATCCTGCCAACAAGCAAACAGGGTAAGGAAAATACTAGCACAGCAGAACTCTGCTGGACCTGTAGTGCTCCGAAAACCTGACAACACGCTTACCACTACTCCAGAAGAGGCGATGCGCGTCCTCACTGAAACTCACTTCCCAGGTTGCGTCTTCACGCCCACAATTGACTGGACTGAGGTAAACCAAACTCCAACAGGAAACGACTGGAAATATGCTCACATGATGATCACGCTGGAGAAAATCCAGTGGGCGATCGGGTGCTTCCATCCTTTCAAGGCGTCCGGTCCGGACGGGGTGTTCCCTGCACTACTGCAATGGGGTGGACCCTCCATAGCTGAAAGACTGGTGCCCATATTACGGGCGTGCTTAGCCTTTCGGTACATCCCAAAAGGATGGAGGGAAGTGAAAGTCATATTTATCCCTAAGCCAGGTAAGAGTGACTATAGTAACGCCAAATCCTACCGGCCGATCAGCCTGACCTCCTTTCTCCTGAAAACCATGGAGAAGATATGCGAGAGAGAGCTGAGGGATGGCGTTCTAAAAGCAATACCTCTTCACGCAAATCAACACGCATGCAGCGCGGGTAAGTCCACTGAATCCGCTCTGCATCTAGTGGTTGGCCGGATAGAGGAAGCGATCCATCAGAAGGGTATCTGCCTGGGTACTTTCATAGATATCGAAGGAGCCTTCGACAAAACAAACTTCTCCAGCATCAGCGCCGCTCTTTCCCGACACGGGGTGGAACAGGTACTGATAGACTGGATTACCAATATGCTTAGCAAACGAGTCGTCCGCCTTGGTGCAGAGCAGCAGTCAGCAGTGATAGCCAGAGGCTGTCCCCAAGGAGGAGTACTGTCGCCCCTCCTCTGGAATCTGGTGATTAATGACCTCATCGCGAAGCTCAATGCTAACCACTTTTACACTATTGGGTACGCAGACGATCTCGCCATCCTCATCTCGGGGAAGGTGACAGGGACAATCTGCAACCTCACTCAGCAGGCATTACGCATAGTTGAGCGATGGTGTGCTGAGTTCGACCTCTCAGTGAACCCCACAAAAACTGAACTTGTCATGTTTACCCAAAAACGAACGCTAGGCCCTCATCGCCTACCTAAGCTATTCGATACTGAGCTCCAGGTAACCAACGAGGTCAAATACCTGGGAGTTATCCTGGACAGTAAGTTAAATTGGAGCAGTCATCTTGACAACAAGCTTAACAGGGCCTGCATCACCTTTTGGCAATGCAGGAGGATGATAGGTAAGAAGTGGGGCCTATCCCCTAAAATTATACTTTGGCTTTACTGCGCGGTAATCCGACCCATGATCACCTACGGGGCAGTGGTCTGGTGGCCCCGAACCAAATTAATCACAGCGATAAGCAAGCTGCAACGTATGCAAAGGCTCGCCTGCATGGCGATCACAGGCTGCATGAGGACAACTCCGACCGCAGCTCTCGAAGCGATACTGGGGCTTCCGCCGCTCCACCTGTTCATTCAGCAGGAAGCAACGATGACGGCGTTGCGCCTCAATACGCTACAACTCTGGGGTAAGAAGTGCACGCAGCATACTGCGGCACTAGAGGGAATCCAAAGTGAGTTCCCCCTGGTGAAAGCTGTTAACGATCGAGTACCCAAACAGTACGTATTCGATAAGAAATACAAAATCCAACTCCATGAGGACCACCGCTGCGAGGGACTTAACCCTGCAGAATTAAGGATCTTCACGGACGGATCTAAAACAGGTACTGGTACTGGAGCCGGGGTCTTCTCGGAGGACCTCAACATCCACATAGCCGTACCTTTGGGGGCCCACAACACTGTCTTTCAGGCAGAATGCATGGGCATCTCCCTGGCGGCATCTGCCATCTTGGCTCGGGAGGTAAAGGAACACTCCATCCGCATACTCTCAGACAGCATGGCAGTGCTGCTGGCATTAAGGAGCCACACGGTGAATTCCGGGCTAATACACGAGTGCCACCAACGCCTGAACCAGGTTGGTAACCTCAATAATATAACCATTCAATGGATCAAAGGACATAGCGACTCCCGAGGCAACGATGCAGCGGACGAACTCGCTCGAAGGGGCTCGAGCATGGCGGCGGTGGGCCCAGAACCCATCGTGCCGCTACCTTTCGGCTATCTTCGCACGCTGGTAAGGAAACGTACCAAAGAACTTCACGCCAAGCTGTGGCTAGACCACGGCGAGTGTAGGCAGGCCAAGAAGGCGCTTCCCGCCATCGACGCTCGCCTCACCAAACAAGCGCTCCGGCTAACTAAACTGCAGCTACGCACAGTAACGGCTGCCATAACTGGACACGGTACTTTTAACAAGCACCTCTTTGTTATAGGAGTCACAGATAGTCCTCTGTGTCGAGCCTGCATGGAGGAAGAAGAAACAGCAGCCCACGTGCTCCTGCACTGTCCGGGGGTTGCCCCATACAGGGCCAAATACTTCGGTGACCCAGGTACTCTCCGCGAGATTGCCAGTAACACCAAGGGGTTGCTGGCTTTTCTCGGGGAGCTGGGGTGGATCGAGTGATATTCCCACCCGCACGTAAAATACGCGCATTGAGCGTGGAGTTGCGGACACCAGCCCGTTATACTTATACTTATACTTATCCAAATAAGTCCCAATGAAAGTGTAACAACCAAGTGTTATCAGCAGTAGAGTGATTGTAGAAATGAAATGGTCCTCAGAAACTTACTTCTCAACGTTGTTCCCCTTGACCTGGCTGTAGATCTTCAAGAGGTCATCCTTGGTGTTTGTGCGTAAGATCTGCAAAATTACAATTATGATTAGTGATCACGACCAGTTAAAAGACAACAAAACATAGTTTACTGCAAAAGATGGTTCTTACAAGGGATAGTGATAATTGAGATGGTGAGAATATGTCAAACCTTTACTAAGTGACGGCTTAAGTAATCATTAAAGATCTCTGAGTACGGCAGTGAATGTTTATTTTAAATTGTTAGACTAGAAATGTTGTTTTTCTTTTCTACCAAACAATCTTACAAACAAACTTAGCGGTATCTAGCTCTGGGTTATGAAGGTCAAAAAAGCCATAAAGTTGAAAACCATTTTTTTTGTATTCTACTTTAAGTTAATTTGACCTAACTACCTAATTTTAAGACAATACTGTTTCGATTAAGTATCACAGGTCTTTATAACCCTGTATCCCAAGAGTAGGACATTGTAAGCATATTAAGATCCATACCCTGACGAGCTGGGCGAAGGCTCCAGCAGATTTGGAGCTGGCTTCAGTGGCTACAGTCTTGGCTGTCTCCTTGACCGAGTTCAGTGCGGAGCTCACGGTGCTTCCGGTCGTGGCCACGCCGTGAGGGCTCTCGAAGATGATGGTGCGGGTCTCCGTGCAACGGCCTGGTGGAGAAATATGGTGATCAGTCAGACTTGTAAGAAAATGTTGAGTATGAATGTACATTGTTATAAGAGTAGAGGATGACCAATGAAACGATGGATGGACTGTGTGAAGGTTGATATGGTTATATGGGAGGTGACTGCTGACATGACGAGAAATAGAGAAGTATGGAAGAATAAGACATGGTGTAGAGTCAGACTTGCAAGAAATAGTATAGTGAACCGGGACCGAGGGAAAGAATTGAAGGAGGTCTTTGCTTCAGCAGCGTGGTAAAGCTAAGTATAAATTGGAAATAGAATTATGGCTGCTGATGTTGTTTCGTGAAATATAGTATTTAGAAGTACCTATGATCAGCAAAGAATCACAGATTATGTATCCGGCTTCATTACAGGATATAGATACAGCATTTTTTTTACCACGGTGTTTACTACCTCAACTATCATTTTAATTACAAGACGTCCACTGCTGGACATAAGCCTCTCTCAGGTGTCCCGTGCGTCTCGTATCCAGCGGGTCCCGCACCCCTTCACCAGGTCATCGGTCAACCCATATAAGAAAATGTACTTGATTTTTAATCTGTATGATTCGTCAATACTTACTTGGGGTGGTAGCAGCCCTGGCCTTGCCAGTCAGGGTCAGTTTGGTGTGGACCTTAGCGCGGGCACCATTCTCTCCGACAGAGAAGGGACGGTATAGGTACTCTTCACTCGCAGCCACCTTCTCAGGAACGCCGTTGTTGACCTTGGTTTCCACGTTCAAAGCGGACTGGAGAATCTGAGTGTCCTTGATTTCCTGGTAGAAGAAAATTTGGTTTTATTAGATTTGACAACTACAATAGAAGTATACCATGAGAGTTAAAATAATGATGCTGATGATGATGAGGCTATCTACCCATTTTCGGCCACAGCGACTGCATTCACTGACTTTCTACAGATTGTCAAGAGCTTTGTTGTGATGGTCTTTAGTGTGCTCTTCACTGGCTATCATATCAAGAAAAAGAAGACAAAGAAAAATAAATATCTTGAAATAACCATCTCGACGGTTTTACGAAGCCAGAAACATCAAATCAGTACAGTTATTTTCGAAGGTGTCCCTATAGTAGGCACATTTCACCAGTTAAGTGTTAATCTCCAGGTGACCCTATTGCAATTAACTAAGCGCTCATCCTTACTGCGAGCTGCTCTTTTTCTTTGCAATTTACTTGAAATTTCTATAAGCTGTTAGCTGATCTTCACAATGTTAGTTACCATACTCCTCCGAAACGGCTTGACCGATTTTTATGAAATTTTGTATGCGTATTCGGTAGGCTGAGAATCGGCTACTTTCTATTTTTCATACCGATAAGTGATAAGGGTGGTCCACACCAAAACATTTTTAGTCGCACATACAAAAAATCCATGTGAACGACGTCGCGGGTATCAGCTAGTATACCTACAAGATAATTTTTAGTCACCGTCCAATTTTTTTATAGGCATTAGGTGTCATTCACTAACACCATTTTTGAAAAAAATACATTATTAAATCATTTTCTCGAAAGAATTATCCGCTCTCCGTGAAACGTTAAATCTTTGTGATGTGCTATTCTCGCATCCAGTAGATCCCCGCAACACCAGTTCATAGGTGTCTACCTAGTGGGAGTTTCATTTAAATTGATAAATGTACTGAAAAAATCAAGATACTTACAGCACTAGGGTTGAAGACCCCAGAGATGAGGTCACCCTTGCCTTGCTCACGGTGCCCACAGCGGGACAGGTCGCGGCTGCGGTGTACCAACACGGCACTTCCCTCCTGAGATGAAGACACTTCTGTGGGGCATGTTCCGAAGATGTCCACCTGTGGGAAAAATGAGGGTTAGAAATGCAGTTATATATTGCACAAACTATCGGTACAAGCTACTTTAGGCTTTAAAACAAAACATAACCTCATACCTTTGATCCCAGGTGGGATAGGCAAAAGGATACATAATAGTACCCTTTTTTCTTTTTTTTTGGCGTTTTGTAAATCACCAAATAACCCCTTTCGTTCTTGGGCTGAGCGAAAGAAAGACTTCTATTACCTCAAAATCACCCATGTTCCTTCTTAGCCCTTTATGTCGAGGCCGCGGTATGTCTTACAACAGCCCGCAGCCCCGACGGGCGTCGGCTCTTGCAGGCCCCTCCCATGTTGCCGACATCTCTTTGAGGCGCGCGTGGAATTTGAGCGCGCCGTCGACACGGCCTGTCGTCGTCATAAAACGGACAGACGGCGAGCTAACTCATCACTCACCATTCACAGGCCTGCGTCTACAGTGGCCGCAAGCCATCACGTGGCCCCCGACGCCGGGAGCGCCTCCCGCGGCACATAATAGTACCTTCACATTTTGCCAGTTACGTTTAAATTCAATGTAATAAGAAGCGAGCATATTGCTATCAACCGGCCAAAAATCTATCCTCCACAGACCCGTTACTACTGGGTAATACGATATCTTTGGTAAGACTGGTTGTCAGACTTTCAGGTCACTGACTACCTGTAACGACTGCCAAAGATCTATTTTAGGGAAGCCAGGATCAAGAGCTGAACAGCCAATAATAATTATGTCTTACCTGAGTGGAAGGCTTCTGTTCCGTCTGCAGCAGCGAGATAATAGCCCTCTTGATGTTCAAAGAGCGGCGAGTGTCACCGTCCTCTGCGCAGATCTCGGCGCCAGTGCGGCCATCTTGGAGGGTGAAGCGGATCGGCTTCTCGATGCCAGGCGGGCTTTGGTGTTTCTGGAAGTAAATGTGGAGGTGAGACATTGAGAGAGGCTTCTAGAAGAAATGTCTTAAAACCAAAGAGTAGAATACTAAAGATTCTGATTCCTTATCTATAAGGCCATAAGCAATATGGCATATCGGCCAAGACACTTTATCACTGTTTGAACAGCATCGGGATGGTTTATAATTTTAATTAGTACTATTTGTCTCTTTAATAGGAGCTAACGAAACACAAAACATTCACCAACAATCCAAAAATATGAAAATAAAGGAATCCTAAACTTGGTTACCTATAGTTTTTGTCAAAATAATCCAGTGTGAAATACAACCTACTAGAAAAGCTATAAATATTTCACACACCTTTCCATCAGGCCCAGAGATCACCAGATTCTGCACAGCCAGTTCATGCACGCAGTTGCCGACGGCAGACACGGAGACCTGACCGAGGAGCTTGACGCTGGTCTCCTGGTTGGAGGCACCAGTCAGGTAGATGGTCACAATACCTTCAACGCCATAGTGGTACTTGTGTCCGCTCAGGAATGATTGAGTTGTTGGGGCTGCGGGATGAAAGATAGAATAAGTATACACAAAAAAACTTCAGTAATTTTTGATCGGCCTTATTTGGCATTTTTGGTACAGACCGGGCGGCAAAGTGAACATTTGATAGAAATTATTATGTCGCCCGGCTTAAACCGAATGTATTCGACCCAAACATGATACTATGGGAAAAATAAAGTCAATAACAATATTGAAAAAATCAGAATTTATAAAGAATTGAACTTTTTGGTGGATTGTGTAAAAGACAAAGTTAATAGTAATGAAAGAAATAATAATATAAGAAATGATAAGGCTTTAAAAACAGCCATTTAAATTAAAAACAGTCGTACCTTGAAACATAATAATATATAAAAGAAATGGTATACTCACATCCTGTGCATCCTATAGAGCATTTATCTGAAACAAACAAAGCAGTTTGTGTCAATAACGTAATTATTACAGTTAAGAATAATTACAAACTCATTAAAGGTGTTGATAAAATTAATGGCAAATAAGCTCTTTGTTCTGAATAACTTTACTAATAAATAAACACAAAAGCTTATACCTTATTGGAAATAGTTATATCTGCCTAATCCTTTGCGAATTACAGGCGAGATATTACGTTATTATTATAAACATGAAACCTATTTAATCATAATTCTTAAATAAACAAAGTATGAAATAATTTCCATTACAATATTAAAATAATTAAACAATTTATGATAAGTTCATAGGTGATAGGCACTGATAACCCGAAGAGAATAATTTATAAAATCTAAACAAATAACAAGATGAAACCAAAACTGGATCGGCACGTAGGACCAGTTTGATTGAATTTGGATACTTTTGTTGAATAAAACTGACAGAGTTAGGTAAAAGAGTTTTAGGATTTGGAATAAATCAATGAAAAATTATAACGGATAGTGTGATTGAAGGATGGATTGCAAAGAAAAAAATATCCATTTAAACGATCTCAACATCCTAATACATAATCGTAAGGTAACATTAGCATACCGATAGCATACGATAAACATTTGTCAGGAAAATTTTACCAGGAGAAAGCCAGATAACTAAACAAATGAGATCACAACGCTATCAGCGAAGTAAACAGTAATTATAATGCGTTAACAACAGTTCAAGGTACAATTCAGCTATTAACTGATAGTTGACAACAAAGTAGATCCCGGATCAATCGGGTCAGATGTGAACCAACACATGCACATGCACATGCACATACAGTATGACTCAGATTGATAGCAGAACATAATTATGTGTTCTTCTCAAGACTTTCTTTCTAATCTAGATGTTGAAGAAAGTAATGATTAATACAATTTGTGTTTTTGATGATGTAGGGAAGCTTTTCGAAGATTTTATTGGATTTGACGAAATTAATACGTATATCGTTTTGTAGGAACATCATTCCTACAAAATGAAGAAAGAAAAAATGAAATAGGTACTAGACACCCCGAAATTAAATTAACTAGTAACTGCTCTAGTCTTGTGAAATAAAATCTAACCTAGTAAATGCCAGGTTGAGACCCAACCAACTATGTTGCCATTTATGTTCGGTGAAACATTTATTCCAAAGGCACGAACTGGAATTGTAACTGACGGAGCAACTGTTAAAGGTCCTATTTAATATGATCGATCATGACCATGATTCGAAACAACTTTAAATTAGAAAGCTTTTCTCTCTGTCTGCCTCCCAAACACAGGAACACTCTCCCGCACAACACGGTCCCTCTCGATAAACAGCCGATTATCCAATTTGCCCCACAGAGGGGACAAGACAGGAGCCAGAGTTTGGCGACCTGCCACTATGACCTCTAAATTAAAATAATATACGACCCATATTTGGGCTTCCAGACTGTTCTTTTAAGACCTTGGAGTTATTTTAGTTGCTGATAATGTATGATTTGATGAAGGAACAAAGAAAGCCTTAGTCAATACAAGTCGAAGGCATATGTGCTAAAGCACTAGATAAAAGTAAAAAAAAACTATTCTTTGAAGTTGATGGACAGACAGACACACTATACTGTGTGGTACAAGCCGATCTGAGAAGCTCTTCAAAAGGCTTGCTTCTTAGGTATGGGATCAACAAAAAAATTTTAGTACCATAACCTAATCAAAATTTGGAAGATTAAAAATACACGAAACAAATATTTTCATACAGAATCATGAAATCGGGTCGGTAATGCATCGGGAACGGAACCGAGCTCTTAATACCAGTTAATCTAAGAGCGATCGCTAAACAGACGCATCCGTACACAGATGGGATGCATATAATTGATCTACTGACCGCGGGAATGGTTTCCAATTCGTTGTGTTCAGTTTCACAAAATTTCATATGGAAAAGTACCCATGTACTTTTCCATATGAAATTTTGTGAAACTGAAATATTTGTATTTGGAAAAGGGACAACTTCTTGTCAAACCGTTGGAACTTTTAAAGACTGACATTTTACCGTCAAAAACAATCTGGACGAAGGATTCTACTCAGCAGTGTGGATTTTGCATATTTTTGGCATCGAGCTTCACCAATACAGTTTAAAAATCATCAACCATGTTTTCGACTAACATGCTAGAAGCGTTACACCAGGGCACATTAAGCATGGTCCGGAATGCATTATTGTATTGTACACGAAGAGTATTGTAGGTACTCTTCGTGCACTTCTATAATAGTTGGCCAGTTTAGAATGCCCAACAATCACCTTAATTTCTGGACATATATTCCTTATATTCTTCGGTATTAACCTTGTAGAAAACTGACCTTCACCTATTATTATAATCCTCCCGTGTTCGTACCAAAAGACCACACAACGGTCAATTATACAATTATAACAAAGAACAAAGCTTTTGATAAACAGACAGTTGTGTTAAATTTGACCTTTAAAGCGTTAAAGTTATCACTAATTGTGATATTAATAATTGTTTCATCATCGGTGAACAGTGGCCATTGTCAAGGTTTCTTTGTGATAAAAGAACGTCGAAAGCTGATATGAAATTAGGCTAAAAGCGTCTTATTTGAGAGTTTATTTGTGCAGCAATTAACATACACGTTGCAAGTTTTTTTTAAGTAAGTTGGTATTGTTCTGCCTACAAGCAACAGCCAAATATGTCTGCTTCCCCCATGGTTAAAATTTACATAATGTTTTAAATGAAAGAAATAAAGCAGGTCTCAGATTCAATTGAAATTACTCTACAATTTTGTGCTCTAAACGCGTCACAAGTTGGCGAGGTCAAATAGGCAGTCGCTAAATATAAAATCCAGGCAGAATGGGAGACGAACTTAAGTTAGTTTCAAAAATACTAGCAGGTGCTGATGATGTCGAGAGTTTTTAGGATCATATTTCTTATTTTCTTTTCAGCAAAGATGATGGAGATGTAACAATAGAAGATACTTTTAAGGGATAATAAAAACATACTGTTTAAAGTGTTCTTCTGGGAAAAAATATGACGAAAGACTTTCCGATGCCTTTAGAGAAAAAGTTAAAGAAATTAATGAATCCAATTTTAATCCCGCAACAATTAACGCAAACATACTAATGTCTTGATACCCGTCGCTGACATTGGAGTTCGCTCCTGATAGTGCTATCTCAGGTCAAAGATGAGTGCTATCAATGTTGGCAGCAAGTAATAATAAATTGTATGTCAACGTTATCACATCCATTAACTATACTTTGTTCTTCATTGTACCTAACGCAGAATTTTTTTGGCAGTTCGTTGTTTTTTTCCTTTACTATCTTCGAAGAGTTCTGCGAAATTATGGCTGTTTTGTTCTTTGGGCAGAATTTAGTGATATCTTTGATAACTGTTTTAATTTCAAAGTTGTGTGTTGTTTAGTCTGAAACCTTTTTACCCGACTACGGCGAAACCAAAAGGGAGGGTAATGATATTGCCAGTCTATGTATGTTTTTAGTATAGATGCCATCTTGCTAATTGCAACTAGCAGCTGACTACTGTATCAATGAGAACGCCGTGAAGGAGCATCAGGTATCAGTGGCAAGCGAGTACGGCTGTCCTCTATAATAATTTAACTTATAATTGAAATATATAAATGATTTACCTCCTAGATTTTTCTTGTTTTCTACTTTTATGGCCGCGGTTTTATTAATCTGTGATTTTATTCGTAGTCGGGTTTTAGTTTTTTAAACTAAATTTTTTTCATGTATCAATTTGAGAACCGATAATCATGAAATTGTTTCGACATGTAGTAAGAGACCAGGAAAACAACATGGGCTACAATTTTTCATCAAATAAATCAAATCAAAATATTTTTATTTCACATAGGCCTACATTTTATAAAACGTCGATAAAAAGGGGCACGGTTCGGTGCATTGGTCGTTTCCCAAGGAGAAGAACCGGCAAGAAACTCCAAAGGTTACTTTTTTAATCTTTTAAAATCGTTCGGGTTAACAATTAGGTATAATTCACACATGAAGACCATGCAGATTAATGTCTGAGATGGTCTTTTGAAGAAAGCACCATACATATTATTTGAGTGGACCCGTCCAGTCAGTGCAAGCATTTGTCAGTTATCGTGGAGCTCGACTTAACTCAAGGAGCTCAACGTCACGACGAACAATACCAAAGAAAGGACATTTGGGTGGGTCACTTATAGTACTCAAACTGCCAGACAGTCGTTCATACTAACATGAGATAACATCACGCCTGTAATCCCAGAAGAGTTGGGTAGAGGTATACCGAATAGTACACCCGCATTTCGTCATTTATGTTTCAGGCACATTTGTTAGGGGGAGAGTTGAGTGCTATCAACTGGGCACAAATCCAGACTCCGTAGAAGCTACTGAGGAATTTCCGACATTTCATCCCGCAGATGAGACACAATGGCGAAGTCGTGGGCTATAGTTAGTATTTCTTTAGTCTGTACGGCTTGTTAGGTATTTTGGATTTAGTTTGTACGTCTTCTGCTGACGTATTGTATGACTAGGACGAATTTCTGTACTTAACTAATACTTTTTTACTATTTCCATAATTATATTGGTTCAATCAAAGTTTGCTCTACGATACTCGTATTACCCGGATTTTATCATTTTGACTCATTTGAGACATTTTTATCAGATTCAGTAGGTTTTTTTTTGCAACTGATTATTTATATTAAAATTAGTTGCCTCTAATTAAATACAAATAGACTAAGGTTATCACGTTACAATGTAATTATTTGAGCTGTTATGTGTTATTTAGAATGTTTTTATGGCATTTTTTTAACAATGTGGGTCTTCCTTAGTTTGAAATTCAAGCTTATGTGCAAATTATCATCTACCTGGTAAAGATGAGTTGAAATATACAGTTTTTCTGCTTTTTTGTACTATGGAATCCGATTTAACGAAATAAAAGTGTTAAGTGAAAGAGTAATCTGTAACGAAAGTAAAGATAGATTTTTTCGAAAACCAGATATTATTAAATTAAAAAAGTTGACTAGCAGGGAATGCCTTGTGGCATGAATTTTTAATGAATGAATAAAGTTAGGAACACTAACTTTTGGTTTATTTCAGGAAATATACCAGATATTTATGTTCTATGATAGAGATAAGTTTTAACAAAGTTCGACATTATAGTGCCTAAAAAATAAAACAATCAAAATAAAATAATCCAAGTGATCAAGCACGCAATTAAATAAATAGATGATGCCTGTAACAATAATCTACGAAAGTAAGTCATTTAAATACCTTTTAAGTTTGAATAGAAAATTGTTAAGAACAATTTGATTGAACGTAGAGCTTTTACACAATATATTAATTTAAATCGAATACAGGGAGGTTAATTTTAAAATAAAATAACATAAGTAGGACTAAAATAATTAAAACGAAAGGATAAAAAAAAACACTCACCAGCAATAGTTGGTTTCCATAAAACGGAAAATAATAATATAACACTTAAAACGCTAATACTAATTGTCCCCATCTTGAAAGGGGTTCAAAGTAACACATAAAATCAGTCTTATTTTTGCTACTATAATACGTGCCTCGGCTACCTGCGTCTGTAGGTAAATGCGCCGGAGTCTCTTCCGACCTTCCCTTTTATAGACGTTCTGACTCGACCAATCAGAGGCCACCATATTGTGGATATACAAAATCTAATAAGAATATTTGTTGTTGATAATTTTATGGTTAAAGGTCAATAGTTATTGTACTTCTGTATAATTATGGGATAGTTTTCGCGTTAGATGTTGGAATTTCATTTTGTTGAAGATTTTTGTAAGCACCATTTGGAGCTTGACTTGGTGTCACTTACAGATAATGCAGCGTGGTAGGTATCACTATTAAAATAAAAATATGATTAAAAGACGTTCGACAACTAGGTATTGATATTTCGCATGAAATTAAATAAGGTAATGATATTATTTTATACAAAGTAGTATTATTGATAGTTTTTTATTTCAGCAAGTTTTTTTAAGTGGGCTTAATGTTTTAATCTTTTACTACCTTTTGGCTATTTATTTTCATTTTTTTTTCCATATAACTCGGCAACGCTGCCAGTCTCTTGGGCACTTTACCTGCTGACAGCGAGGAGGAGTAGTTTTTCGATGCCCTTTTATAGTTAGTTTGTTTTTAGGTTAGTTTAGTTTATATATTCAGTATAGTCTTACCTTTTCAAATATTAAGGAGTTCTCAGTATTATATTATTTAGTGATTTGGGCAAGTGGGCTTAATGTTTTAATCTTTTACTACCTTTTGGCGTTCCCCCGAACTTTGTTTTCAAATATTAATAACTTTTCAGTAACAAGAAGAATAAATAAATGCAGTATGGTTGTCAGTAAAGATTAGGCCACCCCATCACGCTGGGAGTCGCAGAAGGCGGTTACAGGAAAGTATTATAGGAATAAGATTGGCAGTATCCTCTTTTGTTTAAATAACGAAAGGTACATAAATTAAAATATTATTTCACATGGTCAATTATAGAGAGCTGTGGCGGATTCTAGCCCATTCATAGGTCTCCTAGAGGGGAGGCCTGAGTCCCTGCAGTAGGAACAATAATAGGCTGATTATAATCCTCTTGAGTTGATTTAATTCCATTGAGTGAGTATTTGGTGAAAAAAGCATTCAAGGAAGTTATAAACTGACAGGGTTGTATTGATGATTTTAATCATTATTACTCAGTAAAGTCGCGTTAACAAAAAAAATCTAATTAGTCCGTCAGATAAACCAAACAATATTGGACACGTATTTTTTCTTTTTTCACGTAAACAAACAATGAAGACGATAACAGTGCTTTGAAAACTCGTGTGACGCCATTTTCCAAGACATTAGTATGACATTCTTTTCCGGTGAGTGACGTCACAACACCCAACTCAAATCTTTGACGCATTTTATCTTCGTAAATTTTTAATGATTTGATAAAACAAATAATACGTATCCAATATTTTTCGATAATCTAACAGACGGACTAATAAGATTTTTTGGCGAAATACCTTATTGAGTGTTATAGACCGTTTGTAACATTTTTGACCCCGACTAATTGAGGTCTGGCGGACTAAAAAAATCTGCAAGAAAGAAGACGTGCATCGAAAAAAGTGTTGTTGTTTATTAAAATATTATACTACCTCGGCAGGAATAATTATTCTGATCTGATGATTTTGCTGGCTAAAGTGGGCACTGCATTGCCATTTTTGAAAGCTAATAAGACATAGAATTCGCTCAATTTACACATCAAGTGCTTTACATTTTTTTTTTAAATATTGCCTTGGATTTTAAGGAAACCTTTAAGAAATCCTCAATACATGAACTTTACTGCGCTTAATTTACTCAAGTATTTATAAGTATTTTTAAAAAATTTGGTTTTCAATACATTCATCTAATGATATGCTTGTTCTACAATGGTCGTTTAGTACCAGCAACTTGTACTGAATTAAACCAAGAGTACTTTTGATTTACGCACAAGTCAGCTTGGTTTACCCAAGCTGACTTGTGCGTAAATCAAAAGTTAAAGAAGTTAATTTAATGACTGTTCTATTGTTTGTACTCAGATGGAACTTCAAATAAAAGCTACTACCTATTATATTAACAACTATTAACGGTACTGGGTTGTGGCGGTCAGATAGACAATCTGCATTCAGATAGTCTAGGATACCTCCAAAAGTACAGATATTTTTATTTTGAATACATGTTTCATAGACTGATTTTTCAATTTGGTCTAGTAGTTTTTAAGTTTAAGTTTTTCAAACTACGCGTCGCATACACGCACACACGTCTCAGACCAAATAAAAAGTTTAAGACCAAGGCGTAGTTTATGTTGTACGTGTGTGCGTGTATTGTGTATGTACACCGCGAGGCGTAGTTTGACCGGCCTCACTTTGCTGTTCGCAGAGTTCCGTCTTAACTTTTTATTTGGTCTGAGTTCGTAACATACAACAATACGTTCGTAACGAAAAAAAAAACTGGCAACACTGCCCGACTGACATGTCAAATTCTTGCTCCGTAGTTTAAAATTAAATTTAATTAATAATTATGTTAAAATAAGGTGTAATCTAATGTATAATCATATTATAAATGCATAAATACATAGTAAAAGTGTTTTCCTGCTATGGGAACGTGTAAATAAAGTTTTCGGGAACATACGGTTACCGGTAACCTTCAAACAACAGCTGACGTTTGGAACTTTGGAGTTTCAAACTGCGGACTTAGATCACAAGGGGAGTATCATTTGTTTTAATCTTATTAATGAACACACAAACATCACTTTTAACTCTGTAACACGGTTGTACTAAATACAAGTTAAACATTTATTGCAGAGTCAGTACCCTGTATTGGTTCTGCACTTTTTAAACAAAGAGTGATCGTATGAATGAAACCTACCGTAAAATGGGGTGAATAGAAATCGCGGGGTGTATAGAATAAATCTGAGAGTTTGATTATGGTCGTTCTAGTTGCTCTATAGTCTGTTAAAATATCTTTATTCCCACTATTAATAAAACTGCAACATTTTTCCTTTATTCTGGCAACACTAAAATTTACGTCAAGTCTAATGACAGAAAGAAAAAAGCTGTTGAAGTGAACGTCTGCGTACAAGTGTTTAATTACTGTGTATAACTTTAAAAAAAAAAACAAGTTCTTCACTGTTATCTCTCAGTCAATTTGCATACTTGGATAGTTAAGTTTCTCATCTATTAGGAATAAAAAGGTTAGTATCAATATTCCATCATTTTGTTCTTATTTTTTAGTAAAATCGAGACTTAGTATTTTTTTACTATATTCGAGGTGAATAGAACCGAGTCGGGGGTGATTAGAAACGCCTTTAGGGTCAATAGAAACGAAGAAAGGGGTGAATAGATATGAGTGAGGGGTTAATAGCAACGAGAAAGAGGTTAATAGAAACATGATTTTCAGGGTTGTCAATCAAGTATTTTTTCATAAGGTATGACAGTTTTCTTTAAAAAAAAATTGTTAAAATATTTTTCTGTGATACTTTAATTTTTTATCTTCAACGGTTTTGGTCAATTTAATTTAACATTTTCTGGATTTCTGAGATAAATATTTAAGACCGTATAAGGGTATATTTGCGATTAGCCTCATTCCAAAAATGCCCTAATTGTGGGTACATTTGCAGAAAGACTTACTCTTAAAAATACATATTCTCGATATGCCCCATTTTTATTATAATGTTCGTTAATATATTTAAATATAAGGTATTCTAAATTCTACTTTACTTTTACTTGTTTAATTTTAACTGGTACGCGTAAGCGACGGTAGCGACGATTAGTATTTTGTGTTCGAATCTTATTTAATTCACATATAAAATTATTGATTGTTATTTGCTGAAAAACAAATAAGTACTTACATAGGTACAATAAAAGTTGATTTTGACAACCCTAACGTTTTTTCTCTATTCACCCCTCTGTCGTATCTTTTGACCCCAGTTGCAAGGTAAATAGAAACCGCCTACTTTTTCCTATTTCACAAATAATTCTCATATTTATGCATGATTAAAGAATAACTATTTGATAAATTAAAATGAGACTCGCAATTTGACAATTCTTTGATAACAGCTTTCATACAAAATAGGTAAGAAAATCAGTGTAGAAGTTGAAAGTTGTGTCTATTCACCCCATTTTACGGTATAAGATAAATTCAATAATTCTAGTTTATTCGATCTTTTCCCTTTATATAGATAATAAAATAACGTTCATAATAGTTATTTTGTTTTTGTCTTGAGTTAATTTTTCTTTTTTCAAGCCACCTACACCTACCCACTCAAGATTGACTAAAATTCTAATACAATAAAAATAATCAAAAATATTAATCCTTTTGTGCTAATATAGCAGCCTACCTCACTTGTTTGAGTAACACTATCTTTTTTCTCATTTTTTTCTCCCCTTACAACGCTAAACTTTCTTTGTTGGTCTAGCCTTTTAGTTCTTACCGTTTCTTTATTTTCAATTTTCAGTAACCTATCCGGAAACCATGCCTGTAATGACTCGTAAGGCCACTGCTTTAGATATGGAACAAAAATTAAGAGCGGCCCTCCAAGAGCTGAAGGATTCCAAACTCCAATGCCAACAACTTTTACAGGAAAGAGAAGACAGTGAGGAGGAGGTCATTAACGTTAATAGTAAAAACTCAAGCTTAAAACGGGAGCTAGTAGACCTTCATCAGGAATACATGAATGTTGTCAGTGAACGGGATAAACTAAGGGTGGTCACGGATGGGTTCAACCACTGTAGTAACTTATATGAGGAGGCTTTGTGTAAAATTAGGGACCTAGAGGATGAATTAATCCATGCTAATGCTAAACTTTTAAATTTGAAAAGGGAAAACGATCACACTCAGGCTATAGAGACTGACCATTTATATAATGAATTAGTAAATAAAAATTCTAACCCTCATTCCATCATTACAATTGACCTTACAGAAGATTCCATATTAAATCATAATTGCCATAAAATAAGTAACAAAAAAATTAAGAAATATGCACGACTAAATAGAATCATTAAAAAAATTAATAAATTTAAGAAAAACCAAAAACATTATTCCAAAAATGTTCAATTAAGGAAAGAACGTGTTTCTCTTGTTAATACTTTAAATAACTATCAGATTAAATTAGAAGATAGTATAAATATTTATGAAATGGATACTCAGCGCTTACAATCAGAAATACAGGCCCTGAATATGTCATTAAACTCTATATCTTTTAAATATGATCGCTCAAAAAACCAAATTAAAGAGCATATTCTTGCTACAAATGAATTAGTTGACAAAGTGGACTTGCTGACTGTCAGTAATACTCTCTGTACTTGTCAGAGGACATGTAGCCCTGATGCCCTCCAGCCAGTGGGAACGGAGGACTTGTCCCTGGCTGTACGCACTCAGGACTGTATCATCAGTCAAGAGGCACAAGTAGCGCACCCTCAGATTGGTAGTTTTGTATTTCCTAATAGTTATGATTGTAATCATTCAGTTTTGTTTTCTGATGGTTTAGGTAGAGGGCTAGGAAAATTAATTAGTAATAACTTGAGTTATTGTACACAAAATTATTGTATGCGCCGGGGTCAACCTTCAAACAGATTATGGCATCAGCTTCAAAAACTGTTTGTGGTCCTGATACAACCATTACTATATGTGTTGGTAACAGTTCTAAAATTAAAAAGGAAGACATCACTGACTGTGTATCAGAGTTGTTAAAGTTAGATTGTAGTAAAATTATATTGTGTGCTTTTCCCTATTTTGAAAGACTTTGTGATAGGAAAAACAATTATATACACATGTTAAACAAACATGTGCATTTCTTAGTAGGTCACTATTGTGACAAGCTTGTATATCTGGATACCAACACTTTTGTTGATAAGCTTAAGTCGACACCAGGTAATGTGTATCTACCTCTTAGATTTAGACACAAAATAGCTAGGCTATTAGCTTTTAATATTCACACAGACATATGTAGTATGTCAAAGTTTTCTTACATTGTTAACACTGCGACTATTGGTCATGGTACTTATGTACAGGAGGTGACTTCAAATAAATATAGCACTAGTGCTATAAATGTTTACAAACATTGTACGGAGGAGGTTCCATATGTCACCGTGGAAAATTCTCAATTAGGAGTTTTTAGTGATAGAATCTTGTTATCTGGTGATAGCACAGGAGACTCTGGGCTCACTCCAGATATTAGTTTAAACTAGGAAGTAAGACAACAGAAGGTACCATTAACAATATTGTTAAACCTACCAACAGAAAGGTATCTTCTTGCACTAAATTAGTTAGTAAAAAAGGGCCTCAGCAGAACACTTTGAATTTATTCCACCAAAATATCCAAGGCATTTCTTCCAAATTATTAGAAATAGAATTGTTTTTAGAGAAAAGTATGTTTGACATTATTTGTTTTACTGAACATTGGCTCAAAGATTACCAAATGCTTATTAATTATGAAAACTATACGGTGGGTAGCTGTTTTAACCGTAAATCAATGCTGCGTGGAGGTTCCCTAATATTATTAAAAAATTGTGTTAAATATAAACAACGCAATGACATTGTAGGTCTTTCGGTTGAACATTGCGTCGAACTGTCCTGTGTTGAGCTAGATAAGCATGTAATTGTGTGTGTGTACAGACCCCCAAACAATCAAAACTTTTCCTTGTTTGAATCAATAGTAGAAGATGTCCTGGCAAAACTTGCTGCCAGTAATAAATCTGTAATTATTTGTGGCGATTTCAATGTCAATA
Source organism: Diarsia rubi (assembly GCA_932274075.1). Lineage (NCBI taxonomy): Eukaryota > Metazoa > Arthropoda > Insecta > Lepidoptera > Noctuidae > Diarsia > Diarsia rubi. The sequence continues at coordinate 1,046,341 of OW026437.1, read as the reverse complement.
TTTTAGAAGAAAATTCAATTAGCAGTAGGTTATTAAATCTTTTTAAGTCATTTAATTTAACCAACATTTTTATAGAACCTACTAGGGTCACCTCATATTCTGCTACATGTATAGACAATGTTTTCTGCGATTGTGATTACATAGATAAAGCCATAGTAAATTGCCTGCCGTCTGATCATAGCGGACAAACCGTAACTTTTAAGTGTAACACACCATTACAAAAAGTTCAAATTACATTTAGACCTTTAACAACTAGCAAATTAAATAAATATAATATTTTCCTACAGAACAAGTTATGTGAAATGAACCATCATGTGGATGATATTAATATAAATAAATTGTACGATAACTTCTTTTCAATAGTTCACACAGAATTCAATAAAACTTTTGAGAAGAAGATTAAAAGTGTTAGCCCTAAATTTATATTTAGTGATTGGGCAACTAGAGGTATCAGAAAAAGTAGGGAAAGACTTTTTGAACTATATGGCCTTAAGCCTTACATAAACACTGAAACTTTTAACAAGTATGTTGCAAAGTATTCAAAAATATTTCGAAATACTTGCAAGGTTGCTAAAGCCCTTCACATTAGCAAAAAGATCAAAACAGCAGAAAATAAAATAAAAACAGTTTGGAAAGTCATAAATAACGAGACTAACAGGAAAAAAATACGTACCACTAGCTACACATTAAATACAGCATGTGGTCCTAAAAGCGATAATCAGGAAGTAGCTCAAGAATTTGTAAATTTCTTTACTGATATTCCTTTAAAAACAACGGAGGCTCTTAATTCCTCACCTGAAGTCTCAATTGGTTTATTGAAGGCGAACGTGCCTGGTTGCCTGGCTGAATTTAAATTTAAACATATAAACCCTACGGAGGTAATTAAAGCTTTCCGGCAAATAAAAATTAAACTGACCGAAGATCTATGGGGAATGTCTATCAAAGTTTGTACATCCATAGTTGAGACTATTGCACCATACTTAGCTTCAATATTTAATTTGTGTGTAGACCAAGGGGTTTTCCCAGATTTAATGAAACACAGTAAGGTCATACCTCTTTTCAAATCTGGTGACAGTAAAGATACTAATAATTATAGACCTGTATCGGTGTTGCCAGCTTTTAGCAAGGTTTTTGAAAAAGTTATGCTTAACCAAATGCTCAATCATTTTAACACCAACAGAATCTTACACGATCAACAGTACGGTTTCACTAAAGGACGTTGCACAACTGACGCCGGTGTAACTTTATTAAAGCACATATTTAATGCGTGGGAACAGTCTCAAGATGCTGTAGGAATATTTTGTGACCTCTCAAAAGCATTTGATTGCGTGAATCACGACACATTGCTTTTGAAACTTGAGCATTATGGACTAGGTAAACTTGCACTTAGTTTAGTAAAATCTTATTTGAGTGAAAGGCAACAACATGTTCAAATAAATGGTGTTAATTCACAGGGTTTAAAAGTAAAAATGGGGGTTCCGCAAGGCTCAATATTGGGCCCTTTTCTTTTTCTGGTATATATTAATGATCTACCCTATATAATGAAAAACCAACCTCAGAATATGGTGTTATTTGCTGATGACACTTCCCTAATTTTTAAGATAAATAGACGGGCTCAAAAGCTAGATGACGTGAATAAAGCCCTACTTCAGATTCATAATTGGTTCACAGCAAACAATTTAGTATTAAATGAAAAAAAGACAAAATGCATAAGATTTGCTTTACCGAATGTTAAAAGTAGTGATTGTGATATTCTATTAAATAACGAGAAACTAGAATTCGTAGATGAAACGGTTTTCTTGGGGATTACGCTTGATTCACGGCTACAATGGGGTGCTCATTTAACATCTCTTGCAGGGCGGCTAAGTTCAGCAGCATATGCCATTAGAAAAATTCGTCAGTTTACTGATGTAGATACCGCTAGGCTGGTCTATTTTAGTTACTTTCATAGCCTAATGTCTTATGGCATTTTGTTATGGGGACGAGCTGCAGACATTGAATCTATTTTTATTCTGCAAAAACGAGCCATCAGAGCAATATATGGTCTTCGTAGGCGCGATTCTCTGAGAGAACTATTTAAGAACATTAACATTAATTATGACGGTGCATTGTCAGTACATCTACGAAAACATAATGTATGTGAGAAAAAATCTGCATCTTTTTAGTAAAAGAGGTGACAGACACAATTATATTACTAGGAATAGGGACCAGTTAGTGCAGCCAGGCTTCAGACTCGCTAAGGTAGACTCATCTTTCATGGGGTACTGTTTGAGATGCTATAACAAAATTCCACAAAGCATTCTTGAATTGAATGAGACGAAATTTAAAACATGTATCAAACGCACACTATGCAAGCAAGCATATTACAAGTTAGACGATTATATCGCTGATAAAAATGCTTGGCTCAATGCCGGTCCTGCTCCACAAGGACAGGACGCTTAAATGAATAGCATTTAATAGGAAGAAGAAAGAAGAAGAAGAAGATTGTACAACTATCTTTGCAATGTATAAATTCAATCTCTTTAGTATTATATAGTCGCATAGCACATATTGTGTGAGTACTATGTACTAGAAAGCTGTCATTCTCTGGAAACCTACATTTATTTTTCTATTTTTTATATGACTTGGATATGCCCTGGCGATTGAGAGTGTGTCATGCTCACTTAAATGTCTCGCTGATGGTGGCGGGTGTGTCGGGTCATTTCGTTCCCTTTAAAATGGTTGAGTGGAATGGTGGCTGATCCATGCGTCATGCTCGTGAACGGGTGCTGTCAGTTGTGACTGGTCACCTCTTAGTTGCCACGGCTTGTTTGAATTATTGTATTATTTTTAAATCGTCGTTTTGGCTTTACTTACTGTCGACACTTATCGTGCACAACTTGCTACATCGTTCTCACATGATAATATACCAATCTCGATATGAATGATGTAACCAAAGTTTTGTAACAATATTATGATTGAAAAGAGTATCCATGAAGTTTCTTGCCATTCTTCTCATGAGACCAACGCTTTGGAATCGGCAACTACAGTACACTGACAGTTATTATGCCTTGTGAGTGGGACTGTAGCTTAGTTTATTAGCTTATTAAAATTTAGTATTTGTTCGACTATTCAAAAGAGCCTGTAACTGGCCAACTTGAAATAAATGATTTTGATTTGATTTGATTTGATTTGATACAAATCTTTCCTCTTTATAATATAACTAGCACTTCGCCCGCGGCTTAGCCCAGGTGGATGTCGGTTATCCAAAGAGTATGATAATATAGGTGGGGTTATCGCAACCAAAAGTATTCCTAAAATTATATTAAACCTTACTTGATAACTACTCTATCCATTGGTGATCGGCAGACCGACGTGACGCGGCGGAACACTTTGTTTTATAATCTGTATAGTGATAAATTTCAATAGTAAAAGCAGTTATTGTGTGTTTTTAAACATATTGATGTGCTGTTTAATATTGTAGACATTTTTTAGAGCTGTCTCCAATACTTTTCACAGCGCAAGCGATGACAGACGTTTTACGAAAAAAAAAAAATACCTTTTTGGTTATTCAAGTTTTCTTAGAGATCTCTAATTATTTCTGGATGAAAATATAGCCTATGTTTTTCGGCAAGATGTAAGCTACATATTACGATGAAAGAATTTTTCAAATCGGTCAAGCAGTTTTTGAGTTAAATCGGTGCAAACAAACAAACAAACAAGTCTTTCCTCTTTATAATATTAGTTAAGATGAGAGTTGTGTGTAGGTAATAACGAGCCTTTTTGTCTTTTGTTTTGCAACTCGTTGAGAATTTTCTAAAGTGCGAACCTTAAAAAATACTATGCCATTCTTTTTTTCCTATAGCTCATGGCCGCACGTGAAGAGAAATATATCACTAGTCTTTGTCGTGTTAGAAAATATGTCGTAACATACAAAATATTATTATGATCAATGTAATTATTTATGAAGTAAACAGATAACATACTACTTAGTTGTTGAGTGACTAATTTCTAAGGTCAGGCATTGGGAACAACAAAACATTGGCACATTACCTACTTGATTGTTACTAGGACAAAGTGATTCCTAGAATCTTGTTGTTTTTGTCTCAAAAGTCTTTGAGTTTTGTTGGTAGTACTTAGAATTTTGCTAATCATGTTTTTGCTAAGAAGTGAAGGTCAATTTCACCAAAAAAAACTAATCAGTCCGTCAGATATATTTTCAAAAAATAATGGACACGTATTTTTCTTTTTCACTTAAACAAAAGATGAATACGATACAGTGCGTCAAGTCGTGTGACGTCACAAGGTTAGTACTTTTTTACCTGCAAAGTAATTGATTTGATTGATATTGTTAAGATTATGTCAAATATCATTTATTTATTTCTTTTTACAACCCCATCACTCATGATCTTTGACACGTTTTATTTTCGTAATTTTTTATTAATTTGATAAAACAAAAAATACGTATCCATTATTTTTTGAAAATCTAACAGACGGACTAATTAGATTTTTTTGGTGAAATTGACCTTCACACCTAAAAAAAAAAAAATAGCAGGGTTCAAAATAAATAAATGCACGACAATTTTATCTGGGAAGAACGCACAATGGGACTCATTATAATGCGGGACGAAAAGGCAATAATAATAGAAGATTTTTGATTATGAGGTCCTTTCAAAAATGATAAGATCCATGCGAGAACCAAGGAAGCTAACGTAGCCCAAAGAATTGGTAAACCTAAGTAGTTGCGGATAGTTCACATTGTTCCCAGAATAGGTAGCCTTTGAGATTAAAACATTCTAGAGTGGCGAGAAGTAAGAAGGTGGTTCTCTAGAGTGTGCAGGGGGTCTGTATGCACTTATTCAGCAGTGGACGTCTTTCGGCTCATAATGACAATGGTGATGTTGAACCTGGGCAAACCTCACTATTTTGCTCACTGGCTTTATATTCTACGGCGTAAACTATCATTATACAGTTCAGCAATAGAGAAACCTATGTATATACCTGCCTATAACTAGTCTACGGTAGGTAGTACGACTGTCCCAAGACATACACTAGTCACTATAATATAAAGTCTTCCACCGCGTCTGTATGTCTGTCTGTATGTTCGCAATAAACTCAAAAGCTACTGCACCTGTTCTCTTGTTGTTTTCACTAATGTATAGAGTAGCTCTCGAGGAAGGTTTTAGTATAGTATAGTTTGACCGACATCCATGCGGGCGTAGCCGCGGGTATCAGCTAATATTGTAATAATAAAAACAAAGATACATGGTCATCTCTAAAAGTTAGCCAGTAAATGTTTCGCAGTTCATACAGATAATCCTATTGAAAGGTCGATGTATTTTTGGGGTGGTTTGGGGGAGCTTCTGTCCTCATTTATGAGGTAATATTATAGATAGATAATTGAGGTGTATCCCTTAAATGTTTAGGGAGAGAAGTGAAGTGTGTTTAGGGGAAGACTGCTTCTGTCAAGCCATGGAAAGGGGTGTGCTTGGAATCTATTTTCTAAGGGATAGAATCGAAAGCGAAGTAAAACAGAAGAAGATCAAAGTTTCTGATTCAAAACTGCACAATTTATTTTGCAACTTGAAGTGGCAATGAACTGGGCTTTTTAGTCGTAAAACCGTTTTACGATAAACCTGTTTTTAAACCGAAATCAAGATCAGATTTGATCAGAATCGAGTTCATTTGCTTGGGTTTAGAGAAGATTATTAGATAACCACTAAAAACAAAACTTGTAAAAAAAAGCCAAGCCGCGCAACTCAAGTCTTTTACCGTAAAAAGTAGTGAGATCTATGTAATACCAAGTCAGTTAATATATTCAGTCCCTACTTAAAAACCTTTGATGTTTTAAATAAAAGATTGACTTGGCCCCTGCATCACATTGGCCAATGTTAAACAGGCCATTGCAATAAATAGCTAATCGCCATCGCATTGGCCTACTAGATCTCACTACTTTTTACGGTAAAAGACTTGAGTTGCGCGGCTTGGCTTTTTTTTACAAGTTTTGTTTTTAGTGGGATCTCATTTCTTTTTGTAGCGTCTCTCATCATCTATTTCGTTTAATGAATTAAAAATACATAGGTTTATTCGAACTTGGAGCAGTCTTATTCATCGGTTTAAAGTACTGCTTAAGTACCAACTCGACAAGCTGAATCAAACGAATAAAAACTTGACAAGGTCAAGTCCTTTTATAACGAAATTCCTATGGCCACCTTCAAGCTCCATCAACAGACCTTGGAAACCATCTAAAGACAAAGTACTCGTCAAGACGAATCCAACGAGTCTAAACTCGATGGGTTATGACGTTGTATAACGGAGTTCCTATGGCCACCTTTCAGCTCTATCATCAGATCCTGGTTACCAACTAAAGACAGAGTACTCATCGAGACAAATCAAATGAGCTCAAACTCGATGGGGTTATGTGGTTTTATAATGGAATTTCTTTAGACATTCTAAAATGGAGTTCCTATGGCTACCTTCTAGCTCCATCAACAGAACTCTTCAGAACCCTGAACATCATCTAAAGACAAACTACTCGACAAGACAAATCAAACGAGTCCAAACACGATAGGGCTATGTCGTTTTATAACGGAATTCTATGGCCACCTTCCAGCTCCATCAACATACCCTGGACACCATCTTAAGACAAACTTCTCGACAAGACGAATCAAACGAGTCCAAACTCGATGGGGTTATAACATTCTAAAATGGAGTTCTTATGTCCAACTTCCAGCTCCATCATGAGATCAGTTCCATGTCAGTTACATGTCATCATAATATTGCATTGATAGGCGATAAACATATTCGTGCAAAATTTTAGATCAATGAGAAACTAGGAAGTGTGTTAAATTTAACTCGTAAAATTCACATTCACTGAAAATGTAACTTTAACTTTGTAATTCTATACATTTATATGGGATTACAAAGTTATTTATGCAGTTGGTGTATCTAGAAAACTAGACTGAAATTGCATGTTTTTTTTTAATTTTTCCATGATTTATACACTAAACACTAATTGTATTCCAAATTTGAAGCTTCTATGTCTGCTAGTGCCTTAGACTTTTGATGATCGGTCAATCAGTCAGTCAGTCAGTCAGTGAGTGACAAAACTAAGGAACTTTGATTAGTTATAATTCTTAAACTACTGGTTTAAATAGAATGAAAGGAGAATGGGCACATTGGGACCACCCTCCAATAGCAATAGGATGTATGTCATTGGATAGGTATTTTTAATTGGAACAACTATTATTATGACAGCTTTGTTGTTACAACTGTCCGTTCAAAGTTATAAAACTTTTTATTTATTTAAAAAAATATTAAATAAAAAACTATTTTCTATGTTTTTACTTTTTCATACCTACCCGTGTACGTCTGTCTTGATTAAACACTGTGCTTTGGGCCGCGTTCAGGTAGACACGGTGAGCCCTCCCCACTCAAAACCGGTTTCGTGGAGCCCGCGCCGCGCGCGCGCAGGTACGTTCAACCAGTCTTTGGTTGGCATTGTGTGTGAGTTATCGTTTGTTACCGTTCCTTTTCATTCTTCTTCTGCTTTTCATGCTGCTTCTTTCCAACGACTTTGACCTGGCATTCTTACTGGACACTGATATCTTCTCGGAAACTCTGCATTGATTATTGAATTCGGCTATCACACTGGACTTTTGAATTGCATCTCGATCGGGTTTTAATTGTGATGGAAGATCATCGCAACTGTGTCATGTGTCGGCGAGGCCTATATCGCGGAAGATATCAACAACACGTCCTGTCAGAAAATCTTCCAAGAGAACAGCCAGAGGTTGCTGCATATATACAACAACATTCAGTATTGGAGGTGAGTGTAGTGTGTATATCTATCATTGTTTTTTTTTAGAATCAAATCGGTTACATTTTTGCATGCGGCCTGCACAAGGGACAACTTTTAAAAAAGCCAATATATTAAAGCTGTATTTTTATGGCGCCTAATATAAGATATTGTAGGTTCTCACTATTTTTACAGTGTTCACATATTTTAAATACTCTTATGTTTAAAGCTCCTGGTATCTAATCTAAGCTGGCTACATTAGGATACCGTGCAAACTCGATTTAACTTCAAACTCCTACAATGTCGTTACTTGACGTTGGTCATAGAATTATAATTATTCTTTCTTTAAACGAGTTATTATAATTGCTTATTTTTATCATTATCAGGTGGTGTTCGACAACACACGAAGCATATGCCATAGATGCTGGCAGAGAGCTGCAAATGCCATTAGACCACCTGTTGAAGCGGTAGTGCCTGAAGCACCTGAAGAGAATGAGCAAAATGTTCATGTACTTCATGTACCTGAATATATAAGAGCGCCAAATAACCATAGGTATTGTATTTTTAACAACTGTGCTAATAATACCCGACACAGAATACCTAATGCCATTAAAGTTCACATCTTTTGTGTCTACAAGCTATATATACCCGATGGTGCCAGAGTATGCAGAGAACATCTTGAAGGCAATAACTGGGATGAGCTGCCTGATTTTTGTAACACAACTCATGATTTTAATGCAGCCCAGTTTAAAGATGTTTGTGACATGCTACGAACAACTATTCAACGGGGTTCGAGGTTAGATTTTAGTCTTCACGGAGCTATGACTGATGAAGAAATGCACTACTGGGTTGGTCTTAATGGCTCCCAGTTTGATGACATTTTAGAGCAAACACCATCATTGGGCGTGAGGTGCAATGATCCAAGGACTGCGTTAGCCATATTATTAGTAAAACTTCGCACGGGAGATTCAGATGAGAGGCTTGCTACATTATTTAATATGTCAAGAAGAAAACTGGAACGATATTTAGCTATTGCTCGTGAATGCCTTATTAATGAATACATCGTACTACACTTAGGAGTGGATCACATAGACAGAGAAAATATATTGGCGAGAAATCTAACAATACCAAAAAATCTGTTTGGCAATGAAGAAAATAGCAAAGTAATTCTTATATGTGATGGAACCTACATTTATATTAACAAAAGTAGCAACTTTTTATTTCAACGCCTCTCATATAGTTTGCACAAGTACCAAAACTTGTTAAAGCCATTTTTGATCGTTGCTCCAGATGGTTATATTATTGATGTTTTAGGACCGTTCGCTGCCACAAAAACTGACGCGCAAATCATTCAAGATATAATGAATGACGAAGAAAACCCTTTACATGTTTTACTTCAAGAAAATGATGCATTTATCTTGGACCGTGGGTTTAGGGATGGGTTGGAGTATATAGAAGCTTGCGGTTATGAATATTATGTGCCACCAACTAAAGATCGTCGAGAGACACAGCTTACTACAGAACAGGCAAATGAAGCACGAGCTGTTACAATGTGCCGATGGGTAGTGGAAGTCATAAACGGTCGATTTAAACGCGATTTTAGGCTGTTGCGGCAAAAATATTTCAATAGAGCGCTGCCTCACATGTTCGGAGATTTCAAAATTGCTGCAGCTATTATAAATCACTTCCACGTACTCATTCAAGATAACGTCCACGCAGAAGAGTTTTTAAATCTTATAAGACGCAAAGTTGACACACCAAATCTATTGTATAATTATGTAGAAAGAAAACGCCTGAATAACCGAAGGGCAGATTTTCAACGGCTGGAAGCTAATCTAATAGAAAACTTCCCAAGGCTCACTGAAGACCAAATAATTGTATTAGCCTTGGGTACATACCAGTTAAAACTGGCGCGAAGCTATTGCAGCGAGCATCTTCAAAATGGTTTATACATAATAGAAACATATAGAGAAAATCGGTTAGATGATCTGCCTGATTACGGTATTCAGGAAAATGTGTGGCTTTTGCGTGGACGCATTCAATCACGTCATGTGAGACAAAGGACGTATTATTGCTATATTTTAATAAATAACAATCCAAATGAAGATAACAACATAGTACAACATTATTGTACATGCATATCGGGACGGCGAACGATGGGCACATGTGCACACATTATATCAATAATCTGGTATTTAGGGTATGCGATTCATGAAGGATTTACTGCACCAGCAATGTTCTTGAATGATGTTATTATAGATAACCCATAGAACACGTCGATGTGTGTAACGTAATAACAAATAATTAATGAATTATTAACGGTGTTATTATTTTCTCCTCAAAAATATTTTAATATTTTTATCTTTAAATCTGAACTTATAAGTCTTATAACTCTGAACGGACAATTGTAACAACAAAGTTGTCATAACAATTGTTGTTCCAATTGAAAAGACCTATCCAACGATATATATCTCATTGCTATTGGAAGGTGGTCCCAGGTTTCATACATTTTTGCCCATTCTCCTTTGAAATACACCGTGTTTATATAATGCTTAATGGGTTACTAAAAATTCAGGCTTCTAGTTTTGTCCACAACGAAGTTATATGAGGTCGAAAATGGCCTGAACTGGTTCGAGAAAAGGATGGTACGGCCGTGCCGCTTTATTGCTCGACTTGGCGGGGGCACTGCCGTGCCCCCAGATATGACCCCCCAAAGGTTCGTGTAGTGGAATGACCCTTTTTTTTTGGCGGGTGGAAAATCATCGAATAACCCCTCCCGCTCTTGGGCAGAGCGAAAGGGAGTGCCAGACTTCTACTGACTAAAAACCACCCATGTTCCTTCTTAGCCCTCTATGTCGAGGCCGCGATAACTAGTGTACAACCCGCGGCCCCGACGGGTGTCGGCCCTTTCGAGCCCCTCCCATGTTGCTGACATATCTTTGAGGCGCGCGTGGAACACGAACGCGCCGTCGACACGGCCTGTTTTCGTCGTAAGACGGACGGACGGCGAGTTAGCCCATCACTCACCATCCACAGGCCCGCGTCTACGGTGGCCGGAGGTCATCGCGTGACCCCCGACACCCGGAGCGCCTCCCGCGGTGGCTGGGACGAGAGGTTCTCTCCCTCTCGCGTTCCGCCACGTCCTTCGCTAGCATCACTGCTTCGCAGAAGGAGGCGACGGCGTCCCATTCCTCCTCGCCCCGGACCATGGCTTGCACCAGGGCCGGGCGCGAGACGTCGCCGCCGCTGATCGCCGCTACGAAAACACGGCGGGACTCCACCCAAGCGGGGCACACCTCCACTGTGTGCTCCATGGTGGAATGACCCTCTCTTACAGACAGAAGGTTTTATCTCAAAAGTGTGAACATTGTTAGCTGTTTTTCTATTTTAAACTTTGCCCCACACTAGGAATTTCTCCTGTATCGTGGGTGCATTCACAGACATTTAAACTCATACTAGCTGTTGCCAGCGGCTTCACCTGCTACAACTCGAAAATTATCCCACGGGAAGATAAAATCGGGATAAAAACTACCCTATGTGTTAATTCCGGTTATAAACTATCTGAGTACCAATAGTAAATTTTATCCAGATCCGTTCAGTAGTTTTAGCGTGAAGAAGTAACAAACATAGGTACACACTCACAAACATTCGCCTTTATAATATTAGTGTGATACACAAATACTCAGACCCGAAACAACTATCTGTAGACCATACAAATATTGGTTAGCGTGGTCGAACCCGCGACATAAGCGCAGCAGTCAGATTATAATGTTACTTTCATCACCGCGTATCAGTTCTTAATATGCCTTTTGAAAAACGTGCTACTGGTGCCGTAACATAGGGGAAATCCCGATAGCACGTGTACTTGTACATGTGCAAAGAAATAGAGAACCAGCTCTTATGTATGTACAAACACCAACATATCAAGCTACAACTGTAGTATGCCTTTGTATGAATTAAACAGTAATTTTTATTATTTATGTCACAAAAAAACTATTTTAAAATCGTTGGGTGTATTTAGTTTGGGTGTTCATTCAATACAGGAACAAGAAGTGCAATATCTACTACCCAGTTTTAAACGTTAATCCAAAACTCTCGAACATTTTCATTATTGGGTTAAAATTTTACAACAAACGTTTCGACGCTTCTAGGATCTACCATAATACCATTATGAAAGCTTAAGACCGTTGAAAGAGATTATGAGAGCACTTAATGTGGGATTAAACCATTAACAAACTTACTGGTATTGGTAATAAATATTTACAACTTCAAAACAATAGAGGATTATTGTTTAAACTAGAGCATTCATATTCTTATAGTGTTTTCCAGGAAATCTACCTGGAAAGATTGTCGGAGAGACAAAGGATTTGAAGACCCTTAATTTATGCGTGTCGAAGATCACGTACGCCTAATGTCATGGTATTTTTTTAAAAGATTTTTTTTAAGGTCGCTAAAAATGGCAATTATTCCGCATCAAACTAAAAAAGAATTACGTAGGATCATAAATCTCAGCGTAATCGGTGTACATACATAAAAAAAAAACCGGTCGAATTGAGCACCATTTTGGGAAAACGGTTAAAAAGGGTGGATACCGTACGAGTTTGCGTATAGGAAAACGCATTTAAAAATTGTAATGTGTTACAACAGCCTGCTCACAGCGTGCCACCCTAGCCAGCCAATGACAGCTAACCATAACCATGCCACTCTAGCAAACCATAGCCATGCCACTCTAGCATACCATAGCCATGCCACTCTAGCAAACCATAGCCATGCCACTCTAGCATACCATAGCCATGCCACTCTAGCCAGCCAATGACGGGCAACGACTCGCGAGCCAATCACAGTCAAGCGAAGACACCGCCATAACCACCGGATGCCTCCGGTGGGGATATCAGTCTATATAATACCCTGTAAGCTCAGTTTTGAGGTCATGTCGCGCTCGATTGTGAAACCTGTAAGTCGAGACTCTGTCCGAATAAAATAATGAATCAGTTCCTATCTATTTTTTACCACTGTCGTTACAGTCAGAAGTGGTATCGAATAAAAAAAAAAAACCTACGATAAAACGACGCTCTGCTACTTAAAAGTCAACGGTCACCTACTGTGGAGGACGAGGTCTGAAAATTCAAACGAAGAACGTCAACGTTCTGCACACCGCCTGCAAGGAAAATATTGTCTCCCATCCCAGTATCACAGGGCACAAATTGAAAAAGCAGGCCACAATCTGGATGGAACACGAAGCGCCTACCCTCAGTATCGCATTGGTCATTCCATAATTTGACCTTGAAAACGAAGACTGCGGCCAGTAACCACCTGTGAGACACTTTGAGTTACAAGAAGTATCCATCTCTCTGCCAGCAACGGTTCTACGGTAAATTAAGACTACCTAAAGGTTGTCAACAGCAACCAAGGACATGGAAGGAAGGAACCGTCCTACTTCACGCTGAGAGCTGCCAGGAACCATGCATAAATAACAAGGTCAGTAAACATGCCAATATTTGCCAAATTAGCCAAATGCCATTAGCCAAATATATAAGCCAAATGTGTTTTAGCATGGAGTGCCCCATGAGTTGATAATTATGCGAATCGTAGACAAAATAATTTGGTAAGCCCGCTACGTAAATCTAATCATAGTCAGTTAATCAGTATATTACCTCGGTACAAAAAATGTTTTACGAGTAGGTACTAGTTGTGTACTAAGGAGTTAAGAACTTAAGTTGTACATATTTAGTTCAAGTGCGCATTAGATTATCCAACAATAACAATTCCAAAGTAAATCATGTAGACCAGATACTTATAAATAGCTACAATAATTTTATTAATCTATTATCAGAGATATAGATAGCATTCCTTGGCGATCTCTTGCTACCGTCAGCCGATATTCAAACAGTTTTAGACTTATTGGATAAAGTTCTTGACAAATTGAAAACGAGGAACTTAAAATTAAATATGAGGAATTGTTATTGACATATTTCTTAATTAGGGTATAAAACATCATGACTGTGATGGCATTCAACCAGGTTAATTTAAGTTGATAGTCTTAATTTCTCATCCCGAGTAATGTAAACGAAGTGCGTCAGTTTATTTTATCTAGGTCTATCTAGTTATTAAAGAAAGTCCATTCATAACTTAGCAATAATAGCTCGCCCGTATAACAAACTTACAAAAAAAATACGATGTGGGTATGAGGCAAGTTACATAAATCTTGTTATGGAAAAAAAAATGTTATAGGTCGGTATTGGTGATTATTTAGGTACGATCCTAGTTTTCCAACAGAAATTCACACGTATTGCAGGTATCTTTTATAAAGTAGATTGACGGTAGTTTGCGCCCTGTCTTTTAGTTTAGTCGCGTTACAAGTCAGAAAGAGTGTTTATCATGATTTTGGGCTTAAATCCCTTGCAGTGATGAAATTGTTGCTAAGATTTCGTATTATGTGTTATGTAAAAATGTCCATGTAATTCGGAATGTACTGCAGTACGCGATACAATGACTAAACATGATCTTATGCCATGTATTGCCTGATATTACTATTCACTATGGTGACCGATGAGCCAAAGCCCAAGCAAGCTAAAACTAAAGCCAAAGTCAATGCCTATCTTTGGTTCTGCCTTATGTAAGTAGATCGTTCGATAGATGCCGTTTATTGTGTACCATTTAGAAGTGAACGATTAGTTCAGTACTATGCAATGACAAGATGAAAAGCCGAAAAGTAGTATTGTTTTACTGCGAAGTGGATGTACAAATACCTATAGTGAGTAATTGTGTAATCGTTGATGGTAGGCTATAACGTAAACAAAGCTTTACGGTACCAGATTAGTTGTGTGAGTTGTGACAAACTTCGCGCGATGGAAAATATTACAAAATGCATCATGACAATAACAAGGAGTAAAACGAAGTTCTGAATTTTATAAATATCAACAAAATTTCTGATTTCTAAAAATAACCCGATTTATAAGTAAATATTATTATGTGACGACATGTTTACATTGTGCGTACTGTAAAGGGGATAATGTAGGAAAAAGGGTTATGACATCCAATTCTAAATCTAACTTAGCTCTGATAATACATGATGTCCTGAAACGAGGCTGCGCCTGTGGGTATCTTGGGAGCCAGAGTTGCATTAATTTAACATTAGTACTTAATAGCTTTAAACACATAAAATTATATTTGAAAAATAGAAAAACGTATTCGTGTGTAGTGTGTCAGTGTGTATAAGCAATGAAGTTTTGCCATCGACACGATAAGAATTATATATGTGTGAGTGCATGTGTGTGTGCGTGCGTCTTAATGGTATGATGTAATTAACTTAAATTGGTTCTTCCGTTTCTTCATCCGATAGTTTGGCAAAACAGTTTATTTATCTTTTCTCACATGAAGTGTTTCATGTTTTTAATGTCGCAGATATTAAGGAGTTCTTATAATACTGTTAATATTACAACCGGGTACCTATAAGCCTTACGATTTATACTATATATATACGGCGCGGTAGGGTTATCTCAGATTAGAATAGCTGGAAAGAAATGGGACGTAACTTAGATACAAGGTGAAAAATGATAATTCAAATTCAAACTCTTTAATTCAGACAAGTGTCCATAGTGTTAGTAACAACAAAATAACTTAACGACTAGGGTTAGTAAACTTAGTAACAAGGCAAAAACAAAAAAAAAGGAAAGGAAATATGTTAATAGTGTGATTTACAAAAAAAAACTATGATTATGTACTTTGGCGCCAGGCGATGACTACTGGCGGCAACAAGGTAATGCTTTTAACATCACGCATGTAATACCCAATGGGTTAGGCAGAGGTATACTCATGAGTACACACACATTTCGCTAGTAAATTGAAATGAATTAAAAAGTGCTTATTCATGGTTACATCCGTGTTACAAGGTATATTACTTCTGCCATACTGTAAAACAGTTATATTTAATTTAAATGTAACAACTTGTTAGTACGTTTCCATCAATAACAACGACACTTTTACCTACAACTAAACACATTTATTGAACACAAAAGTTGACTATAACGTAATGCTATAACATTTAAGTTGCGTTAAAACACTTTAATTAATAGCGGTGAAGCCGAAAACATAAGCTAGTATGGCATAAATATATACTTATACAACAATAAATAATCATAAATGGAATCTACACATCTCTTGTAATGAGGTTTTTACATAGGTGTTAAAAACAAACTTCCCTAATTTATTTTAAAAGACATTTTCGTGGTACAGCTATTTTCTAAATCGTAAGGTATGTCGTTAAAAATTGTTGGTACTAAGCATTTCCTACATCTTTGTCCATAATAATTAGTACAAGTGGGTACCTATTACAAATTTTCTTGTGCATTTATTCCTTTTCCTTCAGCTTAAAGTTTCATGCTATAGGGGGCGAGCCAGGTTAACTCTTGTTTGTTAGAGGATTTGTTTTCTGGCCATATTATGTGATATTGAGGAGTTAGGTAATGATTGACGTAAACTAAGAAGTATGAAAGGTCATATTATACAGGGTGTTTGGTAGGGAGCTGTACATACGCCTAGGGTAGAAACTAGGGATAGTCTGCTACCTACCCCCGCCCATTATATTGACCTTGGCCTCAAGGTTTTTTTTTAATTTATTATTATTTTTTATTTGATTTTTTGACTAAAACTACCTGTAGCTCAAAATCTATCCATGGGACCGGTCGGCTAATGGTCTTGTTTTAATCGTTAGAGTCTTAGGGTCCTGCAAAAAATTATTTTACACCAGAAAATTGTGGAGAAGAAAAGTTATGGGGCCTGAAGTACCGTAGTAAGGTAAAGAAATAATTTTAAATTAAAAAAAAACCTTGAGGCCAAGGTCAATATAATGGGCGGGGGTAGGTAGCAGACTATCCCTAGTTTCTACCCTAGGCGTATGTACAGCTCCCTTCCAAACACCCTGTATGATACAACGGGTTTACAGGTTTAGTATCCGCTGTCACATATCGTAGCAGTGCTTTTGTCTGATAGCATCAGTAGTGTGAACGAATAATTGAAAACCGAAGATTTCATAAATCTCCTGAGAGGTCTATTGCCCCATTTTAACTTGGTTTTTCTGAGCTGACTTGTAATCACTGTTTTCTTGTTTCCATTGCGGGAGCAATTGTTCCAGGACGGCCGAATGTTACAACAGCCTGCTCACAGCGTGCCACCCTAGCCAGCCAATGACAGCTAACCATAACCATGCCACTCTAGCAAACCATAGCCATGCCACTCTAGCATACCATAGCCATGCCACTCTAGCAAACCATAGCCATGCCACTCTAGCATACCATAGCCATGCCACTCTAGCCAGCCAATGACGGGCAACGACTCGCGAGCCAATCACAGTCAAGCGAAGACACCGCCATAACCACCGGATGCCTCCGGTGGGGATATCAGTCTATATAATACCCTGTAAGCTCAGTTTTGAGGTCTTGTCGCGCTCGATTGTGAAACCTGTAAGTCGAGACTCTGTCCGAATAAAATAATGAATCAGTTCCTATCTATTTTTTACCACTGTCGTTACAAATGTCTGAAAGTTGATCATTAATAGAGAAGGTCTGATGAAGACACACCGACCCCATGATATTGATGATGACGATGATGTTATGGAAATTTTGAAACGCTAAGTTACCGTTTCCCGAGACCCAATGAATGGCTTTTCAAAAATCAAAATCAAAATATTTAATATAGGGGCACTTATTACGTCGACAAAAAAGGTGCACGGTTCGGTGCATTTGTCGATTCCTAAAGAGAAGAACCGGCAAGAAACTCCAAAGGTTACTCTTTTTAATGGTTAATAATATAAGTTTAAGGTCCAGCCATAATCTTGGTATAATACACACATGAATACTATGCAAATTAATGTCTGAGATGGTCTTTTGAAGAAAGCGCCACACAGATTTGAGTGGACCCGTCCAGTCAGCGCAAGCATTTGTCAGTTATCGTGGAGCTCGACTTATAACTCAAGGAGCTCAACGTCACGAAGAACAATATCAAAGACAGCTTTTACCCTAGCCAGTAGGTGGTTAAGACGTGTTGCCATACAATAGCAACGTGGCAATAGCTCTAGCCTCTTGGACACTTTACCAGCTGACATAGGTGAGGAAGACTTTTTAGATGCACTCTTATAGTTTCTTGTTAGTTTATTTTAATAGTGTTTGAAATTAATAACGTAGTTGTTTGAGTAAGCCAGGTAGTATAGGCTGAACATTAGCATCTCTGTTACTCTTTCTAACTAAGTATTTTGGGGTTGGGTATCCAGTCTTTCCCGGTGAAATTGGTAGATTTTTTCTGAACTGAAAAAATTACTTCAGAAAATCGGTTAAACATTTGGTGATTAACAAGCAAACAAGCATTAATTAGTTAAGCTGTTTATTTGCACTGAGTGGGTGTTATTAATTAGATCGTGGTAAATTAGATTATTTGTTTGTTTTTGGAATAGCAGTTATTCCAAATAAGCACATTTAGAAATTTTAAAACGAGTATCTAAGCATTTCATTACCTACTTGAAAAATGTAGACAGGAGTAAATTATGCCATGACGTCTAACAGGGCAGAATGGAAGAATAAATCGTGTTGCGTGCCCAAATAGAATGGGATAAGGACAGGAAGATTACAATAATTACTTGGATAATGTAATCTACCTGCAACGGCCCGGATCTAAGACAATAAAAAAATAATAGTCCTAAATGTTCGATGTGTGGGGTGTGACCGTTTATGCTAGCGAAGGAGGTGGCGGAACGTGAGAGGGAGAGAACCTCTCGTCCCAGCCGCCGCAGGAGACGCTTCAGGCGTAGGGGGCCACGTGATGACTTTCGGCCGCCGTAGGCGCGGGGCTGTGGACGGTGAGTATAATGGGCTAGCTCACCGTCCGTCTTATGAACTCAAAGAGATGTCAGCAACATCGCAGGGACCCCCTTGCAATTTAGCAATACAAGGGACGACGCCTACAGGGGCTGAGGATTGTTCGAAAGATATACTGAACGTAAAGGGCTTAGCCCTTTGCGTTCAGGTTCCGCGGTAGGTAAGGGTAAGCGCGGGGTAAGGGACATGGGTGGTTTTTAGTCAGTAGAAGTCCGACACTCCCTACCGCTCTGTCCAGAGCAGGACGAGCCATTTGGTGATTTCCTAACCACCAAATAGAGAGTAAGATGAGTAAGTTTGTCTCTCATTTTCCAAACTGTCTGAGTTTTATTTTGTTATTTTATACAAATCAGCCTAGACCTCTGTTAATTAATCATACAGCAATATCGCATTACTAGGTGCGAATCATGTTATGACTAGTTTGCATGTTTACACGTATATGTGCAGTAGTTATCTCAGCGCCCCCTTTGGCAATATATCTAGAGGTATATATAGGTGATGAACTGGGGGTTTAAAATGCCCACTTTAACAGATCATAAGAGTCTTTGCTTCACTGGACCCACTCGAAATGGACCCGCCGGTCCAGCCGACCAGTTCATATTTTGACCTGTTCGATTGGACCCACTACCTAACTAATTTTATTATGAAGTACAGTCACGGAGAAAAGCGGAATCTTTTAGTTTTATTTACCAACATGTATATTTTTACAGAAGATGAGTTACTTATTGTGATTTTATTTCAAAAACTACCAGGAGGTCAGAATAATGAAGAATTATTTATTACCTGCATGATAATAGAAATATACAAAAATACATATATACGAGTACATTCGACTGTGACATTTCTATCACACTAATTTATCGTAATTGTAAAGGCAAAATTTTATGTGTGTGTATGTAAAGTAGTCACTTTTTCACGCTCAAACAGCTTACTTCTTCATAATTCTGGCCTCCCGGTAGTTTGTGAAATAAAATCACTAAATCGAAATTGGGAAGGACAAATATAAGATGAGTAAAAATGACAGTAAAGTCTCATAGTCTACCAGGAGCTCAGAATCTTGAAGGAGATAACAAATTGCACGCGCACACGAACTGAAACTCGGAAAAAAGAATGACGTCAAATTTATTGTTTTCATGATATCGTGTACTAGAAGCTATTAAAAATATAAAATTTGTGAAGCCGTTTGTGTGGACTTGTGTTTAAACCATGTTTGCAATAATCATATTTCTGGTTATCTGATATGTAGGTTTTCTTAGTGCAGACAAAAGTCTCTCAAGTTATCTACGAGAACAAAAAATGATTCTGTTTAGTGACATATGTAACGTTATTTTAAGCTCTATCTACTTATACATGTTTGTGAAGTAATTATACATACATTTGAATTTGAGGTACCTATTTACTTATCTTCTAAATAATCAAAATAATAATAATTAATAATATTTGCTTATCTTCTAATTTGTTGATTCAGATTATAAGTTATCTTGATACCAAATTTCATTCAAATCCGCTAAGCTGTTCATACGTATATTTTTACTAAACAATTCCGCGTTCGACTGTGTCCACTGGTAGCTTTAAACAATAGTTTTTTTTTCAAAGTTTGCATGTGGGTCCAGCTGACCATTAAAAATAATTCAAAATAATGAGGTAGCCAACTGGACCCGCGGGTTCAGTAGCGAGTGGGTCCAACTGACCAAAGACTCGAGATCCTTTTTTTTGGCGTTACAAAATCATCAACTAACCCCTTCCGCTCTTGGACAGAGCGAAAGGGAGTGTCAGACTTCTACTGACTAAAAACCACCCATGTTCCTTCTTAGCCCTATATGTCGAGGCCGCGGTAACTGACGGGAACCCGCAGCCCTGACGAGAACTCGCAGACCCGACGAGAGCCCGCAGCCTCGACGAGAACCCGCAACTCTGACTAGAACCCGCAACCTCGACGAGTACCCGCAGCCCCGACGGGAAACCGCAGCCCCGACGAGACTCCGCAGCCCCGACGAGAACCCGCAGCCCCGACGAGAACCCGCAGCCCCGACGAGAACCCGCAGCCCCGAAGAGAACCCACAGTCCCGACGGGAAATCGCTGCCCCGACGAGAATCCGCAGCCCCGACGAGAACCCACAGCCCCGACGAGAACCAGCAGCCCCGACGAGAACCCGCAGCCCCGACGGGAGACTCAAGGTCCTGGGTTCGATTTCTGGGTCGGATAAATAGTTGAGTGAGTTTTTCGATCTACCTAAGATTTTTCAGTACAGACATTATAATACAGATATATACAAAACCTGTACGTTTGATTTAGCTAGTTTATTTAACGGAGAAAGGCGTATCGATAGAAGGCTCTGAAGGCGACGTAGTGTCCCGGGCTGCCCGCTGTAGGTACAACCGATGTGACCACAAACTGATCATGACAAATTGTAAATTGTGCTACAATTTATTAATCACATGCATAAGATAGTGCGTGTTTATTGTTGAAGAACATTGCTCCCTCGATACGCAGGGCAACGAATAAACAATTTTATATTATTCTTTGTTCAATCATTCTTATTTTTATATCGGGGTTATTTTTGAACTTCTGTTTAGATGCAGGAGTGACTGAGCAGATTTGTTGCTAAGCAGTCCTTTTTTTTTTTGGCGGGTGTACAATCATCGAATAGCCTCCCTCACTTGGGCAGAGCGAAAGGGTGTGTCAGACTTCTACTGACTAAAAACTACCAATGTTTCTTCTTAGCCCTTTATGTCGAGGCCGCGGTATCTCTTACAACATCCCGCAGCCCCGACGGGCGTCGGCCCTTACGGGCCCCTCCCATGATGCTAATATCTCTTTGAGGCGCGCGTGGAACTCGAACGCGCCGTCGACATGGCCTGTCGTCGTCATAAGACGGACGGACGGCGAGCTAGCCCATCACTCAACGTCCACAGGCCCGCGTCTACGGTGGCCGGTAGCATCTACGTGCCCCCCGACGCCCGGAGCGCTTACCGCGGCGTGGCGGCTGGGACGAGAGGTTCTCTCCCTCTCGCATTCCGCCTTGCTAAGCAATCCTGAGTTTAATCCTCAGGTCATGTGTTAGATATCTTGGTAAAGGAATCTTTTTACAATTAGTCACCAACATGTGCCTAGCCTTTTCCCAACTATGTTGGGGTCAGCTTCCAGTCTAGTCGGATGCAGCTGAAGACCAGTATTTTACATGGAGCGACTGCCTATCTGACTTCCACAACCCAGTTAATACTGGGTAATACGATACCCTTTGGTAAGACTGGTTGTCAGACTCTCAGCAGGGCTATTGCGTATCTTTTAAATGTCAGTGGCTATCATATTGTCCATGGATTAACTGTCAAATTGGTTATGGTTTAGTACAAAATGGAACCATTTGACAGTTATTTGATGGACTTAATTGATAGCCACTGTCATATCAAAGATACGCAATAGCCCGGACTACTTGTAACGACTGCCAAAGATCTATATAATTATATGGCAGTCGGGACCAATAGCTTAACGTGCTTTCCGAAGCACGGAGGAAACTCGGTATGCAATGGGCGGTCAACCATAGATCTTTGGCAGTCGTTACGGGTAGTCAGTGACCTGAAAGTCTGACATCCAGTCTTACCAAAGGGTATCGTATTACCTAGTATTAACTGGGTTGTGAAGGTCAGATAGGCAGTCGCTCCATGTAAAATACTGGTATTCAGCTGCATCCGGTTAGACTGGAAGCCGACCCCAATACACTTGGGAAAAGGCTAGGCAGATGATGAGGGAGGATGTTTCATGACTAAACAAAATATGATTCTGTTTAGTCTGTCTGTTATATTATCAAAAATACTTTTTATTATCAAAAATATTTGAAAAAAAATAAACGTGTCAAAGATGAGTGGGGGATTCTGACGTCACTTTCTGGTAAAAACGTACCAAACTGTGACTGGAAATCTATCTGACGGACTAATTACATTTTTTTGACAACTACCCTGTTCTTGATGCTGGATTTTTTTTAAAGTTTTTTCTCATCTGAAAGCAACCTTATAAAATTCAAGATAATTTTTGTTTTTCTTTTCGAATTGATAACTTATATTTTGTGTGACCAGTACGTGACTACCTGGACAGCTCTGCCATTTGCCGCAATCAAATCCTGGGGGTCTAAAATGGCCACTTTAGCAGATCATAATAATATGAATTGCGGTAAAAAGCGTAAAATGTTCACAGATGGCAGTTACTATGATAAAAAGTCAATTTTAACTAAAGTGGCCATTTTAGACCCCCTGGAGTGCTAATAAAATATTTCAAAGTCGATACTCCGTGTTTTTTGTAAATTTACAATTTAGTTTCCACTTAGCAGTCAGTAGACTGATAAACTTTCTAAGTTAGTATTAGGTATACAGAATGGCACTACGATGTAACATGTTTAGCTCGCATAGTGGTCTTTACGAAAACAGGATACAATTATAGCCCTCTTGCCCCCTTGCATGACACCAAATCATGCAAAAACAATAAATGAATGACTTCTCCTTCCCAATCGATTTACTCAATTAATAACTAGAACATCAACAAATTGATAAAACGTTATGATTATTACAACAGATACATTGTATTTTGTATGTTTTGCAGTATTTTATCTAAAAGTTGCCGGATGCGATGCACGTGGTGTCCCTCGTCATTAATTACTGAAGAAACTATAATATATTAGTCATTTAATATTAATTATTACATGATGCGTTCAAGGTTTTAGCTCCGCACGAGTTTGGAAACATTGAACTTCGGCTTGAGGCAGGAAATTACGGCTTGATGTCAGAAACTGAAAGATAGTTAGGCCCTAAAAATGAGAGCACGCAGAGAACAAATGACAAAAAAAAATTAATAATGCCAGTTTTAACTTGGCATGCAATTAATGCCCTTCACGAAATCTTCAACCAAGCATTCTGTTTAACAAATTAAGGAACTCTAGAAAAAAAAATACTTTGAGACAACTTGTTTTTTGGGTGAAACATTTACACCAAAAAAAGTTGTCTCCAAGTAATATTTTTTTACGGTATGACTCAATGTAACGCTCTCAAAACATTGTGCTGATGGATGCATTGAATAGTACTGGTATAGGTATTTAAACTTAGGACTTTGGCACCCATTATCTTCGTAACTAAAAGGTATGGTCTAGACTCTAGAGCATAAACAATATCTTAATGACGAGGAAAACCAGGGATTAATGGCTTCGTTAAGGGTATTTTTACAACTGTTTGGTGAGAGAGAAATATCTGATCCAATTTAGTTTTTTGTTTTGTTATCTATATTTGTAAGTTGTTATCTTCTAATTGTAACGTTCAAAGAAGTTCAAGTTCTGCAAACTGATAATATTCTTGGAAAATCGACCTTATTTACCACACTAGAAGTCGATGAAGTGAACAACAGATGTATTGAAGGATAATTTCATATTAATTTGGAAAAACAACACCTAATAGAAACAAGTATAATGAAGGGCTTGTGGTTAAATAATTACAGCTACACCGACCTACCTTCAAGGGTAAGCAATGCTTGCAGAGGACGAGCCGTAGAGATATAAAATACCTATCATGAATAGGATATAAAATAAGAATATAATTATAGAAATCTTATTATTATCGTGTGGGCAGTAAGGTCTAAGAGCACACACCCTAGCGTCAGAGTTTCTCAAACCACCTCAAGGGCCTCTGACATGGTTTGACGACCGCCATGTGGTGGCCGGGACTACCGGCTTATATAACCGTGCCTTCCGAAGCAAGGAATCTTTTTTAATCAGGCAATCAGGTGATTCAAGTCTGCAATGACCTAACCAAACTGGAAACAACTTTACAAAGTATGCTTCCCGTGGGAATCGAACCCACGACGACCTGGTCACAAAGCAAACGCCTAAACCACTCGATCACGGAGGCAGTTATAGAAATAATACAAACTAAATCATCATCATCATCATCATTTCAGCCCGTAATCACCCACTATTAGTATAGGCCTCTCCTTTCTTCTGCCACTCCTCTCTGTTCTGTGCGTCTCTCATCCATACGTATCCCGAGCTCCTGACGATATCATCCACCCAACGTGCTTTAGGACGGCCCTGGTTTCTCATGCCCGACCTTGGCTACCATTCGGTCAAAATTTTACTATCGGCCATCTCCACATCTAGCCAAATGTCCTGCCCAACTCCACTTTAGGCGTATTGCCCTGTCCCCGATGTCGAACACTCTCGTTCGACTCCGTACTTCGGTGTTGCGCACTCGGTCGAGTAGGGTTATGCTAAGCATAGTTCGCTCCATGGCCCTTTGTGCAACTCGTATTCGGTGCACAGTCTCCTTTGTGAGCGTCCAGGTCTCGGCACCGTAGGTCATCATTGGCAGGACACATTGGTTGAAAAGACGGGTTTTTAGACACTGGGGTATCCTCTTACACCGGAGATCATGTTCGAGCTTTCCAAACCCTAGTTGTATCCTCCTGGAGAGTTCTTTGTTTCAATGCTCCTTGTCAAAAGATAGAACATGTCCAAGATAAACGTATCTTCCTCATATTACTTATTTAAAAATTTACTGTGCCCTACAAGGCCCATAACTGTTTCTACGAGTAAGTGTATATCATGAATTGCTAAAAACAATTAAAATTTGGATGGGGGACCATCCCTTATTTACACGGAGGTGTCTCGGACATCTCCGCGCATCAGCAAGAAAAGGACGATGTTGGTCTTCGCTATTGTTCATAGATCTTTAACAGACTCGAGAATCAAAAACCTAGATTCTCATACTTAGCAGTTGCGCTTGTGACTACTACATGTAGATAATATATTCATTTGAATCTGTGGGACTAGAAACCCCCTAACATGCCTAACTGGTCGGAAAAAGTGATCACTTGGTAGAGCCAGATATAAAAAGAAGATAAGAAAAAGATATTTGAACTCCAAGATGCTATCTAGAAACTAAAGCTGTAGGTCCATAAGACGTTTTTGTTTCTTTATTACAACAATTTAGTGCTTAGAAGACCACGATTGTGCAGCATATATACGTCTAGATCTGGAATTCAAGCCAATGGTCAGTAAATTAGACATAACCCGCTGTGATTATATAATTCCTCTATTCTATAATTCCTCTTTATAACAAAGGTGAAAAGAACAAAACTTTATAGTTTAAGTCACATGTCATTTTTCTTCTTTTTTTTTGTTTGGGACAAACCCGCCACACTATTCCCAAACCACTGTAACTCCTGTAAGACAGAATCAACAGTGGCGACCACAAGAAAAGCGCCGAGACAATGAAGCTCGACGAAGTCCCAGATGAACGATTGAACTGTCTTGGATCCCGCAACGAAATTAATCAGAAAAGAATAGCGGAGGAGTAGGAAAGTCACATGTCAGTAGAATCCTCCTGTGCATAATTATCTGCAGACTATCATCGTAAATCGACAACCCAGCTACTGAGGGTACAAGCCGGGATTGTTGCCGGTAAAGGAACTCTTGAGAAAATTTTAAACATCCGCATTCTCATTGTGAAGTAACGGGAATTTAACACACCCCTAATCTTGCGCTTTATAGATTAGGCAAAGGCGTTCGGCTGAGTATAATGGCAGACAATGTTAAATGTTTCGATCGAAACCGGCTTACTTCCACAGTTCATATTTCTGATCTAGAATCTCTAGTTATACCTTAGTGGTACCAGCTTTGTGATGCTGAAAAACAAAATATCACATTCTTTACCTTGCGGAACGAGGCGTGCGTCAAGGCAGTATTTTGTCGCCGAAAATTTGGTAAAACACTGGTCACGATTCTCAACATTGAGGGTACGGAACGGGAACAAAGGAAAATGCCAAAAGGCCAATCAAGGTGTATTTTTCAGGGCTGGGGAATGTTGTAAGAGATACCTCGGCCTTGACGTATATGGTAAGAAGGAATATGGGTGGTTTTTAGTCAGTAGAAGTCTTACACTCCATTTTGCTCTGCCCAAGAGCGGGAGGAGTTATTCGATGATGTTCCACCCGGCAAAAAAAGGTGAATTTGTAAAAAAAAATTAACACTTAAAAAATTAATTAACTTAATAGTACTTTGTTATTAAAAGAGCTATTTAAGAACTCAGAACGTATCCGGGTCCTCAAATATTTATAGCTCTTAAGTATAGTAAAGTAGGTAAGCTAAAACTGATGACCATCACAAAACTAACACGCTCCAAGTTTCTTACCGTGACAACTACATACCAACAATAAGCCAGAGAGCGTTGCTCGGGTTATCAGTAGTGATAAGAGTGGGTCGCACTCAGAAATATTCCTATTTGCATTCAGGAACATAGAGTTTAATGTGAAGAACACTGATACACGCGGTCTTTTCGTTAGTTGGTGTTTAAAGGGCTGTGTTAGGATTCTGACTGAAGCGGTCATATAGTGAACTGGTGGGCACCGGAAAATTATTCTGTACTTACATGGGTAGATAGCTTTACGTAAGCCTTGACCATTCTGAAGAACCTCACTCTTATGATCAGTGACTATCCTTCTAGGGCGCCCACTTTTTTTTTGTTTTGGCTGTTGGAAGATCATCGAATACCCCTTCCGCTCTTAGGCAGAGCGAAAGGGAGTGTCAGACTTCTACTGACAAAAAACCACCCATGTTCCTTGTTAGCCTTTTATGTCGAGGCCGCGATATCTCTTACAACATCCCGCAGCCCTCAACATCCCATAACCCCCTTCCCCCCCGCCCCCTTCTAGTGGTTTCCTACTCTCATATCTCTAATAGATATTGTTAGCTGTCTTTCACTTATCTCCTCAAAATCACTAAACCATCAAACCATACACTATATTTCATATTTAAGTACATTATACATTAAGTCCGGTGTCCGGATTCTATCTGTACAATTATTTTGATAAATCTTTAGAACTTTATCAATCAATCTAAATTTCTCACCGACTAGTAGACAATTCGAGTGAGCAAAAGGTCTTTCTTTAGCCAAAAAATAGCATGACCATTCAACATAGCATAGCTGCCAGTCTTCTGGGTTTCGAGATTGTAATGTGGAGAGTATTTAGACACATCAGCGTCCTGTTTTTTATTTGGATTACTTTACAAAAATAAATATAAAAAAAAATTTAAGCATAATTATTATGAAAGGGAAATTAATAAAGGAAAATTATTAAACTTAAACTTGTTGAAGACCTTTACATAGCACCTAAAGCTCCCGGCCTTCATCACTGTTTTCTTGTGCTTCAGCTGGGGAGCAGACAACGGAACCAACTATCCAGCAACGTTTATTTTCGAAGATCCACTATACCGTTAGATTCGGCGGTTATTACAACATAATTAATTAAAAAACTATCCGGTAACTAATGAATGAACGCGTAATATCAGTAAAACAAAATATAAATTAGGGAGATAAGGTTTAAAAAGTGGCAATGAACGACATTGAACCCAGAACGATAGGTACTGGACAACGCAATTTTAGACGTAAAAAGATATCACGTAAGAGTGCTTTGAACTTGACAATACGGCTGAGAATAGAGCACGTTTTCGAGTGCAGAGTTTAAGGGTATACAGTTCCTTCATCATCATCAGCCTATAATGTTCCCACGGCTGGGGCTCAGGCCTCCTCCCTAGGAGAGGAGTGGGCTATAATCCACCACGCGGGCCCATTGCGGATTGGTAGATGTCACAAATGTCTTCGAGTTTTTAGTTCTAAGACATGCCGGTTTCCTCACGATGTTTTCCTTCACCGTTTTGAGAGCAGCGGTGATGAAATAAATTATACAAAGTAATGCGCCTGTCTGGGGTTGAACCCACGATTTACTGTAAGTAAGTCGCTCTCAAATCACACATCGTGAGGAAACCGGCATGTCTTAGAACCAAAAAAATCGAAGACGTGACATCTACCACCCCGCACTGAGCACGTGTGACCCATCCCTCTCCTAGAGAGGACGCGTGAGTCCCTGCAGTGGGAACATTATAGGATGATTATGTTTCAAAATTTTTTTCAGGAACGGAACGTTTTGACTGTGAAAGGGATTATTTTTGAGAGATCCAACTTTTACGTCACGGCTGTCGCAGCGGCTACGCAATTGGCTGTTGCACTGCGCTGTCGCGGGTTCGACTCTTCCGGTCAACCTTTGGGTTAAATGTAAAAACAACATTGTCATAGTATACACATAAATCGATATTATTTTAAACGTTGCCCCACCTAAGAATTTCTCCTGTATCGTACATTTAAACTTACATACACAAATACACAGACCTGAAACAACTATCTATACGCCACACAAATATTTGTTCCGAGCGGGGATCGAACCCGCGACACGTAGCGCTACAGTCAACTGCTTGAGCCACTGCGCTAACCGTGCCATCCCGTACCGTGCATTTCTTGCACATATACGAAAAAAATAAAGTAATAAATATTTAAACAAATACCAAAATAAAATCGAGAAACTTAGAAATATACCGAGAAATATACCTACCTGCCGTACTCGGAGACGAGCTTAACTTAGTAACAAGCTGTCACTTAATAAAGGTTTCGTATATCAAATCTTTACTAAGTGACGGCTTAAGTAATCACTAAACATCTCTAAGTGCGGCAGTCAGACTCGACTTCTAATTGAAAGCTATTTAGTCTGGCTTAAAAAAAAAAATACCTAATGGCTTCTGCCTACCCTATCTGATCACACAGGTGTATCCCCGATTAATATTCGCTTACTAAGCGTGCAAATAGGAAATATCCCGTAAGAGCAATATAACTATCCTGCTGGATCTATGGGGACGCTCATAGTCAACAACAGATATTTACGATGCTATTATACCATGATATATTATAATTATGCGATATTTTGAGTGTGTAATATTCTTCCGGGCCGTAAGGTGTAGCTCGATGTACTAGTAAGCCTCTTTTAGACAAAGATGTCAAAATTGTTTTTCGACTTGTTCCTTTTAAGTAAAAAAACGGGATTTTAAATACCTGGCTTACGACAAAAATCCATATTATACTCAAACCTATGGTTATAGTTTTCTAGGATTAGATCTACAATTCCTTATATCTTAAAAGGGATGTGTCCTGACTAAAAATAAATGATTCTGTTAAGTCCGTCAGTTAGATTATCGAAAAGTATTGGATACGTGTTTTTTTTTTACTATCAAATTAATGAAATTTTACGAAATACAACGCGTCAAAGATCAAGAAATGTCATGGTAAAAAATGTCATGCAATATGACGTCACACGAGTTTTCAAAGTACTGCTTTCTTATTTTTTCTTCATCTTTATTTTTTGTTTACCTAAGTGAAAAAATAAAAAATATGTGTTCAATAGTTTTTTTTAATCTACTTAACGGACTAATTCGATTTTTTCGTCAAATTACTATAATTGGTTAGATTTTAGTAGGTAGGTACTACAATCTAAATAACACATCACTTGACTACACTAAACTTACACACCGGGTATCACCCGTGTCTCAGACAAAACCCTGTTGATCTCTGCCATTTGTAATTATTTGACAGTTCTTACAGGTACTCAGTGACTCGAGTCAGAGTCAAGTCGGACATCTTGTCTTTGGCCTTCCTATGCCTCTCCATCCACCGACATGAATTCACGTAAAAGACCGATATTTAGCTGCTTTTGTTAGACTGAAAATCATCCCCAAAATAGTTGGAAAAAGGCTAGACGAACAACTCTCTTTAAATAACAAAAAGAACAAGACAAAAATAAGGACCAGAAAACAAAACACAGTACTAATGTAAACTCACGATAAAAGGGCAAAAGTACAATTAATTACCCTCTCTGATAGCGATGAAGTACAAACTTGCACAAATCAGTCGGAAAATATTATATTGTAATCAGACAAATGTCACTCTTATCATACTCTAATATATTGATATTATATTATTTAACATCCTTGTATCTTGGTGGTCACTATATAAAACAAAGTTCTCCAACGCGTCTGTCTGTCTGTTTATTCGCGAGTAACTCAAAAACTATTGCACCAATTTTGATTCTGTTTTGACTAGTGGTTCTCGAGGAAGGTTCTAGTATATAAGACTGATATCCACGTGGGTGTAGCGGCAGGCATCAGCTAGTAGAGGACAAGGGATCATGTCGCAGTAAGTGCGTCTTAGGAACCTGGCTACCAGATGTGGTACGCCTTGCAATCTCCGACAGCCTTATTACAAAAGTGGTTAAACCTGGGTTTAACTTAGACTTGGTTAATCTCACATGCCGTCACTTTATTTTGAGTATTATCGAAGTGAGACGGCATGAGTTAAACCAAGTCTAAGTTAAACCCAGGTTTAACCACTTTTGTAATAAGCAGCCTTATTAAAAACGTGGTTAAACTTGGGTTTAACTCGAAGGTTTAGTCAGAGGTGTAACTACCAAGTGGGGCACCCTATTATTAATACTTTAATCATATTTTATTTCTAGTTCTACAAAACACTGTTATACATTATAATTTAAACCTAGTTGTGGTCGGTGTGGGGCTGCGGGTAGTTTGAAAGAGATACCGCGGCCTCGACACTTGGCTAAGAAGGAACATGGGTGGTTTTTAGTCAGTAGAAGTCTGGAACTCCCTACCGCTTTGCCACCTAAAAAAATAAAAAATGGGGCACCTTATTGCCATCATTCTTTGACTAACTCAAACTCCGTGGCTGTTACTAAGAAATTCCTGATGGTAAACCCAATAACCCTTTGCCCGACACGGGAATCAAACTCAAGATACAATGCTTAGCAGTTGCACTTTCGACCACAAGCTTGGTCTCGTGGTCGCAGAGGCAGTTTCAACTTTATAATCTTGTATTTTAATGGCAAAAGGGCACGTAAGGATCGTAGGACTGTTTGGAGTTTCTTGCCGGTTCTTCTCCTTAGGAATCGACCAATGCACCGAACCGTGCACCTTTTTGTCGACATTTTATAAGTGCCCATGTAGGCCTATGTGAAATAAAAATATTTTGATTTTGATTTTTGATTTAGGAACATTTTATGTTTTCTGCCTTCCCATACGTCAACCAAGCATTCTGTACATCAAACTAAGTACCCCTACGCAATTTTTTTACTGGGAAACGATTTTTTTCATTTTACGGTAATTCTCAATGTAGACCTCTTAAAACATTGTGCTAGTGGATGCTTTGAATAGTAAAAGGGTCATGGAGGTAATTTAAGCAAAGTTACAACTTGAAAAACTAGTATTTACAAAAACAGCTGTGTAAAATTTGGAACTTTGACCCCCAATATCTCCGTAACTAGGGGGTTCCCAGGTATGGTCTAGATCAAAAAAAATATTGCAGTAGTGGGGAGAACAAGTGCCCTTCGTTTGCGTTAAGGGTACTTTTACACTCTTTATTATCAGGTTTTCCATCAGGACTTTCTCACCCCGGGGCTGGTGGATAGCATTGGCAATATTCTTACCCCTATTACATGGGGTCTGCATAGATACACCTCTGACCAAGTCTTATAGGTGCATTCTGCATCATAAGCATGGTGCAAAGTTAACCATTCTCTATGAAACATTTGGGTTGGTTGCTGAAAACATCGTGAGAATACAACAATCATTTTGACAACTCCTATCCAAATCTATTCTTAACCTGCATACAGTAATTGAACTTTGGTCTGGCAAGATGTAGCAAATCATTAAAAAAAAAACATAAACCGATAACGAAACATATTGTAAGTATTATAAACTGTTATTATCTATCAATAACTAACCTCTATCCTCCACGAGAACGCAAGTAGTGCCATCTTGTGGTCTTGCCGGGAACTAGCTGAATTTTCAGTTCATCTTATGCGGTACACCATTATTTCTTACTAATGCTTGTTCTGAAAACAAAATAAGGAAACGTTACACTAGATAAATACATTCTGTGAAAAAAATGTTTAACTTCATAAAGCACATTTCGCTACTAAACCACGTTCAAGAGCAACTATGGCTATTGGGACGCTCTTTGTACGCGGTTTAGAAATGTATAGATCACGTTTAGCTTCATTGGTAAAATCTGCCTTAAATGGTGGCTAACAAGTGGCTTACAAGGACCTGACCATTGTCATCCTGATCCCGAAGCATTATTACAATAAGTAATAATGGGGTAGTTAACAAAAAACATCTAATTAGTCCGTCAGATAGATTTCCAAAAAATACTGGACACATATTTTTTCTTTTTCACGTAAACAAACAATGAAGACGATACAGTGCTTTGAAAACTCGTGTGACGTCATATTCTAAGACATTAACTTATGACATTTCTTACCGGTGAGTGACGTCACAACCTCCCACTCAAATCTTTGACGCGTTTTATCTTCGTCAATTTTTATTGATTTGATAAAACAAAAAATACGTGTCCAATATTATTCGATAATCTAACAGACGGACTAATTAGAATCATATTTTTTTAAGTCAGTAAACATCCCTATTCTAACATTTTAAATAGCGACCTAGGTGTTTACCCAAATAGGTAAACAAGATGATTTTTTAGTTACTGTCCAAATTCCTTTGGCGAAAATCATTGAATACGTGTCTTTCCTTATAGAATCATTCAATACAAAAATATTAAGACATCACATCACAAAGTTTTAACTTTTCATGGAGAGCAGATAATTCGATCGCGAAAATTAATTAAGATGTAAATTATACGAATAGATTTTTTCCAAAACGTGTTAGACAATCATACCTAACGCCTAAAAAAAAAATGGGCCGTGACTAAACAATCATCTTGTATTAATATTCCTCTTCAGTTTACCCGTTTAAAAAGGAATTATTATACAACACAATCCAAATTATAATACCCAGAAAGGCAACAACACGCGCCAAAGTTCCAATGCTCTGCTGCTTTTAAAATCGGCAAAGCGCAGAAATTTAACTTTAAAATTTTATAGCCTTGCTAAAGGCATAATTTTTGATATATAGCCGAGGTTGTAAAGAATGCGTCGCATAATTATAAGGTTCTTGTCTCTTTGCAAGCGGGTACGAACATAGCGGAGCGAGAAATGAGTTTATTCGACAATCCGGCTCGAAGGACCGCGTTCTGAAATAAGATTTTTTTCATATGTGTTTGTAAAACGCTCCGCTTAAACTTTATTCTACCCGCTTATAGTGTAGCCTTATTTGAAATGCATGGAAATGGCCTCTAGCAGTGATCCTTTTATTATTTATTAGCTGAAGTGTAGGCACTTGGCCTTTTTCAAGCAGGCACTTGAGACAAAGTATTTTTTCGTCTTTTTCTCATGACAGTTTTAGAAGTTGCCATTAAATTGGCGAGATGCGTTTGTGTGAAGAATGGGTATTTTAAGAAGAATTTAATGGCCTGAAGATTTAAAATAGTTGGCTTTGTTTATGGTTGAAACAAGCTGTTATTTACAGCTTATATTTCTCCATTAGTTGACATTAGAGCATATTCAAATCTTCTTTTCGACAGTGAAGATGGTCTTAAAATGTGTTTATGGACTTTTAATGTTTTACTTTAACAAATACTGATTTTGAGTTTTCTCACTCATAGAAGAAATAATCATTGATTACCTACTGTGCTAGTTTACTGCGAGTTGGCAATTTGGAAAAATTCAATCTAGGTTTACGATATTTTCCTCTAAAGCTTGTCAGTTGCTCATAAACTGCGTTGGACAAAAGAAGAAATGCGCACATTTTGGACAGTAAATTACTGAGACATGATTGGTTTTAAATTACAAAAGAAAAATAAGTTGTCAATAAAGTGATGAGTATCATTTCAAAGTCAATAAAAATGATTTTAGTTTTCCCAAAAATAAAGTCGATGAGCAAAATAAATGAGTTTTATTGGAAGAATGCAGAATGTTGAGAATGTTTTAAAGATGACTAATGGACATTATAGAGTAGAAGATAAAGCCAAAGCAACGATGGCAAGACTTTGTGAATATGCACGTCTCAAATAGATTTTAGCAACATTGCAGGGCAAGGGCGGACGCCTGTCGGGGTTGCAGGTTGTTTGACAGAAAAACGGCCGCTCCGGACACAAAAGGCTAAGAAGGGACATGGGTTGGTTTTCAGTCAGTAGAAGTCTGCTACTCCATTTCGTTCCGCCCAGAGCGGGAGGAGTTATTTGATGATTTCCCACCAACCAAAAAAAAGGACTAGCCATATCATCTTGAACAGATTGTTCAAGATGATATGGCTAGAAAGAGAATGACTAATGAGCTGACTGGCTGAGTCTGTAGAGAAGTATCAAGAAAGAAGACATTTTATGGTGTACCTGAATAACTTAGAATAAGGAACGAAAATAATCAAGAGAGGTTGTAGCCACACTAGCTAGATGCTAGCCAGCATCGCTAGTATAGCTAGCTAGATGTAATAACAGCCGTTTGGACCAAGTTACTGGTTACACCTCGCTTGCTTAGGTTGATCCGTGGATGGATGACCACCCATTAGATAGTAATTTTACTCCGGGCCTCGAAAAAAACACGTTACTTTAGTACCCAAAGGAACCAAATATTGCGAACGAAAATTCTTTTTTTACAAATTATTACTTTACATTCTAACAAACATCTTTTCAATACATCGAGGACATTTCCAATTTCCCATTTCAAAAGGTTTTGCATTTTGAAAACGGTTAAAAAGTATGACATAAATCGTTATGTGGTTCTGGCTAGAAAATCGGGGTTCTCTGGCGAGCGCCCAAATGGCCCGGTTGCATAACCCCATAGAAATCTATACTGTAGCGCAAGTGATGGGTATCGACGCCCCGTGGAGTAACTTTGAAGGGTACATTGATAAAACGTTGTGTTGCTACCTTATCTAATGGCGGAGTTAAAGTTTTAAATGGTTACCGGTAAAAGTTAACTTTCAAAATATTATTATGACATTTGGTTTATCAAACGGTTTTTTTTACAATTATTTGAAGTAGGTATGGAATGCGATATGCATGCTAGATCTCACAGCCTCCTGAGTGTATAATGTGATAGGTGGGACATTCTATATCCTTCTAGATACGGCTCCACACATAGGTTTTATTCATTTCAATTTTGTATAATACCAGTTTGGTGTTTTACATTAATATTTTAATGTGATCTGTATACAGGTTGTAAATTAACCCATCACACAGCCGTCAACCAAGTTTTCTGTACATCAAACTAAGTACCCCTACGCAAAAAAATTCGCTGGGACACGACTTTTTTTTCTGGGGTCATAAATTACAAACTCAAAGTAGCACTCTTAAAACATAGTGCTAGTGGATGCTTTAAATAGTAAACGGGTCATGGAGGAAATTTAAGTAGAGTTATAACCTGAAAAACTAGTATTTACAAAAACAGCTGTGAAAAATTTGGAACTTAGACCCCCAATATCTCCGTAACTAGGGGGTTCCCAGGTATGGTCTAGAACCAAAAAAATATCGCAATAGTGGGGAGAACGAGTGCCCTTTGTTTGCGTTAAGAGTACTTTTACACCCTTTATATTACAGTGGTGATCTAAAATGGTGTTCCATTGGTATGAGCCCCGACCTAGGTATATGTTGTAGGCGTTAGCACTTTTCTCTATGGCACTTAATTGGAGCAGTTACTGTATTACAAAACATGATAAAAGTATTTATACTTACCTTGTAATTCATTAAAACTGGTATGTGTGACAGAGGGACCCTTTTTCTTTTTAGGTCCTATTTCGATAAACCTGAGAAACAATCAAAATAATTAGTGTTTCATTACAAGCAATATAGTAAGCACGGTTTAGCTTCTGAAATGGTACTTACATCTTCAGTTCCGTTTCACATGATGATAAAAGTCGTAAAGTTGATCTGGAAACATACTTGCAAAAAAGATTTAACAATAGGTAATGCATTTTATTAAGACATACATATACTTAGTACATAGACAAAACATGATGGGCCATTTCGATAACTAATTAAATATTTAAAATATACGATAAGTATACGTTATGTTTATTAGTGTATTTTGAACTAACATTGAAATGTGTAAGTTTTTTGTCAATTAAAGTAGGTAAATCATAGTATATCTTTAGATTCAATCGTGTCTCTTGTCATATGCGTCTTAACATAAAATATAAAATAAAACATAAAATGAAAAAAAACCTGATATAGAAAATTGATTCCCAAAGAATTATCAGCCAATAATTCAAAGAGGATCATTTAACAATACATAAATAAATTAAATCAAACAATAAGGAAACATAAATTACAAAATAAACAGAAATTAAAACAAGTACTGTAGGACAAACATTCAATCTCCCGAAAACAAAAAGGAAAAAGTCCTCAAATGGTCGTAGTATCCATCATGAGCTATGATTATTTATGATGTACAACGAGTGCCAAGCTCAGTCCTTAATCTGACGGCCAGACAATGGGTAGATAACTACGAATCACAAATCGAATATGTTAATACCGCACTGTAGGCCAAACGTGAGCGAAAACCAGACAAAACTCGACGGGAAATAAAGAAATACTATTCTGTAGTAGAACATAATGTAACGTAAGTTACCGGAAGGGCAAGACAGAGACCCGTCGGGGCTGCGAGATGTTGTAAGAGATACCGCAGCTTCGACATAAAAGGCTAAGAAGGAACATGGGTGGTTTTTTAGTTAGTAGAAGTCTAACACTCCCTTTCGCTCTGCCCAAGAGCGGGAGGGGTTAATCGATGAATATTTTCCACCCGCCAAAAAAAAAGGGTTCGACAGAGTAGGTGTGGTACACCCACATAATCACCATTTATGTTTTAGCCCCCTGTAATAGAAGCCGAGCTTATTGAATAAATGTAGCCTTCGGGCTTTCCAGATACAAAAACTTTACTTCGAAAAGAACTATTTTAATGCTAGTCGCTTCTAGGTAGGTAATAGTAATTTCAGTCTTTCTCTTAAGTTTAAAATTTCTATTTTAACAATTCTGTGATTGTTACTGTGCTACACTGGATGACCAATTAGGAAACAATTGGAATAAAACCTAGCAATTATGCATTAACGATTCGAATTGTTACTAAGAAGTGTTTTGAAACAAAATAATCTTATCGAACACTCTGTACCGAAAGTCACAGACGCTCTCATGATGTTCAACGACCTAGAAAACTAGGTCCGCAACTCAGCGTACGAAAACTTTTCGTACTACCAAAGTTGCTAAGTGTACCAGACTACCAGACGATTATACAACAAAATGATGTCACTATCCAGAGTTTGATGAACAGCAAATGTCTATCACGCAATTTTTGCCTAAAAAGATCCAGCCCGGTCTGGTTTAGACGGTATTTATGCCAAAGCACATAATTGCCTCTAGAATGGCTGAGTCTAGACATAACATTATTAGGCAGTTACTACCCCAAGTGGACGTTATAGAGTTGCCAATGATGTGTGCGACCCATTTCTGGGGCACTATAAAAATACAAGTTAGATGTAGTATGAATTAGTTGTAGAGCGCTGAGGTAAATGTAAAAAGGTGACAGATATTCTGTGGCTGATTTTGATTTAACTACCTATTGGTGATACTTTGTCACATCTTCTACGAGAATAATATAACTAAAATAATATTCTTTCTTATGAGGCCAAACGCATTTAGGATTGTGATGTTGGTCTAGAAAATGTACGCTGATAGTAATGAGGTGAACAAACTCTGTAATATAAATAGACTTCTATGCGGTTGCGCTAAATACTAATTTAGTAAGTATAGTAACACGGCTTATTCCCGCCGGCCGACGGCCGTGTATTTAAACACTAATGCTGTAACACGAGACAATTTTAAAACTAAAACATTTGAAAAGAGTACTGTGCACCTTTTTTACAAGTGTGTAATCCTATCCTATGTAAAATAAAATCTTTTAATTTTGATTGTCTAACTTTGCTCAATAGCTAATTCATACCCAAGGAAGCTTGTTTTTAAAAGTGGAACCACAAATTTACACTGTTTGAACGGCCATCTTGGAAACTTTGCAAACTTACTATCAGATAGAAGTTAGTTAGTTATACATTATTTCCGTTCGTGAGGTGTGGAGTTAAATAATTTCACAGTTTTCGGTAAAGAAAAGTATGATCAGATAATAAGTGAAAAGTAGCAAGTAGTCAATACATTTTGGTGAAATTTCTACAATTTCGTGCACCTGACTTTGGTCCTTGGAGCCGGATAATTGCAAATATTATGAAGTTTAATTCTTATTTGTAATTCCGCTAGTTTTTGTCTGGTACGTGTTGTATTTTCTTTGATATGCAGTTGCTTTTTAAGAGATTTTATTTTAAGTACCTACAATAAATGTTTATTTAGACACCTATTTCCTCAAACGGTATCGGTCCCTGTCTGTTTCTCTTCTTTTTAGAGATTTGTACGTTTGTTTTAATGTTTGCTACTGTTCTCAAGTCATAGTCTTCGTTATTGTCAACTTACTGTCAACATTATTGTGGTATCTGTTGAGTGTCCAAGTATGCTGTGTATTTGTTTGTGTGTGTGTTGGTATTGGGTACCTCTATGTGTCTGTTTGTCTGTAGGTTTGACATGGTTACCTCTATGTCTGTTTGTGTGTTCTTGGTGTTGGGTACCTCTATGTGCTATCGCGATGATTTCCCTCATGGCGTGTTCGGCGTCTGAGTCGTGCTGGTGGGGAGGGGGCCGCGGGTCGGCGGCGCGTGCTAATATCTGTCGCACTACGTCGCGCGGCGGCGCCCCTAACGGCGTCGGCCGCGTTGAAAGCCCCAGCTGGTGGAGAAGAATAGTATTAAGACATAAAACTATATATCACTGGGATTTATGAGTCCACATGTGTTGCTAGGAGGGACATAATATGTAAACGTAATTCTCCGTAAAGAGTCTAGTATCCAATAAGGTCTTGGATACTAGACGTTTATTAACTGTCTG
Source organism: Diarsia rubi (assembly GCA_932274075.1). NCBI lineage: Eukaryota > Metazoa > Arthropoda > Insecta > Lepidoptera > Noctuidae > Diarsia > Diarsia rubi. Next base: position 1,006,948 of record OW026437.1, on the reverse strand, counting down.
TCTTCGGAAATTCTCGCAGCATAGCTGCATAGCACATCTCCAGATATGTGCTATGCTACGTTGCTATGGATGCGTTTGATATCCACCAATAAAAGGTGAAAACGGATTCAACTAAGATATGTTTCGTATATGGAAGGATGCGTGCTATGGATGCCTGCTATGGGTCGTCGTGAGTGGTGTAGCTTTGTGCAGAGTAGAGTACTTGGAGTAGACCCGCCCTCGCCGCTTCCCTACTATCGATACATCGCATAGCTAGAGCTGCGCATTTTCCTCGCGCAGCTAGTTTGCGGCGGCGCATCTTCATCAAACTCGCACCACTACGCTAGCTTAGTATCAGTGGAAACGGTCACATAGTTTCACATTAGCTATTACATCTTCGCAGCATAGCTGTATTGCACATCTCTGGTGGAAAAGAAGCCTTATGTTGCGGTATTTTCACTCCAATTACGTCAATAACGTATACGTAGGCACTGAGATATTTCATTAATTCATGTGTGTCCTGATGAAAATTAACGTAACAGCCGTTCGGTGCAAGTGCGCCGATATCAAGCTGTGTGTACCTATACAGCGAGATGTCAAGCTATGTGTATAGCACTGTCTTTCTCACCTTGGCTAATATCTGTGACTTGATGCGCTCTAGCCGCGCGGGGTCCTGCTGCGAGTGCGCCGCGGTCGCTCGGCAGGGCGCCAGCGCGAGCGCCGCACACACGACGAGCCAGGCGCGCATCGGCGCCTAGCCGTGGCGCGCGTTCACCCCGCGCCATCGAAGCCGCGCCAACGCGACATCTCCGGGCCTAGAGATCGAAAGACTGGATTAAGTACACAATTTCAACGTATCATAAGAAAACCCTCAATTCAAACCCCAAAACATTAGGGAGAGCAGGTGCTTAGAGTACAGTCACATTTTGCCAGTGTGGTTCTGGCGTTTTTTAAATACCAAATAGGCCCCAGGTGGAGCACGCTTGCTTAAAATAATCCAACTCACATGAACTTAGAAGACATCCAGATCATAATGATTGGATAACAGAAAAGCCGAAAGTGAAAAGAAGATCGGACTGAGTTAAAAAAATATGATTCTAATTAGTCCGTCAGTTAGATCATCGAAAAATATTGGATACGTGGTTTTTGTTTTATCAAATTAATAAAAATTAACGAAGATATAACGCGTCAAAGATCGAGTGGGTTGTGAGGTCATTTAATTTTGTAGGTAAAAAATGTACCAACATGTGACGTTTTCGAGGAGTTCACGAGTTTTCGAAGCACTGTATCGTCTTAATTTTTTGTTAATGTGAAAAAAGAAAAAATATGTGTCCAATATTTTTTGGAAATCTATCTGACGGACTAGTTAGTTTTTTTGTCCGTTCCCCTATTGCTTACACACAAATTGCGAAATGTCGATGAACTTCGTAATAGAGAAAACACTACGTGGACGAAATAAGGGACTAGCCTATTGCCATCATCATTTTTAAATCGGATCGGGATCGATCGAGGATCGAACCCCAGACATCACGTTCAGCGGTAACGATTACTTCTACTGTTTGATTCTTCTTTATAACTAATAATTCCTGTCCAATATAAATCCACAAGATTTTCACAACCGTTTATAAGACACATAATTATTTCTCGAAAAAAAAAACGTATACCTAAGTAAAATTCAATAATATATATTCCAAACTGCAAGCTAGATTGTGTTACAGCAAAACTTTAAAAGTTAGAAACAAAATGAAGAGCAAGCTACACAGGGTGGCGTGCACCATCAGGTGGCGGTCCCACCGTTAGCGATTAGCGAGAAGCGAGTGGAGTAGTAGTTTGACTAAGCGATTGGCTGCTGCGCTGCGTGTCTCGACTTCGATCCCCGGATAGAACAAATATTAGCATGACCTACAGCTAGGTGTGTTGGGGTCTGGCTGTTATTGTTGCAATTTTAAAAGTTTTTAAACGCACCAAGAAAACAGGAGCAACTCCTAGTCTAGCAAACTCCAAAAAAAAAATACGCATGAAGAATAATGTTCTCCGACCAGACGGGTTTTGTGTCTAGTGGACTACTGTCCGATGATTGTGCCAGTCCAGTTTTTTGTCCTATTATAATCGATAAGTTCAATCAATCAAGGATAAGTTTAATAACACGATGTTGGTCTTTTCGCTTTAGTTCATGTATGGCTATATAGATGTCGCTACTTTAGCATGTAATAACTACTTTTTTTGTTTTACAGAATCCTCGCGAGCGGCGAGTATTTCTTCTATTAACAGGGACCTACAATCTTCCCATACTAATATTAGACGAGCTGTGAGCCAAAATTACCACGTCAAGGAGCCCTAATACCGCCTGAAAGCAACGCGCTAGATCATTGCCCGGCAGTGGGATGACACAGGCTAACAGTAGGTAAGTAACTATAGTTTTTTATAAACATGTTGTGGTAATCTTCTCCTAGCTGCTAAGCTAGGAAGAGATAATCGCTTCCTCATTGGGTGGGACCGACGCCTTAGATAGTTGTGTACAAAGCTCTGCTGCCAGCGGAATATTTGCGTTGTCAACATCTTCTAACACTATGATGAGGTTGCCAGATTCTAAAATATTAAGTAACATTATTTCGCGTGAATATTTTGTTTGATATATAATTCTTTTTGCATTTCTTTTGCAATTTTCTGACTACAACGAAAAATTAACGATCGCTTATATCGCGAAACAGCTCATTTATTTAAACACAACTGCGGAAATTAGTTATAAAAAGAATAACAACCGCAGAATCAACAATGTATTTTGTCTTTTGAGTTAATTTAGTCAACAATATGTTTCTACGAATTACAATATTTGTCTATTGTTTTAAGCTCTCAATTAATTAAGTTAAAAGGAAACAGGCCAGTGGGTCGTCTTAGGGGCCACAGAAACAAATACAATGACCAAAACAAAAACAGAATTATCCATTAAATCAATCTTAGGCATTTAAAATTAGTAAGTCAAATAATTTAGATTTGTTGTTTCTAATGTTTATTAAGATCTTTGGCAGTCGTTAGTGACCTGTCTGACAACCAGTCTTACCAAAGGGTAGGTATTGTATTACAGAGTATTAACTGGGTTGTGGAGGTCAGATAAGCAGTCGCTTCATGTAAAATACTGACAATCAGCTGCATCAGGTTAGACTGGAAGCCGACCCCAACATCGTTGGGAAAAGGCTAGGTAGATGATGATGGTTCTAACCTTAAGATACCGATGTCCCCACGAGTTTGGTTTCTGAAGTTGGACGGTCAGAAGCTCCGTTTGAAGTCAGCCGCAACTTGTCAGACTCGCACTATTTCTGTTCTGTCGTTCAGTCGTTTTGTCAGACCTCAACACTCCAACATCTTTGACAAAACAGAAAAAAAAAATTGTTGAAAAATATAAAACCAGAAGAAAAAACGACTCGAATAAATATGAAGTGACAAGCACAATTACAGCCAATAATTCTAATGATTATATTCAATCGCCAATCCTTATTAAAAGCGTGCTGGAATTTTTATTTATTAGTTTAATTTGAATTCCAAATACTCAAAATTATTATTGCATCCTTTTTAATACTTATGTACCCGGATATCTCGCATCCTAACCAAAGAAATGCTCCAGTTCAAATGCCAATCATACATGTGAAAACCTGCAGGAATATTGCGTATCTTTTAAATGACAGTGGCTATCGTATCAGTGGCCATCATTTAACTGTCAAATGGTTCCATTTTGTACTAAACCATAACCAATTTGACAGTTAAATCATGGACAGTATGATAGCCACTGACATCACACCACTAACAAAAAAAAAAGCCACTGACATTTAAAAGATACGCAATATCCCTGCTGAACGGCGTCTATTAAGTTTTTTTTTTAATTGGGACAAGCCCGCCTCACTATTCCCAAACCACTGTAACTTCTGTAAGCCAGAATCAACAGTGGCGACCACAAGAAAAGCGCCGAGACAATGAAGCTCGACGAAGCCCCAGAGAAATGATTTGACTGTCTTGGATCCCGCAACGAAATTAATCAGAAAAGAATAGCGGAGGAGTAGGAAAAACAGAAATTTCCACTTCCCTCCATATCAGCAGGAGACAGAAAAGAACAAGGCCAATAGGCACACAGGGACGTATACAACTGGGGTAAGCCCAGTTGCCTAGCACCACGGATATTGTTGTCATTAATATTACTGGGTCCTAAGTTGTGAGCTGTTATATTTGATTCCAATAATAGGTATGACAAAAAAATGCTTGAACGCTCGGAAATTTGTTCTAGTTTCTACAAGGTCCTTATAGTAAATAACTCCGGATGTAACCTGTACACTATCCAACATAATATTACGTTCATTCTGCCAAAGACTACACTCCCATAAAATGTGATGTGCAGATTGTTTATATTCGCAGTCAGATGTAGAACATTGACAAAAAGGCGACGCAACAAGCTTGAAGGAAAATAATTTACTCTTAAAGTTACCATGACCAGTGAGAAATTGGGCAACACAGTGATCCACCTCCAGCCATGTCCTGGCCAGCCGCTCACGAACGGATGGAAAGAACTGGTGAAGGGCCTTTGATGGAATTATCCCACCTACATTACCATTCTGACAAAAGATCCTCCCAGACGTCAGTCTGTGGTTTAAGTAATCTAGCTATTTTAGTACGGTCACGTTGTGTTAAAAAGTCTGCGTCCGCGGTCTCTCGTGCGCAGTAGTACATTGAAGCACGGCGCTGCACTTCAAGATCGACTGGAAGTACCCCTGCCAGTACCGGTAAGGCTTCAGTACTAACCGTCCTATACGCATTACACAGGAAAATCAAGGCCAACCGCTGGCTTTGAAGTAATTTACGTCGTGCCGCTCCTATGGTGGCCCTATCGGCCCAAACTGGTGCCCCGTAGCACATACACCCCACGTCTTTTAAGTTGCGTTTCCACATAAGATGAGTGAGGATGCGTAAGCTTCTTTTTACGTTTTGAATTAAGATAACTATATAATTAGATAGTTTTATGCCCATCCTGGCACATCTCTGGTGAAAACGCAGCCTCATTGGTGAGACTACTCGTTCGTGTTCTCTGATCAAAATAAACGTGCGGATTGCGAAATCACGCGATTGTAATTTTCGATAGGTCGCGGCTTTATCTACAACCAATTTAATCCAATGTAATTTTATAGAAAGTGTGTAGATATTTATAGGTATTATAAATATAATGTCTATCAGTATAACCAAAATCATAGAAATTCCAACCACATCTGAGTGTCGGGCATAATCAACCTAAGAGTTTCATTTAGATATCAAATAAATATCTATAATATGTCTACCCCAAGCTCCGTAATGACCTCGGAAATGTTGAACTAGGTCAAAGTAATCTATTTCATTAATGTCATTGGAAAGTTAAAACTGTTGATCTTCAATTATCATGGCTTTTAAGGCATTTCCCTGAGTGACAAAGTTTCAAATGTCATAAAAATATGCACACGTTTTGAAGAGTTTTTTTAGGATACGTAATGATAATTTAAATAATGAGGACTCAGTAGGACGGCAAGATAGATTACTTAGGCCATCACTTAGTAAAGGTTTTGACAGTTTTGTCATACAAAAGTATGTCAAATCTTTACTAAATGAGCCGCATAAGTAATCATTACATATCTCCGAGTACCGCAGTTAGTTTTGTATAGCCTACAGATAGTTGTTTCGGGTCTGGTTATTTTGTGTATGTAAGTTTAGATTCTTGTAAACGCACCCACAATACACTTAAAAAAAAAACAAATATACTAATTTATGAAATCGACTGAAACACATGATGAAAGAGCTTGAGACCGTTTTTAGCCCCGGCTGACTTTTATTGATCTTTGACAGTCGCATCAGGTAGATAGTCACTGACCCAAAAAAAAAAAAAAAAAAACTTAAGCCATCACTTAGTAAAGATTTTGACACTTTACTGAAGGTTTTGTATGTTAAACCTTTACTAAGTGACGGCTTAGGTAATCATTAAATATCTCTGAGGACGGCAGCCAGAGAATATTCGGCAGTATTATTTACAATATTTCATTAGCATCATTAGTTCAAATATTTTTGCAGTTCAGAAGATTTCTCGCTTAATCCTCCACTGTTTCATAAAATATACTGTTAGATGAATAAAATAATTATCAAGGGACTATCTTCTATGACCCCAGTTTTGGAAGTTACGAGTGTTACTTTTAAACTTTATGGAAACGAAGCTGGATTGTATATTTCGTTGATATTGGAAACAAGAAAAGTCTCTATAATATTCTTTTATTCTCGTGGAAAATAATCATCAACAGCCTATAATGTTCCCACTGCAGGGACTCAGGACTCAGACCGGGCCCGATGCGAGTTGGTAGATGTCACATATCTTGGATTTTTTTGGTTCTTAGACTTGCCGGTTTCCTCAAAATGTTTTACTTCACCGCTTTAAGAGCAGTGGTGATGAAATAAATTACACAAAGTAATGCACCTGCTTGGTTTCGAACCCACGGCTTACAAAATAATACCGAGAACAAAAAATCTTCACGACTCTAAAAAGACCTTGTAATATATTTGTATCCAAACCAAATGCCAACACGTGGAAACCCGTTCAAGGTCACAAATACAGCCCGGTAACACTATAACGACTCAATTAACTTACTCGGTAAAGCGAGTAAGCAGACAAGCAGGCCATCCGTTACTCTCGCCTGATTTATTGCTGCATTACATCAAGGGCAGGACGGATAGGGTGACACCCTCCCGGGGTTGGGTTAGGCCAAAGGATGAAGCGGGTTGTAATAGAATTTCATGGGTAAATGGCATTTGCGGGTTTTTCGTAAGAGATACCGACATAAAGGGCTAGGAAGGAACATAGGTAATTTGAAGATTTTCAACCGACATGCCCCAAAAAAAATGGGTGAATGGCATAAGTTGAAAATCTTTTTTGATGATATAATTTGTTGTCGATTAGGGTTATTTAAATTAATTAAATGAAAAAATGGAGGAACGTAATGACGTGACGGTTGATGGGGGAAAATTGACGAAGGGAACGCGTTGCGCCAACCAATAGCAAAATGGAACAACGGAAGGAAGGAGATGCTGGTGATTGTTTAATTGAAATGTGGATATTCAAATAAAACTTGGTTGAATAACTTTGGTTGTATTTTGAAAAATCTTTCCTTTGTGGATGCCTACGTCATAAGAGGAATACGCAGCGCTAAGAGTTTCGCCTGTGCGTTGATCCTCAGACAGTTACCTTTACTTTTTATATATACAGAGATATATAAAAAATGATGAAAAATCTTAAATAAATATAGTAATTGACGAATAGGCAGTTGTTTGAGTCGCGCCGTAAATCATCTTAGGGGTTTGTGGTGCAAATACTAACGTGTTAACTGCATTTGGTCGTGGAAGAGGACTTTATCCCGTAGGGCCTTAGGAACGCACAGTGACATAATGCTCAAAATAATGAAGTGTTACTTATATAGTTTTAAGGTTCTATTTACTAACACAAATTGTATTATACCATAATTATGTATTTTAGTCTGTAAGGTATATCTATGGGACCAAAGTTGCGTAGAAATTAAAAAAAATATCTACGGCATGTTTAAAGTAGAAATCCATTTCTCAGAATCGCTGTCGCTCATACTTTGCACCATTTCCACAATTTTTATGACAGACTCTCACGTCAAGTTTTACCTTGGTACCACGGTTTAACTCCAGTTAAAGGCCTCGATACGACGCCGACACTTTTTAGTGCTCTTCACGGTACTTTTAGTGTCATCGGTACTTTCGTCTGTCCGTCCGTGTTCTGTATATTTTTGTTTTATTACTTTATTTTATTGACGTGTCTGCTTTGATTTTTTATGGGTTATCGTTTGAGGGGTTTTCGTATTTGAGGATTTAAATACTGACATTTTGCGGTCGTGAACCGATGGTATTTTTTTAGATTGGGATTATATACTACTATTTACTTGTCGGAAAGAGTTGGACAATATTTTAACGAAACAAGGAAAAGTGGTGATGATAGAACTAAGAAGGGTGGGTATAATTGTTATGAAAAAGTAAATAATCTTGGAAAATAATTAGTAGAATTTGTATTGGTTACTTATACAGTATGTAAGTTTGAATGAGGGACATATTTAAACCTGCTATGGGCATGCTTGCATAATAATAATGAAAATATGAACAAAAAAAAACACTGATAAATAACAGGCAAAACCATACCAAATACTTCGGAAAAGTGTCGCAACCTTTGCGTTTATCACAGAAAATGTGACTTTTAGGCTATAATTCATTTTCCCTTCATATTTTTAAACTGGCGTAGGACAATGACGTAGGACAATATCTAGCAAAAAAGAAACTTCTAATAAAGTGAGATCTAGAGAGTGTGCGGGGGGGGCCATGACACAATTACGTCACAAATTAAGGTTATAGTTTTTTACATATTTGGAATGAGAATCGGATACTGAATACCCTCCTTCAATATATCCCTTGTTCAACCCTGTATAGTCGCTTTATATACACTCATCACTACATAGTATAAAACAAAGTCGCTTTTTCTGTCGCTAATTCCATTTGTATGCTTAAATCTTTGAAACTACGCAACGGATTTTGATGCGGTTTTTTTAGTAGATAGAGTGATTCAAGAAGAAGGTTTTAACATCTTTTTGCACCCGTAATAATAATATAATAATATTCCACAACTATCACACAACGCCATCTAGTCCCAAGCTAAGCAGAGCTTGTGTTATGGGTACTAGACAACTGATAAACATACTTATATATTTCTAAATACATACAAATTATAGATAAATTACACCCAGACACAGAACAAATGATCGTGCTCATCACACAAACATTTGTCCTGGGTGGGAATCGAACCCACGACCTCCGGCATAGCAGTTAGGGTCACTAACCACTAGACCAACAGGTCAGTCAAAGCCGGAGCGGGTCAGTAGTAATATTATAAATAGGAAAGATTAACACGGTACGTTACGGTACGTTTGTTAGTAACGAATAGGCTCCGAAACTACTGGACCGATTTGAAAAATCCTTTCACCGTTGGAAAGCTACACTATCCCTGGGTGACATAAGCTAGTTTTTAGTCCTGTATTCCCACGGGAACGGGAACTACGGGGGTGAAACCGCATACTGTCGTCCGCTAGTATAAAATATGACATGACAGTCGTTACGGGTAGTCAGTCAGTGGCTCTAAAGTCTGATAACCAGATTTATCATGAGGATTTACCGTATTGTGGTATTATCCAGTAAATATTGGTTTCCAGCTTCATACAGTTAGATAGCCGACTCCAAAATAGTTGGGAAAACGCTAGCCAAACGGTTATTAGACATTGGATTAATTGTTTAGATAGTATCAAGTTATTTTCATATCTTAGGAGTTAAAACTCGTAGTAGAGCAGCGGTGGCCCAGTGGTGGCGGCCCCGACTTACGAACAGTAGATTCTGGGTTCGAACCCAGGCAGGCACATTACTTTGTGTAATTTATTTCATCACCGTTACTCTTAAAACGGTGAAGGAAAACATCGTGAGGAAACTGGCATGTCTTAGAACCAAAACTTCGAAGACATGTGACGTCTACCAATCCGCACTGGGCCCGCGTGGTCGATTATAGCCCATTCCCTCTCAAAGAGAGAGGACGCCTGTGTCCCAGCAGTGGGAACATTAATAGGCTGTTGATTGAATTCGTAGTAAGATATTTACTACTAGTATTAACTCCTAGCCAAATTATAAATAACTGAAAGAACAAGATCTTGTTATAAACACCAATTTTGGCTTTTCATCCACGCAAACGAAGTAAGGTGCTAAGTGTTACCTAACCAATAAATCATTTTTCAAAGCACCTGACAATAAGTTTAGTATTTCAAGGCGTTCTATGTTGGCACGCGATAGCTTCAACCCTGATATGCTTGTGGCTAGGCCAGTAGGTATATGTACTGTAGGGGCGGAACTGTGGCCGTGAAATGTTAATTCGTATGTTAAATTATTTAATCTACTTCATACCGCAGTTATAATATATGCTTAATATCGCAGTCATATCGTAGATTACTTTTTATGTGATAATTATTTTACACGTTTGACAGAGAACGCAAAAAGCAAAAGGATGTATTTTATTTTATTACATAACATAACATCACGCATACAATCCCCAAAGAGTTAGGCACACGTATCCACATTTCGGCAGTTACGTTTATGTTTCAAATAACCTTACGGTTAATTCATATAGTATATATACAGGGTGGAATTTTATAATGTCGCCTGGAGGGAAAGTACTCTTAATACTGCAGATAGAAAATTTTACTCAAAGGAAACATTCCTTTATTTTTGGATAGAAAGCAAACTGAATTCAAAGATTTTCGAAAATTCTCTTCTCCCACACCCGGGAATCGAACCGGCTAAAATCTGAAAAAATTATACCCTGTACTTTTATTGCATCGATCGTTAGGGTCAATTATAAGGATGAAATCTCTCTAACAAACATGATAAATTAAATGAAAGCAAAACCAGGAAATCTTAAATTAATTTAATTATTTACAAAAATGGTAAACTAACTAATTAGTTGCTCGAAATGGGCTCCATTCTCTTGGATACACAAATTTATTCTTTTAACGAATTAATTTCTAGTAACCTTTAATAAAGTGTTGTGGTGAATATTATAAATCGTATTCTGAACTTCAACTCTCAACTCGTTGTCATTCTCATAAGATTTCATGTAAATTAGATTTTTTACATATCCCCACAAAAAAAAATCTAATGGGGTGAGATCTGGCGATCTCGCAGGCCATCTGATTGTGCCGTTTCTAGGTACCAATCCAGGTATTAAAATGGTTATTAATGTAGGCAGTAGTGATATATCATGTTTGTTAGAGAGATTTCATCCTTATAATTGACCCTAACGATCGATGCAATAAAAATACAGGGTATTATTTTTTCAGATTTTAGCTGGTTCGGTTCCCGGGTGTGGGAGAAATCAAAAATCTTTGAATGCAGTTTGCTTTCTATTCAAAAATAAAGGAATGTTTCCTTTGAGTAAAATTTTCTATCTGCAGTATTAAGAGTACTTTCCCTCCAGGTTGGCATTACAAAATTCCACCCTATAGAGACATACCTTTGATAAACTAAAAATAGGCAACTCTATTTGAGTGAACATTGAAAGCCTTAATTATGTTCTACAAATAAACTCAAGAGCTTTAAAGATCCCCACCACCCAGATGACCTACTACTACTAAAAGACTCAAGCGACACCCACGCAAAATAAACTTAAATTATATTATTCAACAAACCTTACGCTTCAGACGGTTAATGAAAATTTACTGAAACACTGGAGAGCTTTTCAATGTAAACCTTTTAGGTCTTGACGTAGAGAAGTTTTAGGTATTCTATTGTTTTATTTACGCTTTCAGTCTGTTTGTCTATTTTAAGATCTAAGTTCTTGGTATTGAAACTGATTAAGTGTTTGTTATGATAGAATGTATTTTTGGTCGACTACGGGGAAATTGAAAAAAGGTCTTTTTAATGTAACATTTTTTTTTAATAATAATTTAATATGAATGGTAAATTATGAAGTTGAAAAACTGTTCCCAATTATAGGCTTAGTAAGGCAACAATTGAGATTAAAAAGAGGTAAAAATGTTGTTTGTAGAATTCTACTGACTAAAACTAACCAAGTTCCTTCTTTGGCCCCGGCCCCAAAGGGCGGGGCCGCGGTATCTCTTTCGAACAACCTGCAGTCAACCACATCAAGTTTTACATCATAACGTGTAAATGTGTTTTGTAGAACTAAAAATAAATATGATTAATAATTAAAGCAACAAGTTATAGTAGAAATACCTATTCTTGGATGTTACCTCGTGACGTAAGTTCAGACGGGCAAATGATATTTCCTAAACGTTTAAATCCCCAGAGTAAAACTTTTTGGTTACCTACCTACTTAAATGGGAAAACCGTAGACAGTTAAAGCAAAAGTTTTAAAAGGAAAAGGGGTGGAATTGGTGTACCCTTTCAAACTTACGTGCCACCCCAACCTCAGGTGGGAGGTGTTTTATTTTATTAGTGTAACCACTTATGCTATACGTTTATGGGATTAATTGTTTACGGGGCTTCAATTAGAGGTATTTTTCTTTCTTTAATTCTAAAGTATGGTGTTTTTACATGCCCAGCAGCCCTTTATGTCGTGGCCGCGGTATCTCATACAACATCTCGCAGCCCGGGGCCACAGCCCTTCATAATAAGCCTTTTTTTTTTTTTTTTTTTTTGGCGGGTGGAAAATCATCGAATGGAAAATCTTGGGCAGAGCGACAGGTAGTGTCAGACTTCTACTGACTAAAAACCACCCATGTTCCTTCTTAGCCCTCTATGTCGAGGCCGCGATAACTAGTGTATAACCCGCGGCCCCGAAGGGGGGGGGGGGGGGGGGGGTTCTGTGCCTCAAAAGGAAAAACGAAATTCTGATGGGATCACTCGTGTGTCTGTCTGTCGGACCGTTCCAAACCCTTATCTCCAGAAAAAAATACAGAAATTAGTTCAACACTTACAGATTATAGGAAAACCTATAAGAAGACTATGGTGCTAAAATAACATGAAAAATCTTTCAATACCTACTACAATGGTACGGAACCCTTCATGTGCAAGCCAGTTTTTATATTAACTCTGATCATTATCACGACACGGTTGGCGCAGAGGCTCAGGCAATGGACTGCTGCGCTGCGTGTCGCGGGTTCGATCCCCGCACGGAGCAAATATTTGTATGACCTACAGATAGTTGTTCCGGGTCTGGGTATTTGTGTATGTGATTATAAATGTTTGTAAACGCACCCACGGTACAGGAGAAATTCCTACTGTAGGGCAACGTTTCAAAAAAGCAGTTGCAGTGAATCGGTTCGGGGGGTCTACTCCATAAGCACGAAACCCGTTAATACGGTCGTATTGCGGGCGTGTCCTACTCTCTAACACCTACAGACATATGATTAGTTCGAGGCCCGAACTAAGATTGAATAAGCTTGTCCCCACTCCCGATGAGTTTTTGCAACAATATCAAAACAGCAGAAAATAAAACAAAAACAGTTAGGACTTTGGACTTTTTTTTTAGTCGTGACCAAGACTTGTTACTAAATGCATTTTATCATACAATTAACCGTTTTCTGGTTAATCTATAATTGTAACTACTAGGGGAAAACCAAACAAAACAAAGTCTTCACAAAGTACAAAAAAATACTATTTTCGTTCCACTTACTTCCAAAAGTGAGGTACTCGTAACAGACGAATAGGCATTAATAAGTAGGCAGACTTTTTTTAGATTTTTCTATTTTGACCGACTGGGAATGGTCAAATCAACGCATACGGTGGCGCATTTCGACTCATCATCATCAGCCTATTGCAATACACTGCTGGATATAGGCCTCTTTAATCTCACGCCACTCAGGTGGACTAATTAAAATTGTGAAACACAATGTTTTTATTTTATTTTTACACAAATCCCCAAAAAAAGAATGTTTTTAGGGTTCATGTATGGTGTGTATGTCTAAATGTCTATTTGTCAGTTTATTTATTCCATCTTAACTTCTAAACGCTTGAGTCGATTTTGATACTAGTTCGTTGAATCTAGAAATTTGAATTTGACACTTGTTTACACGGATTTTTATTTCATGTCATACGATAACAAAATAGAAAACGTAGTTGCCAACTCGTTGTTCTCACTTATAAATTTGAGGAGTGCCTCTATTTTAGCGCGTGAGGGCCTACTGAAGCGGTTGAGGCCATTTTACAATTTATTACGATAAGTTTCCGTGTCGTAACTCGTATTAATAATGCAAATTATTTTTATCGTAAATAAAAAACGGTCATTTTGACATTTACATTGACAAAATCAAAATCAAAACTCATTTATTCAAACTAGGCTGATAATCAGCACTTTTCGAACGACACAATTTACTTTACTTTACTTATTTACAATAGACAGTCCCCCAAAACGCCCCCCTTTCGACACTTCCTAGTGTTTTTGCTGGAAAGAAGAAGTGGCGGAACAAACTCCCCAGCAACACATCTGTCTGTTAGGTTGGTTAGAAGAACCAGACTCGATACAATAGTAAGGCAAGTATAAAAAAGTATATAATAATAATAAAAAAAAGACCTAACTTAACAGTAAACTAATCTTGGAGAAAGAACATTAACAAACATTGTCTTGTGTTCAACTCAGCGACCAATTATTCTTATCATTTAAATAGTCGCTAATGGAATAGTAAGCTTTTAAACAAAGATTAGATTTTACTTTGGCTTTAAATGCATCAAATGGCAAGTCTAGAAAAGAAGATGGCAGTTTGTTATATAATGTTATACCAAGCCCGACGAATGAATTATGAACTTTGAAGCCGGTGAAAAGGAGCGCGTAGTTTATGCTTATTTCTAGTGTTAAAGTTGTGAATATCACTGTTTTTAGTGTACAGGTGGATATTTTGTTTGATATATAAAATGTTGGCAAAGATGAACTGAGAAGCAACCGTGAGGATACCAATCTCCTTAAAAAAATCTCTAAGATAAACTCGGGCACCCAGCTGATAAATTGCACGAACCGCTCGCTTCTGCAGAACAAATATATTTTAAATATCAGCAGCTTTGCCCCACAGCAGAATACCGTATGACATAACGCTGTAAAAATAACTAAAGTAGACTAACCTTGCTGTATCAACGTCAGCGAATTGTCTTACTCTTCTGACGGCGTATGCGGCTGAACTTAGCCTTCCCGCTAGGCTTGATATATGTAAACCCCATTGTAATTTTGCATCTACTGTTATGCCCAGAAATACAGCAGAGTCGGCAGTTACCAGCTCCTGATTGGCGAGGATAATATTGGGACCTAGATTTCTAACATTGGGTAAAGCGAAATTAACTATTTTAGTTTTAGTCTTGGCATTAAGAACAAGGTTGTTTATTGTGAACCAATCCGTGTCCATTGATAGCGTGCTGTTTACGTCGTCAAAATCGTGTCTATTCCTATCTACTTTAAAGATCCAGAGAGAGAGTTATCATCTGCAAATAGTACAGCGTCACAAAAACCCGTCACAAATCGGTATCCTTCAATCAAATACAAAGAAGGTAAAGGTACTCGTATTAACAGGACACACCCGGACCAAAATATTAAAATTTTATCCAAAAAGTCGTAATAAAAAGTATTTTGTGTAAATGCAGCCATTTTTTAACAATACCAATGACATCTTTAATTTAAATTAAGTAAGACAACCGGTAATCAACCGCTAAAATAAAGCAAATCTAGCGACTTGTATCATTCGTTCACGTCTAAACTAATCTTGTCTATGATTCCGTTCGAACCTCGTTGATCCGTGATCACTAGGGAGTAGGATTAACTTTAGATAAATATAGACGAATTACTTATTCCAAATAACACATTTTTTTAAATGTATTTAAGTGTTGTCTCGAAATTTCGAGACAGATGTGCCGGAAATAATTTAGTCCTAAGGAAGTCTCCGTTTCTTGTCTCTGTTCTTCGAAGTTTAGGCTAATAGGCACTACCTATTCCTATCACTGACGATAACTGACAAATGTTTGCAATGACTGGACGAGTCCACTCAAATCTGTGCGGTACTTTCTTCAAATGGCCATCTCAGACACTAATCTTTGTAGTCTTTAGGTGTGTGTACCACGATTATGTCTGGACCATAGAAGAGACTTGACCTCTGAGTTTATTTCGGACGTTTATCTCAGAGTGTAGTCAGACACGAAACACTGGCCCCATCTAGTTTAAAAAAGGCTCCCATACAACAAACGCGTTTTCCTTAATGTGCGAGTCCGACTCGCACTTGGTGAGTTTTTTTTTCAATTTTAGCAACGATCTCCTCTAAACTACTGAGATATTTTTATTCTAGATGAAGTTGCTGTTGCATTGTTGCTGGCAAAATATAAAATAACTAAAATAGAAGTTTAACCCCAGACAGAACTAAGAAATTTAAAAAAAGCCATTTAATTTGCCAATAATGTTACTTGTGTCACTGCTTACCACATTCTCAATAAAACAACTGCGATAACACCAAGCATTACTTAATATTTTCCACACAATTACATTCTAGAAAGGGGATTTGCTCAGATTTGACTCTTCTATTCAAGTTCAGCCATTAAATTGAATGGTAGTAAAGGGCATCGACCTTTTTGTAGCTTACGTAAGTGAGTGTAAGTTAATGGTATGTTTTTGTAAAGTGTGGCTAATCAAAGTTTAAAGAGGATAATTAATCCTTACCATACATATGTATTATAATATATTATCTGGTCTGCGTCTGGGTATTTGTGTATGTGAATTTAAATGTTTGTAAACGCACCCACGATACAGGAGAAATTCCTAGTGTGGGGCAACGATTTAAAAAAAAAAAAATTATAAATGTGACTGACTGTATGTCTGTCTGTCTGTCGCGCTTTCACGCCAAAACTACTGAACCAATTTAAATTAAAGGTACACAGATAGTCTAGAGCCTGAGAAAGGACATACGCTACTTTTTATTGCGAAAAAAGGGTTGAAAGAGGGGCATGAAATGATTAATTTTTCAACATACACGCGGGCAAAACCGTGGGCATAACCGTGGGCATCAGTGAGTATGTTTTAACGGATTTCTTTAAAAGGAGAAAATAAAATATATTTTTTTTTAAACAAAATTCGACTGAAATAAGTCATAAAGAGAGTGGGTCGTAATCCACTACACGTGCGTCGTGATTCCCAATTAGGATTCCTTAGGAACCTTAGGAACCTTTCAATCGAAAAGATTAAGAGACAAACATGACAACAACACACTTACAGGGTGGTGCCGACATACCGCGGCCTCGACATAAAGGGCTAAGAAGGAACATGGGTGGTTTTTAGTGAGTAGAAGTCTGACACTCCCTTTTGCTCTGCCCAAGAGCTTATTTGATGATTTCCTACTCCGCAAAAAAGTTGGTTACATTTAATTTCCACACGTTAATTGGTGCAAATTATTCCTAAGGTTAGTAAACCAATATTTGTTTGCAAATTGTATTGTATATTTACCCGACTGCGGTGAATCCCAAAAGGAGGGTTAAGTGTTTGGCGTGTATGTATGTATGTATGTTCGTTGCTTTGTTCCCTCATAACTCCTAAAGGGATGAAGGGACTTGAATAAAATATACGTCGTTAGATTCGTCTTGATGACGCGAGTATCACTGGCTACATTAAAATTAAAAAACACACAGCAAAATCGTGGATTTTGGGGACCGCGGATTTGAAAAAAAGAATCCATTACCATCGAGTAGGGTATCAAAATGGAAGGTAATAGGAGATTACAAAAATATATGACACTTATATGTTCAAAATAAATTAAATGTTACAAATCCTAAAAACAAACACAAAAGTTAAATCATCTGCGAAGAATTTTACGCGACCAACGAAAGAACAAACACAAAAGTACTAAAAAGTAGGTAATAAAAAAAGTAGTTAAAAAACTAAAAAACCAAATAAATAAAATTGAATATTATATTATTTGTATTATTTTTAATAAAATATTAAATTATGAAATGAAAAATAGAATGGACCCCGCCTGCTTCCAAGTTTTGTTTAATTTAAATTGTGCTTGTGTTTTGCTTTTCAGTTTTTTTTCTCGGGTTTTTTCATTTATTGTCGTATTCGTCTTCACCACCCTGTATACTCGCCTTTTCAAATGTGTGTAGGCATAAACCACAGAACCCTTTAACCTACAATCCTTACATACTCCTTTTACCTCGTGTCTTATTTCAATAAACTGAAACGAAACATTTATATAAATAACATGGACAATATTAAAGTAGGTGAACAACCCCTACGCGTATTATAAAAAATTCGCTCTTTCTCTTCAATAATCTATTCTTGGACAAAAAAGATATAATCATAATAACTGTCGTTAGGCCCGAAAGTCTTTTTTACTTTGGAGGGTCGGAAATCATCACAGTCATGACTCCTCGGCGCAGCGAGTGAAAGCGAGTGTCAGACTTCCACTGATTAAAACCACCATGTTCCTTCTTAGCCCTTTGTCCGGGCCCGCGGTATCTCTTAAAACACGAACGCGCCGTCGATATGGCCTGTAATCGTCATTAAGACGGACGGACGGTGAGATACTCGTATAGCCCAAATTAGGTTTTTATGGTTAAATACCCTATTACTCACCGTCCGAGTAATAAGGTATTTAACCAAAAAAAACCTAATTAGTCCGTCTGTTAGATTATCGAAAAATTTTGGATACGTATTTTTTGTTTTATCAAATTAATAAAAAATTACGAAAACAAAACGTGTCAAAGTTCATGTCCCCCGCTTTTGACGTCAATTTGTGGATAAGAAAGTACTAACCTTGTGACGTCACACGACTTGAAGTGGCTTTTCGAAGTCTTCATCTTTTGTTTATGTGAAAAGAAAAAATACGAAAAATACGTGTCCATTATTTTTTGTGTTGTGTCGCTGATTGGTTTGGAAAGCATGATAAGTCGGTTATGGACACGTGGTCCGACCGCATAGTCCGATCAATCGGACTACGTGAACTTTTTTTTCCAGTTGGTTCGATTTTAGAAACTTGCCAGTCTAACTACTAAATCTTAGGACCGCGTGGTCCGACTTTGGAGTCGAACCAGGTGAACGATTACCAGTTCACTTGGTCCGAGTCATCGAAATATAAAAGCATCCCAAGTTTTCATAGTCCGACTACCGACCTCTATGCAATACGTTATCAAATCTTCTTTTATAGTAATAATTCAATGTCAATGATAGATGTCTAGGTAATCAGATATTTTACATAATCATTTAGATTTGGTTATCCTATTATCAATAATACAATATCTCCTTCATGTTTCTGGCCTCCTGGTAGTTTGTGAGAGGTACATACAGCAAGAAGAACTTTAAATGATAAATCAGGGTCTGTATCACTGGGATCTTTTTGTTCCGATAAGTAAGTGTGTTTGTAATTCAACGGAAACAAACCAAAAAGTTCACGTAGTTCGATTGATCGAACTATCAGAAATCTCAAAAACACGTGGTCCGATTAATCGAACCAACTGGAAAAAAAAGTTCACGTTGTCCGATTGATCGGACTATGCGGTCGGGCCACGTGTCCAGAACCGATAAGTCATTAGTCCTAGCTGCCATTTGTAGATATTTGACAGTTGTTACAGAAAAGCCCGAAAGTCTGACAACCAGTCTTACCAAGGGGTTGTATTACCCAGTAGGTACCAATTGGGCTGTGGAGGTCAGATAGGCAGTCGCTCCATGTAAAATACTGGTATTCAGCTGCGTCCGGTATATAGACTGCAAGTCCACTACATCATGATTGCGAAAAGTCTAGGCAGAATATTATGATGCTAGTTCAAAAGTCGAGATGGTAATATCAATAGTGGAGCTACTAGTTGAAATAATAAAAAAAGTCGACAAAAAAAAATCGAATTAGTCCGTCAGATAGATTACCAAAAAATATTGGACATGTATTTTTTGTTTTATCACGTA
Organism: Diarsia rubi; assembly: GCA_932274075.1. Classification (NCBI taxonomy): domain Eukaryota; kingdom Metazoa; phylum Arthropoda; class Insecta; order Lepidoptera; family Noctuidae; genus Diarsia; species Diarsia rubi. The sequence goes on along the minus strand of OW026437.1, from coordinate 987,486 downwards.
AACATAATAAATGGAGAAAGAAAGATAGAAAGCTTATTAATTTATTTGGCACATGCCACAAGTGCACACATCAAAGAATAAAAAATATAAAATACTAGCAGAAAAAAAAATTGTGAGACGATCGCGACGTCACAGTTTGGTTCATTTTTCAGCAGACAGTGACGTTACCAGTCCCCACTCACGATTTTTGTCACGTTTTATTTTCGTATATTTTATTAATTTGAACAAATAAAAAACACGTATCGTTTATTTTTTTTATATTCTACTGACGTACTAAACAGAGTCATAAGTTTTTTAGTTAGTCAACTACCCTATTCATCCAATTTGTTGAGAAACCAGGGTCGTCTTAAAGTAGGTGGGGTGGATGATATCGTCAGGAGCTCGGGAACCGGATAGATGAAAGACGCACAGAACAAAAAAGAGTGGTCGAAGAAAGGGGAGGCCTATCAAAATCAAAATCAAAACTCGCAATAAGCACTTTTCGAACGTCAAAATTTATTTTACTTTTTCTTTATTTATTCAAAAGCATTCACAAGACACAGTCCCCAAAACTCCTACCCTTCGACACTTCCTAGGGTTTTAGCTGGAAAGAAGAAGTAGCAGAACAAGCTCCCTAGCAACACATCATCTGTCTGTTTGGTTGGTCAGAAGAACTAGACTAGATACAATAGTAAGACTAAAGTTAATGGGTACAGACACAAATCAATAATTAAAATTTAAACTACCCATAAAACTAAACAATTAACACTAAAACACAACACTCACTCACCTCTTATAAACATCCACTTATAATCAACACACTTTATTAACCAACTCTTAAAACGATCCACTTATAACGTTACCACTTCATTTGACTCACTTTCTTAGAACCACTTGTTCATCTCATCAGAGTTTGTAAAGAACTGAAGAAAAAGCTTCAGGACTTCTATTATATATACTAAGTTGTACTTTGTATACTTGTAGCAAATTGTCTATTAATGGCGAGATCTTGTCTGGAATCCATCGATGTTGTTGTAAGACTGGATATGACATTGATTCAGGTGAAGAAATGCCTTGATGTTTTCAACGTTTCAAAATGTAAAAGAAAATAACAACTATCAAAGGGCAACTGATTTAAATACAATTTTGATTGTGTTAGGACTTTTGACCGTACGTACACGATCTAGTGGATCGTCACTCATTCTCCTGGAGCACCTACGCTCATCTCTCAAACACAAACGTTTACCACATCTAGAACTTAAACCTCCTCGTCAAGGATAACATACTACACGTGGGCGATATTTATTAAAGGTCTCGATTCTCCACTTCACCGTTATATTTGATCTCTGTACATAATAAAAAAAAAACTAAAGATCAAGGCTTTCTTTATATAGCGAACAAACCGAGGAAAATTACTGTTTGTATGCGCACCCACGACTCTTGAATGCGTATTCATTTAATTTGACGGAAAATTGAACGCCAATTTATGTGAAAAGGCTTATTTATAAGGTAGTTAGTTTAGCATTGAACTGCATGTGAGTGTCTACAAAATAATAAAACCCGATAATTGTCTAATTAAACTATGGAAATGTACTATTGCGATAAAAAAATATCATACGACATAACTAAGATCATGCACGACACATCTTTATACGTACTCTGTTAAAACTTTCAGATGATATTTTTTATAATCGCCTTTTATTTCGACACCCCAGTCGACGTATTTTAAAAAAAATTAATCCTCTCCATTTTGGCGCACAAAATAATAATTAATACATAATCGCCCTGTTCGGCTCAGCCGAACTCAGTTATAAAAGTACTTGTCATATGTAAAAACAAAGTTGAATGTGAACTTAAATTCGCAACAATTTGAGTTTGACAAGACCAAATTAACAATTTGAGTGCTAATAAAACCGAACAAAACTTACAGCAACGCTGCAAATTAGAGTTTTCACGAACGAACAAAATTTTGAAAGCGCTATAAGTCATATTTTGCAATTTAACTTGTTATATTTATTGCTGTAAGTTTGCAAACTGTAATTTTAGAACTAGGTCGGCCATTTTGAGTTGAAATGTCAAATATTGTTGCGTATGTCGATACTGAATAAACTAGGAGAGTCACGCCTGTTGTGGTCACGGGTAGGCAGAAATGACTAGCATATTTTTCTCCCGATTTGGGCAGAGTGGCAGGGAGTGTCAGAGTTCTACTGACTAAAAACCACCCATGTTCCTTCTTAGCGCTTTGTATCGAGGCCGCGGCCCCAAAGACGGTGCAAAAATGTGTGAGTGTGTTTACTTCATTTTTTATGAATTGTACATATCTATACAAGTATGTTCCATGAATATCTAAGAAGATTAATATTAGCCAGGTTTGGCATTTTACTTGTGGGTCAGTTTTAAGCCTACCCAGAAACATTTGTATTCTAGTAATCTACATAGAGCCTATCTCACCTCTAGATCTCAATAGCTAGGTAACATTATCTCGCTTAGGACGTCTGGTTGTCAGCCTTTAGAAGTTTGTTTATAAGGGTTTTAATGATAAGAGTGTCTTATAAATTAAATGAGGTCGTGTTCGTCTGGCCATTATTAAAATCATAACTACATATAATCAAACAAAGTCCTCCGCCGCGTCTATGTGTCTGTCTATTCGCGACAAACTCATAAACTGCTGCAGGGATTTTGATGCTGTTCACCAATGAATAGAGTGGTTCTCAAGGAAGGTTTAAGTGTATAATTTGAAGTTCATACATAGACACGCGGGGGGGCATCAGCTAGTATAATATAACCAGTTATGTTTGAGCCCCATGTATTAGGGGCCAGCCTATTGCCATCAACCGGGGACAAATTCAGACCCTGTGGCTATTGCTGAAAAAATCCTGATGGGAAAACCCAATAACACTTTGCCCAATCCGGGAACCGAACATAGGACCTCATGCTTAGCAGCCAGGCTTGCAACCACTACACCATCATCATCAGCCATACGACGTCCACTGTTGGACAAAGGCCTCCCCACAGAACGCCATAACGAACGGCCACCTGTCGTTTGCATCCACCGGTTGCCCGCGACTCTCACGATGTCGTGACGTGGTCGCCACTCGAGAACCTTTCTTCCCCATCGGTTGTCGGTGCTTCGAGCGATGTGGCCTTCCCGTTGCCATTTCAACTTGCATATTCTGAGAGCTATGTCGGTGACCATGGTTCTTCGGCGAATCTCCTCATCACGGATTTCACTACACCATTGAGGCAGTAATAACTTCATATTTAACTTAATATTGCGAAATCCTATGTTTATCGGTGGTCGCTTGCCAATGTGAATGACAACGAAGAATGAAGAATTTCGTGGAAATGCTGACGCAGACCTAAAAGTGTAGCAATATTTAATTTCACTACAAAATTCAAATACAGATCATTCCCATTTTAGTAATCATGACTTTATTTACATAGTTAGGCCTGGATAACTCAGTTAGCACTGGATAATGTAGCACCCCTTGGCAAGACTTGTTATCAGATCTTCGGGTAAAATATTACTAGCTATTATTTAGGCACGAGCCGAACGTCCTAGAAATAACCCAGTACATAAATAGCAAGCAAACCCACACTTAATGCTTAGCGCAAAGATCTCATTACTCTAAAACATTTTTAGGGCACACCCACGCTCCGTATGCCTCTGGGAGTATATTATAAGGCCAAGATATTGGAGTATCGTCATTAGGGGAATTGGTTGTTTAAGTTGTGCGAACTTTGCACCTACGCTTGGTGATGTTATAACGTGGTTTTATAAAAATTGGCAATGATTTATGGTAGTTTGGATATTGACAATAAATAATAACAGCCACACGAACTTCAAGGTTAAGCAACGCTTGCCAAGGTCAGTTTGATTATGAGTGACCATGTAAGGAATATGCCTAGACTCCTTTAAGTCTTGTAAAAATAGTCTTTATACATTTAATACTTCTGTACGTGTATATGTCACTGACCTCCTACTAAACGTCTCAACCGATTTTGATGATTTTTTTTTATGTGTTCTAGAGGATTTGAGAATGGTTTAGATTCATAATTGGAGCCGGTAGTTGGCGCTGCTGTCCGGGCAGGACGAGGTCTGCCAGGTCCGCTAGTAGAATTATAGATCTCTCAAGGGATGAAAGTCGTATAGAATATTGTGATTTTTTGTCACTGGGATATCTCATAACTCTAAAAACTTGTCACAAAAAACATCACGACTCGTATTTCCCGAAGGTTAAGGCAGACGTGGTTCTAACCCGCCGCGGGGTGTCGCCGTCGGGGGACTCGTGATGGCTTACGGCTAGCGTAGACGCGGGCCTGTGGACGGTGAGTAATGGGCTAACTCGCCGGCCGTCCCTCCTATGACGACGACAGGCCGTGTCGTTGGCGCGTTCGTGTTCCACGCGCCCCTAATGAGATGTCAGCAAAATGGAAGGGGCCCGCAAGGGCCGACGCCCGTCGGGCCTGTGGGTTGTTCGTAAGAGATACCGCGGCCTCGGCACAAGGGCTAAGAAGGACCATGGGTGGTTTTTAGTCAGTAGAAGTCTGACACGCCCTACCACTCTGCCCAGAGCTGGAGGAGTCAGTAAAAAAAAAAGGGTTGGGTGACCATTTAATGATTGTGCTAAGACTCCTTTGTGTCGGTATTATAGGGATGGTTACAAATAATTTCGCTGAGTATCTTGACAGGGGTTATCATTACGACATTTTACTTTTTAGGGGGAGATAAATATGGAAAAAAACACAAGTTTTCATCATATTTATCTCCCACTCTGTCACACACACTCACACATACGTACACATGCACACACACATACTTAGGTATATCAAAATACATCATACTTGCATTAAATGTATTGTAATTGAATGATTATGTACTGTGCTTATCTTACAACTACTGTCGCAAGTTCAAATCATTCATCATCAGCCTATAATGTTCCCACTGCACCACGCGTGCCCAGTGCGGATTGGTAGATGTCACATGTCTTTGAATTTTTTGGTTCTAAGACATGCCGGTTTCCTCACGATGTTTCAAATCATTGGCGAGGACGAATCTTACATTGGGTGCTATTCATCGAAAACACTCTTTCCCTAGTTGTACAGCTCCATAATGTTAAAATAAGTGTTTTTATGTACTTACAATTTAAGAAAATATGTATACATATTTTATTTCTTCCGCGTCACATGCCCCGGGCACCAAGGCAACCGATACTCTTATAGCTATCTTCATTCTTAGTCAACATTTCTCTCACTTACCTAATGGAATTAATACATTATAACAAAATGCGGTCATCTAAACCGTATCTCGAACTAAAACTAAACTTCTATTTCCTCAACAATTTTACCAAAACATCGAAACTTTTGCTTACATTAAAAAGACAGCAAAAAGCATCAAAACTGTACTATGATTTACAACACAATAACGTTGAATCAGCTCGGTGCACTGCTCGGGAATCGAACTCGGGACATTTTTCATGGAGTGGAAAGTTTTGACTCAAAAGTGGGCCAATGAGAGCTCAATAACTTTTGGTAAGTTTAAAAAATGTTCACTCATTTGGGGATGAAATGTACTTAGTGGAAAATATTATTTTATCTCAAAATAGGGAATAAAGAACTATAGGGAATTTAAATGTGTAGATAGAAGATAAATAGATTGAAATCGATGCAGTTAGTAATACCAAAAGAGAATCGTATTAAATAGTAGTTTGGTTGGGGAAGTTAAATAGATCCACGAGGGAATCGAACCTCATGGTCTCCATTAGCGTTTGCGACCATTAGAACAACGAGGCTGTCAGTCAAATATTAGTCGATATTATAATAGGTACCAGGTCCAGAATTTGGATAACTTCTTGGCGGGAAAAAAATTCAATACCCGAGAGGCAGTACAAAATGCCTTTGAAGAATTTGTTGCCTCCCGACCAGCTGATTTCTTTATGAAGGGCATCAATAAACTGCCACTGCGTTGGCAAAGATGCATTGATTGCATGGGTGATTACTTCGATTAATACAAATAAAAAATACATGAAAAAAAATCGTTTAAATTTTTTCATACAAAACGGCAATTTCATAGGTAAAGACCTAATATGTCATGTGATAGACAATCTAACTGCAGTACTCAGAGACGTTTAATGATTCCTTAAGCCATCACTTAGTAAATATTTGACATACAAAACCTTCACTAAAGTGACTGTGTCAATCTTCAAAACTTTTACTAACTGATGGCTTAAGTATACCATTAAACGTCTCTGAGTGCGGCAGTTAGTAATTATTATGACACTTTAGTGAAGGTTGTGTAAGTCAAATCTTTGCTAAGGGAAGGCTTAAGTAATCATTAAATATTTCTAAGTACTGCCGTAAGTTGCATTTTTAATACGAAACTTACCACTGTCTTTTAGACTTATTGCCGCACTCAGAGAGCTTTAATGAGAGCTTTTTTACTTAGACCATCGCTTAATAAGGTTTTGAGAGTTTTAAAATTTGGAACTCTGACCCCCATTATCTCCGTAACTAGGGAGTTCCCAGGTATGGTCTATTCTATGGGTACTTTTATACCCTTATACGATACCCCTTGATAAGATTGATCTGACTTTCGGCTACATGAATACACGTTACAACAATCTAAGAATAGGGTATTTCACAAAAAAAATCAAATTAGTCCGTCAGATAGATTTTCAAAAACTTTTTTCATCTAAACAAAAGATGAAGACGATACAGTGCTTCGTCGAAGTCGTGTGACGTCACAAGGTTAGTACCTTTTACCCACAAAGTGCCGTCAAAAGCCCCCACTCATGATGTTTGACACGTTTTATTTTCGCCAATTTGATAAAATAAAAAACACGTATCCAATATGTTTCGATAATTTAACAGACGGACTAGTTAAATTATTTATAACGGTTCAGCATGCTTTCAGAGGCACAGAGGAATTTCGGTAGGTACGTATGAAATAATGGTCACCCATCTCGGCGGACCAACGAAGGCAAGCATTGCTTTACCTTGAATATAGACCCGTCGAGACTAATAAAATACAATAGTGAAAATAAAAACAAAAGTCACTACATTTTAGAATTCGAAACCATCTTAATACTTGTAAGAAATCCTCCTTCAAACTTTTAGAGGTCGATGGAAACTTGAAATGAAAAAAAAAATGACAAAAAACATTTCAGTGTTTTCTTCAATAATGGATGTTTTACTTTGTGTTTATAATGGAGTATATTTGTTTATTGTTTCTTGTTTAATTGAGAAGTTGCTGTTTGTACCGAGTTCGAAGGTTGGGGTGAATTGGGGATGAGTTTTGAGTTTTAATGTTATTTGTTTTATATTATTTGATATTGGTTTAGAGGTTAAAAGTTAAGCATTCATGTCTTTGTAAAATCTTTAAATGAAAGTGAGTACCTAAACCAAAAAAATACTTTGATTTCTTTTATCCGCTTGAGTGTCCTTTTTTTTGGCGGGTGGAAAATCATCAAATAACCTCTCCCACTTCAGACTTCTACTGACTAAAAAAACACTTATGTTCCTGGCTGGGCACTGTTTCAATTAAGAAAAAATGATTCCAAACCTGTTAGGTAGATTTTTTATAAATTTTGTTTTTTTATAGACACTTTGCGTCAAATATTGAAACAGTGTATCATGTTTAGATTTGTAGGTATGACTTTTAATACATCAAAAAGAAAAAAAAAAACAAAATACTCGAGAAAAAAGTTCTCAATTGAATAATGTTTACTTTTATCGTCCTATTTTTAACCAAGAACCTAATCACCCATCCAAACGGGAAGTCCCTCCGAAAAATAAAGGTCTTTCTATCATAGTAAGTCAAAATAACTGCACCATTACTTGTGTACAAAAAGCCTATTCATAAAGTAGTTATAACGAATAACAGGGCCCGAACTTTTCCCTTAGTTATAACATAAAATGGGGGGAGGGGGGCGCATATGAAGAATAGGAGAATTGATAACCTTCGCCTTTTTGATGTTTTAGAAATCTATGTATATAAAGGGTGTAAAAGTACCCTTAACGCAAACGAGAGGCACTTAATCTCCCCACCACTGCAATAATTTTTTGTTTCTAGCCCATACCTGGGAACCCCCTAGTTACGGAAATATTGGGGGTCAAAGTTTCCAGTTTTGCACAGCTGTTTTTGTAAATACTAGTTTTTCAGGTTATAACTTTACTTAAATTACCTCCATGACCCGTTTACTATTCAAAACAGCACAATGTTTTAATAGTGCTACATTGAGTTTTACCGTAAAATGAGAATTTTGACCCAAAAAAAAAGTTGTTTCCCAGCGAAAATTTTTGCGTAGGGGTACTTAGTTTGATGCACAGAATGCTTGGTTGACGTGTGTGTGAAAGGTTGATTTACACCCTGTGTAACGCAAAACTGACTTACTGAGGATCACCGCACAGTCCAATCCCTTAATTAAATTTTATTATTAATTTTTTGGAGGGGTTGGAAAATCATCAATCCTGCTACCGCTCTTGGGCAGAGCAGAATAGAGTGTCAGACTTCTTCTGACTAAAAACCAGCCATGTTCCTTCTTGACCCTTGTGCCGAGGCCGCGGTATCTCTTTCCAACAACCCGCAGCCCCGACGGGACAGGCCAATCCCTTAGGGCTAGAAACTTGAAGTATCGCACACGTATTCCTCATAAGACGTAGGATATATAAGGATTTTTAATAGTATGATTTTTCATAATTCATCCCCCAAGGGGGTGAAATAGGGGATGAAAAGATCATTGTAGGGGACGTGACTAGGTGGTACCTATTGGGAATCGCTACGCTACTCAGTTACACACTCAAACAACTTTAACGGGTTTATTGAGGTAACTAGGCTAAGTTAATGCTAAAATGATGGAAACGAATGCACTCGGTGGCTGTCCGGTATGCACTGGCTCGCGGGGCACTTAGTGCGGCCGCATCGTATCGCTAGGTCAGCAAAACGTGTTCGATTGCAATTATTGCATCGAACAATCATGTTCATGGATATATGGAATCCCGTACCAAACTGCATCAACATCAAAGTTTGTTTTTTATTGTCTACATTTATCATATTAACTCCTACAAAAGTTCTTTTTTTAAACTAAATCCGAGTCTCGGAGTAATTTTATAAAATCCAAAATAACCACAAAGCCAGGCAAGCAGATATTCTAGGGAAACCTCTACGATGTGAAGTCAGCCGAACTGACAAAATCAACTGACAGATCTAACAGAACGACTTTTGAACTGGTTGGTTGTGTGAACGCCATGTATAGGGAGTAAAACAATATTCATACTTTTATACTTTAAATTAAATCCCAGCCGCATAATGTCGTAAAAAATTATGAAAATAATTACTATAACATTTTGATCTTGAAATTTGAAAATTCTTGGTACGAATTTTGGTCATTGTCTTTTGAACGGAAAATCGTCATTTTAACGCGGGCAAAAGCTAGTACCTAAATAATAAAATGTCATGCACACATTTTTGTATTTAAAAGCAGTAAAGAATTAATGGGAGTCAAAAAATGGTTCGCAACGCCATCAACAGAAATTATACTAGCTGAAAAATGTTACACGAGGTTTAAACGGACCCTTTACGAAGCCGTCATCTGAACAATGTGTACATCAGACTATAATGTTCCCACTGCAGGGACTCAAGCCTCCTCTCTCAGAGAGGGATGGGCTATATCCACTACGCGGGCCCAGTGCGGTTTGGTAGATATCACATGTCTTCGAATTTGATTCTAAGACATGCCAGTTTCATTACGATGTTTTCCTTCACCGTTTTGAGAGCAGCGGTGATGAAATAAATTACACACACTAATGCACCTGCCTGGATTCGAACCCACGACCTATCGTTCGTAAGTCGGGGCCGACACCACTGGGCCGCCGCTGCTCCGAATTTTTTTTGAGGGTAAAAATTCACATTTTGCGGTAGGATTCGATAGTACCAACTAAACACACTGCTGATAGATGCATTGAATTGTAGGCGGATCGTAGCGGTATTTAAAGTAAAGAAATAGCTTTAAAAGAGGTACTTAAACTTCCAGTCTAGCCAGATGCAGCTGAATACCAGTATTTTACATGGAGCAATTGCTTATCTGGTAAAGTAAGTAAGGTAAGGTTTCCAGGTGTGGTCCAGAAAAAAGATCACATTGACAAGAAGAACAAGTTCCTCTTGACTTCGTTAAGAGTATGATAATAAAGGATGACCTTTATACGGGAACTTATTTTTTTAGGGTTCCGTACCTTAAAAGGAAAAACGGAACCCGTATAGGATCAGATCTTATAGATCAGTCGTGTGTCTGTCTGTCTGTCTGTATCCCCCTCCCTTTGTCACCGACACTACTGAGCCTAAACTTTTGAAAAAAATACAGAAATTAGTTCAACACTTATAGATTACAGGAAAACCTTTATGAAGTCAATGGTGAAGAAAAAAATGTAAAATCCCTCAATATCGACTACAATGGTACGGTACCCTTTCTTTGGGGGGTGTGAAATCATCAAATACCCCTCCCGCTCTTGGGCAGAGCGAAAGGGAGTATCAGACTTTTACTGACTAAAACTACCCATGTTCCTTCTTAGCCCTACTATATTGTAAAGGCTACGGGATCTCTTACAACATTCCGCAGCCCAGACGGGTGTCGGCCCTTGCGGGCCCCTTCCATGTTGCTGACATCTCTTTGAGGCGCGCGTGGAACACGAACGCGCCGTCGACACGGCCTGTCGTCGTCATAAGACGGACGGACGGCGAGCTAGCATGGTACGGAACCCTTCATGTGCAAATCCGATTTCTCTAAATAACATAAGGCGATATTGCCCGAATGTGTGTGTGTGATTTAGTTACACAACCAAGTATACTAGACAGATAAAATATAAGTAGTTCAATGACCTCTAAATTCTTTTTAATCTAAATAAGGAGTTGATGGATCGCCCACTAATTGTAAACACGATCTTGTGTATTTTACTCACTTTTTTGGGTAAAAGGTATTAAGTTGCGGGTGGGTTTACCCCTGATTTTATAATAAAAGATAGTGTCTAGGGGCGACATTTTTTCCAGGTTTTATGTTACAACTGATAGTGGTGTCAACGAAAAAGGTCTTAATATGGGTAATAGGGGATCGAACTGAGTCAAAAAAATATGATTCTAATTAGTCCGTCAGTTAGATTATCGAAAAATATTGGATACGTGTTTTTTGTTTTATTAAATTGATCAAAATTGACGAAGACAAGATGTGGTTGTGACGTTATTTGTAGGTAAAAAATGTACTGTCATATTACGTTTTCGAAGAGTTCACGAGTTTTCGAAGCACTGTATTGTCTTAATTCTTTGTTTATGTAAAAAAAAAAAAAATACATGTCCAATATTTTTTGGAAATCTATCTGACGGACTAATTAGTTTTTTTTTGTCCGATCCCCTATTCTATCAACTGAGTTTCGTGTTTTGAGGGCTATGCTCAGCTTCCTTGCGGGATCACATTATAAATGGTGACATCCGCAAGAGAACCAAGGTTACCGATATAGCCCGTAGAATAGGGTATTTCACCAAAAAAATCTAATTAATCCGTCAGTTAGATTATCGAAAAATATTAGATACGTGATTTTTGTTTTACCAAATTAATACAAAATCACGAAATTAAAACGTGTTAGAGATCATGAGTGGGGGTTTTGACGTCACTTTGTGAGTAGAAAAGTACTAACCTTGTGACGTCACATGATTTGACGCGACTTTTCGAAGCACTGTATCGTCTTCGTCTTTTGTTTAAGTGAAAAAAGCAGAAAATACGTGTCCATTAGTTTTTGAAATCTAACTGACGGACTATCATCATCTGCCTAGCCTTTTCCCAACTATGCTGGGGTCGGCTTCCAGTCTAACCTGATGCAGCTGAATACCAGTATTTTACATGGAGCGACTGCCTATCTGACATCCACAACCCAGTTAATACTAGGTAATACTAAACCCTTTGGTAAGACTGGATGTCAGACTTTCAGGTCACTGACTACCTGTAACGACTGAAAAAGATCTATACAATATGGCACTCGGGACCAACAGCTTAACGTGCTTTCCGAGGCACGGAGGAAACTCGGTATGTAATGGGCGGTCACCCATCCACAGATCGACCTAGGCTAGCGCAGCTTAACCTAAGAATCGACCCGAGTGGCAGTACTTATTAGGCCACGAGCTCCTTTTTTTTGGTGAAATACTCTATTATCAAACTTAAGTGGCAGTGGGCTGAGCACATTGCTCGCAGAACGGATGGCCGATGGGGCCGAAAAGTTCTGGAGTGGCGACTGCGAAACGGAAAACGTGGCGTCGGAAGGCCTCCCACTAGGTGGACCGATGACCTGGTGAAGGTTGGAGGGACCCGCTGTATGCGAGATGCGACTGGTCAAAAGGAAGACTTATAGGCGGCTTATGTTCAGATGTGAACGACTTTTGACTGAAATGATCATTATGAGTTTCGTGTAAGCCTTTATACTTATTTTTACGAAAAACTCACTCAGTAATCGATATATTTAAGAGTATAAAAAGTCTCTGTCATTAAAAATGAACTGATAGGATTACTACAATTCCCTGAGAACTAAACATTCTAAAAATACTCCATCGATGATATTTTTAGGTTCATGAAGCGGCCCACATTGGTTGTCACATTGGTTTTTGAAGCGACCCACGGGTACTTAAGTGTTGCGCACGTGTAAGTGCTTAACGTACCGACACGAGCGTGATATGAGTGTGGGCAGGATTGTCATTGTTGTTACAACACAGGGTCGATGCTCGTATGACTATACAGGGTGTAAATCAACCCTTCACACATACGTCAACCAAGCATTCTGTACATCAAACTAAGTACCCCTACGCAAAAATTTTTGCAGGGAAACGACTTTTTTTTTGGGGTCAAAAATTTCATTTTACGGTAAAACTCAATGTAGCACTCTTACAACATTGTGCTAGTAGATGCTTTGAATAGTAAAAGGGTCATGGAGGTCATTTAAGTAAAGTTACAACCTGAAAACTAGTATTTACAAAAACAGCTGTGCAAAATTTGGAACTTTATCCCCCAATATCTCCGTAACTATTGGGGTTCCCAGGTATGATCTAGAACAAAAAAATGAAATCAGTGATGGGGAGAACAAGTGCCCTTCGTTTGCGTTAAGGGTACTTTTACACCCTTTATGTATAGCATAGAGATTCTGGGTCGGGTGGGACTAATCATCTTCGGACAATACCTACAACCAAAAATATAATAGGGCCGTTTACTGACTTAAAAAAAAATGATTCTAATTAGTTCGTCTTGTATAATATCGAAAAATATTGGATACGTATTTTAAAAAAAAAAAATCAATAGAAATTGACGAAGATAAAACGAGTCAAAGATTTGAGTGGGGGTTGTGAGTTTGTGACGACACTCACCGGTAAAGAATGTCATACTAATGTCTTAGAAAATGACGCCACACAGGTTTTCGAAGCACTGTATCGTCTTCATTGTTAGTTTACGTGAAAAAAGAAAAACTACCGTATTATTATTAATTACTGTCGAACTTAACTTACAGGTTATAAAATTTAAAAAAATTAAATTGGAAATCGGAATCGGACGATTCCTAAACGTGAGTATTGTTTTGTATAATAATTTCACGCGACCGAATCGTGGGCAACAGACAATTATTATACAAACGGATACACAACGAGACCAAGTTTCAAGCAGCACTTGTGTGCCCTATAGCCTCACCCTATCCGTGTTCGGAAACCATCACTCATATTAAACAGCACTTTATAAATAAACTAATAACACCTCATTTCCCTAAACCTGCATGACTGATAAAATAAATATTATCCACCTTATTTCACTTACATTTCTTTCACAATTATTTTACCTCTCACTGCAATCAAACATCTACCTTATGTCAAGGACAATAAAGATCAGTGTGTAGTAAAATGAGAACTAAAAAAACTGTGTTAGGACTGGACTGTAATAGCAGGGTTTGTCAGCTAATGAAAGGGTTGGGCACCCCTGGTTAGGGTGAGTGCGATTGTTAATCGTGTTTCTTATTACTGTTTTTGTTAATTGAGGATTTCATTTCGTGTTGATAATAATGATTAAAGTATACGAGAACGTTTGTGTAACTTTCACCGGTACACATTTCTTTACGTATTTTCATAATTTGCTTTGATTTCAGTAGGTAACTCGTGGCCTAATAATAACTGCCACTCGGGTCGTTCTTTAGGTTAAGCCGCGCTTGCCTAGGTTGGTCTGTGGATGGGTGACTGGCTATTACATACCGAGTTTTCTCAGTGCCTCGGAAAGCGCGTTAAGCTGTTGGTCCCGGCTGCCATATAATAGATCTTTGAGGTAGTCAGTGACTTGAAAGTCTGACAGTCTTACCAAAGGGTATTTGATGATTACTTACCCAGTATTAACTGGGTTGTGGAGGTCAGATAGGCAGTTGCTCCGTGTAAAATACTGGTATTTAGCTGCATTCGGTTAGACTGGAAGCCAACCCCAACATGGTTGAAAAAAGGCTGGAGGCAGATGATGTTTTGCATTGAAAATGTATTTTTTCGTATAGTGGAAATTAATATTGCGGTATCTTGCACTCGTGGGCAGCAGCTGAAAATCAGCGTCAGGTGGTGCACTTTGTGTTGCCATCTGGCATTATGCTGAGCTGAGGCCCTTTTGGCATAATTAGTTTTAATCATTTTGAATTTGTTTTGTTCATTTTTAAGGTATTTTTGCGAAATAAACACAATCTTTTATCTATAGAAAAAAGCTTTTTTAATAAGATTTTTGTCGGGGTTCGATATTTGGGTTATTTCAAGGAGTTCACGTACGTTAAATTGTAAAAAAGTATATTATAAATGGTCAACACAGAACTTGACAAAACAAACTAAATTGACAGAAGTAAACAGTTAAATTAGGTAATAGAAACAAGCGTATCACGAATAATAAATAAAATAAAAAGCCTTTTATTTCTTGCATTCCATATTACAATTTCACAAGTGTGTATGCAAATTAAATTTGAAATTAATGTGATTATGATTATCAAATTGATGAGATTGTATTAATGTTATATACGAATCCAAATTTTTTTTTTTTTTTTCATTTCGTATCACGAATAAGACAATGAAACACAACGAATTCCAAGATTAACAATTATTTAGCTGTATTGAATCCCGCAACGAAATGAATCAGAAAACAATACTTAGCGGACGAGTGGGAAAACATAATTTTCACTTACACTGGGCTATACTGGGCTATACTGGGCTATACTGGGCTATACTGGGCTATACTGGGCTATACTGGGCTATACTGGTCTATACTGGGCTATACTGGGCGTAGCTACTACTGAAATTCCTGTTCGGAAAACCTAATAACACTTTGGATGACCCGGGAATCGAACTCAGTCGTGTTTTTGCGACCACACTTGACCAAAAAAACAGTTTTTTTTAATAAAAAGCATCAAACAATTCTTGCCTTTTAAAAGTCAAAATCAAAAGTCATTTATACAAACTAGGCTGATAATCAGCACTTTTCGAACGTCAAAATTTACTTTAGTTATAAAAATTTACAAATAGGGTAGGTAACAAAAAAATAATAATTAGTCCGTAAGATAGATCAAACTCAAACAAAAAACTCAACTCAATCAAACTCTCCTCTCGCAGGTCTGCTGGAAGAAATTTCTTTAGAAATAAGCAGTACCTTTGTGCTCTTCTATTTTTTATATATTTTCCTTTTTTTTTGTATTTTGTGTGTACATAAATAAATAAATAAATAAATAAATAGATTTCTAAAAAATGTTGGACACGTATTTTTTATTTTTTCACTTAAACAAACAATGAAGACGATACAGTGCTTTGAAAACTCTGTGACGTCATCTTCTAAGACATTAGTATGACATTTTTTACCGGTGAGTGACGTCACAACCCCCTACTCAAATCTTTGACGCGTTTTATCTTCGTCAATTTTTATTGATTTGATAAAACAAAAATACGTATCCAATATTTTTTGATAATCTAACAGACGGACTAATTAGAATCATATTTTTTTAAGTCAGTAAACATCCCTTATGACAGTCCCCCAAAACACCCACCCTTCGACACTTCCTAGTGTTTTAGCTGGAAAGAAGAAGTGGCGGAACAAACTCCCCAGCAACACATCTGTTTGTTGGGTTAAGTTAGAAAAACCAAAGTGTATTTCTAAAGGTAATTACTGATTTGATTTATGCCATATTTACCAGCACTCTTGAACTGAAACTTTATAATACTCACATTCGTTTCTAATAAATAATGACGCAAAGACAATATCGGATCGATACGTGATTTATATTTAGCCAACGGTTCTTGTGACACTAGGTGACACTGAGAATTCATTTGGTATTCAACTTGGAGAGCAATTAGAACAATTATATTGGTGTTAATGTAGGTTATTTTTTCTTATTTGTGGCGCCGATAATACAGAGAAACGAGGAATGTTAAGAGGAAAGTTTGGTAATGAATGTATCAAAATTAATATTTATTTCAAGTAGGCCAGTTACAGGCATTTTTATTAAATTGTCGAACAAATACAAAATAAAAGAAGCTACAGTCTGTGTGTCTGTGGGCACTCTTTTACATCAGAATATTGTACAAAACCTGGGTTAAATCATTCATGTTGAGCTGATTAGAGGCCCAGGAGTAGAGCAAGACCAAATAAACGATGAATGGACTGTGTGGAAGATAATTATTGTATGTCGCCACATGTTCAATATTTTTTGGAAGTCTATCTGACGGGCTAATAAGGTTTTTTTTTGCTAAATACCAAACTGCATGAACTCAGGCCTCCTCTCTAGGAGAAAGATCCACCACGCGGGCCCAGTGTGGGTTGGTAGATGTCACATGTCTTCGAATTTTTTGATTCTTAGACATTCTCACGATGTTTTCCTTCGCCGTTTTGAAAGCAGTGGTGATGAAATAAATTACACAGAGTAATGCGCCTGCCTAGGTTCGAACCCATGACTTACTGTTCGTAAGTGGGAGCCGCCACCGCTGGGCCAGCGCTGCTCTTACATTAACCAGGAATCAACATATTGACCCCAACGGACCAATCAACTACAATAACAACGACAACAATATTTATTAGTTTATGTTATTTTTATGTGTGTATTAGTATTAATATAAGTATATATATGTGTACATATTTTAATTTATATTGTTTTTTTTTAGTTATTTTGTAGTCTACCACAATGTCTTTTTTTACCCTAAGGTTGACTGGTAGAGAATGCCTTGTGGCATTAAGTCCGCCTATGCATCACTAATGTGCATAAAGTTTGAATAAATAAATAATCACAGTAATTCACTACAATGTTGCTTGGCAGACGAACCCGTGACGTCATCAGTACTGTTTACATTGTGTCTAGGCAAATAGGTCTCACTGAGGTCTGGATCCAGACTACTTGATTAAATTATAACGCTTTTGCTTTGTTCGAGGTCGGGGTAAGCATGGTTAGTGATTGTGAGTGAGGCTTTCTTGATTATCAATCATGTGAGAAATAAAAGGGTTGCGGGTTGTTCGAAAGACAAACCGCGGCCCCGGACACAAAGGGCTCAGAAAGCATATGAGTGGTATTAGTCAGTAGAAGTCTGACACTTCCTTCCACTAAGCCCAGAGCGGGAGGAGTCATTTAACGATTTCCCACTTCCCAATAAAAAAGACTTATACAGTCCTGGTTCAAGTTGCCGTACAAACAAAAGTCATTTTGAAAGTGATTTGCACTCATCTTAACCCGCCAGCCACATCAAAACAAACCGCGAAAAACATACTTTAATTCCAGCACGAAATAAACCACGGACATAGCCATTATTTGGAGATATCCTATTAAAATTTACAACGTTGATGCCAAATTCGCCAGATTAATGTTTTTACTGCATTCGGAGAGAATGTTGGCTATATTCTTGGGAGTACTATTAAAATGATTAAGTGGGGCTGGTAGACATATAGGCTGTTAGGACGTTGCTACTTAGACTTATTGCTAGGCACTGATTTAAAGGGGTAGGAGATAATTGAGTAGATGGTTGTTTATTTTGGATTATAATGACGTCATTGTCATACTATTTTTGGGCTTATTTTGTCAGAATCAAAAGTCATTATTTATTCAAATTAGGCTAATAATCAGCACTTTTTGAAAGTCTTTTTTTTTTACAAGAGACAGTCCCCCAAACGACACTCGACACTTCCTAGTGTTAAAGCTGGGAAGAAGAAGTTGCAGAACAAACTCCCCAATATCATTTTCATGGGTACTGTTGTTACAGAGATAGAAACAGAAATATAATTTATACAGAAATATAGTTTGTTGATGAAGGAAGAAAAGGAGTGACATTTTATTGAATCCACATGACATCGACAATGTTGTTTTTATCAAATACTAGCTTATGCCCGCGGCTTTGCCCGTGTGGATGTTGGTAATCATAACAAATTATATACTAAAATCTTAATCGAAATCCATAGGCGAACAGCATAAAAATCGGTGCAGTAACTTTTAAGTTTATCGCCAACAGACAGACAGACAGACGCGGCGATGGACTTCGTTTTATAATATGTAGTGATTCGAGCTGATAGCAAGAAGGATACAGTTTTAGTTGTTTGGTGTCAGGATTGAACCGGAACCCTATTTTTTTTTTGGCTGTTGGGAAATCATCAAATAACCCCTCCCGCTCTTGGGCAGAGCGAAAGGGAGTGCCAGACTTCTAATGACTTAAAACAACCCATGTTCCTTCTTAGCCCTATATGTCAAGGCCGCGGTATCTCTTACAACATCCCGCAGCCCCGACGGGCCGGAACCCCTGACTTTAGATTACATATTCAGTTTTTTCATGATTCACTCACAACCTGCATATCCTTTCACTGAAAATGTTGTATTCAACTTTTATTCTAAACAGATAAACCAGAGCAGTGGTGGCCCAGTGGTGGTGGCCCCAACTTATATGAACAATGAGTCGTGGGTTCGAATCCAGTAAGGCGCATCACTTTGTGTAACTTATTTCATCACCACTGCTCTCTAAACGGTGAAGGAAAATATCATGAGGAAACCAGCATGTCTTAAAACCAAACAATTTGAAGACATTGTGACATCTACCAACTCGCACTGGGCCCGCGTGGTGGATTATAGCCTATCTCTCTCCTAGATAGGAGGCCTGATTCCCTGCAGTGGGAACCTTACAGACTGAATTATGATGAGAAAAACTAGTGATGCACTTAGAGTGTCTGCTTGTCTGATCTCGTCAACCCAGTTACCTACCAAATGGTTTAACTATACCCCTTGGTAAGACTTAGAAGTCCCAAATATTTCAAATACAGGGTGTAAATTGACCCTTCACGCAGCCGTCAACCAAGCATTCTGTACATCAAACTAAGTAAGTACCCCTACGCAAAAAATGTAGCAGGGTTGTTCACAAGTTAGCGCGGCCTCGACATAGAGGGCTAAGAAGGTAAATGGGTGGTTTTTAGTCAGTAGAAGTCTGACACTCCCTTTCGCTCTGCCCAAGAGCGGGAGGGGTTATTTGATGATTTTCCACCTGCCAAAAAAAAAAGACCTCACTGCTCATTATATAAGAAGAAGAATATGTTGATGTTTATGTTATTATAAGACTACAAGTTGTCAGTCTCAGTGACAGTTATCATTGCATCTTATTTTACTGGATCTTTTCTGTTCAAGAATAGATCACAAAAGCCATCAGGTAACACTAAAGAGACAGGTCGAATTACACACATCAAAAGTGTCTAGGGATCAAGCATTTTTATGCGGATTTCTTGAGATTGAGATGTGGCTTTGTAATAAATTTATGATTTTATAAATTTATATGGATCCTTTTTGGTGCATTTCATAATTTGAATCAGGAACTGTGAATCAAATTCGAGTAAAAGATGAAAATCAGCTGTCAATATTTTCCCTATAAAAACATACAACGCATTGAAGACATTATTAGTGCTACTGTTTCCCTACTACTGATTAAAACCAACGTTATTATGGAGCGGCGACGTCATTTAAGCAGCGAAGAAATGCTCAGAGCCGTGGGAATGATAGAAGCTGGTTCCCGGCAACGTACTGTGGCTTTAGCTCTGAATACAAGTCAGAGTGTTATCAGTCGACTTTGGACACGTTACCGAAGCACTGGTACCGTGGCTGAGCGCCATGGAGGACGGTATCGCTGCACCACACGGAGACAAGACCGATACATTCAAATCTTAACTCGAAGAGCTCCAACAATAACCGCCACGATGTTAGGCTTCATCACTCTTCAGGGAACTTAATTAGCGACCAAACAGTCAGAAACCGCTTGCATGAAGTGAACCTTCATTCCCGAAGACCGCTACGGGTACCACCTATAGCAATGCACAATCGTAGGATTCGATATCAATGGGCTCTTGAACACAGAAATTGGGCAGAAGAACAATGGCGTTTCGTGTGCTTTTCTGATGAGTCTCGTTTTGGTATGAGACCGGATACAAGACGTATACGACACTGGAGAACCCCTGGACGCCAACAGCGATTAAAATTCTGCCAGGAAGTCCATCCTTATAGTGGTGGAACCATCATGGTATGGGCGGGTATTTGGATCGGCGGAAGAACTGAGTTGATTTGGATCAGAGGCAACCTCAACGCTCAAATTTATGTTGAGACGATTGTATCAGACGTCATCGTTCCTCTACAAGTGCAAATCGGTCCCTTATTTCAGTTAATGCATGATAATGCACGACCGCACACCGCAAGAGTTGTAAGACAGACTCTCGCCGCAGCTAACATCAATGTCCTGCCCTGGCCTGCTCAGTCGCCAGACTTGAACCCGATTGAGCATGCATGGGATATGCTACAGAGAAGAGCTCTGCCGAATATGGAGGGTATCCAGTCGCAAGAAGACCTTTTTTTGTTGTTGCAACGAACATGGGCGGCCATTCCACAGCGTGATTTGGATGAACTCATTTTGAGTATGCCAAACCGATGTTCTTGTGTTGTTAGTGTTCGCGGTAGAAAAACGGATTATTAATTGTTTAAGTTACCCAATAAAATTTTAAAGAAAACTGTTATTTCAGTCTTTTTTTCGAACTTTAATGTTAGTGGTTCAAATGTCAAAAATCCCTTTATTAGGAAAATGGCAAATTTCTTTATTAATGCAAAGGTGACTTGGTTTATCGTTACTGTGACAAACGAAAACACTTTATTTGATGAATCCTTAAAGAAAATTTTAATTAATATCAATCAGGAGAAAAGTTATTGCAAAAATATATGTTGATCCCTAGACACTTTTGATGTGTGTATTTACAATACGCGTGAGGGTTGTTTACCTACTTCAATATTGTCCTTACGCTATTTATAAATGTTTAATTTTAGTTTGTTGACATGAAACATAAGACACGAGGCAAAAAATGTATGTAGGTAAGGATAGTAGCAGGCGGCATTGTGTGAATTTTCAAGGAGAAATCAATTATTATTATTATTAAAAAAAAGACGCTTTCATCCTCTCTCCTATTAAACATTTGAATTAGTGTAGTATAAGTGCAAAGTGAGTGTATAATAGTAACAATGTTGTGCTATTTATATAACACATGAACATGGTGTTTTTATAATTATATCAGACTCTAAGAAAGTGCTAAGGACTTGTGTATATGTGTATAATTATGGACACTATTCTTAGTTTTAACATAATCTATAATGTAACATAATAAGTCAGATTTAAATTACTTAATAGTCTTTTTAGGCTAGATTGTAATTAGTTATTAAGAACTTCGTTCTTACAATTATAATAAAAAAAAAAAACCTCTCTCCTATTGAAAATTAACTTTGCTATGCCAGACAGGGTCCATGATTGGTTCTATGTTTTAACATACCAACTGTTACATGTACAAATTATGGAATGCAATAAACTGCGGTACTCAGAGATATTTAATGATTACTTAAGCCGTCACTGCTTTGATGGCTTAAGTAATCATTAAAGCTCTCTGAGTACGGCAGAAATTATTGAGTCATGAGTATCATTATCTTCCTGGCCTTATACCACTATATTTGGGGTCGGCGCAACGTTTTCTTGTTCCATTCTTCCCTGTTAGACGTCACGGTGGCATTTACTCCATTCTCTTAATTTCATTCCTCACACCATCCATAAATTTTTTGACCTTCCTCTTCCTCTCCGTCCATTTTTTTATTTTTATGCCCACCTTCAAGACAAAAAGACGTGAGTTTATATATATAATAGTTTTTACAAAGTTGAGTGGGAGCTGGGAGCCTACTTTTCCCCTCTAGCCACAATATCCTAAGAACTATTAGATAATCACGCAAAACTTTAACCCACAAAACATAATACATTGCTTCTACAGAATAAAACCCGTATTTTACAAGCAAACAGACGAAACAGGCCTATTACTATGTATAAATAGTCTTTGTATACAATATCCGGGCTATTTGTGGCCATCAGGCTATAGAACGGCCTTTGTCATGGTAATTGTTAGATTTATTGTTGAAATAGAATTTGGGGAATTATTTTTCTGAATTATTTATGGCCTGGTCTGGGTCGAGTCTGAGGTTTTTTAGGTTAAATATCGATGCACGTGTACCTAATGTTTTGACCTAAAAAGTTTATATTCTTCTTAGCGTGCCGTTGGTGATCTACATCGAAATAACCATCATTGGTAGTTATTTATTTGAACCGTTTGTGATTGATACACTAGGGAGTTTGTAGCCAACAACCGCACGAGGATATCTTAAGATTTTTGCCTTTTTATAGATTCCAACGCGCGCTTGTGAAGCGCGTTTGAAATTCGTTTGAAGCGCGTGCAAAGGGTAGTCTTGGGATCGTGTTTCACGATCGCCCCGTGTGTTATAAAGGTTGCGTTCAAATCTCGTTTAAATTTATTCCTATGAATTATTTTTCTTATGAATTCACTGAAGGACACTGCATATTACCCTTGTACTTTTCAACACTAACACTCGTATTTCATCCCTTAACCATGCATCCAATCATGGACCCTTCTTCAAACTCATTTTCCTATTGGAAAAGTTGCCCCATATGCCTTCACTTCTTCAACAAACAAAAATCTACTGCAATCTTCATAAATAACGAAAATATATGAACATTAGACGAGAGGACCCATCGTCGGCCGTTACATTAACCGAATATATCAATATATACAAAGTGAGGAAAGAAAGAAAAATGGTTTATAAACGGATAACTTCAAGAAATCATCTTGGACTTCAAGATTTTTTCTGTCATTGCAATTTCAACCGTACAATCCCCGTTACATAAGTGACTATTCAACGTCAGCGTAAGGGTGGATAGTACAAGAGTTTGAAAGTATTTCTGCTTCATAATTTGAAGGGGAATGTATTAGAAGTGCGCGCTTAACTTTGATAATATAAGTTCAAGCTTGGTTTCACACACAGTGAAGTATTGGCCTACTGAATTTAGCGCTGAAAGACATTCAAATAATCGGTATTTTGCAGTGTTTAACTGAGACCTTTTCGTTCCTGTCGGAGCTGCGGGTTGGTCAAAAGAGATACTGCGGCATCAGACACAAAGGGCTAAGAAGGAACAGGTTTTTAGTCAGTAGAAGTCTGACACTTACCGCTGTGCCCAGAGCGGGAGTCATTTGATTATTTACCACCATAAAAAAAAGTTGTGGTCAAAAATTCATGGTAGATAAAAGGTAAATATAATATTTATAATAAATATTTACTACTAATATGACATTTAATTACCAGACTGCAAGGAAAGGGTAATGTTTTTTACCGTTAAGTTAGATCCTAAGCTATTGTAATTTGCGGCGGCAACCTCTCGCGTCCGGCCCTGGTGCAAGCCATGGTCCGGGGCGAGGAGGAATGGGACGCCGTCACCTCCTTCTGCGAAGCAGTGATGCTAGCGAAGGAGGTGGCGGAACGCGAGAGGGAGAGAACCTCTCCGCCGTGGGAGGCGCTCCGGGCGTCGGGGGTCACGTGACGACTTCCGGCCACCGTAGACGGGGGCCTGTGGACAGTGAGTGATGGGCTAGCTCGCCGTCCGTCCGTGTCGACGGCGCGTTCGGGGTCCACGCGCGCCTCAAAGAGATGTCAGCAACATGGGAGGGGCTGGAAAGGGCCGACGCCCGTCGGGGCTGCGGGTTGGTTGTACACTAGTTATCGCGGCCTCGACATATAGGGCTAAGAAGGAACATGGGTGGTTTTGAGTCAGTAGAAGTCTGACACTCCCTTTCGCTCTGCTCAAGAGCGGGGGGGGTTTTTTGATGGTTTTCTACCCGCCAAAAAAAAAAACTATTGTAATTTATTAATGTAAAGAAAACTGATATTATGAAATAAATCGTTAAGAAGCATCAAGTACACACATCAAAAGTGTCTAGGGATCAAGCATTTTTATGCGGATTTCTTGAGATTGAGATGTGGCTTTGTAATAAATTTATGATTTTATAAATTTATATGGATCCTTTTTGGTGCATTTCATAATTTGAATCAGGAACTGTGAATCAAATTCGAGTAAAAGATGAAAATCAGCTGTCAATATTTTCCCTATAAAAACATACAACGCATTGAAGACATTATTAGTGCTACTGTTTCCCTACTACTGATTAAAACCAACGTTATTATGGAGCGGCGACGTCATTTAAGCAGGGAAGAAATGCTCAGAGCCGTGGGAATGATAGAAGCTGGTTCCCGGCAACGTACTGTGGCTTTAGCTCTGAATACAAGTCAGAGTGTTATCAGTCGACTTTGGACACGTTACCGAAGCACTGGTACCGTGGCTGAGCGCCATGGAGGACGGTATCGCTGCACCACACGGAGACAAGACCGATACATTCAAATCTTAACTCGAAGAGCTCCAACAATAACCGCCATGATGTTAGCCGTGAGGCTTCATCACTCTTCAGGGAACTTAATTAGCGACCAAACAGTCAGAAACCGCTTGCATGAAGTGAACCTTCATTCCCGAAGACCGCTACGGGTACCACCTATAGCAATGCACAATCGTAGGATTCGATATCAATGGGCTCTTGAACACAGAAATTGGGCAGAAGAACAATGGCGTTTCGTGTGCTTTTCTGATGAGTCTCGTTTTGGTATGAGACCGGATACAAGACGTATACGACACTGGAGAACCCCTGGACGCCAACAGCGATTAAAATTCTGCCAGGAAGTCCATCCTTATAGTGGTGGAACCATCATGGTATGGGCGGGTATTTGGATCGGCGGAAGAACTGAGTTGATTTGGATCAGAGGCAACCTCAACGCTCAAATTTATGTTGAGACGATTGTATCAGACGTCATCGTTCCTCTACAAGTGCAAATCGGTCCCTTATTTCAGTTAATGCATGATAATGCACGACCGCACACCGCAAGAGTTGTAAGACAGACTCTCGCCGCAGCTAACATCAATGTCCTGCCCTGGCCTGCTCAGTCGCCAGACTTGAACCCGATTGAGCATGCATGGGATATGCTACAGAGAAGAGCTCTGCCGAATATGGAGGGTATCCAGTCGCAAGAAGACCTTTTTTTGTTGTTGCAACGAACATGGGCGGCCATTCCACAGCGTGATTTGGATGAACTCATTTTGAGTATGCCAAACCGATGTTCTTGTGTTGTTAGTGTTCGCGGTAGAAACACGGATTATTAATTGTTTAAGTTACCCAATAAAATTTTAAAGAAAACTGTTATTTCAGTCTTTTTTTCGAACTTTAATGTTAGTGGTTCAAATGTCAAAAATCCCTTTATTAGGAAAATGGCAAATTTCTTTATTAATGCAAAGGTGACTTGGTTTATCGTTACTGTGACAAACGAAAACACTTTATTTGATGAATCCTTAAAGAAAATTTTAATTAATATCAATCAGGAGAAAAGTTATTGCAAAAATATATGTTGATCCCTAGACACTTTTGATGTGTGTAGTTATCAAGACTCTTTCGTCGTTCTCGTTCATGTTTCTCTCATCTGAGAAGAGGGCTTTGCCCCACAACACGACAATAAAAACCTCACATTGAACGTGAATATCTAAATTCCACTATTTTCTAGTATTTACTATTCTACAGACAGTGACTCATGTTCGACCACAATTTTGTTTACTACGAGATCTTTCGAAGGTCACCGAGGTCGCCTCACTGCTTGGCCACGATTTACACGTGTCTTGCGATGGTGACTCCGGAGAAAAATAATGAAAGTTATGTTTGTGAAGGTAAGGTTGCTTTAAGGTTACTATCACTGACAAGTCTGATAAAATATCGAAAAAATTTAAAGCTTTCATGTATTGGTCATCACCTTCGGTTTCAGTGGCAATACATTATGATGACCGACATGACTTGATATTGCAGCCACGGTCGTCTCCTGACAAGAGAACTCTTCATCCGTTAATTGTACAGTCACAGAACATTTAATAGATAAACTTAATTTTGCTTCTTTTAATTTTAATAAAAGCTTGTTTTTTGGTTTAAATTTGTTCTACTTGTAAAAAAAACTGGCCAAGTGCAAATCGGACTTGCACTTGAGGGGTTCCGTACCATCCCGTCGGGGGTTGTCCCGTTGGGGCTGCGGGTTGTTCGCAAGAGATACCGGGGCCTCAACATAAAGGGCTAAGAAGGAACATGGGTCGTTTTTAGTCAGTAGAAGTCTGACACTCCCTTTTGCTCTGCCCAAGAGTGGTTATTTGATGATTTTCAACATCCTAAAAAAAACAAAATGGTTCCGTACCATGACTTATAGCTTTTACTGTAATCTATAAGTGTTGAACTACTTAACTTCCGTATTTTTTTTTAAATTTTAGGCTCAGTTATTATGGAGACAAGGGGGGCGTGAAATGGTCGGACATGCAGACACAAGAGTGATCCTATAAGGGTTCCGTTTTTACTTTTGTGGTACGGAACCCTAATAGTTGTTAGCACTAGTAAAATAACTGTGAAATGGCGGTGTGACTTACAGAGCGATGGGACGAGACTCGCGCGAAAGAAACCATACACGCGCCCGTTTCCTTGACAAAGTTGCGTTATTGTCGTATTGTCCGAGGCTGTGGTCGTTGCAGTGATAACATTTTTATGATACAGATCTAAAGTCTTCTAGGTTTTAGAGTACTATATTTAATGTAGATGTTTAACGAGGCGGATCGACCTTTGTTTGGTGATAAAAACCAATACAAAGTGGCCATGGAACGTTTTAGCACTTTTGAACAAGAGTTTTGTTTTAGTCCAGTGTTTCATAAGACTCAATTAATAAGACAACGCATCCGTTTGATGTAGTGAATTAATATATCAGCAAACTATATCCATGCATAAATCCACGAGAGGAAAGTGTTATTGGGTTATTGCTTCAGGAAATTCCACTCGCACCCACGGAATGGGGATTTGTTCCCGATTGACGGCAAAAGGCTCACCACCGGGTGAGGTACACTTTTGCCTAAACCTTTCGTGGATTAAAGGCGTGATGTTTAGAAAATTATCTGTTAAAGTCAAAATTGTCCGTACCGTTCTGACGATACCTAAAATATCGAGTCCCGTCTTTTAATTTCCATTAAATATCTTGAACCTGACATTCTTGATAAAAAATTTGAGAAAAAGAAATAAAGAAAAAAAAATATTTGTCTAAGAAAAACGAAGAGCATACAAAGAAATGCAAAATAGAAAGAAATACATATACAACGCATATTTAACAAAAGTCAACAGCTTGGACGCAGTGACTGCGACAGGTTGCCACTCAGCATGGTGCTGTACTATGGGGTCCCACAGCACAGCGCTAGCTTTCAGTGGTTCACATCATCAGCCTATATTGTTCCCACTGCAGGGACTCAGGCCTCCTCTCTAGGAGAGGGACGGGCTATAATCCACCACGCGGGCCCAGTGCGGGTTGGTAGATGTCACATATCTTCGAATTTTTGGTTCTAAGATATGCCGGTTTCCTCACGATGTTTTCCTTCACCGTTTTGAGAGCAGTGGTGATGAAATAAATTACACAAAGTAATGCGCCTGCCCGGGTTCGAACCCACGACCAACTGTTCGTAAGTCGGGACCGCAACCACTGGGCCACCACTGCTCACTACTGGGCCACCACTGCTCACTACTGGGCCACCACTGCTCACTTCAGTGGTTAACCGGGACCAAAAAAAAAAATTTGCGATATAGCGACAAGCTTTTAAAAGTCATGGAAACGGGCCTTTTGTTCTTATATTCCTTCTTAGCACTTTATGTCGAGGCCGCGGTATCTTTTACAACAACCCGCAGGCCGCAGTCCCGACGGGCGTCGGCCCTTGCTGACATCTCTTTGAGGCGCGCGTGGAACATGAATGCGCCGTCGACAAGGCCCGTCGTCGTCATAAGTCGGACGGACGGCGAGCTAGCCTATTACTCACCGTCCACAGGCCCGCGTCTAAGGTCAGCGTTGCGAGCGTCTTCCTCGGCTGGGACGAGTGGTTCTCTCCCTCTCACGTTCCGCCACCTCCTTTGCTAGCATCACTGGTTCGCAGATGGAGGCGACGGCGTCCCATTCCTCCTCGCATGGAAACGGGCCTTCAGCATAGCTATTCACAACCACTCGATTATCCGTCGTATCCAATCCATCCATCGTACCATCGAAAATCGCTATTCACAAAACCGAAGCAGGTCGTTCAATAATGCTAATTGCTATCGGAAGTGCAATAGAATCAAAATTACGAAGCCATTTTGAACATTTAAAATAAAAATCATTTTTAAATTATTGTGTTTTTTAATAATATTTTTTATTACTCGACGCATGTTCAGTACAATCTATAGAAAAACTTATAAAAATACTCATTAAAAGTAATTTATTGGCTACACAAAATTTTTCACCTCGACTGCTAATGTACTACCATGTCGATCGAATCTGTGAATATCATATTCCAATCGTTCGATCCAAAAGTCTGATACTCAAAAAACTGTCACGATCGATTCGACTTCGATTCGATTGCTTGTGAATAGCTATGCAGATATCGATAAACAAATGACAGGCCACATCAAAAATCAAAAGACAATCACAATGATGGCTTCAAATGAGTGCGATTATGTTCAATTTACTTAGATTTACTTAGTTAGTAAAAAATCGATAAACTATGTAACAGACAGGACAGGTGCGTATAGTACTCGCAACCGGCGGCGCGGCGTTTGTGTATGACCAGATGTTTGAATGTAGACGAGGCAAAAGAGTATGTAAGGATCGTAGCATGTGACGTTCTGAAGTTTCTGCCTACTCCCTTTGGGAAAGGGCGTGAGTTTGTGTATGTATGTGTGTGCATGTAAAGAAATAAACTTCAAAATCTGCGTAAACTACTTGGTGTAAATCAACTCAAGAAAGACAATATATGGTGATACTAGTGACCTAGTGGTGAGTGAGGAGCTCGTGGCTTAACAAGAACTGCCACTCGGGTCTATCTTTAGGTTAAGCTGCGCTTGCCTAGGTCGATCTGTGGATGGGTGACCGCTTATTACATACCGAGTTTCCTCCGTGCCTCGGAAAGCACGTTAAGCTGTTGGTCCCGGGTGCCATATATAGATCTTTGGCAGTCGTTACGGGTAGTCAGTGACCTGAATGTCGGACATCCAGTCTTACCAAAGGGTATCACCTAGTATTAACTGGGTTGTGGAGGTCAGATAGGCAGTCGCTCCATGTAAAATACTGGTATTCAGCTGCATCCGGTTAGACTGGAAGCCGACCCCAATATAGTTGGGAAAAGGCTAGGCAGATGATGACTAGTGACCTAGTGATAGTGCTTTATGGTTATCTTATTAAGTAGATACTGGAGGTCAAAGTTTCAACATTTCCACAAGTTAATTTTGTTTAAATGACCTTAAGAAGTTGGCAGCTTCGTCTCACAACTAAGTTGTTAAAGTTTTTCTTGTTATCTTTCGAAATTTTAAATATTTTATGTATATATGTATGTATGTATTTATTTTTATAAGTTAGGTATATATATTTTCTAACTTTTGTTTCTGTTAAGCACCTACTGTGTAATGTCTCTGCATCACCCTAAGGTAGACTGGTAGAAAATGCCCAAGGCATTAAGTCCGCCTTTGTACGGTTTCATTACTTGTGCATAAAGTTTTAATAAATAAATAAATAAATAAATAAATGCCTCCACGACCTCCGTACTATTCAATGAATTGCTTTACAGAGAGTTTGGTTGACGGCCTCGTGTAGGGTCCGTGTAAAACTTGAACTGTTTATGATACATCCTTGAGGATGAAACCCCCAAAAAAAAAAATGAAAAATAAAATAAAACCCTGAGTAGTCTCCAACTACTTCTTCTTCTTTGTCGTGTGTTTTTTGCCTCACCTGGTGTCAGCGTTCTTATCGTTAGAGCATAATATAACTTGTTTTTACATACTGTCGAGAAATATAACTCAAGCATGCTGGTTCCCTCATGATGTCCAATCACCGATTTAAAATAAATCAGATTATTTAAATTACAATTACTTAGGGTAGCATACATACATACCTAGATGACACTGCATCGCATCAGGCATGTGATTAAAGGTACAATAGTAAACTTGTTTACGTATAAGCAGCCGTAATAAACTATTTTATCACTCCACGTGTCTTCCATATGACCTACATGTCTGTATCGTACACATCACACTAATATTATAAAGGCTAAAGTTTGTGAGTGTGTGAGTGTGTATGGTTGTTACTTCTTCACGCAAAAACTTCTACACGGATTTGCATGAAATTTGGTACACAGGTAGTTTATAACCTGGATTAACAAATAGGATAGCTTTTATCCCGATTTTATATTCCCGTGGGTTGTAGCGGGTGAAGCAGATGGCAACAGCTAGTAATGCACAAAGGTACACCTGTGTGTAATACTTGTAAAAATTGGACTCGCCAACATATACAACTTAAACAAAGAGGTTTAATATCTTATGCGGATGATACTGCTTTGTTGTTTGCAGCTAAATCAAGATCAGAGGTCTATGAACTTGCACAGAATGGCTTCAACACTGTGTCAAAATGGCTCCAGAATAATCTTCTAACACTGAATGCTGATAAAACGAAATACATTTTATTTACAATGAGGAATACTAACACACCGCTTACTAACCTTAACATTTACGCGCATAGCTGTAACACGTACGCTGATTCTTCATGTTCTTGCCCTTCTTTAGATAAAGCTGACCATTTAAAATATCTAGGTATCACCATTGACTCCAATCTAAAATTCCGTAAACATCGAGTTACTATGTACTAGAGTGCGCAAACTAATATATGTTTTTAAGAATTTACGGAATATAGCCGACTATAAATTAATAAAACAGATTTACTTGGCTTTGTGTCAGTCGATCCTAACCTATTGTATAACATCCTGGGGTGGCGCGGGAATTTCAATTCTACTCCCTCTAGAACGAGCTCAAAGAGCAATTCTAAAGGTTGCTACCTTCCGTCCTTTCAGATTCCCTACACACCAGCTTTACAAAGCATGTAATGTACTAACAGTACGGCAATTATTTATTCTTCATTTAATACTACACCAGCACGCTACACTTCCCTATGACCCAGTTCCTTCCGATAGGAGAAGGAAGGACCTGGTTTGTACTAAGCCTCAAACTAAGCATGCGTTTGCTGAGCGGTTTTATGTGTTTTTAGGACCTTTTCTGTATAATAGACTCAACAAGATACTAAACTTCTATAGCTTAAGCTATAAAAAATGTAGTGTCATGATATCGGAATATTTGGCGATACTTAATTACACAGACACAGAAAAACTTCTAGAAGTTGTCGTTTGATTATGTTTTACTTCGTATCTAATTGTATATATATATTAATAGTTAAGCTAGTTTTAGTGTTTTTTTGTATCATTATGCTTGTTCCTATAGTTGTTATTAGATGTATTTTATTTTATAATTATGTTGTCCTAATTAAATTATACTATGTAAAGTGATGGCCTGAAACACAGGTTTAAATAAACCTAGAGCGGGCAGGTCGCTATACAAACATTTGGAGTTAAAATTACCACTACTTGTAACTCTTAAATATATTATAGTTATAGTTAACTTATAAGTACTAATTATAACTTTGTATGTGAAACAACACTACTGTGCCTAATGTACACCTTTTTTGTGTTATTTTTTCTTTAATAAAAAAAAAAATTATTATTAAAAAAAAAATTATTATTAAATTATTATTATTATTATTATTATTAAAGAAGGTCAGCGTTGGGGGCTTTTGGGTACCCGTAACGACTTTCAAAGATCTACGAGTAACAGCGGGGTCCAACAGTTAAGCTTGCTTTCTGAGGCGCGGAGGGGTTTCGTTAAGCAATGTGACCTAGTCAGGAACTGACTTTAGCAAACGCTGCTTACCCTTGAAGATTAAAACCGCTCATAAATACTGGTCTATGTTACCTACGTTTAAAAGACCAGGAGATTAATAAAGAGAATTCAATATTCTAGCTAATGGCACAATATGGTTTTGATAGGTCACATGTGAGATGCGAGTAGCCAGAAGCCAAGGCTGACCTTCTTTTTACCCAGCTACTATATTTATAGGGTTAGATTACGACACGTATGTTGGTGGAGTCCAATGTGAGAGCAGTGGTGGCGCAGTTGTGGCGGCCCAGACTTACAAACAGTTGGTCGTGGGTTTGAACCCAGGCAGGCGCATTACTTTGTGTAATTAATTTCATCACTACTGCTTTCAAAACGGTGAACGAAAACATCTTGATGAAACCGGCATATCTTAGAACCAAAAATTCGAAGAAGACATCTACTAATCCGCACTGGACCCACATGGTGGATTGCAGCCCTCTCTAGAGAGGAGGCCTGAGTCCCTGCAGTGGGAACAATATAGGCTCAAAAATGTACTGACAAGTGACATTTTCGAGGATTTCACGAGTTTTCGAAGCACTGTATCGTCTTCATTGTTTGTATACGTGAAATAAGAAAAAATACGAGTATGTGTTTAATATTTTTTGGAAATCTCTCTGACGCACTTATTATATTTATTTAGTTAATTACCCTATTGCCAAGAAAGAAAAGAACATAACATTACCTCACACCTATCATTCTCGAAAGGGTTAGGTAGAGGGGTTACCAAGCCCCATGTAATAGGAGCGATGCCATTGCCATCAACTGGATGCAGATCGAGACTCCGTGGTAGCTATTGCGAAAATCCTAGTGGAAACCCCAATGACAATTTTCCAGAACCAGGAATTGAAGTCTTGTCCAATAAGGGAGTCAAAAAAAAATTAATAAAAGAGTGACATCACAGAAGTCGACACATAACACACTTAGATAATAAGGTAGCTAACAAAAAAAATCTAATTAGTCCGTCATAGATTACCAAAAAATATTGCACACGTATTTTTTCTTTTTTCACGTAAACAAACAATAAAGACTATACAGTGCTTTGAAAAGTCGTGCGACGTCATTCTCTAAGAAATTAGTATGACATTTTTTAGCGGTCAGTAACGTCACCAACCCCCATTATAATCTTTGACGCACTTTATCTTCGTAACTTTTTATTGATTTGATAAAACAAAAAATACGTATCCAATATTTTTAGATAATCTAACAGACGGACTAATTAGAATCACATTTTTTGAAGTCAGTAAACATTCCTATTCGTTACCTAATTTGCATGGTTTTATAAACCTTGCTAAGTCCACCAAATCAATCAAAGCATTCCCTTAACCAAAAAACCTTCCCAAAAAGTCCTGAGGACCTTTAAACCTAATCAATCTGCTGGGCAGTCCTTAACCTCTCAGACAGCCTTGGGCGGCGCCGACCGGTCTCGGCGCAGGGCGGGCGGCGGCGCGTCGCTCGCGAGCTATGAAAACTTGTGTTTGGGTGTCCGTCCTAATGATGTGTTTTAGAAGTTCCTCAAAGACGTGTTTTTTTGAGGTTTTTTTAAGGTTTTAGATTTGATTTGACGTTTACATTTGAACTGTCTATCTTTTAATCTTGATTTTAAAATGGTTGATTTTATTCTATTTGCAGCTCTAGTAGTTAGAATAGGGATAATATAATAATAATAATATTCCACAACTATCACACAACGCCATCTAGTCCCAAGCTAAGCAGAGCTTGTGTTATGGGTACTAGACAACTGATAAACATACTTATATATTTCTAAATACATACATATTATAGATAAATTACACCCAGACACAGAACAAATGATCGTGCTCATCACACAAACATTTGTCCTGGGTGGGAATCGAACCCACGACCTCCGGCATAGCAGTTAGGATCACTAACCACTAGACCAACAGGCCAGTCAAATGTTTACTGGATGTTTACTGACTTACAAAAATATGATTCTAATTAGTCCGTCTGTTAGATTATCGAAAAATATTGGATACGTATTTTTTGTTTTATCAAATCAATAAAAAATGACGAAGATAAAACGCGTCAAAGATTATTTGAGTGGGGGTCTGTGACGTTATTGACGTCACACCCCCACTCAAATCCTTGACGCCTTCTTGACCACTAAAAATGTCATAATAATGTCTTAGAATATGACATTACACGAGTTTTCAAAGCACTGTATCGTCTTCATTGTTTGTTTACGTGAAAGAAGAAAATTGTCTGTCTGTCCGTCCGCATGTCACAGCCACTTTATTCGGAAACTATTAAGACTAGACAGTTGAAATTTGGTAGGTAGACGTAATCTGTGAACCGCTTTACGATTACATTAGAAAAATAAAAGATTAAGAAGGGTTTCCCCACACATGGTATTGAAACTAATACGAGTAAAATATCTGTAATGTTTCTGTGAACCATTCGTTGAAGAGCCATAATAATAATAAATATATTTTTACTCAAAAATGCATGTAATGTTGTCATTATTTTGACAACCTTGTTTGAGCAAAGTCGACCTTGCCGTTCTGTTTCAAGGAGCGGCCGGCAAAGTTTTGCTGGCCGCTCTAACAGGCCGGCAATGTTTTGCCGACCGCTATTTTGACGTTTCAACGTTTTAAAAAATCAATTCCAAAAAGATTTTATTTATAACACAGCTGTTTGTACGTCTAAAGGTAAAAAAAAAAAAGACTTAAATGAAGTAATAAATGAAGAAATAATCCAGGAGTCAAACACCGCATTAGAATTATCGCAAACTATCAGTAATATCAAACCGGAAAGTCGGTGTTGAATTTTAGTAACTGTACTTTTCATAATTGTCATTTTAATTAAAATTCTAGTTAATTAATATATTTTTTATTTAAATTACTTGCTGGTTTTATTTAGATTAGGTACTTGCATTTTTGAGTAAAGCACTATACAAACCTTGGCCCACAATGACTGCTTCGCTGGTCACGCTATGATTGCCTCGAGCTAGCCTAGCTACGCTCTAGGCCTTTCAGCTTGGCCATCATTGCAGCCCTTGCTGTCCTCGCTGTAAAGGCCTCGACCTACGGTCTCGCCCTTTATCTCAGCTCGTCCATCAAGTGCTGCACGCTGACCGCGCTGTGTCGGCCTGGAGCTGCGCTACGCTGCGCTACGCTGCGCTGTCGGCCATCATCAGCGCGACCAGCAAAGTAGTCATTATAGACCGCGGCAGTAATGTACTATTTTTTTATCAAACCTATCCGTGTGGGGTGTCTATAGATAGGTCTTTCAAAATTACATTGCGCTGTCGAAAACAATTTTTTCTCAAAGTTACTCGTTTCAAAGATAGACATTTCCATACTGGTAAAATGTGTCCGTCCGTCCCATGTCCGACCCTTCTAAAATTTTAAACTAAGAGAGTGAAAAATCAAAAAGAAATATATACTGCAGATCGAAATAAAAACTTTCAACCAAATTTGGTTTGAACGAGATATAAAGTAAGCAGTTTTTGGGATATAGCACATTTAAAAAGCCGCAAATATAACTTGTCATTCATACAAACACTTTGAAAAACAAACTTTTCATAAAATATGTATTTCTGTTGTCACTGAAACAACAAATTATACACATTAAAGGCGGCCTCCCTACTGCGGTGGTACGGAACCCTTAACGTGCAAGTCCTTCTTGCACTTGGCCAGTTTTTGTAACATTCTATTTGATCAATAACTAGTTTTAAACACACTGGAGTGTAGCAAGATAACCTAATGGAATATGAAAATCAGCTGTGAAGTTAAAAGAACGCAGCAAAAGAATGCACCTAACAGACACGAAAACATACTTTATACCATTCACCTCTGTCCTAATACTGGAATGCCATAATGCACTCCAATCCATTGCATTGATAAAAGGATACAGCAACTCGCTGGGTAACGACGGAGCAGATGAGCTGGTCAAGGATATAGTATTTAAACCAGAACCACTACTGCCCATACCCCAGGCCCAAATAATATATGGCTGCGTTCAAGAACCACAGAATAATACACCTCACCGAATGGAGAAACAGTGAACGATGTAAGAAACAAAAGATGCAGTTCCGGCGGCATCAATTAAGTTTACCCGCAAACTGATCAAACTTGATAGGTTCAAAATCCGTAAAATCATAGGAATCTTAACGGGTCACTGTTCCTTGAACAAACATCTATTTAACATAGGTGTAACAGATAGCCCATTGTGCAAAGGATGTATGGAGGCGTAAGAAACGCCACGATACGTACTTCTAGAGTGCAGGAGCGTGGTAGGTCACCGGGCACAAACTCTACGATCCCCATTAACCCTCCCGGAAGCCTGCAGCAGTCTGGGAAGGCTACTGAAGTTCTGGGACGACCTATGTTAGTTGGAGTAGGTAAAATTTAAACATCATGCACAATGGCCAAATCAAGAGGCTAAGTGCGGATAAAGTCCCAGTTAAACTCAATGATATAATAAAATTATAGATACGTTGTCCGCCCTCAAAAATGACAACATGAAATGAAGCCAATTGGCCACATCGCGCTTAGTTACCCACCAACCTCTCTCGCGATGCTACGTTTGTTCTTAATTTAAATCGTGTGTGTAAACCTGTGCGAAACATAAAGACAACCAGGCATCAACAGGCATCTCCTGTACGGTGTGATATTTTCTTTCCCTTTCTTTACGCGTAAAAGTAGTTATATAATATTTTTGCCGTTTTGAAGCGCCGCCATGTTAGTTCTATATATAATAAGTCGTTGGTTAAACTAAACTAAAGTATCATTCACTATCAACGTATAGATGCCATTGTATATCTTCCCAAGAAAAACCCTACAGCTTGCAATTTGCGAACACATAATCATGATATAGCCGTTTCTAGAACAAACGGAGAAACAGTAACTGGCAAGGACGTAAATATTCGTAGTCAACAGAACAGTTGCCACGTGTATCGTAAATATACTAGAAATTACTTCAGTCACGCTTTCTGTAAAAAGGAATAAATTTCAGCTGAAGGACAGGACTGTTTCCTTTGATACGGGGTATCAGTAATTTTATCACGAACATTTTACTTATATTTTTAGTTAATTATGGGTGTTTCATGATTAAAAAAATATGATTCTGTTTAATCCGTCTGTTAGGTTATTGAAAACTATTGGATACATGTTTTTTGTTTTATAAAATTAATAAAAAATATACGAAAATTAAACGTGTCAAAGATCATGATTGGGGGCTTGTGACGTCAATTTCTGGTAAAAAATTTACCAATCTGTGACGTTTTCATTTGTTTACGTGAAAATAGAAAAACAGCGTTCAATATTTTTTGGAAATCTATCGATCAGACAGGCATTAATTTTGTGTTATTTACTTAGTCGCTGCTGGTCTCAAAACAGCAAAGGATAACATCGTGAGGAAACCGGCATGTCTTAGAACCAAAAAATTCGAAGACATGTGATATCTACCAACCAGCAATGGATCTGCATGGTTGATTTATAGATCAGGGGGTCTAAAACAGCCACTTTAGCAGATCATAATATGGACAGAGTAGTTAACAAAAAAAATCTAATAAGTCGGTCAGATAGATATCCAAAAAATATTGGACACGTATTTTTTCCTTTTTCACGTAAACAAACAATGAAGACGAAACGCTTTGAAATTACGTGGGACGTCATTTTCTGAGACATTCTTTAGCGGTCAGTGACGTCACAACCCCCCACACAGATCTTTGACGCGTTTTATCTTCGTTAATTTTTATTGGTTTGATAAAACAAAAAATACGTATCTAATATTTTTCAATAATTTAACAGACGGACTAATTAGAATCATATTTTTTTAAGTCAGTAAACAACTCTATTGCGTTAGTAAGCGTTTAATGGACCTTTCATATGTTATATTTTATTTGTTTTACGTTTAGTATCAGTTTCTCAATTGATTAAAAGTGTTATATTTTATCTGTCAGTTAAATATCAGTTGATCAATTGATTTAAAATGTTGGTAAAATGGATGATTCCGGAAGTTACGCTTTTTAAAAATAAAATAGAAATGGCGGCAAAGCAATGGCGGGAAGGAATGGCGGGTATAGTTTAGGTGGCTGCGTTTCGACCTGAACGCCGCTCATTCCTTCTCCAGCCGTTGCAACAAAAACATTATTTAGTAATAACAAGTGCAAGTATATTTGTTGAGAAAATACAACGAAGAAATAAGAAAAGTAATACTGTGCTTTATTTCGACTCCTTACTTCTGAATTTTATAACAGTTCAGAAGTGGGATAGTAAAAGGATTTAATTCCTACCGCGCCTACAACTAGTGGCTTAAAAAAACTTAAAACTTGAAGCTGAACCAACCATAATTGTCATGTCTGAAGTTGAGGAAGCTGAACGAGGATTTATGCAGGAGTCGGGGACCCCTCCAAATCCAGTGCATCATCATCGTCGATCGAGAAAGCGGAGTTTTTCACGAAGACGTCGCGATCGTGGCAGCGAATCTAAATCTTCGCCACGTAAGCGACGTAGGCGACGCGAAAGTTTAACACCAAAGACTCGTCGCAGCAG
Source organism: Diarsia rubi (assembly GCA_932274075.1). Classification (NCBI taxonomy): domain Eukaryota; kingdom Metazoa; phylum Arthropoda; class Insecta; order Lepidoptera; family Noctuidae; genus Diarsia; species Diarsia rubi. Next base: position 948,704 of record OW026437.1, on the reverse strand, counting down.
GTGTGACGACCGAAACCGGAAGCATCACAATCGACACCATCGGAACAAGAGGCGGTCTTCAACGAGTGCGGCGTGGCGCGCGGCTTCGCGGCAGGCGGACCGAGCAGTTGCGGGGCAGCGCCTGCGGCAGTGGCAAACTGCGAGCGATGCGTTGAAGTTTGCTATGTGAGCAATGCCAGCGGTGTGCTGATGAATCTGGTGAGTCGTACCCATTTTATTATGATTTTGGTGCCGAATGCTCTCTGATCAAAAATGTTTAGTCACAGTTTATTGGCAAGCGTGTAACTTTGTAAATTGACCCGGTAGAGGTCATGGTAGTCTGTACCAAACAATTATTTTCTGAGGTTATGATTAACGATTTAGGTACGATTAGAGATTTTATTTCACGTTGTACCGGATAGATGTTATAAAAAAAATGGTATTTCAATTGGCCTTGAGATTTTAGACCAAGGGTTTTTAACGTTCGCTAGTATGACGTATGCTAATGTTGTTTTTGTGTCGTGAAAAGGAAGTAAGGTTATGTGATTTTTCGAATAAGCTTAAAAACTCTTCTAATTTTCAAATTGATTTCAATACAGTTGAAACAGATGGTCAGTTAGAATTTGGTTCTCAATTAATTAATCTTTTGACAGAATATCCATCTTCGTTTTCTAGTGCTGTTTTTAGATCCCGTATTACGAATTACGACAGGACAGTGCAAAGTAGGCGTGTAAACCCTACTCGAACGGTTAATCATTGCCCTTGTAGACTTGTGGATACCGTCTTGCTTCCTCTAACCAGGTATTTTAGGCCAAGTTGTTTACCTTCTTCGTCCAGTATTGCTGGTGAGAAAAGAGGATAGTTCAGATTGTGTGTCGACTACAGGGAACTGAACGACAACACTGTGTCGGATAGGTTTCCTTGGCTTTGATTGAGGATCTTGTATCTAGGTTAGGTGGTGCCACGTGGTTTACGTGTCTTGATTTATGCTATCAGGCTATCATCATATTTCAGTGCATCCAAAGTCCATAGAGCCCACTCCAGCGTCACACCTGACGGTCAGTGAGAGTATGTGACCATGCTGTTGTGTTTGAAGCATGCAAGCTGTTTATCAGCGTGCAGTGATGAAAGCATTAGGTGATATTGCTTAAAGCTATGCCGTTACATACGTCGACCGACATTCTAGTGATAGGGTTATCAATGGAAGAGAGTTTAGTTTGTCTTTGCATTGTACTGTACTCGATTAATTAACAAAGGCTGGTTTTTCCCTGAATTTTATAATGTTGAACGGGTTGAATATTTAGGTTTTGTCAGTTGATACAGTTCATAGGGCTGGCCACTTATTTCAGACAATTTATGCCATAGTTCTCAAAAACAATGGCGCCTCTGTTTTGTTTAACGAGTGGCAAGAATCGGTCCATTGGTTGGGAACCGAGTCATGAGGCTATTTGTCAGAGAATTATTTTTTTTTATTTTACCAGTGAACCAGTTCCAACAATCTTTGACCCTGCGCAGGCTGCGCATGCAATAGAGTTACAAACCGATGTACTGAAGGATTTGGTGACTATTTTTTAATTTAACATGTAGTTGCTTATTACAGTCGTCGTACGTCCCCAGCCACATCCAAGTATCACTCATTTGAATTGGAAACGTAAGCTGTCTCAAAGCATTTTAGACATCATTTGTTCGGTCGGAAGTTTACCGTTATTACGGACTGCAGTTCTGTTAAAGCCTCTAAAAGCAAATCTGACTTTTCTCCGCAAGTTCATCGTTGGTGGGCCATGCAGTCATTTGAGTTTGACATTGTTTATTGGGAAGGCAGTTGGATGAGCCATGTAGACTTTCTTTCCAGAAATGCCCTCCTTACACATAAAGTACCCTTTACTCGTAACTAAAGCGTGTCGATTTAGCTGAGCTTTCTAGTAACTGGTTGCAAGCTGAACAGGAGAAGGACGAAGAGATCAGTAAGATTGTGTCTGATCTTCATAATGAAATTTTCCTGAGGAAACTCTTAAAACTCACGAAATTCGTAAGAATATTTTGTATCGCAAAATTCAACGTAACGGTCGCACTCGATGTCTTCCTATTGTACCTAGATCACTTCGGTGGTCTGTGATAAATAACGTCCATTAATCTGTCATGGAGTTAGGATGGGAGAAAACTCTTGAAAATAATAATTATGACCACTATTGGTTTGAAGGCATGTCAAAATATGTGAGAAAATTTGTCGAAAATTGCATCACTTGCAAAGTAGCGAAACCCCACCCGGGTATAGTGCGATCAGAACTTCACCCAATTCCAAAGCTCAATATTCCCATTGCATACAATTCATATTGACGCTTCTGGAAAATTATCTGGTAAGAACGACATCAAGGAGTTCGTCATCTTAGATGCGTTTACCAAATTTGTGCTGCTTCGTCAGTCTTTAGTCATAGACACTAGCAGTAGTAAAAATTTGTGCTATTGAGTTTTGTATAGCGTTGTTTGGTGTACCGAAACGCATTATAGCGGATCAAGGTCGTTGTTTCGACAGCAAAGATTTTTCTAATTTCTGTACTTTTAATAACATAGTTGCACTTCATAGCTGCTGGAGGCAGTCGTGCAAACGGTCAGGTTGAAGGAGTATTGAGTATCGTAAAGAGTATGTAGACTACTGTAGAGACTAGTCGTGACCGCTCTTGGCAGGACGCATTAGGACAGGTTCAGTTGGCTATGAACTCTACTATTAAAAGGGTGACTAAACCTAGCCCTCTCGAGTTTATGATTGGAAGGGTAGCGAGACCACTTAGTTTAGTGAGCGCTGATGATGATTTTGACTGTAGTTCATTTAGATGAGATAAGAGAGCATGCGACACAAAACATTGAACGGAATGCTAGTTACGATAAAAATCGATTTCTCTGCTTGGCTCAAGTTTCTGAGTTAGTTGTTAATGATTGTTTTAATTGAAAATGTGTTAAAAATGTGTTAGACGGAGATAGATACCTACTAAAGGCGCTTGACTCTAAGCGAACCTACAAATATGCCCATGATCGTGTGAGGAAGATCCACGATCACCAAGTTCCTCGAGAATTAGATGTCATAGTTGATGACAGTGGTAGTGAAACCAAATCCGATTAAGAATGGCTTGTACACTCATACTCGAAACGCTGGACCGCTACTCATGAGTAACATGTGGCGATGGGTCTACAAGGAATCGTTGGTGCGATTTCTGTCTGTGTTGGTGCACAGAGCGCTTCATGTGTTGTAGCACATTTTGCGTTAGATCTGGTGAATCGTTGGTGCGATTCATGTCTGTGTCGGTGCACAGAGCTCCTCATGTGTTGTAGCACGTTTTGCGCTACGTGATGTGAATCGTTGGTGAGATTCATGTCAGTGTTGGTGCACAGAGCGCTTGATGTGTTGCAGCGTATGTGGTGGCAGATATGTAGAGAGTCGCTGGTGCGATTCTGACCTGTGTTGGTGCACAGATAGCAATGAAAGTTTCAAGAGTTGAGTATGCATTTCTTATGAATTATGGTAAAGAGTAACAGGATTGTTAGAATTGCTTTGTAAGTAACTTGTTGATCGGATCTTTTGCAATGAATGATGTTGTGCAGGAAGCACTGTGTACGTAGCCTTAATAACAGGGCACTACAACTCATGAGAGTAGATTTTTGTACTTGGATTTAGTAGAAATAAAGTACAGACCTGTGAGAATCAACCCTTGTCTCTATCGGCAGGATAGCCGAGCTGGATTACTCTCTGAGAAATGTTGTCCACAGGTACTACACCCGAGGACGGGTGCTAGTCAGGGATGGCCGTGTCGTGGATTGATGGCGCCATGGTGCAACCGACAGCGCCGTCTAGTAATTCGATTTGGAACTAAATAAATGTTTACCGGAAACGCAAGCGCGCCCTACCGCTTGGACACGATCGTCGGTAGAGGGGATGCAGCGAGTACTGGCGAAAGGACGGAGTGTTCGCTCACTTGAACTCCAACAGTCTCGGCAGACGCTCAGTAGTACCAACGCACGTGTTTGTTTCTTGTAAAAGTAAAACCGTGATGGCCTATTTAAATAAAGTGATTTGATTTAAGATCTGTTTCGCTCGAGTACCCACAACAGTGCCCACATCTAACTAAAACTATGTCAGATCACGAAAAAGATCCGAAGCTTCGCATCTCGGCCACCCATGATGCGACAAGTAGATAAAATTTATCCTTGGTTGACATATACCCAAAAGTACTTAGATGACACAGATGAAGGTTCAGATCAGTCCAACAAAGAATCTGAAGTAGACAATGACGATAGCCAAGACGTAAATATTGAGATGTGAAATTAATATTTTTGTTTAACATAATAATTTTTAACTTGCCAATGCAATTGATTGTTGTATAATTTGGAAATACTTTAATATGTTTTATTAGAGAGTATATAAATCTAAAATTAGTGGTATATATGTGTGTGTTTATTAGTTGTAAGTAATGATCATTAATAAATTATTAACATAAGTTTGAAAGGTACAAGATGCATATGAGGCCGATAAGCCAATTTTGGGAGCATCTGTGTATCTAAGTTGAGTATCTGCATACACATGAGGCCGATAAGCCAAACGAAGGAGTATGTAAGATATGTTGACAACGGTATTTTCACACATATGAGGCCGATAAGCCAATAAGGGAGTGTGCAAATACGTTGAGTGATAATGAAAATGATTTTGAATAGATAATGAAATTGTTTTATATTGTATATCGTTTTTCTTTTTTTTTATTAGGCATATGTTGTAATTGAGTACGGTATTTCCACACACATGAGGCCGATAAGCCAGTAAGGGAGTGTGCAAATACGTTGAGTGATAATGAAAATGATTTTGAATAGGTAATGAAATTGTTTTATATTGTATATCGTTTTTCTTTTTTTTTATTAGGCATATGTTGTAATTGAGTACGGTATTTCCACACACATGAGGCCGATAAGCCAGTAAGGGAGTGTGCAAATACGTTAAGTGATAATGATAATTATTTGAATAAGTAAGTAGGTGAAATTATTTTGTATTTTATGTTTATTTTTTTTTACTAGTCACATTTTGTATGAGAGTTGCAGTTTATTTCTTTGAATTGATGGAACAATTGTAAGTTTACTAGATGGCCGAAGCAGTATAGTTTGTTGAAAATAGAAAGATGATTGATTGTACGATTTCAGTTTCTAATTGGTTTCTTTAGTGTAATTCACGCTTTAAGACTCATTATTGTTTTATTTAAATTCAATTAAATTAACTGTACGAGAGGACTCGCAAAGTTCAGAATGGCCGACTGTTATATTTTATTTGTTTTACGTTTAGTATCAGTTTCTCAATTGATTAAAAGTGTTATATTTTATCTGTCAGTTAAATATCAGTTGATCAATTGATTTAAAATGTTGGTAAAATGGATGATTCCGGAAGTTACGCTTTTTAAAAATAAAATAGAAATGGCGGCAAAGCAATGGCGGGAAGGAATGGCGGGTATAGTTTAGGTGGCTGCGTTTCGACCTGAACGCCGCTCATTCCTTCTCCAGCCGTTGCAACAAAAACATTATTTAGTAATAACAAGTGCAAGTATATTTGTTGAGAAAATACAACGAAGAAATAAGAAAAGTAATACTGTGCTTTATTTCGACTCCTTACTTCTGAATTTTATAACACATATTAGTAACCATAGTAACTATTTTACGAATTTTAACGCAATTCATATTATTTTACTATCAAGATTTTTTTCCTTAATGGTCACAGACGCAGTGACTATTATAAAAGGTCCATTTTACGATTATTTATTTATTATTTATTTATTAAAACTTTATGCACAAGTAATAAAACCGTACAAAGGCGGACTTAATGCCTTGGGCATTTTCTACCAGTCTACCTTAGGGTAATGCAGAGACATTACACAGTAGGTGCAAAACAGAATCAAAATTTAGAATATTATTATGATACGATAAAGTGGCCAATTTAGACCCCCTGTCCCTCTTTTAAAATGAGGTCTGAATCCCAGAAATGAGAAGATTATTTAATGTTCACGCTACAAAGATAGGAATCAAGGATATTTTCGCGATTCATCGCTACGTAGGTAAGTTACGATAAGGCTAGATGGAATAAATCCGCAGAAAAACACGCTTATAAATGTTACGACGATATTTCAGTATTTTTTTTTGTCTTTGAAGTCGCAAGCAGCCGTCACTTAGTAGCATACAAGTAGCTCGTGTATACGAAAAGAGCATGCTTGTGAATAAGCATGCTACATACTAAACAAACTGCAAACTATCACACAGTGTGTTGACGCGGCTATTCGATTTGTGTCTGTAGTAAATCTAAATTGAACTTACGCCTTACTATTGTATCGAGTCTGGTTCTTCTAACCAACCTAACAGATAATGTGTTGCTGGGGAGTTAGTTCCGCCACTTCTGCTTACCAGCTAAAACACTAGGAAGTGCAGAAGTGAAGGAAGGGCGTTTTGGGGGACTGTCTCTTGTAAATAAGTAGAGTAAAGTAAATTTTGACGTTCGAAAAGTGCTGATTATCAGCCTAATTTGAATAAATGACTTTTGATTTACGATTTTAACAAAAATAAAAGATTAAGGAGGGTTTCCCCACACATGGTATTGAAACTAATACGAGTAAAAACATTTTTTATCAAACCTATCCGTGTGGGTCTATAGACAGGTCTTTAAAAATGACATTGAGTTTCCTTATACCATTTTTTCTCAAAGTAAATTGTGTGAAAGATATACACTTCCAAAATGGTAAAATGTGTCCCCCCCCTTAGTAGTTAGTTTAATAGTCTTTAGTTTTTGAGATATGGCACGCTTAAAAAACCGCAAATATAATTTTGTCATTCATACAAACACAATGAAAAACAAACTTATCACAAAATATGTTTTTCCGTTGCTGCACACTGCTGACAAGAAATAATACAAATTGAAGGTGTCTCTACTACGATGGTGCGGAACCCTTCATGTGCAAGTCCGACTTGCACTTGCCCAGTTTTTTTCTGTTCTGTCTGTGCTAAAAAGAAGTATGTTCGTAATAAGTATGCTTTTGAGGTCTGTGCTTTAGAGAAAATGTACACACTCGGAAAGCATGCTAGAAATGAGCATACTACCTAGTAGCAAACAAGCGTGCTTTCCTAGTAGCATGTATTCCAGGCTTTAAACCATTACATTAATATTTACAAACACGTGTCACAGATCCGTAATTCACTCGTTAGGGCCCCCCTAGCAACCATTGCGAGGATCGGCCGGAGGACACGGTGGAGCACACAGTGGAGGTGTGCCCCGCTTGGGCGGAGCCCCGCCGTGTTCTCGTAGCGGCGATCGGCGGCGGCGACCTCTCGCGCCCGGCCCTGGTGCAAGCCATGGTCCGGGGCGAGGAGGAATGGGACGCCGTCGCCTCCTTCTGCGAAGCAGTGATGCTGGCGAAGGAGGTGGCGGAACGCGAGAGGGAGAGAACCTCTCGTCCCAGCCGCCGCGGGAGGCGCTCCGGGCGTCGGGGGTCCCGCGATGACCTCCGGCCACCGTAGACGCGGGCCTGTGGACGGTGAGTGATGGGCTAACTCGCCGTCCGTCCGTCTCACGACGAAAACAGGCCGTGTCGACGGCGCGTTCGTGTTCCACGCGCGCCTCAAAGAGATGTCAGCAACATGGGAGGGGCCCGAAAGGGCCGACGCCTGTCGGGGCCGCGGGTAGTCCAACGGTTATCGCGGCCTCGACATAGAGGGCGAAGAAGGAACATGGGTGGTTTTTAGTCAGTAGAAGTCTGACACTCCCTTTCGCTCTGCCCAAGAGCGGGAGGGGTTATTCTATGATTTTACACCCACCAAAAAAAAAAAAAAAAAGGGCCCCCTAGCACACGCCGTATTTTAAGCGCGCCGAGGATGACGCGCTTCAAACGACGAGATTTGAACGCAATCTTGTAACCTAAGCACAAGGGGCGATCGTGAAACGCGCGTATACGCGCACATACAGTGATCCCGAACCGACCCTTTGTACGCGCTTCAAACGCTCTACACGCGCGCATTTGTATCGAGTTTTACGCGCGTTTGATTCTACAAAACCACATAATTTGGCATCTACGGCGCGTTTAAAATACGCCGTGTGGCCTTAGATGTAGCACAGATAAGTCGAAAAGTCCATAGTCTAGAATAGTCTAGAAGAACTCAAAAACATCCTGTTTCTTGTTTAGACCCCGATAATATCCTTGTTTGTTACCTTCTCTATTCCACTCGCATTACGAGTACTTCAGTTGGTCTTTTGAGTAGATTTTCAAAGTATGAGATTAGCCCGTGCGTATAGACTTGCGTTGAGTAAGATATGTTCCGTCTCTTTCTAACAATTTAAGTTTGACAGTTGTGTGAACGTGACGAGAATAACGCTAAGCAAAAGTACGTGTTCAATAATGCTAATAGATTTTGGCCTAAAAGTTTGATTGTCAGGGACCAGTCCAGTAATTTTAGGTTTTATCTGCGGAAAAAATCCTAGTGGGCTGAATTTTCGTATAATTATGCTTTTATTACGGCATTGTAATGAAGATGTGAAAAATCGACATTGATATCGTGTCGGTTAGAGAAGTCATCAAGGTCAAAAGGTCACGTAAATCAGTTTTTCGCAAATATTTCGCGACCTATTGCTCGGAGGTCAATAGCGGTTATTATAATATTGTTCCCAGTAAAATTGTCTACAAAAAATTAATGTGGCATTTTTCTGTAAAATCAACCGTTGTCGGAGTAGAGCGCTGAGAAAGTGACTTGCACACGTTTCCTTGGCACCTACGCGTGAGCTTGTATGCAAGACGCTTTTTTTAATCATGGTTCCGACATGAGATTATGATTGTCAGACGCTAATACTTGAACAGTTTTAGAAAATATTTGAAAAACGTAATGTATGCCTACAAAATTAGAGGGTTGCGCTCGAGATTTTTAGTTTATTTGTTTTTTTATTTGTGAGTAAGCAAAATCAAGAAGCAATAGATGAACTGCGATCGTATGGCTGCAAAGGAGGTGTCTCATTGGATGACCTTTAAAAGAGAAGTTTTTCAGAAGAAGACATGCGGAACCGACCCCAATTAAGTTATGAGTTAAGAGCAGGAGAATGATTTTGATTAATTACTCTGTCTGTGATCTTGTACCTAAAATATTGCTGAGTTTTTAAGACCCTCCCAGACCAATTTTCCAAATTTTAAAAGACTATGTATTTTACATACATTCATAATAGTACACCGGCGTTTCGCCAGTTATGTTTTTACCCGACTACGGCGAAGCCAAAAGGAAGGGTAATGATTTTGGCAGTCTATGTATGTATGTTTGTATGTTCCACCGTAGTGACTATGGCTGTCCTTTAGAATAATTATCAAATTATCTACTTACTAGACGATTTTTCTTGTTTAATACTTTTAAGACCGCGGTTTTATTAGTATGCGTTTTTATTCGTAGTCGGGTTTTAGTTTTTTATTAAAGCCCATGTCATGGAGCAAGCCTATTGCCATCAACCGGGCACAAATTCAAACTCCGTTGCTTTTACTGAGAAATTCCTGATGGAAAAACCCAATAACACTTTGCCCGACGCGGGAATCAAACCCAAAACCCCATGCTCGATAGTCACGCTTGTGGCCACTATACCAACAAGTCACTCAAACACCCTTTTTTTTAGTACAGTTATAATTTTTTTTTTTTTTGTGTGTGGTAAATCATCAAATAACCCCTCCCGCTCTTGGGCAGAGCGAAAGGGAGTTTCAGACTTCTAAGGACTAAAAACCATCCATGTCCCTTCTTAGCCCTTTATGTTAAGGCCGCGGTATCTCTTACAACAACCCGCAGCCCCGACGGGCCACTCAAACACCCTGTCTATTATTTAGATTCAACCTACAAGAAATATTAAGTCCCTTTATACAATTTTCTACGTAAGTAATTCTTGTGTAACCAAGATTGACCTTTACTAACTAAAATATACACTTAAGATCCAAAACTATTTTACCTCTAAGCACCTACTTTGCCTAAATTAGATATTTGAACCAGACTTGGGGAAGTTTGACCTCAATTGACCCCAAGCAGGTAGGTAGACCGTGACGACTGACAGACAAGCTTTAAGTAGACGTTTGAGGTCGCTAATTTAATGTAAGTTATATATTAATGTTGGTTTCTGTTGGTCTACGAGAGGTCTTGAAAGTTCTTCGTACCTACGCTAATTTTATAAAGTGGGAGGGACTGTTATTTCGAATATTTTTTGGCAGTTAATTATCAACCGTGACAACATGCAATAATAATAAACCAATGGCACCTTATTACTGAGCCTCTACTGTCCGTCCGTCCATCGATCCGCACGTCCGTCTGTCTGTCTGTCTCAACAGGCTGTATATCATGATCCGAAATAGACACCTAAAATTTTCAAAGTTCATTTTTAAAAGTCCTATTTTAATTTTGTAGGATATATTTTAAGATTTTCGTGCCTACTAACATAGTTTATAAATTCCAATTGTTACTAACCATTATGGATCATTGTTATATGAATACATAAATAAATTATTATTAAACAGATTTCGATTAAATTTGGCACATACAAAAACCTGGTTTAGGTTATAGAATACTTTTCTATTGGTACTAAGTTCCCGTGGTATGATTTTCGATGTCCAGGTGGATGAAGGATGTCCGACTCTAAAATAGTGCTTATTAAATACATAGCTATAAAATTATCAGTAGAATACTACGTAAAACTGCAGTTATAGACCATCAAAAGCTCAGCAGCTAAAGGCGTCGGTCAGGCGAGTCTGAGGTCGTAAAGTCGAACCCTGACCGATGCACTATTGAAACAAAACCACTTCTAAATCAGACACACGTATGTACTAAATTTGTGAGGTTACGGAAATGTAAGCGTAGCAGATAATACGTAGACTGTATCTTTTTATAGGAATAATTATCATTTTTTTTATCAAGTCGGCTACGGGTTGTCCAAAAGAGACCGCGGCCTCGAACACAAAGGTCTAAGAAGGAACATGGGTGGTTTTTAATCAGTAGAAGTCTTACACTCCCTTCTGCCCAGAGCGGGAGAAGTCAATTGATGATTACCCAACCTACAAAAAAAAAGGTCTACGTTAAATGTTGTAACTAAATCGGATAACGTAAAGTGTATAAAAATAATTCGCAAGATTGACATCATAATTTGTCGGCGTTCTAGTATAACAGAATGTCTAACCAGCTACTTCACAGTCACTCACAATACAAAGAAAAATAATTGTGTCATAATTGCTACAAAAATGTTATTGAAATGTAGTTTGTATCAGCTGCTCAAGTCCCACACACATTTATTAGAAGGAGAAGGGCTATCGTGTTGCAATTGTCCACCTGGCTATAACCACTTAACTAGAATGGCATTAGTACCATATCATTGTTTTTAAGTTTATTATTTTGTAGTAAATAATAATAAATTGTAGCATATGGTGCGCAACTGTACAGACTTGGTCTTTGACTGACGTCCAGAAGTCCAAACTCAAGGTTGCCAAGGTTGAATGTAAAAATAACTAACCGGATAAAAAACACCACACTGCCCTCCAGAACGAAAATTGACGACGTAGCTTATGGAGCTGCGAGACTGAAATGGGACTGGGCAGGCCATGTCTGCCGAATCTTTGGGCCCGAATATCGCAAGACTGGAGCCCTGACACAGATGACGATGAGGAGAAGATAGCGGGACGTCTTGGATGGCTTTCTCACCAACTCGCGAGAAGAAGCACACCATCGTAAGAAGTGAAAGGAAGGGGAGGCCTTTGCTCAGGAGTGGGGCAATAGGGACTGACAAAAGAATAAAAATTGATTCGCGTGGCTAAACAAGAGCCACAGGGGACGATGTGTACGCATACTGAGACATTATTTTGTGTGCCACGGAAAGCACCAAAGGCATTGCAACCAGCTGTCATTAATTATGTATTGACAGTTGGTATGAGTTGTCAGAAGCCTGTAAATCTGAAAACCAGTCTCACTGGGTATAAAAGGCAGTCGCTCCTTGTAAAATACTGGTATTCAACTGAGTGCAGTTGAATACTAATATAATCTTATCTAAGCGAGTGCGCTTAGATAAAGATTATAACTCAAAAATAGTATAACTGGCAGAAAGCTCGTTGGAGAATGATTAAGTGTCTAGTAGGCATTTGAGAAAATCTACCAAAATTGTAAGAGGACGCCACCGTTGCCTTCTCACTTAGAACAAAATCATCCTCCTTTTTTGGCAACGCCGCAGTCGGGTAAAAATAAAAGACCGGGTTCGATTTTCTAGCTTAAATCTCCGTTTTAATGTAAATCTAGTTTTGTATTATCTCAAATCTAGTTTATGTGAAAGATTTGGGGAATCAATGTGTTCATTATTATTGTAAAATATAGCTTAATTTAAAGTTAAATACAAAGACATCGCGTATTGAACTATACATCGAAATATAGGGCAGGGAAAACACGGGCCAAGACGTTCCTTTAGAAATACAAAAAACAAATCTGAGCAAAAGGACCAACGTGCGACAAACATCCTAATACCACATAAAAATATGTTTCCCTTTCATAAATAACACGTTGCGTGTACCGTATGTTGTACATAATAAAATTATTACGGTGTACCATCACGTTTCACCCCGGCTTCACCCGCATTCTCCTGATAAATCGATAATAATTCCCCGATTGTCGGAACCCTGATAACTGTTATCATTACTCCACCCATAACTTCGTCTGGGTATATATAAAAAAATCGTAAAACCTTCGATCGTAAACTGACATCGTAAAACCCGTGGCATGGGAAAATATATATTTCTAATATGGTAAAGTTGCTAAAAATTCCTTTTTTATAACTGTTGTCATTTTTTTAGGGGCATAATTTTAGTTACACAAGGGGGCTGGCAGGAGAAATGGGTAATCGGTTATAAAAAAACCATTACGATCGTGTCGCCACCTGGTGGCTTTTGGGTAAATTAGGGGGTCTTTTTATGAGCTAAATGATACTAAACATTATCCCAGTTTTGATTTCGGTATTCGGGTTTATAGTCGTTATTTGTGTATTACTGTTTCGAGATTTTTAAAGTCGTCAATCTTTTTATTGGTATTTTATGGATATTTTATTGTGACTACAACTTTATTTACGTAGGTTTCATGAGTATTTTATAAGTCTGCCGTTGTCTGTTTTCAGGAACTGCAAAAGGCTTTTATCTAAATAATAGCATTTTTAGAACTACATTAAATATTTTTGCATTCACCAGTCTGCAAATGAAGCTGCCTCTATTTGGGATGAGAGCTAGCTTTTTTCATTGTTTTATTTTTTGTTTTGTTCACTTGTGGCATGTGCCAAATAAATTTTCGTTATCTCTCTTTCACTCTAGTAAAAAAACTAAATGCTGATGATAGATTATTTTGTTTATTTATTTCAATATTACGTAGTTTACAGGCGGATTTAATAGCGCAAGGCATTCTCTACCGGACAATCTTTGGGTTATATAGGACAGCACTGTGGTAGGTTACCAAATAACATTTAAATGAAATACAATACTTGAATCGAAATTTTAAGACATGTGACATCTATGAACCCGAACTTGGCCCGTCCCATCCCTATCCTAGAGAGGAGGTCTGAGTCCCTGTAATGGGAACATTATAGTCTGAAGATGATGATGAATATGTAAAATAACTAATCATTTGTCACTAAAATGTCGTTCATAACTATGACATTCGCAGTTTTAGTGAAGTAAGACTTGGAAATTCCACGGCTAAGGCTAATTTATTAAAACTGGGCAGCAGTTTTCGAACGTCAAAATTTATTTACAAGAGACAGACCCCCAAAACGCCCACCCTTCGACACTTCCTTGTGCTTTAGCTGGGAAGAAGAAGTGGCGGAACAAACTCTCCAGCAATATTAACAAAAAAATAAATAATAATTATCCGTATAGTTTATCAAAGTAAAAGGGCCGAATGTACACGTTTTATGAATTGTATAGTCACGAGCATGCACAAGATTTTACGACTTACGAAACGGTTGAGGAAAAACGTAAGAAAACCAAAAGTTTGTGAAATGTTACGGGGCACATCAAGAACTTACTTTGGGATAACCCCAAAATATGCCGTCATATCATGGAGTAAGAATCTCTCGTGTCTTGAAGAACATGTTGGTGTTTTGGTACCGCCCGTTTATCTGTACTAATATGAATCTACATAAGATATTATTATTTGGCTAGGACTTTGCAGGCTTGAACCACCTGATTGTCTGATACAAAGATGATTCCGTGCTTCGGAAGACACGTATAAGACGGTGGTCTCGGCCGTCGAATGGCGGTCGTCAAACCATGTCAGAGGGTGTGTGGGGTCGTCAGACCTTACTACCCACACGACAAGAAGAAGCGATTAGTGACCGTCACCACAACACAACCTTTTACGACTTGATTAAAAATGTTGAGATTTCCTCATTATGCTGGTAACTCAACGTATTCCTTGCAGGACGTCAATTTAGGGTTAAAATGTGACAAATCAAGCGACCAAACGTTCTACCAAATTTCAGTAGTATTTTAAATGACTAAATTAAGTCGTTCGAAGCCAGTGTCAAAATGGAAACTTAACAACAATAATTTACTATTACCGTTAGCCTGTGTCATCCCACTGCTGGACAAAGACCACTCCCCATGACTTCCAAAATTTTGCGATCCAGGGCCTATGTGGACCACTGGTCGTTGGTTTTCACCATCTCCTGTGAGGTCTAACTCGTGGCCTTCTGGCCGTGTCAGGGCTCCACAACGTGGTTGCGTATACAGTCTGTTAGTTTGATAAACAAAAAAAGACAAAATAGGGATGTGTGACTATGATTTTGTTTAGTCCGTCATTTAGATTATCGAAAAACATTCGATACGTGTTTTTTGTTTTATCAAATTAATAAAAATTGACAACGACGACTTGTGACGTCACTACCTGTTTAATTAATGTTTTGCGATGTGAAGTCACACGAGTTTTCGAAGCACTGTTTCGCCTTCATTTTTTGTTTATGTGCAAAAAGAAAAAATATGTGTACAATATTTTTCGGAAACCTATCTGACGGACTTATTAGTCTTTTTTTTGTCAACTATCTTATTCCTGAGTTTCAAATCCCAAAAACACGGACAGATTAAAAACTGTGACCGTAATGGGTGGCAGTCACTTGAAGTTTGACCCAGATTTTAAGTTCCAGTTGTTGTATAAGTAATACGTGTGTCCGAACGTGGGGCACAGATATAATGTGTGTCGTGTTCGGTAAGTGCTGACTTTCATGTAATTGAATAGGTAAGTATGTTTTTGTGTGTTTGTTTCCTGATGTCGTTTATAGGGTTCCGTAGCCGAATGGCAAAAAACGGATCCCTTATGGATTTGTCTTATCTATCTGTCCGTCGGTCCGTCTGTCCGTCCGTTAGTCAAATCCACTTTATTCGGAAACTATTAAGACTACACAGTTGGTAGGTAGATGTATTCTGTAAACTGCTTTACGATTTCGATACAAAATAAAAAATAAATGATTAAGGGGGATCTCCCCTTTAAGGGGGGTTCAAACCTTTACGACTTAAATAAATAAGTTGGGGCCGTCACCACTGGGCCACTACTGCTCTGGGGCTGCCGCTGTTTTTTTTATTTATTTCTTCAGTAAAATATAATTGCTATTTTAAACCAAAGTGTACCCACTTTTCACCAGATAAGTCCCACGTTTTAAAGAGGGAGTTTATTTACATCAACCGGGCCCAAATCGTCACAAAGAGTAATACTGCTCCTGATCTAGGAATTGAAGCCAGGAAACTCAGGGAAGCCGCGGGCATGAGCTAATTTTTAATACAATACGGTTCCTTATTGCATTATCGAGAAGGTTTCATTGAAACAAGCTCTTAATATTTCTCAAGTACAAAATTATTTTGCTCTTAAAATTTATTTAAATACGTTTGAATCTTCCTTCCCTTTCAAAAAGTACTGTAAAATCACCATAAAAGTTCTATAAAACCCCAATATAGTTAGTTATTTAACAAAAATACGCTAAAAGATGTAAAAAATATAACTTAAAACGACATTTGCTGGAAAACTGCATATAAAAACTGAAAACATGCAGTTTACGTTGTGCAAAATTACTCTATATAGAACGAGAAACATCGAATAAATGAAATGATGTCATTTTCATAAGAAAGTGGGTTAATTGTTCAGCGCTTGGGGTAGCTGTGATCTCGCGGGATACTCAGTTAAATTAAACTTTACTTTTAAAATTTTAGTAACTTTTAATTGTAACTTTAGTTAACTTAAGTCGTACAGTTTAAAATAGGAAAAACTATGTAGGTTATCATAGAACGAATGATTTTTTTTTAAAGAAGAAGAAAATGTTTTATTGTAGCACTGAGCTACGGCGTAGCAAAGTGCTACGGCGTAGGCCAAACAATGTCGTAGGTACTACGGCGTAGTACGCTACGCGTAAATGGATATGGGGCTTTTTGTGGACAAAGCTATTATCGGTATAGAATTTGATTGATATCATAAACAAACAAAAACCTTAATGTATGAGGTATTTGAAGCTAAGCTTATTTAAAAAGCTTTCGGGTTTAAATCCGAAACTGTATCAAGATTATTTTTTAGAGTATAAATACTTTCACTATGAGATATACCGGAAATGTCGATGGAAATTTTCAATTATTATGCTCGTTAAAATGCATGACAATAGGGGATCGGACAAAAAAAAACTAATTAGTCCGTCGGATAGATTTCCAAAAAATATTGAACACATACTTTTTCTTTTAACTTATAAACAAAAAATTAAGACGATACAGTGCCTCGAAAACTCGTGAACTCCTCGAAAATGTCATATGATAGTACATTTTTTACCTACAAATGACGTGACATGATCTTTGACGCGTCTTATCTTCGTCAATTTTTATTAATTTGATAAAACAAAAAACAACGTATCCAATATTTTACTGACGGACTATTTAGAATCATATTTTTTTACTCAATCCGATCGCCTATTGTGTCTAGCATTGAGAATTCTAAAAATCTTTGAGTATCTCTGTTCGCCACGATAATATTTCACTACGGTAAGATCACGGTTTAAAGAGAAAAGGAATATCGACAAGCTACGTACAGTCAGTGCCCAGCATTACCTGACCCCTCATAAAGAGTGTAAAAGTATAATAAACGAAGCCGAATGGCACTTCTTCTCCTCGTCACTGGGATCATTAATTTGGGAGAATATTGGGGGTCAAAGTTAAAAAAAAAACAGTAATTTTTTTGCATACCGGTTTTTCAGGTTATAACTTTACTTAAATTATCTCCATGACCCATTTACTAATCAAAACATTTACTAGCACAATGTTATAAGAGTGCCACATTAAGTGTTACCGTAAAATGTGATTTTTCACACCAAACAAAAGTTTCCCAGCAATAATTTTTGCGTAGGGGTATTTTTTTTTGGATTTGAACAAACTGAGTATCTTCTTAAGTTTATCGCCAATTTGTTCCACCTCAGATTTTGTTTCGGAAATCACACTTAATATTATTAAGGCGAAAGTTTGTGAGTGTGTGAGTGTGTATGTTTGTTACTTCTTCACGTTAAAAGTACTGAACGGATTTGGATACAATTTGATACACAGATAGTTTATAACCTGGATTAACACATTATTTTATCCCGATTTTATCATCCCGTGGGATAATTTTCGAGTTGCAGCGGGTGAAGCCGCTGGCAACTGATAGTATAACATAACGCCTTCCCTAAAGGGTTAGGTAGAGGTGTACTTACTTATAGTAAACTCACCATTCATGTTAAAGTCCGGGCGAGCCTATTTGCAATCACGCACAAATATCCGTGGCGACTACTAAAAAAATCTTGATGGAAAAACTCAATAACACTTTGCCCAACCCGAGAATAGAAGCCAGAACCTCACTCGTAACATTGCTATTGCGACCACTAGTCGAATCAGGCAGTCACAGAATCAGAGTTAGATATTGTTAGGGTTCCGTAGCTCGAACGAAAACGAGAACGAAAGGAAATCATGGAACCCTTAAAGGATCACTCGTGTGTCTGTCTGTCTGTCCGACTACTCCACCCCCCAATTTTGATAAAAATACAGAAGTTAGTTCAATACTTATAAAGGGTGTAAAAGTACCCTTAACGCAAACGAAAGCCACTTGTTCTCCCCGTCACTGCGAACATTTTTGTGTTCTAGACCATACCTGGGAACCCCCTAGTTACGGAGATATTGGGGGTCAAAATGCCAAATTTTTCACAGCTGTTTTTGTAAATACTAGTTTTTCAGGTTATAAATTTACTTAAATTACCTCCATGACCCGTTTACTCTTCAAACCATCCACTAGCACAGTGTTTTAAGAATGCTACATTGAGTTTTACCGTAAAATGTGATTTTTGACCCCTAAAAAAAGTCGTTTCGCAGCAAAAATTTTTGCATAGGGGTCCTAGTTTGATGTACAGAATGCTTGGTTTACGTATGTGTGAAGGGTTAGTTTACACCCTGTAGATTACAAGAAAACCTATAAGAAGTCTATGTAAGTCTATTAATCACTGACAGTCCTTTGTCCAGAGCATGCATGGAGGCGGAGGAAAGGTGACGCATGTGCTCCTTGAGTGCACAAGCGTTACCAAGATTCGTGAGGAGACCCTTGGAACATCAAGATCCCTTGTGGATAACCTGAGGAGACCGGGAAGTCTGATCTGCTTCTGGAGGGAGGTGGGCTGGTTGGAGTAATCGGCCACCATGGCTCACGCACAATGGTCCACTTCAAGGACTAAGTGCAGAAACCTGAACCCCATGATAGATAGATAGAAGTCTATGGTGCTTCAATGACATGGAAAATCTCTCAATATCTTGCGGATAACCTGAGGAGACCGGGAAGTCTGATCTGCTTCTGGAGGGAGGTGGGCTGGTTGGAGTAATCGGCCACCATGGCTCACGCACAATGGTCCACTTCAAGGACTAAGTGCAGAAACCTGAACCCCATGATAGATAGATAGAAGTCTATGGTGCTTCAATGACAAATTGTACGGAACGCTTCATGTGTAAGTCCGACTTCCACTAGGCGCTTTTATTTTTTTGAATCGTCACCACATACTTATTTCAACCAAAAATCTTCAACCGAACCGATAACCAAACGCCACCGATTGACAATCTTTTCCACCACTTAACTGTTCAACTGATTTTAACCAAAAACCGACTATAAATCTCTGAAAACACTGCTCAGCCATAAATCGCATAGGCACTCAAACGCATTATACCACTGTAGTGCAGCCAAATCGGTCAAACACTAGTGGTTTTGCCTTGTATATATATAAACTGGTGTTAAAATGCGTATACTGTACATAGTTAAGTATATAGGGGGTGTATATACAGCGGAGCTTGCCAAAGGGGGTTGAAAGGAGGAGACGCACACCACCACACCCTGTAGATATTAAGTCACATGGATGCCGCTAGGGTTGACAGTTTACAGTTGGATGTTTAAGTCAGTTTGTTTTTACTGGGTTTCAGATTTTACTTAACAACTGTTCAGTTATTTTCACATTACATGAAAAATAATATCAGATAAATTAAAATAGTTTTTTCTTGATTCTGCTTGGGTAAACGTGTTAATTTTCTAAACTACGCCACGGATTTTCTCTAATATTCACCTACTGAATTTGTTTCGAATAGTTCTTAAATTGAATTAATTTAACTAGCATAGGTATATTACAGAAATCTCTATTTATAGTTAACTCATAAAAACGATACCTAACTCAGGCTAAATAGTTTGAAGTAACCTTGTTGGTAAGAGATTATGATAGCGAACAGAAACCACCTGTGAACTTCATAAGGATTGTGAACATGTCAGATGACGTCACCTGAAACATTTTCTGAGAGGAAATCTTGGCGGAACGGAAATTGGTGCTGCAATGGTTCATATTGTTTATTTGGCAAGATTGTTCTCAATCACACTACTAGAATATCACAGAGTTTGTCTGTCGTAAGCTCAAATCACACATTACAGTACACACACATTGACACATTATACTATAAATTTCCAGTGTAACATGGCCTTGTTTTGTATAGATTTGTTGGACAATAATGTTTCCGTTTTGACTGGTTTTGTTTGATTGGTTGTCCTGCTTTAAGTCAAACTAAGAACCAAGTGATAGATATTTTAGAACTCTCGTTTAACTAGAACAAAATTTACATTTAGAAATTATTCTCATCGATTTTCGTGAGGAAATGCTATGCATCTTGCAAAATTAAAATTGTAATAACACAACTTATAAGAAGACAAAAACTATGATTTGGTTTATACAAACACTTTTACTTGTCAAAACAATACTATAAAAACTTGATGAGCTGAGTGTTGCCAATCGGGTTCATTGTCTGTTTGAGTTTAACTACAGTTGATCATCTAAGGTTTACTCATATTTTTCTTTCGCCTAGATCTTTTAAAGGTCAGACATTATCTTGGTTAGATGTGAGGAACATGCGATTATAGCTTGATTATATGTATTTCCTTTGAAAAAAGAACGACACAGATAAAAAAAAACATGAATTTCGCAACGAACAAAAATAAAATTTTACATTTTTGTGTCTCGCGCCAGCCCTGACCGTCGCAAAATCACGACGACTCAGCGCTGCAATTGCATCGCGTTATTACGAATTTAATGGCCTTCGGACAAACGTATATACATCAGTTGTCACTATCGGTACCAAAGTACCAATAGTGCCGCTTGTCTGCATGCAGTGGTACCGAATAGTGCCAGTCTGTATTGTCAAAGTTATGCGGTGGGTCGTAACGGATGAATAAACAGTGCTTTAAGTGTTTCTGGTACGAGGGGTCTGTCTAGTTGCGGAATATGGTGGCGTTTGAGAGTTTTTAATGTGTTATAATTATTATTTCGTTGTTTTTAAATGGAGTGCAGATAAAACCATTAAACCTTTTACAATATGCTACCTGTACATTCAACATGGGGACAGAATCGAAACGTTTTTTTTGTGTTTTTTTTTTCAAACTTTACCACTCTAGGAGCTTGTACTGTATCGTACGTGCGTTCACAAACATTTAAACTCACATACACAATACCCAGACCCAAAACAAAAATCTGTAGGCCATCATACAAATATTTAGTCCCTGCCTGGATTGAACACGCGACACGCAGCGCAGCAATCGCTCAGCCACTGCGCCAACCGTGCCCTCAAAAGTGGTTGGTTATAATCGATTAAAAAATATTCGTTAGGCGTTTTAATTATTGAAAAACATTAAAAGTTATACAAAAAGGAGGTAAACAAAACAGTGAAACACGTGGCGAGTATACGTTTTGGGTGTATGGAAATTTAATACCACAATTTTACCCACAACAAGGCTTAAGAAAATAGGTGGATCATTTAGATGCCAATGTATTCGCTTTTATAATACCAAGCCACATTCAAAATTTAAGCCTTAATAAATTCAAATCCCTAATAAAACGTAAACTTTGCCAGAAAGGATTTAATACTGTTAAAGATTATATAGAGGACAAAAAAGCTTGGGATTGAACTGCTCCAATTTGAATTGACTTTATACATATTCATTTTTTTTTTTACAATTTGACATAATATATTATGATTTTTTTTTACGTTCTTTTCTAATGTTTACTTTTTCAAGTATGATATTTTTACCAATATTTACTTGTTAAATATTTTGTATTATATTTTTTTTTTTGTGTATGTGCGTTTTTTTTTTGACGTATAATAATGTAAAATGATTATTTAATGTAATAAATATAATTTATATTGTGAATGTGAGGACCATGTGGGTCTTTCTTAAATTTTAACGATTGTCTGGCATTTTGAGTACTTTAAGTGACCCACCCAAATGTCCTTTCTTTGGTATTGTTCGTCGTGACGTTGAGCTCCTTGAGTTATAAGATGAGCTCCACGATAACTGACAAATGCTTGCACTGACTGGACGGGTCCACTCAAATCTGTGTGGTGCTGTCTTCAAAAGACCATCTCAGACATTAATCTGCATGGTCTTCATGTGTGTATTATACCTTATTGTTAACCCAAACGATTTTAAAAGATTTAAAGAGTAACCTTTGGAGTTTCTTGCCGGTTCTTCTCCTTAGGAATCGACCAATGCACCGAACCGTGCCCCTTTTTACCGACGTTTTATAAGTGCCCATGTAGGCCTATGTGAAATAAAAATATTTTGATTTTGATTTTGAATAATTATTGCTTGACCTGCATATTTTTGCAGTTTGTGGCAGTGCAATGCTGCGTCCTTCATTCACCTTTTTCACTGAATTAAAGAAAGAAAGACAGAGTATTTATTGATCTCACACAGGACAAAACAAATTGACAAAAACTGAAGGTAATAAATATATATAGAAAAAAGAAACAGGGAAATAATTAAAAATAAGACGTAGATTAAAATTAGTTCGGTTCTAGGCTAAAAGGCAAAGGCAAAAGTAACGACTATAGGTCAAGAAGTTCATAAAACATGATACTGAGATGGAATGAAAATACATTTTTGAAACTGAAGAACGCAAGTACGCATACAATTATAAAACGACGCCATGCAGTTTTACCGGCGTAGTTTCCGTTCCCGTGAGTATACAGGGATAAAAAATAGCCTATGTCACCCGGGGATAGTGTAGCTTCCTAATAGTGAACGATTTTTCAAATCGGTCTAGTAGTTTCGGAGCCAAACAAAGAAATCTTTCCTCTTTATAATTTTGTGTAGATGAATAGTGACAATCGGGTTGGGTATCAAATCTTTGATCGGTCGAGATTAGGAGTTTTTTCGAAGCATTCGTGAAATCTAAAATGAAATTGGGTACTTTCCTGACTTTCTAAAAATATGATTCTGTTTAGTCAGTTAGTTAGATATCGAAAAATATTGGAAACATGTTTTTTGTTTTATCAAATTGATTAAAATTGACGAAGATAAAACGCGTCAAAGAGCATGAGGGGCGGCTTATTGTGACGTCATTTGTCGGTAAAAATGTACTGACATGTGACGTCACACGAGTTTTTGAAGCACTGTTTCATCTCCATTGTTTGTTTACGTGAAAAAACAAAGAAAATGTGTGCAATCTTTTTTTGGAAATCTATCTGACAACTTATTAGATTTTTTTTTAAAGTACCCTATTGTTCGGTAGCGAGGTCTAGAAGGAGACTGCGACAAGTTCATTGACTGACAGAAAATATGAGAAAGGTCCCTTGATAAATATCATAATTCTCCTTAGTAAACATGTATAAAAATATTCAACCTAAGCAAAGCTAACAACTCAAGTAATATTAAAAAAAAATACTCAATTTATACACATCAAATAATCTTTCTGCCTACCCAGCAAAAGATTTGGCGTGACAAGACCTATCATAACAGACATTCAATTACTTTCCATCTATCAAAATGATTTGAAGCGTAATATCAAAAAAATTAAAGAACAAAAAAGAAAATTGGCCCCTTTGGGACTGTTTGTCAATTAGCAGATGGGGGATCCAAGGTCGGTGCGGTCACATTGAGGTTATATTTTTGATTCTATAAGCTTTATGGTTACAAGTTATACCTATATAAGAAGCACAGAATTGTCTTATTCTTTCGCAGCTAGAATATAGCAAAACATTGATATAACTTCTCTAGGTTTTCTTATGTTAAGTTATTGAAAAGAAACCCATGGAGCGGATAGGTTGCGTTCAATCATACTATCTACACTTATCTACACTAATATTACAAAGAGGAAAGATTTGTTTGTAACGAATAGGCTCCGAAACTACTGGACCGATTTCAAAAATTCTTTCACCGTTTGGAAACTACACTATCCCCGGGTGACATAGGCTACTTTTTATCCCTGTATTCCCACGGGAACGGGAACTACGCGGGTGTTACCGCGTGACGTTCGCTAGTATATTATAAAGAGGAAAGATTTGTTCGTTTGTAAATAATAGGCTCCGAAACTACTGGACCGATTTGAAAAGTTCTTTCACCGTTGGGAAGCTACACTATCCCCGGGTGACATAGGCTACTTTTTATCCCTGTATTCCTACGGGAACGGGAACTACGCGGGAGAAATCGTGAGACATCCGCTAGTACTAAATATCTTGCAAGAACCGTGAAATAAGCTTTAAAAAAAATGGGTAAACCTACAATAAGAGTAAAAATACCCCGAATGAAGCTGATAGACACTTATACCATTGTGATCACTTTTTTATTCTGGACTCTAGCTAGGCCATACCTACCTTTTTTTTTCAGATCAGTTTAGAGTGTCAGACTTCTACTTACTACACACCACCCATGTTCCGTCTTAGCCCTTTGTGTCGAGGCCGCGGTATCTCTATCGAACAACCCGCAGCCCCACAGTAGTCCATACCTATCTAACTTGCAGTTACGGATACAATTTAAAGTTCCAACTTTTTCCAACCCAAGTTTTGTTATAAGTTTTCTTGAAATAGCTCCACTATCCCCAAACTATCCAACGCTTCAGTCAGCACAATACTTTGGGTGACATTGAGTCCTGCCGTATAACGAGATTTTCCATCCCAGAAAAAAGATATTTCCTAGCGGTGTCAGCGGTGGTAGGTGTTTCATTTCTGTCGTGGAATAGGGTTAGGGTAGAATATATTTGAGAAAAGTAATCTAATTAGTCAGTCAGATAAATTTTCTAAAAATATTGTACACATATTTTTTTATTTAAACAAAAAATGAAGACGAGCTTGGTCCATTTTTTACCACTCATTATCTTTGATAAAACAAAAAACACGTATCCCATATTTTTTGATAATCTAACAGATGGACTGAACACTCATATTTTTTTAGTTAAGAAACATGCCTATTTCCTGTTTAAATGTGCAGAATTCTTGATTGACGTTCATTCAATTACACCTTATATAAAATTTTGTCTGACCGAATAGTTCATAAGTTCGATACCGAAAAATGTTTTTGGGAGACCAGTTTTCTACTACTAATAACAACAATATATAACAATAAACTAAATCAACATCTAAATAGTAATTTTTTGCTGCGAACAAACCCGTAAGCCATTCAAGTAAATAATATATTAAGTTTCAATCGTTTGATGGTTTGTACCAATGTCAACGCGGTCACCTTGGCCCGATGTTTCTGAGAAATAATCTTATTTTGTTTCTTTCATTTCGTCTCTTTGCTGAATTCGGAGAAATTGTGAATACCGTTGATTGCAGTCTCTTGTTTGATAAGCCGGATTGAATTAGTTTAGAAAATAATTCGGAGGGCTGGCTTAGTTGAAATAAATTCAATTATGGGGGATAATAGTATTGGATTATTTGATTGTGTTTTGTATGGAAAAAATAAGCTTTTGGTATTGAACAGAACATGTTTTTCTCAAAGTGTAGGTAGTCACTTTTTAACAGTGAATTGCTGACAAAGATCGTTTTTTCATAGCCTCATTTATTTTTATCACCCCTAGTGCCTGTTTTCCTGTGTAATAACTACAAATGCAATGTTTTACTATAATAATTTGTTTAGCGATAACTATTTACCATGAGAGAATTTTATCAAAACCTATATCCAAGCTTATTAAAAGTATTGTACACTTAATAACATGTATGCTCTTGTTATTTTCAATTTTATCATATCTTTATACCAAAGTAGCTGATGTCCGCGGGAAATTATATTCTAAAACCTTCCTCAAGAACCCAAAGAATCAATAGGGATGTTTATTGACTAAAATAAATGTGATTATTTTTTTCTTTTTTTCGGCATTTTTTATCGGTCAGTGACGTCACAAGCCCCCACTCAAATCTTTGACGCGTTTTTTCTTCGTTAACTTTTATTGATTTAATAAAACAAAAAGCAGTCTTAGAATATGACGTCACACGTGTTTTCAAAGCAATGTATGGTCTTCATTGTTTGTTTACGTGCAAAAAGAAAAAAAACGTGTCCAATATTTTTTGGAAATCTATCTGCCGGACTAAATAGATTTTTTTTGTTAACTACCCTTGGTGTAAAAAGCATGAAAATCGGTGCAGTAGTTTTTGAGTTTACCGCGAGCAGGCTGACAGATGCGGCGGAGGACATTGTTTTATTATATGGTAGTAATGATTTTTAAACAAATAAATATTATTGTATTGTTTATGAATATTTACAATTTTAGCTCGCAACTACTACACCACCAAAACACCTTAGAATTAATCATTTCTACTGCTCCGATGTTTTTCCTACCACATCTCGTTATCGTCGGCAATAAATATCCTGCTGATGTTTACAGCACCGGTTCACGCCCAGGATTCGAACTTGAGATACTACGGTAGGTTTCAAGGTTACGACCGTTATATCTTGGTAGATAAGGTTTGTTTTATAGTAATATGGAGGTGTGGATGAACAGGTCAACCTCGGGAAGTACGAGCGTGATGTTGTGTTGATTATGTGATTTCATCGTCTCTCTTAAAAGTACGGATTTTTAAGAATAATTCCTTAACCTTTTGCCGGACAAAACCGCATAGAAAAAAGAGTGGAAGGCTGGGACAGGCTTTAGTCCAGCAGTGGGACAATAGAAGAAAAAGAAGAAATACCACTACTACTTATTGTAAAATATTTAGAAGCCAGTTAGTGAAGTGCTACGCTAAGACCTTCTCTAAAGTATTAGTGCTGCCTACTTTAATGCATTTTAACTTCAGATCATGAACATCATCATGATGATGATGATGGATTTGACTGGCCTGTTGGTCTAGTAGTTAGTGACCCTGACTGCTAGGCCGGAGGTCGTGGGTTCGATTCCCACCCAGGACAAATGTTTGTGTGATGAGCACGATCATTTGTTCTGTGTCTGGGTGTAATTTATCTATAATATGTATGTATTTAGAAATATATAAGTATGTTTATCAGTTGTCTAGTACCCATAACACAAGCTCTGCTTAGCTTGGGACTAGATGGCGTTGTGTGATAGTTGTGGAATATTATTTATTTATTTCAATTTCTAGGAACATCAAATTAACTTATACAATTCCGGGGGGGGGGGTCATCTTCCGTGATTCTTAATTAAACATTATGAGCTCTTCAAGAGCTCAATAGGAATCAGGAGCTAAATCGTGGAATCCTAAAACTGTGTTTTACATCAAATTTACGTTTATGAAATGGCATTAAATAAGATATTTTACTAATTTGACGTGAAACGTGGAACGTGAAGAGCGTGCGTGTTCATGGAATACACGCTAGAAAAAAAAATATTAGTGTAATCAGTCTCACGAAACCCAACCCCAAAAACAATCAATCACTTTTCCTAAATGAAAACAGAAACTGCACATTCTTCTCGATTACTTTACTTGACGATCACCTGTATAACAAATGTATTCTCTTACAGAACCGTATTATAGTTTATTGTTGACATTGAAAAAAACTTTACATAAACTTTGTAAAACTTGGAAACTTTACGATTCAGTGGCTCGCGACAAGTTTGCAAGTTCCTTAATGAGATCAGGTTGTAAGGTATGCAGGGGTGTTACGTCATGTGAGAAATTTTTTAGATTTTTTTTTGGCCTGACAACCAGCCTTACCAAATGTAAGGTATATACAGGTTGTTAGTTTAAACGAGGGACATTATTGAAGGAGGGGTTTTATTTAAAATGTGCTTGTTTTTTAATTTTCAGTTTTTCAGTCGGGTTTTTTAGTTTTTTAACTACTTTTTTCATTTCCAACTTTTTAGTTCTTTCGTTGGTCGCGTAAAAATATTCGCAGATGATTTAACTTTTGTGTTGAAATACGCTATTTGGCCCCCAAAATCCCCAAAATTTCTTTGCTTTTTTTAATTTTAATATAGCCAAAGACACTCGCGCCATCAAGACGAATCTTAACGTATATTTTATTCAAATCCCTTCATCCGTTTAGGAGTTATGAGGGAACAAAGAAACGGACATACATACATACATACACGCCAAACACATAACCCTCCTTTTGGGCTTCGCCGCAGTCGGGTAAAAACTATAACCTTAATTTGTGACATAATTGTCCCATGGCCGCACGCTCTACAGATCTAACTTTATTAGACGTTTCTGTTTCGTCATTGTCCTACGCCAGTTTTAAAATATGAAGGATAAATGGATTTTATCTAAAAGACATTGTTTCGCGCACATTTTCTGTGATAAACGATAGGGTGGCGAGACTTTCCCGAAATGTTTGGCATGGTTCTGTCTGTTATATATCAGTGTTTTGTTTTTTTGTTAATATTTTTATTAGTATCATGTTAGCATGTCCTATTACGGGTTTTAATATATTATGTTCCTCGTGTAAGTCGTTTTCGACTTTACTGTGGACACTTATCGTGCACATATTGATACATCGTTCTCACATAATAATAATATACCATCTCAACTTGAATGATGTAACCAAAGTTTTGTAACAATATTCTGATTTAGAAGAGTGTCCATGGACTTTCTTGACCGATCTTCTCCATAGAGATCTACGCTAGGGAATGGGCAACTAGTACAGTCACAGTTATTATGCCTTGTGACTGGGCCCGTAGCTTCTTTTTTTTTTGTATTTTTTCGACTATCTAAAAGTGTCTGTAACTGGCCTATTTGAAATACATGTTTTTGTTTTGATTTTTGATTTTGTACTGTTTTACTTAGTAAGTACATTCGAACAAGCTAATAAGTATACAGGGAGAGTTTTTTAAAATCTAGTACACTTACTACGTACACTATTGATTGCAATTTTGTTTTATAAAGCGTTTCGCATTAAGCGACTGATGTCAAACGCTGTATCGTTTGGCATCAGTCTCTAAATGTATCTGTATAATCATAAAAGTAAATGCAAGTTAGCTGGCTGTATACTTATTAGCTTGTTGGACTGTACTAGGCAGTCGTTCCAAGCTGGCCTTGACCTTCAGAACACTGACTAACTGTGTATAACTGTCTGACAAAGAAAAGCCGGAACTATTGATTACTAGCTGTTGCCAGCGGCTTCACCCGCTACAACTCGAAAATTATCCCACGGGAAGATAAAATCGGGATAAAAACTATCCTATATGTTAATCCAGGGTATAACCTATCTACATACCAAAGTTCAACCAAATCGGTCCAGCCGTTTATGCGTGAAAGAGTAACAAACATCCACACATCCATTCTCACAAACTTTCACATTTATAATATTAGTAGGATATGATATGATTCGAGGCACGAAGGAAACTCGGTGTGTAATGAGTATTCACGCAGACCAACATAAGCAGGCGCAGCTCAACCAGGGCCCCGAGTCTGCTATTCAATAGTGTCAGAATGATCTATCACTGATCTCATAATTGTTGATTTTGACAAGTTTGGTGTTGTCAAAATCAACAAATAAGAGATCAATGATAGACCATTCTGACACTATTGAATAGCAGACTCGGGGCTCTGAAGGTTGACAGAAGCTGGTGTTATTATGTTTCCATTATTAGAAACGAAACCACGATGGCTTACATATTTCTCGACGGTATGTAAAGTCAATAATAAATACTTTCTTTATAACTTTTCTTAAAAAAAAATGTTGCCCCACACTAGGAATTTCTCCTGTATCGTGGGTGCGTTACAAACATTTAAACTCCCATACACAAATCAAACACCCAGACTAGAAACGACTATCTGTGGGCCATACAAATATTTGTCCCGTGCGAAGATCGAACCCGAGACACGAAGCGCAGCAGTCTAATAGGGTATTTCACCAAAAAAATCTAATAAGTCCGTCTGATAGATTTTCAAAAACTAATGGACGCGTGTTTTTTCATTTTTCACTTCAACAAGAGATGAAGACGACGACGTCACAAGGTTAGTACTTCTTTACCCACAAAGTGACGTCAAAAGCCCCCACTCATGATCTTTGACACGTTTGATGGTCGTCAAGTTTTACAAAAAACACGTATCCAATATTTTTCGATAATCTAACAGACGGACTAACTAGTTTTTTTTGGTGTAATACCCTATTTCTCAGCCACTTCGCAAACCGTGACGACAATATGCCTGACATCAGGTTAAACACTAACCACGCGGTAAATTAAAAAAAAAATATAATAATTCATGGTATTCACATACTTATTTCAGGCAATAAAAAGCAGGAAACAAAAGCCATATGCACTCATTTCAAGCCTCAACTTTTCAGACAAAATATCTACCTACCACATCGTCCTAGAAAAACGTCTAGAAATATTATGATTTAGCCTAAGTTTAAGGAAGCCAGTGTGTCTATCGATTTGTATATTACTTGTCTAGACATTATAATAAGGTCGGACTCAGCCGGGCGTTCTCCTCGGACCACTAATTCTTGAGATATTCATATCAATAAGAATTGGCAAAGAAGGTATGTTAGAAATATTAGGCACTGATAGTCTGGTCATCATAATAAAAAAAAATTATAAGCTAAAATCTCATAAAATGCGTAAAATAGGCGTGAGAAAACTGGCATATCTTAGAACCAATAAATCGGAGACATGTGACATACAGGGTGTAAATCAACCCTTCACACATACGTCAACCAAGCATTCTGTACATCGAACTAAGTGCCCCTACGCAAATTTCTTTGCTGGGAAGCGACTTTTTTTTGGGGTCAAAAATTTCATTTTACGGTAAAACTAAATGTAACACTCTTGAAACATTGTGCTAGAGCATGTTTTGAATAGTAAAAGGGTGATGGAGGTTATTTAAGTAAAGTTACAACCTGAAAAACTAGTATTTGCAAAACAGCTGTGCAAAATTTGGAACTTTGACACCCAATATCTCCGTAACTAGGGGGTTCCCAGGTATGGTCTAGTACAAAAAAAATATCGCAGTGGTGCGGAGAACAAGTGCCTTTCATTTGCGTTAAGGGTACTTTTACACCCTTTATACTAACCTTCACTGGGCCCGCTCTGTGGATTATAGCCCATCCCTCTCCTAGAGCGGAAATCTGAGTCACTGCAGCGGGAATATTATAGGCTGACGATGATTTGATTTTCCAATCTTGCCAATGAATGGACTTACTTAATTACAGGTAACATTTCGACGTACCATTTTATATTTTTTGTTAATTAAATAAACAATAATAGTCATGAGTTTTAACATTATCCCAATAAACAAACACAATATGTCTAAAACTAATCGATCGTGAATAACGACTGTCTGTTCTGCTGACGACATATCCTTATGTAATTGTGTCGTTATGATGTATTTTGTTTCACCTCATTAGGTTTATGATGTCTGGACAATAAAAGATGGCGGCGTGTCTTTGAACTAGGTGAGACAAGAAGCCTATTTGATTAAGATGCATTAATAATGGTTAGGGTCGTGTAAGTTACCGTTGTACCTAATATTGTTTTATTAAATTCTGTTTCCCTCGAGTTCTTAGTTCGAATAATATATAAAATATAATATATATATATATATGTTCCACTCCATCGGTGAAAACAGCATGAAAAACGGTGCGGTAGTTTTTTTTTAAATTTAATCGCGAACAGACAGACGCGGCGGAGAACTTTGTTTTAAAATATGTAGTGATGTAATACTCAACCCTAAACTGTTATATTCCAGCCCAATGCTCGACAAGAGAGCTTAAAACGAAAACTTGCCCGACCTACATAATTATTACAATTTTCCTGCATCACCGCTTAACGGATCCCATAACGCACCGGAAAAGAGCATACTACCGTGAAAAAATTTCAACAAAATAATTTGGGAACCGTCGCATCCCCAATAATACAGGGAAGGAAATAAGGGTTGTTGACGATTCCATTAATACTCCATCAATGGAGAGTGACCCTTTAAATTAGGTAAATGAGATCATTCCGTGATATGGATGAAGGGAAATAAAACGGTAGCTATTCACGGATGTTGTAGATTTGTTGTAAATAGGGAGTCGCGGTGGCCCAGTGGTGGCGGCCTCGACTTACGAACAGTAGGTCGTGGGTTTGAATCCAGGCAGGCACATTACTTTGTCTAATTTATTTCGTGACCGGTGCTCTAAAAACGGTGAAGGAAAACATCGTGAGGCATGTCTTAGAATCAAAAAATTCGAAGACATGTGACATCTACCATGACGCACTAGGCCCGCGTGGTAGACTATAGCCCATTCCCTCTCAAAGAGAGGAGGCCTGTGTCCCAGCAGTGGGCTGTAGGCTGTTGATGATGACGTAATTAGCTTTTTGAAATGCAGCAGAATGTGGCTGTACTATTTGGTACATCTGTGCCTAACCCTTCCGGAATTTCAGGCGTGATTTCTTTTTTTTTAAACGTTGCCCCACACTAGGAATTTTTCCTGTATCGTGGGTGCGTTCACAAACATTTAAACTCACATACACAAATACCCAAACCCAGATTTACAGATTTTGATTTCCAGATTTTATGTTATATCTACTAGCAGTTGCCAACGGCTTCACACGCTACAACTCGAAAATTTAACCCAAGGGGAGATAAAATCGGCATTAAAACTATCCTATGTGTTAATCCAGGTTATAAACGATCTGTGCACCAAATTTTATCCAAATCTGTTTAGTAGTTTTTGCGTGAAAGAGTAATAAACATCTATGAATACATACGTACTTACAAACTTTTGCGTTTATAATATTAGTAGGACTAGCTGATGCCCGCGGTGTCGGCCTCGTGGATGTCGGTTATAGCGACCAGTAATCTTTTTCCCCCTACAACTTTTTTTTCACATTAAAAAGTACTGTATGTCCTTTCTCAGGCTCTAGATTTTCTGAGCACCAAATTTCTATTGAATCGGTTCAGTAGTTTTGGCATAAAAGCACGACAGTCAGAGAGACAGAGTTACTTTCGCAATTTTAATATTAGTAAGTTTCTCGCCAAAATGCAGGGGCCTCATAGCTTTATAATAACACTACGTTTGAAGGTTAAACTACGCTTGTCGAGGTCTTTCCATGAATAGGTGATCATAATATCTTGACCAACTATGCCTCAGAAAGAATTTTGAGCCTTGGGGTTGGCTGTCATTTGTAGAACTTTGACAGACGATATTGGTGGTCAGAAACCTGAAAGTAGGACAATCGTATACCTAGTTACTGGGTTGCACTGGTCGGATAGGAAGTCACTTCGTTTACAATTAGTTTTGGGTCTAAACATTACCTTTATTGCAAGGTTATAATAGGGATGTTAACAAAAAAAATCTAATGAGTCCGTCATATGGATTACCAAAAAATATTGGAAACGTATTTTTTTCTTTTTTCACGTAAACAAACAATGAAGACGATACAGTGCTTTGAAAACTTGTGCGACGTCATACTCTAAGACATTAGTATGACATTTTTTAGCGGTCAGTGACGTCACCAACACTCAAATCTTTGACGCGTTTTATCTTCGTAAATTTTTATTGATTTAATAAAACAAAAAATACGAATCTAATATTTTTCGATAATCTTAAACATCCCTATTTCATTGTATAATCAACAGTAAGTGCAGTAGCTGTATTTTTTTAACTGCTGCGCTACGAACCGCAGGTTAGATCCCCGCAACAAACAAATATTTGTATGGCCTACAGATTGTTGCTCAAGATCTGGGTATTTGTGTATGCGGGTTTAAATGTTTGTGAACGCACCAACGATACAGGAGAAATTCCTAGTGTAGGGCAACGTTTTTAAAAAGAAAAGAAAAATAATTGTAATGTAGGATTTTTTTTTCAATTATCCAGACAGATCGAATGGGGTAGACTATCTATCAAGCATTTTATCAAGCATGTTGGGGTTGGCTTCTAACCTAACCGGCTGCAGCATTTTACGAGTATACCAGTTTTCTATCTGACTATAAAGGGTGTAAAAGTACCCTTAACGCAAACGAAAGGCATTTGTTCTCCCCACCACTGCGATCATTTTTTAGTTCTAAACCATACATGGGAACCCCCTAGTTACGGAGATATAGGGGGGGTCAAAGTTCCAAATTTGGCACAGCTGTTTTTGTAAATACTAGTTTTTCAGGTTATAACTTTACTTAAATTACCTCCATGACACTTTACTATTCAAAGCATCCACTAGCATAATATTTTAAAAGTGCTACATTGAGTTTTACCGTAAAATGTGACATTTGACCCCAAAAAAAAAAGTCTCCCTGCAAAAATTTTTGCGTAGGGGTACTTAGTTTGATGTACAGAATGCTTGGTTGACGTATGTGTGAAGGGTTAATTTACACCCTGTATAAATGGGTGAATCTATCAGCAATAATAATAATGGAAAGCTACTGCTTAACTCAATTCTGTACTAAGTCGTTTTAGAAGGTCGACTTTCAAAGCGATTGTCGATTTCAGTTTTTGCGAATAATTGAATAGGTGTCTATAAGATTTTCATTAAAAGAATTGTTTTGAAAAAAAACCACGGAACATTGCAGTATTTAAATTAAAATTGCGTCATATAATAAATTGCATTTCAGAAAATTTTGAATGTGCGTGTTTCTAAAATTTATATAAAAATTGTGCAATCCGAATGTAGGCACCTACTATTATCAATTGACATACTCGTTTTAACCCAAGTAATGATCGAAACTACCCCAGAAGTATTAGGGATAGAAATATGCTTATATTCTGGTATATTGATACCAGAATATAAAGCATCTAATATTCAATGTATGTCAATCGATTGCC
This sequence comes from Diarsia rubi, assembly GCA_932274075.1. Lineage (NCBI taxonomy): Eukaryota > Metazoa > Arthropoda > Insecta > Lepidoptera > Noctuidae > Diarsia > Diarsia rubi. Next base: position 914,198 of record OW026437.1, on the reverse strand, counting down.
GAAATCAGATAATCAGATATTATCATAATTATTGACCATTGATTTATTCATAAAATATTATGTCAGTACCCAAGATACTGCAAACATTAGGTTGTTAATGAAAAGGAATGTAACCCTATTTTAAGCTAAACTTAAGACTAGTATAACGTTCCCACAGCTGGGATTCAACATTGCTTCACTAATTTATCTTTTAAAGCAAAACATCTAGAATTCATAGATGACGAAACATTGCCAAGGTTTCATACGTATATGCAATCTTTCATCAAGATGGTATCACCGTTTATTCGATAAAATTAGAATCCCCATAAATAATTATAAAAGGTTTGGAAATTCGACTATCATCTTTAAAGTTTCGTATTTTTTTAAATCTATTACTTTAATTAATTTTAATTCAATGATTGCTAAGTAACTTCACACTTCTAAAACTACTAACACTTACGTATAAATTATTTATTGAATGTGATCTAAAAGAGTGTCAGCTCTCCTAACTAAAAATATTTCATCTCCAAACGAGCCCACCATAATGATAAAAAGTCAATGGAATCGTATCGCCGAGAATATATTTATTCAAAAATAACCCCAAACGACTCCCAATGCCCTAAAAGAAACAAAAACGCAATCAACAAACCAATGACAATTAAATAAATAAAACATAATTGGTTATCGACATGCCATACGAAAATAACCTCTCAATAAAAGCCATGTGGGAATCACGTGCTCCCCACAATATCATACAAATGATCTGACGGGATCCTGGACTCTGTAGGTCATCCAAGGAATCCGGGGAGAGGGGAACTGAGCTGTGGCACGCAAATGATACGCGGGCAACGCGCCCCGCATCGATCGCCCATGTGCCGGCCCGCAACCCCCCCTCCGCGCCGCTGGGGGCCTCACACACCCCCAACCCCCTCGCACACCCATCCACCCCACCAGACACAAACACCCTCACGCACAGACGCACACACACCACGTATCTAATGTGTTCTACCAAATGATCCGAATAGAATATTAATTCATCTATGTATAAACAACTGAGGAGCTCGTGGCTTAATAAGAACTGCCACTCGGGTCGATCTTTAGGTTAAGCTGCGCTTGCCTAGGTCGATCGGTGGATGGGTGACCGCCCATTACATACTGAGTTTCCTCCGTGCCTCGGAAAGCACGTTAAGCTGTTGGTCCCGGGTGCCATATATAGATCTTTGGCAGTCGTTACGGGTAGTCAGTGACCTGAAAGTCTGACATCCAGTCTTACCAAAGGGCATCGTATTACCTAGTATTAACTGGGTTGTGGAGGTCAGATAGGCAGTCGCTCCATGTAAAATACTGGTATTCAGCTACATCCGGTTAGACTGGAAGCCGACCCCAATATAGTTGGGAAAAGGCTAGGCAGATGATGAATGATGTAAAAACAACTGATGGTCATTGCTCTGGTTGAAAATTTGGGCTAAGTCATATAATTTCTAAAATTTGAATGTTTTTGGTAAGTCTCTGTGATAAAATATTAGGTGACACTTTTGTAAAACAAATTAAAAAATATTTTGATCTGGTGGTACCAAATCCAGAAAAAACAAAATCCGCTTTCAAATTCAAATGAACTGAATCCAATGTTAAAACTGTTAATAGAATACGTAATCAACCCGAAAATCTGTAATTAGTGCACCGAACGGTCGGTGACGTCAGTAAATGGTTGTATATATAACAACGTTAGTTGTACAGGTTTTCCATCAGTGAAAGTGTGCGTGCCGAGTTGCCGACCCCACCGGGAGGTTAATTGAGCTTACAGCCACGTGGGAGCAATTATTTACCTTCAGGTAACCACGTGCATCGTTCACTCCGACCGCACTCCGATACAACGTCACTCCAACCTCAAACTACACTAACTACACACTCAAAAAACTACGTACAGTCAAATGTATATAACCACTAGCGAAGCATTGCGGAGGAGCTAACTAAAAATGAAGAAATAAGATGGTGAATTTACAGACATTCGGGTTTAATGTTTCTGTTTGGAGCCCCACACTGAAATCTAGACTCTAAACACTAGACGTAGGGCTCAAACTACAACGCTACAGACTAGGCCACATAAATATACGCAAAGACACTCAGTGCAAAAGACTGGCTGGTCTTCGTTAAACGGACGGGGGTGAAACTAAAAACATGAAAAAAGTGTTTGAATGATTTATTGCTTACAATTAATCGCAAAAAGCTGATACATGAACACTATAGAGTCCAAATCGCGTTGCTTTGCGAGATCGCATGCGTTCGATACAGATGACATCAAAATTTTACGAGACGATACACTTTAATGACAGTAATAACACGAGGACTACTCAAGTACGTATCAAGCTGGCTAAACGACTATTACTACAGAAGCATTGCCTGGTTGTAAATAAACGTAAAAATGCAGCATTTGAGCGTTCCGGCGACGACACCCAAATGTAGGGCACGTGACCCGCAGACGCACGCCTCAAGATCTCAACTCACATTAGCCACAAACCGGTACAGTCCGAAACACTCCTATACTAGATGATTAATTAATTTAAACTACAAAATTATCACAGTCAACAGTATCTGGCCGGTCGTCTGGAAAACGGGGTTCGCGTTTGGTCTCGCGGAGTACTCATTTGGTTGTTTCTAGCGCGCCATTCACGTGCGGTGTGCGCGGCGGCCACGGCTCGACTGGGCGGCGCGCGCTCCCTCCGCCGCCCGCCCTACCCCCCAGTTGCATCCTTCAAACGCTCCCTGATAATCGGGAGAAAATACTACACACAGTTGCAATTGGAATGCCGCATCGTGTTCTTTTTTGGCGATGAGTCAGGCTGTAATCGCATCAGCCTTCATTGGCCGCTCGCTTGACTCGCTCAATGCACTTTACTCAAAAATATTTCCGCTTAAAAAGACTTAATCAGATCATTTTGTATATTTTTGTGTTTCGCGTCATCGTGACAGTCTAAGACGTCCTCGTATTTTAGAAGACTATTGAGCATGAATATAGATGTTTCATTTCGTCGACGGGCACGTTTTCATGTTAAATTATGACTAGTTGGGACGAGACGGAGAAAAAACTATGTTCTCTATGGCCTGAGACAGTCAGATCTTAGATATCATAAATTTAACCAATACCGATTTTTGCTTTGGATTTTTTGCGTAAAAATATGAATTTTCTTTTTTGTTTATGTGGATTTTTGATGAAAATACATTATCATAATATCTTTGATGCGCATATTTAGGTTAGATTTTTTCTTTTAAAGATAGTTTTATCAGAGATGCCCTTTATATCTTCTACTAAGTCGTTTATATCATAAGATTATTGAAGTAAGATACCACATTACCCAACATATGCTAATGAAGTGAAATGTTTCCCCTCGTCCCGGGAATAGAGTTGGGCTCCTAAATCACACACTTATGGAATATATAAAAATATACGCTTGACGTTCGCTCCTCAGAAATCTTCGCGAGAAATGCATGCAGATCTTGAAGCCACTTATCATGTACTGCTCATAAAAAATAACTTAGAGAAAGGGTTTACTGCAAGTTATCATAGATAAGAAGGTTATTTACTGTTTTATGAACTCAAGGTTTTGTGGACAATCCAAAAATCTTTGACGATTTGTCATAGACTGTTGGGGTCCTCCCAAGTGGCTCGTTGCTAGATACAAACAGCCGCTCGGATCAATCTTTAGGCTAAGCCGCGCGTTCCTAGGCTGGCCTGTGGATGGAAGTCCACCCATTCCTTATTGAGTTTATTTCGTACCTTGTAAACTAGGTGGAGTCATTGGTATCGGCTGACATTTATGTCACAGACAGACAGTCGAATATTCAGTAGTCTGACAACAGTCAGTTATACCAAGGGTTATCAAATTACCCAGTGCTAAAAGGGTTATGGAAGTCACATAGAAAGTTGTTCCATGTAAAAAATTGCAACTTAAGGTCAATGACCCCTTCTCATTCCTTAAATCAGTACTACGATTCTTTATTTAATTTCATTTTCGAGTCCAAATTTTACTACTATAGGTTTTAAAACTAATTAAAACATTTATCTTCAATTCATTCAAAACTGATGCCCCTACTATTCAAGAAATATCTGTCATACACATAAGCCTCTACGCCGTAGACCCTCTACGACGTAGACTCGCTACGAACGACACTATCGTCGCGTAGCACATTCGTAGCTAACAGCTACGAATTTAATGTGAGTGTAATAATTTCCAAAGCGCCAATATATAAGTCTGTCAAGTATTTTAGTACCATAAATAAAACAAACTGCTTGGGGGTATTATCATGGGATTGTATAGTTGATGCTTTGGTCATATTGTATGCATTTCATGAATCTAAAGTACGAAAAGTTCTTAAATTTTTTAAATAAAGTTTTATTGTATTTTCTTTGAATGGACTTGGCTGTGTTTCTGTGTATTGTATAAAGTGATTTAGTGGTGATGGCAGGTGGATTAGAACCTTAATAGTGTAGTCTTTTAAAATAAATAATAATTTACTTTTAAAATGGGTTTTATAAATATTCCTGCAAAAGCAAATCTAGTTTCCAGGCGCAATAATTAGGGCTGCGTGTTGTTCGATAGAGACACCGCGGTCTCGACACAAAGGGCTAAGAAGAAACGTGGGTGGTTTTTAGTCAGTAGAATCCTGACACCTACCGCACTGCCCGGAGCGGGAGGAGTCATTTGATGATTTCACACCATCAACAAAAAAAAACCAAAAAAACCATTTGGATCAGTTAAGCCGCGCATGCCTTGGTTGGTCCATTATGGGTGACCATATACAGGGTGTAAATTAACCCTTCACACATACGTCAACCAAGCATTCTGTACATCAAACTAAGTACCCCTACGCAATTTTTTTTGTTGGGAAACGACTTTTTTTTTGGGGTCAAAAATCACATTTTACGGTAAAACTCAATGTAGCACTCTGAAAACAGTGTGCTAGTGGATGCTTTGAATAGTAAAAGGGTCATGGAGGTAATTTATGTAAAGTTATAACCTGAAAAACTAGTATTTACAAAAACCCAGGTTCAGGTTCCCAGGTATGGTCTACAACAAAAAAATGATCGCAGTGGTGGGGAGAACAAGTGCCTTTCGTTTGCGTTAAGGGTACTTTTGCACCCTTTATAACATACCCGTGTTTGTAGTTTCAGTCGTTTGTCCCGGCTGTCATGAAAATTTGGAGATCTTAGACATTCATCACAGGTTAGTGACTTATGGAGAGCAGTGGGTTCAAACCCAATCAGGTGCATTACTTTGTGTAATTTATTTCATCACCACTGCTCTAACAAAACGGTGAAGAAAAACATTGTGTTGGCAGTCTTAGAACCAAAAAAATCAAAGACATGTGACATCTACCAACCCGCACTGGGCCCGCGTGGTGGATTATAGCCCATCTCTATCCTAGAGAGGAGGCCAAATCCCTGCAGTGGGAACATTATAGGCTGATGGTGACGAGTTAGTGGCTTGAGAGTCTGACAACCTTATTAGGAGAATATTAGGATTGTATTGTTAAGAAAATAAAATTGTATTATCTTAATCATTATAAGGAAGAGCGGATGTCTCCTACTACAGGCATTATTTGCTTAAAAGGACACTCCAATCAACAACTAATGTAAGAAATATTGTTTTACGAAAATAATTATTTTTGTATTTTTTTTTTGACAACCTGGGATAGGTTGTCAGACTCTCAACCGGTTGAATTGTGGAAGTCACATAGGCAGTTGCTCCATGCGCAAGAGATACCGCGGCCTCGGCATAAAGGGCTAAGAAGGAACATGGGTGGTTTTTAGTCAGTAGAAGTCTGACACTAGTTTTGCTTTGCCGAAGAGCGGGAGGGGTTACTTGATGATATCCCACCCGCAAAAAAAAAGGCACATGTGGTCCTGGACTCGATTGTGAAATTGTTTCTGGGTTATTTTATCAGGAATTACTCATTAACTGTCACGGAATGTTGATCTGTGTCAAGTTGATTGCCGTTTTCTCGCCCTTTTTACATTGGAATTAAAGATAATTGGCAAAATTTGGATGTACTATTTAAGTACACCTCTGCTTCACTTTATGGGGATCATACCGACGCCTCAGATTTACATGCGGAGCTGTGTCAATTATTTATTCCAAATAATTATAATCGCTCCAGAAAACATAAATTGTTTAATGTCCCATTTTGTCGCACTGTAGCTCGGTTCACCTCTCCTATACCACGTATGCTAACTATGCTCAACGCACTCGTGGAGACCAACCCTGAATTGGATTTGTTTGCTGATGAATGGAAGACGATAATGTTAGAATGCTTGTGGTTCTGCGAGAAGACCGAGTAAAAGGATTAATTAATTTAGTGTTAATGGCTTGTGCTGTACTAAATGTAATAATAAATAAAATAAATAGGCGTGATTTTGTGTCATGTTCATTTTCATAAGTTTCCATCATCATCAGCCTATAATGTTCCCACTGCAGGGACTCAGGCCTCCTCTCTAGGAGAGGAATGGGCTATAAATCAACCACGCGGGCCCAGTACGGGTTCGTAGAATGTCACACGTATTCGAATTTTTTGGTTCTAAGACATCCCGGTTTCCTCACGATGTTTTCCTTCACCGCTTTGAGAGCAGCGGTGAAGAAATAAATTACACAGAGTTAGGCACTTACCTGGTTTTGAACTCACGACTTACTGTTCGTTAGACGGGGCCGCGACCACTGGGACACCGCTGCTCGGTTTTCATACTGCAGTATAAATGAACAAGTTTGTACTTGTCCGGACGTGTGTAGAGTGCATTGAGTTGTACATTGACGTCGCTCGTTCATTTTGTATTCATATCTTTACATTTACATTATTTATTCCGTCAGTCTTTGTTTTGTTTCAGTTTAAATAGCTGTAGCCTTCTTTCAAGCTAATAATATATAAGGTGTTTGAATAATTTGTTACTTTTATTTTAGGTGTGTGGTCAATTCAAAGATGTTGATTACGACAAGTCAATATTTGCATAAAATCTTGGCAAAACCTTTAAGTAGTTTAAGTAACCTGTGTATAAAACACAGTGGATATAAAGTTAGTAGAGAGTTGGTAGTTTGTTAGTTCGTCGTTTATCGTGTTTTAAAACAGATAAAACAGATAACGCAGTGGCTCAAGCGATTGACTGCTGGGTTACGTGTCGCGGGATCGATCCCCGCGCCAAACAAATATTTGTATTAGGTGAGTTAAGTTCCAAGTAGGACTACTATTGTATTATTTATTTATTCATTAACTAGGTGTTGCCAGCGGCTTCGCCCACTAAAACTCGAAAGTTATCCCAAGGGAAGATAAAATCGGGATAAAAACTATCCTATGTGTAAATTCCTAATGTGGGGCAACGTTTAAAAGAAACGAAAAGAAAAACTGGTTATTAAACTATCTGTGTACCAAATTTTATCTAAATCCGTTCAGTAGTTGTGAATGTTGTGCGTGTTGTGTGTGTGTTGTGTTGTTGTGTGATTTATTTACACAGCACAGAAGAGTTATGACTTATTGTGAAAATCTATGTTAATATTTCGTAGATACGCCTACATGATTCTGTGATAACAGTTAAATTGCTTTTTGGTAGATTTAAGTACCTACTAAGCTAAGTATTTTTTTTTCTTTTTTTAAACTTTAAACGTTTTAAACGACCCCGTTTTTTAGACCCACTCTAGGATTTTCTTCTGTATCGTGGGTGCGTTTACAAACATTGAAACTCAAATACACAAACACACCCAGACCCGAAACAACTATCTGTAGGGCATACAAATATTTGTTCCGTACGGGGATCAAACCCGCGACACGCAGCGCAACAGTCCAATCACTCAGCCACTGCGCTAACCGTGCCGTCATATCAAATACCTGGCTAAGAGTGGCACAAAAACGTGGCTATTGACACCTGAAAAGAGATGCCTATGGATGATGATGACCACTAACACAGGAGACATAATATTAGTATAGAAGATAATATTAGTACCCAGCGCTTCTTATGTTTAATTAGCTTTGCCCGCGGCTTCGCACGCGTGAACATGACGATTTTCAATACAAACTCAGACCCACTTTTTCACCCCCACGGGGGTTGAATTTTGAAAAAAAGCCTTCTTTAGTGAATTACTACGTTATAGCAGGAATACGTGTGCGACATTTTAAATTTGCAGCCCTTTTTGGGGGGGGGGGGGAATCATCAAATAATCCCCTTCGCTCTTGGGCAGAGCAAAAGGAAGAGTCAGACTTCTACTAACTAAAAACCACCCCGTTTAATTCTTAGCCCTATATGTCAAGGCCGCAGTATCTCTAACAACATCCCTCAGCCCCAAATTTGCAGCTTTGCCTTTTCTATATAAAGGGTGTGAAAGTACCCTTAACGCAAACGACAGGCATTTGTTCTCCCCACCACTTCGATGTTTTTTTCTTTTTAGACCCTACCTGGGAGCTCCCTAGTTACGGAGATATTGGTGGTCAAAGTTCCAAATATTTCACAGCTGTTTTTGTAAATACTAGTATTTCAGGTTATAACTTTATTTAAAGTACCTCCATGAGCAGTTTACTATTTAAAACATCCAATAGCACAATGTTTTAAGAGTGCTACATTGAGTATTACCGTTAAATGTAATTTTTGATTTTTGGGTTCCCAGGTATGGTCTAGAAAAAAAAATTATCGCAGTGGTGGGGAGAACAAGTGCCCTTCGTTTGTGTTAAGGATACTTTTACACCCTTTAGATATAAGATACATTACTCAACCAAGAATTTAAGGTCAATGCATTTTATCATCCCCAAAAACTACAATTTACTTAACCTTTTGGGTAAACAATGTCAGAATTGGGTCATAACAGGCCGATAATTGTGTAACTGCGCACGCCGGTGGTTTTTTGTGGTGGCCCCGACTTAAGAGCAGTAAGTCGTAGGTTCAAACCCAGGCAGGCGCAATACTTTGTGTGATTTATTTCATTACATTTTCGCACCACACATATTTTTACAATAAAATTATTTTCTATTCTTTACGACACGGTTGGCGCAGTGGCTCAGGCAATGGACTGCTGCGCTGCGTGTCGCGGGTTTAATCCCCGCACGGAACAAATATTTGTAAGGCCTACAGATAGTTGTTCCGGGTCTGGGTATTTGTGTATGTGAATTTAAATGTTTGTGAACGCGCCCAGGATACAGGAGAAATTCCTAGTGTGGGGGGGCCACGTATTAAAAAAAAAAAATCTATCACCACTACCCTTAAAACAGTGAAGGAGCATTGTGAGGAATCTGCCATGTCCAAGAACCAAAAAAAAAAGAGACATGTCATGACAAAAAATAAAGACATAAATTGAAGACATGTCACATCTACCAACCCGCGCTGGGCCCGCGTGGTGGATTCACTGCCTCTTACAAAGAGGTCTATGCTATGCTAGGCCGATAATTTATTACAAGCCACACTATATTGAAAACGTTTGGGTTCTCCTAATCACCATCCAGTCTCACCCAGACCAATCCAATGGCACGTAACGTGACGAGCCCCAAGTGACCTTGAGTCCCCCCTCCCCGCGCCATCCAGAATCGGGTGAAGTATATTTTAACCCTAAATTAAGTGGTGAGGTTTCCTTCGACCGCCCGCGCCGTCGGGTCGCGGCAACCGACGGGTGGACGCGAAAGGAATTATGTGCCAGATTCTGAGAGTGAATATTCAACTCTATGTGGATGGTGTAGGTTTGTGTTTGAGTGTAGGGGGTTGACAGTTGCAGAGGGTGTGTAGTGGGCTCGCTCGAAGCGTCCTCTAAGAAAATGGAGACAATACGATTATAGTATTACAGTATAAGCAGGGTTTTCAGATGGTGAATATTTTTTAACGCGTTGAGAAAAAATGTGGAGTTTTGTTCACTAGCTTTTGAAAGAAATATCAAAAATGACGATTCTCGATACAAACTTTCATCCCTTATTTAACCAGCAGCTGGGAAACGACTTTTTTTTTTGGGTCAAAAATCACATTTTCAACATCCCGCAGCAAAGTTAATATACCACATTTCATTAGGCTGATAACTTCTCTCTTAAAGCAAGTTAAGCTATTGATCCCGGCAGCCCTATTAAGATCTTTGGCAGTCGTTACAGGTAGTTAGTAACCTGAAAGTCTGACACTAGTTGCCGCACTCAGAGACTTTTAATGATTACTTAAGCCGTCACTTAGTGGAGATTTGACATACTTTTGTATGACAATACGGTCAAAACCTTTACTAAGTGATGGCCTAAGTAATCAATAAAGCTCTCTGCGTGCGCCGGTTAGTCTTAAGGTACCGTCAGACATCCAGTCTTAAGGCCTAAAGGGTACGCTGCGGGTTGTTCGAAGAGATACCACGGCCTCGACATAAAGGGCTAAGAAAGAGCATGGGTGGTTTTTAGTCAGTAGAAGTATATGGGGCGAGTGCCTATATAGCTGACCTCCATAACCCAATCAATACTGGTTAATACGATACCCTAGCCTTTTTTTTGGGGGTTGGGAAATCATTGAATGACTCCGCGTTGGGCAGAGCGGTAGGGAGTGTCAGAACACTCCCTACCGCTTAACCAGTATTGATTGGGTTGTGGAGGTCAGCTAGGCAGTCATCATCATCATCAACAGCCTATTAATGTTCCCACTGCTGGGACACAGGCCTCCTGTCTCTTTGAGAGCCAATGGGCTATAATCTACCACGCGGGCCCAGTGCGGATTGGTAGATGTCACATCTCTTCGAATGTTTAGTTCTAAGCCATGCCGGTTTCCTTACGATGTTTTCTTCACCGTGTTGAGAGGCAGGCAGTCTTCATATAAAATATTGATATTTAGCTGCATCCGGTTAGACAGGAAGCCGACCCCAACATAGTTGGGAAAATGCTAGGCAGATGATGACGCTGATAACCTAGATTTTACAAACTTCGGTCTGCTTTGCGAAAAAGTACAGGGTTTTTTTTCTGATTTTAAGCGGTTCGATTTCCGAGTGTGGTAAGCGAATATTTGAACTTAATTAAATGCAGATGTTTTTCTAAAAAAAAATATGCGTTAATTAGCTGTTGCGGACCAAACAAGGAGAGAAAGCGGAGAAACATTATTTTTATAATATGATTAATAAAGGAATGTTTCTTTTTCAAATTTCGTTTTTGTTCCGCAACAGCTAATTAACGCAGGTTTTTTTTCTAATTATATTTCTTCAATATGTAAAAAAAAGTAGTTAAAAAACTAAAAAACCCGACTAAAAAGACGGAAAAGCAAAAACAAGCACATTTTAAATTAAACAAAACTTGGAAGCAGGTGGGGTCCATTCTATTTTTTTCATTTCATAATTTAATATTCATATGAACCCCGCCTGCTTCCAAGTTTTGCTTTTCAGTTTTTTCAGTCGGGTTTTTTAGTTTTTTAACTACTTTTTTTATTTCTAACTTTTTAGTTCTTTAAAAAATGTAAAATACTTCGCAGATGATTTTACTTTTGTGTTTGTTTATAGAATTTGTGACTTTGAATTTATTTTAAACATATAGGTGTTTTATATTTTTGTAATCTCCTTTAAAAACCCTTTATTTTGATACCCTACTCGATGGTAATGGATTTTTTTTATTTTTTCAAATCCACGATTTGGCTGATTTTTTTAAAACCAGCAATTACCTTTGTTTTTTTAATTTTAATGTAGCCAGTGACACTCGCGCCATCAAGACGAATCTAACGACGTATATTTCATTCAAATCCCTTCATCCGTTTAGGAGTTATGAGGGAACAAAGAAACGGACATAAATACATACATACATACATACACGTCAAACACATAACCCTCCTTTTGGGCTTCGCCGCAGTCGGGTAAAAAGCTATCCTTTTAGGCGAGGTTGGAAAATTCAACCTTTAAATGGATAACATCAATCTTTTTTGGAAAACAGACACTTCCTAGTCCAAAACGTCGAAGCGCTCTCAAGTCTCTGCCTTATTAAGGCAGTTCCACAGGGCAGCGGACTGGGCCCGACGTTGTACGAGTACCTTATCTACACATCTGACCAACCAACTTCAGATATCACCACCGGTACTTTTCTGATGACACAAATTGAGAATCAAGGCTAATGTCTGCGGCCGCGGGTAGTCCACCGGTTATCGCGGCCTCGACATAGAGGGCGAAGAAGGAACATGGGTGATTTTAAGTCAGTAGAAGTCTGACACTCCCTTTCGCTCTGCCCAAGAGCGGGAGGGGTTATTCGATGATTTTACACCCACCAAAAAAAAAAAAAAAAGGCTAATGTCTGTAAATGTTACCTTTACTCCAAGAAGAGGCGCTTGTGTCCACCCGCCAAACTCAATGACTTAGAAGTCCCACAATCAGATCATGTCAGGTATTTAGGATTACACACAAAAACATTTTCACAAAAAGAAAACCATTAGGTTTACAACTACGTAAGCTGTATTGGTTAATGGGTCGCCAGTTACGTCTGTCGCTAACTAACAAGCTGCCACTTTACAAAACGATCCATAAGTCGATCTGGATTTATGGAATACAGCTCTGGCGGCCAGCCTGCCATTCCAACATCGAAATCATGCAAAGATTACAAAACAAAATCTTGATAACAATAACCGGTGTCCCCTGGTTCATCACAAATGAACAACTTTATCACGACAAAGAAATACGTTCTCATACAAACAAGTACAAGGAAAGATTTAAAGACTACCGGAACAGCGTGGCCAATGTCTTGATGAAAGTTAACACTACAATCCGCAGACTAAAACGGAAGATGCCCCAAGACACACGTGAATTAAAGTAAGATGCGACACAGGTCGCATACCGAGCATGCCAATAACAAACCCAACCAACCCGCTGATAAATATCCCTGTGGCGAGAGATCGCAGCAGTGTACTGAGAGAAAAAGAAATAAAATGGATAAGGTTAAAGTACTTTATATAGGTAACAAACTCCGTCGGGGCTGCGGGTTGTTTGTTCGAAAAAGATACCGCAGCCTCGGCACAAAGGCTAACAAGGAACATGTGATATCACACCCCAAAAAAAATACGTTAATAAGTAAAAATTAAAGACAGACTTTGTAAGGCATACTTGATCACAAATGTCAAGCTTTGTTCACCCCTTCACAACAAACACATGACCCCAATTTAAATCAGTATACCAATATTGCTTCTTCAATCTCCCCATATACATTAAACCACCCGAATATTATTATGTATAATACAATAATTTAGTCTATCCTCTCTTTGCCTCCCTCACTCCTCGAACAAACCCGTCTTCTGTCCCGCTCTAAACCAGTCTACAGGCGGATTTCACGACGGTTTTTTTCGATTTTTCACATTTGCGCTACAGAACTGATTGATAGGAGAGAAGGGGGTGTACGGGGGTGTTGGGGGGGTGTAAGTTGAGTGCATCCCTACAATAGATGTCGCCCCAGTCGCTGCTATCATTTAGTACTTTTATTTTGTAGCTAAACGTGGGGAATAGAATGCGAGCAACTTCAATAAAATACGCATTGCGTATGCTTATTTTAAAATGGCGACTTCACGCCCTTTTTGCTTGGGGGCCGGGCAGAGGTCCAAGTAGGTTTTGTATGTTTGTCTAGGAATGTCGTGTTGAGTAAGGTTTAATTTGTAGAATGAGTATTTAAAGTTTGGTGTAGTAAGAACTCTGTTTTTATAATTTAACTGTTTTAAAGCAGATTTCTCTGTCGACGGTGTCAGGCGCTACTTCTAAGCATGAGATCCTGGGTTAAATTCCGGGTCGGGAAAAGTGTTATTAGGTTTGACCAACTGGATTTTTTAGAAGCAGCACCGGAGTTTGAATACGGATGTTTACTGACTTTTAAAAATGTGATTCTAATAAGTCCTTCTGTTAGATTATCGAAAAATATTGGATACGTAGGTATTTTTTGTTTTATCAAATCAATAAAAATTGACGAAAATAAAACGCGTCAAAGATTTGAGTAGGGATTGGTAACGTCACTGACCGTAAAAAAATGTCATACTAATGTCTTAAAGTATGACGTCACACGAGTTTTCAAAGCAATGTATGACGATACAGTGCTCGTGTGTAGTCGGGTTTTGGTTTTAAAACTTAAAAATATATTATACCAACATATTTTTTGGACATCTTTTTAATTTTTTTGTAAACTGTATTAGTACTTTTTTTTTTTTTTTTGGTGGGTGTAAAATCATCGAATAACCCCTCCCGCTCTTGGGCAGAGCGAAAGGGAGTGTCAGACTTCTACTGACTAAAAACCACCCATGTTCCTTCTTCGCCCTCTATGTCGAGGCCGCGATAACCAGAGGACTACCCGCGGCCCAACTGTATTAGTACTGCCGCCTTTAAGCGTTGCAGCGATTTAGTGGACTTTGATAATACCTATAACGTTAAGCTGTTTGTCCCGGCTGCCATACGGTTAAGCTGTTTGTCCCGGCTGCCATACGGTTAAGCTGTTTGTCCCGGCTGCCATACGGTTAAAAGGATTGGAAGGATTTTGTATGACGTGACGCTTGGCCTTCCTAGCTTCAGCCATTATTTTTAATTTTTAAATAGCGGCCACCTACTGATATTGCATAATTATCAATAGCTGGGATCAACCCAAACAAGTTATAAATGACACAAAATTATCAAAATCGTTAATGAGGATAGAACCGATGTGGCATATCAACCTACCCGCCATTATGTTTATTTTTTGAAATCACGGCCCACAATGAAAGTGGTATGTATGGATAGAAGACATATTATGGACGAATAAATGTCCAGTAACACGGTAACCTAGTGTCACGCTACCGAGATATCTGAAGGTTAAGATCGACAAATGATACAACGACAATCATTAAAACTAGACTTTTTACGTGTACCTAAAGGCGTTAAATTGTATCCAAATAATCGTTCCCAGGTTGATTATTATTATAAAATCGTCGAAAAGTTTTCTCGTGCTCCTAGTAGTGTGTAATGTAACTACTCTCTTTCAGTAAACAGTAATAACAATAATCAACGCCTGGACACGTAAAAGGTCTATTTTTTATGTGGTCATAACGTGACACTTTGGGGTACCATATTATTTATATTTTTTTGTTTGTCTAGGTGTATTCTACCCATACATACCAATTTTATAGTGGACCGTGATTTAAAAAAAAAAAACCAAAATGGCGGTGAGTGGATATGACAGCTTCCGTACAAAAAAGTTCAAATCCCTTTCCGAATAAACTTTCAAAGTTTTAACGATGGTGAAAATTGAAACGTTTTCTTTAGTTTTCTGGCCAAAAAAAAGCAAGACTTATGTAATCGAAGATTAATAAAAAACCGCAGTCTTCACTACCCATAGGAACTATATTTAGAACCACATACCTAGTCTTAACAAGAACAATCTATTCTCACGCAAATTGTTTTCATATTCCCCATTCCTAGGGTGCGTGCGAACATATGCTCAGCATCGCATCCCTTAGTCCAAGGGTCGTTACCCGACGCTCGGGTTTAATGGCCTTTACACAGTGGACATATTTGGCCACACTTTTACATATATTACAAGCTCGTACAACATGGCTGTATTTATGGCTTAATGTGTATGTCATGGTTCAAGTTATGTGTAATTTGGAGTTGGGTGGTTGACAACAAGAACCTACACACAATGAATTAATACACACATATTTGAACATACTTATATAGATAAACTCACGCCTTTTTGCCTTGGTAGAAACCACAAAATATAGTTGTGTGGAACTCGGTTGTCGTGGTATGCATATGATGCGGAGGAATGAGGAAAATATCCTGAGAAAGGTTCTGGATATGAATGTGTATGGGTATAAGAGTAGAGGAAGACCAAAGAAACGATGGATGGACTGTGTGAAGGATTATATGGTAAGACAGGTGTCTCATGAGATGGCGAGAAACAGAAGTAAGGATGATGAAGAGAATGATGTTGATGATGGTAGGTAGAAACCACAGATCGCCACCTGCTACGTTCCGTTTTTTTTTTTTTTTTGCTGGGAAATCATCAAAAAAAAAAAAATAATAAAGAATCTCGCTCTTGGGCAGAGCGAGAGAGAGTATCAGACTTCTACTGACTAAAAACCACCCATGTCCCTTCTTAGCCCTTTATGTCGAGGCCGCGATATCTCTTACAACATCCCGCAGCCACAATGGGACCTGCTACGTTCCTTACATATCAAAATCCCTTTCCCTCGTTCACGTTCGTACATCAATGAATGAATATAGGATTCGATTACCTGTATTGTAGAACGTGGCGAAGGTGAGACAAGACCGAGACCTTCGCCTCAATGAGGTTGTTATAAAACAGATCCTGAATCTTTTTCAGCCTTCTATCAGGGTACAGGTACCAACCTAGTTTATTAAGAGTAGAGAAGACACTATAAGCAAAATTTATTGTTACTTGATATGAAATCTCCGGGGGCCAACGTTCATCAAATAATTGAGAGACGAATTTTTTTTTTTTAGGTGGGTATTCATCAAATGACTTCTCCCGCACTTTGAGCAGAGCGGTAGGGAGTGTCAGACTTCTACTGACTAAAAACCACCCATGTTCCATCTTAGCCCTGTCTGTCGAGGCCGCGGTATCTCTTTCGAACAACCCGCAGGCCCCACAGGTTGAACAAGGTCCTGGAATAGATAGAGGTATAGGAACTTACTGTACCTCCTACAAAGATCCGAAAGTAGAACACTACTTAAATCTCAATCAGTCAAAATAATGCTGAATTAAAATCTCACCCGAAAAAACTCTTGACACCATTTTAAACTCGATAAAGAGCTCCAACAAACCGATCTACATAACAGCAACATTGCCAGTTAAAAATAAAACCTTCACAAGAATCCCTTGCATCATAAAGCAAGCAGATAATAAAGTCAACTTGACCACGATAAATTAAAAATAATATTTTTAAGGATTTACATAGCTTGGGCGGTTGCCTCGCGCATTTGTAAGGCTGTGCTCTCAGGACGATGGTGGAATATAGGCTTTTGTTATTTTAGATCTTTAAACTTTATGGCTATCATCATCCACACAGCTTTATAGCGCGTTGCATTCACATTCGAAGGTTTTACTATATAATTAACCGACATCCACACGGGCGAAGACGTGGGCATTAGCTAGTATTAAGTATGTTAACGGCACGGTTGGTGCAGTGGCTAAGCGATTGGACTGCTGCGCTGCGTGACGCGGGTTCGATCCCCGCACGGAACAAATATTTGTGTGGCCTACAGATAGTTGTTTCTGGTCTGGGTGTGTGTTTGTGAGTTTAAATGTTTGTAAACGCACCCTCGATTCAGGAGAAATTCCTGGTGTGGAGCAACGTTCTTAAAAAAAATTAAAAAAGAAAAAAAAATGTGTAAATAAGTCAAAGTGATTACTTGAGTATACTCCATTATTAAAATAATACTATATTTTTTTCTGTGCTTTAATTTGGTTGTGAAATAAGAACTGTCAAAAGTTAGAATTCTTGGCTATGCTTTGTTTTCTTTGATTGGTCTTCCCTCGCCCCTATTAAAGTTTAAGAAAGCTCTCACCTCTTTGGTATTAGAAAAATGTTACTACACTGTCCCAGATTTTATAAATTACTAGCGGACGTCACGCGGTTTCACCCGCGTAGTTCCCGTTCGCGTGGGCTACAGGGCTAAAAAGTAGTCTATGCCTATGCCTATGTCATCCGGGGATAGTGTAGCTTCCTAACGGTGAAAGAATTTTTCAAATCGGTCCAGTAGTTTCGGAGCCTATTCGTTACAAGCAAACAAACAAATCTTTCTTTTTTATAATATTAGTGTTGATATAATTTTAATATTTTTAAGTTTATTTTTCATTGTTTGTATTATTTAGTTTCGTTTCGTTCCGTCATTTAAATTCTGGTCTATTGCATAATGTTTGTTATTTTTGTATTATTCTGTAGAAAAATGTTACATCATTGGGTGAGGAAGAGCCTTTATACAAGGCCGCTACAATCCGTTATAGAACACAGAAGAAATGGATAAGGTATTGCTTAAAATCTTTCAATAAACAGTAGGTATTTCAGTAGTCTCAGATCCAGTCGAAACCCGGCGTCGAGCTAGTGCTGCTCGGGAGTTTGCTGAACTGGTCCTATTTGGCGCAGCCGTGAGATGCACGCTCTCTTTTTTCTGTTTAGTTAATTAGTTTCTTTTTAATTTTTATTGTTTGCTGTGTGCACTTGTGGCATGCTAAATAAATATATTTTCTTTCTTTCAGTATTTCACTGGACATCGAAATTACAAAAAAAAAAACTTAATAACCGTGCCTACCATCTGCCTAGATTTTTCCCAACTTTATTATTTGTTAATTGTTTCCAGTCTCACTGGATGCAGTTGATTATCAGTATTTTACTTCCAATACCCAGTTAGTACGGCGGGTGCCCGTTGCTGGTTTTCAGACTTTTGACCTGTACCGTCTGTCAACGATCTACAAATGATAGCCAGGACTAGTTGCTTAACGCTAAGCTTCTGAGGCACGGACAGTAATCGGTATTTTATGAGTCGTTTCACCATTTCCAGAGCTCTGATATTCTAACTCAGATATCAATTACCCCGTTGGGCCTTTTTTTTGTTTATTGGGACAAACCCGCCACACTATTCCCAAACCACTGTAACTCCTGAAAGCCAGAATCAACAGTGGCGACCACAAAAGAAGCGCCGAGACAGTGAACTTCGATGAAGTCCCAGAGAAACGATTTAACTGTCTTGTATCCCGCATCGAAATTAATCAGAAAAGAATAGCGGAGGAGTAGGAAAATCATAATTTCCATTTTCCTCCATATCAACCGGAGACACACAGGGACGTATACAACTGGGATAAGCACAGTTGCCTTGCACCACGGATATTGTTGTCATTAATAAAACCGTCGGGCTCCTCGGGCACCCCGTCGAGGCTGTGGGTTGTTTGAGAGAGTTACCGCGGCCTCAACACAAAGGGCTAAGAAGGAACATGGGTGGTTTTTAGTCAGTAGAAGTCTGACTCATTCTGAGTCATTTGACGATTTCAAACCCTTCAAAAATAAAAAGACATGAATTACATTTGTAACATAAATTGCCGCATCCACTCTTCGTTCATCCCCTATTTATTTGGATTGCGGCCAATGAATAGTCAAATGGGGCTAGCAGTAGTGGTGGTAATTCGGAGCGACGCACGATGCGAGTGTAGCGACCGAATCCCACAGTATGTTCCAGACTAAACGGGCCTAACTCCGGGTTAAGTAACGATGTGGCTCGCTAAACTATATGGTTCTAGTTAGGGAGTTACATCACGACTGTAATACGCGTAAGATTAGGCAGAGATGGTACACCCACGTTTCACCCGTTATATTTAATGCCAGACCACACACGAGTATTTTAATCTTTTTTGAAAATTTACTTAAAATAATATTTTATTTGATTTAAACGTTTGTAAAATTTGTAATTCGGTACCTAAATTATGAGTATGTAATGTTACGATCGCATGCTGAATGAAATAAGCGAAATAATATGCGAAGATAACGTATTTGTGATAATGTACCACAATTTCATGCAATTATAAATAATTCTCAATCTTCATGATATCAGAATCATGTTACAGAGGGTGCATTTATTATTATCAACGGGTGCGATTCCAGACTCCACTACTACTAAGAAAGTCCTGATATAAAAAACTTTTTTTGCAAAAAAAACCAACTTGAAAAACACAATCACAAAAAAGTGAAAAATAAACTACAGAAGAAAAATCAGCTTCTGTGACATTTGATTGTTTGATTTCGTTGTTTTTGCAAAAAAAAATAGTTTTGCATTTTTAGTTGTTCCTAATAGGTATCCTATACAAATATATAGTTGTACCTGACATCATCAGCTCATCAACATCAACTGCCAGATGCGAATACTTGAAAAGCTTGAGAAAAAGCACGAATCACGTAATACGTCCCTGTAAAATTTGATTGTTGCTCTAGATTTCTCTGGAATACCATTATCATCAGGGTAACATAATTTCCTGAAAGAATAGAACCATCGCTCCATAATTGTACGTATAATTTTGAAAGAATTTTTTTTCAACTCCTATCCGTTAAGGAATTGTACCTTCCATCATCAGCGCATCCACATGAGAATATAATTATCAGACGCAAATACATGAACAGCTTTAGAAAAATATATGGAACACGTAACAAGTGCCTATAAAGTTTGAGAGTTACCCTCGATTTCCCTGGGATCCCATTATCAGATCCTGACTTGGTACCAGTGGGACCACCTCGGGAGTCGGGAGTATACTATTTTGAATACAAAAAGAACTTTGAAAATCGGTTCATTAATGACGGCGATATCCGATAACAAACATACAAATACAATAAAAAACTGACGAATTGAGAACCTCCTCCTTTTTGGAAGTCGATTAAAAACCCAATGACACTGCCTCTTTTTTTTTGACTCCGCAGCCCCGACGGGCGTCGGCCTTTGCTGAAATCTCATTGAGGCGCGCGTGGAACTTGAATGCGCTGTCGACACGGTCTGCCGTCGTCATGAGACGGACGGGCGGTGAGCTAGCCCAGTACTAACTGTCCGCAGGCCAGCGCCTACGGTGGCCAGTAATCGCCCCACGACTCCCGACGCCCGGGGCTTCTCCTTCTGGGGACATCAAGCCCTGCGGCCTTTACCAAGATGACACCTTGGTGTTCGCACCACAACGCCTTAGCAGCAGCTGCACTGCTGCTCTCGCCACGTCTCTTCTTCTGGTGCACAATCTTTAATGCTCAACGTGTGTGTAGTGTAGGCGGAAGATGTACAGCAGTGTTCAGTTTCCGATTCTTAAACCTTTCTGACCTGAACAACACAGTTACAAAATAAGACGAAATCCCTAGTTAAACAATTTTTGGGATCTAGCACTAGAAATTCCCAGAATTTCACGCTGTATAATTCTTCGGGCGTGGCTCGACCTGGTTTTTGGGTCGTAAATAGTCTACATAGGTACTCGTTCTGAGAGATAGAGAGAGAGAGAGAAGCTCGCAGCTAATTCATATTCATAAGCCGTTCGAGTCATTCTTCAGGTGAAGCCGCACTTGCATAATATGTTGTTTCGTGGATGGATAACCACCCATTGCATAGCGAGTATTCTACGTGCTTCAGAAAGCCCAGCTGTTATTTGAAGAATAATTTTATGATGAAGGTCTTTACAGATAGTAAGTGGCCTAAAAAGTGTGAGAACCAGTCTCATCAAGGGGCGTCGTTCTATCCGGCACTAGTTCGTTCTAGAAAGTAGCAAGAAAGTCTGACTAAATTATAAGAGGTCGTATATTACCCACTACAAACTGAATTGGAGAGCAGTTGTGGCCCAGTGGTATAGTTGTTTCGGGTCTGGGTGTGTTTGTGTATTTGAGTTTAAATGTTTGTAAACGCACCCACGAGACAAGATAAAATCCTAGTGTCCCCCAGTGGTGGCGACCTCGACTTACAACCAGTGAGTCGTAGGTTCGAACCCAATCAGGCGCAACTTTGTGTAATTTATTTCATCACCACTGCTCTCAAAACGGTGAGGGAAAACATCGTGAGGAAGCCGGCGGCATGTCTTAGAAAGAAAAGAATCGAAGATATGTGACGTCTACCAACCTGAATTGGGCCCGCGCGTGGTAGATTAAAGCGCATCCCTCTCCTAGAGAGGAGGCCTGAGTCCCTACAGTGGGAATATTATAGGCAGTCGCTCCATGTAAAATACTTATATTTAGCCACATCTGGTTCGACTAGAAGTTAACACCAACATTTTTGGGAAAAAGCTAGGCAGATGACATACTCTAAGCCTACGCATTACCCATACCTACTATTTTTCTGTTTTGATATTTTTTTTTACAAAATTCGCTTCATTCTTGTCCGCGGCAAAGTTGAGCCTATGTCTGTATAAAAACCAGTACCGCAATTGTATAAACATTATCTCAATGTGTTTGTCTGGTTGTCTGGCCACGAGACACGAGGCATCGTTAGATTATGATCAGGTCGTCCATCGACCTTTTGCCCAACTTTGATGACACAATTTGATTCCTTGGCTAGACAGTTAGGTACTGCTCTACGGGTGACAGGTTTGATTCCCGCACGGAATAGTATTAATAAAATTAGTGGAAAAGGCTACAGATAAACGTAATTGTTTTGTGTCTGGGTTTAATTATTTATTTATAAGGGAAAGGATAAAGACTTAACTTATACTTAACTTAATCTGACACTACTGGAGACCATTATGTCATGTTCGTCAAATCGTAATATAAATATCTATTTTTTTTTTGGGGGTTTGAAATCATCAATCTCCCCTCCCGCTCTTGGGCAGAGCGAAAGGGAGTGTGAAACTTCTACTGACTAAAAACCACACAAGTTAACTTAGGTAGGTTCCTTCTCCCTATATGTCAAGGCCGCGGTATCTCTTACAACATCCCACAGCCCCGACGGGCACGCTTATAACACTTTTTTTTTTTTTTTTTTTTGGTGGGTGTAAAATCATCGAATAACCCCTCCCGCTCTTGGGCAGAGCGAAAGGGAGTGTCAGACTTCTACTGACTAAAAACCACCCATGTTCCTTCTTCGCCCTCTATGTCGAGGCCGCGATAACCAGAGGACTACCCGCGGCCCCGACACGCTTATAACCCTTAGTGTCAGATAAAGTTGTTCGAAATAGACGCGACAATACTAAGCTATGTATTCTCAGATCCAAGACGACACTAATGCGAAAAAGTATTTATAATATTGTGTATGGCGCCAATTCTGTTTAATAAGTTGCCAAAACATTGGAGGGAATATAGTACCGAAAAATTATAAAATAAATTAAAGGGCCTTTTGTTAGAGAAAGTCTTTTACAGCACTGACGAATTCCTAACTGACAAATTAAGTTGACTTGTCTAATGGCATCCTAATTTTATTAATACCCTGATACTTTTTATTTTTATTTTATTGTATTGTTATGATGAGCTTATGACATTATTTTATTGCACCGTTTAATTTCATATGCTCTGAATTGGATGATTAAATATAAATGTGTGTAATTGACAAATTTAAAATTAATTGATCCTGTCTAGCGTCCTACATCTCAAATTTGTACGCAGTTCCGGCAAAACATGGCTGTCTGTACTATTTGATGTAACATCTTGCATCTCATGTGTGTATACTCATGTTTTGCACAAATAAAATTGTCTTTATCTTAAGACTAATCCGTGTTACCAGGGTGCTTATCTGGTATTGAAGATACACTTACCCACTTGTGTGTTCATTTCATGGTCAATTTTAAGATCTGCCCACTACACATAGACACATTTTTAAACCTTTTGTTTTTCCCACGGAGGAAGCATTTTCCTTGAATTTTATTCCTATGTAGTAGTTCCTATGTTCCTATACAGGGTGTAAATTTGGGGTGAAAAAACACATTTTACGAAAAAACTCAATGTAGCAGTCTTATAACATTGTGCTAGTACATGCTTTGAATAGTAAACGGGTCATGGAGGTAATAAAAGTTATAATCTGAAAAACTAGTAGGTAGGTATATAAAAAAACAGTTAATCAAAAAAATTTGGTGAATGATGGGCAAAGTGGCAGACAAAAGAGCAGTGGGTCGTAGACAGAAATCCAGGCTGCACAATATCCGGGAATAGACGGGAGTTAAGAGCGCCGCGGAACTTTTTAGACTGGCAAAGGACCGAGTCGGATATGCGGAGCTGACTGCCGACCTTCACTAGTTGGAGAGGCACTTAAAGAGAGGGAGAGAAAAATTTGAAACTTTTATCTCCGTGTAACTAGGGGTTTCCCAGGTATGGTCTAAAACAATAAAAATATATCGCAGTGATGGAGAGGGCAACCTTGGCATTATTTTTTTTTTTTTTGGCCGGTGGAAAATCATCGAATAACCCCCCCCGCTCTTGGGCAGAGCGAAAGGGAGTGTCAGACTTCTACTGACTAAAAACCACCTATGTTCCTTCTTAGCCCTCTATGTCGAGGCCGCGATAACTAGTGTACAACCCGCGGCCCAACCTTTGCATCCTTTAGGTTTAAATAAAAAAAAAGTTTAAAAATATGCTTTCAGTTCCGAGTAAATGCACAGTCAACCAACAAAAAAAAAAAACGATTCGTCTGTTCACTGTCATGTTAGTGAGTTATGTTGTCTGAACGAGATGGAAATGAGATGACGCTTTTAGTATTAGGCTCAGTTAATTTAGCTGTCTGGACCTACGCGTCACGGGGTCAGTGACCTGTCTAGTGCGTAGGAATAGGATGGAAAAGCCACGTGGTTACGAGGCTGATTTGAGGTCGGTTATGTGGTTTATTTTAATGGAGAGGAAATTTTGTGACTACAGTTTTTATTGAATAGCTGACGGGACCCTATTACTAACCTCCACTCTCTGTCTGTCAGCGTTTCCATTAACTAACATTAACTTAAATGATAAGTTAATTGGTCGCTGAGTTGAACACAAGACGATGTTTGTGTTATTTATGTTCGTTCTCTCCAAAATTAGTTTACTGATATGTTAGGTTTACTTTTGTTTTACCTATACTTACACTTTTTATTTTTTATTATTGATTTATATCTGTAGTAAATCGTTATATTAACTTACACCTCACCATTGTATTGAATCTGGTTCTTGTAACCTAACAGACAGATGTGTTGCTGGGGAGTTTGTTCCGCCACTTTTTCTTTCACTACGAAATGTCGAAGGGTTAGCGTTTTGGGGGACTGTCTCTTGTAAATAATTGACGTTGTTGCTCTAGCAAAAAAAATAAAAAATCAAGTGTGCTCTCCCCTTACTACAATGGAACGGATCCCTTCATGCGCAAGTTCAACTCGCAATTTGCTACAATCCTGACTAATAAAATGTGATTCTGTTTAGTCCGTTAGTAAGATTACCTATCGCAAAATATTGCCTCCGTGTTTTTACCCGACTGCGGCGAAGCCCAAAAGGAGGGTTATGTGTTTGGCGTGTATGTACGTAAGTATGTATGTATGTCCGTTTCTTTGTTCCCTCATAACTCCTAAACGGATGAAGCGATTTGAATGAAATATACGTCGTTAGATTCGTCTTGATGGCGCGAGTGTCACTGGCTACATTAAAATTAAAAAAACAAAGGTTTTGGGCTGGTTTTGGGGGCCAAATCGTGGATTTGAAAAAATAAAAAAATTCCATTACCATCGAGTAGGGTATCAAAATAAAGTGTTTTAAAAGGACATTACAAAACTATATGACACCTTTAAGTTTAAAATAAATTCAAAGTCACAAATTCTATAAACAAACACAAAAGCAAAATCATCTGCCAAGTACACACATCAAAAGTGTCTAGGGATCAAGCATTTTTATGCGGATTTCTTGAGATTGAGATGTGGCTTTGTAATAAATTTATGATTTTATAAATTTATATGGATCCTTTTTGGTGCATTTCATAATTTGAATCAGGAACTGTGAATCAAATTCGAGTAAAAGATGAAAATCAGCTGTCAATATTTTCCCTATAAAAACATACAACGCATTGAAGACATTATTAGTGCTACTGTTTCCCTACTACTGATTAAAACCAACGTTATTATGGAGCGGCGACGTCATTTAAGCAGGGAAGAAATGCTCAGAGCCGTGGGAATGATAGAAGCTGGTTCCCGGCAACGTACTGTGGCTTTAGCTCTGAATACAAGTCAGAGTGTTATCAGTCGACTTTGGACACGTTACCGAAGCACTGGTACCGTGGCTGAGCGCCATGGAGGACGGTATCGCTGCACCACACGGAGACAAGACCGATACATTCAAATCTTAACTCGAAGAGCTCCAACAATAACCGCCATGATGTTAGCCGTGAGGCTTCATCACTCTTCAGGGAACTTAATTAGCGACCAAACAGTCAGAAACCGCTTGCATGAAGTGAACCTTCATTCCCGAAGACCGCTACGGGTACCACCTATAGCAATGCACAATCGTAGGATTCGATATCAATGGGCTCTTGAACACAGAAATTGGGCAGAAGAACAATGGCGTTTCGTGTGCTTTTCTGATGAGTCTCGTTTTGGTATGAGACCGGATACAAGACGTATACGACACTGGAGAACCCCTGGACGCCAACAGCGATTAAAATCCTGCCAGGAAGTCCATCCTTATAGTGGTGGAACCATCATGGTATGGGCGGGTATTTGGATCGGCGGAAGAACTGAGTTGATTTGGATCAGAGGCAACCTCAACGTTCAAATTTATGCTGAGACGATTGTATCAGACGTCATCGTTCCTCTACAAGTGCAAATCGGTCCCTTATTTCAGTTAATGCATGATAATGCACGACCGCACACCGCAAGAGTTGTAAGACAGACTCTCGCCGCAGCTAACATCAATGTCCTGCCCTGGCCTGCTCAGTCGCCAGACTTGAACCCGATTGAGCATGCATGGGATATGCTACAGAGAAGAGCTCTGCCGAATATGGAGGGTATCCAGTCGCAAGAAGACCTTTTTTTTGTTGTTGCAACGAACATGGGCGGCCATTCCACAGCGTGATTTGGATGAACTCATTTTGAGTATGCCAAACCGATGTTCTTGTGTTGTTAGTGTTCGCGGTAGAAACACGGATTATTCATTGTTTAAGTTACCCAATAAAATTTTAAAGAAAACTGTTATTTCAGTCTTTTTTTCGAACTTTAATGTTAGTGGTTCAAATGTCAAAAATCCCTTTATTAGGAAAATGGCAAATTTCTTTATTAATGCAAAGGTGACTTGGTTTATCGTTACTGTGACAAACGAAAACACTTTATTTGATGAATCCTTAAAGAAAATTTTAATTAATGTCAATCAGGAGAAAAGTTATTGCAAAAATATATGTTGATCCCTAGACACTTTTGATGTGTGTATTTTACGCGACCAACGAAAGAACTAAAAAGTTAGAAATAAAAAAAATAGTTAAAAACTAAAAAAAAAACCCGACTGAAAAGACTGAAAAGCAAAAAACAAGCACATTTTAAATTAAACAAAACTTGGAAGCAGGCGGGGTTCATTTGAATATTAAATTATGAAATGAAATGAAAATAGAATGGACCCCGCCTGCTTCCAAGTTTTGTTTAATTTAAAATGTGCTTGTTTTTTGCTTTTCAGTCTTTTCAGTCGGGTTTTTTTAAGTTTTTTAACTACGTTTTTTATTGTTTTATCAAATTAATTAAAATTGACTACTACGTAGTAAAATTGAACTGCAATGAGACGTCACACGAGTTTTCGATGCAGTGTATCGTCTTCTTTTTTTGTTTACGTGAAAAAGAAAAAAATGTGTCCAATATTTTTTGGAAGTCAACTACTCTATTAAACGATACCACGAGTACCCAATTGGCCGGTTTTTTATTTCTTTTCCGTTTTGGATCGTTGTATGACTTCCAAAAAACTTTAAAAACACCACCAACTAGACTTTTAAAATAGTTCGACTTTTTTCATCCAATCCTCAAAAGAACCATACGGTGGAACTTTTACTTTATAGTTTTTATGATTCTTTATAATAATTCCCAGTAATTTTGGTTAAACGTTTTTATCAAGAAAGCCTTTTTTTGTTAAGGGTGGGAAGTCATCAAATTACTCCTCCCCCTCTGGGCAGAGCGGTAGGGACTATCAGTCATCTACTGGCTAAAAACTACCCATGTCTCTTCTTAGCCCTATGTCAAGGCCGCGGTATCTCTTTCGAACAACCGGCAGCTATCAAGAAACCCTGGCCTATCAACTTCTTCATGGTTGTCTCTGTGTACGTTCTGGTAGTTTCATATTAATAAAATGACTCTTCTTCTCGAGTGTCTTCACAATGACTTGTACACTGCAGACTCTTTCAACGTTTGTACATACGCCAGGGGGTCTAAAATGGGCACTTTAGCAGATCATATTATGAATTGCGTTTTTATTGCGATTCATATTATGATCTACTAACGTGGCCGAACACATGAAGTTACCCGAAACTGTCAAATTTTCTCCAATTAACCTTGAACCTAATACTTTAGTGATATTGCTGAAAATCTAATAAAGAAATTTGACAGATTGTACTAACATGATCTGCTGACGTCTGTATATTCATATCTGTAAGTTTAATAGGGTATTTTGTAAGGATATTTTTAAGTTGAATAGGATATTTGAAAGAAAACAACAACTTGTACATTAATTATGTTTATTACACGTGACTTAAATTAATTTATTCGTTATTGCTTCAATATTATATTAATTATTGTACTTAGCTCTATAGAAGGGGTCAAGAACACACATTTATACAATTGATACGGGAGATATTTCTTTGTGTGGGGAAACGTTCTGTTTAGGGTAGATTCTACCCTGTGCTGAAAAGCTTTAGTCAGTTACGAAATAATTATCTGGTAGTAAAAATTGCCGACTAACGAATAGTAAGTCGTAGGTTCGAACTCAGGCAGGCGCATTACTTTGTGTAATTTATTTCATCACCACTGCTCTCAAAACGATGAAGGAAAGCATCGTGCAGAAAACGGCATGTGTCATGACCAAAAAATTACCATCCCGCACTGGGCTCACGTTTTGGAATATAGCCCATCCCTCTCCTAAAACCTACCTACACAACAGCAGATTTTGACAACTGTTGGTTCTGTGTCACTAGGGACAGAATCGTGTACAGAGTTTATACGACGATATTACGTACACGCTCTGTAACTTCTGTATAATTTTCACAATATAGAAAGAGTTTTGTTTCGGTGATTTAGTGAAACTTTAAAAGATTACAAGCTGTTGTATTTTAACTCAAACTGAGTATTGTTATCATTATAAATGTGAGTTCACGGTCCCCCTCTCACGGTGATTCGCAAATTGCAAGTGATATGAGAGCTTCTAGTTTATATTTAGAAAGAAAATCTCTATTACAGTTTCCGGAAAAGATTTTTTTTTGTAAAATAGATCGTCGATAATTTATTTTTATTTTTGTGTGAGATCATACTAAGTTTACATACAAGCTTTATATTCAAATAACAACCTTCTGGCAATAATAATAGGTACTATTATAATAATGAGGATTATTATTATTGTCAGATATTTCGTATATTTGGTAACTCTATATTGATGTAAAAATTGTTTTTTTAAAACATGAATAAATATTAAAAACTTAGTGGTAATCCAAAATGTTTTAGAAGAATAATGTGTACTTGGATTTTTATTAAGCATATAATAACTAAAAGACAGCGATGATAATATCTAAAATAATAATAGATTGTTGAGTAAAGTAATTCATGTTTTATAATAACGATATCATAGTGAAATACATAAATATTAAAATCTTCCAATGACAAAAGGCTGTATGTCCAAAAATGTATCGTTTATTCCTACAAGAACACATCAAGCAGTTATTAGGTTTGATATTATTAATTTTATATATTACCACGAATACTTTGACCAGTTTTTGAAATTACCTTTAAAATTCTCACTTAAAACTAGTGTCTTAATTAATAACACTATTACACACACAAGTCAACAAGAAGGGTAATAGATAAATTACTTTATTAGCATTTAAAATATCTATTATTCCAATAACAATATCACATACATAATAACTAGACAATTGTATTACAATAATTATAATATAACAATCAACAATTACATTCGATGATACAATGGTGTAATTATCATTATTACTTATAATTAATTCGTATATTATTATTTATTACTTATGTGCGTAATGATTGAATAATGACCACGATAGCGCGCTTATAATAGTAATAATTATTATTTATTGAAGATATTCTAGTATTATTATTAAATATAGAAATTAATAACGACATTAAAATTTGTCCACGCTTAAAAGTTATTAGGAAATATACAGAGTCACATACTAACATGTATAGAATAGGATAGATATAGTTATATTCCTGCTACATACAGTATAAAGACAGCTTGATAAGTGACTTTAATAGTTTCTAAATTCACTATTTAATAATAATATAATAATTATTATGTGCCATACATACTAAACACTGGTCGATATATAAAAAGCCGTTTACTATGTCGCATAGCTTTTAAGAGGGTACCTTAAAAGTAGTTAACAATAAAAATATTGCTATGAAATATTTTCTATACTCAACAAATAAAATTCTTCTTTTATTTCGCGTTATACGTATCTCTAAAAAGGGTAAAACTATCGTAACAAAAAACGTTGGACTACAAATTTGTAAAGGTTTTTATCAAAAATGTGTTCGTTTGGACAGTGACGCCACGATTTCATTATTAATTTTCAGTCCCAAGTTTTTATTATTATTAAATTCAAGTAATAATAATTATTATATTCAAATAAGTTTAACGTGTTCAAATTCGTCGTTATAATGACAACATTTTTTCAGTCAGCCATTAATGTTTATTATTTTTATTTTGTGTATCAATGTAATTCTTTCAGCGCCCCTTTTTGTGACTTTTTTAACAGATTATAAATATTTGTAAAATGAACAATGTCATTCAAAAATATTTTTATTTGGTACTTAATTCCTGAAGAGAGCAATTATTGCTCTTATTCTCTTTTTCAAGACTTTTATTAAATTATTTTCTTTCATAAAAGATTTTTACTAAATCTTCCCCATCATAACGCCACTATGCAAATCAAACAACACGTTATACAATTCGAAAATTGGACAAAATCAACAGAATGTTTACAGATGTCATGTTTTTGGACAATCCTTAAACGACCACTAGAAGTAATTTATAATTTAAGTTATGAAGCTTTTTGCTGCGGACACTCGAGTTGAAAAAAGGTACGATTATTATTTCTGTTTATTATTAAATAGTAATAATTATTATTTTATAAATACTTATTTTTTTGGATATTTCAGTTTTTGTAAACATCAAGAGTTTTCTATTAGAAGTAGATTTTGTTTTACTCGATTGTGAATATATTGGAATAACCAGCATTCAGAAGGTCAGCTAACATAATCACAATTTTATATGATGTCAATTTTATGCAGTCTAACCATTCCAAATTTTCATGTAAGATTCTTCATTCACGTTAACTTCCTGCTTTAAACTGTAGCTACTCCATGATGACCTTTCAAAGCTGAAACTGTTATTTAAGTTCCTCAAAATATTCACAGTCGAATAAAACTGAAGACTTAATTTTAGCATAAACACTAATCCTGTCTACCCGCTAAAGCAAATAATAAGTGGACGTAACGAACCATCTCAAGATGACCATTCTAAGAAAATAACTACAAAGAAAACAACTGTATTGTCTTCGTCCCTGTATGTCATGAGTCAATGATGTGGACACTGTTCGGAAGGTTCTAGAGCTTCTCGTAGAAGGTAACAATAATATACTCGGAAGAAATAATAGGGGAAAACAAAACACATCACCACAGATTTCTTTCTCTTAAAACTTAAAACAGAAATGTTGGGATTGGTGGGTATTAGTGTAAGAATTCACTGTTAAAATATGAGCATTCATGATCATTTGAAATACCCCAAAGACCACCCATAAAATTCAAAATTTCACGCCAAACGGGACATTCTCGGCTCTAACTTTTCACAAAAAAAAAACAAGATGAGGAAAAATTTAAAGAAAACCCTGAAAATGTAAGCCTCAGAGAACAATTAAAGACCATCATAGTTAAAATCGAACCAGAAGATAAACAGAATGATGATAAGAATACCGACAGTGATGCAGTAAGTGTCACTACTGCTATTGACAGCTTTCCCACTAAAGTTAATTATTACTACGGTTCACAAATGGCGACAGAAAAGTCTTTCATAGGACTGGCATCTCTTCTCTACTTTCCTGTTCGGTACAAGCCCGCTGAAAACGCTGCAATACTCTTTGTTTCTTTTTCTTTTTATTATTTCTCTCTTTGGTGGTTGTATCTACTGAATTCTTTTGAGATGACGATAGATATTCTTTGTTGATTATTTAGTTAGCTGCAACTAAAAGCTGCTTTTCATAATTGTCTTGGTATTTACTAGCTCTCATACTAAAACCTCACTGAAGAGTTTCTTCATATTCATCTCTTGTTTGACAAAGCTATGTTTCAAAGTAAAGCCAGTCCCATTCAAGACGATTCACAATACTAAGCCGACCCTAAAATAAGTGACAATCTCCATAAATACACATTTATCTTGCTATAACTATAATTACATTAATATTGTCTAAATTACATTCGTCCACACAACTACAACCACCTAGCGAGAGATTATATACATTTATAACAAAAATAACTAACTTTAGCGTAGTGATTCGTTATCCGATATGTTAGGCAGTATGTATCTAGGCCACTTATATGTTCTTAGTGATAAGTTTTGGTGTAAATACATATAATTATGTGGCAATATCTATAAATAACCGTCGGGGAGTATCACACCAAATCTGTCTCTCATATCTCTAAACATATAAAACAGCAACTGCTAACTTTCTCAAATATGTTTTCAATTTCACAATTTGAACATCTTCATGAAAGGGCAGTAGTAGCAACGCTAAAACAGGCCAGTTTTGTTCGAAAAGAGACAATCAAAGTAAAAATTAGGAAAGACGAAGAAGATTTAACTGTCGACCTCGGTTAAATAGCTAGAACATAATAATACCCAATAGAAATCATCAACTACATGTATTTACACCAAAAACTGTAAAAGCAATGAAGTGATTAAGATAGACCTTAAGTTTAGCTTGGATATAGATTCCTTGTACTCAAAACATCGATAGTGCAACATCGAAATATATACGATGAGTGCTATTCTGGTTCAGGCGACGCTCTGGTATTTGCTTCGTTCGATCCTTGAAAAATTTGTCATAATTGATCAACGAAAAAAGAAACTGTAGTCCTCTGAACTTGTATCCGATCCTTCAAGTCTTATCTTTCTTTTATTGCCATATTTCAAAACTTAAACCCGATAAACCTTTCTCCTCAAGGATCAATAGCAAAATCCCCATCGAATGAACCACCATTACAAAATAGATTATAATACGACAATAGATTAAATACAAACTTTAGTTCTGAGGTAACATAAAGTCGAGGAACTGAAGTCACAAACACACGAAGATACAAATGATAATATATTGAGCGAAGCTTCGCATTTAGTACTATACTTAACATATACATAAATAGTGTAAAAATTCAAGACGATAAATTGACAGCATTTCAGTAACACTAATCGTATAATTATGATGTACAATAGTAATTGAGACGAAAGCCTTAAGACTAAAGGCAGAAGACCACATCGACAGAGCTTGGGTGAATGAACTTACTGATAATACATCAATAGCCAAAGGTTTTGCAAATAACAAAAATATATATAAAATTATACCTATCAAAATAGAAAGAGAAAAACCTTGCTAATGCTACTGAAATGAAGAAAACGTGATTATATTCCTAACCAGTGACATCAAAAGACCTAATCATAAGAATAAAAATCAAGTTACGATTTGTGAAAATAGAGAATAGATAAGTCAATGAAGTCACGGAGAAGCCAAACAAAAGGAAGCTGCAAATTCATTCACCACAGCATCACACAACTAGCAGCCATAAAAAGTGATAGACAATATCAAAATGATTAATATTAGTACAACAATTTTACGTATAGAGATTTGTGATATACTAGTCTAGATAGACGCGCAGATTGTTGCACATTTCTGACGTAAAGGGAATCATTGTTTGGTCCTATTAATATTCTGGTACTATTTGAAAACCCAATTGCATCAGAAGGAATTCTAGCTTAGTAAGGTGAGTCATACACTCAAAACACATTCATGACAGGACTAAGAACTTGCGTGACACTGAAATTATCACATGTGCAAGATACCATATCCTTATAGTATTTAAATTCTTCAATATTCATGTTAATATTAATGACGATGCAACGGGTCATGAGAATTTGAAGGTTATAAAAGAATCTACTTCTAATGTTTCTAAATAATTCTATTGCTATCGTATTTCAAATTATTCCGTATCACATATCTGACGATTTTATTGCTTTATGGGTTCGTTAGTAAGTCTATTGTTAATCACTTTGTGGAGGAGAACAGATTGCTGTTCGATTAATAACAATTAAAAAACAATTTTATTCGTGATTGCATTATTAAGATGTTTGTTTGAGTAAGATAATAATGCAAACGGCGATGTTTTCGTTTGATTTAACATAAGCATAACTGTGTGCGTTTTTGATTACATTTTTGAATTCTCGTATATCTTTTCTACGATCTTCAGTTTATTTATCTTACTCAAACATCTTAAGATAGCAAGTTTAATGTGTGCATAAAAACTGAGATAACTCTTATTTCCAACACAACAATAACGGGTTAAGAAATGTGACTTTCAAATTGTTATATCCAACTTTGAATTTCACATTTCTGTATCACATCTTGGACCCCAGTTTATTTCAACAGCAACATGTAAAAACTAAATAATATTAAAAAATATTTTTTGTTTCTCTGTTCTAGATCACGAAGGTCACAGGCGTCTTGGGAATGAAACTAAAATCTGACTGTAAAAGTACTATTATTATCTTCAAACTAGGTCCCTCAAGTAGGCAAGCAGCCAATCGCCAAAGATAGCTAAATACTTCGGTAACTATCTTTTCTTCTATAGCTCGTGTACAAGCAATTACCTACATATACCGATATATAACTCTCTTACACCGATATTCACTTATTCTGATTATTCTACAAATTGTTCTATCAAAATCTTTATTCCTTTTTCCAGTTCCAAGACGTCTATACACGATCGTTGGGGTTTCAAAAAACAACTTACACTAAGGATAAACAAAAATCCTTTTGAAGGATAACAAGCAATAACAAATCTGTCTTTTATCAGAGGTAACGTCATCTAAAACTAGCAACTAATCGATTTGTGCTTAATTCGTTGCGCTTATAATATCGCACATTTGTTGCATTATTAAATAAAGTATTATACTACTTAACTTAGGAGCGGATATGAAAAACTAGATAGCTAAAACGATGTAACAAATTTCAAATGACGATTATCAATTTTACGAATTTATACGATATTTTAAGAAGTTTGAACACCCAAAATAGAAAAACTTTTAACGTTGATATATTCAGAAAGATAGAGATATCCGCACCTAAGTCAGTTTTTAACACTGATAATGAGAATAGCTAAAGATGTATCAAATTGAGCTTGCCTTGGGCTTTCACCAGATTCCCATAAAACATGTTTTTGAAATGGCGGATCATTTGAATAATCTTATATTTTTACTACGTTATCCCAAATCCAAATTCGGAACATATATATTCTATTCAATTTACATAGATGCTTAAAATTACATGTTATAATTTGTATTACGTTGGTGTTTGTAGATGCTATCATAATTTACTTGTCACACTGAAGTCACGACACAAGATGACAAATGGTTTTTGATGCTCAATTTGATACATCAATAAGATTCACTATAATAATAACGATAGCACGAATTCACGGTTTCTTAAATATACCACTTTGAAGCTAAATATCTTAAATCTACGAAATAAAAGCAAACAGACATTCAGAGAAATCGAAACAAATCCGAGAGTTAACTTGAACACTTGATCATCTCTCTGTTTAACATTCATTGATTAGTCACAGACAATCTCTCACAAATAGTTTCTTTATAGAGGAGTAATGTATTGAAGATAGATGAGCATGAACTGGATTGGAAGACTTGAGCAATCAAGATGGAATACATCGAAGAAGCTGAATATAATTAGTAAATAAATCTTCTTCGCGAATGATTTTTAATGGAGAAATATATTAAAGACATTGATATCAGAACTAGTATTAAAATTTCTGTTAAACATTTTGGATTATAGACGTGACAGTAGAAAGACAGGTTATAAAGTAGGTAAAGGCATTATTATTTTGATAAATACATACTATGCTATCGTTGAAACAAGATGCATCACCATTGTTACCTTATCTTGCAAAGGTGTCTTATCTGAGACTATTTTTAGAATTTATTTTTCTATCAATATGGTGTTTCATCATCTCTAGCATATTGTAAGTTATCCTACATCTAGTTTTACATATATTTTTGTATTTTCGTTGTTTAAAATTATTGCCAATATTATTCTTGTACACTTCTTAGCCAGTTTCGTCTGTTTTTATTTTATCTCTACCATTAGAACAAACATATTGTTCTTTATTTTCTGTACCACTTTTTGTCCACCATTGCTCAAAATTTTAACTTTTCTTTTTATTTTTTTACTCCCGTACCTTCAACGTCAGATGTTATTCAATGCCTTCAATATATTTCTTCGGGGGTGTGTTTAGTAGATGAACGCGGGGTGTAGTGGCGGCGGCGGCACCCGGGGTTGCTTGTCCAGGGGCGCGCAGCAGGATGGCTCACAGCAGGGAGTGCTGTATGGAGCTGGGACCAGGGCGTACTGAGCTGGTGGCCCGTAGATTGCTGGGGTGGCTGAGGAGAAAGAGATTGATAAAAGTTAAGGTTACACCGTAAAGAATTGTGATAAAGTATCTTGTGTATTTAACCTGCGAACAAATCGAAATGTGTGCTGGGGCTCATAGTAGAAGTGAAACTTCAACGGACAAGTGGTAAAACAAATCGCAACGGACAAGTGGAAAAACGAATCACAACAAAATTTTAACTTGAAGTTTTAAGGGCAGATTGTTAATGTACCTACTTGTCAAAACAACTCATGTTCCTTCTCAGCCCT
This sequence comes from Diarsia rubi, assembly GCA_932274075.1. Taxonomy (NCBI): domain Eukaryota; kingdom Metazoa; phylum Arthropoda; class Insecta; order Lepidoptera; family Noctuidae; genus Diarsia; species Diarsia rubi. The sequence continues at coordinate 877,668 of OW026437.1, read as the reverse complement.
TTGTGGCCGGGGCCGCGGTATCTGTTTCGAACAACCCGCGGCCACGGCAGGCACCAATTTGCCTATAAATAAGGGGCCAGACTTTCAATCTACATACTATCAAACGGCATCTGATACACTGCATACGGTGGCGGTGGCATCTCGCAGGGTGCGCAGGGCTGCATCGGGGCGAGCGGGGGGGCACAGAGAAGCTGATAGCAAAGCGGTGCCTGCAGCGGAGCCGCCTCTGTGCCCAGGACCGGCAGCTGACTCATCTGGAAATACACGAACTATGCTTAAAGTCATCGTATTGAAAAATTTAGCATGAGTTGCAAATATTACGGAGAATGAGTGTGATAAAAGTTATTATAGGTGTGGTTGGATATAATCTCTTGGTCAGAATCGAAAGTTATGAACATCACTACACATTATAAAACAATGTCCTCCACCACGTCTGTTTGTCTGTCTGTTCGCGTCAAACTCAAAGAGTTCTGCATCGATTTCAATCCTGTTATCTCCAATGGATGGAGTGGTTCTCGGGGAAGGTTTAAGTGTACCTATAATTTGTCAAGTTCCGACATCCACGCGGGCAAAGCCGGGGGCTTCAGCTAGTATTTCATAAAACAATTTTGCACATTTTTTCTTTAACATATTTTCCTAAAGATTCATGTATGGACTTTTTATGATAATGTTACTAGGTTTCAACAACTCGAAAACTATCCAAATCCCTTCAATAGTTTTTGCATGAAACAGTAACAAACATCCATCTATACTTACAAACTTTCGCGTTTAAAATATTAGTAGAATTAAGATAGTTACTCAATCTTATACTATCCTAATAAAGTAGACAGTGAGATAGGTTACTTCAACCTCTAGCCTGAGTTCAATAAGGCCTAAGACTAAACATCTACAATGTAGTGAAAAAAAAACGTAATATTATGCAATTTAACCCTTAATTTTCTTCCATTTCCCTCTTCGTAATAATACCCCTAATGATCACATCAACGTCACATCTATCCCTTTCCAAATGACAGGTTATTTTCCTTTTGTAAGACGATCTGCCCTAATTAGTCCCAGGGTAACTGATTAATATTCACCTGTTTTCTGACAGCCTGCGCCACTCGCAGACGTCCCAGGGGAGAGAACATCACGCCACCACTCTGCAAGAAACGAGAAACATTATTTACATAAACATTGGAACAAATACAGGGTGTAAATGGACCGTTCACCATTCCAACCATTCTGTAGACCAAGCTAAGAAATAGTACACAAAAAATATTTGTACAACACATTGAGCAGATGTATGCATTGCATAGTACAAGTAGGTTTTAGTATAGTGGAGTTCCTTATTGGTACTACTTTATGGGAAACGAATAACGATCAACCAGAACGAAGTACCTATAGGTTGCGGCACGGTTGGTGCAGTGGCTGAGCGATTGGACTGCTGCGCTGCGTCCCGCACACGTCCCGCACGGAACAAATATTTGTATGGCTTACAGATTTCGGGTCTAGGTATTTGTGTTTGTGAGTTTAAATGTTTGTGAACGCACCCACGATACAGGAGAAATTCCTAGTGAGTAGCAACGTTTTTAAAAAACTAAGTGCTAATGAAGCCGAATGTTTATGTGAAACAAAATATTTCAACACTTAGCAAAATTTAGAACCTATTTTCGCTTACTCTATTGATAAAATATTTATGTTACTTAACGAAACTAGTATTTTGGAACCCATTTTATCATAAAGCAGGTCATATCTCAAGTTGCACTCGTTATTTTTACGAAAAAGAAATATTTGTTGTTGTTAGATTGGGACAACTGTTTTCCATTTTGGCGTGGAGTTTGAGTTGAATCTGTTATTTATCTACACTAATATTGAACCAACCGTGTGACGTCCGCTAGTATTAAATACAGTGCTGTTTTTAGTTTTATCATATTTATCTAGTGTGTATAGCGAATTTCACTATGGACAAAAACATAGAACAAAAAGTTTGTCTTAAATTTTGCATCGCCAATGGAAATTCGTGTTCGGAGTCACTGAAAATATTACAGAAGGCTTATACAGTGAATCGACTGTTTCAAAAAACACGTGCTTATGAGTGGTACAAAGCGTTCAAAAGCGGTCGAGATATGATGGAAGATTTGCTTCGCTCTGGTAGACCATCAACGTCTGCAACTGAAGTTAACATCGCAAAAGTGAAGAAAATAGTGACTAAAAATCCTCATTCGACTTTGAGAGAGATAGCCGCCGAACTTTCTGTATCTCACGAGTCGATCCGTACCATTTTAACTAATCATTTGGGTATGAAACATGTTACCGCTCGGCTAGTCCCAAAAGACCTGAATTTTAGAGTCGCTGAGGACATGCTAGAACGAGTCAAGTATTACGACCCAACATTTATGAAACGCATTGTTACTGGTGACGAGACGTGGGTTTACGAGCTTGACATGCAAACTAGTCAACAAGCTTCGGAGTGCCGCCTTCTAACTGAACCGAAACCGAAAAAACCACGCCAAAGTCGATCAAAAAACAAAATCATGTTGACTGTTTTGTTTGACTTTGCCTCAAAGAGATGTCAGCAACATGGGAGGGGCCCGTCAGTGCTGCGGGATGTTGTAAGAGATACCGCGGCCTCTACATAAAGGGGTAAGAAGGGATATGGGTGGTTTTTAGTCAATAGAAGTCTGACACTCCCTTTCGCTCTGCCCAAGAGCGGAAAGGGTTATTCGATGATTTTCCACCCGCTAAAAAAAGAAAGGGCTTGAAACTTAAAATTTCGCACACCTATTCCTTTTATGACGTAGGCAACCATTTAGAAAGGAATTTTTCAAAATTCTACCCCCAAGGGGGTGAAACAAGGGATGGAAGTTTGTATGGAAAATTTTCAACATTTTCAACAACAGCGAAGCCGCGGGCAAAAGCTAGTTATAAATATAATCTTTTAAGGTACGTTATTAATGTGTTTGTAACTCTCTGCGAGATGAGATATGTCGAGTAGGACGTGACATATCTCATCTCGGGTAATAACCACGATGGTATCGTATGGTGTGAGTTGGAAATTTTTAAACATCATATTTTTTTTATTATTTGTGCCAAGCACACCAACAATCTTCATATAAATCATGGCTTTGAATTTGTTTTATTTTATTTTTTTTTCTTAATTTGGTTTGCAAAATTCTTACAAAAAAAAACGTTGCAGTTTAAGTAGTAATACTCTGTGTCTCATAATAAGTGAAAGTTTGTAAACATTCCCGTCGGGGATGCGGGTTGTTTGAAAGAGATACCGCGGCCTCGACAAAAAGGGCTGAGAAGGAACATACTTAGGTGGTTTTTAGTCAGTAGAAGTGTGACACTTCTTACCGCTCTGCCCAGAGCGGGAGGAGTCATTTGATGATTTCCCACCCTTTTTTTTTTTTGTGCCGGTTTAAAAATCATCGAATAACCCCTCCCGCTCTTGGGCAGAGCGAAACGGAGTGTCAGACTTCTACTGACTAAAAACCACCCATGTTCCTTCTTCGCCCTCTATGTCGAGGCCGCGATAACTAGTGTACAACCCGCGGCCCCGACGGGATGATTTCCCACCCTTACGCCAACAAATGGTGCTTTTCGTTTTTACGAACAAATGGAATACTTAAGAACTTTATCAACAAAACCGAAAATCACATACAGTAATGGAGATCTACCCCGTATTTTGGCAAAATCACATAACGACGGGAAAATCTGTCTACGGTCCCACCCATTTCCGAAATAACAACCTCTGCAAACCCCTGATTAGATGGATGTCCCTGACACACTACCCTCCCTGCCTACCCTAAACGAATGACACAAATCCAACCTTTCGGGTTAGACGACCATGCATTTCCGACTAAGCGCCATCCATAAATAAATAGGGTTTGCCCTAAAATTAGCCAAGAGGGCCGAAACTCGGCATCCCTGCGAAGATTTGCAAGTATAATTTTGTAGCAAAAACATTGTCTACAAGAACTTCTCTTGACTGCCGATAATTGGCTTTGCCGAAATGTGGAAACGTGCAGAGTTGGTGACAGAGTTTTTAAGAAGCTTTTTTTTTTTGAAGGTTTGGAAATCATCAAATCACTCCCCGCTCTAAGCGGAGCAGAAGGGAGTGTAATTTTTTTTTATTGGGACAAGCCCAACACACTATTCCTAATCCACTGTAACTCCTGTAAGCCAGAATCAACAGAGGCGACCACAAGAAAAGCGCCGAGACGATGAAGCCCGACGAAGTCCCAGAGAAACGATTTAACTGTCTTGGATCCCGCAACGAAGTTAATCAGAAAAGAATAGCGGAGGAGTAGGAAAAACATAATTTCCATATCAGCAGGAGACAGAACAGAACAAGGCCACTAGGCACACAGGGACGTATACAACTGGGATAAGCCCAGTTGCCTAGCACCACGGATATTGTTGTCATTAATATTACTGGGTCCTAAGTTGTGAGCTGTTATAATTGGGAGGATATAAGGGAGTGTCAGTCTTCTTCTGACTAAATACCACTCATGTTCCTTCTAAGTCCTTTGTGTCCGAGGTATCGGTATCTTTTACGAACAACGTCTGACTTACATGCTGTCGAGAAATATTTCTCCGATATATGCTGGTTTTCTCACGATATTTTTGTCACCGAATAATGTGATGATTATACAATACGCACATGTATCCAAGAATCAGAGGTGCGTGTCTAGGGTTCGTTTGACCTATGTCTTGGCAGTCCAATGGTCGCACCACTAGACGACTGATTAATAAGAAAGGTGAATTATCTTGATCAATGAAAGTAATGGTTAAAAGGTGAGTTTAGGTGAGTCATTTTAACTGAACGAAAGGGCATGCCCTTTCGTTCAGTTAGTTTAAATACTAAATGTGTGCTACACTTACTTTCTAGTTGAACCAATACGGCAAAGCCGCTTAGCTTAGTTCTAATTGCGTGTAATATTATGTGTAGCAGTTACTTCGGTTCGGCAACATCGTTCAAAGAACACAGCTGAACCGAAGGTGCCAAGTCGTTTGTAGTATAGTCAGAAATAATTAGTTAATTGGAACCAATTCTGTAGGGTCTTAGCGATCGTTACCCGCTCTCTAGAGATACACAATCAATAGGGAAACAAAAGTGGCTCATTATTGGAGGATTACTTTGTTAATTCAATCACAAAAACCAAGTATAAGGCTATTATGTTTCCACAGCTGGGCCACAGAACAGCTCCCTCTTTCAGCAAAGCAAAATGTGTACAAATAAGCCCGTGAAGTTTTTGAAAACAAAGCAATTTCTAGATGTTATCGTCAATCACAATATCAAAAACTACAATAAATTATCAATGTTTCCCATCCACGTAGGTACCACTCAATAAAAACAATTCTACGACCAATATCAGCCCTTCACAATTGTTACAAGGCACTCCTAAATTTCGCGGACCCCTGACGATAACCTACCCCCATTTCACCCCGAAATGGAACGAAAAAATATCGAGACAAGGGCATTATTGTCTCGTTTTCATATTCTACCTGTTCGTCCTTGACTCGCACTAGTGATGGACGACCATACGATACTTTACAGTATCGATACAACACGATTCGATAAATGTTTTAATTGATGCAAAATTACCGGAATCTATCCATGATTTTCCTGAACATGTGATGCGGTGGATTGTGGAAAAGAAAAAAAAAAGAATAAGAGGAAGACCAAAAAACGATGGAAGGACTGTGTGAAGGATGATATGGATAAAAAGGAGGTGACTGCTGTGATGACGACTAATGATGAGTAATATGAAAGAACAAAACATGCTGATTTTAAATAAATTGAGATTAGGGCAGGAGACTAGGGTATTTCAGCAAAAAAAGTCTAATTAGTCCGTCTGATAGATTATCGAAAAATACTGGATACGTGTTTTTTGTTTTATCAAATTGACGAAAACAAAACGTGTCAAAGATCATGAGTACTAACCTTGTGACTCCACACGACTTGACACGACTTTTCGAAGTACTGTATCGTCTTCATCTTTTGTTTACGTGAAAAAAGAAAAAATACGAGTCCATTATTTTTGGAAATCTATCTGACGAACTAATTAGATATTTTTGGTAAAATATTGTACCGTGCTACATTGCTATAAGTTTCATGATCAGCCGATTCAAAATAATTCCATAAAGGACGTAACTTTGAAGACCGCTTTGCTAAATCTTTTATTATGTGCACAGCCAAAGTGTGGGAACTCTCTGCCTGCGGCGGTTTTCCCAAGTTCACATAACCCCAATCTATTTAAGTCACGAGTAAATAGGTTTCTTCTGTGTTAGCTCGTTCCAACGTCGACCTCATCTCTGCCCTTAAGGCAAGAGTAGGACCATCTCATATAAAAAAATTCGACCCATGTCTTTTTTTAACACTAGCTCAAAAGTATCGATTCGCAATTGTACATCCCTAGTCCGTACCCACAAAGGGGTGAACTCATGAAAGTGCTTTCCGCAGTCAATGATTTGCCATTCCGGGTTATGAATGGCACTGACCGGAAGTACGAATGGCATTCGACCTAAATTGTAGCATTTGAGGGTAATAGTATACCCTGGTATAGGCACGAGGGTAATAAAAGAGTGGATAAAAGGTGTGTGGGGCAGGAAATGGGTGTCGTATTGGCGTTATGAATTTTGATTTGATTTTTGTACAAGGTAACTTAAATGTGAGGGCAGCGGTGGCCCAGGGCAGAGTAGCGGTGGCCAAGTGTGGCGGCCCCGGCTTACGAACAGTAAGTCGTGGGTTCGAACCCAGGCAGGCCCATTACTTTGTGTAATTTATTTCATCACCACTGCTCTCAAAACGGTGAAGGAAAACATCGTGAGGAAACCGGCATGTCTTAGAACCAAAAAATTCGAAGACAGGTGACATCTACCAATCCACACTGGGCACGCGTGGTTGACCATCCTTCTTATAGACAGGAGGCATGAGACCCTGCAGTGGGAACTTTAAATGTCAATGGAAATAATATGCGTTGGTATATCGTACTGAAATTTGTAGAATCATAACATCACTCGTGTAATTCCCGAAGGATTAGGCAGAGGTATTCTTATTCTTGGTCCTATATAGTTGGGGGCGACGGAGCCTATTGCTTTCTGGGTACAAATCCAAATCATGACTGTTACTGAGATATTCCTGACGGAAAAACGCAATAACACTCTGGCCGCCCTGCAAATCGAACCGTGGACCTCATGCAAATTAGGTGAGCAACACTTAACAAAAAACGCGAACAATTTCATATTGAAAAACTGTACTGTAAAAAAAAAAGTTGATACATTTTTGCATGTAACATAGCGGCGTAGCTAAAAATGCAATACCGTTAAAAGTAATATAGATTTTTTTCGATGATATGATCCGATTTCATCCCTTCGATGGAATGGGAATGTTGTCGTTCCAAAACAAAAGATTCAGCTAATCCCTTACTTAATTAATTGACCTTTTAACAAGCGTATAATAGGTACATCTACGACCTAACCGAAGTGAGAGGCGCGCGTATAACAATACAATGATCGGGTTTTAATGTGGAGTTGGTTTTCCAGATGTGGGGTGGTAGTTTCATCACACATTATGTCGAATCCTATGATGCTTTACGTTTTAAGATACCTTGCATTATAAGCAGGGTTTTTAGTTTTCTATCTACTTTTCTTTTTAAATCTATCGGACGGACTAATTAATTATTTTTGGTGAAATACCCATATCCTTGTAAATAATCCATACTTTCCAGTACTAAGTATTCTAGAAGTATAATATTTTAGAAGTCCACACCCTCAGCTTACACTAATAACTTATTCAAAGAAACAAGGACATAAATAACAGCCGGAGACTCGTATCGATTTTCATTAAGATATTTCTTCTCAATATCTGGCCTCGTTCCGATTATTTGTCCCGCCAGAGATTGTTACGAGTCTTTAGAAATAGTTGTTAACTACGAAGATATTTACGTTGGTTTACTCGCTACGGTTTTCATTTCTTTCTGGTTTCTTTGAATACTATCTATACAGGGTGAAAGAAATTATTTCAGGCACCAATGTTCATTTATTTTCTTCATACGCATGTATGGTTACTCTAGCAACACGCACGTAGCGAACTGCAAGCGCGACGACGAGTTAAATGAACTACCTATGTAGCTAATCAGAATGTGAACAGCTGGTTTTATTTTTAGAGTATTTTAATGTAATATTCATTTATATTTTATTGTTACAGTATTTCAACATCCAAAGCTGGTTTATTTATTTATTTTGGCCGTATTAATATAATATATACCTATTGTATATTTTTATTTATTATTTCCTTTTTATTGCTTATTTTTAATGTCTCATTGTATGCTCGTCATAATTCTGCGACAAATAAATATTTTTTCTTTCTATCTGAAAAATAAAATGGAAAAATTTAAGAAAAATTCCGGTGAATTATAATTCAGAATAAGGAGCTGAAATTTTACATGGAGCAACTGTCTATATAACCTCCAAACCCCAGTTAATACCTGGGTAATATAGTATGTTACATTAAACGATTGTTCACATGATACTCATACAAATATGAACAAAAGAAAAACACTGATAAATAACAGACAGAACCATACCAAATATTTCGGGTAAGTCTCGCAACCCTTGATCAATGACTTTTAGGTATTTTAAAACTGGCGTAGGACAATTGCCAAAAAACAACCTCTAAAAAAGTAAAATCTGGAGAGCGTGCGGGGCCATGGTTCAATTACGTCACAAATTATGGTTTTCGTTTTTTTACATATTTGGGACGATAATCGAATACTGAATACGTACTCCAATATGTCCCTCGTTTAAGACACTGGTTGCCAGACTGTCGGGCCACTGCCTACCTGCGACGACTATATAAGATTGGTATGAACAGTTAAACGTGGATTGGGATCCTGGATCGTTGGGATCGTGGATGGAGCTTACCACTTAAAAACCTCAATTAATCTTAAAGTCCACTATTGAAATTAAGTCTGTTTTCCAAATATAACACCATCTATTATCCAAATTATGTTGAAAAATTCATAATGTGTTGTCGGTCTTGAATAGCCGATTAATGTGTAGAAAAGAACCTGATAAACTATCTCAAGAAATACAACAAACTTACTACCTCATTTAACCGACTTCAACTTCTAAAAGAAATCCCATGACTTATTCTATTCCGAAATAACATTCATCACTTGGTCCTAGAAAACTTTGACAATATCGTATTCATACAAATATCGAGAGGCGTTAGAGTCAAGTATACACTCGACAGAGGTGGTTATTGACTACCACTCCCTCTTATATGCTTAGTTATAAGGTTGAAAGTTGGTCAGGGGTGGACTCTATCGACAGTACTTCAGATTCTTCATTGTGTGACGTGACCCTCAGACTTACAAAAACTTCGCCAACAATGTCTTCGATATTTCCTCGGACTTTTTACAAGGAGCTGAATCAGTGATTTCGTTATTAAAAAATCGGTCAAGCGGAATCGAGTTCTTTCCGAGGGGTCTCAGGAGTTTTCAAGTTGATGATTTATTTTTTTAAGTTTATATTTGACCTCCATTATTTCCGTAAGTTCAAAGTTTTGGATCCTACATTTTTAAAATAGTTATTTAATAAACATCTTAATCGCATGTAATCAGCATGTAACACATAAATATTGAATACCAGAATGTCAGATTATCGATAAATATTGAATACGTATTAATTGTTTTATCAAATCAATAAAAATTGACGAAGATAAAACGCGTCAAATATTTGAGTGGGGCTTGTGACGTCACTGATCGCAAAAATATGTCTAACTAATGTCTAAGATTATGACGTCAGACGAGTTTTTAAATCATTGTAACGTCTTCATTGTTTGTTTACTCAAAAAAAAAATGTGTCCATTTTTTTTTGGAAATCTATCTGACGGACTAATTAGTTTTTTTTTTTGTTAACAACTCTATTGTAGGTAAGTAGGATTCCTGTCGTTATTAAAGCCATTAACCCTTTACATTATAATCATTACAAAATATTGTTTACTGCTAAAATTATCATGAAACGGAACCCCGAAAACCGTCCTCACGAAAAGGTCATCGTCTCTTATTGGTACAGGATTTTTTAGGAAACCTTTTACGATGTTTTTCGCAGCATTTTACTGAAAGCATTTTAATACTTTTATAAAGGATTATAATGCTTTTATTGTTTAGATTGTGGCTGTCGTTAAAATACGAAATAGTTGTATTTTTTGTGGGTGAAAGGTCGATTGTAGGCAGATACATTAGTTTATATTATTAAAATATTAAGTGCTTTCTAGTATTGTTCTTTATTTATCGAATCCGTGTTTGCAAAACTTAAGTGGCAATGGGCAGAGCACATTGCTCGCAGAACGGATGGCCGATGGGGTCGAAGTTCTGGAGTGGCGACTGCGAACCGAATGAAGACATTGCGTTGGAAGGCCTCCCACTAGGTAGGCCGATCACTTGGTGAAAGTTGAGGGGGCCAGCTGGATGGGAGAGGCACGGGACCGGTCAATGTGGCGACACCTAGGGGGAAACGGCGGCTCCTATATCCAGCAATGGACATCTTATGGCTGCAATCACAGATATATATAGACCTATATCTCTGGCTGCAAGGATGATGATGACGTTAAATTAAGCAGTTGTTGTCTAGTGGTATGACCGTCGGATAGCAAAGTCTTATGCTCGAACCCAAGACACGCACATTTTAATAATATTACTTGGTTCAGTAAAAGAAAACATCGTAACGAAATCAGCACACCTGAGAAATAATCCTCGATGGCATATAATGCCAGGTCAGAGGTCCATAGGTCCAAACTCTGACACCAGGGGTCTAAAATGGCCACTTTAACAGATCATAATAATATTATATGACTTACGTTAAATAAAATAAAATGGACTTTTCATAATAGTAGCAACTGCGACTGTGACCATTTTACGCTTTTTAACGCAATTCATACATAAAGGGTGTAAAAGTAGGTACCCTTAACGCAAACGAAGAGCACTTATTCTCCCCACCACTGTGATGTTCAAGACCATACCTGGGAGCCCCTTAGTTACGGAGATATTGGGAGTCCAAGTTACAAAATTTTCACAGCTGTTTTTGTAAATACCAGTTTTTCAGGTTATAACTTAACTTACTTCGGCCCCTTTACTATTCAAAGCACCCGCTAGCACAATGTTTCACGAGTGCAACATTGAGTTTTGCCATAAAATGTGATTTTTCACCCCAAAAAAAAAGCCGTTTCCCAGCAAAAAAAATTGTGTAGGGTTACTTAGTTTGATGTTCAGAAAGCTTGGTTCACGGATGTGTGAAGGGTTAATTTACACCCTGTATTATGATCTGCTAATGTGGCCATCTTAGACGCCCAGGTTAGGTCACATGACAAAGCAGAAGTTTTAATTTTGAGTATATCTACTAAGATTATCCACTTACGTTATCTATACCTTTTATCACAGCTTTCACATTGATTACCCTGTTTCTAAATACGGAAACTGTAACTAATTTATTACAAGATATTCTTCATCTACTTTATGGCAATCGTAAAGAAATCTAAGGAAAACAAATGTAGTTACCGTGTTGATTTACTTAAGACTTTTACAACTTTTTGGTGTTTTTTTTTTAAAGGGTTTTCCTACACACAATTTGTTGTGTTGTTGAAGGTGTTAGTCAGCGGAGAGGCAGACCAAAGAAGGGATGGATAAATAAAAAATAAAAAAATTATATAATAATATATTATAAATAAGTAGTACCTTTGTGCTTTGTGTTTTTGTTACTTTGTGCTATTTTTTATACATTTTCCTTTTTTTGTATTTTGTGTGTACATAAATAAATAAATAAATAAACAAAGAAACTAATATTTGAGTAAATTTTAAGTGTCATAGCTTCTGTGGGTGAAAACAAAGACATGACTTTCCGTACGAAAATTGTAGATACTATATATATTTCGTCTTCCAAACACCGTGTATAATCTTTGATAGGAAATAAAACTAAATGCGAAAGTATTGCGGAACTTAGAGGAAACATCACCGTTTATATTGTTGTTTTCAAAGAGATACCTTTGCTAAGTCTTACCCGTTTTCACTAACAATTCCTAAACCTAAAAGAATGCCTTAACGAAAGCGTCCTTGTTGAATTTGCACAGCTTATATTAATACTTATAACGGGATATAACCCATGTTTACTATTTATTTGGAGCAAGGCATTGACTGAGTGATAGCCAAGGTTAGGGCATAGAAACCAGGTCCCTTCTAAAGCTCGTTGGGTTACAACAGCTGGATGAGAGACGCTCAGGATCATGTGGCGAGAGAAAGGGGAGGTCTAAACCCCGCAGTGGGTGATACCGGGCTGATATGATGATGACTATTTATTTCGAGTTTCCGATATTTCTTGCTGTTGCAGCAAAGCGGTGGCCCAGTGGTGTAGAGCAGCGGTGGCCCAGTGGTGACGGCCCTGACTTACAAACACTAGGTCGAAGGTTAGAACCCCAGCAGGCGCATTACTTTGTGTAATTTATTTCATCACCGTTGCTCTCAAAACGGTAAAGGAAAACATCGTGAGGAAACCGGCATGTCTTAGAACCAAAATTTGGAAGACATGTGACATCTACCAACCCGCACTGGGCCCGCGTGGTGGATTATAGCCCATCCCTCTCCTAGAGAGGAGGTCTGAGTCCCTGCAGTGGGAATATTATAGGCTGGTGATAATGATGACGGCGCTGTTGCAAGATCATCATGCCATGATCATCGATTGACTCGCGAACTTTTTTCAGCACCAAAAAAAAATTCCGTTACGAGTCTTAATAGTGACAATGTCAGTTTTAAAAATTTCAACGCTTAGTTTAGCAGAAGGAGTAGACAATTACTATCCGACTAATCTCAAAAGAAACACTGAAATAAACTCAAAGAATGGAAGTGAAAAAGGCATAAGAATCAATAACTTCTAATCCCGAGCATTGCTCGAGAACCGAGCTATACGAGAATACCTTTATCTTTTGTTAAAAGATTAGCTGGTCAGCTAGGTTGCTTGCAGTATTGGAAGTATTGGAACTTGTAAAAGATTGCATCACAGAAGAAATATTTATATTTCTTCTGTGATGCAATCTTTTACATTTATAAATGATATACCTAGCTCTTATTATTTTAAAACGAGGAGTAGATGTTGCTTAATGAAAACGACTGCAATTTGCGTGGGTTCAAATGCGGCTTGCACGTTACATTGTGAGGTGAAAGGAGGTGACTGCTGACATGACGAGAAATAGAGAAGTATGGAAGAACAAGACTTGTAGCATCGACCACATAAATTGGAAAAATAAACTGTTAAAAATATCGCAGGGACAAGTGCCTTTCGACTTCATTAAGGGTACTTTTACCCCTTTATAGTAGACACTAATATACTCTACTTACACACTGATTTATCTATTAATCCCTCTGCCACTCTGCCAAGCGTGGAGATTTGGGCGGTGTTGAGGCTTATGTTCAACAGTACCTCTTCACATATAAAATATATTATATTTCCTCAGTTTCTGAATCATAACAAATCAATTATTTTACCAATAGTCGTTTTTAATTATTTGCATAACGAATCTGTCACTGAAATGATTAGTAACAGTAAAGTAAGTGGGAGTTGGCTGGCAATTTCTGACGGCACGGTTGGCGCAGTAGCTGACAGTTTGGACTTCTGCGCTGCGGGTCACGGGTTCGATCCCCGCAAGGAACATTATATTTGTATGGCCTACAGATTGTTGTTTCGGGTCTGAGTGTTTGGTTTGTGTAAGAAAGTTTAAATGTTTGTGAACGCATTCACGATACTCAATACTCAATACTTTATTGCATTCCATAATGTGTACATATAACAGTTGGTATGTTAAAACATAGAATCAATTATGGACCCTGTCGGGCACAGCAAAGTTAATTTTTTATAGTAGAGAGGATGAAGGCGAAAGGATACAGGAGAAATTCCTAGTGTGGGCACAATGCTTTGATTGGCCTGTTGGTCTAGTGGTTAGTGACCCTAACTGCTATGCCGGAGGTCGTGGGTTCGATTCCCACCCAGGACAAATGTTTGTGTGATGAGCACGATCATTTGTTCTGTGTCTGGGTGTAATTTATCTATAATATGTATGTATTTAGAAATATATAAGTATGTTTATCAGTTGTCTCGTACCCATAACACAAGCTCTGCTTAGCTTGGGACTAGATGGCGTTGTGTGATAGTTGTGGAATATTATTATTATTTCCTTTATTCACTTTCTAACATATTCAATACATTTTTAAATATTTATTACAAAAAAGCATATAAAAAACATTTAAAAATATAAAAAATAGTAGCCCACCGGCATTGGGAACAGGGTCCGAGCTACCGGTAGTCAGGGCTCTTGAGAGAGGAACCTCCTGACAATACGCGCCGTGTCCAGAAGTACTGCCTTCTGAATCAAGCCCTTGATCCAGCTACCAAGCGAGAGCCTCCTTAGATGTTCGTCGAGGCTCTTGGCTATTAGACCATTGGCAGACACGACTATCGGCACAATGACTGCTGTATTCACGTGCCACATGTCGACAACCTCGCGAGCCAGATCTAGATACTTGTATTGTTTATCTTTCTCTGCTTTCACGAGGTTCTCGTCATGCGGAACCGTGATATCAACAATCATTGCGCGACGCTCCGATCGATCCATCACCACAATGTCAGGCTTATTGGCAACAATGGGCCTGTCAGTGATGATAGGTCGATCCCAATACAACGAAATATTACCATTTTCGAGAACTGGGTCGGGCGCATACTTATAGTATGGCACTTCTGTTTCCACAAGGTTGTATTTCAAAGCAAGTTGCTGGTGGATAATCCTGGCAACGAGGTTGTGTCTATGCAAGTATTCTCCATTAGCCAGACGAGAACACCCAGAAATAATGTGTCGGATCGATTCTCCAGGACGGTGGCATGCCCGACATATGTCAACCGTGCCATCCTTCACAATGTATTTCCGGTAGTTATTCGTCATCATAACTTCGTCCATTATTGCACAGACAAAACCTTCGGTTTCCCCGAAAAGGTCACCAAAACGCAGCCAGGATACAGACGTTAAGAAGTCTACATCGGACCCATGTAGGGCCCGGTAAAAGCGTCCGTGCAGCTCCTTGCTCTGCCATACCTCCTTGCGGTCATTAGTGTCTAATACTTTAGGTTTGCGCCAGTTCTCGTTAGCCAAGGAGAGCGGGGTAAGGCCCTTGTCCACTGAGACCACATCTCTGTGCATCCCCACGTCGGCTTCTAGGAAGTATTCCCTGAGACTGCATACCTCACGGTTGTGTAGGGTCTTAGCATTTAAGAAACCACGACCCCCACACTTCCGTGGGATATACAATCTCATCACCGACGAACGTGGGTGATGCATCCGATTTGCAGTCAATAGCGAGCGGACCCTCCTATCTAGGGCATCAAGTTCTGTCTGAGTCCATTTGAGTATGCCGAAAGAATGCATCAAAACCGGCATGACCCAACTGTTGAAGGCGCGCACCTTGTTTCCACCTGACAAAAGACTGCTCAGCACCTTGTTCAGGCGGCCAAAGAAACGTTCCTTCAACGATTGTTTCATGTCGGAAATATTGATACCTAATGCTTCCGACATACCCAAATACTTGTAAGTTTATTTTATTTTTTTTATTTTTTTATTATTATTATTATTATTATTATTAATGCTTAAAAAATGATTTCCACCACATAAAATGTCTATAGCGCTATGACGTAAATTAGCAGGCATTTAGCACACCTTTGTAACCGAAGCCACCATGACCGACTTGGAATATTATTCAATACGGATGTTTCCAAAAAAAAAAAAAAATTGTTTAGTCTGTCTGTTAGATTACTGAAAAATATTGACTAAAGTGTCAAAGATCATGAGTGGGCTTGTGAAGTCACACGACTTTTCAAAGCACTGTATCGTCTTTTGTTTACGTGAAGAAAGAAAAAATACGTACTTACGTGTCCAATATTTTATGGAAATCTATCTGATGGATTATTATTGTTTTTGTCAACTATTCTATTGTTCTGTAACTCTGTAAGGTACAGTCACGACCCGTCGGGGCTGCGGGATGTTGTTAGAGATACCGCGGCCTTAAAATAAATGGCATAAGTCATAAGTCATTTATTCATTTGTTTAACAGAGGTAAAATAATTGTGGTATATATTGTGGGGTATGGCTAAGAAGGAACATGGCTGGTTTTAAGTCAGTAGAAGTCTGACACTCCTTTTCGCTCTGCCCAAGTACTCAGCATTATCTGACCCGTTTTCCCATACCACTTGCCCTCTTCTTCTTTATATGATGAGGGTTCAGATAATGCTGGATACAGACTGTACTTCCAAAGAAAATTTTAAGCTTTTTATAAAATTTCGTAGGTTCAAGCGACCACGGGATCTTTAAAAGTGAACTCCTATATTTAACAAACAATCATGTTCTTACATTATTGAAAGTAATGTTAGATCACTTGACAATCTACTAAATTATGTACACCACAAAAGTGCGGTTTTGAGGTTCAAACGCTGCCACAAGGAATATACAAAAACATATCTATAGACAACTACAATATCGGGAGTGACTGAGATAGTTAAATAATGTATTTGTATCAGAGTAAGGGAGATGGCGAGACAGGAGTACCTCACGTGTTACCTTAACCACATTTTGGTGACTATAATATCATTAGCGTCCTAACGGTAATATGAATATGATAGGTTGATACATACCATATTATATTACAATTTGGAGTTCATTATGGCTTCAAAATCTATATATAGTTTAAGACGTGGTGGCCACAGTCATAAGGCCCCTAGCACACGGCGTATTTTAATCGAGCAGACGACGCGCAGATGAAGCGCGATTACGCGCTTTAAACGAAATTTGTACGCAACCTTGTAACCTAAACCACGCGCGACAGGGCGATCGTGTAACGCGCGACCTATGCGCGTATAAGCGCAGAAACAGCAATCCCAAGCCGACCCGTTGTACGCACTTCAAACGAGTTTTGAACGGGCTTCATACGCGCGTTTGTATCGTGTTATACGCGCGTTTGAATCTATAAAAACGCAAAAACTTGGCATCTACGGCGTCGACGAAACGTCACGTTTAAAATACGCCTTGTGCTAGCGGCCTAAGAATAGCCCGGATGGGTCGATGTTTCAGGTTTGGCTACATTTGCTGATATAGTCCGTGGATGGGTGATCGTTCATTGTACTAACGAGAGCCTTGTCTGGCCAATCGACAGTCTTTATAGGTAGTCAGAGAACTCAAATACAACTTGGGAAAAAGAGTGTCCATGAAGTTTCTTGCCATTCTTCTCATGAGACCAACGCTTTGGAATCGGCAACTACAGTACACTGACAGTTATTATGCTTTGTGAGTGGGACTGTAGCTTAGTTTATTAGCTTATTAAAATTAAGTATCATTTGTTCGACTATTCAAAAGAGCCTGTAACTGGCCTACTTGAAATAAATGATTTTGATTTGATTTGATTTGAAATGCCTAGGCAGATTTACACTCACATAACTAAGCTTGCTGGGATCAGCTTCCAGTCTAACTGGATGCAGCTGAATACCAGCATTTGACATGGAGCGACTGCCTATCTGACCTCTACCACCCAGTTAGTCCTGGATAGTACGATACCCTCTTGATAAAACTTGTTGTCAGACACTGTCTAAACACGAATATAAAGATTACAACAATACCTGCCATTTAATTCCCCCGTTGAAAACCCCTTTCAAAGTAAAAATGTGTAAAATAAAAACTTGGGGACAGATTTATGTGCTGTGTTGAACGAGAATATTAAAAAGAACATAAATGAACAATACCTTAATGAAAGTTAGAGGTACCTACTCGTACTGTCGTTTTTATTTTGATAACAGACTTGAAATAGGGCTGGGAGGAAGATGAAAACGAGTCTGAATTTACCACACACAATTTTAATAATCGTTCCTTTATTTTAAACCGCAATACATCCTACCGAGACCTCAAGGGCGAAGAGATGCTTAATGCGGTCTTTTAAGAGGTCTTGATTGGATTTCAACTGGTAATCCAACCCAAGACCCATTGAATGTAGCTTCCGGCCACTTTAGGCGCGGGCCTGCGGACGGTGTGTAATGGGCTAGCTCACCGTCCGTCCGTTGGCCGTATGACGATGACAGGCGTTTGTGTACCACGCGCGCCTCAGATAGATTTCAGCAACATTGCAAGGGGCCCCTGAAAGGGCCGACGCCTGTCGGGGCTGCAGGTTTTTTGAAAGAGATACTGCGGCCTCGGGCACAAAGGGCTAATAAGGAACATCGGTGATTTTTAGTCAGTAGAAGTCTGACACTCCCTACCGCTCCGCCCAGAGCGGTAGGACGATGATTTAACAACCTCCAAAAAAAAAAGGCTCTATGAAATAAACATACTTAATTCCATTTAGGAAAGTTCTTATTAGGAAAAAATTAGGAAACATTGTCACGTCCTTTAAACTGTTATAGTACCTACCTACAAACATGAAAATACATAAAAACTAAGTTATCCCATTTTTGTTAGATCGAGGTAGTGTACAGTAAGTTTTGTCATGTAAATATAATATATTGGTTATGTGATCCCGCATAAATATTATATGTCTAAAGTTAAGTGAGTGTGGGATAAACAAACCCAAAGCGATACAAAGTTATGTTTGTAAATGTGTTGTTTGAAAATGAGGCGATGTGTGACTTACTTAGGTGTTCGGGGCCACGCGGGCCTGTGGACGGTGAGTGATGGGCTAACTCGCCGTCCCTCCGTCTTACGACGAAAACAGGCCGTGTCGACGGCGCGTTCGTGTTCCACGCGCGCCTCAAAGAGATGTCAGCAGCATGGGAGGGGCCCGAAAGGGCCGCCGCCCGTCGGGGCCGCGGGTTGTACCTACACTAGTTATCGCGGCCTCGACATAGAGGGCTAAGAAGGAACATGGGTCGTTTTTAGTCAGTAGAAGTCTGACACTCCCTTTCGCTCTGCCCAAGAGCGGGAGGGGTTATTCGATGATTTTCCACCCGCCAAAAAAAAAAAAGGTGTTCGGTAGTCAATCCAATGACTGCTTACGCAGTCCGAAATGATTTGGATTGATTATAAAAAACCGACCACGTGCGAGTCAGACTTTAGAAAAAAAAAGAGTTCAAACGCACTCTAAAATTATTAATAATATGATATTTCGCAATTTTTCCTTTATAAGTGCTGTAAGACGTTCCTTCGTACCAAATTTCAAGATTCTGAGTTCACGGGAAGTACCCTGTAGATTTTGATTCCTTTGCGAGTGTCGAAAATTAGCAGCATTAATGGCTGTTTCTTTTGATTCCGTTGGCTTAGAAGTTTGATAGCTACAAGGGAAAATAGATATGAATTTCAGCTTGATATCTTCACGCGTTCCTGAGAAAAAGGGTTTTGACAGACATGGCAGATAAAAAACAAAAATATTCTATAAGAGTTCCGTTCCTTTTGAGGTACGGAACCCTAAAAAGGTGATAGTCTTTATGAAAATGTTAACATCTCTCTCTGATCTCTATAATTTTTATAGTAGGTACCATAAATTCCCAGACTCTTAAGGCTGCTATAGATTTTCTATTAAGAAAAATATAATAACGTTAGGCCCTAAACAGGCATGTCATGACCATTCAACAATCAAAAAAAAAATACATAGGCCTGCAGGGCTGTTGCGTATCTTTCTAAATGTCAGTGATTATCATAGTGTCCATCGATTACCTGTCAAATTGGTTATGGTTTAGTACAAAATGGAACAAATTGTCAGTTAATTAAAAAAAAAAATTGATGGACACTATGATAGTAACTGACATTTAAACAGATAGGTACGCAATAGCCCTGCAGACCACATCAAGGTAAAGAGGAATCTGTCTATCACTTCAAGGAAACTACTCTGATAATTTGAACAACACAAAAATATCTGATACGTCTACATAAACACAGTACTGAAAAGCTAAAAGAAAATCTAGAAACAGTATTTCCACCACGTAAAACAGCCATTTTGTAAATCCACTACATCAAACAGCCCTGAAGTATTTACTTTGTTTCTGAAAGCTTTAGCTTTCGCGTTAAATGGCGGCCGACGTTACAGTTTTAGTTTCATTTTTATTATTGTTCTACTAGTGCAAAAGTACTCGATATTAATGGAAATGTTAGGTGACTTTTTTGTTATTTGAGATTGTGGGAAAACGGTGTCAATTTCTAATGGATTTATTTTGTAGTTACCATTTTTCTTGTTTTCTATTTTAATTCATTTTTGTAAGAATATAAGCAAAATCGTGTAAAATTGATTGGTCTATGAAATGAAGCTGCAATTTCGATAGACATAAGTTTGGGTTTTCATTCAGCAGAAAAAGTCAAAATCCTTCACATTGCACTGGTTTTATGTCAAATTCTTACGCTAGCTCAATAGACCTACCACAGTCCTAACTTATACTTAATCCAGTGTGGAAAAGAGATGGCGCTAGACACCCTGCGTAGTTCTGTCACGTTTCCACACTGGAATAAGATTAAGGGACTGTTTGAAGACGTCTGAGTAGGGCACCTGGAACGCGCTACCTTTTGGCATCGCCCATCGCCTTTGTTGGTCATGGAGACAGTAGAAAAACTGACAGTGGGTGTAGGTAGCATACACGTGGAGAATAAAAAACAATCGATACAGAAAAACCCTAAAAATCTACCTCCCATAGAAAATTCAGCAAATACCTCAAAATTTGTTACCCACGAAAGGCTTACCAAATATTTAGCTTCAAGGAACTTTGTAAAAAATCCCTCAGAAATAAGACGGAGGGTCTAATACAAGGAGATTTATCTCAGTGTCTACTCAGAGGGCAGGCGGTTCAGGGTATTAGTTTGACTTTGTGATTACTTTGCCCAAAGCGATCGGGTTGCTAAATGTACAGCATGATTTTATAAAGATTTATTGAGACTTTAAGCCTTATGGTCTAGAAATAGTTTCCAGTTTAAAATGATGTTTGATTCAAAAGTAGGACTTATTTATTATTTAAGAAAAAGTCTGGCTATAGACTGATAAGTTAGTTAACGAAAATGTCGATTTGATTGATCAATACTACATCTTTATTTATGAAAGTATGTACTAATATTACTCGCCTATCTTAATTTATATATCTTCACTAGCTGATGCCCGTGGCTTCGCCAGCGTGTATATCGGTCAAATAATATACTCAAACTTTCCTCGATAACCACTCTATTCATTGATGAAAACATCACGGATATCGGTGCATTAATTTTTGAGTTTATCGCGAAAAGACAGACAGACAGACGCGGCAGAGAACTTTGTTTTAAATTAATATGTAGTGATGTCACAGGTAGTTTTCGCAACCAGCGTGCGTGTATACCCAGATGTATGAATGTGGAATCGTTCCACTTCCGAAAAGTATTTATTAAATTATCCCCAAATGTTCGTAGGCTAATTCCCGACCGAAACTGCGGCCAAAAGCTACTATTGGTTTTAAGGCAAGCGCACACCGTAAATCTGCATTTTGTCTCTGTCTATTTTCAAACGATTGACAGAAACAATACGATGTCTTGAATGCGGAATAGTTGTAAAAGCAGGCTATAATGATCTAATTATTGTTTAATTCTCTTTTTACTGTTTTTAATAGCAATAAAACAGCTTAATAAAGGTTTTAAGGTTGTTTTTAATGTGCTATGTCAATAGTAATAAAATCAGCCTCTAAAGATTCGAACTAAAGAACTTCGGGATCTTATTTATAATCAAATTTTCTTGTCCGTTTGTTACAACGGATTTCTCGAATTTTTAGGCAGGGTAGGACTTGGTGACACTCAAACAGATCACTGATTAAAGAGTAAAATGTAGACGGAATACATTTCTTGTTTTTTTTTGCAAACTCAAACCCTTATTTCAATCAATTTATTAAATAGAGTACTTAGTTGACAAAAATAATCTTATAAG
Organism: Diarsia rubi; assembly: GCA_932274075.1. Taxonomy (NCBI): domain Eukaryota; kingdom Metazoa; phylum Arthropoda; class Insecta; order Lepidoptera; family Noctuidae; genus Diarsia; species Diarsia rubi. The sequence goes on along the minus strand of OW026437.1, from coordinate 855,742 downwards.
TCTGTCAGATCGATGTCCAAAAATATTGGATACATATAATTTGTTATTTTTTCACGTAAGCAAAAAATGAAGACGATATACTGTTTCGAAAACTGTGTAATGTCACATTGCAGTAAATTTTTTACCAAGTAGTGATGTCACAAGCCCCAACATGATCTTTAACGCGTTTTGTCTTCGTCTATAATCTAACTGACAGACTAAACAAGATCTTTTTTTTTTTGTCAGGAAACTCACCTATTAGACCATTACAGGCACTTTTGTATCTCAGAAAAGCAAAAAAAAGCGGAGCGTCAGTCAGACAGCATAATAAAGTTGTTATGCTGTCAGACTAGCTTCGCTTTTTGCCCTAAGCTTTGGAATGGGCAAAAACTCCAACTACGCGCTTTAAATCAAGCAATACTGCTAAATTATGTACTTTCTTGATCTAATATCAAAACTAAACGTCATAAAACCTAAAAACGGTGTTTAAAAGCAAAGCATTAAAACGTAAAAGGGTGCGCGCACCCATTACCGTCCGAGCGTCTTTACATTGCACGCAAGAAACTCATTACCCTGCACGTACCTTGCATGTAGTGCGATAAAAGAGCTGTAAACGTGACGTCGTAATGAAAATGTGGCTTGCATGTACACTCAACTACACATCAGTGGCATAAACTTTAAATCAAGTCAGGTCAGCTGTTTTTTTTGCGATGTCAGGTTTGGTCCCATAGTAAAAGTTGTTTGTCATGATGAGTACAATTACGTTTATCGGACACTTAGTACCAGCCACTCTATACATAGTAATCATTATTATCATTGGCAGGTGACTTATCGTCTCATCGGGACTGCGGGTTGTTCGAAAGTGATACCGCGGCCTCGATACAAAGGGCTAAGCAGGAACATAGGTGGTTTTTAGCCAGTAGTAGTCGGACACTCCCTTTCACTCTACCCAAGAGCGGGGGTTATTTGATGATTTCCCACCCCCAAAAAAAAGGTTTAATATTGTGTGGTTGAGTGTACGGGGAGGTTTTCTCATTATAAACGCATCATACGGGTGTGTACACTTCGATAAAGGCGAGTGTATACTTGTTGGGGCTTTACAATGGATCTGTTGCGAAAGTGGATTAAAATCTAACGTAAGTATGTAGGTAGTAATTAATAAACGCTGATTGGTAAACGATGGATGGAAAAATAGTTAAGAGATTGCAAGTACCGATGAGAATGTTGAGGTGGATGTGACGTGTGACAAAAAATAGATAAGTAAGCTAAGCAACGAAAGAAAGAAAATTGTGTTTATTTGGCAAAAATACCTTAAAAATGAACAAAACAAATTCAAAATGATCAAAACTAATAATGGCAAAAGGGCCTCAGCTCAGCATAATGCCAGATGGGCACCACAAAGTGCACCACCTGACGCTGATTTTCAGCTGCTGCCCACACAAAGGCCTCGACAAAAAGGGCTAAGAAGCAACATGGGTGGTTTTTAGTCAGTAGAAGTCTGGCATCACCTACCGATCTGCACAGAGCAGGAGACTATCATTTGATGATTTACCACCACACAAAGAAAAAGTGGGGTTATAAGATTGTGCCAGTTACAGAAAAGTTGAAGGAGAATCGACTGTTTTGGTATGGATGATATGTGATGAGGACCGAATCGCATGTGATTAAAAGAGAGATGAATATAAATGTCGATGGATGGAGAGAGAGACCTAGGAAACGCATTGTGCAAAATGGATTGTGTGCCTCAGAAAGCACGTTAAGTTCTTAGTCCCGGCTGCTCTTTGGACACGGTTGGCGCAGTGGCTCAAGCAGTTGACTGCCGCGCTACATGTCGCCGGTTCGATCCCAGCACGGAATAAAAATTTGTATGGCCTACAGATAGTTGTTTCGGGTCTGGATATTTGTGTATGTCAGTTTAAATGTCTGCGAACGCACCCACGGTACAGGAGAACATCCTAGTGGGGGGCAACGTTTTTATAAAAACAATCGTTACGGGCATTCAAGGGGCCTGAAAGTCTAACAACCAGTCTTACCAAGGGGTATTGTATTAGCCCGTACTAACTGGGTTGTTGAGGTCAGATAAATAGTCGGTCTGCGCAAAATACTGTTATTCAGCCGCATCCGGTTGTATTGGAAGTCGAGCCTAATATGCGTACTTTTTACTATTATATTGAAATGGTAATTTTATTTAATTCATCACATTACCAAAGAATCTTTTTTTTATGGTAATCAAATTTTTTTTACTCTTTTTAATTCTTTTCTGTCATTGATACATGTTCTTACGTATTTAAATTATAATTTTTCGGAGGGAGCAAAGATGAAATTAAGCAAAATCAGAAAATTCAAACAGCATTATGCGCCCAAAGAAAATTAAACTCTTCAACGAAAAGAATCGGAAAGAATATTCCTAACGAGTTGCTATTAAAGCACCATTTAGCAAACTCAATGGTTTTAAAACGTACCTTTTTAAATGTCAAACGATGTCTGAAAGGTAAAGCCAGAAAGTGTCACTCCCTATCCACGACCTCCGCCGATACGAGTTGCGTTAAGCGGAACGCGAGTGTCACTTGCGTGGTCGCGGTGGCTTATGGCACGTCCTATGAAAATTCTTTCTTTTGTATACTTCCCAGCCTTTGTTGCAACACGCGAATCGTATAGCGTGTAGCTCGTGGGCGAGCGTTAAAAGGTTAAGCCTGAAAGTGGAAGGTAGTGGTGGCCTTATTTTTATACAACGACAATTTCGAAATGATAGCCTAATGGTAGCCGTTTCCGTCTGGATTTTAGGTTATGTCTGTTTTTAGCTTTGAGACTAGACGTAATTAAAGCCTGGGAGTCTGGCTTGTTTTATTTTGTGCCCCGTTTGATGTTTTTCTTTGACGCATTTTTCGCTTTTCATTTTGGGCTGGCTTGTTGATTACGCAAAGGTTTTTTTTACATCTGTTGAGGTACAAGCCGAAATTATAACTGTAGGAAGCTTTGCTAGTAGGTACCTAATAAATATTACGTTACCACACGTGGGGCAAAGTTCTCGTCTTTAAGCGAAAGAGTGGGTCATAATTCAAGTGGGTCGGGTGTAGCATGTCACATAGGTATCTGTGAATATTTAATTCTAGGACAAGTCGGTGGTCTTTCACCTTAGTATATTTACCATCACCGTTTTGAGAGTAAAGTTTTGGTTAAATGAACGACTCAAAGTGTCTGTCTGGGTGTGAACCTACGGTTTACAGCTCGATCATTACCAGTGAGCCATCACTGCTCATTGCCACTTGGACCACTATACCGAAAAGGCTGTAGGGGTATGCGCTCCGGGCGTCGGGGGCCACTTGATGGCTTCCGGCCACCGTAGACGCGGGCCTGTGGACGGTGAGTGATGGGCTAGCTCGCCGTCCGTCCATCTTACGACGACGACAGGCCGTGTCGACGGCGCGTTCGTGTTCCACGCGCGCCTCAAAGAGATGTCAGCAACATGGAAGGGGCCCCCAAGGGCCGACGCCGGTCGGGGCTGCGGGTTGTTCACAAGTTACCGCGGCCTCGACATATAGGGCTAAGAAGGAACATGGGAGGTTTTTAGTTAGTAGAAGTCTGACACTCCCTTTCGCTCTGATCAAGAGCGGGAGGGGTTATTTGATGATTTTCCACCCGCCAAAAAAAAAAGGGGGTATGAAAAACATAATCATCACATAGTATGGGGGTATATTTAAGTTTACCTGTGTGATTTACTGTCGTACTCAGAGACATTTAATGATCACTTAAGCCGTCACTTAGTAAAGATTTGACATATTTTTGTATGAGAAAACTGTCAAAACCATTACTAAGTGATAGCCTAAGGAATCATTAAAGCTTTCTGAGTGCGACAGTTAGACTGATTAGTTATTAACTTGTGCCATAGATGGCGGTGTTTTACATTTTTTTGTGCCGCTACAAGGCCGTATCACTATCACACGAATAAAAACTACATTTCAGCGCTATTACTAAAAGTACACCTCTGTCTTACCTCTCACGCATAGCAGACGTGAAGATATATTTATGTTGTTAAAAACTACTTGCAGTTTGAACATAACATGGATGATAAAATATACTTAATGATTAAACGAACTTACCTGTAAGTGAAGTTCGATCATAATTATGTGAGGTGTTTCGTTCGAAGAGATTAGATATTACACTTGTAGTCACACATACAATGTCGCCACTAATGCACTCAGTTTAAAGACAAAAAGAAAAAACAAATAATATGTGGGTACACTGACCCCCATCCTATAGATTTACTGCGTTCGATTCATCATTTAGTTCAGAGTTAAGTAATACTATACTCATTTCACAATTTTGGGTGCTAAATTTGGGAGGGCGGGATGCTAATCTCTTCGAACGAAACACCTCACATAATTATGATCGAACTTCACTTACAGGTAAGTTCGTTTAATCATTAATTATGCTTCAGTGTTTCGTTCTCGAGATTAGATATTACACTTGTAGATATTGAGAGTAATTTGTGAAATGAATGCATTTGGGTGTTACATAAATCAATTAAATATTAAAACAACAAAAGTTTTAATCACAAATGATTATACAATTAGAGAGGCATTTAATTATATATCTACATATCACAATTTATATAATTAAACCAAGGATAGGTACAAACAATCATGTAAGTAATTTTTCAATTACCACCTAGTATAATGCTTCTAGCAAATAGGTCTCTTGAATTATTTGATATAGGTCTGTTGTAAAACTTGGCAAAAGTTGTAGATGTGCCAGACCAACCGGCAGTTTTTCGAATCAAATCTAAATTGACACCCATCCTATGAGCACGAGAAGTACTAGCATGTCTAGTACTGTGAGCAGAAAATTCGGTAACATCGATTCCACTGACCTGTAAGGTACTCTTTATCCACCTACTTAGTGTTTGAGCACAAACGTTATTATGTGGTTTTTTGGTGCTAATAAACAGAAAAGTGTGATTACTTCGTAACGATTCGGTTATACGTAAGTAATCTACTAATAATTTAGCTGGGCATATTTCAGGTCTTTCCTGAAAGTATGGTAGAACAAGCATTGGCTGATTTGATTTTATACTAGATGTTTTTATCAAATCAGGAATCTTAATAGATATTTCATTGGATGAAACACTAATATTTTCGACTTTAATTTTGGATAGGGTTTGGACCCTGTGGGCTGTAACAAGTGCAAGTAAAGTAGCCAATTTTCTTGAAATATTTTCGAACTGTAAGTTATCGTGGGGTACCCAGCTCGCTAGAGTCTCTATGACCAATGAGGTATCCCAGGTCGAGTCGTATTTGGGTAAGGGTGGGCGAAGTCTAAACAACCCTTTAAATAATCTTTGTACCCGATCATCTTTAGTGATATGATTACCTAAAAGAAAAGTCAGTGCTGACCTGCAACTGTTCAATGTACCATACCGAGCACCAGAATCAAATAAATCAGTAAAAAAATAAATAATTTTTGGGATAGAGGCTTCATAAAGATTAATGTTGTTTTTCATACAAAATAGAAACCATTTTTTCAAACAACTATCGTATTGTTTGATAGAATTTTCCGATAGGGACGCTAACATGATGTGAACCGATGCTGGAGGAATACTTCTTCTTAGTAGAGATTCCCGCACAATACTCCGGCAACCAGGGTAATCCGCTTGTGTATCTGACGGTTGCTGGAATGAGATATTATTAATTCTTTAGAAGAATGGAATATCAAAGGTTTACTTTTTAATAGCTTAGTAAACAAGGGATACCACGGTTGTGACGGCCATACCGGGACAACAAGTATTCCTCTAGCTTTGTCCCTAATGATCTTTCTTAATGTTTTGAGAATGATTGCGAATGGAGGAAATCCATAGAAATACCATTCAGACCAACTTATTGAAAAAGCATTTATATTATATGCGTCAGGGTCTTTGTGCCATGATACATATCTATCACATTTTTTATTAATACGACTAGCGAACATATCTATATCTGGCTTGCCAAACAATTGAACTAATTCTTGAAAGGCAAAGCTTGATAATTCCTATTCAATGTCGGGGTGAACTCGTCTCGATTCAGCATCGGCGATACTGTTCTCGATTGATGGGATGTATAGAGCAGAAACGAAAATGTTACGAGCCTCACACCATTGCCATATACTTTTAGTGAGTTTTGTTAAATGGGGAAACTGTACGCCTCCCATTCGATTTATATAAGAAATCGCAGTCGTATTGTCTATTCTTAAAATAATTTGACAACTAAATAATTTTTTAGAAAAGATTTTTAAACCGATAAACGCAGCCATTAGTTCTAAATAATTAATATGCTGTTTTCTTTCCTCCTGACTCCAAGTACCACTTGCGGTTTTTCCTTCACAAGCCAATCCCGTAGTTGAGGCGTCAGTCTGAATTTCTAATTGGTATTCATCGAATTTTATTTTGCAAACAGATTTATCGATGCAATTTATCCACCAATCAAAATCAGAATCTAGGGTAGACGATAAAGTTATGAACTTTTCATAATTAACATCGCCTTCAAGACTTAAGAATTTACATCGCTCAAACTCTTTAGTATAAAGCCAGCTATATTCAATGGCAGGACAAGCAGATGTTAAAAGTCCAACTAAGCGAGCAAAATCTCTAATTTTACATCTACTGAGGTTTTTAAATTTTAACAACTCCTTCTTAATTTTGAGACGTTTTCCTAAAGGCAAGCTAATTTCCATTGTTTTAGAATCAATGATAAATCCTAAATATCTACATGAATTACAAGGAATCATACAACTTTTAGCTTCATTTATAATGAAGCCCAAGGAACAAAGAAATTTCTTTGTAATTTCCACATTAGCTACGCAATCGTTATAGCATTGTGATACAAGGCATAAATCATCAAGATAGATTGTTGACAGATTACCGGTACACCGTAATAATTTGACGACAGGTTTCATGATTTTAGTAAAAACGTAAGGTGCGGTATTGAGACCAAACGGCAGAACATTAAATTCGAATAAATTATCTTTCCATTTAAATCGCAAGTACTTTTTGGAATCTTCGTGAATTTTTATTAAAAAATATGCATCCTTAAGATCAATCGTTGACATAAAACAATCTTTTGAAATAAGTTTAATGATTGTACGAAGGTCTTCTAGTTTAAAATGCTCAGTATTTATAAAGACATTCAAACTTTTTAAATTTAGAACAAGTCTAGTTTTACCGTTTGGTTTCGGTACCAAGAATATATTTGATATGAATTGACCGTCACAAGGTTGACATTTAGAAACAGCTCCAATAGAAAGTAAACTATCTATAGCCTGTTCAAATTCATATTCTTCAGTACGAGAATATTTTTTAGGTGGTGGAATATTAATCTGAAATGGAGTGTGTGTAAAAGGAATGGCATAACCCTTTATCCATGACAGTACAGTTTGGTCCGATGTTATTTATGACCATTGGTTATAGTAATGACAAAGCCTGCCGGCATAGTTTACCGTGATGTCTATTGACGGTTGCGGTTGTAGTTCGGACGTGACGATTTGGATGGCTGCACGTGCTGCTGCCTCGTCGAGGGTGCAGACTCCTTCGTTCTCCGAGGCGCCGTCGGTCTGCGGTACGGCGCTGGCTTCCAGTTTAAATTTCTGTTGGGTGGTGGAGGCTTTGGCTTGTTCGAAAAAGTCTTGGGCTGTGGACCAGACTTCAACTCGGCTCCTGACTTATTTATGGCCTTAGCCGTTCGCAACGTCTCGGCGAGCTCTTGTCCGAAGAGTAAACTATCAATTTTAGTCAGTTGCACCTGATCCTTTAAGTCCTTTTTTAGCACAGCAAGTATGAAATTACGCCTGGTGACAGAATCATTATGTTGACAGTCGCACAAGATGCGCCCGGTATCTACAAGTAATTTTAATATGTTCGGATCTTTTGTCTCTTGAGACAAAACAATTGTAATAACTTGACTTAGACATGAAATAGCGCTAGCAATCTGCTTCTGTTTTGCCTGCATAGCATTATCTCGCTTCACTATTACGTCAGTGACTGCTGCCTTAATCTCAGGATTTAGGGATGGTGCGTCAATTAGCTTACAGTTGCCCGGAGGTAAATGAGAATCTAAGAGCTCCTTGCGGAGCTGTTTTGTCAAACCAGAAGTAGCTATGTATTCATAGCGTACGGCTAAATCCTTTTGGATGTTTTTACCGAATGATGTAGTGGTTGATGGATCAGATCCCAATATTTCCATCACAGTTTCGTCTAACTCCTGATTATGATCCTCCTTTTCCATAACATTAGCATCATCAGCTGATAACTGGAGAAGAGGCTCTTGTGTCGCTTCAGGTCCTTGCGGACTCTGCAGTGACTCCAAGCACGAAGCGCTAGTTGAAGGTACCGGTTCGTCAAAGTTCACCGGTAGGCATTCGCTATTCTCCGATTCCATAATTGTGTTATCTGCAATCGGAAATTATGAAAAGCTGTAGGTACTTTTCCACTAGGAAAATAAACCTTATTTGTATCGTGCTAACAATAAAATGATTCGTAACGATGTAGTCGTTTTGTACTTAAAGAAAAAAAATCAGTGTTTATGTAGGTATTCGTCTTTTTATTTTGAATCCGACGCACAATTTTGAATAAATTACGGGTAAGATGAACTCATAAGCGTTGCATCGTAAACCCGAATTGAATGATTACCAATTATTTTGTGGTTACAGTTACCTGAACAGATAACACGACTTATTTATGTACGTGATTAGGTGTAGGTAGGCCTACAGATAACAGCGGGTAAGATGAACTCAAGGCGTTACATCGTGAACCCGAGTTTGAAAAAGGATAAGATGCAACTCGTGCGTAGCATCGTAAATCCATTAATCACCAATATAAAAGTAAATAAAGATACCTTGAGGTGTTGACAACATTGGCTCAGAATCTGAGGATGATGAAGATCTACGGCGTCCTTTTAACAATTTCCTTTCCAACTTCTTAATTTTCTTCTTAATATAACTATATGAATCCTTATCATCACGTTTCCTTTTCGGCATTTTGATTTATGAGCACTAAGAACACTAAATTGGCGAAAAAACACTAGAACGCAAATTAGAAATACAAAGTGGCGGAGCACTGGAATGTGAATGATGAATCGAACGCAGTAAATCTATAGGATGGGGGTCAGTGTACCCACATATTATTTGTTTTTTCTTTTTGTCTTTAAACTGAGTGCATTAGTGGCGACATTGTATGTGTGACTACAAGTGTAATATCTAATCTCGAGAACGAAACACTGAAGCATAATTTGTAACAGCCATATCGAGTTTCTAAAACATTGACGACTAAAGGAACATAATATTGCTAGCTACAAACAATTTGAGAGACAAATATTTACCTACTTCGGTCGCTGGAGGATGAGTGCTGTCGTTTGTAGCTTTTTATTGTTTACTTTAAATATACATAATTTAGTGAATGTTTTGTGTTTCAAAAGGGACTGTTAATGTGGCTAAAATGGACAGAGTATTAGCTTCATGAATAATTAGTTAATTTCTAACATTCTTCTTCATATCGTGTGGGCTTGTGGTTGAGGGGTTTAAGAGATTGCGTTGTGACCCGGTGGTCGTGGGTTCGATTCCCTCGAGAAACATACTTTGTAAAGTTAATTTCAGTTTAGCTAGGACATTGCCGGCTTGAATCACCTGATTGTCTAATAAAAAGATGATTCCGTGCTTCGGAAGGCACGAATAAGCCGGTAGTCCCAGCCACCAAATGGCGGTTCTCATACCATGTCAGAGGCCCTTTAGGCATGCGAGGATCGGCCAGAGGAGACGGTGGAGCACACCGTGGAGGTCTGCTCCGCTTGGGCAGAGCCCTGCCATATTCTCTTAGCGGCGGTCAGACTTCTACTGACTAAAAACCACCCATGTTCCTTCTTAGCCCTATATGTCGAGGCCACGGTAACTGAACAACCCGCAGCCCCGACGGGCATGTCAGACTCAGAGGCCCTTGAAGCGGTTTAGAAGCTTTAATAACATTACTGTGGGCACTTTTAACGTGCAAGTCTTGTCAAATCGTTCTCACATCATGTATGTACCTGTAATTTCAACATGATATAACCCTAGAGAGACAAAGTACAAACTAACCAACAAATATTTTCTATTTGCTAGCTTCACTCGGTTTTCGCTAATCGTCGCCTGTGGGTCAGGTTACAAAATGAGGTGTGCGCAACTGTGACTCTATCAATGTCAAACTTAATAATTATAACGCACGCAGCACGCACTAACATTCTGAGAAAATATTGACTAATGGCTCGGAATGTAATAATAATACACAACACGAGTAACGCCTAGATGTAGGTAGGTAGTAATGAATTTTTGTACCATCTCTGTAGAATATCACTTGAGACATAGTTGTTTTCACTCGGGGCTGCGGTTTTTTGAAAGAGATACTGGCTGCGGCGCGACACAAAAGGCTAAGAATAAACATGGGAGGTTTTTGGTCAGTACAAGTCTGACACTCCCTACCGCTCAGCCCAGAGCGGGAGGACTCATTTGATGACTTCCCACGACCCAAAAAAATAAAAAGACATGGATGTTTACAGGATATCTTCAATTCAATTCATTTATTGCATCAAATAAGTAGGAACATGAAGTTCTTATTACATAAAATATTTGGTAACACACATTTGGCCAATATGTACTCGTAGCATGAAATAGTATACAGTTTTAACACTTATGATACAGTCAAATATGTCTGTGCTTTAGAGTACAAAACTTACAGGGACACTCTTGGAAAAACTCATCTACCAATCTTGGTAAGTAACATTGTCAATGGCAGTTCGTATCTTTCTACACGTGGAGACTAACTGCGGTACTCAGAGATATGTAATGATTACTTAAGTCGACGAAAGACGTCTACTCTTGGGCATAGCCATCCCCCAAATGTAGTCACATTGACCGGTCCCGTGCGTCTCGCATCCAGCGAATCCCCGCAACCTTCACCAGGTCATCGGTCCACCCTACCTACGAAACCTACGAACGGAATGTCTTCTGCCCATTCAGATTTTTTCGGACCCATCGGCCATAAATGTTCTGCGATAAATGTGCCCTACCCACTAACGCTGACGCTTAAGTTAATCTTCAGGCTACATAATTGAAAATACAAAATTAAATCAAAGAACATGATATCTAGAATATCTATAGGATCTAAAATATCTATTCTAGAGTCTCTTAGTAACCGACTTAGAAAATAAAGCAAAAAGTGTGGCTGTCGCTTCGGCGCCTCCTCAGAGATTCATGTTATTATCTCGAAAGGTTCATTTCCCCGTCTCAGTCTCAAGGACGAAATCTAGCCAAACGCTGAGTCTATATCAAACATAGATCCAAGATGGCGGAAATCGCAAGTATATTGTGCTAGTAATGTGTTAATTTTGAATACTACTACTAACGTGTTTCTTGTGCGTGTAATCGGGGTCACGATCGATGTCGCCATAATAAAATTCTCAAAATTCTATCTGTGTACCCACTAAACCGATATGTTCTTAAAGAAACTATTCAAGATTGGTTACAACAGCCCTCTGTTGCGGCATATGACTGCTGTAGTAGCTGCAGGTATTGGCTAATTAAGCTACAACTTACAGGCATATCATACACATACACACTTAAACACACTCATGCTCAAACACTCATGCACAAGCACACGCACATTTTCACACAGACATGCACTTACACCACATGATCATTGTTCTAAATTGTTTTTATCTTATTTATTTAATTTTATTTTTTATTTTACTTTTATATCTTTTATATTTTAATTTGCTAACCAACACATACCTAACATTGGTACTTAAGACCAGGCACTCTAAAATAATTTCCACGCAAGCTCCGCCCCATGCACCCCGCCACTCCGCGCGATGTGCTAGACGCTAGCACATCAGTAATAAAGTCGAATACCGCGTGCGCTCTTTGATCGCGTTCGAGCACGAAACTAAATGTCGTAAGTCTCAATTCTTATTTCGTTTATAACTAAAGTAGTAATTGATCTGGAGAAAAAATATCTTGTGGCTGGATAGTAAACTATATCTTCTAACAGTGAACATTTATTTTAGACATAAAGGCGGAGCAATCGTGAGGAAAAATGTAATAATCGTTAAAAAAGACATGATTTTCGAATAAAAAATGAATCGAGCGAATATGCTACAATTACGTAACTGTCTTGTACATGGAAAGAAAAAGATCCAGTAAATCATATACTAAAGTTCCATTTTGATTGTATGTACGACTGTTTCAGAATATGAATGCAAATTAACATAAAATTTAGGGAGCCTCCTCTTAACAATGATACTGTAAAACGCTCTCCGAGTGGAAACCTGGTGACCTGTAATACAGGTGTTTCACTACCTACCACAGGCACCAGCGATTCACAAACATGTAGTTTTCTTGCTTATGCCAATAAAGATATTATAGATGTATTATTTGCTAAGTTTTACCCGCTGATTTAAAACCGCGTTGAGATCGTAACTGAGTGTCACGGAAACCGACTGCATGGAAAAATATCCTTATCCTAGCCCAGCAGGGCTTTTACGTATCTTTTTATATGTCAGTGGCTGTCATAGTGACCATCAATTAACTGTCAATTGGTTCCATTTTGTACCAAACCGTACCTAACCAATTTGACAGTTAATCGATGGAACTATGATAGCCACTGTCATTTAAAAATATACGTCCACTTAGGTGTCAAAGTGTGAAAATGTAGTTTAGTATGAATTTAGTTGAGATAATGAGGAACAGGTCAATGAACCTATAAAGGGACAGCGCCCAAATTGCCGAAATCTAATTGGTACTTTAGGATATTGCTCCCGAACGAGTCTTTTGATAATTATCAAACGTGAAGTTTTACATCAGCATTTAACATTCAGTTCTTAGTTGTTACGTACCTACCATCATCATCAGCCTATAATATTCCCACTGCAGGGACTCAGGCCTCCTCTCTAGGAGAGGGATGGGCTATAATCCACCACGCGGACCCATTGCGGGTTGGTAGATGTCGAATATTTTGGTTCTAAGACATGCCGGTTTCCTCACGATGTTTTCCTTAAGTTGGATATTAGTCGATATTCGTCCAAAGGCCAACGTCCAAGTCAATCATCTTTATCTAGACACCTGCCTATCCAAAGCCTAATAGACCTATCTAGACAAAAGGAAACACCTAATAAGCCCTACCTAAACTAGATAAATCTAAACTAGGCTCAGCAGAGGAGATTGCTCACAAAATCGATAGCATACCCCAGTATAAAGCTTTCGCTAGTCAACTCTGTATTGGAAAATAATTAGGACAACACACGGAACCGCATTTATGAGAAAATATACAACTACATATTCTGAAATGCTTGGAGAGTGTTTGGGGAAAATTATGAATGTTGGACGATGAAAACAGTATTTCTAACATAACATCAAGCCTGTAATCCCCGGTGGTGAGGCGTGTAAATAGCCTGCACCTTTGTGAAGGTTGTAAGAAAATTTAATTTTAATTAAATTAGTTATTTGTTACTTAAATTAGTTTTTGTTATTTAAATTAGTTTTTGTTATTTAAATTAGTTTTTGTTATTTAAATTAGTTCTCATTTTAATTTTATTTTTTATATTGAAAAAAGCATTGACGCTTCACCACCCGGTTAGGCAGGGTATATCTATTAGAATACCCACATTTCGCAAGTAATGTTTATCAGTATTTATACTTATGATTATTTGAATGCTGCGTGGAGCCACCTACAAATTCTCTTAAGAACTACACATGAATAATTATTGTAGTTCGTAACTGAATATGAGATGGGTGATCAGGCTTCAGGAATAGTTATTTGCGCGATTAACATAATACAGAAACCTAATAACTTTCATCTCCTATTTGATATCTAGGAGTTAAAATTAGAAAAAACCTTCCTTATTCCTTGTCTACATTATGAAGGGAACCTCAGCAAAATTCCAGCTAGCTAGTCCAAGGATTTGAGCTGGGTCTTGATGAGTCAGTCAGTCAGTCAGTAATAATTTCCTTTTTATTTATAAAGATAAGCCCGCTACACTATTCCGAAACAACTGCTAGTCCTGTGTGCCAGAATGTACAGTGGTCACCACCAGAAAAGAGTCAAAATAATGAAAATTGATGAAGTCACAAAAAAACAATTTAGTAGTCATGGATCTCGCTACGAAATAAATCAGAATAAAGTAGGTAAATAAGGAGAATGGTAAGATCAATAAAATTACCTATAGCTCCGAGTGATGAATACTCCTAGTGGTAGTGAAAACGGCATGTCTTAGAACCAAATATTTGAAGACTTGTGACATTTATTAAATTATTTGTTATTATAATAGCCCATCCCTCTCCTAGAGAGGAGCCCTGAGTCCCTGCAAACCCACCACACTATTCCCAAAATACTGTAACTCCTGATAGCCAGAATCAACAGTGGCGACCACAAGAAAAGCGCTGAGACAGTGAAGCCCGACGAAGTCCCAGAGAAACGATTTAACTGTCTTGGATTCCGCAACGAAATTAGTCAGAAAAGAATAGCGGGTCCCTGCAATGGAAACATTATATGATGATGATGATGATGATCATGCAATGCCGTGGTGAAAATAGAGCCAACCAACAAGTTGGTAGTGGAACGACTTACAGTGGAAGAGATTTAATGCAACCATGAGAAGATGATTACCTTCCCTCTCATATAAATGGAATCTCTTTACCGTTAAAAGCAAGTACTTCACAGAGTAAAATGTTTTACAGTATTTTTATTTTATTTTTGTAATTGAACGCGTTGTTTCTGCTCGTTCAGTGCGGAATCTTAAAATTCATTGAGCGTCGAACAGTAAAGTATGGAACGAAGTATTTATAGTGCACTGAGATGAGAGAGATTTAAGGGTGAGTTTATTTTGTTTTGCTTTAATCTGTGAACTGTTCTTGTTTAAGCTGTTGTAGTAATTCAATAAGTCTACTAACTACTTTAGACACACACACATATACGCAATGTTTAGCTTTTTGTTTATAGTCTCTTTTTAACATTTATCCCCAAAAATTTTAATAAATTTAAGTGTTAATTAAATCTTAAGCTTCCTTAAAACGTGTAATTGTATTAAAGGCGTTTTACGCATAACTCAGACACCAGCTCCTCACATTGCTAAAAACAAACAATATGTGAAAGTTAGAATAAGCTCAGTCATTATTATTATAATTGTTATTTAATGAATTTGATAAAGAAAATGCTTACATAAAAATATTGAGTTATTTCACAAAAACACACACAAGTTTAAGTTATTTCACAATTGACAAAAAACTTGAAACACAACACTACTAAAATGAGAATCTTGTAATAAATAACACATCCGATACAAACAACAATCTTCAAGTTGGAATATGAAAGTCGTAGCGATATTTGCTACGAAAGCGTAGCAGGCGTAGCGATGACATCATCGGATTAGCTACGGCGCGGGCGTAGTAACCGCCCGTAGCTGCGTAGCCTTAGTAATATTTATTTTAAGCCAGAATGTTGTCATCCGGCAGAACTGGAATTTTATTTTTAACCGATTTCGAAAAACGGACGATATTTTAAATAATAGTGTTAGTGACCATGTCAGTTTAAAAACTTATGACGTTATTTTGTTCTATTAATTGCTGCTAGCGGCCCCGCCTTACGAAAAATAAGTCGTGGGTTCGAACCCAGACAGGCGCATTACTTTGTGTTATTTATTCCATCACTGCTCTTCTTCTTAGAACCAAAAAAAAAAAAATCGAAGACATGCGACATCTACCAACCCGCACTGGGCCCGCGTGGTGGATTATAGCCCATCCCTCTCCTAGAGAGGAGGCCTGAGTCCCTGCAGTGGGAACATTACAGGCTGATGATGATGACGATGATTGTACCAGCAGTACTGTCATACCAGACTGTAAACATTAGTTATTAAAAAATATTCGAAAGCGGTGTAGAAGATATTTTGCGTAGCTGTCTGCGGCACGAGCCAAACTGTGCGTCAGCTTTAAAACGGTAACGTCGTAGTGTGGAGCCCACAGAACTATGTCTATATTTGTATATTGTGTAAGCAGCCTAAGTATACAAGGTGTAAACGAACCCTTCACGCAGCCGTCAACCAAAAATAGGGTAGTTAACAAAAAAAATCTAATTAGTCCGTAAGATAGATTTCCAAAAACTATTGGACACGTTTTTTTTCTTTTTTCACATAAACAAACAATGACGACGATACAGTGCTTTGAAAAATCGTGTGACGTCAATATTCTAAGACACTGGCATTTTACCGGTCAGTGACGTCACGACCCCTCACTCAAATCTTTGACGCGTTTTATCTTCGTTAATTTTTATTGATTTGATAAAACAAAAATACGTGTATATATATACAGACTAAGTACAATCACATTTTTTTTGTCAGTAAACATCCTATGACGTACATTAAACTAAGAAGGTACCCCTACGCAAAAACGATTGCTGGGACACGGACTTTTTTTTGAGGTGAATATTTCTTAAAACCTTGTGCTAGTGGATGCTTTGAATAGCAAACGGGTTATGCAGTTAATTTCAGAAAAGTTATAGCCTGAAAACTAGTATTAAAAAAAAACAGCTGTGAAAAATATAGAACTTTGACCCCCAATATCTCCGTAACTAGGGAGTTGGTGTAGAGAACAATGATCGCAATGATAGGTAAAATCAGTGTCTTTCATTTTTATACCCTTTATATTGGATGGTTTGCTAATAAAGACCAGTATTATACATCAATCCGTTACTAGATTACACCTATCCCAACTACATAATTCTATCCACATTCCCTCTACGCAGCTAAAAGCCTCTTAAAATACGAGACAGGAACAAATGTACGGTCCCAGAAGTCCCAGGTACCTGCCGAGACATTTTTTATAATGTTAATAAAACAATTCTGAGATTTCATTTAACTGAGCAGGTTTACCTACCTCTGTCTGGGGTTGGGTAAGGGTTGGGCGCGACTGACAGCGTGAAAAGGCCACACCTTCCTTTTTTTTTTTTTTGGCAGGTGGCAAATCATCGAATAACCACTCCCACTCTTGGGCAGAGCGAAAGGAAGTGTCAGACTTCTACTGACTAAAAACCACCCATGTTCCTTCTTCGCCCTCTATGTCGAGGCCGCGATAACTAGTGTATAACCCGCGGCCCCGACGGGGTACCACACCTTCCTCAGGCTAAGATTTTGTGAAACTGTCGTTAAATAACCATTTCGATAAAAGGATGGTATAGCCATCCTGCTTTTTGGAGTATGAGAAATAGGGTATTTCACCAAAAAATCGAATTAGTCCGTCTGCAGTTACATTATCGAAAAATATTGGATATGTGTTTTCTATTTTATCAAATTAATATAATTTTACGAAGAAAAAGATTTAAAAATAAGACGTGTAAAAATATGAGTCCCGGCTTTTGACGTCACTTTGTCGGTAAAAAAGTACAAACCTTGTGACGTCACACGACTTCACTCGACTTTTCTAAGCACTGTACCTATCGTCTTCATTTTTTGTTTAAGTGAAAAAAGAAAAAAATACGTGCCCATTTTTTTTTAAATCTATCTGACGGCCTATCATTTTTTTTTGGTAAAATACCCTATTATCAAATGACTCCTCCTACTCAGAGGCTGGGCAGAGTGGAGTGGCAGATTTCTAATGAATGAAAACCACGCATGTTCCTTCTTATTTGTGGCCAACAACCCGCAGCACCGACGGGATCATCTCTCTACCCTGGTCTATGTTACATAGAGACGGAGCAATAGTTCACGTTTTTTTCGTTCACTTTCCTTTGTCAACCGACACGTTATCATTTACACGATTTTTTTTCATACAATTTCAAACACTATCCATCCATTGGGACCCTTCCTCTTCATCCATCAACATTCATTTATATTCAACTAGGTGATGCCCGCGGTTTCGCCCGTGTGGATGTCGGTTAAATTATACATATACTAAAACCTTCCTCGTAATCACTCTATTCATTGGCGAAAACAGTATGAAAATCGGTGCAGGAGTTTTTGAGTTTATCGTGTACAGAGACACACTGACAGACGCGGCGGAGGACTTTGTTTTATAATACGTAGTGATACTTTTTTAGCCACTAGCGATTTTAAGCGATACCGATTTTAAAAATATGTTCTATACCCAAATCTTAAGTGCCCCCTCCCTGCAGTGGCACCAGACCCTAAAAATACCTACCTATGAAACCTGCCTTTTCCATGTCAACAGAATCATCAAGCAACACGATATCAAATCCAATAAAAAAAAACGATTTATTTATGCATAGCAAGCAGTTTATGAATAGTCAAGGATAATATTATGATTACAATTGATGGATTATTTTTTAGAGAATTAGCATGACCTAAATAACTCCTGTGTCTACCCAATGGTTTTGCCCAATGGTTTTGTTTTGATTATATTCGATCTACATACTTGACATGGAGTTATTATTATGGATATTTGTTATCATTAAGGATTAATGTCGACTATAACAGGGAAATTACACGCCTGAGGAAATACTTACTACCACAAAATACTATGGCATTTCCTCGTTTCAGTTTTACCTGCCATGCAGCATTGCTATGTTTGATGAAAGAAGGTGCACTCAAATCGAGTGAATCGGACAGCGGACTGGTAGCAAAGTTCTGCACATTATCTGTGACTAAGGCCCGGTGTGGCAGTCAAGTGGTGGTGGTATGTCGTGGGATCGAACCTAGACAGGCGCATTACTTTGTGTAATTTATTTCATCATCGCTGCTGAAGGAAAACTCTGTGAGGAATGTTGTTGAATGTCCTAGAACCAAAAATTGGAAGACTGTGACATCTATCAATCTGCACTGGGCCCGCGTGGTAGATTATAGCCCATTCTCTCTCAAAGAGTGGAGGCCTGTGTCCCAGCAGTGGGAACATTTACTAATGTTCCCATTTCCATTCATCAACAGCCTATTGGGTGTTGATGAAGGCCCGGTTTCCACCAAAGCGGAGGAGCAGAGACGAGAGAAGATGTGCGAGAATCGGCCAATCACATTAGTTAAAAATTACATTTGGTCTTTCGCCCTACCTGTGAATGGTCGAATTTGGCACATCTCCTCTCCACTTTGGTGGAAACCAGGCCTAATTAAGCCCGCCATCTCCTCCTGGGCCTCGTTCTCGTTTAAAGCTGTTTGGGACCCACTGTGCAGTATCTTTAGCACGTGTACTTATTCTATGACTTAGATTATACGAGTAGATGTTAGCGCTAGTAGGTAGAGAGTCTACTTATACATATAATATACCTTACTTATTCAATGACCTGTAAAAAAAAAATTCTTTCCATTTCAAATGCAA
Source organism: Diarsia rubi (assembly GCA_932274075.1). NCBI lineage: Eukaryota > Metazoa > Arthropoda > Insecta > Lepidoptera > Noctuidae > Diarsia > Diarsia rubi. The sequence continues at coordinate 836,461 of OW026437.1, read as the reverse complement.
CCTCATTAGTACAATTCCAGCTAGTATTTTCTTTAAAAACACTAACGTATTTTGTAAAACGCTTTTCCCAAATCGCTAATCGCTTCCAACGGGACCTCTCCCAACGTACCTATATTATTTCCCCGTCGCACGCGACCGGTAACAAATGGATTTCATTTGGGACGATATCGGGAGCCACATCTAAGCTATAAGTGTTCGACCACGAAAATTATTTGGATTTTATTTTTTTTATTATAAAATATTGTTCAGGAGCGGTTTGTTGTGGTGCTTTTATCAAGATTAATGGGAAGGTATGGCGGTTGGCTATTTATGTGGTGGTATGCAACCTGCAATGTTTATAAATAGACTTTTTATGGCTTATTTTTTTATTTTACTTTTAATGACGTATAAAAACATCAACTTCCCATAAGTTGATGTTTTTATACGTCATTAAAAGTAAAATAAAAAAATAAGCCATAAAAAGTCTATTTATAAACATTGCACTGCTGTTGGGCGCTTGAAGTATTTATTATTATTTACTAGCTGATGCCCGCGGCTTCGCCCGCGTGGTTATCGCGCCCAAAAGTAATCATGAAATTTCGATCCCGTTCTTGCGACCCTTGGAAACCTATTTCTGGGTTAAATTATATACTCCAACCTTCCTCGACCACCACTTTATACATCGGTAAAAACAACATAAAAATAGGTGCAGTAGTTTTTGAGTTTATCGCAAACAGACAGACAGACAGACATGACAGACGCGGCGGAGGACTTTGTTTTAGGATAACTATTGAAGTGATATCTGTGTAACCGAATGCACTTGAATACTAAAGAGTGGTGTTGGTCTTCCGGCGGCGAGATGATGGCCGCGGGAATGTCCTGGATGGGGTTGGCAGAGAGCCCTATACCTATTTAGCAGCAGAAGACATGGCATTTTTTTGCATGACTTCGTTAATGGCCTGGTACTTGGGTTAGAAAACTAACTGCTTTAGATTTTTCCCTGGAAAAATATAATATTGACGCGTTTATTTGAAGTCATGAGTACGATACCGATACGATACGGTATTGTATAAGATACCTACCGACCAAAAATGATCTATAACACCCAAACCAGATACTCGTACCATATCATAATTTAACCCTTAAAAATTTCAACACTTTCCTCCTAAAAAATAGCTACCCTCAAATCTACCCTCCTACAAAATAAATACGTATAAGACAGCTATTGTCTCAAGAGCTGTAGACATTCCCCTTCACGTTGAGGAGTAGACCCTCACTCTTGAGAAGCTGTTGAGTGTCTCTCGCGGCTTTTAAAGGCGGTAGTCTTGATACCCCCTTTGAGGGGTAAAAGGTGTTTGATCTTTGTATTTTATAATATATGGGAGGTGGATTGATTGGGGGTTAGATGTGGAATATCACGCTTGGATTTTCAATGGAAAGGCAGAGAGGTATAAGCACATTAACTTTTTACAAGTCAGGTTATAATTACGGTACGGAACCTTCATAATCTGCCTAGCCTTTTCCTAACTAAGTATGTTGGGGTCGGCTTCCAGTTTACCAGTATTTAACTTGGAGCGACTGCCTATCTGACCTTCACAACCCAGTTTACACTGGGTAATACGATACCCTTTGGTAAGACTGGTTGTCAGACTACCTGTAAAGACTGCCAAAGATCTATATATGGCAGCCGGGACCAACAGCTTAACTTGTTTTGTAAACTCGGTATGTAAGCGCGGCTGAACTAATTTATTAAGCCACGAGCTCCTTATGAGTACTGTCAACATCCATGCAAAATCCAGACTTTTGAGAGATTTTTGAACCCTGTCTGGCCAGTTTGTCATTTGATCGGAATCTTTCCCCTAAGACATTTTGAAAATTATTTCCTTGTAGGAAATTAATTCGCGGGATTTGAGAAACTTGACTTTGGGAGAAGAGACCTATGTCCAATAAGAGATTTCTTACTAGTGAGATGACAATGATTAATTGTCGGCGATAATAAAGTATCTCTGTCTGTCTGTCAGTCGGTCTGATTGATACTTTTTAGGGCTCCGTACCTCAAAAGGAAAACATGGAACCCTTTTTTTTATTTTTATTTTTTTTGGCGGGTGGAAAATCATCGAATAACCCCTCCCGCTCTTGGGCAGAGCGAAAGGGAGTGTCAGACTTCTACTGACTAAAAACCACCCATGTTCCTTCTTCGCCCTCTATGTCGAGGCCGCGATAACTAGTGTACAACCCACGGCCCAAACATGGAACCCTTATAATATCATTCGTGTGTCTGTCCGACCTTTCCCCCCTCCTTATCTCCGAGACTACTTGGCCTAAAATTCTGAAAAAAATACATAAATAAATTAACACTTACAGATTACAGCAAAATCTATGAAAAGTCTTCGGTGCTTAAATAACATGGAAAAACTCTCAATATCTACCACAAAGGTACGGAATCTTTCATTTATTTATTTATTTAAAATTAATTATAGCAGCGTTACAGAATTATTCAATACCATGCTATAAAACACAAATTGACTTGCACTTAGCCAGTTTTATTGATTAGGACACAGAATAATTTTATTCGAGTATTATATTTAATTCGAATGGGATAAACTTCCAAACTTCACGGGTAATAACTAGTACTCTTTACCCAAGCCGTACTACTATTTATAACGGCTATATTCAAATAACTACTGGTAATTAATTCCGAGGGATATTAAAGTCACCCGTTTCAAAGCGGGCATGTTGTTATTCTGGACTGTTACCAAATTCTGGGGGAGATTTCACCCCCAAAACTGTTCTTGGCTATGGATTCGCCCTATCTTTTGGCAAACTAAGGATAAGTGCTGTCTTGGCTGTACCAATAGTATCCAAAATTTCAAAATATTTCAGGAATATAATAGGGTAGTTAACAAAAGAATCTAATTAGTCCGTCAGATATATTTCCAAAAAATATTGGACGCATATTTTTTCTTTTTTCACGTAAACAAACAATGAAGACGGTAGTGCTTTGAAAACTCGTGTGACGTCATTTTCTGAGACATTAGTATGACATTCTTTAGCGGTCAGTGACGTCGCAACGCCCCTCTCAAATCTTTGACGCGTTTAATCTTCGACAATTTTTATTGATTTGATAAAACAAAATATGTAACATACAATATTTTTAGATAATCTAATAGACGGACTAATTAATCGTAGAATCATATTTTTTTAAGTCAGTAAACATCTCTATTGTTTGTACATACTCGTAGTTCAAAACTTCAAACGTGGCAGTTGTGAGTAAATAGGTTTCTTCTGAGTTTGCTCGTTCCATCGTCCACTTTATCTCTGCCCTTAGGACCCAATTGAGGTCAAGGGCCCTTTTCATTTAAAAAAAAAAACCTCAAGGCCATGTTTTTATTTCACTTTTTAAAATTTAACAAAATTAAATCCTACTAATACACGCAAAAGTTTGTAAGTATGTATGTATGAATGAATGGATGTTTGTTACTCTTTCAGGCAAAAACTGATGATCGGATTTGGATAAAATTTGGTACACAGTTTTTTTATTTTATTTTTTGAAAAATGTTGCCCCACACTAGGAATTTCTCCTGTATCGTGGGTGCGTTCACAAACATTTAAACTCACAAACACAAATACCCAGACCCGGAACAACTATCTATATCGGTCATACAAATATTTAATCCGTGCGGGGATCGAACCCGCGACACGCAGCGCAGCAGTCCATTGCATGAGCCACTGCGCCAACCGTGGCGTCAGTTTATAACATGGATTAACACATAGGATAGTTTTTTTTTTCGATTTTATCTTCCCATGGGATAAAAGGAAGCCGCTGGCAACAGCTAGTTTTTTTTTAAATAATTTAAGAAGCTGATTGGTACATTTTATTCGCTGACCAAAAAATCTTTTGTGATTTCTCTTCTACTAAACAATGAACAATGCCTCCTACATATTTTACATAGCTGTTCTATAAAAAAAGTAAAGTATATAGATTTATAATACTCAAGACCCCTTCTAAAAAACTTCTGCTTGGAAACGAGCCCCAAAAAAACATGTCCAACCTCATTTCGTAAAAAGTTGTGTACTTTTTTAATATGACGTCACGGTTGGACGGTGACGTGGGTCGCGAGTTGCCACCTGACTGACGTTCTAATCTCCCCTTTTTCGGGGTAAAAATATCTTTGACATCGGCGTGTTGTGTATGTAGGTAGGTATTTAGTTATGTAGCTGTGTACCGGCGACATTTTAGGGGTGAATAGAATCTGTTAGGAGTCGGAAAAAAAAGAGCAATTTGCCTCAGATTTTCTGCAACAGAATTTTACTCTGGCTTTTGAGATCTAGCTGATCTAGAACATTTTAAAACACGAACCTTGAAAATGTACAATATGTTTTTTATAGGCTTGCTCCCGTCGGTGCTGCGGGTTGTTCGAAAGAGATACCGCGGCCTCGACACAAAGGGCTAAGAAGGAACATGGGTGGTTTTTAGTCAGTAGAAGTCTGACACTCCCCCCTATCGCTCTGCCCAGAGCGGGAGGTCATTCGATGATTTCTCACCCTTTTAAAAAAAAGGCTTATGCCTGCCTAAGTGACTAATTTTCAGGTACTACAAGGAAGTAAGTCCGTCTTATTATGTGCATAAAGTTTAATTTCATAAATTAAATAACTTTTAAAAATTGCTTTTGTTATAAAGTGCATATTGGTACTTGTGACTACGTGCTGTTAATTCATAAAGTAAAAAGGACCTTTTAGCATTTAGGGAAAAGCACAGAGGTCGATGTTATTATATTTGCCCCAGATTTTTTCAAAAATGTGAAAGTAACGGGGAAAAGTTTCCATCGGGATAAAAATCTCGTTATATTTTTGCTGCATGGGTGTTTTTTAATTCTCGTTTTGACCAGAGGGCTTTTAAACTGTCTGCTTATAATTTCGTGGAAACTTTTTTCAACATAAGATTGCTTTTATCATGCCATGACGCCTTTATTCTAGAAGGGTTAGGCTGACATGTACGGTCAGCATTACAAGTAGATATTAGCACTGCACTTATGTTTCAAAAGCACGTTTTTAATTAAAAAAAGCTGGTTAGCTGGTTGCTAACTAGTTATTGAAGAATAAGGAATAATTTAAACATTAAAAATGAAACTAAAACATTAAAAATAATAATATAACATAATGTGTCTTATATTATTGATGTTAAAATACAGATTGATAATCTTCCAACCCCAGTTAATTCGATTGTCTTGTCTGATAAAGTGTTAAGAAACAATATCTCTAGGTTAGCTATTAATTAATTAGAGTGTCTCAATAATAGACACATTCGATCCGTGCCAATTGTAACACTCTAGCTACGTCTAATGGCTAATGAATCATTCTTTCAATAGACGCTATTTCTCTATCTCAATAATTTCGGTGGAAGCAACATAGTTTGGTGTTTTTAGAAGTACTTTGGGCCGGACGACACAAAAGCGGAGGAGAGGGGAGGAGATGTGAATTTACATCTGGTCTTTCGCCCCTGTGATTGGTCGAAGTTGGCATCTCCTATAAGCTCTGCTCGTCTCCACTTTGGTGGAAATCAGGCCTTAGGCCAGCGGGGACGAGAAGATTCGTGAGCGGCCTGCGGTTAGCGGTGTGCTGTGAGCAGTGATGTGTTTGCACATCAAAGTTAGGGTGACTAACTAACTTTGACTCATCTCACCGTGGCCCCCTCATCATAATCAGCCTATAATATTTCCACTGCAGGAATTCAGGACTCCTCTCTAGGAGAAGGATGGGCTATAATCCACCTCGCGGGCCCTGTGATTCAGTCTTCGAATTTTTGGTTCTAAGAAATGCCGGTTTCCTCACGATGTTTTCCTTCACCGTTTTGAGAGCAGTGTTAATGAAATAAATTACACAAAGTAATGCGCCTGCCTGCGTTCTAACCCACGACCAACTATTCGTAAGTCGGGGCCGCAACCATTGGGCCACTACTGCTCTTCCCCGTGGCCCCCTATGAAATGGGATTTAAACATATCTGGCAAAATGTTGGTGTAATACTGATTAGGTACACTTCTGCCTGACCCTTCCAATATTACAGGCGTGTTGTCTTGCCATATTGTGTTTGTTACCGTGCCAGTACTGCATTCGCGATTTTTCATTATTCTGTCTGTTTTGTGCGTCAGGTGGATGCAGCAGATATATTAATTAAAAATATTTTAAAATACTTTATTCCATTTGTTACTACGAGTAACATAGTTTTTAAGGAGTGTGTATTACTAACATCATATTATGGATCAAGGTCTGAAATAAAGTATTTTTATTTTATATTATTTATTAATGAATTAGTCCACTGATTGGTCATACTGATGATCGGTAATTTGTGTTCTACGAGTATAATCTAACCGCTAACCAATATTTCGGTAGGCTGGCCATACAAAGAAATATTGGCTGATAAATCGATGCTGGTTAGTGGATACCTTTCTATAATTAGAAAAAATATCTTAATAAATATAAAAGAAAAAAATAAACATCAGAACAAAAATCAGTTTCTGAAGTCGGTGACTTTTGTTTGTTTGACTTCAGAAACAGATTTTTGTTTCACGATTTAGTGGTTCACATGTGCTTACCCCTTTAAAGCGTACTGGCGTGATGATGATACATGAGATTTCAGCAATCCACTGGGATTGCCATTGGACTGCCATTTGCTATCATTTACTGGAGTTCCGTTGCCTATCTTCGAAGTTCTTTATGCGATCTTCACCAAAGTAAATAATAATAAATATAAATAAATAAATAAAAAATGGAATCACTCCGAGAAGGTACTCTTCCAAAAACTACTCAAATCACTTCAAGTGTGCCTATAAAATTTATTTATTTATTTATTTATTTATAACAACCTTACCTACACTATCATTACAGATCTATGATCCAATGCGACAGAGTGGCCTTACTAACTGAATCTTAAATCTACACCTTATACCTAGTTAAAATAAAAAAAAAGAGAATAAATCTTAATCTAAATAACTTATTACATATAGTGTAACTTTTTGAAGAGTTCTCTCTATTTCTCCAGGATCCCATCATCAGATCCTGACTTGATGATCATGGGACCACCTGGGACCCTTTCAAACAAGACATCAAAATCGAAATCGGTCCAGCCATCTTCGAGTATTTGGGGAATATACCTAAAAAAAAAATATTCGACGAATTGAAAACCCCTCCTTTTGGAAGTCGGTTAATTATCGCAGTGACGGGGACAAGTGCCTATCGGCTTTGTTAAGGGTACTTTCACACCCTTTACATATACAAGTTTTGCATACATGGAAAAACTCACTTGGATTACCTGTATGCTATATGATTAGCCAATACATATTCCCGCGTCCTTCAGGTCGACTTGCTTGTTCTATATTTTCTGCCGACTGTAATCTCATGTTGCCGACAAGAATTAGTGTTGCGTTCCTAAGTATATAGCCGTTTAGGAAATGTTAAGTAGTAAGACTTTTCAAAGCACTGTATCTTCTTCATTGTTTTTTTACGTGAAAATGAAAAAATACGTGTCACATATTTTTTGGAAATGTATCTGACCGACTTATTAGTTTTTTTTTGTTAACTACCCTATTCTTTTTCCCATCCCTTGATTTACGTCCCTTTCGTGACGAGCAGTGAATTACTAAAATTAAAATAAAGCGGAAAACAAAACAATACTTATAAATATTTTAAAACAAATTATCTGATGCAAAAAAAAATCGATCACAAATATATTGTAATACTTTCCCTATACTCTGAAGTTAAAATAAAAAAAAACCACCCTCCTCCACAATAAAAGCAGAAGCCTTTTTTTCGCACAAAATAACATTTTTATTCTGCCATGTTAACTGGCAACCGGAAACGTGCGCAGAAAGCTGGCAACACCGCCACCCCCACTACCGATGCCTGCCGCTGAATAAGGTAAATAAGATTTATTAGAATAACAAGTATTTTCGTTAGCAGAAGTGGCCTTAGGGAAAAGACAGTCCTGTCTAATAATTGGGAGAAAACTATCAATCAAGTCAGGTTACCTAGCTTGCCTTAATTACAGTCAAATAATTAAGATGGAATTAAGTTTTCAAACAAAATAAACAACTTTTTATGGTTCCGTACCTCAAAAGTTAAAACCAGAACCCTTATAGAGGATCTCGCGTGTGTTTGTCTGTCTGTTCGTCTGTCACAGCCAATTTGCTCCGAGCCTAATGGAATGATTAAGTCGTACACATTATATTGTATTTCTATGACCCAAACACGGACGTATAACTGTGTATTAATGTGAGTTTACTATTACGGACACCTCACCCCAACCCTGCAGGGATTGCAAGCGTGATATGTATTTCAAAATAATACCCGTTTTAGATATTATTACCCTTTTTATAATAGCAACAGCTAGAGGAGCCTAATCGAAGGTACTTACTCAAAGGTCGTGGTCGTGGGTATAATTCTCACCCCTTTGAAACTATAAAAACTAGCGTAGGTAATGCTTTTGTTAAGTTTATTTATACCTACGAGTGCTAAAGAGCACTAATATTTTAGTGCGTAGTTATTAGTTTTAAAGGTCAATAGGTATTTCAGTATTTGATACCTGATAATAAAAAGATGAATTTCAAGTGTGTCCTTAGTGTTTCGCATCTAGGGTGCCAAGACCCGGTATCTACCAAAGCGGAGAAGAGATGTGCAAAGTTTGACCAATCACAAGAAGGGCGAAAGACCAGATAAAACTAATGTGATTGGCCGATTTCCGCACATATCCTCACCGGACCTAAGACTGCCTGACCACTAACAGCTGGCTCCGCTGTCTGTCCGTACGTATAATGTCACACATAGTAGGGTAGAGACTTGACATTCACAGTGGCCGCGTGGTGTACGTTCACAGAATGGCTGCTATAACAAGAAAGTGCGAATCTGGGTAGGTAGCACTATAGATTAGTCAGCCACGTCTGTCTGTCTTTTCGCAGTTAACTCATAAACTAATACACCGATTTTCATGATGTTTTCACCAATGGATAGAGTGGTTCTCGAGGAAGGTTTTAGTATATAGTTTGACGTGGGCGATGTGCAACGCGAAGCCGCGGGCATCAGCTAGTTTTCTAATATAGTTTCACTCTCCGGTAGCTGGCAGTTTACTTATGATTGCAAAATATTCTTATCGAAAAAATCAATAAAAGTCGAAAACTATTCCCATTTCGTGGTTCGTTTGGATAGAAAATGGACAGTGCAGTGTACTGATGGCCATTTGCAACTAGGAAACTGGTTGCACGCTTGATTATCACATTTGGTTTTAGCCCTTTTTAGCGAAGAAGTGCGTGCGCCCCAACAGAGGGAACTTGATGAGCCGATCTATACTTTGACGGCACGGTTGGCGCAGTGGCCGAGCGATTGGACTGCTGCGCTGCGTGTCGCGGGCTCGATCCCCGCACGCAACAAATATTTGTATGGCTTGCAGATAGTTATTTCGGATCTGGGTGTTTGGTTGGTTTAGCGTCTAATGTTCACCTGGGTGATATCTCCCAGGTGAACATTAGATACTAAAGTAGTATCCTCAAATCTCCTGGGAGATATTAGTTTGTGTAATTAAGTTTTTATATGTTTGTAAACGCACCCACAATACAAAAAAAAATCCACGTGTGGGGGGCAAAAGCATATCTTATTATTTTTCAGCACAGATGAGTATAAAATCTTGCTATACATACAAGCCAACGCCAGTTTTAACGAAAAATAAGACATTTTGTTTGTGTCATTTTATACAGTTTCTACCAAGCCTCACCCTTGAGCTTTTCGGAATATTGCCAAGGTTTCCCAAAGGTCACGAGTGAAGGAGTAGTTTTATTATCTTCCGGTGAAGAATAGGTCACTCTTTGTTCACTTTAAGTGTCATAAAAATGAAGTAAGGGATGTTAGGGAGATCGGAAGGAGTGTAGGGGTGAATTGAAATAGGCTAAGGCTTATTAGGCTTTCTAAGTTACGAAGGGTACTTAAATGTCCTCTAGTTTTCGCTTTTGTAGATGTCAGACCTGCAAATACCTCCCTGAGTTTAAAGAAAGCAAAAAGGAAACGCGTCGAGAAAAGGTGTACAGAAATTAAATTCTTCTTGTTATTTTTTCAAGTTCTGAAGAAAATATGTTGCTGGAGAGGTTGTTCCGCAACTTTGCCTTCAAGTAAAAAATCAGGGTCAAGGTGTTACTTCAAGTGTCAAAGTATGGGGGTTTTGAGGAACTGGTATAAACTGATGAGTAGGTTTTTACAAAATTACTGAATATACATAGGTAATTTCATTTTAAGTAATAAGTTCTGAACTACAATATTTACTGAAAATATTAAGAATAATATAATAATAATAATATTCCACACACGTTTTAATATAGGGAACAAACCGTACCTCTACGAATCTCGGAAATAAACATCTAGATAGTCCAAAAATAACCAAAAAGCAACACGAAATATTCCTGAAACAGTAATCGAAACAGCGTCCCCGAGTACAAAAGCCTTCACGCCGTTATTGGGTTCGTCAATCATCGTCCAAACTCGTGTTTGTTCGAGAAATGTCGTAACATTTCGGGTCTCGGCGATTTTAATTTTGATAACAGCGCGTGTGTATGAGGATCGTATTGAAGTGACTTTGTGAAAGAACTAATTACTTCTGATGAAATTGATGGTGATTTTCGACCTTTCAAAGATAATTATGGATTATGTATGATCCATGAATTAAAAAACCTGTTGAAGCAATTTCGACATTAGTTAGGTATTTGATCGGCTAATAAGTAGGTAAGTAGGTATAGGTCTACAGTTTGGTAATCCTTAGCAGTTGCTCAGCGAGAATGTCAGAGAGAATGGGCAATAATCGTCAACACTGACTGACCCAGTGCAGGTTGGTAAGTCATCATCATCATTTCAGCCAAAAGACGTCCACTGCTGGACACAGGCCTCCCCTAGGTGTTGAGGGTCCCTGCAAACTTCACCAGGTCATCGGTCGGTTCGCGATCGCACGGTTGGTGTAAGTATGTCACAATATAATATATATTTTTTTCGTTTTTATAGATATACGCGCGTGAAACAGGATACAAACGCGCGTGTGTAGCGCGTCCGAAACTCGTTTGAAGCGCGTACAAAGGGTCGGTTTGGGATCGCTCTATCAGCGCGTATACGCGCCGAAGACGTGCGTTTCACAATCGCCGCGTATGCATAGGTTACAAGGTTGCGTTCAAATCTCGTCATCAGCGCGTAGTCGGTGCCGTAGAAAATACGCCGTGTGCTAGGGGCCTAAAACGTGGAAGTAGCCATCTCAAAGTGTTCCGTGAACGTCACACCCGCAGCTCTATTGTCACACATTCACAACTTCAGCAAAGCTCGTCCACTTCAAAGTTTAACAGGACAAGTTGAAGTTACCGACAAGACTTGCAACGTGGAAACGTTGACTGCAAGTTTATTGTGAGTTTGGGGACATTTGCACCTTAACCACGAATCTGATTGAGGCTTCAAGATAAATTGAGGAGTGGCTTGAGAGGCGCCACGGCGCCCTCACCTTCCGTCTGACGCAGGTCCTCACCGGACACGGTTGTTTCGGGAGGTACCTGCACCGAATCAGGCGGGAGGAAACGCCCGGATGCCACCATTGCGAGGATCGGCCGGAGGACACGGTGGAGCACACAGTGGAGGTGTGCCCCGCTTGGGCGGAGCCCCGCCGTGTTCTCGTAGCGGCGATCGGCGGCGGCGACCTCTCGCGCCCGGCCCTGGTGCAAGCCATGGTCCGGGGCGAGGAGGAATGGGACGCCGTCGCCTCCTTCTGCGAAGCAGTGATGCTGGCGAAGGAGGTGGCGGAACGCGAGAGGGAGAGAACCTCTCGTCCCAGCCGCCGCGGGAGGCGCTCCGGGCGTCGGGGGTCCCGCGATGACCTCCGGCCACCGTAGACGCGGGCCTGTGGACGGTGAGTGATGGGCTAACTCGCCGTCCGTCCGTCTCACGACGAAAACAGGCCGTGTCGACGGCGCGTTCGTGTTCCACGCGCGCCTCAAAGAGATGTCAGCAACATGGGAGGGGCCCGAAAGGGCCGACGCCTGTCGGGGCCGCGGGTAGTCCAACGGTTATCGCGGCCTCGACATAGAGGGCGAAGAAGGAACATGGGTGGTTTTTAGTCAGTAGAAGTCTGACACTCCCTTTCGCTCTGCCCAAGAGCGGGAGGGGTTATTCGATGATTTTACACCCACCAAAAAAAAAAAAAGGCTTCAAGATAATACGACTTTACGTTGAGCCCTTTTTTTTGGAGTGTGAGAAATCATCAAAATATGACTCCTCCCGCTCGCTAGGGAGTGTGACTTCTACTGACTAAAAACCAGCCATGTTCCTTCTTAACTCTTTGTGTCGAGTCCGCGGTATCTCTTTCGAACAACCCGCAGCCCAAACGGGTCTCGGCCCTTGCGGGCCCCTTAAATGTTGCTGACATCTCCTAGAGGTGCTTGTGGAACACGAACGTGCCGTCGACACGGCCTGTCATCGTCATAGGACAGACAGACGGTGAGCTAGCCCATTACTCACCGTCCACAGGCCCGCTCCTACGAGGGCCGGAAGTCATCACGTGGCCGCCGACGCTCGGAGCGTCTCCCGCAGCTTTGCTTTGAGCCTTCTCTATCGCATTCTGCCAGGCGCATTGTCGATGCTTCCGCGTCTAATAGGAATCCCGCTCTGATTCTCTCTCTGGCATATAAATGATGGTTCTGAGCGACACTCAAGGTTAGGATCATAGATAGGTACATTCAATTTCGTGCTGCCAGATGAGGTGCCCGCGGAGGACCTCGTGGCTTAACTACTTGAGCGCCTAATTATAGACACAATTAAAAAGCCGTTGTTTTATGTACAGCTGGTGTTCGTAAGGCGCGCGAGGAGCTCGGGGTCGATCTTTAGGTTAAGCCAAAACCATCAGAAAAATTTCGGTTAGTAGTGGAACCGATTTTTCGAATTTCGGGGAATGACATTTTTTTTTGCATTACTTCATACAAAAATAGTTTCGCAACTATCCAAATCGAATAATACTAACCGAAATTTTCGAAAAGGTTCGTTTGTCTTTTTGGCTATTTGCCTTAATTAAATAGTCTAGTCGCGAAAAGTAGGGCCATCATCGTTTGTGACCGGTGTTGCGTATAAAGAGGTAGACGGCACACATCAGTCTATATAGTTGTCCCACTATCCACCACTGACTGTTTACATAAAAGGAATATCACGCTAATATTTTAAAGGCGAAAGTTTGCGAGTGTGTGGGTGAACGGATTTAGATAAAATTGAGTACACAGATAGTTCATAACCTGGATTAACACATAGGATAGTTTTTATCCCAATTTTATCGTCCCGTGGGATAATTTTCGAGTTGTAGCGGGTGAAGCCGCTGGCAACAGCTATCATCATCATCATCATCATTTCAGCCGAAAGACGTCCACTGCTGGACATAGACGCACGGGACCGGTCCCGTGCGTCTCGCATCCAGCGGATCCCCGCAACCTTCACCAGGTCATCGGTTCACCTAGTGGGAGGCCTACCAACGCAACGTCTTCCGGTTCGCGGTCGCAACAGCTAGTCTAAAATAATTTGGCTACGGAGAGCCTTTAGCTTCCTACCTATCGATACGATTCTGTCCCAAAACAAGCGCAGATCAATATGATCTTAGTTTTTTCTAGGTTAGCCACGGCCAATATTTGCATAAACCGTAGGAACGTTTCTTGTATATCTTGATTTAGATCAATCAAAACAGTTTTGGATCTGACGTGCAGATAAGAGCGCGTTTTGTGTGCGCGCAGCGAAAATACTGATGTTTTTATGATAAGCTACGTATAACTTAGGTATGTTTGAATGCAGATATCGAATCTCAGTCGCCTAGAATAGTTATTGAGCTAAAAGGTTACCCTTTCATTGGAATATTCTTAAAATATAACGATGTGCAATAGGGGATCGGACTTCATCGGACTGAGTCAAAAAAAATATGATTCTAATTAGTCCGTCAGTTAGATTACCGAAAAATATTGGATAACTACTTATGTGTTTTTTGTTTTACGAAAATAAAACGTGTCAAAGATTATGAGTGGAGGCTTGTGACGTCACTTTTTGGTAAAAAATTTACCAAACTGACGTCACCCGAATTTTCGAAGCACTGTATCGTCTTCATTTTATCTTTACGTGAAAAAAGAAAAACCACGTTTCCAATATTTTTGGATATTCTACAGACTGACTAAACAGAACCATTTTTTTTTGTCAGGTAATTTATTTCCCTATCAAATGAGGCCTAAATAAAACTGGCAAATCGTGGATATACCCTATAGTACCGTATCCTTCGTATATCATAATTATATATATATGCTTCGTTTGTATAATAGCAAAAGCTCAATATTGCCAGTGTTAAGTGACAGTCCTCTTCTTGTCGTGTGGGCAACTGGGCAGTAAGGTCTAACGACCCGAAACACCTTAGTGTCAGGGTTTCTAAACCACCTCATGGGCCTCTGACATAGGCTGCGGGTTACAACATGGGTGGTTTTTAGTCAGTAGAAGTCTGACACTCCCTTTCGCTCTGTCCAAGAGTGGGAGGGGTAACTTGATGATTTCCAACACAAAAAAGGACCTCTGACGTGGTTTGACGACCGCTATTTGACGGCCGGGACCAGCGGGTTATTCGTGCCTTCCGAAGCTCGGACTCATCATTTTTATCGAGGCAGCGATTGTTCGAAAAGTGGTGAAGCCACATCGATCAAGTGACGCTGGAAACCAAATTGAGATACGCCCCACCCACTAAAGCAATAATAACCAAATTAAGCTGACCACCTCTCATTGTACGGGAAGCTCATACAATGCGAAGTCAGGATATATTGGATATGTACAGTCACCTGCATGCATGGACAATTGGGTATTTTACCAAAAAAATCTAATTAGTCCTTCTGATCGATTTTCAAAAACTAATGGACGCGTATTTTTTCACTTAAACAAGAGATGAAGACGATACAGTGCTTCGAAAAGTCGCGTCAAGTCGTGTGACGTCACAAGGTTAGTACTTCTTTAAACCAAAGCCCCCACTCATGATTGTTCATTAATTTGATAAAACAAAAAACACGTACTTATCCAATATTTTTCGATAATCTAACAGACGGACTAATTAGATTTTTTTGGTGGAATAGGTACCTACCTTATTCTGAAACGAAATCGTGTGAAACGAGAAATGACGACACCTAACATTAGCGAGTTAAGTATCGACTATAAACGTTCAAAGGAAAATAGACACTAAACTATCCATGCAATTTTGTAGGTGTCTGTACGTAGGTACCTATAGCTTGTCGCCGAGTGTACGAGTGTGCCCACTGGTTGAACTCTATCTGTATTGAGTTGACCTTTACCAACCTATTTATTTATTTACGAGAACTATTATTCGGAAAGCTTTGTTCGAAAACTTCGAAACAAAAGACGTCCACTTAATAATATTATTTCTAAGCCATTGATTTGGGACTGCTTCGTTGATCAGTGGTCGCAAGAGCGAGAGCTTTGATTCCTGAGTCGGGCTTATCAGGAATTTTCTCAGTGATAGCCACAAAGTCGGGACTTGTGCCCGGTTGATTCGGAATAGGCTCGCCTCCTATTCATCATCATCATCAACAGTCTATTAATGTTCCCACTGCTGGGACACAGGCCTCCTCTCGTTTGAGAGTGAATGGGCTATAATCTACCACGCGGGCCCAGTGCGGATTGGTAGATGTCACATGTCTTCGAATTTTTTGGTTCTAAGACATGCCGGTTTCCTCACGATGTGTTCCTTCACCGTTTTGAGAGCAGCGGTGTTGAAATAAATTACATAAAGTAATGTGGCTGCCTGGGTTCGAATCCACGACCTACTGTTCGTAAGTCGGGGCCGCCTCCACTGGGCCACCGTTGCTCCTCCTCCTATTACCTACATGGAACGTTAACATAACTGGTGAAGTATGGGTGTACTAGTAAATACAACTCTGCCTAACTCTTCAGGGATAACAGGCGTGATGTTATGTTAAATGTTTTGCGGTAAAAAAACAATTGCAAATCTAGGAAAACGAAACTGCGTAACCAGCTGTAGATTTCACATCAACATGGGTAACATAAGGAAACCCAGCAAAATGTTTAATAGCTGGAAGTCGAACGTGCAGTACCTACTCACCATTTCGGGGTGTTGGGTACTTTTGGGGTCGGCGCAAAACGTTTTATAAAACATTTCACTTATAGCAATGAAGAGTTTGCAAAACCGACGACATAAAGCAACCATATGGCAAAAATCCGTAGTAACACGAGATAACTTCTTATCAGGAAAAACGCATGTTACACTAATAACATGTTACCAAGCATACTGCTAAAATAATCAACGTAATTTACCGTATCTGATAATATTTCTCCTTGAGCCATTGTGCTCCAATTCTTGGTTAGCAATCTGTCATTCAAACGTCATGTTTCTATCGATAGCGGCTTCGATAATATTGTATTATCGCTTAAATTATCGTTAATGCAGTGAAGTTCAATGCCAGAGTGAACAAAAATGCACCCATTAAGGATAGACTAAATTCAGTAAAATATGTAAAAAAAATACGGGAATGAAATAATAAAACGTAATCAAAGGTCGATACGATACGATAAAACAAGATGTTTTGTTCATGTTTAGAAAAAAAATGCCTGAAAATCGAGCGAAAATTTCCGTATCACAAGACTAAACAAAGAACATCGCCCAGTCAAATATTTCCCCGTAGGTACCGACTATTTAAATAAGTAGGTACTTCTACTTTTCCGAGTTGTTAAGATGGTACAGATAATAAAATAAATGAACTGTCCCACATATTCGAGTCTTTATTGTCTCAGGCCAGTTACTCGGAAACAATGGCACCAAACAATTTTCGCCCCAGTTTTGAAAAAAAAAGGTTCTTCTAACATGCCCGATCACCATGAATGAAAACTCCCAGATTTTTAATTAAACGTTTGGCTACACCCAACATTGTTGCTGAAAAGTTTTCCAATAAAGAGTAGGAGACTAACCTGTTTAACGATCAGCCTGGCGACTCTGGGGCTCGCGAAAGTAACGAAACCATAACACTTGGAGACTCCAGCTCGGTCGTAGATCACCCGGGCTGCCGTGACGGTCGCAAACCCTGAGAAGAACTTCCACAGGTCCTCATCAGTCGTGGTCAAAGAGAACCCTCCCACAAAGATTCTATTGTGTATAACAGTCCCGAATTTTGGGGCGTCCGAAGGCGGCAGTGTATCATCCGTGTCATCATCGGGAGAGTTCAGGAGAGCCTTCAGCTTCTCGTGAGGGTCTGCCGTCTTCCTGTTACCCGTCGAACTTTCTTCAACCATATGAGCGCAACTCGCAGACTCACTCCTTATGTACCTCTTAACACTTTCCATTGTATCTAACACTTTAAAACACTAATATAACATGTTCCCTTGTTTACTAAACTAAAATCTCTAGCGGCAACTAAAAGGGCACTGGTATTCACGAAAAAACAACCGATTGTCTGTAACGCGAGGTTTTATCGATTACAGTGGCACTTATGTTGTATAGGTAGGATTCGTGAGTTGCGCGATACGGACCACGACGTTACTGACACAAGGACGGTATTCGAGTGATGTTTAAAAAAAAAACAACCAAGATAACAGTGTGTGATTTGAGATTTTTTTAGATACGCACTATAAATAGTGTTTGAGCTATTGTCGACCGCTATTTTTACTAGGCGAGGGAACTAGGTCATCAGTTGACACCTAGCGGATGAATATTCTTAATGATTCTTAGTAAGTTAGGTTTAGTTCTCGCGTGTTACGTGTAGGTGGCGCCTCTGCTATTAGCGATCAGCTGATCTTTTATTTTAAAGATAAATAAAAATAATATAATAAGATCATTCAATCATTTCGCACAATCGTTTTTTCGGTAAAGGTTGAAGTTATAATGTAATTTGATTGTATAACTATTGTAAGGCCGTTGAAATGAGGTAGAAATCAAAAAGATTGTAATGATATAATAAAAATAAACGAAGGTACATACGATCTAACACTGATAATTTCTTATTTTACAAGAAATATTGTTTTTCTACTGTGAATGCAAAAATAAAACGCAATATGACATTTATAATGTTGCAAGTAAATGAGTGTTCACTTTATTTTAGGGAATTGCGACTAAATATGAAAATCCCCATTTTAAAGTACACTCAAAATTAGGTACATTTCAGTCATCTTATGCATTCTAATCAAATTTAGGTAAATCGCGCTTTTCTATTTTTTTTTTGGGTTGAATTAAACAGTGCCCCGAACGGACGGTTCCCGAAAATAATTACAACCTACTACAACCTTGGGGAGCCCTATGGGTAGCAGTGGGTATCATTCGGTTGAAATGATGATGAAAACCTTTTGATTAATAAAATTAATGGAGATAGAAATGAAAATATGGAAAATAAAACACGTTTTACGGGTTGTTTTTAGTGCTAGCTATAGCAACACTGAAACGTCAATGTCATTACGTCGAGTAGAGGAGGCTGATTGCTATATTTTTTTGTTGTTTGGTTTTCCTTTTCTTGTGCTAATTTAGTTTCAAAACATAATGAGTGCTATAACACTAAAATAGTGGTGAAACATCTGACGGGAGTGATAACTGTTACTAATTAGTGGCGTTTTGAACACAAGATAATCCAGTTATGTGCCAACAACTGTTTGTAATTGGATTATAAAGTTTTCTGAACATATTCCCTACCGTGGTAAGTGTCTTTATGTTGTAACAACAGCCCGTAACATCCTCAATTATATCTACTATCGCTAACTGTACTTTTACAATTCGGAATGCTTGAGAATCCGGTGAATAATTTCAGTGGCGCGAATTCTGCAACAATTTTTGTGTTTACCTCCATTTTTTTGTTAAAATATAAAATATTACGTTGTTGGTCACAAGCCGGTTGATATTGTTTTCATTGACAGTAATGTGCGTCTTGCGTATAAATAAAGCGGGTAAACTGGTTTTTGGGGCACTAAGATTGTCTTTAAAGTGCACAGAATAATATCTCCAATGTTGTTTGACATAAGATGCACATTTGCTTGTTTAAAACGTTTGGTAAAAGTAAAAGTTTTGCAAATGGCCTTTTGTAAAAGTTCATTTCTTGTGTCTATTGCCAGTTTTCACAGTTAATTTAATCTTTTTTTTCTGTATTCCTTAATGCTATGACATTAATAACATTTAGCCGTAATGCAATGGTTAATGGGTTGTCGCAGAAACATAGAATTGACTCGGTTTATGTCGCATGCTGTCACTTTCTTTTTAATATTATCATACAATAATAAAATATTATGCTAAAATTTAACCATTTTTGGCATGGATTTGTGCCCGGTTCATGGAAATAAGTCCTCCCCCTATTTTTATGAGGCTGATATTGTGTCCTACTGCAGAGCAAAGGCTACCCTTCTCTCTTTCCACTTAACTCTGTCTATGGCTCTAGTTCTAAAAATAAACCTAGTAGATAATATTTGACATTTGAAATATACCTGAACCAGACGGTTGCAGTTAATGGGAAATGTTGTAGTCCCCTAAGACTACCCACTGACCAGTAGTTGCAAGCACAACTACTATAAATCTCCTTCAAAAAGTACTTTGGTAACCCAGGTACTCACTGCGAGATTACCAGTAACATCATGGGGTCCCTGGCGTTTCTCAGGAAGCTACGGTGGATTGAATAATATTCCCACTCGTACCCAAAATCCTCGCTTTAGATGTGAAGTTGCGGACACTAGCCTGTTATAGTAAACTAACTACTAATAATGTGATGTTGGATTAAAAATTGTTTAAACTTTTTTTTATCTGAACTTGGGATGGTTGAACATAGTGCAATTATAACCATATAATGTGTCAGTGGATATCTTAATGATATAACTTACCTAAGACCAAACAATTAACTAATAAGCCAATTTTTTCCAATACCTGTTAATTCAGATATTTACCACATTTAATTATCTGGCATTGTTCGAAACAGTTGTGCAAACATCCTTTTACATATTTAACATTGGACCTTCCGTCTCAAAGTGTTAATTTATGTATTACAGCTGTTATTAATTCATTTACTGCTTATCATTGTTTTGTATAAAAGCAGTGGTGAAGCTTCTTTTTGTTTTTTTGGAGTGTGCGAAATCATCAAATGACTCGTCCCGCTCTGGGCGGAGCGGTACGGAGTGTTCAAATCAAATCAAATCAAATCATTTATTAGTTCGCAAACATGGGTAAATTTGGTACATAGATGTTGTCTGATAAGTTAGCTCTCCATGTTCTGCCGTCACATGGGCATGCAAAACATAATCAATTAAAATATTAGTTTTTTTAACAATCAATAGTGTTAGAAAAATTATAGAATTACATTATTACAAAATTACATGTCAAAACATTTGAAACACAACAAATAGAAAATACGAAAAAGAAAAAAGTCATAATATTACATCAAATTGTGTCACTGGTTACAATATTAAATATGTCAATACAAGCATGTCAATTTAAATATAAAAAATAACAGGTAAAGAAATAATTAATTTGGTCAATCAATTTACATTTTAATTTTTATGTGCATAATATGTCAGAAGATACTGAATAATAAAAATAATACCAAAAAGTGAAACATAAAATCAAAATCCATTACAATTTTGCGACAAAACATAGATATTAGATCCCACCTAAGTCCCACAGTTTTTTTTCCGATAGGAACTCCGAAATATTATAATATGATTTACAGATCAGAAACTTTTTCTGGTGGCTTTTAAATAAATTTACATTTAAGGCTTTAATTGACTCTGGTATGTGATCGTATATAATTGGTGCCATGCAGAAAACACTTTTATGCATCAGAGCTGTCTTAGACTGTCTTGCACATAACATGTTGGCGTGTCGTCTACTTCGGTTATTTAAATCTGATAACTTAGGAAATAATTTTGGATTGGTTTTCACAAATACTGCAACCTCCAATATGTACAGAGAGGGCAGTGTCAATATGTGATACCGAATAAAAAATGGTTTACATGTGTCTATGCATTTCAAACCGAACATTACCCTAATACACTTTTTTTGACATTTAAATATTAGTTCATTATTGGTTGAGTTCCCCCAGAACATAACGCCATACCTCAATATTGACCCCACTATTCCATGGTATGCTGTTACAATAGCATCCGTTCCTATGACTGGAGCGAGCTTATATAACGCATACGTCGATTTACGTCGATTTTTTTATTTGTTAAAGTTCTACTGACAAAAAACAACCCATGTTCCTTCTTAGCCTTTTGTACCGAGGCCGCAGTTTCTCTTTCGAGCAACCTGCAGCCCCCTTTCAACCCCCTTACAATCTTTTTGTCACATTAAAAAGTAGCCTATGTCTTCTCTTAGGCTCTAGACTATCTGTGTACCAAATTTCATTTAAGTCTGTTTAGTAGTTTTGGCTTGAAAGCGCGACAGACAGACAGACGGAGTTACTTTTGCATTTATAATCTGGATAAATACTATCCTATGTGTTAATTCAGGTTATAAACTATTTGTGAACCAAATATCCAAATCTGTTCTGTAGTTTTTACGTGAAAGAATAACAACATCTATGCTTACAAACTTTCGCAATTATAATATTAGTAGGATATATAAAAAAAAAAAAATATATAAATATTATTATATAATATATATTTAATAAACAGTAGTGAATTATGGATATAGCGTCCCACTGACTGGCAACGATGTTCTCTTTCTCCTTCCAAACTTCTCTTTATTCTGCTCTGCCCAGAGTGGGAGTAGTAATTTGATGACTTCCCGCCCTTAAAACAAAAGGGGGGGGGGGGTAGAAAGATTAGTTTTCGGTTTCGATAACCGACATCCACTCAGGCGAAGTCATATTGTTTTACTTTTTCCCTTTGCATACTGTCTTAATTAATTCTCAAACAGCAATTAGTATTTGAAACTAATGATTAGTAATGATTGAATAATTAACCATAATGTTATTTTAGTATGACTCAGTAGTTACAATGGATGTTGTGCAATTTTACTAGAATCACTTGTATGATGGGGTTTTCCCAGTGCCCATCTGCCGTTTTATTTACTATTCAATAATGTTTTACTGTTTAGCTAGAGTTATAAGCTTCTACTGAGTGAGTTCTCAAAATTTGTAGTTTTCAAATAGACTTTCAATGCATTAGGATAACTTTAGGATAAACGATAGGAATGTAGTTATTGTGCAATAGCAGTAGTAAGCGACGCCTAAATCAATGCTTGAAAGAATGGGGGTTCGGTCTAAGTCAAAAAATATGATTCTAATTAGTCCGTCTGTTAGATTATCGAAAAATAATTGGATACGTATTATACATATCATGAGTGGGGGGTTGTGATGTCATTTGTTGGTGAAAAATGTACTACCATGTGACATTTTCGAGGAATTCACGAGTTTTCGAAGCATTGTATCGTCCTATTCAATAGCAAGGCTTGTGGCTAGGTTCGCCATCCGTCCGTCTTATGTCGACGGCGCGTTCGTGATCCGCGCGCGCCTCAACGAGATGTCAGCAACATTGCAGAGGCCCGCAAGGGCCGACGCCCGTCTTGGCTGCAGGTTGTTCGAAAGAGATACCGCGGCCTCGACACATAGAGCTAAGTAGGAACATGGGTTGGGTTTTAGTCGGTAGAAGTCTGACAGTCCGCCTATTACCGCACTGCCCAGGGCGGGAGGAGTCGTTTGATGGTTTCCCACCGCCAAAAAAAACAAAAAGAGGTCTGTGATTTTAAAAGAGAATACAGGGTATGAACAGTGACAAACAAAACGTCAGCTTGTTCACTCTACTGCTAGTTATATAATCAGCTTTATCATTAGCATAACGATTTAACGTAATCATAATTACAACACAACCGAGATAGCTTTTATTACTTAACATGACAATTATTTAATTGTTAAAAGTCCGAAAAATCAATGACCTCACGTGGTAAGAAGTGATGATTTACGACTATTGGTCATATTCGATCGAAAACACCCTTAATTGTGCGGAAGCAGGATTAAATTAATTAGTCAATTAGCCGAAACAATCATGAATGGATTTCGTGAGTACCGTAGTAGTTGATTTACCTGAACAGCGGGAGGGGTTATTTGATGATTTACCACGGCACAAAAAAAATACCGGCCAAGTGAATGTCGGACCACGCACAATGTAGGGTTCCGTAGTCGCCAATCAAAATATTATGTGAACTTACTAAGCTGATTAGCCACCCTGCCTACCTGCCTCCGAACGATGATTTTTACTGTAATAAAAAAATAAGTTTAAAAACTAAAACCCGACTACGAATAAAAACGTAGACTAATAAAACTGCGGTCTTAAAAGTATTAAACAAGAAAAATCGTCTAGTAAGTAGATAATTTGATAAATTATAGAGTACAGCCGTAGTCGCATGCCACTGATTTCTGATGCGCCTTCACGGCGTTCTCATTGATACAGAAGTCAGCTGCTAGTTGCAAGGTGGCATGACGATTTTTCTTGTTTAATACTTTTAAGACCGCAGTTTAATTAGTCTGCGTTTTTATTCGTAGTCGGGTTTTAGTTATTAAACTTATTTTTTTATTTGAATTTTATTTTTGTTTGTTATTCAATAAAAACGTAATAATATGTTACTTTCATAAGGTAATATTCTACTTAATGTTGGTTTGTTATTTACAAAATACGAGTAAATAACACAGACTAAACCGCGAGAACTGTTTGACCGCAATCTTAACGTATATGTTGACTTGAACTGTATTATGATATACATATTTGTAATGTACTCGCCTAGACCTTTCATTTGATACCAAACATGTTATGATTATCTCAGTTTAATTTTTTTCGAGCTTAGAATTTGACATTTAAATTCCGTCATAAAAAGAATTGTAAAAATTTATATAGCATAGGTCACCCGCGCTATTCTTACGAATCTATTGACACCTTTTTTTTTGGGAGGTGGGAAATCATCGAATAACGGGGGTTATTCGATGTTTTTCCCGCTCTTGGGCAGAGTAAAAGGGAGTGTCAGACTTCTACTGACTAAAAACCACCCATGTTCCTTCTTAGCCCTATATGTCGAGGCTGCGGTAACTAGTGTACAACCCGCAGCCCTGACGGGCGCCGGCCCTTGCCTTGACACTTCTTTGAGGCGCGCGTGGAACACGAATGCTCCGTCGACACGGCCTGTCGTCGTTGTAAGACGGACGGACGACGAGCTAGCCCTTCACTCACCGTCCACAGAAGGAGGCGACGGCGTCCCATTCCTCCTTGCCCCGAACCATGGCTTGCACTAGGGCCGGACGCGAGAGGTCACCGCCGCCAATCGCCGCTACGAGGACACGGCGAGGCTTCGCCCAAGCGGGGCAGACCTCCACGGTGTGCTCCACCGTGTCCTCCGGCCGATCCACACAATGGTGACATACGGGTGTTTCCTCCCGCTTGATTCGTTGCAGGTACCTCCCGAAACAACCGTGTCCGGTGAGGACCTGCGAAATGAGGTATAAATAAATCTATTGACACCTCTTTTATTGAAATACCTTCAGTAGTCTGGGCGCTACGGTGGAACATACATACATACATAGACTGCCAAAATCATAACCCTTCTTCTTGGCTTCGCCGTAGTCGGGTAAAAATAAAAGAAACTTACATTTTGCAGTTTTGAGATCTTGCGCTCCCATACATTATGTATCGGAAAATATTTCATACAAGTACATTTTATAAGTTGGTCGACTATTACTCGTATACTTGTAAAGCATACTTAGCTGTGATGGTTTTCCTTTTAGTTTCGTTTATTACCATGAATTTTTTCACATGCCCAAATACAACCCGTATAGGTGGTTTAGGTTGGCACACTTTTTTTTTGGCGGGTGGAACGTCATCAAAAAACCCCTCCCGCCCTTGGGCAGAGCGGAAGGGAGTGTCAGACTTCTACTGTCTAAAATCCACCCATGTTCGTTCTTAGCCCTGTATGTCGAGGCCGCGGTTACTTGTGAACAACCCGCAGCCCGACGGCCGCTGGCCCTTGCTTCGCAGAAGGAGGCGACGGCGTCCCATCCCTCCTCGCCCCGGACCATGGCTTGCACCAGGGCCGGACGCGAGAGGTCGCCGCCGCCAATCGCCGCTACGAGGACACGGCGAGGCTCCGCCCAAGCGGGGCAGACCTCCACGGTGTGCTCCACCGTGTCCTCCGGCCGATCCACACAATGGTGACATCCGGGTGTTTCCTCCCGCCTGATTCGGTGCAGGTACCTCCCGAAACAACCGTGTCCGGTGAGAACCTGCGTCAGACGGAATGTGAGGGCACCGTGGCGCCTATCAAGCCACTCCTTAAAGAGGGGACTTACCGCCACTGTCGTGGCGTGCTCTAGGTTGGCACAGTAATAAATATCCTTCTCGAATCTAGCAGATACGAGTAGGTAGGTAGATACTCGAATTTCGGTTCTTAGAAAATGTGTAGAAGTTTTTGATTACATTTATCAAATTAAGAATCAACAAAAATGTTAAATAATCTTTTATCTAAGCAGTAGGTAACTATCGCGAATCCAAATTAATGGACCGGTTTTGATAATGGTCCAGTGAACTTGTCTGCACACACATTTAGTTATGTGTATTGGTGACGCAGTTTTCATTGTTTACTAGTTCATGTTTTTGTGAGAGTGAGAGAGGTGAGCTTCTGACTTGTGGGTAGCCCTCTCAAAACCAGCGAAGGTAAGGGACATCGTGGGGGAACTATAAAGGGTTTAAAAGAACCCTGCGCGAAGCTAAAAGGCATTTGTATTTCCCGTCACTGCGATCCTGGACCAAACCTGAGAACCCCCTATTAGATAAGGCGATATTGGGGGTCAAAGTTCCAAATTTTCACAGCGGGTTTTTTGTTTGCTTGTCTGTTATAACTTTACTTAAAGTACTTCCATGACCCCTTCACTATTCAAAGCATCCACTAGCACAATGTTTTAAGAGTGCTACATTGAATTTTACCGTAAAATTTGATTTTTCATTCCAAAATAAAGTCGTGTCCCAGCAATAATTTTTGCGTAGGGGTACTAGTTTGATGTACATAATGCTCGGTTGACGGGATGTTCGTTTACGTTCGTGAAGGTTTCGTTTACACCCTGTATAGAACCGACACTTCGAATGGAAATCTCTGGATTAGACTTTAAATCGAAGTCGGCCAGAGGAAAGTGATTGGTGCAGGTGAGTGGGGTTAAACTTATTTGAACTTTTTTGATGTTTTTTTTATTTTTTTAAGGGGCCTGCTTAACATTACGCTTTCGAGTACCTACCTCAAACTTTTAAAGTACTTCTTATCCCTTTTAAAAATAGGTCAGCCGTTCTGATAACACGGTTTTTCTCAGTACATCAATTAAAAAGTATCAGTGCTCTTGAAACAAAGATTAAGAATAAGGTTACTAGGCGATTTGTTTACTTCGGCTGGAGTGACGTCTGTTTGTTGGTCCCAAGGTAATTGTCCTGTGGGTTATCGCTGGCTGTGATGACCTTGCAATGTTTCCACGTAATAAAAGTCTGGTGTAGTTTATTGAGGGTTCTAAAGACCAGCGGTCTCTGAGGTTAATGTTTGTTATAATTTAGTAAGATTCATTGTTGTCATGATGTAAGTTCAAATAGTTCAGCGACTTCGACGTTTATGATACGGTTAAGTTGTTTTCTATTTTAAGGCAAAATCAGAGAGTATACTGATGAAAGAATATGCTTCTACTCTCTTCGAATGCGGATTTTCTTCTTTCTAGCTAAAACTAAGAACTGGTACTTTTTGGGGGACTGTCTTGTGTAATTGACGTTAAAATTTTCAGCGTTACTTGAACAAATGGCTTTTGATTTCAATAATTGCGCTGGTGAGCATTGTCAAAGATAGGTGTAATTGGATCTACTTCGTGCTTCTCTGGTCATTTTCATGCAGGAATTTTGTGGCTTTGATTTGCGTGGGAACTCCATGTTGTGGTTTTTAATCATGCTTTGCTATCCACAGACCACAAATTGGTTCTAATGGTATTATATCGCTTACGATTTGAAAGCGAATCATTTGAAGAATTGCACATATTTCCCCAACACTGAAAAATTAAAAGACATCTCTCTCTCCGACTTATAAGAACAAACGCTCATAAAAAACAGCAACACTTTTCGACACTTAATTCGCTTAAAATATCTTTAGAAAATAGCTTAGGTACTTAGTTTACACAGTTTTTTTTTCGGAGGGTGGTAAATCGTCAAATGACTCACTCCCATTCTGGGAAGAGCGGCCCGCTTCCAAGTTTTTAGGTTTTTAACTTTTCTTTGTTTTTAAGTAAATAAGCCGAAATTGGCACCCAGGCATCAAATTGGAAATTATAACAGAAAAAATAAAGTTGTATAAAAACATTGTGTAGGTAGGATAACAGTGTAAACACATCAATTAGTCGTTATCGCATAGCATAGGTTTCTTGAGGTTAATGTATTTAGTCGCTTAGATAATATATATACGAACACTATACATAATTATACTGTCTCCTGGTCACGTTTTGTAAGGTGAGAAGAGAAAGTTGACACATAGTTACAAATTGTAAGGAAATTATGAACAACTAGATGCATTACATAAATAAATACAGTTTAGAACAGAACAATAATGACTAATTAGGCAAATTCGTTTTCCGTTAACAAACACACAAAAAAAAACAAGGTCTGCTTGAGACGACTGTTTTCGAGTAAGGAATATTATAATAGTACATTACTGCCGCGGTCTATAATGACTACTTTGCTGGTCGCGCTGATGATGGCCGACAGCGCAGCGTAGCGCAGCTCCAGGCCGACACAGCGCGGTCAGCGTGCAGCACTTGATGGACGAGCTGAGATAAAGGCCGAGACCGTAGGCCGAGGCCTTTACAGCGAGGACAGCAAGGGCTGCAATGATGGCCAAGCTGAAAGGCCTAGAGCGTAGCTAGGCTAGCTCGAGGCAATCATAGCGTGACCAGCGAAGCAGTCATTGTGGGCCAAGGTTTGTATAGTGCTTTACTCAAAAATGCAAGTACCTAATCTAAATAAAACCAGCAAGTAATTTAAAAAAAATATATATTAATTAACTAGAATTTTAATTAAAATGACAATTATGAAAAGTACAGTTACTAAAATTCAACACCGACTTTCCCGGTTTGATATTACTGATAGTTTGCGATAATTCTAATGCGGTGATTGACTGCTGGATTATTTCTTCATTTATTACTTCATTTAAATCTTTTTTTTTTTTTACCTTTAGACGTACAAACAGCTGTGTTTTAAATAAAATCTTTTTGGAATTGATTTTTTAAAACGTTGAAACGTCAAAATAGCGGTCGGCAAAACATTGCCGGCCTGTACTGTACCATTACATGCATTTTTGAGTAAAGTATCTTTACTCAAAAATGCATGTAATGTTGTCATTATTTTGACAAACTTGTTTGAGCAAAGTCGACCTTGCCGGTCTGTTTCAAGGAGCGGCCGGCAAAGTTTTGCTGGCCGCTCTAACAGGCCGGCAATGTTTTGCCGGCCGCTATTTTGACGTTTCAACGTTTTAAAAAATCAATTCCAAAAAGATTTTATTTAAAACACAGCTGTTTGTACGTCTAAAGGTAAAAAAAAAAAGATTTAAATAAAGTAATAAATGAAGAAATAATCCAGCAGTCAAACACCGCATTAGAATTATCGCAAACTATCAGTAATATCAAACCGGGAAAGTCGGTGTTGAATTTTAGTAACTGTACTTTTCATAATTGTCATTTTAATTAAAAGTCTAGTTAATTAATATATTTTTTATTTAAATTACTTGCTGGTTTTATTTAGATTAGGTACTTGCATTTTTGAGTAAAGCACTATACAAACCTTGGCCCACAATGACTGCTTCGCTGGTCACGCTATGATTGCCTCGAGCTAGCCTAGCTACGCTCTAAGCCTTTCAGCTTGGCCATCATTGCAGCCCTTGCTGTCCTCGCTGTAAAGGCCTCGGCCTACGGTCTCGGCCTTTATCTCAGCTCGTCCATCAAGTGCTGCACGCTGACCGCGCTGTGTCGGCCTGGAGCTGCGCTACGCTGCGCTGTCGGCCATCATCAGCGCGACCAGCAAAGTAGTCATTATAGACCGCGGCAGTAATGTACTATAAAATTTTCGTTCGACACAATCTGCAGCAATGGCCAATGGCCAATCATCATCATCAGCCTATAATGTTCCAACTGCAAGGACTCAGGCCTCCTTTCTAGGAGAGGGATGCGGGCTATAATCCACCACACGAGCCCAGTGCGGGTTGGTTGCAGAAGCAGTTGCGCCATGTAATATATTGGTATTCAGCTGCATCCGGTTAGACTGGAGATGTTTTATTTAACAACTAGGTTGTGAAAGACAGATAAGCGCTCCATGTAAAATACTGGTAGTAAACTGCAGACAAAATAGTTGGGAAAAACGCGCCCAGAAACGATGTCCAAAATCCTACATCTGCAGGGCTATTGCGTATGTTTTACATGACAGTGGCTATCATACAGTGTCCATCAATTAAATGTCAAATGGTTCCATTTTGCACTAAACCATAACCAATTTGACAGTTAATCCATGGACAATATGATAGCCACTCTCATTTAAAAGATACGCAATAGCCCTGCTGGTCTTTTTATAAGCAAGATCCTACGGCGCGGGCGTAGTTAAAACATGTGTGGATAACGAAATCTGCGCTGAAATATGAATCATTAAATCAATCATTGGCGTAACGGTTGGGACATACTATAATAAAATAGGTTACGAAGTACCATTCGTTTTCACAAGCAGAATAATAAACATATGGAAACGTTATGGTAATAAAGATAAATGCTAGTTTGACCTTCGACTCTCTGCAGCAAACAATTAGGTTCTAACTGACGTCGGAAATACTGAAAGAGAAAGTCCAGTGTGGCTGTAAATACTGAAAAATTACGTTAACGTTATTTACTGAATTAAAACGGCGTTTTCTTCATACTTATTTATTTATGACTAGCTCTTGCCCGCGGCTTTGCCCGCGTGATTGTCGGAATAGCTCCCAACAAACTTTCATCCCCTATTTAACTTCCTTAGGCATTGAATTTTGATAAAATATACTGGAACTTTCGACGTGAACCACTCTATCCATGGCTGCAAACAGCATAGAAATCGGTGCAGTAGTTTTTGAGTTGATCACGAACAGACAAACAGACGCGGCAGAAGGCTGTTTTATAATATGTGGTGATGATATAACTGTGAAAGTAAGTCGTGTCTATCTATTACCTTTTATCAGATGCAATTAATGCATGCCTCGTTGGTTTGTGATCTGCTGTGCTTGAGGGCCTGTTTGATTCCCAGGTTGGTCGAGCAAAGTGCTATTGAGATTTTCCACCAGAAATTTGTCAGTAGCTGCCACAGAGTCTGGATTTGTGCCCAGTTTCCACTGGAATAAGATTAAAACAATCCTAGTTTTAGACGCAGGACATTTGTGTGACAATGACTCCACAAGTCTGCGTCATGATATCTTCGACTGGGTGTAATGTACCGCTAGACTGGTGACTGTGTGTGTGTTGGTATCACGTCACTGGTGTACCGACCGGTACTTCTGTACTTAGCCTGTGCTGATAAAGAACGCATTAGTTGCGCCTGCGACGAACCAAGTGTACAGACTGCGAACTCAGCGTACTTGAACGCGTTTTTTTGTGGGTTTTTAGGCAGTTGTAGTTTTTTTTTGTTTTTTTTGTTTAACATAACATCGTGCCCGTCACACAATACATTTCGTAATCTCTAAAGAGTAGGAAGAGCTGTAACAGAGTAGCACTAACCGGTGTGTTTGTGTCCGTTAACACCGACCTACTCGGAGGGTAGAGCAAATTTTTATCACGTTTAAAACAGAGTTTTGAATCATTTTAATTAATAAGATTTATTTTTATATGTCACTTCTTTTGTTATTGAGCGTAGTGATATGTAAAAATAAATCTTATTACAATGTTCGAGAGTCTGTTTTAAACGTGATAAAAATCTGCTCTGCTCTCCGAACCGGTCGGTGTGTACGGACCCTTAATGGTTATACTTAGTGCAAGTGCTATAGTGTAAGGGGTTACCGGTGTGGGCTGCGGGATGTTGTAAGAGATACCGCAGCCTTCACATATGAATGAATGAATGAATGAATGAATGATTTATTTCACTTAAAGAAATCTTAAAACTAAATACATAGCCCCACAAAGCTGCTTACGCAGTTTAACTGTGAGATCGATGAGTCACGTTCAAATAGAATTCACATCATAGTAACCTATAATCTTAATAACTACGCTTACATAATATCTAAAAAATATTTTTTTAGTTTGCGTGCGAAATTAACTTTATTATGTTCTTGTCTGATGTCAGCAGGCAGAGTGTTCAACAAATAGGGAACACGTTTTTTAAAGTTCTATCGCCATAGTAATTTCTTACTCTGGGTACATCATATTTACCTGCTGTCATCGACCTGGTAGTATACTTGTTAGAAACTAGAGAGTTACTATCGCGACTGCCATGGTTGTTAACTAATAATAGGTATTTATGCTTAAGGTGAAAGCGTCAGGATAGCCGCGAAATCGTTTTTTGTAATTTGCAGGCCAGTGCTAGGTTGTATGTTGATTGAAATGTTGGACGCGAGTGTAAGACGTATGTAGTTACAGAATTATAATCATCAAAATCATCAATACAACCCTCCAAGTTCATATAATTCGAGGAATGACTTTGACCTCGAAAAAGTCGTTCGTTCGTTCATGAGCTTCGGCGTTCTTTTTGATTATGTCTATGACGAGATCTACTTTGAGGTCCCGATGAAGGTCGTCATTTCGAATGTACCAGGGCGCATTAACGATTCCTCTGAGTACTTTGTTATGAAAACGCTGTATAATTTTGATGTTACTTTGTTTGGTACAGCCCCAAAGCTGAATACCATAAGTCCATACAGGCTCATGCCTGTATGGACTACTACTATGGATTGTTTGTACAAAAGTACTTTGTTGTGTACTGACAGCGAAGAATGTTTTCCTATCAGCCAGTTCATCGACTTGTAGCGAAGCTCTAGCTAGTCGCGTTTCTTTTTAACATGATGCTTTCCAGCAAAGCTTTGCGTCTAATGTCATGCCTAAGTATTTGGCTGTATTTTCGTATGGTATGACATGACCGTTTATGTTTATCCGATGAAAATTTTGCTTTTTGTTTGTGAAGTCTATGTGAACAGATTTTGTTTCATTAAGTTTCACACGCCATTTTTTTGTCCAGTCAAAGATGATATTGACGGCTGTTTGAACTTTTTCCACTGCTTCTTCTTGAGTGACACCTGCGGCCATTATAGCTGTGTCGTCTGCAAATGTGGCAATGGTATTGTATTCTAACTCAGGAATATCGCAAGTGTACAATAAGTACAAGATGGGACCTAAGACACTTCCCTGCGGTACTCCAGCTTTTATCGGCTTCAGTTCCGAATGTGTATAATATGTGTGTAATATGTAGTTATAGTGATTTATTTATATTTTACTTCCTACAACTATTTTTGAAGCATAAAAGTTTAATAATAATATAATAATAATATAATAATAATATAATACTTCAATTGAAACAAGAAAAGGAACGTGGGAATAAAGCATTCATTAAGAAAAACAAGCTCATAATTAAAGAAAAATCAGAAGCTGAAAAAAGGAAAAGGGAATCTTCTATGTCACCCAATAATATATATACCCCACAACGCAATACAGAGGAAAAGAGTATTATAGCCCCTTCCAAAATGCACAAAACTGACGCATTCGCATATATGAGGGCCAGATCTCTTTCACTGTCGGAAAAACAAACACCACAAAACAACGCATAGAAATTAATAGACACCAGAAACGCGAAGAATACAAACAAAGAAAGAAACGTACCAACTAAAAACAACCAAATCCCCAATTCGGCTGGTCACCGCGGGGAGTTAGACCACATCCCCCAAAAGCTTATAGAAGCCAACGCGAAGAAAACAACTAGATCCAAGCTAAATATTGCAACGCTTAATACTAGAACATTAAAGTCCAAAGAATCTCTATTAGAACTAGAATACGCCTTAGAAAAAATAAACTGGGATATCATAGGATTAAGCGAGATACGGAGAGCAGACGAGAAAATTGAAGAATATGAAAATTACATTTTATACTTCAAAAATGAAACTGCGGGATTATATGGTGTAGGGTATATCGTGAAAAAATATCTCAAAAATAATATTATAGAATTCAAAGGAGTGTCAGACAGACTTGCCGTTATGACCATTAAGCTCCCTGGTCAGAAACAAACAACTTCAATTGTACAGGTATATGCTCCAACCGAAGATGCCAAAGAAGAAACAAAAAACGAATTCTACAACCAACTTAATTATACGATAACAGATTTGAATCTCAATAACACCGTAATCGTAATGGGCGACTTTAACAGTCAAATCGGCAGGAGGAAAACAAATGAAGACAAAATAATTGGACCTTATAGTACTGGAAAAAGAAATGACAATGGACAAAAACTCGTAAACTTTGTCATGGAAAATAACTTCCACATTATGAATACCTACTTCAAAAGAAAGAAAAGTAGAAAATGGACATGGATATCACCGGATGGGAAGACAAAAAACGAAATAGATTATATTATTACAAATAAACCGAACCTTTTCTCAAAAGTGGATATTGTAAATCAACTGAACTTTAATACCGACCATAGAATGCTCAGAAGTCAACTATACAGAATAGAACCAAAACCATCAAGGAAAAATATTCATAAAACCGAAAAACGTATAATATTACCAATACCTGATAACATCTTAGATTCTCTAGAAGCCAACTTATTAAAACTACAAAACGTCGAAAAAATACAAGAAAAATATGATGCTCTAGAGAAAGAACTAAAACGTACAGAAAACAACGTTATACAAAATAAATCAACAACGGATAAAATAGGACTGAAGGCTAGAAACTTAATTGGACATAGAAAGATCTTGTTTCAAGATAGGAAGAACAACAGACAGATAATAGCAAATTTAAGCAAAGAAATAAACTTAGCAATAAGGAAACATAGACAGAACACAAGAACACAAACAATCAACTACTACATAGAAAAAACAGGTGGTGCGAAAAAAGCTTGGCAAGAATTAAGAGATAGTTTAGATTGGATCGAAAACGTTACACATCGAAGAACTAAAAGAAACAACACGAATAGATTAGAAATATTAAGAATCGCAACCGAATATTACCGAGAGTTATATAGTGATAAGGAAATGCTCTCTGGAATAAAGCAACCAGTTATCCAAAAAGACGAAAAGGACGACGACACGCCAAGGATATTGCGAGAAGAAGTCAACAAAGCAATAAATTCACAGAAAAGAGGAAAAACACCAGGAGAAGATGCCATTTCTAACGAAGTCCTTATAGGAACATCGGACAAAACATTAAACATTATGACAGACTTATTCAATGAAATTTTGAAAACCGAATACATACCCCGCCAGTGGAAATCGTCAACCATAATACTAATACACAAAAAAGGAAAGAAAAACGACATAGCAAATTATAGACCTATTAGCCTCATGTCCAACATGTATAAAATTTTCTCCAAAATCCTCCTAAACCGCTTAACAAAGGTAATGGACGAAAATCAACCAAGGGAACAGGCGGGTTTTCGGAGTGACTACTCAACGCTTGATCATATTCACACCATAAAACAGGTCATCCAAAAATGTAACGAATATGGAATCGACTACTACATAGCTTTCGTAGATTACAACAAAGCGTTCGATTCACTCAAACACGTAAAAATATGGGAAGCGCTAGAAACACAGGGAGTAGACAAAAAATTTATACGGCTTATTCGAAATATCTACCAGAACATGACAGCTAAAGTTCGAACTGAAAGAATAGGCGAAGCTTTTCCAATACAAAGAGGAGTTAGACAAGGTGACCCGCTGTCACCCAAACTATTCTCTGCAGTTCTGGAATTCGTATTCAGACGCCTCGAATGGGACAACTTTGGACTATCTATTAACGGAATACAACTGAACCACCTAAGATTCGCAGACGATCTGATACTTATTACAGGTGACGCGAGAAGCCTACAGAAAATGCTCGAACAACTGACATTCGAAAGTGGAATAGTTGGCCTGTCAATGAACACCTCAAAAACTAAATTAATGACAAATGTGGAAAAAGTTCCTATTAAAATCGAAAGTACACAGATGGAATATGTGAACGAATACACATTTCTTGGACAAATCATATCTCCAAACGACCTGGCAAAGAAAGAAATAAACAACAGAGTTAATCTATCCTGGAAAAGATACTGGTCTTTGAAAGAAATTGTTAAAAACCCAGAGATACCACTGAAATATAAGAAAAAAGTATTCGATTCATGTATTCTGCCCGTTATGACGTATGGATGTCCAACATGGAGTCTAACAAAACAAGACATACGCACATTAGAGACCTGCCAGCATGGGATGGAGAGAAGTATGCTCAATATTAAACTAAGTAATAAAATAAACCTCGAAACAATCCGAAAGCAAACTAGAGTTACTGATGTGACATACTGTGTCAAGAAACTTAAGTGGAGGTGGACAGGCCACATGATGAGGAACAAAAAAGATAAGTGGGCTAAAGATGTGACCGAATGGTGTCCAAGACAACACAATCGAAAGAGAGGGAGACAGCGTCGGAGATGGGAAGACGACTTAAAAAGAATAGCAGGCACCACATGGAGAAGAAAGACTCAAGACCGCACTTTATGGCAGGCTTTAGGGGAGGCCTATGCTGAGTAGCAAGACAATCTTCGCAAACTAGTGTCTATATTAAATACTTTTATCTAAAAGAATGTATTTTATAAGATTGTTAAATAAAGGCTTTATTATTATTAATATAATAATAATATATATAATATCCGTTCTGTAGATATAGATTATTATATATATTTTTTTTTATTATTATTTATTGATTATTTTGTTTATTTAGTTTTTTTTTTTGTGATTTTTTCCGCTGTTAGATTTCGGGCTAGGAAGTAGCAAACATTCATTCAAACAAAATATCGCACAGTAATCACTATAATGTATTGTAATGAATATAGTACACAGCTGGGGCGGTCGAGCCCACAACAAATCCTTCTCCCTGGTCAATCTCAACACAATCATGACCCACTCTTGCATGGTTCCTATCGAAAAGAGCCATTGTGCTAAGAATGCTGTTTTACGTCAATATAAAACGACAAACGAACTTCAGTTGATTTAGGTAAGAATTATATAGAATACGTATCATCATCAGGCTACGGAAGGTAACAACTGAGGGTCTAAATGGCCACTTTAGCAGATCGTAATATGAATTGCGTTAACAAGAGTAAAATGGACCTTTCATAGTTAATTGTAACTCGTGTGACTGACGACATTTTAGTACATTTACTGGAATGTGACGTCACAAGCCCCCACTCGTAATCTTTGACGGGTTTTTTTTGTCAGGTGCTTGCAGTAGGAACTGTGAATAATTTATTTTCTTTACTTCCAGGTATCACCGCATGCAACCCTCTCCCCCCTCCATTCGGCTAGGGGGCGCCAGTGATGGCGGGCGGCAGCGTGTGGTCGCGACGCGTGGCTGTGCGCACGCGCACGCTTCGCGGTCTCGTCAGGGACACGCAGCGCGCGCTGCATGATGTGGCCGATATACTGCACTTTGGTGAGTAGGCAGACAAAGGAAGGCTAATCCGTGAGAGAATTGCAACTTCCTGAAAATCCACTAAATACAGGGTGTAAATTAACCCTTCACACATACGTCAACCAAGCATTCTGTACATCAAACTAAGTACCCCTACGCAAAAATTTTTGCTGGGAAATGACTTTTTTTTTTGGGTCAAAAATCACATTTTACGGTAAAACTCAATGTTGCACTCTTGAAACATTGTGCTAGTGGGAGCTTTGAATAGTAAAGGGGCTATGGAAGTAATTTAAGTAAAGTTATAACCTGAAAAACTGGTATTTTCAAAAACAGCTGTGCAAAATTTGGAACTTTGACCCCCAATATCTTCGTAATTTTTTGGTTCTAGACCCAAAAAATGATCGCAGTGGTGGGGAGAACAAGTGCTCTTCGTTTGCGTTAAGGGTACTTTCACACCTTTTATAGAAGGGGAGAATTTGTGATGATGCTGAAGAAAACCTGAGTCCTTCTCGATACATTTAAAAACAAATTGAAAGAAAAACATCATAGTCATTTGATTCCTAGAATACTGTTGTCAAAATCCAGCTGCATTCGGTTAGGCTGATGGAAGCCAGACCAGAGAGAGACTCCTGCTATTCCTGCCGATTCCTGCTATTTGGTATAATCTGCCTATTTGGTATAAATGAAGGCCAAACCTCAAATTTTATAGGCACTTATGACGTTTTCCATACATTTTTTAAAGCTGTTTAAGTATTTGCGTCTGATCATCATAATATCATGTGGATTCACTGATGATTATGGAAGGTACAACTCCTCAACGGTTAGGAGTTGAAAGAAAATTCTCTCAAAATCATACGTACTTATGGAGCGATAATTGTATAAGTATATTTGAAGTCGGTTTTTTTTTGCAAAAAAGTTTTAATTTTTTTCAGTGTAAAGCTTCCTATACATAAAGTAATACACAAACTTCGGTCGTAGCACCTTCCACACACCTTATTTTTCTGAAGAACACCACTGACAGTGCATGACTTTCTAATGCGTCTCTTCCTGGTCCCGTTGGGGCTGCGGGTTGTTCGATAGAGAAACCGCAGCCTCGACACAAAGGGCTAAGAAAGAACATGGGTGGTTTTTAGTCAGTAGAAATCTGACACTCGCTGCCGCTCTGCCCAGAGCTGGAGTAGTCGTTCCTTCTCTAGTCAAAGTTTTGCTCATAAATATCCACCTTATGTTCCCGGAAAAATGTTATATAATAACTATTGCAGGAAAACGTGCTTCTAAAAAGACTTACAGGAAACCTTACATATTAGGTACAGCTTTTAAGCACCAATTGCATGCTAATTAGATATACCAAAATTCTCCTATTTCTTCCCTAAGCGAATACTCAGTATAGCATAACACTAGCTTTTGCCCGCGGTTTTGCCCGCGTGGATCTCGGAATATATCCCAACAAACTTTCACCACCTATTTAACTCCCTTAGGGGTTGAATTACGAAAAACTCAAAAACTTAAGCCTTCAAAAACAACTCTATCCTTTGGTGAAAACAGCATGAAAGTCGATGCAGAAGTTTTTGAGTATATCGCGAACAGGCAAACAGACAGCGCGGCGGAGGACTTTGTTTTATAATAATATGTAGTGAAGAGTACTGTAGCTGCACGATGTGACGTCATTGTGAGGTCACCGGACCGCTATGCGTTTATAAATAGATTAAAGAAACAAACTGGTTAGCTGCATTATTGCGCAATTGTCCTTGTTCATGTAAAACTGCAAACGACACCGTGCATTAGAATCTTGAAAAAAAAAATGTATGGGCGCATAACATAACATTTAATGTAACATGTATTTCAGGCTACAATGACGCATAGATAATACCTTATAGACTTATGTACATAATTATATACTTAGTGTGTTTGGTATACGGTTATCGATACTATAAGCGCATATTATATCGTCGAATCCGACTCGGGTGGGCAGTGTTAGGGAAGTAGCGGGGTTTCTTCTCGTCCAATTTACCGCAGTATCTCAAGACGAAAGTCTATGACCAGTGATAAATACGGGACCGAAACGTGGTCGCTTACAAAGGGCATCATCAGCAAGCTCGAAAGTCACCTGAAGGGTAATGGATGGTTGGGCCGCGGGTAGTCCAACGGTTATCGCGGCCTCGACATAGAGGGCGAAGAAGGAACATGGGTGGTTTTTAGTCAGTAGAAGTCTGACACTCCCTTTCGCTCTGCCCAAGAGCGGGAGGGGTTATTCGATGATTTTACACCCACCAAAAAAAAAAAAAAAGGGTAATGGATGGGCCCGAAAGGGCCGACGCCCGTCGGGGCCGCGGGTTGTTCACAGGTTATCGCGGCCTCGACATAGAGGGCGAAGAGGAACATGGGTGGTTTTTAGTCAGTAGAAGTCTGACACTCCCTTTCGCTCTGCCCAAGAGCGGAAGGGGTTATTCGATGATTTTACACATGCCAAAAAAAAAAAAAAAAAAGGGGTAATGGATTGGCTATCGCTCGGAGTTTCTTTTCGTAATAGAATCAAGAGAACTATGGTTACCGGTGTAGCCCGAAAAATTGCCAAACCTTAGTGGCAATTCTGTAGTGGAGACTACGAACCGGAAAACATTGCGTTGTAAGGCCTACCACTAGATGCTAAGAGTGATGCTAGCGAAGGAGGTGGCGGAACGTGAGAGAGAGAGAACCTCACGTCCCAGCCCCCGCCGCGGGAGACGCTCCAGGCGTCGGGGGCCACGTGACGGCTTCCGACCACCGTAGACGCGGGCCTGTGGACGGCGAGTAATGGGCTAGCTCTCCGTCCGTCCATCTTATGACGACTACAGCCCGTGTCGACGGCGTGTTCGTTTTCCAAGCGCGCCTCAAAGAGATGTCAGCAACATGGAAGGGGCCCACAAGGGCCGACGCCCGTCGGGGCTGCAGGATGTTGTAAGAGATACCGCGGCCTTACATAAAGGGCTAAAAAGGAACATGGGTGGGTTTTTAGTCAGTAGAAGTCTGACACACCCTTTCGCTCTGCCCAAGAGCCTGAGGGATTATTTGATGATATCCCACCCCCAAAAAAAAAGGCCTCCCACTAGATGTACCTATACTATTCCTTGCTGACTGAAGCGGGTTGTTGACCAAAAAATCTAATTAGTCCGTCAGATAGATGTCCAAAAAATATTGTACACAGATATTTTTTTCTTTTTTCATATAGGTAAACAAAAAATTAAGACTATACAGTGCTTCGATTTTTTACCTCGTAGTGACGTCCCAAGCCGGGGGGCTTGGGACGTCACTACGAGGTAAAAAACTACTGATCTTAGACACCTTTTATTTTCGTTATTCTTTATTAATTTGATAAAACAAAAAACACATACTTATCCAATATTTTTCGATAGTCTAACTGACGGACTAAACATAATCATATATATTTTTTATTTAAGTAACATCCTCATTGCCGTAGTTCCACCAATAGCCACAAACATGAAATCTAGAATAGTCTTAACACAAATTTCATCTCCCCTCAGATCCAGAAGTATTCACAGCAGTGCAAGAGGTGGGCAGCCAGTCTCTCCGCTCCACTGCTCTGGTATTGCTGGGCACTTCTCCATCAGCCCGTGCCAGACTCCTGCACTGCCTGCTTGGACATCAGCTCCTGCCCGACCCACCACCCAGAGGATGCCGATGGGTGAGTGGAATTAATGAGATGGTTCACTTTTTGAGAGCATCATCATCATCATCATATCAGCCCGGAATCACCCAGTGCTGAGTGCATGCCTTATCCGCGTGTTTCCGGGAGCATAATGCATAAGAATCACAATAGATTCTAGCTTGATAAGGCACGGTATAGGTTTATTTTTATTGCAGCCATTCGAAAAATTATGGAAC
The DNA here is from genome assembly GCA_932274075.1 of Diarsia rubi. Lineage (NCBI taxonomy): Eukaryota > Metazoa > Arthropoda > Insecta > Lepidoptera > Noctuidae > Diarsia > Diarsia rubi. The sequence continues at coordinate 795,941 of OW026437.1, read as the reverse complement.
TCTCATGGATACAAAATGATGGCAAACTAGTAATCCCGATTCGCAATACTTAGTGAAGTTACCCATGCCAAAACTCAAGGATCTGATTGATGGGCCCTCGCTGGTTGACAGCATTTTGTTTAGAGATCCACCTCTTCGTAGCGTGTCGATCACAGTTTAAATTGAGTCGCCCAAAAATTTAGCGACGATTTGGCACTTATAGTAGCCTCCATCAGCTCCTGTGATGTGCAAGTAACAGGGCAGGCTGGAAACAATATCAAGTGTTCCATCGTCTGTGGGGTAACACTACATTTACACTCTAGGGCAGAGTCATCTATGAATCTCCACTTGAACAGGTTTTTCTTGCTTTAACCAACCTGTGTCCGGAGTCTATTTAAGGGCTTCCTTTGAACTTCAGGTGCGCATCCAATACGGCAGCAGCAACCAGCGGCAGGTCCACCTGACTCTTGGAAACTCAGAGTTTGAACTGGTTGAGGAGTTGGAGTGTAATAAAAGGCCATGGGAAACGCTGCCTGTTGAGGTGAGAATACTTCAAGTTTATTTAATCTCGCCCTTTCATTACCCACAGTAAATCATCTGCCTAGCCTTTTCCCAACCATGTTAGGGTCGTCTTCCAGTCTAACCGAATGCAGGTGAGTACCAGTATTTTACATGGAGCGACTGCTTATCTGACCTCCATAACCCATTTAATACTAGGTAATACGATACACTTTGGTAAGACTGGTTGTCAGACTTTTAGGTCACTGACTACCTGTAACGACTGCCAAAGATCTATACAGGGTGTAAATTAACCCTTCACACATACATCAACCAAGCATTCTGTACATCAAACAAGGTACGACTTTTTTTTTGGGGTCAAAAATCTCACTTTACGGTAAAACTCAATGTAGCACTCTTAAAATATCGTGCTTGTGGATGATTTGAATAGTAAAAGGGTCATGGAGGTAATTTAAGTAAAGTTATAACCTGAAAAACTAGTATTTACAAAAACAGCTGTGCAAAATTTGTAACGTTGACCCCCAATATCTCCGTAACTAGGGGGTTCCCAGGTAAGGTCTAGAACAAAAAAAATATCGCAGTTGTGGGGAGAACAAGTGCCCTTAGTTTGCGTTAAGGGTACTTTTACACCCTTTATGGCAGCCGGGACCAACGGCTTAACGTGCTTTCCGGGGCACGGAGGAAACTGGGTATGTAACGGGTGGTCGTCCACAGACTAACCTAGGCAAGCGCTGCTTAACCTAAAGATCGACCCGAGTGGCAGTTATTATTAATCCGCGAGTTTACCTACAGTTACAAGGGAATAATGTAACATGAACAGTAGTGCTATTAGATGTTCTAGAAAGAAAGGAAGAACACCTCTGATCATTCGGATTCATGTGCGTGAAGTATAAAGGGTGTAAAAGTACCCTTAACGAAGCCAAACGACATTTGTTCTCCCCGTTGCGATCAATTTTTGTTCTAGAAAAACCTGTGACATTGTTTGACGACCGCCATTTGACGGCCGGCTTATACGTGCTTTCCGAGGCTCTTTGGTAAATTGATCCCACTCAGATGGGACCCACGGGTCAACGGGTTCAAAGTATGGTTTCCGTAGAAATCGAACCCACGACCACCGGGTCATAAAGCAAACGCCTAAACCACTCGAACACAGAGGCAGTTAAAGGGTGTGAAGAATGATATGTCAAGAAAGATAGTGTGTTGAGATGACCATTAATAGAGAAGTACAGAAGATGGAAGTCACTCAACACTGACCCTAATCAAATTAGGTTAAACCCTAACTAATATTAATACGTACCGTTTCCTAATTTCAGGACCTGATAAGACAAGATAAGACTGATCTCACAACAATATTAGAGGTTGAAATCAACAACCAATTCCTTAAGGATGGTCTTCGGATCATACTGCCTCCGGACCTGGATGTAGACCCAGGAGCTGCCAGCCATCAGACCTTGAAGAAACTCCATGCAGACCTGTATTCGAAAAGAGACAGTATATTGAAGAATTTTAATCCTGTATATCTTTTTGGCGTAGACAAAATTGGGAAGAATATTTTTAGTGAGAATATTTCGGGGACCATAACGACATCTAGAAGTGAGGAAGATTTTTGGAATACGTTCAATTTGTACTCTATGGCGAGGGGGGGCAGTAGTGGGGATTGCGGCGATAGTGGGGATGGTGATAAAAATAAGGTGAAGAAGGTGATGAATGGGAGTAGAGAACCTGCTGTGTTTTCTGGTGAGGTTAGTATTTTGTGAATATTTGTTGTATTTAGAAGTTCAAAAGATTAAACGAAACGAAGAATATTTTTATTTGTGTATTGGTTATTGCTATACCTACATAAAAAAAACACGAAAAAAGCTAAATAAACTTCAGAAGAACTGCTTCTGAAGTCGGCGACATTTTGTTTGTTTGATTTCGTTTTTTTTTGCCACCGACCCCACGTTTAATGTCTTATGATTGGCCTGTTGGTCTAGTGGTTAGTGACCCTAACTGCTATGCCGGAGGTCGTGGGTTCGATTCCCACCCAGGACAAATGTTTGTGTGATAAGCACGATCATTTGTTCTGTGTCTGGGTGTAATTTATCTATAATATGTATGTATTTAGAAATATATAAGTATGTTTATCAGTTGTCTAGTACCCCTAACACAAGCTCTGCTTAGCTTGGGACTAGATGGCGTTGTGTGATAGTTGTGGAATATTATTATTATATTGTTTTCTGTGATCCCACGAAACTCTTTTATTGTTATCCACAGAACTGCCTAGATCTCCATCAAATAAAGGAGATCAACCCGAACTCACAGGTGCTATTCGTTCTCTTCTCCACCAGCGAAGACATGAACCGAACAGAAGACGTCGCAGAAGAGAACAGAAGGCCCGAGAAGAGAATCAATGTGGACGCTTTGAAGTGGATATTTAGGTTAGTTCATCTCAGAAATCACGTTAAGGTGAATCCTTCAAAGTATGCCGCGAAATTCGAATTTTCTTAAGTTTCCTGACAAAAAAAACTATGATCCTGTTTAATTCGTCAGTTAGATATCGAAAAATATAGGATACGTATTACGTACGTGTTTTTCTTTGATCAAATTAATAAACAAAAATACAAAGATAAAACGCGTCAAAGATCAGGAGTGGGGGCTTGTGACATCATCACGTGATAAAAAATGTAGTGCTATGTGACGTTACACAAGTTTTCGAAGTACTGTATCGTCTTCATTTTTTCTATCTGAGGGACTAATTAGATTTTTTTTTCAACCACCCTATTAAATCATCATCAACAGCCTATTAATGTTCCCACTGCTGGTACACAGGCCTCCTCTCTCTTTGAGAGGGAATGGGCTATTAATCTACCACGCGGGCCCAGTGCGGATTGATAGATGTCACATGTCTTCGAATGTTTGGTTCTAAGCCATGCCGGTTTCTTCACGATTTTATCCTTCACCGTTTTGAGAGCAGCGGCGATGAAATAAATTACACAAAGTAATGTGCCTGCCTGGGTTCGAACCCACGACCTACTGTTCGTAAGTCGTGGCCGCCACCATTGGGCCACCGCTGCTCCAAATAAATAAATAAAAAATAATAATAATTAATTTCAATAATTGTTTGAATTAGTTCCAGACAAAGTCAGGAGCCACAAAAGGCCACAGAGCTGAAACACAAAGGAGAGGACAAAAGACTATTTGAAGAGCAAACTGCCTTCATGAACGAATTGATGGACCAATGGGAAATGATGTGTGAGTAAGATAGATAGATACATTCTAATTTATACTGATATTATAAAACTAAAGAGTTTTGTTTGTTTGAATGCGCTAATCCCAGAAACTACTAGTTGGAATTGAAAAAATATTTTCATGTGATGGAGGTAGTCTGTCACCAGCATTACCTGCCCCCTTTTTTTTATTTTTTGGTTGGTGTAAATTCATCGAATAACCCCCCTCCCGCTCTTGGGCAGAGCGAAAGGGAGTGTCAGACTTCTACTGACTAAAAACCACCCATGTTCCTTCTACGCCCTCTATGTCGAGGCCGCGATAACCGGTGGACTACCCGCGGCCCCGACAGGATTACCGACCTGACCCCTCATATGAAGATGAAGAGGGCAAGAGTGGTGTAAGAACAGGGGTCAGCTAATTCTGGGTACTGACTGTACTATTATTGGGTACATCGGTGCCTATATTATCGGGGATTTCAGCTTAGGTGTTTTAATCTGGTTTTAGTTTTACAATAGGGACTCCAAAAACCTAATTAGTTCGACAGATAGATTTACAAAAAATATTGGACACATATTTTTTCTTTTTTCTCTTCTTTGGCCCGTTTTATGATCGTCAATTTTTATTGATTTGGTAAAAATAAATAACTCGTATTCAATATTTTTCGATAATCTAACTGACGAAAGAAAGAAAGAAAGAAAAAATATTTATTTGTCGCAGAAACATACCGAGCATACAGGAAAAAAAAACAATACACAAACAACACTTAAAAGATATTAAAAAAAAAAAATTACGGATTGCTTATGGGTTTATGCGACAGTACAAAAATCATTATATTATTTAATTTAAAACAAAATTTTATCGACACACTAAAAGTACCCGCAAAATAAAATAATAACTTAAACCATCTCCTTGTTTTCAGCGACACCACCCCAAAAACACCACGTGAAAAGTCAATGTCTCCTACTCGACGATTCCGACCTCCTGCGTACACCCGACCACAAGCCTCTGGCACCGTCCCTCAGCACCGCCATACACAACGCGGGCGAAACTTGTGCGAAGGGCAAAGACGAGAGGAACCCTGTTAAGAGTAGGACTAGCCTGTTGAGTACCGTTGTGAAGTTTGCTGCGGATTGCTGTCAAAGTTACCTGTTGGAGTACTGTACGAAGTTGAGCGAGGTTAGTATTTAAAATACCAAACCTATTCGTGTGGGGTATCTTTAGATAGGTCTTCAAAAATAACATTTAAGTTCCTAAAACCATTTTTTCTCAAAGTCAATCGTTTAAGAGATAGACACTCCCAAAGTGGTAAACTGTGCCCCCCCCCCCCTCCTTTAACTTTTAAACTAAGAGAGTGAAAAATCTAAAAAAAATATGTGCTGTAGATGGCAATAAAAATTTCTACCCAAAATTGGTTATGACTGTTTGTAGGTCGTTGTCGAATTTTTGACGGACAAAACGTAACTGTTTTTCCAACTACGAAAACGGCTGCAACAAAACGGTCGTCGTTGCAACTGGTTTCACGAACGACAGCATTGACAACTGGTAATACAATAGCGACTGTATTGCATTGTCACTAAGTTTTCTTTTATTGTAAGATTAAAAAATCATAATCAAAACTCATTTATTCAAACTAGGCTGATAATCAGCACTTTTCGAACGTCAAAATTTACTTTACTTATTCTCAAGAGATAGTCCCCTAAAAGGCCCCCCTATTCGACACTTCCTAGTGTGGCGGAACAAACTTCCCCAGCAACACATCTATCTGTTAGGTTGGTTAGAAGAACCAGACTCGATACAATAGTAAGGTGCAAGTAAATAACTACATACACAAATTTTAATCAATAACTTAAAGTATATAATAATAAAAAAATAAATAAAAAAGACATAACATATCAGTAAACTAATCTTGGAAAAAGAATATAAATAACAAACATTGTCATCTTGTGTTCAACTCAGAGACCAACCATTCTTATCATTTAAATAGTCGTTAATGGCTTTTAAACAAAGATTAGATTTTACTTTGACTTAAAACGCATTAAATGGCAAATCTAGAAAATAAGATGGCAGCTAGTTTGTTATGAAATGTTATACCGAGCCCGACGAATAAATTATGCTTATTTCTAGTGTTAAAGTTGTGAATATCACTGTTTTTAGTGTACACTGTGTACAGGTGGATATTTTGTTTGATATATAAAATGTTGGCATAGATGAACTGAGAAGCAACCGTGAGAATACAAATCTCCTTAAAAATCTTTAAGAGAAACTTGGGCACCCAGTTGATAAATGGCACGAACCGTTAGCTTCTGCAGAACAAATATATTTGAATATCAGCAGCTTTGCCCCACAGCAGAATACCATAGGACATAACGCTAAGGACTGTTTTGTAGACCGCCGAACCGAAGACTACAAATACCGCGGAACGTTAAGGACGACGACGAGTGACTTCGAAAGAAATCGTGTTACTTCTATTGGTTCTTTGAAATAACATCACATTTTCGTGATATTTATAACAGTAGGTAGTCAAATAGCCAAACGCTGCCATATTGTACGAAGTGTATAATTCTAGCGAGCTAAAGCTAAACTTCTTTAATTCCAGGTGCACGTGAAACTGCTCCAACAGTTTATCCTGGCTTCGTTCGACATGGCGCGGGAGTTACAAGTCGTGCCCAAGAAGATACAGTACGTGGCCAGGCAAGAACAGCAGTTGTATGAGGTGGGCTATCAACTTTTATTTGAATCCATTCAAGGTCTATTTTAATGTATTCAAGTTCTATTTGAATGCAAGAACTGGCAAAAGAAGTGTGGGTCGTCTGGCGGCAAGTTGGGCAGACGACACAGTTGCCATCGGAGGCAAAACCTGGATGACGCTGGCACAGGACCGTGGTAATTGGCACATACCCAGCAGTGGGTGAGCTCGGGCTGTGGATGATGATGATGATGATGATTTTAATGCATTCACCAACCCATATACAGTGTGTTAGGTTATACGAGGGATATATTAAAGGAGGGTGTTCAGCATTCGATTCTCGTCCCAAATTTGTAAAAAAAACTATAACCTTAATTTGTGACGTAATAGGGGATCGTCCAAAAAAACGAATTAGTCCGTCAGATAGATTTCCAAAAAACACGTACGGACACGTATTTTTTCTTTTTTCACATAAACAAAAAATTAAGACGATACAGTGCTTCGAAAACTCGTGAACTCTTCGAAAACGTCACATAACAGTACATTTTTTACCTACAAATGTTAATTTGATAAAACAAAAAACACGTATTTAAGTTTTTCGATAATCAAACTGACGGCCTAATTAGAATCATATTTTTTTGACTCAGTCCGATCCCTTATTGTGCTATGGCCCGCACGCTCTCCAGATCTCATTTTATTAGACTTGGCCATAGGCTACTTTACCTCAGACTCTAGACTATCTGTGTAATAAATTTCATTAAAATCGGTTCAGAAGTTGGCGTGAAAGCGCGAAAAAAAAGGTCCTCGGACATAATTTGACCGCCATTTGGCGACCGGGATCACCGGCTTATACTTGCCTTACGAATCACGGTATCATCTTCTTTATTAGACAATCAGGTGATTCAAGCCCGCAATGTTCTAACCAAACTGGAAACAACTTTACAAAGTATGCTTCCACAAGGCAAACGCCTAAACCAATCGAACAAGGAGGCAGTTAGACAATAGCATACAGAGTTATTTTCGCAATTATTATTAACTAGCGGACGTCACGCTGTTTCACACGCGTAGTTCCCCTTCCCGTGGGAATACAGGAATAAAAAAGTAGCCTGTTACTCAGGGTGAATGTGGCTTTCCAATGGTGAAAGAATTTTTGGAATCGGCTCAGTAGTTTTTGAGTTTATTCATTACAAACATTCACATACACACACACAAAAATACAAATCTTTCCTCTTCATAATATTACTAGCTGTTGCCAGCGGCTTTGCCCGCTACAACTCGAAAATTATCCCACGGGAAGAAAACATCGGGATAAAAATTATCCTATGTGTTAATCCAAGGTATCAGCTAACTCCATACAAAATTTTATTAAAATCGCTCTCGCAGTTTAGACGTGAAGAAGTAACAAACACACTACACACTCACACACTTTCGCCGTTATAAAATCAGTGTGATTAATTAATTAGTTAATTTATTTTAATTCGCAGACCATAAACGAGAAGTTCTCTGAAGGCGACAAGAAGCAAGAGCTGCTGAAGATAATGCAGGAAGTACTGGAGGAAATGAGAGCTGAAGTCAATAATATGGACTGGAGTGTTGATGGTAAGCGGATGTTTTTATTATTGGTCCTGTTGACCGAGTTGAGTAAAGCGTAGCGTAATGCACCACTGCAGGGAACTCAGGCCTGCTCTCAATGAGAGGGATGGGCTATAATCCACCACGCAAGTGCGGCTTGGTAGACGTCACATGTCTTCGAATTTTTTGGTTTTAAGACATGTCGGTTTCCTCACGATGATTGATTCCTTTACTGTTTTGAGAGCAGTGGTGTTGAAATAAATTACATGCGCCTGCCTGAGTTCGCACCCACGACTTACTGTTATTAAGTTGGGGCCGCCTCCATTGGGCCACCGCTGCTCAAAATGGTATGTTTCTGTCAACCGTTTTTGTTTATCACCATGCTGTCCTATTGGACCCAAAGGTGGACTGGTAGAGAATGCCTTGCGGCATTAACTCCGCCTATTCTTCTCTCTCTTGTGCATGAAAATTAAATAATAAAAACATTGCGATGCTTCTGTACAAAAATGTAGTCTATTATTCTTGTTAGTTTCTAAACCCCCTCAAGGTCCTCTGACATGGTTTGCCGACCGCCATTGGTAGCCAAAAACTTCCGAAAGTTTCAATTTTGTTTTTTTTTTTCCGGAAAAATACAAATTCTCGTTTTTTTCCGTATTTTTCGAATGTTGCAGTAAAACATTCACAGTAGGAATCTTTCGGAAAAATACGGGAATCTTTCGAATGTTGCATTGAAATATTCACTTCTATGAATCTTTCGGAAAGAAACGGGAATCCTTCAAATATTTCATTTCTTCGAAAAATAAACAAGTTTTATTGAAATTCTTCACTTCGGCAGTCGGTAGGTTCGATAGGTTTTGAGAAGCATGTTCCTACGATGCACAGTTTCCGACTTATGGACGTTCAAAATTTTTTTAAAAATAATATTAAATTGACAGGAGCCATGAGATGGCGCCACTAGGTGAACACTTGTCAAATAACTACTCCGTATTCATTATGTGATTAAAAATAAATTTACGTAAAAATTTGCATAATTCTATCATCAACGTGAAGCTACAAAGACAATAAACAAGTGAAAGTGTTATCCAAGACATATGTGCCTTAAATGCGTGAAAAACTCAAAACCAATATCGAAGCAATTACTCAGTAATCTGTCAAAATTTAAAGTGAAACTTCCAACTAACAGTGCTCTAAATACCGACCAAGACATAAACAGTGTACGGACGCAACAAATTACGGCAAGAAAAGTGTGAAACAGTAAAATAACTGTAAAAATAAGTTAAGAATTTGTCTGGAATGACCGTCATATGATTTAAAAATCATACCGTCTTTATTATTCAAAACAAAAATTCTCCAGTAACATATGAACGCTAAATTCGCAATTATTATTGTAGTTCATTTGGCGTAACGGCTACCATAGCCGCATCGTTGAAGTGACTCGAGTTCGATCCCAGCATCGTGCATTAGTTTTTATATTCTTAGAAGATTTTAATAGTACATTACTGCCGCGGTCTATAATGACTACTTTGCTGGTCGCGCTGATGATGGCCGACAGCGCAGCGTAGCGCAGCTCCAGGCCGACACAGCGCGGTCAGCGTGCAGCACTTGATGGACGAGCTGAGATAAAGGCCGAGACCGTAGGCCGAGGCCTTTACAGCGAGGACAGCAAGGGCTGCAATGATGGCCAAGCTGAAAGGCCTAGAGCGTAGCTAGGCTAGCTCGAGGCAATCATAGCGTGACCAGCGAAGCAGTCATTGTGGGCCAAGGTTTGTATAGTGCTTTACTCAAAAATGCAAGTACCTAATCTAAATAAAACCAGCAAGTAATTTAAATAAAAAATATATTAATTAACTAGACTTTTAATTAAAATGACAATTATGAAAAGTACAGTTACTAAAATTCAACACCGACTTTCCCGGTTTGATATTACTGATAGTTTGCGATAATTCTAATGCGGTGTTTGACTGCTGGATTATTTCTTCATTTATTACTTCATTTAAATCTTTTTTTTTTTTACCTTTAGACGTACAAACAGCTGTGTTTTAAATAAAATCTTTTTGGAATTGATTTTTTAAAACGTTGAAACGTCAAAATAGCGGCCGGCAAAACATTGCCGGCCTGTTAGAGCGACCAGCAAAACTTTGCCGGCCGCTCCTTGAAACAGACCGGCAAGGTCGACTTTGCTCAAACAAGTTTGTCAAAATAATGACAACATTACATGCATTTTTGAGTAAAAACTTGTTCCTTCGACATCATGGCAACGGCAAGTAACAAAAACAACTGTGCCGGTTGTACAAGCGTATTAAAAGGGAAAGAATACCTGCAATGTTCAAATTGTAACTCGAGGTACGATCTACTCTGTTCCAATACTACTGCCAAGGGATTTAAAGCAATGAAAGTATCGGACAAAGCGATATGGAAGTGTCAAGTTTGTATAAGTAAGTTACCGAAAACCAACAACACCGACACACCGGTACGATCATCGCGAACCGATAGCCCCGTGAGTTCGCCTGACGATGATTATAAACAAACCTCAATCACAGAGGCTGACACTAACGTCACTACCCGCAATAAACGCCATCAGAGCTCAATTCAAAGCAGGGCCTCACCTACTATCTCTAATAACACGTCGTTCAGAGAGAAACTTGAAGACTCGACGTTGAGTCCAATAACCGCTAACGACGACACAGTCTTAGAATTAACAAAGAGTTCTTTTAGAGAAATAGTCAGACAAGAGATCGCGAACGCACTCAAAGAAGCAGTGGGGGAACAGCTCAAGCAATTCAGCGAGTTGATTTCGGGTTTTCGGACCTCTCTAGACTTCTTCAATGAAAAATATGAAGAACTGAAAGTTACTCTTGAGCACAACTCCTCTAAATTGCAAGTGTTGGAAAGAGAGAATAGTAAGTTGCAATCATCCGTACAAGACCTCAATAAACGTATCAACCTAATGGAACAACACAACAGAGCCACCAACATTGAACTGCAAAACGTACCAGAGAACCGTTCTGAAAACATTGTCACTACTGTATTGCAAATCAGTACCACTACCAAGTGTCAAATTAATGAAGCCGATATTGCCTTCTGTACTAGGACTGCTAAAAAAGACACCCAAAATACCCGACCCAGGTCTATCCTCGTAAAGTTCAACACCTCACGAATTCGGGACTCTTTCCTCGCAGCGGTAACCAACTACAACAAAAGCAACTCCAACAACAAACTGAACACAAGCCACCTCGGCATTGCAATGGATAAACCAACCCCAATCTACGTTGTTGAACATCTGTCAGCTGATAATAAAGCCTTGCACACGGCGGCACGACTTCGAGGCAAGGAGCGTGGTTACAAATACGTGTGGGTGCGTAATGGCAGAATTTTCATGAAGAAGACTGACCAATCTGAACGTATTGTAGTCACTTGTCAGGAGGTCTCAAAGACTGTCAGTTAACTTAACCTATTTGTTGTTATATTTTTTGTATTTTTATTGTACTGTGCAAGATAACGTGTATAATTTGTTCATATTCAATCATGATCTGAAGATATACTAACAAAACGTACGTGGTCTAAGAACTAAAACCGACACTTTTTATCATAACATGTCTCTACAAGACTACGATATTGTTGTGCTTACGGAGACTTGGCTGAACGTTGGCATCTACGACTCAGAACTATTTGACGATAGATATATAGTCTACAGGCGAGATCAAGAGTCCAGTAGATATAGAGCACGTAGACACGGAGGCGGCGTCTTAATAGCTGTAGCTAGGCACTTAAACTCATGCCGTGTGTCACACTTAGAAAGTCAATGTGAGGATTTGTGGATTTCCATTGATACGGTCTGTCCCGGTAATAAGAAAAACACGATCTACGTTTGTGGCGTCTACTTACCTCCCCCAATAACCCGAGAAACCATTCAAACATTCCTAGACTCAGCTCAAAATGCCCTGGACAAAAACGAACGTACTGTTATCATTGGTGACTTTAATCTTAGTACAATAACGTGGAAAACTAACGTGGAAAATCAGGTGAGTCACACTACTCCTTGCCCTACCAATAACAACGATGTTACCAAACACTTCCTCGATTATATTTCTATGAATGACTTAGGTCAGTATAATTACGTAACAAATAACAAATCTAGAACACTGGATCTAGTTCTTTGTAACACCATAGTACATAACCTGACACGTTGCCATACACATCTGATACAAGAAGATCCTTTACATCCGCCGCTCGAGTTCGCTATACCCGCGGTCACCAACATCAATTCCCTGCAACCAAAACCGGCCACTAAACCTAATTTCTTTAAAGCAGACTACGACAAAATCCTAACTTCACTTATGTCTATAGACTGGGAAAGTTCAATGGGAGGGTGTGCCTCGGTTGGAGATATGGTCAATATTTTGTATGATGTTTTGCATGACGTTATCAAGCAACACGTACCACTGAAAACTATATCTAGGAAGGAGTACCCGACGTGGTATACGCCGAAGCTTAAGCGACTTTTTAAAGAAAAACACAAATTTCGCGTTAGAGTAAAAAAATACAATAATCCCCTTGACATTATATCATTCGAAACACTGCGTGCTGATTGTAGTAAGTTGAGAACGATTTGCTACAAAAAATATATCGAGAGACTGGAAATCGCGGTTTTAAAAAACCCTAAAATCTTCTGGTCTTTTATTAAAAATAAAAGGAAATCGAGCAGCAATTACCCCGCAGAAATGTATTACAACGACAAAACTGCATCAACTGGCCACGATATATGCAATTTGTTTGCTGAAAACTTCGCAGGTGTCTATAACACTACGACGTCCTCGCAACCGTCAAATGTTAATGTAAACAACAACTCGCTGACTCTCTGTAAACTAGAACTTAATGCTAGCGAAATTTTCCGAACTTTAACATCCTTGGATGAACAAAAGAGTGTAGGAGACGACGGTATTCCTCCCGTGTTTATAAAAAGATGTGCGAAAGCGCTGGTTTTACCTCTTAGCATTATATATAACAAATCTCTGAAAGAAGGTGTTTTTCCTGACCAATGGAAAAAGGCACTGGTCGTACCCATTTTCAAATCAGGACAAAAGAACATGGTGTCAAATTACAGACCTATTTCTATTTTGGTCATCTTCGGCAAAGTCTTTGAGAAGCTCATAACCGAGCGTCTAACATCGCATGTAAAGCACCTTCTCACCAGCGACCAACACGGTTTTATTAAACACAGATCTACGACCACTAATCTCATGTGCTACGTGTCGGCTCTATCTGAATCCTTAGATAAACGTATTCCTGTTGACACCATTTACACTGACTTCAGTAAGGCATTCGATAAAGTAGATCATTCTCTTCTCTTAGCGAAACTCCAGCACTTGGGTGTAGGAGGATCAATGCTAAAGTGGTTTCAGTCTTACCTCAGTGACCGGTCGTCAAAAGTAGTAATAAATGGCTACCATTCTAAGTCTTTCAAGGCTACATCCGGGGTTCCACAAGGTTCACATTTAGGCCCAATTCTCTTCAACATCTTCATTAACGACATCACGCACTGCTTTAGGCATTCAAAATACTATCTTTTCGCCGACGACATGAAAATAATGAAATCGATGAAAACTGAATCTGACGCTGCGTTATTGCAGGAAGACCTCAATAGACTGACGAACTGGTGCAAAACGAACAAAATGCTTATTAACGTCTCAAAGTGTTACTACATGCAATTCAGCCGTAACAAAATTGTCAAACCAAACACTTACACGATTGACCAACAAAAACTAAAACAAATTGAAGAAATACGTGACTTAGGAGTCACACTAGATAAACAACTTAAATTTGACAAACATATCCTAAGCACGGTATCAAAGGGGTTTAAAATTCTGGGATTTATTTTACGCAACAGTAAAGAATTTAAAAACGTCTACCAGAATAAAATTATTTAAAATTATTTCGCCCTATACTTTAATATGGCAGCCCGGTTTGGAATCCTTTGACTTTTTATCATTTTTAATTTTAATACTTGTGATTTATTATGTTCAAAAGCTTTATTATTTTGGTTAATGTTTTGTTTTTGAAATATTTTAATTTTTAATTTTTCTTTGTGTTAACACCTTTTTTATGTACATGCTGTGGTCTCCTGTAATTGAAGGAACACACCTAAAAGAACCTTTGTATAACTGTGACTTATATTGTATCTGTGTATCTTTTGTTGGAGATCCAAATAAATAAATAATAAATAAATAAATAATAAGATAAACGGAGCGTCCTACACAAAAAAAATACTAAATTCCCTTCCCTCCTCTTAAATATCACGGGGATAATCCAAGGGGAGTTTGGCCTTGGATTATCCCCGTGATATTTAAGTGACATTCACATGACATAAAAAAAAAAGTCACTAAAAAGATTTACATTTTAGTTGGATCTAAGCCTACAACCCGTCTACCCACCACCCACCTTACGTAGGTGGGTTTATTGTGTAGATTTAAAACATGAAAGATTTCGGGTTCTTTCGAATCTTTCCGTATATTTCCGTATTCGAAAAATTTATACTGGCCAATGTTCTTGAAACTTTAGAAAGTTACATTGAACATAACAACGGGAATCTTGCCGGCTTTTTTCAACGCTATCTGGGCCCACTGGCGTACGTATACGTACCTTCCGAAGCACGGTATCATCTTTTTATCAGACAATCAGGTGATTCTAGCCTGCATATTCCCAACCAAACTGAAAACAGCTTTACAAAGTTTGCCTCCCGTGGGAATCGAACCCACGACCACCGAGTCAGAAGGTAAACGCCTAAACCACTCGACCACGGAGGCAGTTGTCTATTAAAAGTATCTTTCTCTTCTCTCAGATCTCCCGTGGCACCAAGACCCGCGCTTCATAGTGTCGAACTCCATCTTCTACTCGTCGTCCGTGTCGCGCAGCTCGGGCGACGTCGTGTCGCTGCGCACTCGCGACACCGCGTCGGACGGGGAGGACGCCGTGTGTATGGACACGTACAACTTTGATGACTACGAGATTATCAGGACCAATGATGAGAGCTTCGCTGACTCTTATGGGAAGGTTAAGGTGGCTATTTGTTATTTGTGTTCTTTTTCCAAGATTAGTTTACTGTTATGTTATGTCTTTTTTAACCGACTTCCAATTCGTCGGAAGTTCTTTTTGTGTATGTTCCCCGATTACTCGAAGATGGCTGGACTGATTTAATTTTTTTTGTCTTGTTTGAAAGGATACACTTCCCAAGTGGTCCCATGATCATCAAGTCAGGATCTGATGATTAGATCCTGGAGAAATAGAGGAAACTCTTCAAATTTTATTCACACTTGAAGTGATTTGAGTAGTTTTTAGAAGAGTACCTTTTCGGAGTGATTCCATTTCAATTTGGTGGAGAACTGAACTGAAGAACTTCAGACATAGGCAACGGAACTCCTCAATAAATGATAGCAAATGGACTAGGATTGCTGAAATATTATGTCTGTCTAGTGTTTACACCAGTTCATAACATAACATCACGCCGGTACGCTTTGAAGGGGTAAGCACATGTGAACCACTGATAAGTGAAAAATAAACACTTTTTAACTTTTTTTGTTAAAAAAGTTTATTTTTATTTTTATATACTTTTTTAATTGATTAAAATTTGTGTCTGTAATCATTAATTTGCACCTTGCTCGAGTCTGGTTCTTCTAACCAACTTAACAGACAGATGTGTTGGTAAAACACACGTTTTGTGGGACTGTCAAGAGACAAACATTTGAAGACAAAATGATTTGCTGAAAGGTCATCTTCTGAGTATGAAGATGTGGGACTGTCACTTGAGCGGCGCAAGATAGGCGCAACGCCGAAATGCAAGCCGCAGCCAGTCCCGGCAGCTCCTGTGTGTGCGCTGGAGTATACGCGACCCACAGCCGCAGCCAGTCCCGGCAGCTCCTGTGTGTGCGCTGGAGTATACGCGACCCACAGCCGCAGCCAGTCCCGGCAGCTCCTGTGTGTGCGCTGGAGTATACGCGACCCACAGCCGCAGCCAGTCCCGGCAGCTCCTGTGTGTGCGCTGGAGTATACGCGACCCACAGCCGCAGCCAGTCCCGGCAGCTCCTGTGTGTGCGCTGGAGTATACGCGACCCACAGGCTGCAGGTGTAAAAGGACTGACAGTACGCTTTAAAAAGCGCAACCTTGACAGTCCCCGTGCACCGTGCAAACCTGCGGGCCAACATGTTGCATCGGACAGACAGCGCTATGCGCTCCTGTTCGATATTTTAATTTTATTCTGTTTGGGAAACTTACAGCTAAATATGAATTTGTAGGCCATTTACAAGTATCCACAAATAAATACATGAAACAAAAAAGAAAGGACAAAAAAAAACGTAAAAGACAAATTCTTCTTCTTATCGTGTGGGCAGTATTAGAAGATCTAACGACCACATACACCCTAGTGTCAGAGTTTCTAACTTTCTAAACCGCCTCAAAAGGCCTCTGAGATGATGTGACGACCGCCAAAACATATTGAGTTATCGTTGTTAAATGTATTGTTATTTTTTCCAGTCACCGCCACCTCCAGACGAAGATTCTCCACAATTCAACAACATACGAGTAGAGAATGAGTCGGAGATGTTCTCCCTGTCCACCGCGCGCGGCAGCTGGCGCCAGCTCAGCGGTGCCAGCGCCGCTACCTGCACCAACAGCGGCAATATATCCAGCAAGCAGGCCTCGCTGGATGTGCAGCAGACAGGTAGCTACTTACATATACCGTGGATACGGCAATATATCCAGCAAGCAGGCCTCGCTGGATGTGCAGCAGACAGGTAGCTACTTACATATACCGTGGATACGGCAATATATCCAGCAAGCAGGCCTCGCTGGATGTGCAGCAGACAGGTAGCTACTTACATATACCGTGAATACGGCAATATATCCAGCAAGCAGGCCTCGCTGGATGTGCAGCAGACAGGTAGCTACTTACATATACCGTGGATACGGCAATATATCCAGCAAGCAGGCCTCGCTGGATGTGCAGCAGACAGGTAGCTACTTACATATACCGTGAATACGGCAATATATCCAGCAAGCAGGCCTCGCTGGATGTGCAGCAGACAGGTAGCTACTTACATATACCGTGGATACGGCAATATATCCAGCAAGCAGGCCTCGCTGGATGTGCAGCAGACAGGTAGCTACTTACATATACCGTGGATACGGCAATATATCCAGCAAGCAGGCCTCGCTGGATGTGCAGCAGACAGGTAGCTACTTACATATACCGTGGATACGGCAATATATCCAGCAAGCAGGGCTCGCTGGATGTGCAGCAGACAGGTAGCTACTTACATATACCGTGAATACGGCAATATATCCAGCAAGCAGGCCTCGCTGGATGTGCAGCAGACAGGTAGCTACTTACATATACCGTGGATACGGCAATATATCCAGCAAGCAGGCCTCGCTGGATGTGCAGCAGACAGGTAGCTACTTACATATACCGTGAATACGGCAATATATCCAGCAAGCAGGCCTCGCTGGATGTGCAGCAGACAGGTAGCTACTTACATATACCGTGGATACGGCAATATATCCAGCAAGCAGGGCTCGCTGGATGTGCAGCAGACAGGTAGCTACTTACATATACCGTGGATACGGCAATATATCCAGCAAGCAGGCCTCGCTGGATGTGCAGCAGACAGGTAGCTACTTACATATACCGTGGATACGGCAATATATCCAGCAAGCAGGCCTCGCTGGATGTGCAGCAGACAGGTAGCTACTTACATATACCGTGGATACGGCAATATATCCAGCAAGCAGGGCTCGCTGGATGTGCAGCAGACAGGTAGCTACTTACATATACCGTGAATACGGCAATATATCCAGCAAGCAGGCCTCGCTGGATGTGCAGCAGACAGGTAGCTACTTACATATACCGTGGATACGGCAATATATCCAGCAAGCAGGCCTCGCTGGATGTGCAGCAGACAGGTAGCTACTTACATATACCGTGAATACGGCAATATATCCAGCAAGCAGGCCTCGCTGGATGTGCAGCAGACAGGTAGCTACTTACATATACCGTGGATACGGCAATATATCCAGCAAGCAGGGCTCGCTGGATGTGCAGCAGACAGGTAGCTACTTACATATACCGTGGATACGGCAATATATCCAGCAAGCAGGCCTCGCTGGATGTGCAGCAGACAGGTAGCTACTTACATATACCGTGGATACGGCAATATATCCAGCAAGCAGGCCTCGCTGGATGTGCAGCAGACAGGTAGCTACTTACATATACCGTGGATACGGCAGTATATCCAGCAAGCAGGCCTCGCTGGATGTGCAGCAGACAGGTAGCTACTTAGATATACCGTGGATACGGCAATATATCCAGCAAGCAGGCCTCGCTGGATGTGCAGCAGACAGGTAGCTACTTACATATACCGTGGATACGGCAATATATCCAACAAGCAGGCCTCGCTGGATTGCAGCAGACAGGTAGCTACTTACATATACCGTGGATACGGTAATATATCCAGCAAGCAGGCCTCGCTGGATGTGCAGCAGACAGGTAGCTACTTACATATACCGTGGATACGGCAATATATCCAGCAAGCAGGCCTCGCTGGATGTGCAGCAGACAGGTAGCTACTTACATATACCGTGGATACGGCAATATATCCAGCAAGCAGGCCTCGCTGGATGTGCAGCAGACAGATAGCTACTTACATACAAGGTGTGTAAATTATCCCTTCACATATACGTCAACCAAGCATTCTCTTATTCGCATTTCTTGTTTTGCTGGCTGTACTTATCTGTCAGATAAGTACTGCTATCGTGTGAAGTTGGCAGCGAGCGCGATCCTATTCTTAGTTTGGCTCGCATAGTATATGGTTATATTTTTTTAAAGCTTTGCCCCACTCTAAGAATTTCTCTTGTATCGTGGGTGCGTTCAAAAATATTTAAACTCACTTACATAAATACCCAGACCGGCACTCCTGGACACTGCTCGTATTGTTAGGAGGTACCTTTCTCTGGAGCCCCGACCGTAGCTTGGACCCTGTTACCGGTGGACTACAATTATTTACATTCGTTAATGTTTTTTTTTATTATTTTTTGTAAGGAATATTTAAAACCGTACAAAATTTGTTAAAAAATAAATAAAGGCAATAATATGTAAATCTATAGCTACTCTGTTGTTACAGTTCTCTCCAAACTGAGTCAGAAGATCAGTTTGAAGCTGGCAAAGTTCGTGAATTGCCTCAAGGACACATACTTCGGAACGTTGCAGAGGTATGTTTCGTTTATATTTCACTAGCTGATGCCCGCGGCTTAGGTACAGTAGTTTTTGAGTATATTGCGAACAGACAGATGCGGCGGAACACTTTGTTTTATAGTATGTAGTGATATCCAATCATTAATTGCATCTGTGAAGTATAACACAGATTTTACACATTTCTTGCTTTACTCTGAGTAGATTGGACGAAGAAGGCAATTTGGAAACTTGGAAAACCTTGCCCAGTAATTAGAATGCATAAGCTAAAAAAATGTTTTGGGTACTTCCGATAACCTTCATTAAACTATCACTAAAACTCTTTAATAGCTTCTCGATGATTAACATACCTTGCTTTTTTTTGGGCTGGGAAATCATCAAATGATTCGTCTCGCTCTGGGCAGAGCGGTAGAAGTCTGACACTCCCTGTGTCAGACTTCTACTGACTAAAACTCACCCATGTTCTTACTTAGCCATATGTGTCGAGGCCGCGGTAACTCTTTCAAACAAACCGCAGCCATGATTTACATACCTTACCTTATCTTGTGAGGGATTCTGAAGGGCCCGTCCCTTCAAAATCCCCATAAGATAATAATTTTATTCCTAAACTAGATCATAAAGGAAGCCGCAGTTCAAAGTTCCATGTAAGAGGCAGCTATACTCGTATAAGGCGGTAAATGTGTTTTAGGATAAGTAGGAATATTGCAGGATGGCTATAGTAGCAGCTGGATTGCTGCTTAAAATCGAGTAAAATGGCGTGCATTAGGAGATTTATGTCCAGTTGTAGATTGCTGCATAGCTATTTGTTATCAGTAACTAGCTTTTGCCCGTGGCTTCGCCCGCGTGGATGTCGCTTTCACTATAAAAATGACGATTTCCATACGAACTTTGCCCCTTTTTTTCACCCCTTTAGGTTGAATTTTGGAAAATTCTTCCATAGTGGATGCCTACGTTATAAGAGAAATGCGTGTGCGAAATTTTTAGTTTCTAGCACTTTTTTTTTTGTGGAGGTTAAATCATCAAATAACCCCTCCCGACTTCTACTGACTAAAACGCACCCATGTTCCTTCTTAGCCCGCGGCCTCGACATACATATAGTCGAGGCCGCGGTAACTTCTGAACAACCCGCAGCCCCGACGGGCGTCGGCCCTTGCGGTCCCGTCATATATATGTTGCTGACATCTCTTGAGGCGCGCGTGGAACACGAACGCGCCGTCGACACGGCCTGTCGTCGTCATGAGACGGACGGACGGCGAGTTAGCCCATCACTCACCGTCCACAGGCCCGCGTCTACGGTGGCCGTAAGCCATCACGTGGCCCCCGACGCCCGGAGCGTCTCCCGAAGTTTGTAGCCCTAAGGGATTGGTGTGTGCGTTGATATGGATAGATAGATTTTTGCTATGTGTTTGTGTGCGCTGAATAAATGGTTTATCTATCTATCTTTGTTGATGAGTTTCCATGCGAACTTTTCTTTTTATAACGTGCCCTTTCTTTCAGATGTCTAGAATCTCTAGAGTCTTCCTGCCGGCAGGAGCTGGGCGGTAGACCGGCCAGCGAGGCCATGAGGCAGCTGCTGTCGGTAGCTCGGCAGGTGGACCTGTCTCCCTGCGCCACCTTCCCGGTGCTCAGGAGTCTGTTGGAGTCGCTGAGGAGACTGCTGCACAAGTGAGTATATACAGGAGCTGGGCGGTATACTGGTAGACCAGTACTATCAGAATAGTATACTAGGAACTCAGAAAAGACCTGACTTCGTCGTCTTAGCATGTGGAATTGGGTATTTGACAACTGTTAAAATTATGTTATTTAAAAGAACTCTCAGAAACAATATTATTATGATGTGTGAAAAAGGCTTTCTATCCTTGTCACGCAAAACGCCCATTTTCACTACGTAACTATGGCGATATGAAATATGACGTCACTTTTTGTATTAGATTTTAATTGACTAAGATAGTGCTTCTTTGTCTAGCAAGTCAATTAAAATCAGTTAAAACTAAGCCATTTTTTGATCGATTTTATTACTTTTTTCACACATCGTGTTGTTTCTGTTGGCTCTTTGAAATAACATAACATTTTTGTGAATTTTTGACAGTAGTCAAATGGTACCCAATCGGAAATGAACGAAGCTGCGTCCAAGTTTGTACAAAATAGTTTATTGTTCGCAGGCTCCGGTTAGTTGGCGGTGAAGAAGAGGAGGCTTGTTGTGTGCTCAGTCCGTTGTGGCGACGTCGAGTGGCTGCCACGGCCTTGCAGCAACTGTCCCCGCACCGGCTGGCCAGGCTCATATCTACGCAGGTAGAGAAAAACTTCACTTGAAATATTTGTATGGCCTACAGATAGTTATTTCGGGTCTGGATATTTGTGTATGTGATTTTAAATGTCTGTGAATGCATACACGATACAGGAGAAATTCCTAGTGTGTAGCAACGTTTTTTTTTTAAAAAAAATCATCATATCAAAAACATCAGCTTCCAAATTAACCGGATACAGCTGAATACCAGTATTTCACATGGAGCGACTGCCTATCTGACCTCCATATCCTAGGTAATACGATACCCTTTTGGTAAGACTAGATGGCAGACTTTCAGGTCCACTGTACGAAATATCCAGTGTACGAAAGCCTGGACAGACTACATGTAACGACTGCTAAAGATCTATATATGGCAGCCGTGACCAAAAGGGTATTTTACCAAAACAATCTGATTAGTCCGTCAGATAGATTTCCAAAAAAATTAGACACAATTTTTTTATTTTTTCACGTAAACAAAAGATGAATACGATACACTGCTTCAGTTGTGTGACGTCACAGATTAGTACGTTTTTTACCCAGAAAGCGACGTCATAAGCCTCCACTTATGATCTTTGGCACATTTCAATTTTTATTAAACTTATAAAACACGTATCTTTTCGATAATGTAACAGACGAACTCATTCGATTTTTTTTTAAATACCTTATAGTTTAAGTTGATGTAAGTGTATAGTTCGTGTCAAAGAACTGTGCCCCTCTGAAGTTGCCTACGAGTGGCTGCGCAGCAGTCAAAATGACGAACAAAACTGCAACTGCGCATGCGCGAGACTTGGAGGCGGGCATTATGGCGGCGCGGTTTTATGTCTTACTCACTCGTTTACTTTTGATGCATGCTTGCGTCCCGCTTGCTCCGTATGACAGACATTCGATGCCACAAGTGTTGCGTTATTGTACATGTTGTTATTTGTGTTTGTTATTACTTAGTCGGTTTTTGATTTATTAATTATCATTTATCTTGTTATTTCTTGTTATCATTGTTACTTAGTTTTGTGTATTAGTTTTTGCCTCTTTCTTTCTTTCATAAAACTTACGTCTCTTCTTTTAAAAATATATATTTATTGTGTTTAAACACTTTTCTACGTAACTGCACCTGCGCGATCTATGCTAATGGCTAACTTCAGAGAGGCAAAGTTATTTGACTTGAACTGTATTTCATGTTAACGTGCTTTCCGAGGCAAAAAAAAAAACAAAAAATAAATGAAACATTTTTTTCCCTAGATCCTAGAACGACTGAGTACAGCGCATGAGAGATATCAATCAGCGCTGACATCCCTAGAATCCGCGCTCGCTGGCCGATTGCATCATACTGAAGATATCAAACTAGCCATTAGGAAAAAGTAAGTTATTATTCTTATTCAATGAATGAACTGTCCTTCGAGCCGGATCATGAATAAAAATGGGGTAATATCCTTAAGGTGTTAGGAGGATTAAAACACCGATGACTCAGGAAGTAAACCAAACGGTTGACTTAATTCGAGTAGGCAAGAAATAAATATGGTAGCTAACGCTTGGTAGCGAGGACGTTGACTGCGTGACTCGCCTCGCACGGCTGATATTCTCGACAGTGAATGAAAAGTTGTGTGGTAATCGATTTTCGTGTTATGGACATGTGGTGCGTAGGAATGAAGAAAATGTGTATAAATTAATGTAGATCGCTATAAGAGAAGCGGAAGACCAATAAAACGATGGATGGGCTGTGTGAAAGATGATATATTTAGAAAGTAGGTGACTGCTGAGATGACGAGAAATAGAGAAGTATGAAAGAAAAATACTTGTTTTGCCGACCACTAATAAATTGGGATAAGGGCAGGATAGTGATTATGATGATGATGATGATATTTATTTTTAACCGGCCCAAAAATGGAGGTTTGGTAGTACTTTTTTTTTGGCGGGTGGGAAATCATCTCTTGGGCAGAGCGAAAGGGAGTGCCAGACTTCTACTAACTAAAAACCACCTATGTTCTTTCTTAAACTTTTATCTCGAGGCCACGGTATCTCTTACAACATCCCGCAGCCAAGGTTTGATAGTACTTATTTTTTGTTGTTGTTCGTAACCTCATAACTCGTCATTTATTAACCGATTTGAAAAATTAACTTTTCGACTGGCACAATAGAAATTTTATCAAATTTGGTTCAGTTTTTTTTTTACTTTTTAACTTATGTGGACATGACGGTGCGCGATCCGACTTAAAAAAAACCCTAATGAAATAAACAAAGTTTTCGACTTCTGTTAGTAAAGTTTTATTTTATTTTTTTACGATTTTAAGTGTTATTTTGAGAGTAGTTTTTTTTATTTATTGAGTTTGTCACACATATTTGATAAAAAAAATATCAGATTACTTAAAGAACAATGGCGAAATCTTAGCTGAATTTATTTTGAGCGTCTAAAAGTGACTTATATACGAAGGCAGTTCCATTATTTTTTTACGTTTTTTCAAAGTATCACATTAACTAGTTAGGGCCGGATAAAAAAAATATTTTAAATGAAAAGTTAATTGATTTTTTCATTGACCTCGAGTGTTGCCATTTTATATTTATTCTGCCTAGTGACAGTAAACTCAGCATTATTGTGTTTTATTCAGTTTTAATTTGTTATTGTAATGAAACTGAGTAAATTAAGTAACAATACTGTTTATTTCTAAGTGGAAGTGTTCCTTGCTGGGAGGTAAAACCTTTGTACTGTAAAAATAAATAAATTACTTTCAATTAATGACTGGTAAAAAGACTAATACTTAGTTACAAATAATTGTGTTTGACAATGGTTGATTACGTCAGTGTCACAGACGCTTATGCGCTTGCGCTTTTTTGTTGATCTCTCATTGTACAGAAAATATATACAAATCGAAGCCACGTTATACTGGAAATGTAAAGCTTGATGAGCCGCCCTGTGTACATGATACCAATTGTATACCTATAGTAAGGCGTGCCAAAGAGTATTTATAACCACTGGGATTGCCTACCTTTTAAAAAACATTGCATGCTGCAAAAACTGGGTAAGGAAAGTAGAAATACTAATGCAATGTTGTTACCATAGACATAACCTACAAAAGTTCATCACTGAATTTCTATTATTCTCGGCCTTCTCGAACCAAAATTCTTGAGCAGACTAATTCAGAAGTTGACGGCGAGTTAAACAAGATATTTTTCATTTAAAGACGACGGTATTTTACATCAGCTAAATTAATGTATGGGCGGCTGCCATTGTTCTTTGTTGTATTTCATTTCAGATACGCACCTACGTTCGCCCGACTATGTCTTGAAAGTACATCCATGTGTGATCTACTCATGTACGGAACTCCGGAACTCGGCCGAGAAATAGGTAACACAAACTTTATTTCTCCTTACTGTAAGCGAAATAATTTTAGTCGCCAAGTAGGGGTGTGTTATGTCCGAGGACACGGTGGAGTATACGGCGGAGGTATGCTCTGCTTGGGCGCTGCACCGACGTGGCCTTGTCGAGCTGGTGAGTCTCACGTGCCTCACTGCTGCCAGCCGTAGTAAACACAAGTCCCTTCAGTATTTGACTGGCCTGTTGGTCTATTGGTTAGTGACCCTAACTGCTATGCCGGAGGTCGTGGGTTCGATTCCCACCCAGGACAAATGTTTGTGTGATGAGCACGATCATTTGTTCTGTGTCTGGGTGTAATTTATCTATAATATGTATGTATTTAGAAATATATAAGTATGTTTATCAGTTGTCTAGTACCCATAACACAAGCTCTGCTTAGCTTGGGACTAGATGGCGTTGTGTGATAGTAGTGGAATATTATTATTATTATTATTATTTAGTATGATTTCACAAAGCCATTTAAATGTGAATGGTTCGTTTACACCCAGTATTTACGTGATATCGTGTCCCGCAGGTCGCGGTCAGTACGGCGTAGTGTACAGCGTGCGTGGAGGCTGGGCGGGGAAGTCGCCGGTGGCCGTGAAGTCTGTGCTGCCGGCCGACGAGCGGCACTACCGGGAACTGGCCATGGAGTTCTTTTATACAAGGTATTTATATTAATGAAAACATTTTAACAAAAAATAAAACCGTCTTCAAGAAAAAATAAAACACAAAAAAGTCGTTTATAATGAAAAATAAACTTTAGAAGGATAATCAGTTTCAGAAGTCGGTGACTTTTATTTGTTTTATTTATTTTTTTGTCACCGACTTCAGGACCTGATTTTTTTAATGGTTGACATGTGCTTATCCCTACACAGCGTACCGGCGTGATGTTATGTTATGGTGTAAACAATAGACAGACATGAGATTTCAGCAATCCCAGTCCATTTGCTATCATTTATTGAGGAGTTCCGATGCCTATCTCCAAAGTTCTTCATCAGATAAACAGGGTGGTGTCGATGATACGACAATAAATTAAACTACGTATACCTTAGTATGTTCCCCGTGTATATACAAAAAAATATTTGAATAATATCCAGTAGTCACAGGAAATTATTTTTCAATTTAACATTTACTACATGATGTATCTGTTAATACGGAAGCACTGTCAGGTTAGCGACCCCGCATCGGTGCGGTTGCCAACTCGCTACTTAAAAACTTTAGCCAAATTAGTTTTAACACTTAATTTATTGCAAATTATACCTTAAACCTGTACAATAAGAGCCATAACGCTTGTCATTAGACTTAGATAAAAAATAACGCATGCGGAAGTTGCTATGCACTCTCACTAATAGAACATTTAGTGTGTGCGAAAGAGATATCTAGTTTCGTTTGTTTATTACTTCACTTTCTTGTCCAAACTTGCAAAGAACTACGCTACGAAGTTAGGTCACGCACGGTCACCGTTCAGTCTGTCGCAACATTCCTGTGACGTTGCATGCGTTATCGCTTTGTAAGCGCACGAGTGCAAGCGGAGCCCGGGCGCCGCGACGCCACCTTGATGTATGTGTCATTGTGTGTCAGGGACCGGGACGTGGAAGTAGGTAGTTAAAAACGGTTATTACAATAAGTGTGAAATTGGACGCATTATTTAAGTGACAGAACACGAACAATTATTATGTATCCTAGTTAAATTAAATAGTTCAGTGAACTGTGCGAATTTAGGCGATAAGTTTTTATTGTTATCGTGTATTTTACTTAGCTAAGTAGGTACCTACTTAGTAAGTGATTGAACAGTGAGTGATCCTGATTGTGATTAATAAATAACACGTGGGCGAGAGGTGCCTGATTATTCGGTTAATAATCTGTGAATCAGTGTTGCACCGAACCCGAATAAAATGGGATAAGGGCAAAAAGATGAGGAATCTGTGATTCAGTGATTATTACCCATAAGACGACCCACTGACCCAAAAGATCATGTCGCTACACGACGATACGCTACGTTGCCGCTCGCTACAACAGAGGTTAGTGAACCCATGTTTTTAAATGGCGTTCTATTTTGTTACAAGTTCTAAGCCATTCAGTTTGTTAGATTTTTTTTTTTGTATTTTGATGTTTGAATTTTTTTAATACTTTACAATTATTCCTATGAACTAGTATGGTCCGTGTTTTCATTTATTGTCGTATTATCGTCTCTACGTTGTATAATCTATTACGTATCTTCAATCTCTATTCTCGGCAACTCTCATCCAGAAGCTACCAGCCACCCTGTCCGTATTGTCGCTCCGAACCTGAGGGTGTCCCACCTTACGTTTACCGATTCGCGGTCTCCATTTAAGGTGAATGCGGCAAAGTAGCCCGCGATATTCGATTTTTCTTACTTTTTTTTTGCAATTCGCAGGTTAGTGTCAGTTCATATGTTAAATAAATTTGTACTTGCGACAATAACAAATGATTGAATGATTAAAATCACCAATACAAGCCTCTCGGTTTATATTAATTCCTTGAGTGACTATTTGCTGAAAAAGGAATTCGGTATACGACCTGACACTGACCGGCAAATCGCATTCACCATAACTAATTGACTGATCTTATTTAAAGCGTAAATGTTCATCAAGTTACGGGACATAACTCATTTCGATCCAGGAGCATCCCGGCGCACCCGCGCATAGTGCGGCTGCACGGGTCCGTGGTGCAGCGGCACGGCGGCGCGGGGCCCTGCGTGCTGCTGGTGTCGCAGCGCCACGTGCGCGACCTGCACGCTGCCGTGCGAGCCGGACTCTCCATGCCAGCCAGGATGAGGATCGCCAGGGATATTGTTGAAGGTACGGTATTGTACTACTGACTCCTTTTGCTTTCTGAGACGAAATTGACTGAACATCTTCTTCTTCGTATCGTGTGGCCAGTAAGGTCTAACGACCCCACACATACTAGTGTCAGGGTTTCTCAACCGCCAGGACCTCTGACATAGTTTGACGGCTGATATTTGGCGGACGGGACCACCGGCTTATACGTGCCAGTCATGATTTTATCAGACAATCAGGTGATTCAAGCTTGCAATGTCCTAGCCAAACTGGAAACAACTTTACAAAGTATGCTTCCCGTGGAAATCGAACCCACGACCACCGAGTCATAAGGCAAACGCCTATACCCCTCGACCACGGAGGATCCTACTGATGTTATAAATGCGAAAGTTTGCTATGATGGATTGACTCTTTCATAAACATAAACATAGATTATTATCGCTCATCTATATATAAATATATGGAGGGAAACAGTTCCCTTGGTCACAGCATTACTTATGAACAGCTGGATCGATTTCGCTAATCCATCCAAGGAATTTGATTTTTGAATCGCGAATTTAATGTATAAAAGTATGAATATTGTTTTACTCCCTATACATGGCGTTCACACAACCGGTTCCAAAGTCGTTCTGTTAGATATGTCAGTTGATTTTGACAGTTCGGCTGACTTCACATCGTAGAGGGTTCCCTACAAGATCTGCTTGCCTGGTTTTGTGGTTATTTTTGATTTTATAAAATGACTCCGAAACTCGGATTTACTTTACAAAAAGAACTTTTGTAGGAGTTAATATGATAAATGTAAACAATAAAAAACTAATTTTGATGTTGACACAGTTTGGTACGGGATTCCATATATCCATTAATAAGATCTTTTAAGTAGATCTTTGTGAGAGAAATCAAATTGTTCAGGGTGTTCCGGCTACCATAATTTTCCTTTACCGTTGAAGTAGGAACGAAGAAGTTGCTTGGAGAGCCCTTCAGTGTCGACCAATCAGTGCTCCCGCGCGCCGCTCTCATTCGCCGTTCCCATTCACTCCCGTGTCTCCGTCTACTTGATACTAGATGGCGCCACGTGCCGTCCACTCGTTCAACACACAAGGCAAGGCGTACAAGGCGTTTAAGTTGATGTGACAAAGTAGCTCGCGAAATTCGAATTTTCTTAAGTTTTTTTTTTGCAATTTGCCGGCCAGTGTCAGTTTGTATTTTAAATAAAATATTATTCGCGACCGTAACTTAAGTGACTTTACTGATTAATAATGATTTAAATCACCAATACAACCCTCTCACTTCATATTACTTCCTCGAGTGACCTTTATGAACTGAGAGGGCTGTATTTTTTATTTTAATTATTATTACTTGGTAAAGTCACATTTGATACGGTCGTGAATCTTATTTTATTTAACATACAAACGAAGAAAAACGTAAGAATATTCGAATTTCGCGGACTACTTCGTCGCATTCACTTTAACAGTGTCGTTAGTTTGTTTTGTTCCTCAGGTATCCGCTACCTGCACTCGCTAGGTCTAGTCCACCGCGACATCAAGATGAAGAACGTGTTGCTAGACTCGTGCGACCGCGCGGCGCTGTCCGACCTGGGCTTCTGCGCGGCCGAGGCGCTGATGTCGGGCTCCGTGGTGGGCACGCCGGTGCACATGGCGCCCGAGCTGCTGGCTGGGGACTACGATGCCGCCGTCGATGTCTATGCCTTTGGGATACTCTTCTGGTTAGTATAGAGCGTGGAGAGTACGCTTAAGTATCCGTTCACACCGACCGGCTCGGAAAGCATCGACCAGCATTATTTGATACTAAGCGAGTTAGGTTTGCTCTCAAGAATAAAAAAAGTGAACCTGCGGTCTGTGTGAATGAACCCTTACGAAACCGAAAGGTACTGTCTTCCCCCCCAATTGCGATTTTTTCATTCTGAATCATACCGCCTAGTTACGGAGATATTGGAGGTCAGAAATCCGAATTTATTTCACTTCCTTGAACGCATAAACCGTATAGTTTTTGGAATAAAAAGGAACGTCATTATTAGTTTTTTAAGAGTTCCGTACCTCAAAAAGAAAAATAAAAAACCCATATAGGATCACTTGTGTGCCTGTCTTTATGTCTGTCTGCCCGACCATTCCCCCCCCCCCACTAGTATTTCCTTAACGACAGATATATACGAAACCCTTCATGTGCAAGTCCGACTTGCACTTGTTTTTTAATGTAAACTCGTTTAACTCCCAATGTGATAGGAATGAATAGACTAAATAATACTACATAATAGAGTTTTGTTTACAGGTACGTGTGCGCCGGCAACATAAAACTACCCTCAGCGTTTGAAACATTCCAAAACAAAGAACAATTATGGAGTAAAGTTAAAAAAGGTGAGTTTTTAAACCAGTATTAAATTATTTTTTATCTGTGAGACAAAACTGACAGATTCAAATGTCGACAAATAATGTTGTCAGTACTTTGGTGCAGACGATACCGGTTTGTTAAATCGTAACGTTTTATCTTTATTAATAGCAAATATCAATGTCCGTAGTCGCCATCACAATTTGTCTTTACCAGTTTTTCCGAACCGTTTCTTTTTTTTAAACGTTGCCCCACACTAGGAATTACGCCTGTACCGTGGGTGCGTTCACAAATATTTAAACTCACACGTTCGTGTGTCAAGGTCTCCGGCCCGAGCGCTTGCCGCACTTCACAGACGAGTGCTGGGCCGTCATGCAGGCGTGCTGGGCCTGCCAGCCCGCCCGGCGCGCGCTGCTGGGCGACGTGCAGGCGCGCCTGGAGCGCATACACCTGCAGGCCTGCTGCGGCAACCAACTGCTAGCGGACGAAGGCACGCAAGCTTATGAAATGTCTGATGAAGATAGTTTAGATATTATGACGGCTGATCAGAGTATGTGATTCTTAGATTTAATATGATGCATGTTTTCTGTACAGAGGTAGGCAGAGTGTGGCTTAGAACCAATGATTTGAAGATAACGAGAGTGCTGTGACTGGACGTTACATTTACAACCTTCAGCCCACTGCTGAAAGTTGGAAATACAACACACGCTCAATGTTACTTACGTTATTTCAGGTTTCCACTGTGGACTGAATTTGAGTAGTAAACTATAGCCCACTTTTAGGAGGAAGCATGAGTCCCAACTATTTGTTCGTAATGGGCTGATAGTCTACACACGCCTGAATCAACCAAAGAGGTGCCCACAGCAAAGGCCTCCTCTCCATGAAAAGGAGATGTCCCAAGTAATATCTTAACCCGGGGTTCTAAAATTACCACTTTAGCAGATCATAATATGAATTGCGTTTAAAAGCGTAAAATGGACCTTCCATAATAATAACTTCTGTGACCATATAGAAATAGTAGATTGTATGACAAGGGAGCAAAATAATATTTTTACGGCGAGGGCGCTATTTTGAATCCAGAGCAAAGCGAAGGATTCTAGAATAGAATCCTGAGCATAGCGAGGGATTCTAAAATAGAATCCTGAACGTAGCGAGGGATTCAAAGTACATCGCCTGAGGGAAAAATATTTTTGCTCTCGAGTCATATACTCTACTTTTCATCCCCTTCTATGAGAAAATAAATAAGAGACACTTTTAAGTAAATAATGAATACGACTAATTCAAAAAATACATTAATGTAAATGGTCAATTAATCATTCAAGAAAGTTTCAACATTTTGTCCGGAAAATAGGTACTTTCGATTTCTTTGGTATCAAAGAAATCGAAAAAAATCGAATCGAATCGAATTGGGTTTTGGTATTTCTTTGGTATTTGGTTTGGTTTTATTTGGTGATTTTGTGGTTTCTTTGGGTTTTTTTTGGTCCTTCAGACAGTCTCTTCAGATAAGCTACTTATTTTGAGTAGCTGTCAATTTTAATATCTTTATTGATATTTACGCATGGATTTAAGCATGGAGTATACACTCCAAAGAGTAGAAGGCTGTTTTGTTTTGGATAATTCTTGAAAATAGGCCAAAAATATACTTTCCGAAAATGTTTTCGCTCCTTATCTATTTTTCCATAGTATAAAATTGTCATTGGCCTTTACATATTTCTCCCGGGATTTCGTAGGTATTAAGTTTTGTATGACTTTGTTGGCTTCTATTTTTATTGTTTCAGGCGTTAATGCACTATCACTTTCAGAATTAGACGTAGAACTCATTTTTTTTGTAAAATACAATAAAGTCCGTACCGATTACAAGACAAGAACAGGGCAGTAATTCGCGCGCATTTTTTTTTTATTTACCGCGCCACCTCTCACCGTACACCCAACACTTACAGCCAGAAATCTAAACAATTTGCGTTCGATGTCAATGAACGATTCATGTCCCAAATTTAAATCTCATTACTGCCCGCTAAAAAGTCTTGAAGAGAAAAGAGCTACTTTGCTCCCGCTTAAAGAGGAACAAAACGACACTTTTCGAATAGAAGGGATGAAAAATAATATGAATTGCGTTAAAATTTGTAAAATAGTCACAGACACAGTTAAAGACCCCCCCTGGTCAAAAAATTAGAAATAGACTAGCTCCAGACATTTAACTTTAAAATGGAGGTATATACAGTGTGATTCTTTATAATGTGCACATATCGAAATGGGGGAATCTATGCTTAATTTTATCGACGGAAAAATTATTAAAAAAAATCTAAATATATTTAATATTTTATATGGAATTTTTAAAAATTTTGTCTGCTACTGTGACCCCAGTGTAAACAAAACGGTGTAACTTTTTAACTAAATTATCTATCGCGATGAAACAAACTCCATAATGATTGGAAGCAATTAGGCGTCCTCGTAAAATGAAAATTGTGGAAAAAAACTACCCTCAATTGAAAATAAACACGTTTTTTTATCAAAAAAACTTTTTTTTTTCATAACTTTTTACATAAAATTGTTTCATCGCGATAGATAATTTAGTTTAAAAGTTACACCGTTTTGTTTACATTGGGGTCACAACAGCGGACAACATTTTTGAAAATTCCATAAAAAATATTAAAAAATATTTAGATTTTTTTAAATATTTTTTCCATCGATAAAATTAAGCATAGATTCCCTCATTTCGATATGTGCACATTATAAAGAATCACACTGTATCTCTGTCTACCTCTTACACTGGCGTGATGGTATGTTAACAGTGAACTTGTGTACCTTTTTTTCTTGCAAAGAGAAAGTAATTATTTTTTTAATCTCTGGTGTTAAAACTGCAAAGATATTAATTCATCAGCCTATAATGTTCCCACTGCAGGGACTCAGGCCTCCTCTCTAGAAGAGGGATGAGCTATAATCCACCACACGGGCCCAGTACGGGTTGGTAGATGTCACATGTCTTCGATTTTGTTGGTTCTAAGACATGCCGGTTTCCTCACGATGTTTTCCTTCACCGTTGTGAGAGCAGTGGTGATGAAATAAATTACACAAAGTAATGCGTCTGCGTAGGTTCGTATCCCACGACTTTGCTCCTCAAATAACATTAGCTTAAAAATATAAGGTTAAATAACTGTGTAGACTTTAATCTTTTTAAAATGTACACAACTATGAAATATTAATATTATTTTTCTACGCAAAACCGTCATCGGTAAATATGGAAGTAAGACTGGGTGGCGGAGTTAGGTTCCTGGGTCTAAAGATTCAGATCAGTCACATAACTAATTATAGTCCTGTTAAATATAAGTTATTTTATAAAATTGTTTTAATACGTATAATGCAAGTGACGCTACTTATGTAAGAATGAAATCAAAATGTAAACGTTTTGGGTTGATTTCAAATTGTCAGTAGAATATGTTATTGTTCTTCATAATTGGAATAAATGTATTTCTCTTTCATTCTTTTTTATAGCGTTCTTAAATATCCAAGAAAACCTTTATGAGAAAATTTTTATAGTAAGATTTTTTTCTGCCCATAAGGGAAAAAAATATTTTTATTTTATTTTGACAAAAAGATTCATTGGAAAAAAATATATTGCATTCTGTGATAAAATCATTGCAATTTAGAATAGATGTCAACTTTGTAAGGGCTATCACGAGAAGTCATTGATAAAAGCAATAACATTTCTAATTAATCCTAATTACATATTTTCTAACAATTTGAAATAAATCTACATCAGAATTTCACTCAGAGTAACGAAAGTAACAGGTCCAATACGAGGACCAGTAATATTAAACTGTAAGTTGTAGTTTTAATGTATATATTCGTCTGTGATCAACAAATTGTTATTTTTTGTTAAATTATTGAATGAAATTCAAACTGTTTAGGCGTTTCTTTAGTACATAGTAAACTGTTTTGATAAAAAAGCTGATAAAATATATACATCAAAGATTGAAAGTTCTAAATTCTGTGTAAATGACAATAACAGAATAGTATTGTCTCGTTCGCTCATACGTAATATCGTATCTAACGTTTCACATGAACGAACTCCCTCTCACAATGACATTTAAAGAGCTAACTTAGATTTACTCAATCTCAAGTCAGTTACTCTACATCCAAAAATAAATCTTAACAGTACACGGTTAAAGTGCAAGTCCTACAAGCGACTGTGATCAAGCGTACCAAACCAATAAGAACATTAACTTTACACTGGTAAGGTTTATTTTCACAACGGTGAGAGCACTTTGTAATTTTTGTTGCATATAAATAAAGTTACATTTCGACTTTGAAAATTTGAAATCACGAAAAGGTTGTTGGATTTCCCGTCGGGGCTGCGGGTTGTTCACAAGTTACCGCGGCCTCGACATATAGGGCTAAGAAGGAACTTGGGTGGTTTTTAGTCAGTAGAAATCTGATACTTCCTTTCGCTCTGCCCAAGAGCGGGAGGGACTATTTGATGATTTCCTACCCTCAAAAAAAAAACGTCGTCATTTCAAATTTCTTCCGTCGCTTTTGAGCTGTCGCAATCTCATAATATCAGTAAAATATCAAGAATATAAAATATCAAATCAATAAAATACTTATTATTTTCAATGTTAGTACATAATTCTACTTTAATGATAAGAAAGAGCTTTCTAATAATCATGAAAATCACTACCCCTTTTTAGTTCGAGTGCAGTCGGGTGAAATAACTTTTCTACTTTGTACATAATATTCTAGGTTCGTGACAATATGCAAGCAAATACTTTTGTCACGAAATAGTATTACTAAAGCCGTTATGATTGCTTATTTTAAGAACATTATTGTACTCTGGAAATATACGCTTTTTCATATAAAAAAGCTGTTTTAATTTACATTTTTCAATACCTACACAAAGGCTGCTAGGCTAAAATACTATTGGGTGGGTCACGTCAGCCGCATGCACGATGACCGCTAGGCAGAAGCTTCCACACTATAGTTGCCGGAAGATGGACAGCTGCTAAAGTGGCCTTTTTAGACCCCCCGATGTATGAATATGATCGAGGCAAAAGGAGTATGTATGGACCGTAGCAGGTGGCGTTCTGTAGTTACAAAGTCAAGTCGAAAGTCAAAATATTTTATTTCACATAGGCCTACATGGGCACTTGTAAAACGTCGACATAAAAAAAGGGGGCACGGTTCGGTGCATTGGTCGATTCCTAAGGAGAAGAACCGACAAGAACCTCCAAAGGTTACTCTTATAATCTTTTAAAATGGTTAACAATAAGTTTAAGGTCGACATAATCTTGGGACACACATGAAGGCTATGCAGATTAGTGTCTGAGATGGTCTTTTGAAGAAAGCACCACACAGATTTGAGTGGACCTGTCCAGTCAGTGCAAGAATTTGTCAGTTATTGTCGAGCTCGACGTATAACTCAAGGAGCTCGACGTCACGACGAACAATACCAAGGAAAGGACATTTGGGTAGGTCGCTTATAGTACTCAAACTGCCAGACAATCGTTAAAATTAAAGAAAGACCCACATAGTCCTCATATTCACAATATAAAAATAATAAAATATTTATCATATTAAATAAGTCAAGTTATTAAATGTCAAAAAAAACGACGAGTTTTAATATGTGCATCCATGCAAGTACTGATTTCGGTTACCGTAAGCTTTATTACCTCTGATCGTCTCGTAATAATTTAATTGTACAATTCAGCATATCTCTTCGACAATTACAAGTGTGATGTTACATACCTTCCAATATGGGCCCAATTTGCAACCACCAGAGCCTAGTATTAACATAGAACGCCGGCTATACTCGCAGAACGCTAAATTGGTGATGATTATCATAATTTCTGGGTCGTTACCTAATGTCATTCGAGAGGCTCTCGCTATTGAGTTCAAAATGATTATGTAAATAGTTACCCTTTTGGTTGGTTGTCAGTGTGAGCGGGTTGAATGAGCTGGCATTAGAAAACGGCTGGAAGCAGGGCAAGATTGGTGAGATTCACAAAGTACCACTTTTATTAGTAAGTAGCTGATACCCGCGGCTTCGCCCGCATTGATGTCGGTTATCGCGACAAAAGTTGACGAAAGTATTACTGTCACCCCCCCCCCCCTTTCAACCCCTTTTTTTCTCACCTTCTCACCTTACTTCATCATTTCAGTCAAAAGACATCCACTGCAATACATAGGCCTCCCACAGTGACCGGTCCGTGCGTCTCGCATCCAGCGGGTCCCCGCAATCTTCACCAGGTCATCGCTCCACCTAGAGGGAGACCTTCCAACGCAACGTCTCCCGGTTCGCGGTCGCCACTCCAGATCTTTTCGGCCCCATCGGCCATCCCTTTTACGAGCAATGTGCCCTGTCCATTGCTACTTACTCGTTAGTCTGGCAATTCTTCGGGCTACGTCGGCAACTTTGGTTTTCATGCGGATGTCCTCATTTCTGATTCGATCACACAAGAAAACTCCGAGCATAGCCCTCTCTATTGCCCTTTGGGTGACTTTGAGCTTTCTCATCTCACTTACTCGTACATCGTTTAAATGCAAATACGAAAGGATAGATAAATGAATGAACGTTTGCTACCATATCACGAAAGTTTTACGCACAAAAGAACACAGGATACTTTTTATTCCTGTAGTACAACACTGTGAACGAAGACAGTAAAATAAATATAATATAACACTCGCTCGCACTGCCACCCCGCCTTACACACTATGCAAAATGTACCGAAAACAGTTTCACAAAGTTGAAAATTAACACGTCCATGTTACATCTTCAAACACTGACCCTAGGGGCGTGGGCAGACAAAAACGTGACGTGTCGAGAACAGCAGTCCCTTGTCTGTTCTCGGGTACGGAAGCTAGGCGGGATGCACACGACCGTATGTAGTTGTCACTTTTAGTTTGATATGTTTGATTATTATGTTTTAGGAGATGTTATGGTGTTTTTGTTTCAGGGGTGTGACAGTCGTGACTAGCCTGAAATTATCGTGGTAGTATTCTAGTTGAACCTAACCAATATGAGTGGTGAATACTTTTCCTTCAGTATAAACTATTGTTTACGACTTCAGTTTATTTAAAACTAGCTGGTGCCCGCGGCTTCGCCCGCGTGGATGTGTGTTATATAAACTTCTTCTTTCCTTCACCGTTTTGAGAGCATCGGTGATGAAAAAAAATTAAACAAAGTAATGCGCCTGCCTGGGTTCAAACTCACGACTGTTCGTAAGTCGGGGCCGCCACCACTGGGCCACTTTGTCTATTGATTCTAGAATTATCCTTAGTTAATGTTTTCGAGGAATCAGTCTCCTGCAAAGTTTTGCTCCTAAGTTGTAGGCCACAATCCAAAAACCTACCAAAAGGTTTTACCGCAAGTTTTCATCTAAAATCATCTGAAATTCTTGACCGTGTATTCCGAACTTTAATAAAGTGTTACAGCGAACTACATTTTGTTCTAATACGATTAGCATAATGTCCCTTCATTATTTTGAATGACGAACGCGACTTAATTACCGTCTGAATTAGGAGAACACAATGTTTTAGGCGACTCATGTTGTAAATGTGGGCTAGGATAGGCACGGGTATTGTAAAAGTGTATGACTGGTTGTTAGGGACACACCCTTTCTCGTAAAGGGATTGGCTGAAGTATATCCGGGTGGTAATGTCATTAATTTGTAAAAAATACTGCATATAATAAAGTCAGTTATAAAAAAATTGTTACGGGTTATGGTTTTAGCAG
This sequence comes from Diarsia rubi, assembly GCA_932274075.1. NCBI lineage: Eukaryota > Metazoa > Arthropoda > Insecta > Lepidoptera > Noctuidae > Diarsia > Diarsia rubi. The sequence goes on along the minus strand of OW026437.1, from coordinate 758,226 downwards.
TATGTTTATCTGTTATAACCGACATAACTTCTAAACTACATACCGTTAAAAATAAATCAAAAGTCATTTATTCAAACTAGGCTGTTAGTCAGCACTTTTCGAACGTCAAAATTTATTTACAAGAGATACTCCCCTAAAACGACCACCCTTCGACACTTCCTAAGTGTTCTAGCTGGGAAGAAAAAGTGGTGGGACAAACTTCCCGGCAACACATCTGTCTGTTAGGTTAAAATAACCAGAATCAATACAAAAGGGTAGTTAACTAAAAAAATTTAATTAGTCCGTCAGATAAAAAATATTGAACACTTATTTTTTCTTTTCACACGTAACCAAACAATAAAGACGATACAGTGCTTTGAAAACTCGTGTGAAGTCATATTCTAAGCCATTAGTATGACATTTTTAGCGGTTAGTGACGTCACAAACCCCCACTCAAATCTTTGACGCGTCTTATCTTCGTCAATTTTTATTAATTTGATAAAACAAAAAATACGTATCCAATATTTTTCAATAATCTAACAGACGGACAATTAGAATCATATTTTTTTAAGTCGGTAAACATCTCTATTGTAAGGTATGTAAGTTAATTTTACGCTTTAACTACAGACACAAATCAATAATAAAAAATCGTAAGTTTCGTAAGAAACGTTAAAAAGACGTAAATTATGTTTGAAGAGAGCTGTGTTAGGTTTCAAATAAAAGGACTTAATTGGCCTCTCTTGGTAAATATACAGGGTGACCGGATCTGAAACTGCCGTAACAAATTCGCATATAGATGAGGTCATTTGTTAATTATTAGACAACATTACTAATAAGTATGAAAAATGACTAGAATTAGCAAATGACCCAAATAGTCCAGATCCAGTTACCCTGTATACCTATAATGGAAGGAAAAATTACATCTACAAATGGCAATAAAAAAAAAAAAAACGTTTGTGGGGTTTTAATCGTTTGTGCGTTGAAATCTCTTAAGCTAATGATATTCTAAATTATGGTTTTAAACTGTTGAATTAATGGTGTTAACACAAATTGACATTTAATTGTTAATGTTTTATTTGTTATTGTTGTGGATCACACCCGTCGTATACTAAAAATTTATCTATAAAAATATTTGGTTTTAGTTCTTATACTTTTACTTTACTTCGCCCGCGGCTTCGCCCCTGTGAGTATCGGTCAAATTATATGCTATGACCTTCCTCAAGAACTACTCTATCCATTCGTGAAAACAACATGAACATCGGTGCAGTTTTTTTGAGTTAATCGTGAACAGACATACAGACGCGGTGGAAGACTTTTTATTATGTAGTTATATTGTAATTCTGTAATTCAGTTCCGAAAATAAGATGGAATAATTCAGTTTGGAAAGCAGAGCAGGATATCATTGTAATTTTCGATAGGTACGAGTAGGTACCTTCACACACAATATTCCTACGCGGTATGGAACACAAGTTCTCGGAAAACCATTTCGTTTGACATAAATTTATTGTTTTACTTTTTTGTCGGCATCATAAAAATGGGTTCGAGCAAGTTATACATATTTAACTTAGCTTCACTACATTAATATAAAACAAAGTCCTCCGCTGCGTCTGTCTGTCTGTTCGCGATAAACTCAATAACTACTGCTCCGATTTTCGTGCTGTTATCACCAATGGATACAATAATTTTAAGTAAAGATTTTAGAAGATATAAAATTTGTCAAGTTCCAACACGGGTGGAAAATCATCAAATAACCCCTCCCGCTCTTGGGCAGAAAGGGAGTGTCAGACTTCTACTGACTAAAAACCACCCATGTTTCTTCTTAGCCCTCTATGTCGAGGCCGCGATAACTAGTGTACAACCCGCGGCCCCGACGGGCGTCGGCCCTTTCGGGCCCCTCCCATGTTGCTGACATCTCTTTGAGGTTAGTTTTTTACCCTCGATTAATCCTTAGTAAAGAATCCATGTGCAATGAAACGGGTAATTACTTGTGGTACCATTAAATGCCTAGCCAACCATCTATATTAGGGTCGGCTGCCACTCCACCCGAATGCAGCTGAAAACCAGTATTTTACGTGGAGCGACTCCCTATCGACTTCGAACACCCAGTTAGTTCAATACCTAATAAGCTATTTCCGATAAAAAAACAGTAGAAGAAACTCAGAAAATGCTAAATAAGGCTTTCTAAGTTATATACTGACAACCCTAGCCCCTAAACCCGTTTCATGATCTCGTACAACCCAAAAAAAAACGCCTACGTACTACCTAAATTCTATTAACACTCAATGTCCCCTATCAAATTAATCTGAAGCAAACCTCCAGTGTCTATAGGCGCCCCTATAAAAAAGGAAAAAGTCTAAAAGTAAACACGAAACACTGTGCCGGAGTAGAATCAGGCAAATCTCGTTCAAATAACCCTTGCGCCGACCCTCGTTAGAGATCCAGCTACCTTAGATTAAGTCTAAAAATGTGGGCAGATGAGACACCGAATTTGTGGTCAGTTTAGAGTGTAGTGCATGGACAGCGGTGTCGGTGTAGGCGTGACCCTTTTATTTGGAGGGTCGGAAGTCATCATCATTTGATGATTCTCCTCCTGCTCTGGGCGAAGCAAAATGGTTCGTCAGGCTTGTACTGATAAAAAACACCCATGTTTCTTCTTAGCCCTTTGTGTTCGGGGCCGCGGTATCTCTTATGAACAACCCACAGTCGCGACGTCGGCCCACTTCTTGTTTTAGCGGCGATTTGCGGTTTTTAAAATGTGATATCTCGAAAACTACTTACCTAATATATCTCGTTCAAACCAATTTTATTCAAATGTTATATATCTCAAAAACTACTCACCTACTATATCTCGTTCAAACCAATTTTGGTTGAAAGTATTCATTGCGATCTACAACATATATATTTAATTTGGCACTCCTTTAGTTTTACGATGGACTTTGAGAAAAAATGGTTTTCAGGAACCTCAATTTCATATTTAAATACCTATCTTTACCTATCTTTATACCCCATATGAAAGCCCCTTACTAATCTATTATTTTGCACAAGTAATTTTTGTTTTTAGTATTCAATTCACAAATTACAATACAATGATTACATAAGATACATTTTAGTGACATAGCATATTTCTCTGTAGATAGGTACAAAGTAAACCTGACCTGGATTTTGGTGTAACGCTTTATTTGCAAAACTAATGCTATGACTGTCTCTGAGAAGTTGGCTATAGAAAGGGTTTGCCTGAATATAACTATTAAAATTTACGTAACTTATTATATTTATAGATATGTTATTTACTAGTTATTTTTTTTAGGAATATTATATAATATTTAGGTATAAGCGCTCGAGTGAGTTACCTGAGATACAGGTTTATTCCTAGTTCAGGTAGAACCCAACATAATAAATACCTATAGTTTTTAAGGCCTTATTGTAAATATTTATGCATTTCAATAAACAATTTCAATTTCATAGACAGGTTTATGAAATGGACCCAACGTACCTAGTGATTTTTCATTCTTGTTACTGTAAAATAAGTTAGCCATTTAAGCCTCTCAGAGCACAAAAATATTAGGCACAAATCCTTTTATCACCAACCCACATACTAATACCTACTCTTTGGCCAAGCACTACCTCCTTTGAAACAATAAGTGAAATTATTTTCAGTGCTATTTTTGTGCAAATACCCTCAAGAACCTCCCTCTCGCTTAGAAATTTGGTGTTGACGAGAACTGGGCGAATGGGGGGGGGGGGAAGAGTTCTATTGTTTTACTTTCCTCTGTAACTTGTTGATTTAGTTGATGGAAAGAAAATTTTAGTTTTTTAGTCGAAAAGGGGCGGTAATTTGTATTGAAGTTTGTATTTTCTGAGAATTGTTCTTCCAACGTGCTTCTCCAGTAACTGAAGGCTAGCCATCAACTTGGATTTATGCATGATAACAGCCGCTCGGATCAACATTGGGTGAAGCCACGCTTGTTAGGGTTAGCCCATGAGTGGGTCTCATTACATACCGAGTTTCCTTTGTGCCTCGGAAACCAAGTTGAGCCGTTGGTACGGCTGTCATTAGTAAAATCTTTGACTGTCGTTACAGGACTCATACAGGATCACAGGATTATCAATAAACCTCCCGGAAGTAGGAAAAAAGCGGGGCTTGTCAGGTTAGGTAATAACAATAAAAAAAAAACGTTTTTCTCAAGAACGTTGCGTCGACTTTACATGGGAGTAGTGCCCAGTAGTACAGAAAATAATCAAATAACCCCTCCCGCTCTTGGGCAGAGCGAAAGGGAGTGTCAGACTTCTACTGACTAAAAACCACCCATGTTCCTTCTTAGCCTTGTATGTCGAGGCCGCGGTAACTTGTGAACAACCCGCAGCCCCGACGGGAGTGGGCACCCCCTCTCACTCTTTTTCTGCCAAACGGACTAAATGTTTAACTGACTAAATGTTCAACTGACTAAATGTTTAACTGACTATATGTTTACCTGTTTCGCATTTTTGCGCTTTTCTAACCTCAAAACTTCTACCATTGATATCTCCATAACCATAAGGTTCCGGAGGGTTGAGATGGTACTGTGAGTAGCCCCCATAGATGTTTGATTGACGGCATTGAACAACAGAAAACGGCTCAACGTGCTATCTGAGTCAAGAAAGATATTCGGTACGTAATTGATGGTCACCCATTTAAGGAACAACCTTAACAGGCACTGCTTTATATTGAACATTGAACTGGATGGCTGTAATGTTTTTAGCATTGAGTTTCTATAGAATTACAGCCAGACACAAGCCACAGAATACAAGCCTGACTATAAAACAGTATCTCAGAGCTTAAATTATCAGCTTTTTTCATACGATATTTTTCTCCCGAACCTTTTAAAAACCTCTCAAAAATAAACAGCGTACACAAAATGCGTGACAATCAATTAAATGTGAAGTCTGCACCTGCGCTTGACTCCGGACAGTTTCGGACAGGGTAGAGTCCGGCCGGACATCGGACAGAGCCGCTCAAAAAATAATCACTCACGCGAGACGATTAATAACTTGTATGTGGAGCTCTGAAAATGCAAGGCGGTCTAAGTTAAGAGCGTCTGGGCTGCGGGATGTTGTAAGAGATACCGCGGCATAGACATAAAGGGCATTTTTATACTTTCGATCTTACTGCTCGCCGCCCTGCGCTTAGCTGCCGCTCCCAGCGGCAAGGTCATGAACGGGCCGTAAAACGCTCCTAACTTTTTTTTTTTGGCGGCTGGAAAATTATTGAATAACCCCTTCCGCTCTTGGGCACAGCAAAAGGGACTGTCAGACTTCTACTGACTAAAAAGCATCCATGTTCTTTCTTAACCCTTTGCGTCGAGGTTGCGGTATCTCTTCCGAACAACCCGCAGCCCCGACGGGTTTTACAGTCTATTTCAATTTTGACTTATCTACCCGCTGCCCTCATGGCCACACCGTCACTTCTGCGCGTTACTCGTAACGCGTGCACGTGACATACCGTTCCTCACACGTCACGTATTGTAACATCACTTTGACAAACAGTTGTCACGCCTACCATTTGCTGGGGCAAAGTTCTAAATGAAGTCGAAACTCCTTTGTTATGGAGTTAAATTAGTGATTTATCACTAACTTTTTACAGTACAAAACTCGGTCTAGATATTGAAATATGGAATGATGAAGGCGAAGTGGCGAATTTAAGATATAACTTTATATTTCACATACATATATATGTATAAACTCACGCCCTTTTTCCACGGGAGAAGGCAGAAACCACAGAATGCCACCTTCTACGATTTTTACATACTCCTTTTTCTTCGTTCACATTCATACATCTGGTCATACAGGCAAGCCGGTACTTTCCTTTCTGAAGAACGACACCAATGAGATCAGTGTATGTGTGTTTATATTTCAATCCTGAGTTACTCTCCAAAGACTCAATTTATATCATTAGGTCTGCAAAAATAGTTCGCGACATCCATTTAATGAGGTTAGTACACTCAAAAAAGAAGAGCTTTTTATTTTATATTTTTAATATAAAATAAAAAGCTCTTCTATACATTTTTAGTAAAACTCTTTGCATGATAGAAATATTTCCGCATTATAGAAAGAGAATGCCATCGGTTATTTTATGATTCTATTCATCCAAATTATTTATTTAAGGCAGCAAACGCTCGATAATATTTATTTTGAAATACTTAATATTATTAAGAACAGAGTTGGTGTTTCCTGTAAAAATATTACCCTCGAAAATGGGTTAACTAATGCAAGACAATGGACACGACAAAATGTTGTACGTCCCACCCGTCCTATTTACGACAGGGGTCCACAAAAGTAATTTAATATTATGATTATGTTATCAAAGGGGCGGGCAGAGAATGTTTCTTCTTTAGGGTAGACAAATTCTTACAATGTTTTAAATAACTTGGTATGGTTGGAACTGAATGTTTTTGTCTGCAACAAATAGTGAATCGCGATATGTTAGCCAATGACTAAATTCACCATCATCATTTTCATCTTCCTGGCCTTATCCCATTATATTTGGTGGTCGTTTTCTTCTTCCATACTTCCCTCTTAGACGTCACGCTGGCATGTATTCCTTTCTCTTTCATATCATTCAAGCAAATTACTAAATTATTGGTGATTATAGCACTCTGATTAGAGCTAATTCTGAGTGAGTGAACACAAGTTCAGTGGTAGTGACTTTTCAAATGGATCGTGTGGTCATAGGTTCGTACCCAACCAGGTGCAAAACGCCGCGACACGCTGCGACGCTTTATGCACTTAATTTATTTCATTACCACTGCTCTCAAAACGGTAAGGAAAATATTGTGAGGAAACATGTACTAGAACCAAATATTTGATGACATGTGACATCTCCCATCAGATGGCGTGACGAACTGGACTCTCATCAAAAGGATTGAGCCCAAACCGTCAAAGTCAGGAATAAAAGGAAAGCGGGAAGGGAGTCCTTTGCCCTGCTGTGGGACACATCAGGCTTATAATAATAATAAAGTGACATCTACCAACCCGCACTTGACTCGCGAGGTGGATCACAGCCCACTCCCTCTCATAGAGATCTATGACCCAGCAGTGGGAATATGTCTCATTGTGTATAAACTCTAGTCAAACTGAGGCAAATACGGGACGTCATTCACTCATGTTGATTGTGCCAACTAACCTGTATGGAGTTGATCAAACTTTTGCAACGTCCGTGCGGCTTAAGCCTCAATTTAAGCAAGTGGTAACTTCTTCGCTTAAACTCAAAGCATTTCAATGAAACCATTAAAGACACTTTTGAATGTCAGAAAAACAATACATACAGTGAAGCTGCAGTCACAGTCACAAGGCATAATACGAGTAACTTGTGAAAGTACTGAAGTTGCCCATTTCCTAGCGTAGATCACTATGGAGAAGAATGGCCGAGGAACTCCATAGACACTCATTTAAATCAGAATATTGTTACAAAATCTACACGTGCAAGTTAAGAGCATCCGGGGTAAACAGATTTAATACTCGTACACAAATAAAAAAAATAAACCAAGAGACAACTAAGAGATGACCAGTCTCCACTGACGGCGCCCGTTCACGAACATGACGCATGGATTTTACTGAACAATAGGTTATTTCACCAAAAATGTCTAATTAGTTCGTCAGATAGATTTTCAAAAAATAATGGACACTTATTTTTTCTTTTTCACGTAAACAAAAGATGAAGACGATACAGTCCTTCTAAAAGTTGTGTCAAGACGTGTGACGTCACAAGGTTAGTACTTTTTTACCCGCAATGTGACGTCAAAAACCCCCACTCATGATCTTTGACACGTTTTATTTTCGATTTTTTTTATTCATTTGATAAAACAAAAAATACGGACCTATTCAATATTTTTAGATAATCTAACAGGCGGACTAATTAGATTTTTTTGGTGAAATACCTATTGGGATCATTCCTACTACTTCTAAGAAAGAAAGAAAGAAAATTTATTTATTTGTCGCAGAAACATACCGAGCATACAGGAAAAAAAACATTACACAAGCAACGCTTAACAGATATAAAAAAAATACAACAAGCAGGGATTACGAAAAAAAAAGAAAATGTTGCACGTTGTGACTGCGACAAGTAGGTTGCCACTCAGCATGGTGCTGTGCTATGGTCACCCACAGCACAGCGCTCGCAGCACGCACAGTCCTACGATAGAACTAGTGGGCTTATTTTTTCCCACTAGTTCTACGATTCAAGGTGGTACGACATCATAGAACTAGCGGGACTCAAGTTTCTCATCCGTTCTGTCGTCTAGGGTACAACTACGGCTGATTATTTTTTTCCTACTTTTCGATATTATTATGTAATAGAAGTATGCAGGAGATATCGAAAACTGAAATGAAATTAAAACCTCAAATAGAAAATCCTCTCAATCTAACCCTGACATTCATATTCACAACAAAACTCAATCTAAAAACTAATAAAAGCATATCAATGAAAAGAAACGGCTAGGGAATGAGGTGATCGTCATTATTATGGAAAAGTTTTTAATTTAGACGGCGAAGAGGCAGGGAAGTCCCTGGTCCCAGGGGAAATATCCACGCTAACAGTATTGGATGGTATAACGTCCATTGGACGATAAGCATTTTGTTTTTTCTGCGATTACTTATTATGAAATGGGTGGGGATGCCCGTATATCATATCGGATTGACGAAGAAATATGTGTTTATGTGACAAATGTTTTGCGGTGATATTCTTTGTGTTTAGTAAGTTTTTCGTTGATTTCAGAGTGGAAAAGGAATGTTTTGAATTGCAAGACTTTTGGTGTACCAAGTAATAAATAGTATACAATGTTGTGCGAGAAAATAAATTTTAAATTAGCCACGGTACACTAGATATTTAATGTTGGTAATCAATTGAGACATAGAATGGTTTTTAGGGTTCTGTAGCCAAATGTCAAAAAACGGAACCGTTTTAGATTCGTCATATCTGTCCGTCCGTCCGTCGTCACAGCCACTTTATTCGGAAACCATTAGGACTACGCAGTTGAAACTTGGCAGGTAGATGTATTCTGTAAACCGCTTTAGGGTTTTTTTGCAAAAATATAAAAGATTTAGTCGAATAACCAATTTTTTTGGTTCGGTTAACTTAAGTAATTTTTGCACGCGACTCTTGATTTTTTTCATAAAATAACGCACGCTATTCCGAACCGAATGACATGACACCACCTTGTTCATATATTTACGCAGGCAGAGTAAAAATATTGACATAAAAAGCATTATTTTGTTCACTAGACTACGTGTTGTACGCCAAAGTTGAGTTTTGATTTTGAAAAAAATAAGTATTGACGTAAATTGTAGGTTCGTCTAGTTTAATTCCTGGAGATGTACCGACATTGTCAAAAAACTACTTTTAGGCGCCAATAGGGTATTTGACCAAAAAAATCTAATTAGTCCGTCAGATAGATTTTCCAAAAATAATGACACGTGTTTTTTCTTTTTTGTTTTAAACAAAAGATGTAGACGATACAGTGCTTCGAAAAGTCGCGTAAAGTCGTGGGATGTCACAAGGTTAGTACTTTTTACCCACAAAGTGACGTCAAAAACCCCCACTCATGATCTTTGACACGTTTAATTTTCGTAATTTTTTATTAATTAAAAAAAAAAAACACGTATCCAAAATTATTCGATAATCTAACAGCCGGACATTTTTTTAGGATATCTCCAGTACACATTAAAGTGGGATTTTTTTTTTCTCGCAAAATCCATTGTTTAGGATGTCGTTGGATGGGTCTTTAGAAAATATTGCGAGTTTGCTCAAACAGTTTTTCGGGATTCGTTTGTGAATTATTAAGCTTTAAAGTGCAAATTTTTGTGTTAGATTCAAGTGTGCCAACCTAAACCACCTATACGGGTTGTGTTTGGGCGTGTGAAAAAATTCATGGTAGTACCATAGGTATATAACGAAAATACAAGGAAAACTATGACAGCTGGCTTTACAAGTTTACCTACGACTAATGGTCGACCAACTTATAAAATGTAGTTGTATGCAGGTCTCAAAACTGCAAATGTAAGTTTGTTTTATTTTTACAATAAAAATCATCGTTCGGAGGCAGGTAAGCAGGGTGGTTAATCAGTTTAGTAAGATCACATTTTTGATAGGTAACTACGGAACCCTACATTATGCGTGGTCCGACATGTACTTGGCCTCTCAGAAAACTTTTCAGTTTTTTAAACTACCAAATGACTGTACTATCAAACCATCATAAACATTAATTTGACCTTCCAAAAACCAATTCAAAACGAAATAACGCAACTATATCTTCAAAGGCCCACTAACCGAAAGCACACAATCCAGCAATAATTCAAGACACAACGTTGTCAAATCACAACGTAGGACGCACATAAATAAGAGGCAGACAGAGATGTCACGCGTGCAGCATCCCAGTGTAAATAAATCATGGCCGCATCCCCTGCGAGGCGCCGCGAAAACGGTTGGAAAACACTCGCGGCCGCGTGGCCTGCATGCAGATAGGGAGTGGGAATGTACGGGAGAATAGTTGCAAACGAAACGGTCTTCTTCATTATCGTTTGTTTAATGCCTGAAATCCGGTGTTAGAGTTTTTATACGGCCGACGGCCTCTGACTTGGCGTTACATGCCGTCGAAAAATATATCACCCACACAAAGGGCTAAGAAGGAACAAGAGTGTTTTTTAGACAGTACAAGTCTGACACTCCCTACTGCTCTGCCCAGAGCGGGTAAAAAAAGATATGCTGGTTTCCTCACGATGTTTTCCATTACCGAAGCAATGTGTAACAGTTAAACAGTATGCACATGACTCCGAGAAATTAGGGGTGCATGTCTAGATAGATATAACTTGACAGCCAGCAGGGCTATTGCGTATCTTTTAAATGACAGTGACTAACCTATAGTGCCTATCAATTACTGTCAAATGGTTCCATTTTGTACTAAACCATAACCAATTTGACAGTTAATCCGTAGACAATATGATAGCCACTGTCATTTAAAAGATACGCAATAGGTCTGCTGAATGGTCAGTATGGTCATACAACTAGGTTATCACTGCTATCTAAAGGCGCGTTTCCACTGGAAACCGCGCGTCTTTTTCTTGTTCGTAGATAAACGTTCCTGTTTTGCCACGCGGCCGAGCATCGTAGCACAAAAAACCGCGCGGCTCATAGTGGGGACGTGCATCAACGAGACGGTGAAAAAGAGGTTTTTCTTTAACGTATGTTGCCTCACTGCTACAGGCAAACGTTCCCATCCTTAGTAATGTTATCATCTCTATGATTGACAACTTTTTCTAATGGCACTACCAAGTAGGTTTTATAGGAGGAGAAGGAGCTCGTGCCCTAATAATAACTGACACTCGGGTCGATCTTTAGGTTAAGCTGTGCTTGCCTAGGTTTGTCTGTGGATTGGTGACCACCCATTACATACCGAGTTTCCTCCGTGGTCCTCTGTTGGTCCCAGCTGCCGTATATAGATCTTTGGCAGTCGTTACAGGTAGTCACCGACCTGAAAGTCTGACAACCAATCTTACCAAAGGTTAACCCATTATACCACCACCATTATATTATACTATTATAATGGTATTACCCACTTTTGACTGCGTTGTGGAGTTCAGACTCCATGTAAAATACTGTTATTCAGTCAGACTGGAAGCCAACCCCAACAAAGATAGTACCCCAACCAAGTAGGATTTAGTTTTGTTTGATTTTAAAAAAGGAAGCAGTGATAGTCTGACCACGTACTGCTGACAGCAAAAGTGTTTGGTCAACGGATCACACGAATGATTTGGAATCATCAATTGATGTGCTTTGGATATTTAGGGTTAAACAGAGAGTGCAATTACTTATTACTGGTGAGCCAGGCATAATTAAAATGTACCACTATCGTCCCAATGGTACTTATTTAAATGAAAATAGGGGTCAAATAACCCTTCTTTTGAGCTTCGCCACAGTCGGGTAAATCACATCACACAAATATTATAAAGGCGAAAATTTGTGGGTGTGTGAGTTTGTAGGTTTGTTACTTCTTTACGTAAAAACTACTGAACGGATTTGGATAAAATTTGGTACACAGATAGTTTATAACCTGGATTAACACATAGGATAGTTCTTATCCCGATTTTATCTTTCCGTGGAATAGTTTTCGCATTGTAGCGGGTAATGCCGCTGGCAACGCTAGTACTATTTATACCTACGAGATAATACTAAGTAAATACTTTTTCTTAAAGAACACAGTCATTTAATTTCTACGTCTGCCAAAATTAAAAAAAACCAGCTTCCAAATACCATTCTGAAACGGAACCAGCTCAGCGTATCCGTCCAATCTATGTTCCCGTATCTTTCCATCAAAACTATCCCTCCACCCCCCGCAAGGAAGCCACTCCTGAATATGTGAATGTCTGCGGTAATGCGAAAAATCAACTCCTGATCGTTGTATGTACCAAGTGTTCGCGGAATTGACTTCAGCCTTCCAACTGTATTTAGACAAGATTCAGTCTAGAATATTTGAATCGTAATGTTTTTGGTAAACACAAAAAAAGAATTTCGAAGTTTGTCTTGTGGAAATGTTACATTTCGAACAAGCAGTGTGTTACCAATTTTTTTACGAAATAAATTGTAATGGTTCTTCTTCCACAAAATTTTACGATTTATTTATTACAGGATATATAAAGGGAGTAAATTAACCCTTCACACATCCGTAAATCAAGCGTTCTGTACATAAAATCAGAAAAACAGACTTTTTTTTGGGGTCAAAAATCACATTTAACGGTAAAACTCAATGTTGCACTCTTGAAACATTGTGCTAGTGGGTGCTTTGAATAGTAAAGGGGTCATGGAAGTAATTTAAGTAAAGTTATAACCTGAAAAACTGGTATTTACAAAAACAGCAGTAAAAAATTTGGAGCTTTGACCCCCAATATCTCCGTAACTAGGGGGTTCCCAGGTATGGTCTAGAACAAAAAAATGATCGCAGTGGTGGGGAAAATAAGTGCTCTTTGTTTGCGTTAAGAGTACATTTACACACTTTATTGTGTTTTTTTAAACCAATTTATGAGCAAGGGTATGGTATATCGAATAAGCCGTTGGTCCCGCCTGTGATTCGCTGACCTTTGACACTCGTTTGTGGCCTAGAAATATTATAACCAGTCATAACTATTATACTCAGAAGTTCGTGGTTTAATAATAACTGCCACTCAGGCCGATCTTTAGGTTAAGCCGCGCTTGCCTAGGTTGTTCTGTGGATGGGTGACCGCCCATTACATACCGAGTTTCCTCCGTGCCTCGGAAAGCACGGCTGCCATATCGCTGCTAGATCTTTGACAGTTGTTACAGGTAGTCGGTGACCTGAAAGCCTGACAACCAGTCTTACCAAAGGGTTTCGTATTACGCAGTATTAATTAGGTTGTGGAGGTCAGATAGGCAGTCGCTCCATGTACAATACTGGTATTCAGCTGCATCCGATTAGACAGGAAGCCGACCCCAACATAGTTGGGAAAAGTCTAGGCAGATGATTTACTTTTATACCCAGTGTACTAGCTGAAACTATTCTTGAGGTCTTACTTAAAATTACAATTACAGTTCTCTTATTCCTAAAAAAAAACCACTCCCGATTATTTCAGCTGAGCATAGTTCACATATCAACACAACATCTTCAACCTTGACTTATAATTTCCGCTCCTACACTGCCTACGCCCAACGTTCCATTTCACGCAGTTAACTCTACGAGTCCTGAAGATTGATGAGACGCACCATGTTTTTTTTGTCGTCTACAAACGAGTACAGAGACATCTTCACGTCAATCTAGAGCACAAACAGATATAAATAATTCGACTGTTTTTCTGTTTATGTTATGGGTTATCAGGATACATGGGGAAGGGTTTTGTTATCCAACTTGGTAACATAACATTGTTTCATATTTAAATCTGATAAATTGCAGTTTTTTTTTAACGTTTATTATGCTTTTTGGAAAGTGTTTAGTGACAAAGGTACAGTGTGTAAATTATGGATGAACATTAAATTGTTTAAAGAATGCTAATATTCTTTTTTGTTTCTGTTATCTTCTCCGCGTGGATGTCGGTTATCGCGACTGATGTCGGTTTTCGCTACCAAAAGTAAACCCTTCTACCCCTTTTCAACTCCCTTTTTCGCGTTATAAGTCCTATGACCTTTATCTGGCTCTAGGCTATCTGTGTACAAAATTTCATTTAAATCGGTGCAGTAGTTTTGGCGTGAAGCGCGACAGACAGACAGAGTTACTTACGCATTTAAAATATTAGTAAGGATCAAACAGGGTACATTTAAACTTCACATACACAAATACCCAGACCCGGAACCACTATCTGTAGGTCATACAAATATTTGTTCCGTGCGGGAATCGAACCCGCGACACGCAGCGCAGCAGTCCATTGCTTGAGCAACTGCGCCAACCGTGCCGCCAAAAATTAACAGCAAAAGGGATAAGTGGAAAGAGGGTAGGGAAGCCTTTACTATGAAAGTTGTTCTTCTTCTGTTGTATAATATTCTTCCTTATTGTATTATATTTTCCATATCGTAAAGTTATTGTTGGCACCAATTGTACAAAACTGCTGAGCGCATTAAAATCTTAACGTCTTTAGAAAACCAGTCAGCACCTATCATCTTCAAATTACGATTGTCAGAAATACAATGATGCCTTAAATTCGATGGACGTCTAATGCCACAGGTGGACTTTAAAAAGTTTAAGCAAAGAAATAACAACATCATAACATAATCAGTTTATTGACTTAAAGCGGCAACCCCGTGATGTGTCGTATCCAACCCCGGACCAGAGGGATGTTGCTGTACACCCCAGGTTGATCCTTCATTGCGCATCCAACCCCGAAGGAGACCAGGCCTATAAGCTTTCCGTTGAGGACAGCTGGGCCTCCGGAGTCACCCTAGGAATAAAAAATATATTCTGTTTAGTCCGTCTGTTGGATTATCGAAAAATATTGTATACGTGTTTTTTGTTTTATCAAATTAATGAAAATCGATGAAAATAAAACGTGTCAGAGATCACGTGACGTCACTTTCCGGCAAAAAATTACCAAACTGTGACGTCACACGACTTTTCGAAGCACTATAATATCGTCTGCATTTTTTTGTTTACGTGAAAACAGGAAAAAAATGTGTCCAATATTTTTTGGAAAACTATCTGACGGACTTATTAGTTTTTTTTTGTTAACTACCCACATACATATATTATGATTGAATTGAATTCATTACCCAGGTCGGACAAAGTTTTTTTTTAGGTTCTTTCGTCAGGGATTTCTTAGTAGCAGTCATGGAGTCTGAATTTGTGCGCGATTGATGGTAATAGGCTTGCTCCCTATTAAATGGGACTTCAACTTATCAGCTGAAATGTGGGTCTACTATTAGCAAAGCCTGGGTGTACAGGCTTTACCCTTCCAGGATTATAGGAGTGATGTTATGGTACCTGGCAAGAATCCTTGGTGCCGTTGAGGAAGCCAGCGCAGAACATCCTGGGAGTGATCGTCTTGTAGTTATTGAGGGGGAGGGACTTACACATCTCGGTGGACATGATCGGCACTCGGACCCGCCGGACTATGTCTTGCATCGATCGTTGCTGTTAGAGGAACCAAAAAAAACCGACTACAAAAACACAAAATAGTGAAAAATAAACTTCAGAAGGAAAGTCAGCTTCAGAAATCGGTGACATTGTTTATTTGATTTCGTTCTTTTTTTTCCACCGACTTCTGAAGCTGACTGTTCTTCTGAAGTTTATTTTTCACTTTTTCTTCACTTTTTTGGAAGTCGGTTAAAAATTTAAAGTAAAAAAAAATATTTGCTAATCATAAAATGTCTACGTATGGTTTTGCCGACCCCAAGTTATACGGAACAAGAATAGAAAGAGAACACAAAGAAAACAAACACAAAGGGCTAAGAAGGAACATGGATGGTATTTAGTCAGTAGTAGTCTGACACTCCTTTCCGCTCCGTCCAGAGACTGGGAGGAGTCATTTGACGATTTATAAACCACCAAACAAAAAAACAGAAAGATGATGATGTTAGTAATACCTCCACTAAAAACATAACTTGTAAAAAAAAACCAAGTCTCGTGACTCAGTTCTTCTACCGTAAAAAGTTGTGAAATCCATGTAATACCAAGTCGGTCAATTTATGCAGTCTCTACTTACACTTAAGTAGAGGTATAGGTACCTAAGTCTAAACCTTTTCTGTTTACATTATATTGTAAATAAATAAATTGACTTGGCCATCGCATCGCATTGGCCAATGTTAAACAGGCCATTCTAATATCCTTCTAATTGGCTAATAGCCATTGCATTGGCCAATTATTGGAGTGTAATAAGTTTTTGCTTTGATTTTCAACTATCTTTTGCCCGCGTTTTCGCTCGTGTGGATGTCGTTAAATATTCCAACAATCTTTCATTCCCTATTCCTTTAGGGGTTGTTTTTAAATATATATATACTAAAACCTTCCTCGAGGACCACACCATTAGTGAAAACACAATGTGATGCGAAATTTAGGCTTCTTGTTTTATCCAAAACAAAATTATACATGAATTATAAATGAAAAGAACTCGGCCAAACTATGTTAAATTTTATGGGACCAAATGGCAATATTATTCCGCATCAAACTTAAAAATAAATCGAATTGTAAATCTCGGCGTGATCGGTGTACATACATAGAAAAAAAACATACCAATCGAATTGCGAACCTCCTCCTTTTTGCGAAGTCGGTTAAAAACGAGCAGTGGTGGCCAAGTGGTTGCGGCAATGACTCACAAACAGGAAGTCGTATGATAGAACCTAGACAGGCGCATTACTTTGTGTACTTTATTTCATCACCACTGCTCTAAAAACGGTAAAGGAAAACATCGTCAAGAAACTGGCATGTCTTAGAACCACAAAAATTCGAAGACATGTGACATCTGCCAACCCGTACTGGGCACGCATGGATTATAGCCCATCCTTCTCCTAGACCTGAGTCACTGCAGTGGGAGCATTATAGGCTGATGATGATGATACTTATAAACATACCTTATACTTGGTATGCCCCCATCCACTGATAGCCACGAACTCCCCTTCCTTCAAATCCTCAACATTTCCTATCGCGATGGGCCTGGAGTTTACGGTCACAGGGATGGGTGTCTCCAGCAAGATCAACTGGTAGTCAAAGTCGTGGCTGTGGAGTTGGGTGGTGTTCCAAAGAGGGTGGATGAAATGAGCACAGATCTTGTACTTCGTGGCTAGAGACCGCTGCGTCGATCCTGCTAGGACGAATTGTTCTTTGTCCCTGAAAATAAGATATGATATTAGGTGAAATCAATCTTGCCCGTCGGGGCTGCGGGCTTTTCGAAAGAGATACTGCGGCCTCGACACAAAGGGCTGAGAAGGAACAAGGGTGGTTTTGAGTCAGTAGAAGTCTGATACTCCCTACCGCTCCACCCAAAGCGGGAGGATTCATTTGATGATTTCTTGGCGGCCGGGACCATCGGCTTATACGTGCTTTCGAAGCACGGAATCATCTTTTTGCCAGAAAATCTGGTGATTCTAGCCTGTAATATCCCATCCAAACTGGAAACAACTTTAATATTGTATGCTTCCCGTGGGAATCGACTCACGAACCTACGATCGACCTCACAGCTTTAATTTATTGTCATAATTTGATTCTTTTTTTTTTGTTTAATATGAACATCAGACACTTCAAACCAGTGGGCCTACGAAAAAAAATCTCCTTTGTGCCCCCAATTTCATAAAACTTAAACCTAAATGGCAAAACGTGGGCGTCCTATTAGGAACACCTCTGCTTCAACCATTGGAGATGGCAGGCGTGGTGCTACGTTAGGATCAACCTGGATAATCAAGAAGTGAAGAATACTCACTTACAATGTGCGGCTGTGATGACCCAGTCCGGCGAGATCATGGTCCCCCCACAGTATAGGCCGTACAGGACCTGGTAAGGCACCTCCTTTATGGACACCTGGCTGCCGCCTACTATCCTCCACTGGACCTAGGGATAGTAATCAAAGGATGTACACGTACAGTCAGCATCAGAAGTAGATTAACACTACACAAACTTACTAAACAGGTTTTTAAATGAAAACTTGTTAGAAATTAGGTACATGTTATTAACAAGTCATTGAAGAGTAAGGAACATTTTAAAGAATAATCATCTGATCCATTAAAAATAATAGCTGAAATCCTGTACATCCAATAATAAAAGTTCCAAAATGTTAAGCTACTTCTGATGCTGACCGTACATGAGTAGTCTTCTTTCATACATTTTCCAAAATAATTTTAGTTATTTTTCATTCAAACTTAATTCCATACATCTCATTAATATTCCTCTGGGTTCAAAGGGCGTATAAGTACAAGCAAAGTTAAATATTTTCCAAAGATGAGTTTTGCTTGGTTTTTGTTAAAAAAAGAAGAAAATGTTGTTTTTTTTTAAAAAACGTTGCCCCACACTAGGAATTTCTTCTGTATCGTGGGTGCGTTCACAAACATTTAAACTCACATACACAAATATGTGGTTAGTTGTTTTACGGTATATATTTGTTGGATGGTTGGTTGTAAGGTATTGTTATTTCCTTTCCATTTCATCTTTTGAATCATTTTTATTCAGCAGTACCATTCAAACCAACCCACACCGCAACCGCAATAGGGGATCGGACCAAAAATTTATAATTAGTCCGTCAGATAGATTTTCAAAAAAATATTGGACACGTATTTTTTCTTTTTTCACATAAACAAAAAATGAAGACGATACAATCTTCGAAAACTCGTGAATTTCTCGAAAACGTCACATGTTAGTACACTTTTCACCAACAAATGACGTCAAAACCCCCCCCCCCCCCCCACTCAAGATCTTTGACGCGTCTTATCTTCGTCAATTTTTATTAATTTGATAAAACAAAAAACACGTATCCAATATTTTTCGATAATCTAACTGACGGACTAATTAGAATCATATTTTTTTGAACCAGTCCGATCCCCTATTTTGACAAATTGAAGCATTTAACATACTCTAAGTCGTAACTCTAAACGACAACTTACTAAAATGTCTAAATAAAAGAATACAGTTCTATAAAATTGCTATACCACTTGGTTTAATAGAAAACAGAAATTAGGCTTTTAGGTCGTTCGGTTTTATGCAATTTTTTACAATAACTTAGGGATGATTGTCTATAATGGGATGCTCTAAACCTGACTGTATTGCTATCATCATAATGTTCGCAGCAAGGAATAACTGCTGAAGTGGAGATTTATAATTATGACTCTGCACGGGAGTGTAGATGTGATGCTGTTCCCCTCAAACAATGGAGCACTTAATATTGTCCTACAAGTCCTATTAAGTAGTTATTCACTACAGGACTTCGTAGACGCTACCGAAAGCGCCATACTAGTAACTCAATAAGGTATTTCACCAAAACAATCGAATTAGTTCGTCAGATAGATTTTCAATAAAATTATGGACACGTATTTTTTCTTTTTACAAGAAAAAATACGTGTCCATAGTTGTGTAAGATGAAGGCAGTGCTCCGAAAAGTCGCGTCAAGTCATGTGACGTCACAAGGATAGTACTTTTTTACCCACCAAGTGACGTTAAAAGCACTCATGATCTTTGACACGTTTTACTTTCGTACATTTTTATTAATTTAAAAAAAATAAAAAGCTCGTATCCAATATTTTTGGATAATCTAACAGACGGACTAATTAGATTTTTTGGTGAAATACCCTATCTGGGCCGGCGACACGCTAAGAAGAATAAGATAAGCCCGACCCTTACATCAACAGGACCATTCTCCACAGAAGTTTCCTCTTCCCTCCCTCCCGGCTCAGGAGTAATGGTTTCATGGAAGTACAGGTAAGTGCGAGGTGGAACTCTTCGCGTGACGTAGATCCTGTAGTAGTGGGTGGCGCAATCTGGCGAGACGCGGCCAAAGTAGGTTCCTGGAAACATTATGGACGGGTTTAAGGTATGTGGAGTCATTCTTACTTTTATCCGTCCGGTCAAAACGTTCGGGGGTCTAAAATGGCTACTATAGCAGATCATAATATGAATTGCGATAAAAAGCGTAAAATTCACCTTTCATGATAGTAACTGGGTCTGTGTCTCCATTTTACGGTGCAATTTTAGACCCCTTTGGCTTTACGGACTCAACAATTCAAAAGTGATGGACGGTTTGACCGTGATTGTGTCCTACATGCAACCGATAAGACAAAACGTAATTATTATAATATCTCATGGAAGATCTTTGCGATAAGCGCAAGTATG
The DNA here is from genome assembly GCA_932274075.1 of Diarsia rubi. Taxonomy (NCBI): domain Eukaryota; kingdom Metazoa; phylum Arthropoda; class Insecta; order Lepidoptera; family Noctuidae; genus Diarsia; species Diarsia rubi. The sequence continues at coordinate 737,971 of OW026437.1, read as the reverse complement.
ACGTAAGGCCGGTGTAGGGTAAATATCGTTCGTTCAATGCAATGAATGTCGCAGAAACATTTTGGAAAGGCATCGAAAAGAATTGATTTAAGTTTCAATTCTACTTAGGTTTATCGAAGGGAAGGCGAATGTGTACATATTATACCGTTCGGGCTACGTAAGACAGATTAATCTTGAACCATAAAAACACTTTCATTTTCACTGAAACTTGCACATTATCATTCCACGCACTGCGCGAGATACGCCAACGGTAAAACATGGGTCATACTGTAAGCGATAGAAGGGTGCTGATCATAGTATTACTATTGAGCAGTGCACGTCTAAAATCGACAGAAAAACGTAACAAATATTTGTATGTAGATAGTTGTTTTAGGTCTGGGTGTTTGCGTTTAAGAGTTTAAATGTTTGTAAACGCACCCACGATACAAGAGAAATTCCTAGTGTGTGTATATTCCTATGTAAAAAAGCTGAGAGTATTACAAAAAAGGTATTTTTCTGACTTACTTATGTTTCTATATTTTTATCGCATTTAATAGGACTAACCCCAAACACGATAACGATACTGAGTGAAAGTTTAAAGTTCTAAACATATATATTCCGCATGCTTAGATATACGAGTACGTGTTTTCAGCGAAAGCACGTAGGCATCGTTTAAAGTTGGGACTAAGCAATAACTTAAGGTTACGCTACCGTAAGTAGCGATAGCAAGATAGTTTGAATTATAAAGTAAGTAGTGTGTGTTAATTACATCGTGTGTATGGCTGATTGAGAGCAGCGGTGGCTCAATCAAGGCGTATGTCCAGCAGTGGACGTCTTTCGGCTGAAATGATGATGATGATGATGGTGGCTCAATGGTAGCGGCCCCGACTTACGAACAGTATATCTTGGGTTCGAATCCAGGCAGAGGCGCATTACTTTGTGTAATATATTTCGCCACTACTGCTCTCAAAACGGTGTAGGAAAACATCGAGAGAAAACCGGCATGTCTTAGAAAATTCAAATAAATGGGACATTTAACAACCCGCACTGGGCCCGCGTGTTGTATTATAGCGCATCCCTCTCCTAAAGAGGAGGACTGAGTCCCTGCAGTGGGAACATGATAGGCTGATGATGATGATGGCTACTAGTGTAGTATAGTCTTTAATGTTATTTACAGACCTCCTAATATGTTTCATAATATGTGTCCCACTTGTGGGAGTGAGCCCAGTACAGGTTGGTGAGTGTCATATCACACTGATACAATATATCTAGCTAGATAACGCTTATGTATTTTATACTTAACAAGATTTGTTAAAATCAACATCGTTACGCCTTTGCAACTCAAGAACTTAATTCTAGATATTTCAAGAACAAAAACGTAGGTAGTATTTAAGATCTGGGGGCACGGCAGTGTCCCCGCCAAGTTAAGCAATAAAGCGGCACGGCCGTACCATCCTTTTCCCGAAACAGTTCAGGCCATTTCCGAACCCCTTCGTTGTGGACGATATTAATTAAATAGTGGACAGTCATAAATTATACGCTTGGTTTTCATACAGATCGTAATATTTGCATTATCTAGGCATATTGATATTTATATCGGTAATATTGAGGTATTCCCATCTGAGCACCGATTTTTAAAGCAACTACGCTTAGAGCACCAAAGCTATTCCCATTTCAATTTCCAATACCTCCTTCATGTTTCTGTTGTCCTGGTAGTTTGTGGAAATTTACTTAAATTATTATCGATTACTTTAACTACACACCCCATCACTAGCATCTACCAAATGATGCTCAGATGGGAATTAAAATTAAATATTTTTATTGTTCCCATTGGAGCACCACGGCAAAATATCGATTGGTGCTCAGATGGGAATACCTCGTAATATGAGGTATGTATTGTCCGCCTACCCCATAAGGTTCTCTTTCCCAGAATTGAATATGGTGACGCAACGAATACAATTGAACGACTCTATTACAATTAGTTTTATATTATTACTAAAACAACCTACCAACCAACTGAAACCAGTATTTATGTTTCATTACCATTCACAATTTAATGAGTACGACGAGCTTAATTATTTATAAGTACTATAAAATAATAATAATATATAAACTAAAAAAAACTATACCATAGTAACGATGCTTTATTTGCGAAGATGTTTGGACATTTGATTTAAACAAAATATGAATACCCCCAACCCCCAACTAAAACGAATTCCAGTCTAACCGGATGCAGCTGAATACCAGTATTTTACATGGAGAGACTCCTTATCCGACCTCGACAACCCAGTTAATACAAGGTAAAAATGCTAGTGAGACTTTCAGTCCATGGACTACCTGTAACGATTGATAAAGATCAATATGGCAGCCGGGACCAGCGTTGAAAATGTCGAAATAAACAAATTGTGGTTTTAATGTGTTTTAGGGTTCCGTCGTCAACAAGGAACCCTTATATAGTTTCGCCTTGTGCGTCTGTCTGTCTATTTGTCCATCCGTCTGTGCGCACTATAGCTCGAAAGCTGTACTAGAAAGCTGCAATTTGAACTAGAACCTTATGCACCGATTCACGCTTACAGCCACTAAACTAATGAAGCAGCTTCTATATAAGTCAGAAAACACTCCCGTAAATATTTACCAACACTAAAACCTTTTAGGCACCTTGAAAAGTATGCCTGATTTTAGTTGGAGGTTTTCTATTAGATATGTCTTTGGTGTTTCTTCCCCGTTCTTCTTCATAGAGGGAATGGGCAACTGCAGTACAGTCACATCAGTTATTATACCTTGTGACTGGGACTGTAGCCTCACTTAAATTTGTATTTGTTACGACTATTCAAAACTGCCTGTAACTGGCCTACATGAAATAAAAAAAAAGTAGTTAAAAAACTAAAAAACCCGACTGAAAAGACTGAAAAGCAAAAAACAAGCACATTTTAAATTAAACAAAACTTGGAAGCAGGCGGGGTCCATTCTATTTTCATTTAATAATTTAATATTCAAATGAACCCCGCCTGCTTCCAAGTTTTGTTTAATTTAAAATGTGCTTGTTTTTTGCTTTTCAGTCTTTTCAGTCGGGTTTTTTAGTTTTTTAACTACTTTTTTTATTTCTAACTTTTTAGTTCTTTAGTGTTTGTTCTTTCGTTGGTCGCGTAAAATACTTCGCAAATGATTTAACTTTTGTGTTTGTTTATAGAATTTGTGACTTTGAATTTATTTTAAACATATAAGTGTAATATATTTTTGTAATGTCCTTTTGAAACCCTTCATTCTGATACCCTACTCGATGGTAATGGATTTTCTTTATTTTTTCAAATCCACGATTTCGCCCCCAAAACCAGCAATTATCTTTGTTTTTTTTTAATTTTAATGTAACTAGTGACACTTGCGCCATCAAGACGAATCTAACGACGTATATCTCATTCAAATCCCTTCATCCATTTAGGAGTTATGAGGGAACAAAGAAACGGACATACATACATACTTACATACATACATACACGCCAAACACATAACCCTCCTTTTGGACTTCGCCGCAGTCGGGTAAAAAATAATTTTGATTAGAATTTGTTTTCAAAAATCCTTAACATAAATGATAACTAAACTTCAAATAAAATCTAAAAACCTAGTGCAAACTATTCTCCCAGTAATAGCTATGTCCCGCGGCGTCGCTTTGTACATTTTACCCATTGTAGTGTTGGCAAAGAGCTCAATCTACACGAACCCTGAGGCGTTTCCCGCAATCTTTATTTTCTTAAGTTCTTTGATATAACAAATGAATAGGGAAAATTAGCTGCCACTAGTTTTAACCAACTTTTAAAAAGGCATTTTATGTCGATGTGCGTTTTTTCTGAAATATCGAATATTAATATTTATATCATATAGTAGGTATTTTCGTGTATGACCAGATGTATGAATATATAGACGAGGTAAAAAAGGGTATGTAAGTATCGTAACTGGTGGCGTTCTGTGGTTTCTGCCTACCCCAATGGAGAAAGGGCGTGAGTTTATGAACGTATAAAGAAAAACAGAGTTCCATTCTTTTATATTCCGTGTCCTGAACAAGCGACAGGAACAAGGATATCAATCATTTCTTTGGAATAACGGAAAGTTCCTCCTGTCGGCGAATGACAAACGAATGCTCGTTGCTTGTCAACAAAAAGAATGCGCGCCTTAGTGAGGATGCAGCCTTTCATGTAGTGCAGCTGTATTTAATTCAGCTTGATCTTATATTCGCCCAAATAAATTGAAATTAGAAAAATGTACTCGAAACGGTAATTAATACAGGTTGTTAATTATACACTTTTTTTGTTTTGAATCGTGAGAAATTATCCAATGGCTCCTCCAGCTCTGGGCGGAGCGGTAGTCACACTTCTACTGACTAAAAACCACCAATATTCCTTCTTAGCCCTCTGTGTCCGAGGTATCTCTTTCGAACAACTCACAGGCGTCGCGCAAATTTTAGGCTTCTGCCAAGTTAGTGCATGGCATGTTTAAATTCACAATTTACATGACAATACACTTCCTCATCATCACCCACACCGCGGCCCCGTAAAAGGCTTTCGAAAGGACGATCCCCGTGTAGTCTCCTGCAGGAGGCGTTTGGACCCCCTGATGACTCTGCCATGGATTGTAAATTTATTTATACGTCCACGTGGATGTCGATTATCGCGACCGATATCGGTTATCGCGACCTGTAGTATTTCCATCCCCTAATTTCAACCCGTTGCAACCTTTTTTTCGCATTAAAAACCTATAGTCCAAAATCAGAATCAAAATATTTTTATTTCACATAGGCCTACAGGGGCACTTATAAATAGTCGACAAAAAGGTGCACGGTTCGGTGCATTGGTCAAGTTTCCTAAGGAAAAGAACCGGCAAGAAACTCCAAAGGTTACTCTATTAATCTTTTAAAATCGTTTGGGTTAACAATAAGTTTAAGGTCCAGACAAATAATCTTGGTATAATACACACTTGAAGACTATGCAGATTGTCATTCATATAATTATGTCCTATGTCATTTCTCAGGCTCTAGACTGCCTCTGTACATTTATATTAGTTCAGTTGTTTTAGCGTGAAAGCGTGACATACAGACAGAGTTACTTTTGCATTAATACTAATATAGTAAGTAAAGAAGTAAGGATTTATTGTTTACAAAATCCACAACTCTTGAAAATGTGGTGCTGCCCCACAAACAATGCCTAATAACAAACGAATTGATATTATTGATATCCTTCATGTCCTGTTTACGCATCACATATTATGTTGACGGATGCTACTGAGGGTGCTAAACTCGTCGGCAAAAGGCTGACTCAATTTAAATTGTCATCGGCAAGCTAAGAAGAAAAAGTAAAACTCCTAGTTTAAAAAAAAACATATACCCACCATTACTACAGCTAGCGAGTTTGAACACCAAACACACACATAAAACACACAAAACACGACTCATATCACACATTTTTAACAATAAAAAACAATTTAAAAATTTAATAAATACTTTCCAAAACTAACATGGCTGTCGTAGTCCAAGGGAATGTTAAAAATAATGAAGCGAATATACCTTATTAAACTTGTGTGACTGATGATTACTTCACGGATTTTAAATATTACTTTCGTGATTGAAAAGAAGTGATTAAACTGGACTAATGTGACGTTAGAACAGTGTAAATATCGCTATTTACATTGTAAATAGGCAACGGATCCTGCAGCATAAATATAAAGTACATATTATCGTCTATCGTGTTCTTTTTCTCCTGCCCATTTTAAACAACGACTACTAAAAAAAGAATGAGGTTCCCAATTCGGATGTTAATATATATATTTTTTTAAGTTTGTTCGGGCATAACTCCGTCGCTTGCTAACCGATTTCAAATAGTACATTGTTACCCAAGGGATGGAAGTTACTTATTTAGTCCCGAGACGGGGTTTGGCGCCCGTAACGTAGTGAGGGCGCTAATAGTTAGAGGGACTAAATAAGTAATTTACCCGAGGTAAACACTGTGCTTTTCATTACGAATACGAGGAAAATAAGAACATAAATAATTAAATAAAGAAAAAATAAGTGTTAATCGGATGTTGTCACTTTCCCGCTTATTTTGTTTTTTTTTGTCCTCTGGTCGTCCAGCTATACAGCCAGTATTTTTCATGTTCATCATTAAAAAACTGGTAAGATTTTGTCAAAATCTATGTCATTTTAGAGAAATAGTTAAAACTAAACTATATTAAACTTTTATTATAATTTTATTCTTAAGAACTTTATGTTATTTTAATTTTAAATCGCGCTGTAATTGAGTGGCTGTATAAAAAGTTGGAACATGGATCAATAAAAATGTGAAAAAGACAAAGTTTTTTTTTAATTATTTGACAGCTGTCAGTTGAAAGCGATTCTTTGACTGGCCTGTTGGTCTAGTGGTTAGTGACCCTAACTGCTATGCCGGAGGTCGTGGGTTCGATTCCCACCCAGGACAAATGTTTGTGTGATGAGCACGATCATTTGTTCTGTGTCTGGGTGTAATTTATCTATAATATGTATGTATTTAGAAATATATAAGTATGTTTATCAGTTGTCTAGTACCCATAACACAAGCTCTGCTTAGCTTGGGACTAGATGGCGTTGTGTGATAGTTGTGGAATATTATTATTATTATTATTCTCCCTAGGGCTGAAAAATAGTACTTTCAACCCGCTCCGCAGGCATGTTATGACCTACTTTCAAAGTATAAGTAATGAAAATTTACTTTAGTGTTCGATAGGGTATACTACCCAAGTGGTCCCATTGTCACCAAATGATGATTTGATGATGGGATTCCTAAGAAATTGAGGGCAACCCTCAAATTTTATAGGAACATATTATGATGTTTTTCATATATTTTCAAAAGCTGCTGAAGTATTTGCGTCTGATCTGCAATGGGACAGGGGGCTGTCCCATTGTCACCAAGTCAGGATCTGATGATGGGATCCCAGGAAAATCATGGCCAACCCTCAAATTTTATAGGCATAAAGTGCCTATAAAATTTGAGGACTACGATTTCAGCAAAAATATAAAAAAAAGATTAGGCTTACCGGAACTGGAACTAATAAGAAAATGGCCATGTGCAATTCGGACTTGCACATGAAGGGTTCCGTACCATCCCGTCGCGGCTGCGGGTTGTTTGAAAGAGATACCGCTGCCTCTGGACAAGGACTAAGAAGGAACATGGGTGGTTTTTAGTCAGTCGAAGTCTGACACAAGGAGTGTCCACTCCGTCCAGAGCGGGAGAAGTCATTTTATGATTTCCCAACCTCCTCCGCCACGTTGTCTCGATTTGTGCCCGATTGAAGGCTTTAGGCTCGCCCCAAAACTATATATAATAGGTTTACCTATGAAATTGCCGTTTTGTATGAAAAAATTTAAACGAATTTTTTTCATGTATTTTTTATTTGTATTAATCGAAGTAATGACCCATGCAATCAATGCATCTTTGCCATCGCAGTGGCAGTTTATTGATGCCCTTCTTAAAGAAATCAGCTGGTCGGGAGGCAACAAATTCTTCAAAAGCATTTTGTACTGCCTCTCGGGTATTGAATTTTTTTCCCGCCAAGAAGTTATCCAAATTCTGGAAAAAGTAGTAGTCTGTAGGCGCAAGGTCTGGTGAGTAGGGCGGATGACCCCAGTTCTTGTAACTTGGAGACCGTCTGCTGTGCAGTATGAGGTCGCGCGTTGTCATGCAGGAGCAGCGGAGACGAGCGATTGACCAATGCTGGTTGGAGATGTGCCAGCTTCTCCATCATTGTGTTCAGTTCTTCACAGTACACATCTGCAGTAATGCTCACCCCGTTTGGTAAGAAGCTGTGATGAATCACACCGGCGCTAGACCACCAAACAGTGACCATCACTTTTCTAGGGGTAAGTTTTCGTTTAGGGCATTGTTTAGGTGCTGAACCAGGATCCAACCAACTTGCTGAGCGCTTGCGGTTATCAAACAGAATCCATTTTTCATCGCAGGTAACAATGCGGTTCAAAATTCCTTCATTTGTGTGTCTGTTGAGCAGTGCAAGGCACGTCTCGACGCGTACTTCGCGCTGGCAATCATTGAGTTCGTGGGGCACCCATTTGTCAAGCTTTTTTACCTTGCCAATTTGACGTAAATGGACCAATATTGTTTTGACGCTAACGTCGAAAGCTGCTGCTAATTCAGCCGTAGATTGTGTATCATCAGCTTCCACAATCGCCTTTAATTCGTAATTGTCGACCAAAGTCTTCGGACGACCGCGAGGTTCATTTTTCAGGTCGAAATTTCCTCCGAAACTCTGAAGACGATCTATGGGGCTACTTACTTGGGGTGTATGTGCTACGGGGCACCAGTTTGGGCCGATAGGGCCACCATAGGAGCGGCACGACGTAAATTACTTCAAAGCCAGCGGTTGGCCTTGATTTTCTTGTGTAAAGCGTATAGGACGGTTAGTGCTAGCCTTACCGGTACTGGCAGGGGTACTTCCAGTCGATCTCGAAGTGCAGCGCCGTGCTTCAATGTACTATTGTGCACGAGAGACCGCGGACGCAGACTTTTTAACACAACGTGACCGTACTAAAATAGCTAGATTACTTAAACCACAGACTGACGTCTGGGAGGATCTTTTGTCAGAATGGCAATGTAGGTGGGATAATTCCATCAAAGGCCGACACCTCCACCAGTTCTTTCCATCCGTTCGTGAGCGGCTGGCCAGGACATGGCTGGAGGTGGATCACTGTGTTGCCCAATTTCTCACTGGTCATGGTAACTTTAAGAGTAAATTATTTTCCTTCAAGCTTGTTGCGTCGCCTTTTTGTCAATGTTCTACATCTGACTGCGAATATGAACAATCTGCACATCACATTTTATGGGAGTGTAGTCTTTGGCAGAATGAACGCAATATTAGATATGTTGGAAAGTGTACAGGTTACATCCGGAGTTATTTACTATACGGACCTTGTAGAAACTAGAACAAATTTCCGTGCGTTCAAGCATTTTTGTCATACCTATTATTGGAATCAGATATAACAGCTCACAACTTAGGACCCAGTAATATTAATGACAACAATATCCGTGGTGCTAGGCAACTGGGCTTATCCCAGTTGTATGCGTCCCTGTGTGCCTATTGGCCTTGTTCTTTTCTGTCTCCTGCTGATATGGAGGGAAGTGGAAATTTCTGCTTTTCCTACTCCTCCGCTATTCTTTTCTGATTAATTTCGTTGCGGGATCCAAGACAGTCAAATCATTTCTCTGGGAATTCGTCGAGCTTCATTGTCTCGGCGCTTTTCTTGTGGTCGCCACTGTTGATTCTGGCTTACAGAAGTTACAGTGGTTTGGGAATAGTGAGGCGGGCTTGTCCCATTTAAAAAAAAAAAAAAGGTCGAAATTTCCAGAACGGAAGCGAGCAAACCAATAACAGGTGGTGCGTTGGTTTGTAGTGTTAACTCCGTAAACGTCGTTGATGTTGCGTGCCGCTTGTGCCGCGTTGCTGCCACAACGGTACTCATATTCCATAATTACTCGAATTTTTAACGTATCCATGATGACGAAAAAGATTGAAATGCGATGAAAATGTAACACTAATCAATAAACAAATGACTACTTTTGGAAAAAAAAACCATGTTTTTAAAATAAAATTAATTTGAAATTAGAATTCTTAGCCAAACAAAAATTATTTTGATTTGAAATGGCCAGTACTGCAGAACGGCAATTTCATAGGTAGACCTAATATTTATCTTTGCCTTACCCTTACAGGATTGCAGTCGTGATGGTGGTAAGTAACCTTAATTATATAACTTCTATCGATCGTTCCAATAGTAATTGAAACTTCTGCCTCTACCTTGATAAATCCATTTACTTTAATCTAGTGAGCGTACCTAAAGCACCATCAGCGATACTGAGTGATTTTAATCATTTTTTTCATATTAAAAGTAATCCGTGTCATCAATCGTCACACGCGCATGTCTCGTATGCGTCAATGATTTTGTGTTACTGTACTACATCATTGGCCTCAAACTCAAATCATTCAATTGAGTTCATCATGAAACTTGAATCAGGTTCCTTCACCACTATGTAATTTGCAATAGCGAGTTGGATCTTCAGAATCAAAATCATTTATTCGTAAACATAGGTTATAAATACAAGTATAAGCTCTTAAAATAGTATTTAAAAAACTAAAAAACCCGACTGAAAAAACTGAAAAGCAAAAAACAAGCACATTTTAAATTAAACAAAACTTGGAAGCAGGCGGGGTTCATTCTACACACATCAAAAGTGTCTAGGGATCAACATATATTTTTGCAATAACTTTTCTCCTGATTGATATTAATTAAAATTTTCTTTAAGGATTCATCAAATAAAGTGTTTTCGTTTGTCACAGTAACGATAAACCAAGTCACCTTTGCATTAATAAAGAAATTTGCCATTTTCCTAATAAAGGGATTTTTGACATTTGAACCACTAACATTAAAGTTCGAAAAAAAGACTGAAATAACAGTTTTCTTTAAAATTTTATTGGGTAACTTAAACAATTAATAATCCGTGTTTCTACCGCGAACACTAACAACACAAGAACATCGGTTTGGCATACTCAAAATGAGTTCATCCAAATCACGCTGTGGAATGGCCGCCCATGTTCGTTGCAACAACAAAAAAAGGTCTTCTTGCGACTGGATACCCTCCATATTCGGCAGAGCTCTTCTCTGTAGCATATCCCATGCATGCTCAATCGGGTTCAAGTCTGGCGACTGAGCAGGCCAGGGCAGGACATTGATGTTAGCTGCGGCGAGAGTCTGTCTTACAACTCTTGCGGTGTGCGGTCGTGCATTATCATGCATTAACTGAAATAAGGGACCGATTTGCACTTGTAGAGGAACGATGACGTCTGATACAATCGTCTCAGCATACATTTGAGCGTTGAGGTTGCCTCTGATTCAAATCAACTCAGTTCTTCCGCCGATCCAAATACCCGCCCATACCATGATGGTTCCACCACTATAAGGATGGACTTCCTGGCAGGATTTTAATCGCTGTTGGCGTCCAGGGGTTCTCCAGTGTCGTATACGTCTTGTATCCGGTCTCATACCAAAACGAGACTCATCAGAAAAGCACACGAAACGCCATTGTTCTTCTGCCCAATTTCTGTGTTCAAGAGCCCATTGATATCGAATCCTACGATTGTGCATTGCTATAGGTGGTACCCGTAGCGGTCTTCGGGAATGAAGATTCACTTCATGCAAGCGGTTTCTGACTGTTTGGTCGCTAATTAAGTTCCCTGAAGAGTGATGAAGCCTCACGGCTAACATCATGGCGGTTATTGTTGGAGCTCTTCGAGTTAAGATTTGAATGTATCGGTCTTGTCTCCGTGTGGTGCAGCGATACCGTCCTCCATGGCGCTCAGCCACGGTACCAGTGCTTCGGTAACGTGTCCAAAGTCGACTGATAACACTCTGACTTGTATTCAGAGCTAAAGCCACAGTACGTTGCCGGGAACCAGCTTCTATCATTCCCACAGCTCTGAGCATTTCTTCCCTGCTTAAATGACGTCGCCGCTCCATAATAACGTTGGTTTTAATCAGTAGTAGGGAAACAGTAGCACTAATAATGTCTTCAATGCGTTGTATGTTTTTATAGGGAAAATATTGACGGCTGATTTTCATCTTTTACTCGAATTTGATTCACAGTTCCTGATTCAAATTATGAAATGCACCAAAAAGGATCCATATAAATTTATAAAATCATAAATTTATTACAAAGCCACATCTCAATCTCAAGAAATCCGCATAAAAATGCTTGATCCCTAGACACTTTTGATGTGTGTATTTTCATTTCACAATTTAATAATCAAATAAACAGTTGGTCGTGGGTTCGAACCCAAGCTGGCGCATTACTTTGTGTAATTTATTTCATCACCACTGCTCTCAAAACGGTGAAGAAAAACATCGTGAGGAAACCGGCATGTCTTAGAACCAAAAATTCGAAGACATGTGACATCTACCAACCCGCACTGGGCCCGCGTGATGGATAATAGCCAATTCCTCTCCTAGAGAGGAGGCCTGAGTCCCTGCAGTGGGAACATTATAGGCTGATGATGATGATGATGATACTAACCAAAAGGATAATGTAATATTTTTCTGAAAAGCTTTCAAATAATAATATTTTTCAAAATATACTCATATTTATATTTTTTATTTTTACTTATACATGCGAATTCAATAATATAAAAATAAGTTAGTAGTAGTATTTCCTTGTATCATTGACTAACGCCGAAAAATAAATGCGTAAAAAATAATAATATACGATGACGTACCAGTTACGTCAAGGCAGGTATACATGTTAAAGTCTAAACGTAATACAAGGTACTGCACCGAATCAGGCGGGAGGAATCGCCCAGATCTGTCCACTGCAAGGGTCGGCCGGAGGACACGGTGGAGCACATCGTGGAGGTCTGCTTCGCTTGGACGGAGCCCCGTCGTGTACTCGTTCACCGTAGGCGCGGGCCTGCGGATGGTGAGGATAATGGGGTAGCTCACCATCCGTTAGTCCTATGACGATGACAGGCCGTGTCGACGGCGCACTCGTGTTCCACGCGCGCCTCAAAGAGATGACAGTAACATTGCAGGGGCTCGGAAGGGCCGACGCCTGTTGGAGCTGCGGGTTTTTCGAAAGAGATACGCGGTACTAGCTTTAAAGATTAAGTTATGAACTGGACATATTCGTCAAAAATTAAAGAAAGCATCATCCTTTCCAAAATCAGCTACTGTTCATCATCTGGTGTTTAAATTTTTGACCCCGTGGTCGTGGGTTCAATTCACACGGGAAGCACACTTTGAAAAGTTGTTTCTAGTTTGGGTAGGACATCAGTGTAGTCTTAACCTTCCTTTCCACACGATATGAAGAAGAAAATGGTAAGGCTGGTTGTCAGTTTTTCTTATTACTGACTATCTGTCAAAAGTCTACAAATTACAGCCGAAGCCAACGGCTTAACGTGCTTTCCGAGGCATGGGGGAAACTCCGTTTGCAATGGGTCACCCTTCCACGAACCAACCTAGGCAACACGGCTTTACCTGAAGATCGACCCGCAGCTATTGTTTAGCCTCGAGTTCGTCGGTTTAATTAAGAAAAGTCGTGGCTTAATAAGAACTGCCACTCGGGTCGATCTTTAGGTTAAGCTGCGCTTGCCTAGGTCGATCTGTGGATGGGTGACCGCCCATTACATACCGAGTTTCCTCCGTGCCTCGGAAAGCACGTTAAGCTGTTGGTCCCGGGTGCCATATATAGATCTTTGGCAGTCGTTACGGGTAGTCAGTGACCTGAAAGTCTGACATCCAGTCTTACCAAAGGGTATCGTATTATCTGACCTCCACAACCCAGTTAATACTAGGTGTATTAACTGGGTTGTGGAGGTCAGATAGGCAGTCGCTCCATGTAAAATACTGGTATTCAGCTGCATCCGGTTAGACTGGAAGCCGACCCCAATATAGTTGGCAAAAGGCTAGGCAGATGATGATTCACTTGAATTCCCTTAATACATAAAAATATACTAGAAAACAGTCACCTCAACCTGACTGTCTACCCCAAAATCTGACCACAAAGCAAAAAAAATAACGTAACACTCACAAATCTTCCGCGATATAGAAATGATATGAATTCAGCAAAATAAGTCGCGAATCAATTTCCTCCCTACATGAAGAGGCGGTAAATCGCGCCATCAAATCAAATCAAATCAAATCAAAATCATTTATTTCAAGTTGGCCAGTTACAGGCTCTTTTGAATAGTCGAACAAATACTAAATTTTAATAAGCTAATAAACTAAGCTACAGTCCCACTCACAAGGCATAATAACTGTCAGTGTACTGTAGTTGCCGATTCCAAAGCGTTGGTCTCATGAGAAGAATGGCAAGAAACTTCATGGACACTCTTTTAAATCATATTATTGTTACAAAACTTTGGTTACATCATTCATATCGAGATTGGTATATTATCATGTGAGAACGATGTTGCAAGTTGTGCACGATAAGTGTCGACAGTAAAGTCAAAACGACGATTTAAAAATAATATAATAATTCAAACAAGCCGTGGCAACTAAGAGGTGACCAGTCACAACTGACAGCACCCGTTCACGAGCATGACGCATGGATCAGCCACCATTCCACTCAACCATTTTAAAGGGAACGAAATGACCCGACACACCCGCCACCATCAGCGAGACATTTAAGTGAGCATGACACACTCTTAATCGCCAGGGCATATCCAAGTCAAATAAAAAATAGAAAAATAAATGTAGGTTTCCACAGAATGACAGCTTTCTAGTACATAGTACTCACACAATATGCGCTATGCGACTATATAATACTAAAGAGATTGAATTTATACATTGCAAAGATAGTTGTACAATCTTCTTCTTCTTTCTTCTTCCTATTAAATGCTATTCATTTAAGCGTCCTGTCCTTGTGGAGCAGGACCGGCATTGAGCCAAGCATTTTTATCAGCGATATAATCGTCTAACTTGTAATATGCTTGCTTGCATAGTGTGCGTTTGATACATGTTTTAAATTTCGTCTCATTCAGTTCAAGAATGCTTTGTGGAATTTTGTTATAGCATCTCAAACAGTACCCCATGAAAGATGAGTCTACCTTAGCGAGTCTGAAGCCTGGCTGCACTAACTGGTCCCTATTCCTAGTAATATAATTGTGTCTGTCACCTCTTTTACTAAAAAGATGCAGATTTTTTCTCACATACATTATGTTTTCGTAGATGTACTGACAATGCACCGTCATAATGTTAATGTTCTTAAATAGTTCTCTCAGAGAATCGCGCCTACGAAGACCATATATTGCTCTGATGGCTCGTTTTTGCAGAATAAAAATAGATTCAATGTCTGCAGCTCGTCCCCATAACAAAATGCCATAAGACATTAGGCTATGAAAGTAACTAAAATAGACCAGCCTAGCGGTATCTACATCAGTAAACTGACGAATTTTTCTAATGGCATATGCTGCTGAACTTAGCCGCCCTGCAAGAGATGTTAAATGAGCACCCCATTGTAGCCGTGAATCAAGCGTAATCCCCAAGAAAACCGTTTCATCTACGAATTCTAGTTTCTCGTTATTTAATAGAATATCACAATCACTACTTTTAACATTCGGTAAAGCAAATCTTATGCATTTTGTCTTTTTTTCATTTAATACTAAATTGTTTGCTGTGAACCAATTATGAATCTGAAGTAGGGCTTTATTCACATCATCTAGCTTTTGAGCCCGTCTATTTATCTTAAAAATTAGGGAAGTGTCATCAGCAAATAACACCATATTCTGAGGTTGGTTTTTCAATAAATAGGGTAGATCATTAATATATACCAGAAAAAGGAAAGGGCCCAATATTGAGCCTTGCGGAACCCCCATTTTTACTTTTAAACCCTGTGAATTAACACCATTTATTTGAACATGTTGTTGCCTTTCACTCAAATAAGATTTTACTAAACTAAGTGCAAGTTTACCTAGTCCATAATGCTCAAGTTTCAAAAGCAATGTGTCGTGATTCACGCAATCAAATGCTTTTGAGAGGTCACAAAATATTCCTACAGCATCTTGGGACTGTTCCCACGCATTAAATATGTGCTTTAATAAAGTTACACCGGCGTCAGTTGTGCAACGTCCTTTAGTGAAACCGTACTGTTGATCGTGTAAGATTCTGTTGGTGTTAAAATGATTGAGCATTTGGTTAAGCATAACTTTTTCAAAAACCTTGCTAAAAGCTGGCAACACCGATACAGGTCTATAATTATTAGTATCTTTACTGTCACCAGATTTGAAAAGAGGTATGACCTTACTGTGTTTCATTAAATCTGGGAAAACCCCTCGGTCTACACACAAATTAAATATTGAAGCTAAGTATGGTGCAATAGTCTCAACTATGGATGTACAAACTTTGATAGACATTCCCCATAGATCTTCGGTCAGTTTAATTTTTATTTGCCGGAAAGCTTTAATTACCTCCGTAGGGTTTATATGTTTAAATTTAAATTCAGCCAGGCAACCAGGCACGTTCGCCTTCAATAAACCAATTGAGACTTCAGGTGAGGAATTAAGAGCCTCCGTTGTTTTTAAAGGAATATCAGTAAAGAAATTTACAAATTCTTGAGCTACTTCCTGATTATCGCTTTTAGGACCACATGCTGTATTTAATGTGTAGCTAGTGGTACGTATTTTTTTCCTGTTAGTCTCGTTATTTATGACTTTCCAAACTGTTTTTATTTTATTTTCTGCTGTTTTGATCTTTTTGCTAATGTGAAGGGCTTTAGCAACCTTGCAAGTATTTCGAAATATTTTTGAATACTTTGCAACATACTTGTTAAAAGTTTCAGTGTTTATATAAGGCTTAAGGCCATACAGTTCAAAAAGTCTTTCCCTACTTTTTCTGATACCTCTAGTTGCCCAATCACTAAATATAAATTTAGGGCTAACACTTTTAATCTTCTTCTCAAAAGTTTTATTGAATTCTGTGTGAACTATTGAAAAGAAGTTATCGTACAATTTATTTATATTAATATCATCCACATGATGGTTCATTTCACATAACTTGTTCTGTAGGAAAATATTATATTTATTTAATTTGCTAGTTGTTAAAGGTCTAAATGTAATCTGAACTTTTTGTAATGGTGTGTTACACTTAAAAGTTACGGTTTGTCCGCTATGATCAGACGGCAGGCAATTTACTATGGCTTTATCTATGTAATCACAATCGCAGAAAACATTGTCTATACAAGTAGCAGAAAATGAGGTGACCCTAGTAGGGTCTATAAAAATGTTGGTTAAATTAAATGACTTAAAAAGATTTATTAACCTACTGCTAATTGCATTTTCTTCTAAAATATTGACATTGAAATCGCCACAAATAATTACAGATTTATTACTGGCAGCAAGTTTTGCCAGGACATCTTCTACTATTGATTCAAACAAGGAAAAGTTTTGATTGTTTGGGGGTCTGTACACACACACAATTACATGCTTATCTAGCTCAACACAGGACAGTTCGACGCAATGTTCAACCGAAAGACCTACAATGTCATTACGTTGCTTATATTTAACACAATTTTTTAATAATATTAGGGAACCTCCACGCAGCATTGATTTACGGTTAAAACAGCTACCCACCGTATAGTTTTCATAATTAATAAGCATTTGGTAATCTTTGAGCCAATGTTCAGTAAAACAAATAATGTCAAACATACTTTTCTCTAAAAACAATTCTATTTCTAATAATTTGGAAGAAATGCCTTGGATATTTTGGTGGAATAAATTCAAAGTGTTCTGCTGAGGCCCTTTTTTACTAACTAATTTAGTGCAAGAAGATACCTTTCTGTTGGTAGGTTTAACAATATTGTTAATGGTACCTTCTGTTGTCTTACTTCCTAGTTTAAACTAATATCTGGAGTCAGCCCAGAGTCTCCTGTGCTATCACCAGACAACAAGATTCCATCACTAAAAACTCCTAATTGAGAATTTTCCACGGTGACATATGGAACATCCTCCGTACAATGTTTGTAAACATTTATAGCACTAGTGCTATATTTATTTGAAGTCACCTCCTGTACATAAGTACCATGACTAATAGTCGCAGTGTTAACAATGTAAGAAAACTTTGACATACTACATATGTCTGTGTGAATATTAAAAGCTAATAGCCTAGCTATTTTGTGTCTAAATCTAAGAGGTAGATACACATTACCTGGTGTCGACTTAAGCTTATCAACAAAAGTGTTGGTATCCAGATATACAAGCTTGTCACAATAGTGACCTACTAAGAAATGCACATGTTTGTTTAACATGTGTATATAATTGTTTTTCCTATCACTAAGTCATCCCCTCTGGGGGGAGGGTAGGAGGGTATCTTGATACGGCTGATAACCGCCGTTGGTTCGACAGCACTGTAAAGAGGATGGGGAGGGACAAAATGTCTAAAAACTATGATAATATGTTAATTTTTGGTGTTTCCATTGTTTGAGGCGGGACGATTATAAGTTATGCAGTCAGGTTCTCTTTCACTGATATGAATCAGAGAAAAAAATGGATATCAGAATCCCTTTGGACCTATCCTTCACGATTTACTTGCCTAGTTTTGACCCCCGTCTTCGTAGTCGAGAAGCAAGAATCCTAACCTCTAACCCATCATAACAACATGACTGTTTGTTGTCAAAAAGATTAAACGTAACTTCAAGCTAACTGACAAGTCAGCCTCGCCAGACATATCCAACCTAATCCTGTTTAACTCCCTAATTAAAAAGTTATTTTCTGAAATCGTTATCGGTAAAGAGCTTCCCGACTTTGAAATGACACAGAGTTGAGACATTTCAGTGATACTTGGGTTTGATATTTGAGTTATTTGCAAAAAGTAATATGCATGGCTTTGATTCCGAGTTTTGGGAGTACTATGCGGTTTTTCCATCGAGAATTCCTCAGAGACCTGTGTGTGTACCAAAATGGCCACTGTATCAGTAACTGTGTAGTAACGCAAATCGTATTATTTTTCTATTAAAATGTAGTGTCCTAAATGGTTACAGACGCAGTAACTATTATAAAAAGTCCATTTTACACTTTTTGACGCAATTATGAACTGCTATAGTGGCCATTTTAGACCCCCAAGATGTGTGCCTATTT
The DNA here is from genome assembly GCA_932274075.1 of Diarsia rubi. Taxonomy (NCBI): domain Eukaryota; kingdom Metazoa; phylum Arthropoda; class Insecta; order Lepidoptera; family Noctuidae; genus Diarsia; species Diarsia rubi. The sequence goes on along the minus strand of OW026437.1, from coordinate 719,347 downwards.
TGGGGACCTCTTAAATGGGACCAAATGGGACATAATAATAATTGACGAGATGTGAGCTAACTAGGGCTTTTTCTAAGCCTTGATGTTTACGCTCGCAAACACATAAAATGGTGCTCATTTTCAAAAACTCAGTGTTATTCAGTGTTATTATGAGGTCGACGATGGAACGAGCTTACCCAGAAGAAGCCTATTTACTCGTGACTTAAATATATAGGGGTTATGTAAAAACCGATGCAGGCAGGAAGTTCTACTCTTTGGCTGTGCGCATAATAAAAGATTTAGCAAAGCACTTCGTACGAATTTGTGGAACATCGAACTTTATAGTTCGATGTTCCACAACGGGGATTATTACAGACATACATTATACCAAATCATCAACATTGGGCAGACATTAGTTAAATAGATATGAGAGCTCAGAACGGCCCCCATCAGAATACATCTTGCTCCGTGATTATGTGGGTAGTCCAAATCTTTATAAAATGCGTGGCGTAAATGAGAATCACTGATGTGCTGATCAACCTGCTAATAATTTTGAAATATTCGATGAAGGCGATGCATCACGATTTTTTCCGTCACCGAAGCAACTTGAGACCCGTGACTTCGCAGTCCGACGCTCAAAACCACTAGACTTTTACTACTGTAATGATAATAATGATTACTAGCTTATTGCAGCTTCGTCCGCGTGGATGTCGGCTATCGCGACTGATGGCGACCAAAATTATTCTTTTCATCCCCACTGTTCAACCTCTTACAACCATTTTTTGCATCAAAAAGTAGCCTATGTCCTTTTTCAGACTCTAGACCAATGATATGTTAAAACTATAGATACGTTGTCCGCCCACAAAAATGGCAACATGAAATGAAGCCAATTGGCCTCATCGCGCTTAGTTACGCACCAACCTCTCGCGCGATGCTACGTTTGTTCTTAATTTAAATCGTGTGTGTAAACCTGTGCGAAACATAAAGACAACAGGCATCAACAGGCATCTCCTGTACGGTGTGATATTTTCTTTCTCTTTCTTTACGCGTAAAAGTAGTTATATAATATTTTCGAAATATAAAAAAAGAAAAAATCTGTAATTGAGTGCCTGTATAAAAAGTTGGAACAGTGTTCAATAAAATGAAAATAGACCAATTTTTTTTTAAATATTTTCACAGCTGTCAGTTGAAAGTGATTCTCCCTAGGGCTGAAAAGTAGGACTTTCAACCCGCTCCGCAGGCATGTCATGACCTACTTTCAGAGTATGAGTAATGAAAAAGTATTATCTAATTTGCTTCCATAATGTGAAAGCAAATTAGATAATACATAATTATAAAGGTACACATAACATTACGCCTGTAATCTCCGAAGGGTTAGGCAGGGGTGGACCGAATAGTACACGAGCCTTTTGCCATCAACCTGGCACAAATTTTAAGAAAATTCTGATGCATAAACCCAATAAAACTTTGACCGACCTTGGAATCGTACCTACCCATGACCTTATTTTCAGTAAGGCAAAAAACATAATTAAAAAAAAAAGTTTTTTTTTTATCTTATAAACCTTTTCCACCTTACCACATGCAATAAAATCAAGAAAACGTTTACATCTTTAAAAATAAAAAGCACATACTCGTATCAAAGGAGGTAACACAAGCGGCAGTTAATCGCTTTGATGTCGCCGTCCGCGTGTGATTGGCTGGCTTGCGATGTGGTCGCTTGCACCTGTCAATTAGTCCTGACATACTGCCAGGAAGGATGGCCAATAAAGGTCTGTGGGTCGCCGTTAAATCCTGGGAATGTCCATTGTTGAATAAGGCTTAAACTTCGTATAAAAAAACAGCATCTTTATATTTACTCACGACAGAACTGGGAAGGTATATTATGCGTTTAGAGTGAGAGGTTCTGTGTTGTTTCATAGAGTTACCGCGGCCTCGACACAAAGGGCTAAGAAGGAACATGGGTGGATTTTAGTCAGTAGAAGTCTGACACTCCCTATCGCTCTGCCCAGAGCGGAAGGAGTCATTGGCTGATTACCCGATATCCGAAAAAAAGGGTGAGAGGTTGTTTGTTTATGCGCAAACGAATGTTAGCATTTATCTCCAAAACGGTTTGACCGATTTAAATGTGGTTTTCTGTAATTTATTATTAATTTATCGGTGGTGGTTATTAGATAGGTGTTATGGTGTTTATCTTTTGAAAATTAAGTATCAAAATGTTCCTATTTATCTTCAAAACGGTTTGACTGTTTTAGACGTAGTTTTCTGTAATAGATTTGCTGTTTATCTGTGACTAGCTTTTGCCCGCTTCTTCGCCCGCGTGGATGTCGGAAAATATCCCATGGGAACGTACTACTGTGATTAAAAGTACCCCATTTGTTAATCTAGGTAAAATCCGAAATGAGAAAATCCTCTTTATTCTCTACTCTATCCTCTGAGAATTAGAAAAAGATAGTTACGTAAATAATCCCCGTTAACCCCCCCCCCAAACCCCTTAATGACAAACTTTATTACATAGGCAAGTATTTGTGCCAAGTTTCAAATAATGTGATTTTTTATATAAACTGTATTGCCTATTTTTAGCTCCACAGGGGTGTTAGAGTCAAGTTATAGAAGTATCCCAAATGATTTTTCATTTGGGATACTTCTATAACTTGACTCATACACCAATTTCCGAGTTAATCAAGCCTCGCGATAAAATCGTCCCCTGTAAAAATCGATTCGGGGTCGATTTTCGAAAATCCCTGATACACGTTATTCTTTGTTTTTGTTCTCAAGCATAAATACTGAGTTTCGAGTTAATCGAACCGCGCGTTAAAATTCTTTCATACAAACTTTGACACCCCCCAATCCCCCCTTAGGGGGTAGTTTAGGAAAAATAAAAGTGACAAGCTTTATAATTGTTTATTTGTTCCAAGTTTCAAGTATATTAACTCAAGGAATAAGATTTTTCATACAAACTTTATCCCCTATTTAACTCACTTATCTGAATATTGATTGATAATAAAATCCAGAACGAGCTTAAAAAAAGTAGGTTCAGATTAATCCAAGCGAGCGACTACAGAAAGGGCAACTAACATAGTTTTACATAGCGATACGATATTTACATATGTTATAGCGGCAACAAATATACATCATCTGTGAAAATTTCATCTGTTCACGAGATACAGCCTCGTGACAGACGGACGGACAATGGAGTTTTATCTAATAAGTAGGTCCCGTTTTTTACCCTTTGAGTACGGAACCATAAAAAAGAAAGATAGATGGTAGAAATAAATAATTAGGGATCTCTTACGGTATACCTGTGTTTAACCTGTAGAAGCATATTATTTATTTTAATGGTGATCATTTTATATTCCAGTTTTTTATTCTTTTTGAAGTCGGATACTGCTTTGTAAAATCACCCTTCTCTGTTATTTTTTGCTATGCTATATAAAAATGATAATAATATCGTTGTCAGGAAAAAAAAGTTTTTCAAAGCTAGAGGGTCTTCATAAAGTTTTAATTACGGAAAACTTTACAACATCTAAGTATTGTTGTCATCGTTAAATTGTTATCGTTGGCAATAGCCAAAAAACGTCTATTTATACTTGGATAGCACCTCGCAAATGTTCTGCATAAGGTAAGGCAGCAATGTGTCCTCGTCGCCAGTTAGGTACTCCGTTAAGTTCTAAGTAGGTAACTAGCTGATGCCTGCGGATTCGCCCGCGTGGATGTCGGATATGAAAAAAAAACGATTTTCCATACAAACTCTCACACCCCCTTTTTGTTGAAAAGTTTTCTTGTCTTTGGTGTGAAATCATCAAATAACCCCTCCCGCTCTGGGCAGAGCGAAAGGGAGTGTCAGACTTCTACTGACTTAAAACCACCCATGTTCCTTCTAAGCCCTTTGTGTCGAGGCCCCGGTATCTCTAAACAACCCGCAGCCCCCTGTTTCACCACCTTCATTGAATTAAAAAAAATAAGAATACGTGTGCGAAATTTTAAGTTTCTAGTCCTTAAGCCTGTGCGTTGGTGGTCAGCTTGTCACATAATAAGCGTATAATGTTCCCACTGCTGGGACTCCAGGCCTCCTCTATAAGAAAAATAATGCCTCAAGTTATATTGTTACTAACACAGTGGACCTCCTTGTAGTCCTAGTTATTAAGTACTAACATAGGTTAAGTTATATTGTTACTAACACAGTGGACTTGTTTGTCTGAAAAATAAATGATTATTATTATTATTACAGGTTCAACCATTTTTTGTCCCTTTGAGTTTTATCATTAAGTATTTTTCAGAACCGAAGTATTCGTTATCAAATTCACGGATCCCACAAAGGTTTACTAAAAAAAATGTTCATTGTATAACGTCGTCGTTAACTTTATTTGAATTTCTGACCACCGTGACTACCTCATGCAATGTGAAAGACACCACAAAAGAGAGCATGGTTCAGAAGGTCAAATACAAACATGGAGCGAAAATAGGCGCTAGTTAAGGAACCCCAATCTACCAATATTAGCTTTGTCTGCTAATAAGTATTTTGTGCTAATAAGTTTTTTTTGTTTTTTTTTTATACTTCCGTTGTCGCTTACTTAATTCGCTCGTACCCCAAACCTCACACCCAATTCATTCTCTTGCCCTTCTCCCAGTTCATTTGGGGTCGGCGCAACATGTCTTTTTCTTCCATACATCTCTGTTTCTCGTCATGTCATGTCATCTCATTCCTCTTTTTTTACCATATCATTCTAAACACAGTCCATTCATCGTTTCTTTGGTCTTCCTCTACTCTTATACTGATCAACCAGAAGCAGTATGGTCTTCGATAATGTTCGTGTTTACGAATTAGCACAAACTTTGCATCACATAGTAACCTAGACAAGTAAAGCTTCTAGGTATTGCACTGCCGCTCTTGGTAGTACTTTTTTTTTGGAGGGTGACAAATCATCAGCTGACTCCTCCCGCTCTGGGCAGAGTGGTGGGGAATGTCAGACTTCTACTGACTAAAAACCCTTGGATTTGACAAATTATATAAAATACTAAAACCTACCTCGAGAACCACTCTATACATTGGTGGAAACAGCATGAAAACGTGTGCAGTAGTTTTTGAGTTTGTCACGAACAGACAGACAGACATACCCGGCGTAGGACTTTGTTCTTTATTATCTTGTTTCTTTTCTTTTATTTTAAAATAATAAAACGTTGCCCGACACTAGGAATTTCTCCTGTATCGTGGGTGCGTTCATAGACATTAGTGAACGACGACGACCGACGTAGTGGTGTAGTGATTAACTTACTTGTCTGTAGTCAGCCTTCTGTATATTTTCTTCGTAGTTGTGCAAACAGTTGTTTGTCCATCGGAGCGGGCGCGTTTGATTTGATGCGCTGCAACGCTGGTCACCGCACCCGATTTATTGTGAGCTGGCGCAGCGGGTTTTTCGACAGGTTCGGTTAGAGAACCAAATAAAAAAACTCACTCTGGCTTGGTGAAAAAATGGTTTGTGCATTCGTGTTATATGAAGGTGTCTATAGCTATTATTTGGGAAATCTAGGGTGGACATAAAATAAGCGCCAATGCTATGTAACGTTTTCTTTCGTAGTACAGTTTCAATAAAAATATGAATGTAAACTGCAACATGATACAGCTATTGGTATGTAATATATAAAAACTCCAGATTGAAGACCGAATTCCAAAAGTAAACTGAACGTAATCAACACCATTATTTGTCACGTGTTGGTTTATTTTCAAATTACATAAATGTATTCAGTATATTAGTTTTTAAACAAGGACATATTTAAACAGAACATGCTTACAAAATACGAATAAAATATGAACAAAATGAAACACTGACAATTAACAGACAGAACCATAACAAACATTTCGCAAAAGTCTCGCAACCATTGTGTTTATCACAGAAAATATGCACGTCTCAATGACTTCTAGGTAAAATCCATTTTCCCGTCTTAGTTTAAAACTGGCGTATGATCATGGTCGAAAAAGAAGTCTAATAAAGTTAGATCTGGAGACCATGCGGGGTGTAAATCGAATACTGAATCCCTCCTTCAATTTGTCCCTCGTTTAACCTAACACACTGTATTGTAATATTCATTCATCTGTAACGTCGCACGTTACATTTTGCACAAAACAAAACATATAAACTAAATTAACAATAAAAACAGCAACATTCCAATGTTTACTTTCATCCACCTGTCAAGGAACCGCAGACGTCAAAATATAATAACCATAGAAAATTACAAGTAGTGCGGTAGCAAATAGTAATTACTAAAAGCACAAGATGCATCAACTATCGGGCGCGCGAGTGAGGATTTATCTATGGGCTCGCGTATGTCCCATCTCTATCCAACGCTGCCAACACGATCTTTTCGTTTGACATTAGGAATTTTGGTTTTTCCCGAAGCGGTCACACGTCTCACCATATCTAAATTATATGTGATTTCACACGTGTCTTAACTCGCCATTATCCGGGCCTAAAACAATTGCCTACCTAATCAACATAATTCTCCGCCATCGAGCAATTAAATTCGGTGTCTTTGAAACCCCCATACTGGGTAAGTGTTGGATAGCATGATATGTGTATATTTTGTGTTCTTTGTCCTTATAGGTTAACTTGGCATGTATGCTTAATTTTATCTATTTTATTGTACGCTATTTCATGTATTTCATTTCAATCTAATGCCTTCAGCTCAATGCATTTTGATTTTTTCGTGCTTCACACTCAAAATGTGCTATCATGCCTTATTTTCACTCTTCCCACATGTAAACTCCGTCTGATTGTGACAATCCACCAACACCTTCATTAGTGCATTATTATTGCTGTTCGCTCTGCTTGGCTTGGTGTCGCAATCGGCGGAGTTGGCCTTTGGTCATCTCGTGACACGCTGGACGTCATGTTCCAGGGTCCAAAGTTCCGATTAGAGCACCCTCAAGTTTACTTTCGCTACACTACGCGGCTGGTTCCGTCGTGCGTGCTAAAATCGGGCCGGCATCGGACTTCCCACCTGTTGGCCATACTTGCCACGTGGGCCGAGCCGGGCCGACGTAAAGAAGAGCTGGCCATCACCCCTACGCATCCAGCGTGGCACCTCGCTGCGGTCATCGCCACGCCGGCTATCAGGGCAGTACAGCACATCCCACAGGGATGCCTTAGGAGTTTGTGTCCGTAACCTTCCCACACCCATTTTTAATTTTTAAATATATTGTATGTAGACTGGTTGCGTGGTCTTATTTATCATAACCTGCGCCACGCACCCCTTTTCCGTCTCACATCTTATCCTACTAATATTATAAACACGAAAGTTAGTAAGTATGTATGTATGGATGGATGTATAGATGGATCTTAGTCACTCTTTCAAGCTATAAATATGAATTTAATAAAATGTTGTCCACAGATAGTTTATAACCTGGATTAACACATAGGATAGTTTTTATCCCGATTTTATAATATATCTCCCTTGGATAATTTTCGAGTTGTAGCGGGCGAAGCCGCTGGCAACAGCTAGTTGTGTTATAAAGTGTAATACATTTTAGAATTGCATGAGAGTGTGTTATTTTTCATTCTTGTTATTTATACTAAATTTTCCACTGTCAACCACTACTCCTTTGAGGTTCTAATTCCTCCGTTTTCCAAAATCTTCAGCGTCAGCCATATTTATATTTCGGCAACCAGATGACAGCTATATCTCACCGCCACGTGCGACCTGACGCAGATAAATGCTACTCTGATGGATCACGGCTGCTGGGAACGACGGTGGTTATTTATTGGGGAATCCTGCCCACCCCTTATTTTAAATGTTGGTGTTGTGGTACGTTAGAATTGTGGTATAGTGACCTGGTTTGGTTAGAGCTAGGATACTGTTAACAAATATCTTAACGTGTACAGTCTCGAGCAATAATATGTATACACTTGGCAAAGTTCAAACGCGAATTTCGCACGAAATAACGATTACAGCGAGATAAATATGACCTACTTTATGATAATAATGGGTTCCAATATATTAGTTTCTTTATAACATGAAAATGAAATCAATACGGTAGAAAAAACCACAGAAACCACTTACTTCCTTACGTTGCTTAGTGTATACATATTGATGTTACTGGCTGTACATAAAGAGTAATTTTAGAAAATTCTAGCTGGGTCCTGTTTGGAATATTTCTTACCGGTTTTTAAAGGCACTATTATTTTGGATTTTATTTGCCCATTTGCATACATCACTAAATTGCGAGAGAGAGTGGGGGGAGTGGGGAGAGTGGGGATGTGTGTGAGTGTGTATGTTTGTTACTTATACACGCAAAAACTACTGCACGGATTTGGATGAAATTTGGTACACAGATAGTTTATAACCTGGATTAACAAATAGGATAGTTTTTATCGCGATTTTATATTCCCGTGGGTTGTAGCGGGTGAAGCGGCTGATAACAGCTAGTAGATTATAATTTATTAAACTACCCACAAATACACAATAGTCTGATGTACACTGCGGAAAGAAAACTTTACTCTTTCTGCATCATCATCATCATCATCGGCCTCAATTTTTCCAAATTATGTTGAGGTCGGCTTCCAGTCTAACCGGATGCAGCTGAATACCAGTATTTTACATGGACCGACTGCCTATCTGACCTCCACAACCCAGTTAATACTAGGTAAAACAATACCTTTTGGTAAGACTGATTGTCAGACTTTCAGGTCACTGACTACCTGTAACGACTGCTGTAACATTATTTAAAGGTCATCCAATTTACAAACCGTCAACATAATTTGTAAAAATTAAATACTAATCTATATGAATCATCATCTTTTATCTCATCATCTTAAAATAAAATAAAAATTGGTTAATCCGTTCAAGAGCTACGATGCCACATACAGACACATGCAGACGCGTCACACTTAAAACACGTCGCTTTTGCGTCGGGCGGGGGTTAAAAATAGATTGTCAGTAGGTTGTGTGTAGTAGGATTATGGCGTGATATAGCTACAAAATGCAATCTTCCAATACAATTCTTAAAAGCAATTAGTCCCCTGTCCCCCTTAAACCGTGGCCATCATAAGAAGCCGAGATGACCGTAATAGATCACTGTTCCCAAGATTAAAACTTGTGACGATAAAACTTGCAGGAACTTGCAATCGCAGTGTCCTGTGCAACTTCCACTAACTTCGGCTTGGATTAAAAACTAATTTCTTTGTGTAGTTAGTTCGCTTTACACTTACATTCTTTGTGTGGTTAACGGGAGTTGAAGATTTAACGAGTTTTGTTCGACTATATTTGTACTTTTTCGTGTGATAAAAAATTCAGTATATTTTCTTGTCTTTTCAGTGTGACAGTGTTGTTAGGTGCTTTTAGTTAGTTGGTGGGCCGTCTGCCATCAACTGGGAACAAATCCACACTCCGTGGCGGTTATTAAGAAATTCCTGTTGGAAAATCCAAATAACACTGCTCGGCCCTGGAATCGAGTCCAGGGTCCCGTGCTTGGCAGTCGCACTTGCGACCATTAAGCCAACGAGTCTTTATTACTATACACTTACAGGGTGTAAATTAACCCTTCACACATACGTCAACCAAGCATTCTGTATATCAAACTAAGTACCCCTTTTTTTTTTTTTTGGTGGGTGTAAAATCATCGAATAACCCCTCCCGCTCTTGGGCAGAGCGAAAGGGAGTGTCAGACTTCTACTGACTAAAAACCACCCATGTTCCTTCTTCGCCCTCTATGTCGAGGCCGCGATAACCGTTGGACTACCCGCGGCCCCGACAGGCGTCGGCCCTTTCGGGCCCCTCCCATGTTGCTGACATCTCTTTGAGGCGCGCGTGGAACACGAACGCGCCGTCGACACGGCCTGTTTTCGTCGTGAGACGGACGGACGGCGAGTTAGCCCATCACTCACCGTCCACAGGCCCGCGTCTACGGTGGCCGGAGGTCATCGCGGGACCCCCAAACTAAGTACCCCTACGCATTTTTTTTAGCTGGGAAACGCCTTTTTTTTTTTGGGGTCAAAAAACTCATTATACGGTAAAACTCAATGAAACACTCTTAAAACAGTGTGCTAGTGGATGCTATGAATAGTAAAACGGTCATGGAGGTAATTTATGTAAAGTTATAACCTGAAAAACTAGTATTTACCAAAACAGCTGTGCAAAATTTGGAACTTTGACCCCCCATATCTCCGTAACTTAGGGGTTTCCAGGTATGGCCTAGAACAAAAAAAATATCGCAGTGGTGGGGAGAACAAGTGCCATTCGTTTGCGTTAAGAGTACTTTTACACCCTTTATTTGTTTATTTATCATCTTACATCTACCATTACAGGGCAACCCCAATGCTATAAATTAATTCGACGACACGGTTGGCGCAGTGGTTGAGCGATTGACTGCTGCGCAGCATGTCGCGGGTTCGATTCCCGCACGGAACAAATATTTGTACGACCTACAAGTATTTGTTCCGAGTCTGGGTGTTTTTCTATCTATAATATGTATGTATTTACAAAAAAAAAAAAAAATGTATATAAGTAGTTTATCAGCCATCTCGTTACCATAACACAAGCATTAGGTTGCTTAGCTTGGGACTAGATGGCGTTGTGTGAAATGTCCAAGGATATTTATTTATTTATTATTTATTTATATAAATGCGCCTTCATTACTTAATAATAACTTAATTGTTACCAATAACTAACATACATATGTTGCATTAGCCCCATTTTGTTTTAAATGCCATACAAGTTCATATAATTATTTTGTCGGGATTTAATTATATTTTTCAGAGGCAATAGTGAATTTTTACCTTAATCTAAACTGTTTTTTGTTACGTTTGTGATTTAAAAATCCTACTAATCCTACTTATATTATTTATGCGATAGTTTGTGAGTGATGGATGGATGGATGCATGTTTGTTACTCTTTCACGCAAAAACTACCGAGCAGATGTGGGTGAAATTTAGAACACAGATAGTTTATAACCTGGGTTAACACATAGAATACTTTTTATTCCGGTAGTATGATTCCGTATGGCCATTATTGAACTCCACGCGGGCGAAGCCGCTGGCACAATCTATTACCTAAATATGAGTTCTGTATAATTACATACCTACACAGTATAATTAGGTATATAGGTAAGCTTACTTCATTTAATAAAATACCTTCAGTAGTCTAGGCGCTACGGTGGAACATGCAAACATACATACATATACTGCCAAAAACATTACCCTTCCTTTTGGCTTCGCCGTAGTCGGGTAAAAAACTAAATGATTTATTTTACATGAGCACTTTAAATAAATTACTTGGAGCACCCAGACTCGATTTTTTTTAAACCACCCAGAAGTAGCGGGGCTCCGTCGTCTGAGCCTAGAGGGGTTAGGTTCTAAAAATTTGATTTGTTAAACAATAAACAACTAAACGAGATTAAGTGTTTTATTTTTAATTCTGCTAGAAATTTTATTTAAATATATTTATACTACCTGCGGAAAAAATAGTATTCGATAAACCTAGATTAAAATATCGATTGATTAAAACTATTTTATTTATTATTTATTTATTTATTTATTTAAGCAGGTACTTGCTACACTTACAGTTTGCACCAACGCGTGCAGCAAGTCAACATCACACACATTAACTTAAAAATCGTATGCAATAATTAAGCATAGCTTTATTACTACTCATAAACAGATCAAAGAAAGACGATCAATCATTAAAATAGATCACCATTTAGATTTTTTTGTTTGCTGGTTTTGTAAAATAAGAACGATTATTTAAATACATGCCTTTTTTACCCGACTGCGGTGAACCCCAAAAGGAGGGTTATCTATTCATTAGAACCAAGAAAGATATTTTCTTGAGTGTTAAGAAAAATTTCCTCTTATCACTCAAGAAAATATCATCCCCAAAATCACAGTCCAAAATCTTAACACATTCGACTATACTGATTACATAATTTATCAACATTTATCACCTCAACTCGTATACCAAAAACTTGGCTAACTTGTTACAAGTTTCAGTTAAAGCATATTTTTGCTCAAACGCAATATACAGGCTACATATCCATATGGTACAGTCATCAGCACAAATAATGAACTTTGCAAATTTTGAATGCGATTTTTAACCGACTTACAAGAAGGAGGAGGTTCTATATTCGTGTGTATGTATTTTCTCTGTCCTGATTGTTATAGGACAAAAGTATACAGGGTTTAAAACTTTAAACGCACACTTATGTGTGCGTTTAAAGTTTTAAACCCTGTATACTTGCCTGTAATTATTGCTATAGCTTTTTGTTGTCACTCAAAACATTTTGCTGATGATAATTTTATGCATATTTCTAGAAAAAGTAGTACACAGTAATAGTGGGATTATAGAGATATATAAAAGATAGTTTACACATTGAATAACAAAATAAACCTTTAACCTCTTGGCTCCGTTAATGGTATTTTTACAATCTTATAGGAACTCACACTATTAAGAAATAGTAGATCTTATCCCAAAGTTTAAAAATGTTAAATTGTTCTTAAATTATTGGTACTGACTGTACACACGTACGTACTTAGCTAACGACGGATCTTTTTAAACTTCCAATAAATCAGGAAAATATGCATTCGAAAGTGGCTCTACTTCAATGAAACTGTGATGTTGCAAACGATGAACTTAGGACTTGAGCTTGTTAGATGTTTACCATAATAAAGACTGAAATATTCTATGAAAATCTCATCTGACTAGCTATTAGGCATCTTGTGAAAAACAACGTACTTTTTTAAACAAACTGTTTCAGTTAGTTGACACTCTCTTGATGATTTGTTTATCATTTGCCAAGCCTTCTTTTAGTTTTTTTTTTTTTTAAACTTTGCACCAGGAATCACTTGCACTTAGGAATTTCTCCTGTATCGTGGGTGCGTTTACAAACACAAATACTCAGACCCGGAACAGTGCAGTTGTTTAATCGCTAAGCCACTGCGCCAACCGTGCCGTCAGTATGTTAAGATGATCACCGATTGTTTTTTTGAAATCAACAAAACCTTCTTCAAATAATATGTCCATCGTTTAACCAGTTTAACCGCATACGTTATTAATAAAAGAAGTAGAGCCCCCTTCCACTCATACCGCGTGGTTGGTACAGCATAGAAATGTGGCTTAGGTCTGCATTCAACCCTGAATACGTCGAATAGGGTGAATAGGGGTGCTTAGGGTTATCAGTGCAATTATTTTGCGTTTTATATCACGCTGAGTGCTTCGAACCGTGAAAGCATGTGGGTTTACGCATAATATAGCTTTATATGCTTCGGTTTGTAGGTTTAACTTTAATTAACTGTTAATACGTTAATGAAATGGCTTCTCTGTAACTTAAGTCGTTCGTTAGTGATTCAAGTTTCCAATTCCAAGTCTATCGAATGACTCAATGGAAAATAATTAGGGAAGTTTTTTGAAAGGTTTCTCATGAATGTAATTGTTGTACAATGCCTTTAAAAGCAAACCTTTGCTTTACAAAATCATTTAAACACTCACTTGATGCTCCCTAAGAATAATATTGTCAAACCAATGAGGCAGACCATACCAGATAAGCAGTCGCTCCAAGTAAAATACTGGTATTCAGCTGTATCTTGTTAGGTTGGAAGTCGACCAAAACATAATTGAAAAAACACAGATAAGATGTCAGTATATCCGGATTGAACACCGAAATCATCATCATCAGGAACATCTGAGTATTACTATGAAATCAGCGGTAAGACGGTATTATCCACGTAACCAGCAATATAGTAAAATATCTGTAAAAAAATGTTGTTGATGTTTTTACAGATATTTATGAGGATAGCTATCCTCATCTCGGAGAGCAGTGGCGATCCAGTGGCGGCGGCTTCGACTTACGAACAGTAAGTCTGGCGCATTACTTTGTATAATTTATTTCATCACCACTTCTCTTAAAACGGTGAAGGAAAACATCGTGAGAATAGCGTAAAACATCGCGGGAACCGGCAAATCTTAGAAACGAAAAAAAAATTGAAGGCATCTACCAACCCGCACCGGGCCCGCGTGGTGAATTCTAGCTCATCCCTCTCCTAGAGAGGAGGCCTGAGTCCCTGCAGTGGGAACATTATAGGCTGATGGTGATGATGATACTGTGATCCTCATCTTTCTTTCATTTTCCATTTAGAAACTTATGTTTACGGGTGAAAACTATTCCAGAATCCTTGAAAATATTATGAGATTCGATACGGACTTTAACACGTTTCCATTTCTCCTTCGTCATACAACCAGTATTCTAGAACAACCAGTATTCTGGAAGGTGTCGCTAAACGGTCGATCCGTTAAGCGACACCTTCCACTAATTATAATCAATAGAATTTGTTCCACGGTAGCACCATCGCGCCGTAATAAATTCTGAACTCATCAATTCTGCAAATTTCCAATTTGAAGACGCTGTTGATTGAAAACCTACCTTCCATCCCCTTGGGGGTTGGAGTAAGCAGGCAGTAGAGCGCATCGGTGAAAAGGTTTTAGAAAGTGTTAAGAGGAAGGCAGTTTGCTAACAGTGTTTTTAAATTATGAACTTGGCGTCTAAAATAGGTAGCGACTTTGTCAGATCATAAAATAAATTGCGTTAAAAAGCGTAAAATAAACTTTTCATAGTATAGTAACTGTGTCTGTGACCATTTAGGAAAATAGATCATTTAAAGAACTAATATGAATTGCGTTAAAATTCGTAAAATGAGGCCCAGACGCAGTGACTATTATGAAAGGTCCATTTTATGTTTTTTAACGCAAATTCATATTATGATCTTTTTAAGGGGCCATTTTTGTCCTCCTGTACTATATTCTTTGTTTAAAATGTTTTCAGTTACAAATTGTAAATCAAAAACTGCATTGTTAATGTTGTTTGCAAGCGCGACGTCTGAGCACGAGGGCCTGGGTTTCATTCTCAGGGTAGGCAAAGTGTTACTGGGGTAGGTATAACTATCGATGCCTATACCTGTGTGTGTGTATCACAGGCGATATAAAGTATGTTCTAACTGCTATCGTCTTCTTACCCTTTAATGGAGCTTAGTCTTGAATATTATGTTTGTATATTAAGCCGTGCGTGCAGAGCGAGCAGTGCGCAGTGGTGGCCAAGAACAGTAAGTCGTGGATTCAATTCCAGGCAGGCGCTTTACTTTGTGTAATTTTTTGCATCACCATTGCTCTCAACACGATACGAGATTACCTGCACGGTAAACATCCTGAGTAAACCAGCATGTCCTTGAACCAAAAAAATCGAAGACATGTGACATCTACCAACCCGCTCGGTCCGCGTGGTAGATTAAACCGTCCCTCTTCTAGAGAATAGGCCTGAGTCCCTGCAGTGGGAACATTATAGGCTGATGATGATAATGATGATGATGAATAAGCCTTAGACTTAACAGCTTGTCTCTTTCATACTCTAGTTCAACCCCATGTAACACTCTTTCCCAGGGTGATCGCTAATTAATTGAGTCTGAAACTGTCTTAGTTGCCGCTTTTTGTGTCAGCAATTACACAAGGAGCGTCTGAACGTCTGACGCAACTGTTCTGACTATGTCAGACCATTTTCGGCGTGTTAGCTCAGGACGTGTAGCGTTAGTACTTAGTACGCAAATTAAGGGTTTTAGAGTCAAATTCAGTTGAATAATTTTAGTACATATTTAGGGAGATCTTGGGTTACTTCATAGTCAAATTCGTAGTTTAAACACATGGTTTGTTACACGATTGCGCTTATAGTGGCATGCAAACATTACGCTAAGACGGATGTATTAGACCACTAAAAGTTCGGATGCAGTTTCGGACACCGGACTCAGGCAGACCATCCTGAAGTGTTTTTTTTATATAAAATGGGACTACTCTTGACCATTGGACTGGTGAAGTCAAACGAAACCTATTAACTTAGACTAGCGACTTAAATACAGTTGAATGATCATATAATGAACTCGCGAACACCATCGCGAGCAAGAAAGTCGGCTGCAGGTTGTTTGAAAAAGATACCGCAACCTCGGACACAGTTTTATAGGGCTAAGAAAGAACATGGGTGGTTTTAGTCAGTAGAAGTCTGACACTTCCTACCGTTCCGCCCCGAGCTGGAGGAGTCATTTGCCACGCTCCAAAAACAAAAGGTAAGAAACTCTACTCCTCGACTGTGTGTATAATAAAACATTGTCAGGGACACACAACCTGTTCGTGGTAGTCTGGCCAAACTTATAAAAAGACATCCCTACTAATATAGTAAATGTGAATGTAAGTTTGTTTGTTACGCTGTCATGCGAAAACTACTTAACCGATCATCATGACACTATTCTTGGAGGTATTACAAGTAACTGGCCTTCAAATGTTTATTGTTTGAGTACATCCTCTGTTTTAGCTGTAAGTTCCCCAAAAAAAAAAAAAACATGGGATACTTTTTATGAAACAATAATTCTACGCGAACGAAGTCGTGGGCAACAGCTAGTAACCTGTAAAGGAGTCTCGAAAAAAATACGTTCTTTGAACGATAACCATGACGGAAATGTAAAACTAAATTAGCTATCAGAATTTAGCTACATCGGCATTGCCATAATCTAAAGAGCTAAAATTCATTGGCAAAAAACTTTTAAAACGACTACCATTTTGACTGCGTATGGCTTTTTGTTGCATTTTTCGACGTCTGTGCTGACACCCGTTTCAACTTTTTGCTATTAGTTTTTCATTCATCTTCACAAAATAGAACAATCTGAACATTCCGTTCTAATTATTTCTCTATCACATTAGACGAAAGGAACTTTTAAGGAAGCTGAAAAAAACAGTAAAACTACGTAAAAACCGTCATCTGCCAAGAGTTTTCCCAACTATGTTGGGGTCGGCTTCCAGTCTAACCGAATGCAGCTGAATACCAGTATTTTATTTGGAGCGACTGCCTATCTGACCTCTACAACCCAGTTAATACTGTGTAATACAATATCCTTTGGTAAGACTGGTTGTCAGACTATCAGGTCACTGACTACCTGTAACGACTGCTAAATATATGGCAGCCGGGATAGACAGCTTAATGTGTTTTCCGAGGCACGGAGGGAACTCGATATGTTACGGGTGGTCACCCATCCACAGACCAACCTAGGTAAGAAATTTTGACCTGAGTGGCAATATTTATTAAACCATGAGCTGAAATTACGTAAAAATGAATAACAAAATTGAATGTCCGAAAGTTAACAGAGAATAACGATTAAAACATTAAAAACAAACAACAAAAAATACGTGTTTTTTTATGAATAATTGTGTTCTGAAGCGTAGTATGCAGCTCGGGTAGCGAAGGATTTTAATTTACTTCGCAAATACTACGGGAATTGAATTAATATTAACTCTGTAGTTCGCTTTTAATCTTCTACTAGTTGAATATTTTTGTTTTATTTTCTTTCATAATCGTCTGAAAGTGTACTTTAATACGAGATCACTTTAAATTGGCGTATCCAATCGACTACCCACTAAGACACCCATATTCGATATAATGTTTCTATCTTATAAATAATAGAGTTTAAGTAAATTAGATATATATAAGTATCATTATAAATTAACAAATCATTCTTGTATTATTACATATTGCTTAGAAATCTGTTGTCCTAAAAGTTTTTAGTATTAGAAGTCATATCGCCTGTGATACAGGTTTATCCTAGTACAGGCATCGAACTTTGTTATGATCTAAGTTGTATTTTACCAAACTTAACTCTAAATAAATTTATTATTATTATTAAAAAAAAAAATTAAGTACCCTGGGCGCAGTGGTGGCCCATCCAGACAAGCGCATTACTTGGTGTAATTTATTTCATTACCAATGCTCTAAGAACGGTGAAGGAAAACATCGTGAAGAAACCGGCATGTCTTAGAACCAAAACATTCTAAGACATGTGGCATCTACGCCCGCGTGGTAGATAATAGCCCATCTCTCTCCTTGAGACGAGGCTTGAGTCTTTGTAGTGGGAATATTTTAAGCTGATGATGATGACATATTACAAACCGAGTTTCCTCCGTGCCTTTAGAAACCGTCAATCCGTTTGGCGGTCACATAAATAAAGGTCTTAGATAATCGTAACAGGTAGTTAGTAGCATGAAAGTCTGGCAACCAGTCTTACCAGGCGGTATCGTATTACCCAGTTCTAACTGTGGTCAGATAGGCAGTCGCTTCATGTAAGATACTGGTACTCAGCTGCATACGGTTTGAGTGGAATCCGATCCCAACGTGATTGGAAAAATGCTAGGCAGATGATGACATTTATTTTCCACTATGATATGGCACACAAATATGAAAACAATCGTGTCTCCACAACATACAGAAACGGTTAGATATGGTCCGGTTATACTTCCTATTTATAATATTATCATTTATCATGGACACATATTTATCATGATTTGTGTCTTGTTCTTATCCGTCTTAGATCATAGAATCAATGGATATGCCAACACAATATTATTTTTACCCAATGAGCGCATAGTATTACGATTATTTGCCTTCGGGAGACGATAATTTTATCATCATCATTATTATCGACATACCAATATAAACTACTATTAATCACCAGATTTGTTTGTTTTCAAATATATAGATTTATAAAAACTTAACATCATCAATAATATGTTATGATGGGCTCCCAGTCTAACCGAATGCAGCTAAATTCCTGTATTGTACGTGGAGTAATTTTATTAAGTACATATCTGACCTCCAGAAGTTTTTAAGTATTGGGTAATTTATGATCCCCCTAATCTTGGTAAGACTGGTTGATAGACTTCTGGGCCACTGAGGTCCTGTAAGACTATGTCCCGAAAAAAAAAGCAAAAATGAAACTGGCCAATTGCAAGTCGGAGTTGCACATGGACGGTTCCGTACCATCGTAGTAGAGAAGCCGCCTTTAATTAGTATTACTTCTTGTTAAAGCGGCCACAGAAAAACATATTTTGTAATAAGTTTGTTTTTATTGTTTGAATGACAAAGATATAATTGCAGTTTTTTAATGACAAATTTGATGATAAAAGTTATTTTAGTTTCATGTTTGTGTTCCCTTAATGTATTATTTATTTTTATATAATATTTTATTCATTTTTATTTTTGTATAAAAATCTTAAAGCGGTTCATAGAATACATCTATTTACCAAGTTTCAACTGGGTATTCCTAATAGTTTCCATTATAAAGTGGCTGTGACATACGACCGAACAAACGGTCGGACAGACAGACAGATATGACGAATCTATAAGGGTTGCGTTTTTTAACATTCGGCTATGGAACCCTAAAAATGTAGTCGCTACAATATTTTTATTCGACGCAGCTGAATGCAAGTTTTAGCAACCCCCATCGTTCGTAGTGTTTTAAATGAAATCTTTATTCAACACATCCCTTATTTCGAGGCTCACTGTATTGGCATCACGCCAAGCAAGTTAGGGGGGCAGCAGAGTTAATAAATTTTGTTTTTCCGACCAGATATTATCAGGATTTCCACTTGGAACTCAACAATTATGGATACGACAATTTGCTATGCATGAGCAACTAACATGTTCCAACGAATATTATTTTTTAAGACTTCCTTAGGGATAAAAGAAGGGGTTTTTTGTTAATGGTTATGGTAGGTTTTGGTTGAATAAACGCGGGTGCTATTTTGTTTATAAAGGGTTCTCCATTAATGTCAAAATATGGGTTGTTTCAATGGTGAGTTAAAATCGAGTGGATTGGACTCCGTGTGGTGCCCTTGATTAATAAGATACAATCCGATCAGCTTGATTTGACCACACCAAAAATCCTCATCTAATCTACCCAGCCTTTTTTGAACTATATGAGGTTGACTATCACACTAATTTCTGATTTTAAGGATGGGTTATCGTCAAATATTTCCTCGCGCTCTAGGCGGAGCAAACGGGAGTGTCAGACTCTTGCTGAATAAAACCCATCCATGTTCCTCCTAATGCCTTTTCCGATCCAGGGTCGTGGTGACTCTTTAAAAAATTTTATGCAGCTGAAGGCCAGTGTTTTACATGGCGCGACTGTGTTTTTCTGCCCTCTACAACGCTTTTACTGCTGATTAAAACGATTCCCTTTGGTAAGACTGGTGCGCATGTTATATAAATATACGAATAGAGTAGAATATCTTTATTTCACTCTACAATCGCAAATATTGGATGACTTAATAGGCTTACCATATCGTACTATACAACATTTTTTGAGTTCTTTCTTGGTATAATAGGGCGGATCCTGTATCTCGAAAAACAGCGCCATCCCAAAATTTATTGAATTCTAATGTTAACCAATAAACTATACAAGTGGCAGCTACTTAGGATATTATATCCAAAGATATAAAGTAACGCATAAATGTATATGTGAAACAATTTTATGTAAAAAGTTATGCAAAACAAAAGTTTTTTTGATCAAAAAACGTGTTTATTTTCAATTGAGGGTAGTTTTTTTCCACAATTTTCATTTTACGAGGACGCCTAATTGCTTCCAATCATTATGGAGTTTGTTTCATCGCGATAGATAATTTAGTTTAAAAGTTACACCGTTTTGTTTACACTGGGGTCACAGTAGCAGACAAAATTTTTAAAAATTCCATATAAAATATTAAAAAATATTTAGATTTTTTTTAATAATTTTTCCGTCGATAAAATTAAGCATAGATTCCCCCATTTCGATATGTGCACATTATAAAGAATCACACTGTATGTATATGTGAACCAAATAAACGTTTATAAAGCGTCTGCTATTTTGAAATTTTTCGAAGGTTCCCACATATGAAAGAGAACTCAACAAATTAATGAATAATACCATAAACAAAAGAATGACTCTAAAGTAGTTCTATAAGACTACACCACAAGACATTTTTATGCTCTCTCCCGCATATGAGTATAAACAAAAATACTGCACATACATACGTATAATGTAAACATGTATGTATGAATGTTTCAGAAAGAAACGCTGTAAAATATCTCGCAGAGGTATGACCGCGAGTCAGCGTCGGATTAGACAAATAGACACCCTCCCGCCCGCTGCATCATGCGAAATCAAATCTTGCCCCTACCATTTGCGCCAAAAAGCAAAATATTTATAATTTTGATGAGTTACAGATCGAAGTAAAGGCAGGTCGAATAGGCATGACGAAAGATTTTGAAATCCCCTTCCGTAATGTGGGTACATCTTTTTTATTTACGAAAAAACCTTTATTTCAGTAATAAAGTAAAGTTTAACGAAGATATAAGCCATTTATGAAAAAAAAAAAATAGAGCGCGAAAACAGCTCGCAGTGTCATGGCGTCGGGTCTGATGTCACGCATATGTAAACATGGAAATGTCAAAGCGCAGCTAGAGGAAACTAAAACAAACATTACCATAATTCGTGTGTTAAAAATGAATAACAAAGTTTATAAGTGGTGTGCGGTGCCTCAGTGTAAAAACACATCAATAGCAATAGTTTTAGCATTACATAATTGAATGTCAAAAATGTTGTCCTCTGGACCTGCATAGCTGACCCGGTGATTATGATAGTAGGTTGTTACTATGAGAAAAGATACTAGTACATGCTTTGTAGTTACAGAAATTTACTCCTTTTGTTGGTTATTAACTCAGTAGCAAACTTTTATTACAAGTTGCGAAGGAGCTAACCTCAAAAATAAACTGACAAGTTTATTGTAAAAATAACCGAAAGTGAAAATAAACTAAACTCCTACAAGCTCAAAACGAGTTTGTTGTATTTTTATAGTGTTAGATACTTACAAAATTTACTTACATCCCGAGGTTTTCACATTTCGGAACTCGGACGAGCAAAATTCTTTATTTGACCCAAGGAAATCGCCCAACATCAGTAAATCTATCCTGGGCAAATTTGAACTGTTTGCTTTTATAAAGCCTGATTCCATTGCTAAAGATGTTCACAAAGTATATTGTAGTAACAAAAAAAATATCCAAATGCGTAATCGGCAACAAAACAACACAGTGAGCTAGTGACAGCTAGTGATGTTTACATTGGCGTGACGTAGTGCGCTATGATTGGTGTTTCAATCAAAATGGCCGATATCAGTATTTTAATCTTTTATTTTATTAAAAATCTTACTAATCTTAATTTTTTAAATAAAACTAAATCAGTGTTTTAAATCCTTCTCGTATGTAATTTCCCCTAATATCATTAAATCATTGATTCTTTGACTATGTCGTCACGCCTATTCCAAAGGTGATCTGCATCGCAGCGGCTATAAGACCACCAAAGTCGTCACACATCCTAGCGTCGCAATGTCATCATATATAGAGTGTAAGCGACCCTGCACGGAGCCGACAACTTAGCTTTATGTACATCAAACTAATTAACTTTACGGAAAAATTGTGCTGGGAAACGACTTTTGTTGTCTAGAGTAAAATCACGTTTTATTGTAATAAATACTCAATGTAATACACTCAAAAGATTGTGCTGATGAGTGTTTTTAATAGTAAATGGGTCATTGAGGTCAATCAAACTCTTTTAGTGCAAACATTTCGAAAAGGAGCATACCTTAAACACATTCGCAAACACCCAATAGGGGATCGGAAAAAAAAAAAAAATTAGTCCGTCAGATAGATTTCCAAAAAATATTGGACACGTATTTTTTCTTTTTACACATAAACAAAAAAATTAAGACAGTGCTTCGAAAACTCGTGAATTCCTCGAAAACGTCTCATGTCAGTACATTTTTCACCTACAAATGACGTCACATCCCCCCACTCATGATCTTTGACGCGTCTTATCTTCGTCATTTTTTATTAATTTGTGAAAACAAAAAACACGTAAGTATCCAATATTTTTCGATAATCTAACTGTTGGACTAATTAGAATCATATTTTTTTGACTCAGTCCGATACCCTATTACGGTTAACTCTATGTTCAGAACATTACACTTGCAAACTTTAAATTCCAACCTACCAAAAACCCCCCCAAACCAACCTATCACCAAAAACTCTCGAAGACAACTCGCCTCACCGATAGTATGGCCTTCCTCCCCAAGAAGGGGGCAAGACTTCGAACTGGCAATGTCCCAATATCCTCACGCTGAATTGGAGAGGCGAGATGAGAAGCGTTCTAGCTCAACTGGACGGAATTAAGATATTCCTTACGAGAGCCATGTTATTGGAGATTGAAATTCTTGAGGAGTGATAGTTGTACCAATAATTATGTAATGTTCAGACGTTCTTTGGTGGTAAAGGAGAAAAGAAAATAGTCATCTCAGTTCATTGAGTTGGAGTTCTATATCATCATCATCATCAGCCTATAATGTTCCCACTGCAGGGACTCAGGCCTCCTCTCTAGGAGAGGGATGGGCCAGCACGCGGGTTGGTAGATGTCACATGTCTTTAAATTTTTGGTTCTAAGATATGCAGGTTTCCTCACGATGTTTTCCTTCGCCGTTTTGAGAGCAGCATTTCATATAGCTGACAAAACCGACAGTGATGATTTGAATATACTTACTGTCAATTTGCTAAACAATTCATTTCTCTTACTTTACAGTAAACTTTTAGTTTTTAGAAAGACAATGATGGAGAAAAAGAAAGAAAGAAATATTTATTTGGCTAGTCTAATGGGCCTAGCACACGCACAGGCTTCACCACATTCTTGCCGGCGCGATTCCACAGTGCACACGTTACATCCGTGTGGTTGGTAAAACTTTAACCCGATGCACCTGAATACCAGTACGACGTCTGACATTCTTAGTTAGACCATGCGGCTGCCATTATTTAAGGATTAAATTATTTAATCCATAACTGCCAAAAATATGTCAAACCCATCAAGTGGTTCAACGTACTTAAAACTTTTTCTCATCTGTTACAACAGCCTGCTCACAGCGTGCCACCCTAGCCAGCCAATGACAGCTACGCATAGCCATGCCACTCTAGCAAACCATAGCCATGCCACTCTAGCAACCACTAGCGAGCCAATAAGCCATAACTACCGGATGCCTCCGGTGGGGATATAAGTCTATAATATAATGCCCTGTAAGCTCATTTCGAGGTCTTGTCGCGCTCTATTGTGAAACTTGTAAGTGGAAACTCTGCCCGAATAAAATAATTAATCAGTTCCTGTTTATTTTTTTACCACTGTCGTTACACATCAAAAAACCTCGTAACTAAAAGTTACAGCGACATGGTCGCAACACAGAGTTTAAAAAATATTATGTTTAAAATTAAAATTCCGCGTGGCTGCAGTAGCGCGTTTTATGAACTAAGAAGTGCACATATCTCTCTGAATTTACATTAAAAATACTTTTTATTTGTGTGAAAACTAAATTTACATATCAAATCTAACTGTTTGTGCATTCCTTGGGGTTTGTAGAGGATTTTGGTACGGTACTGCAGAATATTACAGTTTGTATGAAAATTACTGAAATCTGAACAGCTTTCAAAGAAACTGGTTACCAACCCGGTCATATCCTTGGGATACGCTTGTTCATGATAGATAATAATAGATAATGATAGACCTCATTCTTAGCTTTCCGTCATCACCAACCAAAACATCATATTGGTTTAGGCTCTTATTTATACAATTAATTTACCATTTTTATTATTTCAGAGAATTTCATTCCCAGAACAATGTCATCAAGAAATCAAACTCAACCCGTACCTTTTTCAACCTCTAAGCTTCCCCCTCCTTGGTTATATTTTAGAGCTGAGCGAAAAACAAAAGGAAGGTGTTTTCCACTAGGGATGATACGAGCGAGGGTAGTTTGTACATAATTCATAAGGGCACTTGATTGGCCCCCTCGACTACACAACCCCGATACACTGAGGATATTGAAACTAAAACCCTTTGGAATAAGTTTTGTTGGAGGAAAATTTTGCGGAGTCATTTTTGGGGTAGGTTTTCGTGCTGGTTTAGAGGGTTCGTTACAGTTCTGCCTGAAAATTAGAGATTGTAGCAGGATGACTATGGTTGAAGTTGACGGAAACAATCTAATTAGTCAGTCAGATAAATTTCCAAAAAAAATCACACGTTGTCTATTATTTTTTGACGCTGCTTCGAAAAGCCGTGTGACGTCACAGTTTGGTCATTTTTATGGTTCCGTAGCCGAATGGCAAAAACGAAACCCTTATAGATTCATTATGTA
Source organism: Diarsia rubi (assembly GCA_932274075.1). NCBI lineage: Eukaryota > Metazoa > Arthropoda > Insecta > Lepidoptera > Noctuidae > Diarsia > Diarsia rubi. The sequence goes on along the minus strand of OW026437.1, from coordinate 694,321 downwards.
AGTCTGTCCGTCCATCCGTCTGTCCGTCCGTATGTCACAGCCACTTTATTCGGAAACTATTAGGACTACACAGTTGAAACTTGGTGCGTAGATGTATTCTGTGAACAGCTTCAAGATTTTCATACAAAAATAAAGATTAAGGTGGTACATGTAACTGAAACTGAAATAAACTTTTTTTATTAAACCTATACGAGTGGGGTGACTTAAATGGGTCTTAAAAAATACATTGAGATTCCTAATACCATTTTTTCTCAAAGTCTCACACACTTCCAAAGTGGTCAAATGAGTCCCCCCCCCATCAAGGAGTGCAGACTTTTACTGACTAAAAACCACCCATGTTCCTTCTTAGCCCTTTGTGTCGAGACCGCGGTTTGCCTTTAGACGAGAGGAAACATTACCTTGACATCACAACTATTTACAGGAAGTTTATTTTGATTTTTTTACGAAAATGTGCATCTAAAGTCACGGGAAGAACTTTTATGTTATCATCATCATCTACAGCCAGACTTCATCCACTGTTGAGGATAGGCTTCCCGTTGCTTATAACGAGCTCCACGTTCTTGTGCCAGCCTCATCCGAGATATTCCCGCAATGGCAACAATGTCCTCAGAGGGACTAAATTGGCCACTTTAGCAGATTATAATTTGAATTGTGTTAAAAAGCGTAAAGTGGACCTTTCATAATATTAGTAACTGTGATTGTGACCATTTAGGAAAATCACACTAATATTATAAAAGCGAAAGTTTGTGAGTGTGTGTTTAGTGTTACTCTTTCACGCAAAATCTACTGAACGGATGTGGATGAAATTTAGAACACATAGATTATAACCTGGATGAAATGAAAATGAAAATGTTTATTTGTCCCAAAAACAGTTACATGGTTATAAATGAGACAACCCCAGTAAGTAATTGATAATACTTGTGTTAGGGCTATCTCGCTCTTTCCCTTAATTATTAACAATATTGAGACTATTGCACAAATTTTAACAAAATGTAACTAAGATTTAAATCTACAAAAAATATTTAACAATGACTTATTAACTAATTAGAAGCTCTTTGAGTAAATGAACGAGTAGCTGTATGCCTATCTGGGTCGTATGTGTGTGGGTCTTGTTTTTCAAGAGCGTTTGTATTGTTGTGTGTGTGTGTGTGCGTGTGTGTGTGTGTGTATGTGTGTGTGTGTTAGGTCTAAATTAAAGTGCCGATATGCTCGAAACAATATATATTTTTTTTGATACTATGCATAAGGAAACCTATTAAACCGAGTCTAACCAAAACCTGCTCAGTTTCCTCGTATGTTAAAGCTTTGAGCCACTCAGTTATTATCTTTTTGCATACATGTGAGACCTCACGGTGGAACCTTAGTTTTTCGTTTATCCTATTATAAATGTAGGCTGATTGGGTGCATACTGACGCCTCGCAAATGCGGTTCGGACCCCCGGGGAGTAAGCCACCATATCCTTTCGTCTTCTCTCCCCACTATCTTGGCTAAATGGAATTGATTTTTGTAAGTTCAGGATAGTAGTAAAAAAATATAGCTTTCTTACTGTAAGTAAGCCACTGATTCTGTATAAATCGACAGTGGGATATCTGTATGGTTTATAGTACATAACTTTTATGAGTGACCTTTGAGCTCTTTCTATTTTAAGGAATTTAGTTTTTGTGGTTCCTCCCCACACCGGTAAACAGTATGCAATAACGGATTGCGTGAGCGCAATATAGATGTTATTTAATGTAATCTGGGGCATCACATATCTTAGATTTTTTAAAATCCATGTAAATTTTCGCACCCGTGTCGTAACAATCTCGATATGCAAATGCCAGGTTAAACACTCGTCAACTATAACTCCCAAGTATCTAGTTGACGTTACATGTTTAATGGCTTCACAAGTACAATTTTGTACCCTGTGTTCCGTGCACGTGTGGAGTCTAATTCTCCAATTTAGGTCTGGTTTAGATTTTCTGCTGGGAGAAAAACAAATGTAGTTCGTTTTAGCGACACTAAGGGTTAGTAAACTGGCTTTGAGCCTTGTATCTATAGCTGCCAATCCTTGCTCAGTCTTATTGCAGACGGCTTCCCAAGTGTCCCCAAAGTAAACAATGGCCGTGTCGTCCGCGTAAGAGAAAATTTTTCCTCCACTGATTTTTAGGTTGCAGAGTTCATTCATGTAGACTAGAAACAGTGGTGGGCCGAGGACTGACCCCTGCAATAAGTAGATTAACACATAAGATACTTCTTATCCCGGTATAAGATCCATGATCCTGTGGGACAATTGGGCATGCCTAATTTTTTTTTTCAAGCGCTGTCTTAAAACCATTTCGAGGGTTAGCTTAGGTGAATTCATGCCTGTTACCTGATTTGAAAAATACATACTATTTCAAAAGTTATAGGTGTTTTAACGAATGACTTTCATTTGACCTTTCAGACCCTCCAACAAAGCATAATAGAACATTCCTTTGTCATTCTATCATTCTTGAAAAAAAAACATTCTGTTGCGAGACTGTCAATGTCAACATTTTGTAGGTTATGTTTAGCCAGCTTTGTTGAAGTTTGTTTTTGTGAAATATTGTGAATTATTGTTGTAATGGCTTCTTTAAATTATACTAAGGCGGATTCCCGTAACACACCTACGGCCAATAATGCTATGATTGTTGAGTATATGATGTTGTCCACTCAACACAATATAGCGGAAATACGAGGAGCAAAGGCTCTAATGTAAGTATTCTATATCATTGTTTTGATTTATATAAGATTGGATTGAATGATTGGATTTGTCTGTGGCACAACACCGCACTACATACAGCCTCATAGTGATATTGAGAGCACCTCGAATTTAAATAATCCTAAAAAAATTTACAACTCCTAAAAAAATAAAATAAGCAAATTAGTTCCTTGAAATGGCCTATATTTTGTAAAAAAAAATTTAAAAAAAAATAAAAAAAAAATCAAATCATGGCCAATTATCGAACTCCACGCGGGCGAAGCCGCTGGCACAAGCTAGTAGGAAAATAATATGAATTGCGTTAAAATTCGTAAAATGGTCACAGACGGAAAGCCTAAGAAATTTTACTCTTTATTGGGTTTATCTGATCATGTTCAAAATAAACCTGTACCTACAAATTGCTATCGAATTTGTAAAAAAACATAAGTACTACCTATTATGATAGGTCCATTTTATGTTTTTTAACGCAATCCATATTAAATGATCTGCTAAATTGGCAGTTTTAGATCCCCTGCTCTGCCACTCGGGTCAATATGTAGGTTAAGCCACGCAAGCCTAGGTTGGTCTGTGGATGGGTGACCACATACCGAGTTTCCTCCGCACCTCGAAAAGTGCGTTAAGCTGTTGGTCCCGACTGCTATAAATATAGATCTTTGGTAGTCGTTACAGGTAGTCAGTGACCTTAAAGTCTGACAACCAGTCTTACCAGAGGGTATCGTATTAACTGGGTTATGGAGGTCAGATAGGCAGTCGCTCCACGTAAAATACTGGTATTCAGCTGCATACGGCTAGATAGTTGGGAAAAGGCTAGGCAGATGTTGATAAACGACATACTTGTATTAAAACTTGAACTCTATAGGATTTCATAAATAAAATAGTAAAGAGTCCCATTTCAAAAATGCTATTACTATTTCATCTCTATTCATTGTACCACTTTCCATTTTATTCCAAAGAGAAGTAATCAACAAAACTTTAGTTAATTTATTCAGACACCTTCAAAAGACGCTCAACTTTGAGAATCGGTCAATTAAAAGTTGAACCCGATAGTTACTGTACTCAGTCAAGTTATACGTCTAATTACTTTCTACTTCGTGCGTAAACTTGAAATACTTTTAGTTTGTACTAGCTGTTGCCTACGGCTTCGCCCGCGTTGATATCGGTTGAAAAATATCCATAACAAACTTTCATCCCGTATTTCCCTTCCTCCTTAAGAGTTGAATTTTGAAAAAAAATATACACTAAAACCTTCCTCGAGAACCATTTTATTCATTGGTGAAAACAGCATGAAAATCGGCGCAGTAGTATTTGAGTTTATAGCGAACAGACAGACAGGACTTTGTTTAATAATATTTAGTAGTGTGATATCGGTTTTAGTAAATTTTTACTTGAGAGCAATTTGGTGCATGGTAAATAATCGCTTTAGTTGTATAGTTTTTAACAAAGATCTTTGTTTTTTGGTACATGAAAATTAGAGCCTCACTAATCTGATGCGATCGGATTACGGTCTATCTTCACGATTATACAATAGGGATGTTTCCTGGCTAAGAATAAAAATCTGTTTAGTCTATCTGATATATTTTTCATAATTATGACCACATATTTTTTCCTTTTTCACGTAAACTGAAGATGGAAACGATACAGTGCTTCGAAAACTCGTGTGGAGTCACATTCCAGTACATTTTTAGCGGCGATTGACGTCACAAGCGGGACTCATGACGTTTGACGCGTTTTATATTCGACAGTTTTTATTTATTAATTTGATAAAACAAAAATCACATAGGTATCCAATATTTTTCGATAATCCTACTGACGGACTATACAGATTTTTTTATGCTAGGAAACATGCTAAGGCTGCGGTTCCACTGAGGCGGAGCGGAGACGAGCTGTGCCGCGATTAACCAATCACATGGCTTGAAATCCCTGCTGCCTTAAAGAGATGTGGATTTCAAGCTTTGTGTTCGTCTCCGCTCTACTCCGCTCCGCCTTTGTGGAATAGGCTGCGGAGCCTTATTGACCAAAAATAATACACGATTAATGTCTGTTTTCATTTACATCATCTGCTTGCCTGCCTTTTCTAACTTCGTTTTGCTCGGCTTCCAAACTAACCAAAATCAACTGAATACCTGTATCCCTCATGGAGAATTTCTGGTCACTGACTACCAACTGTTTTTACTTAACACCTAACCAAATACAGTCCGTAGTTATTACAATGAATGGGGTAGGCCACAGATATTTTAAACTAGTTGATTAACCAACAGACCGATTTTTTTGCATTTCCTTTTGTTTGTTAAAACAAATATAGATAGCCGATTGATTTGCCTATAGTCATCATCATCATCAGCCTATATTGTTCCCACTGCAGGGACTCAGGACTCCTCACTAGGAGAGGTTTGGGCTATAATCCTCCACGTGGGCCCAGTGCGGTTTGGTAGACGTCACATATCTTCGAATTTTTGGTTTAAAGTTAAGCCGGTTTCCTCGCGATGTTTTCCTACTCCGTTTTGAGAGCAGTGGTGATGAAATAAATTACACAAAGTAATGCGCCTGCCTGGGTTCGAACCCGCGACCAACTGTTCGTAAGTCGGGGTCGCTACCACTGAGCCAGCACTGCTCTTGCCTAAAGTAATCCTTAGTAATATTATAAATGCGATAGTCTATCTGTCTGTTGCGCTTTCACGCCAAAACTACGGAGCCAATTGAAATGAAATTTAGTACTTAGATAGTCTAGGGCACGAGAAAGGACATAGGCTACTTTTGAATGCGAAATAGGGTTGTATGGGAACTGGGGTTGAAAGGGGGGGATGAAAAATTATTTTTGGTCGCGATAACCGACATCCACACAGATAAGCCGCAGGCATCAGCTAGTATAAAATATTTTATATGAAAGTAATACATGGTCGTCTGTTGAACTACTTGGACTCTTTTAATTTTATATCGGAACGACAATATGGTTTTAGAGCCAAAAATAATACTACTGCAGCCACTATTGATCTAATATCGAAAATTAGAGATAATATAGACAAGAAAAATATTGTTGTAGGTGTGTTTATCGATTTAAAAAAAGCCTTTGATACCGTCAGCCACAAACTGTTGTTAGAAAAGCTTGAAAACATTGGTATCAAAGGAAATGCACTTAAAATGTTCAAATCTTACCTGACAAACAGATTCCAAGTAGTCAAGATAGATGGTGTTGAAAGTAATGCTTTACCTATCACATATGGAGTCCCACAAGGTTCCATATTGGGACCATTATTATTTTTAATATATATTAATAATATATCAGAGTTAGGGCTACATGGTCATTTGACTTTGTACGCAGATGACACATGCTTGTTTTATTTCGGAACAAATATTCAGGACGCTATTTCACAGGCTCAACAAGATTTACAAATTTTGTTTGAATGGTTCCAACAAAATTTACTAACCATAAACATCTCAAAGACATGTTACATGATCTTTAAGGCTAAAAATAAAAAAATTCCATTGCATGACCCGTTAACTATAGACAACATTCCATTAGAAGAAAAAACTTACGAAAAATACCTTGGCCTTAGAATCGAAAATTGTTTAACATGGAATAAGCAAGTAGATTATATTAGAAACAAAATTTCCTCACTTATTGGATCACTTCGCGATGTAAGTAAATGTATACCAAAAAACCTGCGACTAAACATTTACAATTCACTTGTCAAATCTCATTTGTTATACCTTATAGAAATCTGGGGTAGCGCCAGTAAAGCTAAGATACAGGAACTGCAAAGAATGCAAAACAGGATTATAAAAACCCTGTTTCGATATCCATATTTGACACAAACTCACAAAATATATGAGGAAACAAAATTAATGAATATTAAGAAACTTTATATTTATAACACCTGTGTCTTAATTAGAAAAATAATGGATGGAACCATTCACACAAATGTAATATTTACAAAAAAATCGGAAATATCAAAACGTAGTCTTCGTCGACCCAGTCTACTTGTCCTGCCAAAGACGCGTACAAATTATGCTAAAAAAAACATCACCTATGAAGGAGCACAATTCTATAATAATTTACCTTCCTCAATAAAAAATGTAAACTCTTTCAGCGGTTTTAAATCTAAACTATCAAATTATATTATTGACCACACGCACAAATAAAGTTACCTACCAGTTGGGAATAAAACCGTTGAACGAGTATCATATTCATAACAAAATAATTCTAAGACTACCTACATATTATATTGTATCTGTGACCGTTACCTAGAATAAGTTTATTACATTATGTAATATTTCGTGGTTTCATTTTCGATATAAATAAACAGGTAGTCCTTTGACCTACAAGGCAACACTCGCACGCTTTTAATAGTTATTTATAATAATAATAGGAATCGATTTCTTTTTAAATAATTTAATCGATTAAAGTATCGACTCGTCTACCGTACACTATGCTTTATTGTGACAGCTCATTCTTTTTCCGTGCGAGGCAACGAGTGCACGCGCTCCTACCTTATATTGCTTTTTGTGTTCTAATTTAAAAAAACCGGTGTTCCGTTTACTTTCACGATGCCTAAAAGGTCCTATGAAGAACGAATTGATTATTATATGAAGAAGATGGAGAAATTACGGGATAAATATCGTCACAAACGGCGTCGAGAAGATTCATTCTCATATTCGGACGACGATAACCCACAAGGTTAGTAACTGCTTTTCTCTGCTACCGTACAAGTACTGGTTGAAATGACAGTCTTGATGTCGGTAATTTGCCATAGATTCACATTCGAACGCGGCAAATATTCAACCCGCCATAGATTCCATAAGCGAACGAGGCGAAATTGGTAATAGATTCAAATTTAGAACTGTTACTTTTCGACGTATCTCCTACATACGTTATGTATAGTTGAGTTACGTTTATTTATTTTTTCGTAGACGAAACGGCGGCGGTGTGGGATTTATCACAACCACCCATAGAGACTGAGGCGCATCCTAGTCTCGGGCCTGAAGACATGGTCGTAATATCCGACCCCGATGGGCCTGGGCCTGAAATTTTGCTGGAGTCTGTGTCGACTCAACAGGATGATTTGAAGTCATTACCATCAGCACCGCCACCGCCAGCGGCACTTCCTGAACTTCCATTGGATCCAGAGATTCTGTCCGCTCTTGGCGAGGCTACCGATGAAGGACCTGTATGGGGACAGGAAATTCATAACAACCTAACCCAATTATGGATACCATTACTCAAAAAGGGAATGGTTAAAGAAATGAGAGACAAAATATTAAAACAGTATCTCATACCCAGTAATTGTACGTTACTTCAAGCGCCGAAACTAAACATCGAGATCTCAGCCGCTGTTCCAGAAATGGTAAGGTTACGAGACAAAAAAGTTGAGACATCTCAACAACAATTGGGTGCAGGTATTGCAGCCATTAGTAAGGCGATGACGTCATTAATAACTAGCGACAACAAGATCGAAGCGATCAAAACACTTAGTGATGGCTGTCGCATCTTGTGCGATTTACATAACTCCGAAACCCAGGCTCGGATAAAAATGGTTACACCCGGGCTAGCGAAGCCTTTTCTTAATGTTATACAGGAAAGTGAGCGAGATGAGACGTTGTTCGGTTCCACCTTACCCGAAAAAATAAAGGCGTCTAAAACTATTGAAAAACAGGGTCTACAGATAAAGAAGACCGGGTCACTGCCAGTGAAACCTAACACCAATGCCCAGTCCCAAAACACAATGTCTGCGCGTCATCCGTTCCAGGGAAACTGGGCTGGACCTTCTCGCTACCCAGTGAACAGGGGGGGGCGAGGAGGTCAGAGGCGATTCCCCACGTCAGCACGTCGGTCAGCAACGGCGACGGCGACATCAACGTCGCTAACCAAGGCGAACCACAACCGCTCACGTGCCCCTGCACGCCAGTAACACAGGTACACGCAGGTAGGGTACAACATTACTATAATTGTTGGACCCACATTACTAATAATATTAGTATTCTTAATTGGATCAGGAAGGGCATACCTATTCCGTTTGTATGTGAGCCGTTTCAAACTAGCATCCCTCGAAAAACGTGGTCATTGAGCGAACAGCGTGCCATGTCAGTAGCTGTTGAAAATTTAAATGAACTAGGTGCTATTTCACAGGTTGAGCCCAGTTTCGACCAGTTCATTTCTAGTACCTTTTTAGCTCCAAAACCTAACGGTGGTAAGAGATTTATTCTAAATTAAAATCCTTAAATCGATTCATACCTAAAACACATTTTAAAATGGAAGACAGTAGAACTGCCTGTAAGTTAGTACAATCAAACTGGTACATGGCGACCGTAGATATGAAAGAAGCATACCTACTTATTCCTGTTGCTAAGCAATTCCGTAAATACCTTAGATTCCATTATACCGCGCAAAACTCAAACGAAACATTAACTTACGAGTTTAACGCTTTACCCTATGGGCTTGCCATCGCTCCTAGGTGTTTTACAAAGATTGTCAGAGAGGTTGTTAGTTTTTTACGTAATCGCGGGTTCCTATCTGTATCATATTTGGACGATCTGCTCTGTTTAGGGAGCAGTTACGAAGAATGTCTTCGTAATGTAAAGGAAACGGTAACATTACTAGAATGTTTGGGATTCGTAATAAATTACGAAAAAAGCAATTTAGAACCTCAAACTACATGCAAATTTTTAGGATTTATTTATAATAATAATAATAATAATAATAATTTATTTATTTTCGGATAACAAAGATCCATAATAGTTAGTAACAATTGGAACTTATAAACTATGTTAGTAGGCACAAATATCACAATGACATACTCAAACAAGTAAAATTAACTGAGATACAATTTGTTAGTAGTACAATAACTTATAACTAGTGTTAGTAAAACAAGCTTAACTTACTCGCCCCCTGCCTGACCCATGAATCGATGTATCAATACTCACGTGAACATTAATACATCGATTCATGTACAGACAGTCAAGTCTATTGGCTATCATACTTAAAATGCTGTTGCGACTAGCCCGCACTCTGCTCAGCATTGACGCGCACCGCTTGCGCAGAGTAGCGTAGAAGCAATCGATACGCGCCTCTGCAAACATACGCGACGCACTACAGTAGCGGGGCAGCCGCAACATTGTTCTAAGCGCGTTATTGTATTGTACCCGTAGGGCACTGTACGCTTTTTGAGTATAGACCGCCCACAGGCTGCAGGTGTAAAAAGATGTACAAAAGGCTCTGAAGAGAGTAATTTTTACCTCATTCGTACATCGGGCAAACCTGCGAGCAATCATGTTTGCTCTCACGGACAGTGCCCTACGTTCACGTTCAATGTCCATGTCGTCCTTAAGATCCTCGGTAATTAGATGACCCAGGTATCTGAACTGAGATACCCTAGCCAACTCATCTCCATACAACTTAATAGGGGGCACGCTAGCGGGACCCCTTGTACCAGCCCTAAAGACAACATACTCGCTTTTCTTCACATTATACTTTAAGCCATGACTATCTGCATAATTTTCACAAATTTGTAACAATTTTCTAATGCCACAAACCGAGGCGCTCAGCAGCACCATGTCGTCCGCATAGCTAAGATTATTTACACATACACCATCTATGCGACAACCGACCCTCTGGCTACTGAGCTCCTCGATTAGGGCATTTATATACAAATTAAAAAGACGGGGCGAGCTCAAACCGCCCTGCCTCATGCCACATTCCAATTGATATGGATCTGAGAGGGTGCCCGCCCACCGTACATTATTACTTTGATTGCCATACCAGTACTTTAAGATATTCACAAGTTCAGACGGTAGCCCTGCTTCTTGTAACTTTTTCCACAGAATATCGTAACAGACTAAATCAAAAGCTTTACTCAAATCGAGGAAACAAGCATACACAGGTGTGTCCCGGTGGGTATAGTACCTGACAGTATGTTTCAAGCACAATATGGCACTTTCCGTTGATAGCTGAGCTCTAAAACCAAATTGATTGTCATGCAGCACTATAGATTCAGCCAATTGTGCATCCAACAAACCGTCAAGCACCTTAGCCACCACAGTCGCTAAAGATATCGGTCTATAATTATTTTTGTCGGAGACATCTCTCGTTCTATTTTTAACTATGGGCACTACAATAGTTTTCATTAACGGTTCCGGCAAGTAAGAGTGACTTATACATAACGAATAAAACATAGCTAGTACTCGTACAATGTGAGGTCCGGCATGTCGCAGATGCTCAATACTAAGTCCATCATGGCCAGGAGACTTTCCACTTCTCATATGTCGAATAACTTGTGTCACAGTTTTTGCTGAGATTTTCAAGTTCAACCCCACACCCTGGGACCCCGTACTGAGCATCGACACAGACGGACCAAGTGGTGATCGCACAAAGAAGTGATCCTTAAACCTATTTGCTATAGTTCTAGGATCGGATTGACCCTCAATACTCACGGGAAGGCCAGGCTTACAGTTTAACTTTCTAGTGTCTTTCCAAAAACCAGAGAAATTCTTTTCCTTACATAGTGTCGCTAACTTATCCATTTTAATTTGTTCTTCATGGTCTTGACACCACTTCAGGCGTGATTTAAAAATCTTTCTACTTTCCCACATCGTCTTATATATTATTCCTGATTTCGGCTTGCCATGATCAACCCAGCCCCGAAACATAAGCTTGGCCTTCTCGTGAGCTTCACTCACATGTCGATTCCACCCTATTACACGTTTACCTCTATGTTGCCAATTCCCCCGATAAGTAGCCTTCGCAGATTCACGGAGGGCGGACACTATATTACTATACATTTCATCCAGTAAATATTTATGATTCTGATTACAGCACATCTTGTCCCCACATTTAATAAACTCATGTGGAAAATCAATTAATCTCAATTGCTTATGACAATATTCCCTGTATTCTTGTATTTGATTTAAGTTCCTATTGCCCCACCTTACTTCACAATTTAGATCATTTTTATTTGCATCATACAAGTTAGATAATATAGGATTAATGGCGTCTAATTTACATTCCAGGTGTAGAGGAAAGTGATCAGACCACAGCGTATCGTAGTCTATCCTAACATCAATGACAGCATTAAATGCAGACTTTGTGACTAAGCAGTGGTCTAACCAGCTTGACGTCCCATGAGCGTCACTTATAAAAGTATAGGAGCCTGAGTCCAAACCCAACTTGTCCACATCTACACAAAACAGTTCATGCTCAGCACAAAAATGAGTCAACTCGTTGAAAAATAGTCCACTTGGGTGAGCGTTAAAGTCACCTAGGACAAACACACATTCACCATCCTCTATGTCTATTATAGCACTCACCAGTCCGAGGCAATCCGTAAAATGCACTGTATTTTCAGCCCTTTCAGTAGGCATGTAAACACTCATCACTAATATGGTCCTATTATTAGATACAATTTTGATAGCACATACCCTTGGGTTATCACTGTGTATCACTGACACCTCACTGAAAACACTTTTCCGCCATAAAATTGCCACGCCTCCATATGGCCTGCCAACCAGCATTCCCGCCGAGGTGTCCATTGCAGATGTTCCAGTGCTGGCAAAGTCAACATCGATATTGCCAAGGTACGAGATATCCTCGGGCGATAGCCATGTTTCCTGTAAGGCTATAATATCACAAGTCTTGCAGAGCTCCCTAATACTTTCGTTCGACCGCTTGACATTCTTGCAATTAAAACTAACCATATTATATGTATTATAATAACTATCCATTAGTTGGTTGTTTACGTTCATTATCCACAAAAGTATTGGGCTTGAAACTTACAAAACGCCTGAATAAAATTCCTTGCGGCCACAGTTTATTTTCCAAAAATACTTGTAATTTATATTTGGGAACAAGTACTTTGTAGGCATTATATTCTGTGTCGTTCCTTTTGTTTATTTTATGCAGGGAAACAGTCTCCCGCGTTTTCTGTCGAACATACTCAATAATATCATTCTCAGTGGTATCTTTGTGTACATGACTGATAAATACGGGTACTTTTAAATCAGCCACTTTGAATCGCCCGTCAATATCGCTAGACGAACCCACCACACTAATAAATCGTTTTTTAAATTTAGATTTCCGACTTTCTACCGTTTTCCACAGCCCATCATCACTTTCCTGACTCCCAATATGACTAGGAAGCGAAGATAACTCCTCCGACATCGTTTTTACATTTTGTGTACTACGCATAATAAACTTCTCGGCGCACTGTCCCGTTATCTCGCGTGACGTCACACCAGCTGACGATGTTTCTCTCGGTTGTGTTTCACTTATTTGTGACGTCGCGGCAATGTTTATTGTATCAGTACTATTGCTCTCAGGGCGGTTGGAAACTACCTCAGAAATTAATGTTGGTGGTCCCTGAGGTGATAGTTGGGATATTCTGGGTTCGGATTCACTATTAATGTACCCACCACGTCTTGAATTTATGTTGGTGGGCTCATGCAATAACGGTACTGATTCAATTGTAAGAAGTTTCACTTTGAGCCCCTCTAAATCCTGTTGACTCGCATACCTGCTTTTTATGTCGCTGACCTCTGATTGCAATAAAGTTATGTCTTTGAGCAATTTCGTCACATCTAGATGATCGAATGTGACTGGGGGTAGTCTGTTCAAGTCTCGTGCCACAAAGACTGGTACTTTGTCAGGATCCGTGCTCTTCAAAAGGGCCACTATGTCTTCCAGATCACGATTTTCCTTTCCTTTGTTCTTCCTTATTATCTTTCTTCTATCCGTCGGCACACAGTCAAACAACAGTGATTTTGACTTTTTTATATCCGCCGGTGAAAACGCAGATACACAAATTCTTGATAAACTGTCCTCGTCAATCACTGAGATTTTATTACTTATGTATGCTAACATTTCATCTATCACGATGTTACAATAATTACACTTTAAAGTGTCCGTCATTTTAACGTTCACTCGATAGCACGTAATTGGCAGGTACACGTCTGTCCCCATCAAGCGCGCGCGCAGACTCAACTCACTGTTTATGACACCATTGATATGACCTTATCGTTACCTCTAGACAAACGCAACAAGATAGCCTGTTTAGTGCAAAAATATTTTGTAGTATTGTAAGGGCGCTACCCTTACATATAATGAAAAATGTTAATGTTCTTAAAAGTATTTAATGTTAAACTTCACTAAATTAATTCAATTAAAAAGTAATAAAAAATGTTGTAAAAAATGTTCTAAAATGTTATAAAATTGTTACAAAATGTTAACTGTTGCTAGAGCTCGATATCAAAACGAAGACTGACGTACTTGCGTACGTGATGAGACTATATTTTCTTAATTTACAATATTAGCAGTATTTAAAACTAGGCCAAAGTACAATGTGCGGTTGCTGACCGTACATCTTGGCGGGGCAACAATTGAGATAACTTATTAAAAAATATTTTACTAATGTAATTAAGAGTAACTAAGGTGAATAAAGTTAATTAGAGTTAGTTAAATGTTAAAAGAATGTGGTGTTGCGTAGGTAGCATTTCTGATCGAAGTCAGTTCGATGTTGTCATTGGATGCTGTAGCTCTTGGTGGCTTCTGTGGCGGTAATCTGGTGGACGCGCCGGTGATGACTTTGCCGCAGCGTTTGCAGTACACGTACGCTCCTCCCGCGACGACTACTGACAAGATCAGAAGTCCCATCGTTGTGTATGAAACGATGTATTGGTGCACATCGTGTTGTGACATTTCTGCCTGATCTGTTTGTTCCTGTAGTTCCTTCAACGAATTATGAAGTTTTTCATAATCGTTTTTTACAAATTGGGTATGTTGGTGTGTAGTTGATAAATCAATCGGCTGTACCGATGTTAAATTGTTGATGTCTTCCATATCTGTGAGAGGTATTTCCGGGTTGACATAAATGTTGTAGTAAACTTGTGTGTAGTAAGTATCTTCGTTATTTCTAATTATACATCCTTCTTTGGCTTCTAATATTCCCGTCGATTGTATTGCCTTGGTTGTCATGCGACCTTCACAGATGATTTGCAGTTGGCAATCAGTGCAGCAGACATAGAGCCAGGTGTTAGGTTTTTGTAATGGTGTCCATTTATTGTTGCAGGTTTCGGATGCGTAGACACATTTTGATAATGTTATATTTGTTATTACGCCGATTTCGCATGGAATTTTATAATTTCTCATGTTACGTGTTGGTTTGTTTAATGAACAGACATAAGTACTTGGTTCAATTTTAATGCAATGTTGCAGGTCACTGTCTGTGAGCTGCATATAAGTCTCTTTTCTTATATTGACTGCAACATAATCTGAATTTGTTTTCATTGTAAGTGTATGTTTGTTATTTTTTATCATCGGTATAGGAACTGTTTTATAGACAGTGAATGGAGTGTCCCCTGTTAATGGTAGTGTAATTTCGATAATAAAATAATTCTCATACAATCTAGACTTTACCTCTAGTAGCTTGTATATATCAGCTAATTGGGTTTGAATGTTGTCAACGGGTATCGATAATTGTTGTGGCAATTGTCCAGAAATAATGTTGAGCTCCTGAAAGAGCTGGCTCTGCGGTAAAAGTCTGGTGTCCACATGACCATGATGAATGTTAATGGCTGTATCTAGAAGCATGTGTTGCATGTGGCGCAGTTTAGACAGAATTGTTGAACTGGTCAGAGCCATGATGTTAAAGTAATTCAAAGCTTCTTCTTGCTCAACACTTTTACTCAATTTCTGTAAATAGATCTCTGTAGCGTTAAGATGTTGATCTAAAAGATTGAACTGAGTGTTCATCGCCTCTTCATTTCTCTTTATAATGTTATTTTGCGCCTCCATGATTGATGTTTGCCCTTTTATCAGTTTTAATAAATGGTCTCTGTTGTTTTGTAATGTTTCTATGTCTTTTTTATATTGTATAGCGAAACTTTCGTCTAGCACGCCGAACAGGCTGTTTGCAAGGTAACCTATTCCATTGACAAGACCTCGAGTAACGCGGCCCCTTGTCTGGCCATGATGTGTTTCCAACATGTAATTGTTATGATCAAGTTCGTTGAGTTCCTGTTCGAATTCAGTCATAATAGTTTTGCACATCGTTTGATATGCAAATTGCTCACACTTTTCTCCCAGGTGTATCACAACTCGATGTATGTTTTCCATGCCTTGCCAGTAAGATGTCATATTGTAGTAGGTAACAATTTTCCAGTCATCATGCACGCTTTGCAGATTGCCGATTTTGTCAAAGTACACTGCTCTATTTGGATCGAACGGTGTGATATTTATGGCGTCACTACTTTGCTTAGTGGGTTGAAATAATGTTAATAATGTTATGAGTGTACACAGCAGGCTGGAATTTATTTTCTTTGACTTAGGTCGTTGTTTTCGGTTAGTGTTATTTGTTGTTGATTTTTGTTTTTCTTTACAGATTGTTTCATTTGAGGTGGTGGTGTCAGGTTTTTCTATATGAGGTTCTGGTATTGGGAGCTTAACTAATTTTGTGATTGGTCTTGTTAGTAGACCTGTCTTTGTTTTCATCGTCACTACTCTGACCAGATTATCTTTCCCCGGATGAACTTCCTGTATTCTGCCCAGTGCCCATTTCGCAGGAGGAAGGTTGTCCTCTTTGATTAAGACAATATCCCCTATTGTTAAATTGTTTGTTTTGTTTAGCCATTTACTACGAACTTGAAGTTGTTGCAGGTATTCTGACGACCACTTGGTCCAAAACCCTTGTTTCATTTTGTTTAGTAACTGCCATCTATGTCGAATGTTAATGTTTTGATCTTTGAGATTTTCAGTTGGTAGGAATGTCACTGGTCGGCCAATCAAAAAATGTGCTGGAGTTAGGTAATCAATATCGTCCACGTCCTCTGTTAGTGAGCAAAGTGGTCTAGAGTTCATGCAGGCTTCGATTTGTGTAAGTAGTGTTAAAAACTCTTCGTATGTCAACTTTTGTTCTCCTAGAACCCGCTTTAGGTGATATTTCATAGACTTAACTGCAGCTTCCCAAAGTCCTCCCGCAGTCGGCCAGCTTGGGGCGTTGAAATGCCACTCTATTCCCATTTCGGTGCTCCTTCTCGACAAAGTTTCGTTGTTGAATGTTTGTGATATATGCAGTTGTTTAGCTAACTCCCTTTTGGCTCCAACAAAGTTTGTTCCGTTGTCGGAGTAAATATGTTTCGGGCAGCCTCGTCGCCCAATCATGCGATTGAGAGCCAGTATAAATGTTTGTGTTGATAAATCTGAGGCGAGTTCTAAATGCACTGCCTTTGTTGCCATGCATATAAATACCACGATATAACCTTTACTCGTTCTGACGCCTCGACCCTTGTTTAGTTTGACGCTAACGAATCCCGTGAAGTCCACCCCTGTGTGATAGAAAGGTGGTGATTGCGTTATCCTCTCACTGGGCAAGTCAGCCATCAACTGGTATTGTTTCGATGTTTTGAAGCGACAGCATTTTACACAGTCTTGCAGGTATTTTTTAACAGTGTGGTTTCCTCCTGTTATCCAATATTTTTGTCGCAATGTAGCCATAGTTAATCTCGCTCCACCGTGTAGTGTTGTTAAATGCGCACGGGCAATGAGAAGGTTTGCCAGCTTGCTGTTTTTTGGTATGATAACAGGGTGTTTTGTTTCTTCAGGTAAATTTGAATTCTGTAACCTCCCTCCGACGCGTAATATGTTATTGTCATCTAGATAAGGGCAAAGTTTCAGAAGTGTACTATTGTTGCTAACTTTCCCTTTTGTTTTTAAATCTCGGATTTCTTGTCCATAATGTTCATTTTGCACCTGTTTTATAATTATGTTAGTAGCGCGTCGAATATCAGCGAGTGTTAAATTACATTGTTTTGACGCGGGCGGGTCATTCATATTTGTATGATTCATTGCCAAGGCTTCTCTGTGACTTTGTGACGTGTTTGTGATGAAACGCGACACCCAAGCTACGATGCGTATTGTAGTCATAATACAGCTGTTCTCGATAAGGAGTTGTGTTACAAAGTTCATGTTTTTGTTTTCGTTAGTTCTTGAAGTAACTGCATGCACCTTTTTTACTTCTACTTCTGGTGTCGTAATCGTGTCACATGTTTCAGGAATGTTTGCACTGCTAAGCCATTCGGGTCCATCAAACCACAGAGGAAAGTTGTGTAACTGAGAAGGTAGTAATCCACGTGACGCGCAGTCGGCCGGGTTTTGCTCCGACCTTACGTGCTTCCAGCTCTCGGCGGGCACTACAGATGTTATCTCCTGAACTCTGTGTCCGACGTAGGCCTTCCATCGCGAGATATCGCCCTGTAGCCAGCCAAGCACGATCATGGAGTCCGTCCATGCTGTTACTTTAATGTTAGGTTTATTGAGGCAATGTTTTATTTTCTTCACCAATTGTGCTAACAGCTGAGCGCCGCATAACTCAAGTCTGGGGAGTGTTTGCTGTTTTTGGATTGGAGCGACCTTTGTTTTTGCCGCAACCAATGCTATTTGTTTCCGCTTTCCCTCTCTAACTGTGCTGTACACCACGCACGAGAAAGCCTTTTCCGATGCGTCACAGAATGCGTGTAATTCGCAATCCTTGTTTGTTTCTAATCCAAGCCATCGGTTAATTTTGAAAGGTTGCATGTTTGTTAACTCGGTTTTTAATGTTCTCCATTCCTTTTCTATTCCATCTGGAACGGCATCATCCCATTCGATTTTGTACTTCCAGATCTGTTGAAATAGAATTTTGGCCTTGATTGTTATTGGGGATAGCAACCCCAACGGATCAAAAATTGTTGATATGTCGCTTAAAATTTGCCGTTTTGACGAATTTTTATTAATGTTTATGTTGTTTTTGTTTTTTAATGTGTTTGAAAATATGAATTTATCTTGTTTCGGATCCCATATCAAGCCTAATGCTTTTGACGCTGACTCCTCTGTAATGCTTAAACTGACTGGGCTAACCATATTTTCTGGCAGATCTTCTAGCAGTTGCTGTTCATTACTCGACCACTTTCTGAGATTGAAACCACCTTCTTTTAGTAGCTGTATAAGTTGGTCTCTTGTATCACGGGCCTCGTCCATGGTATCCTTTCCGAATAAGGCATCATCTACAAAAAATTGGTTGAGTAAGATGTTTTTTGCTTCCGGGTACTTATCACCTTCGTCAATCGCTAGCTGTTGAAGTGTTCGGAGCGCTAAGAATGGAGCGGCCTTAGTACCATACGTGACTGTACACAATTGATATTCTCTTAGCATTTGCCTTGGACAATTTCTCCACACTATTTTCTGTAAGGGTTGATGTTCTGGATGCACCATTATAAAACGGTACATTTTCTCAATGTCTGATGTTAGCACATACTTGTACTGTCTCCATTTCAGCAAGATGCTAAGGATGTCTTTCTGTAGATTTGGCCCCGCTTCCATTAAGTCGTTTAGACTGTGTTTCGAACTTGTTTTCGCCGACGCATTGAATACAACTCTCAGTTTCGTTGTGATAGCACCGGGTCGCACTACCCCGTGGTGTGGGAGAAAATATTCAATGTTTCTGTTTCTAGTGTTGCTTTCGACTTGCTCCATGTGACCCATTTCTTCATATTCTTCTATAAAAGCTTTGTAATCTTTTGCAAAAGCATGATTTTTAGCCATTTTTCGCTCTAGTTGTTGAAATTGGGCTATGGCCTGTGGTTTTGAAGTTCCTAAATGTTCAATAAAATTGTCCTTAAGGGGAAGACGAACTTGGTATCGCCCATCAGGAAGTCGTTGTGTTGTCTCCTTGTACAAATGTTCGCACTTGTTGTCGGGGTCCATATCTTCTTTATTTTCTTGCAATGACTCCTGTTCCCAGAATTGGGCAAGCTCCTGAATGTTGTTGACAATTACATGGCAATTGAATGTTTTGTAATTACCACATACTACCCAGCCTAAATGCGTCCGTTGTGCTATGATGGATGACGTGTTTGTTTTGATTAATCCCTCTAGCAATATCTCGGAATATACATCGGCCCCCAATAATAAATCTATGTCCTGAGATATATTGAAATCAGGATCGGCGAGTTGTAAATCTTGTATATGTTGAAAACTGCCTTTGCTCACTGTTTTACTAGGCAGTTTGTTTGTTATTGCCGGCATAATAAGTGCCTTAATGTTAATGTTGAAGTCATCGTATATCGCTTGGCATTTAAGATGAAGCACCCCTTTACACATGGTGGTGGCTGAAGCACCAACACCTGACACCACGGCGTTCATCTTGCTCCGTTTTAACTGCAATCTTTGTGCAGCATTTTCTGTAATAAGGCTGACCTGTGAACCCTGATCTAATAAAGCGCGTAAAATGATCGTAGTTCCATCATTAGCTATCACCTTGACCTGAGCCGTGGCTAGCAATACCTCATTCGAGTTGTCATGTGCTAAGTGTGTGTTTAATTGTTGACCTAGATTAGCCCTGCCGCTTTTCGGTTTCGCAACGCCAATCGCTTCATGCAAAATGCTACTATGTGGCTCATCGCAGTGCTTGCACTTTTTTTCCGACGTACATTTTTCGCCGTTATGACTAAACAGGCAATTTAGACATACATGTAGGTTGTTAGCGGTTTTTAACCTTTCCTCTGGTGACATACTTAAGAATTCTCTGCAATTATAGAGACCGTGTTGGTTATTACATTTTGGGCAAGTTATATTGGAATTATGGAATGTTTGCTTGTTATGAAATGTTCTTGGTGTGTTCTTAGATCCAACTTGACCGTTCTGTTGTTGCACCTTAGGCTTATGGTATGTTGCATTATGAACTGTTTTCGGTTGAATGTTTTGCTGTTGACTGTTGAAGTTTCGAGAACGGTTCGAGTTTGTATCCGATTCCATTGACATGAACTTGGTTTCAATGAATTTCAGGAACTCGTTTAATGTTGGCATTTCCCTTGGATTTTCCATGGTTTCCTTGAAGGACTGGCGTGTGTCTGAATCCAGTTTTTGCAGCAAAATGTGAACCACTAAAGGATCCCAATTAGAAGTATCGTATTGTAGATTCTTAATAGCCTCAAGGCACTCAATAGTCGTATCATGCATTCTTTTCAGTACAGATGCCGTTGGAGCTTGTATGTTGGGTAGACTAAGTAGAGTGTTCGCCTGGTAGGTAAATAATAGCCTCTTATTATCGTACCTCTGTTGAAGGATCTGCCAACAGGCTTCGTAATTATCAGCACTAATGTTCATGTGCTGTATTAATCGCTCTGGTTCTCCTTTCAATTTCGCTTTTAAATGTTGCATTTTTTGAGCATTTGGTATAAAAGTATTACGATGCACGATTTCTACGAATAAATCCTTAAATGTTGTCCACTGAGCATAGCTACCACTGAAAACCGGAAGCTCAATTTTGGGCGTGGATTTTTCCTGGTGTTTGCTATCCCAAATCTTCTTGTTAATTTGTTCCTTGCTGAATTCGTACAGCCTTTCTAATCTGTTATAATCACTTTCAAATGCTTGCGTGTTGTCCAACATGTTATCCAGCTTCCAATAAGTACTATCGACTTTTTCCCAGCGTTGTGTGACTATCTTCAATTTATCTTCAAGCTGCCACTTTTCTTTTAAATTTTCAAGGTCAATATTCCGTACCGTTCTCTCGAAAGCCTTGATGTTCGACCGCTGCTCATTCATCATGTCTTTAGTCCGTTGGCTCACGACTAAATCCTCATTTGACGTGTTCTTAATATCATCCGCGACTTCATCGCTGTCCTGTTGTTCTGGAACTTTCTCTTGAGTATATGAACTTCCTTCTTGTTTTTGCAACTGACTGAACGAAGTAAACTTCTCGTCTTCAATTTTCGCCAACAATCTTTGTTTAGATTTATGTATCATACTTTTTGTTTCCTCGTATATTTGTTCCAAACGCTCGTAAACTCGTTTCTCGTAATAGGGTCCAGACTTCTCACCTTCCAACAAAGCTAACTGAATGTCATTGTTCTTAAACTCATTCCAGTACCCCTCCAGCTTTTCCAGTCTGACATCATGATACTCAAGAGTAGTTTTTCGTGTTTGGCTATCTTTCCTAAAGTTTTCACCTATTTGTTTGATAGCATCAAGATTCGTTGACTGAGAGTTAAGTAGGGCATCGTAAGAAGACATTGTTCTTAATTGGTGTTTAGCGCACACAACAAAATCCAAATGGCAATAACGTAAGTAAAATGGAACGTGCTCACCGGATTCGCTGCTTACGCCTGCTGCAATACTCCACCTCGACCTGTGCTCTCACTCAATATCACTGTTATCACTGTTAATGTTCTGTGTTAATGTTCTGTTCAAATGTTCCCGCGAGTGAAACCGTACCACGGCACTGATTTTACACTATTGGGCTCGAAGGACCAAAATGTAAGGGCGCTACCCTTACATATAATGAAAAATGTTAATGTTCTTAAAAGTATTTAATGTTAAACTTCACTAAATTAATTCAATTAAAAAGTAATAAAAAATGTTGTAAAAAATGTTCTAAAATGTTATAAAATTGTTACAAAATGTTAACTGTTGCTAGAGCTCGATATCAAAACGAAGACTGACGTACTTGCGTACGTGATGAGACTATATTTTCTTAATTTACAATATTAGCAGTATTTAAAACTAGGCCAAAGTACAATGTGCGGTTGCTGACCGTACACCAATCTACCCACAGTTTCAATTAGAAATTTCTCTCAATTGATAGGAATACTCGTAGCAGCGTGCCCGGCGGTGTGCTACGGTTGGTTGTACACAAAGATTTTAGAAAGAACGAAATATTTATTCCTACAACAACACGGTACATTTGACGCAAAAGTTAAACTTCCTCATAACATCTTAAGTGATTTGAACTGGTGGTCTCAAAATATTTACAAAGTAAATAATCCACTAAAGCCCCAAAGCTATGCGTTGGAAATTTACACTGACGCGTCACGCACAGGCTGGGGTGCATTCAGTAATGGGTTACGAGTCAATGGTGCTTGGAAAGAAAATGAAATAAGTTTTCATATAAATTATTTGGAACTGTTAGCGGTATTTTTTGCTCTTAAATGTTTTGCTCGGAACCAAACTGACTGTGCTATCCTACTACGTGTAGACAATACTACAGCTATAAGTTATGTAAACCGCATGGGCGGTATTCAGTTCCCACACTTAAATGCGCTTTCTCGTGATATTTGGCAATGGTGCGAGATGCGAAATCTGTGGTTGTTCGCTTCGTATATAAATACAAAAGACAACATCGAGGCGGACGAAGAGTCACGCAAAGTAAATCCCGACGTCGAATGGGAGTTATCACATTATGCGTTCAAATATATTGTTAATCGTTTAGGTCAACCAGAGATTGACTTATTCGCTTCTCGTATCAATGCCAAGTGTCACAAATATGTGTCATGGAAGCAGGACCCAGATGCGATAGCCGTTGACGCATTTACAATAAGATGGTCATCAAAATTATTTTATGCTTTCCCCCCATTTTCCCTGTTATTAAATTGCATACAAAAAATCATACAGGATAAAGCCACTGGTATCTTGGTTTTCCCAATGTGGCCTGCACAGGCTTGGTATCCTATGTTAATGGATCTGTTAGTTGGAGAAATTGTTGTCTTAGAACCGCACCCAAATCTATTATTGTCGCATTTCAGACAACAACACCCGCTCCACCAGACGCTTTCCCTGGGAGCAGCGCTGCTCTCGGGCTCGCGTTCTCCCGCCGCGGTACGCCGCCAACAGCCCTGCGCTTGATGCTTGCCTCACTATCAGCAAGTACACTAAAGCAGTATAGCGTTTGTTATAAGTTGTGGTGGCAGTACTGTAAAGATCACAACTAGAACGTGTTCGAGAGTTCTATCCCTCACATAGTAACTTTTTTAACCGAACAGTATGATAAAGGCGCGTCTTACGGCACGATTAACAGCCACCGTTCAGCATTATCCTTGCTAACAACTTAGCTTCAGATGAGTGCGTTAAACGCCTCTTAAAAGGGATATTCAAACTGAGACCATCTTTGCCCAAATACTCATCAACATGGGATCCTCAAATAGTGCTGAACCATATTTCGGAATGGGTCCCACATTCGCAACTTACTTTAGATAAATTAACTAAAAAACTTGTTGCTTTACTGAGTCTGTGCACTGCACACAGAGTACAGACTTTTTCTTTAATTAAAATTAGTAATATTAAAATTAATTCAAACGGTATCGAGATTGTTATAACGGATATTATTAAAACCTCTGGGGTAGGACGGGACCAGCCGGTTTTGTATTTACCATATTTTTTAGAAAGTCCTTCCATTTGTCCAGCCACAACGCTAGTCGACTACATGTCTGTAACGAAAGCCTTAAGGCCTGCAGACACAGATCACCTCTTAATTACTGTGAAGCGTCCCTATAGGAACGCGACAGCACAGACTATAAGCAGGTGGATCAAGCAGACGTTGTATGCGAGTGGCATTGACGTGTCAGTCTACGGAGCACACAGTGCTCGACATGCTGCCACGTCAACGGCGCGCGCGGCTGGGCTAAGTCTTGATCTTATTCGAAAAACTGCCGGCTGGACTGCGTCTTCCCAAACCTTTGCTAAGTTTTATAATCGGCCTGTTGTAGAGAAGTCTAATTTTGCAGAATCTGTTTGTTTACATAACTCCATGATTAGTGATTAAGAATACCTATCAAACCAAGAAGCAAGTGATTGTAATGTTTTCGTTTGTTGAATAATTCAATATAAGAAATTTATGGTTTTGTTATCTCGTGGTTTAATTACTATACACTATTATCCAAATGGCATAAAACAAATGTAAAAATAACACAGTCTCTGAACATCTACCTGTTTATTTATATCGAAAATGAAACCACGAAATATTATATAAGATCAAACGAACTTCTCAAGTGAAGTTCGATCGATATAATATGAGTGGTTTCATTTGAAGATATAAATACCCAACCCACCCAAAACCCAGTTCATTTTTACTTAAACACGAGAGGACTCGAACTCAAGTCTCAACTCTAAAAGAATGAGCTGTCACAATAAAGCATAGTGTACGGTAGACGAGTCGATACTTTAATCGATTAAATTATTTAAAAAGAAATCGATTCCTATTATTATTATAAATAACTATTAAAAGCGTGCGAGTGTTGCCTTGTAGGTCAAAGGACTACCTGTTTATTTATATCTTCAAATGAAACCACTCATATTATATCGATCGAACTTCACTTGAGAAGTTCGTTTGATCTTATATTATCATTTGTTCTCATGTAAGTGGCTCTTTTGTCTTTTTTGAGAATAAAGTATATTAAACCTAAACCTTATACTCCCTACCGCAATGCATTTCCTATCTACTCCACATAATAATTACAGCACATCCATTACTTTTTCGAAATATCCTCTCAAAAGATACCCGAGACATGTGAACACAAGCACTAAAAGGTACCTAAATAAAATACAACATAATATATTTTTCTATGTGCAACGGGAATGTTGTAAACTTGTATTTAAGTCCGTTCAGACAGTAACGAGGGCACTATGAGAGGTCCAAGACAGTGGGGGTGTGAATGGAGGGGGGGGGGGGGAGTGAGAGGGGGTGTCGGGACACATTGACAGCTGCAAGCAGGACGAGTGTGGATAAGATGTTGGAAGATATGGATGTGGTGTATGGGTTATACGTTGCATTTTAAGCTGGTTAAAATTTTACGCTTAGCAGATGATGACTCCTACATCATTACTCCTATATATACCAACCCGCACTAGACCCGCACTGGGCCCGCGTGGTGGATTATAACCCATTCCATTTTTTTAAATTGTTTTTATGAAATGACACCTCCCGCCCTTGGCAGAGCGGTAGGGACTGTCAGACTTCTACTAACTAAAAACCACCCATGTTCCTTCTAAGCTCTTTGCGTTGCGGCCGCGGTATCTCTTGCGAACCATCCGCTGCCCCGACGGGAACCACCCACAGTCCCGACGGAATTGCCCATTCTCTCTCATAGAGAGGAGGCCTGTGTCCCAGCAGTAGGAACATTATAAGCTGATGATGATGACATCATACCTCCATGTCACCTTATCTGCCTAGCCTTTTCCCAGCAATATCGGTATTGGTTTCTAGTCTACCCTGATGCAGCGGAATTCCAGTATTTTATATGGAGCGACTGCCTATCTGACCTACATCACCCAGTCAGTACTATTACCTACATACCACCTGTAGTAGAGTTTATGTTATTTTATAGAGAAGTAAAAGGAAAACATCGTGAGGAAACGTGTGTGTCCTAGAACCAACATTTCGAAGACTTGTGACGTGATCTACTAATACGCACTGGGCCTGCGCGTTAGGTTATAGCCCCAGCAGTAGGAACATTAATAGGCTGTTGATGAGGATAGGTAAGTAAAATTAGGTTCAACCAAATAAATATAAAGCTCTTACTACCACAAATACAAAGGAGGACTGCAAATACCAAAGCTGAGAGACCAAACACAGAACCCTTCTTTTGGGTTTCGCCGCAGTCGGGTAAAAATATCTCAAAGTTTTTGCATGTTGCGATACTTTAACTTTAAATAACATTTATGTGGTGTCCCAGCTGCTATACCGTTCACTGCTAACATAGCACCTGTTATTTTAACATTATGAGTCAGTTTTCTAGCTAACACAGTCCAGCCACCAAATCCCTAGAGTTCCTTAGCCAGGCACTACAAATCGAGGTTTTCTCCGTATTAACGCCAGGTTTTGTGCCAAGGTTCGCTCCATGGCATGAAATATTCACGCAACACGTACTACATAAATCTGCGCTTGATTTGGAAAACTTATTCGACCGAGGAGGGTAGACTTCTTTTGAGAAGGATTTTTCTATGTTCTATGATCTAGGCTCCTAGATTTTTGTTCAACTGTGCAGTGGGGGATCCCCTTAGCGCTGCGTCGCTTATAGCCTTTTTTTTTGGAGCGTGGCAAATCATCAAATGACCCCGCCCACTCTGGGCGGATCAGTAGGGAGTATCAGACTTCTGCTGACTAAAAACCACCCATGTTCCCTCTTAGCCCTTTGTTTCCGAGGCTGCGGTATCTCGCGGTCTCGGTCTGTTACTGGTTTGGATTATATTAGATGATCCTGGTCCATGTGATGATGGCTTAGACTTGTTCCTATGACCCTCCGTAAGTAGGTAGGTATTCTGAAGGATTTAAGATGCAACGTGAGATGAGAATTGTGTACGTCTTTATTTTCAGTGATTGTGTTTTTTCTATCTTTTGCTCGGATAAAACTATTGAATAGTAGATATATAACGTACTTTAATTATCTGTTTGCATGGAAATAGGTAAGGATCGTAGCAAATGATGTTCTATATTTCCTGCCTACCCTTTTGGAAAAGCATTTGCTTATGTTTGGTTTCTTTTTGATAAATAAGCTCGTAGTATTCTAACAACTCGAAGGACATTAATAAAAAGCTCATAACTTAAAATGCTGACGTACAACGCAAATTGTTAACGTGGCTCAAAAGGCTGCCATACGTAAATGGGACTGGGCAGGACATGTCTGTCGCATGCCGAACGAACTGTGGGCCCGTAAAGCTCATGATTGGTACCCTGAAACAATGACATGGGATCACGGCAGATCACGAAGGAGATGACGGGACGAACTGAGTGTCGTCCTTGAGACTTGGAAAGAAGTTGCATGGAATAGTGATCGTTGGAAGGAATGGAGGGTGGCCTTTACCCTGCAGTGGGACAATATGGGCTGACTATAATAATATAATAATTAACTTAAAATTATATTATTAATTCTAACTGTATAAAGTATCAGCTATCTCCATTGTTTACACAAACGAACCCTATCGCCAGCTAACGACACCAGAGCCCTTCCAAAAACAATTACATTACACGAAGCACCCACTCCAATAAAGTAATCAATTCCATTCTAATCCGTTTCGCAAACAAGTAGGAAATATTTACTGAATCCGAATAACGGCATATTTGCCATAATATCCTCCATAACGCAGCTAAAGATTCGGGAAAACAACATTTATGCGGGTTCGCGACATATATCGTAAGAAATTGGAGCGCTCTGAGTCCTCGGTAACAAGAGGGGGGAGAGGGGAGGGAACACCATAGTTAGGCATGTCGCCAGTCCAATATTCGAGATTTATGGACAATTTCATTAGAGCAACTCTAAGGGTCTGTGTTACACCGAAGTGTGTTTCTGTAGGGTTGTGTTTTCTAACTTACTTTGACAAGGAGGATGAATCTTTTTGTTTGTTGTGTTGTGGTTTAGATAATTATTGTATATTGGATTTGCTCAGTATGGCCAACTGTTAGTTTTGAACTGAGTGCTGTTATATTTTCTTATTACCGAACTAACCGTGGCAAACGGCGAAATGTTTGGTTTTTACAGTTGACGTTGCAGCTACTAAACCGCTAATTTGCCAATCAACTTTTGAAATAGTAGAATATATATTTTATTCACATATTTAAATACAAACCATAATGCATTATACAGGAAATAGCCTACAGAGAAAATAGAATAGAATAGAATAGAATAGAAGTTATTTATTTATCAGAATATTGTACAAGGTTGTTATGTGCGTTATGTATAATTACGATCATAATATTCTGCCGTTTCCGGCGTACAAATATGGTTTATAAGATTAGGGGTCATCAATTCATCATACATTAAAATTGATTAACAATCATAAGAATTACAAATAATTGAAATAACTTGAGCGGCATTAATTAATTTAGTCAAAGAGATACATACAATTTATAGGCAATGATGTCAAATATTTAGGTAAATTTTTCATTCATATAATCTTCAGTCGAGTAGAAACATTTGCTTAATAGCCCAAAAATACCACTTCTATGTCTAAGAAATCACTTCAGAGTTCCAGTGGACCCGCGATAGAGGAGAGAACCATGAAAAAGGTATTTAGTTTGGTGAAAATGCTTTTTTGTTATCTTTCCTTTTTAAGTTTCGGTTTAAAGACATTTATTTCTCAAAAAACAAATTACAGTTCACTTAAAGAGAAACTTAACTAAATTAACAATAGGTAGGTTTAAATAACGACGTTCAAGCCATCCAAGAGACCGAACAGTAAACACCGAGGTTTATCTATATGAAATACATAACAAAACAGTTCACGCAAAACTTATGTTAACAAAACAAAAATACTTATATTTCTTAGACCGTGTTTAAATGTTGATATTCAAGAAACTGAACAGATTTATGTATATAAAATAATAAATGGTATAAGAATTTATTCCTCATCAAAAATGACCAATAATTCACATTATGAGAAAACTTAAATGTAAGAGTTTCATATGTGAATGAAGTTGATACAGAGTTAATAGTGTTTGATTGCCTTGGTGTATTGTATACCATGAGACCATGTGAGTGGTGCTGCTTATATTAATATCTATGTGCATATACTATGCACATAGATATTAATATAAGTCTCAGTTTAATTTAATTTTACTTTTAATATAATTTAATTGTAACTCACATTCGGCGTTCATGTTTCACTTCGGTGTGACAGTTACCCGCGTTTAGCCAACGCACCGCAGTGAATGCATAATGCATGACGCTACATTTTTACTGTTCGAATACGCCACTACGCCACTACGCGACTACGCCACTATTCCACAGCTCCAGCTTTCAGAGCGGACTTAATGCCAGAATCGCTTAGTTTGTGCTGACGCCCGCTTTTTCTGCGAGTATGAAGGTAGTTTGAGAGTTTAATTTGAAGATATTGTCGTGATTTGTGTTGGAAGCTGGAGGGGGTTTTTGAATTGGGGATCCGTTTGTGATAGGATTTGTGCTCTGTTATGATAATTAATTAATTAGTGAATTAAATAACAGGAAATGTATATGGATCTTTTTTCACAGCGCTTTCACCACAGATATACTTAGATAGTCTAGATAACGCAAGAGCAAAACTTCGCGTGCCCATGCACCATTACATAAACTTTTTTGTGACTCTTATTGGTCGGTTATCTTTTTACTTATTTGTTAAAATACAACCAAAAACCGTACTCTTTTGCAATCCCAACAATTATCTAATATTAGTAAACAAATATACCTAATGTAAGACATTGATGTTTCAGCTTTAATTGTTAGATTATACAAACTCGTGTGACAGTTGCAACAGTAATGCGGTATGTTTATAATAAAAATAATTATTTATTTATTTCAGTTAACATAGATCCATAACTTTGTTGGTACTTAAAAAATAAAGTATAAAGTATAAAGTTAGTAAAAAATAAAATAAAAATCATTGGAGGCCAATACATGCACAAAAAAAAAGCAACAAAATTCAATTACTATAAACAAATTAAATGTTCATATCAAAATCTAAAATGTCTAACTGTCAAATATAAAATTTAAATGTAAAAATGTCCTCAATCAAATTTAAAATTAAATTAGAATAATTATATTGTAATTAAAATTTAATTGTATAAATAAAGAAATAAATAATTGATGATGTATATAATTATCTTGGTCATCATCATCATCAGCCTATAATGTTCCCACTGCAGGGACTCAGGCCTCCTCTCTAGGAGAGGGATGGGCTATAATCTACCACGCGGGACCAGTGCGGGTTGGTAGACGTCACATGTCTTCGAACTTTTTAGTTCTCAGACATGCCGGTTTCCTCACAATGTTTTCCTTCATCGTTTTGAGAGCAGCGGTGATGAAATAAATTACACAAAGTAATGCTCCTGCCTGGGTTTGAACCCACGACTTACTGTGCGTAAGTCGAGGCCACCACCACTGGGCCACCGCCGCTCTATATCTTGATAAACTTAGTTTATAGCCTACCTTTTTTATGGTTCCGCACTATTTATTGACACAATAACTTTTTATTATTTTATTCAACTATCTTCCAGAGCACAGACTGCAGTACCCTGTGAGTCTTTGTTATGATCGTAGTTTCGCGGACGAAAAACAATATTTTAAATGTTCAAATTTGCTAGTACTCAAGGGGGTCAGATAACGTTGGGTACCGACTGGTCTTAGTAATAATAGGGACACTGTGAAAAATTTACAAAAAAGTTATGTTATATAAACGAACTAACAGAAACGTAGTGTGAAAAAAGTATTTTAAATGACGTAGACAAAGACAGCGCTACAAGAATGTGACGTCAAATTTCATACCGCCATAGTTGCGTTGTACAAATGGCCGTTTCGCGCGACACGGATAGAAAGTGCCCACATCAAAAACTTCTAAAGCATGTCCCTAGCTAGCTACTCCAATTCATCTGCCTAGCCTTTTCCCAACTATATTGGGGTCGGCTTCCAGTCTAACCGGATGCAGCTGAATACCAGTATTTTACATGGAGCGACTGCCTATCTGACCTCCACAACCCAGTTAATACTAGGTAATACGATACCCTTTGGTAAGACCGGATGTCAGACTTTCAGGTCACTGACTACCCGTAACGACTGCCAAAGATATATATATGGCACTCGGGACCAACAGCTTAACGTGCTTTCCGAGGCACGGAGGAAACTCGGTATGTAATGGGCGGTCACCCATCCACAGATCGACCTAGGCAAGCGCAGCTTAACCTAAAGTTCGACCCGAGTGGCAGTTCTTATTAAGCCACGAGCTCCTCCAATTATTTATCGATTTTACTACTGTTTTCACACATCGTGCTTCTTCTGTAAGTTCTTGAAATAACATAACATTTTCGTGAATTTTAACAGTAGTCAGATTGCCAATTAGGGCATCATCTAGTTAGCAGCATAACATGCTAAATGTCACCTACCGATCAACGGGACAGACTCGGTGCCTCTGATATTCCTCAGTTCATTTGCTTCACCACAGATGTGTCCACCCTGAACCCACCTAATAAGTGTAAACTATCTTCTCATTATATTTTACACACACAACAGCTCAATAACCATTTCCACCAATATTTTTATCCGAGCATTCAGCTCCAGAATTTAGGCAAACATACTGAAGTATGTATTTACATGCAATATTCAAAGTCCGAGCCCCATATGGCTAGCGGAGGTTCGTTACCCCCTCCCCGCCCCCCTCACCAATCCCTCTTAAGCTATGCGCACACGAGCAACTTTTGTAAAAATATTTCTCGGCAACAGTTGCCAGATGTAAATGCAATAAAATTAGGTTCGTGTTCTTGCCCTTATGCCATTCTATTTGGGGTCGACGCAACACGTTCTCTTTTTCCATTGTTCCTTGTTAGACGTCACGGTGGCATTTATTCCTTTCTCTTTCATATCATTCTTCACACAATCCATCTTGTTATTTCATTTCACTAATAAAAAATCAATTATTTTGGCAATGGGTAATTCTACAGACAATAATTTTCCAGCGTTTCTTGCTCGCAAGAGTTGCCGGTGATAGTTCAGCAATCTTAATGAACCCAAACCGAAACAATTGTTGTAATTAGCATCTACTGCTGCGTTTATACAGATAATTATTGTTCAGGAATTATATCGGGTAATTATTGCCTGTGGACATAAGAAATTTATTTTATTTAGTATAACCTTATTGGTCATGCTCTGTAAAGTGTTTGAAGAATAAAATTAACCTTCTTCTAAAATTGCCTAATTATAATTAAGGGATTGCTGTATGGTGGGTCCTAAAATTTTGATAACATTGCCAAGAAGAGAGCAACTTAAGTTGCTCGTTTACGCGTACGTATAACCCCTACATAGTTGCTATGGTTAATTCTTCTTTTGGACGTTCGCGTTATTGAAATTTGTTTTTTTAGCGGCAGTGTAAGGTTTAAAGCCTTTTAGGTTTGTATTAAATTGAGTGCGTTTTTTTGCGTGGTCAGTTTTTTTTATACTGAGGCAATTTGGAGACTGCATTTTGTACGTAATTCCGAGGTCTATTGTTATACATTACAGAATGTATGTTCTTGTTGATTTTACTATCATATTATGACCACATTATGTGGGCCACATTAGCCCTGGATGCCCAACTGTCGGGTGATGCATGCTAACAGTAACCCGAGATTGGACTGCGACGATTTTCTTTAGCGTCAGGGACGTAATGTCTTAGATAATGTCATCTATATAGTGCATCATCATCATCATCATCATCATCATCATCATCATCGCCTGCTTAGCTTTTTCTCAACCTCAACAGCTGTGTTGGGGTCGGTGTCCAGTCAAACCAGATGCAGCTGAATACCAGTATTTTGCATGGATCGACTGCCTATCTAACCTCCATAACCCAGTTAATACTAGGTAATACAATACCCCTTGGTAAGACTGGTTATCAGATGTAGAGAGTACCTACATAGCTACCTATACAATGATTTGATTTAGATCAAAATTGGCCCAAAATTCACTTACAAAATTATTTATCCGTCAAATAAACGTGCTCCGAATTGAAAGCAGCTGAACTCCTTACAAGCAAGTCTTTGGTACCAAAGAAACAATCATCAGCCTTTCTCTCATAGACATGATCGTAAAACCCAGCTGGTTATGAGCTCCATTCAATCTCCATTGAAATGCACAAAGGGTAAGCAGGGGCATTAAACAAGAGGGAGCAGAAAACTAACTTCTCTCGACTTTACTGTAGGGAACAACACATCTGCATCGCATCACAGTTTCACAATTATGTATGTCGGGTTGCAATGAGGAAAATTTCGTAAGGAAAGTTTTGAGTTGAAATGTGGAGGGGTATAAGAGCAGTGGAAGACCAAAAAAACTATTCATTATCTGTGGAAAAGATGATTAAGTTAGAATAGAGACGTATGAAAGAAGAAAACTTGTGCGTCGACCGCAAATGAAATGGGATAAAGGCTAAAGAATGATGTATGGAGGTGTTGATTTCGACTCTAACCGGTTACAGTCGAATAATTTACATGACGTGAGATTTTAACCTCCGTAGTCTAGTTACTAGGCAAAACGAAACGAAACTCAAACTCAAAGCATTTATTTCAATTAGACCATTACAGGCACTTTTGAATGTCTCTAAAAACAAATCAAATGAAACTACAGCCACAAGGCGTACTAACTTGTGAAAGTAATGTAGTTGTCCATTGCCTAGCTTAGATCTCTATGGAGGAGAATGGGCAAGAAACTTCATGGACACTCTTTTAGATCAATTTATTGTTACAAAATCTTGGTTACATCATTATTGAATCCAGAAATAAAACGATAACAAAAAAAAAAAAAACATCAATAATTACGTTACATTACACCTGACATTCTAACAATCTGTTTTAATGACTGATTCTGTATGGATTACCTAATATTGGAAATTATAGCCTAGAATTACCAGCCCCATTGATAGTTCGAACCATCCTTTGTTAACATCATCATTTTCGATTGCCTGGACTTTCGCCAAATACGTAAGGGTTAGTTTCCAGCAGAATACCATAATTTTATATGGAGTAACTGTTTGTCTAACCTCCATAACCCAGTTAGTACTAAATATTATGATATCCCTTGGTAAGACTTGTAATGAGACTTCCAGTGGCCACGTGATGGCTTCTGGCCACCGTAGGCGCGGACCTGTGGAAGGTGAGTAATACGCTAACTCATCGTCAGTCTGTCTTATGACGACGACAGGCCGCGTCGACAGCGCGTTCGTGTTCGACGCGCGCAAGGGCCGACGCCTGTGGGAGCTGCAGGTTATTCGAAAGAGATACCGGAGCCTCGGCACAACGGGCTACGAAGGAACATGGGTGGCTTTTAGTCAGTAGAAGTCTGACACACCCGTCCATTTGAAGATTTCCCACACCCTAAAAAAAAATCTCCGACGAATTGAGAACGTCCTCCTTTTCGAAGTCGGTTAACAAAGGGGACGTCTGGACAAGTAGATTAGAATGCAGATCACCCCAATGAAACAAACCTTCATTCTTCCAATGATCTGCCCCTGTTACATTTTCAGATCATATTGTGATCTGAAAATGTAACAGTGGTGATCTGAAATGAAACAAACCTTCTAAAATGATTTGTGTGATGCCACTGGCCTCACAAAACGCCCCCTAAAATATTCAGCTATTATTCTTTGTTGTAGTGCTGGGCACATCAATTATTCCGGCCCGGGACCGCTTCCCGGGATCCCGTGAATGTTTCATACACGCGCCGTGATTGTCCGGACACGGGAACGTAGATTTTGGCTTTTTAAACAGTTGATATGGGGATAAAGGAAATAATACTAACGGCAAAACAAGAAAAGCGAAAACACTCGGGAAAATTGAAAAATCCTGTTTAAAATGTGTGACTTGTTTATTACTATAAATTCTACTAACTTTGGCACAGGTGGTGTTCTGTGGTTTCTGCCATGGGGGGGGGACATGGGAGAAGGGCGTGACTAAGAGTTCAAAAAATGACGGAAGTTACGTAGGCCAAATAATTCTAAGCCGTTTCAATAATATTTGCCAGACCTTCTTCAAGTCTCTCATTATTCAGGTGCCAAAAGAACCATAAAGGCATTAAAAGGAACTGCCTCCATGGTCGAGTGGTTTAGGTGTCTGCCTTGTGACCCGGTGCTCGAGAGTTCGATTCCCACGAGAAGCATACTTGTTTCCAGTTTGGCTAGGACATTGCAGTCTTGAATCACCCTGAATGTCTGACTAACAGATGATTCTGAGACATGTATAAGCCGGTAGACCCGGTTGAAATGAAAGGGAGTGTCAGACTTCTACTGACTAAAAACCACCCATGTTCCTTCTTAGCCCTTGTACCCAGGCCACGGTATCTCTGTCGAACAACCCGCAGCCCCGATGGGATGTCAGAGGCCCTTGAAGCGAAGAGGCCTTAGAAACTCGTGACACTACGGTGTGTGGGGTCGGTATTATAGACCTTACTCCTTCCAATAAGAAGAAGAAAAGGATTCCAGTTTGTGTTTCTAGATTCTTTATCATCAACGAACCCCAAAACCTTTGTTGTGTTTTTTTTCACATCTCAGGTGAAAACAACATGTTTTATGTTTCGTTATAGTACTACAGCAGGTTTAGTGCGTATAAAATAACTTAGCTGTGTGTTTGTATGTGTGGATATAATGCTGCATTTCTAAATCCCATGAATACGGTATGACAGCTCGAAACGAGACGCGCGTTAGTTCGGGGTGTGGTCGCAGTGACATAGATTGAAAAAGGAGATGGTTCTTTTAGGGTGAAAAGTAAATAAAAAGGTTTAAATCTCTCAGAGCGCAACTATATAGTTTCTCGCCAAGCCATCAGCAGAGAAAATCTAAAGCCCGACAACAAATGAAAACGCAGACTTATAAACCCGCGGTCTTAAATACTTTTATGACAAATACTTTAAAAAACAAGAAAAATCGTCTAGTTAGTAGATAATTTGATTATTATTATAGATAGAGGACAGCCGTAGTCGCAGTCGTAGTGGCAGAAGAGAGACCTTTTTTTTTGTTTGGCGGGTGGAAAATCATCAAATAACCCCTCTTGGGCAGAGCGAAAGGGAGTGTCAGACTTCTACTGACTAAAAAAGTTTCCTCATTCCTTTTTAAGGGTATGGTCCCTGTACTTCCTACGCCTACTCGCTGCCCTCACAGTCACGTCTGATGAGCAGACGCGTACCAGAAAGCAGCAAGTAGGGTTACTTCGTCCGACAAGCACACCGCTCGAGAACCCAAACACTGTTCTCGTCTCCGGGCGGTGCGCCACTCGCGTGTCCCTCTTTGTCTGTTCTCTCACACTTGGACCTTTACGGCTTGAGTAAATCTACCGGCAGAGCTCCAAGGATCATTGAGATGCACAAGCCCCACCACGACGGCAACGTGGGGACACTCTGGTGGGGGCAGAAGAGAGCCCTTGTGGCATTTCAAAGCATTAAAATTCGAAACGCCATCTTGATTTCTTTCCCCGGAACTAAAGCTCTACAGGTTCTTACGTATTACGTTACTCCTACTAATATTATATTATTTTATATGCAAAAGTTTGTGAGGATGGATGGATGGATGTTTGTTGCCGTCACGTCATAACGACTGAACAGATCTGAATGAAATTCTGCACAGCGATAGATTATAGTCTGGAAAGCTTAGCAATATTGCATTATGCGCATGTTCCTCAACTGCTTGACAGCTAACTTCTGTAATACAATGTATTAAAGCTAAACAGCTATTTCACACTACATTTCGTAACACTGTATCTTCTTAATTTTTTGTGTACGTGAAAAAATAAAAACATGTGTCCAATATTTGTTGGAAATCTATCTAACGGACTAAACCGAATCATAGTTTTTTTGTCAACTATTATATTACCTGCTATTTCCAAAACAACCCCGCTAACCCTTAGCCCCCACCCTACGCCATAATCCGGGAGAGATTTGCAGCAACAAGGGGGATCACTCGTAAACTAGTTGATACCGTCACTCATAAAATATTGAACGACATTTAAATTACGCGCCGCAGCGATATTTTATCGCGTGCGGATGCGGTGGAACAACAGCCATGTGTATTGATATGATTTGGGATAACATGTGTTTTTTGGATATCAAATGGTTTGTGTGAATATTGAATAGATATGAGAAGTGTGGTCGGTGCTGATAAAATATAATGTTGGGGTCAAATAGGGATGTTTAAAGACTAAAAAAAATGTGATTCTAATTAGTCCGTCTGTTAGATTATCGAAAAGTATTGGATACGTATTTTTTGTTTTATCAAATCAATAAAAATTGACGGAGATAAAACGCGTCAAAGATTTGATTGCGGGTTTTTGACATCACCGACCGGTAAAAACGCCATACCAATGTCTTAGAATGTGACGTGTTCATTGTTTATTTACGCGAAAAAAGAAAAAATACGTGTCCAATATTTTTGGGAAATCTATCTGACGGAATAATTAGATTTTTTATGTTAACTACCCTATTATGAGTTGTGTGAATAGTTTTGCAGTATAGTTGACCATGCGGAATTTGCTTTACTGTTTTGTTCTTATTGGTTTAAACATAATAAAGCTCGTGGCTACATAATAACTGATTTAAGATTAACCCGCGCTTGCC
The DNA here is from genome assembly GCA_932274075.1 of Diarsia rubi. Lineage (NCBI taxonomy): Eukaryota > Metazoa > Arthropoda > Insecta > Lepidoptera > Noctuidae > Diarsia > Diarsia rubi. Next base: position 656,778 of record OW026437.1, on the reverse strand, counting down.
TAGGTTGGTCTGTGGATGGGTCACCACCCACTTTTCAGTATCCTCCGTGCCTCGGAAAGCACGTTAAGCTGTTGGTCCCGACTGCCATATATAATTCTTTGGCAGTCGTTACAGGTAGTTGTAGTAGTTACCTGAATGTCTGACAACCAGTCTTATCAAAGGGTATCGTATTACCCAATATTAACTGAGTTGTGGAGGTCAGATAGGCAGTCGCTTCATGTAAAATACTGGTATTCAGCTGCATCCAGTTAAACTGGAAACTGACCCCAATATAGTTGGAAAAAGGCTAGGCAGATGATGATGGTATATAATAATAAAGAGTTTGGCTGCGTTACGTTGGCACGATAAAATTAAGTCCGTGTTTTTTTTTATTCCGTTCACCGGTAAAATGTCCAAGTTTAACGTTGAAACGGCTTTCAACGATTTATTAAAGAAAGTGGCAGCGTTGACGTTGCAAATCACGACTCAAACAGCTGTGATTGAGTCTCAAAACAAGAAATTAGACGATCAGCAGCAAAATGTAGAAAATTATTTCGTCACCATTAACGAACAGTCGAGGGTACTTGCAGTCTTATCCACCAAAATTGAGAAGCTCGAAGTTCAAATATCTACGAATACATCGAAGAGTGAGATGGATAAACTTAGCGTAATACCAGCTACGCAGCGGGTAAGCGAGGCAACTGTTGAGACTGATGCCAAAGAACCGCAAAGAAAGGAGACGGAACGTGCGCGCCGTGCGACAGAGCGAGCTAAGAATAAGGCTGCGTCCATACCACAGAAAACCAGCGAGTGTTTATTAAAAACGCCTGAGGTTGCTTTGGAGAAAGACTTCTCATCTGAAGAATGGAATGTAGTCAATAACAAAAAGAAGGCGAAGAAAGTTGTTGATAATGCCATAAAAAAAGGAGGAAATGCGCAAATTGCTGTAATTCAAGCAATTCAGAGGAAAAAGTTTTTACATGTATGGTCTTTACATCCAGACACATCTGAGAAGGCAATATGTGAGCACGTAACGAAAATCTGTGGTACTGACGATATTAGAGTCGAGAAGATAATCCCGAAAAGTAAAAGAGACTATGCGTCATTTATGATTGGGGTCCCAGAATCACTTTTTGAGAAGGTGGACAATGCAGATAGCTGGCCACTTAATGCCCAATTCAACCAATGGGTGTGGTTTCGGAACTCCCGTAAACCAACACAAGGCAACCAAAGCCAAGAATAAATGCATTCGAGTATATTACCAGAATGTTCGAGGTTTGCGAACAAAAACTAAGATTTTCTTCACAAATCTATTGGCATCCTCGTATGACCTCTTTGCCATCACAGAGTCGGGCCTCAATGATTCAATTCATGATGGCGAACTTATTCCACCGGATTATAAGATACTGCGGTGTGATCGAGCAGATGGGCGCAAACAAGGAGGAGTGTTTTTGGCAACATCGCCACGGTTTGATTTAAAGTGCGTTCCAATCGCTAATGTGGAGTCAGCCTTATTTGAAATTGTATGTGCTACCGTGCACCTGGGAAATAATTGTTTGTTTTTATGTTGTGTAGTTTATATTCCACCGAAATGTGACAGTAATGAATATATGCGATTGTTTAATATTTTGGAAACTGTATGTGTAAATTATGAGAATGTATTAGTGTTGGGTGATTTTAATATGCCATCTACATCAGTGGAAGTGCAAAGTTACTTGGAATATGTAAACGCTTTCTGTGGATTTCATCAGGTAAATAATGTTTGTAATATAAATAATCGTAATCTGGACTTAGTATTGACTACGTTTTTGGCGAGTGAGGTGGGGGTAGAACTGTCGGGTGAACCATTGGTGAATGTTGACGTTCAGCATCCTCCACTGATAGCTACAGCGAAGTTTGGAGGTGGTTTCAATAACCCATTGACGGTCCACAAACCGAGTTCGAATTGCGAGGAAGAGTCCGTTTTAAATAGTGAACCGAAATGGAATTTTACCAAATGTGACTTTTCTAGACTATATCGTATTTTACAATCAATAGATTGGGAGGCATTGTATGAGATTTTAGACCCCGATAAAGCATTGACGTTTTTTTATAGCGTAGTTAATGAAGCCATTAGTGAATGAACACCGACGAAAAAAAAAAGTGGGAATAAATACAAATACATGTATCCAACCTGGTACACATCTGATTTAATAAGTGATATCAAAATAAAGTGGAGGCATCATAAATTATTTAAAATGACTGGTTCAAGTAGCGACTATGATTGTTTTTCTTACTATCGAACCCAAGTTAAATATAAATTAAAGTCAACCTATGAGAATTACCAGCGTAGGCTACAGGCGAATATTAAAAACGATCCCAAATCTTTTTGGAATTTTGTTAGAAGCAAGCGTGCTAGACGCAACAAAACTCGAGTCACAAAAGATGGAAAGGAGTTGAGTGACGAAGAGTGTGCGGAATGTTTGGCTTCTTACTTTCATTCGGTGTATAACGAGGTGCGCCCGGCACTGGACCCCGCGGAGGCGGAGCGCACCGGGGGCGCAAGCGCGGGCGCGGCGCGCGTGCACGTCGGCCAGCTCGACCTGAGCGAGCTGCGCACCGCGCTCCGCCGCCTCAAGCCAAAGTATTCGGCGGGGCCAGACGGGATACCACCTTATTTAGTTAAAGACTGTAGCGCGGTGTTTGAAAGGCCATTGCTCCACATATTTAATTTGTTTTTAAAGTTAGGACAATATCCCAACCAATGGAAAATCACTAGAGTGATACCAGTCCCGAAGGGAGGTTCGGGAACTGATGTTAGTGGCTACCGACCGGTGGCGGTGCTGTCGGCGTTTGCTAAGGTGTTTGAGTCGGTGTTGCACAAGTGTATTTTAGATCAAGTAACTTCTCGTCTGACCGACGCTCAACACGGTTTCCGGACTGGTCGAAGTACGGGGAGTAACTTGTTGTCTTTCATGACATACCTGGCGCCGGTTGTTGACGCTGGGGGGCAGGTGGACACTGCGTACTTCGACTTTCGGAAGGCGTTCGACACCGTCGACAACGATGTGCTGTTGGCTAAGTTTGCGGCGTTTGGTTTCACACCGCACCTTCTGCAATTCCTCGCGAACTACCTTGGCGATCGCCGGCAGTACGTCGAATATGGTGGATACGTCTCCAAGCCTTATTTCACGTTTTCAGGGGTGAGTCAGGGTAGCAATATCGGTCCATTAGGCTTCATTTTGATGGTTAATGATCTCCCGGAAGTTGTGAAAGAGGCAAAGTGTCTGCTGTTCGCAGATGACCTCAAGTTGTTCCTGTTGGTAGCAGATACTTCGGATTGTGAACGGCTTCAACAGGATATTGATAGGGTGGTGCAGTGGAGCCTAGATAATAAATTAAGTTTTAACGTTTCTAAATGCGGTATAATGAGCTACACTCGCGCGCGGGAACCACTGCTGCATCAGTATGAGATGGAAGCCGCAGTCATGTCACGAGTCACGCATGTAAGGGACCTGGGGGTGGAGATGGTTCCAGAGTTAATGTTTCGTCAGCACATCTTAGACATATGCGGCAAGTCCTTCCGAAATCTTGGATTTATACTTAGGCAATGTAAAGACTTTCATAATACGGCAGTGGTTAGAATCATGTACAATGCGCTGGTACGGAGCCGTCTTGAGACCAGTGCGATCGTGTGGAACCCCCATGAGGCCAAATATAGTATCATGGTGGAAAGAATCCAAAACAAATTCACTCGGTTTTTATTTTTTAAACAGTACGGCGTCTATCCCTTCTTCCCGCTCATGTACCCGAGTCTCTTTGTAATAGGGATGGTAGGGTACAGTAGGCTGGCGGTGCGGAGGGACGTCGCTCTGTGTAGCTTCGTGTTTCGGGTGCTGCGCGGCTGGCTGCACCACCCTGAGCTGTTAGTGGAGCTGGGTCTGCGCGCGCCACCTGGTTGCGGAGGTGCGCGTCGCCCCACGCCTACGCTACTGGAGCCATCCTCTAGGACTAACCTGAACAAGTTTGCCCCCTTGTCTCGCGCCATAAGACTGTTAAACATTATTTCAGATGAGGTAGATATATTTCACTGCAGTCTGATGAAGTTCACAGGAGTAGCACTGAAGTGCATCGAGAATGTTTAGATGTGTGTCAATTGTTTTTTTCTTATTGTTTTTCTTTTTGTATGTGTATCTTAGTATGTAGTAACATCGCATTGGCGTCATAGCTGTTAAGGTGTTATTTACGTAATTTTAAATAAATAAATAAATAATAAATAAATAATTAAGGATCATAGCAGGAGGCGTTCTGTTTGAGTTTACATTTTGGTACCTATATGTGTAGAATCCTAGTGAAGTGAAGCCGCAATTGCTGAGTTTGTGTTTAATTCCCATTAGGAACGCCAGGATAACGTATTCGAAGATTTTTGATGACCTAGAATACTTCATTACTGCATAATATTATATAAAAGCATTTTCTTGCAGTCGACCCGAAGATTTTTTTATGTTTTTCTTACTCCTCCGCTATTCTTTTGTTGCGGGATCCAAGACAGTTGAATAGTTTCTCTGGGACTTCGTCGGGTTTCATTGTCTCGGCGATTTTCTGGTGGTCGCCACTGTTGATTCTGGCCTACAGGAGTTACAGTGGTTTGGGAATAGTGTGACGGGCTTGTCCTTTGGTTGACCCGGAGAATTTTGGCAAAATAGAAGTCATAGTAGTAGTTTTTAAATAGGTACTATTTTGCCAAGGAAAGAAAACAATAAAAGTATTATTTGATTTCAATAACATTTCACAAGTTGTGCAAAATCATCATTAACATCATCAGCCTATAATGTTCCCACTGCAGGGACTCCGGCCTCCTCTCTAGGAGAGGGATGGGCTATAATCCACCACGCGTGACCAGTGCGGGTTGGTAGATGTCACATGTTTTCGATTTTTTGGTTTCCTCACGATGTTTTCCTTCACCATTTTGTGAGGAAAACACTTTAACCTAAATTCCCTCTTCGTACTAGTAAACTTTTATTAACTAATTTATTTATTTATTTATACAACACAAAAAAAACTTAATTAAAACAAACTTATTTTCCAAACAATCAGCCTACAATACGGTACATAATATTCACCGACACAAAACCTTAACCATTTCTTTCCACAAAGAGGAACAAGATAACAGAGTATGTTTCGCAGTAATGAGCACAAAAACAGACAGACAGACATAGACAAACTGTTGCTAATACGTTTGGACTTCTTATGTTACGAAGAAAAGTTTTTTGGGACTCAGGTAAACATTACGGTTTTGTGTTTTGGTTTTTTGTCGTACCTGTGTTAAAGGACGATTTATTTGTGTACTGTATTCATGAAAAGCTTGTGAATAACATACAGGGTGTAAATAAACCCTTCACATATACGTCAACCAAGCATTCTGTACATCAAACTAAGTACCCCTACGCAAAAATATTTGCTGGGAAACCAAATTTTTTTTTGGGGTCAAAAGTCTCATTTTACGGTAAAACTTAATAATATACGGTAAAACTCTTAAAACATTGTGCTAGTGGATGCTTTGAATAGTAAAAGGGTCATGGAGGTAATTTAAGTAAAGTTTTAACGAAAAACTAGTCTTTACAAAAACAGCTGTGCAAAATTTGGAACTTAGACCCCAATATCTCCGTAACTAGGGGGTTCCCAGGTATGGTATAGAACAAAAAAAATATCGCATTGGTGGGGAGAACAAATGTCCTTCGTTTGCGTTAAGGGTAAGTACTTTTACACCCTTTATTATGACGCAAAAAAGTTAGGCAGAGGTGTAAAGCACACTTACCGTTTACTGAATCATTTTTAACTTCTATGTAAAAGGGTAGGAGAAACATCCCTATTACTATCAACTATAATATTTTGGTGATGGTGTAAATTGCAAAGGAATTCGTAGTGGAGTTTAGGAGAGGTACATATCAACTGAATAGGGTAATTTACTAAAAAAATCTAATTAGTCCGTCTGTTAGATTATCGAAAAATATTGGATACATGTTTTTTGTTTTATCAAATTAATAAAAAAGTACGAAAATAAAACGTGGCAAAAATGATGAGTGGGGGCTTTTGACGTCACTTTGTGGGTAAAAAAGTACTGACCATGTGACGTCACACGACTTGACGCGACATTTCGAAGCACTGTATCGTCTTCATCTTTTGTTAAGTGAAAAAAGAAAAAATACGTGTCCATTACTTTTTGAAAATTTATCTGACGGACAAATTAGATTTTTTGGTTAAATACCCTATTCTGTTAGCGGATTGGCCAGCACTGGAATTGGTAATTATCCCACGGGACCTGTGTCCTAACCTACCCTATTTATGAAATGGACATTGAATAATTATGATGGAGCCATGTCATCTCTCAGCACACAGACTTACATTTTAATGATAAACAGAATAGAAACTATATGCAAGAGTCGCAAGACTAGTGTTAGGACCGCAGGAGGCGTTCAGTGGTTTCTGCTTATCCTCATAAGAAAAAAAACATGAGTATATGGACGCGTGTGTATGTATGTATGTAAAAGACGAAGCTGATTGACTGAGGATCAACGCTAAAGTCCTAAGGATATAAACTTTAAATTTCGCACGCGTATTCCTCTTATGACATAGACATCCACTAAGGAAGGATTTTTCAAAATCCAGCACCCGTTTTTTTCTTGTAGGGTTCAATCATCAAATGACTTCTACTGACTAAAAGCCACCCATGTTCCTTCTTAGCCCTTTTCACCGATGCCGAGGTATATCTTTCGAACAACCCGCAGCCCCGACGTTAAATTCAACACCCTAGGGGTTGAAAAAGGGGGCCAAGTTTGTGTGGAAAATCGTAATTTTTGTAGTTTAACCGAAATCCACGCGAGCGAAGCCGCGGGCTATAGCTAGTAGAAAATACAACACAAACCCGGAACAACAACATCCAAAACCAAATCTTTTAGAGAAAGCACTTAGCAGACAAAACTACTGCCCTTTAATAACGTGCTCAAATTTCGGACGTTCGGGCCAAGCCAGTGGTCCGCTATGCAAATACGAGCGCGTCCATATATTATGTAATAGCGGCCGGCGTAATATGATGTACGCCCGAATGTATTAGTTTAGCTACTAGCACTTATGCGAGCCTGGTACTTTTGGCTTTGATATTGTGTCTGCCTTCCTAGCCTTTTCCCGACTGTGTTGGGGTCAGCTTCCAGTCTAACCGGATTCAGCTGGATACCAGTATTTTACATGGAGCGACTGCCTGACCTCCACAACCCAGTTAACACTTCGACAAGTTTTCGGACAATCAGGTCACCCTGTAACGATTGCCAAAGATAATAAAAAAGTAGAAGAATATTTATGGCAGCCGGGACCAATAGCTCAACGTGCTTTCCGAGGCACGGAGAAAACTCGGTATATAATGTGCGGTCACCCATCCACAAACCAACCTAGCCAAGCCCGGCTTCACCTAAAGATCGCTTTGTTACTGTGTGTAAAAAGTTTTTACTTTTGTAAATCGCTGCTTTCCTGTATTGTGGGTGCGTTCACAAATATTTAAACTCACGTAAACAAAGAGTCGAACCCGGAACCTGTAGGCCATACAAATATTTGTTTCGTGCCGGATATTTAACCGCGACACGCAGCGCATCAGTCAATCGGTCTGCCACTGCGCCAACCGTGCCTTATTGAGGTGGATGCTCCAGGTTCGTCCACGAAATTCGAATTTTCTTACGTTTTTTTGCAATTGGTGGTAAGTGTCAGGTTGTATGTTACATAAATATTACTCGCGACCGTAGAAAAATTGTCTTTTCAGAGTAATAATGATTAAAATCACCAATACAACCCTCTTTGTTCATATCAGTTCCTTGAATTTTCATTAAATAGTCACTCAATGGAATAAAATCAACTCAAGAGGATTGTATTAATGATTTTAATGATTATATTTCTCATCAAAACTCACTATTTCCTTTCGTGACATAGTATATACAGTATGGTAGTTTAAACGAGGGATATATTGAAACTTGCAAACACTCTCAAACAAATCTCTTTGAAAGACAGATTATACTCCGGATACGATATCATGACACAGACAAGGTGACTGAAACAGCCTGTATATTAGAGATACACCATGTATACAGTGACATGGCCCTGTATTCAGTGATAGGAGTATCGCTGCCGCACTAAGCGCCGACGGCATCGCTGCACCGAACTTGAATAACCGGAAAAATCAGGTGTAGACTTAGAAAGAATGGAGGTGGAGGTAAATAAAAATAAAATATTTTTTAAAAGTTTACTTCTTAGACGGTTTAGTCATGTGCAGAATATGAGTATTATGCGGTTTATAAAGGGTGTAAAAGTACCCTTGACGCAAACGAAGGGCACTTGTTCTCCCCACCACTGCGATCATTTTTTGGTTTTAGACCATACCTGGGAACCCCCTGGTTACGGAGATATTGGGGGTCAAAGTTCCAAATGTTGTACAGCTGTTTTTGTAAATACCAGTTTTTTAGGTTGTAACTTTACATAAATTACTTCCATAGCCCCTTTACTATTCAAAGCACCCACTAGTACAATGTTTCAAGAGTGCAACATTGAGTTTTACCACAAAAAAAGATTTTTTACCCCAAAAAAAAAGTCATTTCCCATCAAAAATTTTTGCGTAGGGGTACTTAGTTTGATGTACAGAATGCTTGGTTGACGTATGTGTGAAGGGTTACTTAACACCCTGTGTACTCAAGGTCTTATTATAAGGGACTTGCATGGTCTCATTACCCCGCGCGTTTATTTATGTTGCAAACGCAGCATCCTACTTAAAAATCGTGTGTCTTATATTTCAAAAATCAAAATAAAACGTCATTTATTCAAATTAGGCTGATAATCAGCACTTTTCGAACGTCAAAATTTACTTTACTCTACTTATTTACAAGAGACAGTCCCCCAAAACGCCCCCCCTTCGGCACTTCCTAGTGTTTTAGCTGGAAAGAAGAAGTGACGGAACAAACTCCCCAGCAACACATTCTGTCTGTTATGTTGGTTAGAAGAACCAGACTCGATACAATAGTAAGGTGTAAGTTCAATTTAGATTTATTACAGACACAAATCAATAATAAAAAATTATATAATTATAAACAATGTAAAAATAAAAAGTACATAACATATCAGTTAACAATTTTTTGTAATGAAGGTAACGCACAAATGTTGGGCCGCGGGTAGTCCAACGGTTATCGCGGCCTCGACATAGAGTGCGAAGAAGGAACATGGGTGGTTTTTAGTCAGTAGAAGTCTGACACTCCCTTTCGCTCTGCCCAAGAGCGAGAGGGGTTATTCGATGATTTTACACCCACCAAAAAAAAAAAAAAAAAGGCACAAATGTTGATATCAGTGCTGCTGTAACTACTATTACTATTAAAACTGTAACGTGTTAACTTCAACTTTTAATATTATGGTAAAACTCTACATGTGGTTCTTTCTGTGTACTAAACCAACATCAACAACGGTACGGTGCCAAATATGTTTGCTGGAGCCGGAGGATGCAAAAAAAACCAATTTACTTTAAACTAATTTATTTAAAATTAAAGAAATTACAATTTAAAATCCAAAAATTACGCAGGTGACAATTGGTCGATGTATGTACCAAGAATGCCCGAGGCGTGGAAAACGTTGAAGGCATTCGATGTCCGGTCCCACGGTTGCGAAAATGCTGCGTAGGCACCTCGTGTAAGTGAATCGCTGCGATGCGCAATATCGGTGTCATCTAGGTCCACAGTCCGTGTTTTATACCGAATCGTAATATCAGCGATCCTTATTTTATACCGTTGCGTAACATGCCTACAACCATTGGCCCCTACATTAAATGGTCCTTCGAGCCGGACATAACATAATTATTATGAATGTATGCAAATGCATTTCTTCCGTCATGGAACGTCGAAGATATTGTGTTATATATAATAATAATCGTTTATTTATAAGAAGTGGCACATTTACAATAAAATAATAACTAGTTATAATAGAGCAGTTTCTTTTTTGCCTGAACTAGGTTGAACCTGTGTTTCAGGCTACAAGGTGTATACTTAACTACTTAAAATATAATTTTAGTATAGCGTAGTAGTATGGATGTTACCACTAATCCGTTTACAATGTATCTTAATCCTAGCATTCCCACTCACATGGAACAGACAAACTTAGAACTGATCTCACAAACTTACAAGTATATTACAATAAGGCTGGCTATAGTCTCTCAAAACTTGCGATATTGATACATTGTTTGTTGCACACGACGCGACTTTGCCAAGCGACACAATTCACTTAGTTAGCAAGCTGTAACAAGTCGTCGCAAGTTGTCAGTCGCTTGGGAACAATACTGTGCTTCCAAGTTGTCGTGAGTTGAGTGGTTATTATAATTAAAGGAGTAAGTAGGCGTTAAGTAAATAGTTTAAAGTGAAGTGTTGTTGTGTCTGTTTGTGCATTTTATGGTAACGAATGTGTGTTGTGATAAATAAAAGATAGTGTATGAGTCATGGCACGCGCGCATGATCCATCACCTTGCACAAATTATAGTGTAAAGCGACAGTACATAAACAGCTTTCACACTGAGCTATACTCATTCACGCATTAAAGCATTAGTACGTGGTAGTTAAATAGTCAATAAACAGTCATCTTTGGCTATCAGCATTTAGCAGCAACAGATAAACTCTTACTCTTACTCTCTTATATCATCACCGCTGCTCTCACAAACGTGAAGGAAAATATCTTGAGGAAACCGGCATGTCTTAGAACCAAAAAATTTGAAGACATGTGACATCTACCAAAACCGCACGGGGTCCGCGTGGTGAATTATAGCCCATCCCTCCTAGAGAGGCCTGAGTCCCTGCTGTGGAAACATTATAGGCTGATGATGATGAAATTTTAATCAAGTTGTTTCTGTTTAGGTTTTTTAGTTTCATAATGAAAATGAAACAGCAAAGCAAACCAAGTCACGGAGCCTTGGGCAGTATGAAAACTCTTATAGCAGGTTAGGCACTAACCTCACGCTGAAGAAGAAGTAGACGAAGAAGCCAAACATTTGATCACTGATCATTCTCCTGCTCTTATCCCAATTTATTAGTGGTCGGCGCAACATTGTCTTCTTCTCAATTTCTCGTCATATCAGCAGTCACCTCCTTTCTTACCATATCATCCTTCACACAGTCCATCGTCTCTTTAGTCTTCCTCTACTCTTATAGCTATCTACATTCATACTCATCATTTTTCTCACTACATTTTCCTCATTCCGTAATGTCCATACCACGATAATCACTGTATGTTAGAATATGGCTGGCCAGCAACTGTCAAACTTGCTAGTTGTCATTGATGCATTGCTTATAGTTGCGTCGACGGGGCGTGGAACAACATTCCATGCACTTACCTTAAGTGTTTTTATAAACTTTCATGTTAGTGAACGCTATAAGTTTTGTTCACTTATTTATATATTGGAGCAGTGGTGGCCTAGTGGTTGCGGCCCCGACTTACGAACAGTAAGTCGCGGGTTCGAACCCAGGTAGGCTTATTACTTACCTAGTGTAATTTATTTCATCTCTCAAAACGGTAAAGGCAATTGTCAGAAACCGGCTACAAATTCAGACTCCGTTCGTTTTACATTGAGAAATTCCTAATAGTAAGAAGCCAATTTTTACCCCAGAATTGAATCTAGGACCTAATGCCCAGCAGCCGTGTTTATAACCACTGGACCAGCAAGACAGTCGAGTATAAACAACATTAAATAAAACCAAGAAGCCGTCTATAACATTCCTAACCCTTCACGATATCGGTGCAGTATCGCATTCGGCATTAGCATACGTGTACCGATGTACCGTGTCTGCACGGAGATGGGGGTGATTCAGTGGGTGATGCAGGGGTGTTAGGGGTGTACGTGTACCTTGCGGCAAATGGAATCTTGTGTGAAGGTGGCTCAAGTTGCCGCCGCGTTGATGCGATCTTCTTTGTGGCGTGTGTAGAGGTCTTTATGCTTGAGAAAATAATATTAGTTTTTTGTACTGTAATGCTGTTTTTGAAATAATTTCAATGTGTTTTAAATTCTAGAAGAGTATCTTGTGTAAGCGTTGCTTTACACTTAGTTTTGACGTCAAAGGAAACAACTTTATAGACTTGAAGTTTGATCTGGGGTCTAAATGACCACCTTAGCAGATCATAATTATGAGTTGCGTTAAAAGGCGTAAATTTGACCTTTCGTAACAGTAACTGCGTCCGTTAAATAATAAAATAGTAAAATAGTCACAGACGCATGATCACGTAACGTGTGTTTGATCTGCTAAAGTGGCCATTTTAGACACCCTGGCCTAAATTTTAAGCATCACACACATTACACAGGCATCTCCTGGGCACGCTTGTTCCATCGTAGACCTCATCTATCGCTTTCCATCAGTCGTGCTCGAGTTCAAAAGCAGGTGCACATCGCAATAACAAATCAAAAATCCTACTAACAAAAGCCAAGTTGTCCAGTCCAATAGGAATGTTTACTGACTAAAAAAAAAGTGATTCTAACTAGTCCGTCTGCTCGATCATCAAAAAATATTGGATACATATTTTTTGTTTTACCAAATCAATAAAAATTGACGAAGATAAAACGCGTCAATGATTTCAATGGGAGTTTGTGACGTCACTGACCGGTAAAAAATGCCATACTAATGTCTTAGAATATAGCGTTTTTTTTGGTTAACTACCCTTTTGTGATGTGAAAACTATTTTTTCGATCCGTTTGGGGTTGAAACTCTGAGGCCGTGGGGTTTGAGTGCTCATATCCTGTTCAAGGGAATCTCATAACGTTTAGTTGACGCTTCTCGAGACCCAAGGGCTTGCTTGTATCTTGGCCTGATGCTAATTAATGCCATACAATGTGGCAATGCCGCCAGTCTTTTGGGCACATTAGAGCAGGTTTTTGATGCCCCTTCATAGTTTCTTGTTGATTTAGTTTTTTTAATTAACGTTACCTTGTAGATCTTGGATTGTTAAGGTCAGATAGGCAGCCTGCAATCGGTTAGACTGTAAGCCAAATGCTATGCAGATGATGCAAAGTATCAATTAAAGTTATTTTGAAACTTTATCTCGCAACAGTCGTATTAAAAGATCTCTAAATCTCGTAACTTGTACCGCATCCGAACTCTCCTATTCAACAAGCTTCCTTTTGATATAGTCGCTGAGCAACGATGTGTTTTAATTCAGAAAGTGGCCCGACGCTAAATGATCACTATTCATAATTTTACTAACTATGGCGTGAATATATGCAGAAGTATTACTGAATTGCTGCCCAATGCTGGTGGCCCCGACTTACGAACAGTAAGTCGTGGGTTCGAAGTTTCGAACCCAGGCAGGCGCATTACTTTGTGTAATTTATTTCATCACCACTGCTCTGAAAACGGTGGAGGAAAATATCGTGAGGAAACCGGCATGTCTTAGAACCAAAATATTCGAAGTCATGTCTCATCATCTACCAACCCGCACTGGGTCCGCGTGGGGATTATAGCCCATCCCTCTCCTAGAGAGAAGGTCTAAGTCCTTGCAGTGGGAACATTATAGGCTGATGATGATAATAACTTAATGACAATACATTAAATAAATTTAAAAAAAATGTTTAGTTTAAATGTGCCGGTTTTCGGCTTTTGTATTGCGGTCGAAGATTTTGTAACAATATTTTTTATTTATAAAAGAGTGTTCATGGAGTTTCTTGCCCATACTTTTCAATAGAGTACTACTTTTTGGAATGTGCAAATAAAATACTTTCACAAGTTATTATGCCATGGGACTGTAGCTTCGCCTGTAATGGTCTAATTTAAATAAATGCTTTGAGGTTTAGTTTGTTATTCGTAATGGGCCTACCACACGCTCAAGCTTCACCACACTTTTGCCTGCGCGATTATACGGTACACACAGTACATCGCGCAACCTGTGCTTGTCGTAGACCCATTACAAGTAATGAAACTTACACAAAAATCGAGTCTCACTCTTATCTATTTTTCTGATAATAAAATCCTAGCCAAACACTGACAAATAAGTAGTAGAACTTCTGAACTCATCAGCATAGTGGTCCATACCGTCTTAACAGCAGCTGTTTCATTTTTTTTATCAGTATTGCGTCTCCGTCGGAAAATCTTTCAGTTACCATTTTTGATCTGTTTAGTAGCTTATTTTTTGTTTTCTTTTGACAGGGTTTGAATAAAATCTTGAAGGTGTGTGTTTGAACTGTGATACCTTTTATAGAGTGAAGTTACCAACGATCGACATTAGCTACAAACCGACGGTTAGCTTTTACCAGATTTTTTGTTAGAGCAATGAGTACAACACGGCTTAAAGTTTCGACCGTCTTGCTGAAACACGGAACGTGACGTATTTTTTTTTGGCGGGTTCGAAACAGTGTGTCAGACTTCTACTGACTTAAAACCACCTCTGTTCCTTCTTAGGTGTTTGTGTCGAGGCCGCGGTATCTCTATCGAAAAACCCGCAGCCCCGACAGGCGTCTGGCGGGTGTCATGGCGGTCTGCAGTCATCATCATCTGCCTAGCCTTTTCCCGAATATGTTGGGGTCGGCTTCCAGTCTAACCGGTTGCAGCTGAGTACCAGTATTTTACATGGAGCGACTGCCTATCTGACCTCCACAACCCGTCATGCATCTGCAATAGCTTTCAAAACATTGCAGTTGTTGTTTTAAGCCTTACAAATTTTTGTTAAGTAAGTAACTCACATATGCACCATCACGCGTCTCACTCACTCTCATATAAACATACTAATACTGTTAGCCTGTATCATCCCACTGCAGGGTAAAGGCCTCTCTCCATGACGTCCAGTTATTTCGATCCAAGGCCAATGTTGACCACTGTTCGTTGATCTTGTCCAGATCATCTCGCCATCTTCTACGAGGTCTCTTCCGGTCTCTTTCTGATTATGTCAGGGCTACAGAAAGTGGCTTCAATATTAACATTGTAACAGAAAAATATTCATTATCACATTATATTTGGTGTCGGCGCAACACGTTTTATTTTTCCATATTTCCCTGTTCTCGTTCATTTCATTCCTCACACAATCCATCCACCTTTTCTTCCGCCTTCCTCTCCCTCTCCACCCATCAACATTCAGATCCATCACCTTTGAACTGTGCAGTAGAACTAGTGGGAATGATCCTTTTTAGTCACATGGGATTCATCCCTCCTCATAATATGTCCGTACCATGACATTCGATTTTTCCTTTAAACTTTTCTGTAACTGGCGCAACTCTTCACCAAAAGAAACGTCAAACCCGACCCACCTATGATCTTTCAGAAGTACCTCCTATGCATAAGGTCAATCTTATGATTATAAAATAATTATATGTTGCACCATTTTTGGCTTTCGGCAATAAATTGTTGCCATTATTGCTTCTAACTAAATTAGAGTAAGAACTGAACCGAACATCACGTCTATAATCCCACGAGGGTTAGGCAGAGGAGTACATAGTACACCCACATTTTGCCATTAATGTTTTAGCCCCACGTAAAAGGGGGCCTATTCCCATCAAACAAGCACAAGTTAATTACCATTATGTATCTATTTGACAGTTTCCCCAAAAAGATCACTTAAACCGATTCAATTCCTTTCGAATACAAATTGTCCTGAACATCACTATACAGTACTCGTATTAAAAGGCTGTCAGTAGCAACGACGTCCATTGCCGCTCGCAGCTGAGCCTCGCACACAGCGGCCGTAAATAACCGGCAATGTATCGGCGTCGCTTGACGTTCACTCGTACGTATTTATTGTTACGAATTGCTGACAGGCAGCGGGATTCACGATGGTGCTATTTTTTTTAGGATTTATTTGTTTTAATAACAAAATAGGTGAACAGATGAATCATGTTTAGGCTTTTGCCTTGTAACTAGGTGGTCGTGGGTTCAATAGGGTATTCACCAAAAAAATCTAATTAGTGCGTCAGATAGATTTACAATAAATAATGGACACGTAGTTTTTATTTTTTCACTTAAACGAAAGATGAAGACGATACAGTGCTTCGATAAGTCGCGTCAAGTCGTGTGACGTCAAAAGCCCCCACTCATGATCTGTAACACGTTTCATTTTCGTCAATTTTTATTAATTTGATAAAACAAAAATCATGTATACAATATTTTTCGAAAATCTAACAGACGGACTAATACATTTTTTTTGGTGGCCTATTAGCACGGGAAGCATACTTTATGAAGTTGTTCCCAGTTTGGCTATGACGTTGCAGTCTTGACTCACCTGATGATCTGATAAAAAGATGATTCCGCGCTTTAGAAGACAGCCTTACAGGATACAAATTAGCTATGTTATTTGCAAGCTTGAGTGTTTATGGGTACTAATCGTCCCATAATTTTTAAATTCCATACTAAAATCCCTTTCTATTTATCACAGATGCGCTAAGAAACACAGGTGTAAATATTTCATAGTCAGTGTCTTATAAATATTCTACTTTTACAAATTTGATTGAACCATAATAAGGTCACTCAACCAGTTGGGCCAAAAACATTTAATGCTTGAGATACCACAAGAATCTCATCAACATAGACTTCCACTAGAAACTATGTTTTTTTGAGAATATCTCCTTATCCAACTATTTCGTTCAAGAGTCATTCTAGTTCCCAAACCACATGCAAGTTAACGACCACTTAAAAACCAACTTCTCAAACACCCAGAGACGTGTGACAAAACTTTCAATATAAAAATCGAAGCTTCGACTTTTCAATTTGTTATTAATCTTCTAAGTTTTCAACTATGCTGCATAAAAAGTAAGTTAATACTTAAGTACTGGTTCTACAGCCAGCGATAAGCGGGAACTGAGTCCAGCGTTATAAGCCTTACTATGCTTATAACGCTCGACTCAGTTCCCGCTTATCCTTGGCTATTATGTTCCCACTGCTGGGACACAGGTCGCTCATCGTCTCTATGAGAGGGAAGGTGCTGTAATAATGTGGAGTGTGTCGGTTGTGGAGATTAAATAGGCTATTATCATCATTGCAACTGCTGAGTAAAAGCCTCCCCTTTTTTGTGCTAGACTTTTAGGTTCTGTGCGTCCCTTATCCAGGTGTTTCCTGCGACTTTTACCATATGGTCAAAACCTTGCTCCATCGGCCACCTTCAACTCAATTACTCCAAGTAAAATATTGACATTAGGCTGCATCTGCTTACAGTAGAAGTCAACCACAACAACACACAGTTACACAGTCAGGAAACAACTAGGCAGATGATGATTACCTATTTTACCGATCTTGAGCCACATGATACTCGTGCCGCGGGCCTATGAACGGTGAGTAATGGGCTTGCTCACCGTCCATCCGTCTTATGACGACGACAGGCAGTGTCGACGGCGCGTTCGTGTTCCACTTGCGCCTCAAAGGAATGTCAGCAACATTGCAGGGGGCCGGAAGGGTCGACCCCTGCCAGGGGTTTATCGAAAGAGATAAAGAGTTAGAAAGAACACAGGGGTGGTTTTTAGTCAGTAGAAGTCGGACACTCCTCTCCGCTACGCCCAGAGCGGGAGGAGTCATTTTGTGATTTCCCACACTCCAAAATAAAAAGTATGATACTCGTATCCTCATCAGGCGGTGGGACACCGTCCCTGATACTATAATAATAATTTAAATTATTATGTTGAGGTCGAAATCTATTAGAATCGGATACAGTCATACATCTGAAGCATCAGCAGCAGTATTTTACATATAGCGACTGCATGTCTGACCTTCACAACCCAGTTAGTACTGGGTATCGAAATAATTATAATAATAAGACACACTTAAAGATCAGGTCTACGATCTGCAGGTGGGACCAAGCAACGAGCTTAACCTGTTTTTCGAGGCATGGAAGAAACTCAGTATAAAATGGGTGTTCACCCATTTTACCCCAAGGATAAACCTACGTCGATGTGACCGAACCTGAAAATCGGCTCGAGCGACAGTTAACATTTCCTCTATAGGAGAGCGATGGGCTATAATCCACCATGCGTGCCCAGTCACAGTGCAGGTGATAGATGTCACATGTCTTTGATTTTTTTGATTATAAGACATGCCCCGTTTACCCCGGCTGCAGGATGTTGTAAGAGATACTGCGGCCTCGACATAAAGGGCTAAGAAGGAACATGGGTGGTTTTTAGTCAGTAGAAGTCTGACACTCCCTTTCTCTCTGCCCAAGAGCGGCAACCCCCCTTGGTTATTTGATGATTTCCCACCCCAAAAAAAAAAGATATGCCGGTTTACTCACGATGATTTTCTTTACCGTTTTGAGAGCAGTGGTGATGAAATAAATTACACAAAGTAATGCGCCTGCTTGAATTCGAACCAACGACTTACAGTTCGTAAGTCAGGGCCGCCATCATTGGGCTTCGGTTGCTCAAACAAAACAATAAATTAAATAAGATATTCCACAACATCTACAAAACTAGTTGTACTGTACTCAAGGTCATATCCACCTGGCCCAAAGTGATTATCACAAATATTCCATTGCAAGCAACAGTTCTTTATAGCGGTCTGCGCTCATTCCAGGATGGCTATTACCGGCAGTGGGTCGTTTATGGGTCGTTGCCCATATTTATATTGTATAGTTAGTGACAGGTTATTGCCTCGTTGCTTTCAAGTACCGTTTGGACAGTTTTCTTAAAGTTAACCCTTGTGAAGGTAGGAAGGACTTTATTGTCGATGGTTTATTGTTTTTTTAATATTGTTTTAGAGCATTGAACGATCATGGCCAGATATAGATAAAACATAACACGATAGAGAGGTTCGGATGGAAAAAGGGAGGCCTGTGTCCCAGTAGTGGGCATTTTGGGCTTATTTCATAATACGATGAGTGAAATACTGAGGGTATCATGATGGAAATTGTATAGGTACTATATTAAAAATACCAGCCCGTCAATTTGACAAACATAAAGAGTGAAATATACATTCAAGGTAGATAATCCATGGGGCTTCGGGATGTTCGAAAGAGATACCGCGGACTCGACACAAAGGGCTAAGAAGGAACATGGGTGGTTTTTAGCCAGTAGAAGTCTTACACTCCCTACCGCTCTGCCCAGAGATTTGAAACTCCAAAAATAAAGGATGGAAAATCCAAGTTTGGTAGTTCTTCACGCTTCAATCTCCGAAGGAAAAAACTCTTCTTTTACTCTTTTGCTGTTATATTGAACTGATTTGCTAGACAGAGACAGCGCTACTAAAAAGTGACATTATTTTTTTATACCGCTATAGTTACGTAGTACGAATGCCCGTTTCGTGCGACAAGGATAGAAAGTGCCCCCACCAAAAACTTCTAAAGCGTGTAGCTACTCCATTTTTTTATCGATTTTATAACTTTTTTCACACATTGTGAACTGTTATTTCCCTTTGTTCTTTGAAATACTATTACATTTATTTGAATTTTTATTATTATAAGATTAGAAGTTTCTTCAAAACACGTACTTCTCACACTCCCTGCAACACGACACAACATGCATACAACAGTGTTGTGTATGTTCACAAGTTGTTTCCCCTATAATCCTCACCTCATAGTCTGTAGTCCGCGAGACAGGACGGCGCGGTTACACGGGGATTTGGGGATTGGCTTCCAACTGGTGATTAAATTCGAGTTGTATGGAGATATGAATTAATTTAGTTGTCTTTATAGATAATTTGTGATTCTTCTTCTTAGCGTGTCGATAACAATTTTAATTGAGCTAACCCAATATTTTGCACGGATGGGACCGGAAAGTTCTGGAGTGGCGACCGTGAACTGGAAGACGTTGCTTTGGAAGGCCTCCCCCTAGGTGGGCCGACGAACGTGCCTGGACCCACTGGATGCGAGACGCACGAGACCGGTGAATGTGGCGACACCTGTGGGAGGCCTATGTCCAGCCGTGGTCGTCTTTTGGCTGAAATGATGATGAGGATGAATTTTTTTTTCAGCTGCTTTGGCTCTGTCAGTAGCGCCCCAGTTATGTGCAAACAACAGGATAGGCAGACCGCGATATCAATTGTCCCATCCCTACACATGTTTGTGGGGCATCACCACATTTACACTACAGAGCAGAGTCATTTATGAATCTCCACCTGAACAGGTCTTCCTTGCTCAGCATTTGTTCAGCAGATGGTGAGAAACTCGTGCCAAAAAGAAAACAAGATTTAATAAAGGTTGCTGAGGTCAGTCTATCGATGAGCGTCCATTGGAAATCACGATAAGCAGTTGGTCTGGAATTTATGGTCACTTGTATATCTTCGGCAGTTGTAGTTTCTGGCAGTCGCTTGATGAAATCTTGTTTGTCTTAAAGCTGATTATTAATTAGTTGGAAAATGCTAAGTAGATTATGATTATGTAAAGCAATAAACCCCACTAGTTTATGCATAAAGGGTGTAAAAGTACCCTAAACGCAAACGAAAGGCATTTGTTCTACCCACCATTGCGATCATTTTTTTGTTCTAGACCATACCTAGGAACCCACTAGTTACGAAAATATTGGGGGTCAAAGTTAGTAATTTTGCACAGCTGTTTTTGTAAATACTAGTTTTTCAGGTTATAACTTTACTTAAATTACCTCAATGACCCGTTTACTATTCAAATCATCCACTAGTACAATGTTTAAAGAGTGCAACATTGAGTTTTACCGCAAAATGTAATTTTTAACCCCAAAAATAAAAGTCGTTTCCCAGCAAAAAAATTCACTTAGTTTGATGTACAGAATGCTTGGTTGACGTATGTGTGAAGGGTTAATTTACATCCTTTAGAGGAGTATACTAGCACACAAGAAATACTTCAACAGATCTAAATAATTATTATTCCGTTAAAGTCGAGCAAAAAATAGAATACTGTAAAAGTCTTGTAACAATGATATAATTGCAATTCGCTAGGTCGCGTGTGACGGCTATAGGCTGCTAATAAATATAAATTGGCTTGTCTAGACATTAAACGGGCAAGGGATGAAGGGAAGGGGAGGTTGAGGTGACATAGGGGTCCTTAAGTGCACGAGCAAATAGTTCTGAGATGTTTGTAGTGTAGTTTCAAGTGAATGTGGAATCCCGGATTTGTGTAAGTATGCTACTCTTTGACTCCAGGTTTCGACGATCGACTTGAATGAAGTTTTAATTAATACTACTAGAATAGGATATTTCACCAAAACAATCTAATTAATCCGTCTGTTAGATTATCGAAAAATATTAGACACGTGTTTTTTGTTTTATGAAATTAATGACATATAAAAAAAATTAAACGTGTCCAAGATCATGAATGGGGCTTGTGACGTCACTTTGTGGGTAAAAAAGTACTAACCTTGTGACGTCACACGACTTGACACAACTTTTTGAAGCTCTCTCGTTCCGCCACCTCCTTCGCTAGCATCACTGCTTCGCAGAAGGAGGCGACGGCATCCCATTCCTCCACGCCCCGGAAACACGATATGCCTCGGTATATAATAATACTACTATCGTATAAACCACAGAACCGTATGTCACCTTAAAACCTCGATTCATCCAATGGACCGAGTTAAAATAAACTCAACGAGTACTTAGGGAGGCGAACGCGTGTGTCTAACAGCTTCGATGGGTTCCCAACAATCTGTGGCATGACTTGTGTGGAGCGGTGTACGTCCGGGACGGTACAGTCAACGGCGATAATACAGGGTGTAAAGGCCTTTACGAAGCCATCAACCAAGCATTATGTACCTCAAACTAAGTAAACCCTACGAACCCTACATGTCGAACCTAATTGTAGAGCAATAAGAGCCATTTTTCGAGGAAGTGTAATTAAAAAATTATTACTGGGAAACGTATTTTTTTTCTTGGGGTGAAAATTCACATTTTACGATAAAACTCAATGTAGCACTCTTAAATCAGTGTGCTAGTAGATGCTCTGAATAGGAAACGGGTCATGGAGGTAATTTTAGTAAAATAAAAAAAAGGTTTTAGAAACAGCTGTGAAAAATTTGGAACTTTGGCTCCCAATATCTCCGTTACTAGGCAATTAGCAGGTATAGTCTTTAACAAAAAAATAATCGCAATGACGGGGTGAACAAGTGCCTTTCGATTTCGTTTAGGGTACTTTTACACTCTTTATTTATTTGCCTGGCATAGTTCAGGAGTGAATTTGTTGAGAGCGCTTGTTCAGTGTGGTTCAATATACAATAATGTACGCTAACTGCGGTACACAGAGATATAATGATTACTTAAGTCGTCACTTGTAAAGATTTGACATACTTAAAACTGTCAAAATTATTTCTGAAATAGCTAGGTACTTAACTGCGATCCTTAAGGTATTGCAGATTTTAGTAAACGGTAAATATCATTATTTTACATGAAGTGGATCATCTTTTGCTAATAATGATATGGCAATCTTTTTTTAACAAATTTAAAACCGTCTTTAGCAAAAAATAAAACAAAAAAAGTGAATAATAAACTTATGAAGAAAAATGACTTTTGTTTGTTTGATTTCACTCTTTTGTCACCGACTTCAGAAACTGATTTTTCTTGTAAAGTTTATTTTTCACTTTTTTTTGTTTTATTTTTTGTTGTGAGCAGTGGTGGCCCAGTGGTTGCAGCCCCGACTTACAAACAGTAAGTCATGGGTTCGAACCCAAGCAGGTGCATTACTTTGTGTAGTTTATATCAACACCAGTGCTCTCAAAACGGTGAAGGAAAACATCGTGAGGAAAGATGTCAATGTCTTAGAACCAAAAAATCTCAGATATGTGACATCTACCTATCCACACTGGGCCCGCGTAGTGAATTATAATAGCCCATCCCTCTTCTAGAAAGGAGGCCTGAGTTCCTGCAGTGGGAACATTATAAGGCTGATGATGATTTTATGTTGAAGTTGGTTTTATTTTATAATAGGTAAGTTTTTATTTTTCACTTTGTAGTGGTTAACATAATTATATCTTATAATATTACCTACTACTTGTTATGTTATGAACTGGTGTAAACAATAGAAAGACATGTGATTTCAACAATCCCAGTACATATTTTACTATCATTAATTGAGGAGTTTAGTTGCCTGTCTTCGAAGTTCTATAGCAGATACTTACCAAATTGAAATGGGACCACTCCGAAAAAGTACTCTTCTAAAAACTACTTAAATCACTTCAAGTGTGTCTATAAAATTTGAAAAGTTATCTCTATTTCAATAGGATTCCATTATCAGATCCTGAATTGATGATTATGGGACCGTCTGTGAAATATACCCTTTTGAACAAAACAAAAAAAAAATCGGTCCAGCCATCTTCGAGTAATAGGGTTAACAAATATAAAAAATAAAAAATATTACCGACGAATTGAGAACCTCCTCTTTTTTAAAATCGGTTAAAAAGGATGTGTCTCATGAGATGACGAGAAACAGAAGTATGGATGAAGAAGTCATGTTTCGCCGACCACAAATAAATTGGGATAAGGACAAAAAAATGATGATGATGATGAGATGGCGGTAGTATACTAACAATTAAGATTTCAGCCTATTTTGAGCCTCATTCTACTGCTGGGCATAAACCGTTCCATAACTGCACCACAACACCCTGTTCTGCACATTCAGCGCCCAGTTCAATCCAGCTCCCTTTACAGCCACTCAAAAAAAAACCTTATTCAATATTAGGAACACGTATTTCAGCCTTCGTCTGTACAATCTCAAACTTGCGTGGAGGGTTGTACGCCGTTATTTTATATAGAAATAAGTTTCTTATGTGAAGTTTAATTGTGTGTGAAGTTGGATTGGAGCGTGCGGGGCAAGTGGAACTGTAGGTACTGGTTTACCTACAGGTTTATTGTGTTGAGCTTGAGGTACTTTGGGGAGGGGGGGATCATTAAATAGGGGTTATTTCAGCCACCGTAGACGCGGGCGTGTGGACGGTGAGTAATGGGCTAGCTCACGGTCCGTCCGTCCCACGACGATGACAGGCTGTGTTGACGGCGCTTCGTGCTCCTCCAAGAGATGACAGCAACATTGCAGGGACCCGCAAGGGTCGACGCCAGCCAGGGCTGCGGGTTGTTAGAAAGAGATACCGTGGTCCCGGACACAAAGGGCTAAGAAGGAACATGGGTGGTTTTTAGTCAGTAGAAGTCTGACACTCCCTACCACTCAGTCCAGAGCGGGAAGAATATTTTTTTGATTTCCCACTATCAAAAAAAAAGTGTAATCAACTACGAGAAAATAGCTTTTTTACTAAATATCTGTGGTCGTACTAACACGGCCATTACTATAACCAAAGTAACAATGGGTATCAAGGCGGTACTTAAAACTGCACTACACAGTAAGAACACACAAACAAGATAAAACATTGATAAAACTTAACTGCTGTTATGAGTTTCTATAGTTAATTTCTATACACCACACTTAATACAGTTTTACAATGAATGAAAATATAACGTGTAGTTTAAACTATGCTAGGTTCAAATGTGTTAGAAAAAGAAACCATTGTTCTCCTGTGTTTAATGCGACTAGTGATTTTAGGGGTAAAATATCATTTGGTTATTCAATTAGGTATTTTCTAGTTGATGGCAATATAATAATCATCATCATCAGCCCATAATGTTCCCACTGCAGGACTCAAGCCTCCTCTCTAGGAGAGGAATGGGCTATTAATCCACCACGCGTGGACAGTGCGGTTTGACAGATGTCATATGTCGTCGAATTTTTTGATTCTAAGACTTGCCGGTTTCCTCGCGATGTTTTCCATCACCGTATAAGGATAACAATAATAATTGGCCTACAATATTCCCCCTGCTGGGATACGGGCCTCCTCTCTATAAAAGGGAATGGGCCCATCCGCCACCATGCAGGCCCAGTGCGGGTTGCTAGATGTTTGTTTCCTCAAGATGTTTTCCTCACCGTTTGAGCGCACTGGCACAGTGGTGATTCAAAGTCAAAGTCAAAGTCAAAATATTTTATTTCACATAGGCCTACATGGGCACTTGTAAAACGTCGACACAAAAAAGGGGCACGGTTCGGTGCATTGCAGAGTGCAGATTAATAAATTTTACAAAGTCATGCGCC
Organism: Diarsia rubi; assembly: GCA_932274075.1. NCBI lineage: Eukaryota > Metazoa > Arthropoda > Insecta > Lepidoptera > Noctuidae > Diarsia > Diarsia rubi. Next base: position 631,824 of record OW026437.1, on the reverse strand, counting down.
TGTCTGGATTTGAATCCACGACTTACTGCTCATAAGTCAGGGCTACCACTACTGTGCTACTACTGCTCGTGGTAATCTTCCCAGTGGTCGTAGGTTTGATTCCTACGGGAAGCATACTTTGTAAAGTTGTTTCCAGTTCAGCTAGGACATTGCAGGCTTGAATCACCTGATTGTCTGTTAAAAAGATGTTTCCGTGCTTTGGAAGGCACGTATAAAATAAGCCGGTGGTCCTGGCCACCAAATGGCGGTCGTCAAACCATGTCAGAGGCCCTTGAGGCGCCCGTCGGGGCGACTTTGTTTTATTATATATAGTGATACAGTGATAGTGATTATTACCTGCTGGAATCCGACATCAGACACCAACTGATTTTTATGTTTGTTCTCAAATATTTTATTGAAATCATTGTTGAGTTACTTAGGTCAGTTGTATATTATTGTATAAATTTGATAAAAAACGGTATCGGCAGCCCCAAAATCTCCCGCCGGGACTGCGGGTTGATCGAAAGAGATACCGCATCTGTATTTCTTTCGGCCTCAGCACAAGGACTAAGAAGAAACATGGATGGTTTTTAGTCAGTATAAATCTGACACTTCTTTCCTTGATGCTGTTTATAAACTCTGACACTAGGGTGTGTGGATTATGTGTACTGCCACACGATAAGAAGAAGATTTAATTCTGTCTACCACGTCGTGAATTTCAGGCGTAATGTGTTTGTTATACAGTGGACAAACCCGTGAGCTACATATAGTTTGACTAGGTACAACAATACAACGATTTGGTCCCGAGGTGTCAGATAGTTTCCAACTACGTCTCAAAGGACGATAATCTGTGAACTTAATGCAGTTAGTTTTGTAGTTCAGTCTGACTGTTTGTTGCTCATTTGAGAATTGCGAAAGATAAGATGTAATATTGTCAACAGTGCAATTTAAAATATACACTTTCTTCTGGAACGTGGGAAATCAACAAATGACTCCTCCCGCTCTGGACGGAGCGATAGGGAGTGTCAGACTTCTACTGACTAAAAACCACCCATGTTCCTTCTTAGCCCTTTGTGTCCGGGACCACGGTATCTCTTTCGAACAACCTGCAGCCCTGGCTGGCGTCGACCCTTGCGGGTCCCTGTGTTACTGTCATCTCTTTGAGGAGCACGAAGCGCCGTCAACACAGCCTGTCATCGTCATAGGACGGAAGGACGGTGAGCTAGCCCGTTTCTGACCGTCCACAGGCCCGCGGCTACGGTAGCCGAAAGCCATTACGTGGCCCTCGACTCCTGGAGCGTCTCCTGCGGTGGCTGGGATGAGAGGTTCTCTCCATCTCACGTTCATCCATCTCCTTCGCTAGCATCACTGCTTCATATAAGGAGTCAGACTGACTGACTGCCGCCTCAGACCATGGCTTGAACCAGGGCCGGACGCGAGAGGTCGCCGACATCCACGCTTATCACTACATAGTCCTCCGCTGCGTCTGTCTGACTGTCTATTCGCGATAAACTCAAAAACTACTTCGCCGATTTTCATACTGTTCTCTCCAATGGATAGAATGGGTCTCGAGAAAGGTTTTGGTATATAATTTGTTCTCATATTTCTGTCATCCACGCGAGCAACGCGGCGGGTATCAGCTAACTCATAACTTTGCATCATTTAAATTACTTTTAGCTTTTTGAACAAAAAGGTCATCCAATGGATAAATAATCTTTTTTTTTAATAACAAAACTCGTAGGGGTTTTTGTTATTAATCTAGGTAAAACCAACAAGAAAAATAAAAATCATCATAAACAATCAATTCAAATTCACATAACTTAAACCAAAAGCCCGCATCCTCCAAAAGTCGGCTTAATCAAAGATATTGAACAGTTCTGGTCGCGGTCCAACTCACTTGCCAAGCATCTGATTACGTTTCAATTCTACCCTCTCTGCTACCCCCCGGCAAGGAACACTTGGGAGACGACAGATACTGCCATTGTAGAGGGGATGTACGGTCGGGGCGAGAAATGGGTTAGCAGGAACAAAATGGAAATCTATGACGAATTTTATTTAATCGATCAATCTACCTTGGATATGAAGTTCTGGATCAATAGGAATGTTTTCTGACTAAAAAAAATATGATTTTGATTAATGCGTCTGTTAGATTATCCAAAAATATTGAAAACATGTGTTTTGATTATTAACTGACGAAAATAAAACGTTACAAAGTTCATGAGCGTCACTTTCTGGTAAAGAATGTACCTGCGACATCACACGACTTTTCGAAGCATTTTTATTAATTTTTAGTCTTAATTTTTCGTTTACGTGAAAAAAGTATTCCACTAAAAACAAAACTTGTTACAAAAGCCAAGTCGCGCAACTCAGTTCTTGTACCGTAAAAAGTAGTGAGATCCATCCAGTTAAAATATTCAGTCCTTACTTAAAAATCTTTGATGTTTTAAATAAATAGATTGAGTTGGCCGTCGCGTCGCATTTGCCAATGTTAAACAGGCCATTGTAATAGCTAATCACCATCGCAATGGCCAATGCCAAGTCAATCTAAGTACATATTTATTTAAAACATCAAAGATTTTAAAGTAAGGACTGAATATAATGTCCCCTATTACTTGAGACTTTAACATAATTGGCCATATGTGGGTGTGTTATTAAATGCACCTTTGCTCTCATCAGGTGTATCTGAATACCAGTATAGTCCATGGAGTAGCTACCTGTCTGACCTCTACAACGTTTTTTTAGAAAATGGGAAATCATCATTTGACTTCTCCCACTCTGGGCAGAGCGGTAGGGAGTGTCAAACTTCTACTGACTAAAAACCACCCATGTTCCTTCTAAGCCCTTTATGTCGAGTCCGCGGTATCTCTTTCGAACAACCTGCTGCCTCGACGGGCGTCAGCCTCTGCAATGTTGAACGAACGCGCCATCGACTCCGCCTGTCGTCTACATAAGACGGGTACGGGCTGTGAGCTAGTAATACGCTACCCTTTGGCAAGACTTTGACGTAAGACTTTCTGGCTTCTTCTTTATTCTTACCTTAGAGATCTTCAGATGACAGACTGGTTCAATGGTGGCTTAATGTGCTTTCCGGGGTACAGAAAGTAGTTAGTCACTATTCTAAAAATTTGGAGGCAAGCAAAACTTCTTTTATAAATAATTTTGCAGAACGGATGGCCGATGGGGCCGAAAGTTCTGGAGTGGCGACCACGAACCGGAATATGCAGGTGTCACATAAAATTCAACTGAATCTTTAAGGAATACAGATAAAATATTGTTTTAAAGTCAAAAGTAAACGTTTCTATCCCCCGACTGTACGTGCCACGTTCTGTGAATTAGCATTTGTATCGAGGACCGCTAATCCGCTGTAGCACGACCGATGTCTGAAGCGTCTGTTAAGTCCTTTAGTTGTCTCGTCTGTAAAGTCCTTTACTTGTCAGCGACGAATAGGGGGTAATACTGTTGGAATTGTCGACTTTGTCAGTATTTGAAAGTAAAATGGAGGAAAAAATGGGTTTCTGTTTGAGTATGTACTGTTCTTGAGTATACGAATGCTTTGTCTGTAATTTTATAATACATAACCTCCCGCTTGTTATCCTTCAAAGATTAGACAGAGACAAGTACATAATGAGGAAACCAGCATGTCTTAGAACCAAAGAATTCGACATCTGCCAACCCGCTCTAGACCCGCGTGGTGGATCATAGCTGCGCCCATCCCTCTCCTAGAGAGGAGGCCTGAGTCCCTGCAGTAGGAACAATATAGGCTGATGATGATGATGAAGTACCTCACAATTAACCCCAATAAAATTCACCAGCAGGTAATAGGGTTCTATTGTCATCAACAGAGCAATTTCATACTCTGAAAAACTCCTGATGGGTTTACACCCAATAATATATTGACCGACAATCAAACACAGGACCTCATGTTCATCAGAAGCGACCAGATAAACAAGGCAGTCGGTGGGTAGGCCAGTTGGCGATATTTAGACTTCTTTATATTTATAAAAATCAATGCCACTTTTCGTTGTAATACACTTCATTTTTTTTATATAAATTTCAGTTTAATACCTCTACGCGTTTTTGAGAAAAAGAGTCTTGGACAGACAGATGGACAACAAAGTGATCTTATAAGGGTTCCGTTTTATTCTTTTGTCGGTACGGAACCATAAAAAACAAAATGAAAAAACCATTAGTTAAATGAAAAGTGCCGAAATCTTTAGCTAAGCCGCGCATTGCAGCGTTGTCCCCGACACAATGCAATACATTAAAACTAGTCGACACTTCGCGTTTCTGTCGGAGTGTCGAGACGAGACTTTAAACGGAATATACAGGACGAGAGGTTCTCACTTTGAATAGATTTATAATAAGCAATACAGCAACAGATTTATAATAAGCATATTTTTGTGACTCACAAAAATATACTTCTGTTTAGTGTAAAATCATCAAAAAAATTCGGATACGTGTTTTTGAATTTATCAAATAAATAAAAAAATACCAAAATAAAATGTATCAAAGATCGTGACCTCACTTCGTGGTAAAACATGTACCAAGCTGTGACGTCACACGACTTATCGAACCACTGTAACATCTTCCTTTTTTGTTTATCCTGTCTAAGCTTGAAAAACTGGCCTCGTGTATCCCAGACATTAAGCGAGTCTCGCAAGGAAGTTCTAATTTCTCAGCAAGCTACTATCCCTCGTGTAAACAAGCCTTATACAGCAGATTAATACTCTCTTTGTAAAGTATCAATATCGTTTCTTTTGACTTTTGTTCGGCGAAACAGAGCAGTTTTTATTAAACAAGCTTGTGTTTTAAGCCTTTGAGGTTTTATTCAATAAATTGTATCTAGAATCTTAAGAAAAGTTATTTGGAAAAATATGTAATCTAAATGTTCTTGTTAATAGCATTCTGTGTTTTTTTGTGTAAGGAACAAGAGTAATTGTTGTTTTGATAATAATAACTGCCACTCGGGTCGATCTTTAGGTTAAGCTGCACTTGCCTAGGTTGGTCTGCGGATTAGTGACCGCCCATTACATACTATGATTTTTTTATTGGTGAAAACAGCATGAAAATCGGTGCAGTGTTTTTTAGTTTATCACGAACAGACAGACTTGTCAGAGGACTTTGTATTACAATATGTAGTGATGTTTAGCGCAACATTAATACCGGCTTGCACACGCTTTACCAACCCAACGTGTAAATGTGTATGCTTTGCTTTGTCGTCCAGTATTTCGTTTTAAAACTAATGTTTTGTTTTGTGCACATAATTATATTGTGCAAAATATTTTAGCTTGAATTTTACTGCAGTGTTTTGCGTGAAAATTTATACGTAATTAAATTAATTACTAGGACAGAAGTAATGCGCCTACCTGGGTTCGAACCCACGATGTACTGTTCGTAAGTCGGAGCTGCACCGCTGCTCGGATTAGACAGAGACAAGTATATAATAATAATATGAGGAAAGCGGCATGTCTTAGAACCAAAGAATTTGAAGACATATTATGTGACATCTGCCAACCCGAACTGGGTCCTCATAGTGAACTATAGCCCATCTATCTCATAGAGAGGACGCCTGAGTCCCTGCAGTGGGAACATTATAGGCTAATGATGATGAAGAGGACAGATGGTTTACTTAATGTTTTATTAATTAGAAATGTGGACAGATTATGTTGACTGCCTTGTTGTTCGAGTAGGGATAAGTGCTACTGCTAAGGTACGAAAAAAAAACCAGGAATATTTTGCCTGGCTTGGAAGCGAAGGCAAGATCGTTTCCAAGCCAGACAAAATATTCCTAGATTTTCTTTATAAAATAGAAATAATACATTTATTTTCAGTTATCAAAGACCCAAAGAAAAATATCTTAACCTAAACACACAAACTAATAATAATTGTGTTAGTATAGGTAACTTAAAACTGTGTTTGTAGCACTTCACTTCACTTGCACGATACTTTATGCGATCTTGTGGAAGCGACGGAACACCACATCCAGTGGCCAAAAACTTTCTTCAATCACCGATTGGAGATAGCACTTAGGTATCTATGAAACCACCTTTGAAATTCGTGTCCAAGGAAAACAATGATAAAATGAAAATAATTTTGTCGCGTGGCATACTGCCGAGGCTGCCTCGCGAGGCTGCGCGCAAAATGTGGACGAAGCAAAAGGAGTATGTAAGTATCCTAGCAGGTGGTTTCTGCCTACTCATATGGAAAAAAGGATGTGAGTTTTTGTTTATGTTTAAAATAAAACTTTAACGAAATCGCAAAACCAGTCAAGCATAAAACAGTCTCATTATGTAAACCCTATGTTAACAAATCTGACGTCAGGCCGAGTGAGCCAATTATCGAGTATGACGTCACAGTTGATTGATGGACCAATCACACGCAGTTGCCACTGCCTGTCTGTTAGTCTATCAGTTTCACGAGCTATTCGCTGGGAATTGCCGAGTTGGTGAACAAATTTTTCATTCTGTCAGTAGAGTGTGGTTTGAAATGAATTGTTTGAATCGGCGACTGTTTGAGTTGTTCAGTAATATGATTGTTTTAACAATTTGGTCGGCGTGTTTATCCGTTCAGATATCACAGACATTTCTCTCTCCGAGAAATAGGTACGACACATCTGAAAGTTTAAGTGCATGGGTTTTCATTATAGCCTTAACATAACCTGGGAAACACATTATACATACATATTATATATACGTAATTAAATATATCTACACTAATATTATAAAGAGGATTTGTTTGTTTGTTTGTTTTTAACGAATAGGCTCCAAAACTACTGGACCAATTCGGAAAATTCTTTAATCGTTAGGAAGCTACACTATCCCCGGGTGACATAGGCTTTTTATTGCCGTATTCCCACGGGAACGGGATATACGCAGGTGAAACCGCGTGACGTTCGCTAGTATTTAAATGTATAGCCAGCCTATAATGTCCCACTGCAAGACAATGACCTCCCTCGATCACCATTCCGTGCAACTTTCATCCAATTCTCAAGGAAAACATCCAGTTCGTTCCGCCATCTCCTTCGTGGTCTACCGCGACCCGTGTCTCTGTTTCAGAGCAAAAACATATTATGACAAACCAATGTAGTTTTGCTGTTGAGCGCCTATTATATGGTATATGAATAAATCTTAAAAATATTGCAAGTATAATTATGGTTTACTGCTACAGATCTCTTTGTGTGTGAGTTCGTCTCACACTTTTTATTAGCGACTTTATTCATATTTCAGGAGAGCGTTAAGAATCTAGTATTGGATCTATCAACCTGTGTATGATTTCAGGCAAAGGAATTGCGTTCATCGACATGCACGTATACATACCAGTTCGTGAAAGTGCTTCATGGCATCTTTGAAATTGCAAACTGTATTATAATTGGGACAAGCCCGCCACACTATTCCCAAATCACTGTAACTCCTGTAAGCCAGAATCAACAGTGGCGAACACAAGAAAAGCGCCGAGACAATGAATCTCGACGAAGTCCCAGAGAAACGATTTAACTGTCTTGGCTCCCGCAACGAAATTAATCAGAAAAGAATAGCGGAGGAGTAGGTAAAACATAATTTCCACGTTCCTCCATATCAGCAGGAGACAGAACAGAAAAACTGTATATTTAAATGGCAAAGCTGACTGACTGAGGATCAACGCACTGGTCAAACCCTTTTTTTTGACGGGTGGATATCATCGAATAACCCCTCCCGGGCCCCTCCCTCAATGACCCCTCCCCTCTTGGGCAGAGCGAAAGGGAGTGTCAGACTTCTACTGACTAAAAACCACCCATGTTTCTTCTTAGCCTTTTATGTCGAGGCCGCGGTATCTCTCCTTAGGGCTACAAACTTAAAATTTCCCACACGTATTTCTCTTATGACGTAGGCAAGGAAGGATTTTTCAAAATTCAACCCCCAAGGGGGTGAAAAATGGGGGCAAAGTTTGTATGGAAAATTTACATAATCACGCGGGCGAAGCCGCGGGCATCAGCTAGTTCAAAATAAGACTCCGAAAGTTACAAATCACCAAAGAAATTGAAACATTGTGATTATAACGAGTTCCCTCTGTCTTTGTTTTAATGCAGTGGCTAATTGTTCAGAGGCGGTGTAGGGGGGAGAAAAGGGGGTAAAACAAGTTGTTTCGGTAGAGGGTTCGGTTCGCGACTCGATGCGATGCTGAGGGGTTAAGAGTGGCTTGTTATTTAGATGTTAATGTTGTTTTAAAGTGGAATGATCTGTCTGTGTAGACTGTGGATTGATGAATGTTTTGTTGTAAACCTGCAAGTTGAAAGTTTTTTTCTTCGATCTATTGTCCTGTCAAATTGTGTCAAGTAATCTAATTGGTAGTCGACATTTTGAATATTGAGTGAATATAACGCCAAATTAAAAACTCCACAATGTCATCACTACATATTATAAAATAATATCCACCTCCGCGTCTCTCTGTCAGTCTGTTTGCGATAAATTCGAAAACTACTGTACCGATTTTCATGCTGTTTTCACCAATAGATAGATGGTTTTTGACAATTTTTTGGAATGTAATGTTAAGCCGTACGCATCAGCTAGTGCAAAATATAGATAAAAAGGCAGTGGCAATCACACCATCAAGACGAACAAACTTAACGACAATAATTTAATATCTTATCGAAGAAAACTATATATTTGCATTGCATACATCCGTCTGCCAAGACCATAATCAACCTGCAACGGTTCCACTACAGGTCTCCTCTTCAAATTAATTTGTCTGTCAATATGATATTGAATTTAAGCAGATTAGAGCATTTGCAGCAGCAGTTGCCCTGTGGTGGCGGCCCCACAGGGTCGAACCGGCAGGCGCATTACTTTGTGTAATTTATTTCATCACCGCTGCTCTCAAAACGGTAAAGTAAAGGTGTCTTAGAACCAAAAACTTTAAAGATATGTGACATCTACCAGCCCACACTGGGTCCACGTTGTAGATTGTAGCCCATCCCTTTCCTAGAGAGGAGGCCTGAATCCATACAGTGGGAACATTATAGGCTGGTGATGATGATGAAATAAAACATTAAGTTTGTCATTCTGTCATTCAGTCACAACTTCTCACCTTCACTCCTACAAAAGAACTGCGCTGCTAATAAAGTCAGTTCCTACAACTTTACTTTCTGGCTTACTGATGCCGTTAATCCTATTGGCTCCTGTTCCCAGTTCACTAAAAGTATAAATAGGCAACAGAGAACAAGAGCATGAATATCTCAAATTATGTAATTTTCATTACAGTTTTTTGAACAAAAAAAAGGAATTAAGTTACAGCCTCTTAAATTTTTCGCTGCAAAATGACATTTATACAAGTGATTAAAAAAAAACTATTTCAGAAGTAGGTACTCATGGGTAAAGTCATTACCTATCGGTGCTTATCGTTATTGAGAGCCAATTGTTTGAAAGTGCAAGGCAGCGTGTTGTTTGAAAGTGATACCGCGGCCTCGACACAAATGGCTAAGAAGGAACATAGGTGCTTTTTAGTCAGTAGAACTCTGACACTCCCTACCACTCTGGGAGGACTCATTTTATGATTTCTAACCCTAAAGTCTTGAACAAGTTCGACGTTGCCACTGACGAGCTGCTTCAAACAACAACTTTCGAAGTTTATGGATATAAGGAACAGGGTGTAAAGTTCCTCATCCCCCATAAAAAAGGGAGGAACAACGATCAGACGGGTGTTGTCTGGTGGGCTAACTTTCCAACATATGTAAGTCCGGATTTTCTATGTAAGTTAATGTCGCGGTTAACTTTGATAGTGCGATGCAGGATTTTGCATAATTAGTTCGCATGGGTTGCGATAGATGTCGCTGTCGACACATAAAAACTGTAAAATTTTCCCAATAAACCTTGAACCTTTTGCTTTAGCGATACAGTTGAAAATCTATGAAAGAAACTATTGTAGTTTACAGATAAAAAACTAGTCCGTCAGATAGATTTCCAAAAAACATTGGACACATATTTTCTTTTTTCACTAAAACAATGTGTGACGTCATATTGTAAGACATTCGTGTTATATTTTTTACCAGTGAATGACGTCACAAGCCCCCACTCAAATCTTAGACGCGTTTTATCTTCGTAATTTTTTATCGATTTGATAAAACAAAAATACGTATACAATATTTTTTCTAAAATCTAATATACGGTATAATTAGAAACATATTTTTTTTTAAGTCAAAAAGCATCCTTATTCTCAGATTATGGTAGCTAAATGAGCTGGCGTCTATACATTATCTCATTCATACCCCAACTGGAAGCTCTTAGCGAAAAAATGAAAAAAGTTGTGCAGTAGCAAGTTTATCACAAATCGACCGTTTCTATTTGTTCGCTCAACTGTCGGCAACTGTCGTTCTGTATTATTGATAAACAGCAGGCTTTATTCAGAGGAACTCTTTGATTCTGACTCAATCGTATCAGTAAGAAGTTAGTTTATGCAAGTCTGATTTTGATTGTTTTTTGGATTCAGGATTTGGTACTTTGAATACTGATTTCTCATGAACTAATGTCACAAAAACATAAAATTAGTTTTCAAGAACAATGGGCTAGTTGACAAAAAATAAGTAATTAGTCCGTCAGATAGATTTCCAAAAAATAATGGGCATATTTTTACGTAAACAAAATATGACACGGTAGATATTTTTACCACGCAGTGACGACACAAGCACTCATGATCACTCATGATCTTCGCAACGTTTTATTTTCGTAAACTTTTATCAAAATAAAACAAAAAAACACGTGTCCATTATTTTTTGGATAATCTACGACGACAAAACAGATTTTTTTTTTTGTAGTTTGGAAACATTCCTAATTATATCTCAAGCCATAATTATCAGCTAAACATGTAACATTGTACCAATAATATAATTATAAAAAACAGCTGGCACCCACGTGCTACTAGAAAAGCACACTTATTTCTAGCATGCTTTCAGTGTATACATTTGCTGTGAAGCATAGACCTCAAAACCATACTTGTTACGAACAAACTTCTTTTAAGCACGTCTGAGTGTCATTATTTCTCTCTGTGAGGCCGAGCCGCGTACCTAACAGGAACGCTTCGAGTGATGTTAGTGGGGACGCGGCTTTACAGATTTTTTGGATATACTGAGAGAAGAGAAAAAAGGTGACAGCACGATAAAAAATCTCAATATATAGTGAAACCAAAGAATGTTAACAAAGCTTTATCCGTTTTGCTGTACGAAAAATAGACCGGCTTGCGATTAATAGCATACTTTTCACAAGCATGCTCTTTTCATATACACGTGCTACTTGTATGCTACCAAGTGACAGCTACTCAAAACTAGCATGCTTTTCCAGCCTTAACTAAAATTGCTCAACGCCACCATAAAATCATCTCAATCTCAAGTAACCACTTAACAATAACTTTTCATAACCAAAACATCTCAACTACAACATTCCCAAAACAACATCAACAGAATGAAACTATTTAACCGAAAGCCTTTGTCGTAGACCCCACTTAGCTACGCTCTCCGTAGTGGCTTCGTAGAGCTTGCTACGGCGTAGCTCTACAGCGTAGCTTGGTAGAATTTGCTACGGCGTAGCATCGTGCTACGAGACCACGACCTACGGAGCTACGTAACGTCGTTACGCCCGTAGCGCTAAGGTTACAATGTAATTCAATGTGATTTAGTCTATCATGTTTCATGAGTATGGTGGTACATTATAATGTTATAAAGTTCTGTGTTTATAACAATAGTTGTTTGAGAGTAAGCTTATGAAGGCATGCAGATGAAAATAATAACTCATGTGAAGTTTTTAATGTTGTTAAGAATAGTGTTTTTGACTAGCATAATGTACACAATTCCCACAACATTTCGCACCCCCCACCGAATAAACCGGTAATCGACAATTCTAAATTTTACAGGAAAAATAAAAAACTGTTTTATGCATATATCTCAGCATGGGTGAATCCTACGATGGCCATTTATACATCAAAACAAAGCTAATTTTTTGCAGTCTGTTTTTTATATGCATTTTTTTTGCAATAGTATAACAAAACAAAGTTATTGACGAAAATAAACTTACTGAATTTGTGGGACAAAACAATAGTACGCAACACATCATTACGATATTATTCGCGTATAACCTCAAGATTTTGTAGTTGGTATTAATGCATTACGGTATTATTCGTTGTAATACGGTGCTGAAAAGCCTACCAGTAATATGATATTACGATATTATTCAGGTGAAATCCAAGCGATAGTGTATACTGTAATGTAACATGACAATAATATTCGTCGATGTGTAGTGTCAAAGATTAAAAGTAACATAATGTCGCAAATACCATGTTTTATTAAATAATTCAGTAAGTACCTATTATTTGATTTGGCAGAAACTTAACAATATTAGAAGAAGTTGATAGTGATACTGGATAATTTATATTTTTATATTTTGTTCTGTTACATAATAGCGAATTTGTGAAAGTTATGAAGTGAAACAAAGGTTTAGTTATTTATCATAATCAGTCTTTTTATTTATTAATAATGATAATCAAATTTTAATAATATTTCAATCACAAACAATAATTACTAGGAAGTCTTGTTGGCCCATTGGGCAGTTGGTAACTAACTATTATTAAAAATAAATCATGCTAATCATCATTACAGTCTGATTCTGTTTCCGAAGACTGCTCTGTGGTATTTTCACAGGTTTGGAGGGAATTATAAAAAGAATGATAATGCTGAGGTATAGCTTCTGTTCTGCATAAACTTAATAAATCTTCTTTTAGCAATTTACTTACTGGGATTGGTTGATAGTAAGCTTGTTTTAATGGCATTCCAGCAGTAACTTCAGGTTCAAGTAATCTTCTTCCTCTCTTTGATCGGGTTTGAATTTCAGTATTCATCTCTGAATATTCATCTTCGAAATTATACTTCAATTGAATAGTGTTCGGTTTAGAACACGAAACCTTTATTTCCATTATTTGGTTCCATTTAATTTTTCGGCCATGGATATCTACAGTCCAGTTTTTGCCGATGATTAAATCTTTAATGTTAAAGAAATCTTTCTGCTCCATTTCTTTTACAGAGTATTGGTTGCCTCCCACCTTTGCATTTATAATGACGCCATAAATCTGGTCAGGAGTGTAGAGCACTTTATTTTTTAAGGCTCTTTCAATGCATGAATGCATGCTGTCGCCTTCATTCTGGCTATGACCAGTTTCAAAAAACCTGTGTGTAATATTTTCCATATCATAGACTTTTAGCGCATGGAGGTATAAAGCAAAAATATACCGATTTTTATTTTGGCCTGCACAGCCATCTGAATAGAATGATAAATTCTTGATGCCTTTACTCTTTTCTTCTTTGATGAATTGAGCCAAGCAACTACCAATTTCTATGGAACCTCTTTTGGCGATAGACAGGTGCCATACGTAACAGTGTCCAGATTTGTTAAGACTGTTGTAAATTGTAAAATTGTATACTGGGTATTTTCTTTTATAATAGAAAATTCCTACTTCAGATCGAGGTATACTCAGTACTTTTTCTAAATCGAAAATAGCAACAGTCGTGTTGTTTTTGTCCAAAGTAGCCTTTTCTTCCTCTTTTAACTGACGCACTTTGTTTTTCCTTGCCACATGTTGATTATATTTTTCCTCCAATGCTTCTTTTCTGATTGGGTCCGCTTGTTCATATAAACAACATGTTCCACATAAGTCTTTTTTCGGCTTATAAAAGGAATAGTTAAACATGGTGTTAAATATAGTTTCATATTGCCGCTTTGATGCCTTCTGATCTGGAATATAGTCTTGATGTGTAAACCAGTCTGTATATAATCGGTACATTTTTGAAATATTGAGGTGTTGCGACAAATATTGTCGCTTTGATTGTTTTCTAATGTAATGCGATTCTACGGAAGGAAACAGTTTGATGTGAGTTATTATGCTTTCTTTTGTAAGATCAGACATCTTCTTTGGCCTTGTTGAGTGATTTCCTCTGAGATCTGATAAACTTAGATCTTTTTTTATCTTTTCAAGCGCCGTATACACAACTTGTTCTGTTACTTTAATAGTGTTTAAAAAAAACACTTTACAAACCGGAATATTGGATTCTGCTAAAGGTAAGAAATATGTTATTGTCTGTGTCCTATTATTTTTACGATCTAAAGTTAATCTTTTTATAGGTTTTGTTTCGACATGTCGAACAATATATTGCCATTGAAGCTCGTGACTTTTCAAACTATAAAAGTTATTAAATATTTGTTCCCTTTGTTCTGTTGGAATTTTTTCGCCACATTTTTTTTGACAAGAACAAGTTGGTCCCATTGTTTTCGCGGAATATTTTGTTTTGGAACGCGCCCCTTCGTAGGACTGTCCAGAATTTTTCAGTCTTTTATTTTTAATATCAGACCAATCATTTCGATTATTTAAACGCTTTCTTGTTGATTTTACAGGAGAAGAAGACACACCATCATTTATCATGTTATTCTCATTGTCTATTAGAAAAGTTGATTCGTGGGAGTGGACCACAACTTCGTCAGTACTTTGTAGATCTTGTATATTAGCACTACTTATAAAAGGTATTTTTTCTGATAAATTATCTGCAGCAGATGGACTGACTAACTGGTCTTGCAAGGTAAACTGACTGTCATCATTATTGTTGGCTTTACATGTTATGTCATTGCTACATGCAGGCTCTTCTGTTTCATTTGATGCATGGTTTTCTTCGATTATTTCCTCTAATTCAATAACTACAGAAATTTCTTTCAAAGTATCATTTTCCACTACGGTATCGTCGTCTTCGTTCATTTTTAATGTCACATCTTCAACGCATTCGTCTATTTGCGAATGATATGATTGATTTTTAGGGCATTCTGTTCCAGGAGATAGTAATAATAATATAGCGTCCGATGGAGTAGTAATCCTATTGTCATGTTGTTGCGGCATGTGTTTAGGTGTGCTTGCATAATTAGTTTTATAAATAGCTGTAGGTGAAACCACAAAATCAACATTGTCTAACAACAGAGATAGGTTTGAAATAGCTGATGGAGAACCAGGTTTTGAATCAATTATCTTATTTAGATAACTCGAATATCCCCCTAAGCTGGAAGTCATGCTCTCTGAACGAGTACTACTAGCTTCACGATTAGAACTTGGTTGCTTATAAATACTAGACGTGTCATCGGAAACAAAATCGTCGCTATTTTCCTCACGCTCATCATAATGTATAGTTGATTTATCTGGAAAACGTTGAGAACCATTACTATTTATACTTATAGTTTGACAATAGCAAGCATTAATAGGATGATAATAATTATGATGATAATTAATTAATTAACTATGTATATTTACGCACCACGCAAATTATAGATTTTTTTTTCCTGTATTTCATTACCACTCCATTCAACACTCGTTTTTGCAAGTTCTTCAATAGGTTCCTCTTCTGCCAATGACCTTGTATCAAAAGATTGGTTCTCTGAAAAGGTTGAAATATCTTGTAAAGATTTACGTCTCAAATCTTGATCAATTGGGCTGAGGCTGAATCATCATCATCAAAAATCGTCCTTTCGGGGCGTGCGCTGCATAAACAGTACACTGTACAAGTTACATAAAAAATAATGTACCTATTAAGAAATTATTCCTATTAAAAAGTCCAAAAAAAAAATCCACGACAGCATTTATGTCTATCCTTGAAGATTGACTCACAATACCTAACCATTTTTGTGATTTTAAAATTACGTCAAAAATAATGCTTCATTTGCGAAGGTGTTTTTACAGACATCGTATTAATCCTTCTCAAAATAAATATGTTAGTAATCTTTAACGTTTAATATTGTGACCTAAAATGCCATTTACATCATTTCATTTAGATGAATATCTTGGGAAATATAACATAATTAAAATAACTCGCGCAAAAAATACATAATATCATAACTAACCACGACTAGGGTCCATTAGAAGATGGCTTTCAATGGGAAAGTACGCTGTATGAAGTGTCACAACATGACCACCATGATCCATGATCCATCCTTCAGAAGTCATCGACTATAGATTAGAGGTACCCGTGCGAAGCCGGGGCGGGTCGCTAGTTAGGTATAATTATTTATACAGGACTCACCAGCAACGTGTAATAAATCCAACATCCTTCTCGTACGGGGGTTTTTTAACTCATGTCTTTTCATATTTAAGACAGTAAATAAACAAAACACAAATTAATAATTAACTTCGTATCAATAAAACAGTCTCTGACGCAACACAACACTTCACAGTAAAATGTCGCACTGGCGATTACGTAGGTAAACAAACGCACGCGCCGCGCGCCATACACCGCCGCATCGCTCTGTCCCTTTCTTTAGTGGAGAATGAAAATTAAGCGTTCGCTCTTACTCATCAATCACTAACGATAATAATGCTGTATTCATTCATTACGTACCGACACCATCGTAATGTTTTATTGTAAAACCGCTTGCTTTAAAAATATTAACTTTATGATACAGTGAACGACATTACGATTTTGCATAATGTACTGTCATGTTTTGTAAAACCACATTACCAAATCCTGTGAATAAAAATAATACACGAATAAAATTGTATTATACTTTACGCGGAACAAGATATGCGTTTCTTACGCGAATAAAACGGTAATCGTCGATTACCGAAAAAGTTAGAGATTGTTTAATCTGTAATAACGTGTTATGATACTATTCGTGCAAAAAGTGTGTTGAGATTTTTGGGGAATAATATTGTTATGTCCAGTACGGGACCATTGGAAATATTGTACTTTTACAAATATGCATAGAAAAAATACGAAAAAAATTTACAAGGTGTAATTAATGCTCTAAATATCGAATATGCAATAAAACGTAAACTATCGTAATAGCACATTACCATATTATTCGGTGGGGGGTGCGATTTTATATTATTGCGTTCCTAAACGTTAAAATACTTAATTTATCCGTCAATAAAACTCCCTGAAAATCCCAGAAATATTTTCCTGAATACAGTTCTTACAAATAGTATCACTATTTCTCTCACTAGCGGATATATTAGTGTTATTCACGAGTATATTAAAAATATAACATTTATATATCACCAGCAATATTTCATACTCCGACTGAAATATTTAACCCAAACGATTTTAGAGACGACGACATGACTAAAAATATTTTTTGTATTTGAAATGGGCTTACTTTTGACTTCAATCTAGCCCTAATGGCAGGGATGAGGTCGACGATGGAACGAGCTTACTTAGAAGAAGCCTATTTACTCGCGACTTATAATAGATTGGGGATATAATTATGAACTCAGGAACACCGACGCAGGAAGTTCCACTCTTTGGTTGAGCGTGTAATAAAAGATTTTGCAAAGCGTATCGTTCGAATTCTTCGTATCAAATAAAACTCAAAACTATAGTTCGACCATTCATAATCAATAGTATGTTTCTGCAAAATAAATAAGACACTTATCTCACCAAATTTGCAAAGAAATAAAATTAAAGTAAATTCTAACTAACAGCTTTATACTAAACGAAAAAAATATGAAAGTATTAAGAAAGCTTTTCTGTGATGCATCCCGTACTGGAGTCATATACATTGGCGTCGGTTATCTCTGACCATCAAATGAAAGAAAGAAAGAAAAAATATTTATTGATGTCACACAGGACAAAACAAATTGATAAAAACCGGCCAAGTGCATGTCGGACCACGCACAATGTAGGGTTCCGTAGTTACCCATCAAAATATGTGAATTTACTAAACTAATTAACCACTCTGCCTACCTGCCTCTCCGAACGATTATTTTTATTGTAAAAATAAAACAAACTTACATTTGCAGTTTTGAGACCTGCTCTCCCATACATTTTGAATAGGAAAATATTTCATACATGTACATTTTATAAGTTGGTCCACTATTATTTTTATGTTAGTCTGTAAGGTATTTATCTATGGGCCTTAGATGCCTGAAAATAAATGGATTATTATTATTATTATTCCTTTATTTAACTTTTTACATAAAAATTATATTTTTAAATATTCCCATACAAAATAATATAAAAAAAACATTTAAAAATATAAAAAATAGTAGCCCACCGGTATCGGGAACAGGGTCCAAGCTACCGGCAGTCAGGGCTCCAGAGAAAGGAACCTCCTCACAATGCGAGCCGTGTCCAGGAGTACCGCTCTCTGTATCAAGCCCCTGATCCAGCTGCCTAACGAGAGCCTCCTCAGATGTTGGTCGAGGCTCTTGGCAATTAAGCCATTGGCTGAAACGACTATCGGCATAATGATCGCTGAGTTCACTCCCCACAAAATGTCGACAACCTCGCGAGCCAAGTCAAGATATTTGATTTGTTTATCTTTCTCAGCTTTCACGAGATTCTCGTCATGCGGGACCGTTATGTCAACAATCATTGCACGCCGCTCTGATCGATCCACCACCACTATATCAGGCTTATTGGCTACAATAGTCCTGTCAGTGATGATGGATTGATCCCAGTACAATGTGATACTGCCATTTTCGAGAACTGGGTCGGGCACATACCTGTAGTACGGCACTTCCGATTCCACAAGGCTGTATTTTAGAGCAAGTTGCTGATGGATAATCCTGGCTACAAAGTTGTGTCTATGCAAGTACTCTCCGTTAGCTAGACGAGAACATCCAGAGATAATATGACGGATTGATTCGCCCGGACGGTGGCATGCCCGACATATGTCAACCGTGCCGTCCTTCACAATAAATCTCCGGTAGTTATTCGTCATTATAACTTCATCCATAATTGCACAAACAAAACCTTCGGTTTCTCCAAAGAGTTCTCCGGATCGTAGCCAGGCTACGGACGCTAGGAAGTCTACGTCGGGCCCATGTAGGGCCCGGAAAAAGCGTCCGTGAAGCTCCTTACTCTTCCATACCTCCATATGGTCGTTAGTGTCAAGCACTACAGGTTTGCGCCAGTTCTCTTTAGCCAAGGAGAGCGGGGTAAGGCCCTTGTCCACCGCGACAACATCTCGATGCATCCCCACGTCGGCCTCCAGGAAATATTCCCTGAGACTGCATATCTCACGATTGTGGAGAGTCTTAGCATTTAAAAAGCCTCGACTTCCACACTTCCGTGGGATATACAGTCTCATAACCGAAGAACGTAGGTGATGCATACGATATGCGGTCAAGAATGTACGGACTCGCCTATCCAGGGCATCTAGCTCTGTTTGAGGCCATTATTATTATTATTATTATTACTCGTAAACTTGTGAAGCCTAACCTAAATTTTACGATAGGCTTGCGACTGCTAATTGATCATCAATAGGCAGTCGCAACTCAATCGTAATCGAATCGTCCCCGTAACATGTAAACCTCTCCTACAAGCGCGCTAAGTTCACCTGCAGAGGAAACGTGTGTCGTGACGTCACATCCGCTAGATATTTATCATCCGCCGCATTTCTCCGCGAGCCTCATAAATATGCAATTTGTTGCAATATGTCCCTTATAAATATAGTGTAAGGGACAAAAAATATTGTGCCCGGATAGCTTTTTAAGAGTTGGCAATATACAGCGGTTTGTTTATACTTATATAAAAATGAGATAGTTTGAATGTCGGGATAATCTACAAAACTATAAACCCAATTCTAATAAATCTTCTAAATCAATTTAAATGAAATTTGGCACAGATAGTCCAAGAGCCTGAGAAAGGGCATAGGGCATAGGGCATGGCTTCTTAATGCGAGGCTGGAGGGGTTGAAAGGGGTTGAGGAGTGGGTGGAGAGGTGCCACGGCGCCGTCACCTTCCGTTTGACACAGGTCCTCACTGGGCACGGTTGTTTCGGGAGGTACCTGCACCAAATCAGGCGGAAGGAAGCGCTCGGGTGTCACCACTGTGAGGATCGGCTGGAGGACACGGTGGAGCACATCGTGGAGGTCTGCCCCGCTTGAGCGGAGCTCCGCCGTGTTCTCTTGGCGAGGAGGAATGGGACGTCGTTGCCTCCTTCTGCGAAGCAGTGATACTGGCGAAGAAGGTGGCGGAACGTGAGAGGGAGAGAACCTCACGTCCCAACCGCCGTGGGACACGCTCCGGGCGTCAGCGGCCACGTGACGGCTTCCGGTCAAGTAGGGCGTAGACGCGGGCCTGTGGACGGTGAGTGATAGGCTAGCTCACCGTCCGTACGTCTTACGAGGACGACAGGCCGTGTCGACGGCGCGTTTTTGTTCCACGCGCGCCTCAAAGAGTTGTCAGCAACATAGAAGGCAATGCAAGGACCGACGCCCGTCGGGGCCGCGCGATGTTGTAAGAGAAACCGTGGCCTTGACATAGAGGGCTAAGAAGGAACATGGGTGGTTTTTAGCCAGTAGAAGTCTGACACTCTCTTTCGCTCTGCAAGAGCGGGAGGGGTTATTTGATGATTTTCCAGCCCCCCCCCCAAAAAGGGGTCAAAAGGGGGGGATAACAAGATTTATTTTAATCCCGGCAACCGATCCATGCGGCAGCAGTTAGTAAGCTATACATTATATTATTATCATGCATAATTATTATAAGCTAAGCTATCGCAATTATTACGGATGAAGTGGCGGGCATAGTGTTAGTGTACAAATATAAGTAAGACATTATAAATAACTAGTAGTGGTGGACGTGATTTTACCCACAAATCAGGGAAACCTCTTTTTTTTGGAGGTTTGCCCAGAGCGGCGACGACGGGCGGCGACGTGAGGGGCGGTAGGGAGTGTCAGACTTCTACTGACTAAAAACCACCCATATTCCTTATTAGCCCTTTGTGTTGAGGCCGCGGCATCTCTTTAGAACAACCCGTAGCCCGACAGGCGTCTGTCCTTGCGGGCCCCTGCAATGTTGCTGACATCTTTTTGAGGCGCGCGTGGAACACGAACGCGCCGTCCACACGACCTGTCATCGTCATAGGACGGACGGTCGGTGAGCTAGACTAGGGAAACCCCTTCGTGTTCACGGAATCAAAAGAGTTATATTTTAATCGATGTCATACCAATATAAAACCCTTTCCCAAGAACTTTGTGGTTGGTTACCAGTCTAACCGTATAATATATGAACCTGAATTGTATGCCTGACCTGTATTTTTCATAGGGCCACTGCGTACGAGACCTTCAGAATTCAAATTCAAATCAAAGACTGACTCTTATAGTTATTGGCTTGTTTAACACCATGACATTAAAGTTATTGACGTTGGTAGTTTTGTTTTTTTTTTTTTTGGTTTGGAAAGTCATGAAATTATTCCTTCTGCTCTGAGCGGAGCAGTAAAACCACCCATGTTCCTTCTTAGACCGTTGCGTCGAGGTCGCGGTATCTCTTTTGAACAACGCGCAGCCCCGATAGGCATCGGCCTATTACACGCCCCCCCCCCCCCCCCCTGCAATAGGGATGTTTACTGCCAAAAAAAATAAAAATCTGTTTAGTCTGACAGTTAGATTATCGAAAATACTGGATACGACCGTGTTTTTTGTTTTATCACATTAATCAAAATTTACGAAGATAAAACCTGTCACAGATCATGAGTGGCGACTTGTGACGTTACTTTTATTTAAAAATATACTGAAATGTGACGTCAATTGAGTTTTCGAAGCACTGAATCGTTTTCAATTTTTTTTCTACGTGCAAAATAAAAAAAAATGTGTCCAATCGTTTTTGGAAACCTATCAGACGGACTAATTTGTTTTTTTTTCAAGTACCCAATTCTGTTATTCTTGGTTATACGTGTGTTAGTAACACTGTACTTAAAAATTTAATGCACTTGTAGTGACAGTTCTGTCAAAATCATTATAAAAGAGCGAAATAATTTAGTTTTGTTGGTTGCTGTTTGTAATTATGGATCTTCGCCGAGCCTCATTGTCTCGGCGCTTTTCTTGTGGTCGCCAATATTGTTTCTGGCTTACAGGAGGTACAGTGGTTTGAGAAGAGAGTGGCGGGCTTGTCCCATTAAAAAAAACCAGTTAGCGCTGGGTAATGCTATACTCCTTGGTAAAACTCGCAGTCAGACTCAATTTAAAAAAAGACGTTCCCCGCACTACGAATTTCTCCTGTATCTTGCGTGTCTTCACAAACATTATTTACAAACTCACCTACACAAATACTCGGACTATAAACAGCTATCTGTAGGCCCTAAAAATATTTGTTCCGCGCGGGGATCGAACACGCGTCGCGTAACGCAGAAGTCAACTCCTTGAGCCAATGCACCAACCGTGTTGTACTACTTTGTAACGAATGTCAAATATCTACAAATGACTGCAAAGACGAACGGTTTAACTTGATTTCCAAGTCCCATCTATGGACCAACATTGACAAGCGCAGCCCTAAACAATGACGGCATGACGAACGACTGTTATTATTTAACCACGAGCTCCACCA
Source organism: Diarsia rubi (assembly GCA_932274075.1). Lineage (NCBI taxonomy): Eukaryota > Metazoa > Arthropoda > Insecta > Lepidoptera > Noctuidae > Diarsia > Diarsia rubi. The sequence continues at coordinate 609,533 of OW026437.1, read as the reverse complement.
TTAAACATGCAACCAAAAGAACAAAAATCCTTTAATCCGACTCACAGTAACTCAAAATCCAAAATAATTAAATACCACCTTCATTTCAAAACATCAAAACGTTCGCAAAGTTAGTCAATAAATCATGCACGAAGCTTCAGCTGATGTCTCATGAACTACAAGCTCCCCCGGCATTGCCCGTCTGAATAATTACCAAGTGAATCGTAAAATAGCAGCTACGGGACCCCGGTGCCGTGGGGTCTGTAGGGTTCGTGGGGTCTGTGGGGTTCAGTCAGACTGATTCAATTATTCAAAATGAATGGTTCAGAATGCAGCTGAGATTTGTTCGGCCTTTATAATATTTTAGCAGTTGAGCGTAGTTCTGTGTGAGCTTTGATGTTAGGTTTGCGTTATAATGATACTCGTAGTATGGGCTTTGTATATTTAACTAGCTTTTGCCCGCGGCTGCACGGTGCTCTTGAGCGGTATGCTACCATCATTTAACTTGCATTGTGTTCGAACTATCGTGAATGTTTTATACAGGGTATAAACGAACCCTTATCCAACCACGAAGCCGTTATCCAAGTATTGTACATTAGTTCTAAGTTTTAAAAAAATTGCGTGGAGGTACCACGCAATTTTTCTTACTGGAAAACGATTTTTGTTTTAAGGTACAAAAACACATTTAACGGTAAAACTATCTAGCACTCATAAAACGTTGCGCTAATGGATGCTTTGAATAGTAAACGGGTCATGGCGGTAATTTAAGTTTTATAATCAGAAAATCTTGTATTAAAAAAAACAGTTATGAAATTTTTTTAACTTCAATATGTCCGTAACTAGGAATTTCTTCTTTTTCTTTCTGTCCGGAACAAAAAAAAATATCGCAATGACGGGGAGAAGAAGTGCCTTTCAGCTTTGTTAAGGGCACTTTTATACCCTTTATAGTTGTGCCTTTAATACCGCGCTTAATTCGCTTCAGTCCTTTAGAGTTTCTGAACCTGTATTTTAACTACAAGAGAATGACGTAAGCTTTGTTTTATATGTTTTTTTGACATTCAAAAATGCCTGTAATGGTTTAATTGAAATAAATGTTCTGAGTTTAAGTTTGAGTTGTTGAGGCTACTGCTTCTTTTTTGCGTGCTTAATGCCTTACCTGGTTTCAGAGTATGTATACGGCCCATGGGGCTCTGACTTTACATGCCGTTAAAAAATCAGGCCCGCTGGTTTAACCCAAAGCATTTTGAGTAGCGTGTCTTGGTTTCGACCTCCACTGCTATCATACTGCTGACAAAACGAAACATCTTCAGAAACCCTAATGTCATAGTCTGAAGATTATCATCCATTCTTTATTTTTCTTAATGAGAGGAGATATTTCAACATCATAAGCCTATAACATTCCCACTGTAGGGACTCAGGCCTTCTCTTTATGAGAGGGATAGGCTTTAGACCACTAGCGTGCCCAGTGCGGGTTGTTAAGAAGTCACATGTCCTCAATTTATTTAGTTCTTAGACATGCCTGTTTTCTCACGATGTTTTCCTCCACCGAGCAGTGAAATAAATTACACAAAGTGATGCACCTGGCTGGGTTCGAACCTACAACTTACTGTTCGTAAATGGGGGCCACAACCACTGGGCCACCACTGCTCTCTGGACTTATTTACGAACAGAGTAAAGTAGGTAATTGTTTTTCGACCAGATTGATCAACCGTGACCTTCACGGCAAACTTAGACTAAAAGGAAAAACGATCGTATTTTTTTGCTGAAACTTTTTAAATGGGATGTTTTCTCCCTTAAGTGCCGTACGGTTACTGAAAAATATTTACTTTAGAACTTTGGGTTTGCAGACGAAGTATTTGGAAAAATATAGGTTTGCGTAAAAGTTAGTAGCGTGACCATGTATATGTGAGGCACACACCCGATTTGTACGAGCAAATAAGCTTATTCAAGCAAACTTAGTTCTAAGATAGGTTGACAAAATTTTCAACAGCCAATCGCATCACTTCATTTACGTTTAATTTTACCGCGTCGATCATTTTCGTTTTACCAAACAGAATGAACACGTTGATCGTCACAGGTCACAACACGGTATAACACGTCCAGAGGAAAGTATTTGTTGATAAAGACATTCATCATCATTATCATCACTTATTAATGTCCCCACTGCTATGACACAGGCCTCGTCTCTTTGAAAGGGAGTGCGCTTAAATCCACCACGCGTCGGGTTAAATTTTTTCGTAATTAAGTTTTTTTCTCAGTTTTAAGTGGTTCACATGTGCTTACTCCTTTACAGCGTACCGGCGTGATGTTATGTTATGAACTGGTGTGAACACTAGACAGACATGAGCTTTCGGCAATCCCAGTCCATTTTTTTATTGAGAAGTTCCATTGCCTTTCTCCGAAGTTCTTCATCAGATCTTCACCAAATTGAAATGGGACCACTCCGTATAAGTACTCTTCTAAAAACTACTCAAATCACATAAAGGGTGCCCAAAAAAATTTGAAAAGTTCTTTCTATTTCAACAGGTTTCCATCCTGACTTGATGATGTTGGGACTACCTCGGAAGTATACACTTTCAAACAAAACAAAAAAAAGAGTCCAGCCATCTTCGAGTAACTGGGGAACACAAAAAAAATGTGACTTTTTCAGTAGCATTCACGAATGGGTTTATGTCCAGTTAATGGTAATAAGCTTTCATCTATTATTTAGTTATTTATGTACACACAAAAAACAAAAAAAAAGGAAAAAAAAAAACATAAAAATTGAAGAGCATAACGGTACTGCTTATTTCATAAGACATTTCTTCCAGCCATTATTAATATTGAAAACGGGATATTCACCATTTTTACTTATTATTTCGAGTTCCTGATATTTCGGCGCTGTTACAAGCACCGTGATCACGGACAAACTGAAGTCATTGTTGCGGGTGGATGTTTATATGAGCAGACAAATCGATCTACCCTCTTTCTTGATCGTTTTTTGAATTCGGTACCACCACAAGATTCTATTCCCGACACACAAAGCTAACTGTGTCAACTCGCGAACGTTTATCGGCACTTTTTCGGTTTTTACACAGTTGTGTTAGTGACCATGTCAGTTTAAAAACTTATAAAATATTATATTTGTTGTGTATCTGTTATATATCTATGTTGTTTCATAATAGTGCAGCTATCATTCAGTAAAAGGCTTGTAATAGGAACAGCTTTATCACCTTCTACGAGTACAGACACACACACTATTTTACCCAACTCGTAATCATCTTCCCGCCGTTATCCCATTATATTTGGGGTCGGCGCAACACGTTTTTTTATCCATTCTTCCCTGTCAGACACCACGGCATCATAATAATTATAAGTATAAGTACAACGGACTGGTGTCCGCCACGCCCAATGCGCGTATTTTGCGTGCGAGTGGGAATATCACTCGATCCACTCCAGCTCCCCGAGAAAAGCAAGCAACCCCTTGGTCTTACTGGCAATCTCGCGGAGAATACCTGGGTCACCGAAGTATTTGGCCCTGTATGGGGCAACCCCCGGACAGTGCAGGAGCTCGTAGGCTGCTGTTTCTTCTTCCTCCATGCAGGCTCGACACAGAGGACTATCTGTGAGTCCTATAACAAAGAGTACTTTTAACAAGCACCACGGCATCATTTACTCCTTTCTCTTTCATATAATTCCTAAAGCAACCCATCCATCTTTTCTTTAGCCTTCCTCTCCCTCTCCATCAGTCACATGCGTTTTATTCCTCCTCGATACATGTCCGTACCAAGACAGACGACTCCCTTTAATTTTTTTTTGTAACGCCACTTTCAAACTTCCTCTAATTTACTTATTCCTTACTTTATCCATTCTTGTTACTCCGCACATCCATCTCAACATTCTCATCTCTGCAACATGCAATCGTTTTTCATCCATTTTTTTTTTATTTTTACCCAACTATGGCTGAAAAAGCAGTTTATAATATTTCTAGTATTAACACGAAATCCATTCTTCCATTACAGCACAGAAATACTGCTATAAAGCAGTATTTGTAGTAGCAATAAATTGTGGTTGTGTTAGTTCGTTTTATTGATATTAAATAACTTTAGCTGCATGGTTTCCAGTTTTCAGTAATATTACATTGAAGTATTATTAGTTTGAATTCGTTGTTATGTACTCGTTATGTGAGCTTTTAATAATTAATTTTAGACAGTATTTCGATTGCAGTTTCTGTGGTTTTCGCTATAAATGTGAATCGTTCTGCTAATTACAGAATATGATGATAATAATTTCTCACAACAGCTAAATTGCATTGATTTTAAAAGTACCCGTTTGTATTTAGTTTATGAATTCAAGGCAACATAGGATCCGTTGGGGCTGCGGGTTGTTCGAAAGATATACCGCGTCATCGGCACAAAGGGCTAGGACGGAACACAGGGTGGTTTTTTGTCAGTAGAAGTCTGGCACTCGCTATCACTTTGCCCAGAGCAGGAGGAGTCATTTGATGATGTGACACTCAAAAGAAAAGGGTAAGGCAGAGATGTTACTCATAGGTACACCAATTTTGCCAGTTTTAATAAATAATCCCTTGTAATAGGAGGCAAGCGTATTACCATCAACCGGGCGCATTCAGACTCGGTGGCTCCTTCTGAGAAATTTCTGATTGAAAGCTACCCTGGACCTAAAGTATCTTGGAGACCGAGTCAGTTTAGAAAAAGTGTAATTTGACCTTTATAGGGTTCCATAGTTGAGTGGCAAAAAACTGTACACTTATAGATTCGTCATATCTGTCTGTCCGTCTGTCTGTATGTCACAGCCGTTTTATTCGGCAACTATTAAGACTACACAGTTGAAACTTGGTAGGTAGATGTATTCTGTGAACTGCATCACGATTTTATACAAAAAAAATACATAGATTAAGGGGGTCTCCTCATACATGGAACTGAACCTAAAAAAAAAGAAATCGTCAAACATATTTGTATATATAATATAAAGGGTGTAAAAGTACCCTTAACGCAAACGAAGGGCACCTTTTCTCCCCACCACTGCGATTATTTTTTTGTTCTAGACTATACCTGGGAACCCCCTATTTACGGAGATATTGGGGGTCACAGTTCCAAATTTTGCACAGCTGTTTTTGTAAATACTAGTTTTTCAGGTTATAACTTTACTTAAATTACCTCCATGACCCGTTTACTATTCAAAGCATCCACTAGCACAATATATAGATAAGCCCTTCAAAATGACGTCGAATACCCTAATTTTCTTTCTCAAAGTCAATCGTTTGACAGATAGACACTTCCAAAGTAGTAAGTGGCCAGTTTTTAAATTTCTCCTTTGTTTGAGTAAATGTCCATTTTCCTTTCAAACCACAATAATTTTCTAAAATATATGTTATTTTAACACATACAAGAACAAAGTTTCACGGAAAATAGTATTCAACAAAACCCGCTGGAAAAAAACAAGTGACAAATAAATCGGATAACATAGAGCAGGTAACGCTTTAAATAGAGTCAAAAGGGGGCTTTGTGAGTGCTCTACATAATGTAGAGATCCTTGATACGGTAGAGTTTTATTAAAAACTACTCTACTACATTGTGTATATTTGCAGAGCTAGGAAAGGGATGTTTGTATAGTTGGGGATGATAATAAAAGACAGTTTTTTTCTTCTTTGTAGAGATGGCCTTGGAGCGGACTCTATGTTCAGAAGTGAATCTGTAGGCTGAGTTCATTTATTGTTTTAGGATCTTATTTTTGGGTTCCGTGAATTTATTCGAATTATGGCAACTGAGAGCAGTAGTGGCCCAGTGGTGGCGACCCCGACTTACGAACAGTGAGCCGTGGGTTCGAACCCACGACTCACTGTTCGTCACTGTTCGACTCACGTTCACCACGCGGGCCCAGTGCAGGTTGGTAGATGATTGTCACATGTTTTCAAATTTGTTGGTTCTAACACATACCGGTTTCCTCACAATATTTTCCTTCACCGTTTTGAGAGCAGTGGTGATGAAATAAATTACACAAAGTAATGCAATTGACTGCGTATAAAGAACAAAAATCTAAATATGACTACTTATGTTTTCCTTGAAGAAAATGTTATCTCCAGGCTGCCTGAAAACAAAACACTAAAATTAGGTTATTAAATACGTCAAAATTTCCAAGAACTGTCTTTGTTACTTATTCAAAGAAAACAGTACATTGAGACGTCCATATTTATGTACGCCGTATAGTACATAATGTTTATATTCCTAAGGTGATACTCACGGACGCGTACGACTGTCAACATCATACAAAGAAACCAATATGTAATTGCTACATGATGTTAATAATATATTAAGTTTCGTGACATACAGGTTAGTAAAATCAGAAGCTCCCCTTATTTTTTTGATGATTGATAATCATCAAATAACTCCTCCCCCTCTGGACGGAGGGGTAGGAAGTGTCAGACTTGTACTGAATAAAAACAACCCAAGTTCCTTCTTAGCCCTTTGTGTCCGAGGCTGCAGTATTTGTTTCGAACAACCCGCAGCCCTGTCTGGCGTCGTCCCTTGGCCCCTTCAATGTTGCTGATATATTCTCCGAAGCCCGCGTGGAACACAAACGCGCCGTCGACACGGCCTGTCGTCGTAATCTTACGAACAGAAGGTGAGCTGGCCCATTACTCAGCATCATGGTGGCCGGAAGCCATCACGTGGCCCCCGACGCCTGGATCGTCTCTCGCAGCGGCTGGGACGAGAGGTTCTCTCCCTCTCGCGTTCCGGCCACCTCCTTCGCTAGTATCACTGCTTCGCAGAAGGAGGCAATGGCGCGGTGTCCCATTTCCTCTCATCGAGAGCTCCGCTTCCTAACTAACCGTATATTGTAAGCATAACATAGTCTACATCACAACTACTGCTGGGAACTTGTGGCCAAGTAATAACATCCGCTCGGTTCATTCTTCAGGTTAAACCGCTGTCATTCGTGAATATTTGACAGTAGTTACAGGTAGTCAGTGCCTCAAAAGTCTGACAATCAGTCTCACCAATGGGTATCGAGTTAGCCAGTACTACCCGGGTTGTGAAGCTCAGATAGACAGTCGCTTCTAGTAAGATACAGGTATTCAGCTACATCCAGTCATGCTGGAAGCTGTCCCTAACACAGTTCAGGAAAGGAAGACAGATGTTGAATATAAGATACTTTAAACTATCCGAAATATTCTAGACCTCACACTAGTAGAGTAAAGTGAATAACCCGCTCACGTCACACCACTGCACTGAACACAGACACTACTGTAGCACTCACTTTAGAAACAAAGATGAAGATACAGTAAAATAATTAGATAATTTTTCACTGGTGTATTAAGATCAATATTGCGTAACAAAATATGAGTGACCTTATTAAAGGCCGGAGAATCATAACATCGCGATTTAGAAACGTGACGTAGTTGAATAACGCCATCTATAAAAAAACAAAATAAACGTTCGTTCGTTTTAAATAAACGAATTTTGAATTTTTGAATTTTGAATTTTTTATTGGCACAAATTAAAACTAATATTATGTCTTTGCTCGAACACTATCACTACATAATTTAAAACAAAGTCCTTCGCCACGTCTGTCTGTCTGTCTGTCTGTTTGTTCGCGATAAACTCAAAAACTACTGAACCGACTTACATTCTGTTTTAACCAATTGGTAGACGGGTTCTTGAGGAATGTCACTATTACTACATAATAATATGAAAATAAAACAAAGACCTCCGCTGCGTCTGTTTGTCTGTCCGCGATAAACTTATAAACTACTACACCGATTTTCATGCTGTTTTCACCAATGGATAGAGTGGTTTTCGAGGAAGATTTTAGTAAACAGGGTTATTTCTAAAACACCGTTAACCTTGCAAGACTGTATTACTATCATCATAAACAACAACTTTTGTTCTATGACTTTTTACAAAACATAATACATTTACCAAAAACAAAAGTTCAAGATTTCGTTGTCCTATCTAACACATTTCAACTCTGTATTTTGCTGTACCTACCTACGCCTGCCGCGCACTGTCGTAACTCGCTACGGTACGATTACCCCGCCGCCCTTACCCCGCTCCCCTCGCTATTGTACTATCGTTTTCTTTTGCTTCGCAGACTTGGTAACATTTAGAGCGTACAATTTAAATATTTTTATTTTTGTAAGTAAATCTGATGACTAAAATATGATTAATTTTTAAAAGTCATAGAACAAAAGATGTTGATTATGATGTTAGCAACTTAGTCCTGAGAGGTTAACGGTGTTTTACAAATAACCCTGTATAATCCACACGGGCAAAGATGCGGGTATCAGCTAGTATTACATAAAATTTAAATACTTGATGATCTCAACAATGTCTGCAGTGACCATCACTGGCCAGTCAGAATTAAAGAGCATTAATTTCAAACACTTTTGTTATTCAAATCGGGAGAGATTTATTCTTCATTTTAAGCTACATAATGCGGATACTTCTAACCTTATGTCTGCGAAAATAAGACTGATTATCGAATAGCTGAAGTCTTCTACGTTTTTTGGAAACAAATGCGGCCATCATCAACCTTCTCTTTAGAGCAGTAAGGCTGGTTATTGAAAACCTAAGAGGAGTGGATAAGTTGGGGAATTTCTTTTTATAAGAAAAAGTAAGATTATTTTAATTTCATTTCGTTTTGACGAAGGGTTCTGTATCCCTTAGGCATGATTTCTTTCGTACTATCGTAGTGTGGGAAATGGATTTCGTAGTTTTGCCATTATGTTTTATCTATAGAGTTTAAAGACCTTTTTTCCTGTTGCGGTTATTAGGTGTATTGCTACCAGGATCGTTTTTTAGGGTTCCGTATCCAAAGGGTAAAAAGGGACCCTATTACGACTTCGCTTTCCCTACGTTTGTCTGTCGCCAGGCGGTATTTCAAGAACTGCGAAAGCTAGACAGTTGAAATTTTCAGTAATTATGAATTTCTGTTGCCGCTTTAACAACAAATACTTAAAACAAAATAAAATAAATATTTAAGGGGGGCTCCCATACCGCAAACGCAATTGTTTTGCCCATTTTTGCTCGATTTTAATAATGGCAACTGGTAGGCACTTGAAATAGTTACAAAATACTCAGTTGTATTTTACTTTAATAATAAATCATTAAATAAAATAAAATAAAATATTTAAGAGCTTCCATACAACAGACATCATTTTATTGCCGTTTTTATGGTACGGAACCCTTCATGAGCGAGTTCGACTTGCAGTTGGTCGTTTTATTCGAGTCAGGATTAAAGTGCTCGCTATTGTGTTAATAAAAAGGTCATAATTTAAGGAAGTGGTTAGTGTAAATGTTGAAATTAATATTGGTAAGTGACATTTTATTTTGTTGCCTTAGAAACATTTTCGTGTCTTTTCGTTTAACAATAAATAAACGATATACCTTATATGCGGCCGCTCCCCACTCGACGAATGGCATGGGAAGTAGCGAGAAAAGGAGGCAGAGACATAGTGTGTCATGCTCGTCGTCCTGCCCATCGCTCCCTGTGTTGTCGGTTTTTGTTTTTGTAGGAGCGTCGCGATTAATTGCACGATTAAGCCGCTGGCGCCCAGAGCGTCTCCCGCGGTGGCTGAGACGAGAGGTTCTCACCATCTCACGTTTCGCCACCTCCTTCATCACTGCTTTGCAGAAGGAGGCGACGACATCCTATGCCCTCTCGCCCCGGACCATGGCTTCAACCAGAGCAGGACGCGAGAGGTCACTGGCGCCATCCCGCATCTGAATATCGAAATCACGCAATAGTAACAGAATTGATACGTTCGAAATTTGACACTAGCGCCAAATGTGCCTGGACGGCGCGCCGCACCGACGACACCTCGATTGTGAACGAATTCGACCGTCTGCATGAAACGACGCGACGTCTGGAGTACTTCGGACACGTGGCAAGGAGGAAGCCTGATTACTTGGAAAAGCTTATTGTGCTTAGTAACGTAGAAGCAAAAAGGGGTCGTGGAAGATTGTCAACTCGATGGACAGAGATGTGGTGAAGGAAGTCTGCAAAATCGACAACCTTGGAGAGCGTTTGTGAGGAAAGGCAAGACCTGATGCCGTCACGACCCTCAGTCATAAGAAACCGAGAAAAAAAGAAGAACAATAGAGATATTATGAGGTCGATCGATCAGATCGGTCTTTAAATTATTGGTCTGTGGATTGCTGACTCCTCATAACAATCATACTGAATTTCCTCTTTGCCTCGGAAAACACGTTAAGCCATCATTGGCCACAACCGTCATTTGTATATCATTATCAGTCGCTAAAGGTAGTCAATGACCCGAACGTCTGACAACCCATCTAAGGCTGCCTGTCCACGGAGGTGGAGTGAGGCTGCGGAACTAAGTAACGGAGAAATATTAACCAATAGGATTGCACACTTAAACAAAGGTCCGATTTTATTCAATTCTATTAGTCAATATTTCTCTGTTTCTCCACTCCGCAGCCTCGCTCCGCTTCAGTGGACAGGCAGCCTTACCAAAGTGTATCGTATTCACCAGTACTGTGTGTGACTGTGAATGTTAGATGGGCAGTCGCTTCTTATGGCTAGGTAGATTTTCTCTATTTGTCTATTATACCTTTTCACGTCTTAAACGGTCATGACGTAGAATACTTATTAAAGTACCTTTAATTTAACATAAAGGTACTATAAGTCCCGCAATGACCTCCGGCAACCGTAGACGCGGGCCTGTGGACGGTGAGTGATGGGCTAACTCGCCGTCTGTCCGTCTCACGACGAAAACCGGCCGTGTCGACGGCGCGTTCGTGTTCCACGCGCGCCTCAAAGAGATGTCAGCAACATGGGAGGGGCCCGAAAGGGCCGACGCCTGTCGGGGCCGCGGGTAGTCCAACGGTTATCGCAGCCTCGACATAGAGGGCGAAGAAGGAACATGGGTGGTTTTTAGTCAGTAGAAGTCTGACACTCCCTTTCGCTCTGCCCAAGAGCGGGAGGGGTTTTTCGATGACTTTACACCCACCAAAAAAAAAAAAAAAAGGTACTATAAGTTGAATTAGTAATAGTACTACTTCGGTATCCTATGTTATTATGTGGCGCAATACTATTCACTCACTGATTTATGACATGTCTTCATTTCAGGTGGGTAGGTAGTAGGTTCGTAGGTAGGAAAAAGGGCATTGCAACGCATGCCGGGTACAGCTAGTTGTTCAATATATCCCACCCCAAAGACGAAGTGAACTCAACAAGTCCAATAACACACAACCCCACACTCTAACCCTTCACACACTGATCTCAAGGTCCAATTCAACAGTAATTTGACAACGGTAGCCAATACCGGCCGCAGACAGACAGACTGTCCAATATATAAGTGGTACAAACGTGGTATATACGTGGTACACTCAACAGCACCAATATGTATATACTTAGCAACATTGAACCTAATTTTAGCCTACTGTATTGATTTCATTCTCATGTTACGTAACGAAACTAAAATTTTGGAAGCCACATATCATAAAGTAAATCATATCACAAATTTGAAATCGTGATTTTATGAGACGTTCGTGTATGAACTTTTCCAAGTGCACAATATATATATTAATGCTCGTGACTGTACACACGTGAGTGCAGTTCACTCTGACCCTCTTTAGAGTCCAGCTGATGTATTGACAACCTGAAAGCTGAAGAAGTGTTTGTTTAGGAGGGGTTAGGCAAAGTGTCTTTAAACCCTTTACTAAATTTGGAGTCACTAGTGACAACCTGTATAAACTTCAGATTTATCAAAACTTACACATTATAAAGCAAAATCCACCGCCGCATCTGTCTATCTGCCTGTCTGCTCGCTATAAACACAAAAATGACTTCACAGATTTTCATGTTGATGTCTCCAATGGATAGAGTCGTTCTTGAGGAAGGTTTTGTAATTTGTAAATTTTTTAAAGTTTTTTGTAAAGTTTGTACATCCACGAGGGTGAAGCCGTAGGCACCAGCTTGTCTTAAATATTTTTCGAGGAATATTTTGCGAGGCGAGGTTGAGCATACTTTTTAGTCTAACGGTCGTAAGAGCAAACTGCCGAGTTACTACTGGTTCTGGATTCAAGGCCCAGCTTGGGCCAAGTGTGATTGGGTTTTTCTACCAGGAATTTCTGAGTAGCCACCTAGGGTTTAGATTTGTAAGACTAAAGAAACGATGGATGAACTGCGTTATTAATGATATGGCAAAAAAGGAGGTATCTCATGATATGACTACAAACAGAGAAATATAGAAGAAGTACATGCTGTGCCGACCCCAAATGAATTGGGATATTTCCAAAAGAATTATGTTGATATTTCTGAACGTCAACGTCATAGAAATAATGGTATGTAAGTGTATTTTATCCCAAGACGTACAAAGGCGCTTTCCAATATCGGTAGATATTGGAAAGCGCGTTGTGGAACTCAAATGTTCTTGAGCAGGACACCTGGCAAGGCGTAGAGATGGCAGGTGGAGTAAGGCTGCCACCGAATGGCGTCCAAGAACGGGTAAATTAAATGTAGGTCTGCGGTGAGATGGACAGACGATATAGTTGCTATCGAGGGAAAAACCTGGATGAGAGAACCGAGAAAACCGAACTGACTGAAAAGAGACCTATACTCAGCAGTGGGTGAATTCGGACTGTGAATGCTGCAGATGATGATGAAGTGTTTTATACATATTATAATAAAGGTTCATATTCATCACATCAGTACAACTAACTGGTACTGACCTATCTTCAAGGAGCTTAGTCTGTCCTTAATAAGCTCTTTGTTGTTTATTTTTAGGAAATCGAGGAACGTTTGTAAAGAATTTTGCACATTGCCGAGAAACGCCAAAAAAAAAAACTAGAATTGTAACACCGATTTCTAGAGAACTTGTAATTTGCAACATTAGACTTATCGGTTGAGTGACCATGTCAGTTTAAAAAACTTATCGTTTCACAAAATCACGATACTTCCTCCACTGTGTACCAATATGTATGAACACACAGACGTACCGACGGAACAGTCGATTTCTCCGCGAATACGGAATACGGAGGAAACACAAAGAAATAGTTCCTACTTTCTAAGCAATTTACCTAATGCTATATGGACAGCGCTGACTCCATTCTGAATATTGTGCAGCTATGGACAGAAGATCCACTATTAAATGGAATATTTTATTGTTCTCATGTAAACTGCGAGACAGGGTGTAAGTTTCCGGGCTGCGGGTTGTTAGAATGTGGTACCGCGGCGTCGGACACAAAGGGCTGAGAAGGAACATGGCTGGTTTTTAGTCAGTAGAAGTCTGACACTCCTACTCCGGCAAAAGCAGGAGGAGTCATTTGATGATTTCCCTCCAAAAAAGGGGTTTATTTGTCTAGGAGTACGTAAGGTAGGGAGCACGGCTTCTATTTAGAGGTAGAAGTGCAAGAATGTAATGTGTCCTTATTTACAACAGGGAATATCTTCCGATCTGACTGTGTGTGTTTGGTGGGTTATAACTTCATCTCATGGTTATTTTAGGGTTTGTTATGTTATCTTTATGCCACAGTATCATAAACTAACCCAGTAATCGATGCATTTAACCTAAAATTACTTTAACTGAAGAGGGTGGAAAATCATCGAATAACCCCTCCCGCTCTCGAGCAGAGCGAAATTGAGTGTCAGACTTCTACTGACTAAAAACCACCCATGTTCCTTCTTATCCCTCTATGTCGAGGCCGCGATAACTAGTGTACAGCCTTGGGTTGGGTTTTGTTCTTAGGATCGAAGATACCACCATAAGCTTAGTCTATTTTGTGTCTAACAAATATTTGTGTGTTCGTTTCTAAAATAGATTCATTTTTATAATTATTATACTCAAGAACGGTATTTCTTCAGTTAAGACTCGGTTTAAAAACTTTTTAATCAAAGGGAAAGAGTTCTAATCAAAAGTATTCAAAACAAGTGCCTTAGTAAAAACATAAAGTTAAGTAAAGTTAGTAATGAACTCAATTTTAAACAAAGCCACTTAAATATTTCATAAAAGATTTTCTCTAATCTGAATCGTAGACTGATTATTGAAAAGAATTAAAGAGTTTTTAAATTAGAAATATGTAACTTCAAACACAAATGGAAATGGAAGGTTCTTAGAGCAACAAGTTTAAGAAAATAGCTTTTTAGTTATGGTATCAGATCTCGCCAAAATCCTTGTCAAATATTAACTTTACAATGTAAATATAAGTTTTAGCACATCTTCCACATAGACGAACAAGGAACATACTGTTATAGCAGATAACTCGTAAAATACTAAAGAAAAGTTAATGAAACTATAAATGAGACCACCGCGCAAGCTTCCTCCACGTTATTAGCTCATACTAGCTGATGCCCACGGCTTTGCCCGCAAAAAATATGACAAATAATAAATTAAAACTTTCCCCGAAAATCACTCTATCCATTGGTAAACAGCACGAAAATTGGTACAGTAGTTTTAGAGTTTTTCGCGAACGGACAGACAGACAGACGCGGCGGAGGACTTTGTTTTATGATAATGTAGCAACAGTAAAATGGAGGGAACAAAACTGCGAATGAAATAAGCACTTTTTTGGTTTCTGTTCACATTTAACAGAAAACGTGTATTTCAAAGTGTGTTCTTATAAAGGGTATAAAAGTACCCTAACGCAAACGAAGGGCACTTGTTCTCCCCACCACTGCAATAATTTTTTGATTCCAGACCATACCTGAGAGCCCTAGTTACGGAGATATTGGCTGTCAAAGTTCCAAATTTTGCACAGCTGTTGTTTTAAATACTAGTTTTTTCAGGGTATAACTTTACTTGAATTACTTCCATGACCCGTTTACTATTCAAAGCATCCACTAGCACAATGTTACATTGAGTTTTACCGTAAAATGTGATTTTCGACCCCAAAAAAAAAGTCGTGTCCCAGCATTTTTTTGCGTAATGACTTAATTTTATCAAGTTTAATGTACAGAATGCTTGGTTGACGTATGTGCGAAGGGTTAATTTACACCCTACATAGCTTTTTTTTCATTCACGGATCAGTTATTTACCAAAAAACAGTACACGGTAAATTTAAACATTTTATTTTATATCTTCCCGTTACCTCTTATTTCCATTATCTTCTCCTATGGGACTTTACAGACAGTTGACAATTTAAAATAATTAATGACCGTGCCTGCTGTTTGTACATTAATTTCAGTAATGCACCGCCATCTTTCTTAAGACATTAAGAATATTAATATTTTTAATTTTTCAGGTCTCCATTGATTTCTTGTCTTGAAAGTGTTTTTCATTTGTAAATTGTCTGCGGGTTGAACTTTAGGTTAAGCCACGCCTGCTTAGGCTGGTCTATGGATGCGTGATCACCCATTCATTTTCATTTCACTTTTATCATTTTTTAATAAAACGTTGCTCTGCACTGGGAATATCTCCTGTTTCGTGGGTGCGTTCACAAACATATAAACTTCATTACATAGAGACTTTCCACCGTGCCTCGGAAAGCACGTTAACCTGTTTTTGTTAATAGAGAACCAGTCTTCTGACACCCAGTCTTACCCAAGGGTATCGTATGACCCAGTTGTGAGTTGTGGAGGTCAGATAATCAGTCGCTCCATGTAAAATACTGGTATTCAGCTGCATTTGGTTCGACTGGAAGCCGACCCAACATAGTTGGGAAAAGGCCACGCAGATGATATCTGGGAGCTGGTGGTTTAATAATTGTACATCATACTCCTCCGTACCGTTGTAGTTTTTATTTCATTGGGTTGTTAGGAGTCTGACAACCAGTCTTACCAAGGTGTATCGCATTACCCAATAGTAATGGGGTTTTGGATGTCAGATAGGTTGCTGCTCCTGTATAATAGGGATGATTCCGGACTAAAAAATAAACGATTCTGTTTAGTCAGTCAATTTGACTTTCCAAAAATATTTGGAACGTGTTTTTTGTTTTATCAAATTAATAAAACTTTTTCTTCGTTTACTCATCTAGCTCTAGTATATTGTCATGTGGTGTGCCGCAAGGTTCTGTGTTGTCATGTGGTGTGCCGCAAGGATCTGTGTTGTCATGTGGTGTGCCGCAAGGTTCTGTGTTGTCATGTGGTGTGCGGCAAGGTTCTGTGTTGTCATGTGGTGTGCCGCAAGGTTCTGTGTTGTCATGTGGCGTGCTGCAAGGTTCTGTGTTGGGACCATTACTTTTTATTTGTTATATTAATGATTTTCCCCAAGTAGTCGAACATTAAATGTCTCTCTTTGCCGCCGACAGCACTGTTATATATGATTCTGGCACTACAAAAGAAATTGAAGAGCATAATAATATAAACAATAGCCTTATTCCTAAAATAGACTGGTTAAATGCGAATGACCTAAAAATAAATCCACTAAAACTAAAATAATTAACTTTAAATTAGGTACAAACTATAAAGCGAATGAAAAAATTGAAGCTAAAGTTACAAAATTTCTCGGACTACATATTGACAATGACATGACATGGAGGATGATTCCTCCATGTCATGTCAATTGAAAGTATTTGTGGAAAGTTTAGTAGATTTTCCTATTTTTTTTTCCTTAGTAGATTTTTTTTTTTTTAAACGTTGCCCAACGTTAGGAATTTCTCCTATATCGTGGGTGCGTTCACAAACATTTAAACTCACATACACAAATACTCAGACCCGAAACAACTATCTGTAGGCCATACAAATATTTGTTCCGTGCGGGGATCGAACCCGCGACACGCAGCGCAGCAGTCCATTGCCTGAGCCACTGCGCCAACCGTGTCGTCGGGTATATGTTGGGTAAAATTGCGAATATAGCCGCCCTATTAGCAGCTTATCATGGTTATGTCGCCTCGGCTCTGTGGTATGGAGTCATATTCTGGGGTAATGCACCTAGGAGTCAAGAAGTACTTATAGCACAGAAAAATGTATCCGAGCCATTTGTAAATTAAAACAAGAAGAGTCTTGCAAGCCACATTTTCTTAAGCTAAGAATATTAACTTTACCGTCAGTCTATATCTATGAAGCCTGTATTTTTATAAAGCACAACATCAATTTATATATATTTGTAGAAAGTAAACGGCGCTCAAGAAAGTTACAGGTGTTAGCTACCAAAACAAAATTTTACAGTAAAAGCTTTTAAGAAATGGCTCTAAAACTATATAATAAGTTACCAGGACATATTAACTCAACTACTAACAACAATGAATTTAAAAGAAAACTGTTTAATCTGCTAAATAATAAGGTGTATTATTCTGTTAACGAATATTAAAATGACAAATGGATCTTAATTCCCTATTTTCTATTATTATTTTACTTTTTAATTGTATCTTTATTCATATTGTGTGCTAATTGTTGTAAGAGTTTTTGATATCATCAATTTTATTTTGTATTCTTTTTGACATTTTATAATTCTTGTTATGGTACCTACCTACCCTACGTGGTAGATACCTACTTATTTTTAAATTTATAGTGTGTTTTAAAACCTTCGATATTTTGTATGCCTTTTGGCGGGACACAGCAAGGGCCTCGTTATATTTTAACAACTTTGGTATGTAACCCTGTGTTCACGAAATAAACGAATTTGAATTTGAATTAACGGTTGTACAGTTTATAATTAAATTTGTCACACGGGTAGTTCAAAACCTGTTTTAGGACATAGGATACTTATTATCCCAGTTATAGGTACATCTTCGTTGCATAAGCTCCGGTTTAAATGCGATAAAAAGAAGAAGAGAATGAATTGTTTGTCCGACATTGAACTTATATCTTCTCTTTCTATTATCCACCCCCTTTCCCCCCTTTTCTGCTCCAACAGTTATTACCAAAAAGACTGATAAATATCCACATACACATCAGATCTGTCGATACTACACCCTTAAACGAATTACATTGCTGCTCCCCAACTAGACAATGAATCAACATGTTGGCAAAGCCCGCGATGGATGGCAAAATTTATTGTAAGGGGAAGTTATCATTAATAATGTCAAGTTTGTTTGTGCAACTGAATGATGGTTAATATTAATATATGATGTGTTTGGGACTAAGCTTGTGGGGTTGATTTGTTTGGTCGTTGGGGGTGATGAGTAAAATAATCTCAATATGTATTGTGTTAGCAGGGTGTTTCTTGTTTGTGATGAATCGCATGTTTTTGGTGTGACCTAGTTACTAAAGTAGTTCTAACTCGTACAATATCTATACAAATAAAACTATAGTACCTCTGGGAAAAGTTAGACAAGCATTATTTTACTGTTACCTTTAGTCAAATTTAGACGGGGTAAACCTATTGTCCACCAAATAATACTTGCCCAATTCGAGAATTGAATCAATGCCTGCCAACGAGGCAGTTGATGCAGGTATAGTAACACTCCGTGGCCAAGGCTATCGTCGAAAGTAGGGAGGCAGTGGCGTCCTTCTGCGAGGATGTCATCTCGCAGAAGGAGCGCGTCAGGAAGGAAGACGCCCTCGCTGACGCGATCCGTCGCAGGAGGACAGGGCGGCGGAGAAGGTGCCATGGCGACCTGATGACGCCCCTAGGATGTGCCAGCGGGCGATATATTGGGGCGTCTATCGTCGTAGCATAGCACGGCCCTCGTGAGTGGTGGCGATGTCTCAGGTGCTTGGAGAATAGTCGCGAACGTCATGCGTAACAACTGTCGTGGCACCGCCGTGTACTTACTGTCACCTTGTCGAATGGAACAAGGTGACAGTAGGTTCACGGCGGTGTTTTTTAGTGGGTACAAGCCCCACATAACCGCGCCATCTCCCTGGACGCTGCGGTGTGCATTATTCAAAGCCCAATAAAAAAAAGGGTTTGTAACACTGATGTATTATAATGGAAAGAACCTTTGCTAAAGCCTAGCTAGACTGATGATGCGGTGTGGTGATGGGTAATGTTAGCCTTTTCTCAGTATTATGGGATCAGCAACCAGTTTATTCAGATGCAATTTCGTCGTTCACCCAAAAATTGCAACATACAATATCCCATACCGTGAAAACAAAAACTTCCCCAAAAATCGAACAGTTTAGTTTAGATTGAACCGAAACTTAACCGATAAAACTCGAATGAGATTAAATGAAACGTCACCAAAACACGAGGGGGTCGCCAATAACTCTTTGGCCACGAAGCACACGCTCACACGACACGCATGTTGCAGGAGTGACGGCGGAAAAAACAAATAGAAGAAGATCCTTAATGCATGCCACAAAATTTGCATCAGTACAGCATTACCACTATAAGTGAGCAGTTTAAGGCGACATTGCTTGTTGTCATGAAAATTTGTAGCGGTATGTCGAACTTCGTGCATATTAAAGCAAACTAATTGTTAAAGAGCTGTACCGCCCTCGTAACAACGTGACTTGTGACGCAACGGTATTCACACGAAACAAACGTATCACCTGAGGTCGTGAGTGTAGCATAAAGCTTAGTTATAGTACGCTATAAATACTGACAGCTTATGAATTCGTATCGCGAACGAACACAGTTTTGACACATTTTATGGTTTTATGGCGAATGCTGATGTACCACGGCGCTACGTTTATGGGACATCTTGATGTTTATATGGACGATATAGGTTACTGAGTTATGGCTTTAGGATTTTTTTGTTTTTGCTTAGTTATGGAACTGTATTGGTTCGCTGGTTCCAAGAAACTATTTAAAATGTGTGAACTTTTCGGTAAGTTAGAGCACCTCAAAAGATTCCCGTCCTTACGTTTAAGAGTAGGTTTCTGAACTGCTTTACAATCCGCGGGCGGAATGGCTTTCGCCTAACTGTCGTATTACTTATTCCTAACAAGTTAAAGAGGGTAAGTAAATTAACAATTGAATTTAATAAAGATAAGGGGTAGAAAATACAGTGATATTTACAAAACACGGACCTACCTATCTCACGCTCTACAGAAGGTAATAGGAGAGGATTTTTTATAATACAGTACTTGGAAAGAGGCTCCGAGGTAGGTCAGACATGCAGAAAGGCGAGAAGTTCACAGGCGAGTCCTTTAGGGAGGCCCGGAGATTTGTTAAGAAGTAGAAGTGGCGCTTGTAGAACTCCCGAGGTTTTACGCGATGGCGTTGTCTCTTTTAAAGAAACCAGATGTCTTCGCGTCGCGATGCTTCTTCTTCAGAAGTCAGATATTAACTTCCGTCCTATTCAATTCGTCAATAATTATGACTACAGAAAACCTTAGACCTAATAAAACACTACAAAAACACACCTATTTGTACCCGTCCCCACCTGATTTCCATAGGAAGCGTAGAAAAATACGTCCAAACTCACTCATGACACTGCACTAACGAGGGCCATTGTTTGACTTGTGTACCTGCTCTCCTGCCCACCTTCCTTTAGCCTTATTGTCTACCCCACGACTTACTTGAATAACATTTGAATTTTTTGCCAGAACAAAATTAGGTGCTACGGATTGCGTGTTTTTGTTTCTTTGACTTTTGCTCTCGACGTTTTGGAGCAAAATATTATTTGTGTGGCTCAAAGGTTTTTCAAGAGAAAAATAGTTGTAATTAGCAACTAATCACTTCATCATCATCATCAGCCTATAATGTTCCCACTGCAGGGACTCAGGTCTCCTCTCTAGGAGAGGGATGGGCTATAATCTACCACGCGGGCCCAATGCGGGGAAATGTCACATGTAGCCAAATATAAAAAAAATAAGAAATTGGTTACATTTAATTTATTATAATTATTAACCAATCACTTACATTGTCAGAAATCTTACTAAACAGAGATAAGACAAAGCTACATTCTATCAACTGAGTAAATAATTATAAAAAATAATGAAAAAATGTATAATTGATACTTTTATGCTACCGAAAAGATTTAAGATATCTGCCCACACCAGTTTGGCCGAACAATAACCAAAACGATTTCATTCTTCAGCAACACCTGGGGAAGGTTCTGTTGAAGAATCTTTTACCCAGCTTCTACATCTTTCACAAAATTTCAGCATTCCACTAAAATGGCTCACCGCGGTCCACTCAAGTCACCTCCCGCAAATTTGTACAAGTTTTACTAAAAATGTGTTGCGAGGTCTAGAAGCTATTTGCTACCCTCCCCCCCGAACGCTTTATATCCTACACCCGCCTCACTTCGTCTGTTAGTGCCTCGACGTTGTTGGAATCAGAATTCCTTCTTCCTGGTTTTGGGTTTGTGTCCATTAGGGACAAGTTCAATTTGTTGGGATAGTGTTGGCTGCTGAGATTGATTTGTGCTAACCCGCACTAGGCCCTCGTGGTAGATTATCACCCATCCCTCTCTTAGAGAGGAGGCCTGAGTCCCTGCAGTGGGAACTTTATAGTCTGATGATTGTGTTGATGATATTAAATTGTTTAAAACGTTCCTCAAGAACTATACTATCAAACGTAACAGTTTTCAAATCTGACAGACTGAAGGCATCTCAGTGTAGACCTCTAACCTGTACAAGTTTAAGTTGACTGTTTAAGACTTCTAAGATTGAATTTTGGAAGGTCAAACCAATTAATTATCGAAATTGTTTTCAATTTCGATGAAGCCTCTTCAAGTTGAGAGATAAAGTCGCCATTGTATCATTGCAGACAACAGGCTTAACTGCTTAAATATTTTCATTAATTGAATTGATTCAGAAACCGATACCTTTTAACTGCAATATAGAGTGAACTTTGAAAGCAAAAGTAGTAGATAAGAAGATTTAACTTAAGACTTTGAAATTAAATTTCTGATTGCTGAAACCTATTTTTAGTTTTGCCATTTTTAATGTTTAGAAAACCTAAAATACCGCCTTCTTTTCCAAGAATATTATACGACTTTAAGTGGCTGGACAGTAAATCGGTATACTTTTACGTCGGTCATCTAGAATCTTCGGGAAACCTCGTTAATAACTGTGAAGTACGCGTAGATTCTAGTAGGTAGTTTTTTACATTCTGTAGGTAGCTAGTCCGCGCGCGGCGTCAGCGGCAATTGACATTGTAATTTCGACCGTATCCCAACGGCGTAAAGTAACTTTATCTTTGTTGGTTCTTTAATCTTTAAGTTTTTTTTTTATGAATGCTATAAGGAATAATAGGGAATTTTCTCGAATATCTTTTGTGTGTTTGGGGTATAAAAGGACCGGCAGAGGACGAAGCGAGGCAGTCTACTTTTAAAGCGAGACAACGAAAGGTTCGAAGAGATTATCTGGTGCGATAAAGTGTTCAGTAGTGTTTTGCGATTGTGTATAAGTGTTTTGCGAGTAATAAAG
Source organism: Diarsia rubi (assembly GCA_932274075.1). Taxonomy (NCBI): domain Eukaryota; kingdom Metazoa; phylum Arthropoda; class Insecta; order Lepidoptera; family Noctuidae; genus Diarsia; species Diarsia rubi. The sequence goes on along the minus strand of OW026437.1, from coordinate 587,387 downwards.
TTATTTCGTGTGTTTAATTGGTAGTGTTTTATTTATCCCATACCCAGCTCGTAACAATACCATTAATCCTGTAGATGTGAGGACGTGAGAGGTGACAATTCACCAGGGCGTCTAAAATCGCCACTTTAGCAGATCATCATAACATGAATTACAATAAAAAGCGAATGTATCTTTCATAATAGTAAAGAACTGCGTCTGTGACCATTTAGGAAAATAAATCCGTGACCCGGCTCGAAGGCCCACTGTTTGAGTGTCAAGCTCCAGTTGTGATACTGGAGGTCTCGAATTAAATAAAACTCCTTGCGATGTGAAGACTATATATAATTTTGACTGGTTGGTTACAAAAAAATAAATGGCCGTTGTATGTACACGGTAAGTGACGGCGAGCGATGTCCCCCGATATGGTCAAGGGCCTAGCGGTAGGTGGGGCGCTGCGGTGACGTAGGATCATGTGCCCTACTGGCCGGCGCATTTGATGATTTCCCACTCTACAAAAAAAGACCTTCTGATGAGGCCAATTATGAGCGACCACGTTTCGGTCTCATATGCAATCATTGCTAACACAAACTGGTCATAGCCATTCGCCTCGAGCCACTATGCTATGTTTGACGAGAAGATACCGCGCAACTTCCCGAACGCTGCCCAGCCGAGTCGGATTCGACGATTGAATATGTTGTAAAACTTGTTAGTCAAAGGTAGACAAATGCGTGTAATGAAGGTTATTTCCTATTGATTTTTTTGGCGTTTCGAAATCATCAAATAACCCATCCCGCTCTTAGGCAGAGCGAAAGGGAGTGTCAGACTTCTACTGATTTAAAACCTCCTTCCTAGCCCTGTGTGTCCTTTGTGGACGACGGGAAGCTGTACTTGACGTTTTACAAATACCCATTTAGGTGTACGTGGAAAATAATATTTTGATTTCGAAATCCTAAATCCTAAGCCCATCCGACACGTCACCGCCAACTTCTCTTGTGACAACAGTGATATTTACAAAACACGGACCTACCTATCTCACGCTCTACAGAAGGTAATAGGAGAGGATTTTTTATAATACAGTACTTGGAAAGAGGCTCCGAGGTAGGTCAGACATGCAGAAAGGCGAGAAGTTCACAGGCGAGTCCTTTAGGGAGGCCCGGAGATTTGTTAAGAAGTAGAAGTGGCGCTTGTAGAACTCCCGAGGTTTTACGCGATGGCGTTGTCTCTTTTAAAGAAACCAGATGTCTTCGCGTCGCGATGCTTCTTCTTCAGAAGTCAGATATTAACTTCCGTCCTATTCAATTCGTCAATAATTATGACTACAGAAAACCTTAGACCTAATAAAACACTACAAAAACACACCTATTTGTACCCGTCCCCACCTGATTTCCATAGGAAGCGTAGAAAAATACGTCCAAACTCACTCATGACACTGCACTAACGAGGGCCATTGTTTGACTTGTGTACCTGCTCTCCTGCCCACCTTCCTTTAGCCTTATTGTCTACCCCACGACTTACTTGAATAACATTTGAATTTTTTGCCAGAACAAAATTAGGTGCTACGGATTGCGTGTTTTTGTTTCTTTGACTTTTGCTCTCGACGTTTTGGAGCAAAATATTATTTGTGTGGCTCAAAGGTTTTTCAAGAGAAAAATAGTTGTAATTAGCAACTAATCACTTCATCATCATCATCAGCCTATAATGTTCCCACTGCAGGGACTCAGGTCTCCTCTCTAGGAGAGGGATGGGCTATAATCTACCACGCGGGCCCAATGCGGGGAAATGTCACATGTAGCCAAATATAAAAAAAATAAGAAATTGGTTACATTTAATTTATTATAATCCGTGACCCGGCTCGAAGGCCCACTGTTTGAGTGTCAAGCTCCAGTTGTGATACTGGAGGTCTCGAATTAAATAAAACTCCTTGCGATGTGAAGACTATATATAATTTTGACTGGTTGGTTACAAAAAAATAAATGGCCGTTGTATGTACACGGTAAGTGACGGCGAGCGATGTCCCCCGATATGGTCAAGGGCCTAGCGGTAGGTGGGGCGCTGCGGTGACGTAGGATCATGTGCCCTACTGGCCGGCGCATTTGATGATTTCCCACTCTACAAAAAAAGACCTTCTGATGAGGCCAATTATGAGCGACCACGTTTCGGTCTCATATGCAATCATTGCTAACACAAACTGGTCATAGCCATTCGCCTCGAGCCACTATGCTATGTTTGACGAGAAGATACCGCGCAACTTCCCGAACGCTGCCCAGCCGAGTCGGATTCGACGATTGAATATGTTGTAAAACTTGTTAGTCAAAGGTAGACAAATGCGTGTAATTAAGGTTATTTCCTATTGATTTTTTTGGCGTTTCGAAATCATCAAATAACCCATCCCGCTCTTAGGCAGAGCGAAAGGGAGTGTCAGACTTCTACTGATTTAAAACCTCCTTCCTAGCCCTGTGTGTCCTTTGTGGACGACGGGAAGCTGTACTTGACGTTTTACAAATACCCATTTAGGTGTACGTGGAAAATAATATTTTGATTTCGAAATCCTAAATCCTAAGCCCATCCGACACGTCACCGCCAACTTCTCGAATGACGCCACACAGTGAAAACGTGCTGGAATAAGATCTCACGGTGAACTGCAGCATTGTGTAGCACCTATTTGTTGCGTTTGATCTGTTTTCACTTTATAAGAGTATCATCTGCATTTTTATATTAATTTTGTTGCTAGTCAAGTAGCTAAGTGCTTTTAAGGGTAATTTATTTGGGCCGCGGGTAGTCCAACGGTTATCGCGGCCTCGACATAGAGGGCGAAGAAGGAACATGGGTGGTTTTTAGTCAGTAGAAGTCTGACACTCCCTTTCGCTCTGCCCAAGAGCGGGAGGGGTTATTCGATGATTTTACACCCACCAAAAAAAAAAAAAAAGGGTAATTTATTTTCCGTCGGGGCTGTGGGTCTCGTCGGGGCTGTGGGTTTCCGTCGGGGCTGCGGATTGTTCGAAAATGAAACCGCGGCCTCGACAGAAAGGACTAAGAAGGAACATGGTTGGTATTTAGTCATCGGTCTAGTCACTCAGGATAATCATGAAGACAAATTATATTCTTCACTCGTTTGTTTTTCATCAAATTATGTTTTTCCTACTCCTTCGCTATTCTTTTCTGATTAATTTCGTAACGGGATCCAAGACAGTCAACTCGTTTATCTGGGACTTCGTCGAGCATCATTTTCTTGTGGTCGCCACTGTTGATTCTGGCTTACAGTGGTTTGGAAAAAGTGTGGCTTGACACAAAATAAAAAAAAAATCTTCAGTCGATTTAAAAAACATCAACATTGTAAAACATAATCACAAACCAACAGCAATAATAATTGCAAGAAATAGACCTATTCATCTTTACAAATTAGACTAGCTTGAATAAAACCACAAAGAAAGTAACTCCTGACAATCTTCCGAGCCGTAACCAGCTTCCATTGGACATCAAAGATTATACAAAGCTCTGCAACTTTGTCACATTTAATGCTATACATTAAACTCTTTACTTTATCTCGTCATAAAGATCACTTCCAACATCTTATGGTAATGAGGAGGAACCGCTCCAATGACCGGTTTTATAGGACTTGGCGGTACTTTACGGTTTTTCGGTTTTTGGCAGACGGTTGGAGGTAGGCTGTCGAATAAAATGTGAGGTTGAGGGCATTGTTAGTGAGGAAATGGAGGGTTATTATAGCCAAAGCGTGAAAGAAATGGCAGGAAGAGACGATTTAGGTCTATAAAATAAATAAATAAAAATATTTTGATTCAGACCTTGATCCATATGAGTAATACACACTCCTTATAAACTACGAGTATGTTAGTAAGAAATGGAATAAAAGGTTTTAAAATATTGCTTAATTCATATATCTGCTGCATCCACCTGACGCACCGGGTATATGTACATGGACACGTACCCAAAGCGCCATAATACTGCAGCACGGCTTTTACTAATAACCTTCAGGATGACATTGCCACTCCCACGCACTCTGCGCATCATGGATGTCATCTTTTTACGTATGATGGTACTGAAAGCATCAGTACGTGCATCTGCAAACATTCCTGATGCGCTACAGTAACGTGGGAGCCCCAACAACATCCTGAAAGTGTTATTATACTGAACCCGGAGGGCGTTGTATGCGTACATCGAACCCACAGAGTGCACGTGTTTGATTGCCAGAATGCCTTAAAAAGAGTTATTTTTACTTCTGGTGTACAACGATCAGACCTGCGGGCCAACATATTATTCGTTCCCTTTCCATATCAGCAACATCTTTTATGTCCTCCGAAACTGTGTCCTAGATACTTAAAATCTAGCACTCTTTCAAGGGCTACACCTTCCAACATAATTGGTGGCATAATTATTATTTACTGGCCCTAAACACTAGCAATTTGCCTTTCTGTACATTGTAGACAAGCCCCTGCATTTCTGCATAGCCCTCACAGACCGCCAACAACTTCCTGAGCGCGCTAATCGACGGACTCAGCAGCACCATGTCGTCCGCGTTACTAATACTGTTGACACACAGACCGTCGATAAAACAGCCAACAAGAGTGCTACTGAGTTCGACTATCAGTTGGTACAGGTTGAAAAGCGCTGAGGAGGTCAATCCCCCCTATCTCACCCAGCATTCCAACCTGTACTCGTCTGATAATTCGTCAGCGCACCTAACTTGATTGGTTTGGTCTATACCGATAAATAGAAATATAATAAATATAATATTCAGGAAACTGCTTCGTTAGCATTGTGATAGGATTTTTATAATATATCATACCAATTTCATCGTGCGCCGTGATTTCTAAAAAAAAACAAAATGGCGGTGGGTCGATACGCCAGCTCCCTGTATGGATCGACCCACCGCCAAAAGCTGAAAAATCCCCTTTGACTTTTAATTTCCTTTTTGTTGTTTTGTTTGTTTTTTTTTTTGTTTGAGGTAAAAAGAGTATGTAAGGATCGTAGCAAGTGACGTTCTGTGGTTTCTGTCTACCCCCATGGGAAAAGGGCGTGACATTATGTATGTATGTATGTGTGTGTTTCAAAAAGAGGATGAAAACAATCAAAAATACACACATCAAAAGTGTCTAGGGATCAACATATATTTTTGCAATAACTTTTCTCCTGATTGATATTAATAAAAATTTTCTTTAAGGATTCATCAAATCAAGTGTTTTCGTTTGTCACAGTAACGATAAACCAAGTCACCTTTGCATTAATAAAGAAATTTGCCATTTTCCTAATAAAGGGATTTTTGACATTTGAACCACTAACATTAAAGTTCGAAAAAAAGACTGAAATAACAGTTTTCTTTAAAATTTTATTGGGTAACTTAAACAATTAATAATCCGTGTTTCTACCGCGAACACTAACAACACAAGAACATCGGTTTGGCATACTCAAAATGAGTTCATCCAAATCACGATGTGGAATGGCCGCCCATGTTCGTTGCAACAACAAAAAAAGGTCTTCTTGCGACTGGATACCCTCCATATTCGGTAGAGCTCTTCTCTGTAGCATATCCCATGCATGCTCAATCGGGTTCAAGTCTGGCGACTGAGCAGGCCAGGGCAGGACATTGATGTTAGCTGCGGCGAGAGTCTGTCTTACAACTCTTGCGGTGTGCGGTCGTGCATTATCATGCATTAACTGAAATAAGGGACCGATTTGCACTTGTAGAGGAACGATGACGTCTGATACAATCGTCTCAGCATAAATTTGAGCGTTGAGGTTGCCTCTGATCCAAATCAACTCAGTTCTTCCGCCGATCCAAATACCCGCCCATACCATGATGGTTCCACCACTATAAGGATGGACTTCCTGGCAGGATTTTAATCGCTGTTGGCGTCCAGGGGTTCTCCAGTGTCGTATACGTCTTGTATCCGGTCTCATACCAAAACGAGACTCATCAGAAAAGCACACGAAACGCCATTGTTCTTCTGCCCAATTTCTGTGTTCAAGAGCCCATTGATATCGAATCCTACGATTGTGCATTGCTATAGGTGGTACCCGTAGCGGTCTTCGGGACTGAAGGTTCACTTCATGCAAGCGGTTTCTGACTGTTTGGTCGCTAATTAAGTTCCCTGAAGAGTGATGAAGCCTCACGGCTAACATCATGGCGGTTATTGTTGGAGCTCTTCGAGTTAAGATTTGAATGTATCGGTCTTGTCTCCGTGTGGTGCAGCGATACCGTCCTCCATGGCGCTCAGCCACGGTACCAGTGCTTCGGTAACGTGTCCAAAGTCGACTGATAACACTCTGACTTGTATTCAGAGCTAAAGCCACAGTACGTTGCCGGGAACCAGCTTCTATCATTCCCACGGCTCTGAGCATTTCTTCCCTGCTTAAATGACGTCGCCGCTCCATAATAACGTTGGTTTTAATCAGTAGTAGGGAAACAGTAGCACTAATAATGTCTTCAATGCGTTGTATGTTTTTATAGGGAAAATATTGACAGCTGATTTTCATCTTTTACTCGAATTTGATTCACAGTTCCTGATTCAAATTATGAAATGCACCAAAAAGGATCCATATAAATTTATAAAATCATAAATTTATTACAAAGCCACATCTCAATCTCAAGAAATCCGCATAAAAATGCTTGATCCCTAGACACTTTTGATGTGTGTATATTAAACCCTTTCTAAAACTTCTAAAACACTTCTTGCACCCCCTCACATCATAACTTATGACAAAGTGGGTACCTCTCCCGAGCTATCGGGTTTCAAATTAAAAGCTCAGGTATTAATGACTTGGAGTAATTTATCGTTTTTAATGAGCGCCGGTTCGTTATGCACGGGTGTTGTCTTACAAATTGTTAGTTTGTTAGTGAGCTGTTTTTGTTGGGAGAAAATATTGGTTTAGTGAAATAATTTAGGCTTTTGATGTGAAACATCTTTAATTCAGTGCAAGATTGGTGCAGCAGTTTGTTGTAATTAAAAATTATTGGCAATATCTCAATGAATTTCTTCAAATCGCGAGCCCATTCTGGATAAAAAAAAAACAGCCAAGTGCGAGACGGACTCGCGCACTGAGGGTTCCGTATAAACAAAGTTTAAAATATTAAAAACATTTTTATTATAAATGACATAACTAAAAATATATGCTTTCGCAATTTTTCCGTTTTCCTTTAGAAGTAGCTTCGTACCAAATTTCAAGATTCTGAGCTCACGGGAAAAACCCTGTAGGTGTTGATTCCCTTATTGCGAGTGTAGAAAATTTACAGCATAAACGACTGTATCTTTTAAGTCACAAGTCATTTAATCATATGACGGCACGGTTGGCGCAGTGGCTAAGCGATTGGACTGCTGCGCTGCGTGTCGCGGGTTCGATCCCCGCACGGAACAAATATTTGTATGGCCTACAGATAGTTGTTCCGGGTCTGGGTATTTGTGTATGTGAGTTTAAATGTTTGTGAACGCACCCACGATACAGGAGAAATTCCTAGTGTGAGGCAACGTTTTAAAAAAACAAAAAAAAAACATTTGCTAATACAGGTACAATAAGTAGTTATTATAAAAATTACAAGCACGCTATGTTATACCTGATGGTGTACAAATATTCATAGAGGTCTTTGATTGCGTTTACTATGTCACAGCACCAAGTTACAGTAGACCTAAGAATAAGAATAATTTTTATTTAAGAAAAGAAAAAAAGGTGTACATTTAGACCTGAGTATTTGAAATGAATTTCAGCCTAATACCTCCACGCATCGGTTTGAAGTACGGAACCCTATAAATGAAATTAAATAGTCAATTAAAATCATATTTTTCTCTACTGTTTCTTTTTTCCAACATTGTCTCACACTACAACTATATTTCTCCTGTATCTGTTAGTAAGCTATACAAATATTGGCTCCATAATCAAATCCGCGATACGCAGGGCTGTAATCAATCGCTCATTTACTTGAATGAGACAGTTTAACAACACAGGGTGTAAAGGAACCCTTCACGCAAACCTGTACATCAAACTAAGTAGGTACCCCTACGCAAAAATTTTTGCTGGGAAACGATTTTGTTCTTTTGGCTCAATTTACGGTAAAACTCAACACAATGTAGCATTCATAAAACATTGTGTCAATGGAAACTTTGAATAGTAAACGGGTCATGAAGGTTTTTTTTTTTTTTTTTAATGGGACAAGCCCGCCTCACTATTCCCAAACCACTGTAACTTCTGTAAGCCAGAATCAACAGTGGCGACCACAAGAAAATCGCCGAGACAATGAAGCTCGACGAAGTCCCAGAGAAATGATTTGACTGTCTTGGATCCCGCAACGAAATTAATCAGAAAAGAATAGCGGAGGAGTAGGAAAAACAGAAATGTCCACTTCCCTCCATATCAGCAGGAGACAGAAAAGAACAAGGCCAATAGGCACACAGGGACGTATACAACTGGGATAAGCCCAGTTGCCTAGCACCACGGATATTGTTGTCATTAATATTACTGGGTCCTAAGTTGTAAGCTGCTATATTTTATTCCAATAATAGGTACCTATGACAAAAATGCTTGAACGCACGGAAATTTGTTCTAGTTTCTACAAGGTCCGTATAGTAAATAACTCCGGATGTAACCTGTACACTATCCAACATAATATTACGTCCATTCTGCCAAAGACTACACTCCCATAAAATGTGATGTGCAGATAGTTCATATTCGCAGTCAGATGTAGAACATTGACAAAAAGACGACGCAACAAGCTTGAAGGAAAATAATTTACTCTTAAAGTTACCATGACCAGTGAGAAATTGGGCAACACAGTGATCCACCTCCAGCCATGTCCTGGCCAGCCGCTCACGAACGGATGGAAAGAACTGGTGGAGGTGTCGGCCTTTGATGAAATTATCCCACCTACATTGCCATTCTGACAAAAGATCCTCATGGGTTCATCCTCAGGGTCATGGAGGTTATTTAAGTAAAGTTATAACCTGAAAAACTAGTATTTACAAAAACAGCTGTGAAAAATTTGGAACTTCGACCCCCAATATCGAAGATATTCGGAGATATTGGGGGTCGAAGTTCGAAGTTTTCAAGAACAAAAAAAATATCGCAATGGTGGGGAGAACAAGTACCCTTCGTTTGTGTTAAGGGTACTTTTACACCCTTTATATTCTTTTTTTTTCTTCTTTCTTTTTTATAAAAACGTTGCCGGGGACACTAGGAATTTCTCCTGTATCGTGGGTGCGTTTACAAACATTTAAACTTCACATACACAAATACCTAGACCCGGAACAACTATCTGTAGGTCATACAAATATTTGTTCCGTGCGGGAATCGAACCCGCGACACGCAGCGCAGCAGTCCATTGCTTGAGCAACTGCGCCAACCGTGCCGTCACCCTATTTATTGATAAAAATTTAAAATTGAATTTTATTGGTGATTGATATATTGTTGACAGCATCAATATTTAAAACAGAAATAAAACTGTTTTTTTTTTTGTCTTGGGAATTCTTGTTTATATTTTGACTCTACACACGTTATCAGAACAGTTATTGACCAAACAAAAAACTTTCCTCATATTTACTGAAAATATTTTCTAATACAACACGTCACCTAAACATACATAACCCCAAAATATACAATCGAACATAACCTCAAATTATGAAACAACAACATTTCAACATTCCGTAATCCGTGTCTAGACGTTTAATCAAAATGGCGGACAAACATGGCTGCCGCCAAACATGTGCCATTGGCCAAAAAGCCGCCATATCTCGGCGTTTATTCCAATGTATGTGCGTCTTGTCCTACTTCTGCCATTATTTATGGCCAATGGTACTTCGCCACAGATTGGCCAATTACATTAGCCGGCATCCCTCAAGGACCTACTTAGGACGAGTGTGTGTGAATTTTTTAACATCGAATAAAAAAATTGTTTTTAATCTAGTCAGGTTTCAGAGTTGGAGAGTTGTGTTTTATTTTGTTTATTTTTTTTGGTAACGTTAACCTAGTTTTGTTTTTGTTTTTGTTTTTTTTACATGACTTCCAAAGTCGTGTTATGTGTTCAGGGTTCGTGAATGTTCAAGTAAGTTTTTCCGCAAAAACTAATATAAACGCAAGCTATTTTCGTTTGGGATAGGCAGGAATTGCTACGATACTGACACTACCTTTAGGTACGTTTTTGTTTATTTGACAAAGAGACTTTGGCAAAGTTTCGGTGCAGTATACTTATTTAAGTAGATTTGTACCTTTCGTAATTCTATTATTTACGACGCATACTTCATAAGTCTGCAAAAGTCATCATAAGTCTGTCAACCCGTCATTGCCAAGGGCTATCGTACTATGACCCAATTATAACTGGGCTGTGGAGGTAAGATAATACGCAGTATCTCCATGTGAACCCTGGTATTCAGCTGCGTTCAGTCAGACTGAAACCCGGCCCCAAAATAGTTTGGAGAAGGTTAAGTAAATATATGATTTTGTTTCATTGTTAATTTTGGGCGAGGTTAACCCAAGTGAATATTTTGTGAACAAACTGTGTCAGCTTGTGTTGATGCTTAAACTATCTGTTTAATCCTGTTTGACCTGTTAGTGGCGCAAAAAACTGTGGACAATGTATATAAAACTTCTATCAAACAAACCATTATCAGTTAATACAGGCACCTCTTCCCCAATCATGTTATCTAAGTTCACAATATGTCACAAAAAAAATATTATTAACAACTTCAACCTAAGATTTACACCCCTGGGCTGAACACACTCGAAATAAATTGTAATCGTTTTATTCACCGACAAATAATGCTCAAAATAAAGCACAAAAGATAAAATAATCCTTTTATTTAAAGCGACGTGTCTCCATTGGGTGATGACGAAGTGAAATGGAGTAAACAACGATGTATTGAAGTGTTGTTTTCTAGAGGCTGATTGCATTGTTTCGTATTAATCATTATTTCAGTTGGAGAGCAGCGGTGGCCCAGTGGTAGCGGCCCCGACTTACGAACAGTAGGTCGTAGGTTCGAACCTAGGCAGGCAAATTACTTTGTGTAGTTTATTTCATCACCGCTGCTCTCAGAACGGTGAAGGAAATCATTGTGAGGAAACATCTAAGAACCAAAAAATTCAAAGACATGTGACAACTAACAATCCGCACTGGACCCGCGTAGTAGATTATAGCTCATTCCCTCTCAAAGATAGGAGGCCTGTATCCCAGCAGTGGGAACATTGTTAGGCTGTTGATGAAGATGGAGTATGACTCCTCCTGAATCGTGGTCAGTTGCGTCCTGGCTTTGATTCCTGCACTGGGCAAAGTGTTATTTGGTTTTACAGAAGGGCGCTTCCATATTTGTAAACTGTTTTATGAACTGAAAACAAATTGACCTTGCGCCAATATATCTTAATACAATATATAAATTATGTCTCCTATGTTACCCGGGCTATTCTTACACATCTTGAATGTGGACACCTCATTAATTAAAATCCATTCAGTAGTTTCGGAGCTATGGTGGAACATACAAACATAAATTCATCGTAGACTGACAAAATAATTACCCTTCCTGTAGGCTTCGCCGTAGTCGGGTAAAACAATTACTCAAGTTTAGATGACCTGTGAGAAATTGAGCAACACAGTGATTGACTTCCAGCGATGTCCTGGGCAGTCATTCCCGAACGAACGGAAGATCTGGTTGGAGGTATCGGTCCTTGACGTAATTACCTTACCTGTACGTGAGATATACATGACGTCATAACATCACACCAGTAATCCCCATCCCAAAGATGAATTTACCTAATTTATAGTACCCCCCCCCCCACACCGAGGGGGCGAGCCTATTCTTTTACTGTTGCTTTAAATATGAACCGCTTCTTAGATGCGTTTACGAACATTCAAACTCTAACACACAAACGCCGACACTGGCCCAAAACTTGAACCCAGGACAGGCAGCCAAAAAGAAAGAAAACACGAAAATGCTCCATTTACTAGGTTAAGACCCCAACGTCCACAAACTAGCACACATGAGATAACATCAGCAGACAAGCCCACAATAATGCGCACAATAGTGACGTGCGTATTTATGATATCTGTATAATGGCCGGTGATTGATCGCTAGGGATGGGCCCGATGATTTATTCGTTGAAGCCAATCGCGGGAGAGGTGGTAGACGGGAGACTTTCTCGATTTTAGAAAGCGCGACGCTGATGAATGGCCGACGCAAACGTGTTGATCGCAGGGAACATAAAAACAATCGTATGGTGATGACGATGTCGACTTTCGAACTAGAAATAATTTCACTTGTAACACATATTATCTACCTAGGTGTGTTTAGTCTAGATACAGACTGGTATTCAACTGCATTAGTTTCCCGTCTAATTGGATGCACCTGAATACCTGTTAATACATATAACGACTGCGTATCTTACTCCAAAATTCAATGACTGTGATTCAATACCCCTTCGTCAAAGTGATTAAGAGAAATAGGTCACTATTCGTATTTACTGTAACTACGCTGGTTTGTTTAAGAAAATCCAATTTATATTGCCACCAGCCGTTAGACTCATTACTTTCCAAAAATGTTGACCAATAAAAAGTAACAAAGTCCATTGTGAAAAACGTAACACTTAATGACATTCAACACGCACAGTTACAATCTCCAGCGATATATAAAGAATTTTCCTTTCAAAATCGTACTTCACATTTATTACGCAGACCTGCCGTTTCAAGAAAGAATTTTAAGACAAGAAAATCACGTTAAATCCCGTCTTCCTGGATCATATAATTTTACTGCAAAACATTTCTATTTTTCCCACGTTCCTTTCATTGAGAATCAGAATAAACATTTGGAATTACACCCTGAACTCTGTAGGGGCTATTAAAGAGTCAATTAAGTAGAATTCTTGTTAAAAAAATGAGATAGATTTTGTCTTAATCCGTGTCCCCTGGGAGTCTCACCTGGGATCAATGTTGTCCATCTGGATGAGAACTTTGGTAAACGTATTTATTTTTTGATGTTTGTTTTGTGTTTTCCTTATTCAAGGAGATGTCTTTCGTGGTCAGTCATGGGAACTCAACATATAACGGCTTCATCAAGACTATGGAGACACCAAAATAAATGAGTAAAAAGTGCAACAATCGTATTAAAATTATTCATCAAAGTGATTTATTAGGTGTCACGGAGTGTAACATATTAGTGAAATCAAGTGTTATTGAAAAAAAAAATAGATATAACATTTTTAAAGAAATGTTGATTGTACAGTCTCTACTGAGATAAACCGAAAGCAGATAGTAATTAATTTCTTGAGCTTGGCAGCAGTTAGCTAAAAACATGATATTGTTTTATTTCTGCATGTCTGTCTGGTCATAATGAGTATAATGTTATATTTATCCAAAAACACAGTCATCATTCTGATATCATTATCCCAATTTATTTGTGGTCGGCGCAACATGTCTTCCTCTCCCACACTTCTCGGTTTCTCGTCATCTCATGAGAAACCTTCCTTTTTTCCATAATCATTCTAATTACAAAAAAATAAACTTAAGAAGAAAAATCAGTTTCTGAAGTGTGACTTTAGTTGTATGATTTTTTTTTGTTGCCTCCGACTTCAAAAGCTGTTTTTTCTTCTAAAGTAAAAATTTTACTTACACATACACACACACACACATACATAATATATATACTCTGTATTTAAAAAATAAACTTTAGAAAAAAATCTTTGTGTTATATTTTTTGTTGAAGTCGGTTTTTTTTTTGTTATGTTATGAACTGGTGTAAACAATGGACAGACATGAGATTTCAGCAATCCCAGTCCACTTGCTATCATTTATTGAGAAGTTCCATTTCCTATCTCCGAAGTTCTTCATCAGATCTTCACCAAAATGAAATGGGAATACTCCGAGAAAGTACTCCTTGAAAAACTACTCAAATCACTTTAAGTGTGCATATAAAATTTGAAGAGTTCTCTCTATTTCTCCAGGATTCCAACATTGGATCCTGACTTGATGATCATGGGACCACTTGGGAAATATACCCTTTCAAAAAAAACAAAAAAGCCGTCTTCGAGTAATAGGGGAACATGTTGTGTTGAGTTGAGAACCTCCTCCTTTTTGAAGTCGGTTAAAAATTTAAATCTATTCAATAAATCGCACTGGTAAAGTCGCAAGTCTACCAGCAAACCTACTAACATAATCGCATTTACATCTATTTGTTAATTCAGTATCTATATCTGTGAGTCGATCAGTCTTCCTTCAGCCGATTTGTTCACATCCATCCATCGCACAACGGTTGTAGCCAATGAGCTGGTATTTTTGTGGTTTGTTCCACGGACTGAATAGGTGATTTGTGGACTAGTCACCTTCATCATCTGCCTAGCATTTTATGAACCACGTTCGGGGGCAGCTTCCATTTTAACCAAACGCAGCTGGATCTCAGTATTTTCTTGGAGCGAACGATTACCACGCAACCAGCGAACTAGTCTCCTAAATAGCTAGTATTAGTGTTGAAACGTGAAATCTAAACGTTAAGACATTATATTAAAAAAATAAATAAGCGAAATTTATTCAAAGCGCACAAATAGTTATTGAAAATGGGGTGCAACTATGAACTTTGTCATGTTTTACGGATTTTTCTGTAGTATAATTTAATTTTACATTTTTGTTTTATGTTGTGTCTTATAGCATCGTATTGGATGTATTGTCTGTAATGTTGCTATAACTAGTGGTAAATAAATAAATAAATAAATATTTACTCACAGTCAAAAACCAATCCACAACTTTAAAACCCCCACCACCTATGTTCCTTCTTAGCCCTTTATGTCGAGGCCGTGGTATCTCTTACAACAAGCCACCACCATTTTTCCAACAATCAAACTACAGGTCAACTACACCCCCCTCACTCTCCTGACATACCCTGGCACACCCTGGCTCACATCAGGATGTCTAATTTCCACTTCACCCTGTCAACTTGTAAGGGAAATCACTAACGATCAAGGAGCGGATATTAAACGGATCTGCCAGGAGACAATGCTCCGGGAGGAATACATCGCGGCTTTTGTACGTGCGTGTTGGAGTACGAGGTGATGTTAGCGAGCGATGGAGGGGAAAGATTGTGAAGTTACGTAATGAGATGTAAGGAGAAGGTCTTCAAGGGAATGTAGTGGGAATGGGCCCGATGCGTTTTTGTTTTTGATTGATTGCAGCTTGTAATGACTGCTACACACGTCACGAAAAATCGTTACGATCGGACGGTACAGTTTAAACTGCACAGTTTTCGTAGTGCCTCGTAAAATCGGACGAACAGTACGGTTTTCTCATACACACATGTAGATTTATCGTTGCAGTTTGAACTGTAAGTACCGTCCAATAGTAACGATTTTTCCTTACGTGTGTAGCGGCCTCTAGTTATGGCTTCTTTTTATCGCCGCGTCGAACGAATTATGAGACTTGTGAATTTTGTATTGTAACAGACATTTTACAGAAAATGAACCTCAGTATTTATATCGCTATTCAAACCGCAATGGTACCTATTCTATAAGATTGTTGCTCTGGAACTAAATAACTGTTATAAAATAGATTACTACTGTTATATGGATATCATAGTTAATTTAGTTTTTGGATCATTTATTTATTAAACTTTATGCACAAAAATCATACAAAAGCGGCCTTAATGCCCAGGGATTTTCTATCCGTCTACCTTAGGGTGATCCAGAGACAATACACCGTAGGTGCAAAACACAACATTTTTTAAACGGTTTTATTTAGCTCACCCCGTTTGTTTTATTTATTATTCTTGGGTCAAATTTAGTAATTCAAATTTCACCCTCTTCCTGTCAACCGATTAATCTGAAATTTTGTATACACTTTGGATTTTGGTGACAATATAATTATGTTTATTCATTATCATTATAAATTCAAGATGGGCGCCGCTACAAAATGGCGGATAACGTAGGTTTTATCAATCCCATCAATATGGGTATCAAATGAAAGGGCTCAACAAGCAGAATACAATATACTATAAAAAATTGAAATACAAGATGGCGGCCGCTACAAAATGGCAGAAATAGAAAATTATAATTATTTTTTTTTAACTACGTATAGAGGAGTTGGACTGCAATAAACTAACGGGCAAGAAACCTTGCAATAATGAAGCAATAAATGAATTAAACAGAATGCGAAATAAAAACTAAAAACTAGAAAATAAAAATAGGTAAAAAAACTTTTTAAGTTAAACGGTTTTATGTTAAACATACATTGCAATGTTTAAGATAAATGTACTAAAAACCAAAAAATAATAAAATAGATACAGTCGTGGGAATTATAAACATATGCATAGACTAGACTAAAATAAAACCGTGGGGCACGTCAATTGTCTACAAATTATCGACTTAATGTGCGATAGAAGAATCGTTTAATTCGTCGTTAAAATAGGCAGTTGGCCCGCAGACGGTGAGGAAATTACTTACTATTTTCTTGCTCATGGAAATTCCAATAGTTATACACTCCATGTAAATAAAAGAGACGTCCCCCACGTTTTTATTTTAGTCTAGTCTATGCATATGTTTATAATTCCCACGACTGTATCTATTTTATTATTTTTTGGTTTTTAGTACATTTATCTTAAACATTGCAATGTATGTTTAACATAAAACCGTTTAACTTAAAAAGTTTTTTTACCTATTTTTATTTTCTAGTTTTTAGTTTTTATTTCGCATTCTGTTTAATTCATTTATTGCTTCATTATTGCAAGGTTTCTTGCCCGTTAGTTTATTGCAGTCCAACTCCTCTATACGTAGTTAAAAAAAAAAAAATATAATTTTCTATTTCTGCCATTTGTAAATGAATGTAAGTTTAACATAAAAAGTTTTTTTACCTATTTTTTTTAGACAAGATATAAAACAAAAATAAAAGAATAAATACATACATATCTTATACATGCATAAAATATATAAAGTTTTGAAAGAAAAGTAATAAAAACTATAACAACTTAATTTAGAGACGAAATTGCCAACTTATAATATTGTTTACAATTTAATATTCATTAGGTACGTCTGCGGAGTTTTTCTAGCTTAATTATTAGACCAAGTAGTAATTTTCTTCGTAACGATTGTCATCCAACCACTTACCTACCGTGCCTACATCTACTTAACGCTTATAATATTTCGCACTAAACCACCCATCAATTACCTTAAATACCTCATAACCTAACCCAATTACTTCCAAACATAACAATATATTCTCGAAAGAGCCACTAAAACTAAACGAAACATTCCCTTCGCGTGTCTGTCCGCAATATTCTTCCCTATGTTTTCATTACTTATAAATCTCCGCACCGTCACGCTCTTAGTAATGCCCGTAACATCTGTTAAGAATGATTGCAAATTTTTATTTAGTACCAAGAAGTGTAGCTCGAATACTAACGATTATCATTAAGGTGTACTCCTTGGGGAGTAAGCAGCGACAAATGAACAGCGCTTAGTGAAACAGGTGGGCTTGAGATATTTAATCGGGGGAATCTGTTTTGTTGTTTTTTTTGCTGTTTTTAAATTGTTGGTGTTAAGGGGTGGTTCTAGTAAAGTAATTTTCTTTTGGAGTAATTTTATTTAAAAAAGCTCAAGCATCTAACTACTTTTGTGGCAGACATAACCCTTAATAATATACAACTGAAGACGTGTACACGAACAACAGATTCCTTTTTTTTTAATAGGAGTAAGTCATTATTTTGTAATTAACTGCTATCCCATTCATATCCTCCGCATGAGTCATTTGCGTCTCTGTCAAATTTCCATGTTTCATTGGACCTCCGTCCAATGAAACATGGAAATTTCCCAAAAAAAAACACTATTATCACTAGAATGACCAATAAATGCGCTTTCCTGGGTTTGAAGTCACGATTTACTGTTCGTAAGTCGGAGCCGCTACCACCGAGCCACCGCTGCTCTGTATGTCTATGTTCATCCTCCATATTTTTAATAATTGGAGGTTGTAGAAATCATCAAATGACTCCTCCCGCTCTGGGCGGAGCGATAAGGAGTGTCAGACTTCTACTGTCAAAAAAATAATCCATGATCCTTATTAGCCCTTTCTGTTTGAGACCACGGTATCTATTTCGAACAACCTGCAGCCCCAACAGGATACATCAATAATAATGACATCCCTTTAACAGCTCACGCTGAAAGCCCTATTTTTATTCTGAAACGTGTTCATCGGTACTTTGCTTGCTAATGAGATCCGTGAAGGCGATTGTCTCATTAAATACATAAACATTGAGAATCTTTAATTAAACCTATGGTTTTAGAAAAACTAACTAAGGTTCCAGGGACTATGCTATTAGTAAGTCCCTGTTACCTTAGTTACAGCTATGCTTGGCGGGATCGCATCAGAAATGAAAACATCCGCCAGAGAACCAAGGCTACCGACATAGCCCGAAGAATTGCCAAACTTAAGTGGCAGTGAGCAGGGCACATTGCTCGCAAAACGGATGGCCGAAGGGGCCGAAAAGTGGCGACCGCAAACTGGAAGGCCTCTCACTAGGTGGACCGATGATCTGGTGAAGGTTACGGGACCCGCTGGATGCGAGACGCACAGCGCAGGGCAAATTTGGCAATCAGTCTTACCAACGGGTATCGTTTTTTATACTAACTAGTTGGGGAGGTTAGATTGGCAGTCGCTCCATGTAAAATCTGGTATTCAGTTTAATCTGGTAAGACTGGAAGCCGACCCCAACATAGTTGATAAAAGGCTAGGTTGGTGAATGACAACCTAGTGGGTGAACTTAGTATCATCGACGGGGCATAAATCCAGAATACAAAGCTGTTACTGAGAAATTCTTGTAAAACCCAATAACACTTCGATTGGCTTAAAATATTATTATACAAAACAGATCAGAAAGATCAGAATCTGATCTATAAACCACTATTTAAACTAAAAAGGTACAATACGATTTCTGAATAACTCCAATCGAAAAAGTATGTTTCTTATAGGTAAGCCTAAAAACTAAAAGTTATTCTCACAACCTTTGTTTACAAATTCTACCTCACTAAAAGGGTTTAGTTTTCACGAAGGCACTAAAGGTCATTGCTCTGAAAGTTTCAACCTAATGTAAGTAAAACAGCGTAGACCCCACCTAACTGGGTAATCTCTAAATATACAAGAACTAGCTTTCAGCCGCGGCTTCTCTGCGAAGCCGGAAATTATCAAATGGATACGCAATATAAGGATATCAAATATACTTATTTGCAACACGAAACTTGGATATAAGTTGTGTGATGTCAGCAACATTGCAGCAGCAAGATATACGCCCATTTTTTTTTTATTTGGGCGTGTGGGACATCATCAAGTATCCCCCAAAGGGAGTGTGAGACTTCTACTTACTAAAAACCATCCATATTCTTTCTTAGCTCTTTGTGTGGAGGCCGCGGCATCTCTTTTGAGCAACCCGCAGAGAGATATACACCTATAATCTAAATCTATCCAGCCATTAAGATTTGTCCAGATGATGATGGAGGGTGTATTTTTTGCCATAATTTAATGATGCTTTATAATTCTGACACACCATACACGTACACGTTTCTAGATATTAGTTGAATTGGTTTCGTATATACAATCCTACATAATTATGGGGTACCATCTATCTGGCAGAAACTTGATGCTCCGAAATTTATTTGGCACTAGCCGACGTTACGCAGTTTCACTAGCGTAGTTTCCGTTCCCGTGGGAATACAGGGATAAATAGTAGCCTATGTCACCCGGGGATGGCGTAGTTTCCCAATGGTGAAAGAATTTCTCAAATCGGTCCCGTAGTTTCGGAGCCTATTCGTTACAAACAAACAAACAAATCTTTCCTCTTTATTATATTAGTGTAGATAACACACTTGGTCTATTCTTCTTTGAACGAATGTGTCGTAGGCAAAATAATTATTTAATAGAATAGTCGTTTGGTCGAATGTTTAAATGTCCGAATTTACAATGGCATACTTTTAAGATGTCAGAACTTTGAACAATTAAAAAGGAAGCCTATCATAAATTTTAAATGTTTGTGCAACACAGGCCAACAGACAAAGTTATTAGTATGAATGAATATAATTATGTTCCAGAAATGAGGTATTCGATTATTATCTAGGTGCTAAAAATAGCCTAATTTTTTTCGCGTCGAAATGGAATTATGTATAATATACATTTACGTTGACATTTGGAAATATGATATTCCGTGTCTGTCGTAAGAGTATTGAAGGTTTTTCCTGTGTCTGCTTCTTATTTATTTAAATACAACAGATAATGTTCATATATGTATATTATAACATGTGTAGCCTGTAATTTCCAGAGGGTTTAGGTACTAGAGATTTACGTGTATGTTTATATCCCACTAGCGGACGTCACGCGGTTTCACCCGCGTAGATCCCGTTCCCGTAGGAATACAGGGATAAAAAATAGCCTATGTCACCGGGGATAGTGTAGCTTCCCACCGGTGAAAGAACTTTTCAAATCGGTCCAGTAGTTTCGGAGCCTATTCGTTACAAACAAACAAACAAATCTTTCCTCTTTATTATATTAGTGTAGATAAAATAAAGTTACTACTAAGACTTTGAAATAGGTAAGTACTTATTTGAGTACATGTATTGTTGTTTTTTAGCAAAAAAAAAGGGATTTAGATAGAATTCTATGGATGTGTCAAAAGACGTTTAGGTGGTAGGTATAATAATAATAATAATAATAATAATAATGATTTATTTCTCTCAAAAAGGTACAGACAATGGTTCGTATTATATCAAATCAAATTAAATATGTAACCTTTGTGAGAGCTGGAGTCTATAGTGGGTTCGGGACCTGTATGACAGATCTCCAGGCTCTCACCCTCTTAAGCAATAGTGTTAAGTAGGTACTAATTTGAACACATCAAGGCAAAATCTGCGAGTTTGTAGTGAATGGTGTACCTGAGAGTGTATGGTGTGTGTTGTGTGTGTGTGTATGTTGTGTGTGTGTGTGTGTGTGTGTAGTGCGCGTGTGTGTGTGTGAAGGTATATTTGTAAGAGTGAGTGTAGGTATGTGTCTTGAAAAGTTGTCTACAAATTTACTATCTAATTTATCTTAAAACAGCTAGAATATGAGAAACAGATTAATTTAATTGATTAATTGATTTGATTTCGCATCTTTCATAGCCATGGGAGAATCATTCATCCGAAGTTGTGTGTAATCGAATACTAATTCCACCATTTTTAGTTTAACTAAAAATAAGATGGCCAATAACCTACCTAGAAGTATGAAAAGTCACGAATCAAGTAGAAAGTCATTATTACCAAACGTTCTTTTAAGATTAAGTTTAAAAAATAAAGCAAAAATTAAATCACCAAAGCTGAAACACCTAACAGATTGCTAAAACCCAGTACAACTCCGTAACAATTCCACTTAATGGCCAACAAATCTGTTCGCACGTGAAGCGCCCATAAAAAGCGCTGGACAAACGCTGTCCACTCCGCTGCTCCTATTTACGAACAGCCCAAGTGCTGGCATTAGGAACATTAAAACGTTTCAATGAATAATCTCGAGTAACACCGGCTGTTGAAATATAACGTTAGGTGTGGTGCGAGTCATGGAAGATGAAAGGTTTTGTTTGATCTTGATCAGCTTATGAAGACCCTATGGTACAGTTACGAGACAGTAAGGTCTAACGACCCCACACACCATAGTGTCTGAGTTTTTAAACCATCTCAAAGGCCTCTAACATGATTGCACGACCAACATTTGGCGGCCGGGACCACCTGCTTATACGTGCCTTCCGAAGCACGGAATCATCTTCTTATCAGACAATTGTGCCTGCATTGCCCAACCAAACTGGAAACATTGAAATCCACTTCTACAGCGTTGTTTACGGTTATTGTCAATCACAAAGCTGCTGTCTGCGGTCTCCGCTGATCTTCGAAAATTAAACTGAACATAACACATCACGACTGTAATCCCCAAAGGTTAAGGCAGAGGCGTGCCTAATTACACCAACTCTTCGCCAGGTATGTGTAAGGTCCTATCTAATAGGAGGCGAGCCTCTTGCTATCAACTGGGCATAAATCCAGACCACGTGTCAGCTACATATTTTATATTTTTTCACGTAAACAAAAAATGAAGAGGGGACAGTGCTTCGAAAACTCGTGCTACGTCACAGTTCGGTATTTTTTTTACCAGAAAGTGACGTCACAAGCCTCCACTCATCATCTTTGACGCATTTTATTTTACAAAAAACACGTAGGTATCCAATATTTTCGATAATTAATCTAACAGACGGACTAAACAGAATCATATTTTTTTAGTCTGTTATCATCCCTATTAAAAGTCTCGTAATCATCATAGTGATCTGCATCTCCATACTACACATTGAGTTAATCCTGCTCATCTGGCATTCGTGGAACAGTGCCAAGTTGCCAGTAGCAAGCTGCACTAATGTTAAGTAACGAGATCCGATGCCTCAGGCTCGCTCATTAGCTGAGACATCAATACTGTCAATTAAACTGATTAGATGTTTTATAAAGAAAATCTAGCTTTGTAGAGCAGCGGTTGCCCAGTGGTGGTGGCCGCGAGTGTCTTTATCGGTGCATTACTTTATGTTATTTATTTCATCACCGCAGCTCTTAAAACGATGATGAATAACATCGTGAGGAAACCGGCATGTCTTAGAACCAAAAAATTCGAAGACATGTGACATCTACCAACCCGCACTGTGCCCGCGTGGTGGATTATAGTCCATCCCTCTCATGGAGAGGAGGCGCAAGTCCCAGCAGTGGGAACATTATAGGCCGATGATGATGAGCCATAGTAAAATGGAATCCTTTTGTTTTTTTTCAAGTTTGTATCAAGGACGCTTACCAAGGTTGGTCTAAGGATGGGTGATCGTTGCTTTCATAACGAGAGTATTCCGTGCCTCCAAATTAATTTTAATCTTTGGTTCTGGCACCTTTGTCGTTACGGATAGTCAGAAAACTGAGAATTTAAAATAATGAGTCTTTTAAAGGGTATCGTTTTACCCAGCAACTGGATGTAGAGAATCAGCGGGGCTATTTATTGCGTATCTTTTTAAATGTCAGTGGCTATCATAGTGTCCATCAATTAACAGTTACTCTATGTAAAATAGAAGTTTCCAGTACAACCGTAAAGTGAATGCTGACAACACCATGGTTAAGAATAAGCCTGGAAAATGTTTTCCTTTTACCAAAAACTAAAAAGGTTTCTCTCCAAAAGTTCTCACCTTAAACCATCCGACAATCGTTAAAACGCTTTGGTGATAATCGCCCGGTTATTAAACCGTGATGTTTTAATATCTGCCGGCCGGTAACCGTGCAAGTGCCGGTCCGAACTGAATGACGTGTGAATTGGCTTTTAATTCTCTCTTGATCGATGTTGGTTGAGGGTCATTTATTGTATAAGAATTTTAAATATTGGGTTTGGATTAAATTTGATTAATGGAGGCTAAATATAGGTTGAGAGGTCTACTCAAATATAAAATGGTTAAAAGCCATAATCATTCGAAACCGAAATGTCGTTCATATAATTTTTGGTTTCAAAAAATTCACAACAATAATTGCGCTACATACCTATTTTATACTTAAAAAAAAAAGTAAAAAAAGAGGGGGTTCTTTTGCTTAAGAGTGAAAGAGTAAAGGTACAAAAAAACTGGCCTTAACATAGTTGAGAGAAGGAGTTAAAGAGAATGATTATGACTTCCGTGTGAACTTACAGGGCTGCGGGATGTTGAAAGATATACCGCGGCCTTGACATAAAGGGCCAAGAAGGAACATGGGTGGTTTTAGTCAGTAGAAGTCTGACACTCCCTTTCGCTCTGCCCAAGAGCGGGTGAGGTTATTTGATGATTTTCCAACCGCCAAAAAAAAAAGGGCTAGGCTAGATTAATTAGCTGTACAGCTTTGTGAACTAATTGTCGTACTCAGAGATATTTAATGATTACTTAAGCCGTCACTAAGTAAACATTTGTTTATTTTTTTTATTTTATTTATTTATTTTTAGGAAAGCTTACAGTCTAATAATTATAATTATAACAACAATATAATTCTAAATTGCTAATAACAAGCTTCCACAGATAACTACAAAAATATATACTTCCAAAATTACAATATATAAAACTACCAACTTTTAACACAACAAGATTAATGTGTTAGTAGGTGCCTCCTGTACAAAAAAAAGCTTTGCTAATAGTTTCCTGACTGTGCTTGCTTTGGTGCAGAAAATATCAATGTCAGGTTCGCAAGAAATTTCGTTAAAACTGCGACTGGCCCTCGAAAACTATGCATTACGCCTATAATTTGTGATTGCATAAAGAATATGTAGAAGTGGTCGCTGACGCAATCCCATCTGGTTAGTACGTAACGTTAATTTCGAGACGAGTTCAGGACAGTCGATAGTATTATTAGCGACATTAACCAAGTAGCATACGTCATTAATATGGCGTCTACGGTCAAGTGGTAGAAAATGATACCTTCGGCAGCGGTGAGTATAATTGACTGATACCTGCTTTGCCCTATAATCAAGATACCTTAGAAATTTTCTCTGGATGCCCTCAATACGAGACTTGTAGATCCCGTATTGAGGGTTTCAGACTTGTGATGCATACTCAAGGTACGAACGAACAATATAGGTAACACTTTGATCGGTTTTAGTGATCGGAAACATGCTGAGGTTCTCATTATGAAACCTAGCGCTCTTGACGCCTCATTCACTATACTCTCAATATGATGATCAAAGAGTAACTTGTAAATGTGACATACTTTTCTATGACCTAACTGTCAAAACCTTTACTTAGTGATAATCTAAGTAATCATTAAAGCTCTCTGAGTGAGGCAGTTAGCATTAAGCACTTTAAGTAGAGACAAGCACGCAGTCGGAAAGTATACAAGGCCTAGATGTTGGGTAGGTGCTGCGTTGAAAGTAAAAGAAAACGATATAGAGTTGTCACAGCCATTAAAATATAAGATTCTAAATAGAAAACCTTAAATATGGCCTGAACTCGTTTATAATAAGTTACCTTTAAATAACATCGTGAACGATGGCTCGAAATCGCAGTCGTAAAATAGAACTTGATCAACGACCCGATATTTAATTATTAAGTATTTCCTGATCAATCTATTAAACGTCCTACTATTCACAAGTCCCTACCACATTTTACGCAAACTTTACACCAAAAAACGGGCCCTAAATTGCGACGAACATAAAGATAAATCCTTCTCGAACCAAATCACTCTGCCGCTTCACATAGATCGGTTCCCATGCCAGGAATGTTGACATAGATTAAGACACCTTATACAGTAGCGATACTGATGTACTTTTGGCTGTTATCGCCGGCAAAATAATCTCTCCTCAACCTGTTAAGCCCCGTGCAAATCATCACTATCACTCCTACTTCTATTATAAACGCGAAAGTTTGTAAGTATTTATGTATGAATGGATGGATGTTTGTTACTCTTTCACGCAAAAACTACTTAACGGATTTGGATAAAATTTGGTACACAGATAGTTCATAACCTGGATTAACACAAAGGATAGATTTTTATACCAATTTTATCTTCCTGTGGGATAACTTTCGAGTTGTAGTGGGTGAAGCCGCTGGCAACACCTAGTGTTATAATAAAACAAAGTCCTTCACCGGGCCAGTCTGTCTGTCTGTTCGCGATAAACTCAAAAACTACTGCACCGATTTCCATGCAGTTTTCACCAATATCTAAATAGTCAATAGTCTAAACTAAAACCAGTACCTATTAGAAGCTGTAGTTAACAAGTTTTCACTGCTGGATCTCAAGCTTCATCTGTGTGAGAGGGAACGATGTTTAGTCCACCAAGCATTTGTCTCTTCGATTTTGTTGGTTCTAAGTCGGTTTTGGTATGACAGTCTTAATAACTTATTATTGTTTTTAGTGTTTATACGATTTTTGTTGTGTATTACTCTTCAATTGTTGAATTAATACATACTAATTATGATAAAATGTTTTAATTAATTATCATTTTTCTACATGTTTGCACGTCACATCATGTGGCAAACATGGTCGTACCCAATACTATTATTAACATCTTGCATGCATGTATTTTTCTTGTATGTATTACAACATGTTTATGCAATTATGCTTTTGAACTTAAAGAAAAAAATATATATAATTATTTTATTATAATATATATTTATATTTTTATTTTTTTATTTATTCAATAGTATTTTAAAACTTGAACACAACTTGTGTTTACACAAGTTGTGTTCAAGTTTTAAAATAAAGTTTAAAGTCCATGCGAAAAACCCTTAAATTTTATTTTCGCTGAATAGTTCTCCAATTAATTTTGTTAAAAGAGCCACATTACTTCGAACGCGTCACGATTGGTTGTGACGTCATAATGTTAAAGCCATTTTTGCATTAGCATTGACCAAAGATATCCGAAAACAAAACACTGCAGCACCTGTTTGCTATTATGAAGAATTTAACATTGTGACGTCACACGCGCTCGGGTTTATTTGGAAACCGTCTTTTTTTTTTCATTTTCAATTTGATATTTTTAAATCAAAGCGATTAAATAAAAATGTATGAAAGTTAAAGTGTTATGAAAGTTATGATCATCTCATAAATAAAATAAAAAAAAAAAAATTCAACGACCTAATTAAGTATTATCTTATCTTATCTTAAGAGATGCCGCTTTCCCCACAAAGTTTTCTTTCACCATTTTAAGAGCAATATCATCATAATCATTCTTCTACCCACTTTATTAGCGGTCACAATTACATTACACAATCTACTACTACCGTCATTTAGTAGCGGTGTCTTGTTATTTTTCAAATAACTTAATCCCAAACTATAGGCATTTTACATACCTTTGGATCGTGAGTGTCGTTTCTGTGCCAATTTTATTCTATGATGTTACCTTTTTTATTTTATTTAAAGGTTAAAAGCCCGCACGTGTCTACGTTACTAAAGAGGATTGTATTGCCGATACTGATCGCACATGAAAGGCTGGAATTAAATTAGTGGTTTCGGGTGTGTTGAGTGCTGGAATTTTTGTACGGCAAATGATGAGTTGTGATATTTTTAGATCCTGTTGTTTTTGGGTTTGCATCTCGAGTTTTACGCTATTATAGCAATGAAATTACGTTACTTAGCAACTCGTGAGGGATCTTCGTAAACTGTTACAATTTAACGAATTATCTTGCACTGAATTACATGGTCGAATTTTTTTTTTAAATTTCCTTGGCCAGTTCTTCACAATTTACACAATGGTAACAGTCATAGTGTGTTAATGCAATTACCCCGAAGTTTATTTTACAAACACCAACATCATCAGCCTATATTGTTCCCGCTTCAATATAATATCTTAGAAGTTTTAAACAGTCAACTCAAACTTGTACTGGTTAGAGGTCAACACGGAGACGCCTTTAAGTCTGTAAGATTTGAAAACTTTTACGTTTGATAGTCTCGTCTTGAGGTAGGTTTGAAATAATTTAATGTCATCAACACTATAATGTTTCCACTGCAGGGACTCAGACCTCCTCTCTACTACTGCACTACGCGGGCCCAGTGGGTGTTGGTAGATGTTACATGTCTTCGTATTTTTTGGTTCTAAGACATGTCGGTTTCCTCACGATGTTTTCCTTCACCGTTTTTAGAGCAGCGGTGATAAAATAAATTAAACAAAGTAATGCCCCTGCCTGGGTTCAAACCCATGGAGTCACCACCACTGGGCCACCGCTCCTCTTAACACAAGCATGATTAGCGAAAACTCAGTTTTAGTTTAAAATTAAATTGCCTTTTTTTTTTTGGCGGGTGGACAATCATCGAATAACCCCTCCCGCTCTTGGGCAGAGCGAAAGGGAGTGTCAGACTTCTACTGACTAAAAACCACCCATGTTCCTTCTTCGCTCTCTATGTCGAGGCCGCGATAACTAGTGTACAACCCGCGGCCCCGAAGGGCGTCAACCGTGTGTTCCTCTGTGGCCGGACCACAGTTTAGTACTCAGATGCTATAGTTCGAAATAATACCTACCTAAAGTCTACCTTCATCGGAATATATATATATTTTTAGTACCTCAAGAGATATCTTTTTAATTAACAATTTATGTGGTCCGGCCTCCAGGCAGTGCTCTCTGGCCGCGCCACATCAAATTAAATAGAGTATAATGAACTATTAATAAATCAATATCCCGAAAAAAACTACCTAAAGAGTACCTTGCATACGACAAATATGGTCCAATAAACCCCTTTAGTTAAGGAGTTATTGGTCGTAGAGTGTGGTCCGGCTGGAAGGTATACTCTGCAGCAAGTCAATTTTGCAATACTTAATATTAACTATCCATAAATCAGTTTCAATAATAGTACCCTTTCTCTACTATTCGTTGATATTTTTTTCTCTCAAGAAACTATTCATTTTGATTAATTAACCTTTAAAATATGTGGCGCGGCTAGAGAGGATTACTTTCAGCAAAAATAACGAAATATGCTTTATTTATTTATGCCATCGAAAACTGCATAATAAGTACTTTATCAAAAGACCTGGACTTTGTCTCTAAACTTTTATTTGTATTACCCACAATGATTTTGAAAAAGGTGCACTTTTTGGTTTTTGTTTACCTATCTACCTTAGAATAGTTAGTAAATTTGACGAAGTAAATGAAAATTTTGGTTTAAAATAAACAATAAAAAATTTGTGGAACTTTGTGTATATTTGAACGCCCTCCAATATTTTGTTAGCAATTTGTATTACAAGTTAATAGGATATGCGTTACAATGTTAGTAGAATGTGCAGGCGTTATTACAATAGTTTACGTACGGGGGTAGTTTGTTATTATTTTATCATCATAGCTTGAATATATTTTTACTTTAGTAGTTTGTTTCTATTCCTTTGTATCGGCCATTATAACCGCTAAAATGAGTGAAAACAAGAAAAAACGCGGAAAAGTGCTATCAGTTTCCCTTGATGAACAAAAATCAGAGTTCGTGAGATATGAAGACCAACTAAAAGATAAAGATTTGCTGCCACCACCATCAAGTAAGATTTTTCTTGATATTCGCAAAAACTTGTCATGTCGAATGAGCGTGAAAGCTATTTATCTTTCTTTAAAAAAGAATTTTGATTATTTCTTCAATAATACAGTGAAACAGAGGTCTTCTCCAGAATATGACGATAATTTGTCATCTGAAGAGTTTGATTCACCAAAATCTTCAGTACAAGATAAATATGCCGTTGAGAATTTTGAAATATCATTATCCGATTGGCAAAATATAAAACCAGTCACTAGCTATTGTTCGCGAACAGATAAAGATAGACCATCAGTAACACGGCACAAGAAGACAGTTTTACCTCAACATAAGTGGACAAACGTTATGAGTGAGATTTTATGGAAGGAAACAAAGCGAGAATGTACTTGGATATTTAAACGCAGTTCAGCTGTTGATTACAATATTCGATTCAGTGGTTATTGTAAGCAATGTGGAGCTAAAATTAGAGCGGAGTCAACAGAAGCGTCAGAAACTCATGCTAAAATCAAATGTATTATTGAGGTAGGTGATTTAAATATTGTGCATGATCCAAAGATAAAAAATAAATTGACTAAAAAGAAAAAAGAAGAGCTGTCTGAAAAACTGATTAATGAACATGCAATCGTAATTCGGAACAAAATAGTGAACAAAGTCATGAACGAAGATGACACCTATGAGCCACCATTTGTACCATCATTAAAGGCATTGCAGAATATAAGGCACCGATCTAAACACGAAGCTTATTTGGACAAGAATGTTGTACTTTCATTATGGATTATGGGTAGTACTTTATACAAGAATGTGATTCGATTATTTTGTGTTTTGCCTTTCATTTTATATTATTGGACGGATCTACAAGAAAAATATTATTGTCACCTTGTCAATTGTAATAAAAGAATAAAGCTCAGTATTGACGCTACAGGGTCCATATTTAAAAAAATAAATCCTCCTAGAGATCCTGCACAAATATATGTGGCTAAGCACATTTTTCTTTACGTGGCTGTATTACAAACAGGAAATTCTTGTGTGCCGGTAACTCAAATGATAACTGATTTGCATACGTTAGAAAATATTTACAAATGGCTCAAACAATGGATAGGCACCAAGAAAACTCCTGATGAAGTAGTTTGCGATGATTCGGCAGCATTAGTTGGAGCAATCATTAAAGCTTTTACTGACTTTGAATCTACCAAGGATTATATTGCATATTGTTTTGATGTCCTAATGAAAAAAGAAAAAATAAAAACAAATCATTGCCTTATTCGCTTGGACACGTCGCATTTTGTGAAAACACTTTATAATTACCAATGTTTTAAATACGTTGACGAAAGGGTTATGAAATTTTATATAAAATATATTTGCAAAATCAAAGATTCTTCATCGTTCGGCGAAATCAAATTGATAATGGAAAATCTTATTGTTATTGCACTTAATAGATACACAGGAAAAGATTCTAACGGCCATCCTACATTATGTAACCAAAGCTTACAGAAGTTGCTACAGACAGACACAGATAATACAAATAGAGAAAACGAAGATGATGATGAGGTCAGGGTGAATGAGGAAGTAAATACAATTATTAACGACCTACTCAACTCAGAAGAAATTGAAAATGTTACCTCAGACTTTATGAAAGAATTCACCATGAAAGTTGACAAAGTTTCACTTGAATTGCAATTATCTGAGATAAAAACGATATATGAAAACTTATATTACTTACCTGATTTTATTAATACCTTCAAGAGGCTAATGTCTAGATTGCCAATTTGGGCAAATGTGATGTTGTCATTTGTTTATACAGAAAATGTGACATCAACCAGTTCAGACGTGGAAAGTTATTTCAAAAATATTAAAACACTTTTGAAAAATCCCAACGACAGACTACGGGTGAACGAATTCCTAATGAAGCACCATGAATATATATCTGGGGATTTAAAGAACAAATTTAGTGATGATATTAGTGAACAGAAAACAAAGGCTACTGAAAAAGCTAAAGTTGAGTCAAGTGACTTTTCGCAAGAATCTGTCATGTCTGATGAACCCATCCTTCTAGAGAACTGGCGAGGCCTGGCTATAGGAAAACAGGAAAAACAAAAGCGAGAGATGAGGTCCAAAAATAAGTCGGTCGATGTTTTGGTAAATGGAAGTAGTAGTTCAACTGGTATTAAAGGCGTAGTTGTAGAAAATACTTGTGCCTTCGATTGTCTGGTGCAATCTTTAGCAGTTGCATATATAGATAGAATGAACATCCGCAAACTAATAGAAACAAAAACATCCGGTTTTATGACACTTATTAAGTCTCTTGCTAATAAAGATCCCACAAATTTATACAGCATACGAGCCAATATTATAAACAAATATTATTTTGACAAAACAATCACAAATGTCTTGACGATCATAAATTGTATGTCGAATATTACTTTTGTTTTAGACAAAATTTTATTAAAAGATATTCCTATAGTTAGATCGGAAAAACGATGCACAAATACACAATGCAGTCAGAACAACTCCACATCTCAACGAGTATGTTCGTACATGCCACTGAATGAACTAATTTTGTCTGATAAAGGCATTTCAGCCCTTGAAGAATCGGCTCAAACAATGTTAGAGATTGATTCAGGTGTGCTATGTGATAAAAGTAATGACGACGGTGTAAAATGTACCGGTAAACAAATTATTAACTACACATTGAATGATTTATTAATATTTGAAATTGATTTAGGCGTTGATTTAAATGACATTCCAGACACTATGACATTACAAGGAAAATTATTTACACTGTTGTCAGTGATTGAATATTTACCAAATATTCGCCATTACGTCGCTCACTGCAAGCGTCTGGATGATACTTGGGAAACATATGATGATTTAAGTACTAAAGCTACAAGGACTAAAAACCAGCAAATGAATGTTCATTGTATTTTATACGCAAAATTGTAAATTTTAACTTATTTTTATCAAAATGATTATTTTTAATTTAGGTCTTGCATATTAAAGTTGGAAAATAACTTCAAAGCTCCTTTATTTGTAATATTGATATTCTATATTTTGAATACGCGGTTTTAGTACACTCTTTTTTTCATTGTTATTTCT
Organism: Diarsia rubi; assembly: GCA_932274075.1. Taxonomy (NCBI): domain Eukaryota; kingdom Metazoa; phylum Arthropoda; class Insecta; order Lepidoptera; family Noctuidae; genus Diarsia; species Diarsia rubi. Next base: position 555,365 of record OW026437.1, on the reverse strand, counting down.
TGTTTAAAGGGTTAAATGCTTAAATTTAATCTATTGACTTTAGTTTGTTATACAAGGTGTTGATTTGCATCCTAGTCAAATTCAAGGACGTAATTATGCTAATGATTCTCGACCCAAATCAACAATAAAATGGGTAGGTATTTTTTTATTTATTTTTCTTATTTGCGGAAATCCGTAAGTGTAAACCAGCCGTATTTAAACGCGGCCTGTCTGTTACTAGCCCTATAACCGCGCTTTTACACACAAACAAAAGCAAACAATACATACACAACGCATACGCAACGTTCATTCAATAAATTCGTAGGTAATCAATCCTACCCCAATCACGGTGCGCGCACGCTCCTAGCCGCGCCCCCGCGGCTCTGAAACTAACAGTGTGTTTGATGTCGCCGAAGCGTGCGGGTGCTTTGCGAATTTCGCTTCTCGGTACATCGTTGAGACGTAGGTACAAAGTGCAAGATGACGGACAACTATTCAAATGTCGAGTTGGTGGAGATGGTCCGTCTGTATGCCTTCAGTGGAGACAGCCTACGACGAGCCATCCAGATGTTCACCGAAATGTTTCCCGATCGGGAACCCCCATCACAGAGCGTCATGCTGGCTGCTACGCAAAGACTGCGGGATCATCGGCAGTTTGACGTTCCCCGGCATGCTCAAGCTCGCGGCAGCGTAGGCCTGCCTGTCGCCTTGCAAGAAGATATCCTGGAGTACTTCCAGCGAGACCCACGGGCAAGCACGCGGGAGGAGTGCACCACACCACAGTGTGGCGCCTACTGAAGCGTGAACTGCAACACCCGTTCCACTACCGCAAGGCACAAGACATTCACCCAGGTGATAATGCCGTGTTGATTACATTTTGTCGCTGGTTGCTGGAACACCAAGACGCCAACATCCTGTGGACGGACGAGTGTTTATTTACTCGAGTTGGCGTCTACAATGTTCATAACGAACATTGGTGGGCTCACCGCTACCATAACCCGCACGTAACCAAACGGCATGCGTTCCAAGTGCGGTTTGGACTGAATGTGTGGGCTGGCATAATAGGGGAACATGTGCTTGGACCCTACTTCATTGATGGGTACCTCAACAGTGCCAAATACCTGGAGCTGTTGCGTCACGTTGTCGAGGATATGTTGGGTTTACACGGAGGAAGTGACAAGTGTAACAGAATTACGTGCAAGGATCATTAGTGCTTTCGACACTTTAAAAACGAATGTGTTAGTGTTACATACGGTGAAGGAAAACCAGCTACCTACGTCGTGCTCGATTGTGCGAGGAGTGTGATGGTGGCCACTTTGAACAATACCTCCGGGTAACTTATGTAGGTAATTTATTTATTTGTACATTTTGTAAATACGTTGCTAGCTTAATCAATTTTATTAGTGTAAATAAGTTGATTTCAAATTTTTAACTACGCCAAATAATACCTAAGAGTCGAAAGTATCACCACGTAGGTACATACACTTAATTAGCACGTCTTTCCATTTCCATCAAACGTAGAAAACATTTTTAGACTTAGTGGATCGGTACACCAACTAAGGTAGGTATTATTGCCGGTCCTAAGCCCGTTAAGTAGGAAAGAAAATTTCAAATCAACCAATTTAATCCACAAATAAAAACAAAATCACTACGAAAACTTTAGGTTGAAGGATAAAGCAAAACTAACATTTTATTAATCATCTGATACCTATCAGGTCAGTGAACTTTTCTTTGGCGCACTAGTATTACTGTCATTAGTAAGATTTCCGTATTCCAATGATGCTCAAAAATGAGTTAATCCACAAATAAAATCAAAATCACCACGAAAACTTTAGGTTGAAGGATAAAGCAAAACTAACATTTTATTAATCATCTGATATCAGGTCAGTGAACTTTTCTTTGGCGCACTAGTATTACTGTCATTAGTAAGATTTCCGTATTCCAATGATGCTCAAAAATGAGTTAGTTATTAAGGTGAAAGCGTCAGGATAGCCGCGAAATTCAAATTTTCTTACGTTTTTTGCAATTTGCAGGCCAGTGCTAGGTTGTATGTTGATTGAAATGTTGGACGCGAGTGTAAGACGTATGTAGTTACAGAATTATAATCATCAAAATCATCAATACAACCCTCCAAGTTCATATAATTCGAGGAACGACTTTTTCGAGGTCAAAGTCATTCCTCGAATTATATGAACTTGGAGGGTTGTATTGATGATTTCACCTTAAGCGAAATTTATGACAATAATGTAGGTGGTTTTCGAAATAAAATTAGGTAAAATGATTGCTACCGGTCATGGCTCGGTCGCGCTCGAGCGCACGCGGCTTGCATTTCGTAGTAAGACGTCGACACTCACGCACACAGCTCAGCTGCATTGTAGCTGTGTGCGTAGTCGGGTGATTCTGTTTTATTTGTATTGAATTAAGGGTTTAATTCTGAAATACTGTTAAATTTCAACAACAAAAAAAAAGCAGCGCTTATTAGTTATTACCCGCTACCGTACTTCAATTGATTATTTATGTCTTTTATGACAACCTCCTGAAATTTGACGAGGATGCAAATCAACACCTTGTATAAAACACTTTTCCGTCATTTACAACACCTTGTATTAACAATTGTTATTATTTGATTATGAAAATATATATTTGTTTTTTGTATACTTATTGTTTATTTCAAACCAAAATTTTCATTTACTTCGTCAAATTTACTAACTATTAAGGTAGTAGTTTGTTATATAAAACACTTTTCCGTCATTTACAACACCTTGTATTAACAATTGTTATTATTTGATTATGAAAATATATATTTGTTTTTTGTATACTTATTGTTTATTTCAAACCAAAATTTTCATTTACTTCGTCAAATTTACTAACTATTCTAAGGTAGATAGGAATACAAAAACCAAAAAGTACACCTTTTTCAAAATCATTGTGGGTAATTAAAATAAAAGTTTATAGACAAAGTCCAGGCCTTTTGATGAAGTACTTATTATGCAGTTTTCGATGGCATATAGAAATAAAGCATATTTCGTTATTTTTGCTGAAAGTAATCCTCCCTAGCCGCGCCACATATTTTAAAGGTTAATTAATCAAAATGAATAGTTTCTTGAGAGAAAAAAATATCAACGAAGAGTAGAGAAAGGGTACTATTATTGAAACTGATTTATGGATAGTTAATATTAAGTATTGCAAAATTGACTTGCTGCAGAGTATACCTTCCAGCCGGACCACACTCTACGACCAATAACTCCTTAACTAAAGGGGTTTATTGGACCATATTTGTCGTATGCAAGGTACTCTTTAGGTAGTTTTTTTCGGGATATTGATTTATTAATAGTTCATTATACTCTATTTAATTTGATGTGGCGCGGCCAGAGAGCACTGCCTGGAGGCCGGACCACATAAATTGTTAATTAAAAAGATATCTCTTGAGGTACTAAAAATATATATATATTCCGATGAAGGTAGACTTTAGGTAGGTATTATTTCGAACTATAGCATCTGAGTACTAAACTGTGGTCCGGCCACAGAGGAACACACCGTCAACCCTTTCGGGCGCGCGTGGAACACGAACGCTCCGTCGACACGGTCTGTTTTCGTCGTAAGACGGACGGACGGCGAGTTAGCCCATCACTCGCCGTCCACAGGCCTGTCACCGTCCACAGGCCTGAAATTAAATTGCCTTTCATTTTCTATTTACACAACAAATGTTATTTTATCGGTTAAATATGTAAGCTAATAGTTGTAAGTTCAATAACTTGCAATTTTTTGGGTTTTAAACTTTGCTTTAACGAATAACTTTGCTTTGTCAAAGAGCTAGCTTCAACAGCAAAGTTTTTGCCAGCCATTGTGAAGTGTTAGTTGAAAGAACTCTTTCTTGAAGTGTAAGTAAACTTTATTAATTATAATGTCAACCGCAGTAACGGTCATTAACAGCTTCCAAAGAAGGGTCGCAAGCTAGTTATAAGTGGCACAGCTTTAGAATTTAGATTTCGGCACTAGTTCAGAAACACTGTAGTTTACTGCAAGAAGAAATCAAAATAATCAAAAGTCATTTATTCAATTTAGGCTTCTAATTAGTACTTTTCGAATGTCAAATTCTACATAAGACAGTCCCCAAAAACGCTTACATTATAGCATAAGTGTCATTGCCTAGCGTGTCCCAATCACTCGTATATTTTTTTGGCAGTCTGAACGGGTGCAGCTTAATACCAATAATTAGTATGTCTTACTTCGACAATCTAGTGACTATGACATACTGTATGTCTGCTGCGGCTGCAGAGAACGTCCAGCGGCGTAATTATAGTAACCTTTGTGGAAACTATATTTTCAAGCCGTTTAGGGTTGAAACTCTGGGACCATGGAGTCCGTGTGCTCATGTGAGCCTGTTCAAGGAAAAAAAACGCTTAGTTGACGCTTCTCGTGACACAAGGGCTGGTTTTTATCTAGGCTTACAACATGGCAATGCCACCATTCCTTTGGGCACATTGTGGACAGCTTTGAGGAGCAGTTTTTTAATGCCCTTTTATAGTTTCTTGTTAGTTTATATACTAGTGTTTAAATAATGTACACAGTTACTTTATGTAGATACATGTGAACCTTAGAGCTAGTACAGAGAGATAGGTACAATCAAAAATCGTATACGAATAACAGACAAATATTATAATTAGACCAAAACAATGGCTTCCCTCCCCAGTTTCATCATCAACAAATAATAATTTAAACATCTATATTATTAGAATCACACGAAATAATTACAAACCAAATCCTGCCAAAATATACGAGTTTGCTTATTTTAGACGCTTCACAAATAAACAGGATGAAGCAAAAATATATCACATATATACAGAGTGAAACGTGGAAAGCTATCATCATTATAATTAGGAAAACAAGGAGGTTGAACGTAAATATTTGATATTTTTGTTTGGAATTTTGTGTAATACGATTATGTATGTGTTTTGTTGTGTTATTTTCAACCTGATGGCGATGGCGTGTGTGTCACTGGCTATATAAAAATTAACGAACAATAAAACATTGCGGATTTTGGGGGAGATAAAATTTTCAATGAAAGAACAAACACAAAAGAACTAAAAGTTGTAAATAAAAAAATGTAGTGTGTGTGTGTGTGACAGAAAAAACTGACAAGCAATAAAAACTTTTTGACAAAAAATAAAACCGACTTCAACAAAAACTGAAACACAAAAAAGTGAAAAACAAACCTTAGAATAATCAGTTTCTGAAGTCGGTGACTTTTGTTTGTTTGATTTAATTTTGTTCGCAACCGACTTTAGAAACTCTTTTAGAAACTACTCGAATCGCTTGATGGTCATGGGACCACCTGGGAAGTATACCTTTTCAAACAAAATAAAAAAAATATAAATCTGTCCAGCAATCTTCGAGTAATCGGGGAATATACATAAAAAAATAAAAATAAAAGATCTGACGAATTGAGAACTTCCCCTTTTTGAAAGTCGGTTTAAATACAAGCATTTTAAATTAAACAAAACTTGGAAGCAGGGTTTATTTGAATATTAAATTATGAAATGAAAATAGAATGGACCCTGCCTGCTTCTAAGTTTTGTGTAATTTAAAATGGGCTTGTTTTTTGCTTTTCACTTTGGATTTTTAGTTTTTTAACTATTTTTTATTCTCTTTCATAATTTCACTACCACTTTGAGTAGGAGCTAGTGGCTAATAGTAACTGTCACTCGGGTCGATCTTTAGGTTAAGCCGCGCTTGCCTAGGTTGGCCTGTGGATGGGTGACCGCCCATTACATATCAAGTTTCCTCCGTGCTTCGGAAAGCACGTTAAGTTGTTGGTCCTGGCTGCCGATAGATCTTCGGCAGTCGTTACAGGTAGTCAGTCACCTGAAAGTCTGAAAACCAGTCTTACCAAAGAGTACCTTATAACCTAGTATTAAAGGGGTTGTGGAGGTCAGATAGGCAGTCGCTCCATGTAAAATACTGGTATTCAGCTGCATCCGGTAAGACTGAATGCCGACCCAACATAGTTGGAAAAAGGCTAGGTTGGTGATGATAATATCAGTATTACTAAATATTATCTGGCTGGGTATAAACCCACGATTTACTGTTAGTAAGTCGGGGCCACCACCACTGTACCACCGCTGCTCTCAATAAAACAACAATACTGGACCTCAATAAAATAAAATAAACCAACTAATCAAATAAATACCACACTCATAACACCAGTTGTTGGGGAACTTCCTCAAGGTGCCTCCACACTGGCTGATCGCCAAGTCTCAGCGATTCAGAACTAATGGACCGCTTGCTCGCTGATATCGAGTGTGTGAGCCTCTTTGTATATTTTAAATACCGATGCAGGATATCGGTGATGTTTGGTGTTTATCATAATGTTTAGCAGATAAGGTAAGCGTGGAATTGTTCTCTAGAGAGTTCAGGTGAGTGGTACCCGCTACCAGCGTGTGTGCATGATCAGAGTTGTAAGCGTAGATGAGGCAAAAGATGTATCCCGTAGGGGCTGCGGATTGTCCCCGTCGGGGCTGTGAGCTGTTTCCGCCGGTTCTGCGGGTTGTTCCCGTCGGGGCTGCGGGTTGTTCCCGTCGGGGCTGGGGGTTGTCCCGTTAAGGAAGCATAAGAGATGCTGAAAAAGAAGGACAGTAAAGAAAAGATGGATTAATAGGGGATCGGACAAAAAAAACTAATTAGTCCGTCAGATAGATTTTCAAAAAATATTGGAGACGTATTTTTTCTTTTTTCACATAAACAAAAAATGAAGTCAATACAGTGCTTCGAAAACTCGTGAACTCTTTGAAAACGTTATATGATAGTACATTTTTTACCTTCAAATGACGTCACAACCACATCTTATCTTCGTCAATTTTGATTAATTTGATAAAACAAAAAACACGTATCCAACATTTTTCGATAATCCAACTGACGGACTAATTAGAGTCATTGTTTTTTGACTCAGTCCGATCCCCTATTCTGTGTTATTGTCTGATTCGCCTTTTTCCAACTACGGGGGCGTTTTTTAGGGTTTGTTTCTATTTTAAATGGAGAGACTTCTTATCTTATCTGACATCCACAACGAAGTGGGTAGATCAATTGCAATGTTATGGGTGTTCAACCATCCTCAGACCAACCCTGGCAAGAGCGACTTAGCTTGAAGATTGATCCGAACAGCTGTTATCATCTAGCCGCGAGCTCCTGGGATGAATTCTGTGTAAGGAATATGTTAGGAAAAGGTTAAAAGGAAGACAAATACACCGTTTTTACCGACAAAAATAAAATGACTCAATAACTGGCTGTTTCGTTAACCTTGGGGTTTAGGTACATAGATCTAATAATATAATATGAATTTCGTAAAAATTAAAATGGTCATAGAAGCAGTTAGTATCATGCAAATCGTGTTATGATTTGCTAAAGTGGCTATTTTAGACACCCTGTATTTCGAACCCGAAATCCAGAGTCATTTCCAAGGTTGCAACCCTTGAAGTTGCTAACAAAAAATTTAAATGTGTTTTTTACCATTTCAAAATACTCGAGTTTTAAAAAGATTTCCTATTTTATGAAACACATTACTATGTTATTCCATTCGCCTGTGTTTCTGTCACCATCCATTTTTCTAGTAACGATAAAAGTATTGAACTAGATTTTGGCACTCGTTCAAAAACATACTTTCCTTTTGTTTTATCTCTAAGTTTCATACAACGATATAGCTTATCAGGTGTAAGTTTTAAAGTCACTTATCATAATGTTAAGCTCTATATTTTTTTAAGGGTGGGAGATCTTCAAAATATGACTCCTCCCGGTCTGGGCAGAGCGGTACGGAGTGTCAGACTTCTACGACTAAACACCACCCATGTTCCTTTTGAGCCCTTTATGTCGAGGTCGCGGTATCTCTTACAACAACCTGCAGCCCCGACGGGAGTAATAATATGCTTTCAGTGTGTTTTGTTGCTTGTCATCTGTCCGTGGTAAAGAAGCATCATCAAAAAAAGCAAAAAAAGAAGAAGCATCAGCTCATTCGGACTGGTAAGATGTTCTTTCTTAGCCCTTTGTGTTGAGGCCGCGGTATCTCTTGCGAACAACCCGCAGCCCCGATGGGCGTCGGCCGTTGCGGGTCCCTTCATGTTGCTGACATCTCTTTGAAGCGCGCGTGTAACACGATCGCGCTGTCGACACGGTCTGTCGTCGTCGTACGTCGGACTACTTTGACTGATGATATGGCAATAGCATTGATATCGACATCCCCAGATCCTCATTGGTCTACTGGTCGCAACCGCGGCTGCTAAGTGTACTTAATGTCCTGGATTTGGTTCCCGGGCCAAGAGATGTGTTATTGGGTTTTTCCATCAGAAACTTTTCAGTAGGAGCCACGGTTTCTGGATTTGTAATGATGGTAATGGCTCGGTTAATGACAATAGGCTAGCCGCCACTAATTGGAACTTAAACGAAATATGGGTGCACTATTTGGTACACCTCTGCTTAACCCTTCAGGTGTGATGTAATGTTATCAACATCCCGATTGAGTTTCAGACAGGACTACTAAACTCAACGAATATAGGGATGGCAAATACGATACAAGTTCAAACTTAAAGTATTTATTTTAAAATGTATATTGTCCATATCCCATGGCGTGGTCGCTTACAATGGGCCTCATCAGAAGTTTTAAAGTCACCCAAAGGGCAATGGAGAGTGCTATGCTCGGAGTTTCTTTGCGTGATCGAATCAGAAATAAAGACATCCGCATGAGAATCAAGGTTACCGGTGTAGCCCGAAGAATCGCCAGACTTAAGTGGCAATAGGCAGGGCACATTGCTCGCAGAACGGATGGCCGATGGGGCCGAAAAGTTCTGGAGTGGCGACCGCGAACTGGAAGACGTTGCGTTGGAAGACCTCCCATTAGGTGGGCAGATGACCTGGTGAAGGTTGGAATCCGCTGGATGCGAGACGCACGTGACCGGTCAATATGGTGACACTTGGGGGAAGCCTATGTCCAGCAGTAGACGTCCTTCGGCTGAAATGGTGATGATGATGATTAGGCAATAACTGTGAAGGTAATGTAGTTTACTTTAGTTTAATAATAATCGAAATCGGTTCACAGTAATTGCAGAAGATATCGCTCAACAGACACACTAACAACAGACGAATTTATAACTTCCTCCATTTGAAAGTCGGTTAAAAAAGTAAGACACTCTGTCATCTAAAATAGATACAAAAAATATATTAATAAAAAGAAACAACCACTTTCGTATCGGAAGCGAGCTCATACAAAATACATGTCTAATAGAATTCTCTTCCAAAAAATCTACTATCCGATGTCGTTACGAGATGATATATATATAGAGAGGGTCCCAATTTCTGTCCGGATTTCAATATTTCCAATGAATACGTTAGTAGGCAGGTTCTTGAAGTAAATGTGCTATGTACTGGGGAAGTAATGTCAATGTCGATCACAATGTATGGACTGGATAAAGCGGTTTTTGAGGAGATATACGAGTAGTATTGTTTTGTGGTTGAAATAGAGAGTATTTTATAGAAGCGCGAGTACATAAAGGTAATTCAGTCATGTTTATGTGGCACAGTTGAGGCGGCTCCGACTTCAAAAGTCGTGAACTCGAACCCAAGCAGGCGCATTCCTTTGTTTTATTTATTTCATCACCACTGCTCTCGAAAAAGTGAAAAAAAATAGCTTATGAAAACCGGCATGTATTAGAACCACAAAAATCGAAGATCTACTCATCCGCACTGGGCCCGCGTGGTGGAATATAGAGCATCCTCCTCCTAGAGAGGAGGCCTCAGTCCCTGCATTGGGAACATTATAGGCTGATGATGATGATCAATACAATTATTGTAATTGAAAGCGTTTTACCTGCATCGTTAGTCTCACGCAAGCCCTATTGCAAAGTACCTATAAGGGGTTGACTCTTAGTTCTGGGAAAGTATAGGTGGGCATTTCAACAACAATTCATCTGTAGCTGCCTGGAGTTTGTAATTGTGTCCTGTTGATGGCAATAAGCACGGTCCTTATTACGTGCAACTTAAACATAACTAGCTAAACTTAGTGCACTCATGTTTAAGGTGAATCCTTCAAGGTAGCCCGCGAAATTCTGTAAAACCAATCAGTGACAGGTTCTATGTTAAATAAAATAGGATACGCGACCCAAGTAATTGCGACTTTACTGAGTAATAATAATTACAATCACCAATACAGGCCTCTCAGTTCGGGCCGCGGGTTGTACACTAGTTATCGCGGCCTCGACATAGAGGGCTAAGAAGGAACATGGGTGGTTTTTAGTCAGTAGAAGTCTGACACTCCCTATCGCTCTGCCCAAGAGCGGGAGGGGTTATTCGATGATTTTCCACCCGCCAAAAAAAAAAGGCCTCTCAGTTGCTATAACTTTCTTGAGAGTTTATGTGACGAAAAGGGCATTCAAGGAAGTAATATGGCTAATCTGACACAGACATTGCAAAAAACTCAAGAAAATTCGAATTTCGCGGGTTACCTTGTCGCATTCACCTTAAGGTAAACCCTCTGCTTAACCGTTACAGGCAAGAAGTATTGTTATAAACTGTCGAAATGATGCTACAAAAAACTTTTATCGCTCACGTAATTGTTAGTCGCTACGTTGGGCAACCTCAACATGACCGTAATAGAAATCCTAAATCAAAACTTGACAAGGCTCTTACTTTCAGTTATCCTATCAGAAAGTCCACTCATCCCCCGCAATACTTACAAGCACATTTGCTGAAGCACCACCATCTATCTAGTCCCAGATTTACGTGAAAAAAGTTAATTTATCCATAATCTCGGTCCCGGGGAATCTCGGTTTCGTCCCGTCTCCGCAGTTTGACCTCAAATAAATCATTCCAGTTTTCATCTAACTTGGACAATAAAACATCGTCTTATCGCTACATATCGCTGAGTGCGGCCATGCCTGGTCATTCCAGATTGTTTCTGGAGATACTGAGATAGATTGTAGGGGGATGATTATTATATTAATGGAAATTATTAAAGCCACCACGCTTTAGAGAGGGCTAAATGTAAAGTGATTGTGAAGTGCATAAGATACGGAAAGTTTATTAATCTTACCAAGGGGTATCATAGTGCCGTCGGGGCTCCGGGTTGTACGAAAGAGATACCGCGGCCTAGACACAAAGGGCTAAGAAGGAACATGGAGGGTCTTTAGTTAGAAGAAGTCTGACACTCTACCGCTCTGCTCAGAGCAGGAGGAATTTGACGCACAAAAAAATTACGTTCTATATAAAATACTCGTATTTGGCTGCATCCTGTTAGACTGGAAGCCGACCCCAACATAATTGCGAAAAGGGTACGCAGTTGATGATGATTGTGGAGAGAAGTATGTCCGAATCATTACCACGTTAAGTGATTTATAATCGTCCTCTAAAAGTCCTGATGTATCAGTAGTTTTCTTAAAACAGTGAAAAAGATAATAATTAATTTGAGTGGTTATGAAGAAAAATGCAAAAGGTCATTGGGCATATCTGACCCGCTTTGCGAAGAGTGGCGGACATTAACCAAAATAGTTTTAAACTAAGGGTAATAATATGACCTTTCACTGCATTTAATTATTTTATTAAAAATCGATGGAGAAAAATGTACAGGACCGTTTAAAAAAAAAAAAAAAAACAGTTTCAGACGATTTTTTTTCATCTTATAACCATACAGCATTTTGCACGGTTGAGCCAATGTTCAGAAGCATGTATACGCTGTCTCTTTCGCACATTAAACAAGTTTAGTAGAAAAGGTTTCGTTGCGCTCGCGCACTGACTCACCGCCCCCCGCGCAGTCCTTCGTTAGCTACCGTTGCGATCTGTACGTTTACCTGGTTTGTTTTATCTATTGTTTTAACGACTACTATTAGCGTGTTTCATGGACTCTGGTTATTTGCTTTTGGATTGGATTTTCGTCGATATGGAAAGACAAAACAGTTGTGTGTCGTGCAATCGATCTGTGTTACGTCGAAGAAAACACAGTCTTAATGCAATCTTTCTCGAAAGGTACCGGGATCTCGTAGTGTTGTTATTACAAGAAATCATACCACGCGAGGTAAGTACTCTGTCTGTACACCATCTATCTATCTATTTACTAAGAAAACAAAGCGCAAGAAGCGAGTCTTTGTCGACCAATCTATTGTTTTTATTTATGTTTTATTTTACACAATCTTAACTATTATTGTACAAAAGCAACCGTAATGCTAAGCATTTTACCTGTATCAGTTAACCTTAGAGATGTTTTGAGAACTTATTGTTTATGCATAAAGAACAGCCTTAAAGGATTTCAGTGAAATAAAAGATTATTTTTCGAAACTACTATAAAATATTTATTAGATATTTTATGTTTTTATACAAATGTACAGAATGTTATATCTTGTTTCAGATTTCTTTTGACGGCACAAGATCTATATGCCACCCTTGCTGGCAAAGATATGATCGAGCATTGCATAACCAGCTATCAGATGATATGCCACCCCAGCCAGTACAAGAAGGTGCAAATCAAGAAGAAGTTGGAGAGGCGGTGGCGGTCCAACAAATAGAAGTCGGGGATCAACAAAGTCCTGGTTTTATTTCTGTTACTGGATATAGACGTGTATCAAATACAGCGAGACGCTGTTTATTTCTAAACTGCAGAGGTATGACTACTCATCGTGTGCCAACCTACGCCAAGTTCTACCTGTTGCACAATCACAATTTGTATATACCGGAACTTGCTAGAGTTTGCCACCCTCATTTAGTTCAAAATGATTGGGAAGAACTTGTGAATGCCCCGACGACACATGAAAGCTTTAATAATGCTCATGTACTTGACATAATCAACTTGTATAAATGGGGATTAGAAAGCAGGTCTGAAATGGATTTTGAAAATATTGAAGCAATTGATGACAACCACTTCCATTTTTGGACAGCTTTAACTAAAAATCAGTTTATGACTATTTTAGAACAAACACCGTCTCTTCGTAACAGGTCTGATCGTCCTGCTACCACTTTAGGAATTTATTTGACTAAAGTAAGAACTGGTCAATCTGATGAGCGCTTAGCTACGAAATTCCAAATATCTAGAAGAACATTAGAGAGGAAGTTAAAAATAGCGAGAGAATGCTTAACTGAAGATTTTGTTCCACGTTACCTGGGTTTAAATCATATAACCAGAGAAGAAGTGGTGGCAAGAAATCTTCGTATCCCAACCCATATTTTTGGTGGTAGCCAAAATGAACCGGCAGCCATTCTGGTATTCGACGGAACATATATTTACCTTCAGAAGAGTGCGAATTTCCTATTCCAAAGAAAAACCTACAGCCTTCACAAATTCCGCAACCTGGTAAAACCTTTTCTAATCGTATGTACAGACGGCTATATAATAGAAGTCGTAGGACCGTATTCTGCAACTATTATGCGCAGCCTGATGCAAGAAAGCTCAGCTTGGCATTGGTATCTTAGACCTAACGACGTGTTTCTACTGGACCGTGGCTTTCGGGATTCTATCCCTGCTATTGAAGAACGTGGATATAATCCCTACATGCCGCCAACTAGAGGAAGAGGAGAACAGTTATCTACACCTGACGCTAATAAATCTCGGTTAATTACAATGTGCCGTTGGGTGATTGAAACAATTAATGGACGATTTAAGAAAGATTTTAAAATATTTCGACATACATATTTTAATGTTGCGATGCGAAATATGATGACTGATTTTAAAATAACCGCGGCAATTATCAACGCTACTCGGCGGCCATACGAAGACAATATATACGCCGAGCAGTTTGTGGATATTATAAATCAAAATATAAACAGAGAAAATGAGTTGGCAGAATACGTATCAACAAATAACTTGAACAGACAAAGAGTAGCATTTGTGCCTCTAGATGGAAACAGTCCAGACTTTGAGGATTTTCCACAGCTGAGCTTTGAAGATTTAATCTTATTCACGTTGGGCTCATACCATTTGAGAATCGCAAGGTCTTATTGTCACGAGCACATACGACCAAACGGGGATTATATCATAGAAATGTATCGACACCAACATTTAATTGATAATAAAATATTGATCAGAGGGCGAATCCAGTCACGTCATATTCGAATGAAACAGTACTATACATATATTTTGTTAAACCCAACACAACACGGAAGACAAAGAATAGAAGAATACTACTGCTCATGTATACACGGCCGCCGCACTGTCGGGAGCTGCGCCCATATCGCTAGCATAGTTTATTATCTGTCTTGGGCCAGACATCAGGAAGCAACAGACGCACCTGCTGCTTTTTTAAATGATTTGATGCTTGATTTGGATCAAATTGAATAAAAAATACATGAATATTAGCGTTTTATTCATCTTCCCTTTACCAGTTTCTAACACTTGAATTTTTCGAGATTCCCGTGGCTCACATTAATGCGACTAATTCCATAGTAAATCAAAGCCATATAACAATATATTCGGCTATATTTCGTTTGTGTCCGCCATGGGTATGGTTTCCATACTAAGGTGCCCAATGACCTTTGATAACAATTAAAATTAAGAAAGGTGAAACAGATCATATAATTATTACAAACAAGTCATATTCATAAAAGATACGTTTTTTTTAAAACGTTGGCCGACACTAGGAATTTCACCTGTGTCGTGGGTGCGTTCAAAAACATTTAAACTCACCTACACAAATACCCAAACCCGGAACAACTATCTGTAGGTCATACATATATTTGTTCCGTGCGGGAATCGAACCCGCGACACGCAGCGCAGCAGTCCATTGCTTGAGCCGGCGCAGTGGCTTCCGTGCCGTCGTTTCTAAATTGTTCCTTCACAAAGTTCTTGTTAAAAAACAAGTCGGTCACCACAATCTTGAAAAATAAATAAATCTTAAGAACAGAGATGTAACTCATCCACCAAAACAAACTCATTGAATGTAAAAGTTCAGTAAATACATTGAATTCACAGACAATATATTTACAAACAACTTATCCGCAATTCGGGATACACTTTTATCGCCTAAACGATATCAATTTGTCACTGGAAGTGTACTCCTAGTACTAAAATAGAACACAGTCCTTAATAACTCAAGGAATGTCCAAAAGCATTCAATTTTAAAAACTTGTTTTACACAACCATCACATTTATAGCCAACAGAACAAAGTCTAAATTCAATTGATGGAACTGCAGAGATAAATTTGGCAATTGCGTTCTTGGAGACTCCAGGAGACTAAACCTATAGTCTCTAACTCCTCAACTATAAGGTTTAGAATTCAATGGCAAGTTGGGAGATCTAGTGTAGAAATCTGAAGAGCTCGTTATTCCTAGGCGGTGAGCAGTGAAGGGTCCTAGATACACCCAGTTTGGACGTCAGCCAGCCTGGGGGATACTCTTGAGATGCCACTGGCAGAATTACGAGTCACTCCGCTTTGAGTATCGCTATATTTGATGGTCATTTCGGCAAACAATATCGTGTTGCGATGGAGTGAGGTCTGTGATTGGCTGAAGATGTTATGGGATAGTTGGTTATTCATAAAATAGAAACATTTTGTATCAAGATCTTGCGATAAATTGTTATTTACGAGTATACTGTGATTCGATTGTGAAAATCAATTCACTTGATCTGAAATCAGTCAGTAAATCGACATTTTATTTCAGACAATCGGATGTTTCAAGCCTGCAATGTCCTAACCAAACTGGAAACAACTTTTTAAAGTATGCTTCCCGTAGGAATCGAATCCACAACCACCGCGTCACAAGGCAAACGCCTAAACCACTCCACCACGGAGGCAGATCATCTATCGTTGTTTTATGATCATTCTTCCTGCTCTTGTCTCATTCTATTTAAAGTCAGTGCAATTCTTATTTTTCTTAAATTCTTTCCTGTTATACGTCACAGCATCATGGCTACGTTTAAAACCAAAAAATAAAATAATCTGATTAATTATTAATGTACAAATTTTTATAAAATCTTCATACTTAATCATTATTTAATTTTATAAATATGTTTCTGCCATCATAAGTAATTACTTGTAGTAAGCTTAACATGTTGTTTTATTCCATAGAAATCAATTATCTTGCTCTCATCCAATAAATTGGAATTTCTTCATAAATGTTTCTATATCTTAGTATACCTAAACTAATCTAATTTCTCACCACTATAATTATCATCATTCACAATGTCTTTCCATTGTTTCAAAGCCACCACAATATTCTCCACCTAATTATTTTCTAGCCATAAAACCATCAGAATTTCCTTCAGTTTGTCTCTTTACTTTTCCACTTAAAAATTCACGCTGAGCACATTTCTTGCGACAAACCCCTCTCCTCTTCACATCACATCTGCTCTTAAAACATTTACAAGACTGAACCCAAGTACTATCTAAAAAGTTGCACCCACAAGTAGGGAATGCGAATCCGCTATGTGTTTAAATCGGATATTATCCGGATTTTACGAATTTTTCATAAAAATTAACAAATCTATGCGTATTAGTTTTTTTAATATAATTTTTCTTGATCATGTGATTTTTCTTGATAAAAAGAGCTTTGTTTTCTGAATGTAGTTTCATGTGATTCTACAGACATTTCTATACGATTTTGTCTTAGATGGTTTATAAAATACTCTCCTCGTGTGAGTTGGAGGATTCATGCGGATTGTGAACATAAAGCATTGTTCCTGCGATACAACACAAATTTTCACGAGATAATGTAGCACAAGAGTTAGAATTTCTTATTATTCAGAAAATCTGGATTCGATTCCTGAATCCGGATTTGGAAGTCGGGTAAAAATGTACAGATATCCGGATGTTTTGGATTACGGATTGCATTCCCTACCCACAAGCTCGGCTCCGCTCATAACAGCGATATGAAATGTTTTCAACTTAACAACTTGCAAAACAAGTTTAAACTTAAACTTCAGAAGCACGCAGGAAGGATTTATTAAGATTTTTCTGTCGGTTCTTCAAGTAGTTGGCAGTTTTTTATTGGATTTAAAGAAATCCTAACCATGTACACAAGAAAAGAATAGGATTGAGTATTTCTGCATGTCTACCTTATTCTTGACTTAAATTAAGAACAATGTAGGTAGCTGCCGAATTTGTGACATCTGAACAAAACATCTTGGATTTTATTGTAAAGACATTGAAAGTTATCTAGAATTTTTGCATGAACTGAAGAAAAGTAAGCAGCGGTGGACTTACGAACATTAAGTTGTTTGAACTCTGGCAAGGCATTACTTTGTGTAATTTATTTCATCATCGTTGCTCTCAAAACGGTAAAGGAAAACATCGTGAGAAAACATCTTAGAACCAAAAATTCGAACACATATCGTGACAGCTACCAATCCACACTGGGCCCGCGTGGTGGATTATAGCCCATACCTCTCGTAGAGAGAAGGCCTGAGTCCCTGCAGTAGCACCATTATTAGCTGATGATGTTGATGAAAAGTTAATGTCTTATGCCACTAACCACCACATCAAGCAGTATAGTATTGATGCTTGATGGCGGGAGAATACATTTTTAGCGAATCTTTGGTTTCGTGGTAGCAAGCGCGACTGGTATACCAGCTGCTGTCCTGGGTCCAATTACTAAGCCGGGATAAGACTAGTGTTATTAAGTTTTTTCATCAGGAGGCTGGATTTGTGCCTTGTTAATTGCAAACCCGCCTATTAAATGCGAATTACAGATAACTGGCGAAATTTTCTACTTATCGTGTTGGTAGTAAGGTCTAACGACCCCACACACACGCTAGTGTCATAGTTTCTTAACCACTTCAAGGGCCTCTGACATGGTTTGACGACCGCCATTTGGCGGCCGGGACCAATGGCTTGTACGAGCCTTCCGAAGCACTAGCCCAACTGGAAACAACCTTACAAAGAATGCTTCCCGTAGGAATCGAACCCACAACCATGTCACTAGGCAAACGCCTAAACCACTCGACCACAGAGGCACTGTACTTTTAGGTTTATCAAGGCCTATAGTGAAAATTATATCTACCTCATACTTTAAAAAAACAAAGAAGACGAAGGTAAATCCACAATCTTAACCAAAATGAAGTGACCCACGAAAGTCTTTACAATTTCTACTTCAGCGAAATGATTGATGGCCATTTTAATTTCCGGTAGCTACTCAAGTATTCCCAAATTGAGGAGTCCATTAAAATAGATTTATTCTTCTTGAACGATGTTGGTCGTAATAAACAAGGAAATGTAGATAAGTTGGTGGTGACTGCTTCGTTGGTGTCTGATCAAAAGTGGGACTTCTAAGCATCACAAGATAAAGAGAGAGAGAGAACTTCGATTGACAAGTTGGGTTAAAAGTGTTCTTTGGTTTTTACGGTTCCGTATCTCCAAAGGTAAAAACAGAACCCTTATAGGACCACTCGTGTGTCTGTCTGTCTGTCTGACCATTCCCCCCGAAACTAAAGAGCCCTTTTTTGTGTATGGTAGGAAATCATCAAATAACCCCTCCCGCTCTGGGCAGAGCGAAAGGGAGTGTCAGACTTCTACTGACTAAAAACCACCCATTTTCCTTCTTAGCCCTTTGTGTCGGGGCCGTGGTATCTCTTTAGAACAACCCGCAGCCCTGACGGGTAAATACTGAGCCTAAAACTTAAAAAATACAGATTGTTCAACACTTACAGAAAAATCTTATTCTATGGTACTAAAATTACATGATAAATCTCTCAATATCTACTACAGTGATTGTGTGTTCCAATTTCCAATACCTCCTAATGTTTTTGATCTCGTGGTAGTTTGTGGAACTTTACTAAAATTATTATCGATATGTTTTACTATACACCCCATCACTAGCAGCTAACAAATCGTATGTGCTCAGATGGGAATAAAATTAAATATTTTTATTGTTCCCATTAGAGTACCACGTCAAAATATTGATTGGTGCTTTAATTGGAATATTTTTGGTGCTTTAAGCATAGGTGCTCTAAAAGTAGGTTCGGAATACCTCCGAAATTCGGCCGAGAGAGCATTATTAAGGTAGAAAGTATTATATTTCTTCCTATTAACTTATGTAACTTATATTCCAGCAGGCAGTGACAAGGTTATTAGAGTATTATGTAACAGGATTATGACTTGCTTACCAGGAACTAAGTAGTCATAGTAACTTGTTATTTCTGTTGCTTGGTAAAAACATTTTATGATATAGAGAAGAAGCGAGTATTGAAAACCATTTTTTTATACACAAAACATAATATAACGCCTGTAGTCCGCGAAGGTATAGGCACAGGTGGAGCTATAGATTATATTTCTATGGCTATACCTAGTATAGTACACCACAATAGCCAGTTATGTTTAAAAGTCTGTTTTAATGCCGGGGCGACCCTATTGCCATCGACTGGGCACAAATCCAGCCTCCGTGGTTGCTCCTGAGAACTGCTGCGGGTCCCGTCGGTGCTGCGGATCCCGTCGGGGCTGCGGGTCCGGTTGGGGCTGCGGGTCCTGTCGGGGCTGCGGGTCCCGTCTGCGACCTCATACTTGGCAGTCGCGCTTACGACCACAGTCTTGTATTGTATCGAGGCAGTCCAGGTCGAGGTTTTATTGAATAATTGACAATATAAGCTTTTTACTAGTTTTTGCCACATTTTTATTTTCCAAATCGCATTATTCAGTCGATCGATATAAAATACAAGTATTTTGCTACATCTGGTTAAACCAAAAGCTGACCCTAACATAAATTGGTAATAACCTACGTAATTGGGTAGTTGACAAAAAAAAAATAGTCCGTCAGAAAGATTTCCGAAAAATATTGGACATATTTTTTATTTTTCACGTAAACAAAAAATAAAGACGTAAAAGTGCTTTGGAAACACGTGTGACGTCGCATTGCACTACATTTTTTACTGGAATGAGACGTCACAAGCCCCGACTTATGATCTTCGATGTTTATGTGATTTTTTTTAGACAAAAAACACTTTGTTAACGAATGTTAACACCTTCAATACACACATGCAAGATCAAGCTGAGGGGAGCTGGCGGGGGCCGCGGGTAGTCCAACGGTTATCGCGGCCTCGACATAGAGGGCGAAGAAGGAACATGGGTGGTTTTTAGTCAGTAGAAGTCTGACACTCCCTTTCGCTCTGCCCAAGAGCGGGAGGGGTTATTCGATGATTTTACACCCACCAAAAAAAAAAAAAAAAAAAGGGGAGCTGGCGGCGTGGTAGCGGAGCGGCTCGACGACCGTCGCGCGCCCTCCACACTCCTTTGAACAGCGCGACCACGATCGCATGTTGTTTGATATAATTTGAACATTGCAGAAAAACTTATTATAACCTTGATATACAGTCCACTCTTTTATTTCCACCTGGGCCTGAACACACGTATCCAATATTTTTTTGATAATCTAACTGACGGATAAACAGAGTCACATATTTAGTTTTTATTTATATTTAGTCCGGAAAGTATGTTCATTACATAAAAATGACTCCTACTGACACCTCCTCCTCCTACCTAGGAATTGAACCCAAGGATAACTCAGAGATGGCCGCGGGTAGTCCAACGGTTATCGCGGCCTCGACATAGAGGGCGAAGAAGGAACATGGGTGGTTTTTAGTCAGTAGAAGTCTGACACTCCCTTTCGCTCTGCCCAAGAGCGGGAGGGGTTATTCGATGATTTTACACCCACCAAAAAAAAAAAAAAAAGGATAACTCAGAGATCACATCGGCATGCAAGGAAGTCGGGGATTGTTCATCCTTGTATCAATTGCTGGAAATAAAATGACTGCTTTCAATGTTTACGATGTGTTCTCGATTGTAATCTGTGTCACTATCAGGGATCATTTACACGAAGAGAACTTGTCGCTCATCTTTATTTATTTATCTACTCACATCTACCATTGTGAAAATGATTTTTTTAGTATTATTTTCTTCAGTGTGTTGAAAAACGTCGTATGATACAGTGTGTATTGACCTAACGTCTCGGGTCTCAATGGCGGCTCAGCGGTAATCACCAACATTACACACTTGTACCATAATGCACTATTGTTCGTCATTTATAACGCTTCTGATTCTTATTTCCATACCGATGATACAACATTCGTGTAATTACATTTTAACTAATTACTATGTAGCCATGGCGACGACAACTTTAGTACCGTTCTTTATGTTATTAAATGTTAGACAAGGTTTTCTTAGGATCGCGGGCCTATGGAAGGTTGAGCTGAGCTAACTCAGCTAGGTCCGTCCGCTTTGTGATGACGACAGGCCATGTCGACGGTGCGTGTGCGTGTTTCACGCGCGCCTCAAAGAGATGTCAGCAACATTTCAGGGGCCCGCAAGGGCCGACACCTATCGGGGCTGCAGGTTGTTTGAAAGAAATGCCGCGACCTCGGACACAAAGGGCAAGTGTGATACTCCCTACAGCTCTGCGGGAGAAGTCATTTGATGATACCCTAACCACCAAAAAGAAAGTGTCTTTGCATACTCCAACAAGTAAGTCATCATCGTATGTATGCACCTGCACTCGGTGTGGGAAGGACTTTAGTACTGTCGATTTTGCCAGATTGCAATAATTTGCTTACTTGATGGTCTGGAGGTAAAATAACACCACAAAAATGAGTAACTAATGAATTTATTTACATATTCACATATAATTAAATCTGCAACATTGAAATAAGTATAATATACAATATTTCTTACTTTCTAGTACAAATATTAGCTTTATTAAGTGTCTATCACAACATTCAGTTTCCTTACGTAACGTTTGCACTGCGCGCGGTCTATCCTTGTCACTCTTACGGATTTATACATGTGAGTGAGCGAGAGGGGAGATTGACAACGTGGATTCTGTACTTGCATTATATTCTTGCCTTAAAAAAAAAATACAAACTGTTTTGCTATTTACTATCTTAATTTATATTTTTTCTGTGTAAAGGATTAATTACAATAATCTTTCGCTGAATTTGTTAAGCTCACCTTTGTACATTAAAATATCTACTACTTATAATTCTTATAATATTTAACAATACTCTAACCAAAGGTTATTAACCTAAAGCTGTGGTTTAAAAAAAGTGTTTTATCAAATATTTATATCGTTAGATGACGTATTCGGCATCACAATCACCTTTTAAACCCGTCACTTATAATTGACGCTTATATTATCTGCTTTGTGCAATACCTTAATTTGTCTTTTACTGCATTGCTATAGACCGTTGGCCATTTAAAATAATTTTATTTTATTGGCAACATTTGTTAATAACGTCACTCTGGTCCTTTGAGCCGGATCATGTGTTAGACCTTGAATTTTTGTGGCAATTATAAAGACTGCAGGAACCAATCAAATGCACTAATTGATTCTAACGTTATAGAAAAATGTTGCCAAGTAAATAAAATAACGTTGGGTAGCTAACCATAGATCTTAATGAACATGGCGCTATTTAATAACAAACATGCCTAAAACCCATCAAATACAGTGCATTTCATTTAAGTTTAATTTTTCTCCGTGTTCATTGAGATCCATGTCAAACTGCAGAATTTTCTTTCCCTAATCCATGCAACTTCCACCACCAGAACCGCGCGCAGTGCGTTATTAGCGAGTTTAATTGAGTGTGTGCGTGCGCGTCAGCTGCGCCGATCATAACGTATGCAGCAGGACGGCGCTCGCGCACAGCGATGTAAGCGCTGCGTTGTACGAGACTAGGGTACCTGCGGAAGAGAGCAGAAGATATATTGCGATGAAAAGAAGTTTCTATAGTTATATTGGATGTAATGTCTTCCAGAGTAAGCCAGCTGATATGGCAGTTGTTTGGTCATGTTTGTTGCAGGACCGATGGAAGATGGAGCAAATGAGTCCTGGAGTGAAGTCGACGTACGCCAGCAATCGCAGTGCTGGAAAACCCCAGTTAGGTGGATTGATAACCTCTATAGGCTGAGTAAAACTAGATGTGGAAGGCCGTGTACAAGATGAATTGGCGCAGATCTGAAGCTAGGCTGATGTCCGTAGAATGCACTGATTCAGTTAAAGTTAAACTCTTGTATGTTGACTAGATAAGGACTTGATTATTGTCTTAAAAATATGCTAAAAATAGGAAAAGAGAGACTCACTCTTTTCCTATTATAAATCTCCCACTCTTATCACCCACTGATAACTTACTCTTTTCCTATTTTTTTATTTTTTTATTAAACAATAAACAACGCCTTCTTCCTATGAAGAAGGCGATGCATGAAAATAATTTCATTCTTTCAGGAGATTATTTACATTATGACCCAAGAGCTCAATCACTTGATCCTTCAGGCTGGACGAGTGTTTGATGAAAAGCAGCCTAGTTCTCAAGAGCTTCTCAATATTCTGATTTTTAAAAGACATTTGACTTCCGAAAAAATCTGGCATTTACCTGAGGAATCCTCCCCAGTGACGGAGGCAGGATGAGGAGCATCTTCTTTGATAAGAATGGCGTCGCCCTTCCGAGCGTAAATGTCGTAGATGGTGGCGACGCAGCTTAGCGAGAACTGACCCGTGGGCGGCGGGATCAGCGTATATCTAGAAGAAAAGTGATAACATTAATTATAAGATTACAAAAAAACAGCTGACGTGTTGACGATGCTGAATCGAGTATGTGTCGTTATGTGTGTGTGTATGGGTCAGTTTCCTTCCCTTTATCGAATTCAACAGTTTTGTTAATAAGTCAGTTTCGCTGTTTTAACAGTTTCTATAATTTGCTAGTTTCTGATTTGGGGTGTGAAATTGTTCTTCACTGAGATGGGTAGTCATGATCCAAAACAGCCAGGATGGCTACGGTCAAAAACTTTAAGACTTCGATCCTCCTCCAGCTGCTTCGCAAGCCTGTATTAAGTATCCTGGTCAGCCCTGCTAAGATTTGCGCTGGTGTTCCTCAGACCCATCTCATAGCTGCTTTATGAACTGGTAACCTACATACCTGAGGACTTCAGTATCCTCTTTCTCAGGCTGCTTCTCGAAACCGTAGTAATTGTCCTGGTAAGCTCTGCTGAGGCTGGCACTGGTGTACGTCAGGCCCATCTTGTAGTGCTCTGCCTCTAAGATGGAGATCTCCAGTCTGCTAAACGCTCCTCTCTCTTTGAAGTCCAGGTCTGATGTCCGCCAGGAGACGGTTTCTGCTATCTGTTACGGAATGATAAATATTTCGTTTTTAATTTTCTTATTTTCTATTGGTCTAATCATAAATAAAGGGTATAAAAGTACCCTTTACGAAGTCGAAAGGTACGCATTCTCCTCATCACTGCGATCATTTTTTTTTGTTCTAGACCATACCTAGGATTCCCCTAGTTATGGAAATATTGGGGGTAAAAGTTCCAAATTTTTCACAGCGGTTTTTTTATATTAGTTTTTTAGGTTATAACTTTACTGAAATGACTTTCATGACCCGTTTACTATTCAACTCATTCACTAGCACAATGTTTTGAGTGCTTGTGGATGAATTGAGTGCTACATTGAGTTTTACTGTAAATTGTGATTTATCACTTAGAAAAAAGTTGTTTCCCAGAAGTAACATTTGCGTAGGGTTACCTCATTTTATATACATAATACTTGATTGACAGCTTCGTGGAGTGTTTGTTATCACCCTGTATTATTTTTGGGAACATCAAGCATCCTGGTATATACAGATAATGCAATAATAATAATATATTTTCTGCTGGAGTCTTATGACCGGAGTTAAATTTGCAATTAATCCGTACCAGTTGTGGCAATTTTACACGAGTAATTTCTCCATAATATCAACTAACGAGTAGTCATTTTGGCAAGTCTCTATTAGCAGGTCTATTAGTTAACTAATTTGTCCATCTTGGTCAGATATTGTCAAAACGTGATCATCATCATCAACAGCCTATTAATGTCCCCACAGCTGGGACACAGGCCTCCTCTCTCAATATGAGGGATTGTGCTATAATCTATAGTGCGGATTGGTAGATGTCACATGTCTTCGAATGTTTGGTTCTAAGCCATGCCGGTTTCCTCACAATGTTTTCCTTCACCGTTTTGAGAGCAGCGGTTATGAAAAAATTACACAAAGTAATGTGCCTGTCTGGGTTCGAACCCACGACCTACTGTTCGTAAGTCGCGGCCACCACCACTGGGCCACCGCTGCTCTACATCTTTCGTCTGTTAAATCAAATTATTTATGCTTCTGTTGCACAAAAAGCGTGCGGTACCCACTAGTAAAAGTACAACAAGAACACTTTTGCGTGTTCCAGCTGTACTTTTAGCCGGTAACCCCAACATAAATACAAAGGTATCGGCCGGACTTTTTCGACCCCAACTTTTATTTTTGTTTGAGCTCGTTGGAAGTTCTAAAACTATTTAGCGCGCTCTGTGGCGAGTGTCGCAGTGGGGTTTCAGTTGAAACCACTTTAAAGCCCAGCTTTGCAGCTTATGTGAGTTAGTGGTGCCGCGCGGATCTGCCTTCAAGGGTGGCTTAGCTGCGTGTCAGATATTATGGGATGAGATGTAGGGGGTTAGTGGACTGTCAGGCTGTAAGAACAGGTTGATGAGCCCGTTTGCTAATTTTTATGGAGTTTTGACGGTTTTGAGGTTTGTCGTAAACAAAATGAAAATCATAGTTTATGTGACGTTGTATAATTTTTGTCTCTTTTCCTACCATCATATGAAATACGATTAATTTATAAATACGAGTATAATTTTTTTTTATAGTAAAAGCGTTTTATGTGGTTTCTCACTAGGTATATATCACCTTTCTGCATGCGCCCGTTTCTTAGATTTTTTCAAAATCGATGAAATTCCGAGAACAAATTTACTTATTATATCTTATCTCTTATTATATCTTTTTATTTATTTATTAATTTTATTTTTTATTTATTTTTTTATTTTACTAAAATGTCTAACTATTTTATGTTTCAAAGTAAAAAAAAGTTTAAAACAACAGGCAATAACGAATCCTCAAAATCAACTAACGTATCCGGATTTAAAGCAGTGCCGGACATAGCTCATCCTCTAGCAAGCTGCTCCACAACACCCTGCCACGTTTTCAAACTGGCTGATACGTGGATTAACCCTTACAGAGTAGAGTGGTAACGGTTGCTGTCAGTTGGGACGGATAATTTCTTTCCACAAAAGTTTTGACATAGTTTCTGACATTCAAAAGTGCCTATAAAGGTTTAATTGAAATAAAAGCTTTGAGTTTAAGTTTGAGTTTGAGTTTTCACTATTTGATTTTCTTCGACATTCAATTTGGTATGTATAATGGTTTATTGTGATGATTTAAATATGGATTGCATGTTTGATTTTAGTGTATATTTAGTTATAGAAATTCAGACACAATGTAAATTGTTAGTGAATAAAAGAATTGAATTTGAGATTTTATTAAAAGCTTTGATTTGAGTGACTCAAAATAAGATAAAGATCCAAGTTTCATCGATTAGATTAATTTTAGTTTCTAACAATGAGCCAATTTCCAAAATAGAAGATTCTTGATTGAGAAAACGTAGTAACACCAAAATAAGCTCGAATTTATATTTTTGACGTTGTCTGGAGGGTAAAATAGATTCCTAGAATATTTTCAGGCATCACTAAAGTAATCAGTGAAGCATTTCCAAATGTGAAAGATTATTGTTGCGTGATAAAACGAAGGTTTCACATTTCAAACAATGTAATACTTGAATTATATTTTATGAACAAAATAATGTTTGTTCAATTTGACTAACTACTAAGAAAATAGATATTTAATTAAAATAGAAAGTTTTATGAAAAACGAAAGTAAACCATTTTTAGGGTTCCATATTCAATAGTTTCCTTATAGTTTCGCCATGTCCGTCCGTATATCTCAAAGACGCTTAGTACTAGAAAGCTGTAATTTGGCATGAATATATAAATGAGTTACTAAAGCAAAGTGCTAAAATAAAATATTGTTTTTTAGGGTATCCCCATTACACTTTAAAGTGGCGATGATTTTTTTTTTCTCGCAAAGTCCACTTTGTGTGATGTCGTTGGATAGGTGTTTAAAAAATATTGCGAGTTTGCTCAAACAGTTTTTCGATGAAGGGATTCGTTTGTGATAATTTTTCACAAACGAAATACTGTTTGAGCTATAAAGTGCAAATTTTTGTTTGAATCAAGTCTGGCTTCCTAAACCACCTAAAAGGGTTGTGTTTTGTGTTTCATGTCAAAAAAATCCTGGTAGTAATAAATATAATGAAATTAAAAGCAAAACTAAGTAGGCTTTACAAGCTCACGAGTAATAGTCGACCAACTTATAAAATGTACCAGCATAAAATATTTTCCAGCGCAGGTCTCAAAACTGCAAATGTAAGTTTGTTTTATTTTTACAATAAAAATCATCGTTCGGAGGCAGGTAGGCAGGGTGGTTAATCGGTTTAGTAAGTTTACATATTTTGATGGGCAACTGCGGAACCCTACATTGTGCGTGGTCCGACGTGCACTTGACTTGTATTTTATTTTATTGTGGTTTTGGAAATCATCAAATAACCCGTCTCGCTCTGGGCAGAGCAAAAGAGAGTGTCAGACTTCTACTGACTGAAAACCACCCATTATCCTTCTTAGCCCCTTTGTGTCGAGGCCGGGGCACAGACAAACCGACAAAAATTCTAACAGTCATTGTGTTGGGTGCTATTTGCGTTGATAAAGGTCCCCATAATATTTTTTTCTCATAAGTTGTCTTCCATGTACAGACAGCGATCTGTTACAGTTTTATTATATGTACCAGCCCTATAGATAGAAGACTATGGATCAACTATCTTTGTTAAAGTTTACGATATCAAAGACAAAAGTATCAAGTCTACAAGACATAAATAAAGTTAACAATAAAGTGAACACAATGTAACAAAAGCCATACCAAACTTTTCTCCTAATTAACATAATTCTGAACAAAATTGAGGCGAACAACGTTATTACAGACAAACCAAACAACGAGATTCTTCACCGATCTGAAAAAGGTGTTATGTGAAAATGAATCAAATGGCAGTTTTCACAAAATTAGTTTTAATTTGTTTAGCTAAAACTGCCAGGTGAAAAAATGGAGGGATGTATCCTGACTAAAAAAAATATGATTCTGTCTAGTCCGTCAGATAGATTATCTTAAAATATTGGATTCGTGTTTTTTATTTTATCAAATTAATAAAAATTGACGGGGATAAAATGCCTCCAAGATCATGAGTGGAGATCATTTCAGCCAAAAGACGTCCACTGTCTCCCCCAGGTGTCGCCACATTAAGCGGTCCCGTGCGTCTCGCATCCAGCGGGTCCCCACAACCTTCACCAGGTCATCGGTCCACCTAGTGGGAGGCCTTCCAACGTAACGCCTTCCGGTTAGCGGAAGTGGTGCGGTGTGGGTACGTGGTAAAAAAAGGTACTGTAATGTGAAGTAATGCTATGTAGGTGATCGTTACACAATAACAATGTATGTGCAATTGAAGGTAATTTTTGTTCACTAATATGAAATTATCTGAGTGTAGCCCGGTAGTATGTTGTTTTAGTTGGAATCTTCTTTCTTTTTTTTTTGTCTTTTTATAGCTTGTACCGTTCACACATAACGCCGTCCAACTGATCAACGAACCAAGAAGGAAATCACGGCATCCTTTCTCACTAATGAATAAGAATCCATGAATAATAGTCTATTGTTTTCCCTTCATTTTGAAGAAAAATACAGGAAGGCCGGCTTTCTAGTAAAAGATTTTTTTAATATCCGAAATATGAAGGGTTGGCCGGACGGGAGATATTAATGAAATTCCGACGTTGTTTACACAAGTTGATGGCTTTTTCTTGGACAATATTTTTGCTGGTGTTGAAATGATCCAGTTAGTTGGAAAGTTCATTAAAGAAGATGGGATTTCAGAGAATTTTACTCTTAAAATAACTGTTCCATTTGGTCTGTATTTTTACCACAACCCGATCTATTACAGATTTCTGACTGGGATAAAAATAAACGAATAAAAATTACTTCCGTTCACTGAATATAATAGGTACTATTTATTTCTGAGTATATTAAATTATTTTACAAATTGGCCAAGTTCTAGACACTGAAGCCTAATCAAAATAAAAAACGTCAGTCATCAATTTTAGTCGTAGCGGGACTGACTGTTTTGGGAGCGCCGAACGGATATCTGTTGTACCTGATACCTATGTCACGTGACAAAGGACATTGCTCTATCTTCACATATTGTAAGATGACCAATTAATATTTTCTGTGTTCTAAATGACGACTAGTCTTATATCCACGCCACTTCCCTTCTCAAAACTGTCCTCATGACATTTTCGTCATTTGACTACTTTTAAGACTGGACATAAGAACCGATGGATGACTGAAGGAGGCTAGAAAGGTGACAGCTGATTCTGTAGTCTAACTATGGAAGTAGAGGACTTGCTGCCTCAACCACAAAAAACAATTGGGATATGAGCAGGAAAACGATGTTCTCAATGATGACTACAAGGCCCGTGGTGTTCCACACGTGGTGGTGGGAAATCATCCCACGGGACGTTCTATCACCAGGAAAGTATTCTATCTTCAAAAGTCTAAGCTCAGGTCAATTGAAAGATACCGAAATGTATCGACAGAGACTGGTTGAAAGACTAGAGACAAAACTATCGTATTTTTAACCGCTTTGTCGTACATACCGTTTTTATTTTATTTGTCTGCCAATCATGCCTTATCGTACAGTTCGTAAACGTATTGATTCGAAAGAATTTTGAGCTAAGAGATAAACTTATCATCTAGGAACTAATAAAAGCCACTTACTTTATGATCATCTATAATCCAGGTGATGTTGGGAGCGGGGTAGGCTTCATCCACGGAGCAGTTCGCTCGCAGGATATCACCGCGCGCGTAGCTGCCTCGCGATATGGACAGGTGTGGTGCTCTGAACGGCGGGTCTGGGTATAAATTTATGTATTTTATTTACCTATAGCCTACTTTTACTTTCAAACATGGTGACTTACACTATCATAAACACTTCTTCTTCTTATCGCGTGGGCAGTAAGGTGTAACGACCCCACGCTGTCAGAGCTTCTAAACCGCCTCAAGGGCCTCTGACATAGCTTAACGACCGGTCCACCGGGTTATACGTACGTGCCTTCCGAAGCACGGAACCATCTTTTTATCAGAAAATTAGGTGATTCAAGCCTGCAATGTCCTAGCCGAACTTGAAACAACCTTACAAAGTATACTTCCTGTGGGAATTGAACCCACGACTACCGGGTCACAAGGCAAACGCCTAAACCACTCGACCACGGAGGCAGTTATAAACACTGAAAACATTCTGTACTAACACACACATTGTAACAGTACGAGAACTCGAAACAAACAGTAAACTATGATAAATATT
Organism: Diarsia rubi; assembly: GCA_932274075.1. NCBI lineage: Eukaryota > Metazoa > Arthropoda > Insecta > Lepidoptera > Noctuidae > Diarsia > Diarsia rubi. Next base: position 525,137 of record OW026437.1, on the reverse strand, counting down.
CCGTTTTCAGTGTCTATGATACTTTTTCTTTGTCAGTTGTTCGATCGGGCAAACAGTTATGGTCAAATTGCGGTACCTCTATTGATAGGTACCTCAGTAAGTAAGTAAGAAATCGTATTGTGGTGTCCGTGTTTGGGGTCGCGTCAAAAATTAACGTTACAAGTTTAACCGATTAACATCAAATTAAATTTTGTCTTCTTCTTAGCGTGCCGATGGTAACCTTAAGGCCTCATATACGGAGACGCGGGGCGTCGCGCGGCGCGTTGTGCGTTTTTGATTCAAGCACATGGCGATGTATGAAAACGTTAACGATTGCGACGATTTAACGAGAAGCGGTTTTTCGCTCGTCAGTTTAAAATGCAGCGTTTGATGCGGTGGATCCGCCTCTCAGTAAATTAATAAAAAAGCACGCGACAAGCCTTCTGCACGCGCCGCGCGCCCGCGCTCCGTAAACGAGCCCTAATTGTGTCTAGTTTGGCGCTTTTGTAAATTAAATAACCAAACCTGCAATGTAAAGAAGTTGACTGCAGTTTATCATCATTATTATACATTTCTATTAAAACCACCTTATAAAAGCTACATTTTAATAATTATCTTATAAGCGTTTATTAGTACTTAATAGACAACATGCTTACGTTTCACATAAAATAACATCACGACTCTAATCCTTTAAGGGACGCGTTTTTAAATAGTACACCCACATTAGCCGGTTATGTTTAAGTACAGTGTAATATGGGGTGAGGCTATTGCTATCAAACAGGCACAAATCCAGACCCTGTGGAAGCTACTAGCAATTTCCTGGTGGAAAAACTCATCACATAGGTAACACTTTCTCATAGTTAGCAGTACTGCTACAAGTAACTTGGACGTTTGCACTTAAAAGACAGCAGGTTTTAATTTTAATATTGAATCAAATTAGAATGAATGAACCAGGAGACTTGACCCGCGCCGATACCGACAGAACCTATATATCAGATTTGGGATGTTACGGAGGTGGTTTTACCGGAACCGAAGCTGGAATCGGGGTTTTTAAATTTGGTTTGTCAGAGTCGTAACCGGAATCGGTATCGGAGTCGGAGGTGGAGCCCGAGATGGTATCAGAAAAGAGATGAGTTAAAAAGGGCGGACCTAATAAAATAAAATGCATGCAAAACCTGGTCCGTACTCGTTTACCGTGGGAGTTCCGAATAGGGTATTTCACCAAAAAAAAATTAATTTTTTAGTCAAATAGATTTTCAAAAAAAAAATGGTCACATATTATTTTATAGTAAATAAAAGATGTAGACGATACAGTGCTTCGAAAAATCGTGCCAAGTGGTGTGACGTCACAAGGTTAGTACGTTTTTACCCACAAAGTGACGTCACAACCCCACTCATGGTCTTTGACACGTTTTATTTTCGTCAATTTTTATTATTTTGATAAAACAAAAAACACGTATCCAATATTCTTCGATAATCTAACAGACGGACTAATTCGATTTTTTTGGTGAAATACCTTATTATCAGAAGCGGAGCCGTAACATCTCTAATTCAGACATCTCAATCTATTTATATCGGATAAGAATGTAGCTCAACAATACGATCCCACCCGCCAGGAAGCGATCCAATTCGCTCCAATAAACAATTATTGTTAAAGTTCCTTGTTCTAATAACGGTTAGGATTGTAATTACTTCTTGGGATTTTCCATTAGTTCTAAGAAGCAGTCAAGTAGCAACTAAGTAGTAACTTGCAACTTGCTATACTCGTGTTCGACTTCAAAACATAATAATATTCAATATCCTAGCAGAATGTGCTAATTTAGAGTTCCACTTTTATCTTCAAAGAATTCAGGAAAAGTGTATTCATCATTATGATCACTCAATGCTGGGCATGGGCCTCTCTTTTCTTGTGACAATGTCCACGTTCATGTGTCAGGTGTTTCCACGTTGTCAACTTTGTCGTCTGGCCATAACGCGTATTGCTTATGATAAACTGTTACTGAGAGCTAATGAAAACAAAGGTTAAGAAAAAATTGCCTGTCTTGAGAATTGAACTCTAAATCCCTCGATTAGTAGCCATTTGCGACCACTAGGACTTTACAACTGCTGTAAAGGAGATAAGGAAAAAGGGCGAGCAGTGGTGGCCCAGTGGTTGCGGCCCCAACTTACGAACAGTTAGCCGTGGGTTCGAAACTAGACAGGCGCATTACTTTGTTTAATTTATTTCATCACCACTGCTCTCAAAACGGTAAAGGAAAACATCGTGAGGAAACTAGCATAACTCAGAACCAAAAATTCGAAGAAATGTGACATCTACCAATACACAATGGGCCCGCGTGGTGGATTATAGCGCATCCCTCTCCTAGAGAGGAGGCCTGAAACCCTGCAGTGGGAACATTATAGGCTGATGATGATGATAACTACTGGGTAGGGGGGTAGTTTTAAGGTATGTCTGTAAAAAAATGTCTTTAAGGTCTCAGTATAGTTTGGATGTGCCCGGTTAATAGCAATAGGCTTGCCTCGTCTGTTAAAAATGGGTGTACTACTTTCCACCTCTGCTTATCTTTACAGGGATTACATACACGTTATAATATCTTTTGATGTAGAACCTTACCAACAACAGTGAGAGGTGCTGATCGTATGTCGGTGTGAAAGAGCGGTGCGTCAGCTGACACCTCGCACTGGTAGTCGCCGCTCAGACGACGGTTCAAGTTCACTATGCGAACTTGCTGGTGGTCAGACTGCGTCAACTGGTGGACAGACAATACAAAAAATATGTTAGAGGAGGGTAGGAGTATTTTCTGAAAACTGCTATTATTAGGAACGGAAGTAATCAATGTGAAAAACATAAGAACATTATATTATGGCCTAAATACCAACTGAGATCACGTGGACACAATTTATTAAAATAATATTGTCTCCTCCGCTATTCTGTTCTGATTAATTTCGTAGCGGGATCCAAAACAGTTAAATCGTTTCTCCGGGACTTCGTCGAGCTTCATTGTCTCGGCGGTTTTCTTGTGGTCGCCAGTGTTGATTCTGGCTTTCAGGAGTTACAACGGCCTTGGAATAGTGTGGGGGGCTTGTCCCTTTATTTTTTTTTATTAATACACGACATATTATATTATGTCAACCCACTTCGAAGCAAACAAATCACATTCCGGTGTCGATGGTAGTAAAGCATTTAGCATTGCCAGGGTACGAACTAGAGTAGAATTAAAGTGGGAAACAGTGCGTGCAGAGAGTCCCTATAATGCACGTCACTGTAATGCACATACCAGCAATGCGCGACACTGGATTGCACAACACGGGTGTGTACGCCCTTGTGAAAGGAACCATCACAATGTCTCCAAATACTCGGCTGTACCTTGCTTGTCCGACCCAAGAATGTACGGCACTTTAAATGGCGACATCGCGTGATTGGCTGATTGGTTGGCCAATCAGGTGACTCGGAATTTTGGGACTTTGATATGTTTTGAATTGCAATGACGTACATTCCAATGTCGCGCATTCTCGGCCTGGACCAAGATTGTCCGGCTTGTTAATGTACAGCATGACAAATGAAACCAAAACAAACATACTTAGAAGAATTTCGCGACCAATTTCGAGGTACCGCTCGCCGGCCGCTGCCGCGGCACCGCTCGCTTCGCTCGCTCGGCTCGCGCGTAGTTGGTCACAGTTCTAACCTAACCTAACCTATGGATCCCTTCGACATCGTTTTTACAATCGTCTTTCGGAACAGCACTACCTAGTATCCAAGTCCCAAAATTCCGAGTCACCTGATTGGCCAACCAATCGGCCAATCACGCGATGTCGCCATTTATCGTGCCGTACATTCTTGGATCGGGCAAGCAAGGTACAGCCGAGTATTTGGAGACATTGTGATGGTTCCTTTTCCAAGGGCGTACACACCCGTGTTGTGCAATCCAGTGTCGCGCATTGCTGGTATGTGCATTGTCGTGCTGTACAATATCAAGCCGGACAATCTTGGTTCAGGCCGAGAATGCGCGACATCGGAATGTACGTGTTTTGAATTCCAATGACGTACATTCCTATGTCGCGCATTCTCGTGCCGTGCATTGTTGATGTTGAGCATTGCTGGCTCCCCGTGCAGAAAGAACATATTATTTCCACTTCCCTCCATATCAACAGGAGACAGAACAGAACAAGGCTAATAGGCACACAGGGACGTATACAACTGGGATAAGCCCAGTTGCCAAGCACCACGGATATTATTGTCATTTATATTACTGGGTCCTAAGTTATGAGCTGTGAGCTGATTTATGTCGTGTATGTTTGAATTTCTGTGAGAAAATGAACGAAAGATGATTTTTGTTGTGCTTGTTTTAAGAAATGATGCGCAAAGGCAACTTTTTACCTGACTGCGGCAAAGCCCAAAAGGAAGGTTATGTGTTTGACATGTTTGTATGTAATATTATGTGTGTCCGTTTCTTTGCTCCCTCATAACTCCTAAACGTATGAAGGGATAAAATATTAAAAAAAATATATATAAAATATACGTCTTGAGTGTCACTGGCTATATACATTAAAACTAAAAAACAAAGAAAAAATGCGGATTTTGGGAGCCATATCGCGGATAAAAAGAAATCCTTTACTATCTAGTAGGATATCAAATTGAAGGATTTTAAAAGTAAATTACAAAAGTATAGCAAGAAATATAAACTGATAAATCCTATAGACAAACACAAAAGATAAATCACCTGTGAAGAATTTTACGCGACCAACGAAAGAACAAACATAAAAGAACTAAATTGTTGAAAATATAAACCGAATAAAACAACTGAAAAGCAAAAATCAAGACAACATTTAAAATGAGCTTATTTTTTGCTTTTCAGTTTTTTCAGTCGGGTTTTTTAGTTTTTTAACTACTTTTTTTTTAATTATTATTCCTGTTTGAACAACCCGCAGCCCCCGAAAGGCGTCGGCTCTTGTGGGCCTCAACAATGTTGCTGTCACATTCAATGGGTCTTCGGTTGGATTACCAGTTGAAATCCAATCAAGACTTCTTTGTTGCGTGTGTTCTACTTCCTACTCATATTATAAATGCTTGTGTATGTTTGTCAGTCTTTCACGCAAAATCTACAAAACGGATTACAAATAATTTCAGCACATAGGTAGTTTAAAGTCTGTTTATAGATGAATATTTATCCTAGTATTATGATTTCGCAGTCACATTTTAATATTATAAAGGCGAAAGTTTGCGAGTGTGTGAGTGTGTATGTTTGTTACTTCTTCACGTAAAAACTACTGAACGGATTTGGATAAAATTTAGTACACAAATAGTTTAAAACCTCGATTAACACATAGGATAGATTTTATCTTCCCGTGGGATAATTTTCGAGTTGTAGCGGGTGAAGCCGCTGGCAACAGCTATAGTTCAATAATATTATCGAAAGCTATACGGGCGAGGACATTAGCTAGTAAAATAATAACCGGTCCAATATTAAATCTTCAGACCTTCTTCAAAATATTTAACGTACCAAAAAGAGCTATGGCTTAACCGAGATTCCTTGAATATAGAACATAATTTGAATTAAATATGAATTCGAGCTGAAGACAGAAATATTCTGAATGTAAATTTAAATTTGAATGCAAATTCAAAACGCTTTTATATAGCTACTTTGGAGAACTGTTTATCAGACTTTAGTGAAAGCTACCGTAATAAAAGATATTAAGTGATCATAGTTTTCATCATTATAATTAAGTTAGAACTTAAAAAAGGATTATAGATTATTATTATTATTATTGTATAGACTTTGGCAACTAACTTATTATTATAAGAATGTTACCGATTTAAGTCGTGTTGTATTTAGTACAACGAAACGATTGATCCCGAGGCAGCAGTGTGCTTCTAAATTGTACTCGAATGGTACTCGGTATAAAACTGCTTTGACAACACCATTTTGTTTTGTAATCGTGTAAGTCCATCATTAATTTCTATAATATAAATAGGTTAGTTTCATAAAAGTAATTTCATAATACTGATATTTAAACCTACACTACAGGTAGAAACTGATTCTTAAAATAGATCTCTCAAACAACTTCAGATCTCAACAATACCTACTGTCACTTACGTAAAATTCAGCGTTGTAAAATTAGGAACTCATAATAAAGGATAACCACGAAAGATATCTATATATAAGTTTAGTAATTAACCGTAAAAGCTAAAAACAGAACTTTAGAACTCAACTTACATCGACCGACGCTCCCGGCAAGGGGAACACCATCGTCGGCGGCATCTCTCTCGGCACATATCTGTAGAACTCCGTCTCTGCCTTGTACCACCGTATGGAGTAGAGGGCAGCATCCTCCAGGTCATAGGAACAGCGCAGGATGGCCGACTGGCCCTCACCGGAGAGAACAGCCCTCGGCACCGAGATTGAGAGGTTACGTAAGGACCATACTCCACCTGTATGATCAAAAGAGAAAGAGAGTTATTTTTCGCATTACTAAAATATTATTATTGGTGTCCGGTTGATGCCAATAGGCGCACCCCTATTAACTGGTACCTACACGTAAACATAACTTGCGAATTGTGTGCTATAAGAAGCACCTCTGCCTAACTCTTAGGCCTCATTTACGGAGATGCGAAGCGTCGCGCGACGCGTCGTGAGTTTTTAATTAAAGCACATAGCAATATGTATATGAAAACGGTAACGATTTCAAACGACGATTTTACGAGAAGCGTATTTTCACCCGTTAGTTTAAAATGCAGCGTTTGTTGCAAAATAGCACGCGACTAGCCTTCTGCACGCGCCGCGTGACGCCCCGCGTCTCCGTAAACGAGTCCTTTTTTTTTTGTTTTTTTGGCGGGTGGAAAATCCCGCTCTTGGGCAGAGCGAAAGGTAGTGTCAGACTACTACGGACTAAAAACCACCCATGTTCCTTCTTAGCCCTATACATATGTCGAGGCCGCGGTAACTTGTGAACAACCCGCAGCACCGACGGAAACGAGTCCTTAGGGGATTACAAGCGTCCCGCGATGACCTCCGGCCACCGTAGACGCGGGCCTGTGGACGGTGAGTGATGGGCTAACTCGCCGTCCGTCCGTCTCACGACGAAAACAGGCCGTGTCGACGGCGCGTTCGTGTTCCACGCGCGCCTCAAAGAGATGTCAGCAACATGGGAGGGGCCCGAAAGGGCCGACGCCTGTCGGGGCCGCGGGTAGTCCAACGGTTATCGCGGCCTCGACATAGAGGGCGAAGAAGGAACATGGGTGGTTTTTAGTCAGTAGAAGTCTGACACTCCCTTTCGCTCTGCCCAAGAGCGGGAGGGGTTATATTACAAGCGTGGTGTTATGTTACTAAAATTAAGATACGAACAAAAAATGGGCTTTACATCATCATCATCATCATTCTTTTGTCCTTATACCAATTCATTTGTGATCGACGCAGCATAATTATGTCTTCTCCTTCCACACTTCTCTGTCTCTCGTCATCTCACGAGACACCTCTTTCTTACCATATCTTTCTTAACATAGTCCATCTTTCTTTGATCCTTACCAAGTCTCAATAAAAATATAATTTCCATGATTTTCGAGATTTATTCCCCGGAGTAAAACTCAATCAATTCACGCTTCAATCTTTCTCGTAAACAAATCTTCTTGAAAGTACCGGTAAATACAATATTTTAAATAATCGGTTTTGGGTTTATGAATCAATTGGTTTGGTGCGGCACGAAAAAGGTAAAACAGTAAATAAGTGATTAGTGGTCGAATGCTCAGCAGAGAATGAAGTACTGAATTCAATTCTCCGTCGTTGCGGGTTGTTCGGAGAAGATACCGTGGCCTCTGACATAAATGGCTGAGAAGGAAAATGGGTGGTTTTTAGTCAGTAGAAGTCTAACACTCCCTACCGCTCTGCAAAGAGCCGGAGGAGTCATTTGATGATTTCCCAAACTCCATAAAAAGAAGCTCTCCCAGTGGTTCTCCATTAGGGTTTTCACAGTAGCAGAATGGAGTCTAACTCTGTTCCCGGTTGATGGTAATAAGCTCGAAGGTTATTAGGATAAAATAAAAAAAGAGTATTTATTGTTCTCACACAGGACAAAACAAATCGATAAAAAACAAACAAAAGAGAAACACTTAAAAAAAAAGGGGTAACAGGGCTAAATTGTGTTTAATTCGCATGTGTAATTCTAGTACACTTCTACCTAACCCTCCAGGGATTACCGGCTTGGTGTTATGTTACAAATATGTATTCTGGACGTTATTCCTCAGTAAACCTTGGGTTACATCATCTCTTGTATTAATATTATTTCCATTTCAGTCACTCGTAATGGCAGCGACAAAACGGCCATTGTTGTTCATCCAATTTGTGATGAAAGACAAATCGGATGGAAACTAACTGGAATCAATAACAATACACTAGAAATATCTACTGAAACACCCAAAAAGGTATTACTTTCAGAAGAAAACATAATAATAAAATAATAGGGTTTTTTTCTTTTTACGACATAAAGTATAAGTCAATGATATCAAGACAATACCTGGTAAAGACCTTGATATTATTATAAAGCTTTATTCTACAAACCCTAGGGAACTAACCTTAAAATATTACCAATTCGAACAAGTAATTCTCTACAGAATTCTGTTCCAAATACATTTATGTTCTTCATAAAGAACATTATTTCGTAATATGTATGTACTTCAAATAGGACAATAATTTGTTTTTTATGGACATGTTTCTAAGACTAAGCAGTAATTGGTTCTTTTATTTTGTCCATTGTACTAGAAATTAGTCTATTTATTCTGTAAATGTACGAATAAATAGATGTTCTAATACAGCTAAGTAGTTATTAGTACAATAGTAAGTGAACGCTAGTGGGAAAACAATTAGTTTTCACTATCCCGAATGTTGTGTTTTATATATAAATGTTTTGCTGAGGCTGTGACTGATATGGTCTCACAAATCACGCACCTTTTTCTTTAGATGGTCAGTAATAAGCTCCTTATTGTGTTAACTAATATTTATAGTGGCTTGTCAATTTTACAATAGCTGAACACTTAAAGGTTATTTAATTATGAACAGTATTATTAAACTTCGTAAAAAACTACAATGTGAATCAGATGAATTCGAAAATATTTTTATAAACATTAATTTTACGAATAGAAGGTTAACTATTTTGTTTAACCGTCGTAATTATGAACCCAGGTCGCCCGCCCGCTAGCTCGCAGTCCGTCAGTCGTATGACGACGACAGGCCGTATAGACGGTGCGTACATGTATCCGTCGGGGCTGCGGGTTGTCCGAAAGAGATACAAAGGGCTAAGAAGGAACATGGGTGGTTTTTTGGTCAGTAGAAGTCTGACACTCCCTAACGCTCTGCCCAGAGCGGGAGGAGTCATTTGATGATTTCCCACCATACAAAAAAAGAAATAAAAAGTGACATTCGACCATTATTGGTGTGATATTAATAATATATTATATTATATTATAGCGTTTATTCTGTAGTAATATTTTATTATTTTTTTAATCAAATATTTACACTAGTAGACGCTGAAAACATCTTGACCTAAGTGTCCTCAAAAAGCTACGTCTAATTTTCCTCTTAGATGCTGCGTAAATCGTTCCACTTCAACGGTAAGGGCGTCCTGAGCATTACACACAAAGGTTTGAGAGCTTGGTCCCAGGAGCAGTTCGGAAACAATATTTGTATCGCGGCACCGCCGTGTGAACTCCTCCCTAGGGGCAGGTCAAGGAGGCTGGTTGGGTTCGGTCTACGGATGATGATGGAGATGGCGGAAAGTGATCTTTTACACAAATACTCAAGAAATATGTAAAACATGGGTTGTGTTATGTTTCCAGGTTCTTATAGTAACTTAATTTTTTATTGTAGTCTATGTTAACACGCTCACATTCTCATTTGCACACATTTTTAGTTTCCTTACCGATAGGATGAAAACGGAACTCTGTCTGTCACCAGGCTATATCTCATGAACTGTGATAGTAAGACAGTTGAAATTTTCTCAGATAATGTATTTCTATTGCCCCTATACAACTAATACTAAAAACAAAGTAAATAAACATTTAAGCGGGGTTCCTACACAAGAAACGTGATTTTTAAACCCATCGTGCGAGAGTTTGACTCACACTTGTTACAGTTCAACAACATTACCGCGACCTTTTCGTTCTAGCGCAGACTTTTTCAAATATATTATTATAAGGCAATAGTTTGAAAGTCCTTCAAATTATGTTTGATGGTGTGTTACACTACAGTTGGGTTCTTATCAGGTTCACATAAAATTGTGTGTGAACTTTAGTTCAAATAATATAAATCTTTACTGAGAGAGAGTAAGTTTACAAGATTTAAATCTTCTAAAAGAAATGTGTCTGTTTTTCGACCTAGAGAAGAGATACCTTAGTTTACAACCTCCAAAACTTTCTTCAAAGGTAACACACGTGTCCTGTGAATAGGTTTATTTATTTTCTCAATTTTCTAACGAGTAGCGAATCAAATTGTATAACAAACATAATTATCTCTACCCTTTTTAGCTACACATACTCGTTTACGAGATCAAATTTGCGACAACACGGCTTTTTACCCGATACCCTTGCCGCGGTTCCTTTAATCCGGACCCTAAATCTACCTTTAAAATCATTTTGGCGAGCATCATATTTCTGGTAACTCTACCCAGAGGATGAGGGACCCAGCTGGAGGGAACGTGGTCACTAATCACCAATACCATGGAACAGGTAAAGACAAAAGGCTTACTTTTTCTTTTACGTTTTCCACCATTTCAAAGGCTGATAGCCAGTATCTACAGGGTCAATCACCAGAAAAGTAACAAGACAATGAAGCTCGATCCAAGACAAACTATTATACTGTCTTTAGAGAAATCACTTGGCTCCTCTTATTTACAACCGAGTTCCAAAAGAAGGAGGTTGTCAATCCGTCGGTAGTAAAGTTTTTTTTATCTAGACATATGTTCCCCGATTACTCTAAGATGGCTGGACCGATTTGTTTTGTCTTGTTTGAAAGGGTATACTTCCCAGGTGGTCCCATGATCATCAAGTCAGGGTCTGACTATGGGATCCTGGAGAAATAGAGAGAACTCTTCAAATTTTATATGCACACTTGAATTGCTTTGCGTATTTCTCGGAGTGATCGCATTTCACTTTGGTGAAGATTTCATGAAGAATTTCGGAGATAGGCAACGGAACTCCTCAATAAATAATAGCAAATGGACTGGGATTGCTGAAATCTCATGTCTGTCTGTTGTTTACATGAGTTCATAACATAACATAACATCACGCCGGTACGCTTTGAAGGGGTAAGCACATGTGAACCACTGAAAAGAGAAAAATAAAAACTTTTTAACAAAAAAACTGAAAAGAAAAAAACCAGCACATTTTAAATTAAACAAAACTTGGAAGCAAGCGGGGTCCATTCTATTTTCATTTCATAATTTCATATTCAAATGAACCCCGTCTGCTTCCAAGTTTTGTTTAATTTAAAATGTGCTTGTTTTTTTGATTATCAGTTTTTTCAGTCGGGTTTTTTAGTTTTTTAACTACTTTTTTTATTTCCAACTTTTTAGTTATTTTGTGTTTGTTCTATCGTTGGTCGCGTAAAATTCTTCGCATGTGATTTAACTTTTGTGTTTGTTTATAGGATTTGTAACTTTGAATTTCTTTTAAACATCTAAGTGTCAGATATTTTTTTACTATATTTTTGTTGTAGTCGTAATTTCAAAAACACAAGTCCAGATGTCGATGGTAACTACATATGCTTCAAAAGAAATTTAAACACTTTGTTTGATTCCATAAAGCATTTTATTATCACTATATTTGGACATCACGGCTCATCTTCCCATGGGCCTTCTGCCCCTGTTCTTAAACCCCTCTACACCTGCGTCTGGTTGTCACCCTTCACCCTTTGAACAGGCTAAGATAACACATTGTTTGCATGTTAGAGCGGGTGTTGTGATTCAGGTCTGATACATTGCTGGTATTGTTCGATGATTGCATTGTGGGCTGCCTGGTGAGGCAGTAATGTTGTTACAGTTCAATTGAATGCCATGAAGACGTTATGCAGATTTATTGAATTACGCTCGGGTGGATTCGTCAATTTTCGTGTTGATTCGGTTACGATTGAGGCTTGGTTTACTTTGGTGCAATCAGTGAAATGTGTCGCAATGTTCTAGAGGAAATTGTTTTAAAATTTGTGTTGATGAATACCCGAATATGGAACTGTAGATACTCGGTATTTTGTACCTTATAGCTGCTTCTGAATATTTTATAAAGCTGTCTGCTCGGTTATTATATATAAACCAACAAATTACGTTTATTTTGCTATCAGGGTTGTAAAATAATTGTAACTAAAACCTTTTAGCTTTAATTCCTTAGAAGATAATTATTAAACATTCCATAACTATGAAACCATTAACAATGATTGCCATTACAGTCACAGTTTCCAGATCTTAGCGGGTCTTAGCTTCTATATTCTGGTCATAACTCGGAGTCAGTATTACAATAAACATGTCTAAACCAAACAAACAGTCCGAGAACTCCAACTTATCTATTCAAATTAGACCCACAAAGTGTAGCTAATCTTTTGGCGGAAAAACCAAAATGATATCGTCAAGGTAAACAAAATCCTGAGTTTACTTTAGAACAAAGACAATTACAGAAGTTGGTGTGAATCTAGATAATTTCCCAAGCAATCAATTAAGGTGTGGGCATGCATAATCCTATGGTCATTAAGGGTTGTGTGTTCACAGCTGGGGCAACAACGCCCCGACTTGCGGTGAGACCGACCCTTGGGGGGATCTGATGGTATCCCGTTGGTGAATCTAGTTATTAATTGAAGGTATTTTTTGCGTTGTCGTGATGTGTGAAGTATCATGTTTATTTGAATTGAAAATATCATTAAAATAATAATACAATCAATTTATTCTCATTTATTGTGTTCTGTAAATCATCATACAGCTATAAAGACGATATTATCTATGTAGATAAATCGCCGGATGTAATTAAACAATCTTCTTCTTATCGTGTGGGCAGTAAGGTCTAACGACCCCACACACGTGTCAGAGTTTCTAAACCACCTCAAGAGACTCTGATATGGTTTGACGACCGCCATTTGGCAGCCGGGACCACCGATTTATACGTGCCTTTTGAAGCATGAAATCATCTTTTTATCAGACAACCAGGTGATTCAAGCCAGCAATGTCCTGTCCTAAACTGGAAACATCTTTACAAAGTATGCTTCCCGTGGGAATCGAACCCACGACCACCGGGTCACAAGGCAAACGCCGAAACCACTCAACCACGAAGGCAGTTTTACATGAAGCACCTGTCTATTTATTACCAACCCAACTACCAGATTGTTAAATTATTGCCAATCTGTCTTTCGAAAATTACGCTCAGCTTCTAAATACAAATTGTTCAGAAACTGAAATTCCTGTTATTCATTCATTGGGACTATCTTAACCTGAACCATCAGACCATTTATGCTAAGCTCACTAAAAGGGTGGTCCATTATGATCGAAGGTCTAAATTCCCTCAGAATCCCTTAAATTAATCACCCCAACAGCCTGGATTCTAAGGACTACTTTGTCGCTGATAATACTGTTACTCAGTATTATCAGCGACAAAGTAGTCCGGACGGAAAAAATACTAATTTGATACTTATTTGTTTGTCTGCAGTGCATACACTGTCGTCAGGTATCGCCAGTAGGTGGCGGAATCAGGAATAAGTGTTGTGTGTTTGTCGTTATTATTTATTGTCAATTTTACTAACATAGGTTAAGGAATACTAACAAATTATGGGATAAACCTGATTGAAATAATTAAATAATTTAAGCGACACTGTCAGATCATTCAACAACAGTTACTGCCGCACTCAGAAAACTTTAATGATTTCTTAGGCCGCCACTTAGTAAAGGTTTGACATAATTTTGTATGACTAAACTGTCAAAACGTAACTAACTAAGTGATGGTTTAAGTAATCATTAAAGCTTTCTGAGTGCGGCAGTTAGAGTCAATTCAAAAGACACAAAGCTTCCCAATATTTGATACGCTTCCTCTCATTCTCTAAAGACCTTAAAATTTGACTAAAAACATTAAACTAAACCTCATAATGTAGCCTAGATATTAATAAACCCTAAATATGTTTCATACCAACTTGTGAATGAGGCTCGGGCGAAACTGGGAGCATTTAATTGTTGGAAACTTTTCGTCGCGGTATTAACAGCGGTTTTAACTGTATGCTTTAATGTAATGGAGGGGAAATTGGTGTTGATGTCTTGCTTTCTAATAAAGTTTTTGTTAGAGTAGTGTTTAGGGGAATACGTTTCGTTTTAAAAGAAGGCAATATCGATTTGTTGATAAGTATTAAATACCTTCTCATTTGAATTAACATCTATATGATTGGAGACAAGGAATTTGCGAATCCACTAAAAATAAACCATCAATTACATCACGAAGTTTAAGGCAGAAGTGTACCCACCTAATAGTACGCCTACGTTTTGCCAGTTAGTTGCCCCAGTAATCGAACCCAGATCCTAACGCACAACATTCACGCTTGCAACCTCTAAACCAAAGAGGCAGTCAAATAAACTTTTCTTATCAGTAAACTCCTATTTGGAAAATAAAAACAAACCTATTTTACAGTCACAAAATTCACAAACACACAGGAAATAAAACCTTCGATATCCCCATAATGACATAAACATACCATGTTTTAATATAAACACAACCGACGAAGGTCTACCCAGAACCCACATGTCTTTCATCACTTAAACCATATTATATAAACGTCCCATTTTCAATTAAATTTGCATTAGGAAGCGTACAAAAACCTCATCACACACACAAGAAGCCTTTTAAAAAACAGTCCACCAAAGGCAGATCTTCCGCCAAATTAACCTCACCCCATACGCGAGGCTCATCAAATTGCGCGTTCAGTTGAAGCTAATGAACGTAATAAATGTTCCGGAGTGTTTGTGCGAGCGTCGATGTATAGCGTACATTGAGATAATGACCGCGCCTCCAAGGCAATAACTGGATGGCTTGGTAATAGTCGCATATGTCTCGCGAGGAGGATTGACACGGGGATATTTCAGGGAGGAAATGTTCCCTCACTAGTTAGAGGGAACAATGAAACGTTTTCACGTTTTTTGTTTGGTTTTGGGATTCGGCGATGGGAAAAAGAAATGGAAATGGATTTGGAGGATAATTGGTACAGATTCTCTGGGGCGAGTTACGAGATTTGAATTTGGAGGAAAAGCTTTGATTTTTGTGATAGATAACGTTTTTTTGTTTCTTCGATAAATGGAGACTATGCAGCGCTGGTAAGTATAATATAAATATAATCAGCATAAAATGTTCACATCGCATGAACACAAGTCCACTTTCAATAGGAGTGGCTATCGACTTATTTTTTTTTTGTAATTTTAGACCGTTTTTTTTAGAGGATTTATGAAAATGTCATACGAATGTCTTACGGAGTTTTCAAAGCACTATCGTCTTCATTGTTTGTTTACGTGACAAAAGTAAAAAAATATGTGTCCAATATTTTTTGGAAATCTATCTGACTGACTAATTCGATTATATTTTGTCAACTACCTTAATCTCTCACCAATATCTACTTACCCTCATTCCAAACACGTCCTCACATTCGGAACACTTCGGGCGACATTGTGCCCCCTCGGAAATGAATCCGTGTGAATAAAGGCGACGACACGTTTACACTCCCGCTCGAGGCGTCGGCGACGTCGATTAGACCTTACACGCTTGTTAAGCCGTTCATAGTGTGTTTTTTAGAACGAACCCGTTCGTTTTGTTAGGGAAGTTGTTTTTAAGATTGATTGCATTAGGCTGGTATTTGTAGGGAGTTGATTTTGAAGAAAGGTTTAAATACTATCTGACACAAAAGCCGTTTCTAGAATTCTATAGCTATACAAATGCTTCAGCAGTCTCCAAGATGACACAAAATTGATCAACACACGTCCGTTGAGTATCAACTGAACTAGGTTTACTTATTATTATCAGCCATTTGTGTCCCACTGAGAATATTGGCCTCCCGTCCCTTCTTCTACTTATCCCTAACCAGTGGTATTATTCACCAATATTTTCGAGAATGCATGAGGTCGTTCCGCCATCTCATTCTGGGCCGGCCGCGTTGCCGTTTGCTTTTTAGGGCCCATTGGAAATCACTACAACATATTTTAAAACAAAGTCCACTGCCGCGTCTGTCTGTCTGTTCGCGATAAACTCAAAAACTTCTGCACCGATTTTCATGCTGTTTTCACCAATGGATAGATGAGTTCTCGAAGGTTTTAGTAGGGCGGCATATAATTTGAGCGACTTCCACGCAAGCGAATCCGCGGTCATCAGCTAGTGAATGGATAAATGTAAGTTTGTCATTTGGCTTACGTATTTTCCATCGGAAACAAGGAAGTTTACTGTACTAACTGCAAACAGGGATCAATTACACAAACCCTTTTTTTTCAGTATTAATTTGACGTGCCCAATTATTTTGATAAAAGTGTAAATATCAAACAAAACATAATAGAACAAAAAAAGGCACACGTAAACCTGACCACGCCGTACGATATCGGTGTCCGCCATTAATTGGGTCGCAGAGGTCAGAGGTGCTTGCTTTAGGAAAAATACTGTTATTCCGTTTAGATTGGATGCTTACCACATGAAAGCTGGAATAATTCTAACAGTAAAGGTGTGCTAAAGATAGACTTGTCTATTCCTTTTAGTTCTATTACAGAAGTTATACTTAATAGCAAAACGCACAACCAAAGAGGTTAGAAACTTAACTCTTTAAGATATGCATAAGCTGAACAGAAAACAATATTTGGTGACGAGTTTTGCACCTTAAGTATCGTCCGTCAGTTCTTTATAGCGTACCTGGCAGATAATAGGACAAATAGCACTCATGAAACTGAGGCAGGCATTGCTAAATTCCTCCACAAAATTAATAAATCTCAAGACAATAAATAGCTTCAAAATGCTGCCTATTTGTAACTTCAGACTACGTGTATTACAGACGAAACAAAACGTGGAGTTTCCTATTGTCGGCACGTTGCTATGTCTGCTGTCCCTTACAGGGATTTGTAGTTTTGAATCAAAATGACGTAACGAACTGGTACCGATTTGTTCGCTGTCAAGTTCAGGGTTGATTGATGCTCGCTGTGGGAATATTAACTTGGTTTAAATGTAAGATGCTGAACAAACCTAAAGAAGTTAAAAAAGTTAAGGTTCAACAAGTACTGTTTATGGTAAATATCCCGTTTTTAGTGCGAATGTTAGAGTTGGTCTTGAAAAAGACTGCGATAAGTGATCTTGAAATATGCTATATGGAATTACAGAGCGCCGAAACTAGTTATTACGATGTGACAACAAAAATACGCAGTATCACTTACCGCAACAACGAATGCACGAGTTAATGAATTATGTGTTGTCTTGTCATTTGTTGTTGCTCTTGGCGCTGTGGAATTCACACTGTATTGGTAAGTACATTTTCTAATGATAATATGCAAGGGACACGCCTTGCATATTATCATCATTAGAAAATGTACTAGCTACTACAGTCTAGATTTTCAATGTTGATTTGAGTTTTACTGCGAACTGCACTATTTAAATGAAAAATTACTCTGATGATTCTTTGGAGAATGTAGACTAGGCAAAAGGAGTATGTGAATGTTTACTTTTAAGAAACGTCGCGGTCAATAAGTTTCAATGACAGATACTGTTCTGGCAGAAGCCCACCAAACACAAGTCTTACCTGCAGGGCTAATGCGTATCTTTTAAATCACGGTGGCTATCATATTGTCTATGGATTCACTGTCAAATTGGTTATGGTTTAGTACAAAATGGAACCATTTGGCAGTAATTGAAAGGCAATATAGGTTAGCCACTGTCATTTAAAAGATACGCAATAGCCCTGCTGGTCAGAGATTCTTCACTCTTCAATACGATACAAACGATTGAATGTGAAAGATTATTTCTAAAAATGTAGCCCGCAATATTCTAGATATTTTTTGTTGTGGTTGTGTGTTTTCTCGGATTTTGATAACTAATTCAAATTCAAATATTTTTATTTGTAGTACATAGGTTAACAAAAAGTAAAGATGTCATGTTAATAAAAATGATCGCAATGTCTTGCCGTCAACGGCGTACAAATATTCAGATATAATAATTACTTAATGTCTAATAATTGGCAAAAATATTAGTAAAAAACTCAAATAAAACACAATTCATTAACAATTAAAACTCATAATTTAAAAAAATAATAAATTAGACAACAACACATTAAAATTAATTGAGATTAAATAATACAATTAAATTACACACTGAGTTAAATAGAAAATAAAAACATTAAGTTAAATAAAAATTAGAATGTCAAAAATACCATGTCAAAATTACAATGTCAAAATTAAAATGTCAAAATTACAATTTGTCTTCTAATCATCATCTGCCTAGCCGTTTCTGGGTAATACGATACCCGGGGGGGGGGGGGGAGGGGGTCACTTACCCTTAATATATATATTTATTTTTTTTTTGAAACCCCTGAATATCCATAGAAAGAAAGAAAATGCATTTATTTGGCACATGCCACAAGTAGGTACATACAATGTAAAATAGTATAAAGAATATTAAAAGGACTAAGAACTAAACAAAACGTGCCACTGTGTGCCTCATAATAAAAGCCAAAAGCTAGTTATAGATACTCTATAATATTGAAGTGTTCCATGTTGTTAATGAGGGCTTTAAAAATATTTTTTTGTTACAAAATCTAGATTTGCCTAAAGCTTTTCTCGTTGTGATGTTTAATTTTACAGCCTTTATCTTTAAATCTGTAAGTAACTAAGTTACGCATCATAAGTAAAGTAAATATTTATTTAATCAGGCTAACAATATAACTAAACAAAATAATTACCAGAAAATAGACCCGCAACTGTTTGTTTTAATAAACGTGTTTAAACAATTCCACGAAAATCTTTGTTTGAAATTTTTGTTCGTATTTAAGTACATGAATATTGTTGTTATCCTTATTTTTTTGAGTATAGATTTATTGATCAAATATGAAAATCCAAAATAAACTTATTAACGGATAATGTTAAGGAGAATTACAGAGGAATCATAATTATAATCTGCTTAGTCTTTTTCAAAGTATTGGTCAGTTAATCAGACAGTTGAAGTTACTAGTCCGCTCTAAAGAAGTACAATCAAAAAGCATTCTCATGCAAGAACAACTTCTCCGATTCCAAACACACAACACGTGCGAAAGCGTACAGGAACAAGACTTCGTTATTCGCACTAATAATTAAATTATCTTAGTTAAATTGTGAACTTAATGAGAGGAACCTGGAGCTTGCAGGTGGAATATAAACAGTTGTACGCAGTTTCTTGTTAACTAAGATGAAATATTTAGAAAATTGTAGGTGTTCGTTGTAAAACTGGAATTATTAGTATTATAAGCTAAGAATACGGACATTTGGTTTTGCTTTTAAGTAAAATGTTGAATGAGAGTGAGAACACCGAATACTTGGTACGTGATGTGACTAGGTGAATTTTAACTACTCAATTATTTGTCTGAACGAAATCTACTTTTAATTATGATAATTTTTAATTCAACAGTGTAGGGTTGCTGTTAGTGAAATTAAAGTCCCAATGACTTCATGATATTTTTATTGACAACTTGCTTATTATAATTTACAACAGTTACAATATATAATTTATATCAAGTGGCAACCCTAAGTGGAGGGATGAAAGGGACTGCGTGGCTATCTCCATTCAGACCTCCCCTAGCTGTCTAGTTCCTGAAGACTGCTAGGCTATCGAAGCAGGAACTAGGTTTACTGAGGATCAGAGCTGGCTGCGTGGCTACCGCGCTCAGAACCACTAGCTAGTGTATGACAATTTGTTCGAAGACAGCTCTGCTTTTAAAGCGGTTTCGGTTAATATGTGTGCATAGCGTCGTGTGGTTCTATGTAGATGTAGTGCAAATAACTCTCGAAATGGCGCTGGTTCAGAATGTCACACACGTAGATTGTAGATGGCGTCACTTTTCTATAAGCCATTATTAGCTGACGAGAATAGATCATCTTTATGTAATATAATTATAGTAGGATAATTTATTTAATGAGTTTCAGACATCAGAAACGAAAGCGAATAAAATGATTTGTAATCAAACTAATGACCTAAACGTTAACACACGGACTACACAGTCAAATGAAATGTACAAAGCGATAGCGACTGTGGAAAGATAAAAAAAAAAATTGCCACGAGTTAAGCCGGCTTTTGACTATGGTATGTTATATATATTACATCTTGAGCTATATATTACATCCCGCGTTTGAGATGTAATTCGAATATATATTATAGCACAGTGTGAACGGTCGCGTACAAAATGTATGACGAGCGATAAAATATTATATCTCAAGATGTAATACAGGGTGTAAATTACCCCTTCACACATACGTCAACCAAGCATTCTGTAAATTAAACTAAGTACCCCTACGCAAAAATTTTTGCTGAGAAACGACTTTTTTTTGGGGTCAAAAATCACATTTTACGGCAAAACTCAATGTAGCACTCTTAAAACATTGTGGATGCTTCGAATAGTAAACGGATCATGAAGGTAATTTAAGTAAAGCTATAACCTGAAAAACTAGTATTTACAAAAACAGCTGTGCAAAATTTGGAACTTTGACCCCCAATATCTCCGGAACTAGGGGGTTTCCAAGTATGGTCTAGAACCAAAAAATTATCGCAGTGGTGAGGAGAACAAGTGCCCTTCGTTTTCGTTAAGAGTACTTTTACACCCTTTATAGTATATCCAATAGTAAAAAGCCAGCTTTAAACGATTATCACATGGCACCGCTCGCCTGCGCGGTCCAGTGATGAAACGGTTCTCATGTCTCATTGTTTTGTATGGAATCCATGTTGAGGCCTAACACACGTAAACACGACGAACAATGAACCTGTACCAAACCAGTTGATGCGGATCTCTCATTGTACGGGAAGTCTACACAAAACCCGGCTGTTTTATTCTGGAACCATATAGCTTGATATGTCGCCGTATGACCACCGCCCGACGGAGTGGACCATTGGGTTCTGTGAAAATTCTTAAGCGTTTCCACGACGCGACGCGACTTGCGACGTGATGTTACGCCAAACAAGTGGCATGCGCGTGTCGCTTAACGCAAGTAGCATCACAAGTCACATAACCCAAGGTCATGAACGTTGCTTTTTAAACAACTATAAGATCTGTTGATATCTTTTTTAGTGATTTATTTAATACGCACTTCGTAAAAACAACAAAACCGTTTCCAATAATACATTTAGGAGGAATTAGAAAATAATAGACAGACATCCAATTACTCCTACTCAATAAGTAGTAGACAAAGACAAAAAAATACAAGTAACAGATTATTTGCTTCTTAAGGATCGTTCTATTCGCAATAAACATATCGAAGACGTTACTAATTATATTACAAAAGGAGATAATAAGAAAGAAGATTATGATTGTTGATCTACTAAGGCTTATGGACAATCTATGGGGTACACTCATATGGGAAACATAATTCACAGTATTACACGTGTAGAAAATAGGTACGTCACAAAGGGAAAAAAAGAACGTGTCTCTTCCTTTATTTAGTGTATTCCTCCTAAGGGATAAGTTTTTACGCCTCCTTCTTTTTGCTTCGCTGGTTTAATCTGACCTGATTGTACAATAAAGCTGCCGACGACGCCGATGATCAATACAGATTGCCTTATTGGTGACAGAGTTGAGTGATTGTCTCTTAAACTATGGGTCACTGATTTGATGAATGCCTTGAAATCATATTTATTTACTTACAAATATGTAGTGGTTTTGTTTCGATTCTACGTTTTCTCTATCAATCAAAGTATAGTAAGAATCTTTTTAATTAGATAGTTGCTAGTGTAAGAATATTCAAATGAGTCGGAGGCGGTAAAAAATAAACAGTGAAGCTAGTGCGACTTTAAACCATCGGCTAATAGTATTGGAACACGTTAAAGTAAATAAATTTCAATTTCACTGGAATAATTTGTTTTATATTTTTGCCACTAGACCGAACAAGTCCAGTTTCAGTACCAGTATATAACTAAATGCGATCGAATTGCTATAAAACTCAGCAGAGATGGACAGATTTAATCTGTTTCAAATCGGCAAAGCAATAAACAATAAATGCCACCCAGACGAACCCAATCACATTGAGATCGAAATCACTCCTCTGAAAGACTCATCGCAATCCTCTCCAGCCTCCAGGCTCAAGCATCAAATTGTACGCATTAGTGCATCTTGTGGCAGATTAGCGCTCCTTCAATAGATGTTGAGATCTCAAGATGCTGTGATTGAAAGCCTGTTTCGAAGACGGCTTTATAGCTGTTTGATACGGGATTATTAGAGGCTGGGGGATTGATAATTGTTTTCATCTGTGTTGTAGTTAGATTGGCTGTATTTAAATTTGTATCAAGTGGTATGAAGAGTATAGCACTTAACACTTTTCTTTTAACCTTGGGTTTCCGGTCAGAAAATGATTGATGATTTTCTTTCATTATTTACTAGGTGCCTAGAAGATTGGATTCATTCGGACGTTAAAGAGATTTAGATTATAATGATCAGGAAACAGAGAAGCTGGCAAACAAATAAAACATAAATAAAAAATTTAATGGTACAGTAATTGGCAGAACGACAGTATTCATTAATCATGTTACAAAGTATTCGTTATGAGCTAGCGTTGTCGGCTATACCTTTCGCATACACAAAGAGAAATAGAGTACAGCTAGACAATATTCAAAAAACAAACACCTTTAAACGTGTCTCAAATTGTACCTAGCATGGTGATCGCCGCGCGCCGTGAATTCACATCGGAAAATCCTTTAGTATGTCATTCATTCATTGTGCAAGATAAAGGAAGAGGTTCACTTAGTGTAGACCAAAACCCCAGACTATCAAACTACCCTAGTCTAGTTCTAATCGATATCAACAAGTTATCTACCAATAAATTCCTTGTAAAGCAAGGAATAATCCTGTCTAAATTACAAATCCATGCGAGACGGGAGCTACAGGTTAATAAAGTTTGTGTGAAATATATAAATTCATGATCCAATTTAGTTGAAATTTGGCAAGGATACTAAGCCTAGAAAAAAAATGAAATATAGTGGCAACATAGGGTTTCAAAAAAAGGGTGAAGGTGAAATTAACTGACCAAGTGCAAGTCGGGCTTGCACATGTAGGGTTCCGTACCATTGTAGTAGATGTTGAGAGATTTTACATGTTTTTTTTAGCACCATTGACTGTAATCTATAAGTGTTGAACTTATTTATGTGGTTGAACAGACAGACAGACACACGAGTGATCATATAAGGGTTCCCTTTTTTCTTTTTGAGGTACAGAACCCTAAAAAGAAGTTTTAGGTTGAAGTTTGTATGGAAAAACTAAAATTCAGTTTATAAACTAATAATACAATTTATCAAAATAAAGATTTATATACATACCTATCCTCTGTTTAAGTAGTCACACTATTATTATATTATTATAAATCTGAAAGTTTGTGAGTGTGTGAGTGTGTATGTTTGTTACTTCTTCACGTAAAAACTACATAACGGATTTGGATAAAATTTGGTACAGAGATAGTTTATAACCTGGATTAACACATAGGATAGTTTTATCCCGATTTAATCTTCCCGTGGGATAATTTCCGTGTTGTAGCAGGTGAAGCCGCTGGCAACAGCTAGTTCTATATATTTCTTATTAAAAAAAACCTCTAATCATTGGGCCACCTGTTATTTGCACCGTCCACCTAACATACTAATCTCGTCCACCTTCACACGTCAATAATCATTCCGGGAGCAAATACACCAATTCCCATATCTCTAAGCACGCTACAATAATTCCACGGCCAGTTTGGACATAGAATAGATAAGCAACAGAAGGCCGGTTCTATAAAAAAACTCGCATAAACTCGAATCAAACAACACTAGACTAGCCTTGTCCTGTCTTTGTTGGAGTCATTTAGGCTTTAAGTCTAACTGATTAAATGTATATATACACACATCAAAAGTGTCTAGGGATCAACATATATTTTTGCAATAACTTTTCTCCTGATTGATATTAATTAAAATTTTCTTTAAGGATTCATCAAATAAAGTGTTTTCGTTTGTCACAGTAACGATAAACCAAGTCACCTTTGCATTAATAAAGAAATTTGCCATTTTCCTAATAAAGGGATTTTTGACATTTGAACCACTAACATTAAAGTTCGAAAAAAAGACTGAAATAACAGTTTTCTTTAAAATTTTATTGGGTAACTTAAACAATTAATAATCCGTGTTTCCACCGCGAACACTAACAACACAAGAACATCGGTTTGGCATACTCAAAATGAGTTCATCCAAATCACGCTGTGGAATGGCCGCCCATGTTCGTTGCAACAACAAAAAAAGGTCTTCTTGCGACTGGATACCCTCCATATTCGGCAGAGCTCTTCTCTGTAGCATATCCCATGCATGCTCAATCGGGTTCAAGTCTGGCGACTGAGCAGGCCAGGGCAGGACATTGATGTTAGCTGCGGCGAGAGTCTGTCTTACAACTCTTGCGGTGTGCGGTCGTGCATTATCATGCATTAACTGAAATAAGGGACCGATTTGCACTTGTAGAGGAACGATGACGTCTGATACAATCGTCTCAGCATAAATTTGAGCGTTGAGGTTGCCTCTGATCCAAATCAACTCAGTTCTTCCGCCGATCCAAATACCCGCCCATACCATGATGGTTCCACCACTATAAGGTTGGACTTCCTGGCAGGATTTTAATCGCTGTTGGCGTCCAGGGGTTCTCCAGTGTCGTATACGTCTTGTATCCGGTCTCATACCAAAACGAGACTCATCAGAAAAGCACACGAAACGCCATTGTTCTTCTGCCCAATTTCTGTGTTCAAGAGCCCATTGATATCGAATCCTACGATTGTGCATTGCTATAGGTGGTACCCGTAGCGGTCTTCGGGAATGAAGGTTCACTTCATGCAAGCGGTTTCTGACTGTTTGGTCGCTAATTAAGTTCCCTGAAGAGTGATGAAGCCTCACGGCTAACATCATGGCGGTTATTGTTGGAGCTCTTCGAGTTAAGATTTGAATGTATCGGTCTTGTCTCCGTGTGGTGCAGCGATACCGTCCTCCATGGCGCTCAGCCACGGTACCAGTGCTTCGGTAACGTGTCCAAAGTCGACTGATAACACTCTGACTTGTATTCAGAGCTAAAGCCACAGTACGTTGCCGGGAACCAGCTTCTATCATTCCCACGGCTCTGAGCATTTCTTCCCTGCTTAAATGACGTCGCCGCTCCATAATAACGTTGGTTTTAATCAGTAGTAGGGAAACAGTAGCACTAATAATGTCTTCAATGCGTTGTATGTTTTTATAGGGAAAATATTGACAGCTGATTTTCATCTTTTACTCGAATTTGATTCACAGTTCCTGATTCAAATTATGAAATGCACCAAAAAGGATCCATATAAATTTATAAAATCATAAATTTATTACAAAGCCACATCTCAATCTCAAGAAATCCGCATAAAAATGCTTGATCCCTAGACACTTTTGATGTGTGTATATATAGCAAAATACTAATAACCTACAAAAAATAAGTGCAATAATATACCTCTTTGTAAGATTGTTTTAATTCTCACAAGATTCTGACTACACGTCACGACCCTGCGTTATTTTCGAGGCACAGAGGCATCTTGATATAAAAAAGGCGTGTGGCACTCGGAGACTGCCGCGGTAAAGCTATTGCATAGCCTTTTTATCAACTTATGTAATTATAATTATTTATATTATTTATTATTTTAATTATTATTCTCCTCCTCCTCCTCCTCCTCCTCCTCCTCATTATTATTATTTTGCATAATAAATATGACAAAAAGTCATTAAAAGTTCTGCTATTCATCGATAGATGACAAAACTAAAAACTAAAAAGTATCACCGCTGTGCCGGTATTAGGTTATTTTCGTTTCGGAATTTCTGGATTCGGTCTCCACGCTCAAGGCCCGCGATAGAAGCTATGCAATAGTGTAGTAGTGAATCTTGACTTACCCTGTGAATACCTGTGTTTCTTAGGCACTAGCCCCTTTTCTGCTATCTTTAAACTATTCAAACGCATGGTAACACTGCACATGAAGCGCGTTTATGAGTGAGTACTTTTCCTTTCGTTATAAGTTCCTTGCCTTCCACTCTTACCAAAGGTTATCGTATAACCCAGTACTAAGTGGGTTGTGTAGGTCAGATAGGCAGTCGTTTTATGTAAAATACTGGCATTTATCTGTATCCGGTAAGACTGGAAGCCGACCCCAACATAGTTGGAAAAAGTCCAGGCAAAGGATAAAATGTTCTCGCCTTCTGTCTTCTATCTACTCTGTGTCTGCGCTTGGTGTAGTATCAACACCGGTCGCAATTAAACCGTGTGGTTGATTACCGCTGCTGTATGTATTTATATTTACTTGATTGGATCTTGGCGGTAGGCACACAAACACACAGACGTTGGTCCGTCGTATTTGGGATGCTTGATTGATTGGGATGATTTGTATCAGTTTGGGTGATTGCTTTTACAGTCTATGAGCATGGAGACCAACGCTTTGGAATCGGCAACTACAGTACACTGACAGTTATTATGCCTTGTGAGTGGGACTGTAGCTTAGTTTATTAGCTTATTAAAATTTAGTATTTGTTCGACTATTCAAAAGAGCCTGTAACTGGCCAACTTGAAATAAATGATTTTGATTGATTGATTGATTGTAGTGATGCAGTTATTTGGAGGACATTTTAGATAGATAGAATATTCTTTCTTTATTGACATCAAAAAACCGTAAGAAGAAAAAACACTAACGAGTGTGTGTCTCTTACACACACTTTTTTGGTGTTTTAGACAGCAAAACAAAATATTAGGTACCTACCATTGAAATGCTCTATCAAAATGCTGATTCTTCCTGAACAAAAATTGTTACAGTGCTCTGTGAAAAGTAAAACTATCACGCCACGTCTAAAATTAATGCCCCTTTTATGCTGATATTATAAAAGCAACGGTTTCATTTTCCTTGAAAACTTTACCATAACATACCTTTACATTAAACCTACTTCAAATAAGTAATGAAAACTGAAAAATATTCGAAAAATAAGCATGAAAAATATCGAAACATATATTTCAAATGGACCAAAGGAAGTCGAGAATTTTGTTCAGTAAAATGGCTGATAGATGAGTTTGCACAAATGCCCGGCAGAGGCGCTGCCGACAGTGGAAATATTGCATGCCGTATGTTTTGTGGGCATGATTGGTGGATAGCTTGAGGCTAAGCTATGTATATTTTGATTTTAGCTACAGGTTAAAATTCACAAAATAACTAGCTGATGCTCGTGGCTTCGTCCGCGTGGATGTCGGTTATCGCGTCCAAAAATATTTTCTCAACCCCTTACAACCCCTTTTTAGGATTAAATTCAAATTGTTTATTTTTCTTTAATAAGTTAACAACAATTTATTTGTGATTGGAGACTTCTTTTAAGCAAACAATGCCTGTATTAGTAGCCTATGTCCTTTCCAGGCTCTATCTGAGTACCAAATTTAAATCGGTTCAGTAGTTTTGGCGTGAGAGCGCGACAGACAGACAGAGTTACTTTCGCATTTAAAATATTAAGTAAGGTGTACACTGATATTCTTACATTTCACACATTAGTTTGTCTCTTGTAGCAACAGTCTGCGGCTGTCAATCGGGCTCAGATCAAGACAAATTCCTAATAGAAAAAACCATAGTCCTGTGAACCTGCCAACCTTTAAAACCAAGTCACCATCCTTTTATACGAATTTGTTGACTCAAACAAAAGTCTACCACGTGGAACTCATACATAATTAGTGGCAGCATCGACACTAGTTACTTCCCACTTCTACCATAAACCTCCAAACACTGTCCTGCAGTTTGACAGAAGATTTGTATTAAACCCACTCATGTAACTTTGTTGAAATAAATAAATAAATAAAAAGATTACAGGCGCGATACAACATCTGCCTAGCCTTTTCCCAACTATGTTGGGGTCAGCTTCCAGTCTAACCGGATGCAGTTGAATACCAGTATTTTACATGGAGCGACTGCCTACCTGACCTCCACAACCTAGTTTCACACTTGGTAACACAATACCATTTGGTAAGACTGGTTGTCGGACCTGTAACGACTGCCGGGACCAATAGTTTAACGTGTTTATCGAGTCACGCAGAAAACTCGGTATAGAATGGGCGGTCACCCATTTACAGACCAACCTAGGCAAGCGCGGCTTAACCTAAAGATTGACCCGAGTTGCAGTTATTATTAGGTCACGAGCTCAAGTGTCATAAATAGGTCTACGGCAGACGTAAAAACGAAGCGCTTCTAACACACCTACAACTCCTTTGTCTCTCAAGTCCCATCCATAACTTCACTCAACAGTAAAACTGACCATTCTGCTTCATCACCTCAATTATTTTGCCAATATCGGCCACTCCTCACACGCTGGCCGACCTAGTGGCAATCTAGTGCCATTCCTAGTGGCGCGGAATTGGCAATTCTATTGGTAGTGCTAACAGAGCACCGATCCTTTAGATTGGTCGGTAATAATGTTTGAGCTGTTTCCTGAGAAGATCTTTAAGGGAGATAAAAGTTAAGAGCGGTTTTTATTTTTATTTTACGAGCTTCATTATTAGAAAGTAGTATTGCAGCCAGAGAGAGCAGCGGTGGCCCTGTGGTGGCGGCCCCAACTTACGAACAGTGAGTTGTGGGTTCGAACCGAGCGTTCGAACAAGCGCGTTTCTTTGTGTAATTTATTTCACCACCGGATCATCATCATCATCATCATCAGCCTATAATGTTCCCACTGCAGGGACTCAGGCCTCATCTCTAGGAGAGGGATGGGCTACAATCCACCACGCGGGCCCAGTGCGGGTTGGTAGATGTCACATGTCTTAGAATTTTTTGATTCTAAGACATGTCGGTTTCCTCACGATGTTTTCCTTCACCGTTTTTGAGAGCAGTGGTGATGAAATAAATTACACAAACTAATGCGCCTGCCTGGATTCGAACGCACGACCTTTTGTTCGTAAGTTGGGGCCGACACCACTGGTCCGCTGCTCTCTCACCGGATACACCAAATAAAATAAAATCTACGCGGCGCATTTAAAATACGCCGTGTGCTAGGGGCCTTACCAACGATATAATGTGGTACAACGCTATAGACACACAAAGTTGAAACCGACACAGCAATGCTGCCTAGCGAAGCGAACGCTGATTTGACAAGGAGCTCCTCAGTGAATTGCTGGCTTCATTAAAAGGTGCTTTGCCGACGAACAACACAGTCATTCGGCATGAGTTTCTAGTTTTACACAAAGAGAGAATTAATTGAAATGGTGTCACTTTTGTTTATATTATACTGTAAAACATCATGAATAATAATATGCATTTCTTAACGTTTAAAAATATCTGGGATTTTGGTAGGATCGATCGATCGTTTCATCACTCAAAAGAAAACAATTTCTTTAATTGTTACCTATATTTGTTACTCTTTTTGTTTTGAAGGGTGGGAAATCATCAAATGACTCCCGCCCTGGGTAGAGCGGTAAGGAGTGTGAGACTTCTACTAACTAAAAACCACTAAAGTTCTTTCCCTATGTGCCGAGGCCGGGGATCTCTTTAAAACAACCCGCTTCCCGCTTCAATGATGCTGAGAACTCTGTGAGGCGTGCGTGGCACACGAACGCGCCGTCGACACGGCCGGTCGTCGTCATAAGACGGACGGACGGCGAGCTAGCCCATCACCATAGAGTAAAGTAATATCCCATCACTCACCGTGCACTGATCGGAAGCCATCACGTGGCCCTCGACACCTGGAGCGTCTCCCGCGGCATATTTGTTACTCTGGCATATTCATGAGCATTGCACTGTATAGCTGAACTTTGTATTTACCACGCCATGGTTCAATACCAAGTAGCAAATTGCAAGTAAAACAAGTGGCGCCTGTCGGTTAACGGTCACTGGTCTAGAACATTTTCGACACCATCGGCCATCCGTGTTGCTAATACAATATCGCATTAGGACCTAGCCTAATGCGAGTAATGGGCTAGAGCTCACCGTCCGTCCGTCTTGTAACGTTCGTGTTCCACGCGCGCCTTAAAGAGATTGCAGGAGCCCGCAAGGCCGACGCCGGTCGGGGCTGCGGGTTGTTCTAAAGAGATACCTCGGCTTCGATACAAATGGCTAAGAAGGAACATTGGTGATTTTATAGTCAGTAGAAGTCTGACATTCCCTTCAGCTCTGCCCAGAGCGGGACGAGTCATTTGATGATTTACCAGCCACAAAAAAAATAATAGACTTATTAGAGATTATCCACAGTTATTTGTTTCAAAACCAGCAAGAAATCAACCGAGTGGCGACGATGAAATATTAATCGCTTAAATAAAACTTGACTATTATCCTCAGAATATCTCGATTTGTCAAAGGAAGTTTGAAATTAGCCAAATTTTAATCCGTTTGCGGAATACTAACAAGGTGGTTTAGAAATAGCAGTGTCGGCAGACTCGTGGTACCTAGTGATGGACTGGGACGGGATTTACATTTTAGTTTGCTAGTTAAGATGTGAAAGTCCGGGATTCTAAATTTCCGGAACAGAGCTTATCAACATTATTATTATCTTACCCTTATCGCAATAGGGATGTTTTCTGACTTAAAAAAATATGATTTTGTTTAGTCCGTCTGCTAGATTATGGAAAAATATTAAATACGTATTTTTTGTTTCATAAAACGTTTCACCGATCATGAGTAGGGGCTTGTGACGTCACTTTCTGCTATTAAATGTACCAAAATATGACGTCACTCGACATTTCGAAGCACTAAATCGTCTTTTCTTTTATTGTTTACGTGAAAAAAAAAAATGTATGTATCTGACGGACTAATTAGATTTTTTGTCAACTACCCTATTTATTTTGCACGGAGCTGCATGTCTTCTTCTTCCATAATTCTCTCAGTTACTCGTCATCGGAGCAGTCACCCTTTCCAACCATAATATCATCGATCACACAGTACATTCATCGTTTCTTTGATCTTGCTCTTAGTATAATTTTAACCTGGGCGTTTTCCTCATTATTACCATCTGAGGTCAGCAGCTAAGGTTGGTCGCCCATCCACAGATCGACCCGCAGCCATTACACTTGTTATTATTCACGACTACTTCTTAAATACTCTAATACTAAAACCACCAAATGAAAATTCACCCAAAATACTTTCTAAAGGCGCTGACTGATCGAAAAGAAATTTGGCTATAATGGAGGCAATCAAACTTGTAAAGGAAAATCAATTTTGAGAATCCTGGACTAAGCAAAATACAGGACAATGGCATAAAAGAGAGAAAGCTTGAAAATGCTGATTATGATGAGTAATGCTTTTGTTCGGAACGCTTATTAATTTGATAGACTGATAATCATGATCATGACTTAATAATGTAAAACCGGATTCATCACTGTATTATGTTACTCCGAAGTCTGAAATACCGATGTACGGTATACAGAAAGTTTGTGAGTCCGAAATAAGTGAGTCAGAATGTACACTACGACGAAGTACGGTATTCAGAATGTTCGTTACTCCGATGTACGTTATTACAATTTTTATTGAGTAATTGGTCATAGCAATCTTTGGAGTTCTGTACTTCGCGATAATGAACATTCAGAATGCATTCATTCGTAGTGATCCCTGTCTAGATATTGGAATTTATTCATAATTAATAATGATGCTATCACGGTAGGTGTACATAATTGTGTTGTAAAAAAATACAAAAAATAGAATAATCTACCTATTAAATTGGTAAACTCATATTTCTGAAAATGAAATATATGCAATTCAATAATAATTTATTTACACCCACAACTAAATAAAAATTAAAAAAAACTCCATAAAATAAACATCCCGGATATCTTCGAACCCCCGGACATCCCTATCGGATAGCCATCCAACAATTATCGAACGCCTGACGCCTCCCCCGGGACCTAATTCATTGGCGTCCCGTGATCTGCTGAGCTGTGTCCCGAGATCCCGGAGATACGGGATCCGGCAAGGAATTGCGTTAAGATTGTGGCAGACTTTAATGTGATAGTAACAGATCGACTTTTTTATTTTTTCTTCTACCTTTTTGTGAGTAGTTTGGAAAGGTTGGGTTATTTTTAGGGGAGTAGGGGTTGACCCGGTTAGTTGTTATTTTTGGATGTATGGAGTCGATATTGCAGTGTTTTGTAGCTCTTCCAAAACAGTGGTTAAGTTTCTTTTTCGTGTGGTTAACGCCTGGACCTGGTGTCAGAGTTTTTATGCAACCCATGGGTCCACTCTACATGTCATTGAAAAATACATTTATCCCAGGTTGGTTTCAAGTGATAATTAGTGCGTGAACTGATTAATAACTTACTCTTGTTTTACATTACAAACTGAAAACTGTAGCCTGTCTTGTCTAGGAGTAAAATTATCTTACAGAAACGTACAAGAGTACGGAGGGTACTCAAGCCAGGCCTGTATATCGGTATCCATTCCTCAGTTACTTTCGTCTTTACGTTTATAGGATGATTGTGTGTATGATTTTGTTTATATCACAGTTGTGTAAAGGTTAACGGACAGACGGCCAATTGACTAAGTAAAAGAGACTGTTCCACGTTGTATTACTTCAAAAATCATTAAAACATCTCTGATATTCCAAGCGTATGTCTTTTTCTCGGAACACCTTACTTTACAAACATGCCCCTTTGTACTTAACTGTTAATTCATTTGAACTCAGTCGAGCTTCATCCTACACCAGCTTAATATTTGTTTTTGGAGTAAGAAGGCAGTAAATCACGTTTCATTATGATAATGTGGGTATATTTGCATAGTACAACCCTTCGTGGAAACCTGCCACTGCCTGCCATTGTCTTTTATTTTGCAAGTCTATACAATCGTCTTTATTCTACCAACTCTGTAGACAGTTAGAGGATCAATTTTATCTTTCTTTGTGATGCAAATCTTGTCATTAGTGTAGAAGGAATTTGGGGGTTTTTGGAAGAATTTTTGGTTAAACTTGAAATGAATTGTAGCTTTTAGGTTATGATTTGAGATTGGGATTTTATTTTAAGTGTGGTAGAATTATAAATTAAAAATCTACCTATTCAAGATTTAATAGAATTTTAGGTTGAAAACGTAGCGTACATGACCAGATATTTATTTATTTATTTAGATAACATGGGAGACTTACAGCTAAAGCAAACAGATCAAGAACAGTACAATATTCTAAAAGCCAATTACAGGTCTCCACTTATAAAATACAGAGAAGAAAAAAAAAAAAAAATTCTATGGACATTCTCACCAAGTTACTAATAGGTACCACACTATAATTACTATGTTGCTCACACTGCATAAGAACCATCATAACAAATTAACTACATGAAAAAGCTTCGACTTAAGCACTTCCTGGCTGACGACACACTAATTTGGAATGGATCTATATCGTACTGTTTACAAAGCTTGTTTAAGTTTCTGCTTGCACGCACCATGTACGAATTTTGCCTATAATTGGTTGAAGCAAATGGCGCACACAAAGGAGGATTGTATCGTTTAGACTTCACGGGAACGTTGAAATAAAATTTTGATAAAATATCGCTACAGTTTATGGTGTTTTTAAAAATTTTCAACAAGCACACACAGTCAGAAATCTCGCGGCGTTTGAGTAAAGGTAATATAATTATGATATTTTCGCACAAGATAGAGAAATTGGGAAGGAGAAAGGGGAGGACTTTGTCCAGCAGTGGGACACATGAAAGGTTAATAAAAATAAAACGAAGTCGGGTAGTCACTTCATGTGAAACTGACGTAGAAACCTTTTTGAATTTCTTATTAACTTTTGTAAGATTTCATTTGCATGGATAGTATATTTTTACCCACGGTAATGTGCTATCGGAAGGTCACGGTGTATATAGCCAAGCTGCCATTAATGCGTGCAAAACTGGACACACTGACAGATAATTATACTCTCGCATTTATAATACTAACAGAGATGTACAAATCAACTTGCATGAAAACTATGTCAATCACATTTCAGCTTAATATAAAATTATCTTCACAAACTCCGACAGTTTCCGAGAAGATGGCGGCCAAACATTCAAAATGAATTCATCAGCCGCACTCAAAGGCGCCCAAATTCACAGATTTCTATTTCGTCTACAATAAATTCAATTCCTTGAATGAAGGATCCCGGTGAAATTCGACCTAGGAGGAAGATTACGGAACTCCGATTTCTCTAAGCCCTAACGTATTAAGGTTCCGCATAGATTTATAGGGAGCACCTTTCATTTATGGGACTGTCTACCCTTCCAATGATAAATGGTGCTATATTATATTGGGGTCTAAAGGGGGTCTATTTGTCGTCTTACTGTTTGATTAGCCATGAAATTGAAGGTTAAAATCTGAGTGTGTAGGGGTGATATGTCAGTGTAAGAATGTATACTTGCGAAATTAAATTGGTGAACGTGTAGTTCTCTGATACGTAGGTTACACAATGTGGTCTTGCAACTTCTTCCAAGTTACGACCTAATTGTTTTAGGTTGGCTACTCTCGTACGTGGAAGTTGTTGTCAAAAGTGTAAAAGTTGAAATTACGAAGCTCGTTTTTTGCATGAAGTTTCAGTAACTATTGAACAAAATAATTGTTGAATCCGGTCATCTACCACAAGGACCACATTCAGTGTCTGATCGCAGTGGATTTGTGATGTCCGGAAAGTGTATCCGTTGTATCCCGTGTTATTGTGAGTAATTTCAAGGACTTTGATAGTTTACTAATGTTTTTATACCATCTTCTACTCACATAATGCTAGCTCACGACGGTAACTGTCTACTGGCTTGACTAAAACCTGACTACATGTTATTCTTAGTCCTAGAGCGACATTATGAGAAAGAGACATTTTACGACTGAGCCAAATGTTTCTATTGTTTACTATGCTATGCTGCGTACGTGTATGTATTATATAGATTCGTAAACGTTTTCCTATAAGTTCTGTTTTATATCACCAACTAGCATTTTATAGAAATTCTTTAAAACATTGTGTTGTTACATTGAGGAAAATTAATTTCGGTGTTTCCACAGTGATTTTTGATACGATTTTTAAATCGGATTGATGTTTGTGTAGATTTTATATTTTTCGTATGAATAGTACAATATGGCAATCAGACTGTACCTAAACATTTTTTTTTTTTAATGAAAAACGTTGCCCCACACTAGGAATTTCTCCTGTATCTAGCGGACCTGGCAGACGTCGTACTGCCCGGACAGCAGCGCCACATTCCGGGTCCAAGACAGCAAAATCACCATTAACAAAATGATCCGCCATTTATTGAATTCATTTGTTTCAAAAAATGTGATAAACGAAGAACCGCTCGAACGATTTTGTGCAAACTTCACATAAACCAACTACTAATAGTCCAAACAAAGCCTAAACATTTGGTTTGGATAGATGAGCCCGTTCTTAAGTTATGAAATTACAACGAAAAGTAGCATTGTTTTTTATATATATTGACTAGCGACTCGCCCTAACTTGTGTGAAGCCAAGGCAGGTTTCGATTACAAAAAAAGAAAACACCCCATCGGTTAACTCGTCCTCAAGTAACGCTCCGTCATACATGTGGCATACTATTCCCTGTAACAGTGTAACCATTGTACTTATTAGTAATGGGCGCTTCTCTGGGTACAATGGTTACTAGTCACAAATAGGAAAAACATAATTTTCACTTCTCTTTATATCAGCCGGGGACAGATCAGAATAAAGCCAGGCTATGTTATAAAGTTAAAACTGAAATAACCCTGAAAAGTAATAATATCTGTTATTTATCACACTTCATAATCACCTTCATTCCAACTAACCCACTCAAAATAACCACATAATCCTACCAGCTGAAAACACAGGAGGGAATCTGTAGAAAATCTTTAATTTTATAAGGTTTAACTGCGCTAATCCTGCCAGGGTACCAGGGTGGCAGAGAACTGCAGCTACATAATTAATAACGGAGAGCAGCGTCGACGAGGTCACCGCTTAATTTATGTTGCTCCACGGTTTGTATGCAGGTGGGGTGGGCAGAGATACTGGAATACGGGGCCATTTGAGAGATAAAAAAATTATGATGACGTAAATATTTTGCAATGTTGGATGTCAATTGTATTTGCAAAGAAAAGAAAATGTGACAAACTTCGAAAAACAAAAAAAGCAGATTCTAGCTCAAAACAAAATAGGATCATCACGCTATTGTAGTATGTGGACGAACTCTTAACTTTAAATATGTATTATTACATTTATTACTAACGTCTAGGCTTCCTCTTCACTTAAAAGATCGAATAGCCGCATAGTTTTAGTTAAAAAAGGTAATATTTCATACTAACAACTTAAAGAGGTAAAGTAAAGTGTATGTTTGATAGTTTGGATGTAAAGGGTAATTTTCGGAACTTCTTATCTTATTTCTAAAAGTTTTTCTTTTTTTCTTACAGTAAGTAGTAAAAAGCTACTGTAGATATCCTGAATATCTTACCAAACATACAGGTAACTCCTGGACATTACTTCCGAACATAAGCATATAACATATTACAAGAAAGCGAGACTTTGTCGAAACATGTAATGCCAAATCATCTCTAGAAATCTCACCTAAGACTGGAATCAAACTCGCCACCTTGCTAAAGCCACCTCCAATCCCCCAGGTACATAATTAATAACCGGCATGTCTCCGGGAGGTCACTCCTGAGTTATAGCCCCATTACCTCCTGGTCCCTCTCCCTCCTCACTCCTGGAAGAGGGTCCTCACCGGATTATTGAAATGAGAGATTAACGCACAGCCTCCGTCAGATTTATTGACTTCAATATCGCGGTGTAAATCATTTGATTGTGTTGGGGGGTTCAGATTGAGCGTTGTGGAGGTCAGATAGGCAGTCGCTCCATATATAAAATAGTGGTATTTAGCTGTATCTGGTTGGCCTGGAAGCCGAACTCAATAATAAATTAATAATAAAGAATTAATAATATAATTAATAACTCAATACTATTATAGAACAAAACGACTAGAAAAACGTAGCCCTCCGTCTGGCGAAGTCGAGTAAAAACTGTACATTTAGGCGCAGTAGTATAAGTGCTTATAAGTTAACTATAACTAAAATATATATAACTGTTACAACTTCGATAACAGTGAGTTTTGTGTTTGGTGCCTGCCCGATCTAGATCATTTAGCTTTACATGTTACAATTTAAAAGACAATTATAATCAGGAGGATTTTAAGTTTCTAATCATCTAAGAAATGAAAAGACGAAGCATTGTCATCATACTTAAAATAATAAACATTGTATTATGAAGCAAATTCATAAATAGCTTCGCTTTACTACACTATTAAAGACTTCTATCAATTCGCAAAGAAACTTAATTCATCAGGCTTCTAAAAAATGTATGCCTTCAAATTGCAGTTTTAAAGTGCACTTTAGACTCCACTTGAAAAGTTCAAACTTGCTTGACCCCTCTATCGAAGCGCGTTACTTTTTAATCAATATAACAATACAGGCCATCGCCTCGGAATTTAATCTCTTCTTTGTGCTGAAAAAAGTGGCCTGAACACTGAACAGGATTTAATAAAAAAAAGAAAATGTTAACAAGGTTCCACCTCAAGAGAGCTATAAGAAGTTTCACTTCGTGGTGAAAGGGTATTTATTTATTTATTTAAACTTCATGTACAAGAGTGGTACATAGGCGGACTTAATGCCACAAGGCATTGGTGATTCTGTCGGGGCTGCGGGTTGTTAGAAAGCGATACCGCGGCCTCGACACAAAGGGCTGAGAGAGAACATGGATGGTTTTTAGTTAGTAGAAGTCTGACACTCCCTTCCGTCCCCCCCAGAGCGGTAGGTTGATGATGCTTGAATATTGGTAATCCCGGGGCTGCGGGTTGGTCGAAAGAGATTCCGTGAAGAAGGAATATGGGTGTTTTTTTTTAGTCAGTAGAAGTCTGACACACCCTACCGCTTGCTATGCTATGCATCAACTACCCCTTTTTGGCCACTCTGATTTTATGCATATAATATTTTAATCAGCGTTTAAATTGCATAGGAAAGGCCTTTTCTAATGAACAACAAAACGTAAGATTGATCACAGTCGAAAATTGGGCCTTCTGCACTTAGCTATTATGTCGACGATCGATTGGCTGTCGAATCAATCACGCTTGCTCTTTGAGACTTGGCAGGAAGTTGCTATTGCAATTTCTATCAAAAGCCTGCTTTATAAAAGAAATTTATGAATGCATTCATTTCATAATATCTGAATAGGTGCTAGTTAATTGGGTCTGAATATTTTTAACTTATTATGTCGTTATTGTTGATTCGGAGCTCGTGGCTAACTAATAACTGCCGCTCCAGTCAATCTTCTGGTTAAGCCACGTTTGCCAAAGTAGGTCCGTGGATGGGTGACCACCCCCTACATACTACATTTCCTCCGTGCATCGGAAAGCACGTTACACCGTTAGTCCCAACGGTTTTTTTTTATCTTTGACAGAAGTTATAAGCAATGAATAGGCAGAGATCCAGCAACCAGTCTTCCCGAAGGCAGATCACTCCATGTAAAATACTAGTACCTATTCAGCTCTATCTGATTGGACTGTAAGCCGAGTCTAACTTAGGCGAAAGTCTAGGCTGATGATTTCTTAATGTTTCTTTAAGCAGCAAACGCAACGATGCTCTTGTGATAGCGGCCCTCAGATACGTATTAATTTTACAGTCGTTTTACAGGATCCACATCACATACGAGTATGTGTACCAAATAAATCGACAGAAAAATCTACCCAAACCAACTAAATCTAAAATATTGAAATAACGTACAA
The DNA here is from genome assembly GCA_932274075.1 of Diarsia rubi. Lineage (NCBI taxonomy): Eukaryota > Metazoa > Arthropoda > Insecta > Lepidoptera > Noctuidae > Diarsia > Diarsia rubi. Next base: position 486,234 of record OW026437.1, on the reverse strand, counting down.
CTATCACATTTTCCACAATCCTATCTAGCACCTCAAGATAAATGCAAACCATTACTTCCCCCATTCTAGATCAGAATACTATCATTTTTATAAGCCACCATACCTTATGTTATGTTATTTTATCTGTTCCCATAAACTACGCTGAGAAAGGTACGAGTACCACTGTCTTATCTTTCTGGTTATAATCTAGGAATTGTTTTAGTGTAGTTTTGTTTGAAACTTTATTATTATCTTTTTCTTTTGTAATACGATCTGGTTTTTGGTTACTTTTGTTACTGAATTTGGGGTGGGTTTCAGTGTTTCTGGAGGTTTTCATGGATACTGTATTCAAGGGTCAAGATTAAGCAAAGCTTGTTGAGGTATGTGAATAAGTGGTTTCTTTAATCCCGTGTTTTCGTACAGTCGATCCAACTAATAAGTATACAGCTTTCCAATTCTAGAACATTGAAAATATTAATTGCAACTACATATATTTTATAAAGCGTTTCGCATTAAGCGACTGACATCTGTTTCAGACATCTGACGTTTGGCATCTGTCTCTAAATGTATCTGTATAATCTTAAAAGTAAATGCAAGTTAGCTGGCTGTATACTTATTAGTTTGCATGGCTGTACTCCTCAGCTATTCTTTTCTAATTAATTTCGTTGCGGGATCCCAGACAGTTAAATCATTTTTCTGGGACTTCGCCGAGCTTCATTGTCTCGGTGCTTTTCTGGTGGTTCCCACTGTTGATTCTGGGTTTCAGGAGTTAGAGAGGTTTAAGAATAGTGTGGCGGGGACCTCTTGATGACTAAGTTGGTCCAAATTGTTGCATAGAAGTTAGACGAGCAGTTGCTCCATGTAAATCAAAATCAAAATCAAAATCAAAATCAAAACTCATTTATTCAAACTAGGCTGATAATCAGCACTTTTCGAACGTCAAAATTTACTTTACTTTACTTATTTACAAGAGACAGTCCCCCAAAACGCCCCCCCTTCGACACTTCCTAGTGTTTTTGCTGGAAAGAAGAAGTGGCGGAACAAACTCCCCAGCACACATCTGTCTGTTAGGTTGGTTAGAAGAACCAGACTCGATACAATAGTAAGGCAAGTATAAAAAAGTATATAATAATAATAAAAAAAAGACATAACATATCAGTAAACTAATCTTGGAGAAAGAACATAAATAAATAACAAACATTGTCTTGTGTTCAACTCAGCGACCAACTGTTCTTATCATTTAAGTAGTCGTTAATGGAATAGTACGCTTTTAAACAAAGATTAGATTTTACTTTGGCTTTAAACGCATTAAATGGCAAGTCTAGAAAAGAAGATGGCAGTTTGTTATAAAATGTTATACCAAGCCCGACGAATGAATTATGAACTTTGTGAAGCCGGTGAAAAGGAGCGCGTAGTTTATGCTTATTTCTAGTGTTAAAGTTGTGAATATCACTGTTTTTAGTGTACAGGTGGATATTTTGTTTAATATATAAAATGTTGGCAAAGATGAACTGAGAAGCAACAGTGAGGATACCAATCTCCTTAAAAAAATCTCTAAGAGAAACTCGGGCACCCAGCTGATAAATTGCACGAACCGCTCGCTTCTGCAGAACAAATATATTTTGAATATCAGCAGCTTTGCCCCACAGCAGAATACCGTATGACATAACGCTGTGAAAATAACTGAAGTAGACTAACCGTGCTGTATCAACGTCAGTGAATTGTCTTACTTTTCTGACGGCGTATGCGGCTGAACTTAGCCTTCCCGCTAGGCTTGATATATGTAAACCCCATTGTAATTTTGGATCTACTGTAATGCCCAGAAATACAGCAGAGTCGGCAGTTTCCAGCTCCTGATTGGCGAGGATAATATTGGGACCTAGATTTCTAACATTGGGTAAAGCGAACTTAACTATTTTAGTTTTCTTGGCATTAAGAACAAGGTTGTTTATTGTGAAATCAATGGCATTCACCGGGTTCTAAGGTATTTTTCTATTGCATCTTTCACTTTCTACGGTCTTTTATCAGGATGCTGGTTTATTCAGGACTTAACTTTCACCAAAGGACCTGCAATCCTACTGTAACGATATTGTTATTATCACTGTACAAGACTTTAGTCAACTGAACCCGCTTGCTACTGGGCCCGCGACCCGTTAAACAAATTATAATGTGATTTGATTGACTAATCCCGCTGGTCCAGTTGACCAAAGACTAAACCCTACAGCTGGGCAGGGCTTCTCTCCATTTCTGCCTACGGTTACAGTTCTACGCTACTTTAACCCAATTCTCAAGTAAAAAACAAATTAATGAAGAACAAGTAGTTTAACTTGAAACAACAACAAGCCATCAAGTGAAAACGAGTTACTCTCATAAGCCAAAGTTCAAAGCCACTACATCTACTAACTGTCACCTAAACAAACTTATTTGGTACACTTTCGACTCTCAAGTTGTTCGACATAATTCTCGAACATTCGAGTCTTATCGGAAGCAAATCTCGAACAATTACCGTTGACAAAATGTTTCACAAGTTTTTTTTCTTCAGAATTATAAAGAGGCGTTTAGGGGACATCGATTTTGTTGGAAACTTTTTTAATGTATGTATCCTTGATTTTTTCTTTCTTCTTTTATAGGTTAAGTGATGTTTTTGCTTTAAGTAACATGGTTATTATATTTTGGTAATGTTACTTTCACCAATATTAATCTTTTATTAGTTCGTTTTGACTTGACCTAATCTTCTTAATCTAATTAACCATCCGCCTAGACTTTTTCCAGATATGTTAACGTCGGCTGATACCAGAAATTTGGTTATCTAACTTCTTTTACCTAATACTGGGTTTCAATTCTTCACCTGAGTACTGTGGCTAATATAGAATTTCACCCTGCCTGGTGCTATCCCTTTGATAGCATAATTATTATTGTGTGTGCTGTTGTCTTCTTCATTATCATCATCTTCCTGCCCTTATTCTATCCCTTCTTATATTTGGAGTCGGAGCAACACGTTGTTTTCGTCCATTCTTCTCTGTTATACGTCACGGTGACATTTACTTTGTTGTCTACTTTTCGTCTAATTATAATAATTTATCTTTGATTGTCACATTTCCATCTAGCTACAACAATAATATCCAGTAAAACAAAACAATACAATTTTATTACCTTCTCTGCATCAAATTCTCCAACTTTCCTGACAATTTAGCATAAGACGAATCAGTATAACAATGTTCCCAAACATTAATATTCAATGTATCAAAGTTCTGACAACACACAACAGATGGCGGGGTGATAGCGAGCCAGCTAACATACCGCTCAGTAATACGAGTGCGAAACTTGGAGTACACTCACATAGAGAGTTGGCAGTAGACTTCGGAACAACTTGCTGAAGTATGTTCCGAGAAATTGTTCGGAATTGTTTTCGATATCAAATTAGATGTTACTTAGTAAGTCAGTTCTTATTGGGTTTGCTCATTGCTATTGTTATGGAAGGATCAGTTTCCGATAATAATATCTATGAACGTAAGCCGTAGGAACCCAGGTAGGAGCATTATTTTGTGTGAATTGTTTCATCACCACTGCTCACAAAACGGTGAAGGAAGACACCGTAAGGAAACCAGCAGGTCTTAGAACCAAAAAATGGAAAACTTATGAAATCTACCCACCCGAGTGGTGGATTACAGACCATCCCTCTCATGGAGAGTAGGCCTGAGTCCTGAGTCCACAGTCTGAACATTATGGGCTGATGATGTTGTTGAGTGGTCACTCTACAGCTTCAGCTACGATTGAAAAGTTTTCCGAAATGAAAATGAATGAATTGAAATGTATTTCATTACCACTATTTTGGAAAACGCCAATAAAAAAAAATGCAAGAAAACTGGCAAATTCTAGAATCAAAAATTTGAAGATAAGATGTCAGGACATCTTTCACACTTTTCACACTTTCGTCTTATGACGACGACATGCTGTGTCGATGGCGCGTTACCAATGCCGTTTGGAAGGAGCCCAAGGCCGACGTCTGTCGGGGCTGCGAGTTGTTCGGAAGAGATACCGCGGCCTCGGCACAAGGGGCTAAGAAAACTCTGGCACTCCCTATCACAGAGCAGGAGGAGTCATTTGATGGTTTCTCACCCTCCAAAAAAAAACAAGGACATCCATAGACCCGGACTTGCTGCAACTCGCAGAGCGGATGCCCATATCCCAGCAGAGGGAAAATGAAAGACTAATTTATGCCAATACTTCCTACCAATAAAGCTCGTTGGTCTAGGCGTCGCAAAGTGACTGCTAAGCATTAGTTCGACACCTAGGTCGTGCAAAGTGTCAATCAGAGTTTCATCAAGAATTTGTCGTTGATTTTCGTACCCCGGAAGATGACATGAAGTAACTGGTGAAATGTTGGTGTATTGGATAACCTGCCTAGCCTTAGAGGGTTAAAGGGCGTGATTATATAACAATATTTAGGTAAAACTTGCGACGATATTCACATCACGCAAAATACTCTTTTATCTCTTAAAAAGCCCACTTTTATGAGTTTTAATCGAGCCCAATGTTTAGCAGCGTTTACTTAAAGTCGAGCATGCAGAGAATTTCATTCAAGCAACGTGTATTTGTTGTTCGTGAAACTTCGTAGAATTTTTAACAGTATAAGTGAAAATAGCTATGCAAATTATGAGCTATGTGACTATTATATAGGAGCGTCTCCACATTAGCGTAATAATTTTTAATGGTCCCACTACTGGGACGCAGGTCTCCTTTCTACATAATATAAGAGAAAGTGGGCCGTATCCATGACATGGGCACAAAGCCGGTTACTAGGCAAAGTCACATACAACGTTGTAGGATTTTCTGATAACACGGTCTATTATTAAACCCGTCTGTTTGTATCAATGATTAGCGTAATTCCTGTAAAAAATAACTCTTGTGATTCCAATAAGGATCATTTTAGTTAGTAGTCTATTTGTTTCGTCATCATCATCATCATTTCAGCCAAAAGACATCCACTGCTGGACATAGGCCTCCCCAAGCTATCACCACAATGACCCCGAGGGTGAGCGGGTCACCGTAAGATTCAGCAGGTCATCGCTCCACCTGGAAGACCTTCTAACGCAACGTCTTTGGTCGCCACTTCTGTACTTTTTGGCTCCATTGGCCATTTGTTCTGCGAGCAATGTGCCCTACCCACTGCCTTTAAAGTTTGGCTATTTGTTTAACAAATTACTGTTCCTAGCTTTACATTCCTACCTTCAAATCAGGTTAAAACACCTTTGTCTTAAAGTCAAATAGATATCGGATCAGCACACATTCCAGTACAAAGTCTAACAAACCTCAAGCCCAGACACCATCCATTACACCTCACCACAGGTGCATAATCTATCACAGCACCTGTTAAATATTAACAGAGTTTTCCTCCAAATTTACCCCTGAAAAGGTAACAGTTTACCCGCCGTTCCCAGCGGAGGGGTGAATTGAAACTTCTTGTAGTTTGTTAATACGCTCCCAGAGCTAATCATTTTAGAAGTGGAGTGAAAAATTTAGATTAATTTTGCAAGGGTGTAAATACATTTTGTGTTGGTGAAATGTTGTTGAATATTTGTCTGCTGGGGGTATCAAATAGTTTATAGTATTATCACACCTGTAGTCTTATACAGGGTAGTCAGAGGGGTGTAAACAGCAGTTTTTTTTTACAGTTAAGTTATGGTATTAACAAAATCAAGCATGTTTAAGGGCCCAAAAGCGGGAGGGGTTATGTGATGATTTCAACCCCCCCCCCCTCTCAAAACGGGCATACCGAATGCTTTGTTTTTTTATTCCTAAATGGGACTCTTGACCTCGATCATGTGGTGTTGTTACGTTTTCCTTGTAGAAATCTTTCTAAAAATACCTAATAACACGTGACTTGAAATTAACATCTCCAGAGATTTTTGTTTAAGCGAAATATTGAAATTTCACAATTTTTTTTCGAGATTAAGTACTGCATGCACTTGACACACTTTTAATGTTTTATACATATAATACTGTAGCATAAATTATGAAACTGCATTTTGTATATTTTTATGAATGAATCTAATTACTTATACTCTGATTATAATATTCAATTAATGTATGATACCAGAATTGTATGCTTCAGTAATACTTGCTCAAATGCTAACATATTATTCATCCCTCTGTATAAACAAACCCATCACATCATTCCAACACCCCTCATGGTTCTATTCGATCATGGTTTACCCCCCATATTTTACTGATCGACCCCCGACCCCCACGATCTCGTTAGCACAAACTGTACCACTGCCAACTGTGGTTTGTCGATTATTCTGCCTCTGATATTGGAGTTAGATTGCCAACGATTTGATTCTGATATCTATGTATACATAGAATAGGTAGCTCCTTGTGATTTGAGGGTACGTATTCAAATGATTGTAGAGATCGATTGATGTCTCAGGTAAGGGGACTAGTAAGAGAGAAGTTTTGGATAGTGACTTGTTTTCGATAAAGGTTCTTCATTTTAGGGTCAATAAAGGAGATGGAAAATGGTGGGCCCCCATGTAATAAGTTGAGGTATGGTGAAAAAAAATTCTTTTCCGGACGCTTTTTCAATAAATCCATTCCTGTTATCTTTTTATGGCTATAAGTCATTGATATTCATTAATAATAATTATGCTTTTCACACATTCTGCACTAAATATAATATATATTAGTGCTTCCTCTTCAATACTTCTCTGTTTCTCGTCATCTCATGAGACACCTCCTTTTCTACTATCTCTCATGCAGTCCATTCATCGCTTCTTAGGACTTCCTCAACACTATGAATAATCGAATAAAAAAAATTACGACTGATGTCTGATTTTAACCTGAAATTCAAACAACCAGTCTTGCGAAAGGGTTATCGTATTAACTGGGATGTGGACGGCAGGTAGGCAGTCGCTCCATGTAAAATACTGGTATTCAGATAAATCAGGTTAGACTGGAAGCCGACCCCAACATAGTTGAGAAAAGGTTAGCCAGATGATGATACAAAGTTATTCCGAACTATTTCTGGCAGAGTTGATGTTTCTTGGATGGCAGCGATGCCAGGCTAAATATATTAAAGCATTATTTCTAGCATGTTATACAATGCACCAGAGATGGTTTTGGTATAAATTGCTGATTTATGTTCACAAACGGCGAGAGCAACTTCGTATCACATCGACTTGGCGAGTACTCATAACTAGCTGTTGCCCGCAGCTTCACCCGCGTGGATGACGGAAATATCGAAAATGACGATATTACGTACAAACTGCCATCCCTTAAATCACCCCCTTGGTGATTGAATTTTGAAAAATCCTTCCTCAGTCGATGTTATCGTCATAAGAGGAATACGTGTGCGACTTGTTCTTAAGTTTTGGCGTGTGCATTGATCCTCAATCTTTGCTTTTGATAAAATCACTACAAAATGTTATAAAACAAAGTCCCGCGCCGTGTCTTTCTGTCTGTTCGCGATAAACTCAAAAAATTACTGCACTGATTTTCATGCTGTTTTCATCAATGGATAAAGGGGTTCTCGAGGAAGGTTTTTAATATATAATTTAACGCGGGCGAAGCTGCTGGCATCAGCTAGTATATAGATAGGATGCCCGGGACACAAACACTTAAAGATACTGTCTCTGAGTCCATCAGCCCCACTTCTCCAATCAAATACTAGGACGAAACTAAATTAAACTATTCACAATGAAATCACAACAAAACACTAAACTAACTTAACCCGTATTCAAACCTTTAAACACATACTAACCGCTTTTAAAACCCGGTTAGGCTGCAAACGGGTAACAAAATTACTTTGGGAAACTTTTCGAATCAACGACTCGTTGTAATTGCTTCCGGCTGAGAGCAACCGCTTAACAACCGATTGTATTAATTTGGGATACGAGATGTAGCTGCTGTTTTCATAAATGTTTCTGTAGATTTTGCTGATAATAGCTTTCTTTCTTTAAAAGTGCCAACAAGCGCTTTCTAAGTGTTTTAAATATCTACACTGTTCTTTCTCAATCATTTTCTGTCAGTAGCAACCAATACGCAAACTTGTAGCAACGAACATAAAGATCACATTTACGTATATATATTTCAATAAACAATTTCAATTTCAACTACAATACATGAGCATACGGTATCATCATCATCTTCAGTAGTCCTCTGCTGGATGCCTCTATAATTGAGATCCTCGCCAACTCTCATTCCCCTGCGAAGATTGTCACTTCACCTACCCTGAGAGCGTCCCCCATTCACGGTCTCTACTCAAAAAGAATTACTGTTACTCCAACAATCGTTAGTTCTATGGCTAATAGACTACCACCAGCCTGTAATGTTCCCACAGCAGGGACTCAGGCCTCCTCTTTATAAGAGGGAATGGGCTATAATCCATCACGCGAGCTCAGTGCGGGTTTGTGGATGTCACCTGTCTTCGAATTTTTTGGTTCTAAGATATGCCGGTTTCCTCGCGATGTTTTTCGTCACCGTTTTGAGAGGATCGTTATCATCATCAATTCAGCCAAAAGACGTCCACTGCTGGACATAGGCCTCCCCCAGGTGTCGCCACAATGACCGATCCCTTGTGTCTCGCATCAAGCGGGTCCCCGCAACCTTCACCTGGTCATCGAACTTAACTGTGCAAGTACGGATTGCAGGTAATTATAATAAACTAGCATTTGCCCACGGTTTCAACCGCGTGGATGCCGAAAATATAAAAAAAATACTATTTTTCATCCAAAATTATTCTTTGAGAGCAGTGGTGATGAAATAAATTACACAAAGTAATGCCCCTGCCTGGGTTTGAAACGTGCCTCGTAAGTTGGGGTCGCCACCACTTGGAATAGACTAAACTGAGATAAAATATTATTTATTAAAACATCTTAATCATAAATCTTTCTCCAATAGTGTGATGCACGCCGAGATATTCATAAAACCGGCTCAGTGCAAAACATCTGGCTCTCAGCGACTGGCCATCAAACCACCAAATAGGCATTAGCACACCTCGTTAGCTCCACATAATAATATCATTGTGGTACTAATTGTCTTATCATTGGAGATGCTGGTCAATGGGATAATCATTGGGTATTGCGTATTTATTTATTACTAGCTGATGCCCGCGACTTCGCCCGCGTGGTTCGTCAAATTATATGCTAAAACCTTCCTCGAGAACCACTCTACCCATTGACGAAAACAGCATGAAAATCGGTGCAGTCGTTTTGTTTTTAATTTGTAGTGATAGTAATAATACGGTATTTCACAAAAAAATCGAATTAGTCCGTCAGACAGATATTCAAAAAATAATGGACACATATTTTTTTTTTTTTCACGTTCTTAAACAAAAGATGAAGTCGTGTGACGTCACAAGGTTAGTACTTTTTTACACACAAAGTGACGTCAAAAGCCCCCACTCATGATCTTTGACACGTTTTATTTTCGTCAATTTTCACTAATAACAAAAAACACGTATCCAATATTTTTTGATAAACTAACGGACGGACTAATAATTATTTATGGTAAAATACTCTATAATCTGCTGCGATCCGCCCTTGCTATGCACAGTTAACTTAGTTATTTTTCTCCTGTATTCGAGGTCAATATTCTAATGGGTACCGTATTACCCAAAACTAACTGGTCGAGGAGGTCAGACAGTAAGTTGCTCCATATAAAATACCTGCATTCAGCTAAATCCTGTGAGACTGTGGAAGCCTACTCCGATAAAGTTGGGAAGAGGCTAGGCAGATAATATGAATTCTTAGTCTAAAATACTAATAGAGCTTTTTTTTCTATCTATATTTTTAAAAAACGTTGCCCCTCACTACGAATTTCTCCTGTATCGTCGGTGCGTTCACAAACATTTAAACTCACACAAATACCCAGACCCGGAACAACTATCTGTAGGCCATACAAATATTTGCTCCGTGCGGGGATCGAACCCGCGACTTTCTAGTAAGTATTTGTGTATGTGAGTTTAAATGTTTGTGAACGTACCCACGATACAGGAGAAATTCCTAGTGTGGGGCAAAGTTTAAAAAAGAAAAAAATCCATTGCGATTTGTTTGTACGAGATAATCTTTTTAGTTTCGTGAAGAAATCTTTTAGAGTAAAAACTGTTGGTCTTGTCCCATCAGTACCTTATTTTTATTTATATCATAGATTACAGAAATTTTATACACAAATAAATGGTAAACATTTACATTGCAAATCTCACTCCCGTACATATCCCATGCGATCGATTGGCGGTATGAGCTATAGCAGAATACTGATTTCTCGTTCGCACATTTTCGCAGCTCATTTGTTTCATGAAAAATGGCCGACTGCCTCGCAAACGTGCTCAGCCACAAAATCGGGCTTTTTTCTTGTCTTATATGGCGTGACATGATTTTTTTATTAATATGTTGTCGTGGGTTTAATGTAATTGTGTAATATTTGAAGGTGTTGTGTCTGTTTTGCTAATCTGGTAGTTACATGATCTACGTTTGACTCCCGGGAGGAGAAAAATGTTTGTGGCGAACTGAGAGTGACTTTAGATTGCATAATGATCGGTCTTACCCAATAGGGGATCGGACAAAAAAAAACTAATTAGTCCGTCAGATAGATTTAAAAAATATAATAAACACATGCTTTTTTCTTTTTCACGTAAATAAACAATAAAGACGATACAGTGCTTTGAATCTTATTAAAGGCATATAGTTAGGCGGCGTCCTAATTGGCAACGGTCGTACGAACAAACGATACGTTCCCGTCGTACGACGAGATTAAACACACTAGTTTCTTCAGTGTGATGGCCCTAATAGAGCGATCATAATAAAATGCTTAAAACGATCGTCCAATCAAAGCTACAAATCGCTTCTGATTGGTCACGTGTCATCGTGCACATCGTTTGGTCGTACGATCGATCGTTGCCAGTTAGGACACCACTTGGACCATCGTACGATAATTTTCATCGCACGACGTTGAACGAATCGTTTGATCGTACGACCGTTGACCGTCATTCTAATGTCTTATGCGGCGTTCTAATTGGCATTAGAACGCCGCATAAGACATTAGAATGACATCTTTTACCGGTGAGTGACGTCACAAGTCCCAGCTCAAATCTATGACGCGTTTTATCTTCTTTAAATTTTATTAATTAGATAAAACAAAAAACACGTACCCAATATTTTTTTTATTCAATTGAAACTAATTGTCGTCATTACTTTAATGTTGTACTCATTAGGTGTATAAATACGGCTACACCTCAAGCATGGCCATCTATTACCCTAGAACTTAAGCGTAAAATACTAAACAGTGCATTCATTTTTTTTTTATATAAAGTCCCGTCACTCCCCTCTTTCTACTTAGGTATTGAAATCATTAAAACTTTCGCCAAGATTCAATCCATGATACTCCCTTTTGCTCTGCACAAGAGCGGCCCGGGGTTATTAATGTTAATTATCCACGGCCCAAAAAAAAAGAAAAGGGGTATCGTATTACCTGCAACTAACTGGGTTGTGGAGGTCACATCTAAGGCAGTCGCTCCATATAAACTGCTAGTATTCAGCTGCATCCCAACGGCTGCAGCTAAATACCAGCTTATGTAATGCAGCTAGCTGCTAACAGTGTAACCGCACTGGAAGTTGACTCCAACATAGTTGGGAAATCAAATCAAAACTCATTTATTCAAACTAGGCTGAAAATCAGCACTTTTCGAACGTCAAAATTTACTTTACTTTACTTATTTACAAGAGACAGGTAAGGCTTTGTAGATGATGATGATGTCTTTCATTCAAAAATACTAATTTAAAAAACTCATATTCAAACATGACCTCAAAAACATGACCACATCTCAATAATCCTCAAAAGGTTTTGTTGAGACGTGGTCGTTACCACATCTTAATAAACCATCAATAAATAGTGCTGAGAAATAACAATAATTTCGAGTAAGCGAGGGAACAACGGACCGGGATGAAATGCAAAATTAATAACTGTAATTGATACGGTATCACCGACTTCGGCGCCCAATCTTCTCCCCTTCAGCAAACACTTTTTGTTATTCCACAAGAATATTACAGCATAATGTAGCTTTCCATTATAACAATGAAAATTCAACTCTGCCATCATATCTTTAAAATTGAATTTGACCTAAATGGACGGTAGACTTTTGGAAGATATTATCTGAGAACTCACATTGTGCTGATTTCAAAGTCATTCGCCATTTTATAAGTTGTTTCAATGGAAGATATTTCTGACGTTTCATTGCCATAGATAACTTTTAAATATCATGCTTTTCGGGAAATACAGCTGCAAAATATAGATATTAGATTTTGGGAGAAGTGAGTTGTTGGGCAATACAAAGACGCCTGGTGCTTTTTTTTTTACTTTTTTGTTGCTACAACTTTACATTGACACTTTACACTGACATTATAGTCTCTTGAATGTTTTATAACATTATTATAACCAACACCGTCTTTCTCAACTTTTTCTATGTCAATATACTCAACGATTTAACTTCTGCACCGTAGTACGTATTCAAATGAATAGCAGTGCTCAAGCGATCTTCTACAATCCGATCAGATTGATAGGCAGATTCGTGAGACGCAAGAGACGATGGCTCCGAGAGCCTGTTAGCCTTTACCCCTATCTTTAAAGGTGACAACAAAAGTGATGCAGAAGATCTATTTAAATTATTTCATCTATTATCTATTTGATCTATTTAAGTTAGTTTTCATAATGTAAATGCTTGATTTATTTTCCTTCTTTCTATTATAACTATTGTACGTACGATTACGTTTTAGATCCTGCTGCTCCTTAAGGGAAGTGTGCTAGACAACACCGGGATGGTTTTAATCACAAATGGCCGAATACTGAAACGCCACTCAAATATAAGGTAACCCTCAAATCGAGTGCTGTCTCGGTCGCTCTATGCTGAAGTAACAGAGAAAGAACGAGATTTAAGGGCAACTTAAAATTGAGTAGCGTTTCAGTATTCGGCCGAGTCTGATCTCCCAGTCTACGCAAGATGGAGGATATCCATTGAGGCATTCCAAATAGAAAACCAAAATAGCGAATAGACAATTTCGACGCTTGACCTGCGTCGAAATTGGCGTATTCGCAAATTCCAATTGGAGGAAGACCATAGAAAAGCTGGACGGACTGATTAAACGATGATGTGGCAGAAAAGGTTGTGTCCGATAAGATGACGAGTTGTAGAGAAGTATGGAAGAATACATCATCACCGCTGCTCTCAAAATGGTGAAGGTATACCATACCTCTCTTAGAGAGGAGGCCTGAGTGTGGCCTGAAACCCCGCAGGCTTATAGACTGATGATAATGTAAGAAGACGGCATACTGCGCCAACCCTAAATGTATTGGGTTAAGGGCAAGCGAATGATGATTGTATTCAGAACTAGGATGACTGTTATTCTATTTCACATTAACTTTGGTAACCTCTACTCGTATGGATATCTTTCTAGAATGAAAATAATCGTGAACCTTTTACTGTTTAACTATCTAGTGGCTGAGCTGTCTCCTATCGCTATTGATTACAAGACCTTGATTGATGTCGAGTTAATGAATCGATGGATTCGATAAATGGCACTGTTTGTGATAGGAATAGCGTGAATGATGCGTCAATTACTATCATAATGATTGTATCATCATTGTTGATGTTTAGATACTTACTGCTGAATTAAGATGTGTTTGACGTGGTTTGAACGTTTGTTTGAACCTTTTGACAACCACCAAATAAAGACTAATGTTTAATGTGTGTGTTTTATAAACAGCCTAGAATGCTCCCTCTATTTGGTTATAGGCCGTATTTCTGTAAAAAGGAGTGGACCGTTGAATGAGAGGATGTCACCAGTCTTGAAACATCTGGTTCAGTCATGCAGTTGCTTTAGCGTTTTGAGAGCAGTAGTGATGAAATAAATTATACAAAGCGAAATTTGAGAACCACGACTTGCGACTTTTAATGAGGCTGTTACCATTGTGCCATTGTAAAAAGTAACCACTTTCACATTTTGAAAATAAATCAGAAATTAGTTCTACACTTATAGATTACAGGAAAATCTATAAGAAGTCTATGGTGCTAATATAACATGGGAAATCTCCAATATCTACCACAATGGTATCCGTACCATTGTAGCCGATCCAATTACGTAGGTTTCCGACCCTTTATGTGCAACTCTGCCATGCACTAGGCAAGTTTTTGTTTAGTTCCGTGTGCTTTGTCATTTCATTCTGAAATAAAAAAAATAATTACAAAAATTAAATACTCGGTGCCTATTTACAAGAAGCATCCGTAAACACAATTCCAGTTATTATAGCACGTTCACCTTATTACCACCATCAGTGTCTTAGTGTCAGGAAACGAGATCGGTTTGCACCCTTCCAATTAACTCGATTGCTTCTCGGACCGTTTAATTTCGCCGTGACGTGCCGATCATTGCCGATTATTGCCGAGAGGTGACGATCTTGTCAGATGAGATGATCTGATGGCGTTGCGATTCTGTTTTGAATTGTATTTTTCTATCGTTTTGCTTTACTTTGAAAAATACTCAGTCGCTGGCTGACTATTTCTACCACAATCAACTGATTCATCCAAGATTGTGATTGTTAATGTGTAGCTATATATTTTAACCCAGTAGCTGCACTTTTTTAGAAAACAACTGTTTTTTGAAGTGAAAACTTCTTTTGCACTTTTTTGGGATGGGTAAAAAATGTAAAACTCGTGACCTGATCGAATATTCGTAAGACGGGTCAGGGCTCTTGCGCGAATGTGCGTGTGTGTCAAATGTCAAGATATCATGATGAATAAATAAATCTCATGACAATTTTTTATCTAATATAAACTGTCATGTACGATAGCGCAATAAATTCCCTAACTATTCCAAAATTTTCAAAACTGCACAACGTTAAATGTTCAAGTTTTCACTTCTGTCGTCACTGCCGGAGTGCAACCACTTGTTTTTTTGTCAGCATTAGGTCACTGTGTGTTCACGAGCTATAGGTTTACCCCCAGTTGCATTAGACAGAAACATATTTAGCGAATTGTGGGTGTGTTAGGTACCCTTATCAACCCGATGGGGAAACAAGTGAGATGTTATGTTAGAAGATACTAGTAGGTAGTAATAATAATTAACAAAGTCTAAATAACTGTTGAGAGCAGCGGTGGCCCAGTAGTGCAGCGGTGGCCCAGTGGTGGCCCCCCCACTTACGAACAGTTAGTCGTGAGTTCGAACCCAGGTGATTACTTTGTGTAATTATTTAATCACCGCTGCTCCTAAAACGGTGAAGGAAAACATCGTGAGGAAACCGGCGTGTCTAAGAACCAAAAAAATCGAAGACATGTGACATCTACCAACCCGCACTGGGCCCGCATGGTGGATTATAGCCCATCCCTCTCCTAGAGAGGAGGCCGAGTCCCTGCAGTGGGAACATTATAGGCTGCATGATGAAATAACCTGTTCATAAATATATAACACTACTTAATTACATAATATAATTAATGCTTGCGACTGCCACAGCTCAGCAATAACTCTAATTATGGCGCAAACAAAGCATCCCTGCAATTTGCGGCCACCGACCATTATTAGCAGATTAGACGGCCTAGGGCTCCCACCATCATTACCTATGTACTCCTAATTACAACTGTAATTACGCTAAGCCGATTGCCTTATTTGCTAATTAGGACATGCTTAGAGTATGCGAGAGATATTGATATACAAATATTACGTTTTGGGAGTTTGTGTAAGATATTATAACGCTTACACGTGCATCGCCATTGGTCTAGTAAGTAGTAGTGCCACTGGAACAATAAACAGTTTGTAAGGAAATTCGACATGTCACTCGTAGTACTCGGGCGATACGACTTGCGACGCAATATGCACCAAGCTACACACGTGCGATTCGTTTGTTTCATTTACCTTTTTGCCGTTGTTTTGTTTAGCAATAGGTATGTTTACTGACTTAAAAAAATGTGATTCTAATTAGTCCGTCGTATTTTTTGTTTTATCATATCAATGAAATTTTACGAAATAAAACGCGTCAAAGATTTGAGTGGCGGTTGGTGACGTCACAGACCACTAAAAATATCATACTAACGTCTTAGATTATGACGTCACGCGAGTTTTCAAAGTGCTGTATCTTCTTTATTGTTTGTTTACGTGAAAAAAGAAAAAAATACATGTCCAATATTTTTTAGTAATCTCTATGACGGACTAATTAGTTTTTTTTTTGTTAACCCCATTGCTATGGTAAGATGCGTGTCCTTAGAGCGTAGCTCGTGGTCAAGTGGTTACTTAAACTCGTGTATATGAGTCACTGTTTTAAGCTCTGTGTCATTTACACCCGGACTGTAACTACTGACTCACAGACAATGAAACCAGCTGTCAGACACAGAGTGGTAACACACTTACAGTTATCCTACAAATTTATTATGAACGCGAAAGTTTGTAAGTATGTATGTATGGTGGATGGATTGATGTTTGTTACTCTTTTACGCAAAAACTACTGAACGGATTTGGATAAAAATTGGTACACAGATAGTTTAAAACCTGGATTACCATATAGGATAGTTTTTATCCTGACTTTATCTTCCTGTGGGATAATTTTCGAGTTGTCACTGTCGGTGGCAGCACCTGTTTTGCAATAATTATGCATTCTGTTCAGTTGTTCTCTGTATGAATGACAAGGAATACTTTGTTTGTTATTAGTTACAGATATAAGGTAAAACAATAATTAAGTAACAATTAATTGAGGCGTAGTTATCGCATTAGGTTATTCTGTAATCGTAACTGTAAGTAGATAAATGAATAAATAAATGTTTGGGCTCGAGGGGTAAGGATCTTCAAACGAAAGAACAAATATAAAACTGAAAAATAAATGAAATTGCTTGGAATAAGGCTCCCCGCAACCTTATTTAAACTTACCATGAAAAAAATATTGCATACCATAATAATAATGGTCCTCCCCATAATATCTTCTCAGTCTATCTCTTTAAAATAAAGAGTGATAATGAAGTTTATGAACCGTTTTTATTCACTCACATAAAATTAATTTTAGACGTTACAAATTTCGCCAATCTAAGGAAAAGTTAGCAGGAAAAAAAGGAAAAATTATCTTTTTATAACATAATTAAAACTTCTTTTGGAAATAAAAGGGGCTCATTACTGTAGTCTTAAAGAGAGTGATATAAAAAGATACTCAGTCAAACACCCCTGTACTGTATCTATATTAACACATTCAACTTCCGACCTTATACTCTAGTCTAAAACGTTCAAAATCGGTTGTATATCTAATCTACACTATCGAATATGTAGTCATACATTGTTGCTTCAACATGAGTCTCAAAACTGGGGCCTCTATACTTACCGATCATTGGTAGTGACTTACGATCGTCAGTAAGTACTTCTTATTGGGGCCCGAACGGTTCATTGAATGGTACTCGCGTTAGGGAACGATATCATTTGCATGTCTGCACTCGACGATTTTTAGGGTAAGACCCTTTTTCTTTTGATTTGTTCAAGCTGATCTGTCTTTTGTGTGATTTTGTCTGAGTTAGGGGGTTATTTATCTGTGTTTTGTGTGAGTTTTTGGGGGTTATTTATGCCTGATTTTTCGTTTGTAAAATTTTTAAGCTTAAAGCAATGATTTCAATCACCAGAATTTTCATACAGGGTAAAACCAATAATAAATTGATACATCGTTATTAAATGCCCAATATTCTCTTTATTTCTTTTGTCATCACTGCCCAAGGAGATTCATTTAAAAATCTGTATCATAGCAAAGTTCACTTTTTAGTTTCGATATTAAAAATCAACTACCAAAAATATATTAATAAAGCTCACAGATATTAAAAGTGGACGAGATATGAGCCCGCAAACGTTTTCAATAACGTGCAAAAAATACATTAATATATTCAATTTATGTTTCATACAAGGTTCAAGCTTGCTTTGCATAGGATAGAAGATATTTTTCTCTATATTTTGTCGTTGTTAAAACCTAACCTTCCTAATACTTCCGAACAAAAGCACCCTACTTATAAATACACCCAATACAATTACGCTATCTATTTCCCTTCAGTGGGAAGCTTATAAGGGCCAATTACTTGCCAATTAGCGATACTACAAGCAGTTAGTTAGACCCTATACATCTTTCCTTTTGTTTCGTACACCCAAGACAGAGTCCCATGCTGGGCGCCAATAAAATACTATTGGCGCCCGATTGGGACACAATCGTAAGCCCATTAGAAAGGTATTTTTCGATTGTTTCATTTTGTGAGGGTTGAGGGTAGTTGTTAATTGGGGTAAGGGGATGAAGGGTACTTTTTATTGGTTTGTTTGTAGTAATGTGTTGTGGTTTTGATGGAGTAATAGTTTTTTTTGTGCTAAATAAATGACTAGAAATATTTACAGCAGACAGACAACTGGTAGAAATATTTTTTGTAATCATGTTTATATTATTATCTCAGAAAGATTTTGGGACTTCGACCAACCCAACCATTATGCTTATGCTTAAATGGCTCTTATTTTTCTAAAAACACACGACTTTCTTAATTAGCAAAAGCTCTCAACTCTTAAATAGAAGATAACAAGAACAGCCCGTACATAAAAGGAAAATTACTAAAGACTCGCTGTACATGGTTTTTCTAATGTATTCTCAGTCTCATATTATGTTTTTATTTTCCTACCTATTCTGAACCAGGGCGTGTATTTTCAAGGCAAACTTACGTAAGGCTTCGCAAAAGTTGGGCAGGGCTTGGTGGTAATAGGATCCGACAAAGTCCTTAGAATCGTGTAATTCTAGAAAATAGTTAGAAAGGTCAGTTAAGGTCAAAATGTAATCATATTAGGTTGTAACGGATCCACGTCAGGGCAGAGCCTTTGCTTATACAAAGAAGGCTTAAAGAGATTTTTTTTTACGAAAAGCGGCTTTTGCGTTTGCTAAACCATCATATTTATTAAACTATAAGTACATTGTGTGTGATTGCTTAAGATATTTTCCTTCCATGTAATTCAGCGGTATTTTCTTAACCTGCGTTAACTGTTCTATTATTTGGACTTGGAACGGTGGCTGTGGTGTGGTTATGGCCATAACCACACCACAGCCACAGTTTTTTGCATGGATTCACTAGGTAATAAAATTAATTCTTTCCACTTGCGTTAACAACATGTTTCATCATTATCAACAGGAAATCAGCTGTCCCATATATTTTAAACAAGTAGGTTTAAAGACTGATGAAAAAGTTTTGTAAAACTATGCAAAAACACGTTAAATCAACAAAAATAAATACAAACAAAATGTAAATCACACTCAACGACCCATAAATCATGTAATTGTAAATACAGTAAGTTTACAGTTACACTTTACGGCTTATAAACTTTTAGTGTGTTGCTCTTTATAGAGCCATCGTTTACAGCCCCCTTCGTTTCAGCTCCCTTTCTTTACAGCACCCCGGCGCCCCTTTTTAAGGGCCCTGACTTTTGTAAGGCTCTTCACTTCACGATTGAGAGTTTCAAATGATAGGGCAAACTTTTTTCTATTGACGTTCTTTTGGGATTGGTACGATTTAGGTTTTTAGTTGAATCTTCTGTGGCAAGATTAGTTGATAAGTTTAAGCTATAAATGTGAGTTAATCATTTTCGACTGTTTTTATACCTCCTAAGAAAACCCAGTTATTATAAAGTGATATAATGTGCGGTCAATACAAAACGGAGAAGATCCTAAACGAGGTTAACATAAATAATACTGGACCACTTTCTTGATCAAGATTTCAACCAAAATGTCTTCTGACATGGGGTGGACACTCAAAGCTGCTGGCCCAACTTGTATTGAAGAAGTTAGATTCACTGGGAATTTACTATTGAAATCCATATACCATTTCCTTTGTGAGGGCTACTCTCTCTCCAAAAAGCTTCTAAGTCATCCCACCGCAGCCCGATATAGATGCATTTGTTAGACATGCTTTGAATTGTAGATTTTATTCCGCTGACTCGACGATGGGAATTGATGAATCTTCCAATTTCGTATTCCTCATGGAAGTGGGATCGTTACAATTACTGATAGGAAAATTTGTGATTTTGGTTCTCTTTTTAAAATCTAGTACTTGCAACGTTTATATTATTGAAATGGCAGTGGTAGATATTTTAATAAGTCGTTGAAGCTGTGTAGGTCTGGACTTCATTTGTTTAGTACTCATAATAAGTAATAGTTAGTTTGTTTTAATATCAAGTCTAGATGTACTGTTTGTTCAACATTCGATGTCAACAACACTGAAACTGGCTAATCGTAACAACAGTTGTGGTAAAAAAAAAACTTTCAACCATCTAATCAGATAATTTCACTAAATTCAACCACCGCATCAAGTCAATGACATCGAAAACTTTCCAATACAGTTGTCGGTCATAAAAAACCATTGCGTATTCCGTTCCTTTTCTGCCCCGATCCAAATGTTCCAGAAAATTCCTTCATTTTTCCATTCATATTGTTCTTCCCATCTTGCGAACGTCCGAGTGAAATTATTCTGATCAATGGAGATCAAACGGTTGGTATGGAAATATTTCAGTGCTGCAGTTTGAAGGAAATCAGCAAAATTGAATGCTTTGTCTGTAGAACATTTGAGGACGTTTGTTATGCCAATTGGGTCAAATGGGATGTTATCTGTACCTAAACGACTGTGTATAATGTTCTTTGAAAATGGAATTTTGTTTATGAATATTGTATTAGCTTTATCTCATAGTTTTATTTGCTTATGTAGGTAGCCTAACGTTTCGATATCCTATGTTTTAAGAAGCACAACATCAATCTTTATTGATTAGAAGATACTGAACAAATAGTTAATTACCTCGACTGGCCTGTTGGTCTAGTAGTTAGTGACACTAACTGCTATGCCGGAGGTCGTGGGTTCGATTCCCACCCAGGACAAATGTTTGTGTGATGAGCACGATCATTTGTTCTGTGTCTGGGTGTAATTTATCTATAATATGTATGTATTTAGAAATATATAAGTATGTTTATCAGTTGTCTAGTACCCATAACACAAGCTCTGCTTAGCTTGGGACTAGATGGCGTTGTGTGATAGTTGTGGAATATTATTATTATTATTATTATTATTACCTAAAATTCTGTCCATCTTAATGAACCAGATTTTCATCAAAGTCAAAGTCAAAGTCAAAGTTTTTATTTGTATGTTTTTTGGTTATACATGTGTGGTCTTACAGAAATGATACGTTTCTCAAAAAACAACCCATTAGGGCAAATACAATTAAACAGATAAGAAATTTAAAGTCATAAGTTAACAATCGTTTCAATGTTTGGTGTACAGCCAATAATTAACAAAAAATAGATTAGGATTACAATTAATTAAATACACAAAAAAATAAAATCAATCTAAATAAAATCATCTAATGATAATATGAAATAAGTAGCTACAGCCTGTGGTTTCGCCCTTGTTACTAACATATACTGTGTTATTCTCATGGGTAAGCTATTTCTTTGAAAATTTTATCATAATCCGTTCAGTATTTTTTTTAACGTAAGTAAAAAGTAAGAATCATCAAACCGTCCAACCATCCTCATAAAGTTTATCGTTTATTACTTTAGTAAGATAAGATTTCAGACATTAATCTGTATTCTGGTTGTATATTTCAACAAAAGCACTTAACTATGTCGGGACACTAGCCTTAGTAAAACTGCAATACTTAAATTACAATGTGTTCACTGAAGAAAATTAATTCAGTTATAAACTAGGTTATAAGCTCTTTCATCTTGTATTTAATTTACAAACGCGATTCAGGAGTTAAGACATGAATTCATTATTCCAAAGATTTTGCAACGTCCATTGTGTTTAATAGGTTTGTTCACTTAATTGCTCTTCGAAGCTAAAATATAGGCCAATAAGATTTTAAAGAAAATCCAACACATCTCATTTTCTTTACAACAAAAGCATGAAGATCTATTTTCTTAAAGAACGAGATTCGCACATAAGTCAAGGCGAACAACACAAAGGAAAAGAAAACAATCCATTATATTTCAAAATAACACCCACACACACTACAACTATTTCGGAAATAAAGCGATCTATTCACAAGGCGTTTCTATTTGAATGCTCCGACAAAAATAAAAAGTCGAAATAAAGAAATAGTGCCACTAAAAGGATTTACGCGTACAATATTACCAACAAGAACGGTAAATTATTATCAAAATAATCCTCTTTAGCCACACAAAAGGAACGTTGGGAAAGAAATCTGCTTTTATGGCAGAAATGTCTGCGAACGTCTAGGTATGGTAGAATTAGTATGGATCATGGTGGCTCACTTTTACTAACGCCACTTAAATGAGATTTTTCAGACTAATCTTATTGTGGTGCACTTGATGTAGTTGGGTTGTTTCTTGCTCGGTTTTCATGTTGTTTCGTAATTGGATCTTGGAATTTTATTGTTGAATATCCTCCATAATACTTAGACCATATAGAACCCGTAAATATAAATATAATAGTGACTATACCTAGCTGACTTGCGCACTTTATCGCTTCCAATTTCAGTCACCTGAAGTGTTGTTCATTTACTATAGGATGTAAAGTCCTAATGTGTTTAGGAGGTTTAGTATACCCAAGCTAATCCTATTTCGGATACAACTGCATAAAATATTCACTTTACCAATTATGTAAAACGTTTTTGATGAGCTGTCAGACATTACGATTATATCATTACTTTCAAGTAGCTAATGGATGGCCAGTATTATTTCATAAATAAACCTAATATCTCAAAAAAATTAAAGTGCTTTCCCGTGATAAATACTGTTGTTTTTGACACCTTAATTGTATGTTTTCATTTCAAGAATTATGGGTAAAAGGATGAGCCCTATAATCAAACAACATTATGTTTTTGAGACATGAAAAAACACGTGATAAAAAATGTTCATAACACATTGTTTCTAATTACGGGTCAATTAGGGTGTAAAACAAAAATGTGAGTCGACTTTGCTGCCGCATTTTTGTGCGTAATATATTTATCTTAAATAATTGGTAACAAATATTGCTAGTAGGCTTTTCCCAGTGTCCTACATATTCATTACAACACCACGTGCTACGTTTATCCAAATTACTGGTCCCTACGAATGGGGAATAATTGAATTATGCCTAAAACTCAGTGTTGAAACTCAAAAAAATAGATAACAGCAATCCCAGAACATAATGTCCCCAAACTTAAAACAATTGTAGCTATCAATCACAATCGTGCATAATTTTATTACGAGCCACCCTACTGTGGATCTCTAAGGGCCATTCGACATTGCGGTCACAGATTTACAATAAAATGAGGAGTATTGCGAGTGAATTCACAAGCGATTCTTTGTGTAGGTGTTGGGGACAATTCGGGCCGGCACCGGGATAGAATAACAATGGGCAGCCCTCGCCTCTTGCACGTTATCTCACAGAATTAAAGGGGGTGCCACAAGGAGCAACGCTCGGCCGGCACTTTTTAAGATTCTCGAAAATATACTTTTGTTTAAATTTTGAGATCTGGAGTTTAGATTAGGTGTTGCAGTTTGTTTTAATTCGATGATGAGATCTTTTTTGTTTAGTGTAGAGTGGTTCCATTGTGAACGAAGGTTTCTATTATTTTGTTACCTTTCAAGTTTCTACTGTTTCTGAAATTCGAATGTAGTTTTAGTAGGTCAAGCCCAAATAGAAACTGGAGTTGTTTCACGTAGTAAAAAATACTCAAGGAAAGCTACTGACAGCTGAAAATCGTTCTAAGGAAATTCTGTCAAATTTTTTCCCGACTATGGCGAAGCCAAAAGTAAGGTTAATAATTTTGGAAGTCTATGTATGTGTGTATGTGTGTTTGTATGTTCCACCGTAGCGCCTAGACTACTGAACGTATTTTAATAAATGAGGTGTCACTAAATTCGTAAGAATAGCCCGGGTGACATAGATTATATAAATGATAACAATTCTTTTTATGACTGAATTTAAATGTCAAATTCTAGGCTCGAAAAAAATAAATTGAGTTAATCATAACATGGTTGGTATCAAATGAGAGGTCTTGGCGAGCACATTACAAATATGTATATTATATTCTAGTTTTAGTCTAGTCTGCTTTTACTCGTACTATTTAAATAACATTCAGTAGAACTTTACATCATGAAAGTAATATAACGAATTTATTATTATACAACGTGGAGACGATGATACGACAATAAATGAAAACACGCACCATACTAGTTCAAAGAAATAATTGTAAACCATTGTTCCGTCATCGTACAAAACCAAACGTAATTTATCCTAATTCTTCAAATTCTAATCGATGTTCAACGTTCCATCAGTTTGCGATAGCAAAACGCAGATCCTCTATAGTCTGTGGTGCATACCGTGACTCGTAAAAAGTTGGAGCGAAAACACTTCTTATGAAACCGCGTGTGTGAGAACATCTCCTTTCGCGCCCGACGTTCTCCTGTCCCAATACTGGACAAACCATCGGTTTTATTATTTACGCGCGTGAAGATCCGACTCGCATCCCGGAATTCCTGTGTTCCTGCCCTTGGTACTATCGGAGGTGGAAGGTTCAGCGTGTGTCGTAGCAGTCCAAGGTACGTGTATGCACTATATTTGCTATTGACATTCTGTGGAGTTTTTGAACATCGTATTTTACTCGTCATCGTTGTGTTCCCTAGAAGCAGAAAGCCACCCCTGCTATTTCGGCTTTGGTGCGCATGCTACAACCATAAAAAAAATCCTAACACCAAAATTAAAAAAAAAAAAAATCAGACAAACTAAATGGCTTAGAACTTGTAACAAAATAGAACGCCATTTAAAAACATGGGTTCACTAACCTCTGTTGTAGCGAGCGGCAACGTAGCGTATCGTCGTGTAGCGACATGATCTTTTGGGTCAGTGGGTCATCATATGGGTAATAATCACTGAATCACAGATTCCTCATCTTTTTGCACTTATCCCATTTTATTCGGGGTCGGTGCAACAATGATTCACAGATTATTAACCGAATAATCAGGCACCTCTCGCCCAAGTTTTATTTAATAATCACAATCAGGATCACTCACTGTTCAATCACTTACTAAGTAGGTACCTACTTAGCTACGTAAAATATACGAACACAATAAAAACTTATCGCCTAAATTCGCACAGTTCACTGAACTATTTAATTTAACTAGGATACCTATTAATTGTTCGTGTTCTGTCACTAAAATTATGCGTCCAATTTCACACTTATTGTAATAACCGTTGTTAATTACCTAATTCAACGTCCTGGTCCCTGACACACGATGACACGAGTGGCCGGTGGCGGGTAGGTACCTACATCAAGGTGGCGTCGCGTCGCGGCGCCCGGGCTCCGCTTGCACTCGTGCGCTTACAAAGCGATGACGCGTGCAACGTTACAGGACTGTTGCGACAGACTCAACGAACGGTGACCGTGACCTAACTTCGTAGCGTAGTTCTTTGCAAGTTTGGACAAGAAAGTGAAGTAATAAGCAAACGAAACTAGATATCTCTTTCGCACACACTAAATGATCTATTAGTGAGAGTGCATAGCAACTTCCGCATGCGTTATTTTTTTATCTAAGTCTAATAACATGCGTTATGGCTCTTATTATAGGTTTAAGGTATAATTTGCAATAAATTAAGTGTTAAAACTAATTTGGCTAAAGTTTTTAAGTAGTGAGTTCAACCGCACCGATGCGGGGTCGTTAACCTGACAGTGCTTCCGTATTAACAGATACATCATGTAGTAAATGTTAAAAATTAAAAATAATTTCCTGTGACTACTACTAAATGTAATGTTTTTTTGTATAAACACTGGGAACATACTAAGGTATACGTAGTTTAATGTATTGTCGTATCATCGGCACCACCCTGTCTAACACTAAAATAAAATTCAAATAAAAAATAAGTTTAAAAACTAAAACCCGACTACAAACCGCGGTCATTATAAGTAGAAAACAAGAAAATAATTCATGTCTGATATTCATACTTATATGTATTGAATTTTTATATTTGTATTTAAATATAAGTAAAACTAATAGAGAGGTCAGTCGTAGTCGCATGCCACCTTGCCAACGGCAACAGCAGCTGACTTCTGTATCAATGAAAACGCCATGAAGGAGCATCAGGTATCAGTGGCATGCGATTATGGCAGTCCTCGATTACAAAAGTCGGGTTAAAGCAAAAAGTGCATTACTGAGAATAGTCCAGTAAGACCAGGCCTGTCCGCTTTACCAATTGTTGTGTTTCACTGAACTATTTTTATAATTATTAATTAGCAGTGTATAATTATTAATATTATATTATCATCCGAGGGAAATAATAATCCTACCGAGAGATTTCTTAAAGTAGTATGGGTAAATGTTAACTTAGGCCACTGTCCAGTACATTTTGTAGGTTAGAAAAATAAATCATGACTTTTTTTTTAAATGTTACCTGTGAATATATTCCAAACACTGTTCCACTTACCAATCATAAATTATTCACATGATGTATTATTCATGATAATCTGCTACATACCTGAAAAAGAAAAAAAAACATTCAATAATATGTTGAAGTGAACCCATTTTAAACGTTATTTTTTTACATTTTGCCATAACCATCCAAAATGCTACCTGATGGAAATAGAGAAACACATAACCCTCCTTTTGCGCTTCGCCGCAGTCGGGTAAAAATAAACAGCCTATTAACATCCCCATAAATTATTAATGAAAACTTTCAATAATCTGAAATATAAACCAAAGAAATTGACTAATTAAATAATAGTTGAACAAAAGAAGCTAGTCGTGTAAGTGTAACTAGTTACCGTCCCAAAAAAAAATATACGAAACTAGAACAAAACAATTATCATAAAGACTGTACGAGTATTAACACTCGTCGTTTTTACACAACATTCGCTAGAATACCTCTCGGCTGGGACAAGAGAAATTACACAAAGAATGTGTCGCTTTCACAAAAAATCCAAACACGTCCGACTCAGACTTGTTTGCTAAGGGTTCCGTAACACTAGAAATATTATAACTAATATTACAGAATAGCGGTAATACTAATATAATAATACTATGCACAAATTCACTTTGGGAAGGTAAAAAATTGTTTGTATGTTTAGTTAGGTGGCGGAGCCTCACGGTACGATCTTTATGGTTAAGCCGCGCTTTCCAGGGACATTTCATGGATCGGTGTTTTGTAAATCTTAGACAGTCGTTACAGGTAGGTGACAAACAGTAGCGTCATGGAGCGTCATATAATTTGGTACTAACTGGGTTGTGGTGGTCAGATAGGCAGATATAAAGTACTAAATATGAGGTCGCGTTGTCCTCCTTTGAGTACGGAACCTTAAAAATATGACACGCTTACAAAAGGCGCTGTTACATATTACACATTAAGGTTTAGTTCCTGCAACCTTCAGTGTACTTAGCTTTGTGCTTAGCACGTCTTTTTTTACGTGAGCAGAATGTAGGTTGCGGTTAAAAATGTTACTGCAATTTAATCAGGGATGAGCAGCTTGGGGTTCTGAGAATATTTAAATCGAGATCGCGTTTATTGGAACAGGTGAAACCTATAAGTTGTGATCTTGGTGAACCATTTAAGTGGAAGATTCAATTTGGCCTTAGTTTCAGTCATTCTACAATACCGTGGGTGTAACTGTGAATGTGAATCCGGTTCGAGTCTTTGTACAAGTTTTTTCGTACCAAGAGGTCTATGCCTATATAATATAAAATATTGTTACTAGAAGGAGTGGACCTTGAGATCCCTTTGGGCCTGAACAAAAAAAATAATAATAATATGTTTATTTATCCCAATAATGCACACAGACACAGTTTAACAATAAAGTGACAGAAGTTCAATGAACATAATAATATATAGCTTTGAGTGGCTTTGAGCATAAAGTGTTTGAATCCACAATAATAGTCTATGATTGTATACAAAATAAAAATGAACCCTGCCTCTTAAACTAGGATACCTGTATTTTAAGAGACAGTGATCGGTCAAAATTGGTGTGTCGATCCACCATTTAAATGTATGTATATTAATATTAGTTTTAGTATTAATCAATATGGGTATGTGTGTGTGTGTGTGTGTGTGTGTGGGTTTGTGTGTGTGTGCGTGTGCATGTAGTGTTTGTTTTTTTAACGAGATGTTTGAGATGTCAAGTGATGTTTGTTAGTAAAAACTCTGTTTTGACATAATCCTGCAGTAAGAGCCAGTCTGAAGTTTTTGATTTGACATTAAATTAATTTAGGTCAATTATGTCTAGTTCTTTTTGAACTTTTTTGAAAACCTAATAGCTTAGGACATAGTATTGCCGTCTTGCAAATGAGGTTTTGTACTGTACGCCTGGGGGAACATATGTACGCTTCTTTGGGTCAGATGGAGGTAAGCGAGCGTGAATCCTCAGGACAGCTTGCAGAATAAAGAGCTGCCGACCCGATAGTACCTTGCAATCATCGTAAAGCTGTGTTGTGGGATATCTGTAGGGTTTCCTTAACATAACTTTAAGAACAGGCCTTTGAGACCTTTCTGCTCTCAGAAGATAAGTCTTCGCTGCTCCACCCCATACAGTTATACAGTACCCAATGATCGATTGGCATAAAGTGAAATACACCATTTTGAGAATGTCAATACCGGCGGAATCTCGGAGAGATTTGAAGATGTGAATAAGACGAAGTGTTCGGGTAGTAAGTGTCTCGAGTTGCTTATCCCATTTTAGCCCATCGTCTATATGACGTACACGCAAATAAATTCCGTCAGGAAAAGTAAATCAAATCAAATCAAAACTCATTTATTCAAACTAGGCTGATAATCAGTATTTTTCGAACGT
Organism: Diarsia rubi; assembly: GCA_932274075.1. Lineage (NCBI taxonomy): Eukaryota > Metazoa > Arthropoda > Insecta > Lepidoptera > Noctuidae > Diarsia > Diarsia rubi. The sequence continues at coordinate 457,462 of OW026437.1, read as the reverse complement.
TAAAATTTACTTTACTTTATCTTATTTACAAGAGACATTTCCAAAAAAGGAACTGGAAAGAAGAAGTGGCGGAACAAACTCCCAGCAACACATTTGTTTGTTACGTTGGTTAGAACTAGTATTTGATTGACCGAAGCTATCGAAAACTCAATCCGAAATGAAGTTGGTTACTTTATTTAATTAACACACGGCCGAACACAACCCGTATAGGTGGTTTAAGTAGCCACACTTGAGTCTTTGTCTGTTTTGAACAAAAATTTGCACTTTAAAGTTTAATTTCTCATAAACGAATTCCTTAATCGAAAAAGTGTTTGCGCAAACTCACAATATTTTTTAAAGAACTATCCAACGATATCCCACACAATGGACTTCGCGAGAAATAAAATTTACCGATTTGTCGGCTTAACTCATTTGTATAATCATGCCAAATTAAAGCTTTCTAGTACTAATTGCCGCACTCAGAAAGCTTTAATGATTACTTAGGCCATCACTTAGTAGGTAAAGGTTTTGACAGTTTTTCAAAAGTATGTCAAATCTTTACTAAGTGACGGCTCAAGTAATCATTAAACATCTCTGAGTACCGTAGTTAGAGTCTTACGGACGGACGGACAGAGAGATAGACGGGCATGGCGAAACTATAAGTTTTTCATGTGGACTATTATGGAACCCTAAAAAGTAGGAAATGTGTAGATATTTGGAAGAGAATTTCACTCAGCATTGGGTGGACAAAGTTTGAAAAAGAGAGGGAAGAGGAAATATCAGGTTTCAATCTATTTGTGGTAAAAACCAACATAATACGATTAACAACTTATCACACTTTCTCAAAGAAATATTTCACTCCACCTCAAACTCATCAAGATTCTTTCTAAACCTAAAGAACGTCCATTTAATCTTGAAAATCGAAACATTTTAACAAAAAACCTCTGGATAGACAGCGAAAAAAGTGCAGGAATTTTCAAGGGTTCGTAAAAGGCAGCGTGGAGCGCCGAGTAAGAAAAATAGGATAATAATGGTCGGACAGAAGGGCTCTTAAAATCGGTGCGGCGTGAGGCGAATGCTCAAAGCCTTCATTTTTGCCTGCTAAGATGTATGCCCCGTTCACGACCTCAAAAAACGCGCGTGTTTTGTCATTTGTTTTCTTCACATGAGTATAGTCGAGTCGCGGTGATACGTGGCATACTCTCAGTAATTTCTTTCAATAATTGATTTTATAATAATAATAATAATAATAATGGCCTTATAGCCAAGAGTCTGGACGACCACCTATCCAAACTTTCGCTCGGCGGTTGGATCAAGAGCCTGATTCAGAAGGCAGTACTCCTCGATACGGCTCGCATTGTGAGGAGGTTCCTGTCTCTGGAGCCCTAACCACCGGTAGCTTGGACCCTGCTCCCGTCACCGGTGGACGACTATTTTTTATATTTTTAAATGTTTTTTTATGAGTTTTATATGAAATATTTAAAAATGTAAATTTTATGTGAATAAATAAATAAAGGAAATAATAATAATAATAATTTTTATTTCACAAAAACATAGCACTTTGCACTGTATACATTGTTTTTAAAATAATATTTACATAATGATGCAATCGTAGACTCTATCTTTTAAACTAGGGCTAGCCTGTATCTTAAAAGATAGGGTTCAGCCAAAAGGATTAATTTAACTACACAATCAAAACAAGTGAAAACAGTATCATGGATTTTGTACTATCAGTTGAAACACCAAATAAAATAAGAAAAAAAAAAGAAAACTTATCCTAAGTAATGAAAAAAAAAATAATAAAAAAAAATAAATAATAGTTATTGTGAATGATAGCAGTGATGTATGTGTATGTATATGTGTTAGGATGTGTGTGGAGGTGTGTGTGGAGGTGTGCGTAGAGCTGTGTGTAAGGGGTGTGTGAACGGGTGTGTGTAGGCTGTGTGGTGCAGAGGGTGTATGGGGGGGCAAGTAATTCAGAACGTAAATAGGTGTGTGCCTGTTGGTGTGATTGTGTTGTGTTGGATATAAAGTGTGTGATGTGATCTTTGAGTATGTATGTAATATATTAAGAGATGTAAGCTAGCAGTTGTTCTGTAGCCACGTAGTCCTGCCGTAGTAGCCACTGAGTTATCGTTTTCTTTAACATATATCTGTTTAGATCGAGTATGTTCAGTTTTTTATGCAGATTTTTATAAACGAGTTTACTTAATACGTAAAATTGGTGTTGGGCAAAAGAGGTTTTATGTTGAACACCTGTCGGAATATTTGTACGTTTTTTAGGGTTTGACTTAGGCATGGATCCATGAGTCCTGAGAACTGACTGCAGAACGAACAGTTGTCTAACAGTTAAGACCTCACAATCCTCGAAGAGTTGTTTTGTTGGATACCTGTAAGGTTTTTTGCACATTACCTTTAGTACAGCTCTTTGAGCTCTCTCAGCTCTCAGTAAATTGGTCTTAGCTGCACCACCCCAGGCAGTAATGCAATATCCGATAATGGACTGACACAGTGCAAAGTACACCATCCTCAGCGTGCCCATATCAGCGGATTCTCGTAGAGATTTAAAAACGTGGATGAGTCGCATTATTCTTGATGTCATCATATCGAGCTGTTTGTCCCATCTCAGGCATTCGTCGATTTGTAAACCTAGATATTTCACACTATCGCATCTGTCCAGTGGCGGGCATGTACATAAAGATGTTGAACTCCGACATGAGTGAGCAATTATTGAAAAATGTTTTTATTTTCACACAATCGTTTTCAATACGTGTGACTCTCAACACCCTCTATTACTGACTTTGGGCTATTGCTTCAAGCAACTAGTAGGTTAGGTATATTTGTTTTCTCCGAGTCGATTTGTGTCATGTATCTCTCGATGATTTGCATAAGTGGTTTCTTTTACTTGATTAATTCGCATTCGGGGTTGCAATACGGGTTTTACTGGTTTTTCCCGGGTAAATACCATCACGCGGCCAGCCACGGTGAGTTGCGGGATGGTAGTTTGTTTTTCCGTAGTCACAATTGCAAGACGCCGCTTGATCGTATAGGTCGTGGCCAAGCTGTAAGATTTAGGACGCTTCCCCGCTGCCGCGGAACGGGGAATAAACATGTTAATGTTTGTGAGGTGATCGCGGGGAAAAAGGGAAATGGAGGAATATTTTTTTGAGGATTGCTTATCATAAAATCACGACGTATTCCCCAGAGTGTCAGGCAGAGGCGTTTTGCTCCCGTAATGTTTAAGTAGGGTTTACAGGAAAGTCATAAGTGGTCGTCATCAACCAACCGACTTGGTTTGAATACGGACTCTGAACCAGACCATGAGCCACTTGCGAGTGTCTAAAGTGTCCCTATTTCTCTATATCAGAGGACAAGACGCTTTTAATAATTCCATCCATCCATCCGGTAGAAGAATTTACTCAAAATATAGCAGACCACTGTGTGCTCCGCCATCCACATCTAGTCTACATACCAGCGACGACTTAGAAGGCCTTTATTATTATTTTTTAAGTATAGTTGATATATTTGTTGTTGTAGTTGACCTTCTGTCCATAACTGTTTGTTGTCCTACTTATTAAACCTGAGTGCGTTTTGTTCTCTTAAGGAGTTCGAGGTTCTTGTGCATCGTGTTGACCGATGGAGTTTCATTGAAAAGATTTTCCTGTACGTTTTTTTTTGGTACTCAAAGGTTTTACTGTTCAAGTGCCGTATTATGGATTTACAGTGATTGTTTTTTTTTCTGTTAATGGCCTTTTAAAATCGTAAATTGTTAATGATAAATTGCTTGACTTTTATAAGGCAACCAAATATATCTCTCTTCTTTTTTTTTGTAATGTCTTTCTTTAATGTTCGTATTTCTTGTTGTCAACACCATCAATAAACTCATCACATCGCAGACATCGCAGTTTAGTTAAAAAGGTCTTCAAAGCTTTACCATGACACTATCTCTAGGCTTCTAAATCCAGTTTGACTCGGCCACCTTCACAAGATCGTGCATCTGTCTGTCTGAAGGGTAGTCACCATTCAGCTAGACGGTGCACGCAATGCTTATAAATACGAGGTGTTAACTCCAGGTCACTCAAGCGCCCGCCGGGGCTGCGGGTTGTTGTAAGAGATACCGCAGCCTCGAAATAAAGGGCTAAGAAGGAACATGGATGGTTTTTAGTCAGTAGAAGTCTGACACTCCCGTTCGCCCGTTCTCTGCCCAAGAGCGGGAGGGGTTATGGTTGATGATTCCGCACACCCCAAAAAAAAAAGGTCACTTAAGCTCCATTCACCATCGGTCCTACGACAAAAGTTGATGGCTCACAGGTATCAGCTTCATGATCATCATCATCTGCTTATCCTATTTCCAACCATGTTAGGGTTGGCTTCCAGTCTTACCGGATGTAGTTGAATACCAATACTTTACATGAAGCGACTGCCTATCTGACCTCCACAAACTAGTTAGTACTAGGTAATAAGATATGGTAAGACCAAAGGCCTTTGGCAATGACATACGATCAATATTTTACACAAATCGTTTTGTTATTTTACAATGACACCTGACATATGATTTAACTACAAACGTCCACAATGCAACCTAGTCAAAGGCATTATAAATGAATAATCCTTCACATTATTCATTTAAAACACCGCTTTATCATTGATCACCTAAATCTATGTTCCGACCATCAAGGATCAACCATATTGTTATTTACGTTTATGTCCCGTCATTTACATCATAATATACATAAAAACCATTGAAGGTAATCCCTGGATAACTTTGTTCACGATCAACGCGTAAACGACGCCATTTTAAAAGCCAGTAAACATTTTACACTGTGGAAACGGAAATTAAGTAATTAATGCTTTTGACAGAGCTATCGGATGGCCAATAAACGAATATTATAGGGGAACACAAAAATGATATTTCGTTTACTGGAAATTGTATTGGGTTTTTAAAACAATGCGGAGTTTTGTTTTTTTTGTTGATATTCCCAATAATCGTGAAAAGCAAATTGTGAAGAGGAAATTGGTCCCTCTCACCATTCAAAATCAAAATCGAATCATTTATTTCAAGTAGGCCAGTTGCAGGCACTTTTGAATAGTCAAAACAAGTACAAGTTAATAAAAGAAGCTACAGTCACAGTCACAAGGCATAATAACTGTGAAAGTACTGTAGTTGCCCATTCCCTAGCGTAGATCTCTATGGAGAAGATTGGGCAAGAAACTCCATGAACACCCTTTTAAATTAAAATATTGTTACTTACAAAACTTTGGTTACATCAGTCATGCTGAGATGGTAAACTATGTGAGAAAAATCTAAAATATGTCTAAAAAAGATTTTAGAAGATTCTTTAAAAGTCTCAGTCTGCTAGCAGCCGTACTGAAGATCTTCGCTCTATAATAGCCTGAGACCGTCCACATAGGTCCAAACGGTCTTTAGTTACGGCTAATATGGTTGCCTATTGGCCCTTATTTTTTTTTTTGGCAGTTGGAAAATCATCGAATAACCCCTCCCGCTCTTGGGAAGAGCGAAAGGGAGTGTCAGACTTCTACTGACTAAAAACCACCCATGTTCCTTCTTAGGCCTCTATGTCGAGGCCGCGATAACTAGTGTACAACCCGGGGCCAACCCTATAGGCCCTTCCGTTTGTTTTTTTTCTGTAAGGTACGTCGCCAATTTGATTCGCAGCCTATTCTATAAATGTTCCTAATTATTATTTCGCCTCAGTATTAAACTCATCTCTTTCTAACTGATTTCTGTTCGAATTCACAAAACAATACGAACTAGAAAATGGCTTTCCTTTCTCAGTAACTACGGAAAAGCGAGAACAAACTTTAATAACTTCTATAATTTTAATTTCAACTTAACTCAGACCGAACTATTTTCTGAATAGCCCCTTCAGCCGCATTCAAACTCTAATACAGCTCTTATCCGACCTCAGTTCCTAAATAAGTGGCGCAAATACCAATACTTTGCCAACTTTGAAGTAATTAAACTTTGAACTACAAAACGAATTAATAGGGCTCTAAAGTACTTCGACTTAGAACACTGAATGGGTTAAATAATAATAATAATAAAGCCTTTTTATTTCCAACAACCTTAAATAACAGTTTTACTTAAAATATAGAAAGTTTTTTTTTTTTTTTTTTTTTTAAATTTCAATGTTTTAATTTTAATATTATTTTGAGTTTTTTGGTGCTGGAACCCCGAACTGGGTATAGGCCTCCTCCAGTCTTAATTCGGCGAGGCCGAGTATATCGATTTCGATTTTCTGTAGTGAATAATAATATATCAATTTTATATATCTTTTCTCTCATCCTAGAGATTTCACATTAAGTGTTCCAATCTTGAGTGACTTAATCATTCTCTTTGTGTAAACTGGAGGGTTGTGGTCTTTTTCCCCCACGAGGACCAGTCGGCTTGGGGGAGGTTTCTTTTTTTTTTTTTTGTTTCTCTGATTTTGATTTGGTTTGTGTTTCCGATCGCCGGTGTTTAATTGCTATTGTTTCGTTGTAGTTGGGCTTGTTGAAAAGGAGTTAGACCGAATCCGCATCAAATCAAATGCATTCTTTCTGCTGATTGATGATGGGGTTAACAATTGTTGTTTTCTTGGTTGAACGTTTTCTTGTGGGGAGGTTGATGTTTCTCTCTTCCTTTTTTCCATACTGTTTGAGTTTTCCTTGATTACGAGTTTGTCATATTTTATGTAGACGAAATTTCCTTTTTTCCTCTCTTCCATTAGCTTAGGTTGTAGTGCTTTCCTCTTCTCTAATGTTTCTTTTGAGTAGTCTTCAGTGACATAGAATTCCTTAAGTTCCTTTTTGTTTCTCATTATCTCACTTTTTTTCCAACCACTAACTAATGAAAGCATTGTGGGCCTTGGTTTATTGTCTTTTTTTGATTTTCCAATACGGTAGATTTTATTCACTTCCCGATCTTCCAACGTAAAGTTCAGTTCTTCCAATAAATGTATTTTCACGTTATCAAGTAACTCCCTTGTAGATTTCTCGTCCTCCTTTAACCCATGTATTATTATATTGTTACTTTTCCTGTCTCTCTCTAAATATTCTAGCTTTTGTTCTAAGTTTTCTATTTTATTTTTCAATATTTTATTTTCTTCCAGTATAGGTTTTAATTTTTCTTCCATTTTTTCCATTATCGAATTAGTTAATTCCACTGTTTGGTTTTGCATTTCCATTTTCATTTTATCAAATAAAATTTGGAATTGACCTTCCATTTTTGTGAGTAACGGAACGTATTTCAGTATTGGGGAAGTTAGTTATTTCAGCTGGCAACACTTGAATAACGCTGTCAGATTTTGACGTGACCGTTGACACTTGACAGGTAATATCAGCAAATGACAGCTGGTGATAGGTGATTATTTTACTTCTAACCTCAAAAATTCCTTCGGTTTCCTTCTGTATCTTTGCCAAATTCCGTGGATATGTGATGGTTTTCTATCGCGAACAGTTTTCTTCACTCAGATGTTCAGTTTGAATGTGATTTTCTTGTGAAATTGTAGCTTATTCTATTAGTTTTTAATATTTCTTTGGAGCGTCAGGCACAGTGATGTTTACTTTACAACGACCGGAACCGGAACCGGAATGGGTTAAATACAGAAACCCAATAAAACTTGTAATGAAAACAAGTGCAAGTACACAAACCTTTTAACTACAAATTACTTGTTCAAGTACCACGCATCTTGCGACAATGACTGGGGAGAAAACCAATGAAACTAACTGTTTAGAACATGTACCAAACAATGCACGGAAGACACTAAATTTAATGGCAGCTGTAACACAAACGATAAATCTATGTCATGATGTCAATGTAAGTCATGTATTTTAGACGGTACAGTTTGAACTGTACCGTCCAATCATAACGATTTTTCGTAACGTGTGTAGCAGCCTTTACGCGTCGCTTGACGCAGTTGTCGTCGCGTCGCGTCGCAAGTTGACGATCGAAATCAAATGTGCCTGCATGTGTTTCCACTAATTTTATTGAACTATAGAGATTTAAATAAACATACTATGAAATGTTACGAAAATGTGAGTCAGTTTTAGTTCCTATAAGTTTTCTTACATTTTTTTGCAATTTGCAAGTAAGTGGCAAGGTTTATGTTGATCAAAATATTATTTGCAACCGTTATTGCCATATCGTTACTGAGTGAATGACTTTTTCATGAAATAGTCACTCCATGGAATTAAATTTAAAATTTAAAGAGTTGTGTTGATGATTTGAATGGTTAAAACTAGTAAAGCTTTGTTTGTCATAGTCGCAAATCATATTTTGACACGTTAAACTTGTACTGACATTACCCAGTTGGCTCTTGCAAGTAAATTACGATTTTGTTCGTGTCATAATGTCTGTGTCTATTCTAAGTTTTAAAGCTCTTAGTATAGAGCTAAACTTCTCTTTTGTATCATTGAAATTCCAAGTAACATTAAAACTTCAAGTCTATTGACATATTAACTAAAAGTTAATTATTAACCTGTGGTCTAAGTTTGGGCGGATATTGAAATAAGTTGGAAACAACTTGACCGCAGTTTGTGTGTTACTGGTGAATTTGTGTTCAGGGAATTTGCTGAAATATCTAATTAGTAAGCGAGTTAAAATGTTGTAAAGCGGAATAATTTAATTAGGTACCGATATTTTTGAGTTATTTTTAGAGGAAGTTTGAAATTGGCACCTGTTACAGAAAAAATGGAAGGAAGTTGTCTGTCTCGGTATGCGACTAGAAAAGTGATGGATATAAAATATTGATGAGAGGGAGAGGAAGGCCAAAGTAAAAATGGATTGATTGTGTGAGGAATGATAATTATAAAGGAAAAAGGAATAAATAATAGCGTGACGACTGACAGGGCAGAATGGAAGATAAAACCGTGTTGCGCCGACCCCAAATAACATGGTATAAGGGCAGGAAGAAGAAGATCGTTCAGTTATTTTTAGAAAAAATATGGCCGACTACCAAAGTGTGTTGAAGAACTGGAATAAAGGGATAAGAGCAAAAAATAATGATGATCTTGGGTTCAAGAGTTTAAGCTTTACTAAAGAACAAGCTAACACAAAGAATGATGAGCCTGCTGAACACATTTGTCCGTCTACAGGTTTGTTTCTTGACCAATTAAAACAATGTCGTGTAGATAGTTTTTAGTATGAACCGTGTGAACTGTGTGAAGGATTATATGGCTAGAAATAGGGGTCTGGTGAGATCACGAGTTATAGAGATGTATGGAGGAAGAAAACATGTAGCGCCGACGACATTTAAATTAATATTAGAGCAGGAAAATGATTATATGCCATTAGGTTTAAAAAAAAACCTAAAAAACGTTGATGAATCTTCACTCTAAAATACCATTTTCTGTAATAAAATTATCATTTCATAATGAAACCTCAATTTTCATTCGTAAAACTAGAATAACAAAACGATTCGCTTCTAGGAACATCTAATTAATTTCCATACCGCTTAAAACTTTGCTTTCACCAGAAACCAAATCTCTAATGACGAGTTTTCTTTCAGAATAGAACGAAAATGTTTAATAATTAAGAGCAAATTAATGAAAAACGACGTCAACCTTTGTATTGTTTTAATAATTACTTTGTTTTAAATATAACTGTTTGTTTAGAGGTGAAATCCTAATTATAAAAAAATAACATCGCGCCTATAATCCCATAAGTGTAAGGTATTATAGTGATGTACCCCACATTCCAGTCTTAATAGAAAAAGCTAATAAAACCACCGAATCAGTAAATCGAACCAAAGACATCTCTCCTCTTCATAATGCCCTAAAATATTAATTTAATTTTCTATTTATACTTAGGTGCCCAATATTCAAGGAATTACTAAACTAGACAAGTACTTTTCAACAAAATTAGTACCTACTGTTGAGTTGAGTGGCAATTCAGAGAATCAATCAAGAGCGCTGGAAGTCTGTTTAACAAATTATTGATAGAATAAAATACATTTATATTCAGGTAACCCATCCCCCCACCCCTTATGTTAAATCGTAGTTTAAACTATTTAAGCTGAAAGCAGATGACTGTTATGTAGTCGACAAAAGTTAGGCAGACATGTATACGGTGATAATGCTGTAAGCATAAGCATTGCTTTTACAAAAACCACTAATCAAGCAAATAATCTCCTTAATCTCCTTGTGTATATGCCCATAAGTTTCTGACCAACTCTATTCTACTAGATCTAGGCTTTGGAATGGCAACGTACCTTGTCACAGTTACTATGCCTGTGGCTGGATTGTTTAACAATAGAGTATTTCACCATAAAAATATAATTAGTCCCTCTGTTAGATTACCTATCGAAAAATATCGGATACGTGTTTTTTGATTTATCAAATTAATAAAAATTGACGATAATGAAACGTGTCGAAGGTCATGAGTGGCGTCACTTTCTGGGTAAAAAAGTACTCACCTTGTGACGTCACACCACTGTTCGAAGCACTGTATCGTCTTCATCTTTTGTGTACGTGAAAATAGAAAAAAAATGTGTCCCTTATTTTTTGGAAATCTATCTGACGGACTGATTAGATTTGGTGAAATACCCTATTCAAAAGTGCATGTAAACGATCGATTTTAAATAAATGCTTTTAGCCTACTTACCTACAAAAGAAGTAAAACCACTCAATATTTAATATCAAAAGAACGCACCGATCATTCATAGTCAAAGATATTAGGTTAACAAGATAAGAAAACTATTTCATTATTAATAGTGCGCTGGTTATTAAATTCCGGTACCGAGTGATGAAATACCTACTTTCTTGGTATGAATAAATTGATCTAAGTTTCGAATAGGCAGTGCGCAAAGCATTCTGTCGGTCTTCAATAAAAATTGTTAACTTTATTGCAGCTGTGCACAGAGGAAGTATTTTTTTGTTAAACTTTCTTACTGGGGGAGTGAGGGGTAAGAAAGAATTTGCTGAAAAGCACACAGTCGTCCTCAGCCTTGGTGAGGTGTGGATGTCCGCTTGGTGGCTGGCAGACTGAATGAGAGTCCAGCCTGAGCCTGCAGTTCTGGGCAGCTAAAGGCTTATGAAGTTGAAGACGAGGCCAGAACAATGACACACATGATGAATAGGCCGGCAGTGATAAAATTAAAAGATTTGGTTCTAAAACATTCTAGTTATTGCAATCATTATAATCCTATGTTGTGGTGTAACAGTCTAACAGCATGCAGTTTAATGCCAGTATTTTACATCGAACAACTACTTTTCAGACCTAAGGAAGGACAGCAAATACTCAAAGACAACTCAATATTGTTGAAGATCATCCCTCGTGACTGTTCTTAGTAAGCTACGATCTATCACAGCTTATAAAATGTCGTCCATATGTTTCCACAAAGGCCCGTAGCTTCCAAACGGCAAGTTTATTTGGTCCGGCACGTTATTCAAATTTAATTTTATCGTGGTTTCGCAGCGGGAGTTACAATTAGTAATGAACTTGCTTTGTGCCGCTAATTGAAATGTTACTTAGTGGACGTCTAATCACTGCACGAATGGACGACGTTTTGTAACGTTTATGTTGAATTTGCGAGTTGAGTTGTTTTATTTAGAGGGTGGCAAATCATCAAACAACCTCTCCCGCTCTTGGACAGAGCGAAAGGGAGTGTAAGACTTATACCTACTGACTAAAAACCACCCATGTTCCGTCTTAGCCCTATATGTCAAGGCCGCGCTATCTCTTACAACATCCCGCAGTCCAATTGAAAACTGCCTTAAAATCATAATTCCTGTAGCGTGTGTAGCTTATATTTTTCTGTCAAATTGTAGGTACAATCATAATACCAGAAATAAATCATTGGAGTTAGTACACAAGCAGTGGTACGAGTAACTATTAATTATTGTATTGATAAGCCGTTACCTACCTCGCTGCATGACCCCAACAAATCACGTAAAAGGTAAAGCAGATGATAATGAGTCACTACTTCATTGGTGTAGCCAACGCGAATACTACTGCTGAACACACTGATAGTTGATGGCAGAACATGAGGTTCCAGGTTTCCTAGGTCGAACTAATTGTTTTTGGAATATTTTATCAGGAATTTCAATAGCAGTGCGGATATCACACACGGATGTCGGCCATAGACTTCCCTATTTATTTACATGACCCTTAAAAGTAACTGTTGCATGTCGATCAATTCCGCCTAACCGTTTGTAAACAACAAGCGTGATGTCTTGTTATTAAATAGTGAAAGTAACCTGTAAACGTACCTTTACAACACAAATACCTAAAACCCATTCTCTCTTACATAAATAAAAAAATTGAGGCAAATAAATATTATCTCTGCTCAATACAAAATGTATCAAAAGGAAGTCATTCTCGTTCAACGTTAAAATATCGACGTCAGAATGTCATATTACGTCAATTTAATGTTCTGTATTAACATATTTGACGTCGTTTGACGTCGTGTATTACAGTTTGACGTGACGGCGTCATATGTGACGTCACGATAAACGTGTTAAAAATGGCGTTCGTATATAAATTTACTGTTTGTTTGTTTATGTTAATTCGTTTGTGGTTTGTTACTTTAGGTAAATCAAAAACATTCATTTGCATAAAACATGACGCATACTTGCAGGTATTATTAAAGTACTAAATAAAACAAAAACAAAGCATTTCTAAAATATAAGAGTAAAAGCTTCCGTACTGAGGATGTATCAAGGGAATGCCAATCCTTTATTCCAAGGTCTTGTGTCTTATCGCAATATTGTAATATTCAAATCGTAATAGAAAGAAGTAGTACCTATAGAGTTTCCTCCGTGTCTTGAAAACCAGGTTAAGCTGTAGGTCCTGGCTGTCATTTGTAGATGTTTGTCAGTTGTTACAGGTAGTCAGTGCCTCGAAAGTCTAACAGCCAGTCTTACAAGGGGTACTGTATTACCCAGTGCTAAATGGGTTGCGGAGGTCAGATAGGCTTTCGCTCCATATAAAATATTGGTATTTAACTGCATCTGGTTAGACTGCAAAGCGACTCGAACATAGTTAGGAAATACAGGCAGATGATGATGATGATTCAGCAGTAAAAACCAAGAGATCTGATGGAAGTAGGAGATGGTGCTCTAGACATCGGTCCATCGAACCAAATGGAAAAAAGAGGGCATCTATTGCACATGATCACTGTTGTACTTCGGTTGTGCGCAGGAGCTCCACGAGCTGACTCCACCATCTCCCTTCTTCCATCGGGAGACTAGACGTACTGCAGGTTATCACCCATACCTAATCGATGTTCCACACATTCGAACGAAACTTTGCTAAGTCCTTTATTATGCGCACAGCCAAGGAGAGGAACTCCTTGCCTGCGTCGGTTTTCCCGAGTTCATAATATAACCTAAATCTATTTAAGTCGCGAGTAAATAGGCTTCTTCTAAGTAAGCTCGTTCCATCGTCGACCTTATCTCTGCCTTTATGGCAAGATTAAAGTCAAGAGCAAGACCCATCCCGTCGGGGCCGCGGGTTGTCCACAGGTTATCGCGGCCTCGACATAGAGGGCGAAGAAGGAACATGGGTGGTTTTTAGTCAGTAGAAGTCTGACACTACCTTTCGCTCTGCCCAAGAGCGGAAGGGGTTATTCGATGATTTTACAACCGCCAAAAAAAAAAAAAAAGTGCAAGACCCATTTATATTTAAAAAAAAGAGAATCATGAACTCGATAGACAGGGTAGAGCTAAGAAAGGTCTATGACTATAATCTAATATATGGGGTGTAAATCCAACTCTTCACACATACGTCAACCAAGCATTCTGTACATCAAACTAAGTACCGCTATGCAAAAATTTTTGCTGGGAAACGACTTTTATTTTGGGGTCAAAAATTTCATTTTACGGTAAAACTCAATGTAGCACTCTTAAAACATTGTGCTAGTGAATGCTTTGAATAGTAAAAGGGCCATGGAGGTAATTTAAGTAAAGTTACTACTAGTTACTTTGACCCCCAATATCTCCGTAACTAGGGGGTTCCCAGGTATGGATCTAGAACAAAAGAATATTGCAGTGAAAGGGAGAACAAGTGCCTTTCGTTTGCGTAAAGGGTACTTTTACACCCTTTATTTATATACAGTTAATCACTAATCACAATAATCAATACGAAAAGAGAAAGCCTATCATTGATGAAGATGCGAATCTCGAAAAGTCATTATCAGTAAAATCATATTAACTTACTGACGATGTTACCATCGTAACACTCCCTTTTGTAACAATAACCAGCTAAAACAGAATTTGTTACTGTCTTAGAAAATACACGTGTGATGTCTGAAGAGCTAGTACCACAGCACAAACCGTCAACAACAGTCAACTAACACTTCTGCCGACCCACAATAGACCACTCCACATAATAGACGCGTCTATTATTCCATCCACGTTAATAAAAATGCAAATTGAGCCGACTGTGTTGTAAAACAATCACTCGAATTAATGAGTGCGAATAAAACTACACACGGACATGGTATATATTATTCATGTTGGGCTTATAATTAACGAGGTTTACTGGTTTTTGGGCTCAGTTTTCCATTGACGTCGGTGGAGTTGGAGGTTGATATTTTTTTTACAGAAAGGTTATATTATTTTAAGCACACACGCAAAGTTTCAACATGCGGAGACACGTACTTTTTGAGAAAAAAATTATTGAAAATCAAATATTTTTGCACTATTTATATCAGTTCCCACCACAGATTAAATAGAATTCTCGCCAATGAACGTTTCGTTTTACCTACGGTTAAGTTTTCATACGTTCGGTAACATTTTATTTTAATTTACGTAAATAATTATATTTTGTACTCATTTCATTAGTTTTCATGCACACATAATTATATTGAACAGTTTATGTTTAAATTATAGCAATAACTTCATTATTTTTATGCTTTAGTACAGGTTTTTCGACCCCGAAGCGGGGGGTTCGGGGGGCGCAGCCCCCCTTATTAAAAAAAACTACTAGAGCAAAACCGACTCAGTAGGTTAGGTTAGGTTAGAACTGTGACCAACTACGCGCGAGCCGAGCGAGCGGAGCGAGCGGTGCCGCGGTAGCGGCCGGCGAGCGCCACCTCGAAATTGGTTACGAAAAAAAAATGCATTTTTTTCATAGTCTCTGAACCTACTTGGGGCATCCCAATCACAGTTGGGTACAAAAATACACTAACCTAACCTCAAACTTAAAAAAATCATATCTCAAAAACGGGGGGCGTCCGCAACTTTTCCTTCACAGGGGGGGTAGTACCCCTCCTCCCCCTCCCCCCCTCCCCCCACCCCCTCACCCCTAAATTCGACCGACGTCAATGGAAATTCGTACCGAATGTTCTTTTGGCATATTAGAATGTTTACTGACTAAACAAAATGTGATTCTAATTACTCCGTCTGTTAGATTATCGAAAAATATTGGATAATAATATGTATATTTTGTTTTATCAAATCAATAAAAATTGACGAAGATAAAACGCGTGAAAGATTTGAGTGGGGGTTTGTGACGACACCGGTAAAAAATGCCATACTAATGTCTTAAAATATGACGTCACACGAGTTTTCAAAGCACTGTATCGTCTCCATTGTTTGTTTAAGTGAAAAAAGAAATAATACGAGTACGTGTCCAATATTTTTTGGAAATCTATCTGACGGACTAGTTAGATTTTTTTTGTTAAGTACCCTATAATTTAGTTTTATAAAAACGAAATGGAAAGAAAGAAATAAGTGCAAAGAAACAATGAATAGGATACGCCGTGAGAAATATAAATTGTAAAGCAAAATGATAATTATATGGTAACGGCTAAGAAGGGGGGGGTCCCCCAAGAAGAAGATAATAATATTATGCTTGTTGTTAAATACACCAAAATAAGTAAGAAATTACAACCATGAACAAAACCACCCACACAGAACTAGTCTAACCGGATGCAGCTAAATTAGCAGTAGTTTACATGAAGCGACTGCCTATCTGACATCCACAACCCAGTTAATACTAGGTAAGACTTGGTAAGACTGATTGGCAGACTTTCAGGTCTCTGACTACCTGTAACGACTGCCAAAGATCTATCGGCAGCTGGGACCAACAGCTTAACGTGCTTTCCGAGGCACGGAGGAAAATCGGTATGTAATGGGCGGTTACCCATCCACAGACCAACCTAGTTAAGCGCGGCTTAACCTAAAGATTGACCCGAGTGGCAGTTTATTAGGCTACGAGCTCCTCCGGCTGGAGGCGTCTGGCTGTCGATCTGAAACCGTAATAATAACGCCTTTGATCTTTATAATTAAAATCGTAAACAACAAAACGATTTCATCGTAATTCAAAACAGAAGGCTGAACAAAGAAACTTCGGAGCCATTCACCAATGCTACCAAATTTTTACCTCAATCTACCTTTACTGGAATTTCTTAATTGTAATTATCGTCACCAATATACAGAGGACCGCTAATTGATTTGACGATAAATTTCGTTGAACCGTTGAAATGTAATTTCCTATCGTACGGTCATTTGAAGCTTTCGTTTCAAGATGGTGTTCGAGTAATGAAGGCAAAACTCTTGAGTAACACAGGTCGGATTCCTTGGAAGCAGGCGAGGTCCATTCTATTTTCATTTCATAATTTAATATTCAAATGAACCCCGCCTGCTTCCAAGTTTTGTTTAATTACCCGACTGCGGCGAACCCCAAAAGTTTTTTAAAATGTGTTTGTTTTTTGCCTTTCAGTTTTATCAGTCGGGTTTTTTAACCACCTTTTTTTATTTATTTCCAACTTTTTAGTTATTTTGTGTTTGTTCTTTCGTTGGTCGCGTAAAATTATTCACAGAGGATTTAACTTTTGTGTTTGTTTATAGATTTTGTGATTTTGAATTTCTTTAAAACATATAAGTGTCATATATTTTTGTAATCTCTTTGTGATGTAACGACGAATGTTTTATCAAAATTCGTTCATCTGTTTCGGAATCATGATGGAACAAAGAAACGGACATACATACAGGTCAAACACATAACCCTCCTTTTGGGCTTCGCTGCAGTCGGGTAGAAATTAGGTAGCTAACTACCTACTTGTATTTACTGGCAGTTATTTGTCTGCTTTTCTCCAATAGTACATTGTTACCCGAGGGGCGAAAGTTAGTTATTTAGTCCCGAGACGGGGTTTGGCGCCTGTAACGTAGTGAGGGCGCTAATTGTTCGAGGGACTAAATTAGTAACTTACACGAGCTAAACACTGTGCTTTTCATTACGAATACGAGGAAAGTAAAATAAGAACATAAATGAGTGTTGATCGGATTGTCGCTGTCCCGCTTTTATTTTTGTTCTCTGGTCTTCCAGAGTATACAGCCAGTATTTTTATGTTCATCATTAAAAAAAAGGTCTATGTTATTTTAGAGAAATAGTTAAAACTAAATTATAGCAAAGTCATAAAATTATATTCTTAAGTTAACTTTATGTAATTCTGGATAAAAAGTTAGAACATGGTTCAGTATAAATGTGAAAATAGACATAGTTTTTTTTTATAATTTGACAGCTGTCCGTTGAAAGCGATTCTTTCTAGGGCTGAAAACCCGCTCCGTAGGCATGTTATGATCTACTTTCAGAGCATGAGTAATGAAAAAGAAAATACTTATTTATACTTCAGAATAGGCAATAAGCTTCACTTTTCTGACTTCTTGTATCAAAAGTGCCCAAATTATTTGATTTGACACAATTTAAGTTGTGAATATTTTCACTTATGTCAGACCGCCTCTTTGATCTAGTGTTTAACATGAGTTCCTGGATTAGATACCCAGGTAGGGCAAAGTGTTGTTGGATATTTTCATCAGACCTTTCTCAGTAAATTAGATGAACTGCTGTCTTACCCTTCGGGGCTTACAAACGTGATGTTATAGTGTATTATCAAACTGCTCAATACGACGAATATAAAGCATGTAAGTAATTAAATACACAAGCAAAAGAAAAGTCAAGTTTCTCAGAAATTAGTTAATTGCTCTAACTACGAGGAATATTCATACGTTTGAAGATATTTACGATATAGCAAAGCAGAAACTGAGACTGATAAATGTAATTAATGACGACACTACGTAAGTTAATATCATCATCATCAGCCTATAATGTTCCCACTGCAGGGACTCAGGCCTCCTCTCTAGGAGAGGGATGGGCTATAAACCACCACGCGGGCCCAGTGCGGATTGGTAGATGTCACATATCTTCGAATTTTTGGTTCTAAGATAAACCGGTTTCCTCACGATGTTTTCCTTCACCGTTTTAAGAGCAGTGGCACGTGATGAAATAAATTATACAAAGTAATGTGCCTGCCTGGGTTCGAACCCACGACTTACTGTTCCTAAATCGGGGCCGCCACCACTGGGCCACTGCTGCTCCATTTAAGTTAATATAAATATAGAATATGAAACAAAACAAAACAACTATTGGCATCAATAAGTTAAATAACCTTCATAAAATAAGTTCATTACGGCAAAATACGAATTTAATACTCAGAGCAATTATAAAGACAAACATACATTTATGAATATTTGTAATACATATAATTATAATGGTACCAGACTTATTTCCACAGGGCAACATGTCGTTATGAAAGCCAACACTAATTATTGTGTTATTAAAACGAAGCGAGATGATGTGAATGTTGGTTGAAGTAGGGTTGGTGGAAATGTATTTAAATACTAATATTATAAACAGGTAAAAAAGACTATTATTAATATTGAGAACGGGGTATTTAACATGTTAAAAGATAACATGGTAAATACATATTTTCAATATTAATAATAAGTTTGTACATATAATATGTGAAGGGGTAATTTTCGGAACTACTGAACTTGACTTGACTTGACGGCACGGTTGGCGCAGTGGCTCAAGCAATGGGCTGCTGCGCTGCGTGTCGCGGGTTCGATTCCCGCACGGAACAAATATTTGTATGACCTACAGATAGTTGTTCCGGGTCTGGGTATTTGTGTATGTGAGTTTAAATGTTTATGAAAGCACCCACGATACAGGAGAAATTCCTAGTGTGGGGCAACGTTTCTGCAAAAAAAAATATTTATAGTGGTTTCTATTTTTATGTTGGGTTTTTCTATTTCATTTTTTTTTGCGATCGGGAGTCATAAAAAAATAATAATTAATTATTATTTTTTAATAACCGGAAAGTTTCAGGTAAAAGATAGATTAAGACGAAGAACACAGCGAAAGTTTAAACGAAGATATTATGTGACATTTTCCAAAAATCACACTGTGGCCTCGTGATGGACGACAGCCTACTCCTATTCATCAAAAAGAGGTGTGACTTCCAAGGCTGGTATTATAAACAAAAAACTTTATTATTCAAATAGAAATGGGGATGTGTCCTGACTTCCTGAGTAACAAAAATGTGATTTCGATGTGTTAAATTATCAAAAAATATTGGAAACGTGTTTTTGGTTTTATGAAATTAATAAAAATTGACGAAGATAATTCGCGTCAAAGATCATGAGTAGGCGCTATTATTGACGTCACTACGTGGTAAAAAATTTAGTGCGATGTGTCCAATATTTTTTGGAAATCTATCTGATGGACTAATTAGTTTTTTTTTGGAAACTATCCTATTCATGGGTACTATCAAAATATGATGTACAAGATTGGGGACGCCTCAACGAAAAAAATTAAGTAATCATTAAAGTATTAAAAGCTTTTTCGCTACAATATTATATGAATGACACACAATTTACCAAAACATCTAAACAAGATTTCTTACCCACTTAACTTTATGTACCTACACCAATAAAAAACAATTGTAGCAACAACGAAATAATTCGCTAACAAACTATTTGTAAGACATACTCACGGAAATAGCAAGCAGTGTTGATGGAACACGATGGGCTATAAAACTGAGCAAAAAGGAGCAGAGATAAGGCCTTCAATCGACAGTAACGCTAGCTCAATGAACTCTGCTGATGCTATGAGGAAAATGAGATTGAAGATATATTCTGTTTAGCCGACGAATAGACGTGGAGTCATTGATTAAGGTTTCCTTTACTTTGTTAGTTCCGTTTTTTCGTTCTGGTGAAGAATATTTTACTATTCTGTTAAGTTTATGATCAGGTACCAGTGAGGTCATACGAAAGGTATTCTACCGAGCATTTAGTTTTTTTTTTGAATCATCATATAACTCCTCCCGCTCTTGGGCAGAGCGAAAGGGAGTGTCAGACTTCTACTGACTAAAAACCACCCATGTTCCTTCTTAGCTCTATGTATGTCAAGGCCGCGGTATCTCTGACAACATCCATCTGGTTGCCAAAAAAAAATATACCTTTGCCTAGCCCTTCAGGGAATATAAGCGTGATGCCATGTTATATGTTGCTTCATAATTTTCTAAAATATACATTCTCTCAGGAATATTTGTTAAGGAAGTTTTCGGAAAATGCCAAGACAATGTGGAGTGCATTATTAAATTAATTTGCTTGCAGATTGCTACGAGGAAGTGGGGCACAGCAGGGGGACTCATAATACTAGACTTATACGTGGCTGCTTCTTCTGGTCTAAATATTTTAGATGTCAGGCGCCATCTCTATCTCTCTCTGGCAAAGACCATGAATATTCTATATCACACTAATATTACAAAGGCGAATAATTGTGAGTGTGTATGTTTGTTACTCTTTCACGCAAAAAATACTAAACGGATTTGTATAAAATTTGAAATACAGATAGTTTATAACCTGGATTAACACATAGAATAGTTTTTATCCCGATTTTATAATCTCATGGAATAATTTTCAAGTTATAGCGGTCGAAGCAGCTGGCAACAGCTAGTAGGTAGTATAAAGGGTGCAAAAGTACCCTTAACGCAAACAAAGGGCACTTCTTCTCCCCACCACTGCGATAATTTTTTGGTTCTTGAACCAAAAAACTGGGAACCTCCTAGTTACGGAGATATTGGGGGTCAAAGTTCTAAATTTTGCACAGCTGTTTTTGTAAATACTACTTTTTCAGGTTATAACTTTACTTAAATTACCTCCATGACCCTTTTACTATTCAAAGCATCCACTAGTACAATGTTTTAAGAGTGCTACATTGAGTTTTACCGTATAATAAGATTTTTGACCCCAAAAAAAAAGTCGTTTCCCAACAATTTTTTTTGCGTAGAGGTACTTAGTTTGATGTACAGAATGCTTGGTTGACGTGTGTGAAGGGTTAATTTACACCCTGTATATAAAGTCTTACTAAGAATATAAATATTCTTCAACTAATTATTTTTTTCTGTCTATAAAGTTTCTTAACAAAATAAATATTCTTCATCTTTCTATAAAGTTTCTTAAGAATATTCATATTCTTAGTAAGAAACTTTATAAGGGACGTAAGACTAAAACCATTGGCTTCTGATAA
This sequence comes from Diarsia rubi, assembly GCA_932274075.1. Lineage (NCBI taxonomy): Eukaryota > Metazoa > Arthropoda > Insecta > Lepidoptera > Noctuidae > Diarsia > Diarsia rubi. The sequence continues at coordinate 436,167 of OW026437.1, read as the reverse complement.
AATTGGTAATTGCCAACTAGTAGGAACTAATTAGTACTAATTATTTTACGATACCAAGACAAGTCCTTTGAAAGGAAATAGGTACATTGACGACGTTAGGACCAGCGGCTGCACTTCGAAGGTTCTACGTGTGCAAAGTGGGTAAAAAAGTGTCCTAGCTACTAACTGTGTTGTGGAGGTCAGATAAGTAGTCTCTCCATGTAAAATACTGGTAGTCAGCTGCATCCGATTAGAATGACTGACTCGAACATGGTTGAAAGAGGCTAAGCGAATTAAATAAATAAATATTCCACAACTATCACACAACGCCATCTAGTCCCAAGCTAAGCAGAGCTTGTGTTATGGGTACTAGACAACTGATAAACATACTTATATATTTCTAAATACATACATATTATAGATAAATAAATTACACCCAGACACAGAACAAATGATCGTGCTCATCACACAAACATTTGTCCTGGGTGGGAATCGAACCCACGACCTCCGGCATAGCAGTTAGGGTCACTAACCACTAGACCAACAGGCCAGTCATTACGATGAATTACGATGGTTAGAATGGCGTTCTATATTATAATGGGTGTAAATACAGAAGGAAACATGTGGCATAGATAAATCCTACTAATGTTATAAATAAGAAAACTTGTGAGGATGGATAGATGTTTTTTACTCTTTTACGCAAAAACTACTGACTAGATTTTTATGAAAAATGGCACACATACGAAGTATTGCAGCTATTTGTTGTATTGCTCGCAGTTGTTCGTTTATAACCTGTATCACTACATAGGATCGATCCCGTGTGACATGCACCAAGGCAAAACAGCGAGCATAAGCTAGTTATAAATAAAATAACATTACGCCAGTATCTCCTCGTAAAATTGGGCTTATATTATACTTTAAACACATTTCGCTTATTATAATTTGAGTCCCACATTTCCAAAAAAAAAACTCCAATAAAAATATCCCTCCAGTATAATTTCGTCAAAACATCTGAAGCATCCATTTCACGTGGTATTAAATAATTCTTGAACATTCCAGCAATCTGGGACCCCTATCGGAGCATATTTTAACAGGAATATCCTCTTACGTTCTTACGTATTTATTATATTTTCGGCCGCAAATCCTCTGGAGGAAGAGAAAGTAAATATTTTGCGTACACTCTCTAATATATGAGAAAATGTTTTAATAGATCATGAATTATGTTTCAAAGTAAACAGTACAGATGTGGTCTGAAGGTTGTACGAGGCAAATTATATTTTTATTTGCAGCTATTTTTAAATTTTATGTTCTTGTAAAAAATATTCAAAAGGATATTTCTTATAATTATATCCATTATATAATTACTATATCCATTTTCTTTATTGCCTATCAGTTTAGCTCTGTTATTTATACAAATAGCTAAGTGATAGTGTAGGTGTTAGAATAATGCATAGTATGAGATCAAATTCACTTTTTGAAATAATTACTTGTATAAGACACTAGCGGACGTCACGCAGTTTCACGCGTAGTTCCCGATCCCGTGGGAATACAGGGATAAAAAGTAGCCTATGTTACTGAGGATGAATTTAGCTCTTCAGCGGTGAAAGAACTTTTGAAATTGGCGCAGAAATCTTTCCTTATTACCCGACTGCGGCGAAGCCCAAAAGGAGGGTTATGTGTTTGGCATGTATGTATGAATGTCCGTTTCTTTGTTCCCTCATAACTCCTAAACGGATGAAGGGATTTGAATAAAATATACGTCGTTAGATTCATCTTGGTGGCGCGAGTGTCACTGGCTACATTCAAATTAAAAAACAAAGAAGTTTGTGGATTTTGGGGGCCATATCGCGGATTTCAAAAAAAAAAATCTGTTACCATCGAGTAGGGTATCAAAATAAAGGGTTTTAAGAGGAGATTACAAAAAAATACGATACTTATATGTTTAAAATAAATTCAAAGTCGTAAATCCTATAAACAAACACAAAAGTTAAATCATCTGCGAAGAGTTTTACGCGACCAACGAAAGAACAAATACAAAAGAACTGGAGTCATAAATTTTTGTGATCTCCTTTTAAAACCCTTCATTTTGATACCATACTCGATGGTAATGGATTTTTTTTATTTTTTCAAATCCACGATTTGGCCCCCAAAACCAGCACTTATCTTTGTTTTTTTAATATTAATGTAGCCAGTGACACTCGCGCCATCAAGACGAATCTAACGACGTATATTTCTTACAAATCTCTTCATCCGTTTAGGAGTTATGAGGGAACAAAGAAACGGACATACATACATACATACATACTTACAAACATACACGCCAAACACATAACCCTCCTTTTGGGCTTCGCCGCAGTCGGGTAAAAAACAAGCACATTTTAAATTAAACAAAACTTGGAAGCAGGCGGGGTTCATTGGAATATTATAATTATAATGAAATGAAAATAGAATGGACCCCGCCTGCTTCCAAGTTTTGTTTAATTTAAAATGTGCTTGTTTTTTACTTTTCAGTTTGTTCAGTCGGGTTTTTTAGTTTTTAACTACTTTTTTATTATAATATTAGTGTAGATAGTGTAGATTACTAGACTACTTTAATGCTTAAAAGTTTTAAGCATTTAAATCTTTGTCTTATGTTGTTTGTGTCAATGTCTATAAACTGAACGTTTTAAGATAAAAACATAAATTTATAATTAAAAAGGTAAAAATCAGTCATGAAAGGCCAGCTATTTCAATTACGTGCTAACTCCAGTTTAAAAACATTATATTTTTTCCTAAAAACCTTTTCTATTTACATCACATAATTAATTTAACTTATGTAAATTGACCTTCCCGTTAGCTGGATTCGTAATACTAATTAAAACATGGATTCTGTAAGCCGATTGTGTTCTCGTCCTCTGCTACTTTTTCATGATTATTCTGGGCCGGCCGGTTGCCTAATCGCGGATTATATCTTGTAAACTGTTTATTTTAATGTTTCATACGTTCAAATCTGAATTTCACGCTTTAATTTTCCTTATGTTGGAAACAGTGGTTCGTTGGTCAAGCGGCACTCTGATTAGATTGGTACTTGGGTTCAATTCCCTAGTGAAATTGAGTTGTTGCATCAGTATTTTAGCAACTTTGTCTATTACCTGGGACTTAGCATTACAGGTATAGTGGGTATACTGTGGAGTTGGTATCTTCACCTGCCTAAATCTTGGCAGATAAAATGCGTTGCATTAAAATGTTTTTTCGCTTGTCGTAAAAAAGGAAATGAAAGATCAAAAGACCCAAAAGCGATCTAAATCATTATTTATACACAAACAGCTAAGGATACGGAAGTCATACCTCTGCTGATGCCACAGTGAACAAAGCCCGCTAACAAATCGTGCATCCGAAAGGACCTCTGATTCCCACCGAAAAAAAAAGAATTTGTACAAAACATTCCCCGCAATTGCTTTCCTACTGAAATACCAGCAAAAAATACATTCCACAAACCGTCTAATTTCAACAATAATAAGTCTTTTGATAAATTACAATCTGGCCGGGGACACCAAGACGTTGTTATTCCGACAAAAATACAGAACTCTGGAGAAAAGCCAATTTGTACTGTAACGAACTGTTTCTACACCCCCTTCACCTCCCCTACACCCCCTAGAGGGTTGAAAGGGGATGGGGTTGTAAAATATACGTGCGCCGTAATGGCAATATGTTGGTGATAATTAGGTCGAAAATAAGCTCGCGTTATGTCATATTTTAGCCGGAATGGAGCCGAAATATTTTAAAAGTTGGATTACTGTTTTTGAACACCTGTGACTTTTTGCATGGATATTAACATGTGAGAGGGATTGGCTCGTAAATATATGAGTGGAGCTCGTTAAATGGGCGTAAAGTCTGTGGTGACATCACCAGTCAAAGTTGGTATTTTAAGCTATTGGGAATTTGTACTACGATAAGGCAGTTGAGTATCAACGTTAGTATAGACTGTGAGTTGAGGTCCAAGGTTCAATTTATGTGGCTATCAAAGTAGATAGGAATAGACTTTCTTAAATATCTCTGTCTGTAGAGTTTTTATAGAAGGTGTAGGTATTAACTTGAGTAAGTTATTGCCTACTACTTGGTGAAATGTTTTTCATGCACGATTTACCTTCGTATAGGTATCATTGAGTATTGGAAAAAAGTAAGGAAAGATAATAGAAGTAATTTAAAGGTTAGGAAAGTTTCTACGAAAGATAGGTAGTCGGTGTAATAAACTTGTCTTACAAAAAAAAATGTTTTCAAGACGTTTCAGGCATTTACAATATTCAGACGTTTTCCTACAAAAAACAGTGTTTTCTGAAACGAAATATACAAAACTATGTCAATCGTAATGAGACTCCCAAAAACAATAAGTTTAGAACAAAAATACTTTGTGAACAACATTTGAAAAACATTGCTATCTGAATACGTTCAGTTCAATTTCACTGAAGTTTAAGATAAAAAGTTTTCACATCCAACGGGTTTATGTGATTCACTTACACCATAGAAGTTTTGTGCCTTTGTACAGTTACTGTCATGGGGCTTCGGATGTTTTCGAACATGTTTTGTAACATGTTACAACATGGAGTTTGTAACATAGATGGTGAATAGAAAATATGAGGAATTTGGTGAATTAGGTTTTAATAACAACATTTGGCTGCTATCACTAAGTGTAGTTTAACTGAAATTGTAATGAATGAAAGAAATAAATAAAATAACGTCTGTTTAGCTGCCTAGCCTTTATTAAGCAATTTTTGTTTGTTTGTTTTGTTTTTTTAAAAACGTTGCCCCACACTAGCAATTTCTCCTGTATCGTGGGTGCGTTTACAAAAATTTAAACTCCCATACATAAATACTCAGACCCGGAACAACTTTCTGTAGGCCATACAAATATTTGTTCCGTGCGGGGATCGAACCCGCGACACGCAGCTCAGCAGTCCATTGCCTGAGCCACTGCGCCAACCGTGTCGTGTCGTAGTTATATTGGGGTCGGCATTTCGTCCAGCCGTATGCAATTATATACCAGTATTTGAAACCCTATTACTGAGGAAGACAATAAATAGTAATAAATCATCGATACCTCTTGGCCACAACCACTGATGCCCTTAACCATGCACAAAAGTTAAAATGGAAGTGGGCCAGGCACGTAGACTTAATGACCACAGATGGACAAAAACGGTCACATCGTAGAACGGACCTTATGCGCGCTGGGAAGACGACATCAGAAAGATAGCTGGGTCACAATGGAATCAGATAGCTCAAGACCGCGAGAAGTGGCAACCTTTGGAAGAGGCCTTCACCCGTAAGGGGTTCCTAAGTAAATAGCGATCTACAAATAAATATAAAGTACAGAGTACTACCAGGCAATTAGACTAAACAATTTAAAAATAAATATAAGAGTGAAACCATATGCAAAAATTGTATTTAATCTTTGAAAATAATTACCAATAGTACTTGTAAGAAAATTGTATTAGGAAATATAAGGCTTTTTTATTTTTTTTATTTTTATTTTTATATTATTTATTTATTTTACCTCTTGGTCTCCATCTGAAATTCTAGCTGCTGACGTCGAGTTACGACACTGAAAAACCTTCCAGGTGCTCAAAAAAAGTAGAGGTCTCTCATATAACGTGGACCATATCAAAAATACTTCATACCCTAAAATAAATCATAATATAATAGGAGATATCAACAATATCACATCCCAAACAAATCAATAAGACAAAATATCATAGTTACAAAACACGCAAAACAAACCCTAATGGAAAACAACACGACATTCAGCTCAAACAACGTGTTTTTGAAAGATATTTTAGTTTGAACAGCACGTGTTTAGAATCGTGAGGAAACTTGAATATTTAGGAAGATCACTATCGCTCCGCATCGAATCGAATTTCATGTATTCAGAAGGTACGATAATTGAATTGTTTTTATATTCAGGCCTGAATATGTTATAGATTTGTTTCTAAGAACTTGTCAATATTTAATTTACTATTATCCGGAGCACAATTTTTCACGAAGTGATACGTATTTACTTATTAAATATGGTCCCATTCATACTAATATTTAAACGCGAAATCTATTTTGTTTTGTTTGTTACCTATTCACGACAGCTTGGAAAATTTCAAAGGAGACAATTAGGAGAAATTCACCAAGGAGACAGCTACTTTTTATCGTTTAGTCCACTCGGAAAAAACTATCAAATGTCCACCCGAACGAAGTTGCAGGCAGCAGTTAGTATCTTACAAATTGTTTGCCTATCATTGTGAATGTGTATAACAATCAATTAATTTCCTATATTGAACGTTAATAGGCAACACAATCAGCTTGTAAGTCAGTGGGCACAGGCTTCCTATACGTTGGTGGAATTGGACTGTGATTCAGCCCCTCGATGTTATATGTATATCTACAATTTAACTATGTTCCGAGACAGGTATGTGGAGTGCTTTATGATGTTTTATTTCGCAATGATTAAAAAATACATTTCACAAAGTATTAAAGAACCGGAAAGCCCAGCTTTCAAGTAAAAAGTAGAAGCTAACAAAATACCTTTCGAATGCACAGTGATTTTGTACAAAATCCGCGCAGAATCACAAAGTCGGAAACCCAACAACATTGCAGCGTCCGATTCCTCACAGAAACGCTGACAATACCCCACTATTTCTACTTTATTATAACGTTTTCCTGGTCTTTTGTACCAAATACAAATAGAAAATATACCGCAGATAATAATAACAATGTTTTTTTTTGTACAAAATAGCCGTATTGAGTTGAATACGGCGTATCTTCTCAATCTTCGTTTGACCTTATGAAAAACTTCCGCAACTTGTTATGGAGGCGTTACTGATCACAATATTGTATTACTGATAGCGTTTGACATTGTGGCGTGATGGACAGAAGGACCAGAGATACTGTACATGATAATTAAAACAAGTTATTTTAGTGCATCCCTGGTGTAGTGCTCGCAAGTGCGAATGCTTAGCATGAGTTCTCGGATACAATTTTCGGGTCGGTCAAATAATACTTTATTTGGTAGAGACTGTTACTGGCGGGGAGCAACGGTGGTCCAGTGGCGGTGGCCCCGACTTACGAACAGTGAGTCCACGGTTCGAGCCCAGTCAGGCGAATTACTTTGTTGTCATTTATTTCATCACCACTGCTCTCTAAATGGTGAAAAACCGGCATGTCTTAGAACCAAAAAATTCGAAGACGTGTGTCATATAACAACACGCACTGAGCCTGCGTGGTGGATTATAGCCCATCCCTCTCCTAGAGAGGAGTCCTGAGTCCCAGCTGTTGGAACATTATAGGCTGATGATGATGATGATGATGAATTATAATGGGCCTAAGAACAAAACAAGTGATACCATCGACGCAAAAGAAGAAGATATTTTTTTCACATTCCTCAGATAGGTATATTGTATGTAACAGATTTCAGATTATATTAACTGGCGCGTCTGGTCAGCCCGTAGACATGGCTACTGGCTGTCTACTTGACTTATTAGTCGTTAAACCAAGTTTACGACACCCGCGGGTCAAGTGGACGACACTGGTTTACGTTGCTCGTCTTATTATATGTACTGTTCGAACAAATTATCTTGGCAGGTCCGAACTTCGTGCAGAACGCTGCGCAGTAACATTTATTAGGAACCAAATGGTGACATGAGGCGAGGTTCGGGGGGCGGTGGTCTAGGCTAGAGATGCACCATACATAAACACAATCAATCCTTTACACGATCAAATATCGTAATCGATCAATTTATTTACAATACGTTCTTATTAGTGTTAAGAAGATAAATTTAAGTAAAAAGATTAACTAATAAAGTAAATTTAATAATTAATAATTGAGTTTTCGTCTTTATTACAAAAAAATGTATGGTAACATTATGTTTCCTCTGACAAAATACATGATTTACTTAAATTTTAGAAATCTATTACAGACTTCTTGAATAACGAATGTTTACGAACATTTAAAACCTCAATATAAAATTGAATAGAAAGATCTTTTTATTACTTAATTTCAATCGATTCGAAGAATAATCGATTAAACGACACCCATTGCACATGCACATGCACATCTCTTTTTGTTAACTTCGTGACCTTCGTGCAAGTTCGGCAATATTCGGTACGAGGCTACGAGGTATTATATCTCAGTCATACGACAGCATTTGTTTGGTGTTTGTGTTGCTATCTCTGTCTTGAGCACAGTCGATTAGAAAAGTTTTCGTTGTGTTTTTGTTTGCTGTTTTTAATATTACTGTTATTTGTTATTATTGGTTAGAAAAGTTAGTGGGCACCTATTTCGTAAAATATAAATCGCCAGGCGAGAAAAAATATTTACGATTTAGCTCAGTATATGAAAGGGGAAAAAGAAAATGGAGTTAAAAATGTAGATTACGTATCTAAAAGTGTTTTGATTTTTATTTCATTTGTATTTTCTCACTGTTTAAGATATTTTCTGATCGTATATTTGTTTATCTGGCAATAACAGTTTTCTTCGCGAGTATACATGCGTAAAAGTTCGCAGAGCCTATGTTCAGACCTGTCAAGATAATTTGATCGTACTGTACACGGGTGACTAATATTGTTTTGTAATACTATTTCTGTTGGTGGAGCTCGTTGCTTAATAAAAACTGCCACTCGAGTCGATCTTGTGGTTAAGTCGCGCTTGTCTAGGTTAGTCTGTGGATGGGTGATCACCCGTTACATACCTAGTTTCCTCCGTGCCTCGGAAAACTATATTATATGATAGATATTTTATTTTACTATATTATTTATAGATATTTGGCCTCTGTTACAGGTATTCAGTGACCTGAAAGTCTGACAACCAGTCTTACCCAGTAAAAACGGGGCTGTGGAGGTCAGACACGCAGTAGCTCCATATAAAATTATTGTCTGGTATTCCGCTGCATCCGGTTAGGTAGATAATTAATACGATTTCTGTTGGTTTAGTTTTCCTTACATGATAAAAATATTTGGATATACTTAATTTAAATACTCATCAAAAAATTTTTTAACTTCAAATAAAATTAACCCACCCTATACCGAGGTGGCTAAAGAACAACGTTTTAAGTTCAAAAATAATTATACATTCATCAGAATAATTGTACATGTTGTATTTATAATCTTTTTGCCTACCAAAATGGATAAATGCTCACCAAATCTTGGACGCAAAAGCCACCGCATCGAGCTCGGGAGTTAGGGCACCCCGACTCGTACGTTTTAAATCACCCAGAAGTTCCTACTTCTAGCTTCCCGCGCAGCGGGGCAACGTCGACGGGGCCTACAGAATTCATTTTACATCGATAATATAAAACACTAGCGGATATCACGCGGTTTCACCCGCGTAGTTTCCGTTCCCGTAGGAATACAGGGATAAAAAGCCTATGCCACCCGGGGATAGTGCAGCTTCCTAACGGTGAAAGATTTATTCAAATCGGTCCAGAAGTTTCGAAGCGAACAAACAAACAAATCTTTCTTCTTTATAATATTAGTGTAGATTTGGTCTGAAGTTAACTTAAAAGGCGTTTATAAATCTTTATGGCATAGATTAAAAAGGAAAATAGGTTAATTTCTACAATACTTTATGAAACACAATTTAGTGAGCATTTATCCACTTTGGCAGGCATTTCAAATTTTTCGGTAGTAATAGGTTCTTTTCTGGTAGAAGTTTAAACACAAGCCAAAATATTTAAAGGTAAATGTTTGTTTGAAACTTTTGGTCTTCTTTTTTTAAGACCATCGTATTTTTTTCTCTTAATGGGACAAACCCGCCACACTATTCCCAAACCACTGTAACTCCTGTAAACCAGAATCAACAGTGGCGACCACAAGAAAAGCGAGGCAATGAAGCCCGACGACTGTAACTATATTGGATCCTGCAACGAAATTAATCAGAAAAGAATAGCGGTGGAGTAAAAAAAATAATTTCCACTTCCTTCCATATCAGCAGGAGACAGAATAGAACAAGGCTAATAGGCACTCAGGGGCGTTTACAACTGGGATAAGCCCAGCAGTACGGATATTATTGTCTGTTATGGCCGGTCTTCAAGTCTATGGAAAAACAGCAGTACAAGCGACTGACTATTTGAACTCCCAGTGGTACTGGGTACCTGGGTGATACGATATCCTTTGGAAATACTGTGACTTTCGGCCCACTGACTAGTTGTAACGATTGCGAAAGACCCATCAAGTTTAATTATTCTCACGTTGTGGCTGCGGGATGTTGTAAGACATACCGCGGCTTCGACATAAAGGGCTAAGAAGGGACATGGGTGGTTTTTAGTCAGTAGAAGTCTGAAACTCCCTTTCGCTCTGCCCAAGAGCGGGAGGGGTTATTTGATGATTTCCCACCCCTAACAAAAAAAAAAGTTTAATTATTCTACGTATCGCAAAAATAAAAATGTTTGAATATTTGTCGGAATTTCTCCTGCTAATGATAGGTAGTCGCAAATAAATTATTATTTCTGAATGCAAATAAGTTTCACACAGTAGACTATTTAAATTTAATTGTCTTGTAGCTACAAGATATTCCGATTTACCTTTTATCCTGGTCGTTCTGGAACCATATTTATTTCTCCCGTTGCTAAGGAAGCATTTTTGGCATTCCAATATCGCATTTCACCCTAGTATTGTTAACAAATTTCTCGCCGGGGACCCGATTCGAGGTGGGGCCAAGATAAATGTTGTGCTTCGCTATGCTATGCTACGCTAGGTTGTGCTATGTCGCCCAATCGTGCAGAACTTAATGTAATAAGGAACTTTGATACCTTTCCAAAGTTATGGTCATAACAGTGCGAAAGTAACAGTAAATATAAAGGGATTCTTTGTAAAGGTCCTTTTTGTAAATGGAAGGGAGGAAATAAAAGCAGTGGATTAAGGAGTTTATGGGCGACATCGATTTTTAGGTAACTGTTTGTTTTTTTACTCCAGGACTGTGCCCGTCGTTCTAAAAATAGGAGATACCTAAGTTGAATAACGTACGTGGTAAGCGCCTCCGTGGTCGAGTAGTTTAGGCGTTTGCCTTGTGACCCGGTGGTCGTGGGCTTGATTCCCACGGGAATCACACTTTTTAATCTTGTTCCCAGTTTGGCTAGAACATTGCAGGCTTGAATCACCTGATTGTCTGACTAAAAAATGATTCCGTACTTCAGAAGGCACGTATAAGCAGGTGGTCCCGGTCACCAAATGGCGGTCGTCAAACTATGTCAGAGGCCTTTGATGCGGCTTAGTAACTTTGACACTAGCGTGTGTCAGGTCGTTCGACCTTACTACCCACACGTTATGAAGAAGACCCAAGTAAATTCCTACATTATAGAACATATAACATCACACCTGTAATCCCAAAAGAGTTATGCAGAGGTGTACCCATTAGTATTCACCGGTTATGTTAAGGTCTCGACATAATGATGCGCCTGCCTGGGTTCAAACCCACGACTTACTGTACGTTACAAACCAAAAGGAAGGGTAATGATTTTGGCAGTCTACGAGTATGTATGTTTGTTCCACCATATCGTCTAATTTACTGAACGGATTTTGACAAATGAGGTGTCAATAGATTTGTAAGAATAGCCCGGGTGACATAGGCTAAACTCATTTTATAAAAAAAAGAAAACGGAAATTCGGCTGTTCTCTTTATTAATGTTACTTATTATTAAGTTATTTACTCAAATTAATTTCAGGTGTATTTTCTTGTTTTCTTCTTTTAATACCGCGGTTTTATCCAATTTTAACGACAGAAAGAGAGAGAGAGAGAGAGAGAGTTTCGTTTTGATTCGAAATTGAATGACAGAAGTGATGAATAAGACTATTTAGAATGAAATGAAATATTCAAATGTGTTGTTTTAACAGTATCGATACATCCCACACACTGTCAAAATAATAAGTAATAGTTGTTTTGGTTTAATTAACTAAAAACAGTCACAAAACAAAGGAAAGTTATATTCACTAAAATTTATTTCCACAAAAACAGTTTGGCTTTTATTTTTCTGATGTTTGAACAAAACATTTTAGTCACCACACACCGGCAAAAAGCTAAACTCTGTCACACCGAACTGTGAGAAAGTTTAACAACAAAAGTTAAAACAAACTTCACAACTGGGGTACATTCGTATCCCGGGACGGACCAATACCTGTGTAATCGGGAAATTTTATTAAAACCCTAACAATCCAGGGGCGGGCGTTACGGGCGTTTCCTTTGCTTTTTATTAAAAAGTCCAATTGCTATAAATTACGGGGCAGCCACTTCGCGAAACGACTTCGGGTCCGACTTCAAGTTAAAACCGTTTTAAGGCCATCAATGAAATATCAAGTCGGAAAAGTTTTTGATTTAAATCGACGGATGTTCGTCCCACAAAAGGACCAGTGATTTTTTGGAATGTTCTTTCTTTTGAGGTCAAAGGCGATTCTTTGTAAAATGCATCAAATAAATCAATCACAGGAAGAATGGCTGTCTTTTTACAGACGGAAAAGAAATAAATAGGACGTTTTCTTGAGCAATACCGTTGGGAGTAAGTAAAATGTTTTATTTTTTCCAGAAAAATATAACATACAATCTTTTTTGTAATTCTCTGAAGAGTTCGGCAAGATTGTACAGTCACCTGCATAAATGCGTGGACAGTTCAGAGCTAAAATCGTATACAGCGAGAAATGACGCCACCTAACGTAAACTAGTTATCGACTATAAACGCTCACAGGAAAATACACATTAAGGTATCCATGCAATTTTCAAGGCGACTGTACCTAACAGTATACCTACATTTTATCAATTACGTTTAACTGCCGTACTCAATAGCTCTTTGACCTGGGAATCAAACCTTGGTTCTCTCCCACTGTTACCAAGTACTAACCTGAACTTACTATGTCAGCTATTTTTATCTAACTCAAGTTCCGAGTTCAATTTCAAGTTCCAAACAACCTAAATGAAAACAATAGCACTAAGCACTACCAACCGCCACAGTACAGCGACAATCAGCGCATCAACTCAGTACAGAACACACAGAGAGTAACAATGTTACTATGATTGTGTTCTGATTGCGAACAACCGGATTACCGGCTACCATTACCAAATATTCGCTCTTTGATAACGGGGTGTATTTATACTTGGATTTAGTTTTGGTTTGCGCTGCGTGGTTGCATTATTTGAGTTGGATGTAAAATATTCAAAATATTTCTTATTAGTGGCAATATTTGCTGTTGTTTGATATGATTTTTAGATTGAGATTACTATTATTAAGCTTTCCCTAGAATTTCGTCATTTTCTCTGAATCGTCAGATTTTCATCGAATGGTCGACACAAAGTGACAGACAACTAAATAGATCCCTGCTTGTTGTTTTTTTTTTTTAATATTTGTTATGCGTTGAATGTGTATTGCTTTTTTTATCCTGTGTGTCTTTTGTATGCTTGTTATATATACAAATAAAAATGTTTTCTTTCTTTATCAATGCTGCGTACAAAGGTGAAATCCAATTGTGCCCATTCTGTATTATGCATTCAGTTAGGTACAAATAGTATAAGTTAAAGTGAGTAACTATTGCTATTCAGGCTAAACCTCGAAGTTTTTAAATCGATAACATCGCAGAACCCCTTGGACCAATCGTCTTCCCACCAAAAATTCAACGTTCCAAAAAACAAGGCATTACATTACCCTCCCTCCCATCCCAGCAGACATCTGGCAGCCGATCACGCCGTCACTCCGGCCGCAAATACGTCATTATCAGCCGGCTAATCCGGGCTAACAGCCGGATCACCCCCGGATCACCCCACCAGCCAACCGGCTCACTACCGGATCGCGGGCAGCCGGCCGGATCGCGCGGAAAAGATTACATTCTAACGGACCGTTTCACCGACAGGCGACGGATAGTAAGTTAATGATCATTGAGATTTATTCAACTATTGTTCCACTGGAATTGGATTAGGAACTAGAGGACCAATAAAATCCCGTCGGGGCTGCGGGTTGTTCGAAAGAGATACCGTGGCCTCGACACAAAGGGCCAAGAAGAAACATGGGTAGTTTTCAGTCAGTAGAAATCTGACACTCCCTACCGCTCTACCCAGAGCGGGAGGAGTCATCTGATGATAGCCCACAATATAAAGAAAAGGCCAATAAAATAATGGATAGATACTGGTAGCTGCATCTGGTAAGACTGGAATCAAAGCATACAATAATCTTCACAATAGCTGTTGCAACTGAAAATGCTAAACTCATCGCAAAATTTTGCGCTGACTCAGTTTGAATTTTGTTATCAACTCGCAAAGTAGAAGATAATCATAATCTGCTTAGCCTTTTCCTATGTATTTTGGAAATGACTTCTAGGCTCATCGATTCCAGCTGGATAACTATCTGACTTTTACAACCCAGTTGAAGTAATAAGTAATACGATAACCTGTGGTTAAACCGATGATGGTAAGAATAACTAGTTGTTGCCAGCGCTAATACTCGTAAATTATCCCACGGGAAGGTAAAATCAGGATAAAAACTATCTCATGTGTTAATCCAGGTTATAAACTACCTGTACACCAAATTTTATCCGAATCCGTTCAGTAGTTTTTTCGTGAAAGACTAACAAACATCCATCCATTCATACTTACAAACTTTCGCGTTTATAATATTGGTACTCGTAGGATAGCCGAAATTGAAGCTATCCCTAACACAGTTCCTAAAAATAATAAAATAATAATAATAATAATTTATTTATTTTCGGATAACAAAGGCAAGGTGGTTGATGGACTCTAAGGTGGCCTCCCAGCAGGTGGACTGACGACCTATGTCCAGCAGTCTTATGGCTGATGATGATAAAACTGGATGATGGTAAGCTGGTGGTAGAAGTATAAGAGCTATCAGCTGTCTTCCTGTGAACTGAGCATTAGTCATGACCTTTAAACTGGCTGAGACAGAAGAGACAGCGTCGTGGTGCAGTTGGAGACAGGGTTATGGTCAGCAGTTGACTACATGTTCGCTTTGTGCTCATAGTTTTGCGGCTAAAGTTGGATATGCTAGCCACTTAAGAGCACACGAAAAGCAAACAAAGCACAACAAAGCTCTTGACAATCTATAGAAAGCCAGCAAATACAGTCGCTGAAATCGGCAATATGGCATCATCATTGTCATCACTAAAGGGCAGTTGAAAAAAAATCTAATTAGTTCGTCAGATAGATTTCCAAAACATGTTGGACAGATAATTATTATTATTTTTACAAGTAATTAAAAAATGAAGACGATACAGTACTTCGAAAACTCGTATGACGTCATATTGCAGCACGTTTTTTACCACGCATTGACTTCCAAGCTCAAGATCTCCGTCAATTTTTATTAATTTGATAAAAAACATGTATCGAGTATTTTTCAATAACCTAACTGACGGACTAAACAGTATAAATTTTTTAATCAGGCAACATCCTTATTGGCCGAGTTGATGTTGGGTTGATGGAAGTACCGCTCTTGAAAATTTTAAGACAAAATTACAATTACTAATTACAATTTTAATTGTAAAAGTTAAAAGGGCAGACGTTGTCATCTACAATTGGATAAAGGTTATTGTTGTACAATACATTGAAGTCCTAAAAACCTTTGTCTTTAGAACGAGAAGAATGTCAAAATCTGTCGTAAATAGTTCTTAAACAAATACAAGTAGGTACAGTCAGACAGTAAAGCATGATTTGCTACTTCACAAAGAGAGCCTTTTGTATAAAGATTTTTTACTTATACAAATTCTTTAACAATAGATCATTTCCACTGGTCCTTCTGTGTGCCTTTCAGAGTAATAGACTCGCCCAGAATTAGACGTCCGTGTAATTATATAGACGCTGTTTCACGAACCAATAGCCCCACCCCCCTTCACCCCCTCTCTCATCTCGCTCTCAAGTAATTTGTTTTGCGGACGCTACCGAAGATTTAAGCACGGTACAACAGGCTTGTTTTCGTCGAAATCTTTTTTGTAAAATAATGTTTTTGGGTGTTTTTCTATGAAAAAAGCAACTTTTTATGTTTCATATTATTTGCCTAGGTATATTGGTACTGTTTATGGTAAGCAGGTCTATAAGATTCTTGTAAATTTAATATGCGGCTTTCGATACACCAAAGATGACAATTTTGCCTGTATTTTGGTATGCTGAAAAATTTACAGATTAAAGAGGAAAGTGCATAGTCGACGATATAATTAAAGCCTAAAATAAGACCCAAGCACTTATCTCAAAAACGTATAAAGTAATTTGAACCTATTTGTAATATCAAATTGTTTTCATTTTCAACCCCGTCGAACACCAAAACCCTACGCTTTAGGCAGAACTGTAGTATTCAAATGTATTTTTTTTTATTCCGCAAACATTCTACCAATTAACACATTCCTCTGTTTCGCACCAGTCACGTATACCACAATAAATAGCCCCCTCCTCTCTTCACCCCTCTACCCCGACCTTCACCCCCAAATTTTAAACAGCCGCTATTTATTTTTGTTCTCTGTCAAGCTCTTTCAAAGAACTTTGTTAACGACCACATGAATATTTCATACAAGCTGGGGTTCTGCTGAGCTCCCAACTTCACTTTATTACACACAAACCCTTGACTGAAGAAGTTACGCAGTTTTTTTTTCCTGTAATATCCTGAATTATTCATACGTAGTACTTGCTAAGTACTTGATAAAAGTATGCTGGATTTCAGGAATCTTTTGTACTTCGGTATGTTATTAAATCTTTGGAGATGTTATGAGGAAATTGAAAGTTTTTGTTCGTGTATCGTGGTGGAGTACCTTTGTTGAGAGGTTTTTAGTTATGGATATTATTTTCCTCCTGGCTTTGTAGCAAAAATAACAATTTTGGTAATGGAGTCGACTGCCTTGACTATGTTTGACAAATAAAACAGCGCTTTTTATTTTATTCGATCGATTTCAATTTTTCTAATGAAAACGCATTTTCATTCAATCATTGTTAGTGTCATCTAGTTTCAGAGATATAATGGTATAACTTCACGATATTATAATAATTGTATATTATCACTTCGGTGAAGGAAAACATCGTGAGGGATAGAAAGCTAAATCAGAGCTCTATCTCATTGGCACTTGGCAGTACAAAAGCTTTGAAACTTAGGCATTAACTACACAATGAAGACGAGAACATTCAGACAAAAATATCTGTGAAGTTATGGGTATTCAGAAAGATGAAGAAAACGACGTGTCAAAGGGTACGTCGAAGTAGACGGTTTCGTTGAATCTTTATTTGATGGAAACATGTGTGTGACGGTGTTAAATTTAATAAAAGGAACCCAGTTAAAAAACTTCCGTGCCACGGAAACCACGTTATGCTGTTGGTCCCGGCTGCCATATACAGGGTGTAAATTAACCCTTCACACATACGTCAACCAAGCATTCTGTACATCAAACTAAGTACAGTACGATCAAATTATCTTGGCAGGTCTGAACATATTGATTACGATATTTGATCGTATAGAGGATTGATTGTGTTTATGTAAGGTGCATCTCTAGCCTATACTCCGCCCCCCGAACTTCACCTCATGTCACCATTTGGTTCCTAATAAATGTTACTGCGCAGCGTTCTGCACGAAGTTCGGACCTGCCAAGATAATTTGTTCGAACTGTACACCTACGCAAAAATTCTTGCTGGGAAACGACTTTTTTTTGGGGTCAAAAATCTCATTTTACTTTAAAACTCAATGTAGCACTCTTAAAACATTGTGCTAGTGGATGCTTTGAATAGGAAAAGGGTCTTTGAATAGGAGAGGGAGGTAATTTAAGTAAAGTTATAACCTGAAAAACTAGTATTTACAAAAACAGCTGTGCAAAATTCGGAACTTTGACCCCCAATAACTCCGTAACAAGGGGGGTTCCCAGGTATGGTCTAGAACAAACAAAATATCGCAGTGTTGGGAAGAACAAGTGCCCTTCGTTTGCGTTAAGGGTGCTTTTACACCCTCTATAGATCTTTGGAAGCGGTTACACGTAGTTAGCGACCTAAAAGTCTGACAACCAGTCTTACCAAAAGGGTATCGTATTACCTTGTATCAACTGGGTTGTGGAGGTCAGATGGGCAGTCGCTCCATGTAAAACTGGTATGCAGCTGCAACCGGTTAGATTGGAAGCCGACCCCAACACACTTGGAAAAAGGCGAGGTTGATCATCATCAACCTCGCCTCTTCCCAACTATGTTGGGGTTAACTGTTTTTTAACTGAGTCATCATCTTGACTCAGTTAAAAAACAGTTTACTTTGGTCAAAAAGAAAACCACCTTTTTGACTTACACTACTAACTGCATAAAAATGATAACGATGAATATTTAATATTCCTGCTAAGTTATTGAATAAGTTACCAGATAGACTTGAATTGAATTCATTCAACTCAGGTAAAACTCAATCTAAAACTTGAATATTACGATGTTTTTGTTTTCCTAAACAAAGAATTTCCGCATTTCCTTGAAATTTGATCTTATTATGGCGCAGTTTAATTAAGATTCCAAACGGTACAAAGCTATTGGCTCGTTCACTATTGCATGGGACTAAGCGAAATGAGGGTATTCTATGTAATGGTACCCTCCTGCTCAACCCTTTGGACAAATACAGGCACGATAGGTTAAAAAATGTTTGAAACAATGTCTTAATCAATTCATTCTTTAAAGTCGCCTCCTAACTACAAACAAAAGCAATCATTTCAGCAACCAATCAATTAACTATAGGCTTGTAAATCTGCCTGCTCCAGTCACAGAGGCCAAGTTACAAATAGAAGTATTGCCACGAGAATTGCACTTAAAGGGCGAAACTGTAACGTTCTATCTGAGGCATGGCTGAACCAAACATACCCCCGAATTCATGCATCGACAAACACAACGTTACTTTGCTGATCAATCAACTCGAACGATACTCGCTTGTTATGTAGTTGTTCCCGACTAAAACACTAACTATTCAACTGTGACTAATACCCAAAGTCGCAGCTGGTTAGATATTACTATTGCAATATCACAAAACAACAGAGCGAATAGCAATAGTTTTAAAAGCGCCATTACTTGCACAAACGGGGCAAGCAAAGGAAATAAAAATAAACATCCAGCCCAGATATTTAGTCGCTGCCAACGAGCAGACATGACAGAGAGATTCAGAAAGTCTAGTCTATGACAATAAACTATTTAAAGATACTAATAAAACTAAATGAAACCGTCATGTCCTAGAAACAAAAAATTCGAAGACCGCGCGGTGAATTATAGCTCATCCACTTTCAATAAGAGGAGGCCTGCGTCCCAACAAAGGGAACATTAATAGGATGATGATGATGATGAATGGAACTTCGGAACATTGAATCTACTAGCACTATTGAGCATGAGGTTGTGGATTTGTGGATACGATTCCGATGTCGGACAAAGTGTTATTGGGTGTTTCCATTACTTTAACTGGATTTGTGCGTGGTTAGACTTACTCTAGACATAGACTTACTCTCCATTGGACATCGGTTTGGTCTAGTGGTCGTAAGCGCGACTACTAAGCTTGGGATCCTGGGTTTGATTCGGGCAAAAAGAGCTATTGTTTTTCATGAGATATTTCCCAGTTACAGTCCGTAGTTTAGAAGTTGGCGGTATAATACCTCCGTGCCTGCTGGATTGCTGTCCCTGAGCTTTAGCTTTTTATGAGTACTAGAGGAAAGTAGAGCCGATGCGATGGCTAATATCCGCTGAGATAGGTCGCCGTAAACGAAAACGGTCAAGAAGACTTTTATTTTTACTCTCCATTACAGGCCAACAGATTATCTTGCATTATCTTCGAAATGTGGCTCCAACTATAAGTCAGCTTTGACAGTTCCTGTAAATACTGTCAACAGTCAAAGATGGCCCCAAAAAACACTCGGGATGTTGTTTGCGGGGCATGGAGGAAACTTGATATTAAAAAAAGCATGCAAAAAAAAAAATAGTGAATGGGTGTCCATCACCCTTTTGACTTTGACTTTACTGACTAAAAACCATCCATGTTCCTTCTTAGCCCTCGTGCCGAGGCCGCGGTATCTCTTTCGAACAACTCGCAGCCCACACCCATCCACCTACCGACCTAAGCTATCACTGCTTATTTGCTTAGAGATTTAGAGATCGAACGAAGTTTTTTATTAGATGGATAACCCACACATTTGGTAATTTTCCTTAACATCTAGGTTATGCAGTAATCAAATGGTATTTCTGTGCAGTTATTTGGTATGGTCGCTGTCAGTTTTACGATTTACTGGTGTTTTAACTTACCAGTTCATTTCGTTGTTGTTACTCGGTTAATTATGAAAAGTGCACGATTGTGTTCCACAGAGATATATTTCGGGACATTCTTAATTCCAGTGCCAAGCGCCCATCTTCCAACTGTTTGCCGGCGAAAATCAACCTCTGCTGATCTGGCGGGATTCCTTCTTTGCCAATGTTGATTTAAGTTTTTTCGTTTGACGTTTTGACACAAACAAAGGTAGTTTTGAATATTTGGGATACCCCCCTTTCGGGCTTGTGGTAACGAATGCAACGCCTTCTTTTATAGTTCTTTATAATACTTATTCCCGACTTTGGCAGTGATCTGCAAAAAAAGTCGATAGTAAAATAATAAAATTCGAGGTTTTTTTTTTTTTTTGAATGGATCTATTATTTCCTAATAATAAAAGTAACCTCGGCTATTTGCTAATAAAAGTTCCGGAATTGTTACAGCCGTTATACGGAACGAACAAACAGACGGACAAAAAAAAACGTTTTTGTTAAAATTTATATTTTCATATGCATTGAGCAAAAGCTGCACAAACTGGCACATCAATTTTATTTGTTATGTTTATTTAGTTGCGTATTCACAGATTACATACGTCATAATTTCCGTAGCAAACTGAAATCTAATCAATATCATTATACAATCCAAATATAGTCCATATCCGTCCAATCACATCCTCCTTTACAAACATAATAACATCTGCTCACATATCAGCTCACTAATTAATCCACAGGTGTATACGTGAGCGATATAATAGACCGGACAGGGACGCGGACAATGACGTCATCAATGGGGCCATTCATCGCGACTATTACGTGAAGGGGCCGCCAGTGACTGATGTGTGGCTTGCTGATGGATTACGTGATGGAGATATGATTGATTTGCAGCTGTAATCGCAGTCTATCGTTCACCATCCTATTTAAACCCAACAAATTTCTTATCAAGCTTGAATGATTTAATATCATCCGTAAAATCTCATAGCAACATCATGCTTATAGGTGATATTAATATTGATATCAAGCCCGGTAACAATGACCGTCATGCAGATGATTATCTAACATTAGCAGCAACGCATGGGTTATTGCCTGCCCACATTATCCCGACAAGAATGAACAACTGTCTGGATCATGTCATGTTGAAGACTAAGTCGCCTGCAAATGTTCTCGTGCTTGAAACCCACGTTACTGATCACCTACCTGTGGCTGTATTCTTGGTGGAAAACAAAATAAGTAGACCCCCTACCAAAAAATCTTCTCTTCGTTATGACTATGACGAAATAAAAAAGGAAATTAGTAACCACGATTTTACTCCTATTCTCAAAACCACAGACACAAACCAAGCAACAGATTTATTAATTGCCGATATTCAAGCAATCATAACTAAACATACCAAAACTATTCACACACCTAATAGAAAAACAGTTAAGAAACCCTGGATGACTGCTGGTTTGGTACGATGCCTCCGTAATCGCGACAAAATGCACCGACAGGTTAGTAAGTCTCCCAACAATTTCATATTAAAGACCTCATACACGCGTTACCGCAACTTCTGCAATTCCCTACTTAAAAAACTAAAACGAGCTTACGAAAAAACAGAACTTAAAAAAGCGAATAACAACCTGAGAGCTACGTGGAAAATAATTAAATCAATTACAAACAGTAATCAACAGAGACACTCTGCTAATGCCCTAGTACGATCTTCCGTCGAGCCTATCGTCTCTGCCAATGGTGTCAATAAGTTCTTTGTTAACAGTGGAGCAAACCTTGCATCAAAATTTGCTACAGTCACACCGTCTGCCCATTCAAGTTCTTCTCCATCTCCAGTTAATTCTTTGGTGATTCCATTGGTTGACGACGCACTTGTAATAAGCACAATTTATAGATTGCGCAGTGATTGTGCAGTTGGGTGGGACAACATTCCAGCAATTATAATTAAACAGTCTAGCAGTATTTTAGCTCCTCTCATAGCCCATATTTGTAACTGTGCCATCGGTTCTGGAGTTTTTCCAAAAGCTTTCAAGCGTGCTATTGTCCATCCAGTATACAAAGGCAAAGCAAAGGATGACGTTTCCAATTACCGACCAATTTCAGTCTTAAGCTCTCTATCTAAAATTCTTGAACGAATCCTCAACACAAATTTAACTAAATTTCTAACTAAACATAACTTAATTGCTCAAAACCAGTACGGATTCCGGGCAGGAATTTCTACAGAAGATGCTGTCTCTGATTTCACTAATACCGTGATTGATAGATTGGATACTCGTCTCAAATGCTATGGTGTCTTCTTAGACTTAACAAAGGCTTTCGATACAGTGTCTATTCCCAGGCTTGTGGCCAAGATGGAGCACATGGGAGTGCGTGGTGTGGCCCTTGATATTTACAAAGATTACCTCAAAGGGCGTAGCCAATGTGTTAGAATTGACTCAGTACTTAGTGACGAAGAGTTTATCAGCTACGGTATACCTCAAGGAAGTATCCTGGGACCGACACTTTTCCAAATTTATTTAAATGACCTCTGCCAACTCTCCCTCATCCATTGCGACATTTTTACCTACGCCGACGATACAGCACTACTGATATCTGATGTTACCTGGGACAAAGCTAAACAAAGCACTGAACTAGCGGTGCGAGCTATTATGGACTGGCTCTCCACTAACCTACTGACGCTCAATTTATCAAAGACCAAAGTAATTCAATTTAAACCACCGAATTCCCCTAAACCATCAATGGACTCGAGTAGAATAGTAGCACATATTTGTCACGATGACTCACCATGCAAGTGCAATTGCCTTGATATGGTGACAAATATTAAATATTTAGGTGTTTTTATCGACGAGCGACTAGATTGGCGCACACATACAGATACGCTATGCTCCCGGCTTCGTAAATTTATTTATTTATTTAAAGAACTGAGGCATGCGGCCGACATCGAAACAGCTACATTAGTATATCGCTCACTGTGTGAGTCGATCATCACTTATTGTATTCCGGTCTGGGGTGGGACCTTCAAAACCGTGATGCTTAGGGTGGAACGAGCTCAGCGAGCAGTTCTTAAAATTATGTATTTCCGTAAAAGGGACTACTCCACAGCCCAGTTGTACTCAGAAGCCCAAGTACTTACGGTGAGGCAACTCTATGTCCTTCGCTCTGTCCTACGCCGACATTCCACGATGCCTCTAGATAGCAATCTATGCAAGCGGCGTATTGGCTTTCCAATCTGTGAATCTGTCCGGTGTCGTACTGCACTTGCACGACGACACTTTCGCGCACAAAGTTCTCAAATGTACAACAGAATCAACAAAAAACTTTCAATTTATAAACTGACTCTGCATAAAGCCAAGCAGAGTCTTAAGCTATGGTTACTGTCGCTGAACTATGACGAAACTGAGAAAATTATTTTATCCATCTCGTAACATTAATGCCAGACTTTCACAGACTTTCAATTTCAAACCTCACTTGCATTAGCTGATAACCCTTCCTGATAAATCAATTCACACTCACACTCACTGTTACTACTAGTACACACACACATACACACACACATACCCACACACATACCCACACACAAAACCACACACATACATACACACACACGCAGACAATACCTAAAAAACTCAAATTCAATACAGGCTTATTTAAAGGCTTATTAATGATTTAATTATTAATTATTTTATTTTTTTTGCTTTTGTTAGTATAGTTTTTATTTTTTTTCATTAATCTTATTGCATAAGATTCTGTAACATCTCCTCTTGGGAGAGGGCATGACTTCTGTAACACAGGTCCCCTAGCACAGGAGTCATGGACTTCACAAAATGTTGTAACCATTTCTTGTGTAATAAAGATTATTATTATTATTATTATTATTTAGATGTTGTTGAAGATCGCTTCGAGGGTTGTGGAAGAATATGTAGTTGGGGTGTGATGAAAAGATTAGGAAGGGAAAATATTTAATTCTATGTAACCTTTTAATAGAAATTTAAAAGCTTGTGAATTGGCTAACTTAAGTTTTAGACACAGTTGATACTATACCCGTATCTAAGTTAATGTAATAGACTTGAGGAATTTAAAGTTTTTATTCTGCAGTTTAGTACTTAATTGCTTGAAGTTAGAACTGCCAAAAATCTGCATTTTTAGCTTTAATTTCTATGATGTTTGTTACTTCGTTCTTAATCTATTCTACTGCATAAAAATGTTGGTAATGACTTAAACTCAATTTTAACTTTACAATCGATACCAGACTAAGTCGTAGTTAGTAGTAAACTCTAAGTTGGTATTCGCATGATTCGTGTATGTAATTAAAGTTGATAAAGTGAAAATAGCCTTATACATAGCACCAAAAAGTAAAAAAAAAAGTAGTTACAAAACTAAAAAACCCGACAGAAAACACTGAAAAGTAAAAAACAAGCACATTTTAAATTAAACAAAACTTGGAAGCAGGCGGGGTCCATTCTATTTTCATTTCATAATTTAATATTCAAATGAACCCGGCCTGCTTCCAAGTTTTGTTTAGTTTAAATAAAATGTGCTTGTTCTTTAGTTCTTTTGTGTCTGTTCTTTCGTTGATGATTTAACTTTTGTGTTTGTTTATATGATTTGTGACTTTGAATTTATGTTAAACATATAAATGTCATATATTTTTGTAATCTCCTTTTAAAACCCTTCAATTTGATACCCTACTCGATGGTAATGGATTTTTTTTTATTTTTTGAAATACGCTATAATAATATGGCCCCCAAAATCCGCAACTTTCTATTCTTTTGTAATGTAGCCAGTGATACTCGTGCCATCAAGATAAATCTAACGACGTATATTATATTCAAATCCCTTCATCCGTTTAGGAGTTTTAGGGGAACAAAGAAACGGACATACATAAATACATACATACACGCCAAACACATAACCCTCCTTTTGGGCTTCGCCGCAGTCGGGTAAAAAGTTAGGTAGAGGTGTATCTAACACGCGGGCCTGTCGACGGTGAGTCCGTCTTATGACGACGACAGGCCGTGTCGACGGCGAATTCGTGTTTTACGCGCGCCTCAAAGAGATGTCAGCAACATGGAAAGGCCCGCAAGGGACGACGCCCGTCGGGCCTGCGGGTTGTTCACGACTTTCCGCGGCCTCGACATATAGGACTAAGAAGGAACATGGATGGGTTTTAGTCAGTAGAAGTCTGACACTCCCTTTCGCTCTGCTCAAGAGTGGGAAAGGTTATTTGATGATTCCCACCCTAATAAAAAAGGTGTATTCAACAGTGCACCCATATTTTGCCAATTATGTTTAAGCCTCATGCCTTAAAGTTGTTAAGAAAAACGGACCCTTAGCACCATGGTGCCTAGAAATGTCTATCTATTACATAAATGGAAATTATTATATGATTCAGAGATATAATTGCAAGCTAGACTACACTGGTGCTCCTATTGTTTTGTCTTTCGTGAGTATATGTCGTGGGCTTGGCGTTGCTGCCATATCCCACAAAATAGACAATACTCCTCGCAAACGCATCCGACTAATAATAGGATACCATAAATATGAGAGCGAGTATAACGAAGTGCTCTGTGTCCGCCAGAGGGCGCTGTTAATAACTAAGAGCCGTCACAAACTGACACTTGTTGCCATTGACATGAAACACGGAAGAACAGCTATGTCTATGAATAATTTCATAAATTTTACCAACGTTTTTGGTTAATTTTTGAAGTTTTAATGGTTGTTGGTGTTTAGAGATTATTATTAAAGGGAAGGGTTCTTTGTGATGTAGAAGAGTGTGTAATAATAATTAACAACATTCGAAAAAGTTTTTAGTACAGTTGCTGTCCTAAAAACTTTTTCAAAGGAAATACTGTACTGTACAAAGTGTCGGTACTACTCTTATCCTCAAAAGTCAAAATGTAGATAGCATTCCTACTGGGAAATAGGTTTACTCTCTGTAAGAGGGGGGAGGGGGGGCACTGAGCGCAAACCTATCACGCCGTCTTGTGAAGATTGACTCGTAATGTAATGGAAAGTAATTTGAAATGCTCTTCTTTTGCATTGAAACATGCCTAGTGAGCATGTCTAGAACTTCAGTGACTGGATTATGAAGGTCAGACAGGCAGTCACCTCATCCAGTGGTATACCCTCCCCCCCAAACTAGATCTGAATAGGAGGGAAATTGCAGGCAAGTGACCATTTGTCAAAAAAATTTAAAGAAGCAAATGAATTGTTTTCAACAAATGACACCTGATTAAATAATTTCTTGAATTAACTGTTGTCACTACCATCACCAAATTCAGCCGTGTTTAAACATGCAATAACCCTACATTATCTACATAATCCCCTCCGCGGGGCGGTACTAGCGTTAATTATGACTAAGAAAGTTTTCCCTCCTGAGTTGGGCAAGTTTCGCCACATTTCATAGCGAAGTGTAATTATATGGATTGAAAGGTACCTGGTTGGTCTCTGAGACTTAAGCTCTAGGTAGACGGGTATTAAACCTGGGGACCAAAGGTTGGTAATCCCTGTAAGTGATAAGTGGATGTTGAGGACTTTGTGCCTAGAGTATCACGTTTTGTTAAAATTATTTATCGCGTTTTGGCGGTACAGTGACATGCCTGTGCCGAAACAAAAACAAATTTTAATTGAATTATACATAGGCCCATAGCACACGGTGTATTTTAAACGCGCGTCTTCGGCGCCGTAGAAACTCGTTTGTAGCGCGTACCAACGGACGGTTTGGGATCGCTATATCTGTGCGTATACGCGCCGACGACGCGCATTTCGCGGTCGTCTCGTGTGCTTCGGTTACAAGGTTGCATTTAAATCTCGTTTGAAGCGCATATACGCTCGTCATCAGCACGTCTTCGATGTCGTAGAAAATACGCTGTGTGCTAGGGAACCATATTGTTATGAGACAACTAAATATAAAGATAGCAGTGCATCTTACAACTAAATATAACATCACGCCTGTAATACCCGACAGTTTAGGCAGAGAATGCACCTCTTCTACAATGCGGTATGTTTAAGTCATATGATATTTAAAGGAACAAAATGTTTAAATTCCTCACAAAAACTCCATATCTTTGATAAAGCTCTCTAACGATGACAAAGTCTCCGTTCGGCAAGCATCGGTAATTGCTCGTTAAAATGACTCTCTTTGTTCACGAGTTCACGACACGCGCATAAGAGTAGGCAGAGACCAAGGTAGGAAGAGGTAGCAAGGTATAAGCCGCTTGATGTCTTTTTAAAGGATCAAAATGTCAAGGAATGATGAAAAAAAGGGAAATAATTAAAAGACAAAAGGCAATCAGATTTAAAATAGAACAAAGAAAAGGAATGAATGTAATTTTTAGCCCGTTATTTTATAAAGTAATCGGCTTAAATGTTAACCTATCTGCAGTTTTCTTTATAATTACCTACTTTTTTTAGATTTTTCTTTTTATTTATAACAAGAATTAGGTTATCTAACTAAAAATCTTATAACCAAACGTAGTGTTATTCCATCTTACTAGTACTGACACTATCATTGAATTAAACACTAGGTTTTTCCCCACGTTTCGGCCTTTGTGGAGACCGGAAACTATCACTTTTTTTAGGAGTGGTAGAAGGAGTGTCAGACTTCTACTGACTAAAAACCACCTACGTTCCTTCTTAGCCCTTTGTGTCGAGGCCGCGATATCTCTTTCGTCACAGCCATGACGGAAAAGACGGCTCTTGGAACGTTATTACCGCGATAAGTCATTAAGTCATTTATTTGGGTCATTTTTACATTGTGTTGAAATTTGAAAAATAAAATCTGACAGAATGAAAAAACATTTCTCAATAGCGACCACAAAGCCCGAATGATGGCAATAGGCTCGCCCCTATTCATCATTTCAGCCGAAAGACGTCCACTGCTGGACTAGGCCTCCCCTAAATGTCGCCACATTGACCGGTCCCGTGCGTCTCGCATTCATCGGATCCCCGCAACCTTCACCAGGTGCACGGTGCACCTAGTGGGAGGCCTTCCAACGCAACGTCTTCCCCGTTGGCCCCATCGGCCATCCGTTCTGTGAGCAATGTGCCCTGCCTACTGCCACTTAAGTTTGGCAATTCTTCGGGCTATGTCGGTAACCTTGGTTCTCATGCGGATGTCCTCATTTTTTTTCACCCCCTATTACAAGGAACTTAAACACAGCTGGGACTATTACGTACAACTCTGCCTAAATCTTCGGAGATACCAGGCGTGATGATATGTTTGAATAATCCTTCAAATGAACAGCGAATTTCCTCCCATCTTACACTAACATTCAATTACGCACTACACAACAGCATGTGCTCAAACAACTCGCTCCAACAAAATATTGTGGCAGTGGCTCTGAGAAGTAAGACTAACATTAAGTCAGACTCGTATCTGAGTTGATCACGCCAGCAGTCATTAGCTGAGAGGCGACAGTGTCGCGCAGAACACGGGGGTAGTGGAGGAGCGAGTTGACAGCCTGAGCTGTGGGCGGAAGCGATTTATATGTATTTTTTATTTTTCCCTCCCTGGGAATGAATGAAGAAATAAAACATTTAACCCTGCCTTTAAAGCAAAAGGTAAGTGATTCTGTATCATTGCAATATCAAGTTTTTTTTCTAATATTCCTTAGATGGTGCCTTTAATAGGCCCGATCATAATTGGATTTTCACCATGCAGCAAATGTAATGTAATTTGACATTGTATTATGATTATTGTAAAACTGTGAGCTTAAATACAGAATTATAAATAAAACAGACAATTTTAATTAATTTTCTAAATAGCATTTAATTATTAGTTACTTATCAAACTGGTTTTAATTTAAAACAAATATTGTTTCAGGCAAAATCTTCAAAAACATCACGCTTCCGAAAAATAAGCTATTGCAGATCTGTAGTGATGACGAATATTGTAATTTGGATTTTTTAAAGTCCCGTCACCATTTTGGTCAAGTCACGCATACTCCTTACCTCAATCTTGCCCTAAGGGCAGAGATGAGGTTGACGATGGAATGAGCTTTGATCTTTATTTCAAGCATTCTGAATCAATTTTTTATACAAATCGCTCTCGCTTCCAACTTGTGCCACCGTCCGGAAGCTCGACTCTCTGTCGGAAATAATAACGTATATCTTTTTGATGCTAAGTTCAGAGTTGTCAGCGAATTAAGACGAGTCGTAATGTATACCTGAGATGTTTCATGTTTGTTTCGCTTAGCTCTTTCATTAATTATCTAAACATTGTTTTAGGAATATATTTTCCAAAGCGTTAGGCAGTAGTGTAGTTATAGAACACCCACATTTCGTATAAGACCCCTGTAATAAGGTGGGAACCCATAGCCAACCGGGTACAAAACCAGATTTCTGGCTGGTACTCATAAAAACCCAAGAATACTTTGCTTGCCAGTGTGGAGCCCCTCTGCAGGATATACGCCACCTCCTGCTCTGCCCATCCTGCACAACCCTTTCAGGATTTAGTCGAAGAAATTCTTATTGCTGTGCAGGTGGCTACATACTGGTCTGGCACACTTTGAGTTCATCTATACGTAAAAAACTGGCCAAGCGCAAGTCGAACTTGCACATGAAGGGTTCCATGCCATTGTAGTAGACATTGACAGCCTTATTATAAAAGTGGTTAAACCTGGGTTTAACTTAGACTTGGTTTATCTCGCATGCCGTCACTTTCTTTTGAATATTATTGAAGTAAGACGGCATGCGAGATAAACCAAGTCTAAGTTAAACCTAGGTTTAACCACTTTTGTAATAAGGCCGTGAGAGATTATCCATGTAATTTTAGTACCATGGACTTCTTATAAGTTTTCCTGTAATCCATAACTGTTGAACTAATTTCTGAATTGTTACCAAATTTTAGGCACAGAAGTTTCGAGGACAAGGTTCAATGGTCTCACAGATAGATAGACACACGAGTAATCCTATAAGGATCCCAATTTTTCCTTTTGAGGTACGGAATCCCTAAAAAAACCATGACTTGGGAATCGAGCCGAGGACCTCAAGCGCAGCAGTAACGCTTGTGATGACTATACCAACGAGACAGTTAAGCCGCATTATCATCATCATCATCATCATCACCATCATCATCTTCCTGCCCTTATCCCATTATATTTGGTGTCGGCGCAACACGTTTTCTTCTTCCACTGCTGCCTGTTAGACGTCAAGGCATCATTCACTCCTTTCTCATTCATATCATCCCTCACACAACCCATCCATCTTTTATTTTCACCTTATTCTTCCTCTCCATCCATCAACATTCATATCCATCAGCTTTTTAGAGTAGGTATTAGTCGAGCCGCGTATGTTTTTGATTAAAGCAGGCTCAAAAGTTTTGTCAGTAGTGTACAGTCCCTCATTCTTGTTGTGAACTTTAGGAACTATGTGTTACAACTATGTTTGGGCTGCTGAATCTGAACATCAAAAGGATTAACACTAACAGGTTCACTACAGTTTCTTGTTTTGTAAAGCTCATAAACTTGTCGGATTTTGATTTCGTCTAGTTTCAAATGAACTGTTGTAGCTAGTTTAATTAATACCTAGAACTTCGATCCAATAAAGACAAGTGTTCTTAGATATTAGATAATACTTAAAGGCAAATATGATCGGAGTTACAAACTTGTAGTTTAGGTCACGTAGGTACTACAACTTACTATTCTGTAGTCATTTACTTAATAGCAACAGATACTAGTAACTAACTGCAGCCCGCAACTTTGCCCAGTTTGTTTAAAAATTAAATAGGTATTAGAAACTTTACCTTCTTATAATCATCATCATCATCGTTTCAGCCAAAAGTTGTCCACTGCTGGACTTATCCACCCCTAGGTGTCGCCTCTTTAACATAACCCGGAACCGGACTATAAATGTTTAAATTAATAAATTTAATTAATATTTGCCGGGCTAATAAGTACATGATATTTCGTACTAATTATATTTTCATATCTACGAGTATGATTGACATCACCCAAGGCACCCATCACCCATGTTAGCGGTCAGTTATCTGTCTGCGGATCTGAAATGTGTCTAAACCTGACCATTGTGTAACGGGAGCTACACGAACAATGTTAGTAACACCACCTGTCAGGTCGCTGTGATTTACTGCTGCCAGGTCCGCTAGTGCCAAGTTGTCGTGAAGATGACGGCCTTGGACAACCTTAAGCGTCTTTGGAAGTTTAATCCAATTTACTGTAGATTAATTTAACCATATTAGTATTACACACAAAAAATAGTGTCTATTCACTCCTTAGGGCTGAACAATTTTAGATGAATTGGCTAGGTTAGACATATTATGCTATACTATTTTACCCCGGTAGTATGTTTCCGTGGCAAAATTAAAAGTACGACAAAAAGGCTAGCCTTATATAAACTTGATGAATCCGAGATTGATGATTTCGAAATAATTGGCCTCAACATCAACAATTCTTGTTTTATTTTATGCCGCGTTTGAAAAGAGCTGATTGGGTATTAGCTCTTTTCAAATGCGGCATAAAATAAAACGAGAATTAAATTATCAAAGTTAGTACTCGTCCAACAAATGCTTAAACCCAATACAAGTGAGTCACCGGGGCTTGTAAACATCGAGAAACATTCTCCCTTCAGGTCCTCATTAATAGCTGCGTTAATTGACACCGGGGCTAATTCCAGCCTTTTTATTGAAACCCGCGGTCAGAGCACACCCCAACCCGCCTTAATGCCACACGGTCCCGACATAAACCCTGCAGAACACCATTCAGAACTTTGTCCAAATTAACTCCAATATTATTTTAGGCCACGTTTAATTGTATGTAATTGTGACTCGGAATGGACAAAGGTTGACGGTTAATTAGTTCTATACTCGTGTGTATGTCCAAATTGCTGATAACGGCCAAAGAGCCATCCCAACAGTACGGAACGCTCCAGAACTTTCCACCGTTTCGTTTTTAAACAGAAATTTTAGACGAAAGATTATTTCACGGCTGACGAACCTCAAGATCAAATCAGTGTTTGTCAGACAAAGGCTAACATTGAGACAGTGGAATGTTCAAGATGAATTGTCAAATTGGACGGGAAATTGATACGCAGAATTCAGATTAAGAATTAGCCGGACAAAGATATCATTGTTCGAAAAGTCAAAAGAAGATCAAAGATAAAAAGCTATCTAAAAAGTCGATGTTGAAATTTCAAGAACTTTTTCAACGAAAGACGATTTCAATCGTTTTGATTGTGAACACAAAAATATCTAAAAGCCAAGCTTATGTCAATGAATTTATAATCATTAAATGGGAATCCGAAGTAGACGCAACAAACAGTTTAAGATAGAATTCAAATCCGATTTAAATCTATTGGAGAAATACTCGATGTTCAATTTCTTTCTGTTTACGCTTTAACTAGATTCGAAGATGTGTGTAAACAAGTGAATGTTTGCTGGGAGGCAATGGTCCGAGTTTTATTACATGGTTTATTGCAAAGAAATGCTTCAGACGATGTAAATGTAAACACAGTGTACATGATTAACCTTTTGTCCGTCACGCAACGTTCAGTAAATGGCTACCTAGACGGCAATAAAACGAATAATTTGTAAACTTCAAACGTTGTTAACATGCTATACCAAATTGATGTTTTTATTACTGAAAATAAAACAGGATTAGTACAATAATATGGCTCAGAGGAGCTAATAAACATAGCAACCAAAATATAGTATATTGCTAATAGCAGCAAAAGCTCACAAGAATTCAGATGACAAATGAAACATAAAAGCTAAACACGAAACCTCAACACGTTACCGTAAACCGCTGAACAAGCACACAAAAGCAATCAAAACGCCAAAAGTCATCGAAAACATTTATTCAAGTGTAAAAAGGGAAAGAAAGAAACCGTCGCCATTGTTCGGCGGGCGGTATCACTCGCGACTCGATACCAGACGCTCACAGACGTTCAAAAGTAAATTAAAACCGTCCATTGTCGAATCATAACTCGGTTGACAATCGAATTGAAGAAAACAATCGCTTTCGTGCCATTGTCCGGTCGACAATGCACTAGCTACAAACTACGACGGTGAAAAACGTTCTAAATGCATTTCACCCCCTTCCACCCCCTATAGGGGGAGGTAGTGGATCCGCTCAACCTGAACGTTTACCGTCGGTTGAGAAATAGCGCTTTTAGTAGCATTTGGAGTGGATTCGCGCGTGAAGGCGACAAAAGCTGGCAATTTCGGGCGGGACACAACAATAACACGCTCGAGACGCGGCGTGGAGGTAGCGTGAAGGTGGCGTGAAGCGTGGATGGCGTGACACGCTCGTAAGGTGCCGTGACGGCCGCGGATACGGACAGCATTGTTAATTGTAGTTTTATTGTAAAAGGATTTTGGTGTAAGATTTATAAGAATGTTATGAACACACTTTAGTTACAATGTTACGTGAATACACTTGAATGAATGCCATACATTGCACATAACATATCAATAATGTTAATTAAGAGTTTTACTATTATGCTCGACAAAGTTATCAATCAATCTCATCGAGGTTTGGACAATTCCATGTAATGGTTACTCATTTAAGCCAATTCATGAAACTGAAATATAATTAAAACATGACACACTCGTCTGAAAAATGCCTGAAATTAATTTTAGGTACTGTTATTTTACTCTAATATATTGTTAACGTTATGTCAAAACTCAATTAACAACACAATTTATTATCCAATATTGATAACAGAAACTAGTAATTTTGATAGCATAACTTAATTAACTTAGTTCACATATTACTCTGAAAGTAATATCATTATCCCATTTATCATTACTGTTACTATTACACTACTGCACCGTGGGCAAAGGCTTACACCATGAAAATGGATGTTTCCTGACTGTAAAAAATATAATTTTAATAAGCCCGTCTGTTACATTATCGAAAAATATTGCATACGTATTTTTTTATTTTATCAAATTAATAAAAAATGTCGAAGATAAAAATGTGTCAAAGATTTAACATTATGACGTCACACAAGTTTTTAAAGCACTGTATTGCCTAATTGTTTGTTTACGTGTAAAAGAAAAAATACGTGTCCAAAATTTTTTGGAAATCTATCTGACGGTATAATAATTTTTTTTTTTGGTCAACTACCCTATTCCTAATATTTCAATTCAGGGCTTTCGATGGGGACAATGTGGACCACTGGTAGTTGGTTCTAGCTACCATTACATAACTATAATAATATTCCTTCTTAAAGCATGTTGCATTACACAATATAATTTTCAACACACTTGCTCATAAAATAGCTCTAATTTCACTGCAATTAGGCACATAATGACACCTGTAATCAAACTGTGACTTTTTCATTGCTATTATTCACAAGTGAGATAGGGCTATTTTTTGATTGGTTGAATTGCTTTGTTCATAAAAAAGTTTCGATACAAAAAAGATCGTTTTCAATAGTACTAAATTAAATTAATGTATCTATTGCTTCCTCATTTTATGCAACTTCGTATTTAAATAGATTATTTCAAATTGTACGTTTTCAATAAATAAAACTTACACTACTACTACTACTTACTTCTTCTCCATAAGAATCAACCAATGCACCGAAAGGTGCCCTTTTTTACCGACGTTTTATGTAGGCTAGGGTGTCCCGTCCATGTATGGAGAAAAAAAAAATTAAGCTACGGCTACGCAAGAGGTATCAAAAGTTGCGTTTTGACACATAGATTACGATTATGATAAAATTTAATTAAATATCTGCCATCTTGAGGCCTCTACCGATCCTTGAAGTTTTTCAAATTTGCCATTTTTAGGGGTTCCTAACATAAACTATAAATCATACAAAAATAACATTTAAATGGTTTTTATTAAATTTAAGGGTACAACATGAGTCAAAGCAAGGTTTAAAACAGTTGAAAAACAAATAATCAATGGCTACTTTAAAAACGGAACTGGTTTTTGTGCCCAAAATTTGGCATTTCTGCGCGAGATTTTAATCTGTTCCTAATGAAACCATCCCGAGCTGTAGCGTCCGTGACGCTTTGAGAAGCCTCCGTCACTAGTTTCACACATCTTTCCACTGACTGCGTGTGACAAGGAAAATCAACAATGTCGAGGCTGTGTTCTTTAGCCTTAATTCTAAGTTCATCGTTGGAGACGTGTCGCAAAATTGGTGGAGCTGATATCTCACACTCTTGCCAAAATATTATATCAATGTAATCTCGCGCACAGAAGTTAAGCTTTGGTGCTTTAAATACCCTGCGAGAGTTACTCTTTTCTGCTTCTCTGGCCTTTAATATTTTGCGAGATGCAAGCTCTCGAATATGTTCTCTATCGTCGAATAACATGGCAATAAGCAAATTTTCTGGGTGCGCAAAAAAAGCGTTTCTTTCGATCACTGAATTTACAATAGATCTCTGACTTTCAGGCAAATATCGAGAGTACATAACCATTTGAAAAATATGCTTGGCTCCATCTTTAAATGATGAGTTTTGCTTGATGAGGAACCAAACAGGAGCGTAAACTTTGACCACGTAGTTCACAAGCAGCTGCAAATTATCTGACGGCGAAACAGTACTTACGTAAAGTCTAAGTATGCGATTGGCAGTAGTGAGCCACCTCGAATGCGCCATTTTTCCAGGTTGGCGGCTCACTAGCTCAGGGGAACAGGAACCAGCCATCACAGCATGACACATTTCGTATAGATACTTTTGATCCGTGCTTAGTTCCTTCACAATACTATAAGGTAATTCGAGCAAATTGCCAGCCACTGCAGAAAAAGACGCTAGAGGTTTACTTTCACAAACAGCAAGCTGTTTTCCAATAGGTCCTGAATATTCTTTTGGCCCAGATGTGCTACCATCCAGAGACATGAACAAATGGCGAAGCGGTAATTCATTCGCGTGAAGCATACAAATACACCATTGCAACGGTCTCTTCAAAAAGTTTTCCAGGTATTGAATGACACCTCCCTTCCAACCTGTATTCGTAGCAGTACCATCGCACCCCACACAGATCACCTCTTCCAAGTTCAACCCTTGATTTTCTAATAAAGATATGATAGAAGTGACGATCCCTTTGGCAGTGCCACGACTTGGCGTCGTATGTCCTAAATAAATAGATCCCGGCTCTGTGAGAACTGAAATGTGCTCTTGCAAGACTTCTCTGCGGTGGTACCGATCGCCTATTTTCTCGTTTATGAGTGTTTTGTCCTTTCGCCCATCAAAGTAGATACTTTTAACTATAATTGCATCGATATCTTTGCTGGCTTTGGTCCGTGCTTTTAAAACAGCTCTATGAATTTTATTCTTATCAATAACAAGACTTAGATCTTCGGAAGATACCATTCCTACGTCAGCTAAGACCGCCGAAGCGACCGCAGCCGCAGATCGCGTTGATAGTCCATACCGATCACATACCTTAGCTACTGTTGGCAGCGCCAGAGTGTTCCGATTCAATGAAGTAGATGGAGTCTCATTTACAAGCACGTCACTATTCGGAGAAAGCTCTGTTGCAGGCGACTGTGGTCGAGGCGGCAACTCGCGCACCGGAACAGGATTGGTTTCTTGTGATGTACTTGGAAAACATGCGTGCTCTAACTCTATCCGCTTCAAATTTTCTTGTCTCTGATGTTT
The DNA here is from genome assembly GCA_932274075.1 of Diarsia rubi. NCBI lineage: Eukaryota > Metazoa > Arthropoda > Insecta > Lepidoptera > Noctuidae > Diarsia > Diarsia rubi. Next base: position 399,409 of record OW026437.1, on the reverse strand, counting down.
CTTTAAAAGTCTTGCCGTTTCTTTTGAGTCTATACCGCTTATTGCCATTTTTCTGTCACTTCTTTGGTCCAGTAAAAAGTCTCTTTCAGCAATAGGAACTTTCTTAGGTTTTATGCAGGAACAAATGTCAAATGAAGTGCACTTACAAGCAGCAATATCAAAGAGCTTGTTCGACGATTCCAAAAAGCACTTCACTTTGCTTTCGTAGCTATCATTTCTTTTATTTTTGGGATATCTTATCAATGACAGGTATTTGTCGAAATATGATTTCAGCAATTGGGTAACTCGTACGTTGGAAACGATGGGAATCGAAGCTTTAGTCCAAATCGTATCAAGTTTTCCAGAAACGATTGAAAAAACTTCTGTGTTAGAAGGATCTTTCCCATTCTTCTGTAGTTTTAGTTCATTTTTAGTAAACAAAATGAATTTTATAACGTCACTTATCACTGGTAACTGGCGATCGTCAAGTTCTTTATATGATCCCAAAATAGCACAAGTAGTCTCACTTCGTCTTGAACCCATTATTGTTTGTAACAAAAATACGTATTTTATCACAAAGTAGTGCAGAGCGACACCTTACAGCAATAAAACCACAATAGAAATGAGACGAACTGCCTCACAGTAGAAGTAAAGAATTTAAGAAAAACTAGTCAAAACATGAATTTTGCGAGTTCGATCCAAACCAATTCCTCACTAAAATCATCCTGTCGTTGCCTGCAAATCATAACTTAAGGTTCCACTATCAATAAAGTATAAAAATAAAATGGGAATAATGTACATGAAATAAAATAGGTGACATTGACTGGAGGGTTAATTAAGTGATTTTTAAAAAACAAAAACTGCCGGTAGAGCCCTCAAGATATTTTTTTTATTTTTTTTTATTATTTTTACGGTAATCTACAACTAATAACGCAACTTTTGAGGGGTCTTGAGTAGCGAAAATCGAAAAAAAAGTATTTCGGGACACCCTAAATTGTAGGCCTATGTGAAATAATACATATTTTTTTTTACACTGAAATATAACTTTTATTTTTCTCTAACAAAAAATAAAAGTTTGGAGTCGCCATTATGTACGCAGCCAAAACGCTATCCGCGAAATACCAAAAAAAAAATTGAAACCACATTCTTGTAGTCTAATATCACCGTTCACCATTGTTGAATGCGCGCGCATAGGTAAGCTGATATTTTTTTTTCCCGACGGTATAAAAAATCACAACTCGTTTTCACTGTTTGCTTTTCTAGTATTATTTTCTTCACAAGTGTGTTGAAAAACGTCGTTTGATACACGAGTGTATTGATGATTACCGTCCTCAGCTCTCTTAAGACCCTCACCTAACGGCTCGGGTCTCAAAGGCGCCTCAGCGGTAATCACCAACATTACACACTTGTACTATAATGTACTATAATCACATCCTGAGTACTAAGGTAAATACTAAACATTATTATTAAAACCACTCCGTACTACATCATATTATTATGTCTAAGCACAAAACACATCAAAACACAATTACGATCAGCATAATTCCCCTTTCACGTCATAATAACATCCAATCTAAACTACGTTAATCAATTTCACACCATTACGTCGCCTTCAATAGAAAATATAGTAACAAAATTAATTTACCCCGCCCGTTCACCCCCAACGAACACCCCTTTCCAACCCCCGTTCACTTTCCTATTATTTCGCAGTAAGAAAACGGCGCCTCTTTGTGTAGCCGCCGAGCGAACAGAGGGTCCTGTCCACAACTAATATTGTATGGTAGTGGAAGAATTGTATGGTGGCCGTAAAATATAGTTGACATGAGTTCTTTATTACAACTTCCTGGGAGACTAATCGTATCATAGTTGGTTTTTTTGACCAAATAATTATAAATGGTATTTGGCAGCTTTCAAACCGGTGAAGGAAAACTTTGTTAGGAATCCAACATGTCCTAACGACCTGCTCTGTGTCTGCGTACAACCTGACGTCTGGTTATTTGTGTATGTGAGTGTAAATGTTTGTGAACTCACCCAAATATGTGGGGAAACGTTTAAAAAAAAAGTAGTTAAAAACTAAAGAACCCGAAAAAACTGAAAAGAAAAAAACAAGCACATTTTAAAATTAAACAAAACTTGGAAGCAGGCCCGCTATTCTATTTTCATGTCATAATTTAATATTCATACGAACCCCGCCTGCTTCGAATTTTTTAGTTGCAGGAACTAAATTTTTTATTTCTAACTTTAAAAAAAATCTCGCAGTTGATTTTTAACTTTTGTGTTTGTTTATAGGATTTATGAATTTGAATTTCAAGTGTCACATATTTTTGTAATCTCCTTTTAAACCACTTTATTTTGATCGACTACCTACTCGATGGTAATGGTTTTTTTTTTCAAATCTGCGATATGGCCCCCAAAATTCCCAATTTTCATTTGTTTTTTTTTTAATTTTGTTGTAGCCAGTGACACTCGCGCCATCAAGACGAATCTAACGACGTATATTTTATTCATATCTCTTAATCCATTTAGGAGTTATGAGGGAACAAAGAGGCAGACATACATACATGCACACATAGACGCAAAACACATAACCCTCCTTTTGGGCTTCGCCGCAGTCAGGTAAGAAAAAGAAAGAATATCAGAATATTTGACTTCTGACTTGGTACCCATTGACTGTCAAAGATTTACAAATGACATCATAATTATATCATTGTGCATCAAAATCGTGATAGTAAACAAGTTACGAAAATACAATAAGCAAGATTGAGCAACTGCTACCTTTCCGTAAGAACGCCCCTCACGCCACGCGTTATTCCGCGCAAATTGATTCGGAATGCGGAATTATCGGCGTCGCACGCAGCCACGCGGAATTCCGGACGACATGGAGTAAGGACTGTCACGTAGACTGATTATTTCTGAGACAGTGCGCTGGAATCTGGGATGGCGAGAGGATGTTGCTTTCATCAAGATTTTGGGTGTTTCTACGAAATTTCTTGTGCTATTAATAAGGGTTGTTGATCCACGTGGAAACGAAACTTTATATTGGCAATATGCTTCTACAAAAAAGTTCTCACCACTAAGACCTATTGTGAACATTATTGTACGACTCCTCGGATTCTCCATTCAATCCACCAAGCGTGCTCAAAATTTTAGTTACTTGTCATGTATTTCTTTCATAATATTTGAGAGCAGTGGAGTTGAAATAAAATAAGCATTTTAAACTTCTTGCGTGGGTTTCACACGTAAGACAGGGCCGTTACCACAAGTCGAGGGGGCGGTTAGTACTTCACCATTGTAATAGTAGTTATTGCCAGTATTTTTTGTAGATTTATATGTAGAGATGTTGTGTCACCTATCATAACATCCCGCCCGAAATCCCCGAAGGTTTAGGCAGATGTGTAATTAAATAGTTCACCCCCATTTCGCCACAGTTATATTAAATTTCCATGTATTAATGGACAAGCCTTGTGCCAGCAACAGAGCAAAATAGCAACAACGATGTGCCCACGAGCCATGCACATCCTGAGTGATAAAGTGATACGAAATAATTTGCCTACAGCCGCGTAAAAGGCAGATATTGGTACCCAAATTCAGAAGAGGCGAATTATAATTCTGCTTACAGAAAAAGTCACAACCATCAATTCTAAATAACATTCAGCATTCACGTCTCCAAGCCCCTCAACATTAAAGTTCTAGAGACGTCCATACTTAGCCAAGGCGTCCTTGACAAAAACTACTTAAAATTAACATCGTTCTTACTTTTACGACGACTTTTACAGCTCATCGTCTCGGAATACTTAATTTTCTCGTCAAAAGTTGACGGAACCATTCCTTTGCGTTACTTTTTTATGTTCCCGCGGGATTATCGAAGGATCCCGGAGAATCCCGGAGTGTGCTTACATCATAAAAGGCACACATTAAGATTAAGAAGATTGATGTTAGTTTTTTATTACTATGGAGCACAAAAATGGCCGCTGAACATAAGCCGCCGCTTTTTGATACACTGTTGTTTGCCAGTTGTCGCAGAAAAATACGTACCTACTCATAACCTTGTTTAACTCCCACGCTTGAAAGGATAATGGGAATAATTATTGATAGGGTCATTAAGCTCCTAGCACACGGCGCCGTAGATCAGAAGCCGATTTTTTCGTTTTTATAGACACAAACGCGCGTGTGAAGCGCGTACAAACGCTTGCAAGTAGTTGGCAATTGCAAGCGCGTAGATGCGCGTTTCACGATCGCCCCGTGTGCTTAGGTTACAAGGTCGCGTTCAAATCGCGTTTGAAGCGCGTATACTGCGCATTTAAAATACGCCGTGTGTTAGGGGCCTTAATGTGTATTTAAAGCCAAGTTAAAATCATTGCTCTTAGATAAGTGTTATTATAGCATTCAAGAATTCCTGGAAGATAAAATGTTAAAATAGAGTGTTTGAAATATATATATTTATACAGTGTAAGTAAAATTTTAATAAATATTCTTATTTCTTTTGTTTTTTTGTTAGTCTAGAGCTAGATATAAGCTTAAATTAATATAATGTTTTAATTGAATAATTTTGGAAGTTCCTATTACGTTATACATATAATATTTATACTGCAATATTGTTAGTTTTAAGTTATCTTGCTGCGCCCTAACAGGGTCATGTACTCACTAGTTCTAAGCCTAGCGTGTAACTATGCTGTGTACATTGTGCAATAAATAAATAAAATTATGGACGAACGTTCTGGCACCAACACAGCCAGTTAGGTAGCCAGTTCTGGTGACATAACACTCTTGAGGGCTTTGTAAAAATTCATAAGCCATTGCTTCATATGTTTCAAGCAATTGCCAGCTCGATAATGTAGATAACGCAATGAATATTATTGAATTATGTAGCTTGGGAAGTAGAGGAACTCGTGGCCTAATAATAACATCGATCTTTAGGTTAAGCCGTGCTTAACTAAGTTGGTCCGAGAATGGGTGACCCATTACATTTTTAAGTTTATTTTAGTGCTTCGGAAAGCACGTTAAACTGTGTGTCCTGGTCACGGTCCTGTCACTTGTACTACTTTGACAGTCGATACAGGTAGCCAGTGGCATGTAAGTCTGACAACCAGTCTTACCAATGAGTATCGTTTTACCCAGTAGTAACTGAGTTGTGGAGAGTGGGTAGGCAGTCTCTTCATGTAAAATACTGGTAAGCCGACCCCATCATAGTTGGGAAATACCTAGGCAGATAAACATAATTCATCATAAACATAATTGAGTTTTTGATGACTTCAAAAGGTTGGTTAGTATCACTAACATAATAATTATTTTATCAAAAAAAAATCAAAATATTTTATTTCACATAGGCCTACATGGGCACTTATGAAACGTCGACAAAAAGTTGCACAAATAAAACAAATTCCTCCCCCGTGTCTGTCTGTCTGTTCGCGATAAACTCGAAAAACGAATGCACCGATTTTAATTCTGTTTTCCAATAGATAGGGAGTGGCTCTCGAGGAAGATTTTAGAATACCATTTTTTTTTCGAAATTAAGGTAAGTTAAGGTAGTTAGATAGGGGATGAAAGTTTGCTGGGACATTCTTTGACATCCACGCGGGCAAAGCGGCAGCATCAGCTAGCTTATAATAAATCGAAGCTAGTTGAAGGAGCACAAAGCACGCACAAATGTCCCGAAAATCTCCTAAAAGCACAAAATGAAGCCATTCAATGGACACAAAGAAACAATACGTTAAATAACCATCAGGAAACCATTATGTAACGCAATAAATGACCCAGTAACCGGTTTATCCATAATTAGGTACCCGACACGGTTTCAATAATGCCGATTCAATATGCCAACCATTTTCATTTAATGTTGATTTTCAAAATTACTGATAAGTCGTTTATTTTCTGTTGTTCGCTGGATGCATGTGTTTAATTATAAAGTTATTTCCGTGTTTTATCATTTAATTTTAGGCTGAACGATGATATCAGATAGAGGTTTATTTTAGGTATAATTTCAAATCGCAATAGAGCAATCAGCATCAGAAGTAGATTAACAGTACTCTAAGTTTTTAAGCAGTTTTTTTTTATGGTTCCGTAGCCGAATAGCAAAAAACGAAACCCTTATAGATTCGTCATGTCTGTCCGTCTCTTAAGACTACACAGTTGTAACTTTGTAGGTAGATGTATTCTGTGAGCCGCTTTACGATTTTTGTACAAAAATTAAAAATATATAATATTATTAGGGTCCCATACATGGAACTGAAACTGAAAAGAACTTTTTTTATCATACCTATTCGTATGGGGTGTCTAAAGATAGGTCTTAAAAAAATACATAGAGATTCCTGACCCATTTTCTCTCAATATCAATCGTTTAAAAGATGTACACTTCCAAAGTGAAAAAGTATCCCCCCCCACCCCTCTAACTTTTAAACTAAGAAAATGAAAAATATACCTATGCTGTGGATCGTAACAAAAACTGTCATACAAACACTATGAAAAAAAAACTTACTTCACGATATGAGTATTTCTGTCGCCGCTTAAACAAAAAATAATACAAATTAAAGGGAGCTTTCCTACTACGATAGAAACGGAACCCTTTTTTTTGGGTGTGTGAAATCATCAAAAACCCCTCCCGGTCTTAGGCAGAGCGAAAGGGAGCGTCAGACTTCTACTGACTCAAAACCACCCATGTTCCTTCTTAGCCCTTTATGTTGAGGCCGCGGTATCTCTTGGGGCTGCGGGACTATTCGACAGAGATATCGCTGCCTCGAACACAAAGGGCTCAGAAGTAACATGGATAGTTTTTAGCCAGTAGAAGTCTGACACTTCCAGAGCTCTGCCCGGAGCAGGAGGAGTCCTTTAATGATTTTAAAGATTTCTCACCCTCCAAAAAAACAAGCCTATGGTTATTACCCACGCATAAAATTCAAGCTCCAAACAGAAAATTAGAACTACTATCTCTTTGATTTTAATATTATGATATAGATAACAATTGTTTTGAGATATAAGTAAGACTATACTAAATATATAAACTAAACTAACCTAAAAACAAACTAACTATAAAAGGGCATCGAAAAACTCCTCCTCAACGCTGTCAGCAGGTAAAGTGCCCAAGAGACTGGCAGCGTTGCCGCGTTGTATGGCAACACTTAGCCTCTGGCCAAAGAAAAAGCCAGCCCTTGGGTCAGAGGAAGCGTCAACAAGGCGTTTGGAAATATCCTTAAAAAGACTGTGGGCACTAGGACCCCACGGTCCTAGAGTTTCAACCCCAAACGGCTCGAAAATATAGTTTCCACAAAGGTATGGTACTATATTTACGCCGCTTGAGGTTCTCTGCAGCCGCAGCGGCAGCACCAGCACAACACGAAGAGCTTGGAAGATGTGATGGCGCAAGAGTATCGACGCAAGTTGCGTCCCACACTAAAGGCCTACCCATCTTCCAAGGAAACAAGGACATGCCGTCCGGTCTTTTGCCATCGTCGCGTGCCAAGCCATTTGGCTCTAAAACAGCTGGGACGCCGACGGTAACAAGAGCACGTCGGATGATATCGTTTATGTTCGCATGTCGCGCAAAACGGCCCGCACTTCGGCCGCAGGACAGGCCATGGTGTCCGAGGTTGCTGACAACTTCACCACATTGACAGCGATGAGGAGAGCAGCAAACGGCACCAAGACGTAATATTTAATTATCATATGTTTAATTCGGGAAATTAAACAAAGTACGAACTAAAACAACTCAGTGTTGGTACAAGTATTTTCTCCGAAATTGTCGGGGGTGCGGGGCGGGGGAGGGGGTCGTGAGCAAACGAGTGAGATTCTATTGTGCGACCGGCTCGAGACAATTATGACAGCACACAGCGTACACACGATACTGCAGTCGCTCCTAATTGTTCGTCTTGGTGAAACAATGTTTTAGTTGGCTTTGGATATAGTTGTTAAAGCCATGTTAATCTGTGATTCTTTAGTAACTAAGTATGTTATAGTCTATTTTATGAAACTATGAATAATTATAACTTTATTCTTATGCGTGAGCGCCTGAGAATGAACAGCGCGGTTGAAATCGAAGACGATGTGGCGATCTAATCATGTTTCCGGGGCTAACATGAGCAGAGATCGCACAGAAAGGGGATGTTTTCTTTCATGGTGAAGGCTAGAAAACCAAAAAAAAAACTGAGCAATACAGCTTTCGTTAGGTCGTGGTGCAGGACGCTATTCAATGATAGATAGATCCATTAAGGGCTTTATTTTTTCCTAGTAAATATTAAAAGAGAAAGGTATTTTATGTGGCAAAATTTTAATTAAATGCTTGTTACGCCCTCTCAATGATAAAAGGATGTTTTACTATCGTTTGGTTCTCTATATTTTAATTACAGTTAACTAAAAATTACGTACAAAATGTTGTATTTTAAACAATATAATATAGTCTAGTATGTATCTTCCATTATAATTATGTACCTATTTTTCATTACTAAACGTTTATCAATAGAGTTCGTCAGTAAACGTTAGTCAAGGCAGATCACTATACAGACTGGTGCAACGTCACGTGAGATGATTTTATCTGCCGTAACAATAATATGAAGCTGCGTACACACTGAGGCGGAGGGCAATTAAGGGCGCGCACACACGGTGTCAGCACAACACACGAGTTAATTGCCTTCGTCCGGTTAGTTTCTTGTTAGCTGCGGCTTTCTCTAGTAATGCTGGAGTAAAACTTCTAAGTAGCCAGCTTTTGTGAAGAAATTATTTGTAAAGTAAACGTTTGTCTCGGGACTAGGTCTCTTAAATACTAAAAATAATTATCAAGCTATCATAAAAGAGATGATTTTTTTTTTGACATTACTGCTAATGTCAAATTTACTTAATTATTTTCTATCTCTTTAATTAACCATGCTAAAATTCAAATAATTTTATTTCACACTAGCATTCGCCCGCGACTTGATATTTACCGTATGTGCTTTCATGTGCACACAATGAAAAGCTGTCATTCTGAAATAACAAACAGTAACTTCTAGTTTATTAATTTGTAAGAAAAATGTATGTACAATACAGATAAATCTTCGGGAATTGTGGAATCCTTTGGAGTGGAACCTACAAGAAACTGGACTATAATAAATATAGATTAGCATTATTTTAATATTTCAACCTTCTACAAATTAAAAATAATTATTGTCTTCTTCCTTCATTGTAAATATATAACAGTGTGTTCAAACTATGTTAACGCTGCGTGTCGCTGCACTGGTTAGATGTGTCGCCTTCTGTTGACTGTGACGTAGCGGAGGTTACCTCGTCTTTGAGGCTGTTTTATATACACGGTACTCAATTAACACAACTTAGAGTATTTTATTCAATTCATTATAAAATTAGTCTTGAGATAGTCGGGGCTACGGGTCGTTTGAAAGATGTAGCGCGGCCCCGGACACAAAGGGCTAAACAACACGGGTGGTTTTTAGTCAGCAGAAATCTAACACTCCCAGCCGCTCAGCGCAGAACGGGAGGAGTCATTTGATGATTTCAAAAAAAAAAGTTTTAATATAGTCTCAGGTGAAGTTCTTTTGGTCGATGACTGCCGGGCTGCACAACTGTTCAAAACAGATAGAGCGCAGGAACACAAAAGCCTAAGAAGAAATATGGGTGGGTTTTAAACAGTACAAGTCTCACTGACACTCCTTTACGTTCCACCCAGAGTGGGAGTAGCTAGTTTTCATGATTTCTCGCATGAACAAAAAAACAGTTGACAAGGGTAAATAAAAGAATTGAATTTGCAATAAAATGGTATTATTTACAGCATTGCATGGACTAAAGAAAGCTTCATTTAGGTAACTCAAAAATCTATCGTAATAGACTAAACTCTATACAAGATTAATTACCGTAAAAAGAACATTTTGAATTTTACAGTGCAGAATTCAAACGTACAAAATATAAGGGCGCACACAGACGAGACGGTGTAAGCTCCATGTCGCTCGCTGCACGCGCTAATTGTGTTGCATGCTGTTGAGATACATTGTTAGAAATATTACATTGTAGCGTGTGTTCGACGTTCTTGTAATAATATGGTGAAGGTTACGTCTTTGAGGTAAGCACATACAAGATGTAGCCAATCAACACAGGTGACCCTAAAAGGTGTATTTATTCATCATCATCAGCCTATAATGTTCACACAGCAGGGACTCAGGCCTACTCTCTAGGAGAGGGATGGGCTATAATCGGATATATATCAGTGCGGATTGGTGTATATTCATTAAATATATTTTATTTATTAAATTCTCAGGATTACATGGCATTTTGATAGCGTTATATTATTTGTCAGTTTCAAATAGTCTTATCTATAAATTCACTTAATCATGGCTGCAATTCCCGAAAGATTTGGTAGAGTTGTACTTACTTAAAAATCACCTACTTTTAGATTGTTATGTTTAAATCAAATACTGCGACGAAATTTTCGTAGGTTAGTAGATTTCATGTAATAAAAGCGAGCTTATTGGCTTCTACCAGGCACAAATCTAGATTAATAATAATAACAATAATAAAAATCTTTATGACATAGTTAAAGTACAACATATTATTTGTGAACCCTGACTCCTGCGCTAGTATAAACTGTATTACAGGAGCCAGTGCCTTCACCTTGCAGGGGTTACACTGATTTAGCCAATAAAGCGGGTTAAACTAAAATATCAAATAAAAAATGCTAACGGTAGAAATTATACAACTAAAATTGAAAATAAAATGCTAGCTTTTGTCTGCTTGAAAGTTTGGAGTTGAGAGTTTGCGTGTGGTGTGTGTGTTTGTGTGTGGTGGAAGAAGGAGGAGTGTGGCACTGTCTTTTACTTTAATAAATCTTCAGTATCTCGGTAGTCATAGGTGAGTAGCAAAGATTTAAGTAAATTTTTGCAACGACCATATGAAAGGAGGTAGATTTGTTTTTTTTTGTTAAATGTGTTGTATAACCGGGAGCCAGCAATATAGTATTGCCGTCTTGCTAACTTAGTACGGTGCCGGTCAACGGTGCAATACCCAGCCCTTCGGCCTTGAGACATTAGATTTGGTGACAGAGAGGAGTTAGTTAGTACAGCCCAGAGAATAAAAAGTTGCCTTACTGTTAGAACCTTGCAATTATCATACAGCTCTGTTGTAGGATATCTCCACGGTTTTCGGAACATAACTTTTAAGATCGCTCGTTGTGCACGTTCTAGGCGGAGCATGGATGTGGCGTCGGTTCCGCCCCATGAAGTTATACAATACTGTAGTAGTGATTGCGCAATCGCAGTGTATACAGTTGTTATTGTTTTGGCGTCCGAACAACCTCTCAGTTTCTTAAAGATTGGCAACAATTTTCTAATTTTCTGATTCTTCCCACCAGATTATTTCGATTCAATTCTAATATTTTTCCTAAAACTGTAGAACGTATTATTTCGTTTAAAAATAAAATCTTGTATTTCACGAATTCAAACGCATAAAATATATATGCGCGCACAGATGTAGCTAGCACCACGTGTACGCTGCACTTGCTAATTGCGTCGCAATCCACTGCGGTCTCTTGTTAGATACGAAAGCTTCTGCTCAGTGTTCTTGTAATGATGTGGTGACTTCAAAGTTACGTCTTTAACTAACTTAAGAACTTTATTCTCTTTGAATATTAATTTTCCATATTAAAAATGGGTGTTGCTTTTTTAGAATATTTTAACTACACTTTGGCGAATTCTCTTCTTTTCTTCAATTCCGGTTTATTACAAGGATATTTGGCACAGGACGAGATTATTTTCACTGTTTTGGTATGGACATGTGATTAGGAGGGTCAAATTTCAAGAGACTAAAATAGTGATGAATATAAATAATAATTAATTAATTTATTAAAGAAAAAAACACAAAAAAGGTGTACATTTAGGCACAGTAGTGTTGTTTCACATACAAAGTTATAATTAGTACATATAAGTTAACTATAACTATAATATATTTAAGAGTTACAAGTAGTGGTAATTTTAACTCCAAATGTTTGTATAGCGACCTGCCCGATCTAGGTTTATTTAAACCTGTGTTTCAGGCTATCACTTTACATAGTATAATTTAATTAGGACAACATAATTATAAAATAAAATACATCTAATAACAACTATAGGAACAAGCATAATGATACAAAAAAACACTAAAACTAGCTTAACTATTAATATATAAATACAATTAGATACGAAGTAAAACATAATCAAACGACAACTTCTAGAAGTTTTTCTGTGTCTGTGTAATTAAGTATCGCCAAATATTCCGATATCATGACACTACATTTTTTATAGCTTAAGCTATAGAAGTTTAGTATCTTGTTGAGTCTATTATATAGAAAAGGTCCTAAAAACACATAAAACCGCTCAGCAAACGCATGCTTAGTTTGAGGCTTAGTACAAACCAGGTCCTTCCTTCTCCTATCGGAAGGAACTGGGTCATAGGGAAGTGTAGCGTGCTGGTGTAGTATTAAATGAAGAATAAATAATTGCCGTACTGTTAGTACATTACATGCTTTGTAAAGCTGGTGTGTAGGGAATCTGAAAGGACGGAAGGTAGCAACCTTTAGAATTGCTCTTTGAGCTCGTTCTAGAGGGAGTAGAATTGAAATTCCCGCGCCACCCCAGGATGTTATACAATAGGTTAGGATCGACTGACACAAAGCCAAGTAAATCTGTTTTATTAATTTATAGTCGGCTATATTCCGTAAATTCTTAAAAACATATATTAGTTTGCGCACTCTAGTACATAGTAACTCGATATGTTTACGGAATTTTAGATTGGAGTCAATGGTGATACCTAGATATTTTAAATGGTCAGCTTTATCTAAAGAAGGGCAAGAACATGAAGAATCCGCGTACGTGTTACAGCTATGCGCGTAAATGTTAAGGTTAGTAAGCGGTGTGTTAGTATTCCTCATTGTAAATAAAATGTATTTCGTTTTATTAGCATTCAGTGTTAGAAGATTGTTCTGGAGCCATTTTGACACAGTGTTGAAGCCATTCTGTGCAAGTTCATAGACCTCTGATTTTGATTTAGCTGCAAACAACAAAGCAGTATCATCCGCATAAGATATTATAACACCATTTTGGAGTGGCAAGCTGCACAGGTCATTAATATAGATCAAAAACAATGTAGGACCCAAGATACTGCCTTGTGGAATTCCAAAACAAGTATTAGCAAGATCAGAACTTGTATTTGGACCAATTTTTACACATTGTTGACGATCACTGAGATAATCAGAAAGTAGTAGAAGCTGTGCTCCTCTTATCCCAAGTGTTTCAAGCTTATGCAACAGAGAAGTGCAAGAAATAGTGTCGAAGGCTTTGGCGAGGTCTAGGAAAATCCCAGCTGTATGCATTCCACTATCCAAATTTGTGCTAATGTAGTTAGTAAGTTTATTTACTGCTTGGCTAGATGATTTTTTAGGCCGAAATCCAAATTGATTATCTGAAAGGAGTCTGTTATTTTCCAGATATTTTATTAGTCTACTGTTTATGATTTTTTCTAATATTTTTGAAAGCCCCGTTAGCACCGAAATGGGTCTGTAATTATTCACCCTGAATTTGTCTCCAGACTTGAAAATAGGAGTGACCACAGACTTTTTTAGTAATTTTGGGAATATCCCTTTAGATAAACATAGTTGAAAGATGTGGGTTAGTGGAGGGGCAAGTAGGTGTTTAAATCTTTTAAGTACATTGTTGGGTATACCATCCCAGCCAGTTGCGCAGACATCTTTTAACCCGTTTATTATACTTATTACTTCATTGACGTCCGTATCTAATAAAACAAAAGAATTTAATGTGGAAAATGTCCTAATTGTGTTTTGAACGGGAGGGCAACCAATGTTTAAAGATTTTTCAGCCAAGTTTTTACCCACGTTGACAAAAAAGTGGTTTACTTTATTTATTGCTTCGGATGGGTTTATTTCTGTTGATAGCAAATCCAGCGGAGGTTCGGAACTTTTCGACCTCAATGTATAGGTTTTTATAAAATTCCACACAAGTTTACTATTTTTCCCCGCCTTCTGTAGTTCATTTTTATCGTACTGGTTTTTTAGCTTTTTCAAAAGATTATTACAGAAGTTTCTATATCGTTTATAGGTAACAGAAAGTATTGCGTCATCAGGTGCAAGTTTTAATTTTAGGTGAAGTTTGTCTCTGTGTCTTATACACCGAACGAGACCGGGTGTGATCCACGGTTTAATACAACTATACTTTCTAGGGACTATCTTAGTGAAAGTGTTTTTCCTTATTGCGTTTTGTACAGAATGTATAAAATATTGTAAGGAAGTATTCGCATCAACAGAATCGTAAATGAGGTCAAAATTAATGCCGCGAATGTCGCTTTCAAGGTTTGTCATATTAATTTTAGTATAGCTACGCTCGCAGTTTTTTCTAGGTGAACTTATTTGCATTGTTAGTAAAACGGCTTGATGATCGGTAAGCGAAGAGTTAGTAACCAATGTTTGGGACGGATTTTTTGATTTTAGAATGATATGATCTAGGCAAGAACCGCTTTGATGTGTGGGGTAATAGTGAGCTGGCAATAGTCCATGAAATGAGCAAATATTTAGATAATTATGTGTATGGGTATCGGGTTTCTCGGAGGCAATGTTAATGTTGATATCGCCCACAAGTATTATGTTTTTGAATGTGGTCAAGTTTTTTAAGTTTGTATCAAGGGAGTCTATAAAACTGTCAATATTGTGACAGGGAGGCCTATAAATAGCCACGACCACTGTATCGGGAATAATTTTAATGATTAAGCAATTACTATTCTGGAATATTGGTTCTTCTTTGATAGTTTGTAAATTATTTTTAACATAAACCACTACTCCGTCGTTTTGGTTGGTGTTTCTGTCTGTTTTGTACGAATAAAAACCGTTTAGTGATGGTAAGTTAACTGTTTGTTTTGACAACCAACATTCAGTTAATACTATAATATCACAGCTTATGTCAATACTTTGTAACAGAACTTGAAACCCGTCTATGTTACGGTTTATGCTGCGAATATTTTGTGTAAGCAAGGTAAGCGTTTTGTCACCAGAACGAAGAATGTGTTTACAGTCCTCAACATTACAAATTTCAGATTCAGACACAGTAAAACTATCTATGTCACTAATTAGCTGATTGCTCATGATAATTACAAAAAGAAGAGATACAAATAAGGGATGAGCTACCTGTTAAAGTGCCTACTAAATAGAATATTCTGTGGCGCTCTTAGGCGCCCTCATAGTCTATTGAATTAATGTAGTTCGTCTCTGCATATTTACGTGCCGGGCAACTTACATCACCAGTTGGATGGTCACATTTCCTATTGAACCTTTTGCACGTCGCACACTGGGGGGAAGAAGATTTGCTGCTGCATTCCTTTGAGGAGTGTCCAGTCTCTGCACAGTGGTTGCACGTAGGACTGGTTTCACGGCAAAACTTAGCTGCGTGGCCAAACTGCTGGCAATTGTAGCACCTGGTGACTATCGTAAAGTCTCTCACAGGGCATGAGGTCCAATTTATAAAGATTCTGCTTTGGTTTATAAGGACTTTTCTTATGCTAGCGGGTAGTTCCAAGATGAAGTTGCATGTAGCAAGACCTTTCTTACCCGATTTATGACTCAGTTTAATGTTCTCCAGGAAGGCTTCACGAGTTGTATTCAATTTGTCAGATAGGTTTTGCTCGTAAATACAATCCAATACCTCCTTATCAGTAAGGGCTACAGGAACACCAATGACAGTAACCCTCGGGCGCCGTTTTGATGGTTCTTCTATGGTTAGGCCTGAGGTGAATATTTTCTCCGAATTTTTTAATTTTTCTATGTCGCCTTTATTTTCTGTGCTTATCAATACGCCCCCATTTTTAACTTTTTTCAGGCCACGGACATGGAGCTTGAGTTCTTCGGGAGATATGAGCTTTTGGACAAGTGACTTGGTGTCGTCACTTGTTTTGGACTTGTCGCTGGGATAAATTTCTATTGAACTCAGGTTTGCAGGACGTACGAAATGGTCGGAGCCTTTCTTTACCATGCTAGCATATGAATTAGTCGTTATTGTTGGAGTCAGCTTAGATTCAATAACCTCTTTGAACTGGTCCAGAGAGTTCACCATATTTAGTTGAAGCTGTAGGTGCTGAACGGTACTATGGGACTGGATCGCTTTCTGCTTCAGGGATTGGTATAGAATGGCCATCTGAGAAGTCCCAGTTTGAACCTTCCGGCAAAGGGTTGAGACACGCTGTTTCTGGTCCGAGTTCATTTTTCCTTCATTGACTACATTGGAGAGTTCGCTTAGAATGCCATCTATGGACGTTACCCATTTCTGGATTTCTGAAGTGCTGATGACTTCACTCGGTAAAATATTTGCCGCAGGTGCCAAGTTCACAGGTGCTGCATTCGCCGCTGGTGCTGGTACTGGTGCTGGTGCTGGCGGTGGTATATTTGGTACACAGGGAGGCAATTGTTCGGTAGGCGTCGGTGGAGGACTTCGTCGTAGTATTTGGCTACGGCCAAACGGGCTCGATCCTGGGTTAGACATACTACCCGTAAAAATTTGTATTATAGTCAATAGAAACAATTGAATTAGTTCATTTTGCACATATAACTTTGTATTGCACTAGTCACAAGTGACACACTTTACTTCGTTAATATCTGACACTGCAAAAAGTTATTGATTTATTTTGTCGTAATTGTTTATAGATATTTCATTTTAGCAAGTAGGTACATAAAAACACGTCCGATTAGCCTCGCGTCACGTGAAGTGATCCAAAATGTTTATGAATGGAGAGGGAGAGGAAGACCAATGAAACGATGGATGGAGAGTGTGAGGAATGATGTCAAAGAAAAAGGAGTGAATGATAGTGTGCCGGTTGACAAAGCAGAATGGAGGACAAAAACTTGTTGTGCCGACGCCAAGAAACATAAGATAAAGGCGGATAAATGATGATGAGGCTGAGATTATTTTGAACACAAAAAATAAAATAGTGCTAAAATTAATAAAAAAAAACTTTTATAATTTTCTTCTATGGCTCAGTAAACTTGTTTAAGTAACAACCAACGTTCTGGCCACCGTAAAACTATTAGCCTTAACAACAAAGTATCAAATGGCACTAACAGTTTAGTTTTCACCCAACCATACACTAGCATTACTGTAAATTCTAATCATATTTTCCAGCGCACACCGCCGAGGCGACCTTAAAGCTATTTGCTGCGGTTTGACTTCGACCACGCGATTGTTTGTGCATTATTACCTTCGCGGAACTTGCTAATTGACTTGCCTTTTCATTAACCAGCCACACCGGCTTGTAGTTAGTAGTAAAAGTGTTTGATATATTTTTGGAGAAGCTTTAAGTTCAAGTAATAGATTTGGTTAAAGGGATTTTTCTGATGTAAGCGCAGGTGTAAAACTTATGCTGTGTGGTAAAAAGATTGGTATAACAGCACAACTAGTAATGGTTCTGTTTTTTGACAAAAGTGAGCGTTTTATGGTACTCAGGACTGTTATATCAATTGTCTCTGGCTTGAGAATAGTTTAATTTGAATTTGATTTGCTGAGGATCTGTAATGGTCTCAACTATATTTTTATGAAACGTTTGTTATAAGATTTTTAGCTAATCACCGTTACTATAAGCCTAGGACTTTCAAGTCTTGTTACTTAATATTATTCTTAGGTACTTGTTTTAAAACCGACACGGAAATTATTTAATCCTGGGCATTATTATAATGCTTTACAACTAACTGCCAACAACTACAAGATACAAAATGCAAATGTCGCGCCATTTCTCCGCCCCCTACAATGGCGCTCGCTCGAGTACTCGCGCCAGCCACTCGAGTGCGACTGTCCGTGTGTGTGACAGCCCTAAATCTCGGCGGTATAAACGGATAGTTAGTGTTGATGTACAACCCTAAAACAAGTGTTATAGTTGCGGGAGATGAGGGGTTTATTTTAGTTTGTTGTATTTTTGTGAAATATTGTTGAGGGATTTTTTTCATTATCAGCCTATAATGTTCCCACTGCAGGGTCTCAGGCTTTCACTCTAGGAGAGGGATGGGCTATAATCCACCACGCGGGCCCAGTGCGGGTTGGTAGATGTCACATGTCTTCAAATATTGACATGATGGTTTCCTTACGATGTTTTTCTTCACAGTTTTGAGAGCAATGCTGATGAAATAATTTACACAAAGTAATGCGTCTGCCTGGGTTGCCACTGGCCGCCACCACAGGGCCACCGCTGCTCTTAACCTCCAAAAAAGTAACTAAAGGGAAACTTTTAATAGCTGACTTCAAGTTTCATAATGAGAAAAGAAAACTGGCCAAGTGCAAGTCGGACTTGCACATAAAGGGTTCCGTACCATCGTAGTAGAAAAACCCCATTTAATTTGTATTATTTCTTGTTAAAGTGGCAACAGAAAAACATATATTGTGATAAGTTTGTTTTTCATAGTGTTTGTGTGAATGACAAAGATACATTTGCGGTTTTTTTAAATGTGCTGTATCTCAAAACTATTTACTATTATTGTTCAAACCAATTTTGTTGAAAGTTTTTATTGTGATCTACAACACATTTTTTTTTTGATTTTTCCATCTCTTAGGTTAAAAGTTAGAGGAGGAGGACACTCATTTTTTTTTTTTTAACGCCACAATTGCAATGACTCAAACAATGGACTGCTGCGCTACGTGTCACGGGTTCGATCCCCGCACGGAACAAATATTTGTATGACCTACAGATCGTTGTTCCGGGTCTGGGTATTTGTGTATGTGAGTTTAAATGTTTGTGAACGCACCCTCGATACAGGAGAAATTCCTAGTGTGGGGAACGTTTAAAAAAAAAAATTACCACTTTGGAAGTGTATATCTCTATCAAACGATAGACTTTGAGAAAAAATGGTTTAAGAAACCTCAATTTCATTTTTAAGACCTGTCTAAAAACACCCTACACGTATAGATTTGATGAATAGTTTTTTTTGGTTTCAGTTACATGTACCTATGAAAATTGTAAACCGCTCATATTATAATACATCTACATACCTAGTTTCAACTGTGTAGTCTTAATAGTTTCCGAATAAAGTGTTTGTGACATACGGACTGACAGACAGACATGACGAATCTATAAGGGTTCTGTTTTTTGCCATTTGGCTACAGAACCCTATAAAGCGACTGAGTAAGTGCAACATGATGAACGGAAACCGAAAATTATATTTGGGTTTTAGTTACTACATTCAAATAGGAGCTAAATTTAACGTAATCTTTCGACTCGTTGAATTTTCATTGTCTTATTTGCCAGTAATTAACAATTAAACGCTTTACTTTAAATATAGGGAAGATTAAAAAACCCTTCAGGGAACATCTCGATAAATAAAGATTTTCCTTGTTTAATGTTCGCAGGCGTTAATTATTATAATTGCTTGATTACGAAACTGCCAATTATACTGCCAAAAAAGGTAGGAATAAAAAACCAGCCAAGTGCATGTCAGACCACGCACAATGTAGGGTTCCGTAATTGCCCATCAAAATATTATGTGAACTTACTAAACTGATTAACCACCCTGCCTACCTGCCTTCGAACGATGTTTTTATTTTAAAAATAAAACTGATTATTACTTATTTCACAAACGAATCCCTAAATTGAAAAACTGAGCAAACTCGCAGTGCTTTTTAAAGGCCTATCCAACGACACGCCACACAATGGACTTTGGAAGAAAAAAAAACATCCCCACTTTTATACGTACTGCAGATACCCTAAAAAATAATTATTTTCAATATTTTACTTTAACACTTTGTCAGCGTAACTTATTTGTATATTCATGCCAAATTACAGGTTTCTAGTACTAAGCGTCTTTGAGATATAATGCGGACGGATGGACGGGTGGACAGACAGACGGACATGGCAGGGTTCCATATTGACTACGGAACCCTAAAAATCGTAACCGGCGTGTATGGAGGAAGCAAAAGGTGTATTTAACGATCGTGACGGGTGGCGTTTGAAACTGTCTGCCTACCCCCTGATGAAAAGGCGTGAGTATACGTAAATGCTAAGTCTAAACCAAATCGAAAGAAAACTCAGCCCAACACGTTCCTTCATCAAGAATTCTCGTCTAAAACCTGATTCATAAACTGCACTTTCTATATATTTCCGCGTCAGTAATCCGTAGATGCGCCGTCGACACAAGTCTCAAGAGTGTCGGCGGCCGGTGTCTGCAGTGTCGCAGTGTCGCTTCTCTAGAGACATCTCTTATTAACTTAAAATTTCAAACATATCTAGAGTTGGGGGAAAAATGTCTTTTGTGTTCGCCACGTCGCACGTCGGAGAGACGTAGCCGTGTTAATATTAGAGCTGTTCGAGAAACTTCGATGGAGGTAGGTTTGGGTTTGCGACGGTTTTACTTATTTAAAGTGTTATGGTTATTTCGGAGTAGGTGTATGTTTGTACTTGCTTCACTTGTTGTTATGATACATAGTTTCCTGTATGTTAAATATATCATACACACAATACCTAGATGTTAGATATATTATGATTGTTTTCTGCCTAAACGATAATGTAAACTGGTAGACACAACAAGTTGAATACCCACGCCTTTTTTTTGGGGGGTGGGAAATTATCAAATGACTTCTCCTGCTCTGGGCAGAGTGGAAGGGAGTGTCATACTTCTACTGACAAAAAACCACCCATGTTCCTTCTTAGCCCTTTGTGTCGAGGCCGCGGTATCCTTTCGAACAACCCGCAGCCCCGACGGGCTTTATACTTTGGTGTAAATGCGGGGTAAAAGATTTTAAATTAACGATAGCTTTTATTTGCAGCAATCTTACTTATTTCCAATGACGTATTAAATATAGACACGTCATGAACTAACATGTCGGCGCTTCATAACGGCGAAAATATGATATAACTACTTTTACGCGTAAAGAAAGGGAAAGAAAATATGACACCTTACAGCGAGATGCCTGTTGATGCCTGTTTTATTTATGTTTTTCGCAGGTTTACACACACGATTTAAATTAAGAACAAACGTAGCGTCGCGTGAGAGGTTGGTGCGTAACTAAGCGCGATGTGGCCAATTGGCTTCATTTCATGTTGTCATTTTTGAGGGCGGGCAACGTATCTGTAGTTTTAATATATCATTGCTTATTTCATTTAACATTGATTAACTGCAGCATTTTCGGTCCTCAAACGTTAAATTGTAAATGTGAAAACTCTTACTACAATATCCAAAGCAGCAATCACGCTAGCCCAAAAAGTCAGTCAATTTTAACTTCAAGAACTTAACCTGTATAGTTTACTAACAAAAACATTTAACTAATTTTCGAGCAGTGACTCTAACCCTTGTTAATCTTTGGCAGAGGTGCCTTAGAAATTAAATCAAGTGTATGAGCACAAGCGCTCGCCTGTGCAAATCTGATTTCCCTCAGGGTAGTACAGTTCCACTGCCAGACTGACTTGGGTAAGGCTTTGGGATTGCTTCGCAAAACCAGAAACATTGCATGTGTTACGAAAGGTTTAATACAATTTAGTTACATATAACCAACCTAAAAAGTTAAGGTAAAGTTCTGCTCTCTTGGATAGTATAACATAACATCACGCCTGTAATCGCTGAAGGTCGAACTGCTGAATCGTCGCGCTTGTGACCATTATACCAGTGAGGCAGAGGAAAGTGTGTGGGTTTCGTGTGTTTTGGTAGATGCTATAATTATTAAGATTTTAAATTTTCCTTTATCGTTTTGACTCCAAATGATAAGTGCTTTCCTGGAATCAAACTTACGATCTGTGATATGTAAGTCGTTGCCAATTCAATCCCTGATCGGTTTAAATTACGAGGTCAAAACGTACCTTCTTACAATACTTACAATATAAGTAAGGCACTGTTGTCAAACTCTGAAAATCAAAAAACTTATTCTACTCACTAAATGTTTTACAATACTTTGGTAGTTTTAGCCAGTTTTGTCATTTTATATCAGGTCATAACATAACTTAATAGTCTATAAATTCATTCTCCCAAAGTTGAAAGTACCAAAAAGTAAATCTTAATAAATTAGCAAAATGTTTTATTCATAACTTTGAACACTCCTTTGTGTAACTTTTAAAAGATTTTAATAAAAATTTAATGAAATAGTTTTCTGAGACAGTCTTACGGACTAGTTATTATTCAAAATTATATGGTAAGACTGTTAAAAGTTTCGTTTGAATACTGAAAATTATATTTAAATAATAATTTTAAAGTTTTAATTGAATCATCTTCTACTTCATAAAAATCTGACAGACAGCACAATCCTCAGGGGTCAAAACTCATGAATGCTTTACGAAAGTTTCTAATTCAACGAAAATAAACATATTAATAAGTTATAGAATCAGGCGTTACCTTGCGGAATTCCATGACATAAAATGTTATCTTAAATATTTAGTTCCGTAAACCTTGCAACACCGCCTACCATCTGCAAAAATATACGCATACCCGAACCAAACCTACACTATCCAGGAATGCTGACTCAGTGACCGCTCAGGCGTCTTTCGTGATGCTCCAAGCAAAAAAAAAGGAAGGACAAAAGGTGCTTAGGTAAATATGGATACTTGTATATCTTTATGTCTCGTATTTCGTGTATAAAAGCAGAATGGAATGCAAAGGTTCCCAAAATATCGTCCGAATCGGTATCAACGAGAATAGTGACCAACCAGAAAACCAAACATGACACGTTAGATGACAGTGCTGATTCTTTGGCAAAAATAGCCGGCCCGGTCACGGTAAATATTTTAAATTAGTAATTAGTTTATAAATTATGTATTGTAGATAATAAGGTAATTATTTAAAAACAATAAACTCAAACATACATATTCCTTTCAGAAGCACACGCTTTACCAGCACAGGCAGACACAGAGCTACAAAGTAACACAAAGGGCAACAAACTACCAACTCATCCCACAGACTATATAACACAATTTGGGAGTAGAGCCGGCAGACCGGAAGCGCGGAGCAACACTACAATCCCATAAATAGGAGCGCAGGTGACTTCCGGTGGTCCCGCTTGCGCTTCGCAATTCTAGAGTGCTAATTATTTTGTCTAGAATTTAGCCTTTATAGCGTACAGCGTGGTTGCTAAAATGGTAATGTGTCTATGCTTTCAGGTAGCATTTTTGGTTTTACTACTGTAATACTACGGTAGATAAATACAGGTATGAAGAGGTAGACCATGCAAAAGGAGAATTATTATAATGTACGTTTCATTTATTGGTAAAATAGTTTCCGAAGTCTATTAATATACCATGTAACCATGACTAGATGTGCAAGACTTTTTTTTTTTTGGCGGGCGGAAAATCATCAAATAACCCCTCCCGCTCTTGGGCAGAGCGAAAGGGAGTGTCAGACTTCTACTGACTAAAAACCACCCATGTTCCTTGTTAGCCCTAATGTCAAGGCCGCGGTGACTAGTGTACATAGGCCTTCCACAAGTGACGCAAAAAAACGGCTCTAAGCCTTGCACATCTTACAGCCGTTTTTTTGCGTCACTTGTGGAAGGCCTATGTCCAGCGATGTAATGCTGTAGCTGGAGTTAACAATAGATGGCAGTCGTACCTAATTGACCTCACATTTATGTTGTTAGCCAAGTCAAGCAAAAAAACTCCGACACCAGTATAAGCACTATTCAAACGTTAAAGAAGAAATAAATATGTATGTTCTAACACAGTTTTAATACTTCGAGTAATATTAAAGGAGAAGACAATGCACCAAGTAACAATATCTGACAATTATTCCTACAGCCGTAAAAATTCTCGACAAATAGAACTTAGGTAAATTCCCCGGCACCCGCACCAGCACTCGTCGTACACCCAGTCAGCCAGGTAGTTGAAATATTCAGTCGCCGCGCGCTGCTGAATTGATTCCAAGCGTTTGCCTCAACTTTATTCGTAACGAAGCTTTCTGAATAAGTCACGGTTAAAAATTCAAAAGTGTCAAGTGCGAGGCGTTTGTCCCGCCATCCCTCCCGGAATCTCGTGTGGAAGGCGGAGTCTCAATATCTCGGAGTCGAGAGCTAAGGTTTGAATATTCTGAGCGTGTTGGACGTGGTTTTCAATGGGGAGACAAGGAAGAATAGATTCGGGTGGATTTGGTGCTAAAAATAAAGTTTGAGGGAATTGTTTTAATGCTGTTTAAAAAGCGAGAATTTTCCCACATTGTGTAATAGGAAATATTAAGAGGAATGTCTTGGACAGTGTGTTACGGAAAGAAGTA
The DNA here is from genome assembly GCA_932274075.1 of Diarsia rubi. Lineage (NCBI taxonomy): Eukaryota > Metazoa > Arthropoda > Insecta > Lepidoptera > Noctuidae > Diarsia > Diarsia rubi. The sequence continues at coordinate 375,261 of OW026437.1, read as the reverse complement.
ACTGGAAATACCTGATTCCAAGTACAGTCTGCTCAATGTATGTGAACTACATACTCGTACATTTAGCAGACTCACGTGAGCACTATTAGAGAGATTACGGTAAAGAAATTATAGTTCCCCTTGTTTTAGTGTTGCTGTTGTGTGCGTGATTCGACATTCATGTTTTATTTTGTTAAATGAAATGATGATGACCTGATAGTCTTTCGTTTAATGCATAGGATTAAACTACTAACCCGTATTCTAACCAAGGTCATTCAGGTTTCAACAACCAGAAGGCCGCTGTCAGTGCGACTACACTTTCGAAACGTTTCAAGTATTCGTGCTACTGCTAGGAATGCTCCATTTAAGACGTTGTCATAATCACAATTCACTAGATCGATCAAGCCTACCCAGACAATAATTTTATATCTAGGCAGTCCTGAAACACCTGCTTCACTATATCTTTCTTCCAGACTATTCCAGACCATTACAGACTCCAGGGAGTATATTTTAGTAGCGTAAAAAATCTCACTTAAGAACCTCTCCGGCGAATAATTCACGACTTGCCTTCCTTGGTTCGGAATACTTAAGATTTTTAAATCCAGTTTTCTCTTTCTGAATGATATTTAGTATTTCTATGTTGCTGGAGTTTTTGCCGCTAATGTGGAAAGCGGTTCGTTTCTTGGCCTCGTTTTTTGTGTTTATGTTAAGTAGTTTTGGTTCACTAGAATATTTTTGAACTTTTGAAAAAAAAACTGAGCCTGCTAATGTAAAACTGTTCGTAACATATTTAGTGTGACATAATGTTGTCTGATATTCTTTAATTACTCTAAGTCACCCTATTATTGTACCCATAGAATGTAGGTATGTTGGATTGAACAAGAGACTTATTGTGGGAAGGTATTCGGTATTTAATTCTCGTCCCAAATATGTAAAAAAACTATAACCTTAATTTGTGACCTAATTAAGATATTATTCCTAAAAGTAAAATTTGTCACACGCACATGTTCTGTGATAAGCGCGAGGGTTGCGAGACTTTAGCGAAATATTTCCTAGATGGACCGCAAGTGGTTCTACAAACCAGTTACTGGGTGACATGGTACTATTAGTGAGAATGGTTGTCAAAATTCGGGTCTTAAAGGGGTAACGGTGCTTAGGAAATGGTCACCCATCCTTGATCCGACTACAGCAAGCGTAGCTTAACTTGCAATCGACCATTGTGGCTATTATCGTTAAGCCACAAGCCCCTGATTAGTATGCATAATACCTTCTACGACCTACGCTGACTAAAATACAATCTCTTTTGTCAAGGTAATTCGCAATCTTCCAACATTTCATTTTCAGTTTTAAAACTACCCCGAACAATATCAATTTCGTTCGTTTTAAGTTATTTGAACAAATTATCGCCACCACCTGTAGCTTCACTAATGGAATTGGCTCTCAGTCTAACCAGATGTAATTGATCACTCTTATACACGAACATTCCTTTCGCCACGACTTTGGACTGATTGATTTAGAGTTACCTATGTTTTTTTAACCGACTTCAAAAAAGGAGGTTATGAATTCGAGTTGTATGGGTATGTAAAATTGTCATTTCAATTCTAATTTCTCTTTATTTTAAGCACCTAGTTTTCATATATCGAAGGTTAGATGGAAGCCAGATGCCCTTGGTTGACTGGTAGAGAATTCTTAAGGCTCATTTACGTAGACACGGCGTGCTGGGCGGCACCGGCGTGGGCTGCTTTTAATTCAAATCTAATAGCGATGTATGAGAGGGTATATGGAGAAGCGAATTTTATGCGCGTATAGAAGCGTATTTTATGGCCGTACGCGCTTGAAATGAACCGTTGCTTGCGGTGGAACCCGCAGGTAAACCAGTGCATTGCACGCATCGTACGGCCAGCCAGTTTCATCACTATTTTGTTCACGGAGGAGCAGAGTATGAAACGTAGCGGGAATCCGCCTCGCACGCGCCGCTTCACACCCTGCGTATGCGTAAACAACATCGTACTTTGTCATATTATGTATGTGATCGTGCGACCCGCTGCACGCGCCGCGCTCTGTAAACGGATAAAACGCCCAATGGACCGCGAGACGCCACGCAACCAAATTGACCGAAAACGACACCATTTGACGATTGAATTAGAAATGATGTGTCCATTCCTCGTAAAGACAATTTACAAACATGCCTCTAGTTTAAAACAAACCCTTCACAAAGACGACTTCTAACAGCTCACCCCTTTCACATCAAATCGACCCTCATCTAATTAATTCTAAGCGCCTTCCTAGACGCCTGGCCACGAGCTACATGCGTGTTGCGACCGTGCGTCGGCTGGGGAGCAAACAAAATGAAAGAGAAATTGCCACGACTCACCGCAACGCGACGATAGTCACGCGAAAGAAATAAGTCACACGTTCGTGTTCTTGTCGTTTAACACAATCGCGACGAAAATTTCATCGCCTGAGGCTGTGAACAAGGCTTATCTATCTTCGTTAAAACAATAATTAACATTATACAGCTCCTTGTCAAAGCATCGTCATAACCACTCCGTAGACACTAATTGATGAGCGCGCGCAACGTGTAACGTGTTCTGTAGCATGTTACACGTTACAGTGGGTGGGTGTAGCGTGTGTATGTGGCGGGTGACAGTTCTGACTAATTGCTTGCCAAACGTTACTGCATGTGGTTTGTGGAAGAGGTAGACAGTAATTTTTGTATTTATTTAGTGTCAACTTTCTTAACTTATTGTTCAGTCAAACTTGGAATTCCGTTACAGTAATGCCACTAAGATTTAATTTGTCACTAAGTATTTTATATAGAGGGCCTGCCTATCTGACTCTATAACTCAGTTAGTATTGGGTAATACCTCCCTTAGTATGACTGGTTGTAAGACTTGGGCCACCAACTTAGTATCATGACTTTCGAAGATGTCAGCCGGGACCTACTGATTGACGGGGTTTCTATGGCACGGAGAGAACTTGGTATAAAATGGATGGTCATTCATCCACAAATCATTAACTTATACTACCAAAAAACTTCTTAATTTTTTTTGTTTAAATGTTGCCCCACCCTAGGAATTTCTCCTGTATCGTGGGTGCGTTCACAAACATTTAAACTCACATACACAAATACCCAGACCTGGAACAACTATCTGTGGGTCATACAAATATTTGTTACGTGCGGGAATCGAACCCGCGACACGCAGCGCAGCTGTCCATTGCTTGAGCCACTGCGCCAACCGTGTCGCCAAAAGCCTTCATTGTTAAAGTTCGTGGTTGGTATAGTATGACCACTTTTAGTTTAAGATCAAGGTGGTGGTGATGTAAAGAAAAAATGCATCGCTGTGTCAAAAATGGTTCATTTATTTTAGTTCTCTGCTTTTCGGCCGGGATAGATAACTGACAGATCGAAGTATTGTACAGTTAACGTTTTGAAAGTGGTCTGGGCACTTAGATCTAGATATAAAACGAAATAAATACTTAAGTATAATACCTCACAATTAATGAGAGAATATAAAGCAAAGAGCATACAAAACAACATGTGGGTAGACACAGCAATGTATCAAGGCATTAACAACAACATTCTCAAAATTCCAGCCATCGCTGGCTGGTACTTTGTGCCACATTGTAGTGCCATTGTGCCAAATAATAACACAGCCACGCGTTTACACCTTTCAGCTGAAATTATTACAAGCACCAACGAAATGTACCAAGCGACAAGATTTCAAACAATTGTTCAGACTTCGTACGCGAGAACAATGCACAATACTTTACCTATTTGCGTTGTAAAGTTACGATTTCCAACCCTATTTGTAAAACAGTAAGGCTTTGTTAAACGCAAATAGAGATGCAAGTTGGAACAATTTTGGAATACCGTTCGGGATTTTGAATTGTCGACTTTAGTGCTGTTGGAATAATGTTGTAAAATTGTATTTAGTAGCGTTCAAACTATAAGCTGTTACAAGAATGCAGCGTGGAGCTATGAGAGCATCCTAAGTAGGATATTATCAACCTTATGACTATTGTAATAGAATACGAACAAAACCAAATCATTATCTGAACTATTTCAAAGTGCGTTCTAAAATTGATATCATCATCTCTATTTACTGTCGAAATAAGGTTTAAAATTAATTTTAGTGACTGCAAGTGTTAGGCAATTTGGCAAACTACATACATGGTGTTCCATTTGCATGCGTGTGCACAAATTGTGCTAACATATACAGCTTGTTGTCTTATTTGGAAGATTAAGTGGTATGTAGGAATGCGCGATTATTTATAGTCTGTTTTGGGCGTAATTTCGGCTGGAATTGGGACAATTTGCGAGCTTATGGCAATGCTGAGAGGAAAAGTGTATGTCTGAAGTATTATGTTGTTTCAAGAGAATTATGGGATGAATGTGGTGACTATTTTTTCTTGTTATGTGGTTGTAGAGATTTAGAAGTATGTGAGGTTTATTTGTCAAAGGAGGTCGTGGCTAAATAGGAACAGTAGCACGTGTCGATCGAAGGTTAAGCAACTTTATGAGGAGTTGTACATGGACGGGTGGGTAGCCACTTATTAAATAATTATCGGATGTTGGTATGTAGTGAAATTCTGATCGGAAATAGCGTAGAGCCTGTTGCATTGACATACATTTATAGATATTTGTTACCTATAACAGAAAGTCAGGAACTTAAAGTAGCCAGTTTCGCAGTCAGATGTAGAACATTGACAGAAAGGCGAGGCAACAAGCTTGAAGGAAAATAATTTACTCTTAAAGTTACCATGACCTGTGAGAAATTGGGCAACACAGTGATCCACCTCCAGCCATGTCCTGGCCAGCCGCTCACGAACGGATGGAAAGAACTGGTGAAAACACCGGAATGTAGCTGCAACCGTTTAGACTGGAAGCTGACCCTAAAGTAGTTACAAAAATGTTAGGCAGATAATAATAATTAGGTCTTTGATTCAATTATTTTTATTTTATTTTTGAGATGATCATAACTTTCATATTTTTTTTAATTTTTCGCTTTAATTAAAAATTATAAAATATCAAATTGAAAATAAGTTTTTGAATCCTGTACCGAAAACGTGCCGACGGTTCCCGAATAAACCTGAGCGCGAGTGACGTCATAAAGTTAAATTGTTCTTTTTATTCTTAGCAAACAGGTGCTGTTTTGTTTTCAGATATTTTTAGTCAATGTTAGTAATGTGTTAGTAGTGTTGTTAATGTTAATTTTACGGTAGTCCGTAGCGTAAGCATAAAGCTTATAACATAAAGAGAAACACTCAATTTGTGTTCATGTTTTTTTTTTTATTCAAAAGCCCAATTATGATACTGTAAAGCTAAATGCAAAGAAGGCATTCAAGGTGGAGAAGTGAGAGTCCTATAAGTTAAATATCGAAATACATTGAGATGTGGGACGTCGGTCTTGAAACGTGGGAAGTCAAGCGTAGGAGTAATCATTTACAATTTAGATGTGACATTCAGAAAGTTATTTCGTAGCAATTCTTAAAAAAAATAAAAGCTCATTTAGAAAAGTAAATTAAGATTACATCGAAATAAAAATATCTCATTATTTTTGAGCGAACTGAACCAAGTACCTGCAATTGTAAAATACGGTGTACCCTTGATTTGCAGACAGGAGTTTCAAAGAACTTCGTTTTAAGGGTTCCGTAGCCAAATGGCAAAAAACGGAACCCTTTATAGATTCGTCATGTCTGTCTGTCTGTCTGTCTGTCTGTCTGTCCGTCTGTCCATCTGTCCATCCGTATGTCACAGCCATTTTATTCCGAGACTATAAGGATTACACAGTTGTTTGGCAGGTAGATGTATTCTGTAAACCGCTTTTTGATTTTTATATAAAAATAAAAAAATATAAGATTAAGAGGGGGCTCTCCATACATGGAATTGAAACTAAAAAACCTTTTTTTCATCAAACCTACACATGAGTAGTCCACCGGTTATCGCGGCCTCGACATAGAGGGCGAAGAAGGAACATGGGTGGTTTTTAGTCAGTAGAAGTCTGACACTCCCTTTCGCTCTGCCCAAGAGCGGGAGGGGTTATTCGATGATTTAACACCCACCAAAAAAAAAAATAGGGTTATCTATGGATAGGTCTTCAAAAATGACATTGAGGTTCTTAAAATAATTTTTTCTCAAAGTCAATCGTTTCAAAGATAGACACATCCAAAGTGGTAAAATGTGTCCCCCCCCCCTCTAACTTTTAAAGTAAGAGAGTGACAATTCTAAAAAAAAAATATAATGTAGATCTCAACAAAAACTACCAACCAAAATTGGTTTGAACGAGATCTAGTAAGTATTTTTTTTTAATACGTCATAAATCGTAAATCGCAATCATTCAATCAACTCAATTATAAAAATTATGTTAACATTATGTTACTTGCTGCTACGGAACCCTTCATGGGCGAGTCTGACTCGCACTTGGCCGGTTTTCAGATAGTGTTTCATATAAAACAACATGGTTGATTCTTGCATGATTTGGTTCTTGCATTTTTGTTTCAAATACTATTTGAATGAAACACGTTTTACAGAAACACAATTTAATGAATTTTATAATCACATTTTTAATTTCATAAACTTATCAAACAGTAGAATTATTTTTAAACGAATATTGTTTGTTCGATGTTTTTTTCTATGGTATTTTATTTCAACGAAAATGTAAATATAGGCGGATTCGTATTTATAAATAATTATGGTTAAAAAAATATGGAACATATTTTAACGTCAAACTATGTTACTTGTCGTCGAGCACGATTCAGGGCAGTCCAACCAAATTGGTTAGGTTAGGTTAGAACTGTGACTAGGTGTCACAGTTCTAACATAACCTAAGTATGCTACATCGAATGTTTTCGCAGTATTACGACAGTGTGACAGTTATCTGCTGCCATCCTATTACAAATGTCAGTTTAAAAAAAAATGACAAAAAAAAATTAGAATGTATAGTTTGTCAGTTATAATAATATGAATTGAAATGTTTAGAAACTGTCACTCTATAAAATATTTATTATTCGTTGTAAGAAGTTTTATATGAAATAAACAGTTTATGAATAAATAATATTTGATTTGTAATAAAAAAAAAATTGATATTAAAAATCTGTATTGTAATTTTATTAGAAACAAAAATCGATGATTTGAAATTCTTTAAAGTAAAAGTATTCTGCGTATTGACTATTAAATGATACTATGAAATTATTATGAGAAGTAATATATTATGTGAAACGAAATTCTATGAAATTATTTGCTTTATACGACAACGCACAACCATAAAATACCCACATAAAACTATTTTATTGTTACAATATATAAATATTTCCTAAAACATGAACGTTTTAAGTTGCAATAGGTATTCAGCTGCATCCAGGACGACTGGAAGTCAAGCTAGTAGCAACCAAAAAAAAAAATGTACTGTAAAAATTAAAAGCAACCCGCTTTGACTCTCTTTGGTAGGTGGGTCCTTTCAATAGGAACATTCATCATTACTGGCTGATTCGTTGAAATATTATCAATAGGACTTAGATTTGCAAAAAACAAGTTTAAAAGAAATTCAAACACCCTCATACATAAATCTCACTCTTTCACTCAATATAACTCCTCAATCCAGAAAGGAAATATCTCAACCCTGCAGGTACAGTCAACCACCTTCCACATAGCTCCTGAACGACGAAAAATACCCACACAAGTACAATAAAATCGTACAGTGACAGTCAGATTGTTACTGAATCCATGCAGTTGCCTGTACAGACGACGGGGTGTGAAGGCACGCGTCGAGTATTCTGCAGGAATGTTTCACATTCGTATCGCAACTCACCCCCGACGAGAGGGGGGAGGGTAGGAAATATTTTCTGAATAAAAATTCTTACTAATAGTTTAAGAAAGTAACTCTGTCTGTCGCGCTCAAAATTATTGCCTGATTTAAATAAATCTAAAGCCTGAGAAAGAACATAGGCTACTTTTTAATGTGAAAAAAGTGTTGTAAACGTTCCCGTTGAAACGGGAGGATGAAATGATTACTTTTGGTGGCGATAACCAACATCGGTCGCGATAACCGAAATTCCCGCGGGCCAAGCCGCATGCATCAGTTAGTTTATTAGCAGTTATAAGAAACGAAAGCACTCTATCTATTGGTGAAAACAGTATGAAAATCGGTGCAGTAGTATCTGAGTTTATCGCGAAGAGACAGACAGACACGGCGGAGGACTTTGTTTTATAATATGTTATGATAAAGTGGTAGAGTATAATAAGTAGCAGAGCAAGTAGAAAGAAAACCCTCATGGTAATCAGATAACTTTATTTTTTTTATTAAAAAAACTAAACTACTTACCTAACAGTATTTTTGTTTTCCGTCATTGAAATAAATAAAACCTATATAGATTTCTAATAATACATCCGTATAAGATATTTTGTACGTGTTTTTTTAACTAGGTCATACCGAAATTTAATATTTATCTGATATCTCTGAAGAAACGGGGAAACAAGCTCAAAACTCATGACGTAATAGTTTCACTGCATTTAAATTGAAAGAAAAATATCCTAGCTCGTTGAAATCGCCCGTCTGCTCACATAACGAGCACTGCAGCTGGGCCCATCAGTGCGTAAAATAGAACGGTGGCGTTTTGTTGACACCCTGTATCTCATAGAATGTGAAGCACTGTGTCGAGGGTGTCACGATGAATGAGACAATCATCTTGCTATGAGTCTGGGTGTGAAACTGGGTCGCACGGCGTCTTCTAAACCTAGTTGGATCGGTCTACGACAATTGTATTTTGGTGTCTAGGATATGGTCAGATTTTAAGAAAATACTACTCTTATAACAGACAGATAGGTTTATTGAAAAAAAGTAGTTTTTCTTAGTTTGGACAATTAAGTTAAGTGTCCGACTTCTAATGACTAAAAACCACCCACGTTCCATCTAAACCCTTTGTGTCGAGACCGCGGTATCTCTTTCGAACAACCCGCATCCCCGTTCAACTGTTCTAGATTTCCCAAAACTTATATACATAACTATAGCAAACAACAACTGGAACATGATCGAGTTTGGAAAAACTGGTAGAATAGGATTCAATTGCTAATTGAATCTTACTCACTGTAGCATTCCACTAGTGTTGTATCATGGGAAAAAGGTGCCATGCCAGTGTTGGCAGATGTGGACATTTTAGAACGTTCCTTTCACATCGCTACTTGATCGTAAGAAGTTAGTAAGCCACCTAGCAGTAGGATACCTAATCCTAATTAAGTTTCTAACACCTAAGTCAAATTACAAGCTTCTTGGATTTTTTAACCGAAACAATAATTCATCATCTGCCTTGCATACTATGCTGGAGTCAGCATCCAGCCTTACCAGATGCAGCTCAATACCAGTATTTCACATGGAGCTACTGCACGTCTAATCTCCACAACCCAATTTGTATTGGATAACATAAGACACCTTGGTAAGACTGGTTGCCGGACTTTCAGGCCACTGACTACCTGTAACGACCGTCACAGATCTAATACCGAAACAAACATAACAGTCCCATTAAACAAGGTGCTAAATATTAAACAATGTCCCCCCGTGTGTCAAGGCGGCGAGACCACCTGTCCTTCCGTGTGTCAAGGCGGCGGGACCACTAGTCCTTCACGACGTTTACCTTTCATTTCAAATCAGACACAACACATTGGATATGTATTACTATTGTTATTGTCCCACATTTCTCTATGTATTATCGGCAATGTATTGTCCATTACGTGTCCGAATAAACAAGTGAGTTGTGTAGAATTTGTGGATGTGTTGCGGATATTATACGCCTTTTTAAACAGTTGGGAGGACATTGTGGAAGTATTTGGTTGTTTTAGTTGAAATTCAAAGTCATGGGGAGAAACCTTTAAACATCAGTGGTATGATACAGCCTAACAGTATTAGAAGTTCTTCTATAACGTGTGGTCAGTGCGATTTTATCTGTAACGATTAATCTTTTAACGACATGACTGGATGTACAAATGATAGCAAGAACCATTTTGTGTGCAATTCTGACAAATATTTTTTTATTATCTTTCATTGTTTAAACGGCTTAACATAATTTATGTGGTACGAACTTACAAAGTGGTCGCGATATGTAATGGATGTTCACCAATACACGAACCCTCGTCGGCAAGCGTAGCTTATCCTTAAAGATTGACTTGCGATTATTAAAGGGATATAGAGGGCACTAATTCAATGATAAATACTATCATACCCCTAGCCCTCCTTCCAAAAAAAACTCAAGACAAACCTACCATTAAAAGTATTCTTAATTTTGTTTACCCAACTCCAACATTCCCATCCTCCACCTCCACTTATTAACGTCCACTTAACCTCAAGGAGCGTACCTCCGCCCTCCGTCAGTCCTCATCCTCTCTCATATAAATCTCAATTAGAGTGACGCGGCTACATTACTCACTATTAGTAGCAAAGCAACAGACGGAGCCACTATTATACCATAATTGATAAATTTAACTATGAAGAATTTGGAGGAGACGTTTGTGGAGATTTAAATGTATTTTTTTTCATCTGTTATATCTTTTTTTATATTTTATCCTATCCCTTCAGAGATTCCAGTCGCGAATAATTATGATGACACAAGTTCCCTTGGCACTGTTTGGTCTCAATTTAAGGCTAGTTTTATGGCTGCGGGTTATTTGAAAGAGATACCGCGGCCTCGACATTTGTGTCCGAAGGCACATGGTGGTTTTTGGTCAGTTGAAGTCTGACTCTCAGTACCACTTTGCCCAGAGCGGGAGGAGTCATTATTGATGATTTTTCACATTACAAAAAATAGGCTAGTTCTATGAACCTGTCTTTTCAGTGCCAAATTGTTTAATCGCAATCGCAGAAGGTTTACACTTATACATTGATGGGGGTCAAGCTTTTTTCAACTGTACTGTAGAGAGTTAGGTTTAGAAAGATGTACAGTTACACAGTTAAAACTTATAAAGAAGACGTTCTACAAAACAGAATTTTGAAAATCAGTTCACTATTGACGGAGATCATACCGGTTGACACATAGACACACATAATAAAAAAATACATACACACGAACAGAGAACCTCCTCCTTTTTGGAATTCGGTTAGAAATGATTTATATTACACCAACGTCTGATACTTTTAATAACGCTTTTAAACAACCTCAAATACACGTGGAGAAGTTTATTACAGTAAAATCAATAGGGTATTTAGCAAATAAAAAATGTAATAAGTCCGTCAGATAGATTTTCAAAAAACAATAGACACATATATTTTATTTTTTCACATAGACAAAAGATGAAGACGATACAGTGCTTCGAAAAGCCGTGTCAAGTCGTGTGACATCACAAGGTTAAGTACTTTTTTACCCACAAAGTGACGTCAAAAACCCCCACTCATAATCTTTTTATTACACGTTTTATTTCCGTATTTTTTATTAATTTGATAAAACAAAAAACCCGTATCCAATAATTTTCGATAATCTAACAGACGGACTACTTAATTAGATTTTGTGAAATACCCTATTAAGGTGGAAGCTCACATCTGGCCCGCGAAATTCTAATTTTCTTACGTTTTTGGCAATTTGCAGGCCAGTGCTTGGTTGTATGTTTATGAAAATTTGATTTGCGACTGTAAGACGTATGAAGTTACCGAATTATAACCATCAAAATTACTAACTACTAAAGAACGACGACTAAATTACTAAAGAATGACTTTTACATGCAAAAATCAATCTTGACATGAAAATGAACTTGGAGGGTTGTATTGATAATTTTGATGGTTATAATTCGGTAACTTCATACGTCTTACAGTCGCAAATCAAATTTTCATAAACATACAACCAAGCACTGGCCTGCAAATTGCCAAAAACGTAAGAAAATTAGAATTTCGCGGGCCAGATGTGAGCTTCCACCTTAACATCGGACCACGCGTACAAAAATATTACGGGAAACTTCTAAAGAGGGAGTTTTCTTTTTCAAAGATAAAGCAAAATCAACTCCTAACAATTCTCAGTGTTGTCGAAACCTTATTTTTATCCCAAACACGACGACTACTGATCATAGTATTGACTCAAATTAAATCGCATGAGCTTGAACGGGACGTTGTCCGCAAACACCATTACGGGTCCTTCCCACCCACCTCCCCTCCGTGGGGACTCACACTATCCTTGGGGGACTGGGAGGCGTGGGTTATTGTGTAACTTGCGACTTGGATTAGTCGCGGTCGCATGATAAAGTTGTGTTTGAGTCGCGCCATGTGTACACGGCCTAATTTTGTTAATTATGCAAGTTTTGTATTTGAGTTGCATGCTGACGAGATGAAAGGATATTGATGTTTTTGGTCCATTGTTTTTTCAAATGTTGCTCCACAATAGGAGTTTCTTGTGTATCGTGGGTGCGTTTACAAACATTTTAAGTCACATACACAATACCCAGAGCCGGTAAAACTATGTGGGCCATACAAATATTTGTTCCGTGCGTAGATCGAACCCGCGACACGCAGCGCAGCAGTCCAATCACTCAGCACCAACTGTGCCGTCAAACGTCAACGTCGTGTATGTTATCGATGTAAATATTTTGATATAGCGTACTTAAAGTATTATGTAGTGTCTGCAAAGGTTGCGGTAAGACGTCTTTGGCTCGATCCCTAATCAAAACAAATAATAGCACTCTGGGGGAATCACGAACATTCTAAATGGTCTGAATGCCTAATTAAAATCCAACACTCACATTATAAAAAGTTTACTAAGAGCACCGTCTCTGAAAGTTGTGCAAAACAAAAAAAAATATAGTAAATTTGCCATGTAGCATCATGCCTCCTCTATATTCCCGAAGGATTATACAGAGATGTACATACAAGGTGTAAATTAACCCTTCACACATACTTCAACCAAGCATTCTGTACATCAAACTAAGTACCTAAAAAAGTGTAAGTAAAAATTTTTGCGGGTTAACGACTTTTTTTTTTGGGGTCGAAAATCAAATTTTACGGTAAAATTCAATGTAGCACTTTAAAAGATTGTGCTAGTGGATGCTTTGAATAGTAAAAGGGTCATGGAGGTAATTTAAGTAAAGTTATAAACTGTAAAACTAGTATTTACAAAAACAGCTGTGCAAAATTTAGAACTTTGACCCCCAATATCTGCGTAATTAGGGGGTTCCCAGGTATGGTCTAGAACAAAAAAATTATCGCAGTGGTGGGGAGAACAAGTGCCCTTCGTTTGCGTTAAGGGTACTTTTACACCCTTTATATAACTCGCATTTTGTTTGTTTTGTTTCAGTCCCATATAGGAGGTGAGTATATTGCAATTGACCGGCCACAAATCCAGACTGAACAGCAACTGAAAAATTCCCGACGGAAAAAGAATATCCACGTACCTACCCGTAAGTGGAGACCTGAATCTCGTGCAAATTAGTAGTGGTCACATCAACTAGAACAGCGAGGCAGTTGCAGCAATTCATAGGCATGTGCAACCGATCGCTTGTTACACCAAGTATCGGTGTATTCACTCGAAGTTTTTGTGAAGTAACGTGATTGTCTTTGTGTCATCCATGTTGGCAGACTCCTTTAATGGGAATGCACTTGTGATAGAAATACTGTGACGTTGCTTGTTATGTTAGATTGTCAGTGATAGCACGCACAATCGGGACAAAAGCGTCTCAAAGCCGAGTTATTAACTTAGTATACCGTACCTTTGAAAAGTTAGAGGGTCTAGACAAAGTGACTGGTATTCATCAAAAACTAAACGAACCATGAAAAATCTTCAATTTCATAGTTCCTGGAGCTACCAGTTAGTTATCGTGAGACCTGTTGCGTGTCGTTGTAGTTATATAAATCAGTTTTTAAGTGATTTACCAGTTGTCGTGGATAAGATTGGTTTTTCCATTAAGAATTTCTCAGTCAGCCGCACTTAAAAAGTCTGTATGTTTGCCCGGTTGAAGGCTATGAGCTCGTCACCCGGGTATTTAAAATGAATGTCGCAATGTGGGTGAAATGTTTCGTTCAACACAGCCCAACCCTACAGGGATTCAAGCGTGATGTTATAAGATTATACCGTTAATGATAAACAAAACTATGAGAAATTGATCACAAATAAGTTTTCTTGGTCACATCATTGAATTTAGTTGTTTATTGTAACTCATCATTGTTAAAAGAGCAACCTTTAGCGTTTCTGGCCGGTTCTTCTCCTTAGGAATCGTATCAAATCCAATACAGCGAACCGTGTACCTTTTTGTCGACGTTTTACAAGTACTCATATAGGCCTATGTGAAATAAAATATTTTCAATTCAATTCAATTTATTTATTGCATCAAAAATGGTAGGTACATGAAGATCTTATTACATAAAATATTTGGTAACACACATTTGGCCAATATGTAGCATGCAATAGTATACAGTTTTAACACTTATGATACAGTCAAATATGTCTATGCTTTAAACTGAGTATAAAATTTAGAGGGACACTTTTAAAAAACTCATCTACCGAGTAAAAACTCAACACAAAACTTATTAAAGGGTAGTTGAGTAATTGACTTCGGCAAAGCATTGTAGATCAGGGGAGCCATATAAACGCAGCTCCGCCGAAAAAGTTCTGATTTTGGAACGGGCATTTCGAAATCTAAATGTGTGGGTTTCCTTTTATTTGTGTTATCTTTCCGTTCATATAGCCCAAGATTTGACCTCACAAACCTTGCAACTTCGTAAATATAAATGCAAGGGACCGTCAATAAATTGTGCGACTTGAATATAGGCCTGCATGAGTCAGACCACTGCATTTTAAACATTGCACGAATACACTTTTTTTGAGCAATGAAGATCTTCGCGATTTCGGAAGAATTTACCCCATTTTGATTTTGTCTCCCCCCCACTTTACAGAAATCACTTTTGTTGTCATGTATGACAGAACAGCGCCCTCAAAACCAAACAAATATAACCATTGTTCAACAAAAAACTCGCAGCTATTGGTTCTAAATCACAGCCCTGTCTGTTCCGCGGTAATCCGGTGATGCATCACCGTTGAGAGCTGATGATTGATGGCTTCGGCCTTCGATTAGCGAGGACAGGGCGATGGCAGCCCGCGATGGAAGCAAGATATGAGGGAAATATAGTATTGTTTGAGGAATTAGTTTACTAGTGGTATTTGGAGTGTGTATGTTATGTAAGGTGGGCATGTGTTGGAAAATCAGTTAAAAGAAAGATTGGTACCAATTTGGGATGCAGCACATAAAATGTTCGGGTCGGTATGATTTGGCAGAGCCAAACCGTATGGCATAATCAAATACAATATCATCTATGTAGTTACAGTACCTACACGTTCGGAGAAAAGCTGATTGGTCAATTTGAGCTAGGTTGAATTTAGTATGCTTCGATTATGGTAATGATGGTCACTACAAGTTTGGGATCAACACGAGCCGAATATGACTTGACCACGAATGCTCCTTAGATAAGAAAAGTACAATAAAATATCGGGTACGTAGAAAATTGGACAATCATTTAAAATCTAAACACAATATTAGCTGGTTTCACTTTCACAGACCAAAATCACAGTTTAAACCCTTCTAAGTTACCACATGTTTACAAACGTTTTACCTTGCTATTTACAAACGTTACTTTACATAATAATATAATCTACGATTAAAATTCAACGCAAAAAACAGAAAAGGTTTAAAATAACTAAATTACGTTAACCCTTCACTGGGAAATAAGAGAGAGTTTGAATTTGTCAGTAAACAACGTGTTGTTGAGAGAGACACGTAATTAAATCATCAGGTTGTGGACAGCATCCGTAACATTACATTACATTACATTACCAGGACATTTTAGTCGACTGTGACATTTGATTTACAAAGTAGGTTTATTGGTTCAAAGCACGGTATTGCATAAATACAAGCAAATTCAATTCGTTAAATTTATTTCAACTGTCTAATTCATCCATGAAATGATTCTCAACATTTTTTATAGGGCGATAGCATAACAACATCACGCCTGTAATTTCCGAAGGGTTAGGTAGAGATGTACCCATTAATAGTGACACCCACATTTCGCCAGTTATGTTCAAATTCCATGTTATAGGGGGTGAGCCTATTGCCATCAAATGGGCACAATAACACTTTGCCCGAGCCGGGAATCGAACTAAGGGCCACAAGCTCAGCAGTCGCGGGCAGTTAACCAGCCAGTGAATATAGATCTATGTGATTGAAATATCGCATGTACCCACATGGTATAATATTCTATGTAAGAATCTTCCTGGCTTTACACAACCTTTTAAAGTTATAAATAAAACGTACCTTTTTGTGACTCTCAGACCCGACTTTTAAAATGTTTCAACAGATCTCTTAGAACGCTATACAATCTACAAATATAACCCTTTTATGGTAATAAACCAGAGAAGTAAGGGTGCGCCCACAACCCGTCGGGACTACGGGTTGTTGGAAAGAGATACCGCGGGCGCGACACAAAGAGCTAAGTAGGAACATGGGTGGTTTTTAGTCAGTAGAAATCTGACACTCCTTTTTACTCCGGCCAGAGTGGGAGGAGTCATTTGATGAGGCACGACCTGCCAAAAAGAAAAAAAATACTATCACTTCACAAATGTGTGCGCCCACACACTTGTGAACTGACTGTACAGTAAACCAAATTACTGTAAGACGTAAATAAAAACATAATAACATGACGCCTATTATCACAGAAGGATATACCGTGAGGTAGAGGTGTACCGTGTTCAAAATACACTATTTACCGTTATGATAAATACCCATTTATTGGGAGCAAGCTAATTGCTAACCACACTAACCTTTACCCACCCCAGCTTTGTACCCACGACCTTACTGTCAGTAGTGGTTATGGTGAACAATCAACTGACGAGACAGTCTAATATTATGTTATTACTAGCTGATGCCCGCGGCTTCGTTCGCGTCGATGTCGATTATCACGACCGATGTTTTGATTTGAGTAGTTTTTGGAAGAGTACTTTCTCGGAGTAAACCCATTTCAATTTGGTGAAGATTTGATGAAGAACTACGGAGATAGACAACGGAACTCCTCAATAAATGAAAGCAAATGGACTGGGATTGCTGACATCTCATGTCTGTCTGTTGTTTACACCAGTTCATAACATAACATCACGCCGACACGCTGTAAAGGAGTAAGCACATGTGAACCCACTAAAAAGCGAAAAATAAAAACTTCTTAATAACAAATAATAAAATGACTGCAAAAAAAAAATTAACACAAAAAAATGAAAAACAAACTTTATAACAAAAAATCAGTTCCTTAAGTCGGTAACAATAAAATGAATCACACAAGCAAAAGTATTATTCGATATCTGTAAAAGTAGTAGAGTAGTGTTTTTTAATTATGAACCAGTATGTATAAATCCCATTATTTCCGCCAATCCCCACAACACAACACCTGCTATCACCACAGTCCACAACACAACACCCGCTATCACCGATAACACTAATTTATCTAGAGACGGCTTGGTCAGCGGGTTATCATAATTTTATTGAAACACGCCGCTAATCACATTTACTCAACAAACATGGTTTGTTTGTGTGGTTCGTTTGTGGGAATCATTAAATTCTTTAGTACTTACTAGTTCCACTAGCTCTGCTCGGGTGAAAATGGTAGATTTTTCTCAGATACATCCCACTAGATTGATTTTTCGTTATATTGCAACTTCCATGGAAATCATTAGAACCGCTATCGAACGTGATAACTTAATATTGTTGACTAGCTTTTACCAGTGGCTTGTTTTGTTGCCTGTGGACAAGGCTTTAGATACCAATCCCATACACTAAACCAACAAACAAATAACCCCAAATAAAAAGCAACAACATACCCTCAATTTATACAATTATCGACCCTTATACCTGCGCCACGTGGGGCTAAGGGCCCACAAACTATTCCTAATGAACGCACAGAGAAAAAACAAAAGAGCCCCGATCACCAGGAGGACCCTATAAATACGAGGCTTTATTGATGCAGAAGAGACCCTTGACCATGGCTCATTTGGTTTGCTACGAAATATATTATTGTGGGGGAATTTTAGGTGACTCCGTAAAAGAAACTCCAAAAATGCTGATATTTAGTCAAACGTGTATTGCTTTGAGAACGAACAAAAATGGAAGAAAAAATGACAAGCAAGTACATAAATCCTTACACCTAATTACAAACTATTCATTTACGCAACGTTGATTTCTGCTCATTCCAAACGAGCAGGCGTTAGCTCGAACATGCCCCCGGACGTTGGAAGCAGCAAAGGCGCTTTCAACCAAGCGCAGAATCAACGGGCAGTGGGCAAATCCTATTGAAGGCTCTTCTGACGACTCCAGTGGATGTTTTGACGTCTGCCACTCGAACAATTCCATCTGATCCCGGATGAACGGCGACGACTCTCCCCAATCTCCATTTAAGAGGAGGAAGATGGTCCTCCTTTATGATAACCAAAGAACCCAACTTAAGCATATCTTTGCTGGTATGCCACTTGGTCCTCTGCTGCAGCTCGGACACAAATTCTTTACTCCAACGAGCCCAAAAATGCTGACGAAGCTGCTCGATTCGTTGGAAACGAGACAATGAAGCTGTGGAGTGGTTCTGTAAGTCTTGCTGCGGGAGTGACGTCAGCGGTCGACCAACAAGAAAATGACCCGGAGTCAGTGGTGTGCAATCCGCTGGATCGGATGATAGTGGCGTCAGTGGACGTGAATTTAATATCGCCTCAATCTGGACTAATGTGGTGTTAAGTTCTTCGAAGGTTAAGTGACAATTTCCCAACACTCGCCTGAGATGATATTTAGTTGATTTCACACCCGCTTCCCAGAGTCCGCCAAAATGAGGAGTATACGCGGGTATAAAATGAAATTTAATTCCGTCATTAGCCAATTGCTCGCCCAAGGAATTGCAATTAGATTTGAGGAACTTTGAAAGTTCGTTGCAAGCACCAACGAAAGAAGTACCGTTGTCGGAGTAGATGTCACTGGGTTTTCCCCGTCGCGAGATAAATCTAAATAAAGCTAGTAAATACTTATTGCTAGTTAAGTCACTCACCAGCTCTAAGTGGATAGCCTTGGTGGTGAAACACACAAAAATGGCTATATACACTTTAACCAGCCTACATCCCCGACCCTGCCTACTAGCAGCCATGATTGGACCAGCATAATCCACACCAGTGGTTTCAAAAGGATTACCGCCTGGAAGGAGACGCTGCTGCGGTAAATTACCCATTAAAGGAGTGACTGTTCTACCCAACATGCGACAACAACGCACGCAATTACGATAACAACTCTTTGCCCGGCTCCGTCCGCCTATAGGCCAGTATGAATCTCTAATTGAAGCCAGCAATAACTGAGGGCCTGCATGCAGAAGTCTTTTATGTTCAAATTCGAAAAGTAACTTCGTAAATTTATGAGTGGACTGTATAAGAATAGGGTGCTTTTTATCAAAAGAAAAAGTTGAATTTGCTAAGCGTCCTCCGACACGCATTATTTTATTATCGTCTAAAAATACGTTAAATTTTATTAGGGCGCTTTTATAAGGCAACTTCTGATTATTAATGAGTAATTTGTACTCTGGAAATGAATCAATCTGACTTCTAATTATTATAATGTTTAATGCATCCTGCAACTCGACTTGTGATAGAAAACTGGGACAAGGAAGCTTCCTACACAATTTTATGAACTTCAAAACTGTTGCTACACTACGGATTAACCTTAAATAACTAGAAAAACGATTAAAATCGATGATTGTATCACATATATTAAAACTAACACTGGCGCTCAATAAAGCATGAGGTCGAGTTTCAGGCAGTTGGTCTGATTCCAATGATTTATGTTGAGACGGCCAATGAGACTGGTCCTGCTTCAAAAAACTGGGACCACTCCACCATAAGTCCAAAGATTTCAGAATACTAATATCCACGCCTCGTGATATTAGGTCTGCAGGGTTCTTGGCTGTTGGGATGTGTCGCCAAGTACAGTGCCCCGTCTTGTCTAAAACTTCAGCAACGCGATTGCGCACAAATGGCTGAAGCTTAGAAGGTAGCATCTGCAACCATCCCAACACGACGGTGGAGTCAGTCCAGCAATAAACACGACTAAACGTTAGTCTCATTGAGCTCACCACCTTTTCGCATAAACGAGCACCAACTACTGCGCCACACAATTCCAATCTTGGAATGGTGGTCGGCTTAATCGGCGCCACTCGACTTTTAGCAGCTAAGAGACGAACCATGTACTCACCCTTATCATTGACACTACGTACATAGACGCACGCACCATACGCACGCTCTGATGCGTCTGTGAATACATGTAGTTCCAGTATATTATGTGTATCACATGCAACGTGTCTTGGAACACGATAGTTATTGATAAACGGCAATGCTTTGACAATAGCATTCCAACTAGCATTAAGTGGCGGGGATAATGGCTCATCCCACGAGAGCTTATCTAACCACATTCGTTGTAGAAACATTTTCATAGTAACTACGCAAGGAGATAAAAGTCCTAGGGGGTCAAAAATACGTGCTATGGCAGAGAGTACATCACGCTTTGTAACAGAATCCTTACAAGGTAACGTTAAACTTGAAAACCCAAATTCGTCGGAACTAGAATACCAGTTAAGCCCTAATAACTTATTAGGTTCATTAGATCCCATATCTAAATCTAATGACGACTGAGAAGCTCCAGAGACTAAGCTAGGGACGTTGGATCTCCACTTTCTAAGCGGCATGCAAGCAGATGCTAGTGCGTTGGTGACCTCTGTGCGGATAAACATAACCTCATTCAAATCATCACTTCCTGTCAATAAGTCATCAACGTAAAAATCATGCATGATGACGTCAGCAATCTTATTTCTGCTACCTGAGGATGACTTACCCATTGAACGCGAAGAGATCTTAGTGTCATTGGATTGATAATCCATCCCTATTTGCTTGAGACAACGTGTAGCAAGAAATGGTGCACTAGCCGTACCATATGTGACGGTATTCAATTTGAAAACTTTAACAGGATCGCATGCATTATCACGCCACAGAACTTGTTGGAGGTACCTATCAGATGGGTGGACGTATATACATCTATACATTTTCGCAACATCGGCTGTAATGACGAATTTGTGTTGTCGAAACCGAAGAAGTATAGATATAAGATCGTCCTGCACTGTAGGACCCACCATCTGCACGTCGTTAAAGGATACCCCTGAAGAAGTAACACAACTTGCATTAAAAACAACACGAAGCTTGGTAGTTGTGCTACATTCACGCAGTACCCCGTGGTGTGGTATGAAATATCCACTGGGACTGTCATTATTTTTATTTTCGGTCATATGTCCTAAAGCCTCATATTCAGACATAAATTCGCGATATAAATTACCAAACTCTGGCTTGGACTTTAGTCTGCGTTCTAGGGAATATAGACACTTAGCAGCCCTTTTAAAGGATTCTCCTAAAATAGAAGGATTCTGCTTAACAGGAATACGAACACAGAAATGTCCGCTGTCTAAACGTGTCGTATTCTTGACAAAATGATCTTCACATAACTTTTCCTCGGGTAAATAATGCGGGGACTGTGAACTTATCTCTTCTAGGTTCCAGAATTTCTGTAAATCGTTTTGAATTCTATTTAAATCATCGTTGCTGGGGGAGTCAGTATGAGTTAAATTGCACGAAATGTTATTCGACAATAATTTCCCATTGTGATAGGTAACAGGGCCAGAAACAATCCAGCCTAACAGCGTTTCACACAACACGGGCTTACCTACTCCTAGTCTAATTCTCTGTGAACCAACCAAGTCCCAGAAGAGATCTGCTCCTATTAAAACATCTACTTCTGAAGGCCTGTAAAAGTTAGGGTCAGCCAAACAGATATTATCTGGAATATTCAGGTCTGAAATATCGACTTCACGACAAGGCACAACAGTCGTTAACGATGGCAAAACAAAACAATAAAACTTAGCAACATAACTATTATCTAATGACGTCATTTTTACATGACATGTTTTGCCTACGCGAGAACTTACGTTATTAATGCCATAGACCGATCCATTTATATGACTAGTATCTAAGTTAAGCCGTGTACATAACCGTTCCGTCATAAAACACGATGTACTACCGCTATCAAGCAGGGCCCGCACTATGTGCTCACGATCATTCTGATCACATAACTTGATGAGAGCGGTGGACAATAACACAGCGTGTTGTTTACGCTCACTCCTTAGCGAACTGAGATCGGCAGACAAAGTTAAATTATTTGCACGCACATCAGTGCTAGCCACAGCGTCAGTGGGTGATGACGTTGACACGGAATGAGACGAGCTACCGTTTGATTTGTTTTCATGATTGCAAGAATTCGCCGTCCCTTTATTCTCCGACGAATGAATTAAAGTATTATGTCGGCGTTTACATATCTTGCATCCCGGCTTTTTGCATCGGTTAGCAAAATGACCTACATGAAAACAGTTATAACACACTTTATAGTTAGGTATTAATTTAAGTCGGGCGTCGGGGCTAAGTGAAAGAAATTGTGAACAACTACTTAACACGTGATCAGCTTTACAGTGCGGGCACAACTTACTCAATTCGGTGCTGGAATTATTAGAATCTTGTGATACAACCATAGACTTTATCTTATTAGAATGGGAACTTGGCTTACCGGGAGTGGGATTAGTGCTATTTCGTGCTGTTTCTAATGTTTCCAACAAGTCAGCGCGAAAGCGAATAAATTGAATGAGTGCATCAAATGTTATTGTGCTATCCTTGTCTATACGACCTTTGTGCTCCTCCCACTCACGATAAGTTGACCGATCGAGTTTCTGAGTTACTATGAATATTAATAAAGTGTCCCAATACTTGATGGGCTCATCTAACGCTTCCAACGCACGGAGATTTTTATTAAGTTGATCAATTAACCCTTTCAACGCAACAGAGGACTCCTTTGTAATAGCATTCAAATAATATATGGACGACACATGATTTTGAACTAACATTCGTTTGTTATCGAAGCGATCACAAATTAACTTCCAAGCTGTATCGTAATTACTTGCAGAAAACTCAATCCCATGGATTACAACAGAAGCAGATCCTTCCAGAGACGCTCTCAAATAATGGAATTTGTTAATTTGATCAATTTCATCGTTACAGTGAATGAGGCTAGTAAAAGTGTCGCGGAACTCCAACCAATTGCTAAAACTCCCATTAAATTTAGGTAACTGTATCGTGGGTAACTTAACAGGCTTACGCTGACTAATACGGGTACATTTTGCACTACTTATTGACTCATTATCGCTGTTATGCTTACATAACAGCTCCTGTGCCCTAGCCAGTGTTTTGTAATACTGTGAATCAAATTCAGCACGCTCTAAGATTTGAGCTTTTACATCATCTACTAGACATTCCATTCGTAACTGTACCTCATCGTAATGCTCATACAACGACTCGATTTTACCAACCCGTAACTGCAATTCCTTGACCTCACAGCTAGTCAACTCCTTGTCGCTTAATGCATCAAGGTAATTGATAAATACAGTTATGCGTCCCTTTATGCTTCCTCGTTTTTTAATAAGTTCTCTTTCTTCGGACATACTGGGAATCGAATGTAGTCAACCTGGAATTTATACAATAACAAGATAAGGTATATGTTTATGCAATACTGAATACTTGCGATAGGAACCCTACGTCTAGCTACTATTATAATTAAACAATTAAAAAAGAGATAACACTGTCAATTGTCTTCTACCTGTTGTAAACATTAAGTGAATACAAAATGGGATTTTTAATTTAGACTTTGATTTAAGATAAGTACATACATTCTTTAAACTTGAACACTTAATTACCTAACGTTCAACTTTAAGCAATACAATAACACATTAATAAATAACTAAATTGACTAATACGGTTTAAATAATTGAATAATTACTAATTATAACTATTTTAACTTTTAATATCATCTAACACCAAACTACGCACTAATCAAGTAATAACTATTTACTGTGAATAGAACTAAAATACTGCTGTACAATTATAAATGTAGTAAAATATCTACTGAACTTTTCACTAAAATAATTGGAAAGAACGTATAATCGTATTAGCACAATAAGTATCATCAAACAAATGATAATAAGTACATACTAGAAACTATTCACAATGTATTGAGGTAAATAAGTTACTTTGAACAATATTCAGGAATATAAAACACTTACCTTTTGAATCCTAGGTTTGTAATACTACCTGAACGAGTGTTGGGTGATGATATTTTATCTGTAATATTCTTAACACCGTAAATTAGCTTGAAGTCCTTTGTTTAAAATCACGTTGCCGGCTTATAACCTCGTCGGCATATGTCCCGGGTAATATTTATACAAATCCACTGATTTTTAGCAAATCTTCATGTGATTCCCAATCCGGCTCGGTAATGGACCAAAATGTGGGGGAATTTTAGGTGACTCCGTAAAAGAAACTCCAAAAATGCTGATATTTAGTCAAACGTGTATTGCTTTGAGAACGAACAAAAATGGAAGAAAAAATGACAAGCAAGTACATAAATCCTTACACCTAATTACAAACTATTCATTTACGCAACGTTGATTTCTGCTCATTCCAAACGAGCAGGCGTTAGCTCGAACAATTATAAACCTATGGGATTTGGGGGATTTTCTCTCCGTTAGCCCATTGGGGTGCATAAGTGATTTTGATTTTTACTATTTTATTTTCCTATATTTGACGTGTCATCTGAGTATTTTGGTCTGAGATCGAACGCAGTTTGGGTAAAATTGTTTTACGTTTTTTCTCTAAGAAAATTCTCAGTAATAGCCGGTACCAGGATTTGGGCTACGTTGATGACAATAAGCTCACCCGTATTACTAGCACTTAAACATAACTTGCGACATGCGGAAGGTGTACTATCAGGTACACACATGTTATATTATGCTATTTTCACATCATAATATAATGTTCCTCCAGTCTTTCAGGCTGCTGATCACACTTAATACTAATCAACGCTCATGCAAATTGAAAGGGCACTAAGTAGCCATCACAGCAATATTAGCTTAAAGAGCAAGTTGTGACCCTAACTCCGTCCTAGGGACCCATCCACATCTGCGGAACACGGTCTCATTATCATAACAAACTCGAACACCACATCAATAAACAGCCCACTAGAGTTAACAGCTCACTATAGTGGTGACTCCAGAAGGTCTAGTTACTCATTTGGTTGGTAGGTACAGTCGAACATGCTAATATAAGTATACAGGTAGACATCTTTTTATTATATTTTATTGCAATTTTGTTTGCGTTTCGCATTAAGCAACGCTGTATCGTATTATATCTAATCTCTAAATGTATCCCTATAATCTTGAAATTAAATGCAAGTAAGCTGACTATTTACTGATTAGCATGTTCGATTGCTCTTTATAGCTTTTTACTATAATGACAGAACCTTTACTAGAGTGAGAGCAAATTTTACCATAAAAACTAAAAGTGTTACATAACTTAACTTCATGCCGTTAATCCCCGCGGGGTTAAGCAGAGGTGCCCCATTAGTACTCACACATTTCAAAAGTAATTTTTAAGTCCTATGTAATACCCCTATTCCCTTAATACCCTATTGCCTTCAACCGGGCCTGAGCACAAAAACAGATTCCATGGTTGCTGCGGACAAATTGCTGATGGAACAACTCACTTACATTTTACTCGACCCGGCAATTGAACCCACGCTTTCACCACTACCAATAACGAGTTCAGTTTCCTAACTTTTGAAGGAAGTTAGATGCTATTTAACCATTAATAGGAGGACATCTGATTTTGTTTTCATATTTTTTGGTTGGATCCCAGTTACATATCATCATCTTCATTAACCTGTTCCCACTGCAGGGACTCACGCCTCCTCTCTAGGAGAGGGATGGGCTATAATCCACCACGCGGACCCAGTGCGGGTTGGTAAACGTAACTTTGTCTTCAATATTTTTTTTTTTCTAAGACATTCCGGTTTTCTCACGATGTTTTCCTTTACCGTTTATGTTATGATATAAATAACACAACGTAATGCGCCGGTTTGGGTTCGAACCCACGACGTACTGTTCGTAAGTCGGGGCCACCGCTGCTCTCATTAAAAGCTCTTCGTAATATTAAGTTGGTACAATGACTCCATTCAGATATTCATTTATTTTAATGCCACCTGGTATCTGAGCTGGTAATTCTGCATCCCACTCCATAACGTCCCAGCCTAGATCCAGTTGTGGGATTAATCTGAAGCAAAGCCCTCCAATTAAAGCTGTCTGTAATTGAAGTAATATCGCCATTCAGACCACGGACCACCCCTAATGGCACTTCAGGAACTTATACATATCTCAACTAGCTGCGGTCAGAGGAGTGGGGTGTTTCGAAGAAAGTTTCCGGTTTAGGGGTTAAGAGGGAGGGATATGAAATGTCTCTTGTTTTTGAGAAGTTTGATTGAAATGTGTTATGAAGCTGACAAAATTTGGAGGATTTGAATTATGTTGAAGATAGAAAAAAAGATGATTTCCTGTTTTGTAATTTGCAGGGAATAAACTTACTTCGATAACATAAATGTACCTATTAATGAACTACAATAAAACAACTATCAGAAAAACAATATTACGCAATCATTTTAAAAATGTATTTTAAGGTATGTCGTCCCCTCCCCCCCTCCCTTCCTGTATGTAGTCCCCTCTTTGAGGAGCGGCTAGAGAGGCGCCACTGCGCTCTCACCTTTCGTCTGACGTAGATCCTCACCGGACACAGTTGTTTCGGGAGGTACCTGCACCGAATCAGGCGGAGCCCCGCCGTGCTCTTGTAGCGGCGATTGGCGGCTGCGACCTCTCTCGTCCAGCCCTTGTGTGCAAGCCATGGTCGGGGCGAGGAGGAATGGGACGCCGTCGCCTCCTTCTGCGAAGCAGTGATGCTAGCGAAGGAGGTGGCGGAACGCGAGAGGGAGAGAACCTCTCGTCCCAGCCGCCGCGGGAGGCGCTCTGGGCGTCGGGGGTCACGCGATGACCTTCGGCCACCGTAGACGCGGGCCTGTGGACGGTGAGTGATGGGCTAGCTCGCCGTCCATCCGTCTTATGACGACGACAGGCCGTGTCGACGGCGCGTTTGTGTTCCACGCGCGCCTCAAAGAGAATATGTCAGCAACAAGGAAGGCTAAGAAGGAACATGGGTGTTTTTTAGTCAGTAGAAGTCTGACACTCCCTTTCGCTCTGCCCAAGAGCGGTAGGGGTTATTT
The DNA here is from genome assembly GCA_932274075.1 of Diarsia rubi. NCBI lineage: Eukaryota > Metazoa > Arthropoda > Insecta > Lepidoptera > Noctuidae > Diarsia > Diarsia rubi. Next base: position 348,065 of record OW026437.1, on the reverse strand, counting down.
AATGATTTCCCACCCACGTATACGTGTATTCTACATAATTTAAATGATTGCTTAAGCTTCATCCCTCATATCGTCTATCTCTCACTAAAATGTAATAACTAACATCAAAAGATCATGAAAGCCGTCAACAGAATTACTATCATCGTCAGTTGGGTGTAATTGCATCAGCCCCTAACAACGGCACCGTGCAGGGTCAGTCGCAACTATTTGTGAAGCTTTTAACGTTTTCCCACAAGTTATATTATATTGAAATACTCCAGAATGGCCCGACGCGACGGTAATGGGGGAAACCGCAGGGTTCTTGGAGATTTAATGGGTTTTTAGATAACCAAGAAGTTTTGTATTTAAGAAAAATGTTTGTTTGTTAGCTTGCTGGTCTAGCAATCGCAAGTATGAGGTCCTAGGTTATTTTTCAAGGTCGAACAAACTTGAGGAATTATACCTGAAATCCCCTAACCTAAATTTATAAAAGTTATAAAACTGGCCAAGTGCATGTCGGACCAGGCACAATGTAGGGTTCCGTATCGACTTCGACACGTTTATTGTCGTATTAATTATTAATTTGATAAAACAAAAAACACGTAGATAGATAGATAGATTCATTTATTTGCCTGAAATATGTATCCAATAGTTTTCATTAATCTAACTGACGTACTAAACAGAATCATATTTTTTTTAGTCAGGAAAGTTCCAACTCTCCACATCCCCAGTAAAGAACCAAAACTAAAACATTTAATCCAGTTCTAGTTAAACCAACCTATAACCAGCGATAAAACCAAAGGATAGTCCACAGACTGTAATGGTAGTCTGTAATAGAAGTCTGTGTAATCGGTTTGTGCTAATGATTATAACGAGTGTTTATCCGGGACGCAGTCAGAATATTAACCGGCGGATTAGTGCCGGTGCTCCCTGAGTAAGGGAACCAAAAGGAGTTGTTTGTTATTCTTTCTAGTCACTGATTTTGGAGAAAGAGGAAAATTGGTTAATAGCTGCTTATTTATTTTAAAACGATTTTTTAGGGAAAGTTTTGAAAATTGGTATTATTTTCTTGAAAATAACAATTTTACTGCTTTGTCGTTATTTTTGCAGGTTGTGTTGAATTTTTCATAAAACCTGGTCTTCAGTAAAATAAACTACACACTTTACTGATTTCAATTAGCATACAATTATCATACATATTTACGTGCTAGCACATTATTGTATCAATGTCAAATTACTCTCATTACGAACTAAAATTCTATTTCAGTTTCAATAATAACCTGATTACGAAATAAGAACCCACTCGTGGTTACCACAAAAGACGTGAAAATAACAGTAGCCTATGCTTTGAAACGGAACATCATATTAATAAACAAATAACTACTAATCTACGGTAGAACAAGCTATTTAGTATACAGCCAGTTAACTAGCGTCTACTTTTAAGATTATACAGATACATTTAGATTATACAGATACATTTAGATTATACAGATACATTTAGATTATACAGATACATTTAGATTATACAGATACATTTAAAGACATTCATGTCAAACGATAAAGCATTTGGTATCAGCCACTTAGTGCGAAACGCTATAAAAACCAAAATTGCAATCAATATTTTCTGTGTACTCGATTTATAAAGATTTCTGCCTGTATAATTATTAACTTGAACAAAAACATGACAATAAGTACTTACATGATATCACCACCAAAATAGCGCAGACGTTTGGTTCAATACTAAATCACCTCTCAGCTTATAACAGCCTTCACAAGCAGGCCAATAAGCCACCTAGCTAGATGGCTAGATGGCTAGGGGGCCAACAGGGCTCATAAATATACATCCCCATCCAAGGATCCAGGCGAACACTTACCTGCAAAAGAAAATATGCAATTACATGATTGCCTGTTAGCACTATTCATTACAAGGGATTTTGTAATAAAAAGGTAATTAGCGAGAAGTTTATAATGGCCTTGTTAACTTTCAGGCCCAAGTTATTAAAGCTTGGCTGGGTTTGTAACAGTTCATGTAATTTTTTTTGGTAAAACGTTGGTTTAGGTAAAATTCCTAGTGTGGGACACTAGGGATTTCTGCTGTGTCGGGTTCGATTACAAACATTTAAACTCACATACACGAACCAAACACCCAGACACGAAACAACTATCTGCAGGCCATACCAATATTTGTTCTGTGCGGTTATCGAACCCGCGAGACGCAGCGTAGCAGTCGAATCGTTCCGCTACTGCGCCAACCGTGTCGTCTAAATGAGGGCTTGTGTTTCGTTTGTTGCGTGATCATAGCCGGAACTGGTGATGACGCTATCATCTCATGTTGTCGAAGTTGGGTTCGACCGATGCGATCTGCCGGATGCGAGATGCACTGGGCCGCTCAATGTGGTGACACTTGAAGAAATGAATGATGATAACGATGATGAGTCGAGTTCGAGTCACTGATCGAGCTAAAAGTGTTATAAACATTTTCATTCATATCTCAGTAACCACCGTAAGGCCTAGAACCCTTCTGTACTGGCATATACGTCTATATAACTGGCGATATATGGGTGTACTATTATGCCTCTACCTAAACCCTTCGGGAAATACAGGCGTGATGATAATGTTTGTTGGTTCACAAACAAAATGACCTACAGCGTCCTCTTGATAATGCCGTCCAAGAGTCATACTGCACTTAATAGAAATTGATTGCCAACTTGGGTTTTATTTCTAATTCCGTAAATCTGAAGAGGAGATTTTTTATAAAAACGTTGCCCCGAACTAGGATTTCTTCCTGTATCGTGGAATCATGGGTGTGTTCACAGACATTTAAACTCACTTATACAAATACTCAGACCCGAAACATCTATGTGTAGGCCATACAAATGTTCCGAGCGGGGATCGAACCCGCGACACGTAGCGCAGCAGTCTAATTACTTAGCCATTGTGCCAACGGTGCCAATTATAATTCCTTCGTCTGTTTTGGCATTGTTCAGAGAATCCATAATCTCAAAATAATATTTATTCATGATAAAACACGTTTTCTTCACAACTACTAATTTCAACTAAGTATCAGGTTTTCCCCATTTATAACTTAAATCTATTATGATATTGATATTATGAATAATTTCTAATTAATTGTTTCTAATTAATTCTTGTAACGTTAAAACCATTAATTAGTAAAGTTGGAGAACAGGTTTTCTATTTAATTTCGAGGTCACTATTTTTTCAGTAGGTCTGTCTATTGCAGCAAATCCCGTGACTTATTTTAATTATCAGCTGTACTGTGTTGATGTAAAAATATTGCGGAGATTCTGTCTCGTTACTAAAGGTTGCCTCGTTGGTGGTGGTTGGTCGTTGCCTCTAAAGGCTTATGAGCTTCACCGCCACCTCTTCGATTCCCAAATCGGACAAAGTGTTAATATCAGGATTTTACACGTGGAACTTTTCAATCGCAACATGTAATCTGAATTTTAAGAAATTATGGGTGGTACAAAGGTGTTGCTTAATTCTTGACGCCAAATTTTAACAAAATTATTGGCATAGTTGCAGGTAAGCCTCTTACTTCGTACTTAGAAATTAATAATTAGCGAAATGTCACACTACAAGTAGACCATGCCTAACCTTTCGAAAACAGCCTTGGTGTTGTGTACCTGTAAATGTGTCTAATAGGCATCTTATACTTAATCAAGTGTTACAACACCTAACTATAGGACACGTATTGCAGGAAGACAACAAACGTTGTCACTTACCGAAGCAACTTAAAAATCTTTCAACTAAAATAGCGAACACAACACAGTAATACCCGCAGTCATAAGTGAAACGAAGTGTTCCACAAATTGAGCCCATTAGAGTCGCCAGCGCCCGGGATCGGCCCCGTGTCGGCCCCGTCACGCCGGGACTACGGGAGTCTGGGACGGCGACGAGGCGGGGCCGTCATAAAAATACAGGATAAGTTTATTATCGCCCGGGATTGGAGCAAGCCCCGTATTTGTCAAAGTAAGTGGTACTGTTGTGGCGTTTTATTTTACTTTACGGGATTTAAGAAGAGTGACTGTCGCTTGAAAAAACGAGTAGCGTTTTAGCGGTTTATTTAATTCTGAAAGGGTTGAAGATTGTGAAGAATGCGCTGGTTTAATTAAAACAGATACTACAATCATAATTAGGAGAAAATTTTCTGACTCGGCAGTCGTTCGCGGTAGCAAGCGCGAATGTAGGGCTGGAGGTTCTGGCCTACTTTAATACCTTGCCGGCAAAGTGATAATTATGTTCTTTTACTTTTACCAGGATTTCTTCAAAAGTCTTGGTTTAGTCCTGTTGAAGGCAATAACGAAAATGGTTACGTCATACATTTCTAGTCTGCTCACTCCTTTGGGAAACAGACGTGATATAATAGTACATTACTGCCGCGGTCTATAATGACTACTTTGCTGGTCGCGCTGATGATGGCCGACAGCGCAGCGTAGCGCAGCTCCAGGCCGACACAGTGCGGTCAGCGGACAGCAAGGGCTGCAATGATGGCCAAGCTGAAAGGCCTAGAGCGTAGCTAGGCTAGCTCGAGGCAATCATAGCGTGACCAGCGAAGCAGTCATTGTGGGCCAAGGTTTGTATAGTGCTTTACTCAAAAATGCAAGTACCTAATCTAAATAAAACCAGCAAGTAATTTAAATAAAAAATATATTAATTAACTAGAATTTTAATTAAAATGACAATTATGAAAAGTACAGTTACTAAAATTCAACACCGACTTTCCCGGTTTGATGTTACTGATAGTTTGCGATAATTCTAAGGCGGTGTTTGACTGCTGGATTATTTCTTCATTTTTATTACTTCATTTAAATCTTTTTTTTTTTTACCTTTAGATGTACAAACAGCTGTGTTTTAAATAAAATGTCTATGGAATTGATTTTTTAAAACGTTGAAACGTCAAAATAGCGGTCGGCAAAACATTGCCGGCCTGTTAGAGCGGCCAGCAAAACTTTTCCGGCCGCTCCTTGAAACAGAACGGCAAGGTCGACTTTGCTCAAACAAGGTTGTCAAAATAATGACAACATTACATGCATTTTTGAGTAAATATACATAACTTCAAACACCACTCAACTCAACCACAGAATGTCACCTGCTGCTGCTATACGGTACATTGTACATATTTTTTCGTTCGTAACTCCTTTATATTCCTTTTGCCCCGTTCACGTTCATACATCTCGTCATACGTGTAAATGCGAAAGTAACTCGGTCAGTCTGTCTGTCGCGCTTTCGCACCAAAACTACTGAACCGATTTAAATGAATCTGGCGCACAGATAGTCTAAATGATGCCCTGAGAAAGGACATAGGCAATTTTTAATGAGAAAAAAAAAGTTGTTAAAAAACTAAAAAACCCGACTGAAAAAACTGAAAAGCAAATAACAAGCACATTTTAAATTAAACAAAACTTGGAAGCAGGGTCCATTCTATTTTCATTTCATAATTTAATATTCAAATGAATACGCCTGCTTCCAAGATTTTTTTAATTTAAAATGTGCTTGTTTTTACCCGAATGCGGCGAAGCCCAAAAGGAGAGCGCAAATTTCTTTGTTTTTTTAATTTTAATGTAACCAGTGACACTCGCGCCATCAAAACGTATCTAACGACGCAATATTTTATTCAAATCCCTTTATCCGTTTAGGAGTTATGAGGGAACAAAGAAAAGGATACATACATACACGCCAAACACATAACCCTTCTTTTGGGCTTCGCCGCAGTCGGGTAAAAAATGGTTGTAAGGTGTTTAACAGGGGGGATGAAAAGATTACTTTTGGTCGCGATAACCGACATCTACGCGGACAAAGCCGTGGGTATCAGCTGGTTATTTACATTTTCCCATCGTATACTGGCTTAATGTAAAATAATGAAATCGTAAACGATGTTTAAATCAAAGGAAATTGGATTTTAATACAGCTTTAATTTTAATTAATTTGTCGAGAGAATAATTATTATTTCACAGTTGTGAAATAAACTTTTAATCGAATTGTAAACGATTGATCGTAACTTACTTTTTGAATTATTTCAGAGACTATTCATATTAACTAACTTTGTTGCTAGAAGAGTGATAACTTCATCATTACAACATAAAGGAAACATCCATTCCTGATTGTTAGGGTTCTGGGCTTAGGGGTAATAACGGGCCCTGGTGCAAGCCATGCTCCGGGGCGAGGAGGAATGGGACGCCGTCACCTCCTTCTGCGAAACAGTGATGCTAGCGAAGGAGGTGGCGGAACGCGAGAGGGATAGAAACTCTCGTCCCAGCCGCTGCGGGAGGCGTTCCGGGCGTCGAGGGCCACGTGATGACCTCCGGCCACCGTAGACGCGGGCCTGTGGACGGTGAGTGATGGGCTAACTCGCCGTCCGTCCGTCTTACGACGAAAACAGGCCATGTCGACGGCGCGTTCGTGTCCCACGCGCGCCTCAAAGAGATGTCAGCAACATAGCAACAGCAACGGGGCCCGAAAGGGCCGACGCCCGTCGGGGCCGCGGGTTGTACACTAGTTATCGCGGCCTCGACATAGAGGGCTAAGAAGGAACATGGGTGGTTTTTAGTCAGTAGAAGTCTGACACTCCCTTTCGCTCTGCCCAAGAGCGGGAGGGGGGTTATTTGATGATTTTCCACCCGCCAAAAAAAAAAAAGTGGTAATAACGGGACCCTATTACTAAGACTTCGCTGTCCGTCCGTCTGTTTGTCCGTTTGTCTGGCGGTATCTCAAGATCCACGATAGCTAGACAGTTGAAATTTTCACAAATTATGTATTTCTGTTGCCGCTAAAACAACAAATACTAAAATTAAAATAAATACGAGTATTTAACGGTGGCTCCCATACAACAAACGCGATTCTTATAGAAAATCGTAAGGAACCCTTCGCGCGCGAGTCCGCTCCGCACTTGGCCGGTTTTTAAAAACAATTTTGAACTACATTCCTAAAATAAATAGACCAGGTCTTGGATTCTGTTCTCACTTTGGGTAAAATGTTTATGAGTTTTTTCCATAAAAGTTTTCTCAGGTTTTGGATTTGTGTCCGGTTGATGGCAAAATGATCGCCCCTTATTACATAGGACATAAAACATAACATTACTGGCAAAATATGATTGTGCTATTTGGTGCACATCTGTTTAACTCTACAGGGATTACAGGCTCCATGATATGTGTTAAGTTGCTGTGTTTTTCCGCGACTTTGCCCGCGTGGAGGTTGGTAGGTATGCCCCGGCAACCTATCAAATCTATCCTATAACATAATCAATAGCCATAAATAAATAAATAAAGAAAATTGCAAATAGGTTTTTACAACCACTTTTACAAGGCACTTTTTTTTAATAGATAGGGCCAGTGTTTCATACCTTACAACTCTGAGAAGAAACATCGAAACCAACTCAAAGGTCATATTCTCTCAAGTCCAGACATAATCTCGGTATACACACATGAAGACCATGCAGATTAGTGTCTGAGATGGTCTTTTGAAGAAAGCACCACACGGATTTTAGTGGATCCTTTCAGTCAGCGCAAGCATTTGTCAGTTATCGTGAAGCTCGACTTATAACTATACGTCACGACGAACGTCTTTGATATTCCAAAGAAATGACACTTGAGTGGGTCGCTTATAGTATTCAAACTGTCAGACAATCGTTAGAACTAAAGAATGACCTACATTGGTCCTCACCATTATCTATTTATTAGAAGAGTTACTGGTACTTCCGCACTCAGAGAGCTTTGCATGCTTTGTGTGCATACTCATGTTTCTGACAAATAAATGAACTTTGACTTTGACTTTTTTTAATGATTACTTAGGCCATCACTTAGTAATGGATTTGACAGTTTTGTTAAGTGCCTTTACTGACGGCTTAAGTAATCATTAACTATCTTTGAGTACGGCATTTACACACTTATAATATTACATGGATGTTAATAACCATTCTTATTACAAAAAGTAATGAATCCATTAAGCACACACATTCACAGCATAAACCCCGGGATCCCGTGTCCTACGCTATGCTTCCACTTCACTAAAGAACTTTATAAATGAGTCATGATGCAAGTACGGCGTGCGCCCGATAATGAATGGAGCGCGTTTATTTTCATAAACCGACGCCATTTTTATTTGTAAAATTTTATTTTTTTTGTGACGGCCACTAGAGAAGCGAGACGCGACAGATTCTTTTATTGGATTTTAAAATAAAATTTCAAAGATTTCAGAGTTAATGCATGCCCATAAAATGCATGGTCCTCATTTGTCTACGATTATTTCAGAGCTTTAAAAGGATCTGTGACCTCTAGTTTGTTGTACCTCGTCGAAAAGGAAACACCGACCACGGAGAGAAACACCAATAGTACTAAAATACAATTAATTTTTGACGTGTGTTTTTACAATCAATTTACAAAATATATCATTTTTAAATACAAAACCCTTTATTAGTATGTTTTAATTCAAAACTGTATTTGTAGCAATTCCAGAAGCCCAAAGACAGTTCTTCATTATTTTGCCCGTTTCTATTTTTAACCCCTTGTCTCTGACTTTTTTTCTTCTAAAGGTTTCCTCATCAGCCTCGCTATATCTTGATGAAATTATTGTGACAATAGAGCCGTACCTTCATTAAAACTGTCTCAATTTCACCATCTCCATTGTCAATCTCAAACAAAACAGCAAAAAATAATTCCTCCCGGTCTTACTTAACAATCGCTGGCTTCGTGGCCCCACAAACCTTTTTATTACCCGAGGTGCTCGTTAGAGATCTTTCCATGCAACAATTACTCAGATATTCTCGCTCCATTCGTTTCTTTGCCATTATTTTTCATCCCTTTCTTGTTTTTATTGCGCCTCGCTCCGTTTCGCAGGCAGCCAGCGTTCAATGTATTTTGAATAAGGAGTTTAGCGAAGCTGTCGTTTTGAACCACGCAGTGTATAGATGCAGGGGAGGACAGAGGATAATCTCGTTAATTAGTACGCGTGACTAGAATAATAAAATTAATTCAAAGTGAAGAGTGTTGATAATATTGTATAATATTTCCTTTGTTAGGAGAGTGAATTGACAAAGTTTTATTCTAATTAAAAACACAAAAGAGATAGTTTTATAAATAAATATCTACTGGTTTAATTACAGTCCATTGGTTGTCCTTTACAAAAGAGTTCAAAAAACAACTTTCTAGCTAAGCCAGTTATTTTAGCGTAGGTTTCTATAAAACGCGTTAAAACTATTTATTGGAAAACTAGTTTTTAAATATTTGTACCTATAAAGGGTGTAAAAGTACCCTTAACGCAAACGAAGGGCACTTGTTCTCCCCACTACTGCAATTTTATTTTTACCCGACTACGGCGAAGGAAAGCCCCCTAGCTAACGGCAACAGCAGCTGACTTATGTATTAATGAAAACGCCACGAAGGAGCATCAGGCTGGTATCAGTGGCATGCGACTACGGCGGTCCTCTATAATAAGTTTACATTTTAAATAGAAATATATAAATTCAATATATGAATATCAGACAAGAATTATTTACTACTTTTAAGACCGAGGTTTGTAGTCGGGTTTTAGTTTTTAACATACCACCGTAACCACCGTTTACCGTAACTAGGGGGGTTCCCCCTAGTTACGGTAAACGGTGTCAGTGATATTGGGGGTCAAAGTTCTAAATTTTTTACATCTGTTTTTGGAAATTTTAGTTTTTCAGGTTATAAATTTACTTAAATTAGCTCCATGACCCGTTAACTATTCATAGCATCCACTAGCACAATGTTTGAAGAGTGCTACATTAAATTTTACCGTAAAATTTGATTTTTGACCACAAAAAATAAACCGTTTCCCAGCAAATATTTTTGCAAAGGGGTACTTAGTTTGATGTACACAATGCTTGGTTTACAGCTGTGTGAAAGGGTTACTTTACACCCTGTGTATTATGATCAGAAGTGAGTAGAACATATTTATTTTTAGAAGTACCTAGGTAAAAACCACTTTCAACACTTTAACTCATTTAATTATAAATGGGAGGTACCAGCACAAACGAGAATAACCAATTCCGTGCTTTAAAACTTAGGCAATAATCATCCATGAACAGCTGAGTTCAACAAGATTGTCGTGAAAAATCAAAATATTTTATTTTACGCAGGCCTACTTGAAAACTTTTAAGGATACACGGTTCCGGTTGGTCGTTTACTATCGAGAAGAATTTACAAATTACAGCTCCATGGCTATTTTAATCTGTTACAGAGTTAGAACCTACTTATACGAGAACAGTAGACCCGACCATAAGTTGTTGCTTACTTCACAAAGCCTCATGGTTTTGCAAAACAGAAAAGCTCTCTGCAACTGCTCATAATTTTCACTTGTTTCATAATCGGTAATAGCACCCCTCTATTTTTGGTGGGGACTTAAAAATAATCTATACAAGGAAAAAGAAAATATAATAAATAGATTATTTAATTTTTTAACCAAGTGAACGTAAGCATTCGCCTGTAATGTAGCAATCCAAGATTTGATTTTTTACAGAACCAAGCTCTCGGCGAGGGAGCATCCTTTGATGATCCCGTCATCGTTAATTCGTAGAAAGCCTCTTTATTGTCGAACTGTCCAGGATTTTCCGGACTCGTCTATCACAGGTGCTCTTTCATTTCAACTCAAACTTTTATAACTTACAGGCACAATTATTTTTATTTGACTGTACAAATCAGTTTGTGAACTGCTCCAGTTGGCCAATTCAAAACAGTAATATGTCGAAAGGAGCAACGGGGTCCCTCGTGGAATCAGGTGACCAGCGAGCCCACTTTTAAAGGACATGCACAAAAGGATGAAGCTACAATTCCAGTCACAAAGCATAATAACTTGTGAAAGTAGTTGGAACATAGCTCGATAGATACTAAAACCCACATAAGAAAAGTCACAAGGTCAATTCACAAACGAGGTCTTCCTTCATCCCCTATATACGTAATTAACCGTTTTTTTGCCAGCAAACTGAGTGCTATAAATTAGCCCCCTCCACCCCGCGAACAACCCCGTAATGAAATGTACGGGGGTGGTAATGAAAAAAAAAACAAATTTATACCCCGCCGGGGAGATTTATGTGTTCCGGTGATCTGGGGTTGAGGTCAGGTGGGGAAGGGTTAAAATACAAGTGCTGATGGAATTATCTGACGGTTCTGAAAGAATTACTGACTTTGGTGCGGAAGTTTTTGATTTGTTGAAGATAGTTAGTTCTGTAATTGAAGGTTTTCAGTTTAAAGAGAGGGGAGGCATTTCTGTTAAGCCTGTTAGACCCTTAATTAAACAATGCTTGTGTTTTAAGTAGATTTCCGTCAAACCCACCAGCTACACTATGTAGCTGGTGGGTTTGACATCACGAACATCACTCGTCACAGATTCACCGCAATTTAGGTTCTACCATAGAATCCAGAACATATTTTGACACAAATAGTTACGTTTGTATGAGTGTAATTCATGATGTTTGATAGCGTCGCTTTGCTGTTGAGCATTTAGATGACCACGTATAATTTATGCATACAAAAACTTACGCCTTTTCTCCATGGGGATAGGCAGAAACCACAGAATGCCACCTGCAACTATCCTCACATGCTCAAAGGCAGACATTTATTTTCTTAATTTTTGTCCAATCCGCCATTTAGAATTTCTTTTCTCTGAAGGTCATGAATGCACTTTAATGAATGACCGTCAAAACGATACTGTAGGTTAAGTTACATTTCCCCAAAGCCAAGTTCTCATTTCACTTCTATATACTCTTCGCTCTACTTAAATTGACAAGAGTTCAATTCCATCGTTTTATTGAAAACTCCCGCAAGTAGCAACTCATAAAACTTGTGGCGGCACTCGAGACGGAAATATTTTTGTTTCATCTCCAATCAGCGAGTTCTTCAATCTAACTTGAGCTTGCTTCCAATTGAATTAATATCGATTTCCAGTTATTACTTCAAACTGGTTTTAAAGTTTTTCTAGCAGATGTACTGAGAATATTATTCTGTTGGTTTAGTGGTCGCATGCCTGACTTGGAAGTGACGTATTGCACTCGAAAATAACATTCTGAGACAACCCAGAACAAATTGGGATAAAGCAGGCAAATGATGATGCAGATCTTTGACTTAAGGTCCTGCTGCGATCTGATTTATCAGAAGATTAATTGTACAGCCTGCAGTAGAAATGTGCGTCTCAATTCCATTAGGGGTGGTCTGATTGACCTGAACTTGGCACAGTGAAGTCGAAAAATATGCTGATATTCTAGCTATTAGGCTTGTGCTGAATCAGGTCGACTCGAACATACATAGCGCGCTTTACACCATTTGCATATTCGTAATCCATTGCATCAAACAAAGGACATTTGCAGAACAATGTTGTTGAACTGTTTCAATGAATCGAATTGGCATTGCAAGTGTGTTACAACTAAGTACGCCGCTGTATTAGTGACTAGTTAGCAGTTAATATTGTTGATAATTAAGTTTATTGCCCTGACTCTGCTAAACAGTACCAACTGGTGCATCATCGTCTAACCTTTCCCTAATTATATTGAGATCAGCATATCAACTTACACTGAGGTAAAACGTAATATGTCAATCCAATATTGTCACTCCTAATCAGTCTCAAAAATTGTTTTAATTACGTTTTGGTTAGTTTTTTCGCGCGTCTAGGCTCGTTTACAATAGAATGCAGCGGAAGATGCATGTGGTCACGTTTGCGTGTACGCTAATAAGCCAGTACCTACTAGTCTATTCGCGCTACAAAACACGCTAGTCTGAAACTGCTCCACACAACTTTACGTAGTGTCAATTTCTTCTCAAGACTGGTAGATGCTCTTTCCATGCATCGCAATATAAATTCATGAAGCGAGTGCGATGAAACTCCGTCTGCGCGACAAGCTAACTCGCGTCTAATATGTGTATATTTGTCTCCTAATGTTACAAACAAACAAACTGGGATCTCGTAGGAGCAACTCCTCACAACTTTCTGTGTGACAAACACAGACATACCATCCTTCCTAGATTAGTATTCACTTTGTTGCTGGATATTTTAATGTATTATATTACACTAGCTGACGCCCGCGGCGCTTGCGCGGATGTCAAAAACTTGACAAATTATAAAAAACTTTCAGTGTATCCACTGGTTAAAACAGCATGAAAATCGATGAAGTAGTTTTTGAGTTTATCGCGAAGATACACGGAAGAGACGCGGTGGAGGGCTTTGTTTTATAATATGTAGTGATGACGGGCTTGTAAACTAACAGCCGTATGGATCGATCTTTAAGGTTACGCGATTCTTTTTGAGGTCGTTCTGGGGATGGGTGACAAAACAATACCCTTAAGGTGTCTTGGCAAGGGGTATTTAGTCAGTTATTAGTGGTGGAGATCAGAAAGATATGAACTTGTCAGCGTTAGAACAAACCCAATGTTGACCCCGAATGGTGAAGTAGATGTGTAGGTACTTTTAGATGATGCACGAATATTTCAGTAACTTCTGCCAAAATTGGCACAAATCCGGACAGCTCCGGGTTTGCTAGTGAGAAATTCCTGATGGAATAACTGGATTAGCTGGATTTGAGAACCTAAGACCTCAATATTTGCAGGAACCACTGGATCAAAATAACATAACGGTTCTAAAAACAGACTGACATACATGAGTGAAGAACAGAGACAACGCAGAACCAAATTTTTTGTCTCCATGCGAACATTGAACAATATGTAGATCGAGGGGTATCTTTGGAAGGTTAATGATTGATGGGTTGGCGAAGTTAACCTGTGCTACAATCAATCAATCCATCAAGTATAATCGCGGGGATTTGTTGGACTGATAAAATGTTGAATCGACTGTGCCTTGCGTAATCATAATGGTTTCCATTTTGGGAATTTAACAATTTACATTGTATTGAAATGAATTTAATTTCTTCAAAAGTGTATTGACAACCGTTGTTTTGATACACGTGGGAATTTGTTACTGCACTTCTCGCCCCTTATCATGCAATGAAACTCGAATGAAATAACTTTTCGGACTTTTATCAAATTGCACTGTGGTATGAGTATTAATTTAGGACATCATATCGAACTCACGTCAGCATTCTCCATCAATATTTTTCACTAATTATTATCCATCTAGCTCTTTCTTAATAGAAACTGCCACTTTGAGGTTGAGCCGCGCCTAGGTTGTTCTGTGGATGGGTGACCGCCCATTACATACCGAGTTTCCTCCGTGCCTCGGAAAGCACGTTAAGCTGTTGGTCCCGGCTGCCATATATAGATCTTTAGCAGTCGTTACAGGTAGTCAGTGTCCTGAAAGTTTGACAATTAGTCTTACCAAAAGGGTATCGTTTATTCCCCGTCGGGGCTGCGGGTTGTAAACAAGTTACCGCGGTCTCGACATATAGGGCTAAGAAGGAACATGGATGGTTTTTGGTCAGTAGAAGTCTGACACTCCTTATCGCTCTGCCCAAGAGCGGGAGGGGTTATTTGATGATTTTCCATCCGCCAAAAAAAGGGGGTATCGTATAATCCAGTATTAACTGGGTTGTGGAGGTCAGATAGGCAGTCGCTCCATGTAAAATACTGGTACTCAGATGCATCCGGTTAGACTGGAAGCCGACCCCAACATAGTTGGGAAAAGGCTAGGCAGATGAGAGCCCTTTTCAAACCTACATACATATACAGCTTAATGTAAGTATTTTACGTCGAGCCCATCAGACTTTCACAACCCATATAACTGAGTTAGTTTGTTCGAAAGAGATACCGCAGCCTCGGACACATGGGGTAAGAAGGAACATGGGTGTTTTTTAGTCATAGAACAAATCTTACACACCCTACCGCTCTGCCCAGAGCGGGAGAAGTCATTTGATGATTGCCCACAATCGAAAATAAAGGCAACTGAGTTACTTTATACTCCATGGTACTTGAATAAGCTAGCCAGGCTTCTTTACCCATAACGACTGTCAAAGATTTACGAGCAATTGCTTTATACATTTCTCAACAAATTATGCTGTTTAGATCAAATAACATTGTCCCGGTGGAAAATACTTAACACGCCAACAAGAGAAGACGATTCCAAGGAAAATATCGTATTTCTCTTTAAAAATATATTCTGGCAAAGCTTCCGTGATAAATAAAGACTTATTATAAATAACTCCGAACTTGGATTCTTTTAAGACCTTCCCAAGGTCATTTCAGTGAAAATATTCGCATAATATGAAAGATTCCCTCGTTTCGCCCTTTCCATACGTTTTACAGCTGACACAAAAACCTTTTATATGAGCGCGTAAAAGAATCTCATACAAAATGTTTAGTATATAACAAGTCTTTTATGATATCCTGGTGGATTAAGTTTAGGTATATTTGAATTCCGGCTGGCTTGTTCGGTTGGTAGGGAAAAAAAAATATCTTCAATAGTTTTATGAGGTCACAACCCTTTGGGAGTCATCATCTGTCTAGCCTTTTCCCGACGAAGTCGTGGTCGGATTCCAGTCTAGCCAAATGCAGCTGAATACCAGTATTTTACACGGAGCGACTGCCTATCTGACCTCCACAACCCAGTTAATACTGGGTAATACGATACCCTTTGGTAAGACTGGTTGTTAGAGTTTCAGTTCACTGACTACCTGTAACGACTGCCAAAGATCTATGCAGCACCCGGGACCAACAACTCAACGTGCTTTCCGAGGCACGGAGGAAACTCGGTATGTAATGGGCGGTCACCCATCCACAGACCAACCTAGGTAACCGTGGCTCAACCTAAAGATTGACAGGAGTCGAAGTTATTATTAAGCCACGAGCTCCACTCTTTTTTTTGTAACAGAGGAAATCTTAAAGAAAACTACCTCAATATGGGAAAAACTATTTATATAAGACTAATATCATACATTGAGTCGTGTCCTCGGTAAATAATGAGCCTTTCAAGTTTCAAATTATCTATAGTCGCAGATTGCTTAATGGAATGTCAAGCGTTTATCATAATTTTAATTAAATCTAATTTTTGGTCTGGCAATGCTTGAGTGTGTTTAATCGAATAACGTTATAGTTGGTCATGTTTAATGTTATTAAAAAGACGGTAGAGTTGTGCAGTTGACACATTCGAATTGAAATCGTGGTGACAAGCGGTTGACTTGGCTAACCTCACTACATTCCATTTTATTTAATTTAAATCTGAAAATGGATCTTAAATCCTTTGTTATTTTTCATTGTAAAGTGTTTTGGGCACTAAAGTCTAGTGTTATTTCACGTCGGACTCCACGTGCCATCATGACCGACCCACAAATCAACGAAGACGTCTCATCTGTCGTCATATATATGTCTGCCTTTCAGTGCACCTCATTCTCTTGCTCGAAGTACTAAGGAACCAACCTCAAACTGCTGGTTTAAGATAAAATGGTCCATCTGAAAAAAATGTCATCAACATCTTCTTACCCTTATTCCATTTTCTTCATCCATCCTCCCCTGTCAGACACCACGGCATCATTTACTCCTTTCTCTTAAATATCATTCCCCAAGCAACCCATCCATCTTTTCTTTGGCCTTCCTCTCCTTTACGATTCATCAAGATTCACATCTATCAGAAAGCGTAGTGGAGAAGAATTAGCTGTACTGGATTTACCTTTTGACAAGCTTTTATTCAGTTTCCTCTGTCCCGTTGTGTGTAAAGGACTCTGGGAACATAGTATAGGTCAAGTTATGTGTACTCGTATTACTTCATTGCAAGTACTTAAAACCTTTTTTCAAGAGAGTATTCCAAGAAAAAAGAAGGAGTGGCTAACGCGCTTTTAAAGGATATTCCTTAAAGTTTGCTTCTCATTTTAAAAGGGCTAGCCAAAATATATAACTTTACCCTTTGATAAAATACTTTTGATTTGAAGTCTAAAATTACCTTAATCCTACAAATCCTAAGTGCTGAAAAAGGCAGTAGTCATTCTGAAGAGCCTAATGGTCTGTCTGAAGCACTCACTGATACAATTAAGCAATCCCAATTTAACTCGGTTGTATTTCTAGATTATAGAAATATTAGCTTTTGCCCGCTGGTTTGCTCTCGTGAAATACGGTAATAATACCACGAAAAATTGTGGAGCTGTTACCCGAGGAATATGAGTAGCTTAATATAGTAGGTACCTATTAGGTCCGTCGCTAAGCAATGCCTACTAAAGTTGATCCTTGGATAGCTAGCCATCTATGACATACCGACTTTCCCTCGTGCCTTGGAGAGCACGTTGAGCCGTTACCGCGTTCATCCTGTCTATGATTTGTAGATCTTTACAGTCGTTACAGGTAGTCAGTGACCTGAAAGTCTGACAACCAGTCTTATCAAGGGGCAACGTATTACCCAGTACGAACTGGATTGTGGATTGTGGAGGTTAGATAAAATACTGGTATTCATCATAAATGGAAGTGTAAGCCATATTCCAACAATGTTTGAGTTCCATACAATATACATAGATGCAATTAGTAATAGTTTCACTGACCACTATTACCTAGTTAATAAATAAAACCTGCTATTGAATCCCATCGCATATACATATAAACAAAACCGGCGCGCGGCGGTTATATAATACGGGGTGTTGATGAAGTTGACACTACTCCGTAATTGCTAACCGCCGCCCGGTGCGCGGTACGCGTGGTGAACGCGCAAATACTGTTAGGGGTTGTACACACGAGATCGTATAGCTACTGGTTAATGCAGGGCTTTTTGTGTTGACAGCCCTTTGGCGTTTTTGACGAGATGGTCGGTAAAACAATCAGAGCATGTCAATATTAAGCCAACTTTAAAATTAAAATGCGAAACATAAAAACTATTTTCATTTTCTTCCTGTATTAATTTGTTGAAGGCCAGTGTATAAAGGTAATTATTAAATTGTGGTCATAAAATAGTTGTGTGAATGTGTCATCTTGAATATTAATCTACTACCTGTTGTTTTTCACAAAAAGTAAATCAACTACCTTTGTGAATCCTTATGGGATATGCCT
The DNA here is from genome assembly GCA_932274075.1 of Diarsia rubi. Lineage (NCBI taxonomy): Eukaryota > Metazoa > Arthropoda > Insecta > Lepidoptera > Noctuidae > Diarsia > Diarsia rubi. The sequence goes on along the minus strand of OW026437.1, from coordinate 330,144 downwards.
TACTAGTATATTATTTATTTATTTAACTATTTATGTACACATAGTAGACAACACAGGAAAATTATAAAATATAACATTAGAGTACAAAGGTACTGCTTATTTCTCAAGAAATTTCTGCCAGCAGACCTGCAAAAGGAGAAATGAAAAAAGAAATGTAGACTATAGTGTGTGAGAAGCGGAAAAGAATTCAGTGATGATAAATTCAATTCAATTCAGTGTGTTGTGATTATATTAGTATTTTGTCCCAGAAATCAAGAAGTAGAAGTTTTGTCTCGTTAATCTTACGCCACTTAACTCGATTTTTGGCAACTCTCATCCAGTTGTTACCAGCCACTCTGCGAAGATCATCGCTTCACCGAACCTGCAGGCGTCCCAACTTACGCTTGCCGATTCGCTGTCTCCACTCAAGAACACGTCTACTCCAATGGTCATCGGTTCTGCGGCTAATATGGCCGGCCCACTGCCACTTCAGCTTGCGTATTCTGTGAGCTATGTCGACAACACTGGTCCTCTGTCGGATCACCTCAACCTCACCTCGTTGAAGACCTTAGTGATTAGGCTCTGCGGAATGTGTAACGAGAAGACTCGACGAAGCCTTCAAAAGCTACCCAGGCCAGTTGTATTCTTCCATTAGCCTCTCTCTCAAAGTTGTTTTTACCAAACTACGCCCCTAGTAAAAAACTCATTACATTTTTATTCAGGCAACTCTGTCCCACTGCCAGACAAAAGATTTCCTAAGTTCCCATGTTAATGAGCTGATGATGGAAGGTATAACTCCTCAACGGTTAGGTGCTGGAAGCAATAATAATGGAATTTTTAAGGTAAAGTGTTAGGTTTCTTGGTTGAATGTTAAATGCATAGTAAATATTTGTGTGGTATAACAAAAAATGAAAAAATAAAAAACTTTTTTGCAAAAAAAACCGACTTCAAAAACATAAAAAAGTGAGAAATAAACTTCAGAAGAAAAATTTCCTTCTGAAGTCGGTGGCAAAAAACGAAATCAAACAAGCAAATGGCACCTACTTCAGAAGCTGTTTTTTTTTGTTGCTAAAAAGTTTTTTAATTACTACCCGACGTCGTCGTCGCACCCTAACTCTGGCATCAAACATTTAGTTTATATGTTTGTCAGTCACTGGTCACGGCTGATTGCCGCTCGACGCTCACTCAAAGGCCACTTGATTAGCTCTCATTATAATTCTATAACCCCCCTTTTCGGTTTCGCCGCAGTTGGTTAAAAATAGTGATTCGTGTGAGTTTAATTGATAAACCATCAAAAATATTCTGTCGATCTGTTTGAATCGCTCGGTAGAAACGTGGAACATCGTGCCAGTTTCTGTACGCTCTAGTGTGGGACGCTTTATCTCTTAAGGTATGTTTAAGTCTTCTGCTTTTTAACGTATCATAGCTTGTAATGTTTGATTTAACTAAAATTGAGGCCAGGTAGATAAATAGAGCAGGGAGTGTTAAAATCTTGAGATTTACGAAATGTGGTTTACATGAATCCGTTTGGCGTAACCCACATATAGACAGAATTGATGTACAGAATGCTTAGTTGACGTTTGTGTGAAGGGTTGATTTACACCCTGTATAGTAGCTATTTGCGACCACTAAACCAACGAGGCCGATAGATATTGTTTATATTTTTCTGGAATCTCCTACCAGAGACATTTTTAATGTTTTTTTTTAATTTAATCACATCACAGTAACAACAAATTAAATTGTAAAACGTGCTCTTATTTATCGTTTTAATACTGTAACACTAAAATTGGAATTGTTCGCATAAACTTTTCGATAACGACCTTTAAATCAATCAAGCGAACTCCCAGCGAAGAGAAGCGAAACGAATTCGGAAATTAAATTCATTGCTTGTTAAGGGCTGGTTGCACTACACGCGAATTGAATCAAGACTCATGTAAGTACAAGAGATCCATATGGGAGCGAATAATTTAGTGGTCTTATATTAGTTTTCGAACTTTTCTTTTAACGCTTGCTTGCTTATTTGATTGTCAAGTTGGACAATGGGGAAAAATTTTTTTTTTTTATTTTTTTTATTTATTTATTTATTTATTTATGTACACACAAAATACAAAAAAAAGGAAAATATATAAAAAATAGAAGAGCACAAAGGTACTGCTTATTTCTAAAGAAATTTCTTCCAGCAGACCTGCGAGAGGAGAGTTTGATTAGAAATATAGACACAGTGTGTAGAAAAGAAAAACAGAAACTAGAATTAAGAGACAAAAAAAAAAAAAAAAAATATCGATATAAAATATTTAATATTTATGTGCATATTTATTTATTAAAACTTTATGCACTACTTATAAAAGCGTATAGAGGCGGACTTAATGCTTTGGGCAGTTTCTACCAGTCTACTTTAGGGTATATTTGTATGACCTCCTTAATACATTATCAGTATAAAAAACAGACTCACAACTTTTCATAACTTGGTTAAGTAGTAGGTGCTTGTGAGACAATCTTCTTTAATGAGTTTAAAGGCCAAATAACCGACCGATTGACTGATCTATAAGTATTTATTGTAATAAAAATGTGTGCTTTGACACATAGTAAAAGTGAAACTTCAACGAACAAGTGGAAAATACATTTGTTTAGATAGGTATATATTGATACCATATGGGTTAAATAATCTTCGCAAAACATAATTATTTGTGCCCTAAAATTTTTAAAGTATATGCAGTTATTGTGAGGTATTCGTTGCTGATAGACATATAATGCGGCAGCGGATATTTTTTTAGAACTTGTAAAGAGGAACATTTCCATGATGTTTGTGTAAATTAAATCGTTTACGCAGCGCACGCAAAGAAAGCTCACAAAAAGGTATACTTTTTCCCGTTATTTTAAAAACTTTCGTTTGTGTATGCTCCGCTCCTACTGGTCGTAGCTTGATATTATTATAATATATTTTAAACTAACTTTCTTGATAAATGGACTATCCAGCACAAAAAGAGTTATTCAATTCCAACCAGTACTTCCTGAGATATCTTCCCTCCAAGCGGCCGTAACGTTTTCCGTGTCATAAAAATCCTAATACCCCCGTCTATTATGAAGTTTCACTACAAAAATAATCTTTGCCCGATTGACACAATTATAAGGTTTTAATTTAATTATTTTAGATTGGAATGTCGTTGACAGCAGGACCCCACCTCAACAGCGTGACACGAAATATTCCACTAGTCGGTCCGTGAGTAATTTGCGCGGTTATTGTAAACAAATCTATATTACAACGTTTAATTAGATGCCATTGTCGAACCGACTGTCGCGAGAATCGATTAGAGAACGAATAGCAAGTTTAATGATTTTTCAGGGGTTGAGTTAACTGGGTTATTTTGTAACTGTGGGTCTTCATTTGAAGTTGATGTGGTTTTGTTTGTGGAGATGGTGAAGTTAATTTGATAATCGGTGACGTCTGCGAAATAAGGTGCCGTTCGCAAATATTTTGAGACTGAGCCGCAGAATCGTTTAGAATTCAGCACATTTCACTGCCCATGACCAAAATGTATCTTTCATGACCAAAACCCTATAAAATCGATAAATAAAGTTATTCTTTATATTATTTGAAAAATACAAAATGAACATATTGCAAATGGACTTTGATTTAAAGGGTGCCTAAATATATCGTCTCGACGAAATTTTATCAGACATGTTCTTAGCTTGCTAAAATATTTTTCTGTAAGCAGATGAGGTCCTAGAAATATAATCAAATCAAATCAAATCAAATCAAATCAAAATCATTTATTTCAAGTTGGCCAGTTACAGGCTCTTTTGAATAGTCGAACAAATACTAAATTTTAATAAGCTAATAAACTAAGCTACAGTCCCACTCACAAGGCATAATAACTGTCAGTGTACTGTAGTTGCCGATTCCAAAGCGTTGGTCTCATGAGAAGAATGGCAAGAAACTTCATGGATACTCTTTTAAATCATATTGTTACAAAACTTTGGTTACATCATTCATATCGAGATTGGTATATTATCATGTGAGAACGATGTAGCAAGTTGTGCACGATAAGTGTCGACATAGTAAAGCCAAAACGACGATTTAAAAATAATATAATAATTCAAACAAGCCGTGGCAACTAAGAGGTGACCAGTCACAACTGACAGCACCCGTTCACGAGCATGACGCATGGATCAGCCACCATTCCACTCAACCATTTTAAAGGGAACGAAATGACCCGACACACCCGCCACCATCAGCGAGACATTTAAGTGAGCATGACACACTCTCAATCGCCAGGGCATATCCAAGTCAAATAAAAATAGAAAAACAAATGTAGGTTTCCAGAGAATGACAGCTTTCTAGTACATAGTACTCACACAATATGTGCTATGCGACTATATAATACTAAAGAGGTTGAATTTATACATTGCAAAGATAGTTGTACAATCTTCTTCTTCTTCTTTCTTCTTCCTATTAAATGCTATTCATTTAAGCGTCCTGTTCTTGTGGAGCAGGACCGGCATTGAGCCAAGCATTTTTATCAGCGATATAATCGTCTAACTTGTAATATGCTTGCTTGCATAGTGTGCGTTTGATACATGTTTTAAATTTCGTCTCATTCAGTTCAAGAATGCTTTGTGGAATTTTGTTATAGCATCTCAAACAGCACCCCATGAAAGATGAGTCTACCTTAGCGAGTCTGAAGCCTGGCTGCACTAACTGGTCCCTATTCCTAGTAATATAATTGTGTCTGTCACCTCTTTTACTAAAAAGATGCAGATTTTTTCTGACATACATTATGTTTTCGTAGATGTACTGACAATGCACCGTCATAATGTTAATGTTATTAAATAGTTCTCTCAGAGAATCGCGCCTACGAAGACCATATATTGCTCTGATGGCTCGTTTTTGCAGAATAAAAATAGATTCAATGTCTGCAGCTCGTCCCCATAACAAAATGCCATAAGACATTAGGCTATGAAAGTAACTAAAATAGACCAGCCTAGCGGTATCTACATCAGTAAACTGACGAATTTTTCTAATGGCATTTGCTGCTGAACTTAGCCGCCCTGCAAGAGATGTTAAATGAGCACCCCATTGTAGCCGTGAATCAAGCGTAATCCCCAAGAAAACCGTTTCATCTACGAATTCTAGTTTCTCGTTATTTAATAGAATATCACAATCACTACTTTTAACATTCGGTAAAGCAAATCTTATGCATTTTGTCTTTTTTTCATTTAATACTAAATTGTTTGCTGTGAACCAATTATGGATCTGAAGTAGGGCTTTATTCACGTCATCTAGCTTTTGAGCCCGTCTATTTATCTTAAAAATTAGGGAAGTGTCATCAGCAAATAACACCATATTCTGAGGTTGGTTTTTCAATAAATAGGGTAAATCATGAATATATACCAGAAAAAGGAAAGGCCCCAATATTGAGCCTTGCGGAACCCCCATTTTTACTTTTAAACCCTGTGAATTAACACCATTTATTTGAACATGTTGTTGCCTTTCACTCAAATAAGATTTTACTAAACAAACTAAGTGCAAGTTTACCTAGTCCATAATGCTCAAGTTTCAAAAGCAATGTGTCGTGATTCACGCAATCAAATGCTTTTGAGAGGTCACAAAATATTCCTACAGCATCTTGGGACTGTTCCCACGCATTAAATATGTGCTTTAATAAAGTTACACCGGCGTCAGTTGTGCAACGTCCTTTAGTGAAACCGTACTGTTGATCGTGTAAGATTCTGTTGGTGTTAAAATGATTGAGCATTTGGTTAAGCATAACTTTTTCAAAAACCTTGCTAAAAGCTGGCAACACCGATACAGGTCTATAATTATTAGTATCTTTACTGTCACCAGATTTGAAAAGAGGTATGACCTTACTGTGTTTCATTAAATCTGGGAAAACCCCTCGGTCTACACACAAATTAAATATTGAAGCCAAGTATGGTGCAATAGTCTCAACTATGGATGTACAAACTTTGATAGACATTCCCCATAGATCTTCGGTCAGTTTAATTTTTATTTGCCGGAAAGCTTTAATTACCTCCGTAGGGTTTATAAGTTTAAATTTAAATTCAGCCAGGCAACCAGGCACGTTCGCCTTCAATAAACCAATTGAGACTTCAGGTGAGGAATTAAGAGCCTCCGTTGTTTTTAAAGGAATATCAGTAAAGAAATTTACAAATTCTTGAGCTACTTCCTGATTATCGCTTTTAGGACCACATGCTGTATTTAATGTGTAGCTAGTGGCACGTATTTTTTTCCTGTTAGTCTCGTTATTTATGACTTTCCAAACTGTTTTTATTTTATTTTCTGCTGTTTTGATCTTTTTGCTAATGTGAAGGGCTTTAGCAACCTTGCAAGTATTTCGAAATATTTTTGAGTACTTTGCAACATACTTGTTAAAAGTTTCAGTGTTTATATAAGGCTTAAGGCCATACAGTTCAAAAAGTCTTTCCCTACTTTTTCTGATACCTCTAGTTGCCCAATCACTAAATATAAATTTAGGGCTAACACTTTTAATCTTCTTCTCAAAAGTTTTATTGAATTCTGTGTGAACTATTGAAAAGAAGTTTTCGTACAATTTATTTATATTAATATCATCCACATGATGGTTCATTTCACATAACTTGTTCTGTAGGAAAATATTATATTTATTTAATTTGCTAGTTGTTAAATGTCTAAATTTAATCTGAACTTTTTGTAATAGTGTGTTACACTTAAAAGTTACGGTTTGTCCGCTATGATCAGACGGCAGGCAATTTACTATGGCTTTATCTATGTAATCACAATCGCAGAAAACATTGTCTATACAAGTAGCAGAAAATGAGGTGACCCTAGTAGGTTCTATAAAAATGTTGGTTAAATTAAATGACTTAAAAAGATTTAATAACCTACTGCTAATTGAATTTTCTTCTAAAATATTGACATTGAAATCGCCACAAATAATTACAGATTTATTACTGGCAGCAAGTTTTGCCAGGACATCTTCTACTATTGATTCAAACAAGGAAAAGTTTTGATTGTTTGGGGGTCTGTACACACACACAATTACATGCTTATCTAGCTCAACACAGGACAGTTCGACGCAATGTTCAACCGAAAGACCTACAATGTCATTACGTTGCTTATATTTAACACAATTTTTTAATAATATTAGGGAACCTCCACGCAGCATTGATTTACGGTTAAAACAGCTACCCACCGTATAGTTTTCATAATTAATAAGCATTTGGTAATCTTTGAGCCAATGTTCAGTAAAACAAATAATGTCAAACATACTTTTCTCTAAAAACAATTCTATTTCTAATAATTTGGAAGAAATGCCTTGGATATTTTGGTGGAATAAATTCAAAGTGTTCTGCTGAGGCCCTTTTTTACTAACTAATTTAGTGCAAGAAGATACCTTTCTGTTGGTAGGTTTAACAATATTGTTAATGGTACCTTCTGTTGTCTTACTTCCTAGTTTAAACTATATCTACAGCGAGCGTGTGTTTTCGGAAGCGAGTCAGAAAGTTGTGCACTACACAGTGAAATCGCACCATAACTCAATCAAATAAAAGCGTAAAGGTCATTTAACACCCGTTATAAATACTAAAGATCGATTTCATGATTTTCGCTGCTTGTTGTATTTTTAATATTTGTGATGCATTGATTGTGTTATGTCTTTTTATACTCGTTATGATTCTGTGACAAATAAATATGTTTCTTTATTTTAGCTTAGTAAAGTCCATTAGTAACTGCAGTGTATGCGCAGACAAGCGGTGTGACAGTAGCGAGAGACACATACAAATATCCTGATCAGTGTAAACTGAGTGAGAAAAGGTGTGTGTTTATGTCCATGAGACATTACAGTGACAATATCTTCTTAGTTAAAACCATTATAAACCGTTGATCTCGACTGTAATTTGTAAATCATCAACAGCAAGAGTTGTAATTAGTTTTAAGACAAGCCTGTTACCTTACAAAATTTATTTTACTATTTTGTACGTAGTAATGTTTAAATAAACGTCACAAACTTATAATGTTGCCTAGATTGAACTCCACAACCAACAATTTGCAAGTCAGAGCCGTCACACGAGGCCATCGCCACACTTCATTTAAAGAATATCAAAAACATTTTTTATAAATACCAAGTAAATCTCCGTGTAAGTAATACATAATTATGTTTCTTCGTAGCTATGCCACAAGCCAGGTAAACTCCTTACCTGAACTCAAAGTATGTTCGCTCCCGTTAATTATAATTAAAACTAGCGAATAGCGAACATACCGCGTTCAGAACTCGTGAGTGAGATCTGAGCGCGAAACACTTTTAACTTGCCTAATTAACTAAACCTGAGTACTTTGTATTATTACTTGTTTCAAGTTTTTGGAAGGCCCTGATGCAGTATAGATAGAGAATATTATCTTAAAAAAATTGTTACTTAAAATTTTACAACATCACCTGTAATCCATGTTTGTTCTTTTTCTTTTTTTGGTGGGTAGTAAATCATCAAAATTACTCCTTCCGCTCTGGGCAGAGTGGAAAAAAACGGACTTCACTAACACAAAAAAGTGAAAAACAAAAAAACAAAAACGTGAAAATTAAACTTCACTCGGGAGTAGATTTATACTCTTTCGAAATCAAAAATAATTTTTAAATTCGGTTCATTAATGACGTAGATATCCGATAACAAACATAAAAGAACATACAGACGAATTGAAGACCTTCTCCTTTTTGGAAGTAGGTTTTAAAAATGGTCTTCGAGAACGCAATGGAATTGACAGAATGAGTATCATTTGAAATGCTGGTTTGTTACGAAACTACCACTCAGGTTTACTAAACTTTTTATATAATGCTAAGGATTGATACTATATGGCTATTTTCCATTGACTGATTTATTGAACGACGAGATCCATGATTCTTAAATCGAAATTTGAAATGCCAATGAGTAGAAAGTTTCTAAATAGCTTGCAGATCTTGAGTAGTCAAGAGATTCACGATTCACTTTTAAATTACTTGGTATTTTCTCCTCATATTTGTTTATGAACGTTTTGTAGTGATTACTTGTTTGTCTTCAATTTTACTGCGATGATGGATCTACCCTCGGCTGGGTAGGCACACAACCTCGGGTTAATGAATCGTGTCTTGTAATTATTTCGGGAACGATCGGGTGGCTTCGGGGAATGTAATTATTAATGCTCTGCGTTCGCGACACTGTCTTAGATACATGTTGTCCTGGTACATTCATTACTGTTTCGTAGAAACGTTTACATTGTATACGTTAGATGGGAGTTGGTTTTGTGTATAGTAGGTACACCTATACCCTTGGGGAAACATGCGTGATGTTTTCATTTCTGGAGGATTTTTGACACCACGCGTCAATATGGCGTCACAATACGTCATGTTGTCTTACGAACATTGTCATTGTAGTTTCAATTTTGTATTGCTACAATTTTGTATTGCTACAATTTCGTTCGACTTTTTGTCAAGCAAATAGTATCTACAGCTTGTTTTGGGTGTAAACTGTACAGTTCTTAGTACTATTATAATTAAAATCAAAAGTTTGAAACAATGGATATTTCGATATTTGTTACCCTTAAATGCAAAATCCACGGATTTGCATCAAATAAAAGTCCGACAGATTCTTATAACCTGAATTAACCCATGGTTCTTTATATCAAGGTTTATTACAATATTGAAATTACTTAATAATTACCTATTTAGTAATTTCAGTACCTATTTCTATTTTCGTGCTGTATTTTTAAGTCCAAATGCCTAAAACGAAATTAACTATCAATTTAAATTACCACCAATTAGACATTTCATAAATGTAAATATAGGTACAACGGTACCGTTTGAACGTAGTAATTTAGTTCGAGCGGGGTGCTAGAGAGAATATGGAATGTAACATTCTGTTTGATGGAGACGAAATACAGATAATTTTCATCACTATTTTATGTTACATAGTTTCATAATGATTTAAATTATTATGGCTCGGAAGTAAATCAGTCTGTTTGTTACCTTGTCACACCTTAACGGCGAGATGGTTTTTGAAGAAGGAAAATTCGGCGTAATTATGTAATTAGCATGACCTGGGATAGGACCACATTTTTTTCTAAATAAATATGAAATTTTGTCGATTGGATCATTTCCTGGGGGAATCCGCGGAAAAAATCTATGTTGTTTATCAAGCGTGGTGATTATAACAATATCCTATTAAATCTATTCTCTTTAGTACTAATAACGGCCCATATTCGGTACCGTAGTGGACATTTACGGACTAATATGACAAAATACGGTAATATTAGTACGTAAAACACTTAGTGAAATGAATTGAGAGCATAACAGTGTAAATAGGCAGGCCATTTGTCAGTATTTATGGCCCATAACATGGCATTAGTTATGGATCGTATTCATCATGGCATCGGCAATGTTACCAGAGCTTTTAGCTTTAATCAACTAATTATGTAACAAACAATCTGACTTGCGAAAGTAACAAAGTTTTCTTTGTTATTATATTTTATGTGTGAGTAAATACAAACTGCCCGTACCACGCGTGTTGAAAATGTGACTGCAGGGAAAACAATTGAAGAAAATTGTATAGGGAATGCCACGAGTAACAGCGACGCGACTTGCGCACGTTGACAAGTTACAGCCATGAATGTAAGTAGTCGCTTGAAGCAAATTGAGTCTACTGAGGTCGTGAGCGGGAATGTAAAGCTGGATGGCAATATTATGTTCCAGATAGCATCTACTCATAATTATGTACATTCAACAGTCAAAATGAATCTGGGACGAATCTTCAAGGCATCTTTTTTCTGACCACGGTCACAGATTATTAAAAAAATAAAACAATTTGTTAAGCCTACAGGAAAGTTTGTTCTCGTGAGCGGTCACAAAGACAATTTACTCCCCATTCTATTTACGATAACCCCAAAATAAAGTTTATTTATCACTAAAACTTTTAACAAACTCAATCTAGAGGAACAACCTTATCTATTCCTTTTTACAGAGAACCTTGTTTTCCTCTTTCCTTTACATTCGGGAACCCGACGACCGACCCCAAAAACTTTATAATAGGAACTGCAAGAATTTCCATAAAGTTGAAAACAGCAGTACTATCCTACAGCCAAAAAACCGAGTGCGACTAGCGAATGAACGAATGAGTGAACGAACTAAGCCCTGACAGATAGGATCAATGTCGTTCGCTTAACTTCAGCACTCATTGTCGCTTTGATCGCGACAACTCGTCTCCAGATGTCGGATATTTTTTTAATTGTCCCCTCACTAGTGTTGTTACCGATACGGGATTCGAAATAAAATAAAACACGGGATTTTTTTCTTCTTTTTTTTGTTTCGCTCGGAATAAGCCCGGGCTTTTTTTCTTTTGTTTGTTTTGATAAGCTAATTATAGACGGGGTTGGTTTATTTTCATTGTTGTATCGTATGCATAATTACACTGGTTTTATGAATAGACAATATTGTAGGTATTAATTTGCAGCACTATTCATTCATCGAATGTGCTTTGTGAGGAGCTGTAGAAATATTGTTTAAGATTACCTTTGTCATAAAGAGCTTGTAGTTCATGTCTAGCTAAAACTATAATCTTTTCTGAGAAAAAAAAAGGAAAAAAGCCACAGAAATAGTGGTCACAATAGAAAAATGAAAAAAATCAAAATAGTGCACTGTTTCAGTTCATGTCTGCTTTAAAACCACGTTTAACTATCAACACAGTCTATGATAGTATAAAAAATATTGGCTGAAAATAAAAAAAAAGCTAAATCCTGGGAACTTGCGCGTCTCAAAAGCCCCACCCCTATTCTCATCGGACGTCTTTTCGCTACACTAATTAGATTGTTTACGAAACAAAAGCAAACGCATCCCTTTGTCGTCTACCCTCAACTTTTTACGAATAGTTCCCGTAACGTCTCACTAAAGATTGTATCTTCGGCAATCTTCGACATTGCTCGGCATTGTTCGGATATCTTCGGCGATAAAAAAGTGGAACGACAGAGCTTATTAGAAGTTTTGGAAGGATGTTGATCCGTGAAGTTAGTGTGCTTGTTTGTTTGGAAGAAATAAAGGAAAGCTAATAAAATAGAGAAGCTTTGCGAGATAAGTTAGGTTAGCACTATTGATTTTGTAGTGGTGTACCAAGTGGAGACAACACTGCTGCACGTCTTATGAAGTTATGAAGTTTGTGACTGGAATGTCCGGGATACACGAGGCCAGTTTTTCAAGCCACAGCGTGCTGTCTTACTGCTCTGGCTTGTAACATGCTGGAAATGAAGCTAGTTTTGCCTCCACGAAGCAAAAAGTAAAAAAAAAACCGACGTCAAAAAACTTCAATTTTTGTAATTTTGTAAGTCTGTTTTTATTGCAAAAAAGTTTTTTTATTACTAACCTACTTCGAAAATAAGCATTTGATAAAAGATTATCTTTGATTATCCTTCTCACAGTAACTAATTCAATCCATAGAACTTTAGGACTCAATGAAATCAATATTCTTGTTTTTGGCAATGATTGAATTAGACAGGAAAAGTTTGAAAAACATCTTGATATTTTCCTTATCTCGCTTACCTGAAGAGTTTTTTATAAAAATGTTGTTATTACAGAGATCTCATCTTAAGTGGTTGAATGGCAGCCTATTCCAACCAACTAATCTCAAATCCAGGGCCAAAACTCCACTGAATTAGAAAAGGTATAGTGGTCTGTCCAGTCCGTTTTTGGATTATTTTGTATGATGAGTCTGTCGAAACACAGTCGAGAAACGACTAAAAGAGGGACCTAACATTGAAAATTGCCTAACCAAAAAAAACTTGCTCAAAATAGGGATCACATCAGGTTTCGTCACTTGCAATTAAAAACAAAACTACAAACAGACAAATCCACCATTAAAACTGAACGCGTTCACATCTAGAGCGTGCCCAAAATAATGTAACGTGCCTGCGTGTTTGTATGTGTAAGTAGGTATTGTTTTGTAATATTGACAGCTCTTGAACGCCATATTTTATTGTTTCTGATTGGGATAAAATAGCTCTACTAAAATAACTTACTTCCTCTCCGAAAATCACTTAATGAGATATAGGGTAGTTGAATAAAAATATCAAATTAGTCCGTCAGATAGATTTCCAAAAAATATATTGGACACATGTTTTTTTTCACGTTTTAGAAAAATTAAGACGATTTAGTACTTCGAAAACTCGTCTGACGTCATAGGTTGGTACATTTTTACAAGAAAGTGACGTCACAAGCCCTCACTCATGATCTTTGACACGTTTTATTTTTTATTTTTTTTATTATTTTGCTAAAAAAACACGTTTATCCAAAAATTTTCGATATTCTAACAGACAGACTAAACAGAATCATACTTTGTTTTTAGTTAGGAAATCCCTATTGTTGACCCAGTTTCAACAAACTTGCAGCACAGCTCCCATTCATCTGTGACACAAATAATCTGGGTGATGCAGAGCAGGTTCCTCATCACGTATGCTGAACGCGTGCCCACCTTCACCACGCTAATGTGTGTTGAGAACTCACGTTTGAGGAGTTGTGCCATTGGGTAGGGAGGATCAGAAGACCAATTTGGAAAATAGGTTTCACCTTTTTTTGTGGATGCTTGTGTACTGTGGTAGTCTCTACCAATAGAAGGACAGTAAGTTCTCCCATAGGTCGCATTTTTGCTCCCCGTAGGTTTTGCATTTTGCCTTGCCAAACCCAAGTCCACTCCAAGAAATTGTTTTGTAGAGGGCTACAATTTTAGAGAATAAGTAGCATAGTTATAAAACATGGTTTTGGCAGAATAAACTCACTAAGTTACCCATGGTATCTTAAAAACGTTATTTACTCTGGTTTGATTTTCATTTTTCTTTTCTATATCACGCACAAAATAGAAAAGTCTACATTAGAAGAACCAAATCGAATACGCTGATGTGTGTTGAATCCCTGGAATCAAATAAAGTATGAACGATTGACATATTTTTGCCTAAGCATTTGGTATTGAAGCAATGCTTGAATATTACAGTTTACCTTCTGCCCCTCTAAAATTACATTACGATGAGCTGCAAAGTTCGGAAGTGTCAGACTTATGCCGGGTGTCATGGATGCCAGTGAAAGGTCACGACTCCGACTGTTCCATTCAACTTGCTAATACGATGCTAATTTTAACCTCCTCACACCTTTCTTAGAATCATTTGTGAAAATGGGTTTTTTCCTGTCCACAATTTCCGTTTGATTCTTTGCAAATTGCCAAAAATAAAATAAAAGCGTTAACTTGAGAGCTTCCTCGTTGTTTGGTTAAATAATGATTCTTATTTTTCAAATAGAAAATATGTTGATAATGTTTTTCGAGACTACTTTAAGATTTTAAACTCATCACTACTTAGGTTTCAGTTCAGGTTCCTTCACGATGGTATCCTTTGACCACAAATAGGCACCTGGTCAGACTGGAAGCCATCATAGAAAGGAAAAAGCAGGCAGATAATGATGACCCTCTCAGTATACAATTTGGGGAACAGTAAGTTATTCATTATTGAAAAAATAGTCATCTGGGCGTAATTTTACAACATTTATTGACCAATTTCTGAATATTTCTAGATATTTAAAAATAGTTACATTTAATCTAACCCTAACATAAAATGATATTCGACTGAAATCATAGAATCATTCTTGGTTTTTTGAAACGTCCACTAAAAGCAATATATTTTAGACAGTTTTAAATTAATATTCTCCATCGCTTAGACTTTCACGTTTATTATAAGTACGTTGATAACGAGGCGTCTCTAATTAGGAACATTAAATTAATTTGTAGATTAGTTCATTAAAATTATTAAACGGTCTGGCAACTGTTGGTCTACCGTTTTATCGTAACGTGGATATAACCGACGTACGACGTTCTTAAGACAATGTTTTATTTTGAACGACGTAATTTATGGTCGGTTGAAGCCGGAACCCGGAGCCTAGTGGCTGCCCGTCGGCGCTGCGGGTTGTTCGAAAGAGATACCGCGGCGTCGACACAAAGGGCGAAGAAGGAACATGGGTGGTTTTAATCAGTAGAAGTCTGACCTGAAGTCTGCATTTCACTCTGCCCGGAGCGGGACCTTATTTGATGATTTCCCATCCCCCAAAAAAAAAAACAGCGTGGCTAAAAAAATCTGACACCAGGTTAGAGGAAAGTCACCAAATATGAAATAGTATCTTAATATGGAATACCTTCATTTCTCTAAGACTATAAGTATGAAACGCAACACTCGACCATCTTCTGTTCCATTCGGTCTACTAACACGTACGTGGTGCAATAGACCGAATGGAACAGAAGATGGTCGAGTGTTGCGTTTCATACTTATAGTCTTAGAGAAATGAAGGTATTCCATATTAAGATACTATTTCATATTTGGTGACTTTCCTCTATTAACTAGAAAAATTCCGTCATAAAAAAAAAATTAATATATGTAACCCGAGCTATTCTTACGAATCTATTGACACTTCATTTATTATTATTAAAATCCATTCAGTAGTTTAGGCGCTATGTTGGAACATACCTACATGCATACCTACAAACATCCTACTAATATTATAAACGCAAAAGTTTTTATGTATGGATCAATGGATGTTTGGAACACAGATAATTTATAACCTGGATTAACACAAATGATAGTTTTTGTCCCGATTTTATTTTCCCGTGGGATAACTTTCGAGTTGTAGCGGGTGAAGCTGCTGGCAACAACTAGTACATACATGCATGTACTGCCAGCCAAAATCATTACCCTTCCTTTTGGCTTCGCCGTAGTCGAGTAAAAAAGAAGATCGTTAAAACCTTAGAACCGTTATTAGGAAAAAACCTTCACCTTATTATTTTATTTTAAAAATTCCAGCTAGGCACTACAATTATCTCGTATTAACACAAACAAGTATCGTCTGAGACAACATTTTCAAAAAGGTCTAGTTTCTAAGTAAAACAGACACGAAAAGTGACTTGAATTTTTAAAGATTCACAACATAAACCAAATCTCTGGGTAGGATTTAACACTTTAGGAACTTGTTACCTTATTTACGGGAAAAATAAACAAAGTAGTCTTTATTATTTTTTTGGCGGGTGGAAAAATCATCGTATAACCCCTCCCGCTCTTGGGCAGAGCAAAAGGGAGTGTCAGACTTCTACTGACTAAATACCACCTTTGTTCCTTCTTCGCCCTCTATGTCGAGGCCGCGATAACTAGTGTACAACCCGCGGCAAACAAAGCAGTCTGGCTTGACTCTACCACGTGGCAATTTTAAGAAACTGTTTTTTACTGAAGATTACACAAGCGTATGAAGATGTAAAATTATTAAAACTTTATCTATAAAGTTTTCATAAATAAGCTCCGAAAGAAATATTAAAAACTTTTTAACAAATAATAAAACCGACTTTGTTTTATTTTTTGTTAAAAAGTTTTTATTTTTCACTTTTTAGTGGTTCACATGTGCTTACCCCTTCAAATCGTACCGGTGTGATGTTAAGTTATGAACTGGTGTAAATAATAGACAGACATGGGATTTCAGCAATCCCAGTTCATTTGCTATCATTTATTGAAGAGTTCCGTTGCCTATCTCCGAAGTTCTTCATCAAATCTTCACCAAAGTGAAATGGAATCACTCCGAGAAGGTACTCTTCCAAAACCTAATGAAAAATGAAATCACTTCAAGTGGGCCCATAAAATTTGAAGAGTTCTCTCTATGTCTCCAGGATCCCATCATCAGATCCTGACTTGATCATGGGACCACCTAGGATACCCTTTCAAAGAAAACAAAAAAAATCTAAATCGGTCCAGCCATCTACGAGTAATCGGGGAACATACAGTAAGGCAAGACAAGTGCATGGGCACGCTAAGGATTGTATTTCTGTGAACGCACGGGCGAGCGTCCATACTTTTGTGTGTGTAAGTGGTCTGGCGCTATACAGTACGCACACCACAGCCACAGAGATCGCCTGCTATCGTATCATGTCGTCGGCGTGGTCGCGTCGGGCGTCGCACTCCACGAAATAGCACAGCAGAATATATTTCCGTCTCTTTCGTTATAATCGCAGCAAACGCATTTTATTCAATTGCTAAAATTCACGTTTAACTTACAAGTGTCGATAGCTGTTTGGGCTAAGCAATGGAATTATGATCAATGAGGTCCGAGTTCAAATCTCACACACCACAAGATAGTGAGTGCTATTTGTTTCTTTGTAAACATTTTTTTCTTTTTGTAATTGTAAATCCATTATAATACTTACTTATTTTATTTAAGAAGTTAATTTTTTTTTTGGTTAGCCTATTTTGTCCCACTGCTGGGCAAAGGCCTCCCCATTTCTTTCCAGCTCTCTCGGTGTTAAAGAACTTAAATATATAGGATAAAAACCCAACGCATTATTATTTAACTATTTATGTGATTGTGATTATGTTATCATTTCGGTGTTGGGTGGTAAGGTAGAAAAAAAGTTTAATGACAAGACAACGTTTTATTCGTCATAATTATTTATAAAATTGTCTAATTAACAATCATGAGAATTGTGACGTCAAATCCTACCTAAATAAAAACAGTTCTCTTGTAATCGTTCATAACATTTTTTATTGTATACCCACTAAGTCAATTCTTAACAAGGAAAAGATAATTTTATCACAGAAATATAATTTATTTTATATTTATTTATTGACAACTAATATGATTCAGACTTTAGGAACCTGTTTTTTGTAACGTCACAATGAATGTCGTTTTGAGGTTATAGCTTAATTGATCATTTTATTTAAGAAAAGAAGATTGAAACTAAACCTCAACTTAAAATTAGTAAATAATTACGGATAACTTATTATCATCAAATATGTTATACACGTTTAATTATTAGAACCAAAACATTTACGCATTTTAATATTTTGTAGAACCCCCATTATTTTCAATGCAGTCATGTAGACGTTTGCGCATAGAACTCATAATATAATGAGTGTGTTTAAAGGATAGGTAACGTTTTTATCAGGGCAGTGGGTGTTATCTTTGCGCCGTAATTGTAAAAAGTCTTGTCATCTGAAAATATGGTAGTATTCCAGTAAAAATCTAAATAAACCCGTGCAAAACGTTATCATTCTAGATTTTATCTATTTGTCAGGAAGGGATTTTTAGCTGGTCTTCTGTGATGCAAGCCTTTAGCTTGGAGGGCACGGAGAACAGTTTGAGATGAGGTGTCGAATTATTCCGCGAGGCGTCCCGTAGGTGTGAAACCATTTATTTGACCATAATTATATTATTATGTCGTCACCGCCGTCGCTGCGTTTCACTATTATGCGACGGCCTTCCACTTCGCTGTCGATTAGCAAGGCGACCCTCCTCCTCGTATCTTTTGATTCAGAGACTAACAGTATTCTTCTAAAACAAAACAAAAGTGGTATTAGGCGGTTATAATAAAATACTAAAGACTTCATTCGCTCTGCATTTATGAATCCAATAACAAACACTAACTATTTATCTTTTAAGCCTCATGATGAATTTAAAAAACAATTAATGAATTCATTATGTCACCAAACGGTATTATGTCTTTATTTCTACTAACAGTTTAAGTTACAATTCTTAAATATAATACTCACATTCATTCCAGTTTTTTTCTGATATTTGTAATTCTATTAACATCACTTTTATGCGGAGCAATAATAGTCGCCCTCGCCTCATATGTGCCTGCATACTGAGAAATATCAACAACAATACTGCTATCTAATAAACCACACGTCACTAATCAACAACTATAACCCAATCGACAACGTTCATCCAGTAACATATTCATAAAACTCATGTCTACCTCACATAAATTATAATTCTTGACTTATTTTTTCTATGATCTACCTTTCAAACTTTACGAAATGTGTGAACAAAGCGAACAAGTAAGAAGTTCGTAAAGAAATATTATTATAATTAGAAAATATAGAAATATAATGTTCTTTATCTTAATAAAGAATATAATATTTCTGTCTCATTACTTCCAATCAAGTAAATACTTACAAAAAGTGTAAATTTATCTGCGTGAGATTAGAACGCACGACTTCCTGATTCGCGATAGAACTATCCGAACGCGCTAAACCGCTAGGCCATCGTGACTTACATTACAGTGTTGAAATTATGAACGACAATCATTTGGTGACGACAATTTTTGTCTTGAAAGTAAAAGGTCGTAAGTCAAAACTAAACGTCAAGCGATTGCTTTGTGCGGTCGCTTATCCACTTTAGTAACCGACCGTACATAAAAATAAAAGATCCGACGAATTGAGAACCTGAGTTTTAGTGAAAGCTCGACTTACACTGGATTTCTTTTACTAAGTTCACAAATCAAACTTTAGGTAAGCCATAAGTGATGTAATTAGGGCGCAACTCAATTAAGTTAGGTTATATTATGTTAAAAAAAAAATAATATGAAAAATATTTATTTATCCCAAAAAAGCAGTTACATGGATTATACACCGTTACATTTTGATCGTTTTAATCCCTTGAACGGGTGGTTTAACTTACAAAATACTATTCATCAACAGCTTGCACAGCATTCTATCTCTTAAAATAAAAAAAAATTGGAAGTGATAACGTAATATTCGCAAAATGCATGAAACCAGTAGTAGCACACGAGTTAGTTACCTACGCGTACGCCGCGTCGTCGTCCGTGCGTACCTAACTACCTACCTTCGAGCTTAGGTTAATGAACCCGATCAGCTTAGGTTATTGAGTCGCTCATCTGGTGTTCACGTAAACAAATGAAATGATTCCAAATTTTCCTTCATACCTTTACGGGCTTAGGACCGTCATAATTGCTTTGTGCCTAGGTGTCGGAACATACCTAATAAAATTAAAAGAATTACTTATGCTAAAAGCGGTAGGTACATGTAAAAATAAGTTCTAACAGGCGCAGAGTTATGGCGTATTTAAAAATGTGGAATCAAAATTACTTACAACGATTAAAAAGAAGAGTTCTGTTACAAAACTAATAATTAATCACTTCTACACTTCACGATAGCGTAATAATTGTTCAAAATGCAAACCATTCCTTTCGATACATAATCTTGCACGTTTAATTAAATTGTTTTTTAATTTCAATAATGTGTCTCTGTCACTTTTTAAAACATCGAACGCGTCCACTATCGCACTTTTTATTTGTTCACGAGTTTGATTTTGGTTTCTGTACACCAATCGTTTCACCTCACTCCACAAATAAAAATCCAGCGGGGTAAGGTCCGGGCTCCTTGCTGGCCAAGCAACTGGACCACCCCGTCCAATCCAGTGATCTCCAAACACGGAATTTAGGTGATTCCGTACATTACGCTCGTAATGTGCTGGACATCCGTCATGTTTCACACCGTCATAAAGAAACTAAACTATTTAAATGACATGGTCTTGTGCTGCCCTTAGCGCGCAGGGTGCGCGGGGCGCGCGCCTTTTGCATTGCCAATCAAATAAGGTTTGGGGGCGGGGTTTGCTCTAGCATTGGCTAATTTTTGTGAGTCCACGTTGACTGCGCTTACGCGTCATTGTTGTTAGTATCGAATAGTGCCTACTAATGGTTCGCATTGTTTTTTCACTAATGCGAGAATTAATTCGAGTTTAAAAGAAAAAAACCTTTTTTATTTTATTTTGTCTTTACAAATCGATAGTACTTCATGCACCTGATTGACCCTCCACGGGATTAAAACGATCAAAATGTAACGGTGTATACCTACAACACAACCCCTGTAAGTAATTGATAATACTTGTGTTTGGGCTATCTCGCTCTTTTCCTTAATTATTCAACAACATTGAGACATAATTACAAAAGGTGACAAAAAAATAAATTTAGGATGAAAAATTAACAATAAATGACTAATTTTATAAAAGTAAAATTGTGTTGCTGTACATACTCGTATTCGTATTCGTCTACTCGCAGGGAGGTAGGCAGTGCCGTAGGAAGCTTGTTTTTTACTTTGACTTGGCCCAGATTACATTGCTGAATCTTTAAGGTTAGTTTACAAGTCCCCAGAGTTTTAAAAATTCAATTCTTTACAAAGTATTGTCGAGAATCGAACCTCGACCTCTTCAGGTGCCGCAGGTGCAGCGCGTGTGAGCGGCTCTGCTGTACCAAGCGGTGTGACGCACGGCGCGGGGCTGCGCGGGCGACGGGCGGCGCGGGCGACACAAGACACTTCTCACCGGGCCACCGCGTTGTACACAAGTCGCGATTATTGTTAATATATTTAGTTCAAAACCAGCCAGTATACAGTCCACTTATTTCTACCTCAACACCACCTCCGAGACCTTACCCTGTACCTAACAGTTTTGGTACTTCAAAACCGAATACTGAAACTGTTGTACTTACTAGTGGTACCATCACAGATACTACTGCGTCTCGTATATTTCTATCCACAGCCATCGTACGAGTGATAGACGGGAATGGTAAGGAACACAACGCGAGAGTACTGCTGGACAACGGGAGTTCAATTAATTTGATAAGTCAAAGCTACTGTGACCAGTTACAACTGCCGAGGCGCTGCGTGTCAACATCCGTATCAGGTTTTAATAATCATGTTACTACCAGCACACAGTCTTGCACCATAACAGTGAAGTCTCTTTGTAGCGATTATAAAATTAATATAAATTGTACTGTTTTCCCCAATATTACACCACCCATTCCATCGTCTTATATAGACGTAAGTAACATACGTTTACCACTAGGTATTACATTAGCTGACCCTACATATAATACACCTACAAACATAGATTTGCTTTTAAATGCTGAAATTTTCTGGGATATTTTAGGAAGAGAATCTATTGAGTTAGGTACAAATAAACCAACATTACGCGAATCAAAATTTGGCTGGTTGGTTACGAGACATGTTACAGTGCCACAGCAAGATTCTAATTTATGTTTGTTTTCACAAGGTGATTCCAATCCTGATCTTTCACGTTTCTGGGAACTAGACACCTTAGACTCTCCACATTCAAACATGTCAGTAGAGGAAATTGCATGCGAAGAAAGTTTTGAAGCGAACACATTTCGTAATGACGACGGCCGCTTCGTTGTTTCGATGCCTCTAAAACGAGAAATTACCGTCTTAGGCGACTCGTTAAAGTTGGCAAAAATTAGGTTCTTCTCATTGGAAAGGAAATTCTTACGGGATCCAAAATTTAAAGAAAAATACATCAATTTCATGCGAGAATATGAATCATTGGGACACATGACGGAGAACAAAAAATTGTCGTCAGAGGATAAGTCCATTAAATATTACTTTCCACATCACGGTGTCACTCGTGAATCGAGCACCACCACAAAACTACGAACTGTTTTTGACGGATCTGCGGCCACCACGTCTGGTGTTTCATTAAATGACATACAAATGGTGGGCCCAGTCGTCCAAGATGATCTATTTACCATTATAATTCGTTTTCGCCAGCATAAATATGTGGTTTCCGGTGACATAGAGAAAATGTACCGGGCCATACAAATTAATCCAACCCAAAGATCATTGCAACAAATTATTTTTCGTTATGATTCTAGTCAACCATTGAAAACTTATACTTTAAACACACTAACTTATGGGACAGCATCAGCGCCATATTTGGCTACTAAGTGTCTTACAAGTCTTGCTTCTACTGTAAGTGATCAACAAATAAAGAACGCCATTCAACATGATTTTTACGTAGATGATTTTTTAAGTGGAGCGTCGTCAATCGAAGACACAATTAAATTAGCTAAAGGCGTGGCCTCAACTATGTCAGCCGCCAAATTTAATATAAGAAAATGGCAGTCAAATAGTCTTGATGTACTAAAGGCAATCTCTAGTTGTGAAACATCTATCACTCATGAATTTACAGACATAAAGTTAAATGAGGTCTCTAAAACCCTAGGTTTAAGTTGGGAACCAAGTTCAGATAAATTATCATTTTCTTTATATATTAATAATAGTAAACATACAACTAAAAGGCACATTTTATCAATTATAAGTCAAATTTTTGACCCTTTAGGTTTAGTAGGACCATGTATAGTCGAAGCAAAAATTACTATGCAAAAATTATGGATAAAAAAGTATTCCTGGGATGAAAAACTACCTAAAGAAATAAATGACCATTGGATTACCTTTGTTAATAAATTACAATATCTTAACTATTTAAAAATACCACGTTGGATTGTTTGTAATGATTGTAGTCGTTGTGAAATTCATGTATTCACGGACGCTTCGGAAAATGCTTTCGGCGCGTGTTTATATATTAGGTCGATTGATAGTTTAGGTCACATTCATATCCAATTACTTGCTTCAAAAAATAGAATTAGCCCAATAAGATCAGTCACAATTCCTCGACTTGAACTTTCCGGAGCATTACTGGGTGCAAGACTGTTTGTCAAAGTAAAATCAGCATTAACTTTAAATATTCAAAAATGTCACTTCTGGTGTGACTCGACCGTAGTTTTAGGGTGGTTATCGTCTCAACCCAATCAGTTCAAACATTTTGTTAGTAATCGTGTAAACGAAATACAGGAGAAAACAAATGGTCATACTTGGAGCTATGTACCTTCAAAATTAAATCCAGCAGATATAGTATCGCGGGGCTTATCTGCTGATCAGTTATGCAATGATTCATCAATATGGTGGCATGGACCACAATTTTTAAAATTAAATGAGTCTATGTGGCCTACAATGCCAAATAAAAATCAAAAAATAAAATGCGAGGAAAAAATATGTCTAGCTACAAATAAAATTAATAATAATAACGATGATCAAAATAATATAATATCAAAACTAATACTAAAATATTCAGATTTCAATAAATTACAAAGAATCATTGCATACGCACAAAGATTTATCAAAAATTTTAAAAATAAATCAAGTAAACTTACCGACATATTCACTCCTCTAGAATTACAAAATTCCTTAAATGTTATTGTCCGCCAAGCTCAGTCTGAGATGTTTCCCACTGAGTCTGTTACTTTACGGGCTGGCAAGGCTTTACCAAGCAACAACCGATTGTTAAGCTTGTCACCTTTCTTAGATGAAAATCAAATTATTCGTGTAGGCGGCAGGTTGGATAACTCGCCGTATTGCTATGATGTTAAGCATCCTATACTTATTTGTAGCAAACATCATATTACAAAATTATTATTTCATATGTACCATTTAAAGTTATTACATGCAGGACCGCAGTTATTACTGTCTAATATACGTCAAACATATTGGCCACTAAAAGGTCGAAACTTATCGAAGTCAACTGTAAACAAATGTTTAAAATGTTTTAGATATAAGGCTCAAACTATTCAACCTATAATGGGTCAACTTCCTTCTAACAGAACAAATTTAGAATTTCCCTTTCTACACTGTTGTGTGGACTATGCCGGGCCAGTGCTGATAGCAGATCGTAAGGGTCGAGGGTGCAGGCTCCTGAAATCCTACCTCTGTATTTTTGTGTGCATGTCAATTAAAGCTGTCCACTTGGAGCTTGTTACAGACCTCACAAAGGAAGCTTTCATAGCCGCGCTAAATAGGTTCATTGCTCGCCGGGGAAAACCACAAAGCATCTCGTCTGATAATGGCACAAACTTTGTTGGTGCATCCAATGAGCTAAATAGAATGCTCATCAGTTCTAATGTTCAAAATGAAATGGCCCAAGAAGGTATTGTTTTTAAATTTACTCCTCCATATAGCCCTCACTTTAATGGAATGGCAGAGGCAGCTGTCCGTTCGACTAAACATCACCTTAGACGGCTACTACAGGTAGTGCATTTTACGTATGAGGAGATGGCCACATGTTTGGCTCAAATTGAGGCTATTTTAAACTCTCGTCCACTTACTACCCTGTCTACTGATCCCTTCGACTTCACCGCACTCACTCCTTCCCATTTCCTAATAGGACGACCACTCACGTCAACTCCACATCCGCAAATATTCGAAAGAGATATTAGTTGCACGGAGCGCTATAAAAGAATCGAGTATATTCGGCAACATTTCTGGGCCCGATTCCGAGACGAATACATCTCAACTCTGCAGCAGAAAACCAAGTGGTTGACGTCCTCCAACAATGAACTCAAGGCTAACGACTTGGTACTTGTAAAGGACAAGACTCTTCCACCATTATTATGGCCATTGGGAAGAATAATTAAGGTCTATCCTGGTGTCGACGGGATCAATCGTGTTGCTGAAGTGAAGACGAGGAGGGGCAACATTCGGAGAGCATATAATAATATTTGCCCTCTTCCAGCTCAAGATTAACTTCCTCATGCTCATCTCAACGTGGGCGGGAATATGTCGAGAATCGAACCTCGACCTCTTCAGGTGCCGCAGGTGCAGCGCGTGTGAGCGGCTCTGCTGTACCAAGCGGTGTGACGCACGGCGCGGGGCTGCGCGGGCGACGGGCGGCGCGGGCGACACAAGACACTTCTCACCGGGCCACCGCGTTGTACACAAGTCGCGATTATTGTTAATATATTTAGTTCAAAACCAGCCAGTATACAGTCCACTTATTTCTACCTCAACACCACCTCCGAGACCTTACCCTGTACCTAACAGTATTTTTATTTTAAAAATTTTTGCACGGCTACCCAAAAAAAGAGTGTAATGTTTTTATGGTTCATGAATAATTATGTATGTTTGTTTGTTAGTAGTTCTTTATTTTCATTCATGTTTATCCGTGCTTAATTACTAATTATAGCTCAGAAGAAAGGAAAGACGGTTGTTTTTATTGTAAATACAACAGTTGTATATTTAAATAGCGCAGTTTCTTGATGAAAAGACTGTTTTTGTTTAATTTGTTTCTAAATTTTTTACTAAACACATGACCGGACCATACACACGAGCCTTCCCAAACACTACGGGGAACCGCGACGTCGCGCAAAATAGCTGCGTTAGTTCTTTAATGAATTATGTTAATTATTCTGTCGTCTTTACTAATTAGGGACCTGAATAGTCAAAACATCCTATAATTATGTAGGACGAAGAAAATCAAGAAATTTCAGATTTAAAAAATAACTATTATAAAGAATTTGAATTTAGGTTTGTTGATAATATACTACCTACTTTTAGTTTGAAAAGAAATCAGTTGAATAATATCGTGGTCTTAAAAGTAGAAAACAAGAAAAATCTTCTAGTTAAAAGATAGTTTGTACATTTCAATTTAACGTATTATAAGTAAAATTATTATAGAGTACAGCCGTAGTCGCATGCCACTGATACCTGATGATCCTTCATGGCGTTCTCATTGATACAGAAGTCAGCTGCTAGTTGCCATTGGCAAGGTGGCATGCGACTACGACTGACCTTTATAATAATTTTACTTACTTTCAGACAAGAATTATTTTCATGTTTTCTACTTTTAAGACCGCGGTTTGTAGTCGGCTGTCCTCTCATCATCTGTTTAGTAAACCCACTTTGAATGCATTTAGGTTTTTTGTGGACTTAATAATTAGCGTTCGGAATTTTACGCACTAAATTTAGGTGACCGACGATCGCGCATTTGCGTGGATACCGTTCTTAGGCCTCACGGAAACGCGGCGCGTTGTGTCAAATCAAGCACATGGCGATGTATGAAAACGGTAACGATTTCAAACTATGATTTTACAAGAAGCGATTTTTTGCTCATTAATTTAAAATCCAGCATTCGTTGCGGTGGACCCGCCTCTCAGTAAATTAATAAAATAGCACGCTACGAGCCTTCAGCACGCGCCGCGCGACGCCCCGCGTCTCCGTAAACGAGCCCTTATTAGTATGGGTGTAGTAAAGTAGTCGTAGATATTTTTATGTGATTTCTACACACGTGTGTATTTGTGCTAGGTTGCTAAATCATGGAAGTTAGTGGTTCTTCGTGAGCGAATATCTTCCCATATTCCACGGGTATTCATTTAAATTCGCTCTCAGCACAGCTCCGGTCAGAAGATTAAAATGTGATTCTAATAATATGACATAAAAAATCATATTAATAAAGACTTATTTTCTTAGCGATTTTTGGGCAATTATGAGTACTCTTATAAACCATGTTTAAAGGCCACTGTTCTTGCTGCTATTCTCAAGAGACAAGCAGCATCCCGGGGTCGATTGAAAGTCTCAGCAGAGGGCATCCCCGACGAAAGATATTGTAATTCCACAGAAATATGGCTAGAAAGAATAGATTCCACGCAGCTGGCGCCGTGGGGCAAAACATGAGTTGAAAAAAAATAAAAACGCGCATTCGCTCCAGCGACTAGTTAGTTCATAAATATTGTAATAAAAATACGTTTGTCGAGAGTTTTAATTAATTCTGTGTTCAACGTTTGACCTAGGTTGTATTTTGTAACTTTCAATTTGGTTTGTTTGCACAGAATTTGACTAGCTGCTACAAAATTGAAACTGTGACATAAAATTCAATGTTTGGTCGTTCTGTGTAATTTTGTAGTTTAAATTTTATTCAATGGTCTATCCATAACCTATTCACTTTGTCCGTCCGCATTATGCATACCATGAAACATAAACCATAATTTTAAACAACAAACAAAGAAACTTTTATCACAACAAAATAACGCCTGTAACCCCGACGGCTTAAAGATTGACACAACTCTGTGTGACGGGTAACACAGAGTTGTGTCAATCTTTAAGTTCAAGCCTATTGCAAGTCTGGGCTTTGTGACTCCTACTGGGGAAATTGTAATGGAAAACCCAAATTCACTATGCCCACCCTGGGAGTGGAACCCAGGAACGCATGTTGAACAGTCGCGATTGCGTTCACTAAACCAACGAGGCATGCAGTATTATTTTTATCCAAAACACAAGAACACATATCTCTCATCTTCACAATAAGCATCTTCAACAAAACACCAGAAAAACGTTCCTCATTTCTCTTGAAGGCGCTCATGTAATATTTTTTGCGGTATCAGTTGGCTCTCGGCTCTCGTCATTCGGCATTCGGCTCACGTCCGTTCACGCACTCACTACGGCCACTCGGCCTCGCGCAGTTTTTCGGCAACCTGTCTTGACTGAGTAAATAGATTCTTTTGGTGCGCTCTTGTGTTTTGTTTTCTTTTTAGTGAACATATCTTGATATTAAAAATAATAGAGCTTTGTCTTTGCAGTGACCGCTTTTGTAAACTATCTAAGTATGAAATGGCTCAAGCTCTGCCGCAATTTCAACTGGGGTTCTATTATTTATTAGAAATGACATGTATAATCCCAAAGATTGTTTGAACTGCCTTCGATTTTAATAAAAAATTTTAGAAGTAAGTTCATCATCAACAACAGCCTATTAATGTTCCCACTGCTGGGACACAGACCTCCTCTCTTTTTGAGAGGGAATGGGCTATAATCGAACACGCGGGCCCAGTGCGGATTGGTAGATGTCACATGTCTTCGAGTTTTTTGATTCTAAGCCATGCCGGTTTCCTCACGATGTTTTCCTTCACCGTTTTGAGAGCAGCGGTGATGAAATAAATTACAAAAAGTAATGTGCCTGCCTGGGTTCGAACCCACGACCTACTATTCGTAAGTCACCACTGCCACTACGGGGCCACCACTGCTAAGTAGAAGTAAGTTATTAAGGTTTTATCCAACCGAAACCTTCTAGGCTAGGGTACCTTTTTTGTATGTCCGTAAACAGTTTATGTATTTGAGACAGCTACTTGTAAGTAGGAGTTGGTGTCACTTCACCGCCCGGCTAAGGCCTCTCTCTATAACTTCCGACCTCTGCGGGATGTACTACCTACGTCGCCAT
Source organism: Diarsia rubi (assembly GCA_932274075.1). NCBI lineage: Eukaryota > Metazoa > Arthropoda > Insecta > Lepidoptera > Noctuidae > Diarsia > Diarsia rubi. Next base: position 301,507 of record OW026437.1, on the reverse strand, counting down.
CAGGCTGTGACAGGTTCCTCATCGTGGTTACTTTTGGACCACAGCTCGTCGGGCACATGGTAGATATGGCCAGCCTAGTTCTACTTAAAACTTATCAGGTTTTTGAGCAAGAAGTGTTGTATGGTGTTGGGTATAAGGCGAGACAGCTAAATGTAGATTAAAAGAAAGCAGCAAGAACTAGCATATTATATGCTAGCGAGGTGTTACAAGTGGTAACCAAAGCTTATACATAACTAGGTTAAACAAATTAAACTTCTCGTTGTTTGCAATGTTCTTACTTGCTCAATTATTAAGAATGTGGTCAGACTAAATAAGTGAGTTGAATAGTTTCGTGACCCTATTAAAGTTTAAGCTAAGTTTACCTGGGAGCGCTTTCGATGGATTAAAAATATTACAGTTAGACTCAGTTCAAGTCATGGGTAGAGAGAATTGTTGCCAATTTTCAAGTTAATTTTGCTTGATTGGAAAAGTGATCGCAAGTGAAACCTACTGCTTGTCATGACACAAATTGATTTAGGGTTTCCTAATTAGTTTCTCAGAAGCTGCCACGGAGTCTGCATCTGTGCCCGGTTGATGTCAATAGGCTGTATATAATGAGTACACATCTATCTAACCCTTCGATTTTTTTAGTTCACCTACAATTGTGTACCTACTCTGGTTGTATACTAAAGTTATTAAAAAACGAATACACATTAGTGCAACAATCACTTAAAGTTGAAAACGTCATGGATAATTGCATGCATAATGAATTTGTGTAAAAGTAGTTATAAAATAAAGCAATCTAGTTTTAAGTTGCCTATTTAATAATATTATAGATTAAAACAAAAAAACTACTTTTTTTTTAAGATGTTTTATGACAAATATTATTTCAATTCTTTTAGTTTTGTCGTAATAAATTACTTATAACATAATAAAATATTATTTATTCAATGTGAACACATCTCCTTCCACTAGTCATGTTATGTACCCCTAAAGTGTCTTCGTCAGTTAACAACATTGCTTGTGTATATTATTATCATTTATCAGCTTCCAATTGGTCACACTCCTCATTCACCGTCTCAATCACAACGGCCGGCACGGAGACAACTTGGAGCAATTACTAAAATCTTGCGGAACAATTTTAATCAAAGCTGTAGCTCAGTTTAATGGCACAAGTAATACAATATCACTTTGGTTTACAACCCTTTGAGCCGACCACAACATCATAATGGTTAAGGGCCTTTTACTTGGCCTGACTTGTACCGATTGTCTTGACCTGTCAGAGAGCTGACAGCTGACTACTTTCTCGTTAGAAACTATTTTGTAAATGTTATCAAAGGTTTTTCATTCATTAAAACTAGTAGTTTTCGTCGTTACCGTTTCTTAGAAGACTGTAAGTCTAAAATCAGGTAACCAATGGGTTTTCTGTTACCCTGTTTAACAGTTGTGGAGGTCAGAAAGATAGTCACGTAAAATACTGGCATTCATCTGCATTTTAATACTACTTTCACTAATTTATGACTCTCTCAGTAGGAGCCACGGAGTTGGATTCGCGACCGCTTGATGGCAATAGGATCGACCCCTATCACAGGTGACTTAAACAAAACTGGGGAAATGTGCGTATACCAATAGGAACACCTCTGCCCAATCCTCTGTGGATTACAGACGTGATGCTACGTTACGTGTTATATAATGTATGATGACAAAACAGTCGCGACACAATGAACAAGGTCTCTTAAAACTAGTCCGAAGTAGTACACATAGTTGCTACACTCCACCATAAACAAACTATTTGAGTAGCAACTGAAAGTAGTCACGAAATACGGCAAGTTGCTATCACAGCCCGTCCACCAGTTCGCCAGTTCGCCAGTTCGCCAGTACTGCTACAAGTTGGAGACAGAGCCGCGGCTTTTAGCTTTATTGCTTTGTTTGGCACAAATTGTTATTATGTGTGGTCGTAGTTTCAGAGCTCATAATTATGGGACCTCGAATACTACATATTCTTTGCTAGGTGTCTAAAGTTTTTATGTGAAAGTCTTTTGGAAGTATACGTTTCACTAGATTGGTAAACATAGATAAAGATTATGATTTCTAAGAAAACAAACTAAGTTGACATCTTCTAGGCCGACGTCTAAGAATGGACACTGAAACATGAACTAGTTTCATACATGGCTTATCATCTAACGTTACTTATCATAATTTGTGTTTACTGTGGTCAAACTTATTGGATGTAGGTACTCACAAGGGTCAAGGGTTAGTTTGAGCAGAAACAATATCATTAACTTGTTGTTTTATCGAAACTCAACTGTTGGAACTGAATGAGTGATTGAGTTGATTTGTATCGCTTTTTATTCGTCACATGAACAGAGTTACGGGTGAAAGGGTCGTACTAAAGTCTGCTTTAAACTTGGATCCAGTTATTGCGGAATTAAAACTACGTATTTTTACGAAGCGCGAGCAGCGGTGGTCCGGTGGTGGCCCAGTGGTGGCCCAGTGGTGGCCCAGTGGTGGCCCAGTGGTGGCGGCCTCGACTGGGTTGCCTGTTTTTGAACCCGCGACTTATTGTTACGAACAATAAGTACTCTCTGTAATTTATTTCATCACCACTGGTCTCAATACGGTGAAGGAAAACGTCATGAGGAAATGTCTTAGAACCAAAAAATTCGAAGACATATGTGACATCTACCAAACCGCACTAAGCACGCGTGTTGGATGATAGCCCATCCCTCTCCTAGAGAGGAGGCCTGAGTCCCAGCAGTGGGAACATTATAGGCTGATGATGATGATAATGTTTTAACTTACATTTTACTACTATTCCTGGTTTTATCAGTGATTTTAGTGTTTTTATGTAGCATAAAATTATGATTAGTTATACTCTCATATTTTCAAAACAAAACATCAGGCGATACCTAAGAGAGTTTCTTAGAATAACCTTGTTAGTTGGCAACCGAGGAACCGTGACATATATACCTACGCTAGGTGGAGGGATATGAAAGTCGATATGAGACACAACAATCTAATCAGCAATACGAAATGGAGCGCAGTGGAGAATTGAAGATACGGAGAAGTGAAGCCTTGTGATTGGCTGCAAACAGGGAGTTACGGAGTATGTGGAACTTCGTTATACGTAGAGAGGACACACGTAGCTTAGATAGTACACATAGATATGATAGACTGTAAAAAAGGTGACGAATTGAGATAAAAGAAGGTTTCTAAGATAAATAATGTTCTTTTAGCGAACTTGAAACCAATTCAGGGAGTAAACGTACCCTTCCCGAATCCGTCAACCAAACTTTACATACGTCAAACAAAGTACCCCGTTTTTGGGATGAAAAATCACGTTTTACGAAAAAATTCAATGCAGCACACTAAAAACAATGTGCTAATGGGTGCTTTTAATAGTAAACGGGTCATGAAGGCAATTAAAGTATCGTATCTTTTGGTTTCGTTAAAAGTACTTTTACACTCTTTATACCGGTTAAAATAATTGGAATTAAAACAAACAGGTTAGTTTTGTTTAAAGGCTTTCTTGTTGAAACATAATTATTGTTGTATTTCTCTTACAAAACCTCAAAACTTCAAACTAAAGATGTAACTGGATAGCTAACATATAATTTGACTTGAAATTGCTTGGCACTACAAAGCGTTCTGTCATATCTCCAAGAACCATAACCAATTTGAAGCCAAGGCCACAGCCTAAATAAATCTAGCCAAAACACATCACGCCAACACTCGCGCCGTCTCAACAGTAATAAAACTCGCACTTCCGTCGAACAACACGACAGTTGAGTATTGGCAAGGTTGTGGCTATTTGTCACTCGCGTCGCTAGGCCGTGTCGCCGTGTCGCACTGTCGCACATTAGCGGGGGGCGCGACATAATCGCGTCTTGTCGCGACTGCAGCCAACAATGCCGCGTGAATGTGTATGAATATGGAAATTCGTGTGAGATATGGCAGTTGCGGTGGCTGCGTCCGTCGGCTTCCTTGTCCGCGATTTTAAAATGTTTCGAGGATTTTCGTGCTAGATATTATTTCAGTTACAGCAACGTGTGCAAACAACTACAATAGCTAGCAGTAAATATATTTAGTACATCGAGTTTTACAAAACATTGGCAGGTTCTGATTCGTCCATGTTACCTAGATGTCTAGGTGTGAATCTATGTGACAATTTATTTCGTATCTCTCATTTGGTTTACGAAAACATCCAATAAAAGAGATAAAACATATATTCTCAGTTTAAACTATTCCAACTTAAACTATAACAGAACATCTCAAACTTTTCGGATATTCATGCCCCTCATAATGTTAACCTTATCACTTCCGAAACAATTGAACGATATTATAAAGTTAAACCATCAACGGAACAAGTTAGTTTTACACTTTTCCGCTGGTTGCACGTAACTTTACGTTGTTATCAAAAGTACGAAGTTTTGCACGAACACCGTGACGTCAGCTGAAAGCCACAGAACGCATAAATTGTGCAAATGTGCAACCGTGCAAGATCGCGTGCGAAAATAGATATTTTTATGACTAGAATCGTCTTTCCGTAACAATCAGTTTCATAAAACTTGCCTTAGACGGGACTGAGTACGTGAAAGATAAAACTTTATCTGAAGGCATCTGGTTCAGTATTTATTCTTTAAGACAGTTATACAGTTCCTGTAAAGTCCATCGTATTGGTATTTTTAATCAGATAGACATATTGCGTTATCTGATAATAATTCAGTAACTTATATAAACAGAAATCAATTTACGAGTAGTTTACAATCCATTCACCAAATAGTATTTCCCTTATGCTGATAATACCGTGTATTATTTTACCTAATCATATTTAAGACCTGACTGAAAGCAGTATTATATTCAATCCTCATAGAAAAATGCTATTGTTCGCGCCTTTCCTACAACCACAAGAAAAAGACAAAAAATAGTTGTGATAATACATAGCAGCACTTACAGAAAGCCACATTTGCACAGACGCATAAACTGTGCATTGTGCTGCACTTGTGTTTGCAATAAATTTTACTCTAGCATCAATTCTTTAGCAACCGCGGCGCGGTCAGCTGATCAAACTTGCATCGGTTTGGGTATGCAACTGTGTTGTCTCAGTTCCTATGTTCTGGAATATTCTAGATTAATATTTTCAACGAAGAAATATTACGTGTGCCTTGAAAACCTTCTAAATTATAAATGTTAGAGAAAGTACCGTGTAGCTATGCTACTGCATTGTTATAAACAAAAGCTACGCAGATGATGCTGCTGCGGCATTACAATAGTTGCAATAGTTGGAGTCTACAAGTCATTATAATTTTAGCACCCACTTAAAATGTAAAGAGTATACTTACTCGTAAGTCTATTAATCCTGCCTAGTCTTTCACCAACAAAGTTGGAATTCAGTTCCAGGATTAGTCCATAAATTATGGTAAAATAAACCGTTATTATAAACAAATAAATCACGTTTTAGCAAGTTCTGCTGTAAGCCGCGATCAAACATGCAGCGGTTTCCAGCGATAGCAGTATTTGCAGAGCAAAGCGTTCGGAACCGCCTGATAAATTTAATGCACGGTTTAATGTTGATAGAATTAAAGTAGGTATATTATTATGAGTTAGAGCTACAGATTTTGTGCACCCTTCATGTCTATATTTAATTAAAATCTGATTTTAATTATCCCGGGCTGATAACATTTTCATGTTTTCCTACCAATGTTGCAACTTCCCCAATGCATTTTTTAAGCTTACATATTTGTCGTTTTCATTTGAAGCATCATGCCATTTTCTTCCAACAAAACCCGTGCATGACCTTTACGTACCTGTAAAAGAAAAGAAATACAATTTTAATATTATATTATTATACGTGTAAAATAAGTATCAATAATAATAATAATAAATTGTTTATTTTTCTCCACAAAATCAATCAAGCCACATTGACACAGTAAAACATTGGATAAATGTTAAAAAAAACCAAAATGAAAGAATTCCACAAGAGATGCAGGTGGATATCAATATTCAACTCTCCGAAACCAATCTCGTAGCGCAAATATACAAAAATATGAAAACGTTTTCATCCTAAAAATATTCGCATATGAAAAGTTCTAGACTTCAGATAACAAGACAGATATAGCCCAGACTTAGGCTAGCTAGACAGAAAATAGATTGAAGTGGTGCGAGACGAAGGCGGCGCTAACTGGAGTTAAAGAAAGATATTCTGTCAGTTTTACTTTGTGCACCGTGGTTACATGGTGCTCACTGACAGCGCTTTGTGTTCTACTGCAACTGTTAGTTTGTGAACAAGTTCTTTTACAAACTTGTATGGGAATATCGGACATACGGAATGTTATGTTTTCATACTTTGTGAGCGCTCAGTGACTATTATAATTTGTAGCACGAATATGGGCCTTATTAACATTATGAAAATTACAGGTGATAGTATTATTACAAAATATCAGTTCACAAAGGTGAATTTGTACTGAACGTTGGGATTTTATTCTAATGTTGAGAAAGCATTCATCGATTTTTGTAATAGAACATTCTTATAAGGAGATCATCAGGGAATTGATTTCTGCTTAGATAATAACATTTTTTTTGGTCCTCATTACTTATAGGGTTATTACTGACATCTATCGCTTCTTGGTAACGCAGGCGTACCTAATATCATCTATAACCCGCGTAATAACCCTCCATTGGGCTTCGCTGCTGCCAGATAAAAAGAGGAGTCCTGACTGACTGACTGGCTCATCAACGCCCAGCCCAAACGCTTGAACCTAAGAAACTGGAAGAACAATGGCAGCCTTTCATACATTACAATAGTTGAGAAGAAATGGTAGCATCTAATTATCAGAAATATCTTAAAATGTTAAGCTTCAGCCCCTGAGTAGCTTTGTTCAAGAATTATATCCTGACACCTGAGTCCTACAAAAAACTATATAGATTTGAACAATGAGGGAAATTGGAGTCCAAAGGGGCAGTAGCACAGTCGCGTAGGGCATGATCAGAAGCAAAAGCTAGTCTTTACTTTAATATGCACATTCATAAAATTGCAACATTATACGAGTTTTTCCAGTTTGTTCACATTGATCAAATACCGAGTTTCACTACTAAACTGTTAGCTAGTTTTACGTCATACTCCACACAATACAGCACAGCGAAGCTAACCGGATAACGTCACATCCCTTTCACCCGTCACATCTCATTCGCGTCCCTGTCCACGTAAATTAATTTTTTATCGCATGCACACTCCATAAAGCAGGCCATGCCTCTGCCGTTACTGGCTTTGTTAGGGTTCCGTACCTCAAAAAGAAAAACGGAACCCTTATAGGGTCACTCGTGTGGCTGTCTGTCCGACCATTCCCCACCCCAGCCTAAAATTTTGAAATAAAATTAGAATTTAGTTCAACACTTATAGATTGAAGGAAAATCTATAAGAAGTCTATGGTGCTAAAATACCATGAAAAATCTCTCAATATCTACTACAATGGTACAGAACCCTTTTTTTTTGGGGGGGTTGGGATATCATCAAATAACCCCTCCCGCTCTTGGGCAGAGCGAAAGGGAGTGTCAGACTTCTACTGACTAAAAACCACCCATGTTCCTTCTTAGCCCTTTATGTTGAGGCCGCGGTATCTCTTAAAACATCCCGCAGCCCAATGGTACAGAACCCTTCAAGTGCAAGTCCGACTTGCACTTGGCCAGTTTTTTTTATAAAGTAATAATACTAATACTTTTATGTGTTCACAAGTGAAAGGTTTTAGTATTTGTGAGTGGTTCTCGTTTTTATTGGACTTCTATAAGATTGGAGTATATAATTACAACATAAAACCGATGGATATGCTTGTAAAACTGACAGAATGTATTTTTTACTTGGATTTTAGATGAGAACATCGTCTGAGTATACGTTTCGCATTGCTAGTGTTATAATCTTTGTGTTTTATTTTTATCTACCTATCTATTATATAAAAATCAATGCCACTTTTCGTTGTAATTTTATAACTCAAGAACGGGCTCACCTATCCAAACCAAATGTTTAGGCTTTGTTCGGACTATTTAGTAGATGGTTTATGTGAAGTTGGCACAAAATCAGTCGAGCGGTTCTTCATTTATCACATTTTTTGTAACAAATGAATTCAATAAATGGCGGATCATTTTGTTATTGGGGATTTTGCTGTCTTGGACCCGGTAGGTGGCGGTGCTGTCCGGGCAATACGATGGCTGCCAGGTCCGCTAGTAATTTATATTGCAAAGAGATTGGGTAATAAAATTTACCCGATCATCATAGGTTGTAAAAAATCTAAAAATTGTATTAAGCAATGAAATGATTGGCAAAACACATCACGAATACAAATTATGTAGGAAAGTAGTAACTGGTATTTTTATTTTAATAATCATTAATAAATCAAATTTTCTAATAACCTATCTCTTACTGCCGCACTCAGATACATTTTTGCCGTAGTTAATTTACATTAAAATTTAGAGAGCAAAGTTATATCAATGTTCTACAAGATACCACGTTTTTTCTCCGAACAATTAACCTATTTCACTCACCTACTCGTACATTCGCCTCACCTATCAGAAATGTCCATCGACATGCATACACAAGTCTTCCCCCGACGTCGCCTCAACTTTTATTAAGTCCCAGATTACATAATAGTCTTTTAAGTACTGCGCCCGAGGGGGAAACTTCACTAATAGTCGTGCTCACCCCCCTGTCGACATTACCTTATACGTCGTAGCTCGGCTATTAAGAACCGGGTGTTGCCGAAAAATTGTGAGATTGTGACCCAAAGTGCATGAAGATTTAGCGAGTGAAAGAGGCGACAAAATATTTTTTTGGCTGAAAAGTTTTTTAGGACCTCCGTTTTCTAATTCAATTGGCTATTTGACTACTGTTAAAATTCACGTAAACGTTATGTTATTTCAAAAAACTAACAGAAATAACACGATGTGCGGAAAAAGTAGTAAAATCGATCAAAAAATGGCATAGTTTCAATTGATTTTATATGACGTGTTAGAAAAAGACAGCGCTACAGAAACGTGACGTCATATTTCATACGTACGTACATAGTTACGTTAGTACAAATGGCCGTTTCGCGCATCAGAAACTTCTAAAGCATGTAGCTACTCCATTGCGATCTATTTTATTACTTTTTTCACACATCGTGTTATTTCTAAGTATATGAAATAACATATAATATTTTTTTTGTGAATTGTTGACAGAATTACAAATAAGCAATCCAATATGCGAAAAAAATACGACTGTAGTACTAAATAGTCACAATGAATGTATTATTTTATAATTATCTGTGATAATTTGACAGAGGCTTGTGGTAAGGCAAAATATCCGTAAGTGAGCTTTTCGAGGTAAAGCGGCGGAAGCTGCGGGAGGACGCATTCCATGACTTACCTCTACAGAAAAAACCGTACGTTACCAGTACAAAATCGTGTCGCTTTGTATTAATTTTCCGTACATTGAGAGATTCGCTTATACTGGTTTTATATAGTGTGACTGGTCTTCACGCGAAACATACAGATCAGATACTTTTTATATTAAAACGTACGATATATTGAACGAGAATATCATAAAAGATACACGTGATAAATAACAAAAGGCTTTTAACGTATTACAGTGTACGCACGAAACAAACGTTTTTATTAAAAACAAATTATTAACTGAGCGGAGAATAAAACAAAACAAAGTACCAGACATACGTGGGAATGAACAATAAACAGCTGAACAAATTGAACAATATAGAAATGGCAGTTAAAACCCTGCATTCGAGAAGTTTAATCTATCGTGACTAATGTTATTTCTACTATAATTTGAAAACGATGATTGAAAGGAAAAAAAAAGAAGATGCAAATGACTATTTACGTAGAACATAATTTTTGATCGTATTGTTGACGTAAGAGTTTCTCCAAATATAATTCTTCTGTCTTGGATTTGATCATTGCATTATAACTGTCGTTACCCCAAAGGTTTAACAAAACGTTCAGCTCTTGTCATTTATCCCGAAGCCCTGCTTGAGGAGCATCAGCAATAACTGCGTGGATTTTAAATATTTATCATTCATTCATCTTTTATATTGTAGTGTGTTGTGTAGGTACTGGCTTTTGAGCTCGTATTTCATAATGGCTGTAAACATAACAACGACACCAATTTTTATAAATGTTGGAACTAAACCGCTACCTAATTGGCGGTTTTGTTGCGGCGTGTTACATTCTGTTTTGATTTGCTGCCTGTCAACGTGCTACATACAAAAACGATGTTTATGACACACGGTACATCGACGTGGACAGAGTCCAGCTTGGGCACAATATAGGCAGATAGTATGTTGTACTAGAGAAACGAGTGTTTGGTTATAAAACAACATCATGTTTGTTAGAAAGAGCTTGTTTACCTTCAGTGCACCATGCCATATGTACAGCTATGTTTAAGTATCATGTAAAAGAGAGCGAACGTACTGGCATCAACCGGGCTGAAATCCAGACTCCGGTTGAGCGACAAATTCTCTATGAACTAAGTAAATTTATCCTCGAAAATCACTCTATTAATAGGTGAAAACAGAATGAAAACCGATTCAGTAGTTTTTGAGTTTATCGTGACCAGACAGACAGACAAACTTTGGACTTTGCTTAATTATATGTTATGTAGTGATAGTGATACACAAAAAACACTGCTCAACCTAGGAAATGCACTCATTGTTATTGGAATACCAGCAGCTATAATAACTACCCATTTAAATTTACATCACACAGGACAAAAGAAACTCAGCAGAACTGCAGCGTCACAGTCTGAGAACGTCTTTGAGCAACTTTATCTGTATTGATAACGACAATAACGGCAACTATGTCCTCAAAGCGAGGGGGAGGGGGGAAGGAAACGCTACGTCATTTGTAACGCACTACTTTTGTTTTGTTTCATATTGTCATGTTTTTCCTCTACAGATAAACTCTGTGCCGTAATGTATTGCATAACATCACACATTCCCTTTACGTTGCTGTGATGAAAGATTTTGGGGTGATATCACAAGAACGAATAATGGCTATGCCGGGGGAGAGAATGCAATCAAGGAAACTCTGTTTTATTGATTTATTGTTAAATGTCTAGGAAACAGTGATCTGTGACTATGTATAATTCTGTCCTGAATTCTTCTGTTTACTTAATGGGATTAATATTTTCTAATATTCTAACACTTCACTCTAACAAGAAATAACTTTTCGTATATTGTAGTAGCACTTTGACAGCCTTATTTAATTGTTGACTCATCGACCACATTTTCACAAAACTGATTTCTTTAAATCCAAGCGACCCTTTCCACGAATAAAAAATATCGCATAGTCTATGTAAGCGTAAAATAGAGGCGCCACGATTCTCCCCTGTGTGTAGCGCGCAATGGTTTGTGTAAAACGTTTTTATGTCCTTTAACTGCGATGTCATGGTCGAAGTGGTACGGGGATTTGATCGGGGATTCTACTGTAGTGAGTATTATTGATATTTTAGGGACACGGACAATCTTCGGTAATATTTAAGTGAAAAGTGTCGTACGGGGGAGCTGTTCGACTGTTTCTGTTTCTTTTGGGCAGTGATATTGAGGACTTTCAATCAATATTTTATAAGTTCGACTTGACGGATAAATTGAGATGGAAAGTTTACAAATTAAATAAGAAAAACAATCATGAACTAATGTAGAATGTTTATGCATTATGCACCTGGTTAAAGTAATAATTTAAGTTTATATGGTTACAAAAATCAGGAATGATGCAAAACTCGGTAAATTAAAACAAAACAAAAAGAAGAAAAGAACTTCAAGCCACTGAAACGTGATCAAATCTGCTAAGTTTACAAACGAAATCCTCCGCCATCCCGTACCTGAACAATTTCGACACAGATAATATGTTCGGAGTCGTCCTTGCCAAGTACGCGGCTACGGTGATACGGTGCCGGTTACAAATCCACCATTTGCTCCCGGCTGCCGACTACCGACTCCCGACCCTCACAATATCAGTCTGTCTAGATCCATTTTGCTTATCTACAGATTTAGAATATATTCATTGGACCAAATTCAAATGTGCAAAGCGTACCAATCCATACACTTTTTATCATCCAAATTCCAACTTAGTCTGTTTCGTTATAGAGTTGGTTTCTGTTTGGAGGATCTGGTTTTTAGGTACGCGTCTCAAAGGCTTGCGGAGCATCGAAGGTGCTTTATTTTTAAATGAAAGGCAGCGATAAGCGAACATTTTGCGGACTATTGCGGCCCCTGTGTGTAGCTACGTTATTATAATGTTCTTTTTATTTTCAATTCGTAACGGGATTGGGTACTGATATGCTTTGATGGTCTCTCTTGGATTTCTCAATGTATTCTATTGTGTTTGTTCAACCGATACTATGTATGTTATTGGATATTACGTTTAGAGTCACACTTTTTGGTCGTTATCTGAATATCTACTATTGTTCCTGCTAGTATTCGTTGGTAAATTCCTGTAATTCGTGAAGAGTACAGAATTTTACAGGCAGTCACCGTTCAGGCTGGCCCAAAAAGAAGTGGCGAGATAGATGTGAACGCGCACTGTAAGGGCTGGTTTGAGGTATCGCACGAACCGCGGCCTCAGACACAAAGGGCTAAGAAAGAACATGGTTGGTTTTTATTCAGTAAAAATATGACACTACCTTCCGCTCCGCCTAGGGTGGAAGGAGTCATTTTGATGAAAAAAGTATCGCACGAAAAGAGTTCCTGAAAATATATGAGGGTTTGCTTTGCCAGCAGAAAGACTTCCACGGCAACTTAAAATATAAACTTAATTATTATTACAGCTTCAAGTTTAAGTAATTTATTTATTAAACTTCAAGTATTATTATTCAATAGTGTCTAGTGATAGAAACCAACCAACCATAGTAAATGTGGCCAAGATATACGCCCTTGAGGTACACCAAAACGAATAACCACCTATTACTTACCTATTACTTAATAGTTGTGTTTCACTTTCAATAAACTTTTTTCTTTTAAAAAAACTTAGTAAAGAAAACTTGGAATAGTGTCCATATTAAAGATCTGAAACTGAATTTGTGACTTTTATTTATGAAAAAATCATGATTTATTCATTCAAAGGTTTTGGACATAATTTTATCAGAGTAAACCTATTCTTAACTAGAAATGTGTGTGTTGTTTGTATTAATTGAAATCCAGAAGAGCCGGTGGCCATAATTTAAATGGTATGAACCATAATTTAAAAATAACTGAAAATTAAGCATCATAAAATGGCAATTACGGCGTTTATATCTTTACAAATAATACAATCTATTTTAGTACTCATCCATCATCGTAGAGAGGCAGACCCGAGTCCTAGGCCTCCAGGGACACCCGTCACACGAAATAAGGTATCACCTGAGCAAACAACGGCATATTCCTATAATATAACCTTTATTATTCCACAAATTCCCAGTAGAGACCTTCCAAAGTGATCAGGGTTTTATGTGGTACAGGAATATATAATTTAACGTAAAAAAGTTAGGACTATTTTTCGGTCGTGTGCGTTCAAAATGTTGTAGGTTTCTTACACTTTTTTTTTAAGAAAGGAACATTTATTGTAAAGAACCATCGTTAGAAAGAAGTCTGTAGGGTACAGACCAGATCAAACTCCATACTGTAGCCTACAGACTATAGCCTCTTCTATATTTCGGACGGACTCCTTTAGATTTGGGGCTATTGTTCGTAGATGCATGTCAAAAAACAGCCTTGTTTCTAAATAAGAAATGATAAGATGTTGTGACTAAATAGTCTATAAGTTTATTTTTGGATATTTTTACGGATATTGTAAAGTAAACGTTTAAGCGATTTTTCTGTTATTTTGTTAATCGATCGATTTAAATTGTTTCGTATTTCTACGACAACTTTAAGCCGGATGAACATAAACTATAGTTTATGCTAATTCATGTCGCTGATTGAACATCATTTTACTAGGTTTTTATTTTGCGGTTACGAACCATCACTATGAGCGATCTAAGTCTCGACCAGGCACAAAAATATTAAAATCATGGAGCATTATTACCTAATAATTAAAAACATAAAGTTGGCGGCCTCCAGCTCAACTGTACCGTACTCAATTCGTAAACAACTTAACTACCCTAAAATTAATGTCCATTAAATAACAATTCTGAACTCCACTTACGTCAATTACTAACGGCATTATACTCAAACGGATCGGAATTCTAAACAAACTCCATCTTCCCCCTCCGCGAGACCCACGTGGCCCCTCATCTGGCTCGAAGGACCGAATAGTTGTTTAATACACTCCCCAGTGGTCCACCGATCCTGAACTATGCCAATTTTGACCGTTGCTCCTGATTGGGTAGAAGGTGAGGTCTGAAGTGATTTGTTGCCGGTATTTGGGAGACAAATAAAAATAAGGGTTTTGTTTGAGGTACACAATCGATTGTGTTACGTACGGTTAACTGCTTTTGGAGTTATTTGTCTATCAAAATTTGTGGGATGCCGTGATTCTTTGGAGGTATTGACTCCGAAAATCTGATGGTCTTGCGATGGTAAGTTTGTTCAACTTATGTTTTAAATGTATAGCAATTTTCACTCGATAATGATCAGAACATTTTCAAGCCATTTTCTTTTTCGGAGTTTTACTTTAAATGTTGGTAAAGTACACGAAACGAAACTCGAGAGAGGTAAAGTCAGCTTCAGGCTACATTTACGTCGGAGCCGAGAGTTTTTGTTTAACTTGCAGGTAAGAGTTCAGCGTATAGTTTTAGAATACAAAGTATATATCGATTCGGTACTTAAACGTAAGTAGGAATTTTAATGAAGATCTATTTCTAAGAAATGTGTGCTCATAAGATGTTATTGGACACAAGTTCGGTGAAAGCAGACTTCAGAGAACTTGTATTACTAGATCATTTTGGTGAAACGACGAGAAATATTAACTGATTCTACGAAACAAGGTTTATTAGCTACCAGTATATTTTCCTGTTAGTATATTCTTTTTATATATTTTCTTAATTAAAGTAAAAGGCACGATGGGGTTGGCATATCAGTTGCGACAAAAAACACCAAAACAAATATAAAGAAAAAAGAAAACTTACTGTTTTACACTCGAGGGGTATGTTAAACCCGTCGGGGCTGCGGGTCCGAAAGAGATACCGCGGCCTCGGCACAAGGGCTAAGAAGGAACATGGGTGGTTTTTAGTCAGTAGAAGTCTTACACTCCCTTTCGCTCTGCCAAAGAGTGGAAGGGGTTATTTTATGATTTCCCACCCCAAAAATAAAGGGTACGTTAGAGAGATCTTGCTATTTATAAGCTTTTATTTAACTTGCCTGGCTAGAAAGTTAGTATGTAGTTAGAGAATTTCAGACCAGAAAGACATGACTCTATATCCTTCAGCCAATATAGCTCGCGAGAAGCCTCTTCTCGGTTAACAGCATAGACACGAAACTTTGCATACAATAACATACAATAACATAAATCTAATATTGTCATCATCTGCTTAGACTTTCCCAACTATGTTGGGGTCGGCTTCGGGCTTAACCGAATGTAGCTGAATACCAGTATTTAACATGAAGCGACCGCCTGTCTGACCTCCACAAACCTGTTAGTACTGGGTAATATGGTACCCCTTGGTGAGACTGGGTGTCAGAGTTTTGGGCAACTGATTACCCGGAATGACTGTCAAAGATATACAAATGACGGAGCTGGAAGGTGGTCATAGGAATTTCGTTATAAAGCGACTTGACCTTATCGAGTTTTTACTCGTTTAATTCAGCTTGTCGAGTAGGTACCTACTTTAGCAGTACTTCGAATCGATGTATAAGACTGCTCCAAGTTCGAATAAGCCTATGTATTGTTGATTCATTAAAGGAAATAGATAGAATGAGAGATGCTACAAAAAGCAATGAGATCCCACAAAAACAAAACTTGTGAAATTGCAATATTTTAAATAAATATATTGACTTAGCCACTGCCATCACATTGGCCAATGCAATGGCGATTAGCTATTACAATGGCCTGTTTAACCTTAGCAAATGCAATGCGATGGCCAAGTCAGTATTTTCATAATTACATCTTGACTTGAAGTTCAGCTATCTCTGTGTATTCGTATCCTTAAGTAGTTATAGAATGCTTGGCCGCATAAATAATTACTTAGATTCCAATTATTTTCATTAAAAACGATCTTGCAAATACAAATCAGTAGCACTCTCCACGGAGCGCCAAGTGTTTGGATATTTCACTAAATTATATTAGAAACATTTGCCGAGCGTTTTCGAGTGGTTCCGAGTGGAGCCGAGGTTACACCGACAGCGGAAGATGCTTCGTTTTGATAAGAGCGAGATAAAGTCACCACTGAATACAGAGGATCTAACGAAGATTGTTGTTATCGGATGAATTTGTTTTTTTATTTTAAAATAGTGAATTGATAGTTTGGTTTAGGTTAGAATAAAATACATTTATTCGCAGGTAACAAAGACCTATAGACTCCTAACACCTTAATCTAAATATACATAGTATTAACATTCGTGTTAGTATAAGTAACTATGTTAGTAGCACTTGACTTCCCTTGCACGATACTTTGTGAGATCTTGTGAAAGTCCGCGGAAGCGACGGAACACCTCATCCTGATACCAAAAACTTTCTTCCATCACCGATTGGAGATAGCACGTAAGTATGTTTACCACAAACGCTATGAAATTCACGTTACGAAATAAATGAAGATACGAAGAAAGGGCAGATTATGTTACAGAAGACTAAGAAGGGTTTTTTTTTCTCTTTTCTTTAGTGTGTTTATAGTTTTATGTATATACCATCATATCCTGCTACTGTAAATTACTTGAGGTCGGCGGCACGAACCTGTTTTATTATCTAATCTCTCTTGTCAGAAAAAAAAATTGTTGAAGTTGTGTAGAAGTATTTCATAATTGAAGCATACGACAAAGCTGTCCACGTTGGATAAAATCTGAGTTATCGATTTGAAAACAAGATGAAAATTAATACAACAACTATCACCGCATAGACGAAGGTTTTAGTTTCTCGGCGTTCAAACTTGTAGAGTACTACCAGGCAGTTTTAATTTTACGTAAACTTAATAGTCTCATGTTAACCACAGTTCTAATACTACCCGCTAAAGTTTGCTACGAACCAAACTGCAACATATTAAAAAACTTTACAAGCATACCTCAGCGCTGACTAAGCAGCGATGTAAAGCGGCTTAAAGGGATATTGACTCGAACCCATAACCTTTGGAATTTTGATTAGTCATGCTTAAGTCCGGAATGATCCCTCGATGGGGTCGCATTGTGTCAGATTGTATTGGATTCAGAACTTCAGCGTGAAAACAAAAGTGTTTACTGTGAGCCTATCAGTGGATATATCTTTGAGGTGGTAACTTCGCAGGTAGTTACAATTGCTAAGTAGTATTAGTTGGAAGTAATGATCGTGGTAGCGGCCCCGACTTAGGAACAGTAAGTCGTGGGTTTGAACATACAGGCAGGCACATTACTTTGTGTAATTTATTTCCTCAGCACTGCTCATAGAACGGTGAAAAAAAACATCGTGAGGAAACTATTGGAAAGAAAAATATTCAAAGATTTCTGACATCTAACAACCCGCACTAGGACCGCGTGGTGAATTATAGCCCATCCCTCTCCCAGAGAGGAGGCCTGAGTCCCTGCAGTGGAATTATAGGCTGATGATGAATGATGGGTGTTTTTTTTTTGAGAGTCCAGATTTGTATAAGAATATTGAAAACTATTTGTTGTTTGTATTTGTTTGTTATGTTAATAGAGCGATTATGATTATTTACTTTCAATAGGTCTAACTAAATTCTGGTCCTTGGGCAAGATTAGTGTCCATCAGATGTTAAATTAAGTTGTTTTCTTGTTCTTAAGAAAGGTATAGCCGTGATGCTTTGTTCAATAACGTTCCAAGTTCTGAGAGAACCCCTCCCGCTGTCTCTGCCACCTCGCCTTACTATTCGTTGTCCTGTCTGAGCTGGGAATGTTTCAATTTGCCACCATTAATACTTGCGGATAACAGCACAATTATATTACAACCAGCAGATAACTAACCGTTTGTTAATTTAAACTCAATTGCTGACTTTCTGTTATGAAAATAAAACTAATATTCTTGCTAGAATCTCTTGACATCTAGAACGTGAGTTATAAGGTACAGCGATTTAAATCACGCCTAGTGCCACCAATATAATGGTCCCTTATCAAAATTTTACGGCGCAGTGACTGAGCGATTGAACAAAAATATTCCCAGCACGGAACAAAAATATTTGTATGACCTACAGATAGTTGTCATGGGTCCGGGTGTTTAGTTTGTATATGTGAGTTTAAATGTTTGTAAACGCATCCACAATTCAGGAGAAATTCCTAGTGTGAAGCAACGTTTTTTTTTTTAAAGAAGAGATTTTTTTTATAAAATGTTTAAATATCATCGGTGTTGTACAATGTTGAGACCTCATTTCAAACTCATTGTATCGGATACTCGGTACTCCAAACAATTGAACTGGCAACAATATTCGCAAGCTACCCTCAATGAAGTACTCATCAAAATCAATGGCGGCCAAATTAAATTTAATTAAAGAGAATTCGCGCAACACTCCTACACCAAATTGAGAATCGCTGACGAGTTATTATCCGAAGAGTAACCGACTGGACGAGCGCGCCCGAAGTCGCCCGAACTGTTCCGATTGTGGGCGAAGTGTGACGAAGTTTGTGGCAGGTAGATTGTTCCAAATATGAAATATTAAATGAGTTTTGTTTAAAGCGTTCGCTCATAATTTTTGGTTAGTTTGGTGTAGCTTGATTTTAGATTGGCATTGATTAAAGTGGTTGTGTAAACTAATTTGTATCGTTAAAGTTTATATTTATTAACGAATTGTTGACTTATCAGTTTATCACCATTCGGATTGTGTGTGTTTATAGTTTAAGCAGTATATATCGAGGTCTTAGCCTCGTAACATAAGATAATATGTACGCTTCATGTGCCAAATGTAATGGGATTGCTCTGGCCTTCTGATTCGATCAATGTTCCAAATTATTCACTACAAGGTTGTTCTACTAATTTATGCAATTTCTCTTGTCGTTTTTAAAAATCATTCTAAAATAATTACTTTAATTAAACAAATTATAATAGTGACACGTAACAACATGCATTATTGTTCGCTACGCGCTACGGCGTAACGCGTTACATGCTACGGCGTAGCACATTCTGTACTACGGACGGTGTAGCACATCTTATTTGCAATGATTCATCGCACAGTAAACAATTTGCATTGAAAATATTTTTTAATTCAGGCACGATTGATAAAAGCTTCAATAATTTCTGTAATCGTACGAATGTACAAAATCCCTCCTATTTATTTACAAAAACAAGAGAGAAAATATCATATAATCGGCCATATACAACACAGAAGCAAATAAGTAAGCGAAAATAATATGAAAACATTTCGCATTCGCACATAACACTCAAATCAAAGCATTAAACGGTTCCATACATAAAGCCGTAACAAATAGCGAAAACAATAGCGACGCTAAATAACGTAACGATAGCGTAGATAAAACTAAAATATGAATAGTAAACGTTAGGTTACGTTCAAAGCAAAAAAAAACAAGGCTTTTGTATAAAATGGCGGCACAAATAAATGTTAATATGTGCCGCACTAATACTGTTACACACAGTAATTGTTTAAGCAAATTAACACACAGAGTCAATAAAACAGTAGGTTCATTAAGAACTTAGGATTTAATTTTCTCTGAAAAGTTCTTTTCACATTTATAAATGTAGTCAATATTAGAGAATGTTTAAAATGGTTCCTCGTTAACAATGTTCTTACAAACGATAATGTTTTCGTTTCATATTTTTAAGGTTTATTTCAATGTTATTTCAGATTAAAATATATATATTGTTCTATCATTGTGCACAGAAATATAATTATGGTCAAAACAAAATATCTCCGGACTTTATTTGGTGTTACAATAGTACACAAATGGTGAACTAGAAAGGTATATCCATATTTAAGGGTGTCATACAGACCATCAAACTAGACAACTTTCTCCACGAGGGCCCATCACAGAATTCGCGAATGAATTATCAGATGTCACAAGCTTATATGGGACAGCTGATTTGGCAATAATAAAGAAATATGACCACTCTTTTGTGGTGCATGCTTTCTGTGTATCCTCAGGGCTCATTTGAGAGGGCCTACTAGTATGTAAAGACTGATTTCGAAGTACCAGCTATTCAACTATTATACAAGTAAACATCTTTTATTTAGTATCGAACCTTCTGTATCCAACTATTGACTGACTAACCAGACAAGGACTACCCCACTACACAGAGAAACGGGGACAAGAAAAAACTATAACAATTCGTTTCGGTCATTATACGGGACACAAATCGAGTTTTTCTTGAGACAAAGTCAGTTCGCGCGAGACGGTTGGCAACGTACCAGCGGCAGCGGTGGCGGTGGTCCAAGTGAGCGGCGCGCGCGGATTTATGGCAAGCGCGAGTAATAACATTTAGTGGGAAAATAGAAGGACACTTGGAATAAAAGCGTTGAAAATAGACGCTTGCTCGAATGATATATTAATACTTTTAGTTTTATTGGGGTGTGTGCGAGAAAAATATGTTTTGGTACAAAATTGAGTTTTGTGACACAGTTTTTTGGACAGTCTTATTTGTAGCAGTATTGTACAAAATAAAATAAAATGCTCTACTAACAGTAAAATCTTAAACAGTTGATAAATAAAACATCCACAAGAGGAGATCGTTAAAGCAATCGGTTTATACAGTCATTCGGTCATTCTCTCGGGGCTTGCCAAATGTTTAACAGATTAGAAATCTTTT
This sequence comes from Diarsia rubi, assembly GCA_932274075.1. Classification (NCBI taxonomy): domain Eukaryota; kingdom Metazoa; phylum Arthropoda; class Insecta; order Lepidoptera; family Noctuidae; genus Diarsia; species Diarsia rubi. The sequence continues at coordinate 280,681 of OW026437.1, read as the reverse complement.
ATATCCTGTGTTTAGATGTTTTCTGTAATAGAATATTCTGGATTGCGTGGTCTGATTGGCGTGGGTCAATTAAATATTAATTATGACTCGAGCAAGAGCAAAATATTTTTTTTTAACTTTTACCAACATTTTGTCTCAGTGAAACATGTGTTCCATTACCTAAAACTCTAATAATTATTATGCCATCGATATTAGAGTTATTGGCATGTCTCAGAAGAGATAATGGGGAGTTTCATTCACCTCTTTGACATTGTGTAGTGGAATAAGTTTTTTAGTAACAGCTGTAAAATGTGGCTGTGGCTTTCATGCGGGTCGTGGGGCTTTCGGGACCGGGACCTCGGTCCAGGATTCCCCCTAAATTATAATAATGATGTTTTAGTGGTATTTCGGGACCACAAATAAAATAAACAAACTTATGCCTTTAAAAATTACGGTCAACCAAAATAAATTAAATTATACAAATAGAATTAATTTGATTAAATAAAGAAATATTTCTTTTATTTCAAAAAGAGTAGCCCGGCTTAGAATGAAAAGTAAAAAAAAAAAAAAGAAATTTGCATACAATTCAAAGTTTAATTGAAAATTTGCAGGTGTAATGTAATGTGTATGATTGTAGTATTAGGGTATCATAAGTTAATAGGAGATTTTTTTTCTTTTAAAAAACATTGCACCACACTAGGAATTTCTGCTGTATCGTGGGTGCGTTTACAAACATTTAAACTCACGTACAAAAACACACCCAGACCCGAAACAACTATCTGTAGGCCATACAAATATTTGTTCCGTGCGGGAATCGAACCCGTGACACGCAGCGCAGCAGTCCAATCGCTTACCCACCGCGCCAACCGCGCCGTCTTAATAATTTGTTTCGGGCGATCACCACGTAGCTAATCTTCAACTGAATCATGACACACTGGTACAAAGTTCAAAATATAGTACTTATAAATAAAATTTGTTCTTAGATTTGAACTTTGTACCTTACACATGATTGATTGTCTTAACATTAAGAAAATCTTTTAATAATATAATCAACAGTATACATAAGTACAACATTAAAAATTCATGTAATTGTTGATCATAACATTTTATCACTTTATTGCTAACTGTACTTTAACTTCTTTTTTCTTGTGCTCCCGATGTACTACTCCAAAATAATTAAAATATTACAGGTGGCTTTCGGGACCACGGTCCCGGTCCCAAAAGCCCCACGACCCTTTCATGCCACCACAGGTAAGCTTTTAAAATAATTATACTTTATTCTATGTTGAATAAGAAAGTTTAGTCTCAGGCTGACTCGCTAAATCTTACGTCATACACCACTCCCTTTAATAGGAATTTATTATTAAGTGCTGCTACCGCTCCAGTTCCGCTCTCTTATTTACGCGCCGCGAATTCGCCTGGCAGCCATCCTAACTGATACAGATACATGCTGCGCAAACGGCGATCAAATTGACAGCCGTATAGCAGTACCCCAAACGTGATCAACGGCCCAACGGTACTCTGTGGCAAGAATGAGTCGTAATTTGAATTGATGGAGGACGTAATGTGTTGAAACAATCCGAATATATTAGGAAATAGCAAGTCATATTTTATATGGGAGTTTGAATAAATCTTTTTCCGCAAAAGATTTAGAGATCGAGAGAAAAACTAGGTTTCGGTACTTTTATTTATTCGCTCGTCGGATCTCTTTTTCTAGTATTTTTTGTATGACATATTTATCTATCAAGTTCTTAGACATAGATAGATATTGTTGTGAAGCTAATACTATTAATGCGTTCTGTATTCCGACAAAGTTCTGGTTCACCAAATCCTACACGTCATATTTCACAATGTTACGGTCAAGATGACAAATTATGTATGCAATGCGCATGAACTTTTTGATGCCGATTTTTCGTTTTTGATAGTTGTACATAATATATTTCCATTGTAAGCCTAATGCACACTGAATAAAAATATTCACACTAATATTATAAAGACGAAAGTTTGTCAGTGTGTGAGTGTGTATGTTTGTTACTTCTTCACGCAAAAACTACTGAACGGATTTAGATAAAATGTTGTACACAGATAGTTAATATCCTGTATTATTACATAGGATAGTTTTTATCCCGATTTTATGTTCCCGTGGGATAATTTTCGAGTTTTAGCGGGTGAAGCCGCTGGCAACAGCTAGTATAATAAAAAAAAAATACAGTCCAAACGCTTTGAACTGTCAAGACAATAAACGCTATACTCATTTTTTTTACTCCTATGAAAGCAACTAATATCACAGTCACCGCCAATATTAATTTCATCATTGAAATCGCTACACAAATGGTTTCCTCCCCCCTGATTGGCTCTCCGATCACAACTTGTCACGCATTAGTGACAGATGGCGCGTCTATAAGTCAGCGACGCGAACACCGGCCACTGGCGCTCGTATGTCATACACTTCCGTAAAGCCTGACGACATGTCTCACGATATACGAGTAGTTCGCCGGAGTTATTTTTCTGTATGTTTCCTGTATCTGTCATTTGTATTGTAAGAAAGGTAAGTTGTACAGGTAGGTGTACAACTTTCCTTAAACTATTTCGATGATATTTATTCCCTTTTAGAAGTAATATTGATTTTTTCAGCAGGTAGGCTCGCCTTTTTAATTTATGGGATTTCAGAAAACTGACTGAAATTAAATGTGGGTGTACTTCAAAGTTTATGTCTTCTTCTTATGTTTTTTGTAATTTCCTGTTAGTGAATGAATGAATTTTATTCTGTTTACTTGTAGGGCAACTAGCCCTAAACAGAATAAAATTCATTCTTTTAACAACATTCTTTTTACAACCTCGCTTGCTCACCCCACATTTGCGATTTCTACTATAAAATATGATTTCTGTAAAAATAAAAGACACAATCACGGGCATAAATGAACACACGGGACACAATTACCCGCGAGGCAATTTAAAAACTGCTTCCCAAACCGAATGAACGGAGAAAAATGTCATGTAACACGAGAGAAGAATGCGCGCGAATGTAGCGGCAGCGTACCCAATGTACCAGGAGCGGAGCAAATGAAGCGACTGTGTCGGATCCGAATCATACGGTGGGGGGCAATGGGGACAATGGGGGATAGGCCCCATCCTCTGTCACCTCCCGTCCCATTAGCGAGCACGTTAAACATTTAATTTTTATACAAATTGCTCGCAAATTAAAATGGCGGCGAAATCTCCGCGAAACAATTTGACGGAGGCGCGCTTAAAAGTTTTTTCAATTAGTTCGGATTGCGGATTCAATGAATTGGTTAATTTCCTCAATAATTGGTCGCGTGCTGCGTTGTTATTCATTTATTCGGATTCCAGTGATTTGACGCAGATTGCGTGGATTTCTGATATTTTGAATTGTTGATTTTCGTTCCGTTGTGGGTTTAATGAAAGATTCTCGTGAAATTGTAATTTTAAACGAGCTGTTATTGGTATAGCTGCTCTCTGATTTGGCATTTATACACGGTGTTATTTGTAAATTATTAGTTCAATTTGGGTAGGTAGAGATAGGCAAATATGGCACAAAAAATACTATGCTATTTACGTGATTGATAATATTGTTATTTCAAGGCCAGAGTCTGAGAGCATGGAAGGAAACTCCAAGTAACAGTTATTATCAAGGTTGGGAGTCTGCAACTTTTGGTAATATTCATCAGTTCTACTGGAGACAGAAAGATCGGGTAGAGTGGTACACGTCATGGTCACACAAACACACACAGAGATAAAACGAGATAAATGTATCTAATGAAACCATCACAAACGAAACTTTATTAATAACTACTTTAGCATCTAGCCCCTGATATTGTAAAACCCCATAAGTAATAAAATACCTTTATCAGTGATACCGCACCTCCCATACAAATGTAACCTGACTACAGTTAAGCAGTCTACTCATGATTCAGGAGAAGGTAACCGTCATACTCGTAGAAGTTACTCGGTAACGTTATCGATAACGGTTATCTGGAACGGTTATTGTAGCTAACTGTAGTTAGTGTAGATATCGTTTTAATGTTCCCAATGTTTACGTTTCACTTTGAGGGAAGAGTTTTCGTTATATTACGGTTGTATTTTACCGTTGAGTTGTCAGGAGTGTCGGTAGAGAAGATCTATGTTTTGCTAGTGATATATAATATTTATTAATCTCACGGGGTAAGCGAATCTATTGAAGCAGATTGAAAAAAATAGACTCCAGAGGCCTTTTCTATGAGTAGTAGGTTTAAATACCAACAGACGTTAAAACCAACGCGACCACAGGTGATATGCGGTAACCCAGTTTTTGTGCATATATTTTATACTTTAATTTAATAGCAATGTTTTCAAAATAACTGAGTCGATTCTTCCATTATTAACCTGATCGTATTGTCAGTTAGCTAGAGGAGGCCTGAGTCCCAGCAGTGGGAACATAGGCTGATGATGATGAGGATGATTGTCAGTTAGACTAAATAGGGCCAAAAATCGGATTGAGCATTCTCTGATCAAACTCAAAAACCGGGTCTCAATTTAAACACTTAGAATTCACGCTGACGATCTCTAAACTAACATCAGTTCAGTAAATGTAAAACGTCCCACCAGACTGTATTAAGTACAGTGTTTACAAAAATACGTGCATAATTCTGTAATAAACTAGAGTAGCACTAAATCTTAATAATTCAATGTAAAACAGAGCGTTAGCATATCGTTGCCTTTCTTTCTGCTCAGCAGTAAATAATTCAGCTCAGTGGAGAACCGACTCGCCGGAGAAAGCTCAGACTTCTACAAATGAACTCATATTTTTTGTGTTATACTTCGAAGTCATAAAAAGTGTACAAAGAGTAAGGCTCAGTATTCACTGGGGAACTTACGTTTATTTATTTATACTTTTATGTATTAAGCTCAGCCTTAAGACGTTGTTTAAGGGTTTTAAAGTCTCTTTGTGAGTTCGTAACCTTTGTGAGATCTTTGACAATATAATATTAAAATGAGTTGGAATCCCACGTTGGGTAAAGTGTAATTGGGTTCTTCCATCAGAAATTTCTCAATACCTAGTAGCTTGGAGTCTGGACTTGTCTCTGGTTTGTGGCAATATGTTCTATTGAGAGGTGGAGGATCGTCACTCCTATAGCCCGGGCAACAGATATTAAGCCATGGCTCGGATAAGCGTAACTTATAATCCTTAGAGGAGGAAAGCTTCCTCTGATCGCTCTTATAATATTGAAGACTTGTGATGCCTTTCAGCTCCAGACGTAGACTGAAAATTCAACAACCTGGATCCTCTCATCTCCAGATGATTGACATTTTATATAATTTTGAAAGAATTTCTAGAACATAATAAATTATTAAAAAGAAAAAATTATAAGGTCGATGTGATTTACATATACGAGCTACAACTATCTCCTGCAATAAACTAGGACTGTCACTAACTGAAATTACAAAGGTAAACAAAGATTCAAGAGAAATAAATGTCTACAGAAAAACTTAAAATAACATGAATTACAAGGTAAAAGCTATGCTAAGCCTCCAGGAAATGAGCATGAAGCTACCTAGGGAGGACGAATGCTTAAATTTTCAGGTCAATAAAGTACAAAAATATAAGTAAAATCCCATGTAAAAATACACACATTACACTGAATCAACTTTTAAGTATTACTGGCTTGATATTGTTTTGTTTTTAATGGTATTTTTTTTTTTTACTTAAGTATTAATAATAACACAAAAAAAACATTCCTACCAAACCGTATTTCAAATTTTACAACATAAAAATCAAATCAATTAACAGCAATTTGCCTCAATGCCCCACCATGGGGCTCGCCCTAACCCTTGATGGCGTTATAATTGATCGCGCTGTTTATAGCGACGTATCAGCGACCGACTCAATTACAATCGCACAATAAAACGATATAAATGAAAAGCGATGGTCTACCGGACCCGATGACAATGCGGAGATAAAAACATAATATATTGGCGCGTTTTTAATAGCGTCAGAGGGTTGGATGCCTGTACTGAGATACTGGAAAATTGGATTTTTGATAAAAACGTGATTGGGGTCCGGGAGACCCCGCGTCTAGTGATGTGCTGATTTAGGTTTAAGCCTACCTTTACTGGATGGAAAAATATGCTTTGTTCGATTTGGGATTTGGTTTAGCGAAGAATTGATTTATTTTAGAAAGTTACGATCGTTTTTCAATAAGCTCTTACTTGTACAGAATAATTATAACATGGAATCTTTGTTTTTTTAAAGAGATAGCTGAGTTTTTTCGAATATCTGTAGTTATAAATTAATTCACCTTTTGTAATAAAAGTCTCAGAGCCTCCTTCCTCTAAATCCTTGAGATGGATATCTTTTTGTTAATTTGTCTGTATTTACAAATCCCATTAAACTAGGGTTTTTTTTTTCTGATGAAAAATTAAGAAATTTGAATTAAATCACTAGCAACATTTTTTGTAGGTAGAGCGGTACCATCGCTGACTCAGTACAGTAAACAACTTATAAAAAGAAATAACCATTTGTATCCCCTTCAGCCTAATTATTTTGAAATGAACGTTATTAAGAAACGAGGCGACAGTTACAAAGGCTCGCAGATCGGTTTAGTTTGAAATTAAAGAAAACTTTGTATATCACTTAATATTCAGCGAGCGAGACCCCGTCCCCCCCTCCCCCTCCCACTACACCGCACCGCTCGCCTCTCCGCCGCGAATAATAATTGACAATGAACAACTACTTCACTATGAAGGAAACATTAAGAATGCTTTATTCAATTAATGGTCTTCTCATTTTGGTAGCTTCTTTTAGTTTTTGGCTATTACCTGTTGCTGGAGAGTCTCGCCGTGTGCTAGGAGCCTTCCCCTAGCACACAGCGTAATTTTTACGGCGTCGACGACGCGCTGCTGTCGCGCGTATAGGCGCTTCAAACGAGATTTGAACGCAACCTGGTAACCTAAGCATACGATCGTGAAACGTGCGTCGGTGCCTTTACGCGTAGATACAGCGATCCCAAACCGACCCTTTGTACGCGCTTCAAACGAGTTTCGGACGCGCTACACACGCGCGTTTGTATCGTGATAATCTATAAAAACCAAAAATTGGCATCTACGGCGCCGTGTGCTAGGGCCTTAGCTCGTGGATAACTACAGTACACTACAATAACGGCTACACAGGTCGATCTTCGTGATTAAGCTAGGATTGCCAAGGTCAGGTCCGTAAATATTTCATTGTTATTCTCGTGCATATATCCCAATGTATGTAGGGTCGGCGTAGCATACAGTCTTCGTCTTTCATTCGTCTCTTTATCTCATCAGTCATTTCAGCAGTAACCTCCTATCTTGCCAAATCGTCGACTTAGTATAGTAAGGTTTGCAGTTTCTTGGGTCCTATTATTTCACTGTAAAATTAATCTCTGAAAAAGTTATGATGATATAATCAAAGGTTTCCACTATGCACCAGTTTAACAAAAGCCATTTCTAATGCATTCAGGGGTGCAATAAATTCAAGTCAACAATCACGTTGGTGGCGGGATGTGTCACGGTGGACAAAGTGTCGCGTGACATAATGAGTATCACAACGTCGTGACATATGTCACTGACTGGACTGTGCGTGTGCCACACAATCATGCGGAATTTCTAACTAGTGCTTTTTATGTTTTCTGTAGCTGATAACAACTAGTTTTTTTTCCTTGGAGCTTTAAAGAATGCATAACTTCACATTATATTATTACATTTAAAATGTTTTACGGCAACATTGTCGCAGTGGCTCAAACAGTTGACTTCTGCGCTACGTGTCACGGGTTCGATCCCTGCACGAAATAAATATTTGTAAGATCTACAGATAGTTGTTTCGGGTCTAGGTATTTGTGTATGTGAGTTTAAATGTTTGTGGACGCACCCACGATACAGGAAAAATACAAATACAGAAATAAATGAAGAAAATAAAAATAATTGACACATTTTTCTTAAAAAAACCCAATGGATACTTATAGATTTTATTTTTTTGGCTGGTGGAAAATCATCAAATAACCCCACCCGCTCTTGGGTCACTTCTACTGACTAAAAACCCATGTGTCTTCTTAGCCCTTTATGTCGAGGCCGCGGTATCTCTTGGTGTGATGGGAGCGCAGCCCCGACAGATCAACCCGCAGCCCCAACGGGATGAAGTAAGAGCTCACTTTCATATTCTGTGTGAAATGGATCTTCTGATAGTTCTGAGCATTTGGGAAAGATAATTAGTAAACGTCGCAATGGAACGCAACTACTGTTAGAAGAGCTTAGCACGAGATACTTAAGACTGTGAGTCGGAGTGTCCATACAGTATCTTGCTCATTTTTGTTCTATGGTAAAAGTACGGCATTACCTGTTTATTTTTTTTAATATTTATTTAAGGTGAATGCGACAAGGTAGTCCGCATTTTTCATTAAATAGTCACTCAAGGAACCTTTATAAACTGAGACGGTTGTATTGGTGATTTTAATAATTATTACTCAGTAAAATCACATTTGTTACGGTCGCGAATAGTATTCTATTTATGAAACAAAAAACGTAAGAAAATTCGAATTACTTAATTCTAAACTAGCCAAACTTTTACGTTTGATGGCTGTTTTAAATCGTGGATACGCTATAGACCAGGTAATGTACCTAGTACTTTCCCTGTATGCTTTCTGACTCGATGTGGCGCTTTAGTCAACAGGTCCCACTCAGATGGGACCCGCGGGGTGAGTACTAATTCATTATTTATCTTTTACGTGATGATAAAATATAATAAAGTCGAATTTCAAATTCCAGCACAAGCATTTAGTTTCGTTTTGGGATGAATAAAAATGATACACCCGTAGCTTCATGTTTTTGTCTTTGGTAATACATATTCAAAACAGCCTGTAACTGGCTTATTCGAAATAAAAGCTTTGAATTTTAGTTAGAGGGAGTTTAAATGTAAGAAGCTCAATTGACTAACTTATGTAGCTCTGAGGGATATACAAATGATGTTATTGGATCCCAAGACATACTCTAATATGAGTTAACTGTCGAACTTTGTCTATTAAGTTTCATTCTCATAATTACAATCTCGAAATGGCTGAAAGTTCAAACATGTATTATCATTATTTTATGCGTAAACGTTATAATTAATTATTTAAACAACCGTTCTACTAACCTGTTTAACTGCTTACTGAACTGAACGTTGATTTATTTAAGTAAATTCCAAGTAACTGGGATGCATGTTTTCGCATAACACGTATTATACGAAGCCTTTTTCGATGGATATTGGTAGAAAGCACCTTCTACGCAGCTGTTCTTTGGGAAAAACATCACCAATGACGTCAGTGTATTATGTCCTTTAAGGATAATTATGTCCTCTTGGCGTTTTAAAATAATATTATATTGCTTATCTGTGGTTAAATTATTCCGTTATTCTGTTCCTTTATTTACCAATAGCCAATGCACTTACAAAGAATTGCGATGCCAAGAGTGCAAGAACACAATGTCTAAGCAAACACTACGGACAGACGCAAATGTTAAAGCAATTTGATCCGTTCGCGATGAAAGCGCACAATGGCGACCAGCCGTGTCCGGTGTCTCGCGGACACTATTTATCGTTCCCGGACACCGCTGGACACCGCCACCCACCGCCGTGTCCGGCCGGACACGCAGATAAGCTCGCCACTGAATTATTGTAAGTAGTGTCTTTGCGTGACCAAATTAGATATGTTCGTAATGACTGGCTGTTTTTGTGAGTTTTGTTATAACGTTATATTTCTTGTTAATAAATAAAGCTATGATTTGTGTCTAAAGCCTGGTGTTATGCTTAACGGAAAGAACATTCATCACCACGTGTTCTCCCTCGACTTGGAGATTTCAGCTCATGCATAGTTTACACGATCGAGTTTCCATTTTCCGAGTTAGGAGCCCCAGTGTTGTTGGCTAGCCGTTCACCTTCAATATTAGTACAAGAGACATACTCAATAGATAGTCAGACAGACAATCGCTAAATGCAAAATACTGACGTTTATCTACAAAGTAGTAGTAGTAGGTAGAAATCATTATAATATATAGGCACTATGTTAGAAATTAATTACTAGTTTCTTCATCTGGTCTCCGTTACCTTAACGCATATAAGCGACTGTACAGACTCTCATGACATTTCAAATACATGTGTACCATGACCTGGATTGTATACGTCCCTGTGTGCCCTTGTGTGTGGCCTTGTTCTGTTCTGTCTCTTTTTGATATGAAGGGAAGTGGAAATTAGGTTTTTTCGTACTCCTCCGCTATTATTTTCTGATTAATTTCGTTGCGGGATCCATGACAATTTAATCGTTTCTCTGGGACTTCGTCGAACTTGATTGTCTCGGCGCTTTTCTTATGGTCGCCACTGTTGATTCTGGTTTACAGGAGTTTTAGTGGTTTGGGAATAGTGTGGCGGGTTTGCCCCAAATTAAAAAAGGTACTTTTTATCTCGGGTAGAGGTGAAAACTATCTCATGAGAACTCACGGGCGAATGATAGGTACAAACAAATCCAATATTCTCATCACCCGTGCATGATTGTGGATAATAGCAAGTGGTCAATATTAGCTCCTGTCATACATGATATCCTGGTAGTGATCCAACACAGCGCGTCATTAGAAGCGTCAACGAAGCAGCACTAATAGAGACATTAACCTTTCAAATTAGGTTAACTGTTACCGGGTTCTGCGCTCCTGGTACATTATATATATAGGCTTTAGAGAAATCTCACGATTGAACTAGGATTCTAATGTTGTGGGGTACATAATTTTTTTTTAACTACTTAGTTTGCTTTGACCATTTTATTATAATATTAAGTAAACTAATCGATTTTCAAACAGGAATGAAAAGAGGCCTATTACCAGCAACAGATTGAATAACTGTGAATGTGAATGATGATGACGAATCCATTTTAAATTAATTACTTTTTGTTCGTCGTTAAGAATAAAAATTACAATGAAATGTGGGATTTTCACGAAAATTCTCTAACATCATAAATTTAGGAATTTAAAATTAATTCAACTATTTACAATATTGCAACTGCACTGCACTTGCTTTTGTATCTTAATCACAGAACAAACATTTAAAATCAGTCAATTGTACTCAATCCTTCGTCCTAGTCAACTAGTCATAGAGTGGTACGAAAAGCAATCGATCGACCGGAGTGAGTCGACCGCTCGCTAAAATTAAACAACACACGAGAAGTGTTTCATACGAGTACAGCCACCATTTTATTTGGAGAGGCAGATTTACCGAGGTACCATTTTTTAACGCGTAGTGGATCTAGCTTTGTTTTTTGAGTATGGAATGTTTTGGTCGAAATATACTCTACCTTTTATTCTGATAATCATTTTCATTTAATAAATTGCTCGCGTTATATGCATAATTAGCCCAAGGAAACGCTTTATAACACTCTGGAATAATCTGGCTTCCTTCTTTTTACTGAAAGTATTTTAATTTCAACTTATAAACTTTAATTTCCATTAAATTATAATTTAGACCATGTCTACTCGATAATGTTTAAGCTGTGGTTACCTGTAATTGAGTATGCGTTGCAGGACTGTTTTTTCTTTAGTAGTTTGTATTTTTAATAAGATAATTTTTAATGTAAATCTTTGGTAATCCAAAATAAATAAAATATGTCTCTATAATTTTAGAAAAGATTTTGTGAAGAGTAAAGCTATGAATAGTACGAATTGATGAAACAGTTCGTGTAGCAAGGTTGAAGATATTTTGGCATCATTAGGACAGTTCAAACAATGTGGGACGTCTACTCGCGAACTTTAATACAATAATGTCACGTCGTTTATCAAGCATCTTTATAACTGCACTAAGTGCGCCCACTGTCGTCCCTCGGGTTACAAATGTTTGGAGTAACATGAAGCTTCATTGTCTGAGCCCTGTCCAGCTATAGCGTGTTACACGTTTCAAAACGATTGGTCAAACATTTTATAGAACTACTAGCTGACCCACGCAACTTTATAGAACTACTAACTGACCCACGCAACTTCGTCTGCGCCACAATAATATATAGCTTACAACCTTCCTCGATAGATCGACTATCCAACATAGTAATATTTTTTCAATTAGTTTTCTAATGTGGAAAGAATTTTCGAAGTCGTCTGAGTAATTTTTGAGTTGAATCGTAACAAACAAACAATCTAATCTTTCCTCTCTATAATATTAGTTTAGATTGCCTTAGAATATATTATTTAAGTGAGAATTACTATAGGTACATAACATCATCTTCAGCCTTATATTGGTCCCACTGTAGGGACTCAAGCCTCATCTCTAGGAAAGGGATGGGCTATAACCCACCCCGCGGGCCCAGTGCGGATTGGTAGATGTCACATATCTTTGAATTTTTGGTTCTAAGATATGCCGGTTTCCTCACGATGTTTTCCTTCACCGTTTTAAGAGCAGTGGCACGTGATGAAATAAATTACACAAAGTAATGCGCCTGCCTGGGTTCGAACCCACAACTAACTGTTCGTAAGTCGGGGCCGCCACCACTGGGTCACCACTGCTCACAAAACAATATACAATAACACCTTGTAAATATTATGGTGCAATAAATATTTTGAATTTGACTTTCCCGGAGGCCAGAATCTCCACGTATCTACATTGGGACGCGAGGGCCGGCGCAGCGAACCGCGTAATTATTTTGTCGCGCGGATATTTTTACATTGCGATATCTTCTAAGATATTTGTTTAAACTACATAGAGTAAAAAGCACAAATATTCTATATTAAATTTATTTAGAAAAAAGGTTTATTATTCTTTAGAAAAAAGTTAAAGGTATACCATTTATTTAGATATAGATTAATACCATATGGGTTAAATAAGCTTCGCAAAAAATAACTCTATTTAACCTAACATTTCAATGGTAAAAAATGGTTACAGTGAGTTAATCTTAATAGATATATGCTGTCGCGGATTTTTTTGCAGAACTTTTAAAGAGGAACATTTCTTTTGTACATGATATTTGCATAACTTAAACCATTTTCGCAGCGCACGCAACGGACGCTCTCAATAGCTTTCAGGAATATCGTTCCCCGTGTATGCAACATTTTTCATTTATGCTCCACTCCTTTTGGTTGTAGGGTTATGTTAAATAGCCTAAAGCCTTCCTCGATATATGGACTATCTAACACAAAAAGAATTTTTCAATTCCAACCAGTAAACCCTGAGATCTTAGCGTTCAAACAAACAAACTCTTCAGCTTTATAATATTAGTATAGAGTAAAGATTAAATAATCAAACATTTTATAGATTACAGTACGGTTGGCGCAGTGACTGCTGTGCTGCGTGTCGCGGATTCGAAAATTATTTGTATGGCCTACAGATAGTTGTTTCGGGTCTGGGTGCTTTTGTATGTGAGTTTGAATATTTGTAAACGCATCCACGATACAGGACAATTTTCTAGTGTAGACTGACTGTGAAGACGTACTTTTTAAAACAAGTATAAGACAATTATTATGTATTCGTTTCAGTACATGATCAGTCATAACTTGAAATATGCAGTGTTCTTCGTGTTTGATGCAATTGGTACTGGTATTATTCGGTATAGCTTAGCGCTTTGAATTTCCGGTAAAACACACACACATGCACACATGAATCATAATATATATGTATACTATTACAACATACGAAAAATTGAAAATGAATCGAATGAAAAAAAAATGAATGAATTTTATCTAACCGCTCGCTGTACCAAAACACAGGGATGCTTGTGATTTTTAATATTTTTATACATAGAAAGCTGGTTTCAATTTATTTTGAATTTAATCGAGAGCTCGTCACACGCTCCGTTTGATACGACAAAGTGTTTTTCGATGACATTAATGATATTTTTTCGTTCATTTTGTGAAAGATGGGAATTAATAAGTAAATCAAATAGATAAAAAGATGTTTTTGTTCTAAATATTTTAGAAATGTACTTAATAATTTTAACATTTTTTGTTTTGATTTCAATAAGTAGTTATTATAACGACCAGAAATAAATTGCAATATGGACTAGAGAATGATCATGGTGATAATATTATGGTAACCTTTGAAGTGACATCGTTGAGAGCTCGAACCTTTTTGTAAAGTAAGTGAAAAGTTAATTGTTGCTGTATTAGAATTTACATTCATAATTAATTGTTTTAAACGAAAACCATCAATTAACACAGCAGCACCCATCAGTGAGAGAAAGTAAATTTAAAAGCAACTATCCCGACAGCAAACACTGATTGACACGTTAGCCCTCAACTGTACACAACTTCGTGGTCAAAAGGACCAGAAGTAACCCTTCAAGTGAAAGCAGATGAGATTCAACCCTCCTCCCGCTGTCAAACCGACTGTTTTTCCCGACAATGGGTTGAAACGCATTGTGTGACTTTAGGTCCGCGGGGTCATGTTTGCTGGCTTGACGTGGGTCACTCGCTGAGTACACAGTGAGCCGGTTTGGGCCACTCTTTGTTGCCTAGTTTGGCGGTCGGAACTTTTGTCCGTTTTAAATTCGGCATGAATAAAATGATACTCGCGTGAGGTTGCTTTGAAAAATGTGAAGCCTATCGTAATACGGCATGGAATTGAAAACGGTTTTTGAACGGTCTGTGTTTGAGATTGAAACTGACGTTGGACGATTAATTTCTATGCTGCGGGTTAAAACCCAGTCCATATAGTTCCTAAAATAATGCGTCATAAAATATCAATGCTGCGGGTTAAAACCCAGTCCATATAGTTCCTAAAATAATGCGTCATAAAATATCAAATGCTCACAGGTAAGAAAATTCTGTTTACACAGTGCTCTTGTTATACCATAAATGCTTATGTTAGGGAATGCATCGTTATCAAAACTAATGCATAAATTGAAAAATAATTGTGTTTGTATAAAACATTACCTACTACTTAATGGTTAAAACTTGGCATAGAAGTAGACCATGATGTGAGTAAGGAGCAACTTATCTTATTTGTCGAACAAACAAGTTATCCAGTTAAAAGCTATACAGTCACTCGCTCTTCCACCAAACTAGCCAACTATAACCCTATCATAAATTATATTGAAACATGAACGTCCCTCACCGAGGACACCTGCTCTCAAGGGACTCCCTCCTCTGACTGACAGGATTTTAAGATACTTAAACAGTTAAAGCTTGTTATGTCAAACAACTGAAAACTTTTAATACTTCCTCCGGGATTAAAGATAAGTTTGTCGTAAATCTCTTCAATCTAACTGCTAATAAACTTTGACTGTCGTAGTTAGATTAATTACTCAGCTGGACAATAGGCCGCTCCTAACTATAGTTCACCGCATTCTGTATTTAGTCTACCAGTATCTGAGTTTTCACAATATTTCGATAGACTTTCTCACTCCCTTTCGCTCTACTCAAGAGCGGGAAAAAGAAAGGAATGAAGTTCGTAATTTTGCCGATGCTTTGTTTATTCATAAACTAGCGAACGTCACGCGGTTTCACCCGCGTAATTCCCGTTCCCATGGGAATACAGGGATAAAAATTAGCCTATGTCACCAGGGGATAGTGTAGCGAATAAACCAATAAACAAACAAACCTTTCCTCTTTATAATATTATGGTGTAGATGTAGTACCACAGTTTCCATTGGCAAACATGACCACATACTATAAACAGATTCAAAATAACAGGCAACCGTTCAAAATGGAGCACTTTGACAGAATAACCGACATCTTGTACTTGCGGCTGTGTAGCACTGTCGAACAGTCTTGAGCAACAATGTTTGGGTACATCAATTTTGACAAAGGTCATTTTATCGTCAAATAATAATGCAATTTTTAATGAAGATCTATTTCATAATGGTATGGATTGCAACAGCTGAGCACGGAAACCTGAGTTCTGGAGTCGATTTTAAAATGTTTTTATGTCTTTCAATTACGAATTTCTCAGTAGTAGTGCGGAATTTGGCAGCTGGTGTAACATCTCCGTGCCTTGGAAAGTCAGTAAAGCTGCACCTGATCTTTTCCCGATGTGTGTGTCGTCCTGCTCTGCAACCGGATTATGAAAGTAACGAACAGTGCCCAGTGTTTGTGCATACACTTATGCACTATAAATAATATTATATCCTGAGTACTTATTCAACCACCGGCACCGTTGAGATTGGCCTTCGAAGCCGGAATTCATTCAGGGTATAATTATCATTCAAATTATCATAAAATTACAATTAGAATAGCTTTAAAAACTCTTTTAACCTTAGCTAAGCGTGTAAGTGCTCGTGACCGTACCATTTGTACACTCAGCAACAGAAGTAGATTAACACTACTCAAAATTACTAACGAGGTGTTTTTGATGAAAACTTGTTAAATATTACTCGTTACTAACAAGTTATTGAAGAGCAAGAAATATTTTAAAAGAATAATCATCTGAAACATTAAAAATAATAGCTCGAGTCTTGTAAATCAAATAATTAAAATTTCAAAATTTTAAGCCACTTCTGTTGCTGACCGTACCACTTGTGTGCCGACTCAGTGTCGCTTGTGTGCCGGTAATACCGGTGACGGCGGTCTGACAGCGGCCGGAACAACTGTGTCTCATTCACTACTCAAACTACACGCACACACGTTCAGACGTGAAACTGATGTAATTATACATCACACTAAATAGAATGCTTATGTGTGTGTGTGTTTTCACACATGGAATAGTAGCCCAGTGCGTAGTGCTTGACTGGTACACTCGTTTTCACACATTTAGAGTGTTACATCTTTAGCAATTGACGTTCTATTATTACTGGCAACTTCACGTGAAGGAGGCGTCAGTTTGTTTAATTATTTACCATGAGATAGGTTACCCAGTAATGTAACTATCATATTTTCGGGTGACCTAAAGACTTAGGTAACTGATTCAGGTGAAAGGATCAGATTTGGGTTAGGACTTAGTATATTCCTACTATACTACTGTAGAATATTCGAGTTTTTTTTATTATTGATTTGTGTTTGTAGTAAATCGTAATATTAACTTACACCTTACTATTGTATCAAGTCTGGTTCTTCTAACCTAACAGACAGATGTGTTGCTGGGGAGTTTGTTCCGCCACTTCACGTCACTTTTTCTTTCCAGCTAGAACACTAGGAAGTGTCGAAGGGTGAGCGTTTTTGGGGGACTGTCTCTTGTAAATAAGTATATTTTGACATTCAAAAAGTGCTGATTATTAGCCTAGTTTGAATAAATGACTTTTGATTTGATTTGATTAGTGCTAGATGTAGGTTTATGTTGATGTTGATGTGATGTTAGATAATTTTTTTTGTGAGTTTTATATTTAACATAAAGCAAGTCGACTATGAAAATCATATTAAATGTTGATAAATTAAACGCTGTACTAACATGGCAACACTCTTGCTACCGTGCTCGCGCTCACGCTCGTTACATCGTTACAACAGCGGAGCCTCCACGGAGCGATAAACTCAAAGTAATGCCCATAACGCGAGCGTTACTCCATCATGAGCACCATGAGATGACTCCATGCCGAAACATATGAATAATAACGAGCTTACAATTATGAAGGGACTCATTAAACTCGTGTGGAAAAGGTTTTATGCGCCGTTTTTCGAATGGTTAAGCGATGTTCGCTTGACTTGGCGTTTGAAACGACTGCATTCCCCTTAAGGAGTATTGACGGTTTAAAGTCACTTGTCGCTATTTTTACCCGACTGGGTAATGTGTTTATCAGTCTATGTATGTAATTATGTTTGTTTCTATGTGGCGTTTTAGAGACCAAATGCGTCGGCTGATTTTGATCATTTTTACGTCAATCGATTCGTTCGTTCTTAACCTTGCGAGTGTCACCAAAGACAGTAATCAAAATTCACCACAGCGACAACCAGATCCATAAATTGTCAAAATTTAAAAAAAAATGTCGATGAACTATGTCAAGTGGGGTGTCGTTGAAGAGATCTTTATCTTGATTGATCTTTAGGTTCTTTTATCATTTTTCATTTTACATAATAGTTTAGGATATATATATAACGATTTAAAGTTGTTTAACGATCATTTTCGCTAATTTTCTTACTTTTTACCCGACTGCGGCGAAGCCCAAAAGGAGGGTTATGTGTTTGGCGTGTATGTATGCATGTCCTTTTCTTTGTTCCCTCATAACTCCTAAACGGGTGAAGTGATTTGAATAAAATATACGTCGTTAGATTCGTCTTGATAGCGCGAGTGTCACTAACTACAATAAGTTTAAAACAAAACAAAGACATTTGCAGGTTTTGAAGGCCATAACCAGTAGTTATTTGAAAAATCAAAATTCTCCTTTACATCGATTAGGGTTTCAACTATAAAGGGTTTTAAAAGGAGATTATAAAAATATATTACCCTTATATGTTTAAAATAAATTCAAACTCACAAATCCTATATACAAACACAAAAGCTAAATCATCTGCGAAGAATTTTACGCGACCAATGAAAGAACAAACACAAAAGAACTAAAAAGTTAACAATAAAAAAGTAGTTAAAAAACTAAAAAACCCGACTGAAAAAACTGAAAAGCAAAAAACAAGCACATTTTAAATTAAACAAAACTTGGAAGCAGGAGAGGTTCATTTGAATTTTAAATTATGAAATCAAAATATAATGTTCCCCGCCTGCAACTACTTTTTTATTCAGAAACAATCCTACTTGAGTACCAACGTATTCAAGTAAAATTTAGAAAAGAAACGGTTAGAAATGTGTTTTTTGGGAGTATTAGATATCGATAAATCAAGATTTATGAGCTGCACCTTTGTTAGAAGGTTTTTGGAATAAATCTTTTAAGTGATGTTATAAGCCGCTGCTCCAATGTAAAGCTTCAAAGAACTAGGCGGATCCACAGGCATTAATAGCGACATAGTTTTACATTATTAATAGATTATTTAGGTAACGATGATTGATTTATCTTCGTTAATAGTTACTTTAAAAACTTTTGTTTACCTAAAACAGGTATTACAAGAAATGATAAAAAACCAAATAAAATAAAAATAGTAATAAAATACTTTACTTCTTATTTTATTCATATCGTTACTCAAGCATCAAATCGACCTTTTAAAACTCCTTATTTATATATAGCTTTCACATTTTTGTTTCAGACTGTTTTCCGTAATATTAATAATTTATGGGCCGTTTAATGTCGTCCACCTCTTTTTATATTCCCTTTGAATAATAATGAAGTTCGGCCGGTTTTAAGTCGTCTGGCTTCCAATGAATATTTGATTATTTCGCTAATGAACGAAACAAAACGGCAGACGCTTCACAACTTTATTTCTCACATCTTTAAACAGATATTTTGGAATCGATGTACCACGAACGAAGCTTTTTACTGAATTTGTCTGAGACTTAAGTTTTGCACAACGAGAACAATAAATCAAGTAAAATAACAACTCTCAAAATTCTAAAAACCAACATAATTTAGTTCTATACAATCATTTACTCCGACATTGTTGGAAATGTTCGTAAATTCAGCCGACTATGGGCTCTACGCCGTAGCAGCGTAGCATCGTAGCACTCGTAGCGTCGTAGCGGGCCTACGCCGTAACGGTTATAAGGGTTGTGCCATTATTATGATAATGGGCGCTATTATGGCAGATATCATTATCTTAGCAAGAATGACTGAGATCTTTGGGGAGGGGTTAATTTATTAATTTACTCCGGACCACTTAGATAATTATTTTCAATTTTGCTGCTAGAAAATTTAAAGTGGTGTTTTACACCAATTCCGTTAGATGTTGAGACAAATTGACTTAAAACTTAATGAGCGAAATGTTTTAACGTCCGAAATCTGTCTTTACTAAGTTAAAAAAGTATTTGAGTCTCTTAATAGCATTTTTCTTTTACTTAAAGGCTTTTAATAATTCCATCAGTGGGGTGCTTTCATTTGCGAAAATATCCCGGTGAAGTAGCTAAACTTGGCCAACTTCGTTACTGTAAGTCAATAATCTGTTCCTGATAGTCTGCGACAGCGGACAGTCAAGCAAAAGCCCACGGTTTCCATCCAAGGTAATGTTAATGTTCATTCATATCCGGTCTCTATTTCAATGCTTACACAAACTCCTTGCGCTAAGATTCGAAATTCAAAACTCTTTGGTGCAAATAAATTCTCGAGATTTGATTGGTCGATATTTGCGACAAGGAGTTTGGCATTAGATTAAATACTGTTTTGTGTTCTTTCCTGCCTTTATAGAAAAAATAAATATTTTTTCACAAGTTGACCACCCTAATGATAATAATAAGAAAATTACGCTTAATTTCAGTCATTGCTCTAATTTTAATGTCCATTTCAATTAATGTAACAATTCTTATTTTTTGATTAAATTTCTATTTTCGCTTAAATTATGTCTTTTCTCGTAGTCATGATATAAAGTATAGTATGCAACTCCTGAATAAAGTACGAATTTATATCGAGGGCCATGAATCACTCGCGTCGTTCAGGATTCTAACAGTTGAATCACTCCCTGCGCTCGTGATTCAATCATTAGAATCCTTCACTTGCTCGTGACTCATCTACGGCCTTCGCTTTAAATCCGTCCTTTATTCACTAGTTGCATAATATACTATTTAACTATGAGGCCTACTCTGAAAGAGATGTCAGCAACATGGGAGGGGCGGCCGCGGGTTGTACACTAGTTATCGCGGCCTCGACATAGAGGGCGAAGAAAGAACATGGGTGGTTTTTAGTCAGTAGAAGTCTGTCACTCCCTTTCGCTCTGCCCAAGAACGGGAGGGGTTATTCGATGATTTTCCACCCGCCAAAAAAAAAAAAAAAAGGTAATGTTCACTGGACTGTAGACACCATGTTAAGTGTCTACTTTAGCCGATAGTTCGTTGAGCTTATGGGAGACATGACCAGTGCAATCCCACTTAAGCTAAGCAGAGTTTCAAGTCATTAAATATGAAAAGACGATAAATTAGAAAACTTTCATCAACAAAACAACTGCGAAGAAACTCCATGGCGTACTCGCAAGTATTCAATAAAATATGAACAATCACAAAGCATGATTGACGCAAACCTCGAACTACTCGCAACTTTAAGTGCTTATGAAATATAGGTTAAGCAGCAAGTGTGCGACGGTGACAAATTGCGATAACTTTGTAGAAGGAAGGACCACTAAACTTTGGTCTTTAGAGACCAATGTTTGTAGGACTCTTGGGCCAATGCTTCTGAGGCTCTAGGGCAGTGTTCCTCAACCAATAATATACATCAGGGATCATTTTGTTTTTTTTTAGATTAGCTGGGACCATAAGGTACAAGAACGATTCGTGTCAATCTAAAAATAAATTTACATTTACATGAATTAACAATATATATGAGTACTACATTGAATTCGAGGTGAGAGCTTGGGGACCTGTCAGGCTGTCTCGCACAAACGATAGTAATATGTATTTTTGTTAAAATATATTCGTATGTGTTTATATTTATAAACCTTTGTCAACCTTTATGAAGGGATAAAATAAAGATACATAAATAGTAATAGGACCTATAACATTTTTGATGGAAAATTTAAATTCCGTTTGCATCAATGTAATTTTTTATTTTGTATTTTCGTCTAGTTTCGTCGCTGGAAATTTTGAGCCACTCACGGAACACATGTTTACTCTTGAAGTCATCTGGTTTCGAACGCTCTAGGGCCAATGTTCGCGAGAAAGGTTGTTTGTTTTGTGTGCCCAGGGGGCAGAGGGCAGAGGGTAGAGCTGTCAATCCGCGCTGCTCGTAAGTGAGGGAGTTTGGGAATTGATGTTTATCTTTCAGCAAAGTTGTTGGTTAATTGTGAGAAGTGATAATAGTGATTTTTGTTTTGGTAAGATGTGGGGAAAAAAGCGTCGCTTAGGGGGGCATAGACAACGCTGGCGTGACGACCTAGAAGCGTTTGTGACAAATTGAACGGAGAAAACCGCTCAGAGGGAAAAGTGGAAGGCTATGCTGGAGGCTTTTGCCTGTGGGACAAAATAGGCCAAGAATATATATATATTTATATATAAATATATATGTAGGGCGATGACCGTTACTCACCTGGTTAGGATTATCTCTACTTTGGTCTGACCTTCACAAACAGATTAGTGTGGAAATCTGTCCTTCAATATTTAAACTAGTAATTACACTTTTGGGCTAGTTTTATGTATCATATAACTCTCCTAGACCTTTTTGTCAATTAAAAAGCATATGGGATGATTTTTGGAACATTATTAACAAGACTAAAAAGATGAAACGTACTTTGAGCACACCGCGGACTTGTGACTGCCTATCTATAGACCGACCGCAACAACCGCAGCTTAACCTCTCAGAAATATTGTTCAGTGATTACCTTTAACTACGAGACTGTTTACTCTATTATTTATGCGCAACAACGAGAAACGAGCTCTAATAATAATCCTTTCATTTATCTAAAAGCATACTTAATAAGTAATGCACGAGACCGTTCTCTTCAACAAGAATAGAAATTACAGTTTTAAAATAATAATGCAAAAAATTCTAAAATGATAAAGTCTTAGCTTAATCTGGGGGCATGGTAGAACCCCCGCCAAGTCGAGCGATAAAGCGGCACGGCCGTACCATCCTTTTCTCGAACCAGTTCAGGCCATTTTCAACCTCCTATAACACTAGAACAAACTAGAAGCCTGCACTGCATCACATTGGCCAATGTGATGGTGATTAGCTATTAACATTGGCGAATGCAATACGATGGCCATGTCAATCTATTTATTTATGTTCATGTGGTGTTTACCTTTAAGTAATTGTTGCACTGTGTAGAGTTTAAATGCATGTATTATATTTGTTTGTAGATTAGTGTAAACAATTGTTGGTAGACCTAATAAATAAAATAAAATAAAATAAATTTAAAACATCAAAGATTTTTAAGTAGGGACTGAACATATTAACTGACTTGGTATTACATGGATCTCACTACTTTTTATACGGTAAAAGAACTGAGTAGCGCGACTTGGCTTTTTTTACAAGTTTTATTGTTAGTAGGATTTTTAGTTCATAATGCATTGTATGTCTATGGGCAAAATATTTGAACTGAGCTTTATAATATAAAACTGAAAAAATAATGATAGTTTTTTTCCCTACAATGAACGGCAAAACCTGGCTTTAATTTTTCATCAACGATACAAATACCGCGATTAATTGTGTGTAAATTTTATCAATTGGATTAGGTTTTTAGGGTTCCGTAGTCAATATAGTTTCGCCATGTCCGTCTGACTGTCTGTCCATCCGTCCACACTATATCTCAAAGACTCTTAGTGCTAGAAAGCTGTAACTTGGTATGAATATTCAAATGAGTTACGCCGACAAAGTGCTGAAGTAAAATATTGAAAATATTTTTTTTAGGCTATCTCCAGTACACATTAAAGTGAAGATGTTTTTTTTCTCGCAAAATCCATTATGTGGGATGTCGTTGGATAGGTCTATAAAAAATGTTGTGAGTTTGTTTAAACAGTTTTTCGATTAAGCAATTCGTTTGTGAAATATTAAGCTTTAAATTGCAATTTTGTTAGACTCAACTGTGCCAACTAAACCTATACGGGTTGCGTTTGGGCGTGTGAAAAAAAAATATGGTAGTAGCATAATAACGAAAACAAAATAATGGAAAACTATCACAGCTTTTTTTCTTTCTTTTTTTTTTAAAAAGACAACTATCTGTAGGCCATACAAATATTTGTTCCGTGCGGGGATCGAACCCGCGACACGCAGCGCAGCAGTCCATTGCCTGAGCCACTGCGCCAACCGTGTCGTCGTCAGCTAAGTAGGCTTTACATGTTTACGAGTACTAGTCGACTAACTTATAAAATGTACTTGTATGAAATATTTTCCTGTACATAATGTATGGGAGGGCAGGTCTCAAAACTGCAATTGTAAGTTTGTTTTATTTTTACATTAAAAATCATCGTTCGGAAGTAGGTAGGCAGGATGGTTAATAAGTTTAGAAAGTGTATTTATATTTTGTTGGGCAACCACGGAACCCTACATTGTGCGTGGTCCAACTTGCACTTGGCTGGTATTTATATTTATATAAAACAAAGAAATTCCGCTGCTGTGATTTCGAGAAAAAAATATTAATCTGGTCTTTAAAAATGTGAAGTATTTTTAATATCAGCGTGTACAAAGATAACTAGCTAGTACTCGTCGTTTATTCGAATAATAATCGGTAGAAAAATACCTGTGTATGTTTTAATCTCTCAAATAAAATGTCAAAATAACAATCAAAACAAAGTTTAAATTCTAACAAATGTAGGAACTGTAACTGCAAAATATATTCCAATAAGACTCGAATCAATATAACATTGAAAGTGTAGATAAAAGTCAATTTATGAACAACAAAACGTTGTAAAACTAAATAACTCGACTGAAAAAAGAAAAGCAGACTTACAAATTTTGTGTCATGTGCTTGTGTTTTGCTTTTCAGTTTTTTTCTGTCGGCTTTTCATTTAGTCACGTAAAATACTTCGGCGACGATTTAACTTTTTTGTATTCAATACGACTATTTCCTTTGTAAACGATTTGTCACTTTTAGTTTCTTTTAAACATTAAGTTGTAAATATGTTTGTTATCACCTTTTAAAACCTTTCATTTTTATATCCTACTTGACGGTAACGGAAGAAACTTTTTGTCTAACTCCACGATATGGCCCTCAAAAACCATTTTTTTTTAAATTTTAATGTGACCTTCGACACTCGCGCTACCAAGGAAAATCTAACGGCGTTTATTTTATCGAAATCCGTTCGTCCGTTTAGGAGTTATGAGAGAACAATGAAACGGACATGCAGTCGGGTAAAAAGACAACTTTTATACAAAGTTGAGAGTAAACTTAATAAAATTGTGATAAAACGTAAATAAATCTCTCATAAACTCATTCACAAATAAACTTCAAGTGTCTAGAATTCCTCAGCAAACAGAGACCCTTAAATAAATACCAATCAATTATTGGCGCATCTAAAAATACGCCAGCCAATCAGAGCGCGCCGTTCAGATTAAATCATTTCGAGTGAACGGATGTTGTAAGTTAGCTGATGAACGAATGAATGAAAATATTAATTAACAGTTTGAACGAGTTACGATTGTTATTAACGTGAGTTGAGATTAATTACTTCGTGTTTGTACAGAGTTAATTAATGTTTTGTCATACTACGTGTAATTCAAAATGTCGTAAATCACTTATATGGTAGGCTCTTAAAAGTTTTCTTCCGATTCCTTAAGTTTGGTGAACATATTTAATTTGTACGTATCGTAGGGAGCGGGCTGGTGATTTAAACTAGGTAAAGTATAGTGTATTAAATTACTATTCATTCAACGTCTATGGCAAAGTCAAGATTTAAAAGTAACAATTGAGTTGAATGTGCAACATCAAAATATTTTTTTTTGTAGGCTCGCAACTGACAAAAACAACGATAAGCCATGATCCGTTAAGCAACCGTGAGCATTCGCCTTGAACTAACTTATTCACTGAATACAATCAAATAAGAGAAGCATTTCTACCTCCGCCGTGTTATCGCACCGAGCTATCGGCAAGCGTGCCTCCAATTCGTCGTGTGATGGATGACGTATCGCTTTCGCACGATACGGTACGATACGATTCGATGCGATCAAGTTGATCGCACTTGATCGCATCGCATCGTAGCGAGTTGTCACAAAGTCGCATCTTTAACCGTAACAAATCGCTTCAAGTCGGAACGTGCTCTCGTCAATATACAGCCAACTGGTTTTATTGGCTACACGAGTAGTTGGCAAGTATTTGCTTATTGAACGAATTATGTGGTTCGGGTATTTTAGAAATATAAATTACTAGCGTTTGCCCGCAACTTTGCCCGCGCGGATGTCGAAAAATATCCGAACAACTTTTTTTCTTTCGTTTCCTACTCTGTTATGTCCTGAAGTGTCAAACTAGATTATTATTAAAAAGTGTATTATTTATACTTGTTTTTCTCAAGTGTTTCGGCTGCATTTTTAGTTTTATAAAAATAAATTGAATAACCTGATTATACCCGCATCAAAGATTAGCCATTGGTTAATCACGCACGGCGACAAAAAAACCATTGGGTTGAAGATATACAAAGCTGAAACAGGTGGACCGTTACACATTTCAACATTACGATTGGAGAAGTTATGTAAGAAATATAATAATAACGGGAACCAAAATTCTGTGACTTACAATAATAATTAATCACCATCGAAAATATCCTCTCCAAACCATCACAGTAACCATGGAAACCAACTAACAAAATCAAGGTAATCCAACTTTAAATGATCAAGTACAGTGAGCACCGAAGAAAACCAATCACGAGCTCGCAAAGTGGAAATTATTCGCTTTGCCAATCCACAGATTAGTTTTAAGAGCTCCTAAACACGAGTTAGTCGATTCGGAAAGGTAATTAGTTTAATTCGAACGATTTGTCGGGCGCGGTACCACCGCCAGAGGGAGGTGAGGTCTCACCGCAAGCGGGGAGCGGTGAGTGGGTTCTGAAGGATCGGTATAATTTAGACCTTTTAGAGGGACTCTGATTGGTAATTAATGAATGATGGGTCGTTAAGTGATGGTCAATTTTGTTCTAACTTCGTAAATCGCTATTTGCCAAGCCTTTTCTCAACTATGTTGGGTCTCTCAGTTTAACCGGATGCACCTGAATACCAATATTTTTCGTTTGCTAACTTCGTAAAATAAGGAGTGTAAAAGTAGTGTCACATAGTATTTCTCGCCATTGACCGGTCATGTCAGTGAAATTTTTCTACGTGTAAACTAAGGTGGTTCGTCATCCACCCCCTTCCATACAGTCAAGAAGTACCTATTAGTCTTTTGTGTACAAACAGAGAATTATCATAGCAAAAATAATAAAAGTTGAATTTCCTTCATTTGTTATTTCCCCACAATTGTCTAACTACGTTAGTTGATAAAACTCACATCATTATGCGTAGATTTCAGCTTACCGATGGATCTTTTTACACCCCACGGTGGGTAGCTGTGACGTGACGTAGGTATGACGGACAAAGGACGCAGACGTGACCCGCACAGGATTAGCGGCGACGCGCCATTGTGACGAAGGTACCAGGCGCACAGGTCGGGGCAGAGGTGGCTTGCTAGGGAGGACATCAATGGGAGTTTATAAGCTGATGTGATGACATATTGTAGTTCAGTGAAGTGTTATTTGGTTATTCCCGGCTGATGATATGCTACACAAAGTTTCAGAAAAAAAAACGGTTTTACAGAGATTGTTAGAAACTGCAGGTTTAACATAAATTTCAAGCAAAATAAAATGTCACTATTTACTACACAAAATACAGTGTGAAAATAAAATTTATCAAATCCAGATAGGTATAAATAAAGTCTGAACTATTACATGTATCAAAATAATGTTGCGTATATTGCTTTTGTTGCTGACTGTTCCGTATGCGATCATATAGTTTAAAATTAATAATATTATATCATAACTGTATATTATATCCAACTATTGGAAAAGGTTCCGTGAGTTCGAGTTCTTTGGATCCAAGGCTAATGTGGACCAACTGGTCGCTGTTTATGGCATCTAATCGTCATCATCATTCTCCTGCCTTTATCCTAATTTATTCGCAATCGGCGCAGCATCTTCGTCTTCTTCTTCCACACTTCTCTATTTCTCGTCATGTCAGCAGTCACCTCCTTTCCAGCCATATCAATCGTTGTTTATCTCATTAGTCTAAATCTAAACTTCTAAAATAAACTATAGTAGTATTATAAAGAGGAAAGATTTGTTTTTTGTACCGATTTAACTCAACGACTTGACTGATTTTGATAATTCTAAACACCGTTATGAAGCTACATCTTCGCCAACTAGCATAGGCTGTATTTACATCCAGAAATAATTTGGGATCTGTAACAAAACTTAAATGGTGTAGCCCAAAGTGTAAAAAAAACCGTAAACGTCTTTCATAGCATGCACTGCGAAAAGTACTTTTGACAGCGCAAAATAATGTACTACAATATTAAAGAGCACATCAATATGTAAAAAAAAACGCACAACAAACACCTATCTCCAACTGAAAACCCACAGTAATTACTGCTTTTACTATTGCAATCTAAACTAATTACTATCACTATACAGATTATATAACAAAGTCTTCTGCCACGTCAGTCTGTCGGTCACCAATTACTGTGATAGAGTGGTTATCGAGTAAGGTTTAACATAACTTTGTAAAAAATAATTGGTAAATGATGGTTCCGCCACCCGCTTACGTATTGGAGTGTTGCGATAGCCTTGGCATCGGTGTTGAAATTAACTCGCTCCCGTGGGACTCAATCGATACAAAACTTATCTGTTTGCTTTGCACCCACTACCCACTACAGACTGCCGCGCATCGGAGCGGTGAGCACTAATGATTACGTTCACACCGGTCTTAGCTGCGTAGATCAGCTGTAGGGTCAGTAGGATAGTCTGATGTTTGAGACAATTCATTTGCGGTTTCATAAAATAAAACCCTTTGAGAGACCTAACTATAATGGGTACACCCCATTCAAATTCATGACACTTTTTTTTGTAATAGTTTCATTCTATCTCCGCGTGTATGCGAATGCAATAAATTTCATTTGAATGCTCTAGAAATGTACAATACACAGACTTTATCTGCCCTTATGAATTTAGTTTGACTTAATTTTATTGTTAATCTTATTCGCGATTCGCCTCAAGAGTGACCTTGCCTCAACTAATTAACTTGCGAGCCTCTAAACAAGGATTACTTTGTTTAAAAGCTTTCTTCCAAACATTAGTTAGTAGTTTTTTTTTACTAAACGAGCCGAAACACTTTGATTTTCTTTAAATTTATCACCGCTTGCCACTTACCTGTGTAATCTACGATTTAATTAATTTGCAGTTCTTTAATTACCTATTGCCCTTCCTATTAAATCTGCCATTGAAAATTCAATAAATTTATCATGAAATACATCTTTATATTAATTTCTAAGGGCAATTCAACTATTTATGAAAATTCAAAAAGCAATACAAATTACCTTTCATGTATTTATCTTTTTGTACCTTTTGCTTATTTAATTAATTACGACACTGGCTGTACCTACATACATCAAACAGGCCCTGGGAACTCGCTGGAATGTTCCAGAATGTTCTACAAAGTTCCAATATGACGCGTGTAGCTTGACGTTAATTTTGGCGGGAAGCTAGTGGCGACGTCATCGCATCGATCATGGCCACCGCGCGGTAATGACAAGTCTTTTATAACAAAGATCCTATTATCAGCCAGCCTTTTGTAACCGAAGCCCTGAAATATTGTTTGGAGAGAGTTTTTATAAAATTCAAAATGATCGAGCGCCATTTTTTATCCGCTGTCGCGATCCGACCCGCCATCCGCCATAGCGCAGGTCCTCTTTTAATTGCAAAGGTTTTTGTTGTGCAGCTTTTGGTGTCATCGTTATCGATGATATTAGGAGCAACATTTTCTGATAGATTAACCTTCTTCTACGAGAAATTGAAACATTTTCTAACGGCCATAGTCCGAAATCTAAAAGTTTTATTTAAACAATACGAATGGGTCTTCAGGTGTATTTACCAGACAGAAGGGTTGCTCGGTAGCAGTGGAGTTATAATTAAATCTTCTGAAATCCGTTTACTGTTAACCCTACCTGCATTTAACCATATGCCACATACCTGTAAAAAAGAATAAGACACATTAATATGATAGTTTTAAAATTTCATTTCCACATAAAAACGCTTTGAATAGGGGATCGGGCAAAAAAAAACTTATTAGTCGGTAAGATAGTTTTCTAAAAAATATTGAACACACATTTTTATTTTTTACTTAAACAAAAAATGAAGACGATACAGTGCTTGGAAAACTCGTGAACTCGTCGTAAACGTCACATAAATCAATACATTTGTTACCTGCAAATGACGTCACAACTCACAACACCCCACTCATGATCTTTGAGGCTTTTATCTCCGTAATTTTTTATTAATTTGATGAAGCAAAAAACACGCATCCAATATTTTTCGATAATCTAACTTATGGACTAATTAGAATAATATTTTTGTGACCTAGACCGATCCCCTATTAAAACCACATTTCATGAACTATTATACTACCTACTATATAACCTTGTATTTTTGCAACGATTTCAACTGAATTTCCACAAACTATCATAATAGCTAGGCAGCTAAAATGATTGTTTGCAAATATTTACAATACATCTTTTTTAACTTTTCAATCATCATTATCGCTGGTAAAGAATACAGTTTGCCTAAGCATTCTTGTTACACTAAGTTTTGTACGAAAAACAAAAGCACGACGAAAATAACAGTATTAGTAAATAGGTACGTAACACACAGCGCGTTTTGTCAGCAAATTACAAGTTCACTCGGTTGTAACGCGTAATGTATCGGAAACAATGCGAACACGTTGTTATAACTGGGACATAGTTCTAACAGGCGGCGTCTTAATCGAAAATATTGAGTTTCTCAACACAACAGAATCTGGGGGCACGGCAGTGCCCCCGCCAAGTCGAGCAATAAAGCGGGACGGCAGTACCATCTTTTTCTCGAACCAGTTCAGGCCATTTTTGACCTTATTTATCTCGTTGTGGATTAAACTAAAAGCATGAATTTTTAGTAACCGATTAGGCATTGTATAAAAACGGTATTTTTAAAACTTCATTTAATTTGAACCAGTAGTTTAAGAATTATAACTAATCAAAGTAATAATAATAATAATAAAAGTTCCTTAGTTTTGTCACTCACTCACTGACTGACTGATTGACCGATCATCAAAAGTCTAAGGCACTTTTAGAAGACATAGAAGCTTCAAATTTTGAATACAATTAGTGTTTAGTGTATAAACCATGGACAAACTAAAAAAATATGCAATTTCAGTCTAGTTTTCTAGATACATTAACTGCATAAATAACTTTGTAATCCCATATAATTGTAAGGGATTACAAAGTTAAAGTTACATTTTCAGTGAATGAATAATAATAATAATAAATAATACTAAACTTTTTATTTACGAGTTATTAAATTTAACACACTTCGTAGTTTCTGATTGATCTGAAATTATGCACGTATATGTATATCGCCTATCAATGCAATATTATGATGATATGGAACTGATCTGATGGTGGGGGTGGGTGGTTGGCCATAGGAACTCCATTTTAGAATATCATAATTCATAACCCCATCGAGTTAGGACTCGTTAAATTCGTCTTGTCGAGTAGTTTGTCTTAAGATGGTATCCAGGGTCTGTTCATGGAGCTGGAAGGAGGCCATAGGAATTCTGTTATAAAACGACATAACCCTATCGAGTTTGGACTCGTTTAATTTGTCTTGTCGAGTAGTTTGTCTTTAGATGATGTTCAGGGGTCTGAATAGTTCTGATGATGGAGCTGGAAGGTGGCCATAGGAATTCCGTTATAAAACCACATAACCCCATCGAGTTTGAGCTCAATTGATTGGTCTTGATGAGTACTCTGTCTTTAGTTGGTAACCAGAATGTTATGATGGAGCTGGAAGGTGGCCATAGAAACTCCGTTACAGAACGACATAACCCATTTTTTTTTTTTGGCTGGTGTAAAATCATCGAATAACCCCTTCCGCTCTTGGGCAGAGCGAAAGGGAGTGTCAGACTTCTACTGACTAAAAACTACCCATGTTCCTTCTTCGCCCTCTATGTCGAGACCGCGATCAGGGGCGTGCGCCCTATATAGGCTCTTAGGCTTAGCCTACCTTACCAACTGAGCATTTCTTATAACTAATTAACGATGCAATAAAATAACACTATGTACAAATTAAACATAAAAAACGTTCAAACTCCTGTTAAAATACTTATAGCAATTTTTCGCGTCCCACTAAAACTCATTGACAAGTACTACGATTAGTACGAATCTTATAGACAAACACTCGACTTGTCTAAAACCCATCATAATTGTATGCACACAGCGTCACATCGGTGCGTATGGCCGTGTCTATGAACCGCACACATATATAGATTTTCACAATTTTAACGCAGCAGCTCCTGCGACTGTAGCTGAGTGGGCTGTGATTGGCTGCAACAACACAACCAATCTATAACCCGCGAAGTTCAAAACTTGCATTTTTTTGCAATTTGTAGGCCAGTGCTAGGTTGTATGTTGAATAAAATATAGGACATACGTCTTAAAACCGGGAATCATATTTTAATGAACATACAACCTAGCACTGGCCTGTAAATTGCAAAAACGTAAGGAAATTTTAATTTCGCGCTTCGCGAACTTCGGGCCTTCCGTGCATAGAGCGCAGCACCTGTTTAGTTCGATGTTCGCAATGTTGTCAACTTGTCACCTCATTCATTGGATTTCGTATAATCCTGCAAAAAATGTTGACCGCTGTTGTAAACAAACTCGATATGAAAATGATGCAATTTTATTTGCTAGTATTTTTCTATCGACAATAATAACCTAGAAATTATTTTTTACGTAAGAGGAAGACATTACTGTTTCATTGTTATGACAAGCAATACCTATATAGCGCGATTTTGTTTTGAAACCGAAAACGTACAGTTAACATTATTAACAGTAGTGTAAATATTAATTTTGTTGTGTTACTTGTTTATTCACGTAACAAATTATAAAACGACTTGACCTTGTCGAGTTTTTACTCGTTTGATTCGGCTTGTCGAGTAGGTACTTTAGCTGTTCTTCAAATCGATGAATAAGACTGCTTCAAATTCGAATAAACCTATGCATTGTTCATTTATTATTTTGTTATTTATCTATAATATGTATGTATTTAGAAATATATAAGTATGTTTATCAGTTGTCTAGTACCCATAACACAAGCTCTGCTTAGCTTGGGACTAGATGGCGTTGTGTGATAGTTGTGGAATATTATTATTATTATTATTATTATACGAAATAGAATGAGAGACACTACAAAAAGAAATGAGATCCCACCAAAAACAAAACTTGTAGAAAAAGCCTCAAACTCAGTTCTTTTACCGTAAAAAGAAGTGAGATCCATGTAATACCAAGCCAGTTATTATATTTAATCCCTACTTAAAAACCTTTGATGTTTTAAATAAAAGTTTGACTTGGCTACTGCATCACATTGGCCACTATGCAATTTCAGCTTCCTAGGTTCAAGGGCTTGGGCTTGGCGTTGATCAGCATGTTTCTCTGTATTTACATACATATAGATAGATAAATAGATTTATAGAGCAACAATAATATTATCATTGTCGATGTAAAGAAGGATTTTTTGCCCGCCGGGGCTTCGGGTTATTGTAAGAGATACTGCGGTCTCAACGGAAAGAGTTAAGAAGGAACATGATTGGTAATTAGTCAGTAGAAGTCTGACACTCCCTTTTGCTCTGCCCAAGAGCGGGGGGTTATTTGATGATTTCCACACCCAAAATAAAAACATAAAAGAAGGATTTTTTGGCGGAATAATCAATGTCGTCTGATAGTTTCGTTTACGCATAGATAACCTTTTAAGATATCTTGTATAAGCTGTTTAAAACGTTGGAAATAAGACTCTTAGTGAACAAAACACGTCTGAAACAATAACAACATGTTATTGACAAATATTTTACGAGTCTTGTCGGAAACAAGTATCGCAACTAGCAGTGGTGTCAACACGAATAACTTTCCTCTACCAAACGAGTACAAATCAAAACATTGCCATCAATTTCAATCCTATGATATAAAGACACGGATACTCAATCTAGTCCCAAACAATTTTTCGTTCACACGCATGAGACGATAAAATTCTACCCCTCCCCCCCACTCCCTCCATCGACCTTTAGCTTTCAGTATGAAATATGAAGATAAATTAATGTATTGAGAATAATAAAAGTGCGATGTTCGAGCTATTTTGTGTCAAATATTTCTCACCAGTAAACACGTTATGTAAAGATTTTACTCGTAAACGTATTAGTGGCGGTTTTAAACGTATTTTCTTAAGTCTTCATAAATATCAGAGTTCAGAGCTCGTGTGTGTGCGCTTGAAATATTCGCTGGTTGCGTGGTTTAATGTCCAATACGTTGTTTATGTGGAGATTGTTCATCGATGTGTTTAGTAAATTGGCAATGTTTTTGAAGTTCGTCTAAAAGCTATTGTTTTTGCAGAAAATTAATAAATCATTAAACTATATTTATCTATTAACGATGCCTTCATTTTATATTTGTAGGGGTAATTCCATCTTGAAATTCAAAATGAGTCTAAAATAGGCTCGTATGAACTGTATGAAGTTATCACAGTCATTCGTTTTCTTGGCACGGGGATCGAACTAACTTAAATTCGTGCTATCAGAGCC
Organism: Diarsia rubi; assembly: GCA_932274075.1. Taxonomy (NCBI): domain Eukaryota; kingdom Metazoa; phylum Arthropoda; class Insecta; order Lepidoptera; family Noctuidae; genus Diarsia; species Diarsia rubi. The sequence continues at coordinate 246,458 of OW026437.1, read as the reverse complement.
GTATTGCCCAACTTCTAACCCTGCCTACCCCCGGGGCAAAGCGTGATCATAATGAAAGTGCGACACAACCGAAGTGGGCTGGCTAATCGCCACGTACCGTTGGCACGGCTATCGAACCGCCGACCATTTGGCGCGCCTCACTAACTACTCCACCACTTTATGTGAGCCTAGTTTTTTTATTTATTGGGAAACAAACAGTGGCATGTCCTTAGTAATATTACAAAAAAACCAAGTATAATGGTACCAGATAAAGCACAAAACACGATATCGTGCTAAGTGCAAAATTAGTACCAAAAGGGTACAACTTCTGTCACGGACTGTCTTTGAACTCCAAGTAAACAGTGAAAGGATTCGTTTGCATGAAAAGTGTTAATGTAATGTTGCCTCTGGTTAGCAGTGGCCGCCGAAATGTCTCCATGCTCTAGTTTTAGGTCATACCATGACATGTTAATAATTATTTATTTTATTTATTAACTATGGAAGAGTTACAGCTAAGATTAACAGAATTAAAAAATAGTATGTGAGGTTTACAGCCAATTAAAAGTCCTCACTTCTAAAAACAGATTACAAAAAAAAGAGTGTGAACAAGACAATACAGCCACAAAAGAAAAGAATATAGTAAACATTCAAACATAAACTAAATTCACGTCGTTTTTCACATTTTACATTCAGTACAGTAATAAAAACCTGAAAAAACTAAATATTACTTAAAAAAGCTAAGGCTCATGCACTTTCTGGCCGAGGACACACTCGTTATAAAAGCATAAAAATCATGCTGTTTACACATGTCATTAAAGTTTCGACTTGCATGCACTATAAATGAATTTTGCCTTACAGAGGTTGAAGTAATCTTCAGATCGGTAGGGCACTTTCTGATGATAACACAAATACTTTATGAACCTCCTCTGGATGCTTTCTATCCGATCAATGTACTTGTGATAACAAGGATTCCAGATTTCAGACGCGTACTCCAAGTGACTTCTAACAAAAGTACAGTAAAGAATTTTTAAAGTTTTGGCTTGACTGAAGCACTTGGACAGCCGCATTATGAAACCCAGTGCTTTAGATGCTTTAGCGACTATGGCATCGACATGAGGTTCAAACTTGAGCTTAGAATCGTGATATACCCCCAGATCTCGGACGCAGTTGGTTTTAGGCAGTATTTGATTACCCAAGCTATAATAATAGTTACAAATATCCGGACTTACCAAAAGTCTATCTTTTCACGACTCAGTTCAGCAACCACGCAGTGCACGTCAGTCAGTTTACTAGTGATTGTTTTCTATATCGAATTTCAACGTCGAACAAAACAAGCATGCACTACAAAATCACTCACACAATATTGTTCCACTCAAACCACTTCGCTACAAAGTGCTCGTGTGTCAAGCGCCTGTTTACGAGCATCACTGATTGACAGTTCGGACACATTTGCCGCGTTTATGGGGTCCTAGTACATCTTGGAGAGTCAATATTAAACCTTGGGGGTGTTTGTAGCTTCGGAATTGTCGTTTAGGTGTTGACTATCGTGAGATCGTCTAGGTTTTATGGTAGCCTAGTACTTTGTGGTTTGTTGGTTTCTTTTTTACTGAAAAGGATAAGCATAGCAAGCATTGTGTAGTCTTAGATTCTGTAAAACCAGTAGGAATGGAATGTGGATACTCCACACAGGAATATACTACCTTACAAATACTACTACAATATCTGGGTGTCCGCAGCCAGTCCGAACATTTTCCTCGTGAATTTCACAATCTTTTTTTTGGGAACTCGCTTAAGTATTGCTTGACTCAGCAAAGCCTACGCGTATACCTGGAATTGCCTCCACCGATCCCGGGATCTGATTTGATTTAACACCGATCCCGGCGAGTTGTCTCCACGGATCCCGGAATCCGTTTCTACATCAAAACATATTCAATTTTGTCTCCACGGATCCCAGAATCCAAGGCTACAAGAAATAAAATGTTTGATAATGGCCCTACGGGATCATTATAACTGGAATAAAAGTAGCCTATGTGTTAATCCAGGTTATAAACTATCAGTGTGCAAAAATTTATACAAACATCATCATGTCTACAATAAAGCATCAAAAATAATTGAAGGGCTTATCAATTTATGATGTCAGCCGCGTTCGGCACCTCGCGTATTACTCGCCTCGGCCTTCGGCGTGCCAAGGATTACCCGAGCCAGCGTTTAGCGAGCACCGCACTAAGTGGTTTTAAATGTTATCCCTTTCGTGCGTTTAAGATTTTTTTCACGAAAATGGCGGTTAAAATGAACACTCAACTTTTGTTTTACTTTTAATTTTTCACCGTGAGCCGAGGCTATTTTTGTCAATACTTGAAGGTGTGTTTAATGAAAAATAATGCGTTGAAAATGGTAAATTCTAGTATAGAAAGTAAGTATAGAATAAAAAAATAGTTTTCTAAGTTGAATTATTATTATAAAGTTAGCATATTTATGTTATAAATAAACAAACCATAAATATACTTTAAATAAAAAAAATATTATAATTATGTGTTAAGTAGGTAAGTTTTAAAAGACGAAAAATATTACGTCGGATGGCAAAGCTGATTCTTTACCAGTTCACGTGAAGTCGATCAAACGCTTGGCTTAGTTAATAAGCAACAGTGGAGCCTTGTTTTATTATCCTCATTATTATCGTTTTTGTCCTCTACAACTAACTCAACTATATCTGGATAGCCCACCTGCCAGCCTGTAACACAAAGTCAGACAGTCACGGTTGGCGCAGTGGCTCAAGCAGTTGCCTGCTGCGCTACATGTCGCGGGTTCGATCCCCGTACGGAACAAATATTTGTATGGCCTAGAATTAGTTATTTCGGGTCTGGGTATTTGTGTCATCATCATCAACAGCCTATTAATGTTCCCACTGCTGGGACACAGGACTCCTCTATCTTTGAGAGGGAATGGGCTATAATCTACCACGCGGGCCCAGTGCTGATTGGTATAGATGTCCCATGTCTTCGAATGTTTGGTTCTTAGCCATGCCGGTTTCCTCACGATGTTTTCCTTTACCGTTTTGAGAGCAGCGGTAATGAAATAAACTACACAAAGTAATGTGCCTGCCTGGGTTCGAACCAAAGACCTACTGTTCGTAAGTCGGGGCTGCCACCACTGGGCCACCGCTGCTCGCTGGGTGATTGTTTAAGTGACTTTAAATGTTTGTGAACGCACCCACGATACAGGAGAAATTCCTAGTGTGGGGCAACGTTTTCTTCTAAAAAAAGTAATGTCAACGTGTCAGCCCTATCATATAGGTTGGCAAAGTAGGTAGCGACCCCGAGTGGAGCCGATTGTACCCGAGTGTGCCCGAGTGTGCTCGAGTGGCATCGTTAGCGATGTATTGTATGTTCACAGAGTGCTCAGGGAAAGAGAAATAGGGATAAATATTTATATTTATGTGTACTGCCTTATAAATAGCCATGTTTATATACAGTCACACCTAAGGAACTACTAATTACTTGGCCAAAGGTGTGATGTTATACAATGTGGATCTGGAACTACGACATTAAATTAAAACTAGCACTGTACTAGTCCATCGAAACATTTTAAAACACGAAGATTAGTAGTTAGTGGAAAATTTAAAAATTGCAATTTTCAAACAAAATAAATAGCAGAATCAACTGCATAAAAAGTAAACACGCTTTAACTACGAAAAGTCACTGACCTAGTGCGCGGGGTGCAGCGAGCGGCGGCGATGTTGGGCGTAGGTACTTTTTATCGGAGAACAACAAATCAGCGGCATAAACTCACTAAGTTGCGAGTTGTTAATTAATAAAAGATCACTGATTGAATAATTAATCACTTAAAACCTTATTTGAGGCATAATTAAACTAAAAAACTTACTAACTTAACCTAAATCACAAAACTAGCTACCTAATAAATGCCTAAATAACTAATATTACACTAACACCAATAAGTCACAGTAACCTATGCACTAATCCAAATATCATAAATCGTCTTTAATCACAATAACAACAAACTTTTCATAAAATCACGACAATGCGCGCGCGGCTCGTCTTGTGATAAAAAAAGTAGGCGTGTGCTCTCCTCAAAGGGCGCCGCTATGCACTGACTGACATAGTTACCGAGTCAAGGACTTTTTGCCGAAAAAAATTCCGCTCACACACACACTCGCAATTTTCTATGCACCACTAATGCATTATTTGCGTAAGTAATATTACTTTTTCTTTATAATTGTAGTATTTTGTGGGAGTGTGCGGGGCGCGTCAGAGTGGGATCGTATGACACCTTTCTCTGTCTTTCAAGCGTATTGAGACGTTGAGAATAGAATCGTAGGTTTTTGCACAGGTTCCTGACCTTACAATGTTTACCTATTATTACGGACTCCGATCTACATCATGTTGAAAAATAAGAAAATGAAAAATAATTTCCTGTGGCTAAAGTAGTCATTGGATTTGATTGATTTTTTGTATACGGGTCAAGAGCATGCCTTTCTTTACGTGGTTTAGAGGAATGTCAATCGTCCTGCTCCACATTGTATAACATTCTGCGACACTTACATTCAATACCTACATGTAATTCACGGTCGCATTTTCAACTTTCTTCGCTGAGGCGAAGGTTGAAAATCTACCACCACCGTTTTGTTGAGTAAAAACTGTGTGGTAGGTCCGCTGTTATTGATAACGTAGACGGTTGTTGTGTGGGCAGTACATCAAAATGGTAACTGTCGTGGAAATATGAGGCCACAAAAAAGAACTAAAAGTTACTTGAAAACTTTATAATAATACAAAAGTTAAAAAGTTGCCAGCAGTCATCGAACCGTTTCTTTACTAAAAAAACGGTGACACAAAAAGTTTTAGTCAAAATATGCGTAAGTCCAAAAGAATAAAATATAATAATATCTAAAATGTAGCTCATAATAAGAATTCAATTTATGCTTAGTTTTGCGACAAAAGTTCCCAGAGACCAGCAAAGGACCGATTGAAATGTTATGATTGCCTGTATTTGTCCAAGATTTGAGTACAAAAGTCATTTGTTTTCAAGTAGATCGTGTTGAAAAACATTTTGTAAAAGCTATGCGCCTAGAAATAAACTAGATAATAAGCTTGCGAAGTTCCAGAATCGACTAAGGACTATGAAAGCTGCATTACAGAAACCTCTGCTGGTAAAACGACGATATGAGTTTTAATTAATATTTCGTAAAATCTTTGTTAAAATGCAGGTAAATGCATCATTATACAAGTTGTTCTATTCCAGTTCTTCTGTGACTTTAGTGCTTGTTCTTTTAGAATCAAATAAAGTCTTAATCATTTACTATTTTTTTAGATATATTATGTGTATTCTGTTTGTTTATCATAGACAATGTTCCCATGGTTCTTTCAAGAAAATATTGAATCGTAAAATACTTAGTCTATACTCTACGAAGTCGCAAGTAAAAATGTTTAAATGAATATCTTAAAGTTCCAGTTAATTATAAATGAATGTAATGAAACGTTCAACCGTACTCCTTACAGGGGTGGTCCAGAGTAGTCGTTCCCGCAAACACTGTGAGTGGCCTGTTTACTACTGTATCAATACGAGTGTATCGCGAGGGTTGCGGCGGATGTAACGGATACTAATAGCTGACACAGAAATCAACCTGCTATTCAACGAGGCGGTTAGGTCGGAAGAAAACTTGGGAAATAATATGGAAAAGGTTTTATCATTTTAGCATGTGACGAAGTATAGTGTAGCCTACCCCCATGTAAAGATATCACACTAGGTGTGGACTACAGCTGCGGTAGACAGTTTTCTAGAATTTCCGTCAAATACATACATACATAAATGTAAGTTTGTCAATTACAATGTTAAGTTTGGTCGATGGTATGGATGGTATATCCTTTATGTGCTTCATTGTTTTTTTTTTTTGGATAAAAGTCCCAAGCTGAATTCACACCAAGTTGTAGGGGATAAGCTCGCCCATGTATCCTGATTACGATTTAAATGTAACTCGTGAAATCTAGAAGTAGCCATTCATCCGCCTACCCCATCAGGATATACAGCTGTAATTGAATATAGAAAAACTATCGATATTCGACCGGCCGGCCGTAGGGTTGCCCCGAGCGGCTGTCATTACGACCGACATGCGAATCTGTCGAGGGCTGCCACTCGCTCCCCTGTGGCCTGTTCTATGTTCTGATATATTTGACAACCCTGGAATATTGGTGTTTTGAAACCGAGGGTACTTGTAAAAAGTGATTGGTTGTTGGCTATTGGCGATTTTTTGCAGTCTTGATGGTTATTTTGTAGATTTACGTATTGTTTTGTCAAGGTTGGTTCTACAACTTCAAGGGCTAAGAAGTAACATGGGTGGTTTTTAGTCAGTAAAAGTCTGACACACCCTTTCGCTTTGACCAAGAGTGGGAGGGGTTATTTGATGATTTCTCAACACCAAAAATTAAGAAAAGGGTAGTTTCCAGACTAATTTAACCGGATGCAGCTGAACACCACTACAATTTATATTGGGGAATATCATACCCCTTTGTAAGACTGCATGGTCTTCACAATTTCGAACCATTGATAACCTGTAACGACTTTCAAAGATCTACAAATTACTGTAGCCGGGATTCTGCACAGCAATCTACGTGCCTGATATTATTTAGATACAAGCTTCTCACAACCATTCATACAAAAATCTAAAGTCATTTTGTTCAAATTAGGCTGATAGTCAGCACTTTTTGAAATTATTTCCTTTTCTTTTTCTTTATTTATAAAACGTTGCCCCACACTAGGAATTTCTCCTGTATCGTAGGTGCGTACACAAACATTTATACTCACATACACAAATACCCAAACCCGGAATCTGTAGGTCATACAAATATTTGTCTCGTGCACAAGAGATAGTTTCCCAAAACATCCGCTTTTTGACCTTACAGACATTATATGAGCAGTTCGCTAGGTCATGTTCCCAGTGCTGGGACAGAGCATTTCTCTGAGACTGAAACCTAAACTGCACGTGGGCCAATCCAGGTTGGTGGGTGTCACATAATACTATTTGACATGTCGGCTTCCTCACGATGATTTCATTCATCATTCCGGGAGCAGCGCTATAAATTACACAAAGTGAAATGACAGGCTACCAACCCACAATTTACAGAAAGAAAGTCAGGGAAACTGTCACCGCTCCATTGGTTAACAACATTAAAATATGACAACGTGGCCGAGGTGCCTCTCGCCGAGCGTGTATGCACAATGTTAATGCTATTTCTCTGTTATTATTTTGTCGTATTTCCGTCGTTTTATCGGCGCTGCAATTCAATGATTCGAGATGTTCGCAAAAGGCAATTTCGTTGAAGCGATCATCGATAAGGGTGTTTCAGACTTAGGTACTGTTCTGTCGGCAAACGATTATTTCGTAAAACCAACAGACGACGAGTATTGTCGGTGAACCGTTCAGCTGGAAAGCGATTATATCGTAGAACCAACCGACGGTGAAGGATCATTTCGGTAAAGCATACATCCGGAGATGAGCTCTTCAGAATACCATTCTGAGCTACCTACCTACATAGCCAACAGAGTAGCACTGTTACTTTTTCATTATGATCGTAATTGGAATTAACAATTTCTTAATCTTTTTGCACGGTTGGTGCAGTGACTGAGCGATTGGTCTGCTGCGCTGCGTGTCGCGGATTCGATCCCCGCACGGAACAAATATTTGTATGGCCTACAGATAGTTGTTTTGGGTCTGAGTGTATTTGTGTATGTGAGCTTAAATGTTTGTACCCACGATACAGAAGAAATTCCTAGACGTTTTTTAAAAAAATATTTTACAAACCGCTCTTCTTATTTATGTGCAACAAAAAAAAAACAGATGTCTAAATCGAGCTTCGTTGCCAAAAGTAAAATATAATCTTCATTAATTCTGATCTAACAGAATATCTGTATTTTTCTGGAGGGAGTGAAACCATCAAATGACTCGTCCCGCTCTGGGCAGAGCGGTGGGAGTGTCAGACTACTACTGACTAAAACCATCCATGTTCCTTCATAGCCCTTTGTTGAGGCCGTGGTATCTCTTTCGAACAACGCAAATCACAAACAAAGCAAATCGTCCCAAACAAAAGAAGCGCAGTATATTGCGTCCATAATGTATGAGCCATTAGGTCCACTTAGCGGACACATGCCCACTGTCCAGTGTCCACTGTCCGATGTACACTAGCGAGTGGACAGGGACAAGTGGACAGTTGTTAGTGGACACTCCGCCGTGGCGGATGGCACTCATTACACGTCGCGGGGATGGATTACTAGTATTGTGTTTGTGAGACTGGTTGGTAAGATATATGAGAGGCGGGAGAGACGATTGCTTGAAAATAAGTTAGTAATTGTAATTTATGTGTGATCTTGTGGTGATCTTCTCATAGGCCAATGCGATGGCCAATGTGATGGCCAGTTATTACAATGGCCCTTGGCGAGTGCGATGCGATGGCCAAGTCAATCCATTTATTTAAAACATCAAAGGTTTTTAAGTAGGGACTGAATATATTAACTGACTTGGTATTACATAGATATTTTAGTGGGATTATTATAACTACTCAAACACTATAAATACGTCTATCTCAAAATTGCTATTTCTGGGTTATGGCAGTATTTTTGAGGACGTGAAAGAACGTTTCTAATTTTAATACCCAGGGTTCAAATACTTCCGTCGGGGCTGCGGGTTGTTGTAAGAGATAGCGCGACCTCGACATAAAGGGCTAAGAAGGAACATGGGTGGATTTTAGTCAGTAGAAGTCTACACTTCCTTTCGCTCTGCCCAAGAGCGGGAGGGGTTATTTGATGATATCCAAGCCACATAAAAAAAATGGTTCAAATACAATAGTACAATAATAGAGAAAATATCGTTTACCTCTGCTTACCTCTTTGGAGAAAAAAAGCTTTGATATTAATGTGTTTATTTATTAACTTTGTTTCAAAACCGATTAATGGCACTTGGACCATTTTACAGCATCTGTGAGTGAATTGTGATTTTTACGACGTACCATAAAGGCGCGGCACTTACCTTTATATATATTTTTAAAACTCTCCCTGATTACATTTTGTCTTGTATTTTTAGCGACAAACAGTAATATTACCTACACAGTCTTAACGTAACTCCAAAAAGGTAATTTTCCTCTGATTCTAGCCCAGCCTTGAAACACTGACTACTCTGCACACTTAAATATTTAATATTCCCGTAGTCCTGCTGGCCGGTGTTTAGCGCCGTTGCCCATTACCGACCATTAGGCACCACCGTTTGCCGCCCGGCCTCGAACCCCGATACACTATCTCATAATGTACGCTTTAGACGAGAGATGTCAAACTTAAGTGTAGCCCGTTGTATCGAGTTATTGATTTTATTGTTCGGTATAGTTGAGTGGTTTATTGAGCCGCTATTAGTTGAGAGCTTCCTCTTAAGTAACAACATGACTGAGAGAGCGGTTTAAGAATTTTAAAGCGTTTTATAGTAACCAATAGAAGGCGGTTTAATTTTGTGTCTGGTGTTTAATATCAGATAGAAAACATCAACCAAGTAGTTTCATTGTTGAACATTCAGTTGATGAAAAACCACTACAGACCTAGTTCTAATGATAACAACTATAGAGCAGGTAATACTTTAAATAGCAACATTCCATTGTCCCGCCATCAAGTCACGCACATTGACAAATGAAGTATTTTTTTTTTAGATATTATGCATTCTGTGGTAGCGTTTAACGTATGTAGCACCCGAAAAACCTCTTTGTCATAGGAGTCACAGGCAGCCAATTGTGTCGTGTGTGCTTCTGCACTGTCCAGAGGTTGCCCCATACAGGACTAAGTCTTCGGTAACCGAGCTGATATCCGTGTGATCGTCAGTAACATTAAAGGGCTGGCTTTTCTCGAGGAGTTAGGGTGGATCGAATAATGTTCCTATCCGTACGCAACGGGCGTGGACGTGGAGTTGCGTACACCAGTCCGGAGTCCGTTATACAATACAAGCTGATGCCCGTGGCTTCCCCCACGTGAATGTTGGAAATATAAATAATGATGATTTTCCATACAAACTTTGCACCCCCTTTTTACCCCCTTTTTTACCGGTTTACCCCCTTTAGGGTGAGTTTTCAAAAATCTGTTCTAAGAGCTACCCTAAAAAAAAGAAACCCCTGTGCAGAATTCCAAGTTTCTAACCCTTATAGTTTAGGCCCTGTGTTGATATGTCAGTCAGTCAGCTGCTCTTTTTATAAATAAATAAATAATAATAATAATAATAATATTTCACAACTATCACACAACGCCATCTAGTCCCAAGCTAAGCAGAGCTTGTGTTGTGGGTACTAGACAACTGATAAACATACTTATATATTTCTAAATACATACATATTATAGATAAATTACACCCAGACACAGAACAAATGATCGTGCTCATCACACAAACATTTGTCCTGGGTGGGAATCGAACCCACGACCTCCGGCATAGCAGTTAGGGTCACTAACCACTAGACCAACAGGCCAGTCAAATATATAATATGTACCACCAATGTACCACCCGTTTATTTTTCTCGTATTTGCCATATGAGTAGCAACACGTTAACGTATCCTTTAAGCACCTCTTGCAAGTTGCCGGTATATAACCGCGTAATGAACAACTAATTTATGACCGCTATCATCGCGCGCGGCGGTTCGTAATGACCGCCCTATGTTTTTATTAGCACACACTGAGATACTTTATATACGTTCTCCTTCTTTCATAGGGGCACATGTCCGAGGACAAGTCTTTTGTAGTCGTGTGAAATCAGCAATACTTCGGTACACAAATTGGATTTGGGAGTCAAGAGGAAGCATATCGTTGGTATGTACGCTTCAGAACCAATCTTTTTAATGTTTTTTTTGTCTTTTTTTTTGTTTATTTAATGCCATATTTATATATCAATGTATTAGTATGTACCATTTATGTATATTTATTTATGTTTAGAAAATAATATTCTCCTAATTTATTTATTTTTGTACTCTACCATAACGCTGTCCTATTTGACCAATGTTGACAGGTAGAGAATGCCTTGTGGCATTAAGTCCGCCTATGTACCATGTTTGTGCATGAAGATTAAGGAGTGCTCCTTAATCTAGGCAATTATGTTTATTGCTTCGATCCCATGCAACAAGGGGAACTCCAACCCGACCCAAAGATTTATTTATTTATTTAAACTTCATGCACAAACATGGTACATAGGCGGACTTAATGCCACAAGGCATACTCTCGAATACTTAGCAGAGGTGTATTATGTGCATAATACACCTCTGCTAAGTATTCGAGAGTTACAGACTTGAAGTCTATTTAAAATAGGTATAAAAAGTCCTTAACGTACCGATAGGCATGTGTTCTTCCCGATCACTGCGATAATGTTTTTTATACTTTTGAGTGTGTGTCTTTCTATTCTTTTTGCAGGGTAGGACATAATCAAATGACTCCTGGGCTCTGGGCGCTCCGGGCAGAGCGGTAGGGAGTTTCAGATTTCTACTGACTAAAAACCACCCTTCTTAGCCCTTTGTGTCGAGGCCGCGGTATCTCTTTCAAAGCCTCATGAAGGGTTCGTTTTGGTTTCGACTGCGTAACGATATTTTTTCGCGTTTGTTCCTATATGTTTTATTCCATTAATACTTAATACCTAAGTCTCGTGTAGGTTACTTTTTCGATTACTTCCAACGGTATAAACGTCTAGAAAAGGCAGCATATTATATGTATCGTGTATGGCACTTGTCTATGCCAGACAGTAGACAGTGTTGTGTACCAGTATGTGCGCGTATTTGTTCTGTTATTACTGAATAGTTTGTGTCCTAGCGATATTGATCGCCGATACTCTGTAGTGTCGAGAATATTTTCTGAATTGTATGAATAAGATATTTGGATATTACAGTCGAATAACCAATTAAATAGACAGCCAGCTAACTTGCATTTACTTTATGGATTATACAGACCTTTGACATTAGTAGCTTAATGCCAAACAGTTTATTATACAAATTGTAATCAATATTGTCAGTGTATTAGAATTAAAAAGGTTTTTGCCTGAATACTTATTAGCTTTTTCGACTGTACGTAGTGGCTAAATAACTTGATAATTATTAGTCTAGTTTATTGTAAATGTTAATCGTCGCACACTCGTAAGACCCAACTGTGTCTTCAAACCAACTATGGTTCCATACAAGTAGTACAGCAGTCTACAGTTGGTATACCGTGTGACTGGGACTGTAGCTTTACCATTTTGTTTTTGATAATGCAATAGTGCCTGTTATGGTTTATTTAAAAGAAATGCTTTGAGTTTGAGTAAATTATCAAAAAATCCGCAATACTCACTTTTTTATACCTTTATAAATATTATGTACCTACAATAATAATATTTGTTTCTAACTTAACCTTTCTACAAAGAAAATAATGTATCAATAGTCCTCACATTAGGTTCGAATTTGACCTTATAAGATCAAAGAAAGCTCCCATACACAATAATACATCAAACACAGTTTGGAAACCTGGCAGGAAGCCTACATTGTATGATACCAACAATCGCGCCGTGAATGGCAGCGAATATTATACACAATCAAAATATGGAACGTTGTCAAACTTACTTATTGAGTACAAAAACTGGGGTCCAACAACAGTCATAAATTCAATATATTTGGTACACAACCTTCCGCATTACAATAACAATGGAACCTGGAATAACACATTTACTAAATAACGCACATTTGTAAGTTTCTCTAGGACTCCACGATTCTATCCTATTTCTATGAAATGGAATAAAAATATGTAGAGAGGCAGATGTACTGATGTAGGCACTGAGCGAGTTACACGCTTTTTGTGTTTCGACTAAATTGAGCGGAATAGGATCCTGTGAGTACACATGAATAAATATTATTCATCAATCATTTAGTTCGTTTGATGGAACTGAGAGGAGGAGAGTGAGTTAGATTTGTAGAAAATGTATTTAGCTAATTACGTTTAATACTCCATACAATCAAGCGAGCCTATTTCCATCAATTGGTCCCGCATCAAACTATCCCGGAATTTGAATCTAGGAACCGAACGGGCTTTCTATAGTTATGCCTAGCAATATTCTTAGCGATTGCTAGCTATAACTATTCGCACTTCATATTTATAAAACTCGTATTTCTTCTATAAAAGCATTATAAAGTAAACAAAACCGTGTCATCCATTACGATGAATTAAAAATTCACGTTGCTTTTTACTCGCTTTAAAAATGAACAGCAGAAAGTTTATTTTAGTAACAAAACACAAAAGCACAGTCTAATAATAATATAATATATGTTATGCGTACTGCGTATTCACGCGAAGATTTCCATGCATCACGATGTCTGTGGCCGTGAACGGTTTAGCGTGTTTAGATATTCACAGCGTGTCATCAATGCAGAATTGTTATTAGACAGGCAAATGGGTCTCATAAAATATTCTTTTTTTATACAACAAATTGCGAATGGGCTGTTAAGATAACGGTTTATGAGTGAATTACCCTAGTTATAATATCAATCAATTAATTTTGAATAAGGATAAACTTCGGATTGTTTTAAGAACGAAATAATATTACTAACATAACTACAAAATAAATTGTGCTACAGTTTTACTTGCGGCTTGTAGCGTCGCGCCTACGCTTGCTACGCTTTCGTAGGCGTTGACGTAGCAAACTGTGAGTCTAGTTATTATTCTATCGCCTGCTGTGTACGTCAAATTGCTAATGAATAGTAATTTTCTAATCCACAATTAGTTACTGAACCCTTCTTATTTCACCACCAACATGCGCTGAATCTTCTTTTCTTCTCTGCAGTTTTACATTACTTTAAAATAATATGAACCCCTCTGAAAACATTGCAGACTTACATAAAAACGCACTAACATTACCAGAATAATAACTTTACATTCACATATCACGGAAAACAAAATACAGCTTCTACGGAAATCTAATTCCCCCTGCGGTGAAGTGCCCGGGGAAGGGGGGGAGGGGGGAAGGGCAAGTGAAGCAAATGTTTGAGCCTGAAATACAGTCAGAAAGACTTTGAAGTTATTTTCGACATTACAATGGCGAGGACCTTCGACTGAATAGCCCTCGGATGGAGAGGCACTAGGGACTGTGGACCCGGCTGCACTTTTATTAATAACTAGCTTTTGTCGCGACTTTGTCCCCGTTATTTCAATATTCCATTTCGCTTTTTTGGGAGTTGTTTGTTAGGTTGACTATCTCACTGTCCGGCCTGTACACTATTTATATGCAAATGTTTAGCTTTGTTGTTGCGTGAAAGAAAGACAAACAAACAGACTCTACCATTTACAATTTCATTAAACTAGAACTTTTTAGTGTAAACTCATGATAAAGAACAACTTTGGCTAGATGATAGTTGTCACGCTATTAACATTTTTTAATTGGATAATTCTGTCTCTAATAAAGAAATGTATATTATAACAGATAATTAATTATAGCGTTCTCTTTGAGATATATTTTTTTAACAAATTACTTCCAAATATGAGATTTTTTTTTTTTTGTGTAATTAATAGTAGTGAAAGAATAAAAATATTAAATTTGTAGAGGCCTTTGATCTCCCGTAGGTAATAAAATTATGTAAATAGTTGGTAAGCTGTGGTTGACAAATAGTAATTTGATAATTAATTAAATGGAACAAATAATTATCAGCATACTTTATAATTTGCTCATTCCCGAAAATACTTAATTAGTAAACATGGTAAACATCCCGATTTTAGTATTAATTGTACTTTGTTATCGTTTTTAAAACAGCTGTAATTTAGTAAGTAACGAAATGCAAGTAACAAAACAGTTTTTTTTCCACCAGGGGTCGTACCCCCTTGTACCAAGTTATGTTATGTTTCAGTTCAAATCCAGGCTGTTTTTTAGAAATTACCAATGGAAAATAACTCGCCAATGATATAATTATGTCGAACGCAGTTTGTCCATCGATATCATCATCTACCGGCTGCCAGTGCATTCCGTGGTACGTGGTCACCCATCCACAGACCAACCTAAGAAAGTGCGGCTTATCCTAAAAACTGACCCGAGTGGCAGTTATTATTAAGCCACGAGCTCCTTACGAATTAAATGACAACGAGATATGCATTAATTGCTCCTTCTCGACACTCGGCATTAATTTTCAACAAACTAAAACTACAAAATTCAATTCCGGTAGAACCCCAACATTTTATTCTTTCCTCTGTTATAAATTCACACTAGATGTACCTGTGCCGATATTCGCCGATGTCGTGCCTGTACTGATATGTGCAGCGCATGTGATTACGTCGCCGCGTCCCTTCAGTGCGTCGCAACAGGTGCGATGCGCCGATAGCTCTCCTCTCACTGCTCACCGCTCAACGCGTTGGCGTGAATCAAAACTGGATAACTGCGACTGAAACTACTGAAAGGTGTGGCTGTTTTTTTTTCCTGAAAGCGAGTGTTGTGGAAGCTCAAAGCTTTTAAAAATCGACGAAGACCGGTAAAGCACTACAGTGCGTTTTCTATATTGATGTGTTGTTTTAGATATTAGTTGTTTTTGGTTTAAAAACGAACTGCCTCGTTGATCTAAAAGTCAAGTGTGAATGCTCCTGTCCAAGGTTCGACTCCAGGGTCGGCCAAAGTTATATTGGGTTTTTAATCCAGAAATTCTTAGTTGGAGCGAAGTTTAGATTTGTAATCGGTTGCTGGCAATAGGTTCACTCGATATTACACACATGGGACTTATACATAACTGGAAAAAGTGATTATTATTAGATACGAAACAGTAAAAGAAAAGCTTACAAACAGAAATATAAGTAAACACTAGCTGTCCCAGGAAATACTCACGTAGTCAACAACGTGCCCCTCCCGGTTCACTACATATCTTCTAGTAACTGGTAACTGTCTGCGAGCGAACATAATCCACAAACGCGCCCCAAAAACACACACATTTTTAATACAAAGTTATTTTAAAACAGCAACGTTGTGGTCTCCAGTTTCGTGATTACTGTATTTTGGTATTCTGCGCGCCTTTGGATCTGACAGCTTTTATATTAGCTATCACGAATATGCATGTGTGTGTGTGTGTACGTGGAAGAATGTTCCCGAACCGTGCTATATTTGGGCGGAAACTGGGTCATTGTGTGGGAGAATGAACCATTCAATCATGTATCGGGAGGCGACTGATTTATCTCGCGAGAGGCTGAAAGCAGACTGGGTTACTGCCTCTCGACGTGACGTAAGTATGGAATTGAGTAGGAGTGTACCCTTGAACCTAATAACATAATACGACCATCAAAATCCCATTAACACGCTTCACGCTATCGGATTTATTTGAAGTAAAGAATGTCCGATATATAAAGTTCATTTTGGGCTCGAATTCAAGCGACGTGTGTCGGGTCAAAGCGAGTTTAATTGATTGTAACGGTGTTCATGATCACACTACACCTCGTAAAGGGCGAATGTCAAAGATCAAAGGTCACACAATTATTTGTTTTTTCAACCTTTTAAAGTTGTTTTTAAGTGTTGCTCGTGTCGTTTGTGAGGGGCAGGGATTTAAGTTAATAATATTTGTGTTCTCACGTCTTAAATAAGACTAAGGAAATTCGTAACATTTAGGCTAAAATCTGATATTTCATTCGCAGCTTCGACTCGTAAAAATATCTAAGCTAGACCTTTTTACTTCTCAAGTCTGACAAAGATTTCAGACTCAGTGAAGGCAAAATGTAATATTGAAATAGATAGGCCTCGCCTATCGTAATACGATCTTTGATTTCCATTCCTGACTGTTGGGATGGCTTCGACGTTTTCCTCCATATCTACGTATATATACGTATAACACAACCGCTCAATACTTTGTTAAACATTTCATTTGATGAATAGAGTACTTTGGGAATAAAATTATGGAGGTCATTAATATTGTCATGTATTCTTTTTTATTTTAAGTACCTAATCAAATACTAATACTATTAGCTTATGTTTGCTTACATTCGGGCAAAGGCCTTATGACTTCCAGTTTGTTCTTCCTCTCTTTCTCTCTTCTAATAAAACAATCGAGGCGGACTGGTTCAAATAAAAAGCTTGTGACGAATCTGGACGACAAACAGTCTGCTCTTTACTGAAGAGTACTTCAATCATGGACGGAATACTGACTTAAGAGGGAGTCCACGACTACTGCTGTGGAAGCGACGTCTACATCTGTATATATAAAATGCAAAGCTGACTGACTGAGGAGCAACGCACAAGCTAAACCCTTAGGGCTAGGAACTTAAGATTTCGCTCACGTTTTCCCGTTATGACGTAGACATCCACTAAGCAAGGATTTTTCAAAATTCAAACCCCATGGGGGTAAAAATAGGGGCAAAGTTTGTATGGAAAATCGACATTGACACGCGGGCGAAGCTGCGGACAAAAGCTAGTCTACCATAAACACAGAATAGACAAACCCAGACAGAGACAAAATATCGCAATATTATTCATCTATTAGGGTCTACTTTCATCTTCATTGTGTGGTTAGAGGTGCACGTCTGTGAACTAATAGATATTGTATGAGTTCGGTCTAAATAAAACAGTCTCGTTCATTCTTGACTCATCCTGTTGTTTGTTACCCAATCATTCGATCAATGATTCACTCTAAGTTCTATGTACCCATGCGTTATTTCTAGTATTCTAGTCACTTGTTACACATTCGTGTACCATTTCAGTCAACGTAGATACACGTGCAAGTTTAGCGACTATTGCTATCCAAGTTAAACTAACGGGAAGCTATGCTCAGGTGCTAATTACTAAACTAGTGCTGTAAGACTAGCATTCATTACATCGGTGCAGTAGTTTTTCAGTTTATCGTGACTGACAGACATACAGACGCGGCGGAAGACTTGGTTTTATAATATGTAGTGATAGGATATTTTTAATAAGTTCCACGAAGTCATTCTTCTTTGTGTTTCAATGGCTTTATGTATTTTATTTTCGACTAGTTAGAGGCCATTTTAATGTCTCATAGTAACATTCTTCTATAAGGATCAGATGATTGGACATACCAAGAAAGTTTCTTAAGTCTGGCTATACATTTATGACTTCATAAATATTTCCAATAAATCAACTTTTTAGGTATCTTTAGTCACTAATTCAAAGATCAGCTGAAGGAAAATTACTAAGCGGAGTTCACGAAGTTGAATTTTTTGCCAAACGTGGTTGAAGTTTTATCATCGATACGGTTACAAGAAGACGAAACTTACCAAGTTCAGTGAGGATATTGATTAACAGCAGCTTTTGTAAGTATCCCTTCAGAACTAACCTCTAGACATGAACTAGAGGACGTATTCGTGTGTGAAGATAATGTTGTTTTATTTTATAAACCATGTATTTTAATGCTAAGCTTTTATTTTAAGAAATAATCTAAAATTAAATTATCCTCTCATTAGTTTACCAGCATAGTTCATGTCTTATTCCTAACATAACATGTAACTCATTTGTACGCTCGGTGGCTTAGATAACAAATGAGCTGAAAGATTAACATTAATTTAATTCAACAAGCAATATATTACAATTAGCTGTCGATCGGGTGAAGTTCTACAAGATAAATGTATCGATTTACAAAATAGTTTAACGTGTTTCAAACTACTTACGCGTATAATTTAATACAGATATCGCTAACTTATTAAAGAGAGTCCAAGTACCTATTTTTTTTTTTTTAATCTTCGGTTTCTTGACGAATCCCCAATCGCTTGTAATAATTCTTTACCGATGCCTAGTACTTGTCGCTTTCACTCCTTGATAGCATTCTTGAGACTTTAGGTCTACTCTTGGTACTTAGTGTCGTTGTAGGTAGGTCCTACATAATTAGGGACAAGCTGATCATCGAAATAGTAAAGCACTCTAAACTTGTGTAAGTAAACAAGCCACACAAGTAATTCAATGAATGCAACGAAACAATTGCCATTGTTTCATTTTCCAATACTGCATCGAATCCACCTCACATACGCGATACGTACCAGTAAAACAGAGCCAGTGAAAATTGTATGGGCAGGCGCACAGAAGTGAGGCGGTAGTCGTTTAGACCATTAATATAGCAAAGCGGGCAAGTTTGCACGCCGTGGGCTTCGTCCCTAAGCGTAATATGAGTGTTTTGGGTACCAGTGCTTGCTGATAACGTGTACGAGGCGCGCATAAGCGATTTGGAGCCTACATCAAAGCTGTATATTAGGTTGTTATACTAAGGAAAAGGTAAAATATTGTTGATAGCAAGATTGTCTTTTGTTGCTTATGATCTACACTATATTATACACTTTGTACAACTTTTTCGAAAGCTTATTATTACTTCAACGACGTCATAATTTATAGGGTAGTGTGCGTGTGTTTAATTTAAGAGCTCGTGGCCTACTAATAACATACCATGCGGGTTAATCTTTGGGTTAAACCGCGCTTGGCTATGTTGCTCTGTGGATGGGTGACGACCCATTACATAGCGAGTTTCCTCCGTGCCTCAGAAAGCACGTTAAGCTGTTAGTTTCAGCTGCCATACATAGATTTTTGACTTTCGTAACAGACTAATATACTTAAAAGTTAATCGATGTATGGCTACTAATGTATTATTCTGGTTTAAAGGCAGTAACAAAAGACGCTGTGACATAAATATTATACACTCTGCAAACAGAAGCAGGTACTAGGAGTTCAGGAGTAAGGACCAGGTTTGCTTTCAAGTCAATGCGAATATCTATTGGTTTCTAAGCTATTGTTCTGATTCGAAGGGAGATGAGTGCGGTGAGTCTATTGGTTTAGGCCCAGTGGGTGCCGGTTCACTCCCAGTGATTGAATTCCGCTTTCTTGAGGAAATTGCAAATAGGCCTACTATTGATTATATATGTCGGTTTATAAATCATTGTGTACAACGAAATATTAATACCTATTATGTCTTCAAGGGAAGTATTGTAAATTTTGTCTTTGGAAACTACTAAAATTACTTAACTATAAAAATCCCTACAGGTATTACTGGAAGCTTTAAGATAATCTGTAGGCTCTTAATAGATTAATGAACTTGCTGTTTACGACCAAAATCTAAAAAACTAGCTCTCTACAATAACAAAAACATGTTTTTGAGTGGAATCAGCATCTGCTTCAGAAACACGGGTTTCAGACATAAAATGTGGGAGAGAAATTACCAGAATTGTAAGTTTTTTGTAAGACTTGACGTTACCAAGATTATGGAGGTCAATGGGCAGTTCATCATCAGCCTATAATGTTCCCACTGGAGGGACTCAGGCATCCTCTCTAGGAGAGGGATTGGCTATTATCCACCACGTGGGCCCAGTGCGGATTGGTAGATGTCAAATGTCTTCGAATTTTTTGGTTCCAAGACATGCCGATTGCCGCACGATATTTTCCTTCATTGAGCAGTTGCTCCATGTAAAACACTGGTCAGCTGCATCCAGTAAGACTGGAAAGTGCAAAATAATGGCGATGAAGACAAATATAACATGAAATAGCATGGTTGTTTATTCAAAATGAGCGATATCAATACACACGCGGCAAGTACCAGTCCCCGTCACACACGTTATCTACAACTCGTCTGTTATCGCTCACTACGGGCTAAGTTTCGCGACGTGATCGTGACAGACATCGACACTCAACTTAGCGTTCGGGAAACTGTCGAATAGTTGTCGTTGTCACTGTTCTGGGCAGGTGGTAATAGCTCGTGATTGGTGGGTGGCCGTACTATACTTTTCTCGAAACAGTTCAGGGCATTTTCGATTGTTAAGTGCGATTGCCAACTCAATCTATATACTGTAAGGGACTGAACAAATTAACCAACTTAGTTTTACATGAATCTCACGTTTACGGTAGAAGAACTGAGTGGCGAGACTTGTTATTTTTACAAGTTTTGCTTTTATGTGTAACCTTTTGAAGAATCGCTATTATCTGCAAAACTTATAAAAACATCCAGTTTCTGGGTTATTCGTTACCCTAATTGTACTTATGCCTGACTTTTCTAACATCCATTTACGACTGTCAAATACCTACAAATTACAGACTCGGCTGTCATAATTATGTAGGTATTACAAGAAATAAAAGGTTTAATTTCAGAAAACAGGCGTGTTTCGTTATTATGTTAACAAACCACAGTTATTTGACACTTCAATATTTTCTTATTTCATTTTACGACGTCTACTATAAACGTGATCTTGAAGGCTCTCGGTTTTCTTAAGGATTTGATACCGAGATCCGTGAAAATGGTACTGGAGTTTTCATTACAATATTTTCAGTGATAATAATACGGAGTCCTGTGCCGCTATTATATAAACATACATTTCTGTCTAACCCTTCGGGAAATTTAGGCGTGATGTAGTGATATGACGTCATGCAGGTGATGCAGGATATTGCCCAGCTCACAGATATTTCTGACAAACACAACCATTGTTAAGATTACTCTCAGAACTAAAGCGTGACAAATTATAATAATATTATTGTACAGTTGCACATAACTTTGTGACACTCAGTGAACTTAATTATGTTCGCTAAGGAAATCCCCGATCAGCGGCGGTGACCTGTCGCGCCCGGCCCTGGTGCAGGCCATGGTCCGGAGCGAGGAGGAATGAGACGCCGTCGCCTCCTTCTGCGAAGCAGTGATGCTAGCGAAGGAGGTGGCGGAACGTGAGAGGGAGAGAACCTCTCGTCCCAGCCGCCGCGGGAGGCGCTCCGGGCGTCGGGGGCCACGTGATGACCTCCGGCCACCGTAGACGTGGGCCTGTGGACGGTGAGTGATGGGCTAACTCGCCGTCCATCCGTCTTATGACGAAAACAGGCCGTGTCGACGGCGCGTTCGTGTTCCAGGCGCGCCTCAAAGAGATGTCAGCAACATGGGAGGGGCCCGAAAGGGCCGACACCCGTCGGGGCCGCGGGTTGTACACGGTCAAGGTCAAGTCGTTTTATAACGGAATTCCTATGGCCACCTTCAAGCTCCATTAACAGATCTTGGAGACCATCCGAAGACAAAGTACTCGTCAAAACGAATCAAACGAGTCTAAACTCGATGGGTTATGTCGTTTTGGGGCCGCGGTTTGTCCACAGGTTATCGCGGTCTCGACATAGAGGGCGAAGAAGGAACATGGGTGGTTTTTAGTCAGTATAAGTCTGACAGTCCCTTTCGCTCTGCCCAGAGCGGGAGGAGTCATGATTTACCAAAATCCAAAAAAAAAATGATTTCATACAACTATCATTATCTGCCACGTTGGTCCAGTGGTCTCAAGTGGCTGAACATAAAGTCTTTGGTTCTATTCTTAGGATCGGACAAACTCCGCGAGGCTTGTAAGCGGGTCAAGAATGAGGCCCGCGAGGAGATGCTGGAGACTCTGAACAGAGATCCGTGGGGGCGCCCTTACAAGATGGTGCGGAATCAACTCCGCACCCGGGCCCCCCCGTTGACGCAGAGTCTCCGGCCTGAGCTCGTGGAGGACGTGGTGAGCGCTCACGACGGGGGCTGCGGTCTCTCGGGGCGGTGTGGTCTTGGCGGTGTCTCTTGACATCGCCAGCGCCTTCAACACTATGCCCTGGAGCTGCATTAGGGAGGCACTCCGGTATCACCGGGTGCCGACCTACCTTCGTCGTGTGGTCGGGGACTATTTGACAGACAGGGCTGTCATCTACCCTGGTCAGGACGGACAGTGGAACCGGCGAGAGATGTCGTGCGGTGTTCCACAGGGATCGGTTTTGGGGCCGCCCTTGTGGAACATCGGTTACGACTGGGTGCTGCGCGCCGACCTCCCTAGCGGCGTCAGCGTGGTCTGCTACGCGGACGATACGCTGGTGCTAGCTCAGGGTGGGTCGTACGAGGCGGCGGCCGACAACTTGACACGCGGGGTTGCGATAGTCGTAGAGAGGATCCGGCAGCTGGGTCTCGAGGTGGCGCTTCACAAGTCGGAGGCCATGGGCTTCCATGGACGTGGGAATGCGCTGCCGTCGGGATCCCAGTTAATAGTGGGAGGGGTTCCCATCGGCGTCGAGTGTACTTTGAAGTACCTAGGACTCGTCCCCGACAGCCGGTGGAACTTCGTGGAGCATTTCCGACGTTTGGCTCCCAGACTGGAGTGGGCCAGGGCTGCCTTTAGGTGGCTCTTGTCCAATCTGGGGGGGCCAAACGCCTCCTGCCGGAAGCTCTACGCGGCGATCGTGCGGTCCATGGCCCTTTACGGGGCCCCGGTGTGGGCGCCTGCTTTGAGGAAGCGGGCCGCCCACTACCTGAACGTGCCCCAAAAGGTCATGGCCGTAAGGATGGTACGGGGGTACCGCACGATCTCCCGCGAAGCGGCGAACCTCCTTGCCGGATTGCCGCCGTGGGATCTGGAGGCGCTAGTCCTCGCGCGCCTGCATCAATGGCGCGCGGAGGCGCTGCGCCGGGGGGTCACTCCGCTGCCGCGGCAAATTGCTGCGCGGCGGACAGACCTCCTGTGCGATCTCATGGCGACATGGAGCCAGCGACTGTCGCAACCCCGTGCAGGGCACGCCACGATAGTGGCGGTAAGTCCCCTCTTTGAGGAGTGGCTTGAGAGGCGCCACGGCGCCCTCACCTTCCGTCTGGCGCAGGTCCTCACGAGACACGGTTGTTTCGGGAGGTACCTGCACCGAATCAGGCGGGAGGAAACGCCCGGATGCCACCATTGTGAGGATCGGCCGGAGGACACGGTGGAGCACACAGTGGAGGTGTGCCCCGCTTGGGCGGAGCCCCGCCGTGTTCTCGTAGCGGCGATCGGCGGCGGCGACCTCTCGCGCCCGGCCCTTGTGCAAGCCATGGTCCGGGGCGAGAAGGAATGGGACGCCGTCGCCTCCTTCTGCGAAGCAGTGATGCTAGCGAAGGAGGTGGCGGAACGCGAGAGGGAGAGAACCTCTCGTCTCAGCCGCCGCGGGAGGCGCTCCGGGCGTCGGGGGTTCCGCGATGACCTCCGGCCACCGTAGACGCGGGCCTGTGGACGGTGAGTGATGGGCTAACTCACCGTCCGTCCGTCTCACGACGAAAACAGGCCGTGTCGACGGCACGTTCGTGTTCCACGCGCGCCTCAAAGAGATGTCAGCAACATGGGAGGGGCCCGAAAGGGCCGACGCCTGTCGTGGCTGCGGGTAGTCCTCTGGTTATCGCGGCCTCGACATAGAGGGCGAAGAAGGAACATGGGTGGTTTTTAGTCAGCAGAAGTCTGACACTCCCTTTCGCTCTGCCCAAGAGCGGGAGGGGTTATTCGATGATTTTACACCCACCAAAAAAAAAGAAGGATCGGACAAACTATTATAAAGTTTTTATTATAGGGTAGGTACTAAAACAACGGGTGAAACGCCAGCATACATGTGCAACGAATACAGACACAGACACGGACTGACGGTGGTTACATACAGACATACCAACTATGATCATAAATTAATAATTATTATTTGCCCATATTTGGCACAGTTTTTAGGAAAAGAGACGAAATCACAGGTAGAATATTACGGCGCAAACAATCAGCGTAAAAAGGTACCTACTATTCCTGATCATTAAAATCTAAGCCAAATAACAGGCTTTAAGAGTAAATGTAACCATAACCATTCGAGTAATACTAGGATATAATCATAAGAGACGAGTACAGAGGCTGATATCTACATGAAAGGTACATTAGGGAGTTCACAGCTTACGTATTTAGGCAATATACATAAGTTAAAGTTAGAAAGTAATAACATAAGTTAGCGACACATCGCGAACAAAGGAGCGCTCGCACTCAACCGTCGGTATCAAAGTAAGCCGTAGTCATGGCAACCGACACTGCCGTCTTTGGTGTTATTGTCATAAAATAATAACTAAAAAGATGTCCTACGACTGGCTCCATGGACTGCGGGTTGTCCGATAGAGATACCGCAGCCTCGCAACAAAGTGCTAAGGAGGAACATGGGTGGTTTTTAGTCAGTAGAAGTCTGACAGCTCCCGCCACCTGCACATCATCATTCAGTCATTTGATTATTTCCCACCCTGCAAAAAAAGAAAGGTTTGCACCCAATGACGTATTATATATAGACACGTCATCAACTAACATGGCGACGCTTCAAAACGGCGAAAATATTATATAACTACTTTTACGCGTAAAAAAAGGGAAAGAAAATATGACACCGTACAGCGGGATGCCTGTTGATGCCTGTTTTCTCACACACGATTTAAATTAAGAACAAACGTAGCGTCGCGCGAGAGGTTGGTGCGTAACTAAGCGTGATGTGGCCAATTAAATAAATAATAAAATAATAAAATTCATTTATTTCAGGCCGTTGACCCATATTAGACAAAAAAAACAACAACAACAATCCACATGGCCAATTTTACAAGCTTCACTATTTGTGCAATAAATATTAACTGACTGATTAAAAACTAAAGTTAATTAAATTACATTAAAATATTTTTTTCATAAAAATATGAGAAACCAATAAGTGTATGATAAAATCAAATAATGTCAAAAGTACAAAGCAAAATAAAATAATTGGCTGCAGAAACGGGGCAGCCGCAACACTGCCCTGAAATCAATTGGTTTCATTTCATGTTGTCATTTTTGAGGGCGGACAACGTATCCATAGTTTTAATATAATCATTATTTGCACCATATTTTTTCGAGGCCAGCATTTGTCGGCACAGCCGTATAAATATGTTCAACACGGAGAAGAGTGTTATTATTACGGCCATATTATTACTATGATGTGTTATAATACAGTATTAGCCAGCTCTTGTGACACAACCCAGTAAGGACGTAAGATTACCTCCTCCTTAGAGACCGGCCGCAAACCGCGTCCTTCACCGATTCGTACTCAACGTGTACACGAGTATATACCGCAATATTTGAGTACACCAGACGCGTGTAAAGGTTCTATCATTATTTTCACTTGACTTTAGAACTACAGATATTGCATTGCCTGTGGTTTGAAGGCGTCTCTCTAAGACGGAGTAGGCCGTAATCCACCATGCGGTTCCAGTGCGGGATCGAACATAATTGTCACAAATCTCCAAATTATTAGTTTAAAGACATTTCAGTTTCTTTAAAATATTTTATTTTTTTCTGAGAGCCATTAAGAGATTACTCTCTCTTAAATCTGCTAAAAATAGTACATTACTGCCGCGGTCTATAATGACTACTTTGCTGGTCGCGCTGATGATGGCCGACAGCGCAGCGTAGCGCAGCTCCAGGCCGACACAGCGCGGTCAGCGTGCAGCACTTGATGGACGAGCTGAGATAAAGGCCGAGACCGTAGGTCGAGGCTTTTACAGCGAGGACAGCAAGGGCTGCAATGATGGCCAAGCTGAAAGGCCTAGAGCGTAGCTAGGCTAGCTCGAGGCAATCATAGCGTGACCAGCGAAGCAGTCATTGTGGGCCAAGGTTTGTATAGTGCTTTACTCAAAAATGCAAGTACCTAATCTAAATAAAACCAGCAAGTAATTTAAATAAAAAATATATTAATTAACTAGAATTTTAATTAAAATGACAATTATGAAAAGTACAGTTACTAAAATTCAACACCGACTTTCCCGGTTTGATATTACTGATAGTTTGCGATAATTCTAATGCGGTGTTTGACTGCTGGATTATTTCTTCATTTATTACTTCATTTAAATCTTTTTTTTTTACCTTTAGACGTACAAACAGCTGTGTTTTAAATAAAATCTTTTTGAATTGATTTTTTAAAACGTTGAAACGTCAAAATAGCGGTCGGCAAAACATTGCCGGCCTGTTAGAGCGGCCAGCAAAACTTTGCCGGCCGCTCCTTGAAACAGAACGGCAAGGTCGACTTTGCTCAAACAAGGTTGTCAAAATAATGACAACATTACATGCATTTTTGAGTAAATTACATTTACGTAATAAATGAAGAAATAATCCAGCAGTCAAACACCGCATTAGAATTATCGCAAACTATCAGTAATATCAAACCGGGAAAGTCTGTGTTGAATTTTAGTAACTGTACTTTTCATAATTGTCATTTTAATTAAAAGTCTAGTTAATTAATATATTTTTTATTTAAATTACTTGCTGGTTTTATTTAGATTAGGTACTTGCATTTTTGAGTAAAGCACTATACAAACCTTGGCCCACAATGACTGCTTCGCTGGTCACGCTATGATTGCCTCGAGCTAGCCTAGCTACGCTCTAGGCCTTTCAGCTTGGCCATCATTGCAGCCCTTGCTGTCCTCGCTGTAAAGGCCTCGGCCTACGGTCTCGGCCTTTATCTCAGCTCGTCCATCAAGTGCTGCACGCTGACCGCGCTGTGTCGGCCTGGAGCTGCGCTACGCTGCGCTGTCGGCCATCATCAGCGCGACCAGCAAAGTAGTCATTATAGACCGCGGCAGTAATGTACTAAATTGTTAAGAACAGCACAACAGTTTAGCAGTACAATAAGACACACGTAACTTACTCCACGATGTGAATAAATAAGTGCTAACTGAAGAGCATCGCGTCGCGGAGGGCTCAGTTTACAGCCTCTTATCACTGCGATCAGGGGAGAGAGGAGGGAACACAACAAATAAAGATGTAAGGGAGGTACTGGGGGTACTTCTCGTAAACTTTACTGTTTACCCTCACACATACAAACTGGAGCGATTTACTGAATTGAGATTGATCGGTCATTTGTAACAGTTCCAAATGGTTTCTGATTGTTTGTCAACTTACAGCGGATTACCATGTTTTTAAATTGATGGAAACTAGATTTACACAGTACAGAGTTCGAATTGGTAACGGCAAATAAGGATCCAGCGAAATCGAAACACAAGTCGTCATTTTGTTTTTTATTTTTTCCAATGCAGTAACAAATATACAGTGGCAGTCCTATACGTAGATGCTGTTAATGTCTAGTATCAATAAATAAACCAGTGTCGGCTCAACGTGATTGTCTTCTTCTTCTCTATTACTCGTCGTGCTAGTCATATCTTCAAAAAGGTTTATTATTTCCAGGTCAGAATTGCGTTCAAAGATGACCAAAATATTTCTTGTCTTGTTTCCTATTATATTTTCTCCGCTTCATCCTTTTACGTGTATCGTGGCCGATATACTATTGGCCAGCACAAGCCACTCTCAGTAAGTACGGCCATTGCTGCTCGTTGTAGATAATGGACGAAACACATGTTTGCGTGGCGATCGTGTGCCGTCGGGCGTCATCGGCTATTGTCGGGTCACTTTTCATTTTGAATGATCAACAGTTTGCTACTGACATTCACTATCTCAGTTGTGGATGAAGCTGTTCATTCTCCTGGGATACAATTCTATCTCTTCTAACGATAGAAGGCTCTAATAAACACATAACTATTGAACAAGCTACTGTCTAGCTTGAGACCTGGGTTTGATTCCTCAGCCAGGCAAAGATTATTTCTTCGAAAATTTCCCGGTAGCAACACAGTTTTTAATGGCAATAGACTCCCCATAACATGGAAGCTAAACATACTTGTAAACTGTGGGAGTACACCTCTGCCTAACCCTTCAGAGATTACAAGCGTTAAGTCTTTACTATTCGTTTTCTGTTTGGTTATCAGTGTCTCTAGTTTTCGATTCAGAAACTTGAACAAATAGTTGAGTCGATGGTTTGCAAGGGTGCCCTAATTCTTGCTTAGTGATTATGACTTTGGGTCTTGTTATAAACTTCAATTATTTTGAGACTTATCTCAAGAGATTAATACATTGTGTATTGATTACAGAGAGTTCGACTAATGATCTGAAGTTATAAAGTTTAGATTTAGACAATCTATAACTAATCTTCATGACAAAAGTTACTCAGTCTGTATGTCTTTTACTTTCGACGCTATCATGGCTGGATGAATTTCGATGAGGAACACAAGTAGACCACGACCAGTAATATGTGGGACAATATTCGACCTACAAGCAGTCGAAGCCACAAGGAACAGCTAATACATTCTAGATATTAAAAAGCCAAGCAAAGCGTCGACACAACACAGTGTAACCTTCACCCCCGCTCCGGGCTTAACTACGGATCCTTGCCAACGGTCCGTTTTGATCCGTTCTGACTCCGTTTTGATCCGTCCCGACTTCTATTAAACTCACCTTTACTGTTTGATGTTTACGGCGAATGTTACGAGTACAGTGAGACTTAGCAATTCACGTAAATTCGGTAAATTCCCTCTTTGTACCCGATTGGAGTTGGCTGAAATTGGGCACGTGTGGCTCGAACTCGCACACTTACATTGTGGTTCCGTATTGCTAAAACTATTATTATACTTGGCTGAAGTCACAAGTATTCTGCAAACATTTCTACTGGTAAGTTATTTATATACTTAGCTACTCGATTACGATGCAGGTAAATTCCAATGTTAAATGCTTAGCTAGTATTGTAATCAAAATATTGTGATTAAATAAACAGATAGCGAAGACTTAGTAGTAAGAGTCCACTGGCACTGTTCGTGTGTGGAACCCTAAAATGTGGCGGAGTGCGCAACTTTATATCACGAAGGATTAGGTGCAGAGCCCTGAGTTTTCACTAGAGGAGCCT
This sequence comes from Diarsia rubi, assembly GCA_932274075.1. Lineage (NCBI taxonomy): Eukaryota > Metazoa > Arthropoda > Insecta > Lepidoptera > Noctuidae > Diarsia > Diarsia rubi. The sequence goes on along the minus strand of OW026437.1, from coordinate 216,999 downwards.
TTTTATGTGGCCAGTTGGCGATAACAAGCGTCCGTAAGTGGCGCCCTCTATCGATCCACGATAATGGTGAATTTAGTTCAACTCGTAAAATACACGCGTCCAACGATGTGAGCGAGGAGAGGTTTTGTGTGGTGACCTGGTGATACACGAAATGAAAACGATGCGAACATGGGAAAATGTTAATTTTTTTTGTGTAGCTACCGAACTCATTGACATTCAGGATTTGATTTATTTTTACAGAGATTTGATCGAAATACCGAAGAATGTTCTTATTTGTATCTATGTATTTGTGTAGTAATGTAAACATCACACAAACTCAAGTAGGTTTATTTCGCAAAAGATCATCAATCATTGGCGCGTATAAATTAGGTTCGCAGTTATAACGACATTCAGATTGAACTCGACGTCTATTATAAATAAAGTGCTTCTACTTTAATATTATGCCTCGTTACATGTAATACACGGTTATTAGCGTGTATTATATTATTATTTATTTATTTATTTATAAACACACACTATCTTTACAGGCAGACCCAATACAATAGTGGTAGTGGTGGTATTATTATAATACCGCTGGATATTATTCGCCCCAGAGATACACACATAAACACCTTAAAGAAGACTAAAGGTACTTAGCTGCGGGATGTTGTAAGAGACCACGGCCTCGACATAAAGGGCTAAGAAAGAAGATGGGCGGTTTTAAGTCAGTAGAAGTCTGACACTCCCTTTCGCTCTGCCAAAGAGCGGGAGGGGTTATTTGATGATTTCCCAACACCAAAAACAATGTCAAAATGTACTTGCCCTTCGTTGCGATCATTTCTTTGATCTGGACTAAAAACATGCTGCTTTTTCTTTCAATAAAACATACTAGAAGAAATAAAAACTACAGTTTCATACAAATTCAGAAATTCCTGTGACCATAAGAGTATGTAGCAAGTTTCATAAAACTTGTAGCCAGTAAGGCAGGTCGGCTTCCACTTAATAATTCATCGAGTGGACCCCGAGGGGTCCAGGAGGGGTCCACATTAGTGGAAACTATTCTCTCTCGTGTGCCCCAACCTGCCCTCACAAAGAATTTTATAAATATATAAATACTTAAACGGACTAAATGGATTTTATGTACAGAAGGAATTTGGGCGCTTAGCAAATACTATTTCTGTATTTGAATTTGGGTTCAATGTTCAACAAGTTTGGTGTAAGTGTTCGTTTGATTATTGCGAAAGCTGTTTTTTCTATTTGCTCATTTAAATAATGCATGAACATTTTATTTCCAAACAAATTGTTACTTTTCCTATTTTAAATTGGGAGATCATAATGTCTCTTGCTTTTTTTTTACTTTTTTTTTAAGTAAATAACGAAACAATAGAATATGTAAATGAATATATATATTTGGGCCAACTTATATCTACCGAAGATTGCATAAAAGACACAAAGAAATAGAACGAAGAATAACGAATAGTTGGAAACGGTTCTGGTCCCTCAGCGAAATAATGAAGGATAAAGATATGCCTATAAAAGCAAAAAGAAAAGTATATGAAATGTGCATAATGCCATGTTTATTATATGGGTGCCAGACATGGGCGTTAACAGAACTTCAAGAACGCAAATTGAAAGTTTGCCAGAATGGAATAGAAAGAAGTATATTAGGTGTAACAAGAAGAGACAGGGTGAAACTACAAGAAATTAAAAATAAAACAAAATTTAAAAATGCACACACAGCTTACAGAAAGCTAAAATGGCGATGGACGGGACATATGATGAGGGAAAGCAAGGAGAAATGAACCAAGTTAATAACAGAATGGTACCCAAGAGAAAGTAAAAGAAATAGAGGAAGACAGATTAAAAGATGGGGAGACGATATCAAGAGAATAGCAGGTCCGGTGTGGACACGTTTAGCAAGAGACAGAAATGCGTGGAAATGTTTAGAGGAGGCCTTTGTCGGCAGACAAGCTGTTCCATTCAAACAACCAGTTGCCGATGCTTCAAGTACAAGTTAGAATTAGGATTAAATCAATTTAGTTTTAGAAAGCAAGCATCTATGTATTAATATCGTAAGAAAGATAACAGCAATAAAGGCTATTTTATTTTATTTATTTATTTTATTTTATAATGTCTCTTGATGAATTCAGTTGTACCACGTTGCAGAATTCCCAAAGCAATCCAACTGTGTTGTCTCAGAAATCCTCCATTCGTTATTACTCGTTACGACATCAAACAACATTTTGTTTAATCCCTCCCTTCAGTGAGGACACTCGATCTCTTTCAATTACGAGAAGTTAGCATGTCTTGGCGGAGTACCTGTTGTTTGCAAACTCCTTGTTTAATTTATTTAAATGATTGTTCGCGACAATTATGGCCTGAACTTTGATGACTGCGAGGGGTGCGGGGAGTGCAGGGGTAGCGGGGGGAGCGGAACGAGAGGCTCTTGGCGTCCAGTATATCCGGCTGCGAGGTAGGAATGCAAGCTATAGAGCGCTTTTTACCTTTTACTGTGTACTTTCATAATCATCCTGCACAGCCTGACTTCTACTGCTGGTTATAAACCTGTTTTTATGTACAGTTCACATAAATCGAAATATTGACGAGTTCTTATCAACATTGGTCACTCACAAGTTCACAAAAATAATGAAAATCCTGTGTTAATTTGTCGTGATCAGTTGTAAATCTTCTGTAACTAATTAAACGGCTACATTATGCATTTGCCTTTAAATAAGATTTATTTAGCAAGCGCTCTATATTTGATTGCTACTGCGAGGTCTCCCGGCCCGAGGTCGGAGCTTCGAATTGTCATCCACTTGAGTTTGTTTGTTTTTGGTTCCATTTTAATTATACCTACCTCTCCGGATTTACGAGTCATTTTCATTATACGCACAGATTAAAAGCTACAAAGAAATTATAACACAAACGCCAGATTTTTTTAATCAAATTTTTTTATTATAATTCTGTCCACTTTCAATAGATTTTAATTTATGAATATTAATGATAATTTTAAAAGCAGGTGTAAATTGATGTAAACCGCAGTGTTAGTAAGTACCTACTAATTACATAATTTATTTCGTGTTCAAATAATGCAAAATAACATTCTTGTGTTTATGCTCGTCTGCTGATGTTTCCAGTGTAGCTGAGTGGCGGAAATTAATATATTGCACGATTGGCGCAGTGGCCGAGCAATGTTTAAAAAAAACTAATTATTATCATGAAGCAAGTGGACAGGTAACTTTAGAAGATAATAAAAAAAGTTCCACCGTAATACAGCCTATACTGGTACGCGGTACAAAGTGAATCACTTTCTGTGTTAACATCCATAGCAAAATTATTTGTCGCGAGAAAACTACGAGCTTAGTTGTAACAAAAATTCTCAAAAGTCTTTCAAACTATTTATTAATTCAACTTCGTGTTTTTCAATTATGCTTTCTATTTCACGGGACTAAACCTAACTGGCGAAACATGAATATATCTACTCTTATGTACACCGTTAGATACCTTATCTATCTAGAACTAGACGCGTGATCATTTGTTTAGCTTTACCTGAGCCTGGGCAGAGTGGTATCAGACTTCTACTGACTAAAAACCACCCATGTTCATTCTTAGCCCTTTGTGTCGAGGCCTCGGTATCTCTTTCGAACAACCCGCAGCTTCGATCTCTGTCTCAAAACACTTCTGCACATAATTACTTAGTGAAACACAAGCCAGGCTCCACTCCCAGACACCTACGATTACTCTCCTAATTACTAGTAGTAAAACAAATCCTGCTCCTAGCTCAGGGCAATAAAAGGCACTAATGGCTGTATTGATCGGCGCCACATTATAGCCCAGTATTGCCCCGTATTGCTCTGTATTGCTGCGTATTGCCCGCTATAGCCGGTCATCACCGCGCATTGCTAAGTAACGCTAAGTGGGCATAAACACAGGTTTATGTTTATGTACGCGTTATAGCACTTTATGTATGAGTGATTAGAGATTTTATTATCATTATGTGCGAGGAGGATGATGGTTCAGTGGCTGGTACTTAGATGGTTACTGAATGTTAGGTGTTAGGTTCAATGAATGTCGGAAGAAGTGTTAGTAAAATTGCAACAAGTAAAAAATTTGTTAAACTATTATGATTTCGTTGCGGGATCCAAGACAGCTGTTTCTCTGAGACTTCGTCAATCTATTTTGTTACAACTCTTTTTTGATGGTCAGTTGATTCAGGCGCACATGAGTTTATGTTCACAAGGTCTACACCTTGTGGGCGTACTTTCTATAGACGCATCTCTGCCTAAACATCACGGTTTTTGCCCTGGGTGGAAGCCTTGCGCTCTAGACACCAACAACATAGTCTGGCTGAGCAGATGACGACCTCTTACATTGAACTGTAAGATGCCATTCACAAAAAAACCACCCCTTACGAAAACAGGGGTCTACTGGATCGGTACCACAAACCAACATAAAAAGGGTAAAAGGTTCACAATGTATTATGTACATGACCAAGTATTAAGTGTTGGCATAACCAGCATGTATCTAAAATGTTCTCTTCGTTAGTGGACTTAAAGTACTCTCTAGTTAAATCAAATCGCGATAATCGAATCTAATTAAAGACGACGACGTGTGTTTGCGTTTTACCAAGTTTAATTTGTTGAAAATATATCAATTTTGAGAATTTTAAACACATTCTGAGCTAAGTATTATTATTTTGAGCCAAGTGAACCTTTTCGTAGTGAAGGTTACCTAGTGTAGTAGTCGTGTAGTTAGATGCAATCTGTCCGCTAACAAACTAGAGCTGACACCAGTGAACAGAGCGAGTTGAGGGGGTCTCTCGACTACCAGGACCAACATGTAGGAGGTATCGGGCGTTATATACCTACGTGATAAAATAATGTACATTGTGAAATTCTAAGCACACTGTGGGTCCATGTCTCAAACGTTTCTGGTCTCTTAGAACATACTTGCTTGGACATCAAACGGTTTGGCTACGTACGAGTAACTTTATCGTAAATAATAATTGGCGATTTGTGTCTAGAGGTCACACCTATTGCTTCATAGCCTAGAATCATAAAGGGTGTAAAAGTACCCTTAACGCAAACGAAGGGCACTTATTCTCCCCACCACTGCGATTTTTTTTTTGTTCTAGACCATACCTGGAAAACTCCTAGTTACGGAGATATTGGGGGTCAAAGTTCCAAAAGATCTTGTTCATGGATATATGGACTCCCGTACCAACCTGTGTCAACATCAAACTTTGTTTTTTATTGTCTACAGTTATCATTCATATGTCATGAGTCATTTTATAAAATCGAAAATAACCTCAAAACCAGGCAAGTAGGTATTGTAGAGAAACCTCTACGATGCGAAGTCAGTCGAACTGTCAAAATCAACTGACAGAACGACTTTTGAACTGGTGGTGTGAACGCCATGTTTGGGGAGTAAAACAATATATTTTATACTTTTATACATTAAATTAAATTCCTTCTTCTTAAATCAAATCCCAGCCGCATAATGTACTATAACATTTTGATCTTGAAACTCGACACTTCTTGATACGAGTTTCGGTCATTGTCTTTTGCACAGTTGTTTATGTAAATACTAGTTTTTCAGGTTATAACTTTACTTAAATTACCTCCTTCACCCTTTTACCATTCAAAGCATCCACTAGCACAATGTTTAAGAGTGCTACATTGAGTTTTACCATAAAATGAAATTTATGACCCAAAAAAAAGTTGTGTCCCAGCAAACATTTTTGCGTAGGGGTACTTAGTTTGATGTACAGAAAGTTTGGTTGACGTATGTGTGATGGGTTGATTTACAGCCTGTATAAAAGAAGTTGCCACAAAAGCCACCTTAACCCGCCATTTCACAGAAGACTTGCCAGAAGTCAGTCATGTGCTGAGGTTATACTATGAGGTGCTGTGCACATCCAAGTGCTGAGGTTATACGAAGGCGCCACAATGTCCGTCCAAACTCAGAACCATCAGACAAAGCACATCCCATTGCATAGAGGGGTGAGGCAAGGGGACGTAATTTCCCCGAAATTGTTCTCCAACGCGCTGGAGGATGTGTTTAAGACGCTGAACTGGGAAGGACGGGGCATTAACATCACCGGCGAGTATATATCGCACTTGAGATTTGCAGATGACATCGTCATTCTGGCTGAATCGTTGCACGACTTGCACTTGCAACAGATGCTGAATGGCCTAGTAGATTCTTCAGTGCGCATTGGTCTCAGGGTGAACTTGGACAAAACCTGGGTTATGTTCAACGAACACGTCACCCCAGGACCTCGGTCCTCTCGAGGTTGTTCGAGAATATATTTACCTAGGGCAAACTGCAGGTTGGTAAAAACAACTTTGAGAGAGAGGCTAATAGAAGAATCCAGCTGGGCTGGGCAGCTTTTGGGAAGCTTCGTCGGGTCTTCTCGTCACGCATTCCACAGAGCCTAAAGACTAAAGTCTTCAACCAGTGCGTCCTGCCTGTTATGACATACGGGGCTGAAACGTGGACACTCACGGTATGTTTGGTCCATAAATTTAAGGTCGCTCAGTGAGCTATGCTAGGAGTCTCTCTCAGGGATCGCGTCCGAAATGAGGTGATCCGACAGAGGACTAGTGTTGTCGACATTGCTCATAGAATAAGCAAGCTGAACTGAACTCCGACAATGGTCCGGCCATATTAGCCGCAGAACTGATGACAGTACAGTAGACGTGTTCTTGAGTGGAGACCGCGGAACGGCAAGCGTAAGGTAGGACGCCCTCAGGCTCGGTGGAGCGATGATCTTCGCAGAGTGGCTGGTAACAACTGGATGAGAGTTGCCGAAAATCGAGCTGAGTGGCGCAAGATTAAAGAGGCATATATCCAGCAGTGGATTGCAATAGGCTGATAATGATGATGATAATAAAAGAAGTACTGACAGTATTGTGTAAATAATCTGCGCCACTATTATCTTAATAACTCTGCAATCTACGACTAAAACACGAACACGTATCTTTCACGACTGTCTGTGTGTGTGTGTGCTATCGCAAGTCGTTAGCAGTGCATCTCTCGAGCACTCTTATTTCCTGGTACCACACCGAGAGCTAGCAGATAATACTCTCATCTGATACTGTTTACAACATCACCGGGACGCGGACCAGAAATAAGAACATCCAGATTGTGTAAACCTAACGTAAGGATTTAATATTGAGAGAAAATCTTTAAAAACATTTATTTAGAAAAGTATTAAGACATTTTCCTTTTAACCCTCCATGTAAAAGGGTTGTATTTAGTCTGAAGCCTTTTTGTGAAGAGTAAGTATTTGCAGTTGACCTTTCTGTTCCGAACCTACCTTTAGATATATTAAAAGTTAAAAGCTATTGAATTTGCAAATGGAGAAAATCTTGGCTGGTTTTATGTTTACGAGATTTTGAGTGTTCTTGCAGAATATGACGCGTGTGTGTGTGTGTGAAGTGAGTGACAAAGTAAACAGCTCCTGATTGCTGAGTATATGCGATACTGACAGTGTTCCGCTCCTTCGGTACAAAGTTATGGTAATAGCTCGGAGCGTATGGTTACAGAAACATATCTCCGCTGGCTTTTCACTACAAATAACAGACTTTGTAACATCAAACAAAGTGCGAAGAAATATTTACATTTATTGTTCGGTGGCGTTTTCAAACAAACTCTATCGGGCAAAATCTTAATGTCTTACTGTAAAATTTTACTGTCAAAGTTTTTTTTCGCAATATTTACGAAATATTTTCGTGTGCGGGTTTGACTCTAATTTCGATTTTAATTTTAATAATTTACGCTAGAAATATTCGATGCATGTTAAAGATTCACAGGTTAATATTTTTCTAGCTGTACCAGTGACTGCCTCAATCTTCAAAATGCTCTTCCCCAAAACGACTTAAATATTTCTGTGTTCACAAAGTACTGGCAAGACATTCCCGTCTCCGTATCAGGGTAATGCCGACTACGTGACTCCGTAACCCGGACAATGTGTGAGTGGGTAACCCCGTGCATGCCGGCTGTGCGGGTGGATTACCTCGTGCATATCCTGCATGAACTTGATGCTTGTGCATAAACGTGCTGTGGTATCACGTAGCATGTTAAGTCGGACTTGAAAACGGGTTTGTGTTTAAGAATAGACCAGTCTGGCGTACATCGTTTTTTACTATTTTAAATAGAGAGGGAGTCAGTTGGCTACCGTTATTAGGTACCTAAGTAGCAATTTCTAGTACAGTATTGTTACAAGAGACTGTTTTAATAATCTAATCTTGAGAAACTTTTACAATCACTGTTCGGAAAATAATAAGGAATTAAATGACTTTGGTCGGTTAGTAAGGTCAGTTTACCGTAGCGCAAGATAAATACGAATAGGTACACTTAACCTACGTTTACTGTGACAACTTTCAAGCAAATTTTGTTAATGGAAAACAAAATTTGCTTTTTTCTATAGTTGTTTTAACAAGCGTTTAGTCACTTTCACCTGTCCTGGTGTCCGTTGGCCAACTGTTCTTTGGATTAGAAAACATTGGTCAAATCATTCTGTTGGCTATGTGTTCACTGACATAAAGTTATGTTGGCGAAACTTTCGTGGGTGAAAAGTCCTTTGGATGAAAAGTTTTAAGTAGATTAAAGATAATGTTCACCAAATGATCATGAACAAATCGACTGTTGGTAAACCGTTTCAGTTTCAATTTAAACAAATCAACCACGTGCAGTCACGTATGTCCCAATTGAACGTAAGTACAATAAAAATGCAATTTAATCAATTATATTTTGATATGCGTCCTGAAGTCTGCAAGTAGTCAAGTGTCTTTAAACCTCCACGTAGAGAATATTATTCTTATGAACATAGATTCAGATGAAATATTGAGGTAGTTATATTCCTAGCTCCATATTTTACGATAATAAACGTTGGTACATGATGTGCAACTCTTATGAGGCACCTGGTGACCGCCCATCGTCGGCCATCGTCGCCCATCGACGGCCATTACTCGCAAACTGCCCAAACTCGTAAGTTCGGAAATGCAATGTTCCCTTGACCTCGACTCACATTAAACGTGCTGAACTCGATTCTGTACGAATACGGTAACTTACGGTTTGACTTTAAATAATCGGCTGAGGAAACGGACATTATTGGGCGCTGGAAACTGTGGCCTCACATGAAGATAGGTAGCCATGGATCGCTGGTTGGAACAAAAATCGTGATAAATAAGTAAGTTGCTTGAGTAGCTTCTGCCTGCAGGTACTTATGACGTAAACTAAAGATTTCTGCGAAGAGAGCAAACCAAACAGCTGCCTTCTTAGTTGTACCGGGAATAGCGTTAGTGACTATCTATACAAATAAATAAAATTGCAGTGACTGTTTGTAATTTCAAATACTGCTTTTTACTGAATGCATATAAAAATACGATACTGATAACAATAAATTAATATGTTTGTTACATTTTTTTTTTTCGTCTGTTTCTTTGTTCCGGATGATCTCCGAAATGGATAGAACAATTTTTTACTAGCAACATTTACTGGCTGAAAAGAATTAGTCTTCCGGGAAAAAAAATAAAAACCCTTGAAATTTTTCACAAACCCCGATTCAGATAGGAAAATAATATATTTATAATTATTTCTCCCCAAGGGGAGTCGCGAGCAAGAACTAGTCTTGCAAATATAATAGTATGGCTACTCTTCTGCTATGAATAATTAACTTGGAAGGAAAGTCGACATTATGACGACACGGTTGGCGCAGTGGTTGAGCGATTGACTGCTGCGCAGCATGTCGCGGGTTCGATTCCCGCACGGAACAAATATTTGTACGACCTACAAGTATTTGTTCCGAGTCTGGGTGTTTTTCTATCTATATTATGTATGTATTTACAAAAAAAAAAATGTATATAAGTAGTTTATCAGCCATCTCGTTACCATAACACAAGCATTAGGTTGCTTAGCTTGGGACTAGATGGCGTTGTGTGAAATGTCCAAGGATATTTATTTATTTTATTTTATTTATTTATTTATTCAGAGTTAGTAAACATTACGATTCCGAGTACTTACTGATAATATCTCGCTTTACGTTATAAAACAAATCAAATCAAATCAAATCAAAATCATTTATTTCAAGTTGGCCAGTTACAGGCTCTTTTGAATAGTCGAACAAATACTGAATTTTAATAAGCTAATAAACTAAGCTACAGTCCCACTCACAAGGCATAATAACTGTCAGTGTACTGTAGTTGCCGATTCCAAAGCGTTGGTCTCATGAGAAGAATGGCAAGAAACTTCATGGATACTCTTTTAAATCATAATATTGTTACAAAACTTTGGTTACATCATTCATATCGAGATTGGTATATTATCATGTGAGAACGATGTAGCAAGTTGTGCACGGTAAGTGTCGACAGTAAAGCCAAAACGACGATTTAAAAATAATATAACAAAAATCTAAAGCTTTAGTTAACTCGGGATGTTTCTGTTAATGTTACTTAACATTACGACTGGTTGCCGAAGAGTTAGTTCAAAAGTATAACTCATTATGTGACAGTTTAAATAAATAAGGGGTGAGTCTTGGGCCTGCGGGATGTTGTGAGAGATACCGCGGCCTTGACATAATTATAGGGCTAAGAAAGAACATGCGGAAGGGGTTATTTAATGATTACCACCCTCAAAAAAAAAATGGTTTAAAAAACTAAAACCCAACTACGAATAAAATCACAGACTAACAAAACCGCCGTTTTAAAAGTAGGAAACAAGAATCGTTTATGAAGTAGATAATTTGCAAGCAAGGTGGCATGCGACTACGACTGACTTCTATAATAATTTAACTTATAATACGTTAAATTGAAATATACAAATTATCTACTTCGTACATAAACGATTTTTCTTGTTTCCTACTTTTAAGACTGCGAGTTTGTTAGTCTGTGATTTTATTCGTAGTCGAGTTTTAGTTTTTCAACTTTTTTTTTTATTTTTTGTGTTATTAAACTGTCTAATAAATACGTAATAATATTTTACTTTTATAACAATGTACTATTTTACTTAATAATGGTATATTAGTTACATAATATGAGTAAATTACACAGACTAGACCGCGATAACTTTTTGACCGCAATCTAAACTTATAATTGTTGAGTAAAACTATAATTTAATATACATATTTGTAATTTGCTCGCTAAGACCTTTCATTTGATACCAAACATGTTTTGATAATTTCAATAAAAAAAAAATTGAGGTTAGAAGGTCACATTTAAATGGCGTCAAAAAAGAATTGATAAAATTTATATAGCCTATTGGTGGGGGTGTACCTGGGGTTATTCTTACAAATCTATTGACACCTCATTTATTAAAATCCGTTCAGTAAATTAGGCACTTTGGTGGAACATACAAACATACATAAGTACATAGAGTGCCAAAATCATTACATACATCCTTTCCTTTTGGCTTCGCCGTAGTCGGGTAAAAAAAAAGGTGAGCCTTAGTTGATAACCTGAAACTCGTGGTGGAAACCGCTTCCACGACCTCAGGACCTTATCTTCGGCTGTAGCAGTTGCTACCACTACACCAGGACATGGTACAATTGTGTGTGTATATGTCATTTATTTCATTAAATGTATTATATTTATGTTACAATAATATGTTGCATGTGAGGTAATGTTGGTAGCTACATGAATATAATGCGCTCAGTTAGTTCTCTAATGACCTAGCTGACGTAACTATTCATTATTATTGGCACAGCTTTCTAAACATTTGCTTACTATTCACTAATAATATACATGCGATGTACGTCGTACAAACAGATCGACTACGACTAAAAATTAATAAAAATAACATCACCCTTTCTTGAAGACAAGAGTACGGCAGATACACAGTCTTCATCTTAGCGTGTCGATGTCAATTCAAATTGAGTCGGCCCAAAATTTTGCGACGAGTTTGGCACTTTCAGTAGCCTTCATCAGCTCCTATGATGTGCAAGTAACAGGACAAGCTGGACACGATATGAAGTGCCCCATCGTTCGTGGGGCAACACCACATTTACATTTTAGGACATAGTCATCTATGAATCTCCACCTGGATAGGTTTTCGTTGCATCGGTCTACCTGTGTCCAGAGCCTATTTAGAGACTTTCAGGTCAGCCATGCCAAATCAAATCAAATTAAAATATTTTATTTCACAAAGTCCAACATGGGCACTTATAAAACGTCGACGGAAAGGTGCACGGTAACTCTTGTGCAGGTGAGTAGTCCAGTATCTCTAGAAATGTTATTCTGTAATACTCTGGGTATGTGTGTCTATGTCACGTACACACACACACACGTAGTAGTGATCCGCGTTGTAAGGGCGTGTGCACATATGTGTCGTCGAGACAAATTCGCGTGGCAGTCCACTCGCGTTAGTCACGGTCGGCGCGCGCTGTCGTATATTTATTGGATATTTTCTCACACTTTACCCGACAGACGGAATATCACACATATCTTCGCTTGCAGTGGCGCTCGGGCGTTATGTTTTGTGCTCTTATTAGTGTTTAATTGTGACACAAATAACGTTTTTGTTTGTTGTTTTGTGCTAAAAGAGGAATATTGCTGTCTGATTGTGTTTAGAACGGTCTGTGAACTGTATAAGTTCTGTATAGAAATAGTTTTCTTGTACGTATCTTGTTCAAAAATAATATCTAGTTACTTCATCATCATCCTTTCAGCGTCTGCGTCTCGCATCCAGCGGGTCACCGGTCCACCTAGTGGGTGGCCTTCCAACGCAACGTCTTCCGGTTCGCGGTTGCCACTCCAGCCTTTCAGCCCCATCGTCCATCCGTTCTGCGAGCAATGCTCTGCCCATTGCCACTTAAGTCAGGCGATTCTTCGCACTACGTCGGTAACCTTGGTTCTCATGCGGATGTCCTCATTTCTGAGAGATTTCAAGGAAACTCCGAGCATAGCTCTCTCTATTGCCCACCGGGTGACTTTGAGCTTTCTGCTGAGGCCCATTTTGGGCGACCACGTTTCGGTCCCGTATGTAATCACTGGCAACACACGAGTCTAGTTACTTACATAAACATAAACTCAGTCCCTTTTTCCACGGAGTTAGGCAGACACGTTAGGCAGAACGCCACCTGCTACGATCCCAAAATATTTCGTTTAACTCGTTCACGTTCATAAATCTGGTCATACACACGCCGGTTGCGATATATTTAAATGAATGACTGGTCACATTGATTGCCTCGTTGCTAGGTCAGTGGTTGCATGTGCTACTGCTGAGTATGAGGTCATGGATTCAATTCCCGGGTCGGGTCAAGTGTTATCTATTGTTTTAAGCACCGTTGATATTATATGAGACATGATCACTGGAGTTAGCAAAATGGAGGTCCACTATAAGTATCTACTCCATTTATAACCCATCCAGGAATCAAACCTTCTTTTGTTATTTGGTACATGCAAATTAAATATAATGAGTTTTTTCTCGTTTTTTAGCCTAACCTGGTGTCACAGTTAAATGAGTATGAGTTACTCCGTTCTGATCCCCAAAATACTAGGAGTCGTCCATGGCCCTCTGACTTGACTTTACGAGACGTGGTTAGTTTCAAATATCTCTGACGTGGTTAGTTTCAAATATCTCAGACGTGCTTAGTTTCAAATATCTCAGACGTGGTTAGTTTCAAATATCTCAGACGCGGTTAATTTCAAATATCTGAGACGTGGTTAGTTTCAAATATCTCAGACGTGGTTAATTTCAAATATCTCAGACGTGATTAGTTTCAAATATCTCAGACGTGGTTAATTTCAAATATCTGAGACGTGGTTAGTTTCAAATATCTCAGACGAGCTTAGTTTCAAATATCTCAGACGTGCTTAGTTTCAAATATCTCAGACGTGGTTTATTTCAAATATCTCAGACGTGGTTAGTTTCAAATATCTCAGACGTGGTTAATTTCAAATATCTCAGACGTGGTTAGATTTCAATATCTCAGACGTGGTTAGTTTCAAATATCTCAGACGTGGTTAGTTTAAAATATCTCAAACGTGGTTAGTTTCACGATGTTTTCCTTCACTGAAGTAAGTGATAATTGTGCAAAACGCAAATGAATCCGAAATAAACCGGCCAAGTGCATGTCGGACCACGCACAATGTTGGGATTCGTGGTTCCCCATCAAAATATGTGGACTTAAACTGATTAATCTCCCTGCCTACCTGCATACGAACGATGATTTTTATTGTAATAATAAAACAAACTTACATTTGCGGTTTTAAAATCTGTGCTCCCATATTTATTATGTTCAGGAAAATATGTTTAGTAAGTACATTTTGTCAACGTAACTCATTTGTATATTCATGCCAAATTACAGCATTCTAGTTCTAAGCGTCTTTGAGATAAATAGTGAAATGCAGACAGACGGATATGGCGAAACCATAATTATGGGTTCGTTGTTGACTACGGAACCCAAAAAATCAGAGGTATCTAATGCTATGAATGAACATGTTTCCAATTCCTTTATTTTGCAATTTCACGTCTTGGTTCATACTATCACCGCTTCAGCAATGAGATGTAACCTCTTGTTTGCGAACTGGTTGTGTACAAAGCGCCGACAATCCATACAATCATTATTTTAGTTAATTAGGGCGCGTTGTTGTCGGCGAGCGGCTTTCGTTTCACATTCATTCATTCCTTCGTTCATTCTCGTATACTTTGAAGTTTACTGTAAAGGATGCCTACAGACCGATATAAAGGCTCAACGACTGCGGCATTTCTCACTAATTTAATTTGTTCTTTCTCGCACTATGTGTTGGTAAGAAGAGGCTAGAATTTTTCTCCTTGTGGCTGTTATGTAGGTGTAAATAATAGCAATTATAGTTTGCCCGCCTCCGTCTTTAAACCTAATATGACTTACTATTTGGAATGCGTGTATTCTCATGTTTGAGACATACAAACTATTTTAAATCTAACAAATCGAGATGCACTAAAAAAGTTGTGTTATTCGCAAAAACCAGTGTAACTATACAGGAGCACTTTACAAAACTTCCTTCACCATAAGTTAATGGTAGTTACTCCAGTCGATAGAACGTCGCAAAGCCACTCATCATCATCTCTAGCGTTTTCCCAACTATGTTGAGGTCGGCTTCCAGTCTAACCGGATGCAGCTGAATACCAGTATTTTACACGGAGCGACTGCCTATCTGACCTCTGAAACTCAGTTAATACTGAGTAATATGATACCTTTTGGTAAGACTGGTTGCCAGACTTTCAGGTCACTGGCAGCCGGAACTAACAGCTTTCCGAGGCAGGGAGGAAAATCGGTATGTAACGGGGATCTACCCGAGTGACCCGAGTGCCATGCTCCTGCATGGCTTAATAATAACTACGGATGAGGACATCCCACTTTTCCCTGCTAAATCAGACAGACAGATTGGTAACGTGGCTTGACTATCCATAATCCGATAAATGTGCGGTACTACGGTAGTAGGAACTAGGTACGCAGAGCCAATTCATTCCTCTGCCTAACACAGGGTTCCCCTAACCAGATAATTATGATTTTAATCTAACAGGAGCGTGCCCACATCGTATAAAACCGCTAGTTTTAATGACTCAAATACGAGGGACTCACAAAGAGAGTACGTTACGAGTGAACCCGCATGTGCGAGCGTGTCAAGGACCTTTTGTCATCGTGTAGGAACATGTAGAAGACCCGTGTGTTTCTTATAAGTTAGGTCTATCGTTTAAAATCTAACTCAAAAGTATCGCGTTACAAACTAAGTCACGTATGAGTAGCCAGAACGACACGCAATACTATTCGGTGGATCTTTTGTGTTTGGTGACATCGAGTAAGAACAGCTGCGATTGGTAACAACTTACTTTTGAATAGCATTGTAGAAGATAAACCGAAATATTAGCTTTGTAGAGAACAGCTAGAATAAACATTTGATACACTTACATAATAATTATGTTACTTGTCAGTTATTTAGAACAGATCATCAAAGTAAAGAAAGCAATCAAATTTAAAGTGTACAGAAACGTTCTACAAGATTGACATGATGTTTTCGGTAACTTACTGATAATATAATGTCGCTTTTGGTCAGGTTTATTTAGGATACTCTTCTTTCGAGAGCCGCAAGAAGAGAGAAGTATGGAGAAGAACTTTACGCAGTTGTGACTGAGACAGTATAGGTTAAAGAATAACTCATAAAAAAACAACGGGTTGCACTCCGGGAGTGCCGGCAGAAGTGAAAACTTGTAACGTTGTGCAGTTTTAAAATATTTAGGAATGGTTAGGGAATAATTTTGCAAGAATTGCTTTATTTATCACCGTAAAAGTACTATCAATTATTTGGTTAAATACAATATTCATTTATTGCTCTATCGTACACAAACATGACAATTTATATTACACTAGCGGACGTTACGCGGTTTCACCCGCGTAGTTCCCGTTGCCGTAGAAATACAGGGATAAAAAGTAGCCTATGTCACTTTTTTTTTTTTTTTGGTGGTTGTAAAATCATCGAATAACCCCTCCCGCTGTTGGGCAGAGCGAAAGGGAGTGTCAGACTTCTACTGACTAAAAACCACCCATGTTCCTTCTTCGCCCTCTATGTCGAGGCCGCGATAACTAGAGGACTACCCGCAGCCCCGACAGGGAGCCTATGTCACCTGGGGACAGTGTAGCTACCCTATGGTGAAAAAACTTTTCAAATCGGTCCAGTATTTTCGGAGCCTATTCGTTACAAACAAACAAACAAATCTTTCCTCTTTATAATATTAGTGTAGATAAAATTTTTGACATGACATTTATTTATTCATCATGACATCTTGACATTTGACACACACGCAGATTTGCACAAGCGCCCTGCGCCGTCTTACGAATGTTCGATCAGGTCAAATGTCGCATCAAGTGTCCTGACGCGAGTTTAACATTTGTTAACCATCCCAAAAAAGTGCGCAACGTCGTTCGATTTCAAAAATTGATGTCTACAATGGCATAGATACAGCTAAATAATACCAGTTCCCTGAACATGATAGTCAGAACAAGCTTTGACATATTTTGTCGACTGATTGTGACTAAAACAAAACAAAATCTGTGAGACGATTTTTAATGAAACACGAAATGCGTTTCATGTACAGTATCCACTCCAATAAAATCGCTAAAAGTAAAGCTGTTAGGATGTGAACTCGCTCGGTTTCGCTTACGTTGACTTTTTACCTTCGCGTGAGATCGTGACTCTCCCGACCGACGGCAAGCGCCGCGTACTCCGCACTTTACTGTCGATCTTCATTTACTGAGAGCAAATCTACGGAAACCTTTTCGATGTTTTTCGACACTTAGGTTTCGGAGGCTTTCCTCGTGTGTGATTCAGATATTGCTGGTTTTATCGGAACTGTATTTAGACTAAGAAATTACTAGTCCTAGACCCGCTTGCACCTGCATAGTTCTAAACTTTGTCATCTTCGAACGATTCACAGAAACTAAACGACGTTTAAGACAATAGGATATTTGACTAAAAAAATCGAATTAATCCGTCTGTTAGATTTTATACTATAAAACGTGTTTTTTGCTTTATAAAAGTAATAAAAAATTACGAAAGTAAAACGTGTAAAAGAAAATATATACATTGTCCATATTTTTTTAGAAATCTATCTGACGGAATAATTAGAGTTTCTTGGTGAAATACCCTATTTAATCGATAAACGTATCGAATGATTTGTGACTCGTTGATACTCCTACATAAGTTAGTCGTAAATGGATTACAAATAAATAAGTAAGTACTAGTAGAATAAGTAACACAGAAGATACTTTAATGATCATTAATTGGACTAACAATATTGGTTTAGCAACAGTTTCTTCGTACAGAATATTGATATTGAATCACATCTGGTTACACAAACGCAGTACAAAGGACCAAAGGTATAAAGGGTGTAAAAGTACACATAACGCAAACAAAAGACATTAGTCTTGTTCTCCCCACCACTGCGATCATTTTTATGTTCTACACCATACCTGGGAACCCCTAGTTACGGAGATGTTGGGGGTCAAAGTTCCAAATTTTTCACAGCTGTTTTTGTAAATACTAGTTTCTCTCAGGTTATAACACTTAACTTAAATTACCTCCATGACCCGTTAACTATTTAAAGCATCCACTAGCACAACTGTTTGTACTGTTCAACATTCAATTCATACTTTTGGTTCTAGTTTTGTAATTTATCTTTTGTAACAATGGTTTTAATTTATATAATAATTGTGTCTTACTTTTGAGTCATGTCAAGTAATATTGCAAGCACTGCTTAATTTATTTTATATACTTAATTTTGAAGCTCTTGGCATTCGTACGTTTTTCACGGGTGACCACTGAAAACCAGCGCTGTGCTGTGGGCGACCATAACACAGCACCATGCTGAGTGGTAACCTACTTGTCGCAGTCACAACGTGCAACATTTTCTTTTTTGTAATCCCTGCTTGTTGTATTTTTTTATATCTGTTATGCGTTGTTTGTGTAATGTTTTTTTCCTGTATGCTCGGTATGTTTCTGCGACAAATAAATAAATTTTCTTTCTTCTTTCTTTCTTTCTTTCACAATGCTTTAAGAGTGCAACATTGAGTTTTTCCGTAAACTATGATTTTTGACCCAAAAAGAAAGTCGTTTCCCAGCAAAATTTTTTGAGTAGGGGTACTTAGTTTGATGTACAGAATACTTGGTTGATGTTTGCGTAAAGGGTTCATTTATACCCTGTATACACACAGTACAATGATGACAAGGAGTAGATTTTCTGCACTAATCTATTTAATCCACCCATCTATGTGTTACATTATATCTGAACGAGTATTAGGGAACCTTTTACGGCGCCCATGATCCTGGCCGAGGGGGTGAGACGAGTGAAGGGGTTCGGGGGGGGGTTGTAAAGGACTGGCCATAGGACTATGGGACTTATAGCAATGGGACTTATGCTAATTCAAGGTGTTAATTGCGAGCGACTAATTTGTTAGAACGCCTTTTGCGACTAAATAAATATGTCAATAACAAATACGACGAAACGACTTATTGTTTAATGTTCGTTCCGAGCTATTCATGAATGTATCTTGTGTAAACAGACATCGGATCATAAATATTGTTTAATTGGCAGGATATTCACGTTTTGTTGAATTATTACGTGAATCGTTTATTTTATGATATTGATATTGTAATTATGTTTATTATAAACCCAATTTATTGCAAAGCTAAAGAACCCGGTCATAAATTGGAATTCATTATAAAAATGACATATGTCGAGAAACATTGTTGAGTTTTCTGGCTACCTGTATAACTACATAAACATAGGAATTGTTTTGACCACAGTCACTGCGATATAATTGACCACAGTCACTGCGATATAATTGACCACAGTCACTGCGATATAATGTCACTTACTTGAAACCGGAATATATAATTCAGATGTATAGTAAATGTATGTAAACACGTGTAGCTGTAACGCTTGAGTGCCGATAATACAATGATAACGTTTGATTAATTCGCCGACCGTTAATTAGTACAAACTATAATATGCTATGCGTACCTATACGTATATATATAAGATATCGTGTGTTTACATGAGTAATTACTGCAAGCTAGGTTTAATAATTGCTACAATTAAAGTAATTGCGATCCGACTGTAGAGAAATGATTGTAAACTGTCTCGTTGTATTGACTGAGTTGTAATTTACAAAACGAGATCTCTTCAATACATAAACTAAACGAGTTTAACTTACAGAACACATAAACTTTTCGGAATTTAAATTTATTATTTCAACTATAGAAGAATATTAAAGAATACCGCGTTCATGAAGGTTGACACGAAAAGTTACCTTTAATTTCTAAATAAAAATACTACACTGATGATTACATTAATTGGAAAATAATAAAAAACTCACCCCAAACGAATAAGGGTGAGTTCAGGGGGATGATAATGAATTCGAGCACAGTAACAAATATAAGGAATAAAACACGATTTTAGTTCTGCAACTCTACTCTAAAAAAAAAGCAGTGAATAATTCAATTTAAGTTGACTGCGGAATTCATTCAATCGTTCTCATTTCTGATAAAATTAAAATATCGCGAGAATATTGAAAGTCGCCAAGTCGAGTAGAAAGGTTCATTGAAATCAACTGACAGCTTTTTTTATTGGTTTTATTGATTCGCGATTTTACTATCAATGACGTTTTCTTATAAATAAATTATTAAAACACAATTTTCTTAGTGTACATTTATCACACTAATATTATAAAGGCGAAAGTTTGTGAGTGTGTGAGTGTGTGAGTGTGTGTGTTTGTTACTCTTTCACGCAAGAACTACTACATGGATTTGGATGAAATTTGGTACACAGATAGTTCATAACCTGGATTAACAAATAGGATAGTTTTTATCCCAATTTTATATACCCGTGGGTTGTAGCGGGTGTAGCCGCTGGCAACAGCTAGAACTTTATAATTCTTTAATCATCTTTTTTTTCTGTTAGAAGTGGTCGAAGTTAGGTAGAGGCTATCCACTTATAAATCCAGTCTGTTAAATGACTATATTTGGGATAAATAATCGCCTACGACACAAATCTTTACAACAAACTAAACAGCTTTAGCGTATAGATTCCGCGATTGGAATCTATCTAAGATTGTTAATGCCGTCAACATCGGTACACGTCTGCGCTCCCACGCCAAGCGGATCTGTCGCTACAACACATATATCATAAGCCTGTCTGTAAGCTTGCTCTATGATATGTTAGGTACATATCGTACAAAATGTACTCCACAAACATGTCCTGTTAGCCGACACCGATATTCTGACATTACAAGTGGATGGCGCTTATCCGTTTCATATAATCGTCATTGACAACTTAACGCCTCAAATCAAACCTGTTCAGTATAACATAGATTGTGTAGTAACATAAGAATCAACAGCATCCCACAGACGCCTGTAACTCAGCCCATGTGCTCAGCAGCGTGTCTCCATATGTATGAGATGATAATCTCACGGTTTCTCTCGCCGAGCGGCTGTGAGTGAAGTGAGTGAGTGTGAGCGAATGCTTCACTCACTGGCTTGTGAAGTTGTGATACTTGCACCAACTTGGGGAGGATTACGTCGACGTGAGTTTTATTTACTGTGTGTTCTTATCAATAATGGAGATTTGGTTGGGGAGTTCTTTTGGGATATCTGAAATATACATACTGAATTATTGAAATATGTACATTGTCGCAATTAGTTGCGATATGTGAAGAATAGCCTTTTAACAGTTGTTTAATACATCAGCTAATGAGTTCTGGGTCAGCCATTATGTGGAGCCCTAACACAGGCAGAGTGCATCGCGGTGGAACTCATAAGTGACTGCGAGACGAACTGCATAAAACCAGCGATTATTAGTCAACATAAGCTCAAATGAACGGGAAGAGGCATTGCCCTGCACCAGGCCGTATGGGCCGTACCAGCGTTATTAACAGAAAATATTTCAATGTGTCTAACGCTTAAGATCTACCAAAGCCATCTCCGGTACCTTAGTTAAGTGATTGTCGATATTGTTTGTAATTATTTATCAATCAGTCAATTCATACATGTACCAAAACAATTATTCTAAAGTTGTCAACTAATGGCGTTGGAACACGCGACAACGACTATCTGTTTAGTTAGAAGTGGAACATCGACAGTGTTGTGATAGTCAGTAATATCAGTTATTAGTGAACTATCTCAACATCTACACGAATCAACACCGAACTGTTCCCATATGTTAGAAATACATATGTTAATGACAAGAGACGAACCATTTCACACAATAACAGACAACCTACCATTGGGTACGAATCACTGCTTCTTACAAACACGACGCTAATTGGAGAACAGAGACAAAGTTAATTATAAGTTAATTAGTCTGTTGACTGAGACAACGCAACGTTCGAGAAGTGAATTAATGAACACTTTGAATAAAATCACAGTTACAGCAAAACTCGACACAACGGAGTGAACACGAAATAAGTTTTATTTTAAAGTAAACTAGTTCTCTCTGCTTGCGGCTCACACTTTACTGACTGTGTCATAACTATTACAAACTTACATAAACTCTCGCCTGTTTCCCATTGGGGGTAGGCAGAAACCACAGTATGTCTGCTGCTATGACTTTTACATACTCCTTTTGTTTGGTCCGCGTTAGCACATCTGATTCTGTTCATATCTGTATATATAAAAGGCAAAGCTGACTGACTGGGATCAACGTACTCAGGCCAACCTTAGGGCTAGAAACTTAAAATTGGGGGTGAAATAGGGGATGAAAGTTTGTATGGAAAATCATAATTTTTTATATTTCCAACATTCACTCAGGCGTAGCCGCGGGCATCAGCCAGTTATTAATAAAAACTTCTGTAAATATCGTCAAATTCAAACCTAGAATATTTTATGCAACATAAATCTACGTGGACATTTCTGAAGCGTCAAAGAGATAGAAGTCTGTTGAGAAGAACCGACAAGACATTTTACAATCACTCTTCTATAAAAAATTGTCAGTGTCAACACTTCGGTACAATAGGCCAGGGAAGTGTGTGTGATTGTGTTTCCAAAATTGACAACCCGTTCTAGTATTAATTTGCTGTACCTAATTAAGTAACTTAAACATTTAAGCTTACGCGTATATTATAATTTACTTCTCTAAATGTTGACATTATTTGAACTGTGGAATGACAAGTTAAAATGTTATAAAAAGTATCGTTAGTCAGCGACAATCGCGAAACTTTTATCACCCAGCGAGGAATGGCTCTGTACAATAACGCAATTGACAGAGCTATAACTATTTCTTGAATTGTAACTATTAATGAAAACTATGTGTTGTTATTCTCTGAAACCATTGAGTGTTTTGAGAGTTCTCAGTGCCTTTGTAACGACCATACTGCGATCGCCAACCCGCCGCCAAGCGTGGCGATTATGGCAAATCCCCCCCTTTTGGGGGGGGAGGCCTATGTCCAACAATGGACGTTTTTTAGCTGAAATGATGATAATGATGATGATTGAGTATTTTTTAACGTGTGGGACTAAAAAATTATCCGAAAATACCACGATATACTTTTTCTGAGGTTATTAAAATTCCGTAGATACTCCACAGTTTCTAGTGTGGGGCAAAGTTAAAAAAAAATATTAAATATCACCACAATGTTGGTCACAGTTTTAATAAAGAACTCATTGCGCTCATGTTCGTTTTAAATTATAAACCGTTGTGAAGTAATTAGTGTAAGTTAACAGCGGTAACATTGTGCCATAAATTTGTTAAGAACATAACCGGTTTCGGCAGTTCGTTTTATTACAAATTTAAATAAATAATTTACCAAAAACACGACAAACGTTACTTCTAATTATTAAACTAACGAAACGTCAAGGCACGTTGCGTCAAGTAGTCAGGCTTTAGTACCCCTAAAAATAAATAAAAATTGACACTGTTATTATAATAATACCCTCTTAATACTCCCACTTACCGTCTAGCAGGAACAACAGCCTGAAGATGAGGTGACAAATCCTTTTCATCTTGATCATTTGTATCACTTACAGAACAGTAACTACTTACAACAAACAACAGGACATCAAACTACTCAAACTACACGTACGGGTATTGTCAAACTGTAGAGATATTCAGGATCACAAATTTATATTATTATTCACTAACTTATTTCAATAATTTGGCTAAAACGTAATTATTATGAAACTGACGGTTTAACACAACGCGAGCGTATGTGCGGGCATCGTCGCGCGTAGCTCGTAGCGTGCGCTCAACGCGCGGTCCCAGCGGCTACTGAGGCTACCCGCTACGGCGTAGTGCTATGGAGCTACGGAGCTACGGCGTAGCGCTACGAGATTGCTCATTATTCCGGAGTGAGTCAGGCAACGTATTCACTACATTATTTCGTTTAATAAAGTTCCCGCGGCGTGTATGCAGATGCGTTTACATAATGTTATGGAATTTTAGAGAGTTTGTACCGAGAGTAGAGAGCGAGCGGAGCGAAGAGCAGAGTTACTGCAAAATTAAACGCACCCTGCGACACAAACGTCGGCGCGGATTAAAACAGGATAAGCGTAATCAAATTTATTTGAACGTGAGAGCTCCTGAATTATTGAATCACAAGACGTTGCGAGCTCTCAACGAACTCTTGAGTTCCACGCGGGTATACCTGCGTACAGTGAGATGCCGTCTTATCTTGACATTTGTAT
Source organism: Diarsia rubi (assembly GCA_932274075.1). NCBI lineage: Eukaryota > Metazoa > Arthropoda > Insecta > Lepidoptera > Noctuidae > Diarsia > Diarsia rubi. Next base: position 192,865 of record OW026437.1, on the reverse strand, counting down.
TAATTATTAGGAAGCCATGCACTATGACTGTTCATCCAGCTAGCACAGCTTAAAAGCATGAATTCTGAGTATTTTGCCCTGGGTTTGAATCTAGGGTCAGACAAACTAATTATTAGTTTTGACAATTGGGCAGTTCTCTGTTGTAGCCTGGAGGTTAGTTTTTGACAATTTTATTTTCCTACTCCCCTCCACTCTTTCAAGCTCCACTCCTCCGATCCAAGACAGTTAAGCCGTTTCTCTGGAATTTCGTCGGACTTTATTGTCTCGGCGCTTTTCTTGTGGTCGCCACTGTTGATTCTAGCTTACAGGAGTTACAGTCTGGTTACAGTGTTGTGGTGGGCTTGTTCAATTAAAAAAAAACATAAATACTTCCCATACTACTCGAACATACGTAACTAATGTGTTTGCACCCATATTTCTCTGCCTATCCCTACAGAAGAACAGGTGTATTATGTTTCGAACAAAGTAAATGGCCGCCATCCGTCTGTTCGCCGCAGACGTACTATTATCTCATTGGAAAAAAGATGATTCACGTCGAGTGCCGCGACCTTCAGATAAAAACTTATCCGTCGACTATCTGAGGACCATCTGAGGACTCTGGACAAAAACGATCATTAGCCGTAATTCTCGACCGCAAGTTATTTCTAGCATTTACGACTAATTTGGCCTAGGTAGCTATTAGTTGAGGTGTTTTGCTCCAGAATGGCCTACTGTCCGGCCTGACAGAGTCCCTTGAGGGTCGTTAGAGGTAGCTAGTGTTGTACTCTCTTGACATCGAAAACTGTGCGTGTGACGTCTTGTAGTTGTGTTGAGGTACACAACTTTGGAGAGAGTTTGAATCTGTTGTGTTAAATATGAATTTAAAATGAAATAAAACATCACACAACATCATTTAAATTACATGTCAAATAAATATTAAGCTATTCAAGAAAAACACACGAACACAAGCACACGCACACGCGCACGCACGTATTACAAGCACACGTAAATATTCATTCACTGATTGCGCTACTTTAGCAATAATAAAAAGCGCGATATCCAGCGCTCGTGTAGATACAACCGCGCGATACATCAGACAGCGGAACCGCGCACATTATCCGCGACACGTATTCATTGCGAGCACATACGAGTAGCAGGGAGCGCGTGCAACCGGTGCGCTGCCAGGTGTTCATTTGAACCTAGTACCTTCGCTACGTTGCTATCAAAACCTAATTTTCTTGTTGCAGTTGTTGTAGTCTATCGTTATGAGGATAAGTCAAACTCCTGTCGGAGCTGCAGGTTGTTAGAAAGAGATACCGCGGCCTCGACACAAAGGGCTAAGAAGGAACATGGGTGGTTTTTAGTCTCTACTCCAAAAAACTAAAACTGCATAAGCATAAGGTAGCGAAGGTATCGCTACCTTAGTAAGAAAGCCTCATTTTAGTGCTGCAGTTGTTGGTGGGTATCGTTTTGAAGTTCGGTCAAACTTATTCGGCGGAGTTGAAGACTGGCTGCGGACACCGGACACTGACAGATACATAAGTACTTTGAAAGAAGCTCCGTGTACTGGTTAAACCAAATTTTGCTTTGAGCGTTTTCGCCCATGATTGTTAAAGTGCCAAAAATTATTGTATGTTCTTAGAGCTTATTTCCAGTAGCGATCTGTGTTCATTACTTATGTGTCATGAACTCATGAGGTAATAACGCGATGACTGAAACGCTTGCCATGAAAGCTGATGCAGGACGATGGTAGTGGTGGCATGGGGAAAGAGGACTTACAAACAAAACAACTTCTGACTATTCCAACTTCTTGTGAATCTAAATATACATTTCAATCATTGTTTTTTTACGATTTTAGCTAACTTGAGTGGGAGTTGAAAAAAGAAACTAAAATCTGTTCGGGGTAAGACTGGGATGGAGTGAGACGACACCATTACAACTATGCAAGTTGCATACTCTCTACTCCTTTTTTTTGCCCCCAAAATCCGCAAATTTCTTTGTTTTTTAATTTTAATGTAGCCAGTGACACTCGTGCCATGAAGACAAATCTAACGACGTATTTTTTTATATCCCTTCATCCGTTTAGAAGTTATGAGGCAACAAAGAAAAGGACATACATACACGCCAAACACATAATCCTCCTTTTGGGCTTCGCCGCTGTCGGGTAACAACAACTCTTAACACACTTAACTAATTAAGTACTATTTTAAAGCAACTTGTGTACTGAGGTAGGGTTTGTTCATGGTACAGTGAAGGGCAAACATAATGTATTTCTATTTTACAACTGCTTGCTTCGATAACAAAGTTTTAAATGACGAGGAGTATGCCACGTAGCATCTTAGCAAAGCAAAATATACGTATTGGTCGTGGAGTTGCAGACATCAAACCTGAAATACGCTACAGTAAAGCACACATAATTTGGAGATTCAGATCACATTCCAGCATTTAAAATGATAGCTATTTTTCTAGAAGCTTGTTTTTTTATTTAGCTTAATGTAACCATATTTGTATCCTTGAGTGTACTGCGAGGTCGTTTGCAGAGGGCAGCCCCTCCCACTAAACTATTTATTACACTCACTTACAGTGAAGTAACTCATCGTTATTTGCAACTCATTATAATGTTATGTATGGCCGGGATGTAATAACAACAGAGATAAAATAAATTAAATTGTGAACCGCGCTCTGTTGTGGCAGTATAAGCGATAGTTTACCTATCTGTGGCTAACAGCTGCGATACATGACCTCTTGGAACATCTATGTTCATAAATATTTATAATGTTTTTGTGCCTCTTCAAAACGCCATGTTCTTCACACAACTAATTTTGATGTTAAACGATTTTCTCCATAACTTAACAAAGTTTACGTATTTTAAAATAAATAGCGGTTACTGTGAAGAAGGCACAATATTATTTAAAACATGTTTTATGAACAATCGATGCTCAAACCATTCACTTAGATTGTTACATGTTTTGTCGTGTATTTTGTATCGCTGAAGGTGACTGGAGCTGATAGGAAGTCTTTATTGCCGGCACACGCAGCGCAGCAGAACCAAACGATATTGCTAACAAAGAAAAAAATGTGATGGTACCACACTGACAACCCGAATCCTTCCAAATTGAACATGGCAAGGTTGTTTGATGCCAGAACTCGTAAGTTTTGTGTCCAAAAATATGATGCTACCCACGTGCTCAACAATATGTATTGTACAATCATCCAACAATGTCATGTTCTTCCATATTTCTCTATTGACTCCGTCATCTCAGTGTAGTCACCCGTCTCTAGCAATGCATCACTATGCATGCACCTAAATGTAAGTAGTACGCATACACTACACACGTGTACATCTATTTTATTGTTTAAAGTACGTGTGGAGAAAACAAAGCGCTGTCTTGTCGACTGTACAACTTTATATAAGATTGAATTATAAAACTGTCAGTCGACCAATGAGCGCCGCCGACTAACTTGAGAGCTGGAAACTTGGAGTGCACGCGGATTTGCGAGTACACAAGTACCAGTGGACCAGTACACAAGTACTGCGGAAAGAGCCAACACATTGAGATTCATCGCAGCACCCGCGATGCCCGATTCATGCCACAAAGTAGGACCACGGAGTTTGCATTCTTTTTCAACAGCTCACAACTTTACCCGCCTCCGCTAGGAAGCGAGGTAATTGGTTGTTTTTATTGTGTAAGACGACAGAGGATGAAGTAAGTCTGCAATCGTCGCAGATTAGTTTCTGTTGAGATTTTCAAAGGTTTATTGTTTTGAGTGTTCAGTTTACGTACTTAGTTATGCAGTGCCCTAAATCACTTGTTGAATTTCAAACTTACAGGAGTGTTTAACTGTGAGCTAGCTGATGCAAGTGCGGGTACTAAAGATTCGCTCTATTCATTTGATAAACAACCGTAGGTAATGCAGTTTTAAAGGATTGGCCAGACAGAACTTGATAAATGTGTGGTGGTGCCTCTAGGCATATTGCATTGTGTATGTACTCACAGTAGAACAAAGCCATAATTTCCACAACTAAACAGGTCAAAATACTTCACAATCACATAGAACGCGGAAAAATGTGCATGAAACTTGAAAGGATTTAAAGTTGTTGTCTCTTTGTCCTTTATTTAGTTTTGTGCGCAGAGGGCAGAATCTACAGCGGCGTCGAAATAGTGCGGTTTGCACCAGTGTGCAATGTGCCCACTGTGCCGCGGAGGGGCAACGCGACGAACTTTTTGGCAGAGCAGCAGTAAATATGTGCGGACATAGCGGCAGTGCACAGTGGTGCTTTGTAAAAGTGTTGTTATGCAAAATAGATCTCGATATGCATCGGTAATGCCCATTGTGTCGCACTGGCCACTTCATATATGTGTGTTAATATGAATGGGTATAATCACAACGCCAAGCTTGCCACACATAATAGTTAGCTGGCTCTCTGTTGTATGTCATGTACATACTCGTAGCTGCGTGGCTTACAAGTCTTGGAGCTTGATTGATTGCAGATTATCTTGACGCACAATAATATCGTTCTGAACTTATTGCCCCGAGCTTCATTGCTTACTTTAAGTGAAGAAATGAACACGATATGAACAAAATGGCACGCCACGATAGTGCCTGCGACCTGCGCTGTCCCCCGGATGCCACCATTGTGAGGATCGGCCGGAGGACACGGTGGAGCACACAGTGGAGGTGTGCCCCACTTGGGCAGAGCCCCGCCGTGTTCTCATGGCGGCGACCTCTCGCGCCCGGCCGGGCGTAAGCCATGGTCCGGGGCGGGGAGGAATGGGACGCCGTCGCCTCCTTCTGCGAAGCAGCGATGCTAACGAAGGAGGTGGCGGAACGCGAGAGGGAGAGAACCTCTCGTCCCAGCCGCCGCGGGAGGCGCTCCGGGCGTCGGGGGCCACGTGATAACCTCCAACGTAGACGCGGGCCTGTGGACGGTGAGTGATGGGCTAACTCGCCATCCGTCCGTCTTACGACGAAAACAGGCCGTGTCGACGGCGCGTTCGTGTTCCACGCGTGCCTTAAAGAGATGTCAGCAACATGGGAGGGGCCCGAAAGTGCCGACGCCCGTCGGGGCCGCGGGTTGTAAACTAGTTATCGCGGCCTCGACATAGAGGGCTAAGAAGGAACATGGGTGGTTTTTAGTCAGTAGAAGTCTGACACTCCCTATCGCTCTGCCCAGGAGCGGGAGGGGTTATTTGATGATTATCCACCCGCCAAAAAAAAAAGGTTGTGAAAACTGCTTGAAAAAATTGAATTTCATTTTCTATTATTTCTTGTAACGCGTTTGTAGCTAGTAAAGTTCTGGATAGAATATAATTCAGTCCATTCTCTCACTACAACACGATCGTGAACACAACACTACCGAGCAGCACAAGCTATAAACAACATGCTGTCTCTCTCCCTCGCTGGGAACATTCCCGTTCCGTGCGATAGATCGCGGAGCCACAGTCGCCATAAAATTGGGATAAACAGAAAAACACTCGCTTTTTATTTGTTTATAATACATTATTCGCATAGATCGTATCCTCTGGGCTTCATTGCAAACAGCGCGGGATTTTTTATGCCTTAAACGTGACCGAACATAAGTAAGGCTCATTCGGTGACTTGTAATACAAAGCTTAACTTTCAACGAAGCGGCTCAACTTTATTGCATGACTCAGCACCATTGCGCGCTGAAAAGATGATCTCTTGTCTGTTCTTTAAGCAAAGCCAGTAATGTATAACAGTGTTAGGCTGTCAGTCGTAGTGTTTTCGAACGAGGTGGTTGGGTGTCCATATAAACAGCTCATTACGATAAAGGCACGCGTTCGACGGATGGCAATCAAACGAGTAAACAGTATCTGCGCGGGCGGCTGTACGGGGCGCGACGACTATTGTTCGCCGGTGTACACCCCGCCACGCAAGTTGTGCTCGTTAGCTGATTACTGATTAGTTTATCGAGTTACACTCAATCAGTATTGTGTCATTTTTTCGTTAATTATCTTAGGTTTTCGCTGACTTAATTGTGTTATCCTTCATTAGCAAAAGCGCTGATGTCTTATATGCTTAGGAAAGCACACGAAGTCAACGGCAGTTCGAAAATCACTTTTAATAAGCTCAGCGACAACAAATTCATATATCTGTACTGCTGAACCGTCTATCAGTTAACGTTAAATCTGTGAATCATCGGAAATGGCAGGCTTGCAAAAAGACACTATAAATCGACGGTTTTTAAAGCGTTCATTGACGTTCCCGTTTGTAATACACGGGCATTTGTGACGAACATATAGGAACGTATTATAGTTCGTCTTCGTATTATGACTGCCTTGATCTTTCTTCAAATAACCGGTAGTAACTTTAGAAGATTTATTTTCAATTTCCTTCTTCAAACTGCATCGAGGCTGTAAAACGGACTCGTCACACACTGCCGTTATCCGGTAAGTAGCCGTAAACGGTTCCGTAATGTCCGGATCACGAGCCGGCCCCTAAACAATCCGGCAAAGGTAAAACACCAACATAAACTGAACTATATTATAATTGAAATTGGTTGATGTTAGGTCTCGATGTATTCTGGTTCTAATAGTGGCCATTATTTCTTGGTCTTTAGATTCTTGACAGTGATTTACTATCTAGGGTCTAGAAATCCTGGTTTATGTCTATTGTAAGTTGAGCTATGGTATCTCTCATTTATTTCCTGAATAAAGGTCTTGGTTGTCTGGTGGATGATCGTGTTAAATTATTGAATATCTGCGCGTCTTAAGAAATAGCTATTAACTTGGTTGTTGATACAGTTAAATTGTGTTTGGGGAGTTATTCTCCGTTCTTTATATTTCAATACGTTTCGTGCACGTGTAGGCTCGGGATGGGGGGAGGGGGTGTTACGGGGGGGGTGCGGGGCACGGGGTAGTAACGTTTGTTTGGTGTCCTCTTCCTGTTATAATGAGGTAAGCATCAGTGAGCCGTAAATTTCGTTTGTTTTAATCATCACTGATGTGATGGTCAAAGCTGCTGTACTTTAATTTTCTTTATTTATAATTCTATTTTGTGTTATTATTTTAATAAACAATTAGCGGATATTGTTCTAGGGAAATGTAACTTACTGCATGCCATACCACGTACCGCATCTTTCTTGACTGGTTGCCATGATTACTTCTCACAATTGATTACATAAACATGACAACTATACGAGGTGTTTCACTTCGTGCTGTTGATACAGAGTGCACTAACAATGAGGTCGACGCGTCGATGTGCACGGAATGTGAAGGAATCGGTGGTGGGGAGGTCTCGGGAGACACTGTTGGTTGACAGGGACGTAGGGAAGGCAGGCGCAGAAGACCAAATTAGGGCAGAAAACTTTTTTTTTGAGGTTGGGAAATCTCCAAATGGCTCTTCTCTGGGCGGAGCGGTAGGGAGTGTCACACTTGTACTGACTTAAAACCACCCATGTTCCTTCTTAACGCTTTGTGTCCGAGGCCGCGGTATCTCTTGCGAACAAACCGCAGCCCCGACAGGGGGTAGAACATCATGTAGTTATTGTGAATGCAGTACCGAGTAGATGGTGTTATGACAGTAAGTGACTCATTTATCACTTAGGACAGGATCTTAATGTGGAATACAAATAAAATAACGTTCTAGTGATCGCGACTGCTGAAGCGGTTCAAAGTTCGATTTCATGAAATTAGCAAATAGTTATTGAATTTTTCAGTAACAGTCCGGATTCCATATTTTATGGCCAGTTCATGATAATAGGATCGACACAAACGACACTTATTTTATTACTTTTAAGAAGGCTTACAGACTAACGAAAACTAGCAAGTCTTTTCTTATAAACAATATACGCTTTCATAACAAGTTGCCTAAGTCAGTTATAGAACTGACCGATGGAAAGTTTAAAAACTACATTAAACGTGTCCTTATTCAAAAAGCATATTATAAAATCAAGGACCACGTCGAAGATAAAAAAGTTTGGCTTTAGCTTCTGCGCATGCGGCTTCCCTGGTAACTCTTAGCCGGTACAAAGTTGTGGATGTCTCTAACTATTCTCAATTTTATTATTTATTTTTTCTCTTCCATTAAATTCTCTCTTTTACAGTGGTTTTTAATCATCCAGACGCCCTTTGGTACGAATAGTTACAGCACTGATATCAACATTTGTGCCTTACCTACATTACAAAAATTTGTTAATTGATATGTTATGTACTTTTTTATTTTTACATTGTTTATAATTATATATTTTTTTATTATTGATTTGTGTCTGTAGTAACTCTAAAATGAACTTACACCTTACTATTGTATCGAGTCTGGTTCTTCTAACCAACATAACAGACAGAATGTGTTGCTGGGGAGTTTGTTCCGTCACTTCTTCTTTCCAGCTAAACACTAGGAAGTGCCGAAGGGTGGGCGTTTTGGGGGACTGTTGTAACGAATCTACCGATCCCTAATAAAAAATAAAAGAGAAGGTAGATTGTACAATAAATATTAATTTTTAAGATAAAAAATACAATAGAATATATAAAACACCTTCCTACCTATCACACACTCAGGCGGCGGAGGTTTTTAAAATTTAGTTAGTGATCCACTTTTAATTGAGAGAAGAGAGATCCGCTTCTTAGATGGTGATCCACTTTTGGTAATGAATGATGGTGATCCACTTTGGAGTTGGTCTGGACAGTAGAACTTCGTAGATTTATATGTATGCAGAATCCATACGTAGTAACAGGACAACCTCGACGTAGATTCCCGTGTAATTGACTGAATCTCGACAGAAACGAGTAGCGTTGATTCTCAGCGTAGAGTCGATCGTAAAATAAAACGTAAAATCAACCGGACATAATCTCGGCGTGGTGGATACCACGCCGAGATTATGTCCGGTTGATTTTGATGAATGAATTAGAAAATAAATAGAGTTTTAATAAGCCGAAAAGGAATTCTATTTTAGAAGAGGAAAAGAAGAAAGAGATGAATCATGAAAATATAATACGAAGAATGAATTTATTTACAAAAATATGTACATTATATTTTAATATCTTTAATATGCCATTTGGCTTGGTTGCCATTAGGATCCTCTAGTATGTAAACTAGTGGGGATAGTTTCTGCAACACAGTGGACTTCACATATTTTGGAGCTAATTTTGCGCTGTAATAAGTTCCAGCCTGACTAATTACATAATTTCTGCGCCAGACTGTATCTCCTACGTTATATTCTTTAAAAGAATGACTTTCGTTATAACGAGAAGAGTTACGAGCATGAGCAATATGAAGAGCTGTCTGAACTTTATCAAAAGTTGCAGACAATAAACCTATGTTATTAGCATAGATGTCCCTAGGTAGAAAAACGATTTCATCTAGATTATTAGTTGGCGTATAAAGTGAGCCAGTAATAACCGTTTCACGTCCAAAGAGTAAAAAGTTAGGAGAGAAACCAGTGGTAACATTAGTTGTGCTATTCATAGCGTATTGGACTTTAGGAAGGTGAATGTCCCAAGATCTATGGTCATCACCAACTAAAGATGACAAAGCTGTGATTATGTCCGGTTGATTTTACGTTTTATTTTACGATCGACTCTACGCTGAGAATCAACGCTACTCGTTTCTGTCGAGATTCAGTCAATTACACGGGAATCTACGTCGAGGTTGTCCTGTTACTACGTATGGATTCTGCATACATATAAATCTACGAAGTTCTACTGTCCAGACCAACTCCAAAGTGGATCACCATCATTCATTACCAAAAGTGGATCACCATCTAAGAAGCGGATCTCTCTTCTCTCAATTAAAAGTGGATCACTAACTAAATTTTAAAAACCTCCGCCGCCTGAGTGTGTGATAGGTAGGAAGGTGTTTTATATATTCTTTTGTATTTTTTATCTTAAAAATTAATATTTATTGTACAATCTACCTTTTCTTTTATTTTTTTTATTAGGGATCGGTAGATTCGTTACAGTTTGGCGCCCAACGTGGGGCCACTCTTTTTCAAAATTCTAAAAACTATCACTAGTACCGTTTTCTTTTGGTAACTTATCTGGCTTAGTAACTTACTTATTTTTATTTTTTTTCTACAGCCCTGCTCCTCCTCCTCCTCATCTCAACACTTCTTACTCTACATACATTTACTCGACACCCCTACACACATTCCTTTTACCCACTGGTAATTGGCATCCATTCTTCACTTGTAAGAGTTCTTAAAACCATTCGTGGTCTCTTTCAAGTTGAGGTTTGGCTTACTCTACGACGTACTATTGGAGAATATCCCGTAGTCGTTTTCCACTTACTATTTACACTTTTAACAACAACTCTCACTTACTCAACACCCCCACAGACTTGCTCATCACAGCGGTTACCCACTGGTAATCGTACTCAGTCTTCGCTTGGGTGTGTTTTTAAAACCACTTCGTGGTCACTACCAAGTTAGGGGACTGAGACACTTAACGACAGCTGCAGGACAATATCCTGTGGTTGTTTGTACAAACCTAATTCTACATAACTCACATTACATATACTATACTATCCTTTTAAAACATTCTTCACCATCATTCATTACCAAAAGTGGATCACCATCTAAGAAGCGGATCTCTCTTCTCTCAATTAAAAGTGGATCACTAACTAAATTTTAAAAACCTCCGCCGCCTGAGTGTGTGATAGGTAGGAAGGTGTTTTATATATTCTTTTGTATTTTTCATCTTAAAAATTAATATTTATTGTACAATCTACCTTAACTCTTTTATTTTTTATTAGGGATCGGTAGATTCGTTACACTGTCTCTTGTAAATAAGTAGAGTAAAGTAAATTTTGACGTTCGAAAATTGCTGATTATCAGCCTAATTTGAATAAATGACTTTTGATTTTTGAATAACATAAAAATAGGTAACAAAAATATATTATGAAGTTGCTAATTACAAGCCCCACTTAGTTTGGTATACAGAATACTCGGCAGACGGCGTCAGGAAAGGTTCGTTAACTCCCTGTATAGAAATCACATTGTAATTTACTAGCCCAAAACAGTGTTTACAAGAAAGTGATCGTTCGCTTCACTCGTCGTTGCGACGCTCACGTTCAATTAGCACGGCGGGGACTTGCTGAGCTTCCTCACATGTTGCTACTTATTAATTTTACGAAAACACTCGCACACACATTCACACACACATTCAAATCGTTTTTACTGCACTCTCCTGAAAGGCTTCACTCCACATCAACAGCACGCGTTGGAACACGTGACCTGGCAATACTTCACACTCATATTGTGACGATATAATGGCCTATAGCGTCGAAGGACACCTGTGCCCATTGTTCGGTAGCCAGCTCTATAGTCCGTTTCGCATAGCTACTTTGGGATACACCTTTAATTTTAATCCATCGGTATAAATCTCTACTGTAGCATATTTAAAACTATCACAAGACTTCAAAGCGATGATTAATCTTGATCTCAAACCTTATAGAATGTCTTACCGGCCAAAATCTACGAACTACTATTCAAACTTTTATCCTGTACGAACTCGTGCATAATTTGCGTCATCTGTCAGTGAGCTCATAGACATTAGTAAAAAGATAGATCGGAAGAGACCTACTACACTATACTAGTCTTTCAGAACACTTACGAACTCAGGGAACTCACGTAAACGTCGCACAAAATGCCCAATCCAGCACTCGTAATACGACTGCAAAATGATGCGCGATGCCCTCGTAGCAGCAGTCGTGTTCGTGTGACGTCACTCCGGGTGTCCGACACACGCCGCCAATAGAGCGGGCGTGACACGAGTGTCGGCAAGTGTCAGCGTGTCGCGCTCAATGCGACACCGGACACACGTGTCGACTGAGAGGTGCGGTTATATACTGATCCGTTGTAGGACAGCGTTTGGGGACACCAGGTTTTTTTTATCAGCAGTTTAAGTTCCTCTATAATACTCATAAAATCATTAAGTTACCTGTCCGAGGCTCGGGTGAGTGTGCCTAACATTAATAATAAAAGCAGTATGTTCTCACAAGCGAATATGTCAGTAAGTAGTCGCGACGGCTCACCGCCTCAGAGTAATGGATATGTTCACAGAGCGCTGCAGGCTGGCTATATTGGTCGATTGTGCGATTTGTAGCGAGTGTTAACTACTCTATGGAATTATGAGACATTCGTTTTATTAGAAAAAGTTTGATTTTATGTAACCATTTATTTTTTAAACGTTTGATTTATGATTTATATCAGCACAAGCATTCGAAAGTGAGCGTTTCCGTACTTGTGAAAATTCCACCGCGTTCAAATAATTCATTGCCGTAAATGCATAGGTACTAATGAAAATGAATAGCGCAGCTCCATCACATTAATTAGTTCGCAGCGATTAATTGGAATTTCAACGAGCACGTGGTCGCTGGCTTTCCTGTTCCAAGACTGCTAACAATGCGGATGTTTCGTGACAACAAATAATATAATTCTGTTTAGTCCTTCAGCTAGATTATCGGAAAATATTAGAAACATGTTTTTTTAACAAATTAATAAAATTTGACGAAGATAAAACGCGTCAACTCAAAGATCATGAGTGGGGGCTTGTAACGTCACTACGTGGTAAAAAACGTACTGCGTTGTGACGTCACACGACCTTTCGAAGGACTGTATCGTCTTCATTTTTTGTTTTTGTGAAAAAAATAAAAAAATATGTGTCCATTTTTTTTTCTATCTTACGGAGTACTTAGTTTTTTTCTTGTCAACTAGCCTATTCTATCTCTCTGATCAAAATAGATTACAATAAATAGCGTAGTCACGCCCACTGTTTCCCATGAGGGTCGGCAGAGACTACGGTATGCCACCTGCAGGGTGCTATACTCCTTACATTAGCATATTTTTCTGAGTGTTCCATTTACACGATGTGACCTCCTCCTGGTTCAAGGAACCCACTGTGTCTTTCGGTTTGTATCCAGTACCTAACATATTTACGCAATGATGACTGACTTCACTAGTAGGTATAAAATAGAAATAGGTATCCCGAGATCCCCGGGATAACATCCGATCCAATCGAAACTGCGTGCTCGATGTTTAAGTAACATGCAACAATTTAATGAAGTATTAGTCTGCTCCTCTGCTCCTATATAATATCATTCGAGCAAGACTCAGCCAGTGAGGATCCCATCATGAAAAGAGCGAGTGCAGAAGAATAAGGTAATGTGGAAAATAGTGATGATAGATGGAAAACAAGTTGCTCAACTGTTTGCATTGGAGACGGCTCCACGGCGTGCTTATGAGCTACCCGTCGGGGCTCCGGGTCTCGTCGGGGCTTCGGGGCTGTGGCTTGTTCGAAAGAGATACCGCGGCCTCGGCTCAAAAGGGCTAAGTTGGAACATGGGTGGTTTTTAGTCAGTAGAAGTCTGACATTCCCTACCGCTCTGCCCAGAGTAGGAGGAATCATTTGATGATTTGCCATCTTCCAAAAAAAAAGAAAAATACAACCCTGCTAAGAGCCACGCCTCTTAGCAGGGTTGTGTTTTCTTTTTTTTAGTGGCTCTTTTTTTTTAGTGGCTCTTTTTTTTAGTGGCTCTTTTTTTGCTATTACTACACAATACTTACACCAGTGACTCCGGATGAAACAAATGTCAAATATGGCTTAGCTTGTGCGACTGTCATCAAGTCTTGTCGCAAGTTACCTCGCGGCATCACCCGATGACAGGGAAGGGACGTGTTGTTGATCTGATGTAAAAAATAAATATATTTGCTCGAACATGTTAAAGAACAATACATTGTATTCACGCGGTGGGTGCACGAGGTGTCGTACTTTGCACCCGTTGATGTAAACTGTGACCGCTGGCAAACTGCAACAGCGGGGGGCGGGTCATTATCGCGTACTATTTTTCTCTTTTCGCGAACATCAATACTGATGCTCTTGTTCTAGTTATTAGCTTTTTGGTTCGTAATACCTTCAAACTTCTCAACGAACGGACGAACTGCTCCACCTGTTTGTCGACGTTTTGAAATAATAATATTTATAACCTATTTAGAGCTTTTCCATAAAGAGAATCTGTCAACTTGACACAAGGAATAAAGGTTATTGTAGGTATGTGTCCAATCCTTTTCTGTTACTCAGAACCTTCATTTGCTGGACAGAGAAACAGTCCTCGAGCGAGAACAGATTGATCTCATACATTTTGCGCCTGAAATGAATAATGAATTTATCTAATTATGCATAATAATAAATCCATGTCTGTAGTAATAGTTTTGTCTCATACGCTTGTAAAAGCTTCGACATAATATATTCTGTAATAACAAAGTGATATCAAAGCAAGGAGCCTTATTGCTCGGGTGACGAGCTCATAGCCGTAGAACGGCGCCACAAATTGCTCGCCGTGCTCTGGAAGCTATCGTCTTGTTGATCGACACAGATGCGGGGCAATGTTCTCTTATTCATGCAACACTCGGGTGTCAATGCCGATGATTTTGTGTACGTGTTTGTATGTGTGCATGTGTGTGTGCTATAATCAATGCATGGCAATGATTGGGTGTGACGCTGGATTGTATCAGTGCCTGTCCCTAGCATGCAGTAAGGTCGATATCCCGACGTACCTAAATATTAATAAGGTGAATGACAGAAGTGGATGCAAGGGTTCATCAGTAGTTTGATTTAGATTATTCAAGCTGTTAAAAAAGCTGTTGTAGAGCAGCGGTGGCCCAGTGGTGGCGGCCCCGACTTACGAACAGTAGGTCGTGGGTTCGAACCCAGGCAGGCACATTCCTTTGTGTAATTAATTTCATCACCGCTGCTCTCAAAACGGTGAAGTAAAACATCGTGAGGAAACTCTTAGAACCAAAAATTTGAAGACATGTGACATCTACCAATCCGCACTGGGCTCGCGTGGTAGATTATAGCCCATTCCCTCTCAAAGAGAGGAGGCCTGTGTCCCAGCAGTGGGAACATTAATAGGCTGTTGATGATGATCATGATTTAAGCTGGTATCAATGATTCACAGTTTATTTCAGGACGGTGCAGCATGTTTTTTTCATCCATACTTATTATGATATTACTCATCATCTCAGAAACGACCTCTTTACAAGCCATGCCATCCTGCACACAGTCCAACAGACAAGTTTTGCAAATTCATGATTCTCCTTTATCTCACGTTATTTGGGGTCGGCGCAGCATGTCTTTTTAATCCATACTCTTAAACTAAAGTTAATAACTGAATTCAACTGTGATATAATTGTCCTACACATTGCCAGAGATAACACTGTCAAAATCGTTTGTCCTCTGGTTGGTTCATATTATGTTGAAGTATCGATGTTAGACAAAGGTCAACTACATATTACATCCAAATCGCTGTCAAAAAGTAGCAAACACTGAATGAGATTAATGTATCTCCCAATATTACATATTCAATACATTGTTGGCTGCAGTCAGCTGATAGGCTGACACAGACGGCGGCGAGCGGTCAGACGGTCCAAGTAAGGCATCAAACAGATGAGCAGCACTTTGCTGTCAACAGAGCCAACTAAAGCTGTAAACAGAGGCAACTACAGCTGTCGACAGACTCAACTACAGCTATCAGCAGAGGTACAGTAACAGCTGTCGGCAGAGGCGACTGGGTCGGTTCGTTGTACCCGTGTCGGCGACAAATGCAGTTGCCTCTGTCGACAGCTGAAGTTAACTCCGTCGACGACAAAGTGCTGCTCGTTGGTACGAAGCCTATTGACGTCAGGTTCGCACCCTGACGAAATTGGCGTTATCATGCATTGTTAGTTTGTGGGTAAAACGGTCGTATGTTAAATTGTACTACAATGGTATGTAAAGGTCGGTGCGATTAATGTACTTATATACACCCGACCTAGTGCTTTTAGAACATCAGAGTAAATTTGTGTACGTGATAGTTGCGTCTACTTCAGTAAATTTTAGGTGTTACCTAAGTTCAGATACTGGGAAATCAATTAGGAAGCTGATTAAACATTAAACTAAGCAACAACACAGATATTTTGGCAACAAGGTGACTGATGTCACGACGGTCATGCACGACTTAATTTTGTATCCTACAACCAATATTTATCTTCTTATTTTTATGAATGCCAGTCATATATTTGGAACTGTTTGCTGCCTTTACAGGAAACGCAGTTAAAACGCAGCGTGTGGTATGACTGTTGTTTGTCGCCAAATACCCCGCACTTGGCACGCACTTACACCCCCCCCCCCTGCTCCAACCAGTGCGACCTTATTGTTCTAAAGTACTTTTTAAAATATTTTGCATAAAAACATATCGTACGTGAAAACATCTCACGGTACTGTTTCAAATAAAGACCGTTATAAATCTGGTTTCATTTCTCGATAGATTTCTCTGATCGAACTTTATTTGTGGCATGTCGCACAGACAGACAGGCGGAGACCCGACCGCAGACGACGAGACGAGAACTGATACGAACGCGGCGTTTTAAGAAATGCGAAATTCTACACTCCCGAATGTCTGGTTGCTCAGATTTATAGCTCACAACGGTCTGTCTGTTGACTGCATTTTATTTGGTCGATTTCAATCATTTGTTTAATTATTTTAGTGTTAATTTGGATCATCACTTAGATAAGATGATCAGTCAGTCTCTCTCGTGTCATCACTGGATACACTTCCACTCTACTGTAATGGACCATGTCTTTTGATACCTTCGGTCACCACCATAGCGGCACCGTATTTGAATAGGCGTGCTGGCATGTGCTACTCGCGTGATGGATTATACCGCATCCCTCTCCTAGAGAGGAGGCCTGAGTCCCTGCAGTGGGAACATTATAGGCTGATGATAATGATAATTTACAAATTATTGTTTAGATAGATTCACAAAAGAATAATGTTATTCGTAGGAAATGATCCTCCGCAGTATAGTGCAAGGTGTCCATGTGGGTGTGGCGTGACGAGCTGGCGCGACGCTCTGACACGCGTCACGACCTTACTAACACAGCCTCGCTATAACAGAAACTCAACTATAACTACACTGACGCCAGCGTGGTTTTTATACTCGTACGAATACCAAATATCGTTATAACATCACGTCTGTATTTCCAAAAGAGAGAGAGGCAGAGTGTACCTAAAAGCCACCCACATTTCTGTATGTAATAGGGGCTTATTGGCAATAATCGTCTGATGGAAAATCAATAAAACTTTGTCCGACATCAGTTACGCTTGCGACCACCAGAACAAAATTATTAAAAAATATCAAATAATAATAAGTAATATATCACCAAGAGCCAACCTACACCAGTTCTTTCTATTCTGTGTTAGGGTAATAATACCCTACCGTACTGCAATGCCCAAATTCATTTAAAGTTGTTGCGCTTTTCATTAAATTTCGTTATGGTCTGTAGTTGTGCTACTGCGACATGCGAGTCAGTGGCGGCCCCCCGCAGTGTCCGCGTGATGTATGGCGACACGCGCGCGAATATTTCACGCGGCGCGTACACCCGTGTACATCCCGCGTACACTCCGCGTGAACTGCGGCGCCCTCACTCTGTTACCGAATATATCATATTTGAATGTTACTACACTTGTACATAGAGATCGCTTCGCAAGTCAGCCTGCTTCGCTTGTCTAGAGATCGCAAGCGCTAATGGTGGGCATCAGCTCCATCAGCATCAGCATGCGGCATCAGCGCCATCCCACTGGCCACTTTGTGTGTGTGTACAATAGTGGGATGGCGCTATTCGGCAAGGCATTCTCAGTAAGCGTTTACCAATGCATGCTATTATCTCACCACATTATTTTTTTCGGGGGTGGGAAATCATCAAATAACCCCTCCCGCTCTTGGGCAGAGCGAAAGGGAGTGTCAGACTTCTACCTACTGACTAAAAACCACCCCTGTTCTTTATTAGCCCTTTATGTCGACGCCGCGGTATCTGTTACAACAACCCGCAGCCCCGATGGGATTATCTCACTCCTGAATGCATCAAACTCTCATGACTGGAGTTGTGTGGGTGTACTAGTGTAGATCTCTGCCTAACTCGGCGTGGATTACCGGCGTGTTGTGTTGCCTCTGTGTTGCAAGTTAATAAAGTGATTCACAAAATAATGAAGTGTAAGAGACTACCAGATGATAGAAATGATAGCAGAACCCATCGCCGAAGGTCAGTAAATTAATTTTTTGGAGGTCAAGGTCTCAAGGTAGGAGCTAGAGTGAGCGCGCAGAACCAACATATCCTAAATAAGTTAATTTCAAAATTAAAAGGAAGCCTCCATTTCGCGTCGTCAATAATATTGGTTGGTATTGGTCCGCCGGATAAAAACGCTTCTGCAATAACGCTGTTAATCGTCACCCAGTCGCTCCGCTCCGCTCAGTCTTCAGAAATACCAATGTGCATTGAGTTGTAGGTAGCTGTGCGCATTGTAAACAACACTCCCAAAAGTAATGATGAAAGTGAGCATGTTTGATATTTATGTTATTTTGTAAAAAATAATTCAATCTTAATCTAGACGTTTCTCCTGTGTCGGTGCGTGCATATTATTATACCTCAGAGCAAAGTTGTGGAAACTTGGGCTACTCACGGAATCCACTGGGAATTTCATAAACACCAATATAGCAAGTTATATCTGAGCACGAGCAAGTTTACTCATTTATGTTCTGAGACTACATGACGCCGCATCGCTCCGCTCGCACCGCTCGCTCCGCTCGCACCGCTCGCTCCACTACCACCGCGTCGTCGAAGAGCGATTATGTTGATGGATTATTGTTGATTTTATTATAAAGATGAAAATAAAATGCAATCAGCGCGCCTGCCTCCTGTCGCCCGAATAACAAGTATTCAATGAAAGCCGAGTGTTTGCGATTGTTCAATTGTTATCATTATTGTTGGACGACGACTGCGCCCGCCAATTAACACATGTTTGAGTGAACACAGTTATTTGTTGGTTGTATGGTGAAAGGACCTTACTTATAATATCTATGGATCTGACCATTCGATCGACTCCATAGAGCTATTACTGCACCATATGGTCTATTTGCTGGTGAATTCCTTTACTTGCATACACGTTAACTCTGAGCAAACAGATGGTTGTGTACATTTGAACGGAACTGCTGATTAAATTGCACTATTACTATTTCAAGGGCGGCAGCGCCGCAGTGGTCCTTTAAAGACACAACCAATCACAAACTGGTAATGAACACCTGAGACGTTCACGTTAACTTTGAGAGACGTCGCGCTAATATAGCTGCTTATAGAGACCATTTTCCGTGTTATTAAGAAACGAATACTGTATCGCATAACCTACATACTCGGTGCTGCATTGCTCGGCGTTTGTGAAAACGGGTATAACTCATCTTCATACTGTGGATGGAACTGGATGTTACTTGTCGGATATAAACATTGCTTTATTTTATTAACGCTTTTATAACAGAAATTAAACATAAAGATTATGCAACAATCGACTATCAGATACTCATTGGAATGAAAATAAAGTTTAAGTTCATTGCACTAAATCACTTGTATTAATAGGCTGATACCATCCAATTGAACACATTCCATTTTTTTCTTTTATTATCGATATTAATAAAGACTACAGTTTCAACTGAACGCATCCATTCTATTTGTCCACTTGATTGTCAGATTACATCGTCACTGTCCCATCCCCCCCAGACCCCGGTGTCACCCCCGCGCACCCCAGTGACCGACCCCCGACTATCGGGGCGCGCGGATTAACATGTGTATTTTAATTTGTGTTTCGCGATAACGCGCGTCAACAGGGCGCGGCACATCGCGATATCGTGCCGCGTTTATTATTTTACCAATTTAATTAAAACAATAAACCGTTTTGTTTTTTATTGTTCTCACTCAACACCCACTATATTGGCAGATAATATTTGTGTTAATCTATGGAAATGATTAACGTTTAAAATGAAAAAGTCATTTAATATCACCTTTAGATATAATCATGCGAAAACGATGGTAACCAATTATAATGAATCAGTTGGTGCGATTTAGTGAGTAAAATAGAGGAAAGAATAAATTACAATAAATTCTATTGACGTAGCTATTTAGATATGAAATGTTACCCATAACAGGACACTCGATTTAATGACTAGCTCGCTTCGCTGTGGGAGCTCGTACTCGCCCGCGGCAGTGGCGCCTCGTATCGGTCTCTCAATAGCGGAGGGCTCGGGAGGGATCGGGAGGGCCTGTGCTCAATGGGCGAGGATTTGCGCAATCCTTCGCGAGATATTGATGAGTGCGAGCATCTCGGATACAGCACATTATGCGAGGAGACAGTCTTGTGAGCTGTGACGTCATCACCCGCTCGGAAGAACGCTTTAGCTCTCACATTCACTGGCGGTACACAAAACGATGTGGCAGTTATGTACCGTAGCCGTGCTAATGGAATACTCATTGATCCTAATACTGATGTGCTTGAATCTACAGACTGGTTGATAAGATAATACTTCAATTAATTGAAAATCTCTGCTTCTTGCTGACTTATGAACCCATAAACGTCACACTGGTGAACCTGTTGCTACTTAAGTGAATGGAGCGAACGTTCTCGTCAGTTGTAGGTTTCGTAAACAACCTCCTTGCTGCGACGGCTGTAAAAGTTATTCCGGAGATTTCAAGTCCTGTGCTTGTGCCTGACTATGGCTGCTCAATGTGTTTGACGTTTTGTAATTAATAATATAAGTTTGATGACCTTGGCATGCCTTGTTAAATGTGCCAAATATGCGTTAAAAAGAAGTAAAGTTTTGACAGAACAAATTACCTATAGAACATATAAGCACAGGTTCCAACCAACCAAAGTAGTAGCAATGTAACTCCTCCTCCTCACCATCAATAAACAAGTCAGCGGATAATGATCTCACATATTTACGATCATATTATACGCACACCTGAAACTATTCCTTAGGCAAAATGCGTGAAATTGTACCTTTACAATCATAAGTTATTGCTACACAACTTTAACAAAGAGTAAAGAACCGATTTTTTCTCTTTTTCGATTCACGCACTATAATACTCGTATTTTGGTCTTGTTGATATTGTTTGTTGTTAGATATATCTTTAGATAAGAATTACGAGAAGTTGAAGACCGCTCGCGAAGTTCCTTCAGGCGTATTTAATCAAAAGATTATCCCTAATGCATTTTGCACCCAAGTTTCTTGTAGTATTGCACTGCAGGTCAAAGGCTTCTCTGCCACACTTTAATTTTTCTTGACCTCCAATTTTTTTTTATAAAATGGAATATTCGTGCCATGAACAAAATTTCGATCAAGTCAAAGCAGAAGATACAATATTTTATATTATTTATTAAATCAGAGTTTTACAGCCCCGATTCCCGTGTCTAGCCCGTGACAGTTTAGCCTGTGCACTCGTGCAGTGTGCTCACCGGCGCGGCAGCCGATGCCTCTGGGCAGGCTCGTGAGGCGTGAGGCACGAGGCACATGTGATGTGAGGCACGAGGCAGGTTCTGATCAGACAGATTTATGGCGCCTATCAGCACGTCGCGATAAGCCAAGAGATTCGTTATCGACTGAATTGTTAAAAGGAGGATGAACATTTTGGTCCCTCCCTCCAATAACTACGTGTGATACATCGTTGGATAGGAATATTAGAGCTGAACCAAAGTTACAAGGGCACCAAGTTCGAAATGTTAGCCCGTTCGGAGTTATGCGTTATTAAACATGATGTCAGTTTAACAATACCCAAAAATATTGCTTTTCCCTAAAACAATGCACTTTGTATCACCCCTCAACGCAGCTGAACGGTACTTGTTCTCCCCGTCACTGCGATATTGTTTTTGTTTTAGACCATACCTGAGAACCGGTTACGGAGATATTGGGGGTCAAAGTTTTCACAACTGCTTTTTCTAAATACTACTTCTTTGGGAAATATTTTTATTTAATTTACCTCCATGGCCCGTTTACTATTAAAAGCATTCTTTAGCACAATGTTTAATGAGAGCTTCATTGAGTTTTACCGTAGAATGTGATATTGGACCCCAAAAATAAATTGTTTCCCAGTAATATTTTTTGCGTTCTTAGTTTAATAATATTCCACAATAATATTCCACAACTATCACACAACGCCATCTAGTCCCAAGCTAAGCAGAGCTTGTGTTATGGGTACTAGACAACTGATAAACATACTTATATATTTCTAAATACATACATATTTTAAATAAATTACACCCAGACACAGAACAAATGATCGTGCTCATCACACAAACATTTGTCCTGAGTGGGAATCGAACCCACGACCTCCGGCATAGCAGTTAGGGTCACTAACCACTAGACCAACAGGGCAGTCAGTTTGATGTACTAATGCTTGGTCGACGGCTTCGTTTCCACCCTGTATAGTTTATTTTTATTAATTAGGGACAAAATAAACAATTACATGTTGACGTGAAAAGTTATGAGTCATACCTAACACAAATGGGTAAACACATAACCCACACCATTGTCCACGAGTTAATAAATGAATAAGTAAGCAATGGAAATGTAATATTTTAATAGTGTGAGAGTAAAGGAAGACGTTGATAAAAAACAACTACGTACAAATTAGCAGCCTGTCCGTGCGACCATTCGTGACGTCACTAGCAAACTGTTTAGCTGATTTGTTTGATGACGCTTGTCCCTGTCTACAATGAGCACAGTTCGTAATTTTCGCAATGTACCAAATACACATATTTGAGTTCGATCGTTTTTATTAAAACACTAAAGTGAATAAATGACTCAACATATTTGATTTAGATCACATTTACAAACAAAATATATGCATTTATTTCCAAAATTCTTTGATACAATGTTATAAATAATTTAATTTAATGTACTGCCACTTCGAATGCTATGCTACTGCGTGATACTCCCTGGCCGCGCCACAGTCGCATTTTGAATTGGGATTAATGCGAAAAATTTGTTCGTAAAATGTTCATTATTGTTTATAAAATAAAAAAATAAGTACTATAAAGGGTCACGAGTTATTTAAGGAAACCGATTTTCTTAAATTCGATATGATAAATTCATATAAAAAATACAATAATAAATTATGGCTCGAATATAATGGATTCTGTGATTGAATGTATATGGCTGATTTAGTGAATGTTGATTCAAATTTGCAAATACTCGTAAGTAAGTACTTGTAAGTATACATATCATTATATATGTTCACTTTGAACCCTTGCACAGAATCTAGAGATGGTTTTAATTATGAAAATAAACCGTTACTTGGGCTCATGGTTCAAAAAAAATAAATAGATAGGTACACTTCACAATTAAGACTAGACTAATATTTAAGAACACAGCAGGAGTTATAACACTTGATTTCTTAACGTCTCATGTACGATTGAGCTCGCAGGATTGATACAACAACCAACTCGGCGTTTTCCCGCCATTCTACCACACTTTTAAAATCAAATTTGGAGGCAAGTCTTCCCGGGGAAAAATGCACGCGACGAGCCTTCTGCACACGCCGCGCGACGCCCCGCGTCTCCGTAAACGAGCCCTAAACGGGTTTGAATTGCCCGTCGGGGCTGCGGGATGTTGTAAGAGATACCGCAGCCTCGACATATAGGGCTAAGAAGGAACATGGGTGGATTTTATTCAGTAGAAGTCTGACACTCCCTTCCACTCTGCCCAAGAGCGGGAGGGGTTATTTGGGGTGCCAGGAAGCATGCTTCCTGGCACCGCCACCGATTTACTTAAATAACTCGAGACCCTTTATAGTACTTATTTTTTATTTTATGAACAATAATGAACATTTTACGAACAAATTTTTCGCATTAATCCCAATTCAAAATGCGACTGTGGCGCGGCCAGGAAGTATCACGCATGCTACTCGCTACTCTGCTACGCGCTACGCGCTACGCTGCTACGGGTTGCAATACTTCGAGCTACGACGCTACGAGATCATATGCTACGAGCTACGCTGCCACGAGTGTGTTACAAGATCCTCTATTTATCTACTCAATTCAAGTGTTTACGCTTGTTATAAAAAAAATATCTTTTACATATATACATTTCTTCTGTACGTGTGGTTGTCAATGAACTCCTAAACCTAAACGGACCGATTTTGATGAAAATTTTCGTATGTGTTCAAGTGGATTCGAGAATGGTTTAGAGAGTTAACCTTGCGTAGACTAAAGTCATTGTTGTCAGCAAGTATCTGTCACGTGTCGTATTCAGGTTGATCAAGTAAGTATGTTTTAGTAAACTTTTGTAAAACGAAAAATATGTTTTAACTGTAAGGTTATAAATACGAGTATATCGGCTGGTTGTAAGAAGCACTGCATGCTGAACTTACGTACATACAAGTGAGTGTATTGAATTAAACTGCGTTGTGTTAGTTTAGCGGCGTTCCTGTAAGTAGACAGTTACTGTGGAGAGCCTGGACGTGAGCGACGAGACAATTCGTTTTCTTGTGTTTGCCACAGCAATACACACTAACACGCAATACGATGCGCGATGGTTTAATAGACAAGAACTAGATATACATACAATATACACAACTCATGGTAAGAAGTGATGATCAATATTCAGAAGCTCCACGTGTACAGATTTATTACATGAACAGATTTAATTTATCAATGAGCTACACAATGCGATCATTGTTCAGTGAAGCCGCGTGCAACGCAGATGGAAATAATATCACATTTCACCACCACGGTGCGCGGTGGGTAATGTTTTGGCACCTTCACAGTAATTACTTCTATTTGATTGAACTACCCTCAGGTGAACTCAAGCTTGAAACTTGATGGAAAGAATTACATTTCTATTTATTGAATAAAATTGTTCACCAATATTTAATTTGTTTCAAGTATAATTAAAACTCATCTTGTTTAAATTTTCGGTCGCAGCCATGGGTATTATTTATCTGTATTGATAAAGTATATATCAAATGATTGTCGATGTTGCTCGTCTTGTTTGTCGCTATCTCAGACATATTTCATCTGGTATCAATCGGAGGAAGTCATCCCAACGCTGCGGCGCGCGGCGGTCCAGACGAACAGCTTCACAAATGAGATCGTTTCAATGTTCGCGTTTACATTAGCATGTTGTTAGCGGCGAGATGAGCCAGGGAGGGTGCACCGGTTCTAAGCCATACAATTGTGTTATTTTTTAATTCAACCCAACAACAACCTTATCTTTAGTCTGTCTGTATTTAAACTACATAAAACACTAACCCAACCCTCAAGGCTAGAAACTACTAATTCGCACACGAATTCCTCTTATGACGTAAACATCCACTAAGGAAGGATTTTTTAAAATTTGACTCCCAAGGGGGTGAAAAAGGGGGGCTAAATTTGTATGGAAAATCGCCATTTTTACGCGGGCGACGCCACGAGTTTTTATTTTATGGTGTGCAGAAAAGTCGATGACTATATTATGATGTATTTTTTTCCTATACATTTGTCTTATAAACTTAGGTAGTGGTTTTTTTTTAAATCTCTTCGTCCAAAAACAGTGAGTTGGTACCCTACTGTTTTTCCAAGTCGTTGGAAATTTGACCAAACAGAACATCTGCGCTCCGATAAGAGTGATGAGATGATTCAGCAGGAGCTATATCGCTGCAAATCACATCTGCTCTATCACTGATCCATGATGGCATGAACATTACGCAACACATTACTTTATGTCTGGTTTAAGTCTGACAGAAAACTTCCATTTACCAAATTTGTTCAGAGGATGGCAGCATTTTTGAAAAAGCGATATTTTTTGTAATTGATTTTTATTAATTTTATGGTAACACTGCGTTTCCGTTTTTTAGATTATGTAAAAAAAACGTTATTAGTATAAAAATAAAATCACTATTAGTCGTTAGCAGTACTAAAGCTGTCCAAATAATGAATCAATTAGTGTTCAATGGGATTGGTAAACACACATCCCACTGAAAACAAAACTTGTAAAAAAGCCAAGTTGCACAACTCACTTCTTGTACCGTAAAAAGTAGTGAGATCCATGTAATACCAAGTTACTTAAAAATCTTTGATGTTTTAAATAAAAGATTGACTTGGCCACTGTATCACATTTGCCAATGCGATGGCGATTAGCTATTACAATGGCCGGTTTAACATTGAATGACTAAATGCGATGCGACGGCCAAGTCACTCTATTTATTTAAAACATCAAAGATTTTTAAGTAAGGACTGAATATATTAACTGACTTGGTATTACATGGATCTCGATCTCTTAACTTCAGTGTGATTTTATAGCTTACTGGATGACGAAAATTTCTGCGTTCTGGTCTGGTCCAGAGGTTCTTAAATAGGGGCCGGAAAATGCGGCAAAATGGTTCCTGTAAAGGATGGTACGGCAGTGTTTGCTTCGCGCTCGACTTGGCGGGGGCACTGCCGTGCCCCCCGATAATGAACACTACTGTCACTCCACTATCACGTGTTCACCGGTACATCGCTCAGAGTCCACCATCTTGTAGAATGTCAATGTTGTATTGTTCAGCCGGTGTTACAGTTCTACACCGGCAAGTGGCTTGAGTGTGGCATACACCACTTACTTCACACATCATCGTAGAACACACCGTAGCTTGGCTCTTGTCGCTCTCAGGTATTCCTGTCTATGCATGTTTGCAGACAAACATACAGCGGTGATTGTCGTCGACTTCAACAATCGGCTGTGTGAGTACGCACGACATAATGTACTACAGGTAAGTACGTCACGCTTCACTCTTCATGTTTTTAGGGTTCCGTACCTCAAAAGGAAAAAACGGAACCCTTATAGGATCACTCGTGTGTCTGTCTGTCTGTCTGTCCGTCTGTCACAGCCAATTTGCTCCGAATCTAATGGACCGATTAAGTTGGAATTTGGTATACATATTGATTTTTGTGACCCAAACATGTACGGCTAAAGTAAATAAATGAATTTTGAATATGGGGGTCGCTTTTGCGGGGCAAATAAGAAAATTAAAAAAAAAGTTTTGCAAACTGTACCATGTGACACATCAAATGAAAGGGCTTACTATGAGGGTCTCAAATATATTTTTTTAATAATTTTAAAATAAATAGTTTTAAAGTTATTTAAGAAAATAGACGAAAATTGACCGTTCCCCCCCCCCCCTTATCTCCGAAACTACTGAGCCTCAAAATTTTGAAAAAAATACAGAAAATAGTTCTATACCTTTAGATTACAGGAAAACCTATAAGAAGTCCATGGTCTAAAAATTACATGGTGAATTTATATAATTATATAAAATTCAAAGTCCTGACTGACTCAATGACTGATATGACTGAACGCACAGCCCTAACCGCTGGACCTTTTTTAGTTACCAC
This sequence comes from Diarsia rubi, assembly GCA_932274075.1. Taxonomy (NCBI): domain Eukaryota; kingdom Metazoa; phylum Arthropoda; class Insecta; order Lepidoptera; family Noctuidae; genus Diarsia; species Diarsia rubi. The sequence continues at coordinate 165,718 of OW026437.1, read as the reverse complement.
AAACAAATTTGGGTCAGATTTAAAAAAACATGGTAGATATATTATATTCATCGTACGGAACCCTCTTCACGCGAGTTCAACTCGCACTTGACCGGTTTTTGTTTTTATCTCTTCTAATTCGCGCTTGTTTTTGTGCAAAAAGTTCTGCTTACAATGGACGTCTCTATTGATATAGCTATAACCAGTATATACGGAGCCTCATATTGTAACCTGTTTGACCCACTTGGAGAGGCTTAAAATATTTTCAATGAAGCGAAGTATTTAATTAGATCGTAGAATTATCACCTGCCGAGTGCCGCGTCTCATTATGTTCTACCGTATAATTCGTAAACATAATTGATTGACGTGAAACCGTGACGTGAACCAAATGGCATTCAATCTAAACTCAAGGTGCGTTCTGTCGGCGGAGCCCCGCCGTGTTCTCGTGGCGGCGATCGGCGGCGGCGACCTCTCGCGCCCGGCCCTGGTGCAAGCCATGGTCCGGGGCGAGGAGGAATGGGACGCCGTCGCCTCCTTCTGCGAAGCAGTGATGCTGGCGAAGGAGGTGGCGGAACGCGAGAGGGAGAGAACCTCTCGTCCCAGCCGCCGCGGGAGGCGCTCCGGGCGTCGGGGGTCCCGCGATGACCTCCGGCCACCGTAGACGCGGGCCTGTGGACGGTGAGTGATGGGCTAACTCGCCGTCCGTCCGTCTCACGACGAAAACAGGCCGTGTCGACGGCGCGTTCGTGTTCCACGCGCGCCTCAAAGAGATGTCAGCAACATGGGAGGGGCCCGAAAGGGCCGACGCCTGTCGGGGCCGCGGGTAGTCCAACGGTTATCGCGGCCTCGACATAGAGGGCGAAGAAGGAACATGGGTGGTTTTTAGTCAGTAGAAGTCTGACACTCCCTTTCGCTCTGCCCAAGAGCGGGAGGGGTTATTCGATGATTTTACACCCACCAAAAAAAAAAAAAAAAAAAAAGGTGCGTTCTGTCCTGGACTAGTAACTGTTCAGTACGTTTCTGATAATTTTTTTTTCTTATTCATTTAATATCACGCCTGTTATTTCGGGTTGGACAGAAGTGTACCTAATAGTATACCTACATTCTAATTTCGCCGGTTACTATTTTAACCCGACTGCGGCGAAGCCCAAAAGGAGGCTTATGGGTTTGACCTGTATGTATGTTTGTTCCCTCATAGCTCCTATACGGATGAACGGATTTGAATAAAATATACGTGTTCAGCGGGGTCCTTTCTATTTTCATTTCATAATTTAATATTCAAATGAACTCCACCTGCTTCCAAGTTTTGTTTAATTTAAAATGTGCTGGTTTTTTGCTTTTCACTTTTTTTCAGTCGGGTTTTTTAGTTTTTTAACTACTTTTTTTTATTTCCAGCTTTTTAGTTCTTTTGTGTTTGCTCTTTCGTTGGTCGCGTAAAATTCTTCGCAAATTATTTAACTTTTGTGTTTGTTTTACGATTTGTGATTTTGAATTAGTTTTAAACATATTAAGTGTCTTATATTTTTTTAATCTCATTTTTTTAATCTCCTTTTAAAACACCTTGTTTTGATACCCTACTCGATGGTAACAGGTTTTTTTGTCGATGGTACGGAATCCTTCATCTGCAAGTCCGACTTGCACTTGGCCAGTTTTTGTTGTCATGGGTACAATCTTCGATGTATTCACGGGGTCGCTCATAACTCGGCTCTTAGTACGTTCATACAAATCTGCTCTGCCCTGCGCTGCGCGGATTTGAGTCACCTTTGCATACGCTTAGGCTTAATCACGCCTGTGTGTCTGCCATGTGCCAGTTAGTATTATGTTGCGTAACAACACAAAGGAATAAGAATAATAATAATTTTACTGAAAAAATGTGTTTCATGGATTATATTTTAATTGTTAGAAAAAGTATAGAGCTAAATGACAACTAAAAATAAAACATGAAGGTCACGCTTAGTTATAATTTTTTTTACTGAGAACGTGGCGACGAACGTTTTGAATTCTGTACCAAAAAATGGTTACCCACATGATTATAATCATCACAGAAGGTTTAGGTTATGGTGATTTCTGGAAATGAGAATAAATTATTTTTAAAAAAAAAAACGTTGCCCCACACTAGGAATTTCTCCTGTTTCGTGGGTGCGTTCACAAACATTTAAACTCACATATACAAATAACCGAACAACTATCTGTAGGCCTTACAAATATTTGTTCCGTGCGGAGATCGAACCCGCGACACGCAGCGCAGCAGTCCAATCGCTCAGCCACTGTACCAACCGTGCTGTCAAATTATAAGGTTCGAATTCATAACTTATTTCACATAGGCCTACATGGGCACTTGTAAAACGTCGACAAAAAAAGGGGGCACGGTTCGGTGCATTGGTCGATTCCTAAGGAGAAGAACCGGCAAGAAACTCCAAAGGTTACTCTTTTTTACCCGACTACGGCGAAGCCAAAAGAAAGGGTAATGATTTTGGCAGTCTATGTATGTATGTATGTATGTTTGTATGTTCCACCGTAGCGCCTAAACTACTAAAGGTATTTTAATAAATGAGGTGTCAATAGATTCGTAAGAATAACGCGGGTGATATAGGACATATAAATTTAAATATTTCTTTTTATGACGGAATTTAAATATCAAATTCTAAGGTCGAAAAAAAATTAATTGAGATAATCATAACATGTTTGGTATCAAATGAAAGGTCTTGGCGAGTACATTACAAATATGTATATTATATTATATTTCAAGTCAACATATACGTTTAGATTGCGGTCAAACAGTACTCGTGGTCTAGTCTGTGTTATTTTTACTCGTATTATGTAAATAACAAACCAACATTAAGTAGAATATTATAACGTATTTATTAAATCACACACAAAAATCAAATTAATTAAAAAAAATAAGTTTAAAAACTAAAACCCGACTACAAATAAAAACGCAGAAAAGAAATAATCAAGAAAAATTGTATAGTAAGTAGATAATTTGATAAATTATTGAGGACGGTCGTAGTCGCATGCCACCTTGCTAAAAGCAACTATCAGGTGACTTCTGTATCAATGAGAAAGCCATGAAGGCGCATCAGGTATCAGTGGCATGCGACTACGACTGTCCTCTATAATTTATCAAATTATCTACTTACTAGACAATTTTTCTTGTTTATTTCTTTTCTGCGTTTTTATTCGTAGTCGGGTTTTTAATCTTTTAAAATGGTTTTTGTTAACAATATGATTAAGGTCCAGACATAAGGTCCACTAGCTGGGACATTGGTGCGAGCGTATTGCCATCAAGCACAAATCAGCCGGACACTAATTCAGACTCCGTGGCTGCTACTGACATATTCCTGATGACAAAACACGATCGTACTTTGCCCAACCTGGGAACAGAACCCAAGAAACATCAACAGTCAACGTAGCAGGATTTTTCTTTAAGTTACATTTAAGAAGATTTAGGTAAGGTCTGGTTGATTGGTGCCATTGTTTCAGAAGGACACTGCCTTGGTCCGCGGGGGGAAGGGGGGTGCGAAGTGGTTGCTTTGCAGCTTCATTTGTTTGATGGTACTGTAGAGGAGGGAGGGGGGGTTAATTAGCGGGGTCGAGGTGAGGATTATTCCGGAGATGGTTTTTAATTTCATGGACCACGAAGCCTTTTCACCCGACTTTGGCGAAGCCCAAAAGGAGGGTTATGTGTTTGGCGTGAATGTATGTCCGTTTCTTTGTTCCCTCATAACTCCTAAACGGATGAAGGGATTTGAATAAAATATTCGTCCAAAGATTCATCATGATGACGCGAGTGTCACTGGCGACATTAAAATTTAAAAAAAAAACGTAGAAATTTGCGGATTCTGGGGGCCAAATCGCGGAAAAAGAAATCTATTACCATCGACTAGGGTATCAAAATGAAGGGTTATAAAAGGAGATTACAAAATATATGACACTTATAATATGTTTAAAATAAATTCAAAGTCACAAAATCTATAAACAAACAAAAAAGTTAAATCATCTGCAAATAATTTTACGCGACCAACGAAAGAACAAACACAAAATAACTACAAAGTTGGAAATCCAAAAAATTAGTTAAAAAACTAAAAAACCCGACTGAAAAAACAGAAAAGCAAAAAACAAGCACATTTTAAATTAAACAAAACTTGGAAGCAGTCAATTGGTCCATTTGAATAATAAATTATGAAATGAAAAAAATAGACTGGACCCCGCCTGCTTCCAAGTTTTGTTTTTCAACAAAAATTCCTACGTGCTATGCATTTTAGATGCTTCGGATACTACTTGCCATATCAGGATTTACTTAATAAATACAAACTCACAACACTAGAAAATAGACGTAAGTACTTGGAAGCCATGAATCTTTACAATATTGTCAGTAATAGATTTGACTGTATTGAGTTAACCAATATGTTATGCTATGTTGTCCCTAGAACAGTGTACAAGCGTAAGGTGCGCGCTGGCAGACTATTTTCTACGCGTACTTGCCATTCTAACACTGGTTTGCGCTCACCTGTTCGCATAATGATAGATAACAATGAAGCCTTTGAACATAGGTATTGATATTTTTGCAAGTTCTCCTAGTAAGTTCAAAGAGCATATACTTAAGGAGCTCTTTTGATTTGAATTATGTACAGTGTGTTAAATTATAGATTATAAGCATGATAGTCAAGTAAGTTTAGTTTGTAATTTTGTTATGTATTATTATTGTTTATCGTAGCGTTTAATTATTTGTAAGTATTCCACAGCTAATCTGTGAACATCGTTGTGGGCTACAGTATTGTTTGTGTTTTGTGTACCTCTTTTTTATACTATATACTGTAGCTGTTTGATGTTCCACGTAAATAAAAAGAATAAAATGTGCTTGTTTTTTGCTTTTCAGTTTTTTCAGTCGGGCATTTTAGTTTTTTAACAATTTTTTTTTTATTTAGGAGATTTTTTTGTTATCCTCCCTTTTAAAAGGTAGGGTCTTTCGACCAGACGGGTGTTGTGTCTGGTGGGCTAACTGCCCGGCATTATGTAAGTCGGGATTTACGCTAATGTCGCGGACAACTTTGATAGCACGATGCAGGATTACCCAATTAGTTCGCATGTGTTGCGATAGATGTCGCTGTCGCCACACTATTGAACCGTTCACGCCGCCGCCGCGGCAGGGTATGATGTTATCTCTCCTCGAGCTGCGGTAACAGGCTTCAGTAGGACATGTGACGACACTCGGAGCCTCCATCGGTAAGTTCCACGTGATGACTTTCCTACGCACGTCACAACAGTTTGTCGAAGTCGTGATCGCAATGTTTGGCTAATGAGTTGATTTGTAGTAGTCAATCAGTACCTCGTGTCGGTCGCGGTGTGTCGCAAGTCGCAGTAGTTGTCGCATAATCAGTACGCAGATGGGATTACTATTAGTTTCACGGCGCATTACTCGCGAAGATGGTTCGCATTAATATCAAGCGTTTACTGTAAGTACATCGTTTGTTATCGAGTCCCAAAGTGAAAGTGAGTGACATCGCCGCGCCTCCCGGCCTCGCCCGCGCTCTGTTAACGTAGCGAGACACACGACACACTATCGGGGTTTATGTACGTATTTGATTTATATGTATAATCTTCCGTGATGGTCTAGGCGTCGTAAGCGTTACTGTTATTAGCATATTGAGGTCCTTGGTTCGATACCAGGTATGGCAAGTGTTATTTTGTTTTTAACGGACTTCTAAAAAAAGAAGGAGGATCTCAATTCGGATGTTTATATATTTTGTTAATGTTTGTTTGGGCATAACTCCGTCGCTTGCTAACCGATTTTAAAAAAATATTTCTTTGTTGGTAAGGCTATACTTTCCAAATGGTTCCATATTTTTTTATATCGAAATCGGACAGCGGTTTTTGAAAAATCAACAAAACTCCAAAAAAATACTACTTTGTCTACATGAACGATCTTTTCGTCTCCGTCGTTTACGAACCGATTTGGAAAATTCTTCTTTTAATCAAAAGCCTATGCTATCCTGTTGGTCTCATAGTCACCAGGTGCGGATCTAATGATGGAATCTTGGCGAAATCGAAAGAACTCAGATTAATGTTCAGCGATTTTGGTATTTTCTCTATAACAAGCTGATCTGATGGTATAATGGTTCTTCTGTAACGCAAATCGTTCAATAGGAACCATTCTACCATCAGATCTAATGATGAAGCCAAGAGACAGGCACCGAAACTCCACAATAAGACAATGTATCCTAGCCGTGTTAGGGCTTGTTGGAATTGTAATGGTATGTACTTTCCAGGCGAACCACTGATATTTTATAAAAATAAAATTAAAAAAGCTTTTCTTTTTTTAATTTTGAAGGTACTACTCCTCAACGGTTTGGGGTTGAAAGCAATAATAAAGGAATCTTGAAGGTTAAGGTTTCTTGGTTGAATGTTAAATGCATAGTAAATATTGGTATAGGATATTACAACTAAAAATAGAAAAATAAAAATACGCTTTGTAAAAAAAACCGACTACAAAAAAACAAAATTACAAAAAGTCAAAAATAAACATCAGAAGATCAGCTTCTGAAGTCGGTGGCAAAAAAAACGATATCAAACAAACAAATGTGACCGATTTCACAAGCTGATTTTATTCTGAAATTTATTTTTCACTTTTTGTAATTTTGTTTTGTCATCAAGAATTTCTCTTAGCTACTAAGCCTCCGAGTCTGGATTTTTGCCCAGCAGATGGCAATAGGCTAGGCCTTGGTGAAATGTGGGTGTACCATTAGGAAGGCATGTTCTGTTTATAATGTGAAATTCCTATGTTATTATGTACTCGTAACAAAGTTTAAAAACTACATACTTGTACGTAGTGAAGGACCAATGACGACCATTTTGTCGTAGCGGGTACATGCGTTACGACACTCTATTACGAGTACGTACAGCATTCTCCTTCGCTTTCCAAAATCGAAGAAGTAGGGTCCTTTTCAATAAAACTCGTTTTATGTCTTCCTAAGTAAATATATTTGAAATCGAAGTTATTTCCCAGCTTGGTCCACGTCGCGTTCGACTGTATCGCAATTGATGTGGGTAATGTATCCACTGCGGGCTACTCATGACGTGCGTGCGGGCCTGTGTAGTCATAGCCGACGATGGACGCAACCCAGGCCCACCCGCTCGACGCGAACATTTCTTGAGGCGTCTCTGCTCCGGTAAATGGCGGTAACTCGTAATATATTTTTTCATGTCGGTCATTTGTCTGGCGCACGTGGCTTTTTGTAGACATTAAGCGCCTTAAAGAGGGCATTTACCTTTATACCGCTACCATGGGGTCCGATGGGGTCCACTGGGATCTCGGAAACGTTCAAATTGTTTCCCCTGAACACACAACTATAATGACGTCTCCGTGTTGGTAGATACCCCACAGAGTCCCTGAGACACAGCAGTTTACAGCTGTCGTCAACTGATCAAGTGGTCAGTTACGATTAATAAAATAGTTCAGTTGTAACAGTTGTGATGACGTCATGTCGCGACTTACATGTTCACTTACAATAAGCTTTGGAGCCGCGTTTATTGTTTCAGTAGTTGACATAGTTGCTATTTCGTTGTGGATCTGTGATACAGCATGTTCGGTCACTCCCACCTCCAATGATCAAGTTGCGAAGCCTGGTGATGCCAATGTGTGGCCAGCGACGTGGCATCGCTAATGTGTGGCCAGCGACGACGTGGCATCGCTAATGTTTCGCGGAGGCATTCGCATGAATTGTGAGTATTGCGTTGCGACAGATACTTATTACCGTGTAACGAGCGAACAACAACACATTCGTCTTGTTCTCGCAGTCGGATTTCTAAGTTACTTCTAATTTTTACTTGAGATCTATATTCACAGTAAGAATCATGATTTTGATTTATGAGCGGCCAGTATGCCAAGACTTAGCGTCGAAGACGTCGGCTGTCTGTACGGTGAGGATCATTCTGATTCTAATTATAGATAAACGTGTTTTTCAATAAATGTGCGGTCGCTAGCTCCCCTCTCTCCCTCACCTTCGCCCCTCCGCCCCATCCTTACACCCGCTCCGTATGAAAACTGTAAGTTTAATTAAATTGTGTGTTTATTTTTAATTCGAATGCCAACACACACACACCCATACACACACACTGGCACCCATACTCTGCAAACCGGAGCACAGCAACAACAGTGATAGCGACCACGTGACCTGGGCTGCGGGTAGAACATCACGTGGAAGACATCAACACGATGGTACATACCATCACCACGATGAGTTCAGCACACGATCCTCGATAACACGAAACATTTTGCCGCTGGGGTGTCTAATACTCATGTGCTGCATTCAAAGTAACCGTTTGTGCGTGATGTCTATTTCGCTCTGTGCCGTTTCTGCCAATCGAATCGGGTGTAGCTGCAGAGTGTACTCTGACAAAATTAGGAATGGAACCTCCACACTACAGCTGGATGCCTGCGGGAACGTTGTACTCACCAGAAGCTGGCTGCGATAGCACCACACACGAGTCTCTAGCGCCGAGCAACGTGCGCAGAACACACGAGTTATGAGTGTTATCGCAACAGTCACGCGGGACTCAGTTGTTTAGTGGCGCGATGTGCTCACAGCTACTGGATTACTATTACATAGTTTGTACAATGTACATCTGTTTGTGCAATGTGTGCCATTACCCCGGTTTATAACAAAACAGCTATTCGATTCGCTCTAAACTGAATTATGTAACACCATGGTTGACAATATATCACACATACGCATTCTATACCAAGTTGAAGACAAGACGTGGGAACTCTTCAGTAACACTCTCGTTATAAAAACAAAGGCTTTCCCGATCGCTCCTCAAACGACAAAAATACACAATTAGAGTCGTCTGATCGAACAAGTGCGCTTTGCGGAGCGTTCCCGAACATCGCCGAGTGTTGCCGAGCAGTGCCGAGCAGTGCCGAGCGGTGCCGACATCTGTAGGAAGGTAACTCAAAGCGTTTGAGTTCGAGATGGAAGAATAATGCAAATGAGCCGGTTTTGATTGTTAACTTGTACGACGACGACGCGACGCCGACACAGCGCGCGGTGACAAGCGGAGCGGGTAGCAGGGCGCGGGCGGGGGCGAGCGGTTCCTGACCGCTCTCCTCTTAACTATAGTAGTATTATAATATTGGTAAGGTGTCATTGCTTATCCGTTTTCCGCTCATTGCTTCCCGCTTGTCGCTACCCTTGTTGCGAAGCGCGCCCATTGTTACGCACAGATTCAATGTTCCCCACTGTCACCTGTCGCCGAACGCTGCCTTCTACCCGCTGATCGCAGACTGCACGTCGCACCCGGAGCGCCTATATCAAGCTTAATCACGTCATTAGGCTGCTCCCGATCTTCCAAGACAAAGGAAATCTATCCGCTCAAATAAAAACTTAATGAATAATGTAAACGCACTGCTTCTCACCGGCGGAGCAAGCTGAACCGACAGTTCCTGTAGCTGATACTGGAGACTGGTACCCGCCGGCAGGTAACAAACACACGCGCGATGAGATTACTTTGCGAGAACATAGCTTCTGAACCAGTTCAGTGTTGCGGAAGGCGGTAAGCCTGTTATTGTAAGAAGCAGTGTCGTCTCCAAAAGCAAATTTCTGACTGGCTCGTGAGTGTGTGTGTTGATAATCAAGTTTATTGTTGATTTTTGAGTTGCTGATGATGCAGTCGGATCAGTCTACATCACGCTTGTCCAGTGTGATCCAGCAGAACGGAGGGACGTGTGTAGAGTAACCAGTAATGTAAGACTCGTGGGTTGGACACAGACGCACCGCGCCGCGGGTCAGGTGGGTTTGGCGGGTCGCACCCTCATTAGCGGTGACTCGTTAGTTGCGCGAGCCACTCATTAACATTTAGTTGTGCTGATGTTTGTTTGACCGCTAATCATAACTCCCGACCGCCGAACGCCGCCATCCCGTGATACTTGTGTACGCGGCAGTGACGGGTCAAACCTGTACATTACTTAATGGGAGTGAAACAAAGTTATTTTTAACTATGAGGCCTACTCTGAAAGAGATGTCAGCAACATGGGACGCCCGTCGGGGCCGCGGGTTGTACAATAGTTATCGCGGCCTCGACATAGAGGGCTAAGAAGGAACATGGGTAGTTTTTAGTCAGTAGAAGTCTGACACTCCCTTTCGCTCTGCCCAAGAGCGGGAGGGGTTATTCGTTGATTTTCAACCGGCCAAAAAAACTCTGAAATATGACAAAAAAACAAGTGTTCCCTAAATTTTCCCAGAATTCGACCATAAATGCAAAGCGCTGATATTGTTTCGCGATGTCATTGTTGGCCTCGTAGTAAAAGTTATTATTTTTTAGGATTCCGTAGTCAATATGGAACCCTTGTAATTTCGCCAAGTTCGTCTCTCTGTCTGTCTGTCCGTCCGCACTACATCTCAAACACTCTTAGTACTAGAAAGCTGTAATTTGGCGTGAATATACAAATGTGTTACACCGACAAAGTGCTAAAGTAAAATATAAAAAAAAAACAATTTTAGTGTATCTCCAGTACACATTAAAGTGGGGATAATTTTGTGTAGGATGACGTTGAATAGGTCTTAAAAAAATATTGCGAGTTTTCTCAAACGATAAAAGGAGTTGTTTGTACAATATCTGTACTAATATTATAAAGCTGAAGAGTTTGTTCCTTTGTTTGTTTGATCACATAAACTCTGGAACTACCGGTTGTAATTCAAAAAATCTCTTATGTTGGGTATTCCATTTTTTGAGGATGGTTTTAGGCTATATAACATCAGGCTACAACTAATAGGAGCGGAGCATAAATGAAAAATGTTGCAAAAAAGGGATAACAAAAATTGTTTTGAGAGCTTCCGTTGCGTGCGCTGCTTAAACGGTTTAAGTTAAACAAATGTCATGTATGATGGAATTGTTCCTCTTCATAAGTTCTACAAAAAAGTCCGCAACAGCATATGTCTATCTATTAAGATGGTCTCACTGTAACCATTTTTTACTATTATAATGTTAGGTAACATAGAATTATTTTTTGCGAAGCTTATTTATCCCATACATAAGGTACTATTAATCTATATCTAAATAAATGGAACAAAAATTTTAATTTGTTGGAACATAGTTTAATATAGAACATTTATGCCCTTTACTGTATATAGTTTAAACAAATATCTTAGCAATGTAAAAATATCCGCTCGACAAAATAATTACGCGGCCTTCACGTCCGCGTCCCAATGTAAATACGTGGAGATTCTGGCTTCCGGGAAATTCAAGTATTTATTGCACCATAATATTTACAACGTGTTAGTGTATATTTATCAGTATGAGATAGGTACTTATAGTAATTCTCACTTTAATAATATAAATCTAAGTAAATCAAAACTAATATTATATTTATCAGTATGAGATAGGTACTTATAGTAATTCTCACTTCAATAATATAAATCTAAGTAAATCAAAACTAATATTATATTTATCAGTATGAGATAGGTACTTATAGTAATTCTCACTTTAATATAAATCTAAGTAAATCAAAACTAATATTATATTTATCAGTATGAGATAGGTACTTATAGTAATTCTCACTTTAATATAAATCTAAGTAAATCAAAACTAATATTATATTTATCAGTATGAGATAGGTACTTATAGTAATTCTCACTTTAATATAAATCTAAGTAAATCAAAACTAATATTATATTTATCAGTATGAGATAGGTACTTATAGTAATTCTCACTTTAATATAAATCTAAGTAAATCAAAACTAATATTATATTTATCAGTATGAGATAGGTACTTATAGTAATTCTCACTTTAATATAAATCTAAGTAAATCAAAACTAATATTATATTTATCAGTATGAGATAGGTACTTATAGTAATTCTCACTTTAATATAAATCTAAGTAAATCAAAACTAATATTATATTTATCAGTATGAGATAGGTACTTATAGTAATTCTCACTTTAATATAAATCTAAGTAAATCAAAACTAATATTATAAGGAGGAAAGATAAGAATTTTTGTTTGTTACGGTTTTACTCAAAAATGACTCTGCCGTCTTTGAAAATTCTTTAGAAAGGTTGTAAGCTATATATTGTGACGCAGACGAAGTTGCGTGGGACAGCTAGTTGAGCTATAAAGTGATTTTTTTGTTAGACTCAAGTTGCAAACCTAAACCACCAAACATAAACATGTGGGTTGTGTGTGGAAACAATCTTGGTAGTAGCATATACATATAACGAACATAAAAGGAAAACTATCAAAGCTAAGTAGACTTTACAAATTGGTCATCCAACTTATAAAATGTACTTGTTTGAAGTATTTTCCTACACATAATGTGTAAATTGTATTATCTTAAAAATTATAAGGAAGAGCGGAGTCTCCTACTACAGGCATTATTTGCATGAAAAAGAGACTCCAATCAACAACTAATGTAAGAAATATTGTTTTACGGAAATAAATATTTTTGTATTTTTTTGTATGAGAACGCTAGTCTCAAAACTACAAATGTAAGTTTGTTTTATTTTTACAATAAAAATCATCGTTCGGAGGCAGGGTGGTTAATCAATTTAGTAAGTTCACATATTTTGATGGGCATCTACGGAACCCTACATTGTGCGTGGTCCGACATGCACTTACCCGACTACTAAACGCCCCTAAAGTATTGCCTACGTGCAACAAACCACCCAGTATACTTGTAGAACATAAGAAATGATAATGAAATGACCTACTCGCGTCATTTATGACTGCGATGGAAAGGTTAAAGTTACATCTTCAAAGGTCTGCTCAGAGGAGTTTTATCGGATTTTGTATAAACATATGTTTGTATTTGTGTGTTTGTGTGTACCGACTTCAAAAATGAGGACAGAATTATTTAGGCATGGAGTTATTCATAAAGATAAGTTTTCATGAGAAAGTTGTAACTTCTTATTCCTAAGTCAAATGTGTATTATATCTGTTCCTCAATGTTTCAAAATTATTTGAGAAAATAATTTACATTCCTATTCAATTCTAAGGAACGGTAAAGTTGTAAACTTTAGATCGACATGTGAAGTTTAATAAAAATTTGGGCAATCACGTCCCAGTTCGTGACACGAAATACTTGAATTCAAAAGTTCAAAGTAGACTAACATTGCTGGACACAGTCTCGTGTAAACACAAGACACGCCGGAGTCTCTCAGTGTAGTGCTCGTAGTAGTGGCAACAATGCACATGTCAGCGACACTCACCACACTCTCAGACGGACACAAGTCGCGACTTTTCGAGCGGTTTAACGAAATGTTTGCAAATGTATGCGCATTGTTGTTGCGACGACACCGCGACACGACACGATACGGTGCGACATGGTCACAGTCGCACAGTCGCTCACCGCGGGATTGTAAATTTAAACAGTGTGCAGTTTCATAACGATGTGCCGCTTTGTATCTGCAGCGTTATGTGCACACGTTTGTGAACTGAACAGCGGCTTACAGCTGCTCCACACATACTACCTGGACTCACTGTAACAGAACACTGTACTTATGAACATGAACGTTTAGCGTACAGTGATCGCAAACGCGACTGCTGGTGATGAGGTCGTGGGTTGGGCAGTGTTATTGCAGTGTTATGGAAGTGTTATTGTAGTGTTATTGTAGTGTTTCAAGAAAAATTCAATCACCTACACTAATGTAGGTGATTGAATTTTTCTTGAAAGAATTTCTAAGTAACAGTCATAGAGTTTGGATGACTTAGGTGACAACTCATCCGCAAAATATTTCATCCGCGGATGAAACGTCACCCTTTCAATATTTAAGGCGACGAATCATCCGCAAGTTCGGGTGAGTCGTAGCGTAGTTAACATTAATGTGGTCATAATATCGCCCAAATAGACAAACTTGGAAGGGTCTTTTTTTTAAATAAAAGTTAATTCACTTAAAAGCGGACGGAAAGATAGAAAGGCTGACAACGGGGAGGGGTGGTGCCGTAGTCGGGTAAAAACTAAAACCGGACTACGAAAAAAAATCGCAGTCTAATAAAACCGCGGTCTTAAAAGAATTAGAGTAAAAAAAAGTCGTTATAAAACTAAAAAACCCGACTAAAAAAACTGAAAATCAAAAAACAAGCACATTTTAATGTACCTACTTGTATTACATGCCGCCTCCACCGCACCATCATGGGCCGCCCCATCATCAGATGGGAATACCTCTGATTTTTGCTTTTCAATTTTTCAGTCGGGGTTTTTAGTTTTTTAACTACTTTTTTTTTATTTCCAACTTTTTTTTGTGTTTGTTCTTTCGGTGGTCGCATAAAATTCTTCACAGATGATTTAACTTTTGTGTTTGTTTATAGGTTTTGTGACTTTGAATTTCTTTTAAACATATAAGTGTCATTATTTTTGTAATCTCCTTTAAAAATCCATCATTTTGGACGACGAGCTAGCCCATCACTCACCGTCCACAGGCCCGCGTCTACGGTAGCCAGAAGCCGTCACGTGGCCTCCGACACCCGGAGTGCCTCCCACGGCGGCTGGGACGAGAGATTCTCTCCCTCTCGCGTTCCGCCACCTGCTTCGCTAGCATCACTGCTTTCATTTTCATTCCTCCTCGCCCCGGACCATGGCCGCCGATCAATAAAGAAAAGGACATACATACACGCCAAACACATAACCCTCCTTTTGAACTTCGCCACAGTCAGGTAAAAAAAATACAACCATACCGAAAACGTTTGCGCGTACTCGTTCGTTATCACAATTATCGCTAGTCTTCCTGGAAACAGAAGCAGCTCGCGTCCGTCGCACTCGTGACAGAGACATTGTAAAAGTTATAATTGTGTCGGAGAGTGTGGACTGAGGGGACACCGCGATTCACTGATAACACTCGTGATGGACGCCCGATGTTATCACACGCCTCAACTTCTACTCGAATAACGTGGCTAGCTTCGGATGTGACCTCATACAGACAGCCACTTGAGTAGGTATCCACTAAACTCGTAGCCCTTATAACGCTGCGGTCGTGCACCGAATCAAATGGGCTACCAGCTTCTTCTCTCATTCACACAGGTATTGCATCTACCGCTTTATTACCTCTCGTTGGTGCGAGTACATACAACATACCATAAAACACTATCGATTTTTAGGGTTCCGTACCTCAAAAGGTAAAAACGGAACCCTTATAGGATCACTTTGTTGTCCGTCTGTCTGTCTGTCTGTCTGTCTGTCTGTCAAGACCTTTTTTCTCAGGAACGCGTGGAGGTATCAAGCTGAAATTCATATCAAATACTCAAGTCTATGGTCTCTTGGAGCTGTGAAAAAATCAAACTTCTAAGTCAACGCGATCAAAAGATACTCCCGTTTATGCCGCAAATTTTCGACACTCGCAAGGGAATCAAAACCTACAGGGTACTTCCCGTGAACTCAGAATCTTGAAATTTGGTACGAAGCAACGTCTTATAACACAGATAAAGGAAAAATTGCGAAAAGCATAAATTTTTAGTTACATCATATAATAAAAATATTTTTAAGTTGAAATTTTCACTGAATGTGTCTCTCTGTTGCTGCTATAACAAAAAAAAAAATAAAAAGCGACTCCCCTACTACGATGGTACGGAACCCTTCATGTGCGAGTAGGACTCGCACTTGGCCGGTTTTTTTGTTCTATTAGTTAGTCAGACGAGACATTTCTGTAAGTTCCACCAAATTATAAAACGTGACGACTAAGTTCGTACTATTCTAATAAAATATTATAGTATACAACTCAGTTAAATAACATGAAAACCATTTTATAAATAAGAACTGAATATTTGAGTGAGTGTCCACTATACGTCTAGATATTGTTGTGAGTGCGCAAACAGTCGCCGGCGCTCAAGCGAATCACTTTGAGTGGAACCAGCTGTTAACGAAAAACTATAAGTAAGTAGTAAGTAATTCAGTTCAGACGTATTACCTGGAGCCGCTTGCACTTGAAGCTTACAGCGTGCACCGGTCAAATAATTAAACCAAGTGATGATGAATGCGAACAGTATTATCATGAAAGTAAATATTAATTACTTTAAAGACCATGCAACTGGGACTATCCCCCGCTATTTAGGTAATTGTCTACCTAATGCACGTGTTGAGTTTTTCATTAATTCCAGTACACAATACTTATTTTTATTAATATAGGTAATTGTAAACAAATTCGTTCTCAGACAAGTCGACTTTCCGCTTGAAAGAGTGCAGGGAACAGTGAGTACTGACGACTTTGTAAATGAGTTTATCAAAGCTAGTTATCTGAATGCTCTGCTGCTGCACGGTGCCTGTGACCTGTAGTCTGTAGCGTGTAGTGCACGCTACAGACTACAGGTCACAGGCACCGTGCCGCTGGCAGCAGCTACCGCGACAATCCTGTTAGCGCTAACTAGCGAGCACAAAAACCTCTCCTGTGGAACATCACATCACACTACGACACTTTAACTAGATTCCTTGCCCTCTCCGTGAGTAGGTACAGGACACCGATGTATGTAAACACTCGGTGTAGTAATTTTTGAGTTTATCGCAAACAGACAGACAGACAGACGCGGATGTAGTGATGGTGCTTGTTTAAGCTCAGGAAGGCGAACTCGTATTCCTTCTGTTTCAGTGTATAAATACATTCTGAGAAAACTGTCCTAGAACCGTGAGTTCTGGCAACCAGCTCAGGACTAGAGGGCTGGTTAAGAGCCGGTTCCGGACAGTGAGAGATGCTCTGTGTTCCAGCAGTGTGCAATGATAGCAAGGTGACTTTGTTGGTGCAAACAAATGTTAAGTTTCTCAAGGTGGCTGTAGCAGAGATCCATCAGTTGGCGATGATAAACTGTCTCAGCAGCTGCAGTCACTGCTGCTGCTGAACTTTATAATGTCACTGATGTCATGGTGTTGTAAGCAGAACACGTCGCTACTTGTATCCGAACTAAAGAGCTGTAGTCCTCCTTGGAAATAACCGGGTTCAGAACCAGACTGGTTCGAACGAGTAATAACAAGTATCGAGCAAGTACATGACAAGTTTGAGTTACAGTAAAGTTATGTCATTGAGTGAGCCGCCATAAACCTGTCGCGGCGAAGTTACCGAAGTGTTGCGACGCCAAGTATCGACGACTCATCGTGCGGTCTTATTGATTGCCTGGCATTGTTTGAACCGCCACTACAATGGAGCCGCTGTAAGTAAGACATTACTCTGCGGTGTGGTTCAGGGGTACAACATAGTGACATGTGAGATATTTCCTCTTAATATCGCTGAGTAGGAATAAATCTCGCATATCGGTGGCGGTCGGCCGGTGGCGCGCGCCACAGTGCATGACACACAGTTACACAATTACGAACTAACGTAGACCACTCTTATGTTCTATTTCACATGTAAACTAACATGAATATAAATACAAGTCTTCAGAACAGATCGTACTGCACCTCACTGCACCACACTGCATCCACTTTTAGGGACTTTTCATACTTCTTTTCGATATTATTTGTGCAGCGTGTGTGCTGTATATTAGGATGGTGTGAAATTGAAACTAATTTAGGTGACCTGTAACTGTAGTGGAGATTTATTTTAAACTTTGATCTATCTGGGGGCACGGCAGTGCTCCCGTTGAGCAATAAAGCAGCACGGCCGTACCATCCTTTTCTCTAACCAGTTCAGGCCATTTTCGTCCTCCTATAACTTCTTTGTGGATAAAACTAGAAGCCTGATTTCTAGAGACCAATTAGGAATTGTATAAACACGGTATTTTTAAATTTCATTATATTCGAACCAGTAGTTTAAGAATTATAACTAATCAAAGTTCCTTATTAATCCCATATAAATGAATAGGATTACAAAGTTAAAGTTACATTTTAAGTGAATGAATTTTACGAGTTAACTTTAACACACTTCCTAGTTTCTGATTGTTTTAAAATTTTGCACGTATATGTGTATCGCCTATCAATGCAATATTACGATGACATCGAACTGATCTGATGATGGAGCTGGAAGTTGGCCATAGGAACTCTATTTTAGAATGTCTTAACTGATAGCCCCATCGAGTTTAGACTCGTTTAATTCGTTTTGACGAGTAGTTTGTCTTTGGATGGTCTCCAAGATCTGTGGATGGAGCTTGAAGGTGGCCATAAGAATTCCGTTATAAAACGACTTGACCTTGTCAAGTTTTTACTCGTTTGATTCAATTGTAGAGTATGTACTTTAGCAGTACTTCAAATCGATGATTAAGACAAGACTTTTCCAAATTTGAATTTATCTATGTATTGTTGATTCATTAAACGAAATAGATAGAATGAGAGACGCTATAAAAAGAAATGAGATCCCACCAAAAACAACTGGAAATACTAACAAATCTTATAGACTGTTACTAAATATAGACTGCCTTAAATCTAACTTATACAATGCTAAAAAAAATCTTATCCTATACAGAGGCGGCGTCGCCACTAGATTATGTCGCTGTCGTGCACATTATTTATAGTAGCGTTTATAACGCAAAACTTTAACAATAATACATCAAAAGTAACCGCTAGTATGGGCGACGGTGTGGTGCTCAGTTTACCACCGGACCTGAAATTGAGCGATACAATAGTTAAAACAAGGCACGCCTAACTTTGCAAGCTAACCCACTATTCACTGAACTATTAAACCCAACAGTAGTGGTAAAGGGGCTGAACAGGAACCACCTTCTTTAAGCGGGAGCCGCGGCACTGGCTGCTCCACCATAGCGACATGTTAACTACTCAGACCAAGAAAAAAAAGGGTTAACTCGAACTGCTTATGGCCCGACGTAAATACGCATTGCAATTGACGAAGAAAATAATAAGACAATCACCTACCAGTGCTAAGTAAATACTTAAATTGAATTGAATAATATAAAAAGTACGCAATAGAGTATTGCGGTACTGCTTGGCCGCGACACTACACATGCGAGCTCGCGAGGGCTGTACCAGTGTACGAGGATAGGAGTGGAGGCACCTCCATACATCAGCGAGTTTGATACAATTTGCCGTAGAAAGTCGCCACTTTGATGTATTGCCGGAAAAATAACAGAGCCAGATTAAACGGCGAGTCACATCTTACTAGCGGCGCACACGCGGATATCGCCCTTATGCGCACGACATACGAGCCCATATGGCGGGACAGGCGCGCGCGTAGTGCCGCCATCACGCCGAACTCACTTTTATGACAGTAGTGTTAAGGTCAGTTTTCGTGGTTCGTGGGTGACACGATCGGAGAATCCAGCCATTATTCTATCGGATGAGTTTCCGTGAAATGTACTATTGCTTGGGTTTTTGTTCGGGTGATTGTTTATGGCAGATTAAGGCGGACTCGATATGCTCACAGCTCTTTATGTTCTGCCGCCGGCTTACGTTGCCGTGTTTACGGATTTTTCCTCTAAGCGGATAAAAAATACGTTTTAGCTTTTTGCGTATGAAAAATAAACGATGTATTTATGCGTTACTCCCCCCCCCTCCTCCCCCGCACCCCACCACCCGCAGATTATCTTTTTATCGAAACATCATGTTATCCGTCCGAGAGGGAATTTTTGATCGCCCACGCCTACCTACAGGGCCACAAGCCAGAAAGCCGGGGGCTCGGCAAAGTCCGATGTAAAATATTTAATTTATTCACTGCGAAATAAAGTTTTCACAAGAGATTTTCTTTCGCAAAAAGCCCGCGAAGTTGCGGCGAGTGAAAAATACGGCGATTGTGAGTAGTTGTTGTTTGTTAATTGTGTGGATGCGGCCGAGGTACACCGGGAACAGGCCGTGCCTTAGTGTGACGCTATATGTTTGTGTATTTCTAACGCTACCAAAAGACAGCATTACATGCGTCAAGATGCGCTAGAACGCGATAACATTGCACGGAACGCTTGGAATGCGTTCGCTTCAGTATTTCAGCGTGTATTACAAATCGCACAACGTTGCAATTTGTGCTACGAATACTTTGTAGCGTTATATCATTGTGCTGCGAGCCGCTACGGAGGTGATGATTATTATCTACAGTCTTCAAGTTTTACTAAACAAGACTTATGTGAATTATTTGTTTTTAGACAACTAGACTACGTATAACATTGTATTACATTTTTTCAATAATTTAGGGTTCGTTTCCACACAGCGGAGAATTTCGCGCAATTTTTAATGCGACTACATAGGCCGTAATTGGTATTGCGATGCGAGACTTGTAAACAGTTGCGCTCTTTGTGTCACGAGCCTAACTAAAAGTGTTTTTGGAGCCACAGCCGCGCGCCGTTGGGGAATAGTTCAATGTTCAAGGGAGCTACTAGAACTTCTTTAAGGGCTTTTTCCTGACTTTGTTTATTTTTTTCCTGAACAAATAAAGCAGGCTTATTACTATGCATTCCTTAATGTTTCGAATTTAATTATTGCATTGTTTTTAATTTTATGTTCTGAGGCCACTCTCTATCTCCAGCGAAGTGTCCCAATGTTGCCGTCGTGGTGGGGCTTGTGTGTCGGCCGGGGTCGTAACGCAGCGATCGGCGGCGGCGACCTCTCGCGTCTGGCTCTGGTGCAAGTCATGGTCCAGGGCAAGATGGAAGGGGACGCCGTCGCCTCCTTTTGCGAAGCAGTGATACTAGCGAAGGAGGTGGCGGAACATGAAAGGGAGAGAATCTCTCGTCCCAGCCGCCGCGGGAGACGCTCCGGGCGTCGGGGGCCACGTGACGGCTTCCGGCCACCGTAGACGCGGGCGTGTGGACGGTGAGTAATGGGCTAGCTTGCCGTCCGTCCGTCATATGACGACGACAGGCCGTGTCGACGGCGCGTTCCTTTTCTACGCGCGCCTCAAAAAGTTGTCAGCAACATGGAAGGGGCGCGCAAGGGCCGATGCCCGTCGGGGCTGCGGGTTGTAGTAAGAGATACCGCGGCCTCGACATAAAGGACTAAGAAGTAACATAGGTGGTTTTTAGTCAGTAGCAGTCTGACACTCCCTTTCACTCTGCCCAAGAGCGGGAGGGGTTATATAATGATTTTCCACCGGTCAAAAAAAAAGCCCTCTCTCTATAAAGGGTGTAAAAGTACCCTTAACGCAAACGTGTGGAGGTGGACAATCAATGGGTGGAGAGATTAAGTGCTCTTTGCACTTAATCTCTCCACCACTGTGATCATTTTACTACCAGTTTTTCAGGTTATAACTTTACTTAACTTACTTCCATAGTCCCTTTACTTATTCAAAGCACCCACTAGCACGATGTTTCAAGAGTGCAACGTTGAGTTTTACCGTAAAATGTGATTTTTGACCCCAAAAAAAAAGTCGTTTCCCATGCAGCAAAATTTTTTGCGTAGGGTTACTTAACTTGATGTACAGAACGCTTGGTTCACGGATGTGTGAAGGGTTCATTTACACCCTGTATAATAAGTGGACTTACTGTTTCATTCATATAATTTATACCAATATAAGTCCACACTACCAGGTACACTGTTCAGTTGTACAGGAACTCTTCTTTGGAACAATTCCGAGCGGAAGTGAAGAGGTCACTATCAATAATATCGGCGGCTGATTCAATCGCCGATTGACTCACACGAGTGCCTCCGACTCCGGCCGAGGTTACGAGCGTGTCCTGCCCCCGCCACCCCCACCCTCAGCCCTGGTCGAGGGGGACAGGCTCAGTACATTGTATTAGTCGCTTTTTATCAGACGGCTGCGACTATGAGCTCTACACCGAACTACGAAAGTTTTACAGACACTTTATACATCCAGACACTTTATACATCGCGCTTCCGACATTTGCGAGCTCATAATGAACATCACGGAACTTTATATCAGGAGTCTGTCAGTGCGATAGTCTGCACCACATCCATCAATATGACATCAACCTCCACCGTTAGTTTCATATTCAACCAGTTCCAGGACCGTTCAAATGCTACGAAGAATGAAATCTGTCAATGTTCACTGTTGAACTTTCTACTGGCGTACTTATCTGAAGATCGATATTTTTTTTATATAAATAGCAGCACTCCACGACACATTTCATCACAATTAGAATATTTCGGGAGTATCCTTTCTTTTCAAATTCGATACTCACGGTAACTTCACTTTGACAGCTTGTTTCGTGTTCTTTTACAAAATAACATTGCACTGCGAGCGAGCGCGCATTCTGCGGCTGCTGTGAGCTGTGGCAACTCTTCGTTCACAGAACTCTTCTTTAGCGTGACGAGTCAGCGAAGGGCGCTCTGTTTCCCCCCCCCCCCCTCCACTCACCGTCCACCCCCGGTGGCTGCCCGGCCGAGATTGCATTGTTACTACAAAATTGATTTAAAAATTCTATTCATTGTAGGTACAAACGTCGCCGAAGCGAGGAAACTTCCACACAGCGCATCGAAAGCTGTTTCGCGAGAATTCACACTGTCGCTTCATCAATCGAAACCGGGTCTGACTGAGAAGGGCGTTTCCGTAGGCCCGTTTGTTCTATCAGTCGCTCACTCACTCGTGGTATTGCACCAACGACTACACGTTTAACTTATTTATGTTCCGTCGTAGTACTACTATCTAAACAATGATGACTTTTCACAAAAGAGATTGGTTTAATTACGGGGCAACCGTATTGGTTCTGTCTTCCATCGACAACCCTCTGGTCAAAATCTTGTGCCGTTACCCTTTCTTTTTTTTCGGGGGTGGGAAATCATCAAATAACCCCTCCCGCGCTTGGGCAGAGTGAAAGGGAGTGTCAGACTTCTACTGACTAAAAACCACCCATATTCCTTCTCAGCCCTACATGTCAAGGCCGCGGTATCTCTTACAACATCCCGCAGCCCCGACGGGAGTGTGCCGTTACCTTCACTTGTAAATTCAACTAATTATTACTATTGTGGCAAGCCTAGTAACGCCATCTATTGAACTTGACAGCTAAATCATTTTTTTTTTATTTAGCCCGTATTGTCCCACTCCTGAGCAAAGGCCTCCCTCCATTCCTTCCACTTCTTACGATGGTGTGCTTCATCTTGCCAGTTGGTGAGAAAGCCACCCCAAGGCGTCCCGCCATCTTCTCCTCGGTCTACCGCGACCCCGTCTAGCTGTGTTAGGGCTCCATTCTTGCGATATTCGGGCCCACAGCTAAATCATTGATCATTAAAATCTATTCAAATTAAGCTGATAATCAGCACTTTTTGAGAGGTAAAGCGATTAGAGAACATTTGAAGGAACAGGAGAATCAGCAAAACTACTAAAGTAATGTTAATGCTTATGACACCTTTTTCTTGGAGGATGCGAAATCATTAAATGACAGCTCCCGCTCTTGGCGGAGCGGTGGGAGTGTCAGACTTTTACTGACTAAAAACCACCCATGTTCCTTTTTAGCTCTTTGTGTCTGAGGCCGCTGTATGTCTTTCGAAAAACCCCGACAGGCTCTTTCAACGTTGCTGAATATCTCTGAGGCGCGCGTGGAACACGAATTCGCCGTCGACGGCCTGTCATCGTCATAGGACGGACGGACGGTGAGCTAGCCCGTTACTTATCGTCCACAGGCCCGCGCCTGCGGTGGCTGGAAGCCGTCGTCTGGCTCCCGACGCTTAGAACGTCTCCCGCAGCGGCTGGGACGAGAGGTTCTCACTCTCTCACGTTCCGCCACCTCCTTCATGCTAGCGAAGGAGGTGGCAGAACGTGAGAGAGTGAAAACACACACACTGTTTCGCAGAAAGGAGGCGACGGCGTCCTATTCCCTCTCGCCCCGGACCATGGCTTGAACCAGAGCAGGACGCGATAGGTCGCCGGCCCCAATCGCCGCTATGAAATGGAGCAGGCCTCCACGGTGTACTCCACCGTGTTCTCCGGCCAAACCTTGCAGTGGAAAATTCAGGCGTTTCCTCCCGCCTAATTCGGTGCAGGTACCTCCCGAAACAATGCTTCTGACATCTGGATACCAATATCACGCACCACTCGTAACAGAATTGATACGTTTGAAATTTGATGCTGGCGCCAAATGTTAGGCATACCCTGCGTTGCAGTGTAGAAACGGCAAAATATTAACGAAAAGGATTGCACACTGAACAAAGAGCCGACTTTATACAATCCTATTAGTCAATATTTCTCTGTTTCTCCGCTCCGCGGCCTCGCTTCGCATCAGTGCACAGGCAGCCTTACCAAAGTGCATTAACCAGTAGGTACGGTGTATTAACTGTGAATGTTAGATGGGCAGGCGCTTCATAAGGCTAGGCAGATTTTCTTTATATGTCTGTTATACCTATTCACGTCTTGAACGATCATGACATACTCATAGAATACTTATTATTAGTAATAGTAATATTTCGGTATCCTATATTATGTGGCGCAATACTATTCACTTACTGACTTATCACGTGTCTTCATTTTTAAGATGGGCATTGCAACGCACGGGTACAGCTAGTATAATATAAGTAATAATAGATTGACTTGGCCATCGCATCGCATTCACCAATGTTAAACAGGCCACCGTAATATCTAATCGCCATCGCATTGGCCAATGTGATGCAGTGGCCAAGTCAATCTATTTATTTAGAACATCAAAGATTTTTGAGTAAGGACTGAATATATTAACTGACTTGGTATTACATGGATCTCACTACTTTTTACGGTAAAAGAACTGAGTTGCGCGACTTGGCTTTTTTACAAATTTTGTTTTTAGTGGGATCTCATTTCTTTTTGTGGCGTCTCTCATTCTATCTATTTCGATTTCTGATTCGTCTTGACGAGTACGAGGTCTGTTGGTGGAGCTGGAAGTTGACCATAGGAACTCCATTTTAGAATGTCATAACCCCATCGAGTTTGGACTCGTTTGATTCAGCTTGTCGAGTAGGTACTTTAGCAGTACTTCAAATCGATGAATAAGACTGCTCCAAGTGCGAATAAACCTATGTATTGTTGATTCATTAAACTACCCCATTGCCCACCATATGACATACTATTCCTAATTTAATATCTTCGTTCCGAAATCAATTGAAATGTTCATATTTGGCGTGAGATGGGGCCCGGCGCATATCGCTCTCACAATAAAACGCATGTGTGTGTCGTTCGGCGCGGCTGATTTTCAGAAATATCAGCGGTGTTGGACTTGCCAAAACGCCACCACTTGTCAAACGACATAGCACCTATGCTGCGAGGCAGGGAGGAATCTGCGTACTGATGCTGTGACCGGGACACGACACGACGAGAAGCTGACTACTAAATATAAACATCAACCCATTCAGGGTGAGATGAAATAAATGAATGAATAAATGAGCAAGCATTGCGATCACGACTTGGATAAACTGTTGTGACGTGCGTAAGAAAGTCATCACCCGAAACTTACCGATGGAGGCTCCGATCGACGTCACTTGTTATAATGGCTGAGCCTGTTGCTGCATCTCGATGAGAGACAGTATTGTGGCCTGCCGTGGCCGGTGCGAAGGATTCAACGGCATCAAAACAAAGCGCTCACATGTTTAAATATCTTGATCAATTATTAACGCTTTAAATAAAATTATTTTTATTTAAAGAGTTCTCTCAGTCCTTCTACACGAGCGGCCTGTGGGTGTCATATACGAGCCGAGCCTACAACGTCCTGCGCGTGCAATACAACAATGCCTTCAGGATGCTGTTGCGGTTGCCGCGACGTTGCAGTGCGTCAGGAATGTTTGCTGAAGCACGTACGGATGGCTTTCACGCCATCATGCGTAAGAAAGCGGCTTCCCTACTGCAACGTTTGCGTAGCACTCGGAACAGCATCCTGAAAATGATCGTTGGCAGAGTGGACTGTCCCATACAAAGGCACTGGGTAATATTAGGTATAGGTTTATGTTAAATAGAATTAAGTGCTAACAACAATATCATAGCATGTAAGCACAGTTTGTTACTAACCACTTACAACGTATGGACTGATTAGGTCTGAAATAAAGTTATTTTTTATTTTTTTTTTATTTAACCTCTGACCTAAAAGATGCAGACATCGAAAGCGAACAACATGTGGTTCGGCGGCGTGGTGACTTACGAAATGACGTATTGCACTCGTAGTTTTTCCTAGTTTTGTTTTATGAATTGTTCTTATGACATTCAAAAGTGCCAGTAATGGTTTAATTGAAATAAATGCTTTGAGTTTGAGTTTAAAAACCATTCATGTTCCTTCTTAACCCTTGTGCCGAGGCCGCGGTATCTCTTTCGAACAACCCGCAGCCCTGACGGGTTTCGGCCCATGCTTGTCGCTGACAACTCTCCGAGGCGCGCTGTCGTCTCCATAAGACAGACGGACGGCTAGCTAGCCCATTACTCACCGTCCACAGGCCCGCGTCTACGGTGGCCGGAAACCGTCACGTGGCCCCCGACGCCCGGAGCGTCTCCCACGGTGGCTGGGACGAGAGGTTCTCCCCCTCTAACTTTCCGCCACCTCCTTCGCTAGCATCACTGCTTAGCAGAAGTAGGCGCCGCCGTCCCATTCCATCACACCACGGATCATGGCTTGCACCAGTCCCGGACGCGAGAGGTCGCCGCTGGCGATCGCCTCACGAAAACACAGCGGGGCCCCGCCCTAGTGGGGTGGACCTACGTAGTGTGCTCTACCGTGTCCTCCGGCCAATGCTCACAATCGTAAAATCCGGGCGTTTCCTCCCGCCTGATTAGGTGCAGGTACCTTCTGAAACAACCGTGTCCAGTGAGGGCGTGAATCTGTCGACTCGACATTATGGATATCGAAGGACCGTCTTCCATTGTCCACGGATATCGAAGGACCGTCTTCCATATACACGACTCAAGGAAAGCGCGTAGAGTTGCGTCTATCTTGTACAACTCCAGCATCTTCATGAGTTATGTATGTGGCACCGAGTCGTAGGCGTTTTTACAGTCTATCCAACATCTCGACAGATCGTTGCGAGCTCGACGAACCTGTTGGCTAATGGGCATGAAGAGGAGCTCCTTTGTCGGGACTCGTTCCTTCATCCATTTTGAGAAGCAGACATAATAGAATTTTTTTCAATGTGTTTATTAATTTTTGTTCTTAAGATGGATGTAAGAAGTTTATAGACCGTCGGTATTTATGTGGATAAACTGAACAGATTCCGTCAGATCTAGAAGGACTACGCTCAGGTTTTAGAGAAACGGAAGGAGTGTCCCTCCATTCCATCCATTTCTGGCCTTTACACAGGAGTTTTAAAGCAAATATCTCATCAACTATTGACTTATTATGCTACTATAAAAACCTTAATTTGAACATCGTCAAATTTTTTTTTGGTTTATGTTTTACTATAGCACGTGGGTATAGATCACACAACCGTTGTGCAATTGTTGCAAAGATTTGAAGCCCGCATCGTAAGTAATAGAGTAGTGATGGAGCAGATCAGCACACTAGCACACGTAGCGCCGTGCGAACCGATCGCGACTGAGTGCTTCATAAATATTTGACGACACATGCTGTATCGCCGCGTGGCGTTGGCGTACCGCGCCCGATACCGACGCGTTTTTTATTCACGAACTACTAGTTTGTTTTACGACTACCCGCGATTTCGTTCCTGCCACAGACTACTGAACTTACACTTCCCTCGTTCGGGAACATGTAGTAAGTCCACTGTAACCTGAGTCTATGCTACTCTGTGGTGTGTTTGCACGCAGCCCGACTGGCGCTCATCAATCAGCAGCCAATATAAGAGTAGTTCCGTTTAAGGAAGCGGTTCCGTTCGGCGCCGGCGTGTGTCGTTGCGGCACAGTCGCGGTTACGGAGCGGTCGTGAGCAACGACCGAGACGTCTCGCGATGTAGCATTTGTTAGTATAGTGAGAACACGACATTTTCTTCGGTTGGTTACTTTGATTGTGGGTCATCGAATGCTATCAATTAGTGTGGTAATTAACGACTACATCGTTGCATTCTTCTGTGTGCAGATTATGAATATAAATACCAATCACATTGCTACTGACCGCAGGTGGTACAAACTTGTTTACGAACCCATGATAACGGTTAAACCAATGAGCTAGCTTGATAGCGAGAAACAACATAAATACTGGCCAAGTGTGAATCAGACTTGCACATAAAGGGTTCCGTATCAACGTAGTAGGGAAGCCTCCTTTCATCATCATCGACAGCCTATTAATGTTCCCACTGCTGGGACACAGGGCTCCTCTCTTCGAGAGGGAATGGGCTATAATCTACCGCGCGTGCCCAGTGTGGATTGGTAGATGTCACAATTCTTCGAATTTTTGGTTCTAAGATATGCCGGTTTCCTCACGATGTTTTCCTTCACAGTTTTGAGAGCAGCAGTGATGAAATAAATTACACAAAGTAATGTGCCTGCCTGGGTTCGTACCCACAACCTACTGTTCGTAAGTCGGGGCCGTCACCACTGGGCCACCGCTGCTCCCTAAAGCCCCCTTTAATTTGTATTATTTGTTATTAAAAGTGAAAAACATATTCTGTGATAAGTTTGTTTTTCATAGTGTTTGTATGAAGGACAAAGTTTTATAAAATGGGGTTTATCAGAATCGGAATCAGAATGTTTATTTGTTAAACATAGGTCAATTAAAATCAAAATCAAAACTCATTTATTCAAACTAGGCTGATAACCAGCACTTTTCGAACGTCAAAATTTACTTTACTTTACTTATTTACAAGAGACAGTCCCCCAAAACGCCCCCCCTTCGACACTTCCTAGTGTTTCTGCTGGAAAGAAGAAGTGGCGGAACAAACTCCCCAGCACACATCTGTCTGTTAGGTTGGTGTGGTACATAATGGTATTAGGTTAACATATATGTATTTGAGCGCTATGTTTTGCCGCGCAGGCATACAAATCTATACTAATATTATAAAGCTGAAAAGTTTGTTTGATTGATTGAACGCGATAAACTCAGGACCTACTGATTGGAATTCAAATCGTTTTTTTTTATGTTGTTTAATCCATATATTGCCGAAGGCTTTAGACTATGTAACATCACGCTGAAATCCCATGTCCCACGCCGGTACGTTGTGTAGGCACATGTGAATCACTAAAAAGTGAATAAAAACTTTTTAACAAAAAATAAAACGCAAAAAATTGAAAAATAAACTTTAGAACAAAAATTTGTTTATGAAGGCGGTGGCAAGAAAAAATCAAACAAACCAAAGTCACCGACTTCAGAAACGAATTTTTGTTCTAAAGTTTATTTTTCACTTTTTTTGTTTTATTTTTTGTCGCAGTCGGTTTTATTTTTTGCTAAAAAGTTTTTTGACAAAAGTTGTCGATACAATTTGATAAATCGTAGAATTCGAACTGATAAGTTTTCAAACCGAGTTTTCAACATTAACAGAATAAATTGTACGTACGTTTCATACTATGACAAGTTTATAACACACTAGACATTGTCTTCGTGCAAGACTAGCCCGTAAGTAGATATTTTATGATACTTGATTAGTTACCAATATCCACATTTACATGAAATTTTGGTAAAATTGGTTAAATCAAGTAATTTACAATTGGCGTCGCAAGGTATATTAGGGTATTTCCAGGTACACACTGTTGTACACTGTGCCTGCAACAAGCACCACAGGAGCAGCCCGGTGCGTTCGGTGGCTACACATGTATTACTCTCCCCCTCCCCCCCCCCACACACAAAACCGGACCACACCACGCGCTAATTAGTTCGGACGCAATAGAGACGTTATCTCCGTAGCTCAACGTGTTTGTGGTCAGCACATTAGCAGCGAATAATATAAATAACTGTCTCTATGATATCTACTTTAATTCGACACTTTTCATATACAATGCGGTTATCGGTGAGTTGAAATGTATTACTATGAGTTTTTTTTTTAATTTAGTTTTTGTCCTTTGCTTTCAGTTGATCGCAAATACAATTTTTTTCCATAAAAACAGTATAGATAGTATTATTACTTCTTCAGTATATTGACAGTAAAATGTTGGCCCTATCTAAAATGAATAATGTTTAGGCAGACCACAACACAAATTACTTTACTTTATGCCGTACTAGCTTTTGCCAGCGGCTTCGCCCGCGTGGATTTCAATAATTGTCCCACGGGATCATAATAACAGGACTAAAAGTATTCAATATATTAATCCAAGTAATAAACTATCTGTGTGCTAAATTTTATTCACATCGGTTCAGTGTTTTTGCGTGAAACAGGAACAAACATCCATACTCACAATTTTTCGCATTTATAATATTAAGTAGGATAAGTTTGATGGCAGTTGAGGGGTATTACATGAGCAATACATGACCATTATTTGAACAGGTGGTGTTGGCACTGGCACTGGTGGTAATTTGCGTGAGCGCACGTCCCAAGCCCGACTACGGTGACGATGAACTTAATGGTAGCCACCAGTCAGCAGGAGACAATGGAGGAGCCCCGGGGGATTACGGTGACAGAGACGTTGGTGACAATGACGGCAATGAACTAGGAGGAGATGATGATGGCAATCAATCCAATGGTGGCAATGACGGGAACATGTCAGAAGGTAATGACGAAGGTAATCAATCTGGAGGAGATGATGCTGATAATGAATCTGGAAGAGATGCTGATGACATCCAATCAGGAGGTAACGAGGATGGAAATGATGAAGGAAATGAATCTGGTGGAAATAATGAAGGAAATGAACCTGGTAGAAATGATGAAGGAAATGAATCTGGTAGAAATGACGAAGCAAACGAATCTGGTGGAAATAATGAAGGCAATGAATCTGGTGGAAATGATGAAGGAAATGAATCTGGTGGGAATGATGAAGGAAACGAATCTGGTGGAAATAATGAAGGCAATGAATCTGGTGGAAATGATGAAGGAAATGAATCTGGTGGGAATGATGAAGGAAACGAATCTGGTGGAAATAATGAAGGCAATGAATCTGGTAGAAATGATGAAGGAAATGAATCTGGTGGAAATGATGAAGGAAATGAATCTGGTAGAAATGATGAAGGAAATGAATCTGGTAGAAATGATGAAGGAAATGAATCTGGTGGAAATGATGAAGGAAATGAATCTGGTAGAAATGATGAAGGAAATGAATCTGGTAGAAATGATGAAGGAAATGAATCTGGTGGAAATGATGAAGGAAATGAATCTGGTGGAAATGATGAAGGAAATGAATCTGGTAGAAATGATGAAGGAAATGAATCTGGTAGAAATGATGAAGGAAATGAATCTGGTGGAAATGATGAAGGAAATGAATCTGGTAGAAATGATGAAGGAAATGAATCTGGTAGAAATGACGAAGGAAATGAATCTGGTAGAAATGGTGTAGGAAACGAATCTAGCAATCAATCAGGAGGTAACAATGATGCTGGCAGTGAGCAGCGGCCGCCTTACGACATGGATATTTTCAAGAAGTACTCCAAGTTCGCGGACCCCTAGACCAGCTGATGTTACAGAGCGTGTACTATATAAAAGCATCTTGAGAAAATCGGCCACACCTATAAAATAATAATAGTGAGAAAAAACTCAACAATGGTGTAATTTTTGTAAATTACAATAATTACACCAGTACACTTTAAGGACGCCTCCAAATAAATATATTTTTTAGAGTTCCGTTTCCGTTTTTTAACGACTTCAAAAAGGAGGAGGTTCTCAATTCGTCAAAAGTTTTTTTTTTATGTGCGTTCTCCGATTACTAAACCGATTTCGATTTTTTTGTTTTATTTGAAATGGTATACTTTCTAGGTGGTTCCATGATCATCAAGTCAGGATCTGATGATGGGATATTGGAGAAATAGAGAGAACTCTTCAAATTTTATAGGCACACTTGAAGTGATTTGAGTAGTTTTTGGAAGAGTACCTTCTCGGAGTGATCCCATTTCATCATCATGACCGAATCTCGTACCAACAATTTTCGAGTTGCAAGATCAAAATGTTATACTAATTATCTATATATATAAAAGGAAAGCGTTACTGACTGACTGACTGAGCTATCAACACACAGCTGAAACTACTGAACGGATTGGGCTGAAATTTGGAACACAGGTAGCTATTATGACCTAGGCATCCGCTACGTTACGCTACGTGCGTTTTTGGAAATTCGACCTTTAAGGGGGTAAAAAGGGGGGATATTGTTTGTATGAAAAATCTTATTCCTTGAGTTAATAAACTTGAAACTTTACACGAACATTTATCTAAGTAAATTATGATTTTTGTGATTTTTTGTTTTTCTAAACCACCCCCTAAAGGGGAATTGGGGGGTCTCAAAGTTTGTATGGAAAAAATTTAACGCGCAATCCGATTAACTCAAAACTCAGTATTTATACTTAAAACCAAAAATAAAGAACAATGTGTAACAGGGTTTTTCAAAAATCTACCTCTAACGGGGTGAAAAGGGGTAGTCAATATCAAAGGGGAGGATTTTACTGCGTGGCTTGATTAACTCGAAAATTGGTGTAAATAATCTTTGAGTCAAGCTATGGAAAGATCTCAAACCTTTTTTTTCAATTCCACCCCTGTGGGGGTGAAAACAGGGAATACAATTTACATGAAAAATGTTATTCATTTGGTTAATCCTATTTGCCTCAGTAAATAATAATGATAGGCACTTTTAGTTTTTTAAAACCACCTTTTTTTTGTGAATGGGAAATCATCGAATGACTTCTCCCGCTCTGGGTGGAGTAGGAGGGCGTGTCAGACTTTCACTGACTACAACCCCCCCGTGTTCCTTCAGTTGCCTGTGCCAGGGCCACGGTATCTCTTTCGAAGAACCCGCCACCCCAGCGGTAAAACAACCCCTCAAAGCGGATTTAGGGGGTGTCAAAGTGAGTAAGGATTTTTTTTAAATTCGATACTAATAGAGTCTGGCAGTTAGAGTAGGTACTTTAAGTGGCCTACACAAATGTCCTTTCTTTGATATTGTTCGTCGAGTCTTTGAGCTTCTTAGGTACTGCATTGCTACGATACACGATACGACAACTACGATTACGATTACTTACGATTGATACGATTGTTTGTTTTTATACGATTACTGACTGACTGACTTGATTGGGGGTAGGTGGCGCTGCTCCCTTGACATCTGAGTTACAGAGCTCCGTGTTTATAATTTAATCAAAAATATTAATAATCGTTTTTATGCCCTTCTCGTATTAAAAAACTGTGCTTTAAACTCTAATTCATCAGTGTGAACGTTTTCAAAGTGACAGTAAAAACAATAGTGTTTAAAAAATTGGTGTCAACATAACAAAGACGAACATAAAAACAAACGTGACAGTGATAATCTAAAACATCAAAATAAACAGTGAAATCAAGAATAAACAATAAAACCAACCCAACAGACATTATTTCAACTCAATTTAAGAAAGTGTTTACATTTATGTTTTATACAAAACTGTACCCGCATTAACTGGAAAAAATAAACGACTCCAAAATTCAAAATTTCTGAGCCTTGACTAGCGATACTTAATTTCAACTGACTGTACTAAGTACACCGTGGCACAGGAGATATGTTCGCTACATCTGTGTAAGAAGGGATCTCGTAAACCAGGTTCGATCCTCAGTCGCACTCGTCTTTTTGTGAATGTTTAATCACCATTTATCCACATCACATTCAAGTAAGTGCTAGTTGTGACAACAGAGGGCGCTAGATAAACTACAAACATGGATAAGAACATAACACATCGGAAACCGCTCAAAACAGGTTCTCTTAGTAACTTGTCTGATTTGACAAAATATGACGACGAAAAAACTATATTTGACACCACAATGTTGAGCATACCAGACAGTCTACATAACTATAGTGACATAGTGTCCGACTTAAACGAAAAAATAAAATCACTTAAGATGCAACTAATAAGTGCTCATCAAGAAATAGACGATTTAAACAACGAAAATTTCCGATTAAATATCGATTTACAAAAATCTTTAAAGACGTTGAAACCTGTAAAAAGATTTGCTTAACGCCTGATCGAAAAAATGTCCCACCATCATCAGCCCGCAAAAACAAATCTAAGCTTCAAAACATTTTACCGATTTCGATAAATAATGAGTCCAACACGCCTTACAATAAAACAAAAATGATTGACAAAGAGACTCAAACTGACTAACGACAAATTGACGCAAACTATACAATATACTACAACATCACAAGTGTGTAATATTGCCTGCGAAAATACATCAGGCGCTATGAATGTACCCAAACAGAAAAACAGATTAACTGTAATAAGCAGCAATTGCACAAGGGGCACGCTGCCTCTGATTGAAGAAGTCTTCACAAAATATTTTAATTTCTGTCATCACATACTGCCACAAGTCACCACTGCCGGTTTTCTGAGCTCACTTGAATATAAATTATAGGACTTCACAATGGACGACTACTGCCTATTTTTCATCGGAGAAAATGATCTGAACAATGGAGAATATTTGAATATACTTGTCAACTTAAAAAACTCAATGAAAAATGTCAACCACACAAACATTGTTATCTGCGCTCCGACTTATAAAACAGGTGCTCTAATCCACAACTATAAAGTCGAGCTATTTAATAACCTGCTATGTTTAGACATCAAAAATAATCAATACGCATACTTTTTCGATTGCAATCGCACCCTATCACTTGAAATGTTTTCCGGCAGTACAGGGAAACTGAACAAACAAGGATGGAGGAACATTTTTGCACAAATCATATCTAACATAATTATTGACTACAAATTATTCTGCGCTAAAGACGATTTGAATAGGGACAAGATTGACCAAACACCGGAATTCTCAAATAGCGTGATTGAAGACAAATCAACAACAACACAAGACCTGTTATTTCTGTTATAAGCACATGAACATACTGCACCAAAACATCGCTGGACTTCTTAATAAAACTGATATGTTGACATTGCATATCCAAGAGCTACACGCTAAAAAAAATGTAGATGTAGATGTATTATGCATTACTGAACATTTCGTGACTTTAGGACACGAATCATTGATAAACGTGCCAAACTATAAGCTTGCGTCGTGTTATTCAAGAAATAAGAAGCGAGGAGGAGCATATATCCTTATTAAAAACAGTTACGAATGTAAAGAGCTACCTAACACATCTATTATGGGTGTGTTTGAGTATTGTGCAGTAGAATTAAGACAGCAGGGATTAATAGTTGTTTGTATTTATAGACCACCGAACATGTCCAATATTAATATGTTTTTTGACCATCTAGACAGCTTATTAAAGAAATTGTGTACTAAGACAAATAAAAAAATTGTAGTATGCAGTGACTTCAATATCAACACACTGAAAAAAAGTAACGTTACGTTAGACTTCAAAAATTTACTGTTAAATTATAATCTTAAGTTAGCGATTGATCAGCCAACCAGACCAAAAAGCGGTACGTGTTTAGATAACTTTGCCCACAATTCCAAACAAAACTCTATGAGCGAAGTAGTCGACTTAGGTTTGTCGGACCATTCCGCTCAAATTTTAAAAATGCCAGTAAATAAAACATGTACAATTAATTCTTGGCGAATTGAAAAGCGTGATTTATCAAAAGAAAATTTAAAATTATTTAAAAAGCACCTCCAATGCCTATCCTTTTCAGATGTACTTGGAACAGATAACCCTAATGAGGCATATAATAATTTTATTGATCTCTTTCGTTTATTATATGACTTATGCTTCCCAATTCAATAAAAAAATGTAAAATCAGATAAAAAAATTAAATGGCTGTCACGAGGAATAAGAATTTGTAGTAGAAATCAACGGAATATGCTGTGGAAATACAGAAAAACACCTACTAGTGAGAACAAAAATAAATTTAAAAACTATGCACGAAAACTTAAAAAGATTGTAAAACTTACTCAAAAAGCCCAAAATAATTATATAATTAATAGCTCAATAAACAAATCAAAAGCATCATGGCAAATAATAAATAATAATAATAATTTAGTTAAAGAACCAATTTTGCAAATTAACGAAGGTAACCAACTAGTAAAAGACCCTAGACAGATATCTGAATTATTTAATAACTTTTTTGTTGACCAAATACAATGACGTGATGTATCCAGTAAATGTACAAAAAACACAGCTGCAATTTCCAAAACCCAAAAGTCTCTATTTATGCAACCGGTAGTTCCTCAAGACATCACACGTGTGATACAAAACTTAAAAAATAAAAAAGTTTCGGATTCGACGGCATTTCAACCATTGTAGTCAAATTTGTGTCTAATATCATTGCAAAACCTTTGAGCCACATTATTAATGTGTGTATAAGCTCAGGTGTATTTCCTGATAAATTAAAAACTGTGATCATACAACCATTGCATAAAAAGAATGACAAGGAAGACATGTGTAACTATAGACCAGTAGCTCTAATTTCAGTATTCTCTAAGATATTTGAAAAAATAATTTATGAATCTATTTACAATTTTATAACTAAAAATGACATTTTATGCGAGGAACAAAAGGGCTTTCGTAAAAATAAAAATATCAACATGGCAATATTCGATCTATTAAAAGTAACTATGAATAGTATGGACAAGAGAAACCCTATTTGTGCAATATTTACAGACATGACAAAGGCATTCGACTATGTAAAACATGACACTCTCTTAAATAAACTTAGCGATTACGGCATAAGAGGAAACGTATTGAACCTAATTAAGTCATATCTCACAGATAGAAAACAATTCACAGAAATATCAAGGATCTGTTCTAAAACTAAGCGTGAATTGAAATATGTATATAGCTGTAGAGTAACTAACTTCGGAGTTCCGCAGGGTAGTGTACTCGGTCCATTACTATTTCTACTCTACATTAATGACCTACCCCGTCAAATTCGTCAACCAATGACGTTATTTGCTGATGACAGCACTGCTATAGTTGAATGTATAAATGAGACGAAATACATATGAAGACGAAATAAACAGCTCACTTAAATCTATAATAGATTGGCTCAATAAGAATAATCTAGTCATAGATTTACAAAAAATCAAAGTCATGCATTTTCACCAGAGGTTACAGCCAAAAAAATTAATTATTGAATATAATGGGCAAAATGTAGACATAACTTCAGTGACAAAATTCCTAGGAGTGCATATTGACAACAAATTAACATGGAAATCTCATGCCAAAAACTAAGCAAATCTTCATATGTTCTCTATAACCTGTCAAATAAAGTAAACATAGATGCGTTAGTGATGGCATATCATGGATTAGTGGCTTCAGTATTAAGATACGGAATAATATTTTGGGGCAACAGCAGTGAGAGAGAGAGGATATTTGAGGCCCAAATATCTTAGATCAATGACCGGTCTTAAGTATACAGAGAGTTGTCAACCTGTATTTAAAACCCTAAAAATTCTGACATTACCTAGTTTGTACATTCTAGAAGTTGCCCTTTTTGTAACGTTAAACAAACACTCATTTACCTCAATGGTTGACAAAAGACAACGCACAGGACCAATGAGATCCCAGTATAAAAACCAATTGCACACAGGTGGTCATAAAACAGCCCTATTAAAAAAAACATACTTTCCATGGGACCGCTTATATATAATAAATTACCAGAGAATTTAAAAGACCTACCCATAATAAAATTTAAAAAACAATTAACAAAACTGTTACTTGATAAATGTTACTACACAATTAAAGATTTCTTGAATGATGAAACTGTAGAAAAATGTTGATATTTAAAAGATAATTAAAAATAAAATGTTGAGTGTGATTATTAAGTATAATGTCATTGCAATGCATATTCGTGAATTTGATTATTGTGTTTTATTAGATTAATATGTCGACATTATACATAATTTGACATATAAATATTGACATTACCTGCACATTATAACATTATTTATATTATTATTTGATTGATTGATTTGAATTATTTTTGACATTAAACATTTTGACATTAAGATATAATTTGACAATACACATCCCGACATTAACATTATTTACAGTATGATTCGCGAGAGATTTGTGATTCATTATACTTTTTTTTTTTAAACTGATCTGTACCTGCCTACTAAATAATGACTTGTGTTGTGGTAATGCTTATAATAGAAATGTCGTATGTAATTGGATTCATGTGTAATAATTTTGCACGCCGGAAGGTAAAAATGTATCGGGACAATTTAAAAATATTCGATCTTATCATGTATACCTACATTTTAGCAAATAAATAATTTCTTTCTTTCTTTCTTTGACAAATGCTTACAGTGGCTGGACAGGTTCAAATCTGTATGATTATTTTTTCTCAAAAGACTATATCAGACGCTAATCTACATGATCCTCACAAGATCTGACCAAGATTATGACTGAACTTTAAGACACTTTAGCCCTCATGTAATTCGAATATTTGCAGGATTACTCCTGTAATAAATATAGTAAACATGACGTTAACAAAGTAATCTTGCTGAAGTAAGAATACAAAAATTATAGTGTGGGACGAAATTACAATGGCTCATAAGAGTGGCATTGAGGCGTTGAACAGATCTCTTCAAGATATAAGGAGAAATAAAAAGTTAATGGGTGGTGTAACGGTATTGCTGGCTGGCGATTTCAGGCAAACTCTACCAGTAGTGCCAAAAGGAACTAGAGCCGATGAAGTTAGGTCATGTCTTAAGAGATCTATTTTATGGCCTCAGGTTAACGTCCTCAAGCTCTCGAAAAATATGAGGGTACACTTGGGAGGTAAAGAGTCTGCTGGTAGATTTGCAAAACTCCTACTTGAAATCGGCAACGGTGACTACCCGACTGTTGACGGAATGATTACTATCCCGGAAAATTTGTGCACAGTTGTAACTACGGTTTAGGAGTTAATATCAAAAATTTATCCAGATATTCTCATATTCACGATATGTCTATGGAATGGTTGTGTGAACGTGCCATACTTACCCCGAAAAACGACCAAGCTGAAGCTATCAATAACACACTGCTGATATCTTTTGACGGGGAAGAAATGGTATATACTTCGATAGACACGGTGGTCAACACAGATGACGCTATTAATTATCCCGTCGAATTTCTCAATTTATTGAAACCACCGGGTCTTCCATATCATAGGCTTATTCTGCGCGTGGGCACTCCTGTTATGTTGTTGCGAAATTTGAAACCACCTAAACTGTGCAACGGGTCCAGACTGAAAATCAAGGCGTTACATCGCAATATACTTAGTTGAAGCCACCATTTTAACTGGGTGTGCGAAAGGGAAAACTGTATTTGTACCACGAATTCCTTTAATTCCGAATGATTTTCTGTTCGAATTTAAACGATTACAGTTTCCCCTCAAAGTCTGTTTTGCAATGACTATAAACAAGTCCCAAGGGCAGTCACAAAAATTTGCGGGAATAGACTTGAGAGAAAACTGTTTCTCACACGGGCAATTCTACGTAGCTTGCTCACGCGTAAGCTCGTCCAGTAGTTTGGTAATTTTGGCACCAACTAATAGATTAGAAGTGAAGAATATTGTCTATAGAAGTTTTGTGGATACTTTTTTTCTATTAGTACCTATTACTTTATTCTTTGAACCTAAAATTAAAACGCTAAAACTAAAAGGCTACAACTAAAACTTCTCAATCAAAATCAAATTTTGCGCGAGCGAAGCCGCGGGCAAAAGCTAGTTTTCATATATTAATGAATATTTTCGGGAGCGCACACAAAGAAACACCAAGTCAACGAACCAACTGTTTATTAGCGGCTTACCCGCAACTTACAATTATTAGACAGATACCACACGTCCCCTCTTACAAAAAAAAACGAACATAGAGACTTGTATCAATAGGTATCCACATAAACAAATCGCTGTAGCTGTTGTATAGCAACTGTTATGCTAGGTATACAATACTGATATCTGCTAAGTTATAAACTAAAGCATTGTTTCGCTCAAGGAATAGGATCCGTTACTACCTACTGCATTTTACTAATTTATAGTCTTACGCTTATAATTTGTAAAGCGTTTTACCTAGAGTGAAAGTCTTGCTGTAACGTTACTAAACTACAAACCAATTACTCAGTCATTTTAAAACAAAAGATAATATATAAATTTCAGAGTAGGTTTTTATCAGACATACCCAAGTTGGTACATACCATTAATTTAGAGAAAAAAAAAAAAAAAAACAACGGTTTAAAAAAAAAATCAGCAATATCCATGATTGGTTTTACAAATACTTCTTACACAATAATATTAAAATACCTATCATAATATTAATATTAATATTTGTACTTCTTCTTAATTAATGTACAAGCGCGCTGTTGGCGCGTACTTGACTTCTCAGGAGTCTCATTGTTACCTAAT
Source organism: Diarsia rubi (assembly GCA_932274075.1). NCBI lineage: Eukaryota > Metazoa > Arthropoda > Insecta > Lepidoptera > Noctuidae > Diarsia > Diarsia rubi. The sequence continues at coordinate 125,664 of OW026437.1, read as the reverse complement.
AGCTGACCTGGCTTCGGTATTTGTACTTGTTGATTTGAGGCTCCAGGGGCATTAGAAATGGTTTTTTGGGATTTTGTCAGTTCCGTTGAACTACTATCCTGACCGTCGGTATCGTCCACGATCGTGTCCTCTAACTTATGCTCTATAATGACGCGGTCTGAATCATCGGGCGTAAACACGGAATGCCGTTTAGTGGTGCGAGACGTCCCAACGGGTAGTAATTGATCAATGTGTCTTTTCCACTCTTTACCGTCTGCACAACGCACTCGATAGGTTAGCGGCGCCTCTCTCGCGGTGACCACGGCCGGCGCCCACTTGTCAGCGCGCGCGCGGTAGTCTCGCGCTAGTACGTGGTCGCCGGGCGCGGCGTGGCGCTCGGTGCCCGGGCTGTGGCGCGCGGCGCGGCCCGCCGCCAGCTCGCTGGCGCGCTCGGCGCTCGGCCGCAGCACGTCCAACCTACCACGAAGCCGCCTACCCAACATCGCCTCAGCAGGCGCGATGCCTGTAGTCATGTGTTCACAATTACGGTATTGAAATAAAAATTTATTGACTGCCGTATCAACATCGACCGTCTCGTGCGCCGCTTTCTTCATTGCGCGCTTTACTAACTTCACCGCGTTCTCAGCCGCTCCGTTACCCGCCGGCCTATAGGGACTAGTAATAGTGTGAGTGATGAAATTTCGTGTGAAAAAATTTGCTAACTCTGCAGACCCAAAAGGCGGCCCGCCGTCGCTCACCACCTGTGAGGGAAGACCGAAACGAGCGAACAATTCTCTAAGTTTACCTATCGTCGCCGTGGCAGTAGTGCCAGTCATTTTCTGTACCTCGATCCACTTACTATGAGCGTCCACGGTGACGAGATAATGTTTACCCTGAAATTCGCCGAAATCGATATGTAGTCTTTGCCAGGGTCGTGCGGGGAACTCCCACGGATGTAACAGAGAACGTGGAGGTGCGTCACGCTGCTGGCGACAAGCACTACAATCTCTCGCGAGACTCTCAATTTCGACATCTAATGTTGGCCAAAAAACGTAACTCCTTGCTATATTTTTCATTTTAACTACCCCTAAATGCCCTTCATGTAATTCGGATAGAACTGATTTTCGCAGTGGCTCCGGCACGACTACCCGGTGATTATATAAAATACAACCACGATCCAACACTAAATTATCTTTCCGGTGGTAATAGGGTTTTTCTAACTCGGCTGTTATTTTTGTTGGCCAGCCAGTGATAAGATATTCTTTTATTTTATTCAAAACGCTGTCTTTCTGTGTCCATGCAACTACCTCCTTTGCACTGATTGGGATTGATTCCTCGACATAATTTACATATGATACCGAACCCAGGTCATCACAATGTTTCCGTTCATATGGCAGCGGCAGTCGCGACAGTGCATCGACATTGCAGTTGTCACTCGATTTGACGAACTCGATCTCGAAATCATAAGACGCCAGCCTGGTGGCATATCTTTGCAGCCTACTAGCTGCCGTTTGCGGCAACCCAAATTTCGATCCAAAAATAAAAGTTAAGGGTTTATGATCCGTTTTAATAATAAAATGGCGACCATAAATATATTGATGGTGCTTGATCACGCCAGCGATAATTGCGAGAGCCTCTTTGTCCAGTTGGCTATATGATCGTTCGGCTGCATTTAACGTCCGTGACGCAAAACAAATCGGACGCTCGTCGCCGTTAGGAAAGCGATGTGACAGCACACTGCCGATACCATATGAACTGCTATCCACGGCTAGTACTAATGGTAGTTTTGGATTATAGTTGTGGCGTAGTGCTTTTATGGTAGGAGAAATGAGACAATTAAGACTTAGTTATACATTTACTTTTGCACTACACTTACAAAATAGGTTCTAGGGTCTAAGGTTCTAGGGTCTAAGGTCACGCACTGTCACTGAAGGTAGGAAAACGGTACTGCCCTGAGCAACCAGAAGACGTCGATCGCCACGCACGGTAGGTAGGCCGGGTCAGGCGGCCTCACGCGTCGTAGGGACGCGCGGCAGGGTGATCGCCACGCACGGTAGGTAGGCCGGGTCAGGCGGCCTCACGCGTCGGTAGGGACGCGCGGCAGGGCGATCGCCACGCACGGTAGGTAGGCCGGGTCAGGCGGCCTCACGCGTCGGTAGGGACGCGCGGCAGGGCGGTCGACCAGGTGGGCAGCGGGCTCAGGGCAACTAGCCCTAGGCAGCGTTGGTGGTAGGCAGGTAGCGGCAGCGCAGACGGCCAGTAGGTAGCGGCGGCAGGCCGCTGTCTACACGGCCACGCCGTCGTCTTGTGCCGGACGCGTAGGCGTCACAGTTTAGAAGCGGCACGCGGTAGGGCGGCCGTGCAGATGCGTGCTTCTCACCGCGTTGGTAGATGCGCGGGAGCACAGCAGAGCAGCAGAACAGTGCAGCGTGAGCGAAGCAGCCATAGTTGGTTAGCCAGCGCTAGGAACCCCAATAACTGGGGACTTATCTAGTAGGCTGCTCGCTTGATGTAAAAAGGGCAGAACCTATGCGTGCAGCCGTTTATAAAGGAGTTCCTGAGTGACGTTCTCCCTCCATTGTGACATTACAGAACATTTAGGGTTGTACCTATAATTTAGTGAGGTGACAACTTTTTAGAATTAGTCGGTTTTTAGTGAATCGACTAATTTATGCTACAGTACCCCGCCTGCAAAGAAAGGATTTTCCCTAGGGGAAATCCGCTAGAAGGCCTAAACCACTTAGACTGACTACCTGTACGTACATACATCTCATTCGTGTGCTTCCATCCCATCTATCAAATATTCATCGTCAAACATCCATCAATCAAAGTCCGTCACTGACTTGAATGTAGTCCTAAGTCAGTGACTTACTAAACACACAAGAGGTAAACTAATTTAGAGTAGCTTAACTCAAGACAGTCAGTCGGAAAAACACAAGATAGGGCAAGTGTCTCTCCTTGGGGGTCAGGTCACTGAGGTGTTAAATTGCAGGGTAATGTGTATAGTGTAGGTTCTGTTATATTTAGAAACAAAATTAAAGATCACCATTGATTGCTGAATACTAGTGTAGAAGTTAGAGTACAACACTGTCAAGTGAGTGATGTACCTTGTATAAGTGTGTAATCCGAACATGAAGATGTAAAGTCTTCATATTCATGATTTAATATCAAGAAAAAGAAAACATGCAATTTAAATAGTAATAGTTTATATTAAAAAACATGCATATATTAAGAATTGTTAAAGTTTTTTAAAATCTTTAATTGATTTATGTTTTGTCTGGCTTCTATGTCTATGACACATTTTATTGTTGTATAATTTTTAGTCAGAGTCCATAGTGAAGAATTTATAATTTCTGAACGATAAAATATTGACAAGCAAAAAGGCTAATATCCAAGGTAAGTGTCAAACGTCAAAGTTGAATAAAATTTTATAAGTCGATGACACTTGTTAAGTTAGGTTAGATATGACATTTATCAGCATTATAGGTTAAATTTATTTGTTTAACATGCTTGGTTAAGAATTAAGCGTTAAGTTAAGTTGTAGAAGTCGTTAACGTTATAGTCTAAAGTTTAGTTATCAATTGTGTGTAAGGATTACGTGACATTTATGATAGGTTTACAGAATGTGTCTATCAACAATCAAATGGCATTTATTTACTGAAGTTAGTTTGTATACAAGACATTATAGATTAATAGTGTGTATGTAGTTGTAACTAGTGTTTAGATTACAGCGAGTATTAGATTTTTGAGATTAGATATGTATTTAGGTAGCTGTTAGGGCTTGTTTATTGAGTTGCAATCCGCTCATAGTTAGAAAACACCTGGTTTAGAGCCAGAAGTGCTAGTCTTGCTACCGTGTAGGCGGTAGAAGATCCAACTGACTAACAGTTGTAGTTTATCAATGGTTAGCCATGATAAAGTTAGGTACTAAGGCGTCGGCCATTAGCACAATTAATAGTCCTCTATCAACGGGGTAGGCCGAGATGAGGTCCAACTGTGACTTTGGTCAACAGCTGTTAGAGTACCAATGGTGTAGGGCCATTGGTATGGGGAAAAGGATGCTATGGTTTAGCGCCATTAGCACTTTTAGTAGTCCTCTATCAACGGGGTAGGCCGAGATGAGGTCCAACCGTGGCTTAGGCCTACAGTTGTTAGAATATCCATGAACTAGGTCATGAATGTTTTAGACACTGGTTTAGAGCCTAGTGTTTGAATTCTATAGTTATAGTTCTACTATATTAAGTTTTAAATTCTAGTTATACCTATGTAATAATAAAAAAATAATATATTTAATGTATGTGTGTAAGAGTGAGTTATTATTTATAAATGTGTTGTACTCCATATAAAAATATAAGTTGATGTAAAAAATTCGGGCGCCTGGAGTGCACACAAAACTATGCCAAGGATAGACTTACCTGTGGGAGCTTGAGACTTTTAATCTTCAAGCGGGAAGGTATCAATAAAAATCGAGCATGAAAATTATAGAGCGATTTTATTACCCGAAGGCTGCTGGCAGAAATATACAAGAGAATCCCTTTCTTTTATATATAACTAAAACTAAAATGGAACAATCTTTTAATACCTGTCATTATTGCACTTTATAAATATATGATCTACGTTATATGTATTACAAACCATACCAAATTCCGTCGTTAATATTATCTACCAAAAGATTAATGCTCATCTTGGTGATATGCATTTCCGCTGGGATGCCAAAGGCGGTCCATGATATGTTTTGGTAGGGGCGAGCTTTTAAAATTTTTAGTAGTAGGAAAAAAACGCCTTGTGGCTGAAAACAAACATGAATAATCGTTAGCTGATATTCAGCGTTGGTAAAGACAATGGCGACCGAGCCGGTTGCGACCAAATGCAATAAAACTCACAGTTTCTTCCAAAATATCAAAATGTGGTCATCAGTAGATGAATGAATCCAGACAAATAAGTACTTTATCAAGTTAAAAGATCCTGAAACAATTAAATATCGAAACTATTAGCGTCTGCTATCAATATAGCCATGACAACGCGGAACGGATCGAAATCACGAAAAAATTTCACTTACCATAAAAAATATGAGCTATCCAATTAGGATGCTGACAAGGGCAATCGGCTACCACATATTTGGGATTAGATGCCGCCCATCTGAAGTAAAACTTCAAGATTTATATCGACGCTGAAATTACGCCATTCTGTCCAAAAGCTATAGGTCGAAAAGTGACAAATGTCAAAGTCAACTTGCCAGCCTCAAAAAGAAAAAGCCAGTGTGACCACTTCACGATTCTAAATCAACCAAAAAATGAATTTTTATATGGGAACACCACCGTGGTGCCTACAAATTAAATCAAACAATACGTAACATGTAACAGGCTTAAAAGACTCGTTACATTACATCCCCTCCCGAAAATAAAAGAAAGGAACTTTCTTTTATTAGAAAGAAATCTTCAACCAAATAAACCAGTCTTAACAACTTTCTAATTCCAAAAAAGAAAAGAATCATAAAAGATTCAAAGTGTAAATGAATTCTGAAAATGTCAAACGACAAAGTCTCAAGAATTTAAAAGGAAAAAAAATGCAAATGACAAAAAATCAAAAACGAAATCTGTGAAAAACAAAAAAATATAAGTTATAAAAACTCGTTAAATGAAACGAAGAGAGAAATCTCTTAGCGCTCCCTAACTCCAAAACAGTACAGTTAGGCACTATAGCCACTGACTAAAAATTTCAAACAAATTCGAACAATTTACCAATACAAATCTCAATTTTTAGTGCAGTTAGGCACCATCGCCACTGACTAAAAATTTCAAACCACTTGGAACAGTAACCTTGAGTGCAGTTAGGCACTATCGCCACTGACTACCACGTCAACCGCTTCCAACTCTACCATCTCTATGAGTGCAGTTAGGCTCTATCGCCACTGACTAACTCCGTATCCAACAATCAAAAAAATTTTAAACTCCAAACAAAAGTTTTTAAATAAAGCTGAAAGACCTTATTTAAAATATTGTTTCAGGCACAACCTGCAACAAGACAAAGGAAAGCGTATTGTGATCGGCTCATCACCACCGAATTCCCGAGCACAATAGCTGTAAAAGAATGTGAATGCTGTGACTGGCTCAACACTACCAATCTCCCAAACACAGACAGACACAAAAAAAAGTATTGAGATATCCAATGAGAAATCTCAATAACAAAAAAGGCGAAAGCCAAAGTTTCACAATGCGATCGGCACATCACCACCGAACTTCCGAACGCAAAAGAAAAAAAGAATGACGAAAGTCAAAAAATCCCGCATTGTGATTGGAACAACAATGTCCAACACAATGGGAAAAAAAATATGGCCGGGGCCAAAATCCCACATTGTGATCGGCACTACACCACCGACTTTCCGAGCACAATGGAAAAAGAGTCGAAATCAAGGTCAAAAGCTACACCAAGATCCAAAAAATAATAAGGCATTTTGTAACAAAGGTTACAGAATGACCCTAAAACAAAAGTCCAGAATGAACTCGTTACTAACAGAGTCAAATCCGATCAATAAAACAGAATGAAACTCTAGTAAAAATGAGAAACAATTCTGTCAAAGAACAGCACAAAATAGATTTAAAAATCGATTACTATTTATGACGAAGAGAAAATAGAATGATTTTAAACTATGAGAAAAAAAATTACAAAAACTTGAAATTGAATTTAAGTTTTTAATTCTCAAGGTAGAAATTACCTGAACTGTAGGGTTATATAAGATCCTAATAAAATATAAACAGGTAAAAGGTTACCCTTAAAAAGAAAAATAAGATCTTATACAATCCAACAAAAACAAACAAAACATAAAATAAGATCCTTCGATGTGAAAAACATTTGGTGTGAAAAAATTGTATTAAATTAACCAGAATGACCTAAGTTTTATTTTAGAGTGTTTTCAAATTCAATAAATTAATAAGAAGTTACCTGACATACATCTTTCAAACTGCCGATAACCTACCATCCATCCCCTCATACATCACTCTGTCAAAAGCAGCCTTCAAACAAAATTATCAAAATCAAAACTAACACTTGGAAACCAAATTAAAATTTAATAATATCTTTAACATGATAACGCCCTACTGTACCCTTATTTAATTCTTTCAAAACATAAACGTTATCAGAAACTTTTTCAGTTATTCTACACTTTAAAAACTTAGGTGCAAGTTTAGCCGAAAAATAAGCAGGAGCATGAGATTGAACGAAACTTCTTCTCCACACCATATCACCCACATCAAAAGAAATGACTTTCCGACCCTTATTATAATAAGCGGCATTTCGCTTATACCCCTTTAACAAGTAAGCTTGAACTTTAACAAAAATATCACTAAGTGAATTAAGAGAAACTGCATAAGCATTTCTATTTGAAATTTCTAGTTGAGATAAGTTATCAACAGAACTACTAAAGTGATGTAATGACGCATCGAGAATAAGCTCCCTACCAAACATCAGAAAGTTAGGAGTAAACTCTGTAGCGAGGTTTACACTACTATTTAAAGCTAATTGAACATTGGGTAAATAACTAGACCAAGTTCTATGATCATCTTTAACAAAACACGATATGCAGGTTTCGACCGTTTTATTATATCTCTCAACAGGATTATTTTGAGGTGTATACAAAGTATTATAAAATATTTTGGTTATATTAAAACCTTTCAAAAAATCTACAAAATGTTTTGAAGTAAATTGAGTTCCATTGTCACAAACTACTATTTTTGGACAACCAAATTTTAGAAATATTTCCTTTTCAAAATGTTTACAGATTACTCTAGTGGTGGCATTAATCATGGGAAAGAACCAGCAATATTTAGTGAAAACATCTACAACCGAAAGTATGAATCTATGACCAGAATAAGTTTTGGGTAATATCCCTATAATATCAACGGAGAGCATAAGCATCAACAGCAGCCTCCTTACCTGGATCCTCCAATTGTGGGCACTGAACTCCCTTGTCCATGCTTAACACGTACAAAGAACAACAAGACTGAAAAGCAACAACGCCAATAGGGCAAAGTAAAAAAAAACAAATTGTAAAAATAAAAGGTTTGAAGTTAAGTATGAAAGTCAATGTGGTATTTTTGTGAAGAATTACTAAGTTGATTTAAACGTTTTAAAAGTGCAATAATCACTTACAAGCAGCTTAAATCTAGATAAACTAAATGTACATTATTGTACTTAACAATTAGATTAAATTATTTACTTAAACAGTTTAACTTAGTTTTCAAAATAACTTTTCTGTTGAGAACAACAAAACGCGGTCAATGATATACATTTCTGTTGGTTTTGCTAAGGAAAAAACATTTTATTAAAACAAACAGGTCAAAAAACAAAATTATCAATTTGTAAAAACTAGACATTGTTTACAAAAGATCAACCAAAGTAAATTAACTTATGAGTCAAACAATTAAGTTACAAAAAAACAAAGTCATGAAATTAACAATGCACAAACAAATCATTGTAAACAATAGACTCATCAGTTAAAAGGCTAATTAATGAATAGTGCAATAATGACAGTATATAGGTACCAGACAAACCTACTTCAAGTCCCTGTTCGGGCGCCAATTGTAATAATAAAAAAATAATATATTTAATGTATGTGTGTAAGAGTGAGTTATTATTTATAAATGTGTTGTACTCCATATAAAAATATAAGTTGATGTAAAAAATTCGGGCGCCTGGAGTGCACACAAAACTATGCCAAGGATAGACTTACCTGTGGGAGCTTGAGACTTTTAATCTTCAAGCGGGAAGGTATCAATAAAAATCGAGCATGAAAATTATAGAGCGATTTTATTACCCGAAGGCTGCTGGCAGAAATATACAAGAGAATCCCTTTCTTTTATATATAACTAAAACTAAAATGGAACAATCTTTTAATACCTGTCATTATTGCACTTTATAAATATATGATCTACGTTATATGTATTACAAACCATACCAAATTCCGTCGTTAATATTATCTACCAAAAGATTAATGCTCATCTTGGTGATATGCATTTCCGCTGGGATGCCAAAGGCGGTCCATGATATGTTTTGGTAGGGGCGAGCTTTTAAAATTTTTAGTAGTAGGAAAAAAACGCCTTGTGGCTGAAAACAAACATGAATAATCGTTAGCTGATATTCAGCGTTGGTAAAGACAATGGCGGCCGAGCCGGTTGCGACCAAATGCAATAAAACTCACAGTTTCTTCCAAAATATCAAAATGTGGTCATCAGTAGATGAATGAATCCAGACAAATAAGTACTTTATCAAGTTAAAAGATCCTGAAACAATTAAATATCGAAACTATTAGCGTCTGCTATCAATATAGCCATGACAACGCGGAACGGATCGAAATCACGAAAAAATTTCACTTACCATAAAAAATATGAGCTATCCAATTAGGATGCTGACAAGGGCAATCGGCTACCACATATTTGGGATTAGATGCCGCCCATCTGAAGTAAAACTTCAAGATTTATATCGACGCTGAAATTACGCCATTCTGTCCAAAAGCTATAGGTCGAAAAGTGACAAATGTCAAAGTCAACTTGCCAGCCTCAAAAAGAAAAAGCCAGTGTGACCACTTCACGATTCTAAATCAACCAAAAAATGAATTTTTATATGGGAACACCACCGTGGTGCCTACAAATTAAATCAAACAATACGTAACATGTAACAGGCTTAAAAGACTCGTTACACCTAATTAAGTTTTAAGTTATCCTATTCTAGGGTAGGACAATGCCTGCAATTTCAACTTTGCAGTTACTTTTCATGAAAGTGCAGACTTGTTAGTGTTTATAGTAGCACAAACAACACAATTGTTTTTTAGTAGTTAACTAATGACCTACTCTGCTATCTAAGAAAATAAATACACTCCATAATGACCACAGCATGCACTATGGCAGTGAGTGTTTTAAGCGACAGAAGATGCTTACTTGTGTAATATGCACATAGAATGTACAGTATGATTGCAGTCACCTATGTGTAGGTACTGTCTTTAAGATGTTCTTGTTGGAACATGATAATTACAACACAAAAACTAAGGGTAGTGTACCATAGGGCATATTCTGCTACAAAATAATTACTCATCCCTTGGGATCCTCAATACCCTCTATGGCAACGCCGTTTTAACAGAAAGGTGCTTACACGTTTAATAAGCACAATAAGAGTGTGACAGCAGTATGTAAGTGAGTGTGTGTGTGTGTGTAGCTAGTTAGGTACAGAATTTAAGGTATGTAGCTTACAACCATGCAGCCCAGAAGCAATTAGATAAACCTCTGTGGACGTGTTGTATGCCACAATAATAGCAATAACTATGTTATAGTTAGTGTAGGTAGTTGGCGGATGCAGATTTTCCTGCACGCCATAGACTAGTTTAGGACTAATCTAAGGTACAAGTTGACCTTCTACGACTAGTTGTTGATAGATGTCGTAGTATTTTACCCTTGGCATCGTTTGACCCTGTATGGATCAAACGCTAGCTAGCTAGGCCTACGGGTCGGTAGGCCTCAGCCTTCCTTAGATGGATGAAGTTAATCTTATGAGAAGACATTGTGTTCTTTTGTTGACAATAAGTTTAATTTAAACTATGTAGTACCAGGATATCTGTGCCATAGGTCCTAAGGGCAACAGACGGATAGTGGGTAGGATCTCACTGCCGACCTGCAGACTCACAGGATCGATCAACTGATGGCTAAAGGTGTCTTGGCCACAGTGAGGTGGTATAACAAAGGATAGGGTTTTCTCACTGCCGGTCAAACAGACTCATAAGACCGATCTACTGATGGCTAAAGGTGTCTTGGCCACAGTGAGAGGATGACAACACAATACACACCAATTAATATAGCAGGTACATTCAGCAACGCGATGGACTATTGTTAGTTTAGAATTGTAATTTACAATTTAATAATAGTTTAAGGTAGAAGATTAACAAATTGAAGTATTAGATTTTCCAATTTAGTAAAAGTTGAAGGTAGATGAATAATATTTTGGAATATTTTTCACAACAAAATTATTTAAAAAAATACCACAACGATGCTGAGCGTAGGAGAAAGAGACCAGTGCGAGAACCTTAGAGACTACCGAGTGGGCGCCACTGTGGCGTGGGCCTTATGAATGTTTTTAGGTACTACTCATACAAAATAGGTTCTAGGGTCTAAGGTTCTAGGGTCTAAGGTCACGCACTGTCACTGAAGGTAGGAAAACGGTACTGCCCTGAGCAACCAGAAGACGTCGATCGCCACGCACGGTAGGTAGGCCGGGTCAGGCGGCCTCACGCGTCGTAGGGACGCGCGGCAGGGTGATCGCCACGCACGGTAGGTAGGCCGGGTCAGGCGGCCTCACGCGTCGGTAGGGACGCGCGGCAGGGCGATCGCCACGCACGGTAGGTAGGCCGGGTCAGGCGGCCTCACGCGTCGGTAGGGACGCGCGGCAGGGCGGTCGACCAGGTGGGCAGCGGGCTCAGGGCAACTAGCCCTAGGCAGCGTTGGTGGTAGGCAGGTAGCGGCAGCGCAGACGGCCAGTAGGTAGCGGCGGCAGGCCGCTGTCTACACGGCCACGCCGTCGTCTTGTGCCGGACGCGTAGGCGTCACAGTTTAGAAGCGGCACGCGGTAGGGCGGCCGTGCAGATGCGTGCTTCTCACCGCGTTGGTAGATGCGCGGGAGCACAGCAGAGCAGCAGAACAGTGCAGCGTGAGCGAAGCAGCCATAGTTGGTTAGCCAGCGCTAGGAACCCCAATAACTGGGGACTTATCTAGTAGGCTGCTCGCTTGATGTAAAAAGGGCAGAACCTATGCGTGCAGCCGTTTATAAAGGAGTTCCTGAGTGACGTTCTCCCTCCATTGTGACATTACAGAACATTTAGGGTTGTACCTATAATTTAGTGAGGTGACAACTTTTTAGAATTAGTCGGTTTTTAGTGAATCGACTAATTTATGCTACACCAACACACACCTTGCTACTAAGAATAGCCGCTTTTATATCCTGAAAGGCCTTTACACAATCTGCTGACCAGACCCAAACACTTTGTTTACGCAACAAACTATGTAAAGGATGTAAAATAGTACTCAGCTGCGGTATGAACTTGGCATAATAATTAATCATACCAAGGAATGATCTGAGCTGAGTTAAATCTTCTGGTGGTGGTGCATCCACGATGGCTTTTATTTTGTTTGGGTCTGGATGCAAACCCTGCTTATCGATAATAAAGCCTAAATAAGTAATGCTTTCTTTCATAAAACTACACTTTTTAAGTTTAATCCGCAAACCGACCTCACGTAAGCGAGACAACACAGCCCTTAAATTATCTATATGTTCTGACCTGGAGGCGCCTGTGATCGCCACGTCATCCAAAAATACAGCCGTTCCCTTCAAACCCCTTAGCGTTTCTTCCATAAACTTCTGGAATTTCTCGGGAATACATGTCAAACCGAAAGGAGTACGAAGGTAAATAAAAGTGCCTATATGCGTTGTTATTGCACTACAAGCTTGCGAATTCTCATCCAAAAATAACTGTTGGTAAGCGTTGGTTAGGTCGATTTTAGAATACAGTTCGCCACCAGTTAGTGCAGCAAATAACTCCTCGATTCGTGGCATGGGATACGGATCGCGAATCAACTTTGGATTAATAGTGACCTTATAATCTCCGCAGATACGTATTTCACCAGATTTCTTTATAACCGGTACAATGGGTGTACCATAATCAGAGTAATCCAGCTTACGAATAGTACCCTCTGCCTCGAGTCGTCGTAACTCTAGTTCAACAGGTTTACGTAAAGCTAGTGGTAATGATCTCGCTTTAATAAACACGGGAGTCATGTCACCTAATCTTAATGAAAGTTGCTTGGTACATGTGCCAAGACCCGGGGCAAACACGGTGGGAAATTCTTTTTGCAACGTATCTACTAATTTGTCATCTGATAAGTTCATCATTAATTCGTTAATTTGAATGCGATCGATATTTAATTTACTCAACCATGATCTACCTAACAAAGGTGGTCCACCATTCTTAATGACAAATAGTTTTAAATCTCTCGCCGAGTGTGTCCCGATCTCCACATTAACCACAATATAACCGATCACTTCAACCCGAGTGCCGTTATAAGAATGTAAACAAACATCCTTTGCAATAAGTGGCAACGCCTTGAAGTGTTCATCTAATGAATGAGTACTAATTGCAGACAACTTACTGCCAGTGTCCAGTTCAAACGTCATCGCCTTACCGTTCACTTTTACGCACACATTGTATGGCCGATCACTATTATTGCACACATTTAGATTATTTATGTCTGAGTCCAAGTCGCTATCACTATTAGCCATATAATTTTGACCTGCCCTCGACGACCGCACCTCGCCCTGACGGGAATTTCGTTTGCACATAACTTTAAGATGGCCTTTTTGCCCGCACACGTCACAAGAATAATTTTTAAAACGACAAACGACTGCTCGATGACCCTTGCCGCACCGCCAACAAGGCTGATGCGTCGCGCGCTGTGTCTCGTTCGCGGGCGCGGCCGAGGCGCGCGTCCCTTCGACGCTGCTGCCGCTGCTGCCGGTCGCAGCGCGCCCCGCACCTCGTCCCGTTGAGAGCCGGTGCATTGTCTCCGGCGCCCCGGAACTCGTCGATGTCCCAGGCGCTGCTCCGCTGCACGTGCCGCTCGCTTGAGCGTGCCGGTCAGCCGCTTCGAGTGCGAAGGCCAACTCCACCGCCCTCTTGTACGTCAGTGTCGGCTCGGCGAAGAGCCGCGATCTCATGTCATCGCTCACAAGACCAGACACGAATTGGTCTCGTAGGTTTTCTTCAAGACCACTTTTAAAGTTGCACGTGCTGGCTAGATGTTTTAGAACTTGCAAATAATCGCTCAGACTTTCGCCGCCATTCTGACGTCTCATTCTAAATATATGCCGCTCAGCTATCTCTGAGCGCTTTGGTTCGAGATGGTCGCCGACTATGTTCACTAACTCCTGAAAACTTTTGGTCTCCGGATTGTCAGGCGCACAAAGATCACACATCAGATCATAAGTAGCTTCACCCACTAACGTAACTAACGTAGCCACTTGTAATGTAGGTTTGATTTCGTTGAGCGCCATGAACTGTTCCACGCGTCGAATGTATGCCAACCATTTTTTGCTCGATAAATCGAATTGTTCTATTTTTCCGATCGGCATTTTATTGTAACTTCACAATAACACTCAACATTAACTATTAGTGGTAATTTAACTCCGTTTTCCTCGTCGCCAGTAGTATTTAATGAATATTTTCGGGAGCGCACACAAAGAAACACCAAGTCAACGAACCAACTGTTTATTAGCGGCTTACCCGCAACTTACAATTATTAGACAGATACCACAATTATGCGTCAGGGATTTGATTTTGCGCTTGGAAATTTAATTTAAAGTATAAAAGTATGAATATTGTTTTACTCCCAATATGACATTTACACAAGGAGGAGCTCGTGGCTTAATAAGAACTGCCACTCGGGTCGATCTTTAGGAAAAGCTGCGCTTGCCTAGGTCGATCTGTGGATGGGTGACCGCCCATTACATACCGAGTTTCCTCCGTGCCTCGGAAAGCACGTTAAGCTGTTGGTCCCGGCTGCCATATATAGATCTTTGGCAGTCGTTACGGGTAGTCGCAGTGACCTGAAAGTCTGTCCAGTCTTACCAAAGGGTATCGTATTACCTAGTATTAACTGGGTTGTGGAGGTCAGATAGGCAGTCGCTCCATGTAAAATACTGGTATTCAGCTGCATCCGGTTAGACTGGAAGCCGACCCCAATATAGTTGGGAAATGGCTAGGCAGATGATGATGACATTTACACAACCAGTCATAGAGATGTAGAATGCACTTGATACTTTTTTGATGAATCTACTAAACCAATTTTCTTTTTTTGTGTAATAAATAACTATAACATTTGCTTAAAAAACATTCTACGAATTATATGTATTACGAGTACTTTTGCTATTTTCTTGTTGAATAACAGTAACATTAAGTAAAACTAGTACATCAAATCGATTTAGTATTACTAAGTCTGTGTTTTTAGTTTTGAGATTATTAGTTGCCATAAAAAAAAATATATTATTGTAATGTGTGTTGAGAAGTAGATCTTGTTGGTATTTTGTGAACTCGTAATTCATACGTTTTTAGAGCAATAATGTTCGTCCGTGCATGTACGAGACATCTGGCCCGTTCTACTTCTAACCGTAACTTTTGTATATGATTCTACGGTGACTGACCATTGCTCCTCTTTATTATGTATTAGTAATAATAAGCCTAAACAATGCCCCCAGAACACCATTGCTAAGGTAGATTACGTAAAACTTGACACGGCAATGAAAAGTCTGGATCTTTCTTCCACTTTTTTTATCTCTAACCCTAATATAGCTGCTGAAAACCTTGTGAAAATATTAACCACAATTATAAATCAGCATACCACAATTACAAAAGTCCCCTCAAGTAAAAAAATACTCAAACCCTGGATCACTTCGGGCTTACTAAGGTGTATACGCAATCGTGATTCTATGCATAGGAAACTAAAACTGACACCTGATAACAAAACCCTGTCCATCACCTACAAGCGATACAGAAACTTTTGTGCAATGCTCCTAAAGAAAATTAAAAGAAAATATGACTCTCAAGAGCTGAACAAGGCAACAAACAATACTAAAAAACTATGGGATACTATAAAAAACATAACTAATATGACTAAAACTGCAAATACTTCCACTGACTTAATTTCAAGTTCTCTCTCACCTACTCAGTCCTGCACCAATGTTAATCAATATTTCGTCAGTGTTGGAAAGACTCTTGCAGACAAAATTCCTGGAAACCGAAAACATTTAGATATGGTACCTCCAATTACCTGTGACAAGTCATTTGTACTCGAACAAACTGACGAGGATGAAGTAGTATCTACTATAAACTCTCTGAAGGTCACTGCTGCCACTGGATGGGACGGAATATCTTGTTCTTTCTTGAGAAGATATGCGCGGACTCTTGCCCCTGTGCTTACTTATTTGTATAACCTTTGCTTCCAGTCAGCTATCTTCCCTAATTCATTTAAAACTGCAATAATTCATCCAATCTTTAAGAGCGGGGATGGTGCCGCACCTAATAACTACCGACCCATTGCTGTTTTAAGTGCGCTGTCCAAGGTACTTGAACGTTTAATAAAAAAGAGACTCGTACGTTATCTTGAGCAATTTAAATTATTATCACCACAGCAGTTCGGCTTTCGTTCAAATAAATCTGCTTGTGACGCAGTTAATGACTTAGTTAACCATTTAGTTGGTAGTCTAAACAACAGGAAAAAGGTTCTAACAATTTTCCTCGATCTTAAAAAAGCCTTTGATACGGTTCCCATCCCTACCCTTCTAAATAAATTGGAAAACCTTGGTATCAGAGGGCTTCCACTTGAACTCTTCAAAAGTTACCTCACTGATCGCAAACAATACGTTGTTATAGGTAACCATAAGAGCGAGGAACTATCTGTTGAGTATGGCGTTCCACAAGGCAGCGTCTTGGGCCCATCACTTTTTCTGGTTTTTATCAACGATCTCTGCAACCTCAATATTCCAAATTCTAAAATTGTATGTTTTGCAGATGACACCGCAATAACATTCACTGCGGACTCGTGGGTCGACCTACAAACAGTAACACAACATGGTTTTAATTGTGCCCTAAACTGGCTCAATTCACACTCCCTAACTCTCAATACGACCAAAACATGCTTTATTCACTTTTCCGTGAGCACTGCTTCCCAACCGACAAGTGCCTTCACTATAAAAGCTCATTTTTGTTCAACGCAAGACCATAATAAAATGAACTGCCAATGTCCTACTCTCACACCACTGGATCAGATAAAATATCTTGGAATAGTGTTAGATAAAAATCTAAATTTCAAATCACACATTAACGCTCTTTCAGGACGTGTCCGGAAACTGATCTATATTTTTAAAAACTTACGTGACGTAGCTAACCCTTCAATCATTCGCAATGTATATTTCGCACTATGCCAGTCAATCCTCACCTACTGTATCACCTGCTGGGGAGGCGCCGCTAAAACTATCTTGAAGCCCCTTGAGATTGCTCACAGAGCTATATTGAAGGTTTCTACCTTTCGGCCGATCCTTTTCCCAACCATTGAGTTATACAAAGCGTGCAGGGTACTTAATGTACGTCAACAATTTATTCTTCACACTGTGTTACTTCAACATCGTAAAACTCCATATATAAAAATTACTAAACGTCGCAAAGACCTAATCTGTAGTACTCCACCCGCACACTCCGCTTTTATAAAGAAATTCAACATCTACCTTGGCCCATCTTTGTATAACAAAATTAACTCACATATGCCAGTTCATGGATCGTCCAATTTTAACTGCAAAAAGTCTGTCCGTTCTTTCCTATCAAACCTAAACTATGATGAAACAGAAAACTATCTTACGAATGTTAACATACCTACACTAATTCCTCCCCCAGATGCGCCCACACGCACAAACACTCATACACTCCCACACTCTAATACACAAACACTCACACCACTCATACATATACGAAACACATAATTACTCTCATGTTAAGTAGTTGTTTTGCTAATTATTTTAATTTTTACATTTTTTTTTTACATTGTAGATTTTTTTGCTAATCCGCACAGTCATGTAACACGTACCAGAGACAATTAGTACCGAGGGAAAGAAACTGTGTCTCCTTAACACAGGCTATTTTGTAGCCTAGCTAGGAGGACAGAGCTTCAATCAATTAATTGTAGACTACAACTTTGTGTTTCCGGTGGTTACTATTTAAGTGAAATATTGTATCTACAATCTGTTTATGCGAAATAAATTATTATTATTATTATTATTATTATTATTATTATTATTATTATTACTTAACTGGTTCGGGCGAATCTACCCATTCACATTTTTAAAAGTTGACAACTGGCCCGCAGGCCAGTTTTTGCGTGGGCGGGATGTCCCATAACCCGATCAGGTATGTCAATAAAATATACGTATCGCCTGGTTTTGAATTTATGCTGGAATTACTCCAATTCTCGGCGGCAGTTTACTGGTAATAGCTTTTGTGGAAGTTAATATGATAAGTGTATACAATAAGAAAACAAAGTTTGATTTTGAAACTGCACGGTACGGGATTCCATACTCAAGAAAACATTCTCCTTTGGTGAAGATCTGATGAAGAACTTGGTAGATAGGCAAAGTAACACCTCAATAAATAATAGCAAATGGACTGGGATTGCTGAAATCTCATGTCTGTCTATTTTTACCCGACTGCGGCGAAGCCCAAAAGGAGGGTTATGTGTTTGACGTGTATGTATGTATGTATGTATGTATGTATGTATGTATGTATGAATGTATGTATGTATGTCCGTTTCTTTGTTCCCTCATAACTCCTAAACGGATGAAAGCATTTGAATGAAATATACGTCGTTAGATTCGCCTTGATGGCGCGAGTGTCACTGGCTAAAATTAAAAAAAACCGGCCAAGTGCGAGTCCTACTCGCACATGAAGGGTTC
Organism: Diarsia rubi; assembly: GCA_932274075.1. Lineage (NCBI taxonomy): Eukaryota > Metazoa > Arthropoda > Insecta > Lepidoptera > Noctuidae > Diarsia > Diarsia rubi. The sequence goes on along the minus strand of OW026437.1, from coordinate 107,157 downwards.
CGTACCATCGGTAGTAGGGGAGTCGCTTTTTATTTTTTTTTTGTTATAGCAGCAACAGAGAGACACATTCAGTGAAAATTTCAACTTAAAAATATTTTTATTATATGATGTAACTAAAAATTTATGCTTTTCGCAATTTTTCCTTTATCTGTGTTATAAGACGTTGCTTCGTACCAAATATCAAGATTCTGAGTTCACGGGAAGTACCCTCTAGGTTTTGATTCCCTTGCGAGTGTCGAAAATTTGCGGCATAAACGGGAGTATCTTTTGATCGCGTTGACTTAGAAGTTTGATTTTTTCACAGCTCCAAGAGACCATAGACTTGAGTATTTGATATGAATTTCAGCTTGATACCTCCACGCGTTCCTGAGAAAAAAGGTCTTGACAGACAGACAGACAGACAGACAGACAGACGGACAACAAAGTGATCCTATAAGGGTTCCGTTTTTACCTTTTGAGGTACGGAACCCTAAAAACAAAGAAAATTGCTGGTTTTAGGGGCCATAAGTATCGTGGATATGAAAAAATAAAAAAAAAAACCATTACCATCGACTAGGGTATCAAAATGAAGGGTTTTAAAAGGAGATTACAAAAATATATAACTCTTATATGTTTAAAATAAATTCAAAGTCACAAATTCTATAAACAAACACAAAAGTTAAATTATCTGCGAAGTATTTTACACGATTATTACAATTTTTTTTTTTTTTTTACCCCAGTTCATAGCATAACATCACGCCGATACGGTAAGCACATGTAAACCACAAAAAAATTAAAGAAAACTAAAAAGTTTTCAGTAGCGTTTTTTAATTTTGAACTACTTTTTTTATTTCCAACTTTTTAGTTCTTTTGTGTTTGTTCTTTCTTTAGTCGCGTAAAATTCTTCGCAAATGATTGAACTTTTGTGTTTGTTTATAATAATAATAATAATAATCGTTTATTTATAAGAAGTGGCACATTTACAATAAAATAATAACTAGAATAGAGCACAGTTTCTTTTTTGCCTGAACTAGGTTGAACCTGTGTTTTAGGCTACAAGGTGTATACTTAACTACTTAAAACAAATAAATTAACATTTAGTGTAAATATAATAAAATACTAAACTTATTAAAAACTTACATGTATTATATAAACTACAGATAGGAAAACGGTATAAGCAGTTTACTTGCAGACAACAAGTAGATCTTCTGTCTGTGCATAAGTTAAGGGTTGTAAAAAGGTAATTACTCATTGTTTACAGCTAAAATAGTTTAACTTATACATACTTAGTTTTCTGTTTAATCTATTGTACAAAAATGGGCCTAAAAATGAAAAGAATTTTTCGGCAAACGCGTGTTTGGATATAACATTAGAAATGCATACTATATCATTCCGTCTCTTGTTAGTAATGTCAGCATTATACGTGAGCATGGTGTGCTGTTTTAATACTAGGTGCATAATGAAAAGCTGGCGCACAGTCAGCACATTGCAGGATTTATATAGGTCAGCTGTTGCTGTTGGTTTAGATTTGTCACTTAATTTTTTTTTCAACATATAAGTGTATTTTTAATATCCATAGTGTATTTTTGTAATCTCCTTTTAAAACCCTTCATTATAATACCCTACTCGATGGTACTCGATTTTTTTTTTAAATTCCGCGATATGGCCCCCGTAATCCGTATTTTTTCTTTGTCTTTTAGTTTTAATGTAGCCATGACACTCGCGCCATTAAGACAAAACTAACGACGTATATTTTATTAAAATCCCTTCATCCGTTCAGGAGTTATGAGGTAACAAAGAAACAGACATACATACATACATACATACACACACGTTAAACACATAACCCTCCTTTTGGGCTTCGCCGCAGTCGGATAATAAACACATAACCCTCCATTTGGGCATCACCGCAGTCGGGTAAAAAATAGACCTAGTTTTAATTAATAATTTGTCGGCTTTCAGTTGAAAGAGATTGTCCCTAGGGCTGAAAAGTAGTACCTACTTTCAACACGCTCCGCGGGCAAGATATGACTTACTTTCAGAGTATGAGTAATGAAAATAAATTTTAAAACCACGGAATTTGTTTTTGTGCGTGCACATTTTTAAATAGTCATTAATTGTCACTAGCACAAATATTTCTAACCACTAACTGTTCACGTATATTTTTTTTAATGTGCTCTCTATGGAAATGTGTGCGTTATCAATAACGACCAAGTGCCATGACCACGAGCGGACAACGCGCCGATGCCCTCAGAGGTGGCGTGGTCATACACTGCGCGTTCTGCTGGTCACCTCATCGTGTTCCCCCTGGTACACTGGTACACTGTATAGCGTCGCGGTATGCGGTGTGTGGGGTCGGGGGGTAGGGGGGAGGATGATTCCACACAGGCGTGATGGAGATGGAGGACATTATTCCGCGGTGACACGTTTTATTTAGGTTTTAATGTGACGTCACTGTTCAAAAGATGGATGGCGAATATAATAAAAGAGGCGTAAGACGGCTTTGTGGGCCCAACGTGGGGCGGGCCCGGAAGCGGTGCGCGGGGGGGGGGATGGAACACGGTGCCAACACAATGACACTTTTATCCTGGGGTTTAAGAATCAAAAGGCTTTTCGGATATTCGAGCTGTCGGCTATACATACCGTGCGGGGGCACATGAAGACACTGTCGTCTCCTGGCTAAGTGCTGCTGTAAATGAAACATTATTACCTTTTTTTTTTTTTTTTTTTTTTGGTGGGTGTAAAATCATCGAATAACCCCTCCCGCTCTTGGGCAGAGCGAAAGGGAGTGTCAGACTTCTACTGACTAAAAACCACCCATGTTCCTTCTTCGCCCTCTATGTCGAGGCCGCGATAACCGTTGGACTACCCGCGGCCCAAACATTATTACCTTCATAATTCGTTAAAGCATGGAGGTATTATATACACTAAGTAACACGACACATGCAATAGTAAGTGTTGCACACACAAATACACTACTTTTTCACAAGCACAGGAACTTGATAAAAAAAAGACGTCCTGTAGTGTGTCGCACGTGTCCCTCTCTAGCAATAAATCACTAGACAATAGCAGTCACGATGTGAAAACAAACAAATTAATAAGCGCACATAATTCCCGGCCACTCGCTGATACATCGCGCCATCAATCTATCGCGGTTGTGCACCTATCTAAATACTTATATATAAATACTTTATGTTCCGATGATTATATCTTTGGCAATCAACTAAAATCATCAGAAGGGTTTTAATTGTGTGATTTATGAGACGGTTTACGGAGAAATTATCATATGTGGGTTTGTTACAAATGAAGTGTTGCGTGCGGTGGAGCTCGCATCGTTCAACGCAGCGGCGCGTGACAAGGCTTCGCAGGCGTGGTTTCACGCCCCGCTTCTGTGTAAAACAAACAACATCGTACGTTACGTTTGCACACGGAGAGGCGGATAAACAGAATAATTGCCGCAAGGCGCAGCGCCGCAAGCATCGGCGCAAAGCACCGCGTCTCGTCTACATGAGGGCTCATGGTCGGACGCCCTGTTTGCTACCAAACTTTCTCCCTGCTAGACGCTTCTGCAGCCAAGAGTTGAAGTCCAACCTGCCCAAACCCCTATTTTTCTTTTTTTTTTGGGGTGAAAAAATCATCATAATATATGACTGCTCCCGTAGAGAGTACCAGACTTCTACTAACTAAAAAAAGTAGTTAAAAAAGTAAAAAACCCGACTGAAAAAACTGAAAAGCAAAAAACAAGCACATTTTAAATTAAACAAAACATGGAAGCAGGCGGGGTCCATTCTATTTTCATTTCATAATTTAATATTCAAATGAATTCCGCCTGCTTCCAAGTTTTGTTTAATACTACTTTTTACCCGACTAAGGGTAATGATTTTTGACCTCCGGCCACCGTAGATGCGGGCCTGTGGACGGTGAGTGATGGGCTAACTCGCCGTCCATCCGTCTCACGACGAAAACAGGCCGTGTCGACGGCGCGTTCGTGTTCCACGCGCGCCTCAAAGAGATGTCAGCAACATGGGAGGGGCCCGAAAGGGCCGACGTCTGTCGGGGCCGCGGGTAGTGCACCGGTTATCGCGGCCTCGACATAGAGGGCGAAGAAAGAACATGGGTGGTTTTTAGTCAGTAGAAGTCTGACCCTCCCTTTCGCTCTGCCCAAGAGCGGGAGGGGTTATTTGATGATTATCCACCCGCCAAAAAAAAGAAAAAAAAAAAAGAAAGGGTAATGATTTTGGCAGTCTATGCGTGTGTATGTTTGTATGTATGTTCCACCGTAGCACCTAGACTACTGAACGTATTTTAATAAATGAGGTGTCAATCAATTCGTAAGAATAGCCCGGGTGACATAGGCTATATACATTTTAACAATTCTTTTTATAATGGAATTTAAATGTCAAATTCTAAGCTCGATATAAATTGAGATAATCATTACATGTTTGGTATCAAATGAGAGGTCTTGGCGAGCACATTACAAATATGTATATTATATTATAGTTTTAGTCAACATACACGTTTAGAATGCGGTCCAAAAGTTCTCGCGGTCTAGTTTGCTATTTACTCGTACTATTTAAATTCAGTAGAATTTTACACCCTGAAAATAATATACTCGTATTATAACGGATTTATTTAATAATACTAAGATAAAATTCAAAAGACAAAACAGCCTTCGTTACCCCAGAGGGTTACTTTGAATATCTCAAGATACTTTGGACCCTTTGGACTTGCAAATGCACCCATAGTATATCAACGTATTATTTCTGAAACTCTCAAATCTTTTGTCGATTCAGTAAAAGTGCTTGTTTACATAGATGACGTGTTATTATTAAGTGATACTGTTGAAGAGGGACTAAATTTGCCCGACTCAGTAATAAAAACGTTAACGAAATCCTGTTTTTCAATTAATCTGCGGTAATACTTTTTCCTGACAAAAGAGGTGGAGTACCTTGGGAGAACCATAATGTAATGGTCAGGTTAACCCGAGCACTCATAAAATAGAAGCCTTAACTAAATCGCCAACGCCAAATACAGTTAAACAAGTGCGTCAATTCACATCCGGAGTTATTTACTATACGGACCTTGTAGAAACTAAAACAACGTGCGTGCAAGCATTTTTGTCATACCTATTATTGAATCAAATATAACAGCTCACAACTTAGGACCCAGTAATATTAATGACAACAATATCCGTGGTGCTAGGCAACTGGGCTTATCCCAGTTGTATACGTCCATGTGTGCCTATTGGCCTTGTTCTTTTCTGCCTCCTGTTAAGTGGAAATTTCTGTTTTTCCTACTCCTCTGCTATTCTTTTCTGATTAATTTCGTTGCGGGATCCAAGACAGTCAAATCATTTCTTTGGGACTTCGTCGAGCTTCATTGTCTCGGCGCTTTTCTTGTGGTCGCCACTGTTGATTCTGGCTTACAGAAGTTACAGTGGTTTGGGAATAGTGAGGCAGGCTTGTCCCAAAATTTGAAGTGCGTCAATTACTCGGCCTCGCTGGGTATTTTAGGCGGTACATTCCACAGTATACCACTTTGTCAGCGCCAATCGTGGCCCTAACACGTAAAAACGTTAAATTTATTTGGGGTATCGAACAGGAAAAAGCAAGACAGGATGTTATCAAACACTTGACGAGCGAACCCGTACTGGGTATATTCGATCACGAGTTAGAAACTGAAGTACATACCGATGCAAATTCACGTAATCACGACACAGCGCAGTCCTTCAAAAAGATACCCCGTGCTCCATTGCAACCGATTGTTTCATGGCAAAAGCCATCTACCCCATTTGATACTATTCATACCGATGTACTTGGTCCCTTACCAGAATTGCACGGATATAAGTACGTGCTTATCATCATTGATGCATTCACTAAGTATTGCCTCCTTAACCCGCTCTAAAACAAGAAAGTGCTGAGTTAAAACGTGTGTTTACTAACGCTATCCCTCTATTCGGGTCCCCTCGTTTGTTAGTAAGCGACAAAGGACGGATTTTCACAAGTACTGATTTCGTGAGTTGGGCCGCCGAATTAGGTATAGAGTTGCATTTTACTACCCCAGAAATGCACCTGTCAAACGGCCAAGTAGAGCGGTATTGCCATACCATTCCCAACATGATACGCATTGAAACGAATCACAAACATGAATCTTGATCGGAGGTACTATGGATGTTACAATTAGTACTAAAAACCACTCGATGTTCGGCACTCAGTCTTCTAATTGGTATAGAGTCTACCACGCCTGTTATGTAAGCTCTTGTTAAAGATATAACAGTACAAGGTGATAGTCCAAATCGCGAAGCATGGCGCGAAATGCATACACAACGTACTATAACATACGCGTGTAAATAAAAATCGTTCAGCACCAAAAACATTCGCAGTGGATGATCTAGTTTTAGTGTTCTAAAAGTAAACTGTTCATAACGCGCGATAAGGCATTGATCTTTGCATCCACTTGTCGTACCTGCTTTGCGTATGTTTGAAGCAGCGTGTTTTACGTGATTTTACTTGGTTGAAGTAGTTTTACGGTTTTCTTCAAATGAAATGTGTTTTTATTATGATAACAGTTTAAAATAGAAAGGAGTGATGAAGGAAACATCGCTCCGTGGCAACAATAAAATTGAGGTTATTTATGAGAGCGAAAGCCCTTCTAGCCACTTAAAAAGAACTTGAACGTTTACACACATATAAGGACATTGTGAGCCTATTTAAACGAACGCATTATTGAAATAGCCTGTATAGAATTGGAGCAGTTCATTATTTTAAGTGTGTACAGGCCCCCCTCGGGATTGTATGACTGCTTTGAAAAGGTAATGGATGAAGTTTTACACAAGATTTGTAACACAAATAAGTCCATTATCACCTGCGGTGATTTTAATGTAAATTTATTAGAAAACTCAAGGGCATGTAGTAAAATTATAAGTCTGTTTCAGTCCTACAATCTCGTAAACCTATTTTTGGAGCCTACAAGAATAACGCCTACTTGTGCCACATGTCTAGACAATATTTTTACTGATGTTATTCCAATCCAAAAAGAAATTATAAATGCTCTAGACTCTGATCATTGCGGACAAATGATTACCATTGATAACCAAAAAATCAAAGTGGCTAAAAAGGATATCACTATTAACCCAAAAACAGTAAGATGCTTGGAAACATTTAAAAGTAAACTCTTGAATAACTTACCGTTATTGTCTACTGACAATCCTCATCATCAATATGATGATTTTTTTGACATGTATTGTAAGCAATTAAATTCCACTTTTATTCCCAAGACTATCTCAGTAAGTTGTAACGCATCTTTCAGTGACTGGGCTACCATGGGTATTCACAAGAGTAGAACAAGGCTTTATGAGCTGTATAATGAAAGAGTTTTTGTAAATACTGCCAAATTTAATTTATATGTTAAAAAATATTCAAAATTCTTTAAAAAAGTGTGTCGTATTGCTAAGTCACATTATTTGAGCTCGAAAATTAGAAACAGCAATAGTGTCATTAAAACAACATGGAATATTATTAATAATGAAACGGGAAGGACCAGTAACCGTAATAGTGACTACAGTTTAGCAATTAATGACAGAGTAATTAAATCAGATTCGGATGTCGCCGCGGCTTTCGAAAGTTTCTTTTCTGACATTCCCGTTTCAACGACAAAATCCCTAAACTCGTCACCTACTGTTGCCGAATCTTTGCCAAAGGAAAATGTTAAAGCTTGCGACTCAGAATTTCATTTTGAACATGTCACATGTACATGTCATATTAAAAACATTTCACACCTTAAATGTTAAGAAGACTGCGGATCTGTGGGGTAATTCTGTAGAAGTTGCCAAGTCTATTATTGATACTGTAGCACCTACCTTAGCTTCTATTTTTAATAATTGTATTGATTGTGGGGAGTTTCCTGACCTTATGAAAAATAGTAAAATTATTCCTTTATTCAAGGCGGGTAGTACATCAGACCCCATAAATTATAGACCTGTTTCAGTGCTACCTACTTTCAGTAAAATTAATTTTAGAGCAATTGCAAAGATTTTTTAATAAACATAAATTAATACACAATAAACAGTTCGGTTTTACGAAGGGTCGCTCAAATACCGATGCCGGTGTCGAACTTTTAGGACGTATTTATAATGCCTGGGAAGATAAATGCGATGCTTTGGGCATTTTTTGCCATTTATCCAAGGCATTTGATTGCGTCCTTCATGAAACCTTAATCAGGAAACTCCGCCACTACGGAATACGAAACAGCGCTCTGGATCTTCTTATCTCATACCTCAGTAATAGGATCCAAAGCGTTGACGTCAACAGGAAAAGATCACCCGAATCTATTGTAATAATGGGAGTCCCACAGGGCTCGATTCTTGGCCCTTTTTTGTTTCTTATTTATATTAATTATTTGACTCACCTCATAAAGGACGATCGAGCGATATCGTGTTATTTGCGGATGACACTTCGCTTTTATTTAAACTTAAACGACAACAGGTAGTTGTTGACGATGTAAATAGCGGGATTTCGAAAGTGGTGCATCGGTTTAACGCTAATAATTTGCTTCTTAATGAAAAAAAAAATCAAATGCATTAGGTTTACACTACCTCACGTTAGGCAGGTGAAAACTCGTGTGTTGGTAAAGGGCAAAGAGTTGAATCCTGAAAATAGCACGGTGTTCTTGGGCTTATCTTTAGACGCTAAGCTTCAGTGGGGGCCACGTATAGATAAATTGTCAAAAAAGCTGAGTTCAGCAGCATACGCAGTTAGAAAAATTCGTAATTTAACCGATGTAGAGACTGTCTGTTTAGTGTACTTTAGTTATTTTCATAGCGTAATGTCGTACGGCATTCTATTGTGGGGGAATGCCGCTGATATTCAGACCATTTTTGTTTTGCAAAAACGGGCGGTTAGATCTATTCATAAATTGAGTCCGAGACACTCTCTCAGAGAAAAAATTAAGGAAATTAATGTAATGACTGTTCCGTCTCAGTATGTTTATGAAAATCTTTTGTATGCTCACAAAAATATAAAGCTGTTTAAGAAATATAGTGATATTCACAATATAAAAACAAAAAATAGACATATTGTACCCACAACAAGGTTCAAGAAAATAGGTGGATCATTTAGATGCCAATGTATGCGCTTTTATAATAAACTACCATGCCACATTCAAAATTTAAGCCTTAATAAATTCAAATCCTTTATAAAACGTAAACTTTGCCAGAAAGGATTTTATACTGATAAAGATTATATAGAGGACAAAAAAGCTTGGGATTGAACTGCTCCAATTTGAATTGACTTTATACATATTCATTTTTTTTTTACAATTTGACATTTTATGTTTTTTTTTACACTCTGACATTGTTTATTTTTTCAAGTATGATATTTTTTTTGACTAATATTTACTTGTTAAATATTTTATTTTATATATATATATTTTTGTGTGTGTGTGTGTTTTTTTTACATTTAATAATGTAACATGATTATTTAATATGATAAATATTTTAAAAATTGATATTGTGAATGTGAGGGCCATGTGGGTCTTTCTTAAATTTTAACGATTGTCTGGCAGTTTGAGTACTTTAAGTGACCCACCCAAATGTCCTTTCTTTGGTATTGTTCGTCATGACGTTGAGCTCCTAGAGTTATAAGTCGAGCTCCACGATAACTGACAAATGCTTGCACTGACTGGACGGGTACACTCAAATCTGTGTGGTGCTTTCTTCAAAAGACCATCTCAGACATTAATCTGCATGGTCTTCATGTGTGTATTATACCTTATTGTTAACCCAAACGATTTTAAAAGACTAAAAGAGTAACCTTTGGAGTTTCTTGCCGGTTCTTCTCCTTAGGAATCGACCAATGCACCGAACCGTGCCCCTTTTTACCGACGTTTTATAAGTGCCCATGTAGGCCTATGTGAAATAAAAATATTTTGATTTTGATTTCAATTTTGATAATGACACTTCAAATTTCTTTTCGAACGCATTGAGTACATGTCAAAGGGTAAAAGTATAATTCCCGAGGTTAGTTTGAAATTCAAGTGGACTAAAGTGTTCATAAATTCATATTAACTAAAGAAACTTCACATGTGTGTTAAACTTTTGTTGTTGTTTTTGGTTTTTTATGAACCAAGCTATTGATCCAAGATTACGTTCAAAACTTTGCTTGAGTGTATCTTTGTTTTGTTTCTGAAAATTTACTTATATTTAAATAGAAGTTACAAATTCAATATATGAATATCAGACAAGAATTAATATCTTGTTTTCTACTTTTAAGACCGCGGTTTGTAGTCGAGTTTTAGTTTTTAAACTTATTTTTTTATATTCAAATCCCTTCATCCGTTTAGGAGCTATGAGGGAACAAGGAAACAGACATACACAGATACATACACGCCAAACACATAACCATCCTTATGGGCTTTGCCGCAGTCGGATAAAAACCACCCATGTTTCTTCTTAGCCCTTTGTGTCGAGGCCGCGGTATCTCTTTTAAACAACCTGCAGCCCTGACGGGCGTTGGACCTTGCGGGCGCCTTCCATGTAGCTGATATCTCTTTAAGGCGCGCGTGAGCACGAACGCGGCGTCGACACGGTCTGTCGTCGTCATAAGACGGACAGACTGCGAGCTAGTCCATTACACCATCCACAGGCCCGCGTCTACGGTGGCCGGAAGACGAGAGGTTCTCTCCCTCTCACGTTCCGCTACCGCCTTCGCTAGCATCACTGCTTCGCAGAAGGAGGTAACGGCGTCGGCTTGCACCAGCGTCGGGCGCGAAAGGTCGTCGCCGCCAATCGCCGCCTACGAGATCTCACATCTCTGTGTTCTCTCTCGTGCCCATGCGAGGCAGACCTCCACGGTGTGCTCCACCGTGTCCTCCGGCCGATCCTCACAATGGTGGCAGCCGGGCGTTTCTTCCCGTCTGATTCGGTGCAGGTACCTCCCGTAACAACAGTGTCTGGAGGGTGCCGTGTGTCCTCTTAAGCCACTCCTCACAGAGGGGACTTACCGCGTGCCCTTGCCTAAACCCCTTACGCAGTATTATCGGTAAGTATCTAGTACCTGGATACGTCACAGTGAGAGTCATGAATCACATGTAGCACGCGACATATTGACACGAGTCGGGACTGTTGCCTGCGCCGCGACAACATCGCAGTTCAACTCGTAATGAAACAAACGGAACAGTTCTGCTCCTGTGAATAAATTAATGACTTACTTAACTGCTGACAATTTCAGCTAATGCTTCCGTCTTCACTTCGACAATATTAAAAGTATCCGAGAGCGGTGCGGTGTGGAGGAAGGAGGGGGAAAGGGTAGCTCATCAATCCGTCCGTCTGCAGGCCGAGGCCGTACAGAACTCGCCACGTTGTTACACGCGCTAATTAAAATAACGCCGCAATTTATTACACGCTATTTATTTCACATAATTTTGAAGCAGCCAAGTCACATGACAAATCCTCGTATAGAATTACCCAACATGTCAACTGAAGCATTCCCTATTCAACTTTATTATATTACTAGCTGTGCCCGCGACTTCGTTCGCGTGGTTGTCGAGAACTGGAATGCGTCGCTTAGACGAAAGTACATTAAATCATTGCTCTGCGTTAACTTACTGACGCTGTAGCAAATAAGAAGAGGGTAAATGCAAAGCACCATGTCTAATAAAAAAGTTTAGATGGATGGATGTTTGTTAATCAACCACTTCAGAACGCCCGAACGGATCTTGATGAAATTTGAAACAGAGGTAGGTTATAGTCCCGTCGGGGCTGCGGGTTGTTCGCAAGAGATACCGCGGCCTCAGAAGGCTAAGGGCTAAGAAGGAACATGGCTTGTCTTTTAGTCAGTAGAAGTAAAAGAGAATAAAGAAGAACGAAGGTAGTTCCAACCATTTCGGGTACATCGTTGTCAGAGTCCAAGTTCGACATGGCGGAGGTACGAAATACTGATTACAACCGTCTACTTATTCACTTCCGATAACAAATTAACAAAATCTCAAACAATCAAGCCGATGGAAATGGATTAAGTACGGAAACGCGGTAAGTTCGATACAGTTGCCCACCCCCCTCAAAAAAAAAGGTAGATTATAGTCGATAGACCCTGTCGTCGGCGCGTTCGTGTACCACGCGTGCCTCAAAGAGATGTCAGCAAAAATAACGGAGCCCCAAAGGAACGACGTCTGCCGGGGCTGAGGGTTGTTCGCAAGAGATACCACGGCCCCGAAACACAAAAGCCTAACAAAGAACATGGACGGTTTTTCGTCAGTAGAAGTCTGACACTTCCTCCCGCTCCGCCCAGAGCGGGAGGGTCTGCTCTGCTTGGGCGGAGCCCCACCGTGTTCTCGTAGTGGTGATTGGCGGCCGCGACCTCTCGCGTCCGGCCCTGGTGCAAGCCATGGTCCGGGGCGAGAGGGAATGGGGCGCCGTCGCTTCCTTCTGCGAAATAGTGATGCTAGCGAAAGAGGTGGCGGAACGTGAGAGGGAGAGAACCTCTCATCCCAGCCGCTGCGGCAGACGCTGCAGGCGTCGGAGGCCACGTCATGGCCACTTGCCACCGTAGGCGAGGGCCTGCGTCGTCTTTCGAACGAAAGAGATACCGTGGCCTCGACACAAAGGGCTAACACCACACCACATCTATTGAGGGCATGGCTGGCGCAGTGGCTGGACTATTGACATTAGCACTGCGTGTCGCAGGTTCGATTCCCACACGGAATAAAAAAATATATGTTGGGTTTTATATACTTTTAAAAACCGGCCAAGTGCATGTCGGACCAGGCATAATGTAGAGTCCCGTAGCTGCCCATCAGAAATGTGAATGATGAATGTGAATTTACTAAACTGATTAACCATCCAGCCTACCTGCCTCCGAACGATGATTGATCCGAACTTACATTTGCAGATTTAAGACCTGTGCTCCCACACATTATGTATAGGAAAATATTTTATGCAGGTACATTTTATAAGTTGGTCGACTATTACTCATAACTTGTAAAGCCTACTAAGCTGTGATAGTTTTGCTTTTAATTTCATTATATATAATACTACCAAGATTTTGTTCACACGCCCAATCACAACCCTTACATGTATTTTAGGAAGCCAGACTTGAGTCTAACAACAAATTTCACTTTATAGCTTAATATTTCACAAACGAATCCCTTAATCGAAAAAGTGTTTGAGCAAACTCACAATCTTTTTCAAAGACCTATCCAACGACACCTCACACTATGCGATACGCAAGAAAAAAAAATCAGGGTATATTTTTTTTTCTTTTGCCAATCCCATTTATGTGTACCGGAGATATAGGTATATATTTTACGACATTTTATCTTACCACTTTGTCTGCGTAACTCATTTATATGTTCATGCTAATTACAGCTTTCTAGTACTAAGAGTGCCTGAGCAATAGTGCAGACGGACGGACAGACAGACAGACAGACGGACATGCCGAAACTGTAAGGGTTTCTTGATGACTACGGAACCCAATTGTATACTGTGTAATTGAACAATTTTTATTTGATGACTATTCACGGAACTCCAGAGAGGACTGGCTATCTTTGGAGGAGGCCTTTACCTGCAGAGGTGTTCTTGCAGACAACTAAAAAATATTTTTATACTAAACTAACAACTAAATTTAAGAACGAAACCTAATTTACTAACAAAAAATATTATAAATAAAACTAGAGTTTAAGTTACCTACTGCTCTTGTTGTATGTTAGAAATAAAAGACATTTTTTTTATGTTATTTATTAAAGTCAAAGTCAAAAGTCAAAGTCAAAATATTTTATTTCACATAGGCCTACATGGGCACTTGTAAAACGTCGACATAAAAAAAGGTAGCACGGTTCGGTGCATTGGTCGCTTCCTAAGGAGAAGATCCGGCAAGAAACTCCAAAGGTTACTCTTTTAATCTTTTAAAATGGTTTAAAATGGTTAACAATTAGTTTAGGGTCCAGACATAATCTTGGGACACACATGAAGGCTATGCAGATTAGTGTCTGAGATGGTCTTTTGAAGAAAGCACCACACAGATTTGAGTGGACCTGTCCAGTCAGTGCAAGCATTTGTCAGTTATTGTCGAGCTCGACTTATAAGTCAAGGAGCTCGACGTCACGACGAGGGTAGGTCGCTTACAGTACTCAAACTGCCAGACAATCGTTGAAATTAAAGAAAGACCCACATGGCCCTCACATTCACAATATCAATTTTCACAATATAAAAATAATAAAATATTTATCATATTAAATAAGTCAAGTTATTAAATGTCAAAAGAAACACAAAACTAAATCAAAAACAAAAAAAAAATGAAAATACCTATTTAACAAGTAAATAGGTATTGGTCAAAAAATAAAAAATTATGTCATACTTGAAAAAGTAAACAATGTCATTGTGTATAAAGAAAGTTAATAAAATGTCAAATTGTAAAAGAAAAAAAAATATAGTATATAAAAAAATCAATTCAAATTGGAGCAGTTTAATCCCAAGCTTGTTTGTCCTCTATATAATCTTTAACAGTATAAAATCCTTTCTGGCAAAGTTTACGTTTTATAAAGGACTAGCTGACCCACGCAATTTCGTCTGCGTCACAATAATATGTAACTTACAACCTTCCTCGATAGATCGACTACAAGTACACTAATCGGGCTGTCTCTACATCGGTTAAATTACGAATTTTTCTAACTGCGTATGCTGCAGAGCTCAGCTTTTTCGACAGTTTATCTATATGAGGCCCCCACTGAAGTTTAGCGTCTAAAGTTAAGCCCAAGAACACCGTGCTATCTTCAGGATTCAACTCTTCGCTCTTTACCAACACACAAGTTTTCACCTGCCTAACGTGAGGTAGTGTAAAACTAAAAAATGCATTTGGTTTTTTTTTTCATTAAGCAGCAAATAATTAGCGTTAAACCAATGCACTACGTTCGAAATCGCACTATTTACGTCGTCAACAACTACCTGTTTTCGTTTAAGTTTAAATAAAAGCGAAGTGTCATCCGCAAATAACACTATATCGTGGTTATCCTTTATGAGGTGAGGCAAATCATAAATATAAATAAGAAACAAGAAAGGGCCAAGAATCGAGCCCTGTGGGACTCCCATTATTACACTAGATCCGGGAGATCTTTCTTCGTTGATGTCAACTCTTTGGATCTTATCACTCAGGTATGAGATAAGAAGATCCAGAGCGCTGTTTCGTATTCCGTAGTGGCGGAGTTTCCTGATTAAGGTCTCATGAAGGACGCAATCAAATGCCTTGGACAATAGCAAAAAATGCCCAAAGCATCGCATTTATCTTCCCATGCACTAAAAATATGTCCTAAAAGTTCGACACCGGCATAGGTAGTTGAGGGACCCTTCGTAAAACCGAACTGTTTGTTATGTAATAATTTATGTTTATTAAAAAATCTTTGCAATTGATCTACAATATTAATTTCTCAAAAACTTTACTAAAAGTAGGCAGTACTGAAATAGGTCTATAATTTGTGGGGTCTGATGTACTACCTGCCTTGAATAAAGGAATAATTTTACTAAATTTCAAAAGGTCAGGAAACTCTCCACAACCAATACAATTATTAAAAATAGAAGCTGAGGTAGGTGCTACAATATCAATAATAGACTTGGCAACTTCTACAGAATTACCCCACAGATCCGCAGTCGTCTTAATATTTAAGGTTTGAAATGTTTTTATTATATCTCTACATGTAACATGTTCAAAATGAAATTCTGAGTCGCAAGCTTTAACATTTTCCTTTAGTAAAGATTCGGCAACAGTAGGTGACGAGTTTAGGGATTTCGCCGTTGAAACAGGAATGTCAGAAAAGAATTTTTCGAAAGCCGCGGCGACTTCCGAATCTGATTTAATTACTGTGTCATTAATTGTTAAGCTGTAGTCATAACTACTACATACTTTAATGGACTTTCCCGTTTTATTATTAATAATATTCCAAGTAGTTTTAACAATATTATTGCTGTTTCTAATTTTCGAGCTCAAATAATGTGACTTAGCAATATGACACACTTTTTTAAACAGTTTTGAATATTTTTTAACATATAAATTAAATTCGGCAGTATTTACAAAAACTCTTTCATTATACAGCTCATAAAGCCTTGTTCTACTCTTGTGAATACCCATGGTAGCCCAGTCACTGAAAGATGCGTTACAATTTACTGAGATAGTTTCGGGAATGAAAGTGGAATTAAATTGCTTGCAATACATATCAAAAAATTCATCATAATTATTGATGATGAGGATTGTCAGTAGACAATAATGGTAAGTTAATTTTTAGTTTATTTTTAAATGTTTCCAAGCATCTTACCGTTTTTGGGTTAACAGTGATATCCATTTTAGCCACTTTGATTTTTTGGTTATCAATGGTAATCATTTGACCGCAATGATCAGAGTCTAGAGCATTTATAATTTCTTTATGGATTGGAGTAACAGCAGTATAAATATTGTCTAGACATGTGGCACAAGTAGGCGTTATTCTTGTAGGCTCCAAAAATAGGTTTACGAGATTGTAGGACCGAAAAAGACTCATAATTTTACTACAAGAACTTGACTTTTCTAATAAATTTACATTTAAGTCACCGCAGGTGATAATGGACTTGTTTGTGTTACAAATCTTGTGTAAAACTTCATCCATTACCTTTTCAAAGCAGTCATACAATCCCGAGGGGGGCCTGTATACGCCTAATATAATAAACTGCTCCAATTCTATACAGGCTATTTCAATAATGCGTTAAACAGATAGGCTTACAATGTCCTTTCGGTCTTCGAATTTAATCTGGTTATTTACTAAAATTAGTGATCCACCATGAATGGCATTAACTCTGTTGAATGTGCTACCAACCTGGTGATTACTAAAACTAATCATGAACTGGTGGCTTTGAAGCCAATGTTCTGTAATACAAAGAATATCAATATTATTCAAATTCAAAAATAGTAATTCTAATTCTAAGTCTTTGTTCCTCAGTCCTTGAATATTCTGATGCACCAGGTTGATACTATTTGTTTTTAAGCTATTTTTATTAGATATAGTTTTGTGAGATTGTTCATTACTGCTAGAGTTTGCCTCTATTGTCCTATTCTCTAATTTAAATGATTTATAATGTCAATATTATGCACTAAATTTCTCACTGGATTATTCAACATGTCATGGTTCTCAATAGAAGCAATCTCTTTCGCTAAATTCTTAGCTGTTAAATTATTTACGGAACATATTTTTAATTAACACCGCGTTTCCGCAAATGTTACCTATCAACGCCATCTATCACAGACGAAGAAAACTACTAAAATTGAATGCATGGAAAGCGATCAAACACACTATATTGTTTAGGCTATGTAGATTTTGAAAGCAGCGTCATTTGTGTAATACGTACCCACAGTCGGCGTTGCAGATGCGGCACCGAGTACAGTGTGCGGTGGTCCGATGCGGCGCGGCGCGGCTGTAACCGCCGGCGGGTGTTGTCAGGTAACGCGGCGCGGCCGTTGTTCGCGCGTCTCCAACAGATAGCCATTTCACAATGAAAAGTTACGGCGGTTTATTATCAGCCGCACAAACTTTAGCACTTATTCATTTCACACGAAGCGCTGAAAAAAGTTAGCATGTTAAAGAGTTTGGGAATACGAAAAAATTACATTCGGCCCTCCCCGAGTCAGTTTTTCTTTTTGTCGATACACAACCCGAATCTTTTTATAATTGCGCAACGTTGCTCGAGAAAGCTCTAATACTTCCCTTACAGTTTTACCAATAGTAAATTAAATGATATTGAAAGAAAAAAAAAGTAATCAAATTGTAGACTGAACTTCAACGATATCTGTTCAGGCGCGAATGCATGGAGTTTCAATCTATACGTACAATCAGATTATTTTAAGTATTTGAGTAAACTCTACTAAGCGCTGCGCCGCTGCGCTGCACTGCAAGGCACTCTCACTGAAGGAGGCTATCACTAAATGGATCTTCCTCCACATTAAACAGACAATATTGAAATCCAATTTAGTCGCCGGCAGCGCAAGCAGCGACGTAAATAACGACTCTCCGAGGAGCCACGCGTGAGGCGCACTGTGTCGCACCGTGTGACCAGCTATGTTGACACAGTGCACGCTGCACGGGTCTTCCACCCGCGGGCCGCTCACCACTCCCTACAGTCCACTTAACAAAAGCGCCGCATGCCGCCGCATAATAAAGACGAATTACCGACAAGATAGAACCGATGTGAATGTGTCACATGAGCTCACAGCTCACCGCACCGCTCACCTGTGCGGTGTGTCGTGCCGCCACAGCCGCCACCGCCATGCAGTCCGGATCAGATGATGGAATCTTGCCGAAATTAGAAAAATGTACAGCGATTTTGGTATTTTCTCTCTAACAAGCTGATCTGATGGTAGAATGGTTCTTATGTAACCGACATCAACACGACCTCTTAAACTTCGGGGATTACAGGCGTGATGTTTTGTTATTCTACTAATAAATACAAAACTTTGCGAAGTCGTATTGTATTGATGTCTAAATGATAGCAAATGGATTGGGATTGTTGAAATCCCATGCCTGTCTTTTGTTTACACCAGTTCATAACATAACATCACGCCGCCGCGCGGGTACGTTGTGAAGGGGTAAGCATAATGTGAATCACTAAAAAGTGAAAAATAAAAACTTTTTGACAAAAAATTCAACCGACTTTGACAAAAAATAAAACACAAAAAAGTGAAAAATAAACTTTAGAACAAAAGTTTGTTTCTGAAGGCGGCGGCAAAAAATAGGTAAATAAACAAAAAAAAATCACCGACTTTAGAAACGAATTTTTCTTCTAAAGTTTATTTTTCACTTTTTTGTGTTTTATTTTTTGTCGAAGTCGGTTTTATTTTTTGTTAAAAAGTTTTTTATACATAAATATTGTGCGTAACTTGGGGTATTTCTTAGGCTTTGTTTCATCGTAATCGGTGCTTAACCCCTTACGCATGCACTTTTATATTATAGTACATATTCACATTTATACGTACTTCCACACACACACACCGTCTTCATCTTTTTCTTAAATTCTAATCTCAAGCACTAGTTATCCTAGTTTGGGTTCCTAACTCCCACAAACCTTAGTACGGTCTCCAATATTGTAGGAAAAAATTAATCTTATTATTATTATTATTCATCCCCTTTTCTCCCCTCCATAACTATTAAACGACTAATAAAAACATAACTAAGAACACACCCGACTAATTCAACTTTCAAACAAATAAAAAAAGTAGTTAAAAAACTAAAAAACCCGACTGAAAAAACTGAAAAGCAAACAACAAGCACATTTTAAATTAAACAAAACTGGAAGCAGGCGGGGTCCATTCTATTGTCATTTCATAACTTAATGTTCAAATGAACCCCGCCTGCTTCCAAGTTTTGTTTAACTTATTGTTTGCTTTTCAGTTTTTCAGTCGGGTTTTTTAGTTTTTTAACTACTTTTTTTATTTCCAACTTTTTAGTTATTTTGTGTTTGTTCTTTCCTTGGTCGCGTAAAATTCTTCGTAGATGATTTAACCTTTGTGTTTGTGTATAGGATTTGACACTTTGAATTTATTTTAAACATACCTATAAGTGTCATATATTTTTCTAATCTCCTTTTAAACCCCTTCATTTTGATACCCTACTCGATGGTAATGGAAAAGTTATTTTTTTTCTAAACCGCGATATGGCCCCCAAAATCCACTATTTTTCTTTGTTTTTAGGGTTCCGTACCTCAAAAGGTAAAAACGGAACCCTTATAGGATCACTTTGTTGTCCGTCTGTCTGTCTGTCTGTCTGTCTGTCTGTCAAGACCTTTTTTCTCAGGAACGCGTGGAGGTATCAAGCTGAAATTCATATCAAATACTCAAGTCTATGGTCTCTTGGAGCTGTGAAAAAATCAAACTTCTAAGTCAACGCGATCAAAAGATACTCCCGTTTATGCCGCAAATTTTCGACACTCGCAAGGGAATCAAAACCTACAGGGTACTTCCCGTGAACTCAGAATCTTGAAATTTGGTACGAAGCAACGTCTTATAACACAGATAAAGGAAAAATTGCGAAAAGCATAAATTTTTAGTTACATCATATAATAAAAATATTTTTAATAATTTAAAAAAAAAAAAAAAAAAGCGACTCCCCTACTACGATGGTACGGAACCCTTCATGTGCGAGTAGGACTCGCACTTGGCCGGTTTTTTAATTTTAATGTAGCCAGTGACACTCGCGAAATCAAGACAAATCTAATGACGTATATTTCATTCAAATCCCTTCATTTGTTTAGGAGTTATGGTTGCGTCGGGGGCTAAAAGTACTGGATTTCGGCAGAACATTAAATTGGTTGCTTAATTAATTGCATTTTAGCCCTATTAAGACGTCCTGCAAATAATACGTCGAATTACCAGTAACCCGTGTATAAAACAAAATTAATCATACAGAATTACAGACTCAACGCACCGCTCCGCTCCGCCTCACTCCGCTCCGCCATGCTCGGCTCCGCTGGGCCGCTTCGTTTTATTCATTACGTGAAACAATAGAGACGTTCTCAACCTTATCTCGTCCAATAAGATTTCCACAAAAAAGCGTCAAAGAGGTAGCGGAACCGATAATTACATCCCGTGGGAGCACCGGGAGCGTCGCGAGCCCCGCGGTGTGGTGAATGCCCTGTTCGTTGTGGAGCGGACGAACGCCTGCTGGCAGAGCTGGTCAGTGCAGTGGTGGGATGTGTTACACGGCACGGCGCGGTCTGATGCAACAATGTACGGCGCGGCATGGCACGATATGCTGCGGAAGGCAGACTTTTTACAGTTTGTGTATTCAATTTAGCATCGTCCGACTTCGTTAGTTAGTCTGTTTGGCACCGCGTCCGTGGCTGCGCGCGACTCCTAACTCGGTAAATGGCATCTTGTTGAGCTCCCCGTGGATTTGAATAAAAAAACTTTCTGACTAGATAAAAAGAAAACTCCGCGGCATATTTGCTGAATAAATGATGTGATTCAAATTTATACTGTGCCCCAACTGTATGGTAATGAGAGGTTCGCGGGCGGTGGGATCCGCGACTCGCCACTGTGTAGCCAGAGCCCCACCACATGCTCTGGCCGCGCTGCACTGGGCCACTGCAGCGTCTGTATGTATACATACCTACTGCCCCGTGGGGACGGGCCATCGGGCAGCCTCGCTACCGCCGCTTATTGAGTCAAACATAATAAAAATAAATAAAAATAAAATAGCCTTTATTTGCCTTAACAAATAATTAATTTTCTTACAATACATGCATTAATAAATTGTTTAACATTATTCATATTATATTTTTCATACAGCATTTCATTAAACTTTGCATTTAACAATGCCTACATTAAATATTACATTTATATATTTCCTGATCATATTTATAACATGATTGTGATCTCTTTTTAGCGATACATTTCATTTCTTTATTTTTTATTCGATTTGTTTTTACTACATTTCATAAAGCATTTATTTATCATTCATTTACTACAATTTTACACATTTTATCTTACACTAGTACATTTTTTCATTCCTATTACAAAATATTTGATCTAGCAAGTAACATATCACATTTCATATCGACAAAAAATTTAAATCAATAACATGGTTTAGTATTTTATTTTTAATAGTTTTAACATGTCTTTAGATGTTTCATTTCCTTTACATAACTAAAAATATCACGTTCATCATTTCATACAACAACATTTCGTTAAAGTTTAGTCAATTTAATTTAACATATTTTATTTTTAAATTCTGCATTTCACATTACATTTATAAACAGACATATTATTATTCTAATAGTAGGTTTTAGTTAAGGTCCCTTACGGGTATAGGCCTCCTCCACTTGCCTCTTTTTTCTGGTATTTACTTACATAATACATATAAGTATGCAATTTTTTGCATGTGAGAGGGTTGTAGTGTAGATCTCCCGCGGTGACCAGCCGTACTGGGAGATCGAGAGGGGGGACGTTAATTGTTTATTCAGTGTTTTGATTCGAATGGTGTGCTTTAGGAGAAGTTGGATCGGAAAAAGTCAGCGTAGGTTTCTTGATAACAAAATTGGTCATAATGTTGTTTTTATTTATCTTTGAAGGATGTTTTTTTAAATAATTCTCTTTAGTGGCAGAGTAAACTTCCATCTCTGGGGATTCTGAGAGGTTTCTTTTCTTATTTTGTGTCTTACGCTGTTCATCTTGTTGGTTTTTATTTTGAAGTATTATGAGTTTGTCATATTTTATAATCGCTTTTTTCCCTTGCTCGCTTGCTTTTTCTACTTCGCTTCGGAGTTCTTTGCGTTTTTTCAGGACATCTAATGGATAATCTTCTTTTATATAGTATGGTGTGGTTTCTAGTTTCTTTTTGTTTTTTTTGTATTTGTATTTTCATCCCCATAGTTAGCAAAGTTACTACAATAGGCCTTATTTTTTCGTTTTTTATTCCAAGTCTTCGCACGGATTCGATATAGTATTTTTCGCATTTGATGTTCAATATGTTGTTGATTATATTTAGCACTTTTTCCTCCAAATCTTGGTAGCAATTTTCTTGCTCTTCTACTCCAAAAAATATTAAGTTTTTTCTCCTCGTGAATCTCTCAAAAACGAATGAACCAACAAAAAGTGGATATGCTAGCTATGAAAGAAGACATCAAAAACACTATCAATAATAATATAAATGAGAAATTTAAAGCTTTAGAAACCAAAAAACAAGCAACTTAAACAAGAATTAGAAATACAAAAAAAAAAAAAATTAACAATTAACAATTTTGGGAGTCAAACATAAAGGGTGTAAAAGAACCCTTAACGCAAACGAAGGGCACTGGTTCTCCTCACCACTGCGATCATTTTTTAGGGTTCCGTACCTCAAAAGGAAAAAACGGAACCCTTATAGGATCACTCGTGTGTCTGTCTGTCTGTCTGTCCGTCTGTCACAGCCAATTTGCTCCGAATCTAATGGACCGATTAAGTTGGAATTTGGTATACATATGGATTTTTGTGACCCAAACATGTACGGCTAAAGTAAATAAATGAATTTTGAATATGGGGGTCGCTTTTACGGGGCAAATAAGAAAATTTAAAAAAAAGTTTTGCAAACTGTACCATGTGACACATCAAATGAAAGGGCTTACTATGGGGGTCTCAAATATATTTTTTTAATAATTTTAAAATAAATAGTTTTAAAGTTATTTAAGAAAATAGACGAAAATTGACCGTTCAGGGGCCGATAAGGGGGGGCCCTTATCTCCGAAACTACTGAGCCTACAATTTTGAAAAAAATACAGAAAATAGTTCTATACCTGTAGATTACAGGAAAACCTATAAGAAGTCCATGGTCTAAAAATTACATGGTGAATTTATATATATAAAATTCAAAGTCCTGACTGACTCAATGACTGATATGACTGAACGCACAGCCCTAACCGCTGGACCTTTTTTAGTTACCACAAACAAATTTGGGTCAGATTTAAAAAAACATGGTAGATATATTATATTCATTGTACGGAACCAGCTTCACGCGAGTTCAACTCGCACTTGACCGGTTTTTTTGGTTCTAGGCCATATCTGGGAACCCCCTAGTTACGGAGATATTGGGGGTGAAAGTTCCAAATTTTGCACAGCTGTTTTTGTCAAGACCGGGGCTACAATTAACAGAGGTAAGTGTTAACAAGCAAGAGATAGTGGGCAAATGTGGTCCAAGCATCGTCAAGGATGAATCATATACCAAATTGAAGTGTAAAATGTACTGTTCAAACATGCAAACGGGCATTAAAATCGGTCCGAGAGATTTCGAGAAATGATCAGTTTATTTTTGGGGTTTTTGCCTTTTTGCTTTGTTGTGTTCTGTCAGTGTATCCAATAAAAAACTGTAAAGCCGCATCCCCACTAAAGTCACCCGAAACGTTCTTGTTAGACTGGCTAAGAAGGAACATGGGTGTTTTTTAGTCAGTAGAAGGCTGACACTCCCTACCGCTCTGCCGAGCAGGAGGAGCCTATTGATGAGTTACCATTTTACCAACCTCCAAAAAAAAGGCATTATTGTGTGCCAACTGTGATTTTTCGACCCCGTTTCATGCCCTCCACGTACCTCGCTCGAGTCAAACCAGCCCCTAAAATAATCTCAGATCCAGTTTGTCCCTTTGCTGTCCGACCCAGTGAAGCCCTAAGCCTAGGCTCGTACCCCACACGGGGTGCACTTTTTTTTGGTTTTGGCGGGTGGAAAATCATCAAATAACCCATTCCGCTCTTGGGCAGAGCGAAAGGGAGTGTCAGACTTCTACTGACTAAAAACCACCCATGTTCCTTTTTACCCGACTGCGGCGAAGCCCATTGCAAAAGGAGGGTTATGTGTTTGGCATGTATGTATGTATGTATGTCCGTTTATTTATTCCCTCATAACTCCTAAACGGATGAAGGGATTTGAATAAAATATACGTTGATGGCGCGAGTGTCACTGGCTACATTAAAATTAAAAAAAGAAAAGAAATTTTCGCATTTTGGGGGCAATATAGCGGATTCAAAAAAAATATTTTCCAATACCATCGAGTAGGATATCAAAATAAAGGGTTTTATAAGGACATTACAAAAATATATGATACCTATATGTTTAAAATAAATTCAAAGTCACAAATCATATAAATCAATCCAAAAAAAAAAAATATACGCGACAAACGAAAGAACAAACAAAAGAACTAAAAACTTGGAAATAAAAAAATTAATTAAAAAACTAAAAAAAGCAGGCGGGGTTCATTTGAATATTAAATTATGACGCTAGCCACTCCTTAAAGACAC
Source organism: Diarsia rubi (assembly GCA_932274075.1). Classification (NCBI taxonomy): domain Eukaryota; kingdom Metazoa; phylum Arthropoda; class Insecta; order Lepidoptera; family Noctuidae; genus Diarsia; species Diarsia rubi. The sequence goes on along the minus strand of OW026437.1, from coordinate 82,414 downwards.
GGGGTACCCTTAGCGTATATTCGCATAGTTTGTATGATTGTTTGCCTGGAGGCCTTAAATTCATGACACTCACAGGAAAGTCCAGTTAAGCAGTAGCCAACCTCCTCGCCACCCATGTTGGCAAAGCATTATTCATAATGAAACCAGCAAGACAACGTCCGTAAAGTTCATGAGCCGATGCAAATGGACCATGTAGATCAGCTACAAAAACATGATAATGCACAGTAAGCCGGTAGTTATGGTGGTGTCTTCGCTTGACTGTGATTAGCTCGCTAATAGTTGCTAGAGTGGCTTGGCTATGTTTGCCTGTCATTGGCTAGCTAGAGTGGCATGGCTATGGTTTGCTAGAGTGGCATGGCTATGGTTTGCTAGAGTGGCTTGGCTATGGTTAGCTGTCATTGGCTGGCTAGGGTGGCACGCTGTGAGCAGGCTGTTGTAACATTCATGCATCTTTCCGTTTTTTAACGTTCAAACGGAAATCAAAATGTTTTGAAATAATTCATAACTTATTTTTAAAGGACCAACGTATTTTAAAATGCATATTATTGAATACATCAATTAAAAACAAGCTAACCCTTGCAAGGACTGGGCGCAAGCAGGATGTATCAAAGGATATTACAGCATTCTGTTGTTTGAATTGTAATTCAGATGATGAATACGAATAGATACCTACTCTTTCAGTTCGGGCATTTAAAATAGTTCCTAATCCTTGATATTTTTTGTTGATTTTGTATTATACTACATTTTATATACGTTAAGTCTAAAGACGAGAATAATTAAGTTTAAAGATATTTATTAAAAACTTATTACCTAGCATTTAAGATAAAAAATGTGCCATTTTCTACCTCATCGTAATGATGTTGTTTAAGTAATATGTCTAATTAAGTTTAAATATAAAACAAAAATGTCCTGCTTATGAATGATAAATAGTTATTTTACTTTGTTACGTTGAAATATTTAAACGTATTTTGAGATTTCGTTTATGTTCAGATATTTTTTGATTTTGTTATTGTGAGTTTATAAGAATACGAGTTCTATGCAAGGCTGTATTAATTACACTTTTATTAATAAAAAAAAATGTCCTAAATATATTTATTTTTCTTTATATCGGTCAGCATAACATATGTTAATTTTTACCCCTTCTGTTAATACTTGCCCCAAACCTGAGGTAACAAATTAACAACCACCATTTTTGGGAAAAAGCGTTCTATCTACAGCATCGTTACTATTAGGTTTGATTTGACATCATTACCTAAATGATTTAAGCATCACGTTTCTCAAAAATCAAGTCTAAATGTTGAATATTATTTCTTAGCTACAACTAAAAATATATTTTTTGTTAATTGTAGCCCCGGTCTCCCCAATACTAGTTTTTCAGGTTGTAACTTTACTTAAATTACCTCCATGACCCGTTTACTATTCAAAGCATCCACTAGCACAATGTTGTAAGAGTGCTACATTGAGTTTTACCGTAAAATGTGATTTTTGACCCCAAAAAAAAAGTCCTTTCCCAGCAAAAATTTTTGCGTAAGGGTACTTAGTTTGATGTGCAGAATGCTTGGTTGACGTATGTGTGAAGGGTTGATTTACCCCCTGTATAGCAGGACTACTCTTACAAAGTTTGCACTGATATCAGAGTGATGGTGTAGCAGTGTGTTGTGTCAGAAGATACTGATGGTGACGAGCAGAGGGCGCGTGGGGTGCAGGTTACTCCTGTAACCTGTCGCTATTGACGTTTGTCACAGCAGTTAACAAAGAATCATTTATGTCAACAGATGTATAGAGAGAATAGTTATGAGTGTGTGTCGTACTCGTAACACCGGTCGACTCGCAGACAGACAGCCAGACAGCGGCCCATAGCTCCACACCGCTCACTGACGACTCGCGCCGCGTCAGCAGAGCAACGCGACAAAAGACATGCAAATACGGGCGCTCTGATTGAGCTCAAACACGAATAGGTATCCCTCCCCACCCGGGACACACCCCTCCCGCATCACACATTTATTGGGAGCTGTCGCAATGATCCGCGAAACTTTGACGCGCCACGACTCTCACATCCACACACACTGTGGAAGTGTGGACCATTAGTTTAGTTTAGTTTAGTTTAACTGGACTTTTATCCGCACTTAGCCTCTTGACTGGGCCATTGTTCGTGATGTTTAAAGAATACCTACTCCAACCACCATAGGTCGCCCAGAATTGTAGCAGCCTTTCCAGAAAGCTGCAGGCTTCCGGGAGAGTTAATGGGGATCGTAGAGTTTGTGCCCGGTGATCTGCCACGCTCCTGCACTCGGAGTACGTGCCGTGGCGTTTCTTCCACCGCCATGCATCCTCTGCACAGTGGGCTGTCTGTTACACCTATGTTATGTAGATATTTGTTTAGGGAACAGTGATCCGTTAAAATTCCTAAAGAATTTGTCCCTTTTAAGTTTGATGAAATTGCGAGTAAACTTCATTGATGCCGCCGGAACTGCATCTTTTGTTTGTCTGCATCCTTCGCTGTTTCTCCATTCGGTGAGGTGCTTTTCCATGGTTCTTGAACGCAGCCATATTTTTATTCGGGCCTGAGGCATGGGCAGTAGTGGTTCCGGTCCTTTTATCCATTGCAGAGTTACACTATTCGTGGCTGCAATAGATTGTAGCAGTATTAGGACAGAGGTAATTGTGTTGTTTTTTAGAGCTTGAAGCACCGATGCACTGTCTGAGATGATCTTTATTTTAAAATCTCTGACGTCTCTGGCTGCAACTGCTTGTGCCGGTCTAGTGATACCGATACATTCGGCTTGAAAGATTGTGTTTAATTTATCTATTGTATTTGATATTGAAATGTTGAGATCATTCGAGAAAACGCCGGCTCCTGTACCAAATGAGGTCTTGGAGCCGTCCGTATATATCACTTCATTGATGCCAGAGCTATCTACTGCTTCCGCAGTGAGTTGAATGTCGTTACTTCGATCGAACACCATGGTGACATGAAGTTTTATCCATGGGAGCCTCAAGGAGTGGTATTTCCTTCAGAATCCCCTGCAAAACTTTTGAGTGTGTTTTTTCTGTATTTACTTTGCATAGTCCGTTTGGTCTTAGTCTTAAAGCGGTTGCCTGAGCTTCCTCCTTTATGACCAGATCCAGAGGTCTTAAATTCAGAAGATACTCTAAGGCTGCTGATGGAGTTGTTCTCATGCATCCAGTAGCTGCTACACTAGCTAAGCGTTGCAGACTCTGGATTTTTGATTTCACCGTGGTCAGCTGAGTTCTGGGCCACCATACAACTGATCCGTAGGTAATAGAAGGTCTGATGACTGACGTGTATAGCCAGAGTGTAATCTTTGGGTTAATAAGACCCCATCTCTTACCAACTAGTCTTCTACACTGATTAAAAGATATACAGGCCTTCTTTGTTTTAGCCTCTAAGTGATTCGCCCAGTTCAATTTGTTATCAAGAATTATGTCCAGAGGGAGAGTCTAGTGTTGAAAAGCTTTGGTAGTTGTAACTCTGGTAACTTTCTTTTGTTGGTAAAAAGGATATAGCAATAGGATAGGAGCAATAGTAGTGCATCCTCTGTCATTCAGTTTTTTATGAGGCTGAGGCTGTCCACTACTATGTTCCAGAGAAGTGGAGATAGAAAGTGGGGGCATCCTCTTACTACCTTGGCTCTTGTTGTAGTATTTCCCACTATTTGAACCGCCCTTTTGCTAACAAATTTTGAGATCCAGTTTCTTATTACCGGTTTTACACTAAATTTTTGCAGGGCGTGGTTAATGCTGTAGTGTATGGTTTTACTCGTATCAAAAGCCCCTTCAATGTCTATGAAGGCAGCAAGTGTTGAGTTTTATTTGTTATAACCGTTTCTATTTTGTGCAATACCATGTGCAATGCAGACTCTGTTGATCTGCCTTTCCTGTACGCATGTTGTTGGGGATGCAGTGGTTTGCTTTTTAGAGCTCCATCCCTTAAGTGTCGATCTACCAATCTTTCCAGTGTTTTCAGTAGAAAAGATGATAGACTGATAGGCCTGAAAGATTTAGCGTGTGTGAAGTCCTCTTTTACGGGTTTAAGTAGGAAGGCTACTTTAGCCTCTCTCCAAAGTGTGTAGATATAATTGAAAGCTATACAGGCCCGGCAGATTGGTATTAGGTGCTTGGTTGCCTGTTTTAGTTGTCATTTGAAACTGCGGATTTGAAAGGCTTGAAGCTCTTTAAAGCCCATTCTATTCTATCCGCAGTTAAGAGCTTGATGACCATATCCCATTCGCTGGTTGTTTGTGCGCTGTGGTGGTCAGTGGGCCACTCTTGTTGTTTGCGATTTGGCATCAGGGAAAATGATTCTCCAGCAGTAGCGCGCTGGTTTCATCCTCCGAAGTTATATAGGTGCCGTCGTCCTTTTTAGGAAGCCCAAAAGGTTGAGGTCGCCTTTAGCAAGGACTTTCTTCATTCTTCCAGCTTGGTTTGTTGAGTTTATACTGCTACAGAAGTTACGCCAGGACTCTGTCCTTCGGTACCTGATCCGTTTTTTGTAGTGTTTCTGCGCTGTTTTATACTTGTCCCAGTCCTCGGTGGTCCTGGTATTTTTCGCTTGGTTGAAGAGTTTCTTAAGTCCCTTGCGCAATCTCTCTAGTTCTGGCCCCCTCCATCAACTCTTGTCAGAGCTTTTAGGAGATGACAGCCGAAGTCGCATGCCACTGAAACTTGATGCTCCTTCATGGCGTTCTCATTGATACAGAAGTCAGCTGCTAGTTGCCATTAACAAGGTGGCATGCGACTACGACCTTCCTCTATTACTTATTATTAAGCTGAACAAAAAATGAAGATGAATAAGATGAATTGGAGAAAAGGCGGTGCTCTCGGCTGCAGTAGTGGCCGAGGGACGTCAGGCTTCATTCTTCAGTCTTCCATCCCTCAGGCTGTAGAAGAGGGTCAAGGGATGTCAGGCTTCAGCCGCTTCACAGCAGAGGAGGCGGGGGGGGGGGGGGGCGTCAATCTTCCTCTCGGAGGGCCGGAGGACGGTAGTTTCCTCAGATGATAAAAGAGAGTGGAGGATCTTCACTCCTATAGCCCGGGCAACGGATATTTCGCCATGGCACAAGTACGCGTAGATTATGAACCTCAGAGGAGGAAAACTTCCTCTCGGCCCCGAGTATGCTATTCAATAGTGTCAGAATGATCTATCACTGATCTCATAATTGTTGATTTTGACAAGTTTGGTGTTGTCTTATAATATTGAAGACTTGTGATGCCTTTCAGCTCCAGACGTAGACTGAAAATTCAACAACCTGGATCCTCTCATCTCCAGATGATTGACATTTTATATAATTTTGAAAGAATTTCTAGAAAACAATAATATTAAAAAGAGAAATTAATGAGGTCGATGTGATTTACATAGACGACCTACACTAGCTCCTGCAATACATTAAAAATAAACTAGGCCTGTCACTTACTGACGTTACAAAGGTAAACAAAGATTAAAGAGAATTAAAAATCTTAAATAACATATGAATTACAAGGTAAAAGCTATGCTAAGCCTCCAGGAAATGAGCATGAAGCTTTCTAGGGAGGACGAATGTTTACATTTTCAGGTGAATAATGTAAAAAGATATAAGTAAAAACCCATGTAAAAATACACACATTACAGATTCTAATAAGGCACACTCAAGCAGCTCTTTAGCCTGACCCCATAGTTGGTCCGGGGATGCCAATCGAGCATCTAGATCAGTCCATTTACGCAATTTTCCGTTCGTATGTCACAGCTACTTGATTCGGAAACTAATAAGACTACACAGTTTAACTTGGCAGGTAGATGTATTCTGTGATCTTTATACAAAAATATAAGATTAAGGGGGGTCTTACAAACCCTAAAAATTACAGCCGGGACCAACGGCTTAACGTGCTTTTTTGAGACACGGAGGAAACTTGGTATGCAATGGTTGGTACCCATCACGGGCCAGCCTTGGCAAGCGCGACCTATCCTAAAGATCGAACCTAGTGGCTGTTATTAATTTTTGTTAGGTTCTAAAATGGGTAATTTACGTCCGATCGGTTATGGCTTTGAGTTCCGAATTTCCGATATACAAACACCCGGCACAATGTAATGGGCCTACCACACTCACAGGCTTCACCACACTTTTGCCTACGCGATTACACGGCTCAAGCACCGTGCACACAGTACATCGCGCGTGTGGTTGGTAAAACTGGAATATCATTACCAATCACACGAGCGATGTACTGTGTGCACGGTGCTTGAGCGTGTGGTAGGCCCATAATACTTTAGGCAAAGCATAATTATGTCGCAGGAAATGTCTGTACGCGTGACTGACACCACACACCATCAAGTGACGGAGGAGTACCGACAGTGATCTGTGAGGAGCTGTTTGGGGCGGGGGTGGGTGGAGGGGGGCAATTAGCGGCGATAAGATAAAACGCGCAAAGTCCACCAATGATTCAAGTTTTACAATTAAAAGTTACCGAGCGCCGCGGAGCCACACTGTCCGCCGACACCAAGCCTTATGGAAAATTAAATAACTGTTCTCACCTCTCAACACCTAATATTTCTTATAGTCCTAGTCCTAATAGCTAGATTTGATTCTTATCAGCAGTTGTACATGTACGTATACCCACATAGAAGTTTTTTTGTTCAAAATATTTATTTTTTTATTAGAAAAAATAACAGTTGTTCTTGACACCTGCGCAGACAACCCACATTCAGCAGCAATAATCTAGTAGCAAGTAATATAAGCTACGGTACAGCGTGTGACAATGAAACCTTTGTTGTGTGAATGTAACGCTAAGTTACAGTTGGTCCGGTGTCCGACCTCTGACTCTATGTCTGTAAATCTGTGGTGCGCCTCCCGGCCCGATGCGTTATATTTTATTATCTCAAGAAAATTTCGCTACGTGACGTTTTCAAGTAAAATTCAGATCTAAAAAGATAAAGACAGTGTTGATATGATGAGCGCCTCATCGATAAGTGCGTACTGACTGCAGCACAGTGCGTACCGACCAACAACTTATATTTATAGGTATAGTAAGTGCCAAACTAACAAATAAGAACACCTGGTCCACCTTTTGTTTTGTCCATGTGAAATAAAATATTAACATTTTGAGAACTCCACTTTCCACTGAGAAAAGATTTCCACCGACAAAGTAGCAATAAGCATCGGCAACGATCACGTTAGATAAACACTCACACGGCACTCGCTTGCGAGTACAAATGTCTGAACCAATCAGTCAAATGTTGATCATCAACTCCCCCCCCTCCGTCCTGTACCTCTACCCTGGGCCACACAACACGTGCGCGATGCCATGTGCCGCGCACGACTTGCGGCAATCTCCTGCGGACCGCTTATCTAAAGTGTCAAATAAATGTACTAAGATTTATTTTGTTTTGCACGTCTGTGGTGCAAGGTTGCAACTGAGGCAGGTCTTCCTGTACTCTAGCACCATCTGAGGCGAAATCGGCTTGGGCGTCACCCACCAGAAGCAGAGCCCCGCGCGGCGCCGACAGCACGGAGACATCTTACGTAGCATCATAGTATTAGTAAGGTTATGAATGGCACGCGGCGAGGTGTTACATGCTAACTTGTGTGGAGTGCCGCACACGTAGTGTGGCGTGACGGTTTCGTGACGGTGGCGCGGCGCAGTTCGCACACTTTCAAACGATTCTCGTTGATTAAAAAACTTCATGAACGCATCTCTTTTTAGTTTCCTGCGGCGGACGCCTTCTTCCGCTAAACTTTGCCAATAAAAACTTGCTCCGAGTGCTTTGTGGAGCTCGTCACTAATACACGCACACTCGCGCACGCATTGCGCCCCGCACCACCCCGCGCCCCGCTTCCCGGCCCGGGTTAGCACCTGCAGCCAGCCGCCACCGCACCAACCGCCTCAACTCACTGCGCACGTTGTGATGCGTCTTATTTTTTTGGGTTGGGAAATCTTCTAATGTCTCCTCCCGCTCTGGGCAGAGCGGTAGGGAGTGTCAGACTTCTACTGACTAAAGGCCACCCATGTTCCGTCTTAGCCCTTGTGCCGAGCTTGTGCCGAGGTCGCGGCATCTCTTTCGCACAACCCGCAGCCCCGACGGGCAGCACCTCGACCCTTCAGGGTGTCTAAAATGGCCGCTTTAGCAGAATAATAATCTACACTAATATTATAAAGAGGAAAGATTTTGTTTGTTTGTTTGTAACGAATAGGCTCCGTAACTACTGAACCGATTTGAAAAATTCTTTCACCGTTGGGAAGCTACACTAACCCCGGGAACGGGCACTACGCGGGTGACACCGCGTGACGTCCGCTACTATAATATATAATAATATATTAATCATGTTAAAAATGTAAAATTCTTAACATGGACTTTATACTTAAAGACATAAAGTCCATTTTTAGAATTTGAATTTTTTAACGTGATTCATACTAAGATTCTGCGGGGATTCTGATAAAGCGGCCATTTTAGACCCGCTGTTCTCTTCTTGTTCATATTACTATGTTGCCTCTTTCATGAATGTTACAGTGATTGAATGTACTCACGGCTGCATGGCTATGTGAGGGCGAATGACGGAGCGTCCACGAACGAAGACGTTTTAAATAAATTAAGATCAAAAGAAGAGAGTCTCGTCATAATTGTGATCCCGTGGGATCCGCGCCAAAGCCACGAGAACGTAATGACCCTCGGCGCGAGTCGCCTCCACCCGCTCGCTGACGAGCCCGCTCTTGCGCTCTTGCGCTCGAGCGCTCGAGCCGAACAATGAATTCTATTTGTCAGCGAGCGCCTGTGTACCTACTTTGATTGTAATGATGTAACACGTTACATGAGGCCGATGTGAGTCGGGTGAACGGGTTGCATCTATAACACTACATATTCTTGTAGTATACTGTTAGTGTACTCGTGCCGTGTGTAGTGGAGGACGAGCGGCGACCGATCGTGGGACACGTCGCGCGTCGTCCTGTTCACAATATTATATTATTATGAAATCTACGTCCGGCGAGTTATTATGCTAATGCGAGTGGATAGTGAACAGGAGTCCCGCCGAGCCCTTTTGTGAGCAGAACAAATTGTTTTATATTCCGTGGAAATTGGCGTCGAGAAGGCTCTGTATGTGGGGGTGGAGGGGGTTTGGTAGTACACCCCACTGGCCCAGCAGGGGGCGCTGGCTCCGCGGCGGCGGATACTGACTGTGAACTCACTGATGACAGTGTTATGAACTCCGCATTTACATTTAAATTGAAAGTTAGGATTTGGACGAGGCGAGACTGAAAAAATCTTTTGTTCTAGACGGTACATACCGTACATAGGTAAGTAGCACAGAGCTCCGCTCGGCGACGCGCGGCGCATGGAGGCTCTCTGTCGCGCACTCAGCGGGACAAAGTTATCTGAACTATTGTCTGCTGGCCTTTGACACTGAACTAGCCATTACTAAGTAAGTAGAGATACCTGCGCAGTCACACCTGTTCCGCACACGACGACCACTTGTACACGCACAAGTGGTCCTCGCTAAGTCGCTGGAAACAAGAGTGAAACAGTTTCGCAAGTTAATATTATAGGGAACCCAGAACAGACAGGAACAGCGAGTGAATTCATAATTTAATTATAAAGTTCGGTACGGCCCCCTTGAGGGGTTTAAAACAAAAACCTAGGTACTCAAGCTCAGTTTCGACCCCTCAAGGGGTTAGCAATCACCCGCGATGACCTCCGGCCACCGTAGACGCGGGCCTGTGGACGGTGAGTGATGGGCTAACTCGCCGTCCGTCCGTCTCACGACGAAAACAGGCCGTGTCGACGGCGCGTTCGTGTTCCACGCGCGCCTCAAAGAGATGTCAGCAACATGGGAGGGGCCCGAAAGGGCCGACGCCTGTCGGGGCCGCGGGTAGTCCTCTGGTTATCGCGGCCTCGACATAGAGGGCGAAGAAGGAACATGGGTGGTTTTTAGTCAGTAGAAGTCTGACACTCCCTTTCGCTCTGCCCAGGAGCGGGAGGGGTTATTCGATGATTTTACACCCACCAAAAAAAAAAAAAAAAAAAAAAAAAGGGGTTAGCAATCAAGTCATACGACACCCTCATTATTTATCTTAATATGTTTTATTTTGTTTGTTCAATACTATGTGTATGAGTTAATTTAGAGAGTTAAATAAAAAGCTCATATGTGAACGCTATTAAATATTCTATATTTATTGCGCAAGTTTCTTAATTTACCCTTATAAAATAAAAGTACATAAATACGGTCATCGCCATTTTGACGGCAGTACTGACCAAGGCTAAAAAGCATATAAAATGTGGTTGGTGGTGTGTGGTGGACTTGGCCATCGCATCGCATTCGCCAATGTTAAACAGGCCATTGTAATAGCTAATCGCCATGGCATTGGCCAATGTGATGCGGTGGCCAAGTCAATCTTGTATTAAAACATCAAAGGTTTTCAAGTAGGGATTAAATATATTAACTGACTTGGTATTACATGGATCTCACTACTTTTTACGGTAAAAGTGAGTTGCTCGGCTTGGCTTTTTTTACAAGTTTTGTTTTTGGTGGGATCTCATTTCTTTTTATAGCGTCTCTCATTCTATCTATTTCGTTTAATGAATCAACAAAACATAGGTTTATTCGAATTTGAAGCAGTCTTATTTATCGATTTGAAGTACTGCTAAAGTATCTACTCGACAAGCTGAATCAAACGAGTAAAAACTCGACAAGGTCAAATGGTTTTATAACGGAATTCCTATGGCCACCTTCAAGCTCCATCAACAGATCTTGGAGACCAGCCAAAGACAAAGTACTCGTCAAAACGAATCAAACGAGTCTTAACTCGATGGGTTATGTCGTTCTATAACGGAGTTCCTATGGCCGCCTTCCAGCTCCATCTTCAGATCCTAGTTACCAACTAAAGACAGAGTACTCATCAAGACAAATCAAATGAGCTCAAACTCGATGGGGTTATGTGGTTTTATAACGGAATTCCTATGGCCACCTTCCAGCTCCATCATCAGAACTATTCAGAACCCTGAACATCATCTAAAGACAAACTACTCGACAAGACAAATCAAACGAGTCCAAACTCGATAGGGCTATGTCGTTTTATAACGGAATTCCTATGGCCACCTTCCAGCTCCACCAACAGACCCTGGACACTATCTTAAGACAAAACACTCGACAAGACGAATCAAACGAGTCCAAACTCGATGAGGTAATGATATTCTAAAATGGAGTTCCTTTGGTCAACTTCCAGCTCCATCATCAGATCAGTTCCATAACATCATAATATTGCATTGATAGGCAATATACATGTACGTGCAAAATTTCAGATCAATCAGAAACTAGGAAGTATGTTTAATTTAATAACTCGTAAAATTCATTCACTGAAAATGTAACTTTAATTTGTAATCCTATACAATTATATGGGATTACAAAGTTATTTATGCAGTTAGTTTATCTAGAAAACTAGACTGAAATTGTATACTTTTTTAGTTTTTCCATGGTTTATACACTAAACACTAATTGTATTCTAAATTTGAAGCTTCTATGTCTGCTAGAAGTGCCTAAGACTTTTGATGATCGGTCAATCAGTCAGTCAGTCAGTGAGTGACAAAACTAAGGAACCTTGATTAGTTATAATTCTTAAACTACTGGTTAAAATTTTATGAAATTTTAAATATACCGTGTTTATACAATGCCAAATTGGTTACTAAAAAGGCTTCAGGCTTCTAGTTTTATCCACAACGAAGTTATAGGAGGTTGAAAATGGCCTGAACTGTTTCGAGAAAAGGATAGTACGGCCGTGCTTTATTGCTCGACTTGGCGGGGGCACTACCGTGCCCCCAGATTAGATAGAACCTTAGATTACCTTATTAAAGTGAGAATTACTATAAGTACCTATCTGTCTCTTACTGATTATATCATCATCATCAGCCTATATGTATTGTTCCCAACGCTGGGACTCAGGCCTCCTCTCTAGGAGTGGGATGGGCTGTAATCCACTACGCGGGCCCAGTGCGGATTGGTAGATGTCACATATCTTCAAAATTTTGGTTCGCCGTTTTGGAGAACAGTGGTGATGAAATAAATCACACAAAGTAATGCGCCTGCCTGGGTTCAAACGACCAACTGTTCGTAAGTCGGGGCCGCCACCACTGGGACACCACTACTCACAAAACAATGCGCGCGGTGAACCTCCTTGCCGGATTGCCGCCATGGGATCTGGAGGCGATGGTCCTCGCGCGCCTGCATGAATGGCGCGCGGAGGCGCTACACCGGGGGGTCACTCCGTTGCCACGGCAAATTGCTGCGCAGCGGACAGACCTCCGGTGCGATTTCATGGCGACATGAAGACAGCGACTGTCGCAACCCCGTGCAGGGCACGCCACGAAAGTGGCGATAAGTCCCCTCTTTGAGGAGTGGCTAGAGAGACGCCACGGCGCCCTCACCTTCCGTCTGACGCAGGTCCTCACCGGACACGGCTGTTTCGGGAGGTACCTGCACCGAATCAGGCGGGAGGAAACGCCCGGATGCCACCATTGTGAGGATCGGCTGGAGGACACGGTGGAGCACACCGTTGAGGTGTGCCCCGGAAGGGAGAGAACCTCTCGTACAAGATCCTTGGCATTCTTTATCCAAACAATTAATAGAAAAAAGAACACTATAATTGTAAACATTAGATAAAGGGGACTATATTTCTTGTCACCAAGTTGTATCACCTAATATATAGAAACGTCACCACTAAATATTTTCGTTCTCAGATAAACAAAAAGTGTTTCCAGAAATGAATTATCAAATTAATGTTAATATAATTATGTGTAAAATAAGAGCAACAAAAAGGTAGTGCATTAGATGAATATAAACTTCGTAAAGTTTTATTACATAAACAATAGTTTTGTGCCCAGAATGGTAGATCTGTCACCAAATAATGCTGAAAGAAACCCTAACCCTAGAGGGTCGACGTCAAGGTCACCCCGAGGTTCGGTTAGTTATGTTCCTTTAATCCCTGCAGACAGACCACTGAACTATTATAATACATACAAAAACATTTATTTGCTACTAGAGACTATATTTCCATGATTTTAGGTGATTTATTGTGGAATTGATTTTATACTGTTTGGAGACTACGTTTTGATGACAAACCTACTATTTTGGGGACAAACCCTATTACTTAAGAAACACAATACTTATTAAATTGGCGATAGCTTAAATGATACCCTTAGATAAATTTGAACAGCGAGTGTATTCCGAATTTAAATTTTCATATGGAAAAATAATCGGCGCCAATTTAGCCTTTCAGAAACTGTTCTGTTTATTGTTGTGTATGTACCAAAAACTATTCAGATTACCATTAAAAAAGCTTAAAAAATATTTTTAATAAATGTACAAAAAAGAATCGATTTGAATAATCGCTTTTACACATCATAAATATTAAAAAAGAAGAATGAAAAGAACATAGACGTCAATTTTGAATGCAAATTGAGCGAGCAGTGGTTATGATTCGTGTTAGTAGTCCTGTATTACTAAATTATGCTAAGATCTCGGCATTATCATGTTGTGTATAATATTTGGAATGATATTTGTCATATTTGTTATTGAATCTATACGCGTCTATCTATACTATTATTATAAAGCTGAAGAGTTTGTTTGTTTGTTTGTTTGAACGCTAAGATCTCAGGATTTACCGGTTGGAATTGAAAAATTCTTTTTGTGTTGGATCGAGAAACGACGTCTAAAACGGTTCCGCCTACCATGACCAACACCACGCCCACACCGTCCAAACTACCGGACGGATTATTGGAAAGGCTGGAAAAAGTGAAGACAAACATAAACTCACGGCTAAACGACCTGGAGAGGAAAGTCGAAAAAGGCTTCGAAGACTTGACCGAGCACCACTCCGAGAACGGTGCCTACGTCATCGACAAGATCATCGACAAGATTGACGAGGTCAACGTCAAGATCGACGCAGTCCAAGAGAGCATAGGCCACACGATAGAAGGAGTGAAGGTCGTAGGTCGCGCCGCAGTTGCTCTCGAGGACAAAATCGGTGATTTTGCCAGTGAGGTCGCCGCCAGTTCCGAGAGGATACAGAAGGTCCTAAAAGAAGCGGCATGCGAGCCAAAAACTGACTCGCTAACATACGCTGACGTTACGGCAGCCAAGCCCGGGCGCCGGCCGGCACTTCATTCCATGGCGGTCACCCTTGAAGGCAGCCAGGAGACTGCGGACGAGGTGCTCGCCAGGGTGAAGGAGGCGGTCGACGTCAGGGTTACTGGCCTAAAAATAAGCAAAGTCCGTAAGGCAAAGAACCAAACGGTCATATTGGGGTGTGACACAGAGGCGGAGCTCAAAAGAGTAAAGGAGAGGATCGAAAGCCGAGGTGGAGGCCTAACAGTAGCGCCCATGAAGAACAAAGACCCGCTCGTCGTCCTAAAAGATGTCTTTTTGGACAGCGAAGACGACGAAATGGTGAAGGCGCTCTATTCCCAAAATGTTAACATTTTTAGGGACTTAGGACAAGATGACAAAGAAATGGTAATTAAATACAAAAAGAGGACAAGAAACCCAAAAACAGCGCACGTTGTCGTTCAAGTCAGACCCAAGGTATGGCAGAGGATGACGGAGGCTGGGGCTCTTTACCTTGACCTGCAAAGGGTCAGGGTGGAGGATCAGTCGCCGCTCATACAATGCACGAAATGTCTCGCATTTGGTCACGGCCGGAAATTTTGCACTGAGAGTGTGGACAGGTGCAGTCACTGCGGAGGACCGCACCTTCGCGAAAAATGCGTGGAGTTTGTTGCGGGCAATTTACCTCAGTGCTGCAACTGCTCACACTCTAAGTTTCAGAGGACGGACTACAACGCCTTCAGCGTGGAGTGCCCGGTCCGTAAGAAATGGGATTATCTGGCTCGGACGACAACGGCTTACGCCTAGACTGCTCCCTAAGGTACACTTAACACACATAACACACACAAGAATTAGGTTAGGTTAGGTTAGGTTAGGTTAGGTTTTTTTTTTTTTTTTTTTTTTTTTTTTTGTTTTGGCAGGAGTAGGAAATCCCCACGGACACCTCGACCTACCTCACAGGCTGTGAGATAGTCGAGGTAGTGCCGGACTCGAACCGGCTAAAACCACACTCCTGCCCCGCCAGTGTCCCTCTGCCGTTGTCAGAGCCCTTTTTTGCGGAAGGTTTTTCTTGTTAATCGGTGACGTTTAAGAGGCCAAATAGACCACGCTCTATCGGGTTATATTTAGTACTATTTATGTATCTATTTTTATTTATCTAAGTTGCAAAATATTTCACTTTCATCGTTTATTATTATTATGTTTATGTCTAATTACTGAGTCACTACTATTTTCGAAATAATACATTCTTCTTCAACAAAAATATGTAATAATCATTATATTCAACTTTAACAAACTATTTATTACGATTTACCTATATGTATTTTTCAATGTTCTACCTATGTGTATTTTCAATGTTTTACCCTTACGCTTATAACAGTGTATCATTTCTACTTTTATATTAAACTTTAACAAAAAAAAGAGGAGGTAGTCTTATTTTAGCGAATATGAATAAAACGTGTGAAAACATTGATGCAATACAGAAGTTATACAGATCTGAAAGCTTTGAGGTTTGTGGTGTAAAAGATCTTGAGACAGGATTAAATATTTGTTGTTGTTACAGAAGTCCAAATGACAAGAATTTTGAGAGTTTCCTAAGGAGTCTAGAAAGATTGTTGGATCATTTTATCGACAGGAAGTGCGTTATATTTGGTGATTTTAATGTTGACATACTTGCGGAAAGTAAGAAATCTATTGAATTTATAAGCATATTAACATCTTACAATTTTAGGCACCTTATAAATGTTCCTACTTTTATTCGAAACCAATCATTCTCTTGCATTGACAATATTTTGACTAATCTTTCTGACGATAATATAGAGCAGTGTTTGGTAGATCATAACGGTTTAGCAGATGGCCATGGCGGCCTTCTTTGTAATACAATTCTTGAGAAGATAGATAAAAAGACAAACGAATCTGAACATTCCATATTGATTAATAAAAGAACATTTAACCCAAAAAATAATGCTGCATTTAAAAAGAGCTTTCAAAGTACATGTAATGATATCCTGGGCATCAATACATTTCTTAATTATTTTAATAAAAAATTTCGTGAGTGTTACCCAAAGAAAACCAGTAAAATAAAATTGAGGAACAATAATCAGATTAAGTGGATTACCAAGGGAATTAAGGTGGCAAGCAAAATGAAAAGAATTTTGTGTTCGGGCAACACCAATACCTAATACTAGTGTAATTAACTACAAAATGAATTACATAAGAGTATATAGAAGAGTTTTAAAGAACGCACGAAAGTTAGCCATAGCACGTCATCTCAATAAAGCCAAAAATATAGTAAAAGAGACATGGAAAATTGTAAATAATCGGACAAAGAGAATGCAAAACAAAGTAAGAAGAAAACTTGTTCTAAACGTTGACAATAAAGTAGTTTCAGATCCACAAGAAATAGCAGATATTTTTGTTGATAAGTTTGTGCTTAAATCATCACTTTTAAAAATAGAAGAAGAAAGAGCGTTGTATTGCCTAAGAAACTCAACAGTGAGAGTAGAAAGTGAGATGACTTTCGATATGACGACACCACAAGAAATTATAAAAATTGTACGTAAAATGACAAACAAAGCGTCTTGTGGACATGATGACGTGCCGATATCGGTGATCAAGGAAAACATAGAAGTATTAGCGTATCCCCTCTCTGAATTCATTAATAAATGTATTGACGAGTCTGTTTTTCCTGAACAGCTTAAATTGGCAAAAGTGGTTCCGCTACATAAAAAGGGTACAAAAACAGATCCCAAAAACTACCGGCCAATATCCTTATTACCAATATTATCAAAAAATTTTGAAAAAGTCATGAAAGCTAAGTTAATGACCCACTTAAATTTAAATAAAGTAATTAATTTTAGACAATTTGGATACCAAAAGGGGATAGGCACTTCTGACGCGATAGATAATCTAGTTAATGACATTATTAGTAAACTAAATGACAAAATAAAGGTGGCTGGCTTATTTATTGATTTAAGTTCCGCTTTTGACACAATAGATCACGAGCTGCTTCTGGCTAAACTAGAGCATTATGGCATTAGAGGTAAAGCGTTAAAACTTATGACATCTTATTTAAAAAACCGTAGAATGTACGTAGAAATAAAAGACATTAAAGCAAGCAATGGTGACGTGAAATGTGTGACTGAAGTAATATATAAGTCAAAAATGACCAAAATTAGCCGCGGTGTGCCTCAAGGCTCAATCTTGGGACCAATATTGTATATAATTTTCACTAATGACTTATTAAATTTTATGAATAAAACCCAACCCAGTGCAGGGCTTGTAATGTTTGCAGATGATACGAACGCCATAATCGGGTCACCAAATTTAAATGAATTGACAGAAAATGTAAATAACTGTTTAGAAAATCTTTCTTTTTGGTTTACAGCGAACAATTTAATAATAAATACAAATAAAACCCAAGTGATGTTGTTCAAAGCAACGTCACGTAACAATGATAGCATAGACATAAAGCTCAAAAAGGAAAATATTGAACTAGTACAGGAAGTGAAATTTTTAGGAGTTTACATAGATTCCCTATTAAATTGGAAAAAAGAGCTCACCGCCATTGATTCCTCAATATCTTCAGCTTGTTATGCGCTAAGAAGCCTCAGGGACGATATTGATATAAAACAACTAAAATCGGTATATTATGCATTGGTGGAATCCAGGTTACGATACAGCATTATGTTTTGGGGGAGCAGTTACGAGTATAATTGTCAAAGAGCATTCATACTGCAGAAACGTGCGTTAAGAACGATTGTCAGAATCCCACAATGGGAGTCCTGTAAAGAGTTATTTAAAAAATTTGATATTTTAACTGTTCCAAGTTTGTATATTTTAGTATTACTCAGCCACTTTGCGAAATACATACACGAATATGAATCACAAGAAGAACGTGAACTTAGAGAGAAAGCTAGAAGAAAAGTTATAAAAAATAAAATTGCACCTAAGCTTGGTATTGTTAAACATTGCTCCAAATACCAAGCAGTAGAATTATTTAATGGGTTGCCCACTGAATTAAGATCATTAATTTACAAAGGTACTCTATTCAAAGCCAAACTTAAAGCATTCCTGTTAAATAAATGTTTATACTCCATATCCGAATTGATTACAAATGATGATAAGTAGTTTTTATATTTTTAATAATTTACCTTTTTATACTTACCTACCGTTATTTACGACATTTTTTTTAGATTGTTATTATTATTATTTATTTTTTTATTACTGATTTTTAAGAATAGATTTATATAATACATAATTTTGAAATGATAATATTTACATGTTACAAATAATTGTTTAAATTCTATTGACATTTTACATTTTTTATATAACTGTTAAAATTCTATTGACATTTTATTAACTTTCTATTGACATAAATTTTATTGTTAATGTTTACTGTTTGATTCTTATACTTTATTGTTTTAACTTAGATAAATTAATTACTGTACTATTATATTTCAAACACAATGTGAATTGTTATATGAATGAATAAATGAAATGAATGAATTATTTTGAATTTCGTTATTAAATTTTGTTTTCTTTTTATTACTTGATACCCATCCTATATACTTAGTATACAATGTGGATCTGGAACTACGACATTAAATTAAAACTAGCACTGTACTAGTCCATCGAAACATTTTAAAACACGCAGATTAGTAGTTAGTGGAAAATTTAAAAATTGCAATTTTCAAACAAAATAAATAGCAGAATCAACTGCATAAAAAGTAAACACGCTTTAACTACGAAAAGTCACTGACCTAGTGCGCGGGGTGCAGCGAGCGGCGGCGATGTTGGGCGTAGGTACTTTTTATCGGAGAACAACAAATCAGCGGCATAAACTCACTAAGTTGCGAGTTGTTAATTAATAAAAGATCACTGATTGAATAATTAATCACTTAAAACCTTATTTGAGGCATAATTAAACTAAAAAACTTACTAACTTAACCTAAATCACAAAACTAGCTACCTAATAAATGCCTAAATAACTAATATTACACTAACACCAATAAGTCACAGTAACCTATGCACTAATCCAAATATCATAAATCGTCTTTAATCACAATAACAACAAACTTTTCATAAAATCACGACAATGCGCGCGCGGCTCGTCTTGTGATAAAAAAAGTAGGCGTGTGCTCTCCTCAAAGGGCGCCGCTATGCACTGACTGACATAGTTACCGAGTCAAGGACTTTTTGCCGAAAAAAATTCCGCTCACACACACACTCGCAATTTTCTATGCACCACTAATGCATTATTTGCGTAAGTAATATTACTTTTTCTTTATAATTGTAGTATTTTGTGGGAGTGTGCGGGGCGCGTCAGAGTGGGATCGTATGACACCTTTCTCTGTCTTTCAAGCGTATTGAGACGTTGAGAATAGAATCGTAGGTTTTTGCACAGGTTCCTGACCTTACAATATTTACCTATTATTACGGACTCCGATCTACATCATGTTGAAAAATAAGAAAATGAAAAATAATTTCCTGTGGCTAAAGTAGTCATTGGATTTGATTGATTTTTTGTATACGGGTCAAGAGCATGCCTTTCTTTACGTGGTTTAGAGGAATGTCAATCGTCCTGCTCCACATTGTATAGTAACATATCAATATTTTTAATTTGCATCTTCTTGTAATACTATTTCTTCGAGATAAATGACTATAGCTAAAAACAAGTTTGACACGACTTAGTGGTTCCACTAGGGCCAACTTCGGGACTTGCATAACCTGGGCCAGTTTCTCATGAAACCGACTCAGGTTACGGTTTTTACTCTCGCCAACCCCAGTGGTTAGCTTGATGCATCTGCGTCGTGTCAAATTGGCCATCTTTTCGGTGTACTTGTAAGTGGGCGCATCGCCATCTTCAGCAGTATGCTATTGACGCTCTAGCGAATGCGTCCCACTTCTTGCGTATCGGGCAATCGTTGCTAAACGAGTTGTGCTGGTGCTCCCCCAGCTTGGCTCTGGTGCAGTTTAAACATACCGCCTTTTCACCGACTAGCTTGTCTGGGCAGTCCACCCTTAAATGTGGACCGCCGCAGTGGCTGCACAAGTCAACTGACTCCGTGCAGAGTCGCTTTCGTGACCATATGCTAAGCAGCGGGTGCACTGCACCAGAGGCGTCTGGTCCTCGACGCGCACTCTCTGGAGGTCAATTCTGACCTTGCCTCCTTCGAGTGCACGTCTCCAGATCGTGGAGGAGACACTCAACACAATGCTACAAGTGAACGGGTTTCTTGTCTTTCTTCTAAACTTCACCGACACTCTTTGTTCCCTCTCGCCGAGGTCGTGAAAAATCTCCCGGTTCTGGTTCTTAAGGGCTTTTAACACTTCGTCGTCGGTATGTACCGCCAGCACGTCCCTCAGAACCAGAAGTGGGTCCCGGTTTGTCACTTCCTCGACGACAAGGTTCTCTCCGGCCTTTTCCAGTCGTTCTTTAATTTTTTGCCTCTCTTCCTTTGTATCACAACCCATAATTATCTTCCTGTCTTTTCCTTTTCTCACTTTTTCCACCCGCACCCATCCCTCCTTCGCGTCCACCTGTTGAAGGTGAGTTTGGCGTCGATTGTCAGCCCCAGTATCTTTACATCTTGGGACAACCCAATGTCGATCCCACCCATGCTCAAGCGCGGCGTGTCATACTTCAGCCTTCGCGTTAGTACCATCGCACAGATTTTGTGCGGTGCGAAGTTCAGCCGATTTCTGACACCCCACGCCCGAACATGTTCGAGAGCGGCATTGGCCTGTCCCTCGATTTCCAGCGCTGTGTCCCCGTCAAACACCATCACCACGTCGTCAGCGAATGCCTGGCAATAGTCACCCCTGTTCTCCAGCTGTTTTAGGAGTGGGTCCAGTATCAGGTTCCAGAAGATGGGACCTCCTATCGAACCCTGGACGCAGCCTTTGCTGGTTCGTTTGCGGCATTCTTCACCGGCGTATCTCACTGTGACTACCCGGTCACTGAGATAGCTGTCGACTACCCGTCTCAAGTTAACAGGACACTTTTCTTCAGCCAATCGTACTTTGATAACGAGCCACCAAGCACTGTCAAAGGCTCCCTCAATGTCTAGTGACACAAGCGTGACAACCCTCTTCGCTGCCAGCTTTGTGCGGATGTGCTGCACAAGAGTATAGAGGGAGTCTTCAGTGCTTTTTTGGGGCATAAAGCCGTATTGGCGAGTACTGATCCTGGGTAGTAAGTAAAACTTGAGGCGGGCAACCAGCATCTTCTCGTACACTTTCCCCAGGACAGGCAATAGCCCAATCGACCTGTACGACTTGGGTACGGTGTACGAGTCTTTGCCTGGCTTTCTGAGCACAACCACCGTTGCTTCCTTCCAGATCTTCGGGAAGTGGTGCAGTGCCAGGCACTTATTCAACAGTGCCAGGAAGTAGTCTCGGTCACAGTTAACCGCCCGGCTGCAGATGTCAGCCGTGAAGCCGTCTGCACCCGGGGCCTTTTTTGGGTTGAAAGATCCCATGGACCTATCAAGCTCGCTTTGGGTAAACGGTGGGTCATGTTTTTCACCATGGCTCCACTCGTTTACCATTTCTGCCCGTTCCCTTATTTGGCGATGGTCCATGGTATCCTCTTCCTCTCGGTCCTCGGGATAAAACGTGTCGGCCAACAGCTCCACGGAACCCTTGGCGTCCAGTGGCTTTCCTTCGATCTGAAGTGGTAGATCCTCCTCTCTTTTTCCTACCCTTCCCATCACCCTATAGATACCCTCCCATACCCCTTCTCGATCCTGTTTCCCGCAGAACTCCATCCAGCTGTCCGTTGCTGCTTTCGTCGCTGCTGCCTCATATTTTTCTTTTTCTTTCAGATACAGGTCTACAACCATTGGTCTCCGGACAGGCGCAGCACACCTGACTCTGCGTTTCCTAGTGGCGACCAGCTTCTTCATCTCTGCGAGTTCCTCAGATCACCACGGCAAGGTAAGTGTTTCTGTGTTGGATTTGGAAGGAATTGTGTGTTGGCATGTGTGTGTGATAGCTTGTGTGTATGTGTTTATTGTGTCTTCCAAACTGTGTACGTCAGTAACATTTGAAAGGTCCGCACTAGGGTCAACTTCTTTTCCTGCATAATTTGTGCCAGTTTCTCATGAAACCTGCCCCAATTTGCCTTCTTTGTATTATAAACCCTAGTGGTCATCTCAATGCTAATGCCTTTTGATTTTTTAAGGTTTATGCTGAATGTAATGCCGTTGTGGTCGGAACCCGTTAGACCCTCGTCGATCTGCCAGCCGTCCACCAGGTCCAGCATGTCCACCGAACAGGCCGTCACATCCACGTGGCTGCAGAACCTGACACCTCCCCGAATGGTGTCGAAGGTGGGAGTGTCCCCAGTATTAAGGATCTGTAACCCCAGCTCCCCTAGCGCTCCGCACATTTGCCCCCCTCTCACGTCCTCACTGCTGCTACCCCACCAGGTACTTTTCGCATTCGCGTCCCCTCCAATTACCATCCTGCTAGAGCCCAGCTCTCGCTCTATGCCACGAAGGTGCTCCAGGTATGGCTCCATGGGCTTGTCGGGCTCGAAGTAGAGGGACACCAGCGTGATCGTCCTGGCTCTGGTCCGGACTCTCACCACAACGATGTTATTTGTGGTGAGTTGTGGGTACTGTAGGACATCCAAGTCTTGGTCAAAGATTGCTATTGCCGCCTTTACAGTCCCTTCTCCTCCCTCTGAGCTCTGGAAGACCCTTACGCCCCGATGCCCTCTCATCCTTCTCACCCCACCCACGTAGGGCTCCTGGAGCAACGCTATGGCGAGTTTGCGCTTTGTCGCCTCCAGCAGCAGCTCGTTTGTGGCTAGCTGGCTCCGTTGCAGGTTGGCCTGGACTATATTGTACCTAGTGGTGGTTTCGGGGGCGCCCTTAGCAGTACGCTATGGAAGCTCGGGCCAGTGCATCCCACCTCCTACGCACCGGACAGTCGTTACTGAACGCGTTGTGCCCAGTGTTCCCAAACTTGGATCTGGTGCAGTTTATGCACACCGCTGCTTCACCGGTCAGTCGGTCAGGGCAGTCCGCTCTGAAGTGTGGGCCACCGCAGTGGCTACACAGATCGGCGGGCTCCTTACAGAGGCGTTTGCCGTGACCGTAACCCAAACAGCGGGTGCACTGCACCAGAGGCGTCTGATCTTCTACGCGTATCCTCTGGAGGTCGATGCGGAGTTTCTCGGCGTCAATTGCCCGCCTCCAGATTGCTGGGGACACACTGAGCACGACGTGGTTCATGTGCGGATTGCGTGTCTTCCTCCGGTACTTGACCGACATTCGTTGGTCCGCGTCCCCGAGGTCGTGAAAGTGCTCCCGGTTCTGGTTCCTAAGGGCTTTAAGCACTTCTTCGTCAGTGTGTACGAGAAGCACGTCCCTAAGAACCAGAAGCGGGTCCCTGTTTGTTACTTCCTCGACGACGAGGTTTCCTCCGGCCGCCTTTAGTCGTTCTTTTAGCTTTGAACGCTCTTCTTTTGTCTCACATCCCATAATAATTTTTCTATCTTTTGCCTTTCGCACTTTTTCTACCCGCACCCAGCCCTCCTTCGCGTCCACCACTTTTCTGATTTTTTCCAGGACCACGTCCCCCGTATCCATATCTTCCGTCGAGGAGACAACCACGGAGTGCAGCGTTTTTCTTTCCCGGGCTTGTGCCGCAGTGTGGCTCTTGTACATAGACGCGGCACTCGCGTAGGTTTTCTCCTCGACGAGAGCGGTACATTCCTTGCTGGCCAGACTGTCTCGCAGCCTCACCAACTCTTCGGAGTTCTCCTTTATAAGGGTAATGTGCTCCTTCATGGTCTGTATGAGCTCAGTCTGGCTAACAAGACCGTCCAGTTGGGACTGGGGACCACAATCAGCAGTGGACGCGGATTCCGGTACGGGTACAGGTGCGGGAGGAGCCTTTTCTTGCTCCGACTCTTTCACCAGCTCGAAAAGACGGTTTATAGCCTCGAGCACCGCAGCCTTGATGTCAGATCTGAGGTTGCGCGAGTTGCCCAAATTGACCTTAGCCTTGTTTAGGCAAGCTCGCGCCTCCACAGTGCGACTGCGGTACCCGGCCTCCGGTTTCTTGAGTGGCGTGGTGGTGCTCACAGGAACTCGGCGCGTCGCCGAAGTGGCAGGGTCTTCCTGACGCGCGGACGGGGACTCGTCTCCGAAGGAAATTCTCCTCCTTGCGCCATCCGGCGTAGTCCCCACCTTCTCCGTCGATCGCGGCGAGCTTTCGGAGCCCACTCTCTTCAGGGTAGTGGAGGGTGTGCGGAACATTTTAATTTAAAGGTCAATTACAGTCTAAGATGACTCCTGTGTTGAGGTGGTTAGAAAAGCCAAACCAATATTTGGGACGGAGGGGCTGATTCTGTCAGAGGACACCGGATAATTCTGTGTCCCTGTAAAGGGGGAACACAGAAATTATGAAATAAATAGGACTACAATTAAAATAGTCGACTGTCACTTTGATTTGTGATGTAAAGCCTTTGCAGACTCAGTCAAAATAAAAATAAAAATAAAATAAACTAACTTATTTAAGCTAGAGAAGCGAAAAAAACAGGAAATATTAGTTTTTATTGACCTAGAAGGCCTAAAGAGCAAAATCAAAAATAAGAATATTTTGGCCATTTCCAGTCTCCCTTCAGGGTGGGTGGGCGGGGAAATTTTTTGTCAGCTATCCGCACGTGCGATATGTCCAGAGACGCGGCTTCGCGCGGGCTAGCCGTTTATGGAATAAAAAGTAGGTGCACGGGAAGAAAAAATTTGGGTTATCCCGAAAAAACCAGTTTTTGGGGTAAAAAATTTGGAAAAACAACCCCCAATCTGTGCCCAGGACCACGGAACGCGGCCAAAAGCGCAGGGATGGAAGGTAAGTACGCCTGAAACTATTTAATATTTATAGAAGTAAAGAAAATTGTAGGTTAGCTTAGATATTAATTAATGTTCGCCACAACAAGGTGGGTCGGTGGTGGACGTCTCGTTTGCCACCCCCGCGCTAGCCGCCCGCGTCGTCAACTGGCGGGTAGAGATGGAGGAGACCTTGTCGGACCACCGATATGTGCGGTTCGACATCTCCACCCGGGAGGGGAGGATGGCCCGCGCTGGGCAATCTCCCTTCCCGCGCTGGGCACTCACCCACCTGGACCGGGAGGCAGCTAAAGAGGCGGCCTTTCTCCAGGATTGGCTGTCGCCCCCTGTCGAGGTCCTGGACGTGGACGCCGCAGCGGTCCGACTCGGGAAGTCCCTGACAGAGGTGTGCAACTCCAGCATGCCTCGGTCTCGCCGTCCGCCCCCCCGTCGTGCCGTCTATTGGTGGACAGAAGAGCTGGCGGAGCTCCGGGCCGTCTGCGTGGCGGCCAGAAGGGCCTACACGCGAAGCCGACGGCGCAGCGCCCAAAACCGAGTCCGGGCAGAAGAGGACCTCCTATACGCCTCTTACCGAGAGGCGACTACGGTCTTCAAGTCTGCAATGGGCGCTGCAAAAGACTCGGCGAGGGCCGAGATGCTGGAGAGTCTCGACAGGGATCCTTATGGAAGACCATACAAGGCGGCGCGGAACCAGCTACGCCCCTATGGTCCCCCACTGACGGAGACCCTCGAGCCAGCGTTGCTGGATGGAGTGGTCCGATCCCTGTTTCCGCGCAGGGCCGACTTCACCCCACCATCAATGGGTCCCCCGCAAGGGGCGGCTTCGCCGGAGGAGGAGGTCCCCCCGGTGACGGCGGCGGAATTCCACGCGGGGGTACTCAGCCTCCGCGCGAAGAAGACGGCCCCCGGACCAGACGGCGTCCCCGCACGGGTAGTGGCGATCGCCGCCTCCCAAATGGAGGACAGGTTTCGGGACCTCTTCAGCGCGTGCTTTACGGCTGGGAGGTTCCCGAAACTGTGGAAGGAGGGGCAGCTATGCCTCCTCCGAAAGGAGGGACGCCCGGTGGACTCGCCCTCGGCATACCGGCCCATAGTTCTGCTCAATGAGGTCGGTAAAATGTTCGAGGGGATTGTCGCCTCCCGGCTTGATAGCCTTTTGCGGGGGGTTGGGCCGGACCTGTCGGACGCCCAATTCGGTTTCCGTCGAGAGCGTTCGACGATTGATGCGCTGGCCCTACTCAAGGGCCAGGTGAAGGAGGCGGTGGAGGCTGGGGACGGAGTGCTGGCGGTGTCATTCGACATTTCAAACGCCTTCAACTCCGTGCCCCACTCGACGATATTGGAGGCGCTCCGGTATCACGGAGTGCCCCAATACTTGCGGACTCGCCACTCAGACGAAGCGGGAGTGCCGCTGGGTCGTTTTAGTGGGTATACCGGGTCAGACCGGGGAGTCCCACATAGCCCCCCATCCCCGATGGGAGGGTATGCGTAATGCATTTTTTCCCAGCGACAAAAAAAAAAAAAAAAAAGGTTAGGTTCGCCAACCTCTCCCTCCTCATGGTGGCGATGGGCGGGTAGTAGGCGCGGGGGCGCCTGCGCCCGTATTGCACCCATCACCACTTTCGTCGGTCACTCCCGGGCCCGTCCCCCTCCCCACGGGGAGGGTGTGAGGGGTCCGCCCTGAGGGGAAATCGTCGGCGGAGGACTGGACGTCAAGGCTGTGCCAACCTCCCAGTCCCTCGCCACTCAGACGAAGCGGGAGTGCCGCTGGGTCGTTTTAGTGGGTATACCGGATCAGACCGGGGAGTCCCACATAGCCCCCCCATCCCCCGATGGGTGGGTATGCGTAATGCATTTTTTCCCAGCGACATAAAAAAAAAAAAAAAAAAAGGTTAGGTTCGCCAACCTCTCCCTCCTCATGGTGGCGATGGGCGGGTAGTAGGCGCGGGGGCGCCTGCGCCTGTGGGGGACCACCCCACAGTGCTTGCGTCCACGTCGCGTCCCCTGGAAACGACCCAGTTCTGACCACCGTAACGGAGTGGCAGACTGGGTTGGCCAAAGTGCACTGTGCTTTTGTAGCTTATTATATCCTTGCCTTGTTGAGCTACGAACCTGCGGAATCATGTCGATACCTACGCGGGACGCCTGCGGGCGGTTTTTGAAACAAGGCCCTTCTCAGGGCCAACCCAAAGGCCCTTCTCAGGGCCAACCCAAAGGCCCTTCTCAGGGCCAACCCAAAGGCCCTTCTCAGGGCCAACCCAAAGGTCCTTCTCAGGGCCAACCTAAAGGCCCTTCTCAGGGCCAACCCAAAGGCTCTTCTCAGGGCCACCCAAAAGGCCCTTCTCAGGGCCACTCCAACGCTCCGGCGTCAGAGACTAGCCGCGCGCCGTCTGCAGCTAGTTTCTTTGGAGGGGTGGATGAGTCGTCTGACAACGACTCACTGATAAGTATGTCCGATGCGGACGACTCTCGGTCGCGGAAGCGGATCCGCAAGAGCGGTGGGTCCGAGGGCTCCTCGGCCTCGGGGTCGACGAGGTTGCCGAAGGCTAAAAAGCCGACGGTGGCCGCGGAGACCCATGTCGTTGGGCTCGCGGACGCCCAACGCCAGTTGGAACTGGCCCGGCGGGTGCAGCTCCAGCAAGAACTAGAGGAGCGGGTTGCTGCCAAAGAGAAACGGGCGCACGTCGCCCGGGCTAAGTCTGGGTACGGTGCGTCCCGTGTCGTGTACGCGGACCATTCTCTGGCCGAGCTGGAGAGAATGGCGGAGGAGGACGAGGAGGAGATTGTGGAGGTCGCGTCTAAGTCCTCCAACATCAAGGGGACCTTGCAGAAGGCCCTCAAATGCAGGGCCGCGAGCATGCGCGGTGTCGTCGCGGAACTGGTCCGACGGAAGGCCACGGACGAAACGCGGCAACTGCAGGCGAGAGATTTTATTTTTTTTTATTTTTTTTCCTTCTACTTGTCCCTATTCTGTTCTATATTCCTTTTATTTATTTTTGGGGGATAACACATCAACGCAGTTTTTATTTATTTTCATCAACAGTACTTATTTACATCTTAATGAGATTACATATGTGTCTACCAACTTAACACTTCCTATTATTTCTATAATATTTCTTAACTCTATTATCCTTAATAATAATTCTTATTCCATAACATAAACTACAGGTGGGTTCACAGCAATCTTATACCTACTGTAACATACAGGCATCTTAACTCTAATTTATGTCTATGGGCAACTTAAGTGTTAATTATTTATTTATATTTGCTTACTTCATAATGTTCTTATTATCTATGTCTAATGCTAATCATTAATATTTTACATAATATTATGTTAGCATTTTTACTTATGCACTTTTGTTTCTACATATGACTTTCTCACATATTTTTACACAGTAATCTAAAAACCGTTCCCTTTTCTTTCCCGCCATTGTTTGCCACTCATTTTCGACGTCTAATTTTTCGTTGAGCGCTTGCTCGGCCTCATGTCTCTCTCGGTCGAAGACTGGACAGTTAAATAAAATATGTGGCACTGTTTCATCAACTGCTGGGTCACAAATGCACGATGGGCTCTCCTTACACTTGAAGCGATTCAAGTATGCGGAGAACCCACCGTGTCCCGTCAAGATTTGGGTGACCACATTGTTCACTTGGAACTTTCGGACTATCCCGTACGCCGCCACCGCATCCGGGAAAAAGAGTTTCGTCACCGACGCAGTTTCTCCAGACTTGTATCTCTGGTTCCACACGTCAAGCGTTGCCGAACGAATGCATCGCTTGACGTACGAAACCGGACAGAGATCGTAGTCGGGCTTTCGTTTGGAACTTTCAGCGGCACTTTTGGCTAGTTCGTCGGCCCTCTCATTCCCCTCCAACCCAACATGGGCTTTGACCCAAAACAAGGTAACAGTCTTGTTTTGGGTAGACAGAGATCGCAGGTTTGCCCTTGCCTCTACTGCCAACGGGTGGTGCCGGTCGTAGTTTTGGATGGTTTGGAGAGCCGCCATAGAGTCGCTGAAAATTCCAAACGATTGCGCACTGTGCTTTAAGATTTCCCTGGTTGCGACGCATATTGCCAGAAGCTCAGCCTGGTAAACGGTGGAGTAGTGTGGGAGAGCAAGCTTGCGAGTTTTGGTCTCGGCGTCACCTCTGCAAATAGAGAGCGCCGCTCCAACTTTGCCCCCAATCTTGCTCCCGTCCGTGAAGATACGAACACTATGTTCGCTCTGGGCATCAAGTTGCTTTTGGTTTACCAAGCTTATGAGCTCCAGTTCAGCGCGCTCCGCAGGGTGTGGGGCGTCCATTGCCGAGGCAGGCTGCTCGACACTCCTGTCGCCGAGTGCTGGCTGAGGCACACCCCTCCTAGCTTCGTACAGTGATGCCGCTTCGCGGACTCGTAGGTCCAGGGGTAGTATCCCAGCCAGCACTAGCGCGGAGTTTAAGGAGATCGTCCGATATCCCTTGCACAGCTTTTGCGCAATGCCGCGCTGGACTGCGGCCAACTGTTTGATGACGCCCAGCTTTGTGGCGGCTGGGGCCCACACGCTGGCGGCGTACAGAATTACCGGTTCCACTGTTGCCACATATATGATCTTGATAACTTCAGGGCGAAGCCCCCAGCTAGTCTTAGCTGCCCTTGTTAGCTGCTTGTGGATTTCTATTGCCCTTCTGCAGACTTTCGCGACGTGTGTATTGAAGGTCAGCTGTTTGTCGATGGTGACACCCAGGATTTTGATCTCGTTTGACATGGCAATGTCGACCCCGCCCATGCTCAGTCGTGGAGTGTCATATTTAAGCCGGCGTGTGATAACCATTGCGTTGGTTTTATGGGGGGCAAATTTAAGTTTATTTTGGGCCCCCCACGCCCGAACATGTTCGAGGGCGGCATTGGCACGTCCTTCAATCTCCAGCGCAGTGTCACCATCGAAAATCAGCACCACGTCGTCTGCAAAAGCTTGGCAATAGTCCTCCCTAGCTTCCAGGCTCTTAAGAAGCGGGTCCAGCAATAGGTTCCACAATATAGGTCCCCCTATGGAACCCTGGACACAGCCCTTGCTTGTGGCTCTCGTATGCTCCTCACCCGCGTACCTAACCCGGACTCTTCGGTTTTCAAGGTAGCTGTCGATGACCCTCCTCAAGCCGATCGGACAGTTTTCCTCAGCGAGACGGACTCTTATGGCTGGCCACCAGGCGCTGTCGAAGGCTCCCTCTATGTCCAATGATACCAAGACTACTATTTTTTTAAGCTGTAGCTTGCCGTGTATGTGTTGCATTAGTACATAGAGGGAGTCCTCGGTGCTCCTCTGGGGCATAAACCCATACTGGCGGGTGCTCATTCTCGGAATGAGATGAAATTTGAGGCGGGCCACCAACATCTTCTCAAAAATTTTGCCTAGTATAGGCAATAGGAACGGTTTTTAGATTACTGTGTAAAAATATGTGAGAAAGTCATATGTAGAAACAAAAGTGCATAAGTAAAAATGCTAACATAATATTATGTAAAATATTAATGATTAGCATTAGACATAGATAATAAGAACATTATGAAGTAAGCAAATATAAATAAATAATTAACACTTAAGTTGCCCATAGACATAAATTAGAGTTAAGATGCCTGTATGTTACAGTAGGTATAAGATTGCTGTGAACCCACCTGTAGTTTATGTTATGGAATAAGAATTATTATTAAGGATAATAGAGTTAAGAAATATTATAGAAATAATAGGAAGTGTTAAGTTGGTAGACACATATGTAATCTCATTAAGATGTAAATAAGTACTGTTGATGAAAATAAATAAAAACTGCGTTGATGTGTTATCCCCCAAAAATAAATAAAAGGAATATAGAACAGAATAGGGACAAGTAGAAGGGCGTCCTACCCTTAAAGACAGAACGATGATAGAATGTAAGAAAGATAAAGTATGAGGAATGAAAGTGCGAGAGGAATAAAAGCGAGAATTGGTATGAACGAAAAGCTTAGCATAGGCTCCAATTAAGTCGGAGGTAGAAGTTAAAAAAAAAAAAAAAATTAAAAAAAAAACCTAACCTAACCCTTTTTTTTTTTTTTTTTTTTTTTTTTTTTTTTGTCGCTGGGAAAAAATGCATTACGCATACCCTCCCATCGGGGGATGGGGGGCTATGTGGGACTCCCCGGTCAGACCCGGTATACCCACTAAAACGACCCAGCGGCACTCCCGCTTCGTCTGAGTGGCGAGGGACTGGGAGGTTGGCACAGCCTTGACGTCCAGTCATCCGCCGACGATTTCCCCTCAGGGCGGACCCCTCACACCCCCCCCGTGGGGAGGGGGACGGGCCCGGGAGTGACCGACGAAAGTGGTGATGGGTGCAATGCGGGCGCCACCATGAGGAGGGAGAGGTTGGCGCCTTCTCCGACCCCTTCTTCGTCTGCGGAGTGGCGCAGCTAGAGGGTAATCCTCCCGCGCGCGCTCCGCCTCCTCCTTTTGCGAGATTACATCCTCGCAGAAGGAGGCAACCGCTGCCCAGGCCTCCTCGCTCCCCAGCATGGCGTTGACTACGCCGGGAAGCGAGAGGTCCTGTCCAACCACCGCGGTCAGAACGCGGCGCAGCTCCGACCAAGCCGGACATACCTCGAGGGTGTGCTGCGCCGTGTCCTCCGCCGCGCCGCAGTCGTGGCACGCTGGGGTCTCCTCCCTCCCGATCCGGTGCAGGTGCGATCCGAAATAGCCATGGCCGGACAACACCTGCACCAGGCGGAACGAGAGGAAACCGTGGGGCCTCTCGAGCCAGCTCCGCAGGACCGGACCGAGCGCGTCTAAAGTCCGGCGGCCAAAGGCGGCGACGGCGAGGTCCTCCGTCCAGTGGAGGATGATGGCGTCCTTCGCCTCCCGCCGCACGGCCTCCCGCTCTTCGGCGACGGGGCGCTCCCCGAGCGCCTTCCGGCGCGCTGTCCACTCGTACACTCTAGCAAGCACCCAAGCCTCCAACTCCCAAGGAGGGGTGCCAGCCAGAGCGCACGCCGCCGAGAAGCCCACCGAGCGGTAGGCCCTCGCCACCCGCAGTGCAATGGCCCTTTGGGGTTTGCGGATGGCGGTCGCATTCTCCCTCCTGTGAAGGGAGTCAGCCCAGATGGGGGCCCCGTATAGGGCCATGCTCTTCAGGATGCCGGCATACAGGCCGGCGCCTGTGCATTTCGCCTTGGGACCCCCCAGGTTCGGGAGGAGCCACGACAGTGCGTCCGCGGCTTTCAACAGGCGCGTCGACAGCCCGCTGAAATGCGGGCCGAAGCGCCACCTGTCGTCCAGCACCAGGCCCAGATACTTCATCTGGGGCTGGACCCCTATCCTGACGCCCTCTACGACAATGTGAGCGTCGGGAGGGCAGCGCTGCCGAGGCCCGCGAAAGAACACGGCCTCGGTCTTGTGCAGCGCCACCTTCAATCCCAGACGGCGGATCTTCTCTGCAACCAAAGATCCGCCAGCCGAGGCCAGACAGGCCGCGTCAAATCAAATCAAATCAAATCATTTATTTCTTTGCAAACATGGGTTGTACATAGATGTCATTTTGTTTATAATAAAGTTCTCCATATTTTACCGTCACATAGGCATGCAAATATTAGGTTAACACATTAAACTCAGAATGAAAATAAGTGGCCTGGCATTGGAATTACATAGGTACAATAAAAATATAAAATATTCAAACATGGCCAAAATAATACAAAATTAAAATATCATCAATAATGTCACGGAAACGGACATGAAATATGCCAATTAGATTAACAATGTCAATTAGTACCTGGTCTATATCATAAATTAGTCTAACAGTAGGTGTGTATTTCAATGAGTCAGTGGTATTTTATACAATAAAAATAAACTATAATAATTAAAAAATGTCAAGCTAGTCAAAGTGTTACATAATTAAAAATATTTCATGTCAAATGGAATAAAATGTGCCAACTATAATAACAATATGTAATTGTCAACTAGAGTAACTATAGATTTATAGACCAGTCAAAAACAGTAGCGTAACAGTAAGTTTATCGAACAGTCAGTTAAAATCAAACATCATAAGTAAAATGTTTTTCAGCTATAAATTCTGAGACACTATATTAAGTTTTTTAAGATGCCGCTTGAACGCCTTACTATCCAGCCCCTTCCAAGATTTTGGTAATTTATTAAATATAGTCGGCGCCATACAGACGATACTTTTGCGCATGAGTGCCGTTTTTGCTGGATAAACTTTAAGAGTGGTCAAATCCCGTCTGTTACGCGGTACCACGTCTTGTAGACTCGGAAACAAATTGGGGTTTGTTTTAACAAACATTGCGACTTCAAGTATATACAGACAAGGGAGGGTCAATAGATTGTACCTCTTAAAATATGGCTTACATGTATCGGTCGTTTTTAGCCCAAACATAGATCTAATGCACCTCTTTTGGGCCTTAAACGTCGTGTTAGCGTCAGTCGAATTTCCCCAAAATATGATGCCGTATCTTAGGTGAGACGCAACTAAGCCATGGTAGGCCACAATCAAGGTGTCTACATTCACAACAGCAGCTAGAGAGTGCAATGCAAATGCAGAACTACAAATTTTTTTAGAAAGGTACTCAATTTGTGATTTCCAGTCTAACCTTTTGTCAATTAATAGTCCAAGGAATTTAGTTGTTTTTACAATTTCAACAATTTTATTATTAATATTTATGTCCATATTTTCTATAGTCAGTCGTTGGTTAAAGTGTATGATTTTTGTTTTATCTAAGTTAATCTTTAAATTATTATTGTTTAACCATTCTATTATAGATGTCAAGGTTTTGTGGATGTCAAGTTTATATTGGATCATGTCATAGCTATTATTAGAAATT
The DNA here is from genome assembly GCA_932274075.1 of Diarsia rubi. Classification (NCBI taxonomy): domain Eukaryota; kingdom Metazoa; phylum Arthropoda; class Insecta; order Lepidoptera; family Noctuidae; genus Diarsia; species Diarsia rubi. The sequence goes on along the minus strand of OW026437.1, from coordinate 48,632 downwards.
GTAACCGTGCTGTCATCTGCAAATAAAGTCATAGGGTGTGGAATAGATTTTGGCAAGTCATTAATATACAGTGTAAAAAGTGGAGGCCCCAACACACTGCCTTGAGGAACACCAAAAGTAGTTTGACGTTCACCTGATAGGTATGTCTCTTCCTTTTTAGTCGTTTTATTAATTCTAGTGATTTCTGTCTTTTGTTTTCTATTGTCTAAATAAGTTTTAATTAAACTATGAACATTCCCTCTTATACCATATGCTTCTAATTTATTCATTAAAATGTCATGATTTACGTAGTCAAATGCTTGTGTCATATCGCAGAAGATAGCACATACCTGTGATGCTTTGTCCATTTTTGTCAATACAGTGTATAAAAAGTCGTAAATTGCCATATTTATAGTTTTATTTTCGCGAAATCCCTTCTGTTCATCACATAATATATTATTTTTTTCCAAGTACCCGTTTAATTCCTTTTGAAATGAAATGAAATGAATTTCTCAAATATTTTCGAGAAGACAGGAATCAGAGAAATAGGTCTGTAGAATTCCATGAGCTCTCTATCCTCTTTCTTAAATAAGGGTTTAACAATCGCAATTTTTAGTGCGTCAGGAAACGTGCCAGCTTCAATACCAAGATTTATAATATGAGACACATGGTCGCATATTTCAGCTGCTACGGCTTTTACTACTTTTGTTGATATCCCATCGTAGCCCACGCTATTGGTATTTTTTAAGGCCATTATAATTGCGTGTGCCTGTTGTGGTGTGCAAGGTGCCATAAACATTGAGCTTTTGTTGTTTAAGATGGGCCGTGTAGTTTTATAACTGGACTGGATGGGTTGTATTTTATTAATAAAATAGTCATTAAAATGATTTGCAATTTGTTCCGCATCGATGATTTTGTCATTATTGATTTTAATTTTCAAAATATAGTTTTTAGGTACCCTAAATTTACATTTATTTATGATTTGCCAGGCGGTTTTACCTTTATTATGTGATGTTTGGATTTTGTAGTTATTTTGTGAACGCTGTGTCAAAGTCATAATTTTTCTATGAAGTTTGGAGTATTCTTTAAAGCGTTTTCTATTTAATTCATTTGGTTTTAATCTGTAGGTCCATAGTAGTTGCCGTTTTCTCTTACTACAGGTTTTTATGCCTTTAGATATCCACCTTGGCTTTGTAACTACATTTATTGTAACCCTAGTATGAGGAAAACACAGGTTGTAGAAAAAAGAGAATGTTTCATGAAATTTGTTGTACGCAATGTTCGGGTCATCTGTTTCATATATTTCGGAGAAATGTATTTTGCTTATGCAGTAGTTAAATTTAGATATATTTTCCTTACTGTAATTGCGTCTTAAAACACTGTATTTGTCTATCGTACATATTTTATTTACCGGGCATTTTAAAATCTGGGCTGTGTGGTCAGAGAGGGCAAAGTCTAAGATTTCTGATTTACACCGTTTGTTATAATTATGCGCAAAATTATCGATACATGTTTGACTTTCCGTTCGAGTAGGTTGATTTATTGCCAGTTTTAAGTTGAAGCTAAGAAGAAGGCATTCAAACTCCATCGCCTGATAATTCCTTTTTAATATGTCTATATTGAAATCGCCGGCTATTACAATATTTTTATAGGCACTCTTTGATAATTCATGTAAGGTTATTTCGAATTGGTTAAAGAAACCCTTCAGATTGTTTACATTTGGTATTCTGTATACACATACAAAGGCAGTATTGTACTTGGTGAGCTCAATGGCACAGCATTCAAAAGTCCCTGTTATTGACATTTTCAATAACTCTTTCCATTCGTGCCCATTTCTAATCAGGATACAAGTCCCACCTCTCTTTACTTCTTTTCTACTGTAGTGAGCGGCTAAGCAGTAATTTGGTATGCTCAACTGGTTTTCGTAGCCTTCCATCATAAAATGTTCCGTAACGCATATCACATCCAGTTCTATATTTTTCTCTGCTAGTTCAGTTAGACAAACTGTGAGCGCATCTGCCTTGTTCAATAAACCTGCTATGTTCTGGTGCATTACATGGAGCTGTTTAGTGACGAAAAAGTTCACCATGTGACAGATTATCCATAGTCATGTCATTCACGTCAGTTAATAGCATCTGGTTATTATATTGTATGTCATCAATTAAATTAAGTATGTCCTTAAAAACTATTTTTATTCCAGTATTATTTATTGCGCCGGTCCGTCTGTTATACTCAGTGTAGTCGTAGGTAAGATTTTTATTGCTGTCTATTAGATATGCATATTCGTGTGTCAGTATGTCCATAAAAAGTAAGTTATTAAAAGTCTCCACTCTTGAATTATATAAATTAGTGTAGTTCTCACATTTGTATGTTGGAGCGCATAAAATAAAGTTAGTATGGTTGATTTCCTGTAGTACTTGTCTGATATGCATAATAATGTCAAAGTAGCTCATTGTTGTTCTGAAGTCTTCTTCACCCAATATGATTATGCAGTAGTCATCTAACGTAAAGTCTGATACTTTGTCCTTCAGTCCTTTTAGCAATAAGCTTACATTCCCATGAGGTGTTATATGGTGACAGATTTCGGATTGATTAATTAGTGAATCCTCTGCAATTCTCAGAATTTGATTTTTATTATCTGTGCTTAAAATACATATCTTGAATCTTTTCTGATTATTAGGGTTAAGACTTGTGGATAAATTGTTTTTAGTTTTAGGACAGTTTTTGTTTATTACTGTAGTCTCGTGACTTTTTTTGTTTTTCGGTGTTTCGAGTAGGATTTGTTTATTATTAGTTGGTCGTTTGTTCTTCTGTTTTTTTGCACTAGATAGCTTTAATTTAGCTGGACTATTTGTCACTTTCATTAGTACCTCATTTTTTTTATCAAATTATCATTTAACTTTTTAAGTTCATTGTTTTCTAATGATAAACTTTCGATTTCTGCTTGAGCACTTTGAAGCTCTATTGTAAGCTTTGTTAATTGTTCTCGTACATTTTTTATTTCGTCATATTCATCGTCTGACATCTCAGGTACACTTGTGACTGTGTTATTCAGAGTATGTGTCATATCACTATTGTTTACGTTGGAGTCTGAATTTGTTCTATTACGGCGGAAAGAAATATTTTCTAAGAAATTCATTTTGGTGGTGTCAGTGTTTCTTTGCCTTTTACTATTGTTAAAGTATTGAATATAATTATACTGATAACAATTTTATTGTTCACAAAAAGAACTGTGAATAGCAGGATTCGATCTCGCAACCAAATGTTCGTCAGGCGAGCTCCCAGCCTTTCGGCTACCGCGTCTATTAACTTTAAGCGTGAAAATATGGTTCATAACTACTCTGTGCATATAGCCTCGATCATATCTTCATAGATGTCACTGTTCTCAATCATATTGTCCAATCATATTGTCATATAAATCATAGATGTCGCTAGTCTTCACTTAAGTGGTTAGTTGTCAAAAAAAATGTCGATCGTTTGAAGTTTAAAATGTGCATGTCATGAGTGCATGAAAGAAGTAAACAAAGATAAATATTCACCCGTTGTTGGGTCAGTGGGTCGTCTTAGGGGAGTCCAATTCGTGATGGGGACGATCCTGTTACTGTTCTGTATCACATGAATTGTATTGTTTTGCACTTTGTAATCACATTTCACTGTTGTTTACTTTTTGTTTTATCTCGACTTTATCGTGTTATTATTCAACACCCACACGTGTCCGCACTAATTACACCGTAGGCTTAAGACTGAGTAATATCTTGTCACGTAAATCGTCCTATAACTCCCCAAAGTTCCTCCCCCGGGCAGTGAGGAGAGTGTCATCCGCGTAGCAAATGACACTCGTGCCCTGGAGGAGGGCTCCCCGCAGAAGCCAGTCGAACCCGATGTTCCAAAGGGGGGGCCCCAGCACCGACCCCTGTGGAACACCGGACTCTGCGCCGTACCGCCTCACCGTGGCCGTCTTGTCCACGAGGAGGACCTCTCGGCCCTCCAAGTAACTGGCCAGGAGGTTCCGCAAGTATTGGGGCACTCCGTGATACCGGAGCGCCTCCAATATCGTCGAGTGGGGCACGGAGTTGAAGGCGTTTGAAATGTCGAATGACACCGCCAGCACTCCGTCCCCAGCCTCCACCGCCTCCTTCACCTGGCCCTTGAGTAGGGCCAGCGCATCAATCGTCGAACGCCCTCGACGGAAACCGAATTGGGCGTCCGACAGGTCCGGCCCAACCCCCCGCAAGAGGCTATCAAGCCGGGAGGCGACAATCCCCTCGAACAATTTACCGACCTCATTGAGCAGAACGATGGGCCGGTATGCCGAGGGCGAGTCCACCGGGCGTCCCTCCTTTCGGAGGAGGCATAGCTGCCCCTCCTTCCACAGTTTCGGGAACCTCCCAGCCGTAAAGCACGCGCTGAAGAGGTCCCGAAACCTGTCCTCCATTTGGGAGGCGGCGTTCGCCACTACCCGTGCGGGGACGCCGTCTGGTCCGGGGGCCGTCTTCTTCGCGCGGAGGCTGAGTACCCCCGCGTGGAATTCCGCCGCCGTCATAACCGTACCCCCCCAGCCCTCGTGGTGGTCGGATCATTTTTAAAGCTGCTCCGCACTTAAAAATTCGAAAAAAATGGTTTTTCTTTACCTATAACGACGAGCAAAGTGTCGTTGGACGCGGAAAATGGCGCCGCATAAAGTGCCGCGTTCGAATTGTGCCGTCCTACAGTGCTTTGGAAGTTAAGTGACAGAAACCTCAAGTTTAAAGGTTAAGTGGAAACTGCTTTTTACAAAAAAGCATACGCTGCCGAAACAAGATCGACGACCCCCATATTTTTCACCGGCATCGGGTGGACATCGTGGTCCCCGATCACCTGGACCACTGAAAATTAGCAAGACATCACCCTGCAGTGAGATATTCAGGTTTTTCAAAAAACCACGTGCGCTGAAAACCAGAAGGGGTGGAGCTAGCGGCACAAAATTTGACACCAACCTAGACCTTCATGACAAAAGGCGAGTGCAACAGTTTTTAGAATTTTAAATTGACTGGGAGACTTTATATCGCAACTCAAAGTTGCAAACTTTGTTCCTCAATATCTCCGGTTCCCGCAACTGTACTGAAGTTTTTCAACCGCACACCGTGGCGCGCTTGCCGGTATAGTAGAGATCATAAGTATTAGATTTTTAGTTAAAATAGTTTTTAAGTTATAGCGAAATTTTAGGAAAACCACTTTTTCAAAATTTTTTCTACTATGTTTTCAGATTTTCAAAAGTTTATTTATTGCATCCTGTAGCCCTATATTTATTCTATTTTTAGCATATTTTTTCATAATTTTCTGATAAGTAGTTTTAAAGTTATAGAATTTTATATGTTTTTTGTAAATAATTCGTTAATAATAGGAAAAAATCAGTTTTTTATAGCATTATTGTGTTTATTAACCATATTCGGACTTATCTAAGCCCAAACTCGGACCCTATTGCGCTTCAATTGCCAAATTTCCAAAATACCGGATAAATAAGTTTTTGGGCTTTAAAGTTTGTATAGTGATAGCTCGGGATCCGTTAGCTCTTTTAAAACCGGGTTTTCACAGCGGACGGTGGCAAACCGCCAACTTTAGGTTAGGCCTGATTTCAGGCTATTTCAGGCCTGAAAATTTTTTTCTTGCTGAAACCTCTTTCAGGTTATACCTGAGGTGACGCCTTGCTGTGGGTCCAAAACCCCGTCCGCCTGGGACAAATAGTTCCAAAGATACGGAGGTTTTTGTGCGACGTTTGACAGCTCGGCGGCCATCTTCTTTGGCTTCAAACCGCCATAACTCTTGAACCAGAGGTCGTGGGAAATCGCGGTTTTTGTGTCGGTATTCAGGGACCTACCGTCCTACTCACCCCACGTTTTCAGGCGGTTTGGGGCTGAAAAATTTCGGGACCCTGAGGGTGGCTTCAGCAGACAGCGGAGCCCAGGCCGAGTAGAAAGAGCCTAAACTCGAGGGGTCTGCGGCTTTCCTGAGGGAAGTTATCCAAGGTCAAAGTTCGACTTTGACAGCACCGCGGCCATTTTGAAAAAACTTCAGACGGCCATAACTTCCCAACGGAGAGTCGTAGAGGGCTGGGGTTTCCGCTGGGCGTGTTGCCAGGGGATAGGTTTGAATATTAGACGGTCTTCAGGCCTTTTCAGGCAGTCGCCATTTTTCAGCCTGAAAACTACTCCAGTGGATTGGTCGCGCCGAGCCAACTTCGGAAAGCCCGAGCACGGGGGATTTTGGACCGGCGGTTCCGGAGATATCTTCTATAACCTTTTTGGGTTTTTCGTTTGGGCGGAAAACCGGAATTTTCAGATAGGGATATCTCCGAAACCCCTTGGTCTAACTGCACCGAGTTTGGGTTCATCTGGGAGGGCTCGGTGAGAGCTATCCGCTGAATCTGACTAAACGACTCTACATAGAGCCACTTTTGCGAAAAAGACGAAAACAGTTTTTACGACATAAATTGACCTAGAGCTTATAGAAGAACTCTTGACCACTGCCTAAATCATTTATTAGCCTATGTAGAGTCGTTGTAGAGACAGGATTGCATCTTTTATTGCAACTGTACTTTAGTTTTTAAGTTGTTATTTGCGGATTCAAATATTTGATTCTTATACACTTTTGTTTTATTTTATCTTAACTTAAATTTATATTTTTATCCCCCCCAGCTTCCGTGGTTAGGTTAGGTTAGGTTAGGTTAGGTTAGGTTAGGTTAGGTTTTTTTTTTTTTTTTTTTTTTTTTTTTTTTTTTTGATACCACACTCCTGCCCCAGCCAGTGTGCCTCTAACGTTGTTAGAGCTCTTAACGACTGTCATGTTTGGCTTAGCTGCGTTTTTTTTAGGTGGCCGGAGAGACCACAATGTTGTGCATTTTCTTAACTTTTTATTTTTATTTTATTTTAACTATTTTAGAGAAAACCGCTACTATAGCTATGTTTGTTAATGTTTCTTTTATCAATTTACAATATTCTATTTAAGTGACTACATAAAAATTCTGTTTCTATACTATTTGTGATTGTGTGTTAAAAATGATAACCTTGACTATTTCTTTTTACTATTTATCTTATTCAGTTATTATTCTTATTATATAAATATATACATATATATTTTTATGTATAATACCTAAGCTATATACTCAATATATACTTACATATTAACATCAAATTGCTTCTAATAAATATTCTGTTCTGTGTACTATTTTTAAACTGGTTTTTATATTTTTACTTATATCATTTTTATTAATCACACTTTTGCCGTCTTTCAGAGTTTGTTTGACATAACGTGACGATTCTGTCAGGGCTGTCCCCTGAATCTCCTTAACCAGAGCCTGTTTCTCACGAAACCAACTCCAGTTACCTTTTCTTATTTGGCCAACCCTAGCAGTTCTTAGAATTCGTCGTGTTTTTAGTTCTGCCAAACTAGTCCTCAGTCTGTACTTGGAAGTGGGCGCTTGGACCACTTTAGCAGTACGCTATGGATGCCCTAGCGAAAGCGTCCCACTTCCTTCGTACCGGGCATTCGTTACTAAATGCGCTGTGCTCGGCAGCTCCTAATTTATCTCTGGTGCAGTTCACGCAGGCCGCTGCTTTGCCGACCTGTCTATCCGGGCAGTCCGCCCTGACGTGCGGTCCACCGCAATGGGTACACAGGTCGGCTGGCTCCGTGCATAGCCGTTTGCCGTGCCCGTATGCCAAGCAGCGGGTGCACTGCACCAGAGGGGTCTGGTCCTCGACACGAACTCGTTGGAGGTCGATGCGGAGCTTCCCTTCAGCAATCGCCCTCCTCCAGACCGTAGGGGACACACCAAGCACAACGTGATTCGCGTGCGGGTTGCGCGTTTTGCGTCGATATTTAATAACTATTTTATGCTCCTCGGCGTCGAGGCCGTGAAATATCTCCCGGTTCTGATTCTTAAGGGCTTTCAGCACGTCCTCGTCACTGTGCATCAGCAACACGTCCCTAAGAATCAGAAGTGGGTTCCGATTTTTCACGTCCTCGACGACGAGGCTCTCTCCGGCCGCCTTCAATCGTGCCTTAAGTTTATCCCTCTCCTCTATCGTTGCGCACCCCATAATAACCCTCTGGTCTTTAGCCTTCCTGACCCTCTCAACACGCACCCAGCCCTCCTTTGCGTCCACCGCTTTCCTCACTCTTTCGAGTATCTCACTCCCCGTATCCGCCTCCTGCTTAGAAGTGACAACCACGGAGTGCAACGTCGTTCGCTCCAGGACTTGTGCCCCAGTGTGGCATTTATTGACGGCCGCCACACTCGCGTAAGTCATCTCCCCCACATTGTCCCTGCCAGCCAGACTTTCTCGGAGCTTTTCCACATGCTCAGTGTTCTGTTTTACAATTGAGATGTGCTCCTTGAGGGTGGTGATGAGCTCAGTCTGGCTAGCAAGAACCTCTACGGATACAGGTTGGGGAATTTGGTTGACAGTGGGTGCGGGTACCGGTACGGCTATGGGTGCGGAGGGGGCCTGGTCCAGCTCTGACTCCTTGACTAGCTCGTAAAGCCGGTTTATGGCTTCGAGCACCGCAGTCTTTATTTCGGCCTTGAGGTTGCGCGAGTTGCCCAGATTAAGCTTAGCCCTATTTAGGCAAGCTCGCGCCTCCACAGTGCGACTGCGGTGCTCGCCCTCCGGCTTCTTGAGCGGTCTTGAAGCATTGACAGGGGCTCGGCGCGTCGACAGGGTAGCAAGGCTCTCCTTTGACGCGAGGGGTGTTTCGTCTCCGAAATCAATTTGCCTCCTCGCGTCAAGAGTGTTGGGCCCCGTTTTCTCTGCCGATCGCGGCGAGCCACTGGAGCACTGGGACCTCACGGTGCTGGATGGTGTGCGGAACATATTTATTTTATTTTATTTTTTTGAGCTGATATAATTAAAGAGAACCCTGTAAAGAGGGGATCAATTCAAAGATTATCCGCCCAAGAGAGGTGAAATAATATATACACTGGGTAAGTGTGTCCCTGTAAAGAGGAGAACACAGTATAAAATATATAATCAAATTAAGATTTATATGATAATAAAATTAATACGAGTATACGTTAAAATAACATCAAATACGTTTTAGTAAAATTTTAAAACGACTGTCCTATTAAATTGAGTGTCAAAAAAAAAATTTTGTCAAAAATTAAACATTGCGATTTTTCCCTCCTAAGCCCCAAAATTAACTCAAATATAAAATAAAATATTTTGCCGACCTCTCTCCGTTATCCTACTAAACACTATAGGGTGGGAGGGTGGGCAATAATTTTTTCAGCTAGGCGCGCGTGCGATATGTCAAAAGACGCGGCTCCGCGCGGGCTAGCCGTTTTTAGAATAAAAGTTGTTGTCGTAAGAAGAAAAATTTAGAGTTTTCCCCAAAAAACCAGTTTTTCGGGGTAAAAAATTTGGAAAACAACCCCCAATCTGTGCCCAGGACCACGGAACGCGGCCAAAAGCGCAGGGATGGTGGGTGAGTATGCCTGAAACTATGTAATTTTAATAAAACTGTAAAAAACTGTAACTTAGCTTAGATATTAATTAATTTGTTATAAAAATTTGGAAAATTTTTCAAAGTGTAGGAGGGAGAAAAATTTTTCGCGTTCGGGTCAATAAAAAATGTCCAGGGAGTAGGCGGAACACTACTCCAGTCAATATCCGCTGAAAACAGCTCGAAAAACGCGTATATAGTACTAAAGATATCAACGTTTTAGTAAAATCTTCGCTGGTTAGGTTAGGTTAGGTTAGGTTAGGTTAGGTTAGGTTAGGTTAGGTTAGGTTAGGTTTTTTTTTTTTTTTTTTTTTTTTTTTTTTTTTTTATTTTTTTAAATCTTCTACCTCCGACGTCATCGGAGCCTGTGCTTGGCTTTACGTTCATACCAGTTCTCGCTTTTATTCCTCTCGTACTTTCATTCTTCATACTTTATCTTTCTTACATTCTATCGTCATTCTGTCTTTAAGGGTAGGACGCCCTTCTACTTGTTCCTATTCTGTTTTCTATTCATTTTACTTTTATTTCGGGGATAACACAACAACACATGTTTTTATTATTTTTTTACAACAGTACTTATTCTAGCTTATTATTTATATCTTAATGCTATTAACTTTGAGGTTTTACAGTTCTATATTTTTTTTTTTTTTTTTTTTTCTTTTTTTTTAACTCTACTGTCCTTTAAATCTATTCTTATTTCTAGACATGTTTATTCTTAATTCTATATGCTACAGGTGGGTTTACAGTAATCATATCACTACTATAAAATACAGCCATATTAACTCTAATTTATGATTATTGGCAGCATAAGTGTTACTTATTTATTTCTATTTCCTTACTTCGTAATGTTTTTTTTTTTTTTTTGCTATCTATATCTAATGCTTATCATTAATATTATACATAATATTATGTTAGCATCGTTACTTAGGCACTTTTATTTCTATTTATGACTTTTTTACATATTTCTACGCAGTACTCCAAAAATCGTTCTCTTTTCTTTCCAGCCATTAATTGGCACACGTTTTCGACGTCTAGCTTTACATTGAGCGTTTGCTCGGCCTCGTGTCTCTCTCGGTCGAAGACTGGACAGTTCAGTAAAATATGTGGCACCGTTTCGTCGACTGCTGGGTCACAGATGCACGATGGGCTCTCCTTACACTTGAAACGATTCAAGTATGCGGAGAACCCACCGTGTCCCGTCAAGATTTGAGTGACCACATTGTTCACTTGGAACTTTCGGACTGTCCCGTACGCCACCACCGCATCCGGAAAAAAGAGTTTCGTCACCGACGCAGTTTCCCCAGACTTGTATCTCTGGTTCCACACGTCAAGCGTTGTCGAACGAATGCATCGCTTGACGTACGAAACTGGACACAGATCATAGTCAGGCTTTCGTTTGGAACTTTCGGCGGCACTTTTGGCTAATTCATCGGCCCTCTCATTCCCCTCCAACCCCACATGGGCTTTGACCCAAAACAACGAGACAGCCTTGCCTTGGGCAAACAGGGACCGCAGGTTTGCCCTTACCTCTACTGCCAACGGGTGGTGCCGGTCGTAGTTTTGGATGGTTTGGAGGGCCGCCATAGAGTCGCTGAAAATTCCAAACGATTGCGCACTGTGCTTCAGGATTTCCCTGGTTGCGACGCATATTGCCAGAAGCTCAGCCTGGTAAACGGTGGAGTAGTGTGGGAGAGCAAGCTTGCGAGTTTTGGTCTCAGCGCCACCTCTCCACATAGAGAGCGCCGCTCCGACCTTGCCCCCAATCTTGCTCCCGTCCGTGAAGATGCGAACTTCATGTTCGCTCTGGGCATCAAGTTGCTCTTGGTTTACCAGGCTTATGAGCTCCAGCTCAGCGCGCTCCGCAGGGTGTGGAGCCTCCATTGCCGAGGCAGGCTGCTCGACACTCCTGTCGCCGAGTGCTGGCTGAGGCACCCCCCTTCTGGCTTCGTACAGAGATGCCGCTTCGCGGACTCGGAGGTCGAGGGGCAGTATCCCAGCCAGCAATAGCGCGGAGTTTAAGGAGATCGTCCTGTATCCCTTGCACAGCTTTTGCGCAATGCCGCGCTGGACAACGGCCAACTGCTTGATGACGCCCAGCTTTGCGGCGGCTGGGGCCCATACGCTGGCGGCGTACAAAATTACCGGCTCCACTGTTGCCACATATATGATTTTTATCACTTCTGGGCGAAGCCCCCAGCTGGTCTTGGCTGCCCTAGATAATTGTTTGTGGATTTCTATTGCCCTTCTGCAGACTTTCGCGACGTGTGTGTTGAACGTCAGCTGTTTATCGATAGTCACACCCAGGATTTTGATCTCGTTGGACATGGCAATGTCGACCCCGCCCATGTTCAGTCGCGGGGTATCGTATTTAAGCCGGCGTGTGATAACCATTGCGTTGGTCTTTTGAGGGGCAAATTTAAGTTTATTTTGGACCCCCCACGTTTGAACATGTTCGAGAGCGGCATTGGCACGTCCCTCGATCTCCAGTGCGGTGTCACCATCGAAGATCAACACCACGTCGTCTGCAAAAGCTTGGCAATAGTCCTCCCTAGCTTCCAGGCTCTTAAGAAGCGGGTCCAGCAAAAGGTTCCAAAATATAGGTCCCCCTATGGAACCCTGGACACAGCCCTTGCTTGTGGCCTTGCATTGCTCCTCACCTGCGTACCTGACCCGGACTTTTCTGTTTGTGAGGTAGCTGTCGATGACCCTCCTCAAGCCGATCGGACAGTTTTCCTCGGCCAGACGGACCCTTATGGCTGGCCACCAGGCGGTGTCAAAGGCTCCCTCTATGTCCAATGACACTACGACTACAATTTTCTTTAATTGTAGCTTGCCGCGTACGTGCTGCATAAGTGCATAGAGGGAGTCTTCAGTGCTTCTTTGGGGCATGAATCCGTACTGGCGAATACTCATCCTTGGAATCAGATGAAACTTGAGGCGGGCCACCAACATCTTCTCATATATTTTCCCGAGTATAGGCAATAGGCCAATCGGTCTGTACGCTTTTGGTGTGCTGTAATCCCCTTTACCGGGCTTTTTTAATATAATGACTATCGCTTCCTTCCAGATTTCAGGGAAGAGGTGGCATCTCAGACAGCCGTTTAGAAGTGCTAGAGCTACCTCAGGGGCAGCCCCAATAGCCCTGCAGCAGATGTCGGCAGTAAAGCCGTCTGCACCTGGAGCTTTTTTGGGGTTGAAGGAACTGCACGCTGCCGTCATTTCAGCCATTGTGAATGGTGGATCGCCCGAGTCATCGTGTTCTCCAACATTCACAACATCGGCCTTCTCTCTTATGCGGCGGTGGCAGATGCTGTCGCTGTCCGAATGGTCTTCTGGGTAGAAAGTGTTCGCCAGTAATTCGACCGAACCCTTCGCGTCGAGCACCTCCCCGTCCTTTACCAGCGGCTGATCCTCTCCCCTCCCCTTTGTCCTTCCTATCACCCGGTATATCCCTTCCCAAACCCCCTCTCTGTCCTGTGTGGAGCAGAAGTTCTTCCAGCTCTCGATTTCGTCCTTAGCTACCTCTGTCTCATACTCAACTTTCTGTTTCAGGTACTCTTCGACAACCTTCGATCTACGGGCAGGTGCGGCACATCTGACTCTACGTTTTTTGGTAGCGACTTCCTTCTTCATCCTCTCGAGTTTCTCGGACCACCACGGCAAAGTGAACACCTCACTTTTCTTTTTGACCGGAATTGATAATGTGCATGCGTCTTTTATTGTATCTATGTATTTATTGGTAATTATGTTTAGTTCTACGTCTGTATTTAATTTATCTATTTCTGATTTATTGATTTGGTTCCAATGCAGTAATTGGCTGAGTTTCTCATGAAACTCAGACCAATTTGCTTTTTTGGTATTATATATCCTAGTGGTCCTGTTGATTTTAATTCCTTTTGATCTAACTAGTCTCAAATTAAACGCAATGCCGTTATGGTCCGAGCTCGTGAGGCCTTCATCTACTCTCCAGTCGTCTACCAAGTCCAGCATGTCCGTCGAGCAGGCTGTGATGTCGACGTGGCTGCTGTATCGTATCCCCCCTCTGATCGTATCGAAAGTCGGAATTTCCCCTCTGTTGAGTATGTTAAGGCTCAGCTCATCGAGGACTCCAGAGACTTCTTCGCCCCTGCGGTCTATGGACAGGCTTCCCCACCAGGTACTCTTTGCGTTTGCATCTCCTCCAATAAGCCACATCCTGGAACCAACTTCCTCCTCCACGAGTTTGAGGTGCTCCAGGTAAGGTCCGATTGGCTGATCGGGCTCAAAATAGAGCGATACCAGCGTGATCCTCCAGGCACTGGTTCGGATACCCACCACGGTTATGTTGTTTGTGGTGAGTTTCGGGTACTGAGTGACGGTAAGGTCTTGATCAAAAACCGCAATTGCAGCCTTTACAGTCCCGTCTCCGGTATCAGTGCTCTGGAAGATCCGGACGCCCCTGTGGTTCCTCATAACCTTGGTCCCACCCACATAAGGTTCTTGGAGGAGAGCAACGGCGACACCACGCTTAACTGCTTCCGTAAGGAGCTCGTTCGTCGCTATTTTTTTCCTCTGGAGGTTAGCCTGTATAACCCTGTAGGGGTTTGGGTTGCCCTGGGTGCCCTTAGCAGTACGCCACCGTCGATCTGGCGATGGCGTCCCACTTCCGGCGTGTTGGGCAGTCAGGGTTGAAAGCATTGTGGTCGGCGTCCCCGAGCTTGGCTCTTGTGCAATTTTGGCACTTGGGCGGAACATCCGCCAACCAGTCAGCGCATTCCGATCTCAGATGTGGGCCGCCACAATGGCTACACAAGTCCACCGGTTCTTTGCAGAATCGTCTGCCATGCCCGTAGCCTAGGCAGCGCATACACTGAACCAGCGGGGTTTGATCTTCAACCCTTACGCGCAGGAGGTCTACGCGCAGGCTGCCGATTCCTGTAGCCCTCTGCCAGATGGTGGGGGAGACGCCGATCACAATGTGGTTCGTGTGTGGGTTCCGGGTTTTCCTCCGAAATCTCACCACAATTCTGTCCTCCTCCTTGTCGAGGCCGTGGAAAACGTCCCTATTCTGATTCCTCAGGCCCTTGACCACGTCCTCATCAGAGTTAATGGTGAGGACACTCTTGAGGATCAGCAGCGGGTCCCTGTTCTTCACTTCCTCGACATGGAGGTCCTGACTTTCCTTCTCCAGTCTTCCTTTAATTTTACTTCTTTCCTCCCTAGTCTGAAAGCCCATAATAATTTTACTGTCTTTTGCCTTTCTTACCTTTTCCACCTTAACCCATCCCTCTTTGGCATCCACCGCTTTCCGTATCTTGTCGAGCACTTCATCCCCAGACTCCGTGTCGTTCTTGGAGGTAACAACAATGGAATGCAGCGTACTCCGCCCTAGGTTCGCATTCCCGTTGTGCTTCGCTGTTACGCTCGCGTACGTACTTGCAATGCCATTTTCTAGGGTGTCCTTTTGCGACTCTATCACTTCCTTAAGCTCTTCCATCTTTTTATTGCTCTCTGCTAGCAGCTTCGAATGCTCTTGAATTTGTGCAACTAGCAGGTCTTTTTCGTAGTTTAAGGAGAAGGTAGCGTCTGTGGCGGCAACTTCGAGCTGTGTGCTCTCCTTCCCCTCTCCCAAACTTTTTGATTTGGCCTCCTTTTCGGCCTCTTTTACCAGCTGGAGCATACGGTCTAATGCCTCGGTAACGCCGGTTTTTATTTCCGTTTTAGTGTTACGCGAGGTGCTCAACAGTGTTTTCGCTTTGAGTAAGCATGCCCTTGCCTCCGAAGACCGATCCGCATACTGAGGCTTTGGAGGCGAATGGACCTCTATCAACTCCGTACGCGTTTGGAGGGTTTTATTTTCCTGCGACAGTGGGGCTTTTTGCCCCACTTTTGGAGGGCCGGCCTGTATCAGTTTGGAGGTCAAGGGAGGTGCTGGAGCTGAAATGGTGGGCTTGACCGCTTCCCACTCTCCAACACTTCGCCTTACGTTTGGGGGTGATGTTTTTGATTTGGGTGGTGATTTATCGCCATCATCCACCTTCTTCACGGGCGTCCTATAACCAATCATATTGTGGGGTATGCGTCAATATATGCAAAATGTATAAAAAGTTTAAACAAATAAAAGTGTATAAGAAAATTTAAAAATAAAAATAATTTAGATTGTAAAATCTCTGTCAATAGTCGGGTTTTCTCTCCAGAGAGCGGTCGGAGTCAACTCTTATGTTCAAAACAACAGGTCAGCTTGGATACAGAGAGAAATTTCCGTGTTCAAGAGTCAAAAGTCGCCAATGTAGAGCCCTTTTAAATTTAGGCTCTATGTAGAGTCAGTCCGCTAATTCCAGTGGATAGCTCTCACCAAGCCCTTTGCAACGATCCCAAACTCGGTGCAGTTACACCAAGTGGTTCCGGAGATATCTCAGCTTCAATATTCTGGTTTTTTACCAAGATGGCGACCGAGAAGTGGTTACAACGGGATATCTCCGGATCCACCAGTCCAAAAACCCTTGTGTTTGGGCTTTCCACAACTGGCTCGGTGAGACCAATCCAATGAAGTGGCTTTCAGGCTGAAAAATTTTGACTCCTGAAAAACGTCTGAAAGGCGTCTTAATCGATGCACTAGGCACTATCTATACAAACAGTGAAAACCCCGGCCCTCTACGACCCACCGTTCGGAAGTTATGGGCGTTAGAAGATTGACCAAAATGGCCGCGGTCCTGTCAAAGTCGAAATTCAGCAGTTAATAACTTCCTTTGGGTAAGTCACAGACCCCTCTAGTTTGGGCTCTCCCAACTCGGCCTGAGTTCCCCTGTCCGCTGAAACTATTTTCAGGACCCCGAAATTTTTCGGCTCCCACCTGCCTGAAAATTTGGTACAACAAAGGTAACAAGTCGTTGAGCACGGTAGTGAAATCCGCTACTTCCTGCGACCACCGGTTCAGGAGTTATTGCAGTTTGAAATGAAACAAAATGGCCGCCGAGCTGTCAAAAGTGAAATTTAATCGTTTATATCTTTGGAACCCTTCGTCGGAGAGCGTCAGGGTTTCGAATGTACAGCTCAGCGTCACTTCAGGTATGTCCTGAGGACAGCTTCAGCGTCAAAAAATTTGATTGCCTGAAATGGCCTGAAAACCTACAACAATTAAAAATTTTAGTATGCTGCAGATATAATTGAAAGTCCGAGATTAATCGGCCCAGTGGATCCCAAGATATCTTATATCAAAAATAAAAACCTAAAAACCAAGATGGCAATATTTGTTCAAAAAAGTCAAATAAAGAGCTATACAGCCCGTGTTTGGGCTTATATGCGTCACAATTAATGTATTGGACCCAGTCCAGGTGTCAAAAACCGCTATTTTCTATTAATTTCAGAATTAAAGCTAAAAATCATTAAAAAAATTATATCTTTGGGGCCACTGGCCAAAAAATTCTGGAAAAAATATTTAATAAAATCAAGCGCTACAATATACAGAAATAAAATATAAAAAATTGACAACCAGTACGGAGTAAAAATTTAAAATGTGGTTTTTTAATAAATATCCTTAAAATTTAAAAAGTATTAGCACTAAAAATCTAAAACTTAAAATCTCTATTTGCCTGGTGAGCGCGCCAAGGGCTTCAGTTGAATTTCTTGAAAAAGTTGATTTGGGTTGGAGATATAGAAGAATGAAGTTTGAAATTTCTAAGTTGGTTTAAAAATCCGGTGTAGCAGGTTTTTGTAAGTTTTTTGCGAATACCGTCTTTGTATGTGGTGGAGTTGACGGCTGCAAAGTTTCAGGCGTCTGGCTCTGCGTCTTCAGTGTTTTCAGCACCACGTGTTTTTCGTTTTTTACGAATAACTCTTTGAACTTTAAGTTTCTGGAACTTCTGAGTGGTCAAATCGATGTGCAAGGGCAATCCTCACCTTTTCATTAAATAAAAAAGGGGGGTCGTCGATCCGGTTTCGGCAGTGTGTGCAGTCGAAGTTTTTTCTTGGCTGTTTAACCTCAAAATTGGAAGGTTTTTCAGTTATTGCTGTCACTGCACTGAAATCCGGGTAAAAACTTTCACTTGGGCGTATAGCCAGCGCTTAGCCCCACACTTGGACACTAAATTTGTGAAAATCGGATCACTTTTTACCACTTTTTTTAATTTTTATGGCCGGAGACGAGTAAAAAACGTGGCGTTCACGGCGGTGGTTGGAGCCAGACTGGGTTAGGTTAGGTTAGGTTAGGTTAGGTTAGGTTAGGTTAGGTTAGGTTAGGTTAGGTTAGGTTAGGTTAGGTTAGGTTAGGTTAGGTTAGGTTAGGTTGGGGGACCACCCCACAGTGCTTGCGTCCACGTCGCGTCCCCTGGAAACGACCCAGTTCTGACCACCGTAACGGAGTGGCAGACTGGGTTGGCCAAAGTGCACTGTGCTTTTGTAGCTTATTTTATCCTTGCGTTGTTGTGCTACGAACCTGCGGTATTATGTCGACACCATCGCGGGACGCCTGCGGGCGGTTTTTAAAACAAGGCCCTTCTCAGGGCCCACCCAAAGGCCCTTCTCAGGGCCAACCCAAAGGCCCTTCTCAGGGCCAACCCAAAGGCCCTTTTCAGGGCCAACCCAAAGGCCCTTCTCAGGGCCAATCCAAAGGCCCTTCTCAGGGCCAACCCAAATGCCCTTCTCAGGGCAAACCCAAAGGCCCTTCTCAGGGCCTCTCCGACGCTCCGGCGTCAGAGACTAGTCGCGCGCCGTCTGCGGTTGGTTTCTTTGGAGGGGCAGATGAGTCGTCTGACAACGACTCAGTGATTAGTATGTCGGATGCGGACGACTCTCGGTCGCGGAAGCGGGTCCGCAAGAGCGGTGGGTCCGAAGGCTCCTCAGCCTCAGGGTCGACGAGGTTGCCCAAGGCTAAAAAGCCGACGGTGGCCGCGGATACCCATGTCGTTGGGCTCGCGGACGCCCAACGCCAGTTAGATCTGGCCCGGCGGGCGCAGCTCCAGCAAGAGCTAGAAGAGCGGGTTGCTGCCAAGGAGAAACGGGCGCACGTCGCCCGGGCCAAGTCTGGATACGGTGCGTCCCGTGTCGTGTACGCGGACCATTCTCTGGCCGAGCTGGAGAGAATGGCGGAGGAGGACGAGGAGGAGATTTTGGAGGTCGCATCTAAGTCCTCCAATATGAAGGGGACCTTGCAGAAGGCCCTCAAATGTAGGGCCGCGAGCATGCGCGGTGTGGTCACGGAACTGGTCCGGCGGAAGGCCACGGACGAGACGCGGCAACTGCAGGCGAGGATAGATCGCCTGCAGTCGGAGGTCAGTCAGCTTCATCAGAAGCTGGCTGAAGCCACGGCCCGGCCACAACAGGCCAACACGAGCCCTGCGGCAGAGGGCCCTACCTCCAACCTTGAGGATATCATCCGCAAGGTTGTAATGGAGGAGAGGGCCTTCACAAGAGCCTGCTTAGCAGGCATTGAGGACCGGCTCTTGCCGGAGAAACGCCTCCGACCACCGCTTGAGGCGGATAAGAGGCAGAGCGAGCCGGGGCCGTCCTCCTCAAATGTGGAAGATGCCCTTCTTCCATCGCAGACCCCGTCCAACGAGTGGACGGAGGTGGTCCGTAAGGGGAAGGGCAAAGCCAAGAAGTCGGCATCGTCCGTCCCTGCCGCCCCCGCCAACACCACTCCCAGCCAATCGCAGTCGACCGGCAAGGGAAAGGGGAAGGGTAAAGGGAAAGGGAGGGGAAAGGGGCAGCTAGTCCCCCCAAAAACCGCAGCTGTCGTGGTGACACTCACCGCGGAGGCTGCGGACCGAGGGGAGACGTACGCGTCCATATTGGTGCGGGCGCGTGCCGGTGCCGATCCTGCCCAACTGGGGATCGGCAGTGTGTCTTGCCGGCGGACCCAAGCTGGGGCTCGAATATTCGAGTTCCCGGGGGCAGAGGGGAGTGCCCATGCGGACCTCTTTGCAGCCAAGCTGCAGGAGGTCATCGCGGATTCGGCCAAGGTGGCCCGACCGGTCAAGTCGGCGGCCATAGAGGTGACGGACCTTGATGACTCCGTCACCAAGGAGGAGGTGGTGGCGGCGGTCGCAGCGATAGGGGGCTGTGGCGTCGCGGCGGTCCAAAGCCGGGAAATAAGGCCCGGCCGCGGTGGCATGGGCACCATTCGCCTCGAGTGCCCAATCGCAGCTGCCAAAGCCGTCCTTGCCAAGGGACGGCTAACAGTCGGGTTCAGCTCGGGTGCAGTCCGGGCGCTCGAGGACCAGCCTCTGCGGTGCTTCCGGTGCTTCGGCATCGGACACACCCGGCCCCTGTGTCCGTCCACGGTAGACAGGACGGACACATGCTTTCGCTGCGGCAAGGAGGGCCACAAAGCCGCCTCCTGCGAGGCCGCCACGCCACACTGCGCGGTGTGTGCCGCCAGTGGCTGCCCGGCGAAGCACGTCACGAAGGGGAGGAACTGCAATCCTCCCCCTAAGCGGGGCAAAGCGAAGGCGCCGACCGGGCCTGCTGTCGTTCTTGCGGCGGCTGCGGAGGGGGGTGCGATGTCCGACTGATGGATAGGGTCGAACATCGCATCCTTCAGGCTAACACCAACCACTGCAGAGCAGCCCAGGATCTGCTGATGCAGACCATGGCTGAGTGGTTGGTGGACTTGGCGGTGGTCGCCGAGCCTTACTCGGTCCCTGGCTGTTGGCTGGGCGACCGGGACGGCTTGGTGGCTTTGGTGTCGCGGTCTTCCACAGACTCCCCTCCCCTCTCGCTCTTAGAGAGGGGAACGGGATATGTGGCCGCCGCGTGGGGGAACATGGCCCTGGTCGGGGTCTATTTCTCCCCAAACCGCCCTCTCTCGGACTTTGAGGATTTCCTCGAGATCCTCACCGCAGTCGTAGGGAGGGCGGCGCCGCGCCAGGTCGTGGTGTTAGGTGACCTGAACGCCAAGTCGGTGGCCTGGGGCAACCCGGCTGCCGGTTGCAACGTCCGGGGACGCGCTGTCGAGTTCTGGGCGGCCTCATGCGGTGTGTCCCTCCTCAACAGGGGGGCGGTACACACGTGTGTGCGGCAACAAGGTGGGTCGGTGGTGGACGTCTCGTTTGCCACCCCCGCGCTAGCCGCCCGCGTCGTCAACTGGCGGGTAGAGATGGTGGAGACCTTGTCGGACCACCGATATGTGCGGTTCGACATCTCCACCCGGGAGGGGGGGATGGCCCACGCTGGGCAATCTCCCTTCCCGCGGTGGGCACTCACTCGCCTGGACCGGGAGGCAGCTAAAGAGGCGGCCTTTCTCCAAGACTGGCTGTCGCCCCCTGTCGAGGTCCTGGACGTGGACGCCGCAGCGGTCCGACTCGGGAAGTCCCTGACAGAGGTGTGCAACTCCAGCATGCCTCGGTCTCGCCGTCCGCCCCCCCGTCGTGCCGTCTATTGGTGGACAGAAGAGCTGGCGGAGCTCCGGGCCGTCTGCGTGGCGGCCAGAAGGGCCTACACGCGAAGCCGACGGCGCAGCGCCCAAAACCGAGTCCGGGCAGAAGAGGACCTCCTATACGCCTCTTACCGAGAGGCGACGACGGTCTTCAAGTCTGCAATGGGCGCTGCAAAAGACTCGGCGAGGGCCGAGATGCTGGAAAGTCTCGACAGGGATCCTTATGGAAGACCGTACAAGGCGGCGCGGAACCAGCTACGCCCCTATGGTCCCCCACTGACGGAGACCCTCGAGCCAGCGTTGCTGGATGGAGTGGTCCGATCCCTGTTTCCGCGCAGGGCCGACTTCACCCCACCACCAATGGATCCCCCGCAAGGGGCGGCTTCGCCGGAGGAGGAGGTCCCCCCGGTGACGGCGGCGGAATTCTACGCGGGGGTTCTCAACCTCCGCGCGAAGAAGACGGCCCCCGGACCAGACGGCGTCCCCGCACGGGTAGTGGCGATCGCCGCCTCCCAAATGGAGGACAGGTTTCGGGACCTCTTCAGCGCGTGCTTTACGGCTGGGAGGTTCCCGAAACTGTGGAAGGAGGGGCAGTTATGCCTCCTCCGAAAGGAAGGACGCCCGGTGGACTCCCCCTCGGCATACCGGCCCATCGTTCTGCTCAATGAGGTCGGTAAATTGTTCGAGGGGATTGTCGCCTCCCGGCTTGATTGCCTTTTGCGAGGGGTTGGGCCGGACCTGTCGGACGCCCAATTCGGTTTCCGTCGAGGGCGTTCGACGATCGATGCGCTGGCCCTACTCAAGGGCCAGGTGAAGGAGGCGGTGGAGGCTGGGGACGGAGTGCTGGCGGTGTCATTCGACATTTCAAACGCCTTCAACTCCGTGCCCCACTCGACGATATTGGAGGCGCTCCGGTATCACGGAGTGCCCCAATACTTGCGGAACCTCCTGGCCAGCTACTTGGAGGGCCGAGAGGTCCTCCTCGTGGACAAGACGGCCACGGTGAGGCGGTACGGCGCAGAGTCCGGTGTTCCACAGGGGTCGGTGCTGGGGCCCCCCCTTTGGAACATCGGGTTCGACTGGCTTCTGCGGGGAGCCCTCCTCCAGGGCACGAGTGTCATCTGCTACGCGGATGACACTCTCCTCACTGCCCGGGGGAGGAACTTTGGGGACGCGGCCTGTCTGGCCTCGGCTGGCGGATCTTTGGTTGCAGAGAGGATCCGCCGCCTGGGATTGAAGGTGGCGCTACACAAGACCGAGGCCGTGTTCTTTCGCGGGCCTCGGCAGCGCTGCCCTCCCGACGCTCACATTGTCGTAGAGGGCGTCAGGATAGGGGTCCAGCCCCAGATGAAGTATCTGGGCCTGGTGCTGGACGACAGGTGGCGCTTCGGTCCGCATTTCAGCGGGCTGTCGACGCGCCTGTTGAAAGCCGCGGACGCACTGTCGTGGCTCCTCCCGAACCTGGGGGGTCCCAAGGCGAAATGCCGGCGCCTGTATGCCGGCATCCTGAAGAGCATGGCCCTATACGGGGCCCCCATCTGGGCCGACTCCCTTCACAGGAGGGAGAATGCGACCGCCATCCGCAAGCCCCAAAGGGCCATTGCACTGCGGGTGGCGAGGGCCTACCGCTCGGTGGGCTTCTCGGCGGCGTGCGCTCTGGCCGGCACTCCTCCTTGGGAGTTAGAGGCTTGGGTGCTTGCTAGAGTGTACGAGTGGACAGCGCGCCGGAAGGCGCTCGGGGAGCGCCCCGTCGCCGAAGAGCGGGAGGCCGTGCGGCGGGAGGCGAAGGATGCCATCATCCTCCACTGGACGGAGGACCTCGCCGTCGCCGCCTTTGGCCGCCGGACTTTAGACGCGCTCGGTCCGGTCCTGCGGAGCTGGCTCGAGAGGCCCCACGGTTTCCTCTCGTTCCGCCTGGTGCAGGTGTTGTCCGGCCATGGCTGTTTCGGATCGCACCTGCACCGGATCGGGAGGGAGGAGACCCCAGCGTGCCACGACTGCGGCGCGGCGGAGGACACGGCGCAGCACACCCTCGAGGTATGTCCGGCTTGGTCGGAGCTGCGCCGCGGTCTGACCGCGGTGGTTGGACAGGACCTCTCGCTTCCCGGCGTAGTCAACGCCATGCTGGGGAGCGAGGAGGCCTGGGCAGCGGTTGCCTCCTTCTGCGAGGATGTAATCTCGCAAAAGGAGGATGCGGAGCGCGCGCGGGAGGATGACCCTCTAGCTGCGCCGCTCCGCAGACGAAGAAGGGGTCGGAGAAGGCGCCAACCTCTCCCTCCTCATGGTGGCGATGGGCGGGTAGTCGGCGCGGGGGCGCCTGCGCCCGCATTGCACCCATCACCACTTTCGTCGGTCACTCCCGGACCCGTCCCCCTCCCCACGGGGAGGGTGTGAGGGGTCCGCCCTGAGGGGAAATCGTCGGCGGAGGACTGGACGTCAAGGCTGTGCCAACCTCCCAGTCCCTCGCCACTCAGACGAAGCGGGAGTGCCGCTGGGTCGTTTTAGTGGGTATACCGGGTCAGACCGGGGAGTCCCACATAGCCCCCCATCCCCCGATGGGAGGGTATGCGTAATGCATTTTTTCCCAGCGACAAAAAAAAAAAAAACAAAAAAAAAAAAAAAAAAAAAAAAAAAAAAAAAGGTTAGGTTAGGTTGGGGGACCACCCCACAGTGCTTGCGTCCACGTCGCGTCCCCTGGAAACGACCCAGTTCTGACCACCGTAACGGAGTGGCAGACTGGGTTGGCCAAAGTGCACTGTGCTTTTGTAGCTTACTTTATCCTTGCCTTGTTGAGCTACGAACCTGCGGAACTATGACGACACCTTCGCGGGACGCCTGCGGGCGGTTTTTTTTTTTTTAAAACAAGGCCCTTCTCAGGGCCAACCCAAAGGTCCTTCTCAGGGCCAACCCAAAGGCCCTTCTCAGGGCCAACCCAAAGGCCCTTCTCAGGGCCAACCCAAAGGCCCTTCTCAGGGCCAACCCAAAGGCCCTTCTAAGGGCCAACCCAAAGGCTCTTCTCAGGGCCACTCAAAAGGCCCTTCTCAGGGCCACTCCGACGCTCCGGCGTCAGATACTAGTCGCGCGCCGTCTGCAGCTAGTTTCTTTGGAGGGGTGGATGAGTCGTCTGACAACGACTCACTGATAAGTGTGTCCGATGCGAACGACTCTCGGTCAAGGAAACGGGTCCGCAAGAGCGGTGGGTCCGAGGGCTCCTCGGCCTCCGGGTCGACGAGATTGCCGAAGGCCAAAAAGCCGACGGTGGCCGCGGATACCCATGTCGTTGGGCTCGCGGACGCCCAACGCCAGTTAGATCTGGCCCGGCGGGCGCAGCTCCAGCAAGAGCTAGAAGAGCGGGTTGCTGCCAAGGAGAAACGGGCGCACGTCGCCCGGGCCAAGTCTGGATACGGTGCGTCCCGTGTTGTGTACGCGGACCATTCTCTGGCCGAGCTGGAGAGAATGGCGGAGGAGGACGAGGAGGAGATTTTGGAGGTCGCATCTAAGTCCTCCAATATGAAGGGGACCTTGCAGAAGGCCCTCAAATGTAGGGCCGCGAGCATGCGCGGTGTGGTCGCGGAACTGGTCCGGCGGAAGGCCACGGACGAGACGCGGCAACTGCAGGCGAGGATAGATCGCCTGCAGTCGGAGGTCAGTCAGCTTCATCAGAAGCTGGCTGAAGCCACGGCCCGGCCACAACAGGCCAACACGAGCCCTGCGGCAGAGGGCCCTACCTCCAACCTTGAGGATATCATCCGCAAGGTTGTAATGGAGGAGAGGGCCTTCACAAGAGCCTGCTTAGCAGGCATTGAGGACCGGCTCTTGCCGGAGAAACGCCTCCGACCACCGCTTGAGGCGGATAAGAGGCAGAGCGAGCCGGGGCCGTCCTCCTCAAATGTGGAAGATGCCCTTCTTCCATCGCAGACCCCGTCCAACGAGTGGACGGAGGTGGTCCGTAAGGGGAAGGGCAAAGCCAAGAAGTCGGCATCGTCCGTCCCTGCCGCCCCCGCCAACACCACTCCCAGCCAATCGCAGTCGACCGGCAAGGGAAAGGGGAAGGGTAAAGGGAAAGGGAGGGGAAAGGGGCAGCTAGTCCCCCCAAAAACCGCAGCTGTCGTGGTGACACTCACCGCGGAGGCTGCGGACCGAGGGGAGACGTACGCGTCCATATTGGTGCGGGCGCGTGCCGGTGCCGATCCTGCCCAACTGGGGATCGGCAGTGTGTCTTGCCGGCGGACCCAAGCCGGGGCTCGAATATTCGAGTTCCCGGGGGCAGAGGGGAGTGCCCATGCGGACCTCTTTGCAGCCAAGCTGCAGGAGGTCATCGCGGATTCGGCCAAGGTGGCCCGACCGGTCAAGTCGGCGGCCATAGAGGTGACGGACCTTGATGACTCCGTCACCAAGGAGGAGGTGGTGGCGGCGGTCGCAGCGATAGGGGGCTGTGGCGTCGCGGCGGTCCAAAGCCGGGAAATAAGGCCCGGCCGCGGTGGCATGGGCACCATTCGCCTCGAGTGCCCAATCGCAGCTGCCAAAGCCGTCCTTGCCAAGGGACGGCTCACAGTCGGGTTCAGCTCGGGTGCAGTCCGGGCGCTCGAGGACCAGCCTCTGCGGTGCTTCCGGTGCTTCGGCATCGGACACACCCGGCCCCTGTGTCCGTCCACGGTAGACAGGACGGACACATGCTTTCGCTGCGGCAAGGAGGGCCACAAAGCCGCCTCCTGCGAGGCCGCCACGCCACACTGCGCGGTGTGTGCCGCCAGTGGCTGCCCGGCGAAGCACGTCACGAAGGGGAGGAACTGCAATCCTCCCCCTAAGCGGGGCAAAGCGAAGGCGCCGACCGGGCCTGCTGTCGTTCCTGCGGCGGCTGCGGAGGGGGGTGCGATGTCCGACTGATGGATAGGGTCGAACATCGCATCCTTCAGGCTAACACCAACCACTGCAGAGCAGCCCAGGATCTGCTGATGCAGACCATGGCTGAGTGGTTGGTGGACTTGGCGGTGGTCGCCGAGCCTTACTCGGTCCCTGGCTGTTGGCTGGGCGACCGGGACGGCTTGGTGGCTTTGGTGTCGCGGTCTTCCACAGACTCCCCTCCCCTCTCGCTCTTAGAGAGGGGAACGGGATATGTGGCCGCCGCGTGGGGGAACATGGCCCTGGTCGGGGTCTATTTCTCCCCAAACCGCCCTCTCTCGGACTTTGAAGATTTCCTCGAGATCCTCACCGCAGTCGTAGGGAGGGCGGCGCCGCGCCAGGTCGTGGTGTTGGGTGACCTGAACGCCAAGTCGGTGGCCTGGGGCAACCCGGCTGCCGGTTGCAACGTCCGGGGACGCGCTGTCGAGTTCTGGGCGGCCTCATGCGGTGTGTCCCTCCTCAACAGGGGGGCGGTACACACGTGTGTGCGGCAACAAGGTGGGTCGGTGGTGGACGTCTCGTTTGCCACCCCCGCGCTAGCCGCCCGCGTCGTCAACTGGCGGGTAGAGATGGTGGAGACCTTGTCGGACCACCGATATGTGCGGTTCGACATCTCCACCCGGGAGGGGGGGATGGCCCGCGCTGGGCAATCTCCCTTCCCGCGGTGGGCACTCACTCGCCTGGACCGGGAGGCAGCTAAAGAGGCGGCCTTTCTCCAGGACTGGCTGTCGCCCCCTGTCGAGGTCCTGGACGTGGACGCCGCAGCGGTCCGACTCGGGAAGTCCCTGACAGAGGTGTGCAACTCCAGCATGCCTCGGTCTCGCCGTCCGCCCCCCCGTCGTGCCGTCTATTGGTGGACAGAAGAGCTGGCGGAGCTCCGGGCCGTCTGCGTGGCGGCCAGAAGGGCCTACACGCGAAGCCGACGGCGCAGCGCCCAAAACCGAGTCCGGGCAGAAGAGGACCTCCTTTACGCCTCTTACCGAGAGGCGACGACGGTCTTCAAGTCTGCAATGGGCGCTGCAAAAGACTCGGCGAGGGCCGAGATGCTGGAAAGTCTCGACAGGGATCCTTATGGAAGACCGTACAAGGCGGCGCGGAACCAGCTACGCCCCTATGGTCCCCCACTGACGGAGACCCTCGAGCCAGCGTTGCTGGATGGAGTGGTCCGATCCCTGTTTCCGCGCAGGGCCGACTTCACCCCACCACCAATGGATCCCCCGCAAGGGGCGACTTCGCCGGAGGAGGAGGTCCCCCCGGTGACGGCGGCGGAATTCTACGCGGGAGTTCTCAACCTCCGCGCGAAGAAGACGGCCCCCGGACCAGACGGCGTCCCCGCACGGGTAGTGGCGATCGCCGCCTCCCAAATGGAGGACAGGTTTCGGGACCTCTTCAGCGCGTGCTTTACGGCTGGGAGGTTCCCGAAACTGTGGAAGGAGGGGCAGTTATGCCTCCTCCGAAAGGAAGGACGCCCGGTGGACTCCCCCTCGGCATACCGGCCCATCGTTCTGCTCAATGAGGTCGGTAAATTGTTCGAGGGGATTGTCGCCTCCCGGCTTGATTGCCTTTTGCGAGGGGTTGGGCCGGACCTGTCGGACGCCCAATTCGGTTTCCGTCGAGGGCGTTCGACGATTGATGCGCTGGCCCTACTCAAGGGCCAGGTGAAGGAGGCAGTGGAGGCTGGGGACGGAGTGCTGGCAGTGTCATTCGACATTTCAAACGCCTTCAACTCCGTGCCCCACTCGACGATATTGGAGGCGCTCCGGTATCACGGAGTGCCCCAATACTTGCGGAACCTCCTGGCCAGCTACTTGGAGAGCCGAGAGGTCCTTCTCGTGGACAAGACGGCCACGGTGAGGCGGTACGGCGCAGAGTCCGGTGTTCCACAGGGGTCGGTGCTGGGGCCCCCGCTTTGGAACATCGGGTTCGACTGGCTTCTGCGGGGAGCCCTCCTCCAGGGCACGAGTGTCATCTGCTACGCGGATGACACTCTCCTCACTGCCCGGGGGAGGAACTTTAGGGACGCGGCCTGTCTGGCCTCGGCTGGCGGATCTTTGGTTGCAGAGAGGATCCGCGGCCTGGGATTGAAGGTGGCGCTGCACAAGACCGAGGCCGTGTTCTTTCGCGGGCCTCGGCAGCGCTGCCCTCCCGACGCTCACATTGTCGTAGAGGGCGTCAGGATAGGGGTCCAGCCCCAGATGAAGTATCTGGGTCTGGTGCTGGACGACAGGTGGCGCTTCGGCCCGCATTTCAGCGGGCTGTCGACGCGCCTGTTGAAAGCCGCGGACGCACTGTCGTGGCTCCTCCCGAACCTGGGGGGTCCCAAGGCGAAATGCCGGCGCCTCTATGCCGGCATCCTAAAGAGCATGGCCCTATACGGGGCCCCCATCTGGGCCGACTCCCTTCACAGGAGGGAGAATGCGACCGCCATCCGCAAACCCCAAAGGGCCATTGCACTGCGGGTGGCGAGGGCCTACCGCTCGGTGGGCTTCTCGGCGGCGTGCGCTCTGGCCGGCACCCCTCCTTGGGAGTTGGAGGCTTGGGTGCTTGCTAGAGTGTACGAGTGGACAGCGCGCCGGAAGGCGCTTGGGGAGCGCCCCGTTGCCGAAGAGCGGGAAGCCGTGCGGCGGGAGGCGAAGGACGCCATCATCCTCCACTGGACGGAGGACCTCGCTGTCGCCGCCTTTGGCCGCCGAACTTTAGACGCGCTCGGTCCGGTCCTGCGGAGCTGGCTCGAGAGGCCCCACGGTTTCCTCTCGTTCCGCCTGGTGCAGGTGTTGTCCGGCCATGGCTGTTTCGGATCGCACCTGCACCGGATCGGGAGGGAGGAGACCCCAGCGTGCCACGACTGCGGCGCGGCGGAGGACACGGCGCAGCACACCCTCGAGGCATGTTCGGCTTGGTCGGAGCTGCGCCGCGGTCTGACCGCGGTGGTTGGACAGGACCTCTCGCTTCCCGGCGTAGTCAACGCCATGCTGGGGAGCGAGGAGGCCTGGGCAGCGGTTGCCTCCTTCTGCGAGGATGTAATCTCGCAAAAGGAGGAGGCGGAGCGCGCGCGGGAGGATGACCCTCTAGCTGCGCCACTCCGCAGACGAAGAAGGGGTCGGAGAAGGCGCCAACCTCTCCCTCCTCATGGTGGCGATGGGCGGGTAGTCGGCGCGGGGGCGCCTGCGCCCGCATTGCACCCATCACCACTTTCGTCGGTCACTCCCGGACCCGTCCCCCTCCCCACGGGGAGGGTGTGAGGGGTCCGCCCTGAGGGGAAATCGTCGGCGGAGGACTGGACGTCAAGGCTGTGCCAACCTCCCAGTCCCTCGCCACTCAGACGAAGCGGGAGTGCCGCTGGGTCGTTTTAGTGGGTATACCGGGTCAGACCGGGGAGTCCCACATAGCCCCCCATCCCCCGATGGGAGGGTATGCGTAATGCATTTTTTCCCAGCGACAAAAAAAAAAAAAAAAAAAAAAAAAAAAAAAAAAAAAAAAAAAAAAAAAAAAAAAAAAAAAAAAAGGTTAGGTTAGGTTGGGGGGGGGTCCAGCCCCAGATGAAGTATCTGGGCCTGGTGCTGGACGACAGGTGGCGCTTCGGCCCGCATTTCAGCGGGCTGTCGACGCGCCTGTTGAAAGCCGCGGACGCACTGTCGTGGCTCCTCCCGAACCTGGGGGGTCCCAAGGCGAAATGCCGGCGCCTGTATGCCGGCATCTTGAAGAGCATGGCCCTATACGGGGCCCCCATCTGGGCCGACTCCCTTCACAGGAGGGAGAATGCGACCGCCATCCGCAAACCCCAAAGGGCCATTGCACTGCGGGTGGCGAGGGCCTACCGCTCGGTGGGCTTCTCGGCGGCGTGCGCTCTGGCTGGCACCCCTCCTTGGGAGTTGGAGGCTTGGGTGCTTGCTAGAGTGTACGAGTGGACAGCGCGCCGAAAGGCGCTCGGGGAGCGCCCCGTCGCCGAAGAGCGGGAGGCCGTGCGGCGGGAGGCGAAGGACGCCATCATCCTCCACTGGACGGAGGACCTCGCCGTCGCCGCCTTTGGCCGCCGGACCTTAGACGCGCTCGGTCCGGTCCTGCGGAGCTGGCTCGAGAGGCCCCACGGTTTCCTCTCGTTCCGCCTGGTGCAGGTGTTGTCCGGCCATGGCTGTTTCGGATCGCACCAGCACCGGATCGGGAGGGAGGAGACCCCAGCGTGCCACGACTGCGGCGCAGCGGAGGACACGGCGCAGCACACCCTCGAGGCATGTCCGGCTTGGTCGGAGCTGCGCCGCGGTCTGACCGCGGTGGTTGGACAGGACCTCTCGCTTCCCGGCGTAGTCAACGCCATGCTGGGGAGCGAGGAGGCCTGGGCAGCGGTTGCCTCCTTCTGCGAGGATGTAATCTCGCAAAAGGAGGAGGCGGAGCGCGCGCGGGAGGATGACCCTCTAGCTGCGCCACTCCGCAGACGAAGAAGGGGTCGGAGAAGGCGCCAACCTCTCCCTCCTCATGGTGGCGATGGGCGGGTAGTTGGCGCGGGGGCGCCTGCGCCCGCATTGCACCCATCACCACTTTCGTCGGTCACTCCCGGGCCCGTCCCCCTCCCCACGGGGAGGGTGTGAGGGGTCCGCCCTGAGGGGAAATCGTCGGCGGAGGACTGGACGTCAAGGCTGTGCCAACCTCCCAGTCCCTCGCCACTCAGACGAAGCGGGAGTGCCGCTGGGTCGTTTTAGTGGGTATACCGGGTCAGACCGGGGAGTCCCACATAGCCCCCCCATCCCCCGATGGGAGGGTATGCGTAATGCATTTTTTCCCAGCGACAAAAAAAAAAAAAAAAAAAAAAAAAAAAAAAAAAAAAAAAAAAAAAAAAAAGGTTAGGTTGGGGGACCACCCCACAGTGCTTGCGTCCACGTCGCGTCCCCTGGAAACGACCCAGTTCTGACCACCGTAACGGAGTGGCAGACTGGGTTGGCCAAAGTGCACTGTGCTTTTGTAGCTTACTTTATCCCTGCCTTGTTGAGCTACGAACCTGCGGAACTATGACGACACCTTCGCGGGACGCCTGCGGGCGGTTTTTAAAACAAGGCCCTTCTCAGGGCCAACCCAAAGGTCCTTCTCAGGGCCAACCCAAAGGCCCTTCTCAGGGCCAACCCAAAGGCCCTTCTCAGGGCCAACCCAAAGGCCCTTCTCAGGGCCAACCCAAAGGCCCTTCTAAGGGCCAACCCAAAGGCTCTTCTCAGGGCCACTCAAAAGGCCCTTCTCAGGGCCACTCCGACGCTCCGGCGTCAGATACTAGTCGCGCGCCGTCTGCAGCTAGTTTCTTTGGAGGGGTGGATGAGTCGTCTGACAACGACTCACTGATAAGTATGTCCGATGCGAACGACTCTCGGTCAAGGAAGCGGGTCCGCAAGAGCGGTGGGTCCGAGGGCTCCTCGGCCTCCGGGTCGACGAGATTGCCGAAGGCCAAAAAGCCGACGGTGGCCGCGGATACCCATGTCGTTGGGCTCGCGGACGCCCAACGCCAGTTAGATCTGGCCCGGCGGGCGCAGCTCCAGCAAGAGCTAGAAGAGCGGGTTGCTGCCAAGGAGAAACGGGCGCACGTCGCCCGGGCCAAGTCTGGATACGGTGCGTCCCGTGTTGTGTACGCGGACCATTCTCTGGCCGAGCTGGAGAGAATGGCGGAGGAGGACGAGGAGGAGATTTTGGAGGTCGCATCTAAGTCCTCCAATATGAAGGGGACCTTGCAGAAGGCCCTCAAATGTAGGGCCGCGAGCATGCGCGGTGTGGTCGCGGAACTGGTCCGGCGGAAGGCCACGGACGAGACGCGGCAACTGCAGGCGAGGATAGATCGCCTGCAGTCGGAGGTCAGTCAGCTTCATCAGAAGCTGGCTGAAGCCACGGCCCGGCCACAACAGGCCAACACGAGCCCTGCGGCAGAGGGCCCTACCTCCAACCTTGAGGATATCATCCGCAAGGTTGTAATGGAGGAGAGGGCCTTCACAAGAGCCTGCTTAGCAGGCATTGAGGACCGGCTCTTGCCGGAGAAACGCCTCCGACCACCGCTTGAGGCGGATAAGAGGCAGAGCGAGCCGGGGCCGTCCTCCTCAAATGTGGAAGATGCCCTTCTTCCATCGCAGACCCCGTCCAACGAGTGGACGGAGGTGGTCCGTAAGGGGAAGGGCAAAGCCAAGAAGTCGGCATCGTCCGTCCCTGCCGCCCCCGCCAACACCACTCCCAGCCAATCGCAGTCGACCAGCAAGGGAAAGGGGAAGGGTAAAGGGAAAGGGAGGGGAAAGGGGCAGCTAGTCCCCCCAAAAACCGCAGCTGTCGTGGTGACACTCACCGCGGAGGCTGCGGACCGAGGGGAGACGTACGCGTCCATATTGGTGCGGGCGCGTGCCGGTGCCGATCCTGCCCAACTGGGGATCGGCAGTGTGTCTTGCCGGCGGACCCAAGCCGGGGCTCGAATATTCGAGTTCCCGGGGGCAGAGGGGAGTGCCCATGCGGACCTCTTTGCAGCCAAGCTGCAGGAGGTCATCGCGGATTCGGCCAAGGTGGCCCGACCGGTCAAGTCGGCGGCCATAGAGGTGACGGACCTTGATGACTCCGTCACCAAGGAGGAGGTGGTGGCGGCGGTCGCAGCGATAGGGGGCTGTGGCGTCGCGGCGGTCCAAAGCCGGGAAATAAGGCCCGGCCGCGGTGGCATGGGCACCATTCGCCTCGAGTGCCCAATCGCAGCTGCCAAAGCCGTCCTTGCCAAGGGACGGCTCACAGTCGGGTTCAGCTCGGGTGCAGTCCGGGCGCTCGAGGACCAGCCTCTGCGGTGCTTCCGGTGCTTCGGCATCGGACACACCCGGCCCCTGTGTCCGTCCACGGTAGACAGGACGGACACATGCTTTCGCTGCGGCAAGGAGGGCCACAAAGCCGCCTCCTGCGAGGCCGCCACGCCACACTGCGCGGTGTGTGCCGCCAGTGGCTGCCCGGCGAAGCACGTCACGAAGGGGAGGAACTGCAATCCTCCCCCTAAGCGGGGCAAAGCGAAGGTGCCGACCGGGCCTGCTGTCGTTCCTGCGGCGGCTGCGGAGGGGGGTGCGATGTCCGACTGATGGATAGGGTCGAACATCGCATCCTTCAGGCTAACACCAACCACTGCAGAGCAGCCCAGGATCTGCTGATGCAGACCATGGCTGAGTGGTTGGTGGACTTGGCGGTGGTCGCCGAGCCTTACTCGGTCCCTGGCTGTTGGCTGGGCGACCGGGACGGCTTGGTGGCTTTGGTGTCGCGGTCTTCCACAGACTCCCCTCCCCTCTCGCTCTTAGAGAGGGGAACGGGATATGTGGCCGCCGCGTGGGGGAACATGGCCCTGGTCGGGGTCTATTTCTCCCCAAACCGCCCTCTCTCGGACTTTGAGGATTTCCTCGAGATCCTCACCGCAGTCGTAGGGAGGGCGGCTCCGCGCCAGGTCGTGGTGTTGGGTGACCTGAACGCCAAGTCGGTGGCCTGGGGCAACCCGGCTGCCGGTTGCAACGTCCGGGGACGCGCTGTCGAGTTCTGGGCGGCCTCATGCGGTGTGTCCCTCCTCAACAGGGGGGCGGTACACACGTGTGTGCGGCAACAAGGTGGGTCGGTGGTGGACGTCTCGTTTGCCACCCCCGCGCTAGCCGCCCGCGTCGTCAACTGGCGGGTAGAGATGGTGGAGACCTTGTCGGACCACCGATATGTGCGGTTCGACATCTCCACCCGGGAGGGGGGGATGGCCCGCGCTGGGCAATCTCCCTTCCCGCGGTGGGCACTCACTCGCCTGGACCGGGAGGCAGCTAAAGAGGCGGCCTTTCTCCAGGACTGGCTGTCGCCCCCTGTCGAGGTCCTGGACGTGGATGCCGCAGCGGTCCGACTCGGGAAGTCCCTGACAGAGGTGTGCAACTCCAGCATGCCTCGGTCTCGCCGTCCGCCCCCCCGTCGTGCCGTCTATTGGTGGACAGAAGAGCTGGCGGAGCTCCGGGCCGTCTGCGTGGCGGCCAGAAGGGCCTACACGCGAAGCCGACGGCGCAGCGCCCAAAACCGAGTCCGGGCAGAAGAGGACCTCCTATACGCCTCTTACCGAGAGGCGACGACGGTCTTCAAGTCTGCAATGGGCGCTGCAAAAGACTCGGCGAGGGCCGAGATGCTGGAAAGTCTCGACAGGGATCCTTATGGAAGACCGTACAAGGCGGCGCGGAACCAGCTACGCCCCTATGGTCCCCCACTGACGGAGACCCTCGAGCCAGCGTTGCTGGATGGAGTGGTCCGATCCCTGTTTCCGCGCAGGGCCGACTTCACCCCACCACCAATGGATCCCCCGCAAGGGGCGGCTTCGCCGGAGGAGGAGGTTCCCCCGGTGACGGCGGCGGAATTCTACGCGGGGGTTCTCAACCTCCGCGCGAAGAAGACGGCCCCCGGACCAGACGGCGTCCCCGCACGGGTAGTGGCGATCGCCGCCTCCCAAATGGAGGACAGGTTTCGGGACCTCTTCAGCGCGTGCTTTACGGCTGGGAGGTTCCCGAAACTGTGGAAGGAGGGGCAGTTATGCCTCCTCCGAAAGGAAGGACGCCCGGTGGAATCCCCCTCGGCATACCGGCCCATCGTTCTGCTCAATGAGGTCGGTAAATTGTTCGAGGGGATTGTCGCCTCCCGGCTTGATTGCCTTTTGCGAGGGGTTGGGCCGGACCTGTCGGACGCCCAATTCGGTTTCCGTCGAGGGCGTTCGACGATTGATGCGCTGGCCCTACTCAAGGGCCAGGTGAAGGAGGCAGTGGAGGCTGGGGACGGAGTGCTGGCGGTGTCATTCGACATTTCAAACGCCTTCAACTCCGTGCCCCACTCGACGATATTGGAGGCGCTCCGGTATCACGGAGTGCCCCAATACTTGCGGAACCTCCTGGCCAGCTACTTGGAGAGCCGAGAGGTCCTTCTCGTGGACAAGACGGCCACGGTGAGGCGGTACGGCGCAGAGTCCGGTGTTCCACAGGGGTCGGTGCTGGGGCCCCCGCTTTGGAACATCGGGTTCGACTGGCTTCTGCGGGGAGCCCTCCTCCAGGGCACGAGTGTCATCTGCTACGCGGATGACACTCTCCTCACTGCCCGGGGGAGGAACTTTAGGGACGCGGCCTGTCTGGCCTCGGCTGGCGGATCTTTGGTTGCAGAGAGGATCCGCGGCCTGGGATTGAAGGTGGCGCTGCACAAGACCGAGGCCGTGTTCTTTCGCGGGCCTCGGCAGCGCTGCCCTCCCGACGCTCACATTGTCGTAGAGGGCGTCAGGATAGGGGTCCAGCCCCAGATGAAGTATCTGGGTCTGGTGCTGGACGACAGGTGGCGCTTCGGCCCGCATTTCAGCGGGCTGTCGACGCGCCTGTTGAAAGCCGCGGACGCACTGTCGTGGCTCCTCCCGAACCTGGGGGGTCCCAAGGCGAAATGCCGGCGCCTCTATGCCGGCATCCTAAAGAGCATGGCCCTATACGGGGCCCCCATCTGGGCCGACTCCCTTCACAGGAGGGAGAATGCGACCGCCATCCGCAAACCCCAAAGGGCCATTGCACTGCGGGTGGCGAGGGCCTACCGCTCGGTGGGCTTCTCGGCGGCGTGCGCTCTGGCCGGCACCCCTCCTTGGGAGTTGGAGGCTTGGGTGCTTGCTAGAGTGTACGAGTGGACAGCGCGCCGGAAGGCGCTTGGGGAGCGCCCCGTTGCCGAAGAGCGGGAAGCCGTGCGGCGGGAGGCGAAGGACGCCATCATCCTCCACTGGACGGAGGACCTCGCTGTCGCCGCCTTTGGCCGCCGGACCTTAGACGCGCTTGGTCCGGTCCTGCGGAGCTGGCTCGAGAGGCCCCACGGTTTCCTCTCGTTCCGCCTGGTGCAGGTGTTGTCCGGCCATGGCTGTTTCGGATCGCACCTGCACCGGATCGGGAGGGAGGAGACCCCAGCGTGCCACGACTGCGGCGCGGCGGAGGACACGGCGCAGCACACCCTCGAGTTATGTCCGGCTTGGTCGGAGCTGCGCCGCGGTCTGACCGCGGTGGTTGGACAGGACCTCTCGCTTCCCGGCGTAGTCAACGCCATGCTGGGGAGCGAGGAGGCCTGGGCAGCGGTTGCCTCCTTCTGCGAGGATGTAATCTCGCAAAAGGAGGAGGCGGAGCGCGCGCGGGAGGATGACCCTCTAGCTGCGCCACTCCGCAGACGAAGAAGGGGTCGGAGAAGGCGCCAACCTCTCCCTCCTCATGGTGGCGATGGGCGGGTAGCCGGCGCGGGGGCGCCTGCGCCCGCATTGCACCCATCACCACTTTCGTCGGTCACTCCCGGGCCCGTCCCCCTCCCCACGGGGAGGGTGTGAGGGGTCCGCCCTGAGGGGAAATCGTCGGCGGAGGACTGGACGTCAAGGCTGTGCCAACCTCCCAGTCCCTCGCCACTCAGACGAAGCGGGAGTGCCGCTGGGTCGTTTTAGTGGGTATACCGGGTCAGACCGGGGAGTCCCACATAGCCCCCCCATCCCCCGATGGGAGGGTATGCGTAATGCATTTTTTCCCAGCGACAAAAAAAAAAAAAAAAAAAAAAAAAAAAAAAAAAAAAAAAAAAGGTTAGGTTAGGTTAGGTTAGGTTTTTTTTTTTTTTTTTTTTTTTTTTTTTTTTGTGCTTTTCCCCGTTTCAAAGAAAGGGCTCTTAGAATTCTAGTTACTCATTCGTTCCAGTTCTCGCATTTATTCCTCTCGCACTTTTATGCTTCATACTTTATCTTTCTTTTGCACATCCATTCATTCTTAGCCGGGTGGGACTCCCGCTATTCTGACTACTTGCTACTTTTTTATTTTTCTTTATTAGGGTAGTTTAGGCAGACAAATGTTGTTTTTATTTACATTGTTGGTTTTACAATAATCCTTAATTCTATTTCTTTACTTACTATATTTTATTATGCTAGGTTTTATTTATTCCATACTTTTTATGTAATTATGTTCTACTTTCTGGACATTATATCTTATTTCTATTATTAATACATGTGTTTTCTTATTTTACTACATTTTCATATTCTAATTTACATTATACGGTACATTTCTTACATAACTAGTTTTACATCTATTTGCTTATTATATTTCACAATTTGTGGTTAATCCTAAACTTAGCTTAGTTTCTTATTTTCTTACACAGTGTTTTTACATTTTTCTTCTTATTTACTAACACATTTTCCGGTTTTGTTACCCAAGGTTTGGACCTGCCCGATTTGGACTGTTCTAAGGGCTCGTGTGGATTTCTTTGCCTTGTTGATATATTTTTTTCTGTTTCTAATTGCGGCAATAATATATATATAAACTTATGTTATACATAATTATTGTCTTTTCTTTGTCTGATTTTTTATTTTTCTGTGCATTTTTAAGTGTTGTTTGGTGTGCGTGTTTGGTGTTGTGTGTGTGTTTTGATATATTTGTATATATTTATTATATATTCTGTATATCTGTGTTTGTTTTTGTTTTTTGGTTTCCATGTATATGTTTGTTTCGTGGTTTTTACCTGCTTTTGTGATGTACTCCCAATTTATGTTGCTGTGCTGGTGTGTTTGTGTGTGTGTTTTGTGTGTTGCGTGTATTCTTGTGTGTGTTATGTGTGTTAAGTGTACCCTAGTGAGCAGTCTAGGCGTAAGCCGTTGTCGTCCGAGCCAGATAATCCCATTTCTTACGAACCGGGCACTCCACGCTGAAGGCGTTGTGGTCCGTCCTCTGAAACTTAGAGTGTGAGCAGTTGCAGCACTGAGGTAAATTTCCCGCAACAAACTCCACGCATTTTTCGCGAAGGTGCGGTCCTCCGCAGTGACTGCACCTGTCCACACTCTCAGTGCAAAATTTCCGGCCGTGACCAAATGCGAGACATTTCGTGCATTGTATGAGCGGCGACTGATCCTCCACCCTGACCCTTTGCAGGTCAAGGTAAAGAGCCCCAGCCTCCGTCATCCTCTGCCATACCTTGGGTCTGACTTGAACGACAACGTGCGCTGTTTTTGGATTTCTTGTCCTCTTTTTGTATTTAATTACCATTTCTTTATCCTCTTGTCCTAAGTCCCTAAAGATGTTACCATTTTGGGAGTAGAGCGCCTTCACCATTTCGTCGTCTTCGCTGTCCAAAAAGACATCCTTTAGGACGACGAGCGGGTCTTTGTTCTTCATGGGCGCTACTGTTAGGCCTCCACCTCGGCTTTCGATCCTCTCCTTTACTCTTTTGAGCTCCGCCTCTGTGTCGCAACCCAATATGACCGTTTGGTTCTTTGCCTTACGGA
The DNA here is from genome assembly GCA_932274075.1 of Diarsia rubi. Taxonomy (NCBI): domain Eukaryota; kingdom Metazoa; phylum Arthropoda; class Insecta; order Lepidoptera; family Noctuidae; genus Diarsia; species Diarsia rubi. Next base: position 10,662 of record OW026437.1, on the reverse strand, counting down.
CTTTGCTTATTTTTAGGCCAGTAACCCTGGCGTCGACCGCCTCCTTCACCCTGGCGAGCACCTCGTCCGCAGTCTCCTGGCTGCCTTCTATGGTGACCGCCATGGAATGAAGTGCCGGCCGGCGCCCGGGCTTGGCTGCCGTAACGTCAGCGTATGTTGGCGAGTCCGTTTTTGGCTCGCATGCCGCTTCTTTTAGGACCTCCTGTATCCTCTCGGAACTGGCGGCGACCTCACCGGCAAAATCACCGATTTTGTCCTCGAGAGCAACTGCGGCGCGACCTACGACCTTCACTCCTTCTATCGTGTGGCCTATGCTCTCTTGGACTGCGTCGATCTTGACGTCGACCTCGTCAATCTTGTCGATGATCTTGTCGATGACGTCGGCACCGTTCTCAGAGTGGTGCTCGGTCAAGTCGTCGAAGCCTTTTTCGACTTTCCTCTCCAGGTCGTTTAGCCGTGAGTTTATGTTTGTCTCCACTTTCTCCAGCCTTTCCAATAATCCGTCCGGTAGTTTGGACGGTGTGGGCGTGGTGTTGGTCATGGTAGGCGGAACCGTTTTAGACGTCGTTTCTAAGGTCTTCATACGCTTACTCAGTTCGAACAAGATCCGTAGACTTCTATCCGACTGGGTCTCCAGGAAGATCTTAATGTCTCTCCTCATCTGAGGGTAGTCTTTGACTCGAGTTGGTATGTCTTCGAACGTTTTCATGACCTCCTGGAGTAGTTTGTCACTGGATTGTGCAGCATAGGTGTCAGTCTGCTTTTTGTAGGTCTCCATATTGTCTATGGACCTTCTCTTCCTCTCTGGTCTCCGGATGAACGTCCTGGCAGCGTCCAGCGCTTGTCCGGGCGGGCCCACGGGGCTGGGGGTGGTGGTGCGAGCGAGAACACCAGAGGTCCCTGCCGACGTCGACGACGGTGGCGTTTCGGCTGTTTCCACTAGGGTACCTTGAGCCGCATCTCTCTTACCGAACGTCAGTGATATTCCCTTCGGCGCTTCTCGCGTTCCGGAGGGGCCCTCATTTCCCGGGTGGGTAGGTGACGTAGACGCTTGTGGTTCGCCGGCGCTGACTCCTGGCCTTTTCGTTATCGGGGTGCGGAGTCCGAGAACCATTTTTTGCTGTTAGAGTCCCGTGTATTTTATATTGCGTGTTGTGTGGCTAGTGTGTATAGGGCACTGCAGGGGGAACGGGGAAAATTGTCTGTGTGTGTTAAATAAAAATTTAAATAAATTAAATAGTAAAATAAAATAAGAGTAAAATTTCTATTATAGTTTAACCAAAGCGGTTTGTCGACGAACTGTCCCTGTATAGGGGGGTAGGTGTTTGTCAGTGTGTGTGTACTATAATATATAGCTTAGATTTAAGCCGTATAGAGACTTGCTCTATGATTTTTTTATGAAACTAGGTTCCAGATAAATGTCTGGTGTCAAGTAGTGTTCAGGAGCCGTTATTTATCAAAAAACAGTAAAAGTAGAGTAAAGAATTTTTTAGGCTCTACGTAGAGTCAATGTCTTGTACCCATTTGATAGGTCTCCCCGAGCCCTCTCCAATGAACCCAAACACGCCTACTCCAGCTCAAAGGGTTCCGGAGATAACCCGGTCCAAAATTCCGGTTGCCGATCAAATTTGACTTCCGGAATCCGGTTAACAGTGGTTTTCTCCGCAACCGTTCGTCCGAATTCCACCGTGCTTGGGTTCTCCTGAACGGACTCGACGAGAACTACCCCGTGGAGATGTTTTCAGGCCGAAAATTTTTTGTCTCCTGAAAACTCCTGAAAATTCGCTAGTCGGGTAGGGACTGGCCACCCGAATTCCCCAAAGAAAACCCGAGACTTCCGCGACCTCCGGTTCGGGAGCTATCCGAGTTCAAAAATGTATCTGACACTTGAAGAGCTGTCAAAGTCAATTTCAAAACCAGTACAACTTCCCCCCTAATGATCGTAGAGGCCCCGAGTTTGGACTTGTCTGGCTTGGCTCGTCCAGCTCCGACGCTTAAAACTATTTTCAGGGTCCTGAAATTTTTCGACGCCTAGACGCCTGAAAACCCCTGAAATGAATAAAAGGTGTCCCCTCAAACGCCTCTGCAAAAACCGCAGCTCTCTGCGACCACAGGGTCCGGAGTAACGTTAGGCCAAAGATTTTCAAAATGGCCGCCCAGCTGTCAAAAACCGACTTCAAATGTCCGTATCTCCGTAACCAATTATCGGAGAGAGTTGCGGTTTCGAATGTGGATCCTGGCCCGACCCCCTCTATATAAGTAAATTGGTTTCAGGCCTGAAAATTTTTCCGGCCTGAAAAACGCCCGAAAGCAAATCAAATTACACCCACAAGTATCCTTCTTAGAACTGTGCAAATCCGGGTCTTCTACGTCCAATAACTCAGGAGATATTTACAGTTTTATGTGTCAACCATAAAAACCAAAATGGCTGAAAAACCTATCTCCGTGAATTTAGAAGTTATTGGACTCAACTTTGGGCTTAAACTAATCGTAATACACATTTAAAAGTCAATCCTAGTGTCTAAATTTAATTATTTCTATTATTATTTATTTATTTATTTTTTCGGTTTAATTGCATAAAATAACTAAAAATTTAATAACTTTAAAATCGTAAATCGAAAAATTTTGAAAAAAAATTCTAAATTATAAACAAATGACAGTTTATGCGATTATATAATAAAATTTAAAAATAAATAGATTTTACCTATAGAAATTTATATTTATACGATTTTTTCAGTTTTTAAATTACTACGTTAAATCTAAACAAGTTAAAATTCCAGTTTTTTCAGGATGTCCTCTTCTAATAAGCGCGCAAAAGATAGCAATTAAACTTTTGCAAAATTACAGTTTTTTCGGGAGATACAGGTGTCCAAAGTTTCAATCTTCAATTAGTTATAAATAAAAAAGTACGTTATTTAAAATTCTGTTACTTATAAAAATCGTCTTCTCCAAGTGGCTCCTTTCGTGCAGCAAAATTTCAGGCGGCTGCCGCGTCTCGTTGTGGTTTTTCAGGCCACGTGCTTTTTGGTTTTCTCTTTATATCTCTGAAATTATTTGCCTGAAGTGTTTTCAGAGTAGTCCGGAACGAAGGTAATGTTGTTCCCCTATGTTTTCCAAAAGAAAAAACAGGGGTCGTCGCTCTAGTTTCGCAGGAAAAGCTCCAACTGTCTCCGTCATAAGAACTTAACCTCGAAAATTGAGGTTTTTTCAGTTTTTTCCATGCACTGCACTGCAATCCGACTTGTCACTTTAACTTAGCGTATGGGGGCGACTTTTCTGCACACGCCAACACTTGAATTTTTAAAATCCGAGCACTTTTTACCACTTTTTTGATTTTTTAACTACGGAGCGACTCCGAAAACGATCCGACCACCGTGAGGGCTGGGGGGGAACTCGGGTTAGGTTAGGTTAGGTTAGGTTAGGTTAGGTTAGGTTAGGTTAGGTTAGGTTAGGTTAGGTTAGGTTAGGTTAGGTTAGGTTAGGTTAGGTTAGGTTAGGTTAGGTTAGGTTAGGTTAGGTTAGGTTAGGTTAGGTTTTTTTTTTTTTTTTTTTTTTTTTTTTTTTTTTTTTTTTTTTTTTTTTTTTTTTTTTTTTTGTACCTCCAACATTATCGGAGCCTATGCTCGCTTATCTAGTTTTTCACATTCATTCCAGTTCTCGCTTGTATGCCTCTCGTACTTTTATTCTGCATTCTTGTTCTTTCTTGCATTCATCATCATTTGTACCTTTATGGGTGGGATTCCCAACTATCATAATATAGTCCTATCTATACTACTTTATTCTTTTATTTCGGTTGCATTAGGGAAAATCAGGGACACGGTTTTTTATTTTACAGGTTTCTCTATAAATAGTAGGTTTAACTACGCTTACTTATATTTTACATTTATACCATCTTTTACTTATTTTACATTGTATCATTTACAAACTATTACTTATTCTACACTATATTATTAACAAACTATTACTTATTCTACATTATATTATTAGCAAACTTAGGTTTCTTATTTCTATACTTATTCTAGCCTTACAGTGATTTGGGGAGTGAGGAACAGTTTTGTTATTTTCCTTATATAAAAACACTTATATTTATTTATCCTATTTTACATAATATACATTGTAATTATTCTTTATCACCTTAAATTAATTATCAAGTTTAATTTCTATGCTAACCTATAATATACTATACTATATTAAGATAGCATATTTACTTATGCGGTTTTGTTTCGATCTATAACTTTTCTTACAACGTACTTACAATAGTCTATGAAGATTCCGGCATTTTTATTTTTTATTAATATTTTAGCGTTTTCTTCTGTAATTTCCATGCCCAGTATGTTCGCAGTGTTAAACCGGTGGTTTGAGAATTGCGGGCACTCGAATAGTATATGTGGGACAGTTTCGATTGCGTCCGGGTCACAGATGCACGATGGACTCTCCTTGCACTTGAAGCGGTGCAAGTACTCGGAGAATCCACCGTGCCCCGTCATTATCTGCGTAATTAAATTGTCGGTACCCATCTTACGAACAACACCGTAGGCCGTCCGCACATCCGGTAAGAATAATTTTGTGACGGATGCGGTATTACTGGCACTGTACCTACGGTCCCACTCATTAAGCGTTTCTTTGCGTATAATTCGCCTGATGAAAGAGATCGGGCACCGATCGTAGTCGGGTTTCCTCTTCAAGCCCTCAGCGGCTTCTTTTGCTAGCTGGTCGGCTCTTTCATTTCCCAGTAGCCCGACATGGGCTTTGATCCAAAACAGGCATACCAACTTGTTTTGGTGGGATGCAGATCGGTTAGGTTAGGTTAGGTTAGGTTAGGTTAGGTTAGGTTAGGTTAGGTTAGGTTAGGTTAGGTTAGGTTAGGTTAGGTTAGGTTAGGTTAGGTTAGGTTAGGTTAGGTTAGGTTAGGTTAGGTTAGGTTAGGTTAGGTTAGGTTAGGTTAGGTTAGGTTAGGTTAGTTTTTTTTTTTTTTTTTTTTTTTTTTTTTTTTTTTTTTTTTTTTTTTTTGTACCTCCAACATTATCGGAGCCTATGCTCGCTTATCTAGTTTTTCACATTCATTCCAGTTCTCGCTTGTATGCCTCTCGTACTTTTATTCTGCATTCTTGTTCTTTCTTGCATTCATCATCATTTGTACCTTTATGGGTGGGATTCCCAACTATCATAATATAGTCCTATCTATACTACTTTATTCTTTTATTTCGGTTGCATTAGGGAAAATCAGGGACACGGTTTTTTATTTTACAGGTTTCTCTATAAATAGTAGGTTTAACTACGCTTACTTATATTTTACATTTATACCATCTTTTACTTATTTTACATTGTATCATTTACAAACTATTACTTATTCTACACTATATTATTAACAAACTATTACTTATTCTACATTATATTATTAGCAAACTTAGGTTTCTTATTTCTATACTTATTCTAGCCTTACAGTGATTTGGGGAGTGAGGAACAGTTTTGTTATTTTCCTTATATAAAAACACTTATATTTATTTATCCTATTTTACATAATATACATTGTAATTATTCTTTATCACCTTAAATTAATTATCAAGTTTAATTTCTATGCTAACCTATAATATACTATACTATATTAAGATAGCATATTTACTTATGCGGTTTTGTTTCGATCTATAACTTTTCTTACAACGTACTTACAATAGTCTATGAAGATTCCGGCATTTTTATTTTTTATTAATATTTTAGCGTTTTCTTCTGTAATTTCCATGCCCAGTATGTTCGCAGTGTTAAACCGGTGGTTTGAGAATTGCGGGCACTCGAATAGTATATGTGGGACAGTTTCGATTGCGTCCGGGTCACAGATGCACGATGGACTCTCCTTGCACTTGAAGCGGTGCAAGTACTCGGAGAATCCACCGTGCCCCGTCATTATCTGCGTAATTAAATTGTCGGTACCCATCTTACGAACAACACCGTAGGCCGTCCGCACATCCGGTAAGAATAATTTTGTGACGGATGCGGTATTACTGGCACTGTACCTACGGTCCCACTCATTAAGCGTTTCTTTGCGTATAATTCGCCTGATGAAAGAGATCGGGCACCGATCGTAGTCGGGTTTCCTCTTCAAGCCCTCAGCGGCTTCTTTTGCTAGCTGGTCGGCTCTTTCATTTCCCAGTAGCCCGACATGGGCTTTGATCCAAAACAGGCATACCAACTTGTTTTGGTGGGATGCAGATCGGTTAGGTTAGGTTAGGTTAGGTTAGGTTAGGTTAGGTTAGGTTAGGTTAGGTTAGGTTAGGTTAGGTTAGGTTAGGTTAGGTTAGGTTAGGTTAGGTTAGGTTAGGTTAGGTTAGGTTAGGTTAGGTTAGGTTAGGTTAGGTTAGGTTAGGTTAGGTTAGGTTAGGTTAGGTTAGGTTAGGTTAGGTTAGGTTAGGTTAGGTTAGGTTAGGTTAGGTTAGGTTAGGTTAGGTTAGGTTAGGTTAGGTTAGGTTAGGTTAGGTTAGGTTAGGTTAGGTTAGGTTAGGTTAGGTTAGGTTAGGTTAGGTTAGGTTAGGTTAGGTTAGGTTAGGTTAGGTTAGGTTAGGTTAGGTTAGGTTAGGTTAGGTTAGGTTAGGTTAGGTTAGGTTAGGTTAGGTTAGGTTAGGTTAGGTTAGGTTAGGTTAGGTTAGGTTAGGTTAGGTTAGGTTAGGTTAGGTTAGGTTAGGTTAGGTTAGGTTAGGTTAGGTTAGGTTAGGTTAGGATAGGTTAGGTTAGGTTAGGTTAGGTTAGGTTAGGTTAGGTTAGGTTAGGTTAGGTTAGGTTAGGTTAGGTTAGGTTAGGTTAGGTTAGGTTAGGTTAGGTTAGGTTAGGTTAGGTTAGGTTAGGTTAGGTTAGGTTAGGTTAGGTTAGGTTAGGTTAGGTTAGGTTAGGTTAGGTTAGGTTAGGTTAGGTTAGGTTAGGTTAGGTTAGGTTAGGTTAGGTTAGGTTAGGTTAGGTTAGGTTAGGTTAGGTTAGGTTAGGTTAGGTTAGGTTAGGTTAGGTTAGGTTAGGTTAGGTTAGGTTAGGTTAGGTTAGGTTAGGTTAGGTTAGGTTAGGTTAGGTTAGGTTAGGTTAGGTTAGGTTAGGTTAGGTTAGGTTAGGTTAGGTTAGGTTAGGTTAGGTTAGGTTAGGTTAGGTTAGGTTAGGTTAGGTTAGGTTAGGTTAGGTTAGGTTAGGTTAGGTTAGGTTAGGTTAGGTTAGGTTAGGTTAGGTTAGGTTAGGTTAGGTTAGGTTAGGTTAGGTTAGGTTAGGTTAGGTTAGGTTAGGTTAGGTTAGGTTAGGTTAGGTTAGGTTAGGTTAGGTTAGGTTAGGTTAGGTTAGGTTAGGTTAGGTTAGGTTAGGTTAGGTTAGGTTAGGTTAGGTTAGGTTAGGTTAGGTTAGGTTAGGTTAGGTTAGGTTAGGTTAGGTTAGGTTAGGTTAGGTTAGGTTAGGTTAGGTTAGGTTAGGTTAGGTTAGGTTAGGTTAGGTTAGGTTAGGTTAGGTTAGGTTAGGTTAGGTTAGGTTAGGTTAGGTTAGGTTAGGTTAGGTTAGGTTAGGTTAGGTTAGGTTAGGTTAGGTTAGGTTAGGTTAGGTTAGGTTAGGTTAGGTTAGGTTAGGTTAGGTTAGGTTAGGTTAGGTTAGGTTAGGTTAGGTTAGGTTAGGTTAGGTTAGGTTAGGTTAGGTTAGGTTAGGTTAGGTTAGGTTAGGTTAGGTTAGGTTAGGTTAGGTTAGGTTAGGTTAGGTTAGGTTAGGTTAGGTTAGGTTAGGTTAGGTTAGGTTAGGTTAGGTTAGGTTAGGTTAGGTTAGGTTAGGTTAGGTTAGGTTAGGTTAGGTTAGGTTAGGTTAGGTTAGGTTAGGTTAGGTTAGGTTAGGTTAGGTTAGGTTAGGTTAGGTTAGGTTAGGTTAGGTTAGGTTAGGTTAGGTTAGGTTAGGTTAGGTTAGGTTAGGTTAGGTTAGGTTAGGTTAGGTTAGGTTAGGTTAGGTTAGGTTAGGTTAGGTTAGGTTAGGTTAGGTTAGGTTAGGTTAGGTTAGGTTAGGTTAGGTTAGGTTAGGTTAGGTTAGGTTAGGTTAGGTTAGGTTAGGTTAGGTTAGGTTAGGTTAGGTTAGGTTAGGTTAGGTTAGGTTAGGTTAGGTTAGGTTAGGTTAGGTTAGGTTAGGTTAGGTTAGGTTAGGTTAGGTTAGGTTAGGTTAGG